>CM040760.1:15093601-17598601 GCA_022829145.1 Albula goreensis
CTTCAGGACCTATAGATTTATTTGAGAGTAGCAGAACTGCCGATGTTTAATTAAAACTGCCATTTGATTTAATGAGTGGGTTTTCATTCTACTTTGCAAAGGCAAGGGCTGACAGCTTGTTTTGTTCGTGTTACTTCCCCTTTTCTTTCTCCCTTCGCACTCTCCACTTTCCCTAGGTCTCTGTCTTTCCTGCTCTGTCTCACTCTCCCATTCTCCCCCTCTCCCTCTCCCGTGTCAGTGTTGACCGAGAGAATGAAGTGAATGTCAATGTCCTGACACAGGTTTCATTTCCCTCTTTTTCATCATCTGTTCCCTCTATTTGTCCCAATGACAGTGCTGTTGCCATGAACGAGTGTCTGTGTGTGTGTGCTTGCGTGTGTTTGTGTGTGTTTACCTCTGTATCACTCCCTCTCTTGCTCTCTAGATGAGTGCGCTGCTGTGAAGGTCTTCAAAGTCATGATTAGAAAGTCCAGATGGGCATAGAGATGCTTTGCAGTATTCTGATTAACCAGCCAGTAGCCTGTATAAGGCAGAGGCAGATTTAACCTGTGTGTGTATGGGTGAGAGCTTTGACTAAATGAAACACGGCAAACCAGCACAGCCAAAAGCACAGTGCATAACGTAACTGAAAACCAGACATTCAATTATTGCTTTTATTAGCTCTTATTTATTTATTTCTTATTTATTTTTTGTTTTCAGCTGAAAACTGTAAAGAGGAGGGGATCAGTCCATTACCTTTTTCATTATTTCCAAAGTGCCCTGTTCCGTAGTGAACGTAGTGTTTAGACTTTGCGCTGGCATTTGCTTTCTTGCTTTGGTGATTATTGAAAGGCTGTCTCTGTCGTTGCCTTCGCCAGCTATGCCCACGGAGGAGGGACCCCCACTGACCTGTCTGAAACTCCGAATCACAGTGTGCTGCGAATCTAGTGAGTATACTCCTCTTTTCATCCCTTTCTCCTGACCCATCCACTGCCCTCCACCCCTCTGGTATCCTGTCTTTCTCCCCTCATGAATCACTGTGCTGTGTGAAACCAGTGAGTGTGTTACGCCCCTCTCCCAGGACAAACTCACAGTGTGCCGCGAATCCAGCGGCACACCCTGCTTCTCCTCTCATCCTGATCCATCCATCCATTCATCCCTCCACGGCTGTCTCCTCCCTTATTCCTCCATCTCTGCACATGTTAAACATTGTAAAGAAATCTCACTTGTGCATTTTAGAGTTTGGCACGAGTTATTTCATGGCTCTGTGACTAATACAGCATGTTCAAATCATCATGTGACAGTATCTTGATTCAATTTTCTTTCTTTACTGGCAATGCAAGGGTGTTAAGACACTGATGGTATGCTCTTCTATCTATTGCAAAGTGTAACATTTTATATATTCTGATAAATCACATTAAATAACCTGTCTGCATGCAGAGGCATGTGGGCTGTTACTCTGTAAATGGGGAGTGTGTCCCATTTCGCCCCTGTTTCCGCCCTGTCCCTTCTGCAGTGACCTCACTGTGAATGCAGCCAGCTTGTCCCTCCATCCCTCCCTCCTCCACTCCTCTCTCCTCCTGTGGTTCAAATTCCCTCTCCCAGCGCAGAGTAAAAGCGGTTTGATTGGCATAATGGTACACACATCGGTGGCCAAAGTCATTATGCCTCCAGGCACAAGAGAGTTTGCTGCCAAGACATGCAATTCCATGGTCAAGATTTCCCACCTTTCATTTCAGACAATGGCACACTTTGACTTTCCTTTTTTATTTTTTTATTTTTTAGTTTGACACCAATTGCTCAGTAGGCCGCATTTGGGAATCAGTGCCGTCTCCTCTGAGCTGATTTAGCAGTGAGAAAGCCTGGAGAAATGTTGACCTTCCAGTTGAATGAACTCATTTCAGATGGGAATGTCGGTCAGTTAGTGTAGGAATGTCTGACATGACTGCTCCATGCAGCTCCTGTCTGAAATCTTCAATCCATCGCAGGTCCTGTTAGTCTGCTGAGTCATTTCTGCTCACTGCTGTTTAAATCATAATTACCCAAATCCACAATGTTGAGTTCAGTTTTAAGAAGTGAATAAATTAATTATAAATCATTTTAAATTAACTGCTGGAAGTATTTTGCTTTATATAGTGTGTTGTGTGCAGTTATTTATCAATGTCTTGGTTTTAAATGTTTTTGTTGCGTTAATCTAGTTTTATCATTCACTTACACAAACCCTTTTTTCATTTAAAAAACCATAGATCACAGGACCAGAATGGGTGTATAATAGAAAAATGTCAACATATTCCCAAGAAAACATTTTTAGTGAGGTATCATTCGATTCAGGAATAATCTGAGATGCTTCCCTTGGTCTTTATGTACACCACATGAGGTCATAGCATCATGTTATATGTAAACCAAGGAAAGCTGAGGTTTGAAAAGCAGGTGTGGGAGAGCTACAGGTTGTGTGCGTGCGTGCGTGCGTGGTGTGCGTGGTGTGTGTGTGTGTGTGGTGTATATGTAAATGTGTGTTTCCCCACTCAGTCACACTGCTCCTTTCAGTCAGTCAAGATGGCCAATCTCCTCCAGCCTCCTCTCTCCTGCTAGCCCATGCTCCCCTAGCGAAACTAATCCCAACTAAACTCCGGGATTCCCCTCCTTTCCGTCTGGCTCCCATCCCTCCCCCAAGCCCCTCCCCCACCCCCCCTTCTCTCTTTCTAGTGTTCTGTCGTTCTTGAAGTGGCACTAATCTTCCCCTCTCTCTGTTTCTTCTCCTCTTTCCTCCCTCCCTTGTTTTTATGATCTGTCGTCACCGGAGCAAAACTAATCTCCCCTCTATCCACTACAGCTCCTTGCTTCCCACTTTTCCTCTATCTCTCTCTGTCCTCTCCCTCTCTCTTTCCCCCTTCTCTGTCACGCTACCCTATCTTCTCCCTTCTGCTGTCTCTCCCCCTCGCATCTCTCCATTTCTCTCCCTTCCCATGTTTTTCAATCTCCTCTCTTCAGCATCTCTCTCCTCCTCTCCCCTCCTGCCCTCTGTCTCTCTCCTCTTCTCTCTGTCCCTTTCTCCCCTTTGCTCTCTCATTTTCTCCCCCTCTCTTCCTCCGTCTCTCCCCTTCCCTGCATCTGAAGTGTACAGTCCTGTGATCATGTTGTAATAGCCCTGGCTGAAATGAGTCTGTTAGACAGCGGAGAGTGATGGGGCTGTTTACTATGGTTTGCTCCTCTCCTCTTGCAGCTGGTTATGGGGGTTTTAAAGATTCCCTTTCATCTGACGGGCGACATGAAACGGGTGTTTGTGTGAGGTGCTGGGTGTCAGCCCCTGCCCTGTGGTACCACAGTGTCTGCTATTAGACATACCGGCGAGTTTATTAAAGATTCACCTGGGCTCGTCCTCAATCTCCCCGCAACTGACAGCCACTGAAAAGAGTCCAATTAAGTAATTATAGTGAAAGTGGATTTCCTATAATGTCGTCGGAGTGCAGTGGGGAAAAATAATCAGTAGACATTAGGGAACTGCGAGGCCAGGGCTACTGCTAATGTAGAGTGAAAGAGAGAGAGAGAGTGTGAGACTGTGTATGTGTTTGAGAAAGAGAAAGAGTGTGTGTGTGTGTGTGTGTGTGTGTGTGTGTGTGTGTGTGTGTGTGTGTGTGTGTGTGTGTGTGTGTGTGTGTGTGTGTGTGTGTGTGTGTGTCGGGGGTAAACGTTCTTGTAGCTTTGTTTCTCTCCCTCTCCCCCTGAGTTCCTCTCTTCCTCTGTCCAGCTCAGCTCTGTTCAAAAGGCTCTCTATTTTCCAACTGTAATCCTTACAGCTGGGCTGTCTGTCAGTCATTTGTCCAATCTCTTGCAGGTGTTGGCCAGGTTTTTAGCATAAATTACCCACCTAGCTTTAACATCAGTGGTTAAGCCCCCCAATTCAAGAAGGCCTTCCAGACAAAAAGACTTGCATAATTGTCAAGAAATTATTTTAATTTAGACAGTTTTTGATGGATGTATTTGTCAATATTTGTTCTCATGCCAGTATTAATGTCTTGCACAAAATGATTTGCCCTAGATAGGAAATTTTGCCAAATCACTTAATGATATATTGACGTGGCACAGACTTGCAAAAGCAATTGAAATGGCTGCCCTGTGCAAGCATGCTGTGCAGTGATGTCCCACTGAAAGGACCTCTCTCCTGGACCCCTACACTCCTCCTCAGCTCCTGATGCACTTCTCCTCCTCTTCCCTCTCTCTTCCTCCTCTCTTCATCCTCTTGCCATTTTCTGAAGGCACCTTGTCGAAACATTAATTCTGCGGTTGTTTTTTCCTGCTCTCTTTCTCTCCCTCTCTCCCCTGCTGTGAAAAGCCATTACAGCCATTTCTAGTTTCTCTCTAATTGATCCCCCCTTTTCTATCCTTCTCCTCTTTCTCCCTCTCACACTCTCTCTCCCTCTCTCTCCTGCTGTGAGCACACTATCATGGTCATTTTTGGTAGCAATCCCTCTCCCCCTCTCCTTTTTCAGTTTTTTTTTTTCATTATAAATCTCTCCATCTCTACTTTGCACCCCTCCCGCTACCTTTCTCCTCCTCCCTCTCACTCCCTGTCTCGTTCTGCTTCTCTCGTTTTTTTGCAACATCAAGCAAAGTCCACCTTTTTATTCTTCTTTTTAACAAATTTGTGTCGGTTTTCTAACAGATCCAGGTTCGTTAATGCCATTTTCGGTATGAAAATGAACAAAAGACTTTGGTGGCCAGGCTAAATATTGTGGCGGGTCTGTCTAAAATGGCGGCGTGGAAAAGTAAAAGCGGTGCAGTGAGGCGATGTGGCTTTTTTTCCCCAAGAAAACGGCGGCACGGGCTCCATGACGGATTGGACCCCCGTGACACGGCTGCGGGACGCCGAGTGGGCACAGTTAACCCCGGAATAACACGATTGCCTGTCATGTTGAAGTGGTGTTCCACCTGGCATGGGCTTTGATTGATGCAGAGCTGTAACAGCTTTTAAGTTGGTACATGATGCGACTGCACAGTGTTGAGAATGAGGTGTAGGCAGTGCTTCATAGAGTACAATTAACACTCATGTGCAGGACAACCTGCAGTGAAACTAACTTCTCTGTGGAATGTACGGGCAGAGTCTGACATTGGTATGTGAAATGATGTGCATATAGTAGGGCTGTGTAGTTTGAAACTAGTTTGTGATAGTGTAGTGTATGACGGAGGGGAGCAGGTGTTGCTAAGCTTGTGTATTGTGTAACATTGACCACAGTGGAAATAAAGACCGTAGTGATGTGATCTGTGGTGTAGATGTGTTTGAGTGTGTAGTGTATGGGATTGTTTGTGGTTTGTCCTGGTGTGTAACAGCACAGTAGTGCTGCATTGTGTGAAATAGTTTGTGATGACACAGCTTATGGTACAGTGGTGCAATATTTGTGTATCCCTAAAAAAAAACTGCAGTTTTTTTGACACATTATTTTTATTAATATTTTTATTAACTTGGAGTTGTTTTCCATTGAAGATGATTGGGTGTGTTCTTGGTTCACTTTGTTTTTTCCCCCTATTGACAGAATGCCTGAAAAAGCTTTAAGTCTTTAGTGGAAAACAACAACAAAAAATACTTCAAATGGTAACAAATACAATAAAATTGAAGTAATTTATTTTAGTATATTTAGTCTTCATGTTCTTGATTGTCTGAATTGGTTTATGGGTAATGTAGTCCCCTGCGAGTGACCATTTTGTCTACTGCATGGTGCCGCAGCGTTATTTTAAGTAAAAACAGAAAACAACCCCTTTCAAATCACTTCCCCCTCACATGTCCCAGTCACGTAGGTTTTACAACAATATATAATATAAAGGAAATAGTAGTATGTTTCATAAGCATAAAGACATATGACTGATTACAACAAATATCAAACATAGGGCCGAATTGGCACAAATAAGGATGTTATATGCTTGTGAATAACAAAATTGATGCTCAGAAGTGTAGGGCTTGATTTGTCTGATGAAATGCTGAAGAAATTCACCATTCTGTATCACATCTAAATGCTACAAAAAAAAACAGAAATCTGCCATGGCTCTTGGTGTTTCTGGGGTTTTATATCTTGTATATGCAAATGTGTTATCTTGAAAAATATAGCAGTACTGAAAGATTACATTTCAGAACTATAAAACAGTTCACAAATCTCACAGGCATGCTAAAGGTACAGGCTGTGATTTATGTACGCCGACGATTACTGTTTTCCATTAATTCTGTGAAATTTATGGAGCCAAATATTACTGCAATTGAAAGCTGCTGAAATAGAAATTTGAGAAATTTGGTGAATGACCCATCTTAATTTTGATTTTTGCTTTGGGTCCAGATCTCTGTCCTTGATTTATACATGCTTTTTCATCCATCCAAATTCAAAAATAAGTTATTTAAACAATTTTCTTCATTTGGTATTTGGAAATGGCCTGAGCTTATATTGGCTGCTGCAAGTGTACTCCTTGATAAAACAAGTCCTGTAGTAATTTTGAATTAATCTAAGGCATATTGTACATCAAACTGTGTATTTAATTGCACTGTGATATGGCTCTGCAGTTTGCTGGAGCCGGATCCTGTCCAAGTAGGCTGTCAGTCAATTCGGCTGACCTGTAGACTTAACACAGAATTTCAGCAGAAATCAATACAGCAGGCCATAGTTCATAAGCCCTGCCTGGCCATTGCTCAAGACTGTAAAATCTCTGGTCCTTCTCATACTGGATCAATACTGGACACTCTGACTAAACACCATTTATCAATAAGTCTGGTCTAGTGTACCCGTAAAACAAAACTTTGCTTAAAATGAGAGACACAAAGGCTTTCAGTCACAGTGGGAGAATATTAACTGGAACAATGCTGAAACATTTGCACTTTTTGCAATCTCTGTCTCCCTCTCTCCTGTACCCCTCCCTCATTCGCGCCCTCGCTCCTTCCATTATTTCCTTTTAGTCGACCCCCTGCTGTGCGAATGACACCCAGACACAAACACTCTCGCTCCGCCATCTCTCTCTCCCTGTCCATGTGACCTTCTTTCAGGTTCTCCTTCTCCTTTGCCTTTCTCTCTCTGTTTTTCTCACACTTCTTTCCTCTCCTTCTCCCTCTCCCTTTCTTTCTTCTGTCCCTTCCTCTGTCTCGCTCTGTCACTCTGTCTTCGTCTCTTTGTGTCGCCCCCTCCTTCTCTTCTTTCTGTTACTTTTCCCCCTTTTCTTTTTTTAAACCTTCCCTGTCCCCTTTCTCTCCCTTTATGGCCTTCTTTTCGCTCCTCTCTGTTTTCGGGATATTATATTCCCCTTACCTCTCACTCTGCTCTCTTTTGCATTTGACCTTTAAAAAAATCTGCATTTGTGATGTATTTTTGGGCTGTGCTGCTGCGGTCGTCATTTTTCATGGTATTTGCACTTCTCTAATGGTAAATACATCGGTCTTTTCAGTCGTTCCTTATTTTCTGTGGAATATACATTTAGCTTTGCAGTGATCATGTTCAGAAACCAAATGTAATAACTTGTCTCCCTCTCTCCCTGTGTCATCTCTTTCTCTCTCCATCTCTTCTCTTTCTTTTTTTCTCTCTCTCTCTCTCTCTCTCAGCAACAGTAGTCTCCAGTCAGGAACAGGGTGAGTGTGTATTTGTCAGCCATTTGTCTTTGTGGTGTCTGTGCCGTGTCTGTCCTGTCCACCCTCCCTCTCTGAGAGTATCCATGTGTTAATTACTTGCTTGCACTCATTTCTGTCTCCTAAAAATATGTTAATTTAAAGACTTGTTGTTTAACTACCTAATCTCTAATAACCCCTCATCCCTCTCTCTCTCTCTCTCCCTCTCTCTCTCACAGGTAGTCCTGCTCCTCACAGTATGGGCAGTTCAGTGAGGTCAACTCTGTCCTTTCTCCTCCTCCCTCTCTTCCTCCTCTCATCCGTCTGACCTGCCTCTCTTAGATGCCCCAGCGAGGGGCGAGCATACACTGAGAGTCTGCTTCTCGTGCCCCAGTTAGAGAGGGCCAGAGATGGTGCTGACAGGCCGCCCCAGAGAAATTTGAGGTAATCCCTCACTGCCTCATGGATATGATGGAACAGCTACCCTGGGGTCGCCCTGTCATTCTCATTAGAGCGCATATCCATCCTCAAACTCCTGCTCAACCATACACTCAATGCTTTCTATCACACTCTCACGCACAGATATGCACTCAACACACAATCAGGATCCTACATGAAAATACTGAACACTGTCTCCATCAACACACACAAAAGGAACACTCTGTCCACCCAATTTATGTATATGTATGTTGCTGAACACTGATAAATACACACCTATATATACATTGATCAAACACTCCATCAGACTCCTGTGCCGAGCTGACTAACAGTAACACTCTCTATCTAACACAATTAAACTGCACACACTCACCATCCAAGTTACACATACAGCTGTACAGTGAACATGCTCATTCTGACACTGCAAATTAAACCAATTTTGTTAATTTAGGAAATGACAGGAATTGGTAACGGTTACAGGAATGGATAATTGGGTAATTTTCTCAGATTCAATGGCCACCTTGAAAGCAGACATCAGCCCGCACACACGCACACACACTCAGGGTTTTGCATTAATTCACTGTCTGAAACACACACACACACACCCACACAAGAAAATAGTCCCTTGTGCATTCTCTTTCTCTCTGTCATTTTTGGAGTGGCACTAATCTCTCTGCTCTTTTCTCGCTACCCCTCCCTTTCTCCCACTCTATATCAAATCCTCTTTTAGGATCTTGGCCCTCTCTGCCCCTCTCCCCCCTTTTCTGATAAAAGTTCACTCTGAAAGTGACCAACACTAATCTCAGATCAAAGCCTATCTGTTCATTTCACACCACTCTCCTTTTTCTTTCTGTCTTCTCTTTCCATCCTTCAGTACCTGCCTTTCTGTATTTGCCAATGTACGTAAACCATCAGACAAGCCAAACCAGATCAATGAACCTGACTCTGGACCGTACAAGCTGTATGCGGGCCAACACAAACTGGACTCAACACGAGTACAGTCCAGCCCAGAGTACGTTTGGCCGAGTTGTCCACCAGACCAAAACGCCGACAACAACCTGATCGCAACTGTCGAATTTGTGTAACGTTGGCTGGTTCTGGACTGCAAACAAAAATATTTATCACGGATTTACTGGAACTGAGCCAAAGTGGGAATAACTGGATTAAATGGTGACCTTAAATGAAATGTGACTGCGTCTCAGCTGAAGAAGTTCACTTGTTGATGGGAGAAGGCAAATCTGCTGAACGATGGATGTAGCGGCACTGAGCTCAATTTTTACAGACCCGACTGGAAGGGCGTGGGCAGAAGAGATCTTGACGTTGCAGGAGCCGCCATATTGGAGCAGAGCGGAATGGCTCGGGAGATGGAGAGAGGGAAACCGCATAAGCCTTCCTCCCTCTTACTCCATGCGTTGCCTCTCCCAGACAGCAGAAGAACCAATGAGAAGCACTCCTTCACATCACCAGTCTTGCTACGGCACTGTTTGTCATGTGCTTCTAGCCAACAGGGGCGTGAATTGTTTTCACTCGTTCATTGAGCACTTAACTTAGTGTGGGACTCAAGCAGCAAGAAAGGATTTCAATTATTTCTGAATATTTGTTTCATGTGTATTGATAATAGTGCAATTTTTTCTTCTTTCTTTTTACACTGATATGTAGTATTTCAAGCATATGTATTTGCACCCATTTAGCAGTCAGGTGTAGTTGAAGTCATTTTTATCATAAAAATGGAAAAACCTTTTCATGGTCCAATTTCAGCTAACTTCCTGTAGAAATATTTACCGCCATAAAAATTGAGTTTGCAGCCTGTAATTTGATGTCAGGGTTACGTACCTGAAAATGGTTCAGTGAAGGCAGGAATCAAGAAACAGTCAGAGGGAGATGCAGGTTATGGAAAAACGTGTTTCTATGATTTGTCTTACTTTGGATTAGTGTAAAATATTAATTTCATCATAAATGTCATTTCCTTAGAGTGGTGAAATGAACACCATCTATTTACATAATTTTTTCACTGAATATATTATTTAATAAATGACAAATTATTATAGGTTTCCTTTCAAGTGATACTGTGTTTAATGTAGCTATTTTGGGCAAATATAAAATATATTACCCTCAAGATGTGATCCAGTATTATTTTAAATGTTGCGCGGCTTTATGGAAATGTAATCAGTATTGTTACAAATCCCATAAAATGGGACTACAGCGAAATGTTAATTTATTGGAATAGAAAAATTTGCCTTCAAGTATTTTATTTAAAATAATGGCACAGAATAACGGGTATTAATAAACTGTATTGGAAGGTGACATTTAACATCTGGAATAATTGGTTGTAGTTGAGCTGTGGCCGTGCCTTATTTCATACTGCTTACTGGTGCTAAGAGACATGCATTTTATTTCAACAAGACATTCATTAGCTCTGGTGTAAATAATATGGGGTGCAAATGCTATTGCCTGAAAGATATGATCTTTTGTGCAGTTTGACTCTAGGTTCAGATCCTATCACAATCATGTAGGATGAAGCATTATTTTTGTACATTTTGGTTTTTCATTTTTCACATTTTAGTGAAGAATTTAGCGTCTTCTATGAAGAGCTGTAATCAGGGTCCTTTTTATAAGGCAAGATTTAGTCAATAAATTTGTTTTCAAGAAGATTTTTCCATTTGTGTATTTTTTACACCACTGTGTGTGTTTGTGTGTGTCCATGGGTATTTGGTGTTTTTCTTTTTATTTCCCTTTCATTTTTTATTTGTCTTGTCAATTCTTTTAAAAGATTACATAAGTCATATGGCTTGATATGTTTGTATATCACCAAAAATATTGTGAAAAATTGGACTGAAAGGTTTTATTACATTTGCTGTTGACCAAATAGCACTGAAACCACAACAATGCGAGGACAGTAGGATGTTTGTTTTTTTATATTACACCAGACATGACATTTGTCTCTGGCAATTAGTGTTACTCGGGGTACTATTAGTGTGTACCCATACCGTGAAAACCTGCTTTGATATCCCCCATATGGCCCTTTTGGCTTATTATATTTTGGGGACATCATTTTAATGGGGGGATAGCTTGAACTTCTCTGTTACAGGAACAGGATCATCCTGTTATTGACCCAAGAGATACACAGTTGTTCAGCTGCACAGGGCTAATAGTGTTCAACAGTTTATTGAGGACGATGCACTTACCCCAGCCGTGCACTTAGAAGTTAGTTATGAAATTAAAGGATGACCACATGCTGTAATTACCATTGAGGGAATATATTCTGGCAAGAAATATATTCTCTGCTTAGAGGACTCAAACCTTTTGATATTAGACTGAATGATTTCACAGGATAGCTCTGACTGGTAAATGAAACCAGTTCCACTGTCGTACTGCTGACCAATTAATTCTGATCGGCAACTCAAGTGCAAGCAGTTTTGACAGATGGACCCACAGGGGTACAACGTGCTCATTGGTTACACACGTGTAGCGTACTCTTTGCCAGCCAACCAGAGAGGCGTCCTCCAGGAAGGCAGATCAGCAGGACGGATTCTGACAGGTCGAGTCTGTCTGAGGCTAGGAGGGGGGGCTCTTAGCCTGCCGCAAGCTGTCCCTTTCAAGGTCCAGTCACACAGCAGGGGAGGCGAGGGGAGGGGGCAGGGGTGTGACAGTGTGGGGGAGATGCGCAGTTTTGGTAAGCAGCTCCATGCAAATCCCAGCACAGTGCTTTCTCCATAGGGTGTGCCTACACGTGGAGAATGCGCAGAAGAGTCTGACAGCCCAGAGGTAACCGCACCACAGTGCTTTATCCATAGGGTGTTATTTAACATGGAGATGCTAATTCATAGTCCTGTGTTGCTTTTCATAAATACACACAAAGCATCTTGAAAAAAATTACTATTTTCAAACAGGGAAACAGCAACAATTTAAAATGGCCGACTCGCAAACCAAGCTTCTCTGTTGTAGTTCGAAGACACAGTAGCCCAAGATGTATCAGAGATGGCTTGGACTGTTGTTGGCCTCAGAACAAACTGTGACTGTTATCCAGCAAATCATTGTCCTACTGTGTTTGCTTGTGATGTGTGATTAATAGATGAGAAATGATAATATTCAACAGTAATAAGCATGTCAAAACCATGACCACAGTAATAACTTGTTGAAATTGCAATGATAACAACTAACAATATTCACAATGGGGAAAAGCTAAAGTTGAAATGGAATTTTTTGTTATAAGATCAAGATTTAATGATAACAGAGGAAATTGTCATTTTCTTTTAAAATGTTTCCAGACAAAAAAATTTCTCTTTAGATACCTAAAAATTACAATGGTGCACAGTAAACCCCAAGAATACAATATTCATTTATACTATAATATATCTCATTTGTATTTGTCATTTATAATAGGACGTCATTTAATATTTAACAAATATGGAATGTAGAAAGTGCAAACATGTATATCCTTTTCTCTATTCATTTAGGATCACATGTTATGAGCCTGTGCCAGTGTGTAATTTCATTAGAGGGGGATATTCTACACATAGACCTGTTTTTCACATACAAGTATTGTGTAATAGATTTGCATATGTGTATGTTTAGTAGCATTTTAAGCATTTAAAAAAATTGCTGTAAGTCAGGAGGTTTTCTCTGAGTTTTCCTAACTGATAGGGGCTTGTACCTCTGGTGAGTCCGGTTGCACAGGCACAGAGTGACATGCAGGAGGGTGAGAGCAGCCTGTGGCGCAGGTGTTTAAGGTGCTCCAGAGAAACTCCTGACGTGTTAAAGCAGCTCCTCCAAGATGCTGAAGTCACAAGGGACCAGAGGCTCGAGACGTTTCGGTGACAAAAGGCCATTCTTTTGGAACATCCAGGTGATTCTCTTCTTCCCCATCACAAAAGGCAACAATAAAAGAGCTCTTGTAGCAAGTCTTTCTTCTCATTTTAAAAGAGGGAGCCAGGTGTACCCCCAGATGCCTAGTGGCAGGAACTGTGGTGAGGATCAGGCATTTAGCATTGTAGAAGTGTCTGCCACTCAGCAGAGGAAATTGACTTTTCAATTGTGTTGCTATCAGTTTATTTTTAAGCTTGTGGTTAAACCTAATCTAGTGGGGGAAGGACTCTTATGTAGTGCTGAACCTGTAAGCCATTAGGTGTTGGGTTTCCTGAGTCAATCGGGGACTTTATAGCCATTAAGATTTATCCTCCACTTATGTTTCCTGCTCTCCTACCTGTACTTTCTTCTTTAAAGTGCTTTAAATGCCCGCTTGACTTGGCATCCTGATGTGTTTTATTTCGCCATTTATTTCATCCTGTAGTTCAAAACTGGTGTTGCACAATGATCCAAGACTGTAAATTGACCGTCAGAGAAAGCATTTGTAATTGGATCACAAAAGTAAATTTTCTGAAACAGTTTTTAAAATTTTATCAGAACAGAGCTCCTAAAACATTTTCCCAAAATCTATGATGTAGGTATCCTTTTTGTGAAGTAACTAAGTATATTAAAGAGCATTACTTTTCCATCTGGGTCCACTGTACGAGTATTTGTTCTTGATTTGTCCTGTAACCTTGATGTGACCGCTGGTGTTTCTCGTTGTGAGGGAGAATTTTTGGAGTAAGAGCCGCAGCACAGTGAAAGGCTGTTTCACAGATATGGGGTTGTGATATGAAATCCTTTTCACTCCTAGATTCTTGCAGCTTTGCACACACAGCATTGTGTGCACGGCAACATGACATTGTGTGCCAACCACAATGTGTGGACATTTGTGGGGACATTACAGTACAAACATTACATTACATTGCGTAACGTGTATGCCTCATAAAATATGTGCATCCGAAGAATTTTGAAAATGAATGATTTGGCTCAAACCATTGTTTGTGTGCATTACTGGTGAAAAGGTCTGTGGAAAACAAACATTGTGCATTCTCCCATGGGTGTTATATGTACAGGTGCCAATGCTCAGTCATGTTTTTCCAGTGTGTGAACACTTACAAAAAAAAAAAGAAGAAAAAAAAACTCAGCGGAAGAAAAAATGGCTGGCCGACGGATGATTCCGTTCTGGCGTATGCCCAGTGTTCAAAAGGAAACAGTGGGACAAGCGCACAGAGGGATAAAGCGCTTGAGATGGATGGTGAATAGCCCAGAGTGCTGCCCTTGGAGAACAGTTTAGAATTGCATTTCTGCCTCACAGGCTGCACCTGGGGCCGGCAGACCTGCCTGTGTCCATCGTCCCGGCAGTCATTCGCTCCCTTTCTTTAGCTGGCTTTTTAGAGTGTACAGTGATATTTATATTTAAACTAACTGAAGTACTATACTCAATTTTTCATTTTCTAAAAACCATGGCAACTGAAAACTGAAAAAAATACTGTGAGGATATACTTGGACAGTAGATTTATTTCTCTATTCTAAATTTAAGTGCAGTGATTTTCAAAGTTTATTTTTTAGCACTCCATCAAAAATGAAAAAATGGTGTCAGTGTGTATGCATTTTTCTCTTCACATTTTTAATGTTCTGATGATGAGCTCTTGATTAAAAAAATAATTCCAGTAGGTTAATGGAAAATTCTGCTTTCAGGATCTCTTTTTATGTTTGAGAGTCATTTTTTTTTAAAATAATGATCATATTTTTTTAAATGTTCAGTTTAAACTGAGTATACTCCATCTCAGTTTGTCCCAGGTAGCATTGTTTGGGCTAGCAATGAGGGAGAGAGGTTGGCATAAACAGAAAATGGGTAGAGTTACCACATTGTATCCCTGACTAATTTGAACCCATAATTTTTTTTTTTTTTTTTTATGGAGAGAAAAACATTTTAATTGGTTCAAACAAGTCAATGATAGGCAGGTGATTGTAGATCTACTCATCATGGAGTTCATGAAACTCCATGCTCTCGTAATTAGCTCAGACCCCTTATTATAACAGTATGAAATCATACATGTAGTAATATAGGAATTTGACCACATATTGAATCTTCTGTCCACAGTCAGAATATTCCAGTGTAGATATAGCAATCTAGCAATCATTTCCTGGAGCCTTTTCCAGTGAAATGCTTTTTTTGGCTTTCACATAACCTGTTGTTATCTACTAATTACTTCTGATGTTTGGGCCAAGACCAGGAGGTGTATAATTAAATAAACACAGTGACGGGTCCCTGTAGACCAAACATCACCAGTATTTGTGCAGGAGTGGGGTAGACACCCTTCAGAACAGTTGGGGCATGACCAGACCATATGGAAAAAGGAGCCCATACTCCAATTACACAGCTGCCAAAAATATGAAGTTCAACAAATCAGCAGATTAAGTTGTATCAGAGCTAAATATAGCCTGTATAAAATTTGCAGTTCATTAATCAAGAAAAAATGTAAAGGATGAGTGACTACTGCACACTAAAACATGTACATAACCCTGAGCTACAGAGAGAGGTGTTATAATGTATTTAGTAAAATACTTTGATTGTAGGTACAGATATTAGAAGAAACTATGATACAGCCCTCAGAAAGATTTCAGATACCTTTGCGGTTATTAAAACTGACAGAAATAACTTAGTTATATTATGCCAGAAAATTATACGTTAGAAAGAATGTTATGATGATCAAAAACTGAAAATATGTACAATCATATATTAAAATGTATTTGTTGTCCATATATAAGTTTGTCATTCACTTGTATGTTGAACACATTAGAAGCAAATACATTAAGGCCTGCTTTAGGAATTTCACAAACAATGATGCCGATGGCTCCTCTCCCTGGGCTCAGCCCACACTACACACGAGCCCAAGGCCCGTCTCCTGTGTGAATTCCCTCAGAGGACTGGCATTTGAGAAAATCTGTGCAAACCAGGAGACATAAATAAACTAATGTGTTCTGAGGAGCTCTGCCATGATATGAATGATGCTAGCAGTTTCATTGTTTTGTTTTGAAAACTACACGATCACGTCTACACCCTTGTGAGTTTGGCATAAATATCACGAAAAAAGTACTAGACAGACTTGCATGTAGCTCAGTAAACAGCCTCTGGTGTGTTAGTGATTGGAGAAGATTTCAACAACATTCTGAATCCTGACTTGGACAGAAACTCGACAGGAACATATCTTGTTATGTCCTGGAAATCAGAACGTCTGTATATCTGGTGGGTGTTTGGCAAGAACAGCGGGCAAAGGAGAAATGTTTCACCCATTCTAAGAAAAGTACCTTTTCCTCCAGGTTAAATGCTCTTCAGCCACAATGCATGATTGTTGTGCGTGCAAAGCTGTAAGAACCCAGGAGTGAGAGACATTTCATATAGTGACCCAGTGTCTCTGAAAAGGCCTTCTGCAGCATGGCAACCCTTCTTCTAAGGATTCTCCTTCATTCACAATCGGAAACAGCAGCAGTCACCTGATGGTTAAAGCACTTTAAAGAAGCAGCTTTGGGTAGGAGAGCAGGGAACATAAATGGAGGAAAATTATAATGGCTGTTAAGTCCATGATTGACTCTGAAAACATCAAATGGCTAAAAGTCCAGCATTACAAAAATTTTGTTTTATTCAAAAATGTCCTTCAACTTAAGGCTCAAAAATAAACGTATTCCATATCGCCCCACTCAAAGACTGACACTACATCTGTGCTGACTTCTTGATCTTTACTACAATACAGCTTGAGCTTTTGAAGGTGCACCTGGCTACCTCTTTAAAAATGAGGAAAGGAAGACCTAGTTGCAAGCATTCTTTTATTCTTACCCTTTGTGATGTGAAGAAAAGAATCACCTGGGTCTTCCTGAGGAATGCCCTTTTTCACTGAACCGTCTCAAGCCGTCAGTCCCTAGTGACTTCAGCGCGTTGAGGGAGCATGGAATGGCAACCCCTGTACTACATTGCCTCGGTTTTTTTTTTTAATGTTTTTTCCTTTCATTCTCCAAATTTAGATATGACATTAGTCTGATCTGATTCACAAGCCATGGTCATTGCTGGAATCTCTGTTCTGGGGAACAGCAGACAAGCATGCATTCTCCTCCAAAACACAGGATGTCAGCCACCACTTCTTTTCACACAACAGTCCACAAGCATAGCCTACAAAGGCTTTTAATGTGCAAGTCATGCTGGAAAACTGTGGGAGCCTTATTAACCAGCAGGTGTCACTGGTGAACAGTTAAGTGTGAGCAGCCCTGCCAAATGAATTTCTCCCTGAGTGAAGCCATGGCCTGTTAGGTATTGCCCTGAAGGGCTGCAGGCCACAATTGGCAAAGGCACAGCCCAGATTCTATACCAGACCATGGGACCGATCCACACACTGGACCAGTGAATTAATGGGGTGAGCCTCCAGCATTCCCATGTTGCCTTGTGCCTAGCATGTATGATGTAATATCATCTGTATTAGTGCGAGTGGATCTGGAACAGCTTCAATGGACTCATCTAAAAAATATGTCTAGCAATGGATTTGGCAGCCTAGTTTCAAAAATAGCTTTGAATGTGATTGTATTTAAGCTGTGCTGAGGCCTTATAAGCATCTTGTGTATGTGTCTCAGTGGTGTTTCTGTAATTTTATATAGTTTTATAACAGTATATATGATTTTATAACAGTCTTTATGTAATATCTTAACAAATTACAAAAAAAAAATGTAGACAGATGTTTAATATGTACTAATTGTTACCCCTTACCATTTTGCCATTGGGTTAAATGAAATTCCTCATTACCGCAGTTCATAGTTATTTTTGTAGATTGGTCATGACCAGTTCCACCTCCCTAATGGCTGAGGGAAGGTTTATCTGAGTTATCCAGCCGCCCTGGATAAGGGTGTCTGCTAAATGACTGTAATGTGGTGTTTTAAAGATGGAAATAGATTTCCATTTAAATGAAGCCTAGGCCCCCTGAAATCTTTGTCCACAATTACAAGCCTTTTGATAGAGCCAAGGCTTGGTGGTGTACACACGACTTTCACTGATTCTAAATAGACAACACATTTCCACAAACACACCCAGACCCATGCCATTGTGTACACAGACAGGTGCAGAACAGCCCGTCTTTGCCAAGGTGAGTGTCATAAACAAAATGAAAGAATGAATAATGAATATGTTGGATTGTGATCCAAGGCATGTGTGCTGCCTTTCCAGTTAAATAGAGGTACTTGTCAAACCAGCCATCCATTCAATTACTGTTAATATTTACAATGTATTATCATCTTACCCCAAACATTTTCCTATCTGCATTTGTCTCTCACATGAGCTCTGGCGTGCATGCAAAGAAGAAAACTGAAAGAGAGAGATTCATTTTTCTGCTTAATCCCTCTGATGTAGGGTCAGTCGCCCAGCTGGGCCTGACATGCTTACATGCTGGCGGTACTTCATCTGTGGTTTCAGCTCTCTGTAAGAATTTCTTCAGGAAGATCTCCTTGATAACTCATGAAAAAGAGTTCAATTAATTATAAACAGATTATAGAAGATTAAAACCTAATATTGGTGTTTAAGGAGATATCTCTCTTTTGATTCTCATGTTCTCTGTGTCTTAATATATTTTCATATATATGATACATATATAAGAACAGCTGAATTAATTTATTTGTACATTAATTGTACATTCTTTACATTTTTTGACATGATACCTGATCCGTTCATCATTACTCTCAGTTTCAAGTTTCTAAATTAATCCAAATTGCCTTAATTGAGTGTATCCCACACACTGTGCATGCATTTTCAATTATTCTCTTATCTTTGTGGTAGTTGGTTTTTAGAGTATTTCTAGAAGTGATTGATGTCTGGGAGCTTCTGGCCTCATAAGTTATTATGTTGCCCACGTAAATGCTAAACGGCAGTTGTGTCCTGTTTTGTTGTTGTAAGAACAGAAGGCAGCAGGACTGGTGAATCAGGAATGTCATTTGAAGTTCTTGAAAGTTTTTGTTTTCAAAGTCAAGGACTCTATATCAACTGAAACTATAATGAGTATATTTGAAATATCACTCAGGGCTTCAGATACTTGTTAAACAAGCCTTAAAATGTTATTTATACTTATCTTTTTTGACTTATCCAAAGCTTAGTGTCATAACATAAAGGTTCAGTGAAACTAATTTTACTGGTCCATATTAAGATATCTTACAATTTTAGACACATTATGTTACAAAAATCACCAGTAGCAAATTATTTGATTTGATTCAATTCAATACCTCAATTTTAATTCTTTTTGATATGCCAGCTGTAAATGCTATTGAGAGATTAATAATCACTTCTTGGGAGACAGTGACTGTCACCCTAACTTTTGCTCATGAAAAGGATCATCTCTGAAAACACCCTTAACTAGGCCAGCTATCAGCAGAAAGTTAATGTTTGGAACAGAATATTGCTGCCACATGGCAGAATGCAGTTATAATGCCAGTCATGGCAAAAAAGCAATCCCCTTGACATTCACAAACACACCCAACTGTCACACCACGAGCACAGTGGTTAATTACGGAGATTCAGAAAGTGGTCGCTTTTATCTTTTGTGTGTATTTTTGACAGTCTGATACCCTGCACAGCACATCAGCATCGGCTGTCTGCCGGCTCTCTGTGCACATTTGTAAGTGATTTGCATAGACCAGCTTTTAAAAAATGAGAATGTTCCTATTTAGCTCATTCGCATCAATTTAAAAATTTCTCTACACCATCCAGATTCCAGTTGTAAGCGTCTGGGTCTAATGAAACTACCAATAAGGAATGTCCCAAGATAGATAATCTGAAGCCATACAGCTTACAGCTGCAGAACAAGGTAAAGACATAGACATGGTTCTGCAGTCAGTCCTGTTAAAATCACAGTGACAGCTGGCGGGTGTCTGTTTGCTTCCATTCTTTACTGGAGTCAAACACTTGATTACATCATAGATCTCTGTGTAAACTGCACCAGCCAAGCATGGTAACCAACAGTATCTTTGAGACTATTGAGAAGGATTCTGCCTTCATTTCATCCCTTGTGAGCACACAAATGAGAAAATACCTACAGGCATTTTTCAGTATCCTTTTCCTCCCAGCGCTCTTCGCCTCTCTCTCCAATGCAGCACTGTCCTCTGGTGAAACTCCTATTTGATTTAAAGGTTTGTTTTCGAAAACCACGACAGCCCTTCACCAGTGCCCATGAAGGGGGTGGGGGGGTTGCAGTTGCAGTCATTTCTGATCTAATGGCTTTGTCACCATGGGAGCATGAGGGAAATGGCACAGCCCAAATGAGTGAAGTGAAACAAATCGCTGGCCCAAGAACTCCTAAATAGTGTCCAGTCTTGTCAACTGTGCTTCCAACTGAACTAATAGGTCATGTCACTGGCACAGACAGAGATAGGCTGTGTAAGAGAGATTACACACCAAAGGCCAGTGCCTTCATTACCTCATTGACTCCAGTGCTGCACCAAATTCATGGCTGTGGTAGTATTACTACCACTACTATAGCATTCATTATGTATTCTGGTTTGCTTGACAGTGAAGATTTGTGTGTGATATAATGGTGCCAGTGACCATGCAACTCCTCATAATGGCCGAAGATATATGAAAGTTGAAGGATAGTCATGGGATCAATCGCTCCTCCCTGTTCAACCAGTTCATCCTGAATCAGTTCAGATTCTACAATTACTCACATTCCCCAGCCATGAACCCAAACAATGTGTGGTTTCATATGAAATTTAAACCTTCAAAAAAAAAGGACTTATGGTAGTTTCGGATGAGTAGGCTGCGTAAATGTTGGGATTATTTCAGCAGGTGTTTTCATAGATATTATTATCTATCTCAACTGTCCCATTATGAGTCAGACACATTACGCTGACATCACATCCTTACATCAACCTGCCAGGTATTGAGCGCAAAGGTGCATAATAATATTGTTGAGATCTTAGCAGGTAACAATTCAATATAAGATTGCCAAGCCTAAGGGGAGTGTTTAGCAGGGAAGATCTACTGAAAGTAAGAGCTTAAGCTTTAACAAAGTGGTACAGGAGTAATAAAGCCACCAGGTGTAAATCAAGATCAGTGCGAAAATCTGCAGTTACAGTCTCAAGTTTCTCACATACATCAATACCATTTACCAAGATATCAATATCAAACCCACAGCAGCCAGATGACTGTGGCCGGGTTGAAAGAAACAATGTAATATGGTATCAGAAATGAACTTGTTTTTGTGGGTTTTTTTGTGTTTTTTTATCTTTCGGGGGGGTTTGTTGAAATACCTCCGTAATAAGTGACTCTTAAGAAAAAACTATGGAAGGAAACCAGGGATCAACTGTTCCCACTACATCAGCTCATCTCACCGGAGAGTCAGGAGTGAGAACAAGCAGGCCTCTGCAGACGAGTCTCAGTGGGGAGATTTACCCAGGCAGCCAGCAGTGGCGGATCAGAGGGGATTGTGCTCAGGTGTCCGGGGGGAGACGACAGACTCCAGGTTAACCCAGGTCGGGCCTCTATGCGGAGACAAGAGGTCAGAAACAAGGAACAGTTTCGTGAGAAGGTGGAGGGAGGGTTGGGAGTAGCAGGAGCAGGAGAAGAGAATATGGAGTACGCCATTTCTCAGCCTTTCCCAGCATCAGCTTTCTTCACATAAGTTATACAGTCCCGCGGCTCACAGTTTTCTACACAAAGCCACAAAGCATCACATCCTCCCACACTTAATGGCCAAATAAAAATAACCTCCTTTCACTGGGAAACCTGGACTTGGAGACTTCTTGAACTTATTTTAGGAAGTGTTTCCACTTTCACAAATCATCTTCAAATTCATACACCTCTGTTTTTGTATTTTTTTTTCAGAGCTTAATCCGCTCTGAGATTAAATAAACTGATTCATTGTGAAGAGTACAGGGGGTCCTCGACTTATGAACGAGTTCTGTTCCTACGACGTGTTGTAAGCCAATTTTCGACGGAAGTCGGAATTTATACCTAAATTATACCTAAATTAACACCTTAAGTCACTCACACTGTACACACAACACATGAAGGACATATAAAATACAGTAATTAAATGAAACAGTTTTAAAAAAAAGAGAGAACAATTCCTTACGGTTATTTCTGTAGTCATATTTACGAACCAAGCTGCTTAGGTCAAAACTAGGTTTTTTAAGTAATTTATGGGAGTGCGTCGTAACCATGAAACGACGTAACTCGAGACCGTCGTAACCTGAGGACCTCCTGTATTTATTAATGTAAAGATTTACATGGCATACCTGGCTGGGCCTAATGGCACATTAGGGCGGGATTCCACAGGTGAATAGAGGGAAAATCCTGTTCTCTTATCAGAATGAAATTATACCACAAGCACAACATTTTTTTATTTGATTTTTGTCTTTAAAAATATGCCTGTGTATCTCATTAAATATGGACTCACCTGCATGTTACTGAAAAAAAATGTTTTAGGCTCTGGGTGAAGTCAGAATAAAATGTCTTGTGTTAATGTGAGAATTAGCTCAATGCAGTGTAATCCGCAGAGCCTTTTGTCAAAACACCTGTTCAAATTAATTGTTCAAAAACATGTTAATATTTCTGTTTTTGGTCTATTTTTACAAATAAAATACCACATAAAATGAAGATGACATGAAATATATAAACAACCTCTGACAATTACCAACTACTACATGTACAAAGCAGTATGTGTGAAATTATCTCAGCTTTCACAGTAGGCACAGTCAAGTAAAGTGGTTGGTGTGTGGGAAATGTCAGTTTGCAGAAAATGGCTGTGAAAGATTTGATGCAATAAAAACATGTTTTTCCAAAATGTGACAAGTTGTGTGATATTAATCTTTATTTTTGGGCAATGATATCTAAAATAACAAAACAAATATTCTTTTATGAAACATAAAAAACCACCAGGTATGTCTTTATGAACAATCCTTATTTGTTAGAGTTACTTATAATTATAACAGATCATTAGGTTGTACATTTTATTAAAATTAAATATTTTTAAAATCTCCAAACTGACAGAACTAAAATGAACATTTTACCTTTGGGACCTGGCCAGGACAGACTCAATTAGGAGGGGCAAATGCAGTGAGTCTGTCGTTTGGGGAAGAAATTTTTCAACCAGTCTCTGTCAGAGGTAGCTATCTTTGCCATCTTTGTATGTGCCACCCATAAAGTAGGCTGTCAAGTATGGATCTGGAGTCTACAGAATTGACACTGCCATGAAGAACATCTGCAGGTGCTGAGCAGTCTGGTGGGGATCTTTGAACATGTTGAGTTTCAGGGAGCTATCTGGGACTCTCTCCAAAGCCTGTGGCTGTTAGAGAGGCAGATGCAGGGCTGTATCATGCAGCTTTTCCACACAACATCATGGGGAGGTGGGAAGGGAGGTTGGGCTTGGCCTGGGGGCGCTGGGGTCCTTATCAAGGAGGAAGTGTCAACAAGATGAGTCAGAACACATGGGCATGTCCTGCATCCTTTGTAAGTGCTGTTATGGAGGAGGGTGTTAGGAACGTGCCAGACATGCAATCTATTAATCAATCTGCAGAGACACGATGATATGGCAAGCAATGATCAGGTCTGAAACCTGGCAGAAGAGCAGTACAGGAGGTCATCGGTGGATCGTACTGCGCCATTCTTCAGGAGAGGCGTAACTCAAGCTGGCTCGTTCTCAGGCAGCCGGTGGTGAAGTACGAGCTACCAGAGTGGCAGAGATGTGAAGAAATAAATCAGAAGCTGGCGTTTGGAGAAGGAGAGCACAGAGGGAATAGATTCTCACAGACAGGTAGTAGGTTGGGTGCTAAGGAGGAGGTTAGAGGGGTCAGAGTCTGGAAGAGGAGAGAATCATCGGCACAGAAATTGAAAGGAGGTGGGAAGGGAGCCAGCGGTGGTGCAGAATTTACTCAGGCCTACGGATCTGGAGGATGTACGCTAAGCCGTCTGCGGACAGGGGTGAGGAGGCGGATGGAGAAGGAAGGATCAGGAAGGAAGAGGAGGCAAAAAAAACAGTTTGTACGGTTTGTTGGAGATATCTAGGCTGTTTGAGATTGGCATAGATTTCTTTTCTTAGTCGATGTCAGAGAGGAGAGAAGAGCTCAGAGACAGAAAGTGCTCTGGTGATTCATATCAGAGGTTAGATTTTCAAAACGCATGTATTTTCCTTTACCCATCTCTTAAGCAGAAAGTAATCTGAAACATTGCTCTTACTGGTGGAGAATGGAAGAAAAGAGACAGATGGGGGGAAAGAGTAGCAAGCATGGTGGGAGGACAGAGACCACCCGCTACGGTCATGAAGGTGAAGGTTACTGCACTCTTAGTACAGAAAGGAAAAGGAATCTAATATGAATCAAAAAGGTTAGTAATGGAGAGGGTGGCAGAATGCTGTGATAACTGTATAGGAGCCACAGCAGGTGTTGGCTGAATGGAAATTATATATTAAAAAACATTCTACATTTAGCTGACATCATTATCCAGACCAACTTACACTTTTATATACTATCTATTTATACAGCTGGATATTTACTGAGGCAATTCAGGTGAAGTACGTGGCTTGTGGGTACAATGACATTTAGCTCTTTAGAGAATTGAACATACAAACTCTGCATTGCAAGCCCAACTCCCTATCCACTGTACGACATTGCCGCTTGAGACATGTGTGACCACACACAGCCACACCGCTCTTCAGTGCCATCCACCCACCGGGCTGAGCAGAGGCTGCGGGGGAAGGGCACAGCTCACACACAACCGCCATGGGCGGACTGCAGGTGCCTACTGACCAGATGAGTTGCCCTTGTGCCATGAAGGGAGGACAAACTCTCTAACGTAATTCCTCTCTCCCTGCGAGACACTATGAGCAATTATATGCCACCCCACAGGGCTGCTGGCCACAGTTCGCATTGCGCATGGTTAACCCTGTGTATTAGAAGAGTGAGCTGCCAGCCAGCCTCTGAGGGTGCCTGTGCTGAAGGACAGAACTGAAAGAGTCCCTTCATCTCTGGGCTCTCTTTAATACAGTCATGATACAGTATTGAAAACAAAGGGCATTTCCTTGAGGGACTGAAGCCGTGTATATTTCAAAACTATGTGGCATAAATTTCACATAAGTACAGTGTGGCAGTTACATGACTGAAATGGGTATTCATTCTTAGCTGCAGTATAATGAAGTTTGGCATGAAATCGATATCATACAAATCTGGGTTTTTGAATATATGATGCACCAATTATTCAGTATAATACAGTCTTCTTTATCATTGCGCCACAAGGCTGTCAAAATAGAGCCCTCAGTGTCTTGGGTTTTCATGCATGGGGCAGGTGTGGAGGCAGCTGCCAATTACTCCCACGTAATGTAAGCTCCTTGTGTGTAGAGAGATTAAACTCAAATCTGACAGACCGCTAACTTCACAGCTCATGCAAGATTCCAGGAGGACTTGGTTCAGATGCAGGAGATTGAGTCCAGATTGAAGGCCTTAATTACCAAAAAATACACTACTGTTTACCCACAGCACTATTGGAACCTCAAAATGAGTAACCAGCATGGTAAGAACACAAATGTGCATGGATAAATATATAACAAATACATTTACATACATTTACCTTCAGGCGTTTATCAAATATCCATACCAGAGCATTGTACGTAAGTGCATCAAATACATTTAGGCAACAAAGAGAAACGATTATTAAGTTATTAACATTGCATCCGTTTGTCACAATTGTTTCATCAGCCCAAAGGACATACCATTTATGTGCAGGCATAGAATAATAGGTGCAAAATGGAAAAAGGGTGTCTTAGGTAATAGTGTTAAATGTGGATGACATAAATACAGTAACATCAGGAGAAGCAGAGTTCAGGATTGGTTGTGCCAAAATGCAAATTAAACAGGTGCATTTTTGTGTGGCTGTGGCTGTAGACTATGCTGGTTTGACTATACTATGAAAAAATAGACCTTAATTAAATGATGTGTTCATTGCCTACAAGTATACTGTTTGTCTGGTAATTATCTTGACACCCACCCTTATGCATTTTTTCAGTGGTATTTTGCTTTTTGTATACTTAAATTGATATAAAACAGCAGAAGTTCAGCCTTTTACAATTTAACAGAATGTGCTATAACGATAAGCCAATTTGCTGTAAGATTAAAGGATATGACTATATTTACCTCACACCCCTGTCTGGGTAAGAGACAGTGGAGATCAGAATGTTATGACTGTTATAGTAATGATATTTACTCTGTATTCAACATAATCTAGAGTTCTGGTTTGTTAAACCAACGGAGCCTTCTGGATCTCTGAGCTGATCAAAGCTTCAGCATGTTGCTTTAAGACTACCGCAGGCAAGGAGGGTGTGGCATTCTGCACCTAATCAGGGCTTATTGTATTGTGATCAGGAACTGACTGCTTTGATTCCAGGGCTGTTCTCTGCGTCACCCCTGGGGGGGAGCCATGGTGACACAGGCTGTGTGGGAGTCAGCGTGCTGGAGCTGGAATAAAGGGGGACTCCAGGTGGCTGTGAGACAGGGGGCTGACCTGTCTGCACCACTCTGATCTGTGGGATGACCTTGGGGCAGGGGTCCGGTTCTGTGGCCAGCTGTAAAGTAACCCTATCCACCATGGGACTGTGTCCAGCATACACACGCTTCTCAGGCGGTGGCAGTGAGCCATAGAGTTTATCTGGTTTTGTATGTGGTGGCCTACTCTTTCATCCCAGTCTGCTCACTGGTCTCTGCCTCCTCTATCTATATCTCTTTATTCAGCCCTTCATCTCCCCTTTTTTGCTATGCCAACTCCCTCTCTTTCCTCTCGTTTCTTGTAACCCCCTGGTAGCCTCTCTAATTCCTCTTGTTCTCTCTCTTTCATGCCTCTTTTTATTCAGCTATTACCCACATGTGGCCATCCTTTCTCTCCATGTCATTCTTCTACCTTCTCCCTCCTCTTTCTCTCTCATCCTCTTCTCATCACCCATAAATGTAGCCCCCATCAACCCCCCTCGGTTAGACTCCTTGTTGAGTGTCTTAAGCTTGCCCATGGTGAGACTACAGCACAGAATGGCAGAGAGAGTTTGAGGGATTGAGAGTTAATTTGTACAGCAGATCCTTCTCCCTGTAAAGACTCTGACCCTGATTTCTGAGCAAACAAGACACCTGCTCCACCTCACTGCTCATACAGCAAACTGCACAAACCCACACGCAGTTAGCAGTGCGGCCATGCACATGCAGCCACGCGCACGCACCTGAGCAAGCTCACAAATATCAATTTAAATTTTGAATGTGGAAAGCGGAGACACCCAAACTGTCCTTTACACAAACTCGCATATACATGAATTTGTATGAGTGCAAATTTCATTCACTTCCATGTCTACATTCTATCCCTCAAATACATCTTGTGACATGGACAGCCAAACTAAATGCTGAATATAAAAAACTGCCAAAGGTGTATGTTTGCAGTTAAAATAATTATACTGAGGGTTTCCTGTTGTAGATTATAAAATTATTGATAAATCTACATTTGCAGAAGCTGCACACCCAGTATGACATGGTTTTGGAGAAAATTAACTAGGCAACATCATAGTTTACAGACTTTATTTACAGATTCGCGCTCGAACTCAGCTGCTGGAAATGCATGTGTTCTAACCCTTGGTGTGACAAATCATAGGTATGTGCATTGTTTTGTTTTTTTGTGGCGATGTACTTGTGTCATATTTCGTCATCGAAACCAAACCATTTAAAACATACATTTAATGAGTCTAAATGTGCGCTTGTATAGTAGAAAGTCAGCTATGTTTTTATTGTAATTATCATTTTGTAGTTATGACATAAAATAATAATAATGTTTATGTCTTCTATCTAGTTAACACTTGTATGCTTGCCCTTTATTATTCATGTCAACTAACAAGTGAACTCAAGAGAAGCGGGAGTGAAATGTTGGGGGAGGAGGGGCGTAACTGGAGGTGTAACCGTCTGCGCGTCCTGGGGCGGCGTCGTAAGCGAGTCGCTTTATTAGATTGCCCTGCATCGATCCTTGTTGCCAGAGCGTTGACTAATTTCCAGGCGGAGAGAGGCGGTCGATACACCAGGATTCAATCTAGCCTGAAAACAGAAAAAAGTAATTTATTGTAATCATGATGCCGAATATAAAACGGGAATACACCGCACCCGTGAGGTCAGATATCGCAACTGCATAGGGAAAGCTTTCGGCAACCATTTGGTTGCATTCAGTCATACTCCAACGTCCACGTACAGGCTAACTGAAACGAAATTTTACTGAAAGACCTGCCACTTAAGGAGTATAATGAAACTACAGTGGGAACTTCACCTTCCTAATACATCTCGCAGGCAACTATGTTACTCATAAATAACCCATATTTTATTGTCTAATAATTGCCATTATTAGTTGCACATACGATATTATAGAGAAACACAGGGGAACGTGGGGAAGGAAATAAGTTGGGATCATAAAGATTTGCTGATTAATACAGTACCATACATCCATTCATTATGTCCATTTACAGCAATTACATCGCAAATGGTTTCTTTGCTGAATAATTTTCTTCAGGTTGTTCTGATAAGGATTCAAACTTTTCCTCCGTCTTTTAGTTGGATTACATCCATATAATAATATGCAACTTTAATATGTAAATCGCTCGAACAGAGCGAATGTGTACCGCCCTGGTTTTGACACAACCTGTCATTACATAAAATGAACTAGTGCATTAAGGAACAAATTATGTTCTTAAATTTAATGGCGTGTTGTACTGTATTTCTTTGCAGAGATCCAATTATTTTTAAAGAGCTTTTTCATTTCAATCACCTACAGTAAATTAAATTAGTAAGGGGTAAAATACTTAGTTGCTTTGCTTTGTATTGTGTGTGTGTGTGTGTGTGTGTGTGCGCGCGCGCATATACATACAGATATTTTTTACAATTTTTGGAAACTTTCTGTTTACACTTACATGAATAAATTAACCCCCACTAATTATAGCCTATTTAATAGTAACAATTTCAAATGAGCGATCAGATTTGATGTTACAATAGTGTTTTTGATGCACCTCTGAGGTTCTGACGTACCGTACTTCGCAAATCATAACTGGCGAGACGAATTCTGTGACATGAATAAAACATCGGTAATTCTACGGGCTTAAGGCTTTAGTGCAGACAACCACACACCAAACCGGTTCGCTGATAAAAATATATATACATAAATATATATATATATTTTCTATTTACCTACTACTTTGTACAACATATTTTATTTCATACATCACGGTCATTACTTGAGTCACACAGTGGTTGACAGGCAATAAGACTCCTGGGGGACAAGTTTAATCCACTTCAGGTTTTATGGGGTGCAGATTCGACACAAACGGCACAGAGTCAGTGAAATATAATAAATGTAGGCCATGTTATCTAAGTCCCCTGTCTGCAGCCTCATTAAAAATGTGTGCGAGTGAGTCATAGACGGCTCTGTACGGAGTTCTGTACAAACAGGCCTTCTGGGAGCTAAACCTGGAATGACTGTAGCCATTTTGCACTGACATTTTGCTTTCTCCAATCCCACCTCCCTGTTTGTACAAGCAAATAATTTACTCACAAACAAGAAAAACTGGCCTCCGGTTGATTTTTATTACAAAAAAATAAAATAATGTCAATAAGGTCCTCCTCCTCCTCTAATTCACTTAGGTGCCACTTTGCTTATTCTCTCTACCACTCCTTTTCCAGATTTCCGGTTTCTGTTTCACCTCTTTTTTATGAGAAGTCTGTTTAATATTCATAGTCGTTTCTTCATTCCTCTGCTGGACGATTCCTCTGTCCCTTCGTGTGTCCGTCCCTGGTGCAGGGTTGACGCACACGTTTGGGGTGGGTTATGGGATATAAAGGGGCCATGCTGAAAGCCATCACTCCCTGGAGTTGCGTTCTTCTTCTTCGTTCTCCAGGCAATAGGCAGGCTTGTAGCGGGTCACACCCCTCCCGTCCACCATCTGCAGGGCTTGGTTCCGGGTGGTGTTGTCCATGCTGCCCAAAGACGTGTACCTGCAAAGGAGACAGGCGGTCAAAGACCAACTGATGGGTGGAGAAATGTAACAGATAACCTGCAGAATGAAGGCAGACAAGGAAAAGGAGGTGTAGACAAGTGCCGAAAAAGTGATGGAGGAGACTGAGATAGAGGAAGAGAAAAGAGATTAAAAACACTCTTTCACAGTTCATGAAAATGGCCCTTTTACTTGCTGCCTGTCCATGCCAGCTGAGTGTGTTTGGCAGCATTTTTGTAATGCACTTAATTGTGGTGGCATCAGAGCCTTTGGGTGGCGCACACCCATGGTACAGATGTTAGACCTGCTATAACCCAATATAACCAGAGTTCTGCGCAGGCAAGGCCAAAACTGGCTCAGCCTTGCAGGGGTAAAACAGGCAGTAATCAGGTTAAACACATCTGTTATCACTCTCTAGTGGCCTCTCCTGGCTGGACGGGTGCCTGCAGGCTTGTAAACTGAACTCATGTTTATTTACTATTTCTCTAATGGTACAGGTATTGTGAGATTGGTGTCGCATCTGACATGTGGAAATATATCGTAAGACATGTGAATCCGAGAAGCCACATACATGGCCAATTCCTCCCATGTCATTGAGAGAGATTCGTTGGGTGGGGATGAGAACACAGTTCAGGAGGGGGAAAAGGAGAAATAACTAGTGGCATTCTCACCCTTTGTCATACAGGATGCAGTACGGCACATACAGAGTCCTCAGGAAAGACCAGATGTCATGATAGGCCCATTCCTTGGGAGAGAAAATTGGGGAAAGACATGATGAATATGTTCCAAGCATAAAATAACAGTAATAAACCAAACTAAAGGGCTTAAAACAAGAAAGCTCCAGGCAGCCCTCCAGCCAAAAGTGATGATCTGTTCATCTGATTGGTGATTTGCCCTATTATCCACTCAGAGGCTGTTTTGAATGATAATAGTGAAAATTAATGTTGCTGATTACACATTAGTATTTTAAATTATGATGTAAATGTAAATCACTTTGCCTCTGTGGAGGAGTACTGTCATTTGAATTCAGGTTTGAGAGGTTGCAGTAATTAACTATATTCATTTTCTTTTAATCTTTTATTAGTCATACCAAACTGGAAAATGGCACCTGGCAAATGATCTGGTAAATAAATTACATGTTGCGGTTTCAGTGCATGGATTGAAAGGATATTTTAATTGCTCTAGATCTGAGGCTGCTGGGTGGCTCATCCCATTAAGGCCCTTTCCTAGAAAGCAGTTCCACCCCATGGTCTGGTATGGAGCCCAGACTGTGGCGGTGCTGCTTGAAGCCAGCAGCCCTGCAGGGCAGACAGCTGTAGCATTGCCCATTGAGGGAGGGGGGGTTATCCCCACATCATCACATAGCACAGCCCCCCGCGCCCCCCGCGCCCCCTCATCCCCTCCCCTGGTCGATCAGGGGCCCGCAGTCTCCCTGCATCAGCTGTGTATGAAACATGTTCCCTGATACAATTACTGCGCAGCTCTGCAGGGGACTGCAGAGCGACAAGAGGAAGAGACTGCAATAATGCGCTCTTGCCTGCTCTCTCAAACTGATGAGGAAAGTACTGAAAAATACACAGATGGGACACTCCAACTTGGGAAAGAAATCAGGGTGAAAACGTTTTTCTATGAAGTTGTGTGCACAAAAGTTACATGGCTTCCCTAGTCAGGGACCAGAACAGTATTAATATCCTGTAATAAAAATATTAATACAATAATAATAAATTGTACATGAAGCACCTTTAAAGTATTGACTGTAGTTACAATTTTGCAATATAGCAGTACACAAAAATGAAAAACAAAATAATTAAAAGCAAAGATAAGTAATTAAATATATCCAAAATGTAAGACATTTGTATAAAATTAATATAAAAAGGCAATGTATAAAAACAGCAATAACACATATAAAATGTGAGACATTTGAGTAAAAATAAAGGCACTAAAAATAAAGACTATGTAAAAAGAGCAATTAATAAAATACATCAAATATAAAACATCTGAGTATGCAGGCCATAAATCCACAAATAACAGGACTAAAAACAGAAATCTGAGTAATATAAAGCTGTCTGAAAGGGTGCGAGACGGTGAAATGAAGGTGTGGTCCTCACCAGCAGTGGGTTGACCCTCATGTAGTCGGGCCAGCCTGGGTCGGTGGGGCACAGTGGCGTGAGTTTGTGGGAGTACGGGTCGCTGTGCCGGGTTCCCATCAGCACCGCCTTCAGTTCTGGCCTCCTCTCGTGCACCTCGTTCAGAGCCTGGCGGATGCTGCCCTCCACAGAGAACAGCTCCAAGTCATACCTGCAGGGGGCAGAGGAGAGCCTAACTTATGAGGATCATAAACATCTGTAATAAATGTGAACACAGGCAAACTTTTCTGGGCCAACCAAATCCACCCTCCAAAACTGAGATCACCAATAGGCCTGCAGGCAGTCTATGCCTAAAAAAAAATCACATTTTCCAGAAATTTTATCTCTGACACAGTCTACACAATGTGGTTGATAGCCTCACAGTTCTTTCACATGGAGTATATCAGCCCAAGGGTTGTTCAATATTCGGCATGGACTGGCTCAAAGAGTGTTGGCATTCATAACTTCCATGGCTATGGTTCTGTAAGACAGCTATTTTATAATTCTCACTACGTACGAGCACATGGGTTTCCTAGCTAATCTCAAAATATATCCAAGATCAATGATGTTTTTAAGATGAAAAGTAAATATTATTGCAAGAATGTGTATTTGACCATTAAACTTTTATACCAGGAGACTTACCAAAACCTTGCATTGCACTGCGATAACAGATATGCTTCTGTGCTGTTCTCTCCATTAAAAACAACAAAGGTCAGGACACAACTATTTATTTGCTTGTATGAAGGACCCATCAGCTGTCAGGCCTGTCACTATTAGCCTGACTAAGTTCTCTTTTTAACAGCTAAATGGTACCACTGCCAAATCAAAAGAGTACAGTAGGCATTTCAGATATCAGATTGGTGCAAAAAAAAAAACAGACTATACAAAATGTACAAAGTTACACAAACTTTGAGACTACATGGACATACATTGAGAGTTTTGTAGAGGGTAGCATCTTGCATACCAGTACACCCTCTGAACATGAAGCCAGCTGACCAGACTGCAGGGCTGTTATGCCTTAGCCATCTCTTAACACGGAGAACCAAGCAGAAAGAGAAAAGTGACTTACTTACAACTCCCTGTCATAATACTCACAATTAGCTTGACTGTTCGCTTCACTTGTTCCTTCCTTCCCTCATCATTTCACTGATCTAAAGTGACTAGTGATTGACTAGGTTTCTGCCATATGGCTTTCACCTGTCCATGCTCTACAGATCAGGTAAAAAAGAAAGATGGATGTGACTCTGGAGTTTCCAGATGCTGCCCCTGTCTTTGGAGATCAAAACTCCAACCATTCAAAGCCAAAGCAGACCTGCCAACCACAACAATCCATGTCCGTACTGAGGGGGGAACGGTCATCCTCACTGACTGATTACCGCATTGCTAAACACTGCCCTCCACTGTGTACAGCCTTTGAATCACTCCTGTTTATGGAGGTACAGGACAGCTGTGCCAACTACTGTCCCCCAGTGTGTCCAGGGGGGATGGAGATGGCTGCCAAATCCTGCCCTCCTCCCTGAGCAGCTCTAAATAATAACCCAGAGACGCTGGCATGAATTACATCACCATCACGATGCAGACCCCCACAGCTGTTCATCACATCTGGAACACAGACAGGGACTCCACAGCAAGGAGCACAGGAAAACAGAGCGCATAATCCTTACACCTGTGGTTGCGCAGTCTTTGATTAGAGGGACGGTAATCCCTTAAGCCCTTATTATGGGAAAAGCAATTTGCACACAACAAAAATTGCATACGCAGATTGCATGTGATGCAATGTGATGCGATCACGTGCGTTTGCATGTCAATGTTTATATGGCTTAGGAGATTAAAATGCAATTTAAGTGACAAAGAATCTAATCAATATCCTGTCACCTACAAGACACAACTACATTGTTACATATGCCATAAAAAAGTCAAATAAAAACAAATTGGCTTAATACAAGTTATCATGAAAGTGTTGCTGCATACATGACGCAAAAGCAGAAATAACTGGCTGCATTTACCACGTGGCATAGCAGTGGTTGTGGGTTGATGAGGTAAAGTCTGTTGTAAATTAGCTCCCATTACGTGCTTTAATTTTCTCAGACTTCACGGAAACTGGAGAAAGGGAAAAACAACTGGAGAGCAACTGCCAGTCCGAAATCAGACAGACAAAGCATCTGGGCTCTGACTGGATGCTGCACAAAACGTGCATGGAACAGCACTGACTTCCAAGACGGGCTTAGGGACAGCTGAAAGCATTAGGAGACAGATTGCACTGGGTGTTACACAAAGCAGTCTGGGGTACATTTTAGCCACATGTAGCATGGGCTCAAAGCATCCGCCAGCCCATTTGCCCACCTTAGTTAATGAGCATACAGCCAACAACGCACTGGGAATATGGTGGATTGTGCAACGTGAAGGTCAGTGTGACCAGGCGAAATATGATTGGAATGATGCTTCTCAATCATGAGGTGAAGCTTAAAAAGGATCAAATAATTAGCACACACTTTTTACACTGATCTTCAGGCCTTTGGGTGGTGCTCAAGGTGCAGCTGCTCATCTTGCAGCAAGGACTCAAACTCCCAGCTACGGCTGGCAAGACTGACTGGCTCAGCCTCACCAATCAAACATTGGGTGCAAACAGGTTAAATGCATCAGATTTATCACTCTCTATCAGCCTGTCCTGATCAGCCGGGTGCCTGAACTGAGCATATGGAGAAGTAAAGTAAGAACACAAAATCAAATGAGAACAGGCCATTCAGCCAAACTAGGCCTGCCATTTACCTACACTCTACAAAGGATCCAGTACTGTATCAAGTCTTGTCCTGAACACACCAATGGCCTCAACTGAGGAACCTGACAACCTAATCCAAGTATTTACAATTCATTGTGTAAAATAATACCTTCAGAAATCATGACAGAATTTATTTTCAGCTAGTTTCCATCCATACAGTCCATACAGTTCAACTTAACAGTTCAGTTCACCTTCTTGAGCCCCCTTATAAATTCAAAAAACACAAACAGATCTCTTCACTAAGCCTGAAAAGGGTTGGTGTCTTCAGTCTTTCCTCATGGTCTAAGTTTGAGTTTATAAGTGTGCAGCCATTTCCACCTTAGTGGGAGGGGCTGGTAACTAAGTGCAGTTTGGGTGGGGAAAAGAACACATCAACCTATGCCAGCTTCCAAGGAAAATAAAATCCTGGCAAACGTCTCCAAATATTCAAGACAAAGGATGCTAACTACACAGCAGCTTTTGTATTATATGCATGCTGTTGACTCAATCACCTTCACAACCTTGATTCTTCTGATATGACACCAGTGTGTATTAGCAACACAGCAGTACAGAACACACTGACTTCACACACTGTTCCAGCACTCCATGCGGCCAAGCTTCTGCCAAACAAAAAAAAAATCAATAACGGAATTTTTTTTTTTTTAGGAAGTATGAAATGATACACTTTCCTGCATTGCCTGTGCCTTTTCTTCTGTCCTGCAGAATCAAGCACAGAACCATGCTCGGTCTCTTCTCTGCAGAGTGCGCTCAGTTTTGACTGTCAAAACTTAAGATGCTACAAAAAAAGATGAACTTGTAACTTGATTTGAGCCATGTTTGAGAGTGATTCATGAATAGAAGACTGACATCATCAGCTGTGTACTGTCAATTAGTGAAAATAGAATGGGCCTTCAAGAAATGTCATAATTGGGTGGAGCTACAACAAGCTGTCAATCACTTTGTTGAACCAATCAAAAGGATTTGCTTTCCACAGAAAAAAGCACTGACTGGATCGTACCGGTTGTGTACTGGTAGCATATTGTCATGATTTTCCCATCATGACTTTTCATGGCTCTGTAACTGATAAAACTGATAAAAATTTGTCTAATGAAAGATAATAAACTTTTACTCATTGATAAAAAAATGTCTTTTTGAAAATACAAGGCAGGCAGTGACAGAGGGAAAAAAAAAGTGCAAAGATATAGGATAGTAAAATGAGTAGTGAGACAAATGACTAACCTCTTTATGGTGTCCTGAAGAAACCTCTCCATCTCAGGAAACGGGGAGACAATTCTAATGTACAGTGCTTTGACACGGTCCTTACCCTCTGGATACCTCCTGAGAGCGACAGAGTGGAGTTTTAACAGCTGTGTTTTACAGTGCTGCTGAACAGCTCACTCATTAAAGATACTGGCCCTTAAAACTGAGACATCCCAGGTTTAAGACTGGGCTATGTCACTAGCTAACGATATCAGGGAGTGAGTGAGTGAGTGGATGCGCCAGTGAGAGAGACAGTAAGCAAATGTTGGAATGGCATGAGTTTCACTACTCTTTATCTTAACAACAACATGAAGGAAAACAATCTTCAAAGTGCAGATAAGCAGTCATAACCTTATCTTCTCTGTGCGTATGTCTCTCACCTCTTCAGTGCTGCATAGTACAGGTGCAGCAGAGCAGTGCAGTCTTTCCCTCCATTGAAGCCCACACAGATCTCTCCTGCCGAATACTGATCCAAGGCCATCTCTATGGTCTTCAGTGCAGATGCCACTTTTTGTCCTAGTGGGGTGCCTGTGGGAAACACAGAGGTCTACAGGTGACATTCTACTCACCATTGAATCTTTGCCAACAATCATTTGTGTTTTTCTGCTTGTCCCACATCTTTCCCCAAACCTGTTTTTCCTCTGCATTCTTCTTCCCTTCCTTCTTACAGTTTCTACTCAACTGTCTACTCAACTGTAGTTCTCTGTCTCTCCTCTGTTCTGAAACACTGAATAGCAAAAACCAGCTGACGGTGTAAACCTAAACCCTCTGCCTTTTGCTTTACTTTTAATGTTTCATTTTTCCATCCTAAGACATCAGAAGCCCATCCCTCCTTCTTTTCATCCATCTCTTCCTTAAGACCTACACTATCCCTTTCTCTCTTTCCCCTCATTCAGTACCTCACTTTTTGTTCCTTCTTTAAAGTCTCTACCCTCCACCTGCCCTCTCCTCCTCCTTCCCTCCTTTTTTTTTGTAACACCTGTCATGTATAAATGTACTGACAGTGAATGAGATCTCATGAACTCCATCACGGGAGGATGTACAATGATCACTCAGTCACTTACTAGTCTTAGCCACTGAAAGTCATTGTTTTCCACTGCAAAACATGAGTGAATCTTTCATGTCAGATAATGGCTTCAACCATTTTAAGGTTTCTGAGACTTCACACAATCATGGGTAGTACAAGGTTTTTTGGGCCCTTCTTCAGCACCCGTGTCCCCCTGACTCTCACCACTGTTGGCCAGCGCGTACACCTCTGCGGTGGCCAGAGACACCGGGTCAGTCACCAGGGGAACCACGCTGCCCTTGGGAAGGTCTGCCACCAGCTGGTTTCGGGCCCGCTCCACCTCCTCAGCGCTGTCAGAGTCCAGCACCAGCCGGACCCGGTGGTAGTTGCTCAACCAGTCCGGGTACGAGCCCAGAGACACCTTCTTCCCCCACACTGCCTGGAGCCGGGTGAGAACAGGCGCGATCTCGGCCTCGTCCGCATCCACAAACACCTCCTGAGTGTGGAAGGTAGTCCCAGAGCCAGCAAACAGGTGCTTGAGTCCATTAAAGGCCCGCTCCAAGAGGGATGGGATCCCAGGGAATATGTAGACGTTTCGGACGCTCACCAGCGGGTAGCGAAGGGGCTGGCCAGTCTGTGGGTCGGTCCCATAGTTTAGCTTTGACGTCTCAGGAACCATCGCCAGCTTCATGGCAGGGCTGTCAGGGTCGACCACCCCGAAGAACTCTTCCACCAACTGAGTGAGCTCGGGGTTCTGGTGCAACCGCTCCCCAAACGCCATGGCCACGCTCTCAAAGGTGACATCATCATGGGTGGGGCCGATGCCGCCTGAGGTGAGCAGGTGGGTGAACAGGGGTGAGAGCGTGGCCACCTCTTTGGCGATGAGCTCCTGTTGGTCGGGCACCACCGTGATGCGCTGCACACACACGCCCAGTTTACGCAGGGCACGGCACAGGAATGCACTGTTAGTGTCCTGGGTGTGTCCCTGAGAGAGAGGAAGGGAGAGAGAGTGAGAAGGAGGGATAGAGAGGAAGAGTGAGAGGGAGAGCAGGAGGAGTTGGGAGGGAGGGAGAGAGAGAGTGAGAGGGATACAGGGAATGAGAGGGAGAGAGGAAGGGAAGAGGAAACAGAGAAACATTAGTGGAGAGAGGAATAGAGGGAGAAAGTGAGGGAAGGAGGGAGGGAGGGGAAGATGAGGGAAGAGGGAGAAGGAGAAAATTTAACAGAGGGAAAAAGAGAGATAAGACAGGTGGTTTTTCTCTGCCTAACTTGGCTACTCCATTGCACATTAGTAACAAATGAAAGAGAGAGGGAGGGAGAGAGGGGAGAGGGGAGGGATAACCAGAGGTAGTCATGAAAATTTTAGTCATGCTCAAGGTCAAGGTTAAAGCAAAGAAGCTACAATAGGGGATATCTCGTGATGGGTTTAAGACAAAGCCAACAGATAGCACCACACATACTGTAAGGAAACAGAGGGAAGACATGGTTTTTAGCTGGCTCTCTAACCCAGGATAAGTACAGCATTTAAATTCATGTTAGAAGAAGAGCAAGAGGAGGAGGGAGGGGGAAAAGGGCAAGGGGGATATAGATACACCAAAAGTTTTAAGGCTCCAACACCAATGGTGCTGGAACCATGTTTTATTTATTTCCACTGAGTTTTCCTCTCTCTCAACTGCTACAAACTGACAGAATTAGTAGACCCATATAGTGCTACTCCAAATAGTAACCTCAGCCATACAGAGCCAAGCATGTCATGGCAGGGTTATAACAGCTTACTGAATATCAAAGTTTCAGAAGTACCAGTACATTAAAAAATCTTGGGTTTGAAAGTCACAATGGACTGGCATTAGATAAACTTCAGCATTTGCAAGACACTATTTTCTTCAAATGAAAGGTTGCTCCAACTCCAAAATGAGGTAAATCTGCAGATCCCATTAGTCATGTTCATATTTTTAGGTGAATAAACATGGCTGCAACAATCCAATCAATCCTCATTAGTTTGCTTGTTAATATGCAAATTAACCAATTTCCTTCACCATCGCATCAGTCTTTGTCATTGGAAGAACTTGGAGTATTTATAAATAGGCCAAACGCTGTAAGTGTGCCAAGTTTGAATATAATGACATATGTGTATGCCACAAAATAAATCATACCCAACTGTTTTATTTTATCCAGTCAGATCAAACAAGCTTTGTCTAGACACAAATCACCATAAATACCATACATACCAAATGTACGTATGGATGTTTCTACAGATTTGTTGAAGACAATTTCAGCTATGATATACTATACAGCTACTGTAGTTCAAAAGTATACTGCAATAACAGGTCAATCCCATCACATATTCAACAGTGTTCATTTCAATTTAGTAGTATTTTTCAGGTTTCACAGGACATTACCATGTCAAATTAACTGTGATATCCATTGTTGCATCTGCATTGTTTGATCTGAGCAAAGTTAATCATCTGATGAGTTCAGCTATTTATGGTTTTGTTGAACTTGCAGGCCAGTGACAACAATACAACTCCAGCCTACTGCCCTAAACCACACACAGGCATAAACTACCAAAGACAGGTGAAAGGTTAAACAGATATAACACATGGTTAATACAGTACCACTGGGAAAATCATGGAAGGATGTGCAGGCAGACAGGGCATTAATAGAACACTGGGAGAGAGAAAACAGGATTTGTGTCTATGCAGACATGGAGTTGTGCATTAATTACTTATTGCAATGTCTTAGGTTCCCAATCAGCTATGAATAAAAAAAATCAAACTTCTGCCTCACCTTGAGTATCTCATCCCCAATAATGATGATGGCAGCAGTGACAGTGCCTCCCTCTTGTGTGGAGGAGGTACTGCAGCATTGGTGGTTTTGGGACATAGTCACCTGGGCTCCCACTCGCCTCACGCGCACTGCTGCTCTGCACAGTTTAGGCAAGGCCTGCAACATTCAGGCCAGCTGAGGGGAAGGGGGAATGGAAGGCAGAGGAAAAAGAGGATCTAGCTGACATGAAGACACAATTTGATCACTAAGAGCAATAATAAAAATTTCAAGGCTAGCATACCAAATAATCACAATGAGGTAATGTGAAGTTGGCACAAATTATTAAGGCACAAGCATACTTTACAAAGCAGACATTCATTTGAAAGTTCTACACAGCCATATCCTGACACTGGAATTATAAGAGAAATGGAAGAATAATCTTTCATCTATCCAATAAAATTGTATCTATAAACCTAACATTGTGTCAATACACCTGGTTTATGATTTTACAGAGACTTGCTAGTAAAGCAGTAATGTAGCAGAAATATGTCGGCTTATCAAAGCTCCTACTAGATAAGTAACCGATGAAGCAAACTTGCCAATGATTATTTTTCCTTTATCCTGGCTAAGTTGAGAAGTTCATTGACGATCATAAACTAAATTACTAAGAATGCAGTACAGTAATGCATCATACATGCCCTTTGGTTCACCTCTTCACTCAGAGTAAATGACTCGTAGATGGTTAGCCAACATGATCAGCGTGCAATGCCGAGTATGAGCAAACAGGACGGCCCTTGTATAATTTCACTGGCAGGGTCAAGGTAACTAGCGAGCCAAGTTGCTAGCCATTTCTGCTCTCGTAGCATGACAACTCAGATAGGTCGTCCCAACAAAATACTATCCTTGTAAATATCAACCCCGACTCGCTGTTGTAAAGTGAAGATCACGTTGCTACGTTTAGATTTCCTACAGCAAATTGGTCTAATCGTGGACATTATGATCAAGCAAATTATCTATTTACCTTATTAATCGTGTGCAGTCTTGTCTTATGTCACCGATCAAGGCTGTCGATCATGAGTACGACACACAAGGTGTCCAATCACAGCTTAAGGACTGGACTTTTGGACATGGATAGCCAATGAATTTGCAAGAAGGCGGAGTAAAACACAATTCGCGGAAGTGAAAGATGTGTCGCACTGAAATTGCTCCCCACGGGCACAAGCGTATTTTGTGGATTCCTTTTAAAAGAACGTGTACATATTTCTCGTTTGTTTGGTTGTTTTTCTGCCCAGTGTCATAAACAAACAAATTAAACTATATAATTAGCAAAATGATTTGTTTTTGAATTGATACAAATAAATGCAATGTTAGTATATAACTAAACTTCTATGTTGTTAGATGTTATTTAACGTGGCTCTATAACAAAATGTTTTTATTGTCGATAAACATCTAGTATTAAAAATATAATTATTAAATATCGTGGAGCCGAACAGAATCGAAGTCTAAAGTGCCCTGCCCATATGGCAATGTGACGTATTTACCCGAAATATATTTACATTATTCTGTTCTATCAAACATTTTAATAACACCTGCATGTTGATCAGTAATGACATGGCATTGATAAGTATATTATTTGTTTTCATTCCAGGTGTCATTCCTTGTTTTCAGGCAAAATTTAAGCCCCAATTTACATTTTTAAATTAGTTATATTTGTGGTATGGTCTCAGGATTCCCGCACTTAACGTTGTGTCACCCCTAGACTGACCACCAGGGGGCACTTGTGTACTAACCCTTAACGGACAGAGGCACACTTGTTGATATGCATGTGTATGAGATAAGTCCGAACTCACATTTCGCTCAGTTGGTGACATGGCAGTCCAATGCGCCATGTAATGTCTGTGAAAGATCAAAGTCGTTATGCCAACAACATCATGTTTTTACATCATGTTTGTATAAAAATCTGTGTGACCACTGAGGTGCTCTTCCTCCAAGAAGTGATTCAGGAAAGCAATGAGTCTTATTCACAGTGTGGCTGTGTTCCTGTATGCTAAATGTATACACTACAGGTGTGGTACACACTTCATTTCAATTCCATTGTCAGTCTGTTCCACCCTGTGTTTGTGCAACACTCCCTGGCAGCACCTACAGAGTCTGCAGACTAGATTACATGAGATGCTGAAAGACTGTGTCCAAAATTCTATTATCACAGCCATCTGTCCATGTTTCCTCCCTTCACCTGATCTGTACAGCATGGACAGGTGAAAGTGATACAGCAGAAACCTCATCAAGTCAGTCAGTTGTCATTTCACATGTCAGAAAATATGAAGGAGGGGCAGGATGGAAGTGGATTTCTGTGTGGTGGATGGTTTTCTGAGCACTGGCATGCTTTCCTGAATGCATCTGACATAACAAAGAGCCATAAATAAAAGTAGAATTTAACCCATACCACAGCAGTGTCCAATGTTATCCAAAAAAGCTGGTACTGATGCAGGATTTTGGCATAGCTCAGCACTTTATTCAACTTATGAATTTTTGACTGAAGACTTTGATTGATTCATCAGCCAAATCATTTTAGTGCATGGCTACGCCAAAAGCCTATAAACAGACACTGGCCCTTTTAAGATAAGACTGAACACTCCTGCAACAGCATTTACATACAAAGCAAAACACAGCCGTCATAACTAATGAACACAAATCCCAAAGTAGTCAATGTGACAGGAATGCTACAGACAATAATTCACCTGACAAATTAGGGCTTCTCTGAGCCTGATGATCTTGGGTGTGGTGTGACATGGGTGAGTGACTGCAGCCCTGAATGAGATAGGCAGGCTGCTGGTGCCACTAGTGGGACGATGCTAATTATGAGCAATGAAATGCAGGCTTCACCTCTCCAGTTTCGTAAGTTCTCATTATAATGTGTTACAACTCTGCCTGGATTATGAGAACGTGATTTGCTAATGAACCATATACCCCAAAGATTCCACCATCGGTTACCTAATGGCATTGATACCAAGAGAGGAATCCTAGCTTATTCTTTCAGATTTAGTTTAACCTCTTTGATTCACACATTTGACCCTCATCAAATGCAAATAAACTAACCTGAGTTTTAAGTCATCCATCCTTCCTTGAAGTAATGCAGGCTATATTACAAGGTGTGGTCCTAATGGAACATTTCTCTCAATGTCAGTGAATTCTTACCACAGTCTGTGGCAGTCTCCTATACTTAGCGACTTGAATGGTGATAATGTACGATGGAGTGATTACAGCCATCATACGTGCGTGGGCGTTTGTCGTTTTTTTAATGTCAACTGAACACATCTATCCTACTGTACCATTTCATGGTATGTGTGCCAGTTCAGTACTGGTCTTCACCTAATTATGAAATCCCTTGTGGTGGCACAAATGCAGTAACACGTAAAATTAACGTACATTCACGATATAAAAAGTTAACAAGCAATGGATTAAACAAACAGATTACAATCAGCCTTGATTCACTTAGTGGTTTCGAATGTTTCTGGGGAATTTATTTCTTGCACAACGAAAGTAGAAGGCGATGTCAAGGCCGAGAATGTACAAGCCAGGTGCGGTGAAGCCAATGACGTCGCTATTTGTTCACGGAAGTGGCTTTTTTTGGCCGATGCCCATGGTAGGGGGTGGGCGGATTGGAGAGGAAGAAAAGGAAAGGAAAGAAAAAAGGTTTTAGTACTCGCCCCCTCCCTGTAGTGTGTAGTGACAGTTGGTGTACTAGCCTGTTCCAACTTTAAGTAACTCTTTTAATACGTCCTTTATGTAATGCAAGGGGTCGAAGAGAGCTCAGAAACAAGAAAAGATACAAAATAAAGACGAAAGAAAGATTGAGAGCGAGGGAGAGAGCTGGTAAGTTCTGAAATTATTCAAATAGTCAGCAGCTAGCAAGGAACGTTCGCCCTTTTCGATTTGGGTCGGAATGTTCAGTTCTGTGTGTTGGTAAACATGTAGTAAAACAGAATAGTTTTGCAACTGTGCTGTTCTGGATGAATAGTTAGGTATGAAACTTTTCCATTCAGATAGATTTGAATATTGTTATCATGTCATAATAAATGCAAGCCAGTCCACTGAGCTCATAACTAAGCACGTTTCACTATATGAAAAGTGGTAGCTTGGTAAATATGGAGGTAGAGGCACAGTTAGCTAGCTGGCTAGTTAAAACTGAGCATAAGTCTGAAACAATGTTGGTATGGTTAGTTGACTAATCTTACTATGTGCCCTCAACAAGCTGAGTTCCGATAAGCAGCTTGTTTATGGATCTATAACTATACCTAGTTAGACTGGCATGTAATATGAATTCGGATGCGGGGCATGTCCTCGCCATTTAGCAAGCTAATTAGTAATGTTGAGCTGGCTACCTAGCGCTAGGTAAGGAATAAAACTGGGCTGTCTGGTAAATATTTAGTTTCTAAGACATGACCACAACTATGTCCTTATTTTTTTCATTTAGCATTATACAAAACTCAAGTTGTTTATACCATGTAGTTGGTCTGAGTTTCTGTGTTGCTCTTTTTTATTTAATCAAAATGTTGAGCCAGTACTTGTAATTGAATTGTCATTGCAGCGCCTTAACGGCAACGTTAATGTTAATTGATTCGTTGATTAACATAACTGCAAGAGTTGACTTATTAGCTGTAATGAACCTGCCATTCGGAGCGAATAAAACACGTATTTCTGATTAGTTTCCCTGAGCAACCAATGCATGACTTCAGGTTGCATACACACAATGGGGTTGTGCCAGTTTCATAGTAAGCCACATCTATTAACAAAACGAGGAAATTTTATTCAGAAGTGTTATTCTGCGTTCTACGATTTTATTCAAGTCATGAGCAAGAAGTTAAATACACAAGTGTTCTCTTATCGAGATGCCCTGATCAGGATGTTTTTGTGGGCTAGTATGTTGTCTTAGACGACCTGTGCTCCACCAGGAGAGAAAGGGCGTAAATCAAGTAAGTCTATATGTTGTCTACGCCTAAAATATCTTAATGTTTAATTTCTTTTTTTTGAGAATGCATCATCTATTAGTCTGCTTCATTTTCAATCTCACAAGTTACTAGTCTTGCATTGGACCAAGCTCTTGCAGCAGTTATGGGAATAGCAGCAAAACAGTGGCACTGTTTATGTTAGAAAGTGGGAAGCTCAAGTAAGAATATGTGTTATGAGAGCAAACAATAAACTAGCCACTTTCAGGTTAAGATTACGCTTTTGTCCAGATGACAAGCGTCACGAATGATAAGCCACATGCTGGTAGAGGATCCGTTTGCATCAGAGAGCTCCGGCAATTTCCTTGCCGGAGAAGCTTGGTCATCCCCTCAGTCTAGGGCGCCGTGAGCCGATGACTCAAAGTTTAGAGTAAATTCCAGATTGCTTGTGATCTTGACTGAGAAGGCTGTCGTCTTTGGCATTTCCCTCGGTAATTGACTGCATGGGCTGGAATTAAATTAGAATTCGAAAGAAATCAAAGCGTGACCCTAGAACCACAAATGGCAAACTGAGTTCGATAGGATGTTTTTTTTTTCTTTTACTTTTGAGAAGCCAGTTGAACACGCCTCAAACTCTGGTTTTATTTGAACTGAAATAGATTTTAATAATTCTCTGGAGGAAGACCTTGTCTTTGATCAGGACCCCGCAGCCCCCTGCTGCTATTCAGTTTGAGTTAATGTAGCGGTCTGTGTAGGCCAAGTTAAAGTAACTGATGTGATATGAGTGCCAATGCCTCCGCACTGAGGTATCTCAGATGTGTACCCCTCACAAGCTCAGTACTTGACTGCTCAGTCAGTCTTATAATGTGGTTTCACAAATGCCACCGCAGGTGGGTATAGGCCTCTGTGGGTGTTCATGTATGCCTGTGTGCATTGGGGTTTGGGTGGGGTCCGAGGTTTTCATTTGTATGCTTATTTATTTTTGGCAACAGGGGCATTATGACTTCACCATAGTGAACTTAAGCAATGGAAACTGACAACTGAAGGGGTTCCATTTCCATTATCATAAATGAAACCATACACCCTGCTTTCAGGTGTTTTTTCACTCTTATTACTTTGGGTTTCTTTTATGATAACTGTAACTAGGACAATGGTCAAGATTTCAAACTGTAGTTATGCTATTCTCTGTTTGTGGTGACTATTACCACAAATAGCTGCTATGCTGGGTTTCACTTTGGTCAGTACATCCAAGGCACTTATGTCACCACTTGGGCCAGCCATGACAGCTTAAATGCTGGCAGTGGGAGCTGTGCAGATGATAGTCTGTCTTGGCGTCTGCAGGAAGTGGCCATGGCAAATGGGATTTTTGCAGTTTCACTGGGGATTGCCATTGAGTGCACAATTTAACTGCCTTATCTTGAAAGGGCTAAAGACAGGCCAAATATTTGATGCAATCTGCAAAGTAAGAGCAGATGCCTTTGTGATGAATAGCCATTTGCCTTTTTGTTGATTTGGATCATCCACCACATGTATTATTAAAGATTATTGATTATTTGCTTGTTTTTTAATTTAAAAATGGGCTTGCCAGTCAGGCCAAATAAGAACCCTCAAGGTCATTATGATCACACACACTATCACGGTCCTCACACCTTTCTGCTGCTCTTATTGGTTGGGCCTGACCATTTAGAAGAGCAGCATTATTTATAGGGTTGCTAACCATCCTTTATTTGCATTATTGTGACAAACCTGCCAATTAGGGATACTGCATAGTTTTGTTGTCCTGAAAAAAGACGAAACTCTCCCTCTCCCCCCACAGCCCACTTCCCTCAATGTATGTTGTCATGTGGTGTTTATTGTGTTCTGCCCATGCAAAATTGGCAAACTTACCTGAATAAGACAGTTGTGTGGTTCCTGGTTCTGGCTATGGTTTTGTGCGACAGAGGCTGTTGTGTTGAGAGTGATGGTTGATACTGTGCATGGCACTGTGAGGCACAGCGCCCGGGGTGGGTTTTCATTATCATCACGCAGTTTAGCAGAGCGTCTCTGTATATCTGAAGCTATTGGACCTCTATCTAGGCCTGTCACCCAGCGTGTGGTCGCTTCTCTTCAGCCCTTGTTTTTACACAACAAGGGTTGACTTCCTGCTTTGACCTCGACTCGCATTGTAATGTGTAAAAATGTAACACACGACAATACGGATTCCTCACACGTGCTTAAACAGAGAAATCGCCCGATTTTGCTCTTCTGCATTCAGAGTTGTGACTCATTGTCTGACTCTGCAGGGCATAATGCTGTGGATGGCACAGTCCATTCTGCCGCACACTTCAGACACTCTAGGTCCTTTGTGCTGCCGCAGGCCCGGTCACAAGACACAGCACTAATATGCATGGGTGGGAATGCTGCCGCACAGAGCACGCTGCACCTGTGGCGTCTGTCCCACAGTCTCAGTCTAACACATTTGCACACAGACAGGTTTCACAGTTTATGGTGAGGCTAGTGAGAATTGTGGCAAAGAAAATCCTCGTTTCCTCGAACAGCAGAGCTGAGAATCAGAGGCCTATATCAGGGTGGCCGCATAAACGGCTGCTACTGCCCTTCACAGCTGAGTACACTCTCACTACCATGCCCTGATAAGGATTTTTTGGTCTTTTATAAGTTATCTGCACCTGATAGATTGATTCCACTCATAAAAATACATCATCTGCTTCATTTTGAATCTCATCATTTGCTAGCCTTGAGTTTTGACCAAATCTTGGTTGGCAATAGCAATTATTGTAAGAACAGCTGAATAGGATGGGCAGCATTCATGTATGTGAGATGGTGAGAAGCCAAAGACACTGCAAAACAATATGTGTGATGAGAGCATTGTTCTTAATGTTTAAAAGTTTTTGAGTTGAGCTCACAAAATCCCCTCATTTCTCAGTCTCCTCTGACCTTGTGAATATGAGTTTCGTGTGTGTGTGTGTGTGTGTGTGTGTGTGTGTGTGTGTGTGTGTGTGTGTGTGTGTGTGTGTGTGTGTGTGTGTGTGTGTGTGTGTGTGTGTGTGTGTGTGTGTGTGTGTGTGTGTACATGATTTCTTTTAAAACATTGTACACTCTGAACTAAAACATGGTTTGGCAAGTCAGAGGCATAGGAAACCACGGTAGGGTAAGGACCACAAAACAAAGAGGGAAGAAAGTTAGGGATTCTAAAAATACACACCGCATAACTACTCCTAGCAAACAAGGGCAGCGCAAAACACACAGCTCTGAGCCAGGCGGCAGAGCTGGCCCTTGTGACATGCAGCCTTTCTGGGGACAGCTGCAGTGTGGGACATCCCTGCCTCAGTGTCACAGGCTGCCATTATGAGGGTTTCCAGCCAGGGCTGCATCCTCCACAAAGCAATGAAGCTCAAATATGTGGGTAGGCAGATTTTTGTTTGTCTGTATCACAGGGCTGATGTACTGAGGAATGATCTAGTAAGTAATTTTTGCTGCATCTTGAAAGTCCACAATCATGCCAAGGCACAGGAAACAAGGTATGTGATCAGCTGTTTGAATTAGTCAGTTATGAATAATCAACAAGAAACAGTATACCCTGCAGCTCTAAAGGAGTGAAAACCTGTTGGGCATTCAGCAAATTGTCTCATCCAAACAACTTGGATAACATTTTTTACACACATGACATTGTACAGCTGATTATGTACTGAAGCAATTTAGGTCAATACCAGGCTCAAGGTTTCAAATCCAGTGCCGTATGGGAGAATCAGACCTGTAACGTCTGAGTTCCAAGCCCATTTTACACTGGTCTACATGATCAAACACAGTTTTAGGTTAGCAAGACAATCAGCCTTATTTTTACCTGCCTTACCAGGCTTTTGGTGCATACAGTTAATATTTATCAATGATACAGCAACCAGGGTAGATTGCAGGGAGTAGGCTGCAGGAGGGAGGGAGTGAAAGACTGAATATTACCATTGTTTCTTCTGACCTGTCAATCATTCCCCACAGGTTGAAGTTGATAAGGGCGAATGTTTCCATATTTGATCGTTAATTACTTCGGTCGCCCAGGCTGTCTGTAAGCAGCGCTGCTTTGTCAGAGTCAATCTGATCTTGTCACTTTATTAAAGCTTTTTGAGTTTGAAAAATAAAATCTTTTCAATGAGGTTGTGGAGGGGTGACCGTGAAACTATGCGTGTCTGTAGAGAGAGAGAAAGAGAAAGAAAGAAATGGTTAGAGGAGAGGAGTCTGAAAATGCCTGCTTGACAGACAGTGAGTGGGAGAGCGGGCGAGCGAGCGGGCGAGCGAGAGGGAGAGAGAACAGCACGAGTGTCAGACAGATGGGGGAGAGAGAAAGAGAGAGAAGGGCGGGAGGAAATAGACAGAGACTGGGAAAGACCCAAAATAGAAAGCTCACATGTTTGCTAGTTTGGCGGTATAAACTTAATTCAACTACAGTGATCTGGGGGCAGAAATTTGATTATGTTACTGCATTAGTACTCCTAAATGTATGCCATGTCAGCCTTAAATGAGTCAGTATAAATCCCTCCTGTTTTGGAATTAATCTACTAATTAGTCATAAGGCTGCTGTTGAGATAAGATGCCACACCGTCAGGATGATTGTTTTTGGCCTAGCACGTTACTTAAATAAGTCTAGCATATCTCCGTGTTGGGTCGTTTCTTTCATATTGGAGTGCTCAGTTCTAGAGTTGATTCTCTAGTCAAAAATACTAAATGTTTAATTTGGCCTTATTATCCAGTCTGGGCGCAGTAATGGTGTAAATAATGTTTGTGCGTGCACGCGCAGTGTGTGTGTCCGCCTGTGCACTCGCATATATGTGTGTTTTTTGTGCATGTGTGCATACATCATTGTGCCTGTGTTAAAAACCTGGTCACTCTCCAGAACCAATTTGTGGCAACAGTTGGGTAGACTAAGTGTCCAATCAGACAGGGAGGCAGTGGGTTTTCAGTATGACCATTACAGTGGATTCTATGTCAATATTGTGCTTTGTACTGCAAAATGATTGTGGTCAGAATTTTGGTTATTTAGCTCATCCAAGATCAGCACATAAATCAGAAAATAACCAGGCTCATGTGTCATTTGCTTGAAGCCTCAATTGTAGGACACAGCAATAGAGTGATATCCTTTCTCTAGTTGCTTTGAATGACATTTTCACAGTTTTCTGTGTAAGACTGAAAAAAAAACACATTTTATACAAAGTTTTCTGGTTTTGGATTGCATAGTGAATCCAAAACTGGTGCACTAGCTACGTGTGTGTGATTCTGTCAGCCTATTGACTGCATTAATGACCAAATCAGTGTCTGGTCAGACTGTAGAGCAGACACTGCTTGCCAGCCTGGTTTATGCACTTATTTTGTCAGGATCAAAAGAGTAGCTAATATCAGTGATTCTGTAGGCATACAGGTTAAAGTAAACAGTTTTTTTAAAGTTGTGTTAAAGCTATATTTTCTATCTATTGTAAAAAAAGATGTATATTTTCCAGCTACATTGACATAAGAATTTCATTTTTCAAATAAAGTGATAAAGGTTTTAAAAAAAGTTACATTACACGTGGCTATGATTCACATCAGCATCGTGTGAATAGAAAGCATGTATGTTATATTTGTGATCAAGTTTGTGGTCTGAGGAAGACAGGGGAAATGGATCAAAATGTCTTCGCTAGCTAGGTTACGTGTCCAAACAACTGATTAAAGTCTTTGTAGTGAGGATTAAGTGGGTTGCGGTTGGTGTTGTGTTTGAGAATGTTGCAGGCATTCTGCTTCCACAGCGTTAATGTTCCAAGGTTAATTTTGTGGGTGGCTTGTCTCAACTTCATAATGGCCTGAGTAGGAGTAGTTTTGAAACCTGTGGCCAGAGAGCCAAGCCTCTTATGAAGCTGCTGGCTTAGATGAGTTCCATGGTTTTGTTTTAAGAGTGTAGGAGGCAACTGTGCGCTGTTTAATAAATAATGTTTTAACTCTCTATTGATTTGCATTATGCACCGACAGTGTAGAAATCCACTGTTATAATTGTGCCTATTCCCAAGGTCTCTAAACCTGTTAGCTTCAATGACTGTGGCCCAGCATCCTTGACATCAGGGCTAATTAAATGCTTAGACCGCATTATGCTGGGGCCTGCCTCAGGGTGCCAGGCCTGTGAGGCGCATCAGGCTGAGGGACATTCCCTCCTTTTTCTGTTGTCACATTTGGGCTGTGTGGTACGCACCTATCTGTGCTGCCGTTCAGGCACATATAATCATTACTCCTTTTTTCTTTGGCTTTCATGCCTCATTCTGTGTGTGTCAATCATCTTACTTTTTCAGAATGCAGTTCATGTGAAGCTTTGTTAATGCAACATTGATAAGACAATTTCAGTTAAAACAGTAGGCCTGATAGGTTCTCATTATTGTTGTTATTTATTTATGTATTTATTTATTTAGTGGTACTTAATATTTTTATTGTTAAGTTCATATTATTGGTTCTGATATCCAATTTGCATAATGTAAAATTCTTCCTTAATGCAGTCACTGATTTTTGTGATTCCACCTCTGGGTTTCAAAGACTTGGTGTGCCACTTCATAAAAAAATTCAGTAGAGGCCATGGGAATACATGCAACCACTTAAAACTAAAGCACTCAGCACATATGGTGGTAAGATGGAAGGATTACCTCACATTTATCAGACCTTTATTGAGAGGAATTTGACCTTTTCTCCAAGGGAAGATATGGTACCCTGCCTGTAACTAATCTGCACAGCAAAGACCAACAAAATGATACTGCTGGCAAAGTCAGTGGGAAAAATACTGAAGACTTGCATGAGGAGTGATGGGAGTCCAAGAAACTGAGCCGAGCGTCTTTATGAGTATGATTTCCTACCATCTGTGTGCAAGTCTGGAGTGCCAGGTTTTAAAACCAACTGAGTGCGGAAATGTTTGTCCTGTCCAGTATCTTCAAATAGCATAGTTGGGACTGAGCCTAGTAGCAGTCTGGGTAGATCTATGTTAGTGGTGGCCAGCACTGTCTTTTGTTTTTACTAAAGCACTTAATTGATCAATTAGAGGAGTAGCTTACACAGTTACTTCAGTTCCCCTGGTTTCCTGAGTCTGAGTTTGTGATTACTGATTTTAAGGTGAAAACCTAATACAACACCCAATGTAGCTCTCCAGAACCAGACTTAGCTAGCCCTGTTCTATGTGGAATGACACAGGACACACACAAACACACAAAATGAGCACTGTAACCATCACATGCTAATAAAGACACAGTGAAATGACATTCCTCCTAAGCACTGGGGACAGGGCAGATCCCTGCTGTGATGCAAACACACTGAATAACTGGACTTTAACCAGACTTTCATCCATCTACATCATTTACAGTGTTCAGTTGTCTCAGTTAGTCATCCTAAATCCACACCCTCTGTCTGTGCGTAGCCAGCTCTTCTCCCACGGTGCCCAAGGACTCCAGCTTCCCTTTCCTGGCTCTCATCTCCATTGTGAAATATTAGGGTCCATACAAAAGCATGTGAGAGTATGATTGCTGATGCATGTCCTGGTCCATATCCTCACCTTGCCAATTATTAGCTAATAGGCCAAGCTGATCCTAGACAAGGGCTCCTGCTCTAAGATGTGGCCCTGGGGGTTGAAATGGCAGTGCTATTTGGGGAAAGGATAGGTTGTTAGTTTGAGGGATAAAAATGCACAATTTAACACAAGTCCCTCAGGACTGGGAGCTCCAGTCTGGGCCTCGCTGAAGCTGCTGCACTGACACAGTTGAAATGCAGATATTTTACTTGCAGCAGGGTCTGGTTTTTTGGGGACAGCAGATGAGGGCAAGCCATGGCACGCCTGCCCCCGTCCCCCAGACGATTCCTCTCATTCCTGATCAGTATCGCGGCTCAGTCGCCTGTGAGAAGCTCCGCAGAGAAGGGGATCACTCACCAGTCACCAGCTGCCTCAGCTCACACCAGGAGCGAGCAGCACCGCACACACATTATTATTCCAGATTCCACACAATTATTCTGGACATTCCTGATTTCCAGACCCTGAATACCTCAACCGGAGGCTGAGGAATGGTATCTCTTAAGGTCACACACCAGGCTGTTTTGAGCGTTGACAGTTGATAAAAGGACCTAATGTTCAGCTGTAAAGCCAAATATAAGTGGTGAGGCCCCAGACACACACTGGTCTAAATATCTGTATTTCCACATGAATATGGCACAACAAGGAACAATCACATCTCTGCTTACCTAACCATTCTCCACAGCACTGTGGGGAGACGTGAAGCGCATTATAAAGCGTCAAGCCTGTGATGTGTGTTGATGGGTTTTATGGTGTTTTTAGGGCCTCAGACACACACAGAAGGCTTTTCCCAATGGAATATGTGGTAAGCCTTTCAGACCTTTTGAGAAGAACTGAGCAGGGTTGCCAGAACTTCACTCTGAATTGTCCTAAAAACACCCAAATATTTCAAAATGACAAAATATGATTCAAAGGGCTTATAAGTTACTTTAGCAGCTTATAAATTTAAAAAATCTTAACCTGAGGTGTTTATACTGGGTTTCCGAAAAGAAGTTGCATTTAGGGTATAACGCACTGATCTGGCAACCCTGGTGCTGAGGTATAGAGGTTGCACATGTTATTACCTCACAGCCAGGAGTATTTAAGCACTTCCTAAATAAGCCAAAATTTACTACTTGTTTAAGACTACGTGTTTACCTTGTATCATTCATGTTTAAAACTACAGGCACAATAAAATTCAGATTTTAATCTTTACTAGTGTTTTTGCCTGTAAGGAATCGGAGAAAAATTAATTCAAGTAATGTACAGATTAAATCTTAACTAGTAGCATGGGAGGCAGAAAAATCTGTGTTACTCTGCACAGATTTCCGGCAGCCAGTTGAGTGTAAGATCCGGCTCTTGTGAAACTTCGGTGCAGTCGATGACAGTGCTTTTGTCTGCCCATTCAAGTGTGAGGTATTATTAGCAACCCCTATGCCAAAGTGTTGACATTTCACTGGTGAAGGGACGGGTGTGGGAATCACTTCCTGCTGGTGCACAGGGCTCTTCGGTCATCTGTTTGCTGCAGTGTGGGTCTCCACTGTGCTCCCTCTCCCCCATCCTACGGGGGTCCCAGTTTGGGGTGCAGTACCTGATCTGATGAGTGTTGGGGATGTGGTCATGCTGGATTGGGTCCTTTTGCTCTGATTGGTTCCTTTTTTTCCTTGTTCTTTTGCATTATTTTTGTTGTGTGTTCTGTGTGCTTATTGGTGTTCTGGATTGTGTTATAATTTGTATTCTCCTTTTTGTGTGTGTGTTTTGTGTGTGTGTGTGTGTGTGTGTGTATCTGGGAGCATTCATATATGTGTATGTGTTATTTTCCTGTCCCCCACCCCTTATTTCTTGTTATCTAGCCTGGGGTCAGTGACATTGTAATTCCCATGTTGAATTAATTCCGGTACAGTTGTTACATGCTTGACATTTCACGGTCTGACTGACCAAAGGGTCATTTTAATGAAAACTGACGCCATTACTTTTGATTTTCATTATAACTGTTGGCCGAAATGACTCATGTAACTGTAGCTGACTGAAGTCACCTCCTTTGTTGCCCTAGCTTTGTTGAAACATCATTTAACTAATGCAATTTGTCCTTGACTCCAGGTTTGGCTGTCCTATGAAATTATGTTTTCATTTTTTGTTGTTTTTATGTATGTCACACTTTTTCATGAGTTTGGGCTTGGTAAACCCTTGAGTTCACCTTGGAATGTTTGTGTAACAACATAGAACACAGGCCATTGTTCTGTCATCTCTCTCCCCCTCATAACCTGAAATGGCCTTTGCAAGGCAGTGTGCTAGTAGGTGTTAGACAGTCATGGTACAGCATTGGAGAAGAGGGACATAGCATGTTGCAGGACTGCCTTATTTAGCATACTGCCATATGCGCTGCCCTATCACTGATAGCAGTATTGCAGGTAATTTCATTCTGCATCTTCATAGCGCCAGACGAACTAGATGGAGACCGGTGAGAGACGGGTGGGAGGAAAGACTGAGAGTCAGGAAGGAAAGAGTCTCTCCTCCTCCCACTCTTCCTCTGTCCCTGTCTGCTCCCCCTCTCTCTCAGGTTACCCGGGACTAAAGAGGGAGGAGCTACTCTGAAGCACTCGTCTGCATTATTCTGTCTCCCTCCCCTCCTCCCTCCTTCCTGAGAGTCTGTACATAATGGGGGAGAAAGTGAGACTAGGCTGCTGTATGTGTGTGTGTGTGTGTGTGTGCACGCGTGCACATTAGCGTTCGTGCGCGTGCATGCGCGCACTCGTGCATGTTCGGTGACTGACTTTGCTTGGGAGGGAGGGAGAGAAAGAGAATGAGGGAGGTAGAAACAGCAGCGTCGGTGTGAATGCTCCACTAAGCAGAGAGAGAGAGGGAGGGGGGAGGGAGAGATAGGGAGGGGGGATGGGGGAGAGAAAGAGAGAGAGAGAGTGCAAGAGCGAGAGAGAAAAGGAAAGAGACAGACAGAGCATCCCTGGACCAGACGGGGAGGAGAGAGGAGAGGAGAGAGCAGAGGACCGCCGCACCGCGTCATCTGGCAGCACCAAACTGAGACGAAACAGAGGATGAGCGAAGGCAGGAGGGAGGCAGAAGAAAGGAAGGCTCCCAGGTTTTTCCGACGCCTAACCCACCTCACCGAAGAGAGGGAGAGGGAGAGACGCAAGCAATAAACAGGGAAGAAATGAGGAGCTAGCCGTGACTCGTGATCCTTGGGGGAGGCAAGCAAGCAAGCGAGACAGCATCAAAGGCATAACACGTTGTTCGGGGAGGGGGAGCTACTGTCTGGCTCTGTCTGTTTAAAATATTTATATGGATATTAATGAAAACTGTAAACCTATCCAAGTATATAAACAAGTTCACTCATAATAATAAGTGGGCTCTACAATATCATTATTGTTAGGGAAAGAAACGAACACAGGGATCTTTCCCTTTCCACACAGACGGGGTGAAGTGAGGATAAAGGCTGAGAGATCAAACAGTTACTCCCGAAACTAGTAACAGCGATCTTAATTTTCACTTGACTGCAAAAAAAAAGTGTTTCTTGGAAATTCACAATTTGTGTCAAATGTGAAAGATTTATATAGACTTTTTTACATGTCTTTTGTCTTTGAATATTTTACCTTTCAATCTGTAGTGGAATTGTGGTTGTTGCTGTCACTTAACCATTGTGTTTTTTTTTACAGAAACCTTCAGGGTGTAGATATGCAAAATGTGCTTTTAAATGACTTTTTCTTGGGAGCTGATACACAGTGAGTTATTGTGTATAGCTGATGTGAATGATTATCTGGAGCAATATTTATTGTTTCGTCTGGACTTATCTTTGGAGCTTTCATCCAAATGAACTGTGTGGATGTTTATGCTCATTAGTTTGTTTCACAAAGTTGGCAAAAAAAAAAATATTAAAATCAAATCCCGCTGTTCCTTGTATATAAATTAAATTGTTATATCACAGAGATTCTATTTGGTTAGTATTAGAGTAGTGGATAGTTTGTAGATTCATTTGAAATAGTGTTAGTGATGTAGTAGTTGCAGTAATTTTAGTATTTTAGTCATTTTAATAGGTTTTATGTAAGAGATTCATATGTGGACTCTATAGTCATTGTGTATTAGTGCCAATAATATTCCATGTTGGTTTTTTTACTGAAGTTAACCGGTGCTATCTGTTCTTGATCTCAGTGAACCAGTTTGTTTAAGTCTAGTCATAAATCACACTGCGTGTTATATTGTATGTGACAGGAGACTGTGTGCAGCATCAGAAGCAGTGCCTTTGAACCAAACCTGGTTAGAGGTGCTCTTCCACAGACACAGCCAAATCATCTTAATCACTCTGAGAGATCGTCCAGCCCGCCGCCACACCGGGCGGGCTTTGTGTCGGGAACGGTCAGATATCTGGATTACACTGCCGCGCTCCGTGCTAGCGCTCGAAGCGCAGCGTAGTCCTGTTCATTCAGAGACAGTCATTCACTCGTAGTTATAGGACGAGCACTATCACTTCAGCGCAGGCGGTTCTGATCTTTTCATTAAGCACGCTGTATGCAACAGCAATCACAGTGCGTGCAGTACAAGTTTTTTAAGGTGTTGGGTTTTTTTTTTAGGTTCTGTCAACTCAGGCTTGGTACAGTTTGAAGAGGACCCTTCTGTTCTGTCTGACCCACACTGTGCTGTTCTTTCTGCACTAATTAACACCACACTCCTTTGGCAGAGCGCTCATTAACTCTGTCCTCCACCACGCTATGCTGCACTTACACTGCACTGACTTCTATTGATCAGTGCCCATCTACAAAACTGCAGTAAACAGCACTGTTTTTTTTTTTTTTTTTTTAAAGCATACTGACATTGAATTACACAAATCCATGTGGTTGTACTCTGACCTTGGATGCACCCAAGTGCTCCATATGAGTAGTTTTTTTATGTATCAGATTGGAGGTTGATTTCTATTCTCTGTACTGCAGGTACAAAGTGTGAGGTCCTTGTGGCTTTGTGCGGCATTCCCACGCGGCGTAACACGTTTTGCAGACGTTTAATATACGGCCGTTCCCCTGCGTCTCTGTTATCCACATTGCACTGGAGTTTACGGCCAACGCACTGCATTGACGATCCCCACTGGCGCTGTGCTTGCTGGGTGATATATGCCATAGTAACAGCCCTTTATGACACTGCATTGACTATCAGAACTAACGGTGCTGCACGGTGCTACATGGCAGTGCGTTTGATTGACGTGGGGAGCCGTCCTGGCCTCAGATGACCTGCCGCTCTATGGTGCTGTCTGACTCGCGCGCTTCTGTCTCTACCCTTATGCACTGACACACACTGTGGTACTATGCTTTTCTGCTGCACTGAAGCTTTGTCTGTCGTGTGCGAACCAAAGGCAACTCTCCTAAACGCTTCGACAGTAGTAGGCGCTTCTTTAAGTACTGCTCTCTCCCGCGACACCAACAAGCAGATTTAAACCCGCACTTAAAACGCTTTGTTACATGACTGCAGGCTGTTAACACGGGCCACAATCGTTGGTGGGTTTTTCCAATGGCTGAAGTCATGAAATTATTTTTTGCATTGGCTGTAAATGCTGTTAATTATTGCATTGGCTGTAACTGCTGTTAACTGTTCCATTGACTAACTGCTTTCAACCCTTATACTGACTATAAGTAGTTGAATATCATCGTCTCAGAGACCCCATTCACTAACTCTCGACTGTGAACTGAACTCTGCACTATGTTTTTGTAGTAGCGTGGGCGGCGTAGTTTCTGCTTTTCTGCGTTTCGCTGGCACCCCAGTGCCTGAGCGCACTGAATGAAACTCTGAGGGACCACAGCACTGGGACCAACCTAGCGCTGTGGTGAGCTGCCCAGATGTTTTAGCGGGCAGGAACCCTGGTTACTCAGGAACTAATGAATTAATCCACGCTTGATGCGTTGAAAACTGGACTGTTTTTTTGTGTGATAGTAGTAGTATTGCAATCGCTCCTCCAGTTAAGAGGGCGTAGTTAAGTGAGAGCGTGATTGATTTAATGATTTAGTTTTAATGAGCCTAATGTTCAGGGATCCCCAAGGTGGGACTTCAAACTGGGTCATTAGGACTCAGTGACATGGCTGCGCAATCACGGTGAGAACCGTTGTGATCATCGTCTCGTAATTTCACATTCAGTCTGATCACTGTCCTGCTGCAGCATTAATCTCTACTCTGTTACATTGGTGACTTATCTCTGCTGTTCATTTGTACTCAAAAGGTGCTGTTGTACACCCCACTGCTTTAACACACAATAGAGCCATACTCTTCTGGACCGATACCATCAGGGCTGGGGTTATAGACACAGATCTATAGTCCCCTATTTATACCGGTCTGCCTGTATATCTGTCAATTCTTCAGCTTTTCTGTCTTTTTACTTCTGTGAAGTTTGTGTGCTTGCGTTTGTGTGGTTGGGTTGGTGTGCGCACGTGTGTGTGTGTGGTGTGAGGGGAGAAGGGGAGAAGTTTCAGTCCAAAGAGAGGGACCGAAAAGGTAGGCAGTCTGGAGAACGGAAGAGGTGACGAGGGTGGGGGAGAGGGGGAGGTGGAGGTCATCTGGAAGAGGAGGGAGGGGGTGGTGGTCAGGGAGAAGGAGGCACAGGAGAGACAGACAGAGGTGGAGGAGGAGTACACCGTGTGGAGGAGGAGGGAGGGCTTCCGGGAGAAGAGGGAGGAACCGGCCCCTGAGCCCGAGCCGGAGGTAGTGTGGAAAAAGAGAGAGAGGGAGGAGGACAGAGACAGGAGCAGGCTCCGCCCCGTGGAGAGAGGGCACGAAACCATCTGGAGGAAAAGAGAGCGGGACTGAGGGGGGGTGCAGGCGCAGAGGGACAGAGTGGGAGAGGCGCAAAGAGAGGAAGGGACAGGCAAACGGAGGGAGGGAGAGTGGGTGGGAGAGAGAGAGGGAAGTTAGGATTTTGGCATGCAAGTGACACACACATCTGGCTGCATTTTTATACTTTTTCTGAAACACTCAGCTGTGCGGAGCAGCGCACGGTCACACTCACCCTCTCCGCAAGCCTCCACCAGCATATCGATTTACCTGCCCCCTGTGTGTGTCTGTCTGTTTAGGGAACGCCACGGCTCTGTGCAGAAGCTCTTATCTGGGGTTAATTGGCTTTTCATTGAGGCACTGTCAGACAGGAGTGTCCTGCAAGTCCCTCCTCTGGGCCACACATGCTGTCAGTCACATGGGCTCCAGGAGCGTTCCATGGTGCTACGAGGAGACTGGCTAAAAGCTTCACGAACCCTAACCCCAGACTCTTAACACACACAGGGAGGCAGATATAAACGCTAGCACGGTCAGACACAGAGAACACCCATTCTCACAAGAAAAAGAAAAAAATAAATAAATAAAATAAATAAAATGCACAGACAGATCATTCACACATGGACAGAAAAAAATTTCTAGACAGCTGTATTTGTAGACATTTTAGTGTATGTTTTAATGGTGCTTAATTGCAATGACATCAAAAGTCTTGTTTCCAAAGCAGTTGATTCAATAGTTCAGTACAGATTTCAGGGCTAACATATGAAGCAGACTGTTGAAGCCGAGGGTTGTGTTAAAACCCAGTGGAAAAGGTGGTTAGATGGTGGGGTTTGGGGATGGGTGCAGATTGGATAGGATTTGAGTTTGTCTGCACTGTACTCTTTGTCTGTTAGTGATGGTGTTGGATTGAACTGTAGAGTGCAGCATGTCCTGCAGTTACCCAGAATGATGAAAAAAACAGGAAGCCATGAAGACAGAAAGAAACTGGACACAAAATCAAAAAAAGGACAAGGTCGTTTTTCCGGAGAATGCCACAGAGACTTTGAGAGACATGGAAATAAAAAAAAATCCTCTAACCAGCAAAAACAAGCAAACAGAGTGGCATGATTATGTAAATATAAAAAAAAACTTATGAAGAATTCAGAAACAAAAAAGGAAAAATGGAGCTGGTACCAAAAGCAAAATACAGCCATTTCCGCAGCGAGTCTCTCAGCCCCACAGATGATACCAACTCAAACTCTTCCTTGCCTCCCCCTGGCCCTGACGGCTCAGTTACTCCTCCTGGCTTGCCCTCCTCTCTCTCCTCCACCTCCCTCACCCCAATCCTGCCCCCCTCGTCCCCCTGCCAACCGGCCAGCAGCCCCACCACGCTCTGCTCATTCTTCCCCGGAATGGGCACCCTGCGCCTGGGCATCCAGGCCGCTCTGCTCTTAGGTCCGAAGCCTGGCAGCAGGTCGCGGCAGCAGCCTGCGCCCCCAGCAAGCAAAGAACCCCCCAGGGCGGCCTCAGCAGAGCCCGCACCCCCAACCCCTCCACTAACCGCCCCCTCTCCCCCTCCCCGCCCCCCGCAGGATATGAACCGGCTCGGGGGGGCCTCGCGCCGGGCCCGGGTAGAGGGGGGCCAGCTGGGTGGGGATGAGTGGACACGACACGGATCCTTCGTCAACAAGCCCACCCGCGGCTGGCTCCACTCGGACAGCGTGGTCAGCTCCACCGGAGTCTCCTACACCGTCCGGGTACTCCTCGCTCCTGCCCTTTATATTAATTTACTGTAATCTGTCCTTCATCCAGCTGTCATCTATCTGTCCATCCATCTATCCATCCTTTTATTTGTCAGGTGGTCTTAGATCTCTCTTCCAGTGGAGATCTGTCCAAGACAGCATTTAAGATTTGACAGTATGAATAAATGTTATTTTGAAGCATATTGGAGATATCATACAAGACAAATACAGGCAGAAAAACACAAAGTACACACAGATATGAGTAAAAATGACAGTCGAGGACTAAAAGCTGGAACATATACCAGCATTATTGATCTTTGTTATTTTCAGAACTGCACACTCAACTTGCTGGCAGACACTCAGTCCTTGTTGCCTCTCCACCACTAACTAAAATACGGCTGATTTTTCTCATTGTTAAATATGAGTTTTCCACAACATTGTCATTGATCGTAACATCAGCCTTGTAATGGTGTATCTTTTGAAATTAAAAAGATTACTCCTCAGAATAATGTACAGTAGCCTGCAAACTGAATATATTGTCATCTTAATTAACAATTCATGCTGTTTTGATATCTTTTTTCTTCCCCAGTATATGGGATGTGTGGAGGTGCTACAGTCAATGAGAGCTCTGGACTTTAATACAAGAACTCAGGTGACACGGTACGTCTGTTTGCACCGTTCTGTATTGCAGAGATGTCTGTGTGAGAGTATGCTGAAGCATGACTGGCTGTTTATAACTTGAATGTGAGGACACTTGAATGTGCACTGATATTGAAAAGTACCTCAACATTTCTGTTTTATGAAATGATTTCCATTTTTTAAACCCATTTGCCTTTGTTCTTTGAGTTCCATTGACTGAAAGATAGAACTTGAATGAATGTTGTGTCTGGATTCTGTGCCAGTATCGATATTATCAATTGTCTGAATCTTTCTCTGCTTTTACTTCTGCCACCAGTGGACTGAAGTTGCATAATCACTACAGTGCATCTGTCTGGCTGTCTGGTTACAGGACGCCAGGACAATACGTGAATTATTTTTGAGACAGGGAAGGTAATGGTTTGACACCTCAGTAAATGTGCATTGATCTTTTATGAAACTGAAAATGGGAGGAGCTGCCATTTGGTATCAGTGACTGACTGATGACATGACAATTTGATTGGCTCAGACACATCTGATTGACATCTGATTCTGGCATCCTTGTTGAGTTAATGAAAGCTTACTGTCGCATTATTGTATAGGTATTGGCTTCAATTAAGAGTGACAGGGTAGTATATTTGAGTGTCAGCCTAGTGTTTTATTTATTTAAATGCACTTTTCCTAAAGATTAAATAAGTATGTTTTTGTTTAATCTGTCTCTCTTTCTTTGTTTCTTTCTGTTCCCTGCTCTTTGTGGTCTGTTTAGGCCCCGGTGTGGGTGTATGGGGGGCAGAGATCGCTTAGCAAAGAGCACGGCTTTGACCACATGTGCTCAACACCCCCCTCCTCGCCTCTGTCTTTAGCCTTCTGTCTCTCACGCTCCATCTCTCCCACCCCTCATTTCCTGTTTTTTTGTGTTAGTGTAGCTGATTGTCTGATTGTGTAACAGTGTAGGCCGGGTCATTTCACAGAACATCATGTTGCATTTATCTTTTTTTTTTTTTTTTTTTTTTTTTTTTTTACAAAACTGAGCTCAGCCTCCCAAGTGAAATAAAAATGGCACAAATGCACCACGCTGTTTCAGAGCCTCTTAATTTAGAGCAGTGAGGAATCTGAGCTGGGCTCCCGTTTCCTCTCTGTTGTTTTTTCCCCTCTGCCCGCGAGGGGAAAGAGGCAAGCGCCACGAAACCTTTATGAATATTCTTCCTGTGTGTCATTCGCACGGACATCGAGTCCAAACACATCGGCGTGGGAGTGTGATGTGGCAGTGTAAGGGCCCTAGACGCATCCCCGCAGTGTGTGTCACGTCTGTCACACAGTGATGAATTCCTGACACACAGTTCCATCAGTAACTGTATCTGTTCTCCCTGAGCCCTCAAGAAAATGAAATGTATGGAAATTCAATAAAAATCCAAGTAGATATTACAACACTTTAGAATGTGTGGGCAAATGTAGTAGTAACTACAATATTTTGCAATACATTCAAATATTGCTGAGAATTACTTTTAGATATATGTGACATGTACATATATTTTAAAAACCCGTATATTTAAAAAAATCCCCTGTACTTCGGGTATACTGCAGTATGTTCAGTTCCACACTAGTGCAGTATGTGTTATGTGCCGTGTGTGTTCATTGTGCTCTGCTGTTTTGTTGCAGGGAGGCGATCTCCGTGGTGTGCGAGGCAGTACCTGGTGCCAAAGGGGCTCAGCGCAGGAGAAAGGTAGCATCCCTCCGCCTCCCACAGCCTGCCACTCACGAGAGGCGTTCCACAGTTCAGCACGCACCACAGGACTCAAACTCAGCCCAAAAAAACAACACCCGCCTCCCTTCTCCCAGTGCAAAATACCACCGCCTCCCACCTCTCTCTCCCTGAATAGAGCACAAACACTGAGCTACCTATTCATTAACTTATTTATTTGCTTAGCCAGACACCTTTATCCGGGGTAACGTAACAGTTTAAACACAGCACCTTTGCTCAGCTGTAGCGGCCTGCAGAGAGAGAGGCCCCCTCTTTAGTTTATTTTATTCTGGATGTGAGCCCATCACCTGTAAAGACCGTAATAAATTCACATTTATTGGCATGTCATACAAATGAGGAGGTCAGTGGGTATACCAATAGGTACCAAAGCAGAAGCAGCAATCAGTGAGGCAAAAAAAACAAAATCATGATCATTTTGCATACTTATTTATTGCACATCGTATTTTCATCACTTTCACCATGGCGACCATGACTGCTAATAAAAATAGCTCTGTGTTCCATTAGAACAAATAAGCATAAGAATACATAATGACCAGGAGAGGCCATTCAGCCCAGCCAGGCTTGTTACCTGCAGCCTAGAAAATATCATAATCAGAGTAGCATATAATGATATCCCATAATGCATTGCTCAACACTCCAGTTGCTCTTTTTTGGTCAATTGGAAGGGGGAGGTTTTCAAGATGAGAGAGCTTTCTGAATATAGCCACCTGGTCTTAAATTTAATTGCTGTGTTTTTTTTGTCATATTCCATGTATTCCATGCCAGATGGCAGTTAAGAATGTGTTTCGGCCAATCCGGCATCACAGGCGTGCTTCATGCATGGTTTTTATAGGCCGGCCGGTTTCTGTGGTTGCGTTGTGGTCTCAGAGCCTGTGTTTGGTAAGGATCCATCTCTGGCCAGCCACTGGCAGGGTGCAGCACTCTCACAAACCAGATGTTGCTGTTTCCAGATATTTTCAGCGTTCTCCCCATGTTTTCCTCATCCGCTTTGTCCTTGCCATCTCTATCTTTGTCTGCCCTACTGTATCTGATGATGCCTGCTGTGTCTGTGATTGTTGGAGAAAATAATTGCTTTATTCTTTGAACTGCCCCCCCCCCTCTTTCTCTCTCCTTTTCTCTCTTTGCCTCCCTGCAGCCCTCCTCTCGTTGTCTTTCCTCCATCTTGGGGAAGAGCAACCTTCAGTTTGCTGGAATGACAATCAGCCTCACAGTGTCCACCAGCAGTCTCAACCTGCTGGCAGCCGACTGCAAGCAGGTGAGGCGGGATGGGGGGCAGTGCAGTGACTGGTGGGAAAAACTGAGCTCTGACGGTAAGAGCAGGGCCTCACAGTAACTCAGTCACCCAGCACAGAGGAAGTGGTTTAATATTCTGTCACATTGTGGTTGCAGTGTCATCTTAATGCACAAACTCAGATTTTTTTGTTCATCTTCTTCAAAGAAAAGTGTTCTCCATGAAAGCAAAACTCTGATGTATTGTTTAAAAAACCAGCGGTAGTTCTTACATTGTAAAACTTGTATACTCATAAATGCCTGTGTTTTTTCCCTCCATGTTATCCCCCTTCTTTTTCTACTCCATTACATTCCTTTCATCCTCTTCATCTGTCTACATCTCCATCCACTCTGTCGTGTCTCTCTCCTGCCATCCCCCTCTCTTGTCCTCCTACAGATTATCGCCAACCATCACATGCAGTCCATCTCTTTCGCTTCTGGAGGCGACCCTGTGAGTCACTCTACCATCTCCCTGTCTTTCTCTCTCTCACTCTCTCTCTCTCTTTCTCTATTTCTGCATCTTTTCAAACTGTTCACCCACTGCCCATATCAGTGTCACTTTCATCCTATCTTTGTCCTTCACTTGTGCTTTTGTTCTTACCTTCCTGATCTCAAGAAATATGCTTACACATGCTAAAATATTCCTGTATTATTTTGCGTATGCAATGAGCTTGGCACACATCTACAGACAATGTGTAAGAAAATTATATTAATTGTATAAAAGAATTGTATTCAAGAGCTTTCAGAATAAGTGGTTGAAGATTCATCATATACTAGGATTAAATGGATCATTTTCTTATTCAAAACATGTCTCTTATTTGGAATTTAGTAAAACCTCAGACATTGAAGCAAGAACACTTTTAACAGAATCACATGGCAGGCAGAAGAGTTTGAACCCAGAGGTGGCATATGCTCTTGGCCTTTCAAGCTAATTATCAATGATATAAATGCAAGCATTAAAACAGAACAAGTAACATTTCCCATTAATAAAACAAACTTGCAGTGCTATCGAAATGTCTTAGCATTATGGCTAAAGAAAGCAATGTGGGACAGTCAGTCAGTGTCTGAGTTGAAGAAACATCAAACTGTTTGCGTAAGCAGCTGATGATAGTAGTAGCTAATAATCCTCATACCCAACAATAAAAAAAAAAAAAAATTCTGAATGTTCAAATGAGAATAAAATTACCTCTGGTTTGTTTATTCATTATTAGCTGAAACTAGGACTCATTTTAGCTTCACAATGGGAGTGACTGATTTTAAAAACAAGGCAATTATGATACAAATGTATGAATCCAGTCAGTGAAGTAGTCAGATTCTTTAGAATGCTGTATTTCTACATCACTCTCAAGTTGAAAACATTGTAGAGTTTTAAATGACCTGTGTTGGCCATCAATTTGCATCACAGATATAGTGATGTATTTGTCAGGTGTTATACGTGTTTGGCCATCCCTAAGATCTTTGAGCTGTTTCAGCTCAGCTGATATGAGACGTTGCTGGCAGCAGATGCACACGTGCTTCTGGTTACAAATGCTGAATATTACTAATTTACATAATGCAAAACCTGAATGGCTGAAAGAAACTCCAGTCTTCTTAAAAACTGTAAGAAGCATAGTTCCTGATGAATTGGAGTTGATTACAGCTGTGCATGGAAATGATGGTTAAGGAGTAGCTCTCAAAAGCTCATTGCACCTTTTGTCAATGGGACATTCAGCATTTTAAGCCTGAGATGTAGCAGGTGTCGTTTTAAATAATTTTTGATTCAGTTGCTTATGATTTTGCCAAAATGGCCTTTTTGATAGAACTCCTGTTAGAGATTTAAGCTCATGTCTTACATTCAACACTCCCTACTTATGGACAATGTTCTCAATCCATCATTTGCACCTTTTTATACTTTCACTTGCATTGATAACACTGAAAATGCACACATTTAGCCATGTGAGCAACTTACTTGTTGAAGCAAGTCATTCATAAATTAAATAATATTGGAAAAATAAACCATAAACTTGGTCAGTCTCTGAACTCAGCCTCTGAACAATCTGCGATTCTTCTCAAAATCTCTGTCGTCTTTTGGTCCAGTATTTTCTTTTCTGGTCTTTTCCCTTTTTCCCCAAGCTTTTCATTTTGTGTTTTTTTTCTCTCTCCTCTAACTGCAGATCTACCAGTATATCTGCCCCTGTCTTCTCTGACATCCATCTTTCTTTCCCCTCTTCCCTTCTTCTTCCTTTCCCTATCCCATGTACTTATTCCTTTGCCCATGCATCTGTTCTCCCCCCCTCCTTCCCTCTCTGCTCTTGCAGGACACAGCAGAATATGTAGCTTATGTAGCCAAAGACCCTGTCAACCAGAGAGGTGAGACGCATCACTTTATCTCCATTCAATAAACTGTGTTAAATTGATGTTTGACACCCCTTGTCTTAATAGGGGCTTACATTTCCCAGTGTTCTGAAATTGTGCCCTATCCCCTTATTTATCCCTGCCTCCCTACCCCCCTGGATCCACCCCCATCAGCCTGTCACATCTTGGAGTGCTCTGAGGGTTTGGCACAGGAGGTCATTAGTACCATTGGCCAGGCATTCGAGCTGCGCTTCAAACAGTACCTGAAGAACCCCCCCAAACTCGTAACCCCTCATGATAGGTGAGTATATGGGCTGGGTTGCATGAGTGCAGTCCGCAGGGTCCCCTCTTGTGTGTTGAATATGACTGTAAGAACAGAAGTGTGTCTTCATTTTTTCCATATTTACCTTTTTCCCTCTGCTTCCCTTCTGCTTGCTTTCACTCTTTCAAACTAATTCTCCTTGGCTTTCTATCCCTTTCCTGCTCTCACTTTCGCCCTCTCGCCTGCCATCCCTCCCTCTCTTTCCATCTGTTTCACACAATCTCTCTTGCTCTTTATTACTCCTGCACACTTGGTCTCTCTCCCCCTCACTCACTCCCTCTCTCTCTCAGGATGGCTCCGTTTGACGGGTCAGCGTGGGAGGAAGAGGATGATGAAGGCGCCCCTCCTCCAGAGGTGCCATACTACAACAACTTCCCTGGCAAACAGCCCCCTCCGGGTGGGCTGGTGGACATGAGGGGCCGCCCCGGCCACAGCACAGGGGCCACACTGGTGAGAGAGAGCAGTGCTGCTGCCTGTCATATTTTACAGCTACTTATACCTGTTTATTTTAAAATCATTTCAAAACACAGCCACAGACCACACTGTTGTTGTGTCAGTTCTGCAGAGCCCAGACTTGGCTCCCTGGCCAAAGGTACAGCCAATTATGCAGCACTGCTGGGTACAATCTGCACTGGCATAGTCTTGATGCAGCACCAGACTGTGGGGCCTGGCCACAGTCTTAAGTCTTAGGTGTTGTCTCAGTGGCAGGTGCAGCTGTGTAATATTCTGCATTGTGTTGTGTGTTGACAGCCGTACGGACAGAACGACGTACACAAGCAGCCCCTGCCACCGCTACCAGGTGTGTCTACACTCGCTCGTTAGAGGAAATATACTCACACTTCCCTACTGTGGTGTCAGTGTATTTAATAATAAGTCTTTTGTTCATGCAGAGCTAAATCTCCTGTGTCCCTTGTTTTGTAAGAGTAAGTAAAAGCTCATTAGCATTTCTCCTCTCTGTCTCTCTCTCTCTCTGTCACAAAACACACACACACACACACACACACACACTCACACAGTTGGAATAAAGGAAGGTGGTCGTGACCTGTTTGATGACCCTTCCTATGTCAACGTGGATAAACCACGCCCCCCTGCTGCTGCAGCCAATGGAAACGCTCACAGAGACGCATTCGATATGAGTAAGAGTTTATTCCATCCTCCCTGCTCATCCAGTCAGATCCAACTTTGAGCATGCACCATTTGTTTTCTCTCATGTTCTCCCTATGTCTGTCCCATAGAGCCCTTTGATGACGCACTTTCTGGTGCTGCAGCAGCGCCCCCTCTGGCCGAGCAGCTGCAGTGCGAGCCCTGGTTCCATGGCAGCCTGAGCCGAAGGCAGGCTGAGAGACTCCTGATGAGAGATGGGGACTTTCTGGTGAGAGAGTCGGGCACCACCCCAGGGCAGTACGTACTCACAGGGCAACAGGGCAGTCAGCCCAAACACCTGCTGCTAGTGGACCCCGAGGGCGTGGTAAGTACGGGCGCACTTTTGCTGATAGCAGGGGAAATAAGATCACTATATTTCATTTAATTCCCTTAAGAACTGAAATCAAATGCAGACCCAAATGTGCCAAACAGCCTTCAGAACTGTTGTTGTTGTTGTCCTGACACCAGGGAGGAATTCTGTTCCTTTTTTGTTTTGTATCGGTTACTTAAAGCTCTCTGTCCTACTCTTTCTCACCTTCCCCATCTTTCTCTCTCTCCCTCTCTCTCTGTTCAACTGCCTACCCCTCTGTTCATTCATTCTGCACCCCCCCCACACACACACCCATATTCCCTCAACCTGTTCAGGTCCGCACCAAAGACCACCGGTTCGAGAGTGTTAGTCATCTGATCAGCTACCACATGGACAACCGGCTCCCCATTGTGTCAGCTGGGAGTGAGGTGTGTCTGCAGCAGCCAGTGGAGCGCAGGGCCTGAGGAGTCCTGCCATGTCTGTGAGAGCCACGCCACAAACATCATCTCCTTCATCTGAAAACCCTGCACAGTCATCTTCAATTAGGCTTGAAACCACAGGTCACATTCATCACGATTTCAGTCGTGGACTTCGCAAATCACCTCCATGGGAGAGAATTTTTTTTTTTTTAACTCAATTTTTTTGGGGAAGTGAACACATCCGATGTCATTGTAGAAATGTTTACTTGAATCAAAGCCAGACAAGACTTGTTCAAACCATATGCTTGGAAGCAAGAAGACATGCAGAAAGTGTTTGTGCCCTCTGAACTGTGTAAAGTGTCAGGAGAATGGGCATCAGCCTGGTTAATATGCAGATGTGTGGGTTGCTTGGACTGGCACCTGGTGAGCCAGGAGCCACTATGATGACATCAACAACACGACTGTGTCACTGTCTAATCTCAGCAATCACTCCAAAGAAGAATATGCTGAACACCACGGCAGAGAACAGCAGAGGGATCAGCCTTCCTGCTTTTCTTTCTTTTTTGTCCTTAAAGAGTAGAATAGAAGCATTCCAAAGACAGAACTGAAGAGATGTTGGAATTATCGGAAATGTGTATTGAACCACTTTCACCAATCGACAGAAGTACAGTGCAACTTGCCACTAAAATGAATCGGCATTTGAACAAATTGTAGGTAGAAAAGAGGTGGACTCAACTGCTTTGTGTGCAGAACTTTTATTTCCTAGATGTTTGGGTCTCATTGTCCCCAAATTAGTCTCTTTACAAATCATCCCATTTAAAAGTTTTGGTGAGCTCCATTTGAAAATTGAGTGCCACTTGGACTCACCTTCCCTTGTTGCTTATGATCATGCTAGCTCTGTGCAGAGCAAGCGTCAGTCGAATAAGAAAAAGGTGTTACCCATATCTGGCTACCAGTGTCATCCAATCCCAAATGCATACAGGAACAACACCCAAAAAAAAAAAAATGGGAAAATGATTTTGAAAAAAGGGACCTCAACTACCAATGCTATCTTCATAGGACTTAATGTATTTTCCAGATGACATTGTGAAAAAATATATCTTTTCATTTGCCTCTTAATTGTAACATTGGTGAATTTGATGTTCGTAATGTTTTTTGTTTGTTTTTTTGCCTAAGCGAAAGGAACACTACTGTAAATTGAAGGTAAGCTGAAAATTGGTTCTGGAGTTATGAATTAAGAGTCATAGGAGAAGGACGTTGACAGGTTCTTAATAGGTTTAAGAGTTGTAGCTGTGCTTGGAGCCACTGGTGACATAGAAGGAGAATCTTGTAGACAGGAAAGGCAGCAGTCAGCCTTAGTTAAAATGTTTGGGCAGTGCAGCCCCAGTCTAGCCATCCCTCAGCCATTTCCCACAAACCCATTACAGCCCACTCTACTTGACCAAAGAATAGTTGTTACCTTCACAGATGCAGTTGTGAGTTTAAGAGGAAATTCTAAAGGGAGGTGGTTGTATTTTGCCCAGAATCGTTGGGGCTGAGGAAGGTGGGGGATGAAAAGCAACTGGGGCTCACTGAGAACGCTGGGGTCCTTGCTGGTGTGATTAGTGTTAACACTGCATATCTAGCTAACGCTCACCGCCATGATTACATGGTGGTTCCAGGGCACAGAAAATGGCTTAACCAAGTCTCAGTCAAACCACAGATCCCTCAGGATGACATCGCCTTGGCAACTCACTATTTTCGGAGTATATGTATGCATACAGGAAATCACCTCTCAGGTATACTCTTCAACCATGAACACAAAACCTTCCGTCAGTAATGCAGTACCATTCTGAAGACTCACTGTTACAAAATTAGTTGCTCTTTCTCCTGAAAGTGATTGCCAGGTCATAAGGGGTCTGAATTTTGAAAGGGATTTGGTTTTGAAAGTCACCTGCTCACCATCTCACTTGCTTCAGGGCTGCATTCTCAGTATACATATGGTTGTTAGACATATGTCACATTATAATATCATAGCAACATGATATCATGGTGCTTTTTGGGAAACAGTAGTCCAATCAAACATTTTTTGGAAACTGAATTTTAGACCTTCATCTATTTGCATAGACAATCTATCAGTCTGATTTCATGTGTTTATCCATTAATGTTTTTTTTTTTGTGAATGCACTCGGAAGGCAGAGACAGTGGGCTTTAGAGCATGTCTGAGCTGTGAGATTCAGATTAAAGGAATTGTGTTTTTTAGTGCATACTTAACTCATAACAGTAACCCATCAATCTGCGTACCTCACAGTGTGCTGGGTCAAACACACAAACAGCGCTTACACCCACAGCCATAATAGCATTCAGGACAATGCTTTTCCTTTTTTATACAAGATTTTCTTTCTGTCTTATGTACCGTTAATTATACTTGCTATGTGCACTGCGTCTTCTGGACTCACTCAAGGGAAAACTCCAGCTGAGGCCATTTTAAATGAAGCAGTTCAAAGAATAAAGGTAGTGATTAGAAATAATGGTTGTCTAATAAGTCACATTTTACAGTTTAACAAATAATATGTACTTCAAAAAAGGAGGAAAAAGTGTTTTATTTCCAGGTTTCAAAACCTCAGAAATGAAATTGATCCAGAAAATAATGCACCAGCGCTCCTCATTAGGAGTTGTTGTTTACGTTTAATGAAGAAAATGGACTGGAGGGGCCAACAAAGAAATGGATTTTCAGATAATGAGGTCTTGTTAGCGCAAACAGAACAGTACTGCAAATTGGTATAATCCAGTGTTCTGAGCTAAACCGAAGTCCTTATGTCTGCATAGTAGCATGGAATCAGTCACGTGTTCCTATCTGTTGGTCTGTCTGTCCTTCTGGTTGAAGAGTCTACAGTCAAAATACATTGAACTGCTTTTCCTGATATGACAGGTCATACCCATAGTTTTTTAGAAGGATCAGTTTTCAGGAGGTTGGGTAGAGCTTTGGCTTTCCACAGCCAGGCCTTCAGGCCTGTGCAGTGTAGTGTTCAGGGCGGGGTTATAACAGGTAGCTTGGTAACATAATACTGATTTTAGTGGTCATCCTTCACAGGGAGTATGACATTAAGACCAGGGAGGCATTTTATGACCAGGATTTAGTGTGACAAGGGCACCACCAAGGCTCATATTTGGACAAGCAAACCGTCCAGCACTCAGAGTCTTCTGCATGAGGCTCTAGGGAAGAATCTGTCAAAGCTTTTGGCTCAGCCTGGCTGTGGGAATGTGGCCATTGAGATCTACAAGGAAGCTTAATATTCATAAATCAATTACAGTCAAAGTTATTTTTAATCAAAATTACCTCAGAGCTACAAATGTTATTATTTGTTTTGTGTATTGTGATGTGGCCCAAACACAGATGTCTGACTGTAAAGAGAGGAAAATGAAAATGTTCTTGAAAGATAAGGCCTTTTTTTTCAATTCACTCCTTTACTTGCATTGTAGTAAGCCTGCACCGCGAAAACATTGTGTTGTGATATTGACAAAAGTAAACTATTGATATTTTTGCAGAGGTAAAAAATAGTGTGACTTGTGAATTGTGTTTTGAATCGGTAAATTGAACTTTTACTATTTTAAGATTAACTGGATAATCTTTTTTTGCTAGGGGTTGACCCGAGTATGTCTCTAGTCTTTATGTGGAATGCCTAGTTGTGATACTAGTATCGATCCTGCAGTTTCTATGGAAAGGAAGAGGGTGGATGGCTCTTGTGTTTTTGCCCTGTCAAATTGTGCCTTGCACATTCAGTTTAGCCATGGAATGCAGTCATTTTATGCACTTGCAGTAGTCCAGTTAACAAATTATATCAACTAGCTGAAACTGTCACACTTACTCTGCAGACGCGAAGGGCAGTTGCCACAGTTGTCAGTCGAATCAACCTGGCATTAGGTGATGATCTTATGCCAATCCCTGCCTTTGTCTGGAACATTTTTCTATGTGTGACTCCTAGTTAGATAATCAAGAAGCGTCAATCTGTTTGTCTTTTTGAGTGTTTCCAGCACTGACACTGCTGGTAAGAGAACAGTAAATGTGTTATTGACCTGATTGATTTTTCTTAAGTAGTTCTGAAGTTGAAGTTGAAGTTTATCTTTTCCCCCTTAGTTTTATAGTGATGGTAAGAAACCAGAGTAGACCTTAAATTGAGATTATGTGCATTATCTACACATACCTTGTATCCTGCACTCATCTATATATAGAACCTGTATAAATGAAATTCACAATGGTGCAAATACACGCACTCCACAAAAACATATCGTCAGCTTCATTTTTTGGAAGCCTGTTGGCCATTAAATGAAATTAATCTCAAAGTGTGTCATTCTTTTTGCAACTGTTGGTACCATTTGCCTGCTCCTTGCCAATTTTGGTTCCACAGTTGCTGTATATTTTGTATGGCAATGAATTATCATGGCTTTCTTGGTGTTATTTATGTAAATTTTGTGTGCCTATTTGTATATCATTTTTATTTTCATATGATATTTGACTGCTCTGGATACACAGATACTGCTTATTGCACAGGGAAGGGTTTTTTATGTTTTTAATATTGATCAGGTGCCAAGTGTGTGACACTTGGGTCCAGCTGGCAGTGAATTGAACAACCTTTGGAGAGCCAAAAGAAAAAAAAAAACGGAGCAGTGATCTCTATACAAAGGCCAGTGCTCTGCAGTGCTTTGTACAGAGTTCAATGCTTGTGTGTGTATGTGTGTTAATGTGTGGGGGGGAAAAAGGACCCATGTTCCCTTCAAATTATACATAAATCTTTGTTTTATTTTCCTCACAGCTGCCTTTATTGCATGTAAATCTGTCTGTGTTTTTAAAATAGTTTTTTGTACTTTGAAGGCCAAAGTTTGGTTTATTTAGCCTGCACACACAATGACTTTTTTGTTTTTATTTGTTTTTGTTTTTATTTGTTTTTGTTTAATACTCTTATTCTTTTCTGGGGGAAATATATGTTTACACTTGTATCTGAAAATATAAATCGCATATATGCGTATGTCATTAATCACTCATGGTGATTTTTGGTTTTAAATATAATTTCTTTTACTCTGCATAATTGTGTGTTGTATTTAATGTGTGCTTGTGTGTATGGGAGAGTTAGATAAAAAAAAATATCCCCAAATAATCCATTCCTGGTGTAGGGGTTATCCTGTTGGTATTGGAGAATGTATCCATCCAAAAATGAAAAATAAATATCTGAGCACAGTGCACCTACATTTCTGGCAAGGGAAGTGTTGTGAGGAATGAGTTGAAATAGGGGGATAACAGGATGGGGAACTGGCCCGGAAGTAAGAAACACAAGGGGATGGTGCTGCGTTTTAATTTGAAAACATGGGGTGGGGGGGTTGGGGGTGATAGCTAATTCAATTGTGTGTTTTCACTGGCACCATTTGGCTTTCCAGAGAGGCAAAACAGAGGTTTCCAGAAACACAATAGTAGAAAGACCAATAGATAAACAAAGAGCGAGAAAAAGTGTTGAATCGTGTGAATGTGGTGTGGTGGTGGTGGGAGGGGCGGTGGTATTGTACAATAGTATTGGATGATTGTGACAGAAAGAAAAAGAAAATTTTGGAATGGTGAGGTAAAGTGTTCAATAGTTTTTACTGCATGCACTGGAAAGTAGCATTAGAGAAAATAAGCGGCATGCTGGCATTTTCCAGACCTGTATAAAACTAAAGCGTGAGAGAGCGTGAGGGATGAGGAGGGAAAAAGGCTGTCGAGCCCAAGACCAGAAACAGAGGCTGTGGGAACAAGGGACAAAGGACTGAAACTGGCTCAGACCAAACCCACAAAAGCAGGTGCTTAAGAAAAGAAGGGATCTGGGCTGGCTGTGGCTGGGAATCAAGGCACAAGCAACAAAGGACAGCACTGAAAGTGGTGCCTTGTCGGGTTTGGATTGCTTTACTTTGCTTTCTCCCTCATCGTACACTCTGCCTCTGACTGTTCCCCCTCATTCCGCAATCATTTCGCTCTTCTGGCTCCGATCGGTGCTCCCCCGCCTCCTCATGCATCCTCAGAGGCCCCTTCCCCAGGCCATGCCCTCCTCACTGGGGCAGAATCTCAGAGACGTCGCCTTCGGGCTTGGGCGGGGCAAGAACTTTTTGGGTGGGAACTTTGCCTATGGCTTCATCCAGTCCCTCAAGGAGTGCCTCTATTTCCTACTGTGTTGCTGGTGCATCAAGGAAATCCTGGACTGAGACAGGAAGCCAAACATGGATCCAGGGATCCCCCCTCACACACGCATCCACCTCTCCTTTTCATACCTGAGCTGTTCTGCTCTTGGAGCAATGCAGAGGTAAGTGTGGCCAGAGTAGCTGCACCATTGTGCTAACAGGACATTGTGGTGTAACACCTTCACAGACCATCAACCAATCATAGCTGTACAAAGCCTTAGTATGCCTGGTTTGAGGGAGATGTGTTGTATAACAGGAAACCAATGTGCAACTGATAAAAAATGTTGTGCAGAAGGGTTAGACAATCCCCCTGTGTTCAATTAAACAAGGTTTACTCCAGCACCCACTTGTCCCTGCACTTTTTCGGTCAATGTTTCAGTGTAACTTATAAAACCATCCATGTCTAATGTAGCATACATTATTCTATGTTGTAGGACCTGTCAGTAGCACACATTTATTATTGAAAGTGGTTGTAAAGAAGATGATGAACATTGATGCTGCTTATTGTTCATGTTACTGGTGCTGTAAAGCAAGCAGCCATGTGCATGTGCTGGGAGATTCAAGTTAATATCAGTTTGTGGATTATGATCTTCATAATGTGTTGCCTTCTCTTACAGTGTCTGATGCATTGAAGACTGGAAACCTTTCTGGTGGTGTCATGCTGAGGAATGATGTATTATCTCTTGTTGCTTATATTTGAGACATAATAATAATGCAATCTTTACCCCACCCTAATGTACATCTCTAAAGTCAAAGGTGCATCTTTATCTTCCCACAGCACAGTTCAGAAGACCTAGACTTGGGTTGTGGTGGGTGTGTACAACAGCCCTATTCTGTTGTGTAAAGGTGCGGAAGCAAACTCTTAAGTCCCACAGAGAGAAACTTCAACCCTGAGAGGTTCTAGAATTAATAACCCCACTGTCAACTGGCAATAAACTGTATTGAGACTAAGTGCTCGTTGACTAAATTTGACGGGGGAAGTGACCCATTAGGGCACAGTGTAACTTCAAATGTGAATACAAAAACTTTAGACCTAAGGCTGTAAAAATGACAGCAAATCCTGGTTTACTTATTCAGCCTTTATAATCCATAATCAGTCTACAGTGGTTAGAACAACGTCCCCTGCTGTGCTGATTTAAATTGACACCCAGTGGGCAGCCACAGTATTGCAATCTCAGCTTAGCCAGATGCAATTCTTTACTGGTTTATCACTGAGGGTATAAATGCTGAATGTTTATATTGACATGAATACTTTACAGTACATTTAGCTACATTTTGTTTACCTGAAAGTAATGTAAAGATAATTTTCCATCTTAAACTATATTTTCACTTTTCTTACATGAAGCAATAAATATATTTCATAAAATGTTATCTGTTTGTCTTTTTTATCTGTGAATAATAATGTGTCCACTTTAGCAGTTCCATGATATTTTGTTTTTATCAAGGGTAAATTACGTAAACAGCTTTTTTGCGAATGGGATGAAAACACTTCTCAGTCACACTTTTGTTACATGTTGTTATACAATCAAGAAAGGAGCTAAAGTAAATGCAGGCCTTAGAAATGCATGAAATGATATCGATGTGGTTAAGGTTTGGATTATACTCTTTCTGCACAGTTCATGACATGCAACAGTAAGCAGTACTATAAAGCTGAATGCAACGGGAATACTCTAATGACAAGGGCCTACAAATAGCAATGGAGACGTGTCATATGTCAAGTTGATTATGTGCATGCGTATGTGTGAGTAATCAGTGTAGGATGACTTCAGTCAATGTTGAAGTTATCTGTAGCCATTCACCAACACCTGTGAATGTCAATCAATTTATCAACACAACGCTTAAGTTCAATTGGTTTATTCGGCTGAGCGGAGGCGGGACTTTGGCCAATATCGAGGTCTTGTTGGCTAAGAGGCAAGAACATCATCCTGTATCCGAAGTTAAGAAGTTCGTGAAAAGAGAGTAGTTAGCTGGCTAGCTGAGTAGCCAAAAGGAAGAAGAGTCTAAGCTATTACAAAGGTCGAGAGCACGGTAAGTGTGTAACATTGACGTTTATATGAAACTCAACAGACATTGTTATTTTTAAATCTCGCTAAGTTATTGATAAATGCTGCTGTCCGTATCCGTTGAAAGATGCATATATAAATGCAAACAACAACTGCCTGTCCGCTAATGTTCGCTTCTTTTGATTGAAGTTTTTAAATAGATAGTAATTATTTAGCAACATAAAATAGATGCCTGTAAATTTATTACGTTAAGAAATTTATAGTGTTGTGTGACAGTCATGTAGCCAAGTTTATACATTACTGTGTATCTTTTTCATGTTTGAGTACACTCCCCTTTTGTCAACACTGTCACGAATATGCAAATGTTAACATGCTGTAGGCTGTACAAGCGTTTACACGATGGCGCTTGGCATTCTGAGCGAAAGTTGTGTTGATTCAAGTATCTACAGCAGTAATGGGAAAACATCAGCGCTTACCACGTTGTTACCCTGCTAATGAACGCGCTCTACCATTTTGAGCGTCTGCCGTGACCATTTTTGGTCATTTTTGAGCCGAGACTGAGACCAAAAGATAAAGACTTGCATAAACCAAGGAAGCAGATCATGGCAACAGCGCAAAAGAGGAAAGAACTCAAACAAAAATAAACATCAAATAGAACTATACAAATTAGAAGGTGTATTCAGTGTATAAGGTTAACTCATTCTGGTATTTTGTTTCTGATTGCTTTACAGACTATTATTTCACAAGCGTTTTTATAGCATGCAAGTGCAGCTAGTACCACATTGGAGTCAGAGCTTTCACTTATCAAAAAAGTTTGTGATTTAGATGGTGGCTTAAGTGTGATGCTCAAGTCACGTATGGACCCTAAGGCTGTCAGGCGATTTGTTCAGCTAATTATACACAAGTCTGCACAGTTCAATCACTGTCCCAGGAGACAAGATTTTTAACTCTGGAGAGAAAAAAAATATTTGGAGGGAAAAAAAAGTTTACAATTGTAAATATAAAATTGTTTTTCTTTTCGAATTACATAAAATAACAACGTCAGAGTGCTTTTCTGTGTGCCCAGTGTTCAGGGTAGAGTTTGTGTGATCATTCTCACAAGCACTGCAACACTGGTCACAGCAAACCTAGTGACAGCTACATCCTTAGTAACCACTATTTCTGCCAAAGCATTTACTGGGCAGTGAAAAGCTAGAACGGACAGAACACAAACAAACTGCTAATGAAGCAGGACACCACAGTTCACAGAAAATGTGCCTGCACAGCAAGTTACTGTAGCGTTATGGTTCTTTCACCTGATTTACCCCAGTCTATAAATAATTTTTTAAACAAGATAATAGTTTAATTGCTGAAGACTGTTTTGTTGTGATGATTTCTATATCATGCAGTTGCTGGGCCAAACCACTAGGGGGTGATGTCTGAAAGCGGCAACATCACCAACAGTAACGGATCTGGCAGTAGCTGGACTGTCCTCACACCTGAGGTATATACTGGTGTGTATGTGTGTGTGCTTGTGTGTGTTAGGGGAGTGTTTGACTGTGTGAACTGCCATGTTACACATTTTCTAATGCGTTTCTTCTTGACCCAAAGATATCTATAGGGCTGGTTTGATCCCAAGTTGGAGCATTGCCATTGTACCTTTGAGCAAGGTGCATGAATGCATGAATTTCTAAAGTAAATGTCCAGCTGTGTAAGTTGCTCTGGATAATGGTGGCTACTTTTTATGAATGCAGGGAACAATCTTTTGTTTTTCCCCAAAAATATTCACTCCATTCCAGGAATCTGTTGGAAGTGTTGGCCCAGGAGTGGGGGGTAATGAGAGTTTGGCAGCGTCACATGGTCTGGCAGAGGAAGGGACAGGTAAGACATGTCTGGGCATCTGATCAGTTTCATTTGATATGCATTTGATCTACATGGCATTGTTAGCATGTACAATATTTTTAAATATTCCATTCCATTCTCTCCCCAACCCCAAGACTGTGTTAATTTTATGTTTGTTATTATACTTTCAACCTTTACGAATAAGAATTGTGAACATGTCCATTATTATTCCAAGCATTGCTTTATTTTATAAGATTTCTTTATCTTTATTTTAGAAATAATTTAAACAGTGCAGTCATATACTCTCTAGCTGTTGTACAGCTGCTCTACCAGTGGTTACTCCTGGAAGTCATCTAGAAAGTCATAGTTTGTTATATAGACAAAATCCTATAGGTGGTTAAACCAATGGTACCTAACAAAGAAAGCAATGCATTGCTTTAAGCCTGGTCAGGTCAGTCAGCAGAGGGTGAAGGAAGAGAAAGAGCTATTTGGTCTGAAAATGACACCTGACCTAAACCTGACACAAGCCTGATAATCTTTCTCATAACCAACCCAATCAGACCCAAGGCACAAGGAATAACGAACCACATTTTTGAATCTACCAGTTATATCTTTGATTAATTCTTGATTAACTTCAGCCAGTATATTTTAGCCCAGATGAGGATTTAAATGTTGTTCTCAATGAGGGACTGTTTCAGTGTTTGACTAAGCTTGTCTGGAGTTGTTGTATTTTCAATTTTGAGTTAATGGTTCAACTCCATGGAAACTATACCTTGAAAATAGAACAAGTGCCATGGAAACATAACTGTAATGAAAGATGGCTGCTGGAGACATTCACCTTTGGAAGTCCTAATACTTTAATAGACCTAGTTTTTTTTCTAGCTGTGGAAAAATAAATACCTGAAACAAAGCAATAACGATTAGGAAGTCAGTCATTTTGTTTTGAAAATATGAACAACAGTGCAGAGTAATGCAGATGAATTCACATTGTGATACTTTGTTTGAAGATGTATTCTGAATGAATTGATGAATGTTTTATTGCATTTTCAAAGAATGCCAGGTAGTATTTCAGCCTGGCTCGTCTCAGCCAGAATGCTATTTTTTTTTTTTTTTTTTAAATCAAATTTTTCACCATTTTCCATCCAAACATTCTCAACCCCTTACACAATGAACCTCCTCAAGAGGTTTGCACCCGTATAATTAACTGTATGTGGCTAGTTTGAATAGTGATAATTTAGCACATGCTGCTCAGGATTAACCCGTTACGGTTGAAAGAATAATGCTACTTTGTTGTGGCAATTGGGGAATGAGATGTCACAAAACCAAGAAACTGGACTGAGATACAATAAGCTATCAGTGATAGACTTATTTTAATAAATAATTGTACTCTGCACAAAAACAATGTTTTGATTGGTTCAAAATGTCAGTCATTGAAAGCTCATTGTAGCGCCACCCATGTGCTTGACAAACCCCCCTTTCTCAGCACTGCTTTGTAATCTTGTCTTGTTGACTAGCATCACCTTTTACAATGTAGAGTTGAGAATTGGGACAGTCCGTGTGCATTTAGGAAATAAATGGTAGATCTGGCAGAGTGGAAGGCTTTAACAACTAAGGAGATGTTTCCCCCAGAATGCATCAGTGCACAATTCAGTTTGGCAGGCATGTGTTTTATGTAATGCATAATTGCAGAATTTGCTGAGAGAGAGTTTATAATCATGATGATGTTAACAGTAGATGTTTGGAAATTAAGTTATTCAGTGGGGATCTAATGTATCTGCACACTAGGGAAACTTAAGTGCAAAAGATAAGTAGGTGTCTGCCTAATTGGGTTATAATTGACTCTCATGCAGAGACTAACAACTTGTAATTAGTGTTGCCCTCTTGTATTAACTTAACTTTGCTTGCATGCCTGATCAACAGTCATGGCTTATGGGTGGCTTTTAACTGGCAAGTAGCTGCCAAATTATGTTTGTAATAGGATGGCTGTTCTGCTTCTTGGATGCAGAAGTAGGAAAGGCAGGGTTCAGCCAGGTCAGTCACACTGTTAGTGGTCTTGGCTATGCATTACAGATTTTTACACATAGCACAACTGACATACTTAAATGGTCTTGACAATAATATTTTGCTTTGTTTTTGAATTGTGGAATGGATGAGTGATTCAGCCGAAATTAGTGGTGTGTAATGTTTATTATTTTAACATAGGATGGACACCTAATGGTTTAACAGTGTATTGAGAGTTAATCATCACACAGAGCATGGCAAACTCATCTTATGGTAACAAATGGTAAAGAATGCTATATTGATACTGGAATTCCAGAATCATCAATGTCATAGCCTTTTATTAAAAATGTACACAACTGAGTCACTGTGTATGTACCAACAGAATGAGACATCAAATAACAACAGAGCAACAGCAGTATCTAGGTCAAATTCTGGGTCTAAGAGGGGAAAAAAGCTCCTTTTTCTAGTTGAAGTACACTGAATTCTCCAGCAAGCATGTCTTGCTGTGACCATTTGTTGCTGCGTGTTAAGCATATTTGTTTAACGCCATTGTGCAACAGGAAGACCGTGACTGTGCAGTGTAGCCACCTGTGTAATGAACCAGTCTTGCTGTATGTTGTAACAGGGGAGGTGACAGAGATGGAGAGGGGTGATCTCACAGCACAGACAGAGGAAGCTCACTCTGACCGGGGCCTGCAGGTAAAGGTGTCTGTCTGACATTTAATGGTAGGTCATGCTGTGACTGTCCCTCAGAAACAGTGTTGAAATAAATTCATGAAAACAAGAACATGCAGAAGTCTTCCCGTGTCAGGAGAGAATCAGATGTTCTTCAGTGTGATTCAAGATGTGGTGGAGCCAGTTGACACTGAGTAATATAATTTGTCAGTTTTCAAACTACTCGTAGTGTATGAGCTATCTATGCACTATATAGCTTGAGGGCCTAATCTAAGTGTATAATGGGTTGTATATAAATTATGCACCCATTTTCAGGAGCCTGCTGTTGAAAATATCGGCACAGAGGCTGAAGGGAACGAAGGTTTCACAGACACGCCCGACCTGCCAGGAGTGACAGGTAAGCCATGGCGCTGCCTGCCCTGTCAGTTTGTGCGCTTTGATGTGCAGTCAGTCCTCATTTCCATACGCCGCGCTCTGGCTGCGTCCTCTGTGCAGTCTGCAGTGTGGCGCTGCACGTGCACACTGCCGCTCTGAATCACGTGGTAATGCTGGGCTGTGAGCACCTGTTTGCTGCATAGTGTCACGTTGTCAGTGGCTGGGTGATCATTTGGTGGTTTGGGTCATGTTGTATTGCTGTGTATTAGTGGTGCATTGGCTCACTGAGCCATTGATGGGTTTTGCTGTTTTCGTGGTGGTGGCGGCTTCGGTACTGCTGTCTTAATTGTTGACTGTATGTGGCATTGATTGTGTATGATGCTCTGTTTTTCTCTTTTTGTGGTTTGTGCCGTTTTTGTTTTACTGTGCATTAATAATTTGTTGGCTGACCGTGGCAGTGATGGTTGAATTGATTTGTATTGCTGTGTCGATTGTTTGTACTGAGCTGCGTTGTTTTGTTGTTTTGTTGTTGTTTGTGTTGAGCTGTGTGTTAATTTGGGTTGTGACACTGCTGTGTGTTGAAACAGAAAGCGCTGCTGATCCAGCAGCAGGGGGCAGAAGAGCAGTACAGACTGATGGAGCTCGCTCAGAGGAGGGGCTGCAGGTCAGCATGGTAACCTGTCTGAAGCACACTTCACATCAAAACTATGACAGCAGATGTGATATGACTGGGAGGTTTTCTGAAAAATCTGCTTAGAATAAAGACTACACGGTCCATGTCAAAAAGTCATTCAATAAACGGGATCAGCGTTTATCAGCCTTTACCCAGTTGACAGTACATGATCCATGCCTTGCATAATGAACATGGCACACCACTTTCTCCACAAAGCCACCAGAACAGTTTGACTGCTCATTAATGGTCAAATAAACCACAGTCTATCCTTAGAGAAACATTAATTTCCCTTAATTACTTGGGAATCCAAGCTTGCCTATTGTACATTGGTCATTTGTCACTACCTTACCTTTCTATAGAATTTCTGTGACTGCATCAGAAATATGCATGTTAATTTAGTTAAGTAATTTTTTAAACATGTGTAGGTCTGAAATGAGACAGGTGGCATTTTTTTCCATGAATAGCATTTATTCGTTTAAAAGATTTACATGGCCCACTTTGTCAGGCATGATGCCACACTGCTTGGGAAATGCTGGATTAAAAATAATGACTGTTTCCATGTCAACCAGGTATGAGCAGGCTGAATGGATCTGTCATGTCTTTAAACTCTGGCTTTGACATTTTGAAACTTGAAGGCTACAGCAGCCATCAGTAGACATTCTAAAATCCAGAAAATCACACTGCACAAATTCTCTTATGAAAATATTCTAAAACCGTCTCTTCAGCTGACAGCAGTTTGAGCTGAACTGGTCTTTAAAAATACACAAAAAAGAAAGCATATGTTCAAAATTTCCAAACGGTATGATACCATATGTTTTCAATTTTTTTTTCTATCAAATATAGCTACTTTTTTATTTTAAAGTTGTTTGAAGGGTAGACATTGATTGTGACCACCCTCTTATTTGCATTAAATTTCCAGGTTTGTCAGGAAACTGGGAGCAGTCAAGGTTCCGCCCCTCCAAGCCCCACCATTTTAAGCCCCTCTCCTCCTAGTAATATCTCATTAAGTTATAACTTCCAGGGCTACACCCAGAGTAGCAATGAGCCTGATGTATTCTCTGACACGTACACCCACATTAGCTCCTCTCCTGAGAGCCATGTGGCAGTCGGCCCTTGCCCAGAGTCCGTTGTGTCATTCCCCACCCCTCCATCTCAAGGACGTGATGGACTGGAGCATGAAGAGGAGGAGTCTGAACTCTCAAACAAAATTACTGAAGTTGGGAAGCAAGCAGGTATGGAATCTGTGAGGGAGCAGAAGATTTTATGTTAGACCTATTAATGTGATTAATGCATGAGATTTTGGGTGGTTCAGTCCGTTTTAAGCATTGCTCTGGTCTGTGGACTGGCCCCATTGTCTGGTGTCAAGTCCAGATGCCAGCACCTCAGGGTGGTGTATAGTTGTCATGGATGTCACCAAGGGAAAGGATTTGAGTCAGAGGGACATTAGTGTCTCATCACTCCTCAGTGACCCCCCCATCTCGCCCCACCTTTTTTCAGTTTGGTGCCCAAAGTCTGCCTGCCCAAGCTGTACATGAAGTGGCCTCCTCAGACTCAATGTCTCTGCAAGCTTGACTGGTGGACTGTGGTGTAAACAGTACCAGTGGTTTGATTTAAAATGTTTTAGTACAATGTAATGTTTGTGCTCTCCTGAGCTGACCAGTGGAGGTAGCAGCAATGAGTAAGCATGTGCTTATTTTGGACACTCTAACCTGGGAGAAAGTGAGGGTAAAATTTAATTAAAAATGTTTCAAATTCAGATTTTTCTTTCCTTGGCTCAATTGAAACTTTCACCATTTACTCGATAATGTGGACTAATTTAAAGATGATCAGCTGTTTCTAAGTTAAGATCTAATATAACATATCCAGTCCCCCTCCTTTTTGCTGTCATAAGCCATTGGGATAAAGTTCAACATGTTTGTGTTCAAGTGCAATTGGTGGATCAGCTGGTCACGGACATGTTCCTTATCTGGGCAAGGAAGCTGACTGGACAAGGAAACTCTGGTAGGAGAAGTTTACAGAGGAAGGAAGCATGCAGATTGCGATAGAAAGGAAGAGCATGATTTTTTTTCCCCCATTTTCAGTATTTTTTTACATGGAAAAATGGATAAGCTGCTGTTCATTCACATTGGTTGCTGATGTGTATTGTGTTTTTTGCGGGGTGGGATGGAAGGTGTAGGTCTTTGTGCTTATTTGTGGATTTTCCAGATTTTAGCTTTAGCCATTTAGCTTCTGCTGGCAGTCCTATTGCTGTCTTGTGTTTCTGTTGTATGTCATCTGGTCTTGGCTCCACTGTATACTCAGTTCTTAAGAGAACCCTTCATTCAGGGCATTAGTAGCTAAATTATCAGGCCAAGTGCTGAAGACCCTAAAGCACTGTATTGTTTGTTTTTAATTTTTCTTAATTTTCAGTGAATTTTCTGTTTAGGCAACTTCCTTAATTCAATAAATTTTTCAAGCACATGATGTAATTTAATATACATACATTAAATAAATTTTTGCCACAATCTAAATCTACCAAACTATGTAAGTAGATTCTCAAAACCTTGGACTCACATTGGATTTCTAATAGTAATTTGTGTTTGTGTAACTCAAGAGTATTGCTTGGTTTTGAATCCATTAGAAATTTTGTGAAGGAAAATTTGCTGGATTAAACAATATGACTTCTGTCAAAATTGCATATAATCTATAATAAGAAAAGTATTCATCAGTGGAATTACACTGCTAATTTATAAATGACTAATCACATGGTGATTGGTCACATACCGTCACCAATGTTTTCCTTGGCCAATGTCTTTCCCGGCCCATTCAGTACAGTATTTAGAGTTTATCTCTGATATCTCCAGTATTTCTGCTCCAGTTAAAGCTGTTGGCATTTACATGGGAACGAAAATGAAATGAGTTAATGAAATATGCTGTAGATTTAATTAAGGATTTAGAAAGTAAGTTGGAGCTTTCCTGGAGCAAAAACAGAAGACACCGGGGGGACTGCTGGAGCAACTCTTGCAACTAAAGGCAAAGCAGCAGGCGGCTTTTATTTTTAGTGTATGAATCTGTGGCAAGATCCCTCGAGTAGTGTGCTTGCAGAGGGCTATGCAAGCTTGAAGCAAATCCACAAGTTGCTTTTCAGCTCTTCCGCTGAATCCTCAGTTAGAGGAGTAAAGAGGAAGGGAGGATGTGTGTGCCTGTGTTTCCCACCAGCCTGGAAACGAGGTGCGAGAATGCATATGTGTAATCAAAGAACAGGCTGGTGTGTGGAGCAGTGGCTGGTATCAATCCTGCAATGTCTGAGGAAGGATATGAACTGTAATAGGCTCACCAATCTGAGAATTTTCGGCCTCTCACAGCCAATCTGCTCATTTTACCCTGCCATCCACATGCAGCATGTTAATGAATCCACAAGGTTCTGCCTGAATCACATAGACAAGACAGGCAGAGGGACCAGCTATCCAGCTTCCACTACTAATCATCTTTCATACTAAAACAAATGAATCATTGGTTCAAGAAAATTGGTCCAAGCCACTGTGTGATGTTGTGGTTTAATTTCCAGTGTTTTCTCATTTTCTTGGGAAGAATCACCCTATGACTCTGAGTTAGGGGTGGGGAGCGGCACTGAGGGGGAGGGGCTGAGGAAGAGAAAAACACTCTCCCTTGGCCCATTGGACCAGGTGGAAAGGGATGGCGATGAGGAGGTGGAAGAGGAACAGCGTAGGCCCAGAGATGGGGAAGATGGCGGTGGCATCACTTTGAACAAGTGCATCCTGGGTGCTCTCATTTTGCTTGGCCTGGGCACCATTCTATTTTCTGGTGAGTCAGAGGATCACCGGTACAGTCCATTGTTAATCACTTTTCATTAATGTTGTCATCAGTGACTTTATAGTAATGGATGATTATTGCAAAGCCATGCATAGTATTGTTGATACTCGCAAATCTATGTCTAGTATTGTTGTAGTTTTTGGAAAGATGTTGATTGTTGCTGTCAAGGAGTCATTGGTACATGTCATTGATTGGGAGTGGCGGCTGCTGCTTATAGTTCCACAGCTGAAGATTGGACTTGGAAAGAGTCACTTAAGATGTGTCAATGTTGACAGTCTTTGCAGGAACAGTGGTATGTTGCATGTGAAGAGTGCTGATTTCAGAATTGAGTCATTTTATTTGATTAATCAGGAAAATACTGTACCAGTGGGTGGTGGTCAAAAGATTATCTACAATTTTCTGGCACTTAATTTTAGCAAATAATTGCAACTTACTGTTTTGGCTGTGTCTTACTACAAGAAAACCTAACATTATTGCAAAATAGTGGTTAGAATGCATCTAAGGTTTATTGTGCCCACAGGTGCCTTTACTGACCTGGACTATGGTAGGTAAAGAGGGAAATCTGAGCTTGTAAACTAACCCACTCACATGGGCAGATTCTGTTCTATCATTCTGTAAATATGCTGCACACTGCTTCCACATGCAGTATGTTTGCACTCTTATGCTGCTTAACTTGAATGGATGAAATACCTTTCCAAGCATCTCTGTAGTTCTGGGCTATGGGGTTCTATAATCACTGTAGAAAAACAAAACTCTTTCCCTCATCATGTAGTATTCTTGCTTTATATGGTCTTTAGAGTTATTTTAATCCTTGAGAATGGAGTATGAGAAGATATGTGTAGAGTATGTTGAGACTTTTGTCATTTAAAAAAAAAAACACTATTCACTTTTGAGGTGGCATTCATAGAGAATGACTTCCAGTTTAAAAAGATCCAAAGCCAGTTGAATTTGGAGTTTACAACATTTAAGACAAAAACACAACATTAAGTAACATTTTGAAATAAAGTAATGTACAGTACAGCCAATAAATCGTGATGTCAGAACTGAAAGCATGTACATGGGCTGTGTGCTGAGAGGACACTACTCCATTATCAATTTGATATTATGCTGAAATATGACAAACATGCATGAGTGTAGCTGTGCTTTTTCTTATGTAGTGGTATACTTGTCATGGCCTATTTGTGGAATGTGTGTGCTGTGGGACAGTGCTGTGACAGTTGAGCATGCTGGATTTTGGTCTCTTGATGCAATATAAGAGTAGTTGTAACATTATGCTGAACTATTCCTAGTGTGTTGTTGGATGAATGTGTATTTTAATGACATGCTCAATGTGCCATAATGAGTATTTTTCTCTTGCAGAAGATGTGGATGTAAGAGAGCTGAGTGACACAGAGCTGCATGGAAACAAGGTTGGGACATTTTTTTTCCTTTTCATGCTTTTCCTGTTATTTTCTCATTTTATCATTCACTCTGGAGATGTAAAGAAATCTTGTGCTTATTTTTTTTTTCCTTTGTGTGTGTGTGCGTGTGCGTATGGATGGATTTGGGTGTGTGTTTAGGAGCAGCTGAACTCGGATACTGAACCCCAGGGAGGTCAAGAGATGGCAGAGCTGCTGGATAAACTTGCTAAAGAGAACCAGCAAATCAATGAACTACAGTCACGACTACAGGTCATACCATTTCTGTCGTGGTTTTCTCCTCTTCAGTAGCTTTTCCTCTTGTATCCCTCTCTCACGTTCTCTTTATTATGCCAGGTCTTCCTCCTTTTGAGTCTTATATGTGTCACTGTGGGTATTTAACTGCACGTTTACACACACATGACTTGGGCACCTGTTCTTTCTCTGCTTAGCAGGGACACTTCATTCATTTAGTAAACATTTTTTCCACTGCCCTCCATTCTGCGCAGCTGTCAGCTTTCAGGGCAAGTTAACTAATGAGCTGAAACAGCCCTAAAATTCCCCACAAGCCCAAAGCTGCTATTTGTCTCTCTCACTGCATGGGACCATGCTGGCTCTTGCTCCGTCCTCAGCCCTGTCTTACACCCTTATCTGCTCTCTCTGCTCATCTGTGTCAGTCTCAGGAAGAGGAGCTCAGCCTGGCCCTACAGCAGGCGGAGGAAAAGGGCAGAGAGATCGCCAGGAATGGAGAACTAGAGAAAGAGAATGAGAGGATGAAAGAGGAGCTGGCATCTCTGCCTGCCCTCCAGAGTGAGCTGGAATCCCTGAGGGCCAGGGTAATGGAGCTGACTCTTCTAACAGGTACCAAGTGAACTGAGTTTACCCCTCTAACCGCTACAGAGTGACTGAGTTTACCCCTCTTACAGATACAGTGACTGACTGAAATAGGAAATGCATATATGACTATTACTGCTGCATCACATTAATTGATATTGTCCATTATGAGTGCTACTGATTACAATCAATTCTGCTCCCCCCAGCCAAGGAAGAGTCCCAGCAAGGCCCAGCTTCTCCCTCAGCGGCTCCCTCATCTGGCCACACTGAAAACAGCAAGGAGAGTCCTGCAGTGGAGGAGGCCACAGGAGCAACTGAGGAGAGCGATCCCCTGAGGGAGGAGCTAGAGCGACAGAAGGTGTTGTTGGACGGCAGCAGGAAGAGGCTGGAAGGGATGAAGGTGGAGGCTGGAGGGAGGAGAGGTGTGAGGGAGGGGCTGGCGGATATGGAGAGGAGGCTGACAGAGGAGGTAGAGAAGCTAGGGAAGAGGGCTGGAGATAGGAGGAAGAGATCCTGGGAAGGGGGGAATGAGAGATGGGACCATGGAAGAGAGTGGAAGGGTGATAAGGATAGGAAAAGAAGAAATGGCTTGAAAAGTGAAGGAGGGGAATGGAAAGAGAGAGGAGGGCAGCAGGAGTGGGGTGGAGAGAAAGATCGGAAAGATGGGAGTGGGAGAGGCAGAGAGGCTGATAAAGTATGGAGAGGGAAGGAGGAGAGAAAAGAATGGAAGGGAGAAAAAGACTGGAAAAAAGATAGGAATAGTGGAAGGAGTGAAGGGAAAGAATGGAAGGAGAAGAAGGAATGGAGAGGGGAGAAAAATTGGAAACAAGATAGAGATGGAGAGAGAGGCCAGGGTAAGGAGTGGAAGGAGAGAGAAGAAAGGAAGAGGTGGGAGGAAAAGGAGAAAGGGTGGCACAAAGATGGGGAGAGAAAAAAAGATGGCTGGAAGGAGGAGAGAAAAAATGAAGAATGGAAGAGGCATAACAAACACGATGATAAACATAATTATCATAAGAATGACAAGGAACACCGAAATAAGTGGGAGGGCAATGATGAGCCGAAAGAGATGGCCAAGAAGGAGAGACACTGGCGGGGAACACCAGACAAGACACCCCTGAAGCCATCACACCGACACCATGAGCATAACGACTACTGGAAGCGAAAGAAAGAGAAACTACAGCACTTCTATCGCCCACTGGTGGCATGCATCGGTATTGCAGAATGTGCCAAAATGGAAGGTCTCACTCCTGTCAGGCTGGCCGACTTTGAGGCTCTCCTTGGTGGTTATCTGAGCAAGATAGAAGGGGCTGAGGCTGGTGGCAAGGAAGAAATAAGCAAGCTGGTCAAGGAGTTTTTTGTGGATGGGGTGTTCACCCATGACAAGATCTCCTTCAGGGACTTTGTGGAAGATGTGGCAGACATTTTGGAGGATATGGTGGAAGGTGACGGGGAGGATGATGATGCTGCAGAGGATGAGATGGAGGAGTTTGAGAAGGATGCTCTTAGGAAGTTTTCTGTGACAGGTGGAGAGGAGAAGGTGGATACAAATGTCAAAAAATAGTTGGAACAGCAGAGTGAAAAGTGGAAATAGTAGAGGAGTTGATTTTAGAGAGAGATGGGTCACGAAGAACTGATGAGGGCTTAAAAAGGTAGTGAAGGAACAAGGAGTTTATTTGAAGGAGAATTGCTTAAAATAAAAAGATTACAGTAGATTAATCATTTTAACAGGATTATTATAAGCATAGTTTATATTCAATCTATGAAAAATTCTCCTCCTACTGTAGTTCACTTGCCTACTTGCAAGGGTGATTATAGCCTAAAGCACATTTGCAGTGATATTGTAGGCGTACTGTTTAAAAAAACACTATAATTCAAAAAAGGACTATATATACAGTGCCCCTTGTTGATTATTATGAATTACAACAGAGATTGTAAGCTGTGAGGAGGTAACCAGTGAGGAGGTTCAGAGCTCAAGATAGTTCTGGAGCCCATACACAGCAGTCCACAAACCCTGCTCTCTTTCCATCTCACTCTCTCTGAAATGGACAAACATACATGGAAAAATAATTAAATCCTGTGTTTAGTCTTGGGTTGTATGAACTGCCCAGTGTCATTGATAAAGGTTCTTAGGTCTGCTCTTTTCTTGTAATGTGTCTTTTAAGACTCATGTCTACCTGGGTACTTACTCAGCCTGTTTTCATAATAAATGTAACTCATGTAAAGTGATGTAGGAGTAATGTGAGCACATGTGGGGTTGTTATTCTTGGGATTATCCAGGGAAATGTCATTCTCCATGACTTGAATAGTGAACCTGAAATTTGCACTCATTTTCGCAGGATCATGTTTTGGTACTCTGGTCATATTTGTTGGTCTTTTTGAGCGAAATGGTTTCTGCTTTTAGTTATCTTGAAGGAGGAAGGGGAAAATTGGTTGGTTTTCCAATGGTTTGGTGTATAAATCACACCCATCCAATATTTTCAAGAAATTCTAATCTAAAAAATGTAATTCTATTTAAATGTGTGTTGTTTTTTTTTTTTTTTTTTTGCTGTAGTCTAATTTGTGGGTTAAGGATGTATTTTATTCCATATGTAGATTGTGTATTGGTTTCACTTGCTCTAGTTTTTTAGGTTTTGAGTACTGTTGTGTGTTTTTTTGTTTTTTAATTTTATTTATTCAGCATTGCAAATATTATTGAAGACTACTTTTTTGAGGTGGTGTTGTTTGGTTACTAAATTGTTTCAGTGGTGAATTTAATATTTTTAAGCAGTGTATGAAATTAAGGCACCGCTTTACTTGAACTATGCATTGTAAAGCCTTCATAACACTGTCATAAGCATGAAAACACCTGCCATGAGCATCTTTATACTTTGTGACAAATGATGTACTGCTGTCATAATGCATGCATTAATAACATTATTATAAGACATATTGATGTAAAAGTTGTTGTACTCCCATGTTTTGCATGTGATATAAGCTGTTATATCAGTGGTATGTCATCACAAATATTGATGGAAGCATTATGACAGTGCTAAAAGGTGTTACCACTATTAGTTTTAATGCAAATATAATTTAAATATATTTTTCTAATGTGTCCTGAATTTAACAGGTAGTAGGCCCTGAATCTACACTGTCCATCAGGTGTGGAACATATAATGTATATCAGTCAGACCTTATTCAAATACTCTGAAATGTAAAAAAAAAAAGATTAATGAATAGTGGTAAAAAAATGTTTCTTTTAAATTCTGTTGTTTTCAGTCATTTAACTGGTGTCTAAAAAGGTAAAAGTATGTTCATGAATTATTTGAACAAGGTCTGATGTCAGTCTGTGTTGTGGTCTATATAATGTATATGGCATTGTGATGTATTGTTTGAATAGATTAATGCCTGGGGTATCCCTGTGCCTGCTGGTTTTCATTTCAACATTAAATGCTATTCCTGAAATATAAAGAGCTGTTAATGGTTTTTAGGTGCTCTTAATTTCTAATGAGCAAAGAAAACTGACTAATGCATCATTTTTAAGGAATGGAAACGTTCTATATTCATTTAAGATTTAAGGGCGTTTAGTCAATTGAGTTGTCATACAGCTTCTACCTACCTTTTTGAATTGTGGTGCTGTGAGTTATTTTGAGCAGACCTATATCTGTCAGTGAAATAAAACCACTTGTGAAAATGAAGATAAGGACAAAGCAAATGGAAGTGCTGAGCTAAACCTGCATTGTGTTAAAAATTAGACCTTAAACTTATTTTCATCAACCTCAGTTAATATAAGGATGGGTTGGAATGAAGACCAGCATATACAGGGGTACTCCAGGCTATGAACCCATGAGTTAGTGAATAATCACTGTTTTCTTCAGGATAAAAGCTAAAAGGTGGGTCATGTATTCATTGAATGTAAGGGGCAACTTTACTTACTGTAGCTCTAAATTGCCACAATTGCCATTGGATTGCTGTTTTATTACAATTAAGGGTCTGTGTTAACAAACAAACCCAATGCATTTGAAAACTATATCTGAGTACTCTCACTCAAAAAAGAGGTCTTTAAACAAAACTAAACCATTCTATGAATAGCATATCTCAAATAAGGAGAAAATATTGCGACTGCACCAATTTAAAACAGTGTTGTGCCAGTGTTTTGGTAAGTATAGTACGGTTTTCAACTATTTTATTTGAAAATGAATTAGAAGAGATGCAAGAGTCTTAGTATAGTTTGTCTTATGGTGAAAAGATTTTTTTTTCTTTGTCCACAAGAAGCATTGTCAAAATCAGGGTTTACTTTTGTAGCTTTTTGTAAAACATTCACAAACATAATAAAAGAAAGCACAGAAAAGCTGAAGTTGCTTTTAAAGTCATTTGTGTTTGTGCGCATTTTCTTCTTTTTCTAAACCCTCAAGGAAATGTGAGATTTGTCATAGGAAGAACTTCATCAACCGATTTCTGCAGTCATAGTCCCACCAATACCAACATAGATATTTTAATCCCCTGCATAAACTGTCAAAAAGAAAATGGTTATAGAGAAAGATGAGCATACTTTTCAGTTCCTTTTGTAAATGCATTATCTATAGAGCAAGTTGTACACAAAGCATGGTTGTGGTTTCCTGTGCCTTGTTTCTAGAGATCTGTGTACTGCTTGGTGAAGCAAACCAGCAGTTCTATTAGATTACAGCCCCTCACCACCACATTAAATCAACATTCCAATAATGTCATTCCATACTGGAGAGCTTATATCTAACAACTTAATTCAACATAATATGGAATTGAGAAACCATAAGGAATGTGTTTTAAAATGTCATCATCTAAAAATCTGTAGCCTGTGTAGTCACTGGATTGTTTGCATCCAGATGCACTTGCCATCCAGAGTTGCCAGAGCACTGGTGACTAAATGTCTGAAGGTCTTCTGCCATAAATGATACACTTACTTGTATTCTCCTAACGCTATGTAAAAAGGTCAGTTGCATGATTAAATGACCATTTTCAGTGATACACTCCACTAAGCGATTCAAGAATGAGTTTTTGATGATGGAGTGATGGGTTATTCATAAAACATGACAAATATAGTTACATGGGATAAAAGTAACTTACAATGTCAGATAAATATGATTGCTATTTCTGAATGGAAATTGACGGGAATGGGTCAAGCGCCACCAGAATATATGAACACCCACCCAAGTACTTTCAGTTCCTCCCTGTGACCCTTGGGTAATTTTTTCAGGTCAACCTCTGGCCTTGACTGAGGTACTGTATGCAATAATGATTACTACTGTTAAACTGTAAAAAATGTTTAAGTTTACTTAAAGAATAACCTTTTTACATTTGTGCTGTATCACTATCACTTTGTAAATTTTTGCAGTTTGTTGAGGTGCAATTTATGGCAATGAAGAGTTGTGAATTTGAGAATAGAAGTGTGGTCTATAGCATGCAGCCACTTATTTATAGATTGTGCATTTACTGTATTTACTTGTTCAGACGGAACTGAGAAATGTGGGGGGGGGGGTTAAATCAAGCGTTGAGTATATCAGTTTGAAAATGTTTTAAAGACTAAATAAACCAGTGAAGCCAGGCACCAGCATCTGAAGAACTGCAGCTGAGTAGCACAAGTTTCTGCACTTCTTTCAGGGGTGATTTTTCAATAAGAAAACCCGGTTAAGATGTTGAACATTTCTCTGATTCTTTTCTTGACTTTGCTGTTTCACTGCAGCATTTGGAATGGGAGAAGGGGTAGAGCTGGAGCACTGATTGAGCGACATTGTGTGACTTTTGAGGAGAGAATAATGCGGGACATTGCAGGGAGTGTGCCTTGTCAACACTTGACCGGCCTGGGTCTGTACGCCGAGTGCAGTAATGTGACTGACTTCAAGTCAGACCTCCTGGGTGTTTCACATTCGGTCCGTTCTCTTTGCATCCTCCATCATGCCCCTACCCTCCCATCAGGATCATTCTCGCAGTTTGAAGCTCTGGAGGTATTGAGTGTGGATGGGAAGCTTCAAAAGTTGCAATCTGGGGCATTTTTAGGATTGGTAAATTTAAGGTACTTGATCCTGCTGTTTTCTGATGGTTACTGTAGAGATGTAATTTTGGATCCAGCAGTTTTCCAAGGTTTGCGCAGCTTGGAGGTACTGAAGATCAATGGCTTGAACTTTACCAAAGTGCCCGACTCTGTGTTCACTCCTCTGGTGAGCATGTCACAGCTGCAGCTCTGGAGAGATTGCATTGAAGACATTGGTGAGGTTTTTTGCCGGCTGCCGCAAGGACTGTCACATTTGGAATCCTTGGAATTGCGGGACAACAAAATTTCTGCAATACGAAATGGAGGATGTGCAGGTGCTGGGCAATGGCCTGCTTCAGTTCTGTCAAGGATCAAGACTTTGGATCTGACTGCCAACCCCATTAAAACAATAGTACCAGATTCTCTCAAGATATTTCAGAACCTTACCAGCTTTTATTTAGGTTTCAAAGGACAATGGCTGGGTAGTATTACAGAATCCGGAATGGGAAATGTGAGGGAGATTTTACTGGAGGGTGAACCCCCTGAAAAGCTCTCTTTTAAGTTTAAAGATGCATGCAGCCTTGTCTCTAACTTGGCAGTAGAATCCTTGATGATCAGGTCTTCCATAGTAGAAGATTTGTCTGTGGAAACAATACAGAAATGTGGAGATAAGATTAAAGAACTAACTATGGGGTTTAGTGAGGTGAAAGGTCTGGATCTTGGGTTCTGGGTGGGTACGAGTAGGTTAGATGTTCTGGAAATGACTGAAGTGAGTCTGGAAAATGCCAAATTCTGCAGCGCTGGAAAAGGCAAGGTCTGGAACATCAGCACATTAAATTTGCCCCTAAATAAGCTCACTGCTATTGAAGAGAATCAGTTTGCTTGTATGCCTCTCCTTGAGCAGCTTGATCTGGAAAAGAACTCAATTAAAACATTAGCTAGTGGTGCTTTCCACGGCTTACATCGGCTGAGGGTCCTTAGCTTGGAGGGAAACAAAATCAAAAAGATTTTGAAATCTAATTTTTGGGATCTTGTAGCTTTAGAGGTCTTGCTATTGTATGATAACCAGATAGAAGATATTGAAGAGGGAGCATTCAGTAAACAGGACAATTTGACTAAGCTGACTCTTGGAAAGTTATTATATATCAATGCATTGTTCCTCAATATGTACTTTTATGGGTTCCCATCAAAAATACGTCACCTGAAGATTGACGTTGGATATGGGACCTATATTTCAGTGGGGAATGCTCATCCACCTGATGCACCCTTTGACCTGGAGCTGACTGGGGATATGATTGCATTTTCTGAATGTGATAGTCCTGTGTACCAGGCTGTGCGGGAGCTGAAGGCTGGTAATGGTCGTTTTGACTGTCATTCAACATTTATGCCTCCACACTTCTCCAATCTAGAATCCTTCGAGTATCATGCTAAGCCAGGCATGATCTACACCTCCTACACAGGGATTAACCACCTGCAAAGTTAAAGCGTCTGAAGCTCATTGACCTCAACTTTATCAACCACACAGACCCAGGCCTGACCTTCTGGAACCTCACCAACCTGGAAACCCTGCTGCTGATCAACTGCCGCCTCAACTTCCTCACCAGGAGCATCTTCCAGGACCTGAGGTCCCTCCGCCTCCTGCGACTCTTCAGCAACAACCCGCTGATCATCCTGGAGGGAGCCTTCTACCCGCTGGTCTCACTCTCGGTCTTGGTGTTTGATCGGCTGGACTTCCACTGTGACTGCACGAATGGGTGGCTCCTGGATTGGGTGGAGGGCTCTCAGCATGTGCAGGTGGTCAACCTCCAGAAACAGCTCTGTGTACTGCACTACCAGCGACTCAACTTCCTGTCCACCATGGACCGGCTCTGCCAGACAGATGCTTACTACTTGTGCTGCCTGTCCACCGCAACGCTGGTGTTCCTGTTCCTCTCCTCTGCCCTGGGGTACCGGTTTGCACGCTGGCCCTTCCTGGTTTTGTTTTTCAGAATTCGAGGCTGGGTGGAACGGAAGCTGGGGAGGAAGAGGAGGAAAAGGAGAGGTGGAGAAGGGGAGGAGGAAGAAGAGGGGATGTTTGATGCTTTTGTGTCATACAGCAGCAAAGATGAAGCCTGGGTGACAGAGGAGCTGGTGCCTAAGCTTGAGCAAGAGGGGGAGCCCAGGCTGAAACTATGTCTGCACAACAGGGACTTTGAAGTAAGTTGTGGGCCTGTGCCTGCCTGCTGCTCACCTTTTGGCTGTTTGCTGAATTTAGCTTATCAGATGTTATGCTTAGGAGTTATACTTAATATAATGTTTTTCACCCATTGTAATTCTGAACATGAGGAATCATGATTTTTTACCTGTCTGATAGCCATTGTGATTTAATTGTTTTGAGCAAATTAGTCATGTTTTTGTTCTTCTATGTATCTATGAACAAAATAGTTTTCACCTTTTGAGTTCTGGGTGTGTGTAGAAGTTATTTGGGCTCAGGTACACTTTGTGGATAGTGTACTTCAATGTAAATATCTAATCTTGTTTTTTTTTTTTTTTTTGTTCTCTTTACAAATTTGTAATATTATCTCTTTAGTGCAAGGGTGCACAGCTCCCTATAATCAATAATCCACAGTCCCTGTTTCCATAGTATAAATTCACATATTAAAACTGCAAATCCCAATAAGCATCATGCATAGTGTTCCTCCAGGACTGGAGTTGTGTGCCCTGCTGGTAGTAGTCTTGACATCAAGTGTCCAGTTTCTGGAGGGGCATCAGGGCAACATCTTTTGTGCCAAGTTTTTGTCATGTTTTAGCCTTCCCTCAGTGCAGTCTTTGACATGTGACATGCTAACTGGTGATGAAACAACATTGCCAGCACGTCTGCATAACTAATAATCTGCTTGGTTGACACATTCGATATGGCTGATTGAAAATGATTCCGAGACCGAGGCAGTTCACTCCGCCATCTCTCTCGCAGGTGGGAAAGGGCATCGTCGACAACATCGCAGACAGCGTGTACGGCAGCAGGTGCACAGTGTGCGTGCTGAGCCGCCGCTACCTGCGCAGTGACTGGTGCGCCCTGGAAATGCGAGTGGCCACGCATCGGCTGTTGGCTGAACAAAAGCATCGCCTGATCCTCATCTTTCTCGAGCGCATCTCGCCCTTCGAGCTGTCTGCGTACCACCGGTAAATATTTTCGCTCATGCCCAGTGCCAATCCGATTTAATTAAATTTGCAGTGAATTCGTGATTACTACGCTTCTTTTGTAATCTTACATATTGTACACACTGCAGTTTACATAATGTTAATCGGGCTATTAAGCAATTTGATTTCCTGATTTGAAGGATGCAGTTCCATGTATTGTGGTACTTTTAGTTTACAGCTGCCAATAGTCCACAATAAGACTGAAGAAAGATGCAGTCGGTAGTGTAGCTACACAGGTCCAATGAAATGACGGCCACGCATCGTACTGATGTCATTGAAGTTTTATTTCTCTCTCTATCTCTCTCTCTCTCTTCAAAAGACACCGTGAAAACTACAAGAAAATACAGACAAAGGTTTTAAAGTATACATCTTAGTCCCTTTTAAGTCTCTCAAAGGTAGATTCCACCGATAAACAAGCCCCGATAAGTTAGCACAACAGAAATGTACTTAAACAAATAAAATCACTGAGAACATTTCTCATAGTCCATCAACAACATTATACACAATACAAACAATTAAAGACAGTACCGTGTGCGCCTCTTGGACCACATGTAGAATAGTATTATTTTGGGGCTGTGTGTCTTTACTCTGCATCCATGTTGGCTATAACCCATAATGCTACAGTCAGTCAGCTTTTAATGAACTCTGGTCATGTGACTTGGTTACACCTTTTTATCAAAATAAAATCCCATACAATAATCACAAAACTTTAACCAAACAGAATTTTAAGGTTATGCCTTTTTAGACAAATTTTATATCAGTATTACCTTTTTAAACATCTTATTTATTACATTTTTAATCACCTTTTTAAAGCTGCATGAACTCAAATATTCATGAACTTATGACATTAAATTATGAACAAACAACTCCTTGAAACTGTCTGAGAGACAGTTACACTCCCACCAAATTACTATGATTTATGATAACCTCTATTCAATATTTGAATAAATCTAGTAATTTCCAGAACCAAGTAGTGGGTGTCTGTAACAAACTCTAAGGTCAGAACTGATACTTTTAAAGTCTCCTCAGGTGTTTAGAGATTAGTTCCACTAGAACACAATTTAGTTGTTTTCTACAATTACAACTAATTTATGAATAGGACGTTCAAGAATGGATGGATTAGTAAGTTGCTGATGCTGTTTCCCTAACTTCCTATTTCCTAGTTGTACTGTGGCTCTTCGCACCAGTCCATCTTCATCCTCATAAACATTAATTACTCTTCCAAGTCTCCATTCATTGCGAGGAACTCCTTCCTCCTTCATAATGACAACATCTCCAATCTTCACATTTCGTCTCGGAGAGTGCCAGCGTTGTCTGAGGGTGATGTTTGCTAGATATTCCCTTCTCCACCTACTCCAGAATTGCTCTGTGAGATATTGTACTCTTCGCCATCTTTTCCTGGCATACACATCTTCTGCTACAAATTTTCCTGGTGGAGGCAGTGGGACAGAAGTTTTCATGGTGAGTAGATGATTTGGGGTAAGTGGCTCTAGGCCTTTGGGATCACTGATGCTGTTAGTGGTGAGTGGACGGCTATTTACAATTGACATTGCTTCGTAGAAAAATGTTCTTAAAGAAGCATCATCTAATCTTCCCGCACTCTGTGAGATCACCCAGCTTAGTACACTTCTAACTGTCCTTATCTGCCGTTCCCAAACACCTCCCATGTGACTGGCATCAGGTACGTTCATGGTGAAGTCACATTGTTTTTCGGCCAGGTAAGCAGTCAATTTCTCCTTGTCCATTTCTTTTAAGGCCTTTGTCAGTTCACCTTTCGCCCCAACAAAGTTTGTCCCTTGATCTGATCTGATTTGTCTTACAGGCCCACGGATAGCTATAAAACACCGTAAGGCATTTATGAATGCATCAGTTGTTAGATCTTCCAATATTTCAATGTGGATTGCCCTTGAAGATAAGCAAGTGAATATGAGACCATATCTCTTATACTCTTTACGACCTTGCTTAGTGTGAAATGGTCCAAAACAATCCATCCCACAGTAAGTGAATGGTGGTGAGGGATCAACACGGTCAGCAGGCAGATCTCCCATCTTTTGTGTTTCTGCTGGCCTGCGAGCTCTCCTGCAGGTAACACATTGTCTGATGTAGTTTGCCACAACCTTGCTGCCACCAACAACCCAGAAACCATTTGCTCTCAATTCATTAAGGGTTTGTCCTCTGCCTTGGTGCTGAGTTTTCTCATGGCAGTAATCCAAGATAAGACGTGTGACCACACCCTCTCTCGGTAGGATTACTGGATGCCTCAAGTCAAGAGGTAAGGAAGCTTTCTTAAGTCGCCCTCCCACCCTGAGAATGCCATCTTGCAATACTGGGTCAAGTTGGAACAATGGATGGCTATGTGGCAGTTTGCCATGACTCAGCATTTGCATTTCCTCTTTGAAGGCGTCTTTTTGTGCCAATTTTACAAGCACAAGACTGGCTTTTCTTCTGTCTTCAACATTTATGGGTTTTCCTGTTTTGGCTCCTTTGCTAGTTGCTGGATTCGAGCAACAACATTCAGTGCTGTATGCCATTTTGAGAACCGTTTAAGTCTCTCCAAGAAATTTTCCTCTCTTACTACTTTTGTTTGTAGTACTTGTACTGTCTTAACTTCAGGATCGCCCACCAGAAGCTCTGCAGTTAATTTTGGTGTGACAATCTCTTTTTCCCATAGAAATTGGGGTCCAGTAAACCAATTCGAATCAATCAGCTCTGCCACCTTAAGGCCTCTGGAAGCGTGATCCGCTGGATTTTGGTTAGTGTCGATGTAGTGCCACCGTGCTGGATCAGATGCTTCTCTGATTCTTTGAACTCGATTTGCCACGAAAACATGAAACCTTCGGGCTTCATTATTGATGTAGCCTAAAACCACCTGGGAATCTGTCCAAAAATACTCTTGGTCAATCTTGAGCTCCAGCTCTTCCTTTAGCATACCGCTGACTGCTGAGGAGACAACTGCAGCCGTTAACTCCAGCCTTGGTATGGTTACAACCTTTGTGGGTGCAACCCTTGCCTTACCTATGACTAAGGAGCAATGCACTTTGCTTTCACTCAGCATTCTGATATATGAGCACTGACCATACCCATGGCAACTCGCATCTGAAAAGTGATGCAGCTCAATTCTTTGGATTTTCCCTAGGTGTTCAGGAGCAAAGCATCTTGAAATCTGGAGTTTTTGCAGATTCTCTAGATCGCCAAGCCAGCTCTCCCATCGTGGCTTTAGTTCTTCAGGCAGTGGTTCGTCCCAACCAATCCCCTTTTACACATTTCCTGTAGTATTCTCTTTCCCTGTAGGAGAAAGGGTGCCAGAAAGCCTAGAGGGTCAAACACAGAGGCTACAGTGGAGAGAATTCCCCGCCGTGTTGCTGGTTTCTCATCAAGAGTGACCTTAAAGGAGAAGGTGTCACTGTTCACACTCCACTTTACTCCCAACACAGTCTGGACTGGGAACTCATCATAACTGAGATCCACATCTTGAACTCCTCTTGCTCTTTCACTGTCGGGAATTGAATTCAAGACCTCTCTGTTGTTTGAGATAAACTTGTGGAGATGTAATCTCCCCTTTTACACACATTTTGTGCTTCTCTCACTAGTTTGATGGCTGTGTCCACAGATTCTACACTGATAAGGCCATCGTCAACATAGAAATTCTTTCTGATGAAGTTTGCTGCTGCAGGATACTCCTGTTCATTTTGGCTTGCAAGATACTTCATTCCATAATTAGCGCAGCCAGGTGAGGATGCTGCTCCAAATAGATGAACCTTCATGCGATATTCTTTTGGCTCTGAATGTGTATCACCTTTTTCCCACCACAGGAACCGTAAGTAATCTCTGTCCTCTTGGCTCACATGGAACCTGTGGAACATTTTTTCTACATCACAGATGACTGCAATTGAGTGTTTATGGAATCTGCAGAGCACTCCTGTCAGCCCATTTGTGAGATCAGGTCCAGCTAGCAAGTGATCGTTTAGAGCAGTGCCATCATACTTAGCAGAGCAGTCAAACACAACCCTAATTTTTTCAGGCTTTCTAGGATGATAAACCCCTTGGTGAGGAATATACCACACATTTCCTGTTTTGGGTTGATCTTCAGCTCTCTCTGCTTCACCATCCTTGAAGACACCTTCCATAAATTTAACATAGTCGTCTTTAAATTTGGGATTTTTCTCAAGTTTCCCTTTAAGGTGTTTCAACCGGATTAAAGCCAGCCTCTTATTTTCTGGCAGTTGAGGACGTGTCTTAAAGGGCAGTGGCATTTCCAGGTGTCCATCTGCATTCTGATGTATGCTTTCGTTCAGTAGTTGCATGAACTGTATGTCATCTTGTGATATGCACTTTTCCCCATAGTTTGTATCTCTGAAGTCTGACTCAAGGGCCTTGATGACAGTGGCTGGTGTCAATGATGGAAGTTCTTTGACAGAAACACGGTGACACAGACCTGTCACTTCTGTTAAATTTGCAATCCCTGGTGAGCTGCCAACAATACTCCAACCCAGGTCAGTCTCAATGCCATATGGCTCATTGTCACCCCCTGTGATGATTCGTCGTGGTGCCAATGCTCTTGAGCAATCATAGCCTATTAGGAGTCCAACTTCACAATCCATCAGCTCTGGTATTTCCTGTGCTATGCTGTTCAGATGTTTCCACCTCTTTGCAGTTTTAGGGATAGGGATGTGGGAACGCTCAAGTGGTATGAAGTCTCTGGTATAAGCAGGTGGCAAGTTGATAAAGCTTTGTGAGGTAAACCCTCTGACTCTAAGCCCACTAACTCTTTCACTCTGGACGATGGAATCTTTTCCCATCATAGTGGTAAGCTTTAACTTGACTGGCTCTGATCTTGCCCCCATCTTCCTACATACCTCTTGATCTACAAAGGTGTTACTACTCTGTGTATCTAGTAGGGCATACACTAAGGTCTCTAATTCAGGCATGTTAGTTGAAGAAATCCATACAGGCACTATCATGGATGTGCTCCACCATCGCCTCTGTCTACACAGCAAGAAAGAGAAGATGTGTTCTCTTCTGCTTGCTTAACATGAGAAGTTGTGTCTGTTGCAGCAGCAGGACGGTCTTCATGAAGTGGTGTTGGATGATGTTTCTTACATATGCCACAAGTAGATTTGCTCTTGCAGTCTCTTGCATTGTGTCCTCTTCTAAGACAGCCAAAGCACAGGCTATTGTCCAATATGAACCTTCTCTTGTCCTCCACAAGTTTATTGGCAAACTGCTGACATTTGTGGATGGAGTGGCTTTCTCCACAGCACACGCATGTTGCTGGGTTTAAAGATGAAAAGGAAGCATTTACTTTCATGGATCCATTATAGTCTTTTGAGCTGTTCTCCACAGCACTGTATTTTCTCATCACTGTGTTTGATTTATCTGATGTTTTCACATTTGTAATGAATGCATTAGCCTTTGGCTTCTTTATGTCTCTAAACGTCTTTTCTTCAGTAGACTTTAAAGCATGGAGGGATGTTACAGGATTGCATACAATTTCTGCCTCTTGAGCCACAAAAACAGCAAACTCCTTAAAATTAGGTATTCCTCTCTTTGTCGCAGCTGCTTTGTGACATGACGATTCCAGCGAGAGGTTATCCAATCAGGGAGTTTTTGGAGCATCTTTTGATTCTCTTCACAGTCATTTAACACCTGAAGCCCTTGGATGTGTGGCATAGCATTACTGCAGGCTGTCAGAAAATCACTGAATTGTCTTAGTTTAACCGGCTCCCTTGACCCAATCTTTGGCCAGTTATTCAGTTTTTCTCTAAATGCACGCTGGATTACAAAAGGGTGGCCATAGCGAGCATTCAAAGCCTCCCATGCTTGGTGGTAGGCTTCTTCATCTTTCCTGTAGAAGCTTCCTTCCAACACCGATTGTGCCTCACCACTGATATATTTTTGCAGATAGAACAACCTGTCAGCTGGGTTTGTGCATCGCCGTTCTATCAATGCCTTGAAACTTGCACTCCACTCTAAGAACCTAAGTGGGTTCCCTGAGAAGACTGTGGGCTCAGGTGCAGGAAGTCTGGTGAGAGCCATTGTATCATGTAGGGCTTGCACTAAAGATGCATCATTGCTAGTACTGTTTGTTTTTTCACTGTTATTGTTCTTACATGTCTGTTCCCTTTTAATTTCTTCACAGAATACTGGAGGACAGTTGGCCACCTCACTGCGTGCTGTTCTACTTTCATCCAGGGCCTCACCTGAATCAGCTTCAGAATATGCCTTTAGCTTTGCAGCTATTACTTGAAGATCTCTCAGATTTTCCAGTCTTTTAAGTTCTTGCTTCTGTGCAGCAATAGTCCCCTCCATCTCAATTTCAGCCTGCTTTGCAGCAAACTGTGCAGCGCACTCTGCTCTTTTCGCTGTGATGCTTTGCTGTTCTGATAAACAGCTTAGGTGATGGCTGTGAACAGTGGACTTGGAGAGTGTAGTCCCAAATATTGACTGGGCATACTCTCTGTCTAGCACCATATGAAGTCTTGCATTTTCTGCCTTAGCATCAAACTCCTCTTGCCCCACTTCACTCATACGTACTTTCATTAGCCCCATCAAATCTGATGTTACTGCTGCGCAGGAATCCATCTTTCTCCTAATCTCAGTAGAAGGTGCTGATTGAGATCGTATATTCTCATACACATCCTTCACTTGTGTCTCCAGTTCTTCAACAGCATCCATCATGTCACCTAAGTCTTGGTCCAAGCACTCATCTTTAAGTTTGGTGCGTGTAGCTCTAGCTTGTTCTTTCCAGCTTTCATAAAGCTTAATGAATTTACTCTCTTTCTGAGAAGCTTCTTGCAGCTTAAGTTCCAGCATCTTTGGGGTTAACTTTCTCTCCCTTGAAGATTTCCTGGGTTCAACTGTGCTTGAAGTGGCGGAGGTAGGCTCCATCATTACTATTTGCTGTATTTCTACTTTAGTGTGAATATCACCTATAAGTAACTCTAACCTCCCTTTTTCAACATGAACACTTTGTGATTTTAATTGTTAGTGTTTCTCAACTTTTACGAATGTCCATTAAGCTGTAGACGTAGCGCAGTCAAACCTGACGCCGTTTGTGGAGCCACTGCACTCTGTAGCCCGTAGTGAGGATATTTGCAGAGCTGTAGCCCACGCTGGTACACGCCGCTCTCTGTTGGTTAAGTCACGATACTCTGGACCCAACGTGTCGGCAGCAGACTCTCCCTTTTCCTCCCGGGAATTGGCAAACCTCTTCTCCAATTTCTCTGGGTAAACGTTGCCTGACGCTGCCCAAGGGAACGTGCTTCCTTCTCTCTTTTTCCCGGACACGCGCCGCTCCTTACTTGAACTCTCAGCCGCGATGGCGGTACGTTTTCACTGTAGCTACACAGGTCCAATGAAATGACGGCCACGCATCGTACTGATGTCATTGAAGTTTTATTTCTCTCTCTATCTCTCTCTCTCTCTTCAAAAGACACCGTGAAAACTACAAGAAAATACAGACAAAGGTTTTAAAGTATACATCTTAGTCCCTTTTAAGTCTCTCAAAGGTAGATTCCACCGATAAACAAGCCCCGATAAGTTAGCACAACAGAAATGTACTTAAACAAATAAAATCACTGAGAACATTTCTCATAGTCCATCAACAACATTATACACAATACAAACAATTAAAGACAGTACCGTGTGCGCCTCTTGGACCACATGTAGAATAGTATTATTTTGGGGCTGTGTGTCTTTACTCTGCATCCATGTTGGCTATAACCCATAATGCTACAGTCAGTCAGCTTTTTAATGAACTCTGGTCATGTGACTTGGTTACACTTTTTATCAAAATAAAATCCCATACAATAATCACAAAACTTTAACCAAACAGAATTTTAAGGTTATGCCTTTTTAGACAAATTTTATATCAGTATTACCTTTTTAAAGCTGCATGAACTCAAATATTCATGAACTTATGACATTAAATTATGAACAAACAACTCCTTGAAACTGTCTGAGAGACAGTTACAGGTAGTTTGAGGTTCCTGTAGGGGGCAGTGCCATTGTATTTTTATACACAGAAAGCAGAAGTCATTGCTGGAGGCAACGACCCCTTTATTTTTTTGTTGATACAATACAAATCGTCATGAAATTCTCTATTTGATTTTTTCAAGGGAGGAAGAAACAGCGAAAGAGCGAAATACATTTCTTCACCATTGCCTCCCGGCAAGCGGTGTGGATACACTTGTAAAACTAATGACGCCTTTTACTATGCAACATGATTTGCAGCGCTATTGAAGAACAGAGATCGCCACATCTAAGTTACGGAGCAAAGGGTTCTCTCCAATGAATTTTTAATTGGCGCTTGTCCGATTCTTGTACAGTGGAACACTTTGAAATTTGCAGTGTCAGTTAAATAAATTACCTTACAACAAAAGAAGGCATAAAATGACGCGACTGTTATATTGGTGGTTCCAATGTGTAATTCCCCCTGAAAAGGTTAATTGCAATTGAACACTATCTTTTCCTTGGTCATTCTTTTATGCTCACAATTAATGTCAGGTGTATGTTGTGTATATATAATATTATATTACTTGAATTTGTCTGTGTTTTTTTATCTTTTAGTTTGGCAAAACTGGCCAAAACCCGCACCTACTTGGACTGGCCAGAGCGCGAGGGAGAGAGAGTGGAATTCTGGGAGCGGCTGCGCAGAAATATCGGAGACAGGGATGGAGATCAGGAGACAAGTGGGGGAAGGGGTGTGATCTGAAGTTTCCATCGCAATACGATCATTTTCGAACAACAGAAAATTGTTTTCAGTTTTATTTACATGTAATGTATGTTGCAGCAGAGTAAGATGTGGTTTTTAAAATGTCTAATATGATACAGATATTTTTCTGGTTATTTGGGGCCATTTGCAATCAACTTTTTTTGGGCAATCCTTTAAATTAAGATGATATACTAATGTTACTCTGTCAGAAGTGGAGGAGTTCGTCCTCTTTACTCCCAGTGGAGCATAAGGCACTGAGGTGGAGGAGTAAAACAGCAAAATCTCCTCATCTCTGCAAACAAGCCAATGTGTGTTTGCTCTCCCACTACTACTGTGCTGCTACCACTGTTTTTAAGCCACGGAAACTTGGAAAATTAGGGAAAAGAATTAGGTCTGTCTTTGCTTAAAAACAAAGCAAATCTTCTGTGTGTTTTCTTTACCATTGTGATGTTAATTGAAGATTGATTTTTCAATGAAGTTTTTTCAAAATTCAGAAGCTACATTGAAAAGGTATTCAATTATTATTCAGGAATGCTTTCAGTTAATACATCAGCTAACTCTTGCAGATGCCTGGCATTGAGACTTCTGTCAGGCTTTGCTCTTGGAGTTGCATTAGCAGATCCAAAGGTTGCCAAGAACAAACATCCTAAGTGTGCCATTCCTGATGTCTCAGTGGTTGTTGGGTAACACTCCCGGGGGCAGATTGGTGAGCAGGATTTGGCTTTATCTGTCTTTTCCTTTGGTATGTTTTCAGATCTACTAATCATAGTTTATAACACCAGCACTCACCATAGAGTTTGATGTTCTGAAACAGTGAAAATGTATGGATGGCCTCATTAAAATTTCCATCATGATTCAGAGAAAGGAAAGGCAGTTTCCTTTGAAATCTGAATTCTGGTCAAGCAACCATTTATTTTTATAGATTACTACCAACATTAAGCCAAAGACCTTTGACAGCATTGTTTTTTTTTTCTTTCCCATACCATTTTAGCACCATTATCCTGGTGAGCTGACTTCTGTTTGGGGAACAAAGTCCTTATTTAGCATGTTTGAACATGGCATGAAATTGTATTCCATTGTATAACTTCTCAGGAATTTCTAAACAACTACAAGGAAAAATATTAAAATAATGCAGCAAGTGTACATGAATTATTTGTTTTCAGGAACATTTCCCCAGTATCCCATTTGACATGTGCATGTAACTCTTCTTCTGAGAGAGTTGTTTCAGCTATGGTACATTTATCTAAATGAAGTAGTTAAAATCCTACTCTGTCCAGAGGGTGTCTTGACAATGAGCAAGTGGAGAGAGTGAAGCTTTGCCCAGTCCAGATAAACACAGGGTAGAGCACACAGGCATTGAGCCACAACAGACACTGGAACTAATGATTACCAGGGAGTGGCTACACAGCATGATCACCAAGCAGGTTCAGAGTTAACCAGGCAGTTCACACCTCCCATTTAAGACAGTACTTTTCCCCAGTTTGTTTTATATATGACATATGTGGTAGACACAGCTTTTTCATGCATTTTTGAGGCACTGGTTCTACTCAATGTAAGAGCAGAGAGGTTAAAATGTAGATGTGTATTTTACATACTCTAAGTTGGGGATTAATTAGGGGTGGGTGCAGGCTAACAGGGTCTGAGGAAAGACTATGGGGTCGTGGGGTGGGGTCAGTGTTGAGCTGGGGCATGAATGGCTGGGTGGGTCCTGAACATGTATGTAAGGCTGAGTAAAGACTTGAGAAGGCTGAGTAAAGTGAAAACAGGGCAGTGCTTTTCAGTTTCAGCATGATCATAACAGTGATGTAACAGAATGTAATGTGACATAGTGTCAGAAATGTGATCTGAATATTTTGTTGGTGAAATATTCCTGTGCAGAGACTTTAGTTAGCATTTTTCTTCAGAACTGGGCCAACTCTGTGTTTATTGCATTGCTGTGCCGTGCTCTTACATCTGGTTATACACACTCATATATCCATGACAATGCTGTACAGAACTCCACAGAAAGTATATTCCAACTCCTCAAGGATTGGCAGTGACATTGACTTTATTTTTGGCATCATACTCATCAGACTTAAAGAAGTAGATAATAAAGTATCTTCGAGGGACTGTGCCTGCTTCAGACTCGCCTTACAGCTCTGCTGATGCTGCTGTTATACAGACAAACATAACCTGATTCCTGTGTCCTGACTAAGTAGCTATATTTATATATATGCATCCCAAAACTGCAATTAAGGCAAGTGGAGCGCCAAGTTGTCCAGTCATCAGTATTCCAGGGCATTCATCTTCTGCTCCCTGACTGTGGAGGTTAATAGATGGAGCTTATATGACAGGATGGTTTGTAAAAAGTCTAACAGCCATAAGCTGGAAGCTGGATAGTTTGCCTGTTGTAACTGAATGATGAGGTTTTTATGAATGTATGAGTGTGATGTCTTGAAGTTAATAAAATCTGTAATCCCTTCTAATCATGGCTGTGAGTGCCACTACTTGAAGGTGTGCGTGTGTGTATGCACAATGCATGGTAAGTGTGCGTGTATTTATGTGTACATGTATGTGTATGTTCCTGTTTTGTGTATGAGAGTGCATGTGTTCAGTAAATCTCAGTCAGCTTCCTGTTTTTTAGTTGATGGGTTACTGCTGATGATGCAGTCTGAATGTGTGCTGAGGTATATGAGAAAGTACACTTCATGATATATATATATGACTGAAACAGGCACTTCTTCCAAAAGATAGTGGTAAACAAGCAAAGTTCAAATGATTGTAAAATTACATCTTTGATGCTTCCCTAATGAGTTTTGACTTAAAGCCAAATGTGCTTATACTGTGGGCATTGTGTCTGTGTGCCAAGTTCTGCATGGAAGAAATGTCTTTGCAAGTGTGAATTGGTTAGTGTGTGTGAGTGTGTGTTTTTGTGTGTGTGTGTGTGTATTGGGGGGGGTGTTCTTGTAACTCAGCATGTCGATTAGAAGACTCCTCTGTGTGCTTGCTTTAACTTTATTTTAATTACAGTTTGACTAGGGGGTAAGATGCAATGGAAGATTTGAAAAGGCTGTTAACAATTGACTCGGTCACTTTCAATGACCAAATGACAAACATACACACTTACTCTTTCCTGGCATACACGTTTACACATGCATATTTAATACAAATCTCTTAATTGAGTAATTGACTTTAAGCAAAGTGAAATACAAAATAATCAAACAATCATAAATGAGGCAAACAACAACTCTTGTTTTGTATGAACAATGTGAGATGTATAGTTTATTTCTCTGGTATTGTTTTAATGTGTTTGTACAATATGGGAGACACCTGCTTCGGCTATTTATGTATATGGGTAGGATTACATCTGTACTCAAGCATGTTTCAGTATGTTTTTTCCTTCATGGAAAATACAGACATGTTATTGCATATACATTATACACAGCTCACTTTAGTACCTCCCATCATGGAAATTTCAAAACTGAACAGATCAGAAAACAGTGAACAGGTTGAGGAAAGAGTAAAATAGAGTGAATGATCAATTTTCCGCTGACATCAGTCATTCCAGAGGAGAGGTGGAGAGTATAAGAGGAGACAGTCGAGGGTGAGAGAAGAAAGGGAGATTAACCTGTGTCAGTCCACTGCAGCTTCAGTGACAGGTAATATTCCACAGGTGAGGAAACTTTCTTTCTCTCTTTATTTGTATTGTACTCTCCTTTTCCCCTCACATTTTCACTTGTCTTCTCTGTCACAGCCCCTCTCTTACCTTCTGCTTTTTTCAGCAAAAGATTTTCATTCATTCATTCACTCATTCATCCTGTCACTCTTCCCTGTTCTGGTGGGTGGATTATTTTCTTCCATTGACAATGTTTGCATTCTACAATGCTTTCAGACATAAGACATGAAATGCTACTTCAGAATTTTGTGCTATCATGATTCTGTACCCACTGTTGCAAAATCTCTTTTTACACAGGATACAAAAATGTAATTACATTGTACTGAGCTGACTTTCTTAATCTGAATTTCTCAGGTCCCAAACCCCAATCTGTCCCACACTGTCTCTTTTTCTCTGTCACTGTCCACTGTCTGTCTCTACACAATGGAATCTGCCATCAGCACACTGGTCTCCCAGTTTAAGGAATTTGCAGGGAAGGATGGGTCCGCCGACACCCTGAGCAAAGAGGAGTTTCGCAGCCTGGTGGCATCCCAGTTATCCAACTTTGTCCAGGTAAACCAGGATCCTCCTCAGCGATGCCACAGGCAGCACACATTAATTCATATGACCTGTGTGGATGAATTTGATTTATTTCTTTATTTCTAAGGGACAGTGCACACCAATCAACATGATGTCATCAGCTGAATCCATGCATAGAGTGCCACAGTTAACCTAACAGCTTCATAAAAAGAGTTGTGATAAAAGTACGTTAGGATATATAACAGCAAGTGATAAGGAGTTTTAGAGAGACCCAGTCTGCCTTAGTAGACATTATAACTCCAGTTTTTAAGATTATTTCACCCTTAAATACTTTCACTGGTTAATACATTTTTTACAACAAAAAAAAACTATTTCTGTGTAATTATTATCAGTTTGGATCACAGTCAGATGTGTTGATATATAGCAAAAGGGGAGAAAGTATGTGCCAAAGTTAGTACATCACACTTAGGATTCATAAAAAACTTGTATGTGCTGTGTATGCTGAAATTCTGTATTTTTTTTTTTTTTTACATTCCTTGCAAAAAAAAGGCTATGCAAGTATGTCTATGATATGTCATTTCTTCTTGCTTCTAAAATGAAACCAAAGTAAAATTACCAGTAAATGCAGACAACAACCTTCATTACATTCTATGGTATTATGGTGACTGGGCCTGGGCCTGAAAAACTCTTTTTAATGATTATGTTTGAAGCAGGAGTAGGAGATAAGAACATCAGCCTTTCAAAATCACAAGCCTGGCCCAGAAATATGATTATGCACATTCAGCAAATTTATAATCCTCTGAAGTCTTTGAACCAGTGACGTAGCAAAGGTGCACTGTTACCTTTGACCACTGGGTGGCACCATCATACAGTTGAGTACTATGGTTGTACATGGCAAAAGACAGTAATGCACTTTTTTTCTGGTTTTGAGTAGAATGCCAATGACCCAGCAGTGATTGACCAGCTAATGGGCTCATTGGATGAGAATAATGATGGCGAACTGACCTTCCTGGAGTTCTGGCAGCTGATTGGCAGTCTGGCCAACAAGCATGGAGGATTCAGCCAATAAGAGCCACAAAAACCTAAATTTCATAATACTGATGGCATGACTGATGAGTATTTTTGAACTGCTGGCTCAAACAGTCAACAGTAAAATGTTTATTTTTTGTTGTGAGCGCAAGGGAAATTATCTTATTTATTGACTCCTTTTTGTCATTTAAAGTTTAAAAACAATTTATCGTACATGTGACACCCTCTCTTATTCTCTGCTCCTTATTATTTTTCCTTTGGCTTCTCCATGCACCATCCCAGGCCCGTCTTTGTCTGTTTCAATTGTGGCAGGAATTTCCCTCCATTTGCTGAGCATAATTATGTTACAAAACTGCACTGTTGCAATACCTCACCAGCTAGACTAAAACTAATCCTGTTCCTTAACAATACATTGACGTACACAATGAGTGTGCCGATCCTCATGCCTAATGGAGGTGAAAAGACTCCTGCTGTTGGGTTTATACACACTGACTCTGCTGTGTTTGTGGATTTTAACAAGTAAGCTTCTGCACTAAATGTTTCTCTTTTCTGCAAAAAATTGGAAAAGGTCCATGTTTGCCTGCATATATCAATAGAAGCTAGAAAAAGGCTAACATAATTTTGCTATTGATATTGATAAAATAAGCTGTTGTCAATAGCAACGGTATGCTTTGTGTTGTTTCATGATCTAAAATTCTTAAGCCTTGCAATTTGAGTCTTCACATGTCTGGATTTGGTACGCTATTATTCAATATTCCTCCTCTCAATTCACTTTTGTCATATATTGTGTAATAATGGATCTGTAATCTACCCAGGGCTCCAGTCTTAATTAAACACAACCTGTTGACACAGAAGGTGTGGTTGAAACATGACTATGTCTGTAGGCTTACTCACTGTTACAATAATATACCCTCACACACACACACACACCATCTAACTCATACTCAATTTAAATATACATTTGCCAAAATCAAAGTCGTTGTTTAAAGGTAACATATGAAACTATAAATTAAAATTCAGTGCTATGGGCATATAAATAATAAATAGATTCGATTCTCGGTTAGGAAGGGTTAATATTCTGTCCCTCTCATTGCAGCCTGTTCTGACACGCGCTCTCTCAGTTATTCACTTCCTACTCCTCCTTTTCCGACTCCGTAACGTCTCCTGTGATTCGATCGATCTGAATTGAATTCGGAGTATCTTAATTGGCATGGAACAGTTTCCACATCGCCTCATATGACATAAACAAGTACCACAAACAAATAAAAGCTCAACAACACCCCCCGAAAAGTTTCAACATTATGCCTTACGGCTCATTTGCAAAGTGATGTTCCTCTGCCGTTCCTTGGCAAAATAATCGTTTTCGTTCTTTTCCTTTTTTCCTCCCTCTTTTTCATTCTCCCAGGTACACGCCCTTTGACATGTCAAAAAAAATTGTGAGAAAAGACTGAATCACGGAAGAGATTCCTCAGGCGTGTCTAGTTCGGCAAGTTTGTAAAAGAGAAAAAGAAGAGGGAAAAGAGAGATAGCGTACAAAATACCACGGTGCCAAAAAGAACAATACTCCGACTCTTGTAAGGCCAGAATTTTGTGGTAAGTTATATGGCTATAGAATTATAATGGCAGAATTTGACTGTAACGATTTTTTTTATCTGAATCGCCACGTTTAATACACACCCTTATATTACTGGACTCGTTTCGAAATCTTGTCCGCAAGATCGAATGATATGGAAAGAGAGATGTTGTAAAAAAAAAAATTGAGATTTAAAACTTAAGTAACGTTCATCTAGCTATTCACCAAACACAACTGACACAGATTTCTTTATCGTTTGAATGTGACATAGCGTAGTAAAATGTATCATATGTTGATAGTTGAATGTACGTTACCATTTTGATATAGTATTTCGTGCCTTCTAATTAGTATTTACAGAAGTTGAGTATTTGTAAATGACAGGTATACAGGCTACAAGATCCCAAAACTAACCTAGGAGCATGGCATAACTATATTTCATCACTTGTGTATTAGACTAGATACAGCATGGTTCACTGCGCAATGTCACATTACACTATGCGACACACCCAGTTTACAAGAATAATGGATTGTGTAAATTAGCGCTAAATTAAAATGATCTTTAAAATGAATCCATTACATCAGTGTAACACTTAGCTAACACTAGGCTACAACACAATCACTGGAGAAAGAGTAGCCTAGAAAGTTCATTAAAGCCCTCTCTGATCTGCTGCGCAGAGTACAAACATTAAACTTTACATGGGTTTCATCTTTCGTTTCCTCTTACTCTTTTAAAAGAAAAACAAACGAAAATGTGTGTGTCAGTTGTAGTTAATTTCTTCCGCTGCGCAGTTAATATTTCATAGGGACACTGTCAGTCGTAGCTTCTGTCATTACTTAGCTAGTTTACGTATCACGTTCTCTTTGTTGGTAACCCAACTCTCAGTCTCTTTTACACTTCAGGGGGAAACCAGAAACCCCACGTTTACTTATTTAACTATTTTCTAGGTTGTTTTGCTGTTTACTACAAATCATTGGGATTAGGTCTTGTTCGCTAAACGAGGGGCGTAGACGCACAAGGGAGGCCCTAGTTGACCCCGTTCAGTCTTTAAGCAAAATTAGGAATCAACCCTACGGGCCACATGCGTTCACACAGCAGGCTATCAATAGCAGCACGCCGGAGAAGCTGCCAGGTTACAGTCTAAGTTTTAATAATGAATGTGTTGATAAGACTCGAATAGCAAGACCCAGGTGTACTTAAAAGTTGGGGGAAAGAAATGGTTTGTTCCAGGGGCAGAGCGATGACAGGTACATGAACAAGTTGTTGGGGGAATGATTCACGCCTAGGACTGAATGAAGTTGGACGGAAACTCGGTTATTCATGTGTGTGAATAAACATTGCTCATTGAACTATACATACTTGATCAAGGCTGTCGCGGTTGCGTTGTCTGAACATGCAGCACACTGGAGCCCTGGGAGAGTCTCGGAGGTTACGCTTGACTGAGCTTTGACTTCGGGGTACAAATGAACAAATCCTTTCTATATAAATAATTCTATTGTATCGGGGGGAAATAAAACGCTTTCCTTCGCTGTACACATTGTGCAAGAATTAATTTTGGTCACGGTTTCCTGAGTCAAATGTATGCTATTTCCCAAATGCTGTCAGCACTACAATAGGCTGGTAAAGTATGTGAGCAAGTCTGTAAAAGTGCAACTTATGGTTCTGAATAAGACATAATGTGCACAGACAATTTAAAACGTTAACAAAAATATTTTAGTAATTGATAAAAACCATTTGGAATTAGAAGCCTTGTTACCCCTTATACTGTCAATACACTAATCTTGCATGTGTGGTTAGATGCATTTGTTTAGGTAAACTCATCTGGACCACGTGTAAGCGCTATTGGAACACAAAATGATTTGTTTGGGCAATGGTCCAGTCATATCTGTTTCTTGATTTCATGCCTAATTATGTTCTTAATTATTTATTTAATTGAGTATTCATAATTTATGTGATCCAACAGTTTAGCCACATTTCATGATAAACTCTTGAGTTACGCCATGCACATTTATTGAGCCCACACATGAAACCTTTTACCTTGGTCTAATCTACAGGTGATCCAGTGTTGGTGTGTGCAGGTTGGTGTGTAATTAGCTAATAGAGCAATGGTAACTTGTGTACACACTTGCTGTCCAGGCTCTGAGCTGCTCTCTGCAGATCTAAGCTGCCACTGTGAAGTTTATCAGATATCCTCCAGGTGTCCCTGTAGGCTCGCCAAGATCAGTGACTGTTTAATATTGAGCACAGACACATGACTAATTAAACAATTAGGGACTAACTGTATGAAGTTAATCAATGCAGAGCCAGCAAATACATCCAAGTACATTTCCACATATGACAGTTAAACAATATCCCATTGGTACATTGAATACCAGTAGATTTCATTCATTTTGCACATCTTATAACATGGCTTTAGACCACATTGCCTTGTAAGTCGCACTGGATAAGAGAGTTTAACAAATGTCATTAATGTAATGTAATGTAACACAAAACTTATTACAATACACTGCAACTCAAAGGCCATCTTTACTCATCCTGATGTTTTTCAGCTATTTATCCCATTCTATAGTTTGAAAATGAGATTGCACAATGTTCCAAGTTCAAAAATGACATAAATGAAAATATGAATAGCTTAAATGAATTATAAAAAATGTGCCTGCTTTCCCCTAAGTGATGTCCAGCCGTACAGCCTTACATATATTACAGATGTGACATAGATATTTGGTCTGTAGGGTCACTGAACATAATGTGGGTGTCATTTTGCCAAGTAGTTCTGTGATCTCCTACCTCACCAGTATTAGCTGGTATAACCATTTTATGAGTATTCCTCTTAAAGACACTAAAAGGACAGACATGCAGAAGGGTCAAACAGCAGGCAGAGGCCATGAGTGGAGAGCAGTGAAGTGAGAGGCATCATGGCTAATTTCTGCTCCTGTGGAGTCATTGCTCAGTATCAATAATCCTCTTGGAGAAGGGAAGCTGCCCAAAATTCATTCTTTAATAGTGATGTGGTAAACAGAGTGACAATTCTAACATCTATCCACATATGTAAGGGATAATTATCCCAGTGTGAGAGACTGTGTGACAAAGGATGATGTAGCTCCACTTAAATTACAAAGACAACTTGGTTCAGTCACCCTCTTTAATCATTTCTGAAGCTTTTCTGCATTTTTTTACTCTAAAGAATTCTAATTCTTCATTCCATTCCAGACATTAAGACATTAAGGCTGTCCATCCACAGCTCAAATTTATATGTGGTGTACACAAATGAAAATGGGAAAATGGCCAAATGTCTGCGATGCAGCTGAGTGGTTATTTCTGCAGTTAACATACACGGATGGTCAAAGGCTGCTTTACAGTTGTTTTGGTTTTTGTCAATGCCAAGTGTATCTTCTTATGGGCAGGATTTCATACATTAGGGTCAATCCATAAAAGGAGAGACCGTAAACAAACAATGAACAAATTAATGTGACTACCAAATGTAGAGAAATGGCCTTTTTTCCTCTCTTAAATACATACTATTCATAGCTTCACTGTCTTTATTTGTATGATCCAGCTGCCAACAGCTTGAAGATTTTTTTCTGCAATAAAAGCAAATTTACAATATATTTTAACAATGAAAAGTAGGTTTAAAATTCAATCCAATTCCCTGCCTCCTCAGAGAAAAATAATTTGCATAGTAATGGTGGCTGAGTTAATGCATTGCCAGATTGTCCAGTATGCTTATTAAGCTGTCATTTTTGTCGTGAGTCTAAAATAGTTGTAATAGAATGGTTAATTTAGATGATCTCTGCAATTTCCGCATTTCAAAGTTGAATTATTGTTGGATATGCAGCTTGAAATAGAGACTAATTTGACCCATTATTGCGGAACTGGATTACACGCAAAGTAATTATCCAAGATCTTCCATGGGCCTGTACACGATTGCTAGATATTTCATCAATAATTATGCAATGAATGTGAAATTAACTTTACTCTTAATATGTCTCTTGGATCTCTGCCTCATTGTGAAGACAAAATTAGTTGAGTTGTCACCCGATCAAAACTCTTCTAAAAACAAATAAAAGACCATGTAGATTACATTGACATTGTTTCATGTCACAGTGTGCAGCGGTCATTTTGTTTACTGTACGCCTCTATGCAATGACATGGACTATGAAACCATATATTTTAATATGGCTCCCTGTGGTAGGCCTGAGTGAGCGCTCTCGCTCTCACAGTAATTAGGTTAATAGCTGGGATGCCTAATTGGTTGGGGCCTGGAGGCATATTGTGTGAGCATGAGGGAGGGGGCATAGCGTGTGTGCCCAGGTGTGACACTTTCATGTTAGATGGGAAATCTTGGGTTACCCCTTGTTAGGCTGGGACTATCTCTTCTTCTCCACTTCCCGCATCCCTCCCTCACTATCTCTTTATGTCCCTGATCTTTTTCACTCATGCCCCCCGCAGTGTGCGGTCCACCAACCAGCCCCTGTTCCAATGCCTCAGTGTGTAGCTTTCCATTCTATTTACTCTATTCTCTGTATTCTCTTCCATTCTCTGGGTTTCTTTGTGTGTTCTGTCTCTGTTTAATTTCATTTATTAAACTCAATTTATGGTGAAACAAATGTAAAAATGTCTGCTAGTAGGCAATTGTGCTGGTGTTACCTAGCTGTATGTGTGTATATTGTTCTTTGTTTTTGTAAGTTTGCTAATTGGTGATCTTTGACCCTCCTTCTTTGTATTTCTCTGCTATATATATATTTATTTATACTTTTCTTATTTCTATACCATTTTCTGCCCATGTGTATTTGTGTGTGTGTGTTTGCGTGAGCGTGCGTGTTTGTGTGTGTTTGTGCCTGAATGTGTGTGAGTCTTGACATATAGAAACAGAGCAGCAGACAGGTAGCAGGCAATCCCTCAAGTAATCTGAACCTTTGGCCTTCTGGTGTGTTGAGCAGATCAAATGACCGTCAAAGATCAGAGGTTCCATTGTGATTCTCATTCATTCTTCCTCTCACTTGTTAAGTATTCTGACATCACCTGTCCTATTCATATCTCACATTTTCCAGAAACCACCACCTGAATGATTAACTATTTTTCATATATGTCATGGTCCTTGGTTTTTCAGGCAGACCTGTTTTTCTGTGTTCATTGTAACGGTTTATTTTTCTGGTGTTTTCTTGTTTTTTCTTGCTTTTTGTACCTCTTTTTTTTCAAACAAATGCTCAGCTTTCATAACTCAAGTCTTAAAGACTATGTTTTTAAAAATGGCAATTTCCCCTGTTTGAATGAACAGTGAAAGAAACATGGAGTCAGCCATTCAGACAGTGGTGGGGGTCTTCCTGAAGTCTGCCAAGGGCAGGGAGAGCCTGGGTGGAAAGGACTTCCAGAAGTTGGTGAAGGGCCAGCTGCACAACATCATGGCAGTAAGACCCTTACCTTTGTTATGCCCAGTCCAGATAGTCCACAGTACCTAAACCAGTCACAGTATAGTATTGTACTGATGCTGTAGCCCACTCCCAAATACGTTGCAGTACCCAGTGACAATATGCTTCCAATATATTAATATTTGACTCCCAATATGTCACTAACTGCTGCAACAATTCTGTTCCAGCACTCTACTGCACTTATGCTGTAGCTCAGCCAACATATACTACGTGGGGAAAGAATGTTTACAAATTCACACAATCATACCATTGTCTCATCAGTCTTTTGCTTAAAAACAATAATAAACCTTGCAAATACATAAAACATACATTGATCTGATTGACAGACATAGCTAAGTTTGAAGATTGGAGATGTGAACAATGTTAGTGTTCAGTTTAATACTCTAATTATGTTTCAGTGCTGGAAAACTTAAAGCACATTCCATCACATCTAGTCATCGGTGCTGTAGCCTTAGCCTTGCAACTAAAACATGATGCACTTTAAAATATGGAAACAATGCTGTGCTGTCCAGTTATTCTATAGGTGGTCTGTCCTTCTGTTCTCACAAGTCCTTCCCTGTGTTCTTCTCTAGGACACAGACAGCTCAAATGCAGTGAAAGAGATGCGTCAGGGTCTGGATGAAAACAACGATGGCAAAGTCAGCTTCCAGGAGTACATGACCCTGGTGGGCTACCTGGCCACCTCACTGAGCGAGCAGCGTGCAGGGGGCAAAGCAACGTCTGCCGATATGGAGGAACAAGCCCAGTAGAGCCCTATTCTCCACCCAGCTCATGCACAACACACAAAACCCATGCCGCCTGCACAGAAATGCCCCATAAGTCTAATGACTACCCAGTAAAATTCTACAGTAAATAAATCTAATCCTGCAGTAAATTTCACTGTCCCAAAGTGGATATTTTTATAATCCCATGCCGGTATATTGCTTAACCATTATATACTACAGTAAATTCCATACTCTCAAGAACTGACACACTAACATACTGATACACTTCAGAAGATTCTGTGCCTCAGACTCACTCTACATTCAACTGACGTCATTTACACTCTACTACATTAACGTATCCATTGAAACACTACACTATTGTATATTCCTCTTTACTGGCCAACTGCACTGTTACGCTGCATACCAAAACATTGGCAGACTAAAGCCAGGCTCCTCCGTCCATATGTTATTGTGCTGATACAGTTACATTCTGCCAACACTCTCCATCTAAATGGAATAACAAACAGCGAGTGCCCGGGGGGGGGAGGCTTGTGGTGACCTTTCAATTAGCAAAGGATTAAGAGCGGGAATATCAGGTGTATGACATCTCATCCGCACAATGGAGCAAAGTCAATAATTAAGGCCTGTGAGTGAACCAACACCGCCAGACCCTGAGGCCACAGCACCTCAGAGGCCCAATCCTGCTGCTGTCTCCCCCTGACATACATTAAAGAGAGATGGCTACAGAGCAGCTCATCGTTCATTGTTCATTCCAGTGAATACATGGGCGAAATATTCTGGTATCAAAACTGGATCAAACCAGGGCCAACTGTAGCTGGTAACCCCACAGGTTGAGGCATACTTGGTTGTAACATTGCCCTGGAACAGAGGGAGGTCAGTCAGCAAGCGTGTCCATTTCTCATTGCTCACCTGTGACCCCCCTCTGGTCAATGGGACACCCACAATCAGCTCACCTAATCTGTAAATGACAGTGTCATCCTCCAATTTCTTTTCTGTGTGAGCTTGATTTGTGGACTGTGGTGTGAAAAGAAGCAGCAGCTGTGTTTTTGAAGGAGAGCTCAGCTTGTCTCAGATCTCTCAAACCGACAGCAGAGGTCATGTCAATGAGTGTGGCTTGTGTAAGTGATCAGGCATTCCAAACTGGGGGATTATACATATGAAATAATACACTGTATATGAAGTTCCCCTGCAAAGCCTAATAGCTCTGTGAATGAAGTAGCATAACCCCGCACCAGAAAGGCCTTCACAATGCACATCTGCCCACTTCATCCAAGACCACAATGAGACATTCCAGCACTGTCTGCGAGCCATTACTCTCTGAAAAGCAATATTGTGCTTATAACACAGAGACAATTCTCTCTGTCCACAGACATGTGTGTGCTCCACCAATGAATGAATTAATGAATGAATGTAATAAACTGTGCTTTCCTCTGTTCACCTCACTGTGTTGGAGAGTCGAGACAGGAGCCGTGCTGTGCCCCACTGTGTCCATCACGTTTAGATCTCAATCTATGCCACTATGGTTAGACCACTGACAGTCCAACTGACAGACAGACTGACTGACTGACCAACTGATGCACTAACCTCACCCAAAGTAGCACATTTCTGCAATGACGCCTTAGCCTCTCCAGCACCACCACTATGCCCCTGTTATGTATGCATGCAGCTGCTGAGCTGTTCTGTTGCCAATGCTGCAGTATGTACTCCCACATGTATCCATGCCTGCACCTCTTATGCCAAATAATAAAAGACAATATGACACACGCTTGACGGTTTCTTCATTGTGCCCCGTGTAATGGCTACACCACCTGTGTCATGTGTGGGGATGACATTAGGAGATTGTGTAAACAGTGGGGGGATGGGGAGGGTGGGAGGGGAGAGCAACAGGTGGAAGGAGGAAAGGAGAGGAAGGAGGAGGAGAAAAGTGTGAGGTGGGTGGAGGTAGGGGGTATTTAAGCAGGGGTCCAACACCGTCTCCTCACCAGTCTTTCTCTCAGCTTCCGAAAGTACAAGGGCATCCCTCCTCCATCATCCAGGTAAGGAAGAGAGCAGGCTGGACTGAAGGGTGGGAATGGTGAATTCTCTCTTTGAGTATTAGGGAGGGGACTTTTGCTATGTTGGGATATGTACTGCAGGCAAAAATTAGTTTCTAACAACAGTGTCCTTCAGACATCCTGGTGTTCCCTAGGATGCTGCAACATTCTCTCTCTCTCTCTCTCTCTCTCTCTCTGCTATGCTCTCTCAGTCTCTGGGGTGTAAGCACATGTTCTGGATGAAATGCTCTGCAAATGTGGCTTACACAAAGAGCAATAATAACAACCCTTTATCCAGCACCAGAAATTGCACTGCAAAAAGACAGAAGTGTTTAGGTTACAGAAAATTACAGAAATAGTTTAAATGAGAGTTTAGCAGCAACAGTAGTCCATCCACTACTGGTTTGTTTTATTTCCAAGGTTACCTGGTTTCCTTGTTGTGGTCACTCTGTTCTGGGCTGGGGTCTGTCAGTTGAGCTCTGCCTCAAGGCCTCCTTCCTAAATGTCTACCATTCATTCCTCTCTGTATACCTACCTTGTCCTTGCCATGGTAGTGTGTTGTTTTGAGGATGTGTGTGTGTGTGTGTGTGTGTGTGTGTGTGTGTGTGTGTGTGTGTGTGTGTGTGTGTGTGTGTGTGTGTGTGTGTGTGTGTGTGTGTGTGTGTGTGTGTGTGTGTGTGTGCATGTTTGCAGAGCTTACTGATTTGGAGTCTGGCCTCTGCTGGTAACTGGATCATTGTTGCAGCAGCTGATGAACCCTGACTCTTCTGTGAATCTTATGATTTTCATTAGAGTGTGCCTATGCCTACGCATTCGTGCATGCATGTGCCTGTGTGTGTGTGTGTGTGTGTGTGTGTGTCTGTATCTTTGCCTGCAGTTGGCTGCTACCTATTATCCTTATCATTTGCCAGACACCTGGTTTATCTGCAGTTTCCTAGATCTGCATTTATTGTTATCAGCACAGCCAGGGACTCTCTCTCCATTCAGGCTTTTCCCTCTGTTTCTTTCTCCACCTCTCCCTCTCTGCCTGTATCCATCACCCTTTGTCTGTAATCTCCAGCAGCTATGTACATCTCTGGAGCCCTCACAGATCATGTAAAGAAATATGTGTTTTTTACTGTGATACTACAGCTGGGAGAAGACACAGAGATCTGTACTGTAGAGAGGGCTTGTTTCTTCCCCTCCTCTCCCCCTGCCTCCGGTTGTGTCTGACCTCCCTCTCCTCTCCAGAATGACTAGCGCCATCACCGGCAACACTGGCAATGAGTCCAACCTGGAGAGTGCCATGCAGCTCATGATCCAGACCTTCCACAAGTACTCTGGGAATGAGGGGGACAAGTACACCCTCAGCAGGGGAGAGCTCAAAGATATGCTCACTCAGGAGCTGGGAACCTACCTGGGGGTGAGAGGCACACATGCTCAAACACACGTATACACACATAACTACGCTGCACTCGTTTAATTGGGGGGGTTTAATCTTCCTCTGAGTGAGAGCAGGATTACTGAGTTTATGAGCAGCAGGGATACAAGCCAGGTGACCAACATTCTCATGCCAGAGACTGAAGGTGCAGACTGACTGATGTATTCTAACTGTTCCAGCCTTGAACCATGATAATATAAAAAGAAAATACATACACCATCTGAGACACATCCAAAAAATAACCTTCTTAAAATATCACAGAAATAATCTGACTCAAAGCTCAAATATGCATTTGCACATAAATGAGCGCATGCAGTACTGTATGTTTAGCATGGTTAAAATTCACACACAGATTGAAGAAGTACCAGAATGTTAAGAACCCCAGTGACAGCAGAACAGCATGCACATATGCAGAAACAGCCACATTCTATTGCGTGTCACACTGTTATTCCTTTTCACAGACATGTGTGAAATGATCACTTTTATTCATCAGCCAGCTCTTTGTAGCCAGTATTATTACAGGCCTGATGACCTCGGACAAGATTCATTCCAGCACATTCATACATTTTCTTTTGTCAGTGGGTGCAATTGTGAGCAATAGCCATGTCTTAAATTAAAATGACTAAATTAAGTCATTTTAATTAGCCAATCAAATGGCTCAGTGCAGCTCCAGGGGAATCAGTGACAGGTACTGTCCTGCAGGAGATTTACTCCAGCAGATATTGGTGAATACACAACACTTGAAGGTCATCAAAGAGTCCATAATGTTGCATAAAGTGCACTTACCTGACCCTCCTCTCCTCCCCCACAGAATCCCCAGGATAAGGATGCAGTAGACAAGGTTATGGGCGACCTGGATGCCAACAACGATGGCGAGGTGGACTTCACTGAGTTCATCATATTGGTGGGAGCATTGACCGTTGCCTGCAACGACTTCTTCCTGGAGTACAACAGCAAGCAAGAAAAGAAGGAACAGGCAAAGAAAGAGTGAGCCACATCTCCCTGATTCCCGGGGAAAAAAGCACATTCACAGAAAACAATAGAGGAAGACGAGGAGGAGGAAGATGAGAGGGGGAAACACCCCACACTTAATCACTGTGCTCATCAGCATAACCACTGATTAACACTGAGAGGCAGGGATGGGTGGATCTGTATTTTAAATCGTTACATGTGAAGGTATGCCCACTCTCATAGCATGTAGTAAGAGCGCACTGTGAAAAAGAAATCGTTCAATTTTACGCATGCAAACAATAATGCCCCACCATCTAATGTCAAATTGGTAAATGATATCAAACCAATACCATTCATTGTTGAATATGTGAATATATTTAACTATTTCTGCTTGTTATTTTGTAACCTTTTTTGTTTGTTGATCATCGGTATCCTCCTCGCAAAAATAAAATAAAAAAAATACATTTAACCAATTTTGTCCTTTATTTTGCTGCATTTGTTCTGTTTATTCGTTGTAATTGTTTTGACCCGGGAAAAAACGGCATACCGCCTATACTTGGGTCAACATGTCATGTGACTGAAATGGCACTCCGGATGTGCGGGTCTTCATATCAGCCGTCGGTTTTCCTTAGCTGTAAATTCGTATTCCACCCTTACTCAAAACCCATTAAAGGAGGCCTTCCACTAGGTGGCGATATCCGCACAGCAGTGTTTTTGTATGGAGCGCCCGGAACTTGATTTTGAGCAATTCATTCTATTTAAATCGTGTGAGCTAGGATCTCTTTTATACATATACTCTACCTGCTATTTCAATAACAGGACGTTACGCTGTTACAAAATATCTTTCTTTTAATCGGTTTAATCATTAGGTTAAGGTGGCCTTTATGCACTCCTTAGTCCTCGCACCCCGCAGCTACTCTGGTAAAATGTTCAGCATGTGCAGTAGCACTGGGGGAAAAACGTTTACGCTGCTGAAGATTTACAGGAAAATATTGCGCCCAGGACAGCGTTTCCCTCAGATTTAAAGTTTAGTGACAACCAGTCTCCTCCATCCTGCTGGGTGTCAGGAACACTCACAACGCCTCAGCTGACGAGTCAACAGAGATAAATCTGTGCAGGTCGTAAATATTTCACAGTGCCTGTAGCAGTATGGTCAGAGAGGATTTACCAGTTCTTTTCAGCTTAATTAAATATGGTTAACAGTTGAATTTTTTCGACTTTGTAAAGTAAAACATGAATCTCCTTTTTTTGGTAAGTCATCACTTTAAAAATAAGCCTATCTTTAATGAATTTTACTGAATTAATATTAATGAAAGGTAGTTTGTATTCAGGTGTTGCCTCTGGTCTAATGCTTGTTTTCTTACTATAAAACCATATTTTCTTATGTAAAGCCATGTATTATTGCTAAAATAGCAATGATTTTAACATGATATCGCAAAAAGCTGCCTCTATTAAAATAGCACAAGCACAAAACTGTGTGTAATATATTGTACTGTCTACCAAGTGTGTCTTGGGGCCAGTAAGAACCCTGAGTAAAACGTAGGATTATGACTCTGCACCGGCCTCTTTGGTTCATTATAACCTAAGGCACATATCACTTTGACTACTGTCATATTTACTCATGTCTGTCAGCTGATTTATGTGCATGGGAATCCCAGTCTGTCAGAAAGTGTACTTGTCATTTGAGAATCTTTAATTGCATGTTCCTGTATGAGCATGTGCTCCTCTGCTCTGCCATAATCTGTCACAATCCCAGCTCGCTGCATTTCCCAGCGTAGTAACTGTCCCCACAGGAACACTCCTCTATGAATAAGTGCTGGCATCATTTGATCAGTTGTGCCACCAGCTACTGATGATAGTCCTCTTTGAATACTCTACATTAAACAATGACATAGGCATGCAGGGTTTTTGTGAATGAGTGTGAAAGGGTATGCGTGTGTGTGTGTGTGTGTGCGTGTGTGTTTGTGCATATGTGTGTGTGTGTGTGTGTGTCAGTGCAGTTGTGTATGCATTGGAGTCCATGCCAGTTGTACACACCCATTAGAAAGCAGAGTCTGCAAAGGCAGCAGAGTTCAACTGAACCTACAATCTTTATTTGACTGATACCGTGGATAAAGGAGGCGTGGCTCTTATCCTCCTGGGGGAGCAGCCAAGAGGAGAGTTGGGGAAACTGAGCAGCGACACAAGAGGGAACAAGGTGAGGGATGATGGGAAGAGATAGGAACAAGGGAAAGGGAAAGGAGATATGTGAAGGAAATGCAGAAAACACTGTCAGAAAAGAAGAGACTCCATATTTAGCTAGTTATGTAATCAAAATAAACATGTATTCTGATATTTTGAGAGGGAGAGAGTGGAAAAGAAAAAAGGGGATGGAAAGAGAAAAAATGAAGAAAGTAAGACAAAAATCTTGTGCCTGCTGCATTTTTTTTTCCATTCCTTCCTCAACAGAACAACTATTAAGATGGAATTCATTTTTTTTAAATGACTGAACATCATTTGACCAAATACAACTGTGCGCACATATCTCTACTTGATGTCAAACAGTAAAGCACTCAAACACAGTAAAGCATTCTGTCCATCAGAGGCACCATACAAAGACAGTCGCCTAGGAAAAGACAACAAGATACATTTTTCAATTTTGATTTGAACATCACTGGAAAGACAAAAACCAAAATTGTGAAGTCACAGATTCAAACTTTTAACATAGATTTAAAAATATCCTTTTAATTTCATTATATTTGACTCTTTCTTAGGCATCTTGGCACAATGTCTCAATTACAAAGCAGATGCTTGATCCCTAACTGTCTGAATGGAGTTTGTTTTTGCAAAATTCCAAATGACAGACTAGGCTAAGCTGTTCCACACACAGAGACACTCACACCAGCGAGCACATACTCTGAATGTACAGGCGTATCTTGCTAATCTATGCTTATATGTTTGAAATATCTATTTTTATGTTGTCAATGACAATTCCTTTATTGCTCTCATAAATTTTAAATCTCATTCTTCAATAACTATGTCTTTCTCCACTTATGCACAGTGTGTATGCTTCTGTGTGTGTGTAATTGTTCACTTAATGTCACATTCCTGTTTAATTTACATACCTATACAATACTTAACTGTATCAATATTTCTCTAACAGGAACATATCCCTTAATATGCTAACACAGAAAAATGACCTAATGCTACAATATTCTCAATACTACATCATGTTATGTTGTTACCTTATGTTAGACTATGTTAAAGAATGCTAGTTCTTTTGGAGTGGTGGTTCAAGAAACTAACTGAAACGTGGTAAGTTTGTCCTTCTGTCTTTTTTGCGTTTGCATGTGTAGTCATCACTCAGGAGACACCAAAAGCTGTTGTAAGGTCTGTAGCATTTGGGCGGTGCATGGGTTGGTGTCTTCGTATCCTTGTCTGCTTTGAGAGATGAGCACAACTGGCCAGCACAGCAGTCAATGAAGTAAACGTGTGCTCTTGCTCCCTGATTGGCTTGTGCTGTTGTCTCTCAAAAGGAAGGATTTGATTTGGAGAGTAACCCCCATAGAGTGTTTGCTGTTTTTCTTTAAGTTTATGTATAAATGTAGCTGGGCATGGCAGTACGTAAAGCCAAGTTCATTGATGAGTAAGAATTGCTTTTGACAGGTTCCTCCCTCCCTCATCCCTTTGCTCCACCAGTCTTGTCTCCAGTGGCTGAGGGCCGTGTCCATCTCAGAGGCGGGAAGCGGTGATTGGTCACCCTGGCGTGTGAGTGATGGTCTTGGCCGTGTAGTTCTGGAAGAGGGGCTGGAGGAACATCCCCACTGTGCCGAAAACACAGACAAAGACGAAAATCCAAAGGAAAAGCCGGTCGATCACCATGGCAACATACTTCCAGTCCTCACTCACCTGAGAAGGGGGTGAGAGAGAAGGTTAATATGCATGGAGACTAGATTCTGTAACAGTGCTGATGGAGTCTGATGCTGGGAGCAGCACTGTGACCCCTGCAATGACTGAATGGGGGCGGGGGGTTTAATGTTGTTGGCATGGAGACTAACTGCTGTAACTATGGAGACCATGGACACGAAATGGATGGCGTAGCTGAAAACAGTTAATTTTCTGAGGACACATACTCCTGTCAGTCCCTACAAATGAGACTGGGCCTAGAAAACTTCCTGTCTCAAGACTTATTGAATATTCATCACTGGATGAGCCTGACATGTCATTTTTATCTTGAGTGACTGGCGCCGTGACTTGTACCCACGGTGATGCTGATTAGAGCGAGAGAACCAAGCAAGTACAACAGGCTCGTCCCTGCTGAATATTCATAAGCATCTGCCTTCATTTTGGGTTTGAGCGATGCAGCGACACACACTTGAATGCAAAGTACAGAGCATTTAACATCCTGCTAATAGCTCAAATGAGCTTTGATGTGACCACGAGGACAGGTTTGGTGCATTGTGCAGACACGTGTGCATATAGCGTGGGCGCTGTGAAGGGGTGAAACCCCTGAAAGATTCAGGGGACCCAGGGACAGAAAGGGGCCCAATGCTCATCAGTGCCATCAACGTGCTAAGGGAGGCCTGTGTGTACCACACATCAACCCTGGTACACAGTATGTATGTCAAGGACAGATTTCATACTCAACAATGCAATGATACTCAGAAAATATTATGTTATGTGTATTGCTATATACATCAATTAAATACATAAACACAACAGCATCACTAAAATAAAACACTCATAATTTCTGTTTCATTCAAACATTAGTCCATTTAAAAGTAGTGTGATTAGCCCAAATGAATTAGCATCTAAGGTATGTTCAGTCAGAGCTGTTTAATTTTGGCATACCACTGCCACACCATCTTTCTGTGATGTGATGTGCTGTGCTGGGTGATAAAACGAGGCTGGAAATTTTTTGAGCGACATTTTACACGACTCTTTGCTGCTCTAGGTTTTAAAGAAACCACAGTTTCAAGTACATACAGATATGCCTCTTGGAATCAATTTATTTCTTACAAGCAATAATCTTACAGAAGCCAGATCTTGGAAAAAAATCTCTGCTCTGCAAAACGCTAAAAATAAAGGAACTGCTACCAAAATCAGGCTTTGGGCATCATCTGCTCCTTGTGTCTGGGCCAGAGTAACACTGCCTAGTGAAAAATACGGTATTGGAATTGGGGCAAATGAACAGGGACCATGGGAGTGTGCTACTTTCACAGCTATGTCATGTTTTTCAGTGTGCTTCTTTAAGGATTTCAAATGTAACCCATCATTCCATGAGATCTTAATTAATCCCTTCTGGTTGGGATTGTATTTGCTTGTAAACCAACACCCTTAGGGAGAGGCTACCGATCAGCAGTCTCACATTTGCATTGATTTTATTCTGGACCCAGTGCCTGCCTTCTGGGCAGAGACAGATGCACATTCAGACATAGTGGGCATATGTGAGCCTTTTCACAGTGGGTTCAGAGAGACCCGGCCCATGAGTGAGAGTATCAGAGGAGTGAACGAGCCCCAGCTGGAGTTCTGTTTGAACAGATGCAGTTGGCACAGAGTCTACTCAAAAGCCACAAGAGGTGAGTCCAAAATGGGAATAAAAATAGGGGACAAAAAAGCTCCTAAAAAGCATAAATTAAGTAAATAAAGCAGTGAGGGACTCACACTCTGGTCGTCATCCTCGCTCTTCATGTGGTTGGCGATGAACCGCACCCCTTCCACTGCCTCCTCAAACCCGGGAACGGCCTGTCCCAGGAAGGCATGTGTGAGGGCGGGACCCTGCTGCTTGCCTCGGGCCAGGTTTGAGGACTGGAGGGGGGCAGGTCCCCCGTCCCTCCCCTCCCTCAGCCCATTCAGTCCGTCTGTGGAACCGCCACCTCCCCCACCCATGCCTGCCCCTAGCTCACCCCCAAACTGCTTGACAGAGGCCCGGTTGACATAGCAGGTGCAGGGGTCGCTGGCCTCCTTGGGGAAGCTCATCCCAGCCAAACCCAGCCCTGCCATTACCGAGGCCCCTGAGCGGCCCCCTCCCTCTGCTCCTTGGCCCGCCGCCGCTGCCGGAGCCTCTGCCGCTCACAGTTGTTTCTGGGCTGGCGCATGAAGAGCAGGGCAGGCAGCTTGTCCAAGAACACCAGCTTGACCCAGGGGGGCATGGTGTGGGTGGTGGGGGAGCGGTGGTGCACATTCAGCACACATACGCTGGTGACGATGGAAAAGGTCACCAGCACCATGGTGAACATCAGGTACTTCCCCACCAGCGGCACGTCCAGAGAGGTGGGTGGCACGATTTTGGAGATCAGGAGCAGGAACACAGTGAGGGCCAGCAGGACAGAGATGCAGAGGGTCATCTTCTCCCCACAGTCAGAGGGCAGGTAGAAGACCAGGATGGCCAGCGAGGTGATGAGCACGCAGGGGATGATGAGGTTGATGGTGTAGAAGAGAGGTTTGCGGCGGATAATGAAGTCGTAGGTGATGTCCACGTAGGTTGAGTCAGCCGGGTTCTCGTTGCGCCGGCCCGGCAAGGCAATAATGTCCCACTCGCCGCTGGGCGTGAAGTCGTCCATGCTGGCCACGTCGGTCTTCAGCACTAGGTCGATCTCGGTGCGGTCATAGGTCCAGGAGCGGAAGCGGAGGGTGCAGTTCTGCTGGTCGAAGGGGAAGTGTTTGACTTCAATCTTGCAGGCGCTCTTGTAGATGGCTGGAGGCAGCCAAAAGACGCTGCCATCATATGAGACCACAGCATTGGAGTAGAAGGACACCTCATACATCCCGTCAGCACTGTGACAGACAACAGAATAAAGAAACAGGCATGGGTGCTCCACATCATAAAGAGTCCATTTAATTTAGTATTACATTTCTGCACAGGTTCAGCTTTAATGAAGTTTGGTGAAATTCTTTTTGAGACTTCTGTAAGAAAGAGTAAGTAGTTGTACATGTATAGAGTGTAGCTCTAGGCTACTTGCCCTAAAGGGATAAATTAGGTTATCTTCAACTGTACAACATTATTGTAAAGACTAGAAACATACATGAGTTCACATTCTGTCACTGCACTAGCATGTATATATCCAATTGTGCTCCTCTAACAAAACTTGTACACCGATTGATTACAAATACAGTTGTCAAACCGATTGGTCTAAAAAGCACAGAAACCTGCTTATATGCTTTACCCTCTATAACTATATTCAGCAAACTCATTTGTTCATTTATTCATTCATTCATCTGTGTTCATTTTGTGCAGCCTTCAGGTCTGCCACATGTCCTTATCAGGTGAATACTGTTTTTCCATGGACGATTCCAGAAGACGGAGAAACTGTTTTCAAAGGTTATGATAATTATAATGATGATGATGATGATAATTATTGTTGTTGTTGTTGTTGTTATTTGTCTTCATGAACTTGCTGTGTCTTTACAGCAGACCACACAAGGTAGCTGATTCAACTGATGTCCAGTGTGGTTATAGAAACCCCGCAGGCTGAGTGAGGTAATCACCCTGGTGAGGAGTGAGTGAGCCCAGAGGCTGCCTAATTAGCAGACTCTCAGCAGCGCGTGTGGGACGTTGGACGACAGGGGGAGAGACAGGAGCGTCAGATAAGGACAGGAAGGGCACTACAGTTACTGCCGGACAGGTATGGTTAACATGGCACTGGCAAACATCCATTCTAATTAGTCATGATCAGTTGGTAGAGCCCGTCAGTTATATCAAACTGATACTGTGGTACCAGGGAGATAATTCAGACAGAGATGTTCAGTACTTACAGTCAAAAGATACATATGTGAAATCTTTGTTAACGTTCATATGTGAATTTTGAAAAAAATAAGGCATATTGGATATGGTTTTAGAGTTTGATTCACTCTCAGTTCACATAAATTGATTCTACCCATCCCATGCCATCTACAATCATGAAATCACAGTTGACCCATTTGAAATGGACTTCACTTCTGCAGCTACACCACCAGACACCCAAGTCAGGAGCAGAAACAACAGCCCATGAAGGCCAATGCTACAATCAATCAACTACATCAGACAGTTCCAGTCAGGAAGGAAAGTACACTAAGAGAACTAGGCCAGGTAGGCTGGAAAAGATATCACCTAGCAGACAAGGTAGCATATGTAGGTCAGAGTTATAATAGGTGCACCTGAGCAGGTATACAGGAGCAGGCAGGGTCAAGTCATTTAGTCAAGATAGGCTAGTACTAACATCATCACTATTGGTGTATCCTTGATCAAGATGCTTGACCTAGACTTCTACCATTAGAATACAGCTATGAAACTGAATTACATATACAATATCATTTATCAAAATCTCCCTGTACAAGTGGGTTCTAGTGTATACAGGCTTGCTTCTATATACTAGTGTAAACGTGAAACAGAAGCACAAGCAATTGACTCCTCGAAAGAGGATGTGACTTCTAAGTGGGCGACTGTAACATTTGACTTAATCTGAGGACAACTGCATGTACATCAATGAAGACAGAACATAGCTTAGGTTGGCATGTTATGTTGAAATGAGTCAGCCTGACTAGACAGGCATACTTGGGCATGTAAAAAAAAAAAAACATGTTAGATAAGTAGGCCAGGGAACTCACTTGTTGTACAGCACCACATCGGGGAGCCAAATGTGTTTCGAGGGCAGTCGGACCTTCACCATCCCATCAAACTCCTCCGGGACCCACGTCAGCCGGTAGTCCTGCCATTCCTTAGGACCAGTCAGAGCCAAGAGGTGAGTCACAGCCAGCAAGTGTTAGCACAGTCACAGTCCAACCCTGTCTCCTGCTAACAGCACTTCCAACACGATAGCAGCAACAACGAGAATGGGTCTAGATGTGTGCTTGCTAAAGCTCACTTCAGCTAGTTAAATCAATTATTTTCTGTTCCACAGGACCATTTGCTAAGGTTAGCTAATGGTCTGAACAGGTGGAGCATGGTGACTAGTTAAGGCTGCCTGGAGAAAAACAGGAAGCCATTTGACGATTATTGGGCAGTTACGATCAATTTTAATTGATGTAATTTCGGTTCCTAAATAATTTAAAAAATATACAGGGGGCCTTTGGGTAGTGTTTGGAATAAAGGCACATGTCTGTGATGCAACTATATGTCCCATGGCTGGGAGTTTGAGTCCCAGCCCAACCTTTACTGCTATGGCTCCAGTGCTCAATTTGGTGGGAAAAGGGGGGAAAAATGAAAACTGCTGATGTACCCACAGGAGAATTTCTCTCCTCCTTGACAGTCCTTTTCCTGAAGCTAAAAGCCACATGACAGCAATAAACCGAGGATTCCTCACACATCTAGCAGAGATGTAGTAAAACCGTGTGACAGGGCTAGCTGATGTGTGTTTCCAGTGTGAATTTCACTCTTTTGACCACACATATATGCTGTGTGAAGCTGCCTTCTTGTCCACCTTGCTCCAGCAGGACACTTTTATAGCCATAATCGCAGTTTGTGGTTTTGATTTGGCTCGAGGTCTGTGCGTCCTTGGCACCTCCTGGTGTCCTCTCGCGTGCTAGTAAAACGTTGATGGCCTCTCTCTGCTCAATTATTCCCCATCTATCAGTCCTAGTGTCGTGCCATTGGCCTGCATGTGACAGTCTGGCCCCATAATCAGGATATAACAAAATGCACTGTATCATGCCAATGGTGCGCATGTCTATGTGCGTCTGTGCTGCACGTGCACGTGTGTATGCTCTGCATGTGTGTGCTGTATGTGTATGCTCTGCATGTGTGTGCTGTATGTGTATGCTCTGCATGTGTGTGCTGCATGTGTGTACGCTCTGCATGTGTGTGCTGTATGTGTATGCTCTGCATGTGTGTGCTGTATGTGTATGCTCTGCATGTGTGTGCTGTATGTGTATGCTCTGCATGTGTGTGCTGCATGTGTGTACGCTCTGCATGTGTGTGCTGTATGTGTATGCTCTGCATGTGTGTGCTGTATGTGTATGCTCTGCATGTGTGTGCTGCATGTGTGTACGCTCTGCATGTGTGTGCTGTATGTGTATGCTCTGCATGTGTGTGCTGTATGTGTATGCTCTGCATGTGTGTGCTGTATGTGTATGCTCTGCATGTGTGTGCTGCATGTGTGTATGTGCCACATTTGTGTGCATATGTTTATAGGATGAAGATGTATTTGTGTATTTGTGTGGGGGACCAAACCCTTGAAATATCAGTCTTTGGTTGATTTAATCAGAAGCTGTGGCTACACTTGTAAGTTAATTGTATTGATCTTTGGCAGCCTTGGCCAGATGTTCAGGGGCTGCAAACTGGCATAGAAAAAGGCCAGGGGCTGCAAACTTCAGCCCATGAGGCCTTGGGAAGAAAAAAGGTCCATGCCTGCAGCTCAGCCATGACTCATTCTGGTGTAGTCCTGAGGTTGTTGCCAGTCTAATGTTTGTTTTTTCATGTTCAAGACAGATTTTAATCAGTGTGAACTCGGAATTTGATCCCATTATTTTGTGAAAAAAGAAGGTTAATCAATCAACCCTTCTCTGATTATTGTCCACACAGCGGATGCTATTCCATTGTTTTCTCTCATTAAAGTTGAAAAACTGATGGATGCTGTTTCACATTCAGTAACAAGACAACCAAAAGGCACCCCATCCACTCAAGCATGCAGCAGTCACAGGTCATTCGCTGTTCTCCCTCAGAGCCCCACTCTTCACCACAGGTAAGAGACCTCGGGGCAATGTGAGGTGCTGTGAGGGAATGGGGCAGGTCAGCCCAGGGCATTGATCCGGGGGGCTGCAGTTACAGGGGGCCCATTCGGGTGTAATAGGCTTAGGCCTTCCTCAGCCCACTGGTCTGGAACAGGGCCGCGCTGGGCTGCATACAGAGCAGGGCCAACTGTCAGAGGGGTGATGGGACGGGGACAGATCTCTTCTCTGCTCCGGCCCCAGTTCCACAGGATATCCAAGAACAGGAAGTCAAAACCATAGAGGAAGAAATGAAGAGAGGAGGACACTCACCTGTGTTAACCACACATTTGTGGTCATGATCTGCTCTCTCTCATGCTAAAAAAGCAATAGAAAAACCGGGTTATTGATAACAGCTAATCATTTTCTAATTTTCCATACTCTAATAAAATTAATGTTACAGTGAATGGAATGTACACACTTTGTATATGTTGGGATATGTCAGGTCTATATATAAGGTATACAAAGGACATATACTGTGTACATACATGATGTATATTTTTCCCAATTATCTATTACATTCTTTTAATGGCTTTTTAGAGTCAATCCCTGTGGTGCTGTCTAACTGTTGTGAAGACCTGAAGTTGCAAAATTATTTTCCATTTCCTTGGTATTGCATTGTGTCATATCATACTGTAGCCTGACTCCAGTCACTCAATGGCAAATCTAGAAAACATGCAGTGATTTTAGCATTGGCTGTCTGCAAGCAGAGTTCTGAGGGAGGGCAAGACAAGATGGCTGATAACTATATTGATTACAGAAGAGAAACACAACAGAGGATTTTTCAGTATGTAAATCCATTTATTTTTATTTCTTTTGAAAAGGAGAATGGAATCCCTTTCTCCTTTTTGAATTTTTAGCATGGCTTGAACCCACAGCTGTTAGGGTCAAGCACATATATGCTCTACTACCAGAGTATGCAGATTTTCCTGTAACAATCCAGGCCAATTATCCTGCTCAAGAGTACAAGGACAGTGTCCCACCCTGAAATGAAGCCTCTCTCCTGAGCTGCAAGCCTACTTCCTTAACTGTTACCCTACACTGCCCCCCAGAGTGGGGATGGAAATGTTGTGCTGGGAGCAGTATGGGGCTGTGCTGCAGAATGGACAAGCTCAGCAGAGTTACGGTACAGGACACACAAACCCACACGCACGCACAGCAGCCTGCACCCCACCATGACAGCACTGTCATCCATCACTCACTCACCACACTGATCAGCTGTGCCAATGACACCATCAGCTGCACCGTCACCAGCTCCGAGCCATTGGTTGCCGGGCGGATCAATTTGTTGTAATGGGCAGGGTTGAGGAGGTGCTCCACCAATCGTTCCTCGGTATCTGCTGCTAGGCTACCTGTAATCAACAAATCATCCATAAATGACAACAGCTTACAGGACACCTTCGTCTAACAAGCGCATACAAAGAGAGGCACAGATACAGATTCAATACGCCCATATCCCAAATGGTACTTCTCAATACTGTTGTACAATCCATTGCCTCCAATTACCTTCTATTAATTTTACAGCCATTTACCACTTCACAGAGTCCTGCACCACTAACATTGCATAAACCCAAAGCAGACATAGAGCATATGAATTTTCTTTTGATTAATTTCATACAGGTTATAATTCGGTGGCAGGACTGGCCCAGTTTAATCAGAACTGTCAAAACAATGCTCTAGAAAAGTGAAACAGTGTTTGATATGAAATGTTAGTATGATGAGAACCAAAGCCTCTTCCCTCTCTATCTCCCCCAACCATCCCTCTCCCTTTCTCATGCACTAACACACTCTCTCTCTCTTTCTCTCTCTCTCTCTTTCTCTCACCCTGCCTGTGTTCAGTGAGCAGGAATGATAGCTTCAGGGACTGGATCAATGAAGACTATAATCATGCCCCATAAACTCCCTCCCTCCCTCCCTCTCTCTCTTTAACTCCCTCTCTTTTTCTCTTTCTCTATCTCTCTCTCCCTCTCCATCTCCATCTCCCCTCTCTGACATAAACTGCACAGTTATTACAGCTTCCCCTATTACCGCCACTCTCATAAATTCAGCCCCGTCTGTCTGTCATGGTGTGTGTGTTTGTGTGTGGGCACACGCGCACGCAGTCCCAATCACTCGGGACAAACCCTCCGCGGCGCATCGTGCTCTGCATTGCCGTAGATTATCCCGCAAGCGGGTGATCATGACGTCTCCTCGAGTTTGACAACACCGGCACTGCGAGCCTGCTGTATTCAGAAAGCTTTTTAATAAATCAGCATTGCTCATTCTGCTATATAAAGAAGCAAATCCCTACGTCATCCCCAGCCTGCGACAAAGTGCCTCTAAAGCTTCTGTGTATTTGGTCACATTTTCAGGCTGATTATAGTTATAAATGCTGTATAAAAACTGGCAACTTTAATTGTTTATGATTGTAGACCATTACGCTTTACTGCTAGTGTCATTACATAAAATGACGAGCTGCTACTGGAGGGTCCAGTGAAACAGCCCAGCAAAATGGCTTTGAAATGTATCCTAAGAAATCAATAAATACACAAAGACAAATGGACTAAGAGGAACTGCAACATATATAGACTGAATCATCCTGCTCAGAAATGTACTCTTCACATGTACCCCCTCAAATGCAGAGGAGGGGGCTGCATGCAGAGAGTGTCTTGCCCTTCAGTGCTGCAGAGACGGTGTTTGGCCGCAGTGGAAACCTTTCATGCCAAAATATTTTAAAATCAATAATATACCAAGGGGGAGCCACCGGAAAAAATTGTCACCCGCTTTACACTGATGGCTGAGGCATGAATTATTGAATGGCACTTATAAATCTAAGGGCATAATTGTGAGTTGTAGAGAGACAAAAACAGCCAGGAGGTTGCAGGACTACAGGGAGATATAGTGTAATACATTCCTTATAATAATAACAACAACAACAACAATAATAATAGTGGTATTGGTAGTAGTAGGTTCGCTCATTTTAAAAATGCATTTGCATTTGATGCTTGTATTAAATCCTTGGGAAGAAGTTAGTGACAGTGCTGAGCACCTACTCCTGTCCTCTGTAGGATGGTGCTGCTGGTCTAAAGGCTGCCATGAATCTGTCAGGTCAGTTACCAGTCTGGCTATCATTTCACATGCAACACATATTTTGTAAACCCATGTGTTGCATGTGAAACGATAGCCAGATTGGTAATCATTTCCTATTGGTAACTTAGATTGCTGTGTTACCATACTGTTCCTAGTGTGTTTTCCATGTTGTGTAATAACAAAAATTCTTCAACTCCATTGATATACAGTATAAACTTTGTAGGAAGAACTTTTATTTGTACTGTGTGGAATTGAGGTAAGAGTCAATGGGAGACCTGATCAGCCCATCCACCGCGCTGCTGACGGCTGCGGATGGTGATAATAGTGGCAGTGTTCTAAAAGGTATTACAATGTCCTTGAATGAGCTTGCAGACTCAGTGCTTGTGTGTGTTGGGGGGTGCCAAATTATTCCTATATATAGAACAGTGAGTGATTCTCCTACAGCCCAACTGCCATCACACCTTCTGCTTTGGTTTGTTTCTATGTTTACTGTGTGTTATTGAGGTGTGTGTGCATGTCTGTCTGTCTTTGTGCATGTGTCTGTGTGTGTGAGAAAGAGTTATCAGGTTTGCTTCAGCCTACTCACTCAGAGTTTCTTTTGTGTTGCAAACTAGAATTCATCCCACTGCTTTGAAAAAATGTTCATTGAAGAAGCTATTAATCCCTAATGATTGTCCATGCCGTGGATGTCTTTCCGTTGTTTGTGCTCAGTAAAACTGTAGGCTTAAACTTGATTGCCAAATTTAATTGATTTACATTTTGAGATATTTAATGTACCACGCATAACTGAACTATCTGCCCAGCTCCCGTAAAATAAATCATGTTCGATAGGGACATCATTGATAAGTTAAGATGGTTAGAATAAGAAAAAAGTCTGTAGTTGACAAACATTATATATGTCTAAGGCCATAACAATATGCTGTGCCGTGAGAAGTATTACATATGACTATTGCGCGCGCTGATTTTATATAGTGCGTACACTTCATTGACCACAGCACAGGAGCGATACAGCGATACAGCCGCAATGTCAACCTTGCTCTCTCCGACCCCTGTTTGTTTGCCCGTCGCGCAGCACGCCTCACACATCTGCCCAGGCTCTCTGTAGGAGTTCATTAGCAGAATTCGCCTGGCGGGATCTGACATTCCACACTGAGGGCCTCAGATGATTTCGAGGAACCCTCAATGGCTCTGCATTTTTTTAAATGCTTTGTCATTATTAGATACTTTTGGGAGTGAGTGTGTGACAGTCACTTTTCGGTCGAAGTTCTGTGTTAAGTTTGATGGAGAGGATAGGGACATTTTCACGACAAAGGCGAATTTAACCATTATTACAATTACAGTCTCTTCCATGTGTATCTTAACACGAAAGAGAGCTGTTCGCATACCTAGCATTGCACTTATCGCTTGAATTTCATTTTTTGTGAACCACTCTACTGTCATCATCAAAATGGAGATGAATTTTTAATACTTACGCACTGAAACATAATAGTGAACTACCACTCAGATTTCGCACATTGTTCAACAGAATATGGCTTTTAAAAGGCACGGAGGACAGATATCTACTGCTCAAGAAGATTATAATGTATTAATGTTCTGTTGCATTTACAGTAAAATAGTACCATTCAGAGAAAGCAATCTGTATAGCCTATTTGAGCTGCATATAGGCTACAGGCCTAAGCCTGTAAACATTATGTATAAAATTAAAAGTCGCATTAAACATCATTAAAATGAAGACGACATTATACAGTTATTATGTACTGGCATCTAGAACAATAGGCAAGGTGCAAGATCGAAAAATGGCAAGCCCAAGACATTTCAAATATGCTCTCTCTCTCCCTTTATGAAACTACACATGTAGCAGGCTTGATTTATCGGACTATTTATTTAATTTACTGATGTTAATACTTATCTCCATATCCTTACGACTATCTCTCTGCCTCAGCCTGACAGACTGAAAGCCACAACCAGTGGAAAAGAGCATCCTTATCTCCCAATCCATCCACCCATTAAATAACATCGATAAACAAGTTACTCACTTTTCACAATGGCGATGAGGTACAACAGCATCCACGGATCCATCGCCAAGATGAGAGCACATTCGCCGCGGGAGAAATATTTAATGGTGGCGCGTATCTATAGATGTGAACGCATTTAGATACATGCGCTGTGTTCTTTTTACTTTTATTCGACACATGCCATCGCTTATTCTGGTCTTCTCGGACGAGACATTTGTCTCTCAGTAGCGAGAGTAAAATCTGGTCACAGAATTCAGGTAAGCCGAGTGTACTCGTGTTGTGCTAAGCGATGCGACGAACTAGAAAAGCGAGTGAGGAGGTGGGGGGAGGATGGGCTAAGAGGAATACCTCTGAATTTCCCATCCCTTGGCACGCTGTACCGTTCGGGTTGTTTCCTTCTTTAATTAAAGAAGGCAGCTATGATTTAATTTTACACATGTTTTACGTGTACTCGTTCTGCCTAATTGTTTAAATGATGATTATCCAATCGTCATTTAAACAATGTGAAAATAGTCAAATAAGTGTATTTCTTTTAAATGTATTTAACTAATGGAATGTATGGTTTTCGCATTTAACAAAACAGTCAGATATAAATTTTTATATTAGGTCTTTCTTTTGTTGTTGTTGAATTATTTAGTTAAGATGTGCGTGCACCTCTGAGTTGTTGCTGCCTCGGATGCAACTGAGCAAGCTGGAGGACTTAAAGACACGTCACTCAGGCTTGGGGGTAGCAGGGTCTGATGCAGGGTGTTATCACTGTTGGTATGTTTCTCTCTCCTTGTCTGCTAGCGTCTACATTCTGTCTGAAAACGGGTATTACCAAAATCACTGCTTCAGTCATCGCATGCCTTTCAACCAGTGGTTCCATACGCACATCCACACCATGCTGTAATCACATTACATGGATAACAGCGCTGTAATCTTTATATCTGAGGGGTCTCCCTTCCTCCTCCTGTCAATCATGTCATCTCTCAGAGGCTTCAATGTCTATTTTCTGCATTTTTGTTCTCCTGGGGCATTTTCCTATGAGTGACCTCCACTCTACCTTCCCCCTGTTATAGGAGGGGGTGGCAGTGGGGGAGCAGGGAGCATAGGAGTTGCCAAGGCAAGGAGAAGGAAAGAGTGTGAATTTGCAAATAAATATCTGAGTTATATAACAGCACATATTGAGGGGGAGGGGAACCCTGAGAGGTCAGAGGGAGGTAGAAACTGGAGAGGTAGGGGTAACGAAACAGACCAGGGCGACGGCAGTGAACCAGAGAGATGAGAGGTGAAATGATGAGGAATAGAAACAATAAGTGATGAACAGATGGGAAGAAGAGAGGATGTGCTAGGACAGATATGAACGGCTAAATGTGGGAGGCCATGTTGAAGGATGGCAACAGAGAGGGAGGAAGGAAATGACATATTTTGAAATTAAGATGAGAGAGAAAAAAAGACAGAAGACCAGATACTATGTGTAAATAAATAAAATTACAATGTCCTCCTCCTTTCTTCCATCCTCTGTCTCTCTGCGTCTGACTTTCTCATACACTCTCTCTTTCTCTCTCTCTCACCACAGTGAAAGAGTTGACCTGACAGTGTGTCTCCTCAGTACAGAATGCTCTGAGTCTTTCTATGAATAATTAAAAAGCTGGGACCCCCCCAAGTGCTTCTGTCGCTCCCCGCACTGCCATCCTCAGCTCTGCTTTCTCCTCCCTCCCCCTCTCCCCCTCCCTCCCTCTCTCTCTCCTTCTGTTGCTGACTCTGCTGATATACTGTGACTAGGTTGACACACTGATTGACTCCTACAGATGTTGCTGAAGACTGACCGATCAATCACTTGATTAACGGACGCAAACTGTGTCCGAATTCACCGCTTGACTGATGTAGCAAGTGATGGATCGGTGAACGCAGCAGCGGGCACTGGAGCAAAGAGATCCAGTTCACTACTGGTGCAAAGGCCCGAGGCGAAAGACAGACAGACACACGCTCTGACAGACAGAAAGATCGGATGAGTTACTGACAGCCAGACTGACAGATGCACATGCAGATGTCTTGTGCATTGAGAAACTGACTGATACTGACTCATATAGCCGTGTGTAGTTGTACCCTCTAGCTCATCTTGACCTAGTTAATGCTGTGAATAACAAACCTCAGAAAAAGGAGAAATGCAGGAAGAATAAGCGAATGAAGATAAGACAGGAGAGGTAGGCTAGATTTAATAGCTGAGCACTGTGGGCTTTGCAGATTTGCAGTTTTTTTGATAAGGGCAGTGCCACATATTTGCATGCATCAGCACACTGAAAAGCATGGCCTAAGTGCTTGTTCATCTGTTGTGAAGTGTGCTTGTGCGTGTGTGCATATTTACAATGCTCCTTTTGTGTGGCTGTCTGTTTATCTCTCCCCCTCCTCTCTCCCTTCCTCAGTTCCCTGTAGAAATTGCCCTACCTCACTTCTACTAATCACCATGGCAACCTGGTAATCCCTTATCTAGCAGAAAAATTCTGACACACAGTGACATACGCATGCAAGGACACATGTGAAAACATTATACAACACATTCTTAGCACATACTCATATATGCCAATATATACCGTTGATGAAAACGCACATATTTATGTACATGTCCTCATTAGCATTTCGTCAAACAGCCCTCAGTCGTGGTATTGCTTTTATAGATAAATATACACATATGTTGCATCTCCCATGTGCATTTGTGATTATGTGTAATGGTTAATGTGGTGTGTGAGTGTGTGTGTGTATGTGCATGGACATGCTGAAGTCTAATTGATTTCATAGCCAGGTCAGTAGCTTTGCAGCCAAAAAACAGAGTGACTGAGTTCTTAACGGATGAGTATATGTTCACATGTGTATGCACTGCATATTCATACAGAAAAGAGGCTGTGTAGATCAGTCCAAACAGTTTCCCACACAAGAAGCAGTGAAGCACCTGAGATGGAGTTTGCATTCTTTGTGCATTCACTAACAATCTCAAAAACACAAAACAGCCCACTCTGCAGTCCATACATTTATTGTTAAACATTTTATTGATATAACAAATAATTCATGGTTATTCATGATCACACTGTATATATGTACAAAAGGCAACAACAAATATTTTTAAGGCATACTAAAATAAGCATTGGCACGCTTTGTCCAAAACAATGTTAAGCAATGATTCATTAAGACCGCCATCAGATGACTAACCAATTTATTTAGCACTGGTAAACATTATCATGAGTAAAACTATAAATAACCATCACTACACTGAGCAGATACATGTGTAGATGAAGCCCCTACACTTCCTATCTAACCTCAGTCCAGCCAATGAGAATCTTCACCAGTGCCCATCAAACAGAATCCAACACATGAACAATGATTGAGCTGATAGGAATTGATTCCAGGAAATTAGCTAACATTGGTTTCCATGGCAAAGGGCAATACTGAAGGTAGGGTATTGTATTGAGCTTTATCACTCCAAGGTTCACAATAAAGGGAGGGATTACATTCATTCACGATGCATGAGAGACAGAAATAAAAGAGAGAAGAGGCAGAAAGGGAGATCTCTTTGTACCAAAATATTCTTAATGTAGTGTGTCTGGAAATCCTAAAGCCCTTGGTGGAATGGATTTCTGTATTTATATTGTTGTAAGATTTGCATACAGCTTTTATAATAAGTTGGTGCAGTGTACAAGATTGTCCACCAGAGGGGGACTAGAGACTTGCTTCTCATGCTTGTGTATGAGGCAGACTGTTGAAGAGCTCTGCTGAAGGACTATTATTTTATCAAAAATTTAACAATAAACAGAGAGAGGAGGAAAAGCAAAAAGTGATACAGTGATGGGGTACAGAGGGTTATGTGGCAACCTTGTAAATATTATTGTCATTTATTTGAGTTGGCCATTGAAGACATGGGCATTGTTGTGATATGAATTGCTTTGATGACTTATGCAACTTGCTTTGATGTTCAGCAGAAAGACAAACATTTGGTCAAAGACAGAGCAACTGAGAGCGATGGGAGTTGGGTGAGATAGAGAGTGCCTGTGAGAGAGTGTGACAGAACCAGAGAGGGACATTCAGTTAGTCAGATAAAAGCCAGGACCTCAAACCTGCCCACAGATCTTTACATGTGTGTGTGTGTGTGTGTGTGTGTGTGTGTGTGTGTGTGTGTGTGTGTGTGTGTGTGTATATATTAGAGCTGCCATGATTAATCGGTCTGATTGCCCCCTAATGCTTTAACTGAGAAAACATTCTATGGGATATTATAATACAGCATGTGTTAAATTCAAGATCAAATTAAATTTTTGCTCAGTGTAAACATGACAGCTTATGTTTTACTTGACAGAAAATGTGACCTCACACCAAATCTAGCCATCATTTTCAACACTGGTTTTTAGCCAAGCTTTTGGTGCAATAAAGTAACATTTTCATGAACATGGCCAGTGTTTAGTTTGGAAAATTCCATGTGATTTAGACAACTTCTGGCATCTGTTGCACTTTAAAAGAATTTTAGAATCTGCTGATAAACTGATAAATTGAAGTGGATAAAACTGCAACATTTTTAGGTTTTTAAAAAACAGTTGATAGCCCTAATGTGTATCTGTTTGTGTGTGTATGTGCTTGTGAATGTGAGTTTGTGTATGTATAGTAAGAGAGAGGGGATCAGTAATGAATCACTCTAAAGGAGGGTGGGGACAACAGTCAGAGGCTGGGTCAGGGACAGCAGTCAGACGCTGTTCTGGGGGCAGGATCAGTGGGGCCGGGGCACGGGGTGCAGCAGGGTCATGTGCTCGGCCCCATTGAACGGCAGCCTCTGGGTGCAGTAGTGGTGCACCACCTCAGGGATGCTGGGGAACACACAGCTGCTCTGGTCCAGAGTGTAGCCATTCTCCTTCGTCTGAGCCACAATGATGTGCACACAGCCCTGACTGGTCCTGTGCAGGGAGGGAAATCACATGTCATACATACAGCTGTATTCTAAAATAGTCAACCTGTGTAGGGAATGAAAACACACATCACATATACAGGTGCATTATAATAAAGTTAGCCAAGCTGAGGCCTGTTTACTGCACACTCTACAAACAGACTCTGTGCATGTAGAGAGTTGGGTGGTTCTCTCTCAACTCAGTTAGCTACCTTATTCTGAATAATACTTCTAGCTATAAGCACTATCAGCTGCTATTTCTATAGTGTTTATAGCTACATGTATTATTCAGAACTGGTCCAATGACACTGAAAGGATCAGCCCCACTCAGGTAAGTGTTCTTGGTCAGACGGAGACAGCAGTCTCTGTCTGTGCGGGAAGGCTCAGGACACCGCATGACCCTCATGTTCATGATGTTCTGTCTTTTGAGAGACTCCCCTTCAGAGCGGGAATCCCCCAGGAGCCTGGACTTCCCTGAGGCCGGGAGACTGGAGCTGCCGTGCCAGTGCAGCGTGAGGTTGATGTTCGCTGCCTCCCTTGGATCACTACCAACAGTTAAGTGGATGTAGAAATTTCGACTGTGCCGTTGAAGTCACCCGCACATAGAGAGCAATTTGCAAGTTCCCAGCTGCCAAAAATGGACCGGAGACACCCGCGGTAATGTCTTACATGGTGTCATTCTCACAGCACTGTTTCCGTGCTGGGTCAATCCAAGCATCAATACCAGTTATTGTGAGGGGGCAGAGCAGGTGAGATAGGTTTTGGCCTATGTTTCCAGTTTGGAACAGCCTGGAGCATTTCTTTTGCAAGCCTGTATTTTTAAAATTATTTTAGTTTGTCTCTCATTTCAGGAACCCATAAGCCAGTGCACATGACACAAGCTTGAGCTGATGGAAGAAATTTCAATTTTGCCCTAAATTGATAAATTAATACAATGATTTTAATAAAGAAATGCAACGTAAGTCTTCCTGTCTCTCTCTCTTTTGCTCATCTTTTTGCTCAGGCACCACCACTCTCTCACTCACACAACCCACAGAGCACACAATTGCTTTGATGCTACTCACTTGAGGGCAATGGAGTACTTGCTTGTCCCTGATTCGCTGTTCCTCACAAGGAAGCTGGCCTCTTTACAGGACTGTAGCTGTGACTCCGCCTCCTGGCGTGTTACGCAGCCATGGTACCAGCTGCGGAGGGAGGATGGGAGCACGGATTTAATGAAATTAATTTGGCATACAAAACAAATCCTGTTTAACAGAACACTGTACAGTACTACACATTTTGCAAACACGTTTCATACTTATGTAATGTTCCATTATACATGCACAAGAACACAAGACAGGAGTCTCACCAAACACTCACACATACTCTCTCACACAAACACAAATATATACACACTTACACAAAGACTCACATATATAAACCTTCATTCACAAACATCCACATACTCAATACTCACACAAACACCACGGCACACACATCGCACATACATACACACCTTTGCTTCTCCAGGGGTATGGTAGGGTCAACTTTAGGGGACTCAACCTCTGATGTGGGGCTGGGAGAGGAGGGCGGTGGGGGCGAGGATTTAAGGATCTTCTGGCTCAGGCTCTTTTGTCGCAGGTGCTGCCGTGTGAGGTGAGGGGGATCCTCTTTGGTGGGGGACAGGCGCTCGATTCCCTCAAACTGAGCTGAAAAAGGAAGAGAGGGACAATACGTGAAGAGATAAGACATTAATAGAACAATGCTGCATACCATGTGGAGAGCTGTGGTAGTTCCACGTTCACATAAATTACAGGCCGCACAGAGCACACTCGATTATAGAGTATGTAGGAAGTGCTAAGTGCAGACAATCTAGCCCTTACACTGTCTTGTTCTCTGTACATTTCACACTGGTATAGCAGAGAAATGAAGCATTGAGCTGAGTTTATCACTGTTCTGCAGAGATGTGGACTAATGTGGAACAGAGTTAAAGGTGCCTTTTGAGTAATTATTCTGCAAAGATGTGACATTGTGGGGCTGAACCTTGTGTGTGCATGTGTAAGTGTGTGAGTGTATGTGTGTGTGTGTGAGTGAGTGTACCTGACAGGACCCTCACGATCTCTTCTTTCTTCCACTCCCAGGGCAGTTCGTACTCAGCAGGCGGTCGGGGGTCTAGCTCTGGCCGGGTGACAGGAATCCGGACTCCCCCAGCCTCCCCCTCAACTCCACCCTCATACGGGGTGTCGTATATTAGTGGGGGGCTTGGTCGACCCTCCTCAGGTGCCCCCTCCCCCCCCTCCAACAGGGTACATTTCACACTCAGCAGATCCTTTGATCCCCTCCTCCGTATTTCTGTGTAGGGAAAAAAAACTTTGTTATTGATTTGTTTTTTAATTGCAATGTATTAAATTATTTAACCAGGAGAGTTACTGAAAACAAGTTCTCATTTACATTAAAAGCCAACCCGAGAGGCCAAAGACACAGCAATGTCACATCACCAGTCTCTACAGCACTATGTACAGTCTGCACGTCTGGGCAAATGAATTAGGGACATAAGAATACATAATAAAGAGAGTAAACTATTCAGCCCATCAAGGCTAATCATTTACCTACAATGTAGAGAAGATCCAAGTCTGTCAACATCAGCTAACAAAAGACAGAGGAAGGAAGAACGTAGGATTCCATGATAACTACAGAGGCTTAAACTACAGAGGGGCAATGTTTCGGTTTGGTCTTCACATATCCGTCTATCATGCTGCCTGAACTGACGAGCGTGTTGTATTATCTCTGAGTTTGATAAATGTATCTCCGTAAGCTAATACCCAAGCCCAACCCACCATTAATCTTCACTTTCACATCACGCCCTTGCTCTTGGCTCCCTTGCAGAAGAGCTGTCTGACTTATGACTGTCATGATGAAAAGTTTCACAAAGAACAGTGTCAAGAGGCTGCTTCTACTATGACAGCACATATTATTAGTAGATCCTCCGAGTAATAAAATAACCAAGCATCAGTGGGCTCACTGACCATTGTTTCTGTGAATGGGTACATTTTTTAACATATTTGTTTAACAAGCAACCACTGCCCCATTTATGCTGGAAACTGATGTTGCTAAAAGACTGAACATCACCAACAACAATAACTTTCATATATGATTTTTAAAGAATGTAATAGGCTGATATGGTTTAATCTGTGTTTTGATGGGGTGGGAAATCTATTCTGATAAATTGATTTTTGAAATTAGGTTTTATTTTCATTACTATATGGTTCTGAACAGTAAAACATGCAAAAATTATTTTGATTCTGGATATCCACACTGCTCAAACATTTGTGACAACGGAAGGGTCATTCTTCACAAAATAACAATTATTTAAGACAAACCACATACACTACATCCAAAGCTTAGTTCCCACAGTGGCTCAGAAAAGACAAAATTGCAGAAAGCAACTGGCAAATACAACTGAAAAAACTAGGGTGTGCATGCACTTCAGTAAACAACTATTTCAAATTACTCTATTTTTTGTGTTCACTTCAAGCTAGTACAATAACACTTAAGGGTTTTACACTGAGCCAGTATGTAAGTGAATGTTATTTCTTGAGTCTATACAACTAACTTTAATAGCTTTCTACGTAACTGTAACCTCACAATGTTCCTGGCCACTCACTGCGTGGCAGGGCCATTGTGTGACTGTTCTGAGTAAAACAATGGAGGAATGAGATGAAAGGTCAAGAGAGCACGTGATTGGCTGACTAACTGGGCCTCTTCCTGGATTCTGGGAAGTGATTGGGAGAAGGCAAGGGGTGGGCTTTCTTACAAATGGGGTGGGGGAAGCATGTAGCAGAAGGGGTTCAGTGGGGGGCAACTTCCTATTCAGAGAATGGGACCAGGAAACAGAGACAGGAAACAGGAAGTAGAGACAGGAAACTGCACCCATTGTCCCAGCACAACATCGTCACTATGACAACTGCCAGGGAAACCAAACTAGGGAGCAGGTTTAAGTACATTGTTTCTTTTTTCCCTGTCGGTTGCTATATTTTCTCCTTTTCTCTCTTTTTCTAGGTATGACAAACCAACACCAATAGAATTACACACACACACAGCCTGTTAGAAGGACAGAAGCACACAAGGTCATTGAGGGTCACCTGTAATGATCTGCTGAGCGTCATAGGGCTCCATGTACCCGTCATTCTCTCCCTCTCTCTCTGCCTCTCTTTGCTCCCTGGTTCTCTGTGCATCAAAAGGGTCTGCATAGTCCTCCAGAATGATCACCTAAAGGGAGAAATCAACCACTTACTATCCAGTGTACAGTGTGTAGTAATGGTTATGAGGCTGGGGTTGTATGTGACAATATTTAACTGAATTCCATTTCAGGCATTGAAAAGACTGATGTCAGTTTTTAAATACAATATATTCAGCAAGCTTTAATCTGATGTTATATTAAATACATTTTAATACATACATTTTTTGTCACAGAGCCAGGGAATATAGCCAATACACAATTGATGGTGCAAGCTACAGTTCACACCAGTTTAAAGTGATTAAAAAAAACCATGTATTAAGAGGATTGCTGAGAATTTGTGTGTGGAAAAGGACAAAGTGAATAGTATGGTAGCGGGACTGTGCTGATCACAACATTAAGAATAGGTCTGAGGTTTTTGAGATACAGGAACAAATACCTGAAAAACAGAAGCACACAGAGCTATATTGGCAAAGGACATGTTCCTAGAAATGTGAATCTGGGCCACCTCCGCTGTTCTTCCCCTGTCCCTACTATTCTATCTTTTTCCTTTGTCTCACACCATCCTGTCGTGTCCTTTTTACGATCAAAAAAGTTGTAGCCAGAGGCACAGTCACAATGGAGGAGGTTAGCATCTAAGTGTCAAGTGACACAATTCTTTAAACAACCCGATAGTCTTTATTGGAGGTTGAAAGAGAAGAGGAAAAAGAGAGGAAGGGTGTGTGTATGTGTTTGTGTGTGGTTTTGGGAGGTAGGGAGAGGAAGACAGAAGGAGAGGGAAAAGATTAAACTTGCAATGTAGCATATTTGGGGTGAGTGGTGGGGCAGTAACTCCAATAGACTCATCAACCAAGTGTGCGCTACATGGGGTGGATGGGGGGAGGAGGACAGGGAGGAAAGGGAGGGAAAGACAGACAGAGACAGAGACATGAAGGGAGGGATAGACACAATGGAGCAGAGACAAAGGGGGGAGGGGAGAAGCGTTGAAACTATGATATCGCCTTTCATAACTTTAACTCTTTAATTATTTTCCAGTATCAATAATAACATAAAAGCCATAGTTAACGTTATCAACAAGAAACCGAAACAAGTTTACATCACACTATACTCCTGTGCAATCAGTCTTACATTAACTAGGTGCTATGACCTGCTGTGGTCGTGTGTTAACTCAGTTAAAATTGTTGGCCTCTTGTTTAAGTATAAAAAATAACTACTCTATGAGCCTGAATCACTGCTGACCACACCTGCATCAATCACAAGTTCAGCAGAATGCATTTATACTGAGCCTACCAGCATTACATCAAGCAAATTAGTTGGAAACATCATTGGTCAAGGCCATTGCCATTATCATGCATTAAATAAAACACAGATTGGCATGAACTGGATGCATTATGTATTCAAATGAAACATGGTTAAAGATTAATACAAAGATTAATCTTTGTAGCAGGCCACAATGCCGTCAGATGGCTAAATGTGACTTACAATCTAAATCAATAACGCAGAAATTGTAGCCAGAGTAGAATACCCTCTAACTTTACTCACCGTTTCTGTCTTGCTAGCTGCCGTTCCTTTCTCTGTTTCTGGTACCACTTGACCACCAGTACCGCTGTTGTAGTTTTGGTTCTTGTCTTGTTTGTCTACCTTTATCAGCCTGCTGATATAGGTGTTCGCCAAACTTGAAGTTTTAAGTGAACGATGCTCTTCCAATCCTGTTTCTAACTTGGAGTTTTTTCGACCCTTTCCTGGAATTAGGCCATCCCAAACTTTGCCGTCTTTAGTGGAACCGCCTGTACTAGTGCCATTTCGTCCAATCTCCATAGACGAATTTTTCCGATTTCTACCGGACAGGAGAGAACCCACCCCGCTACTAATTCCTTCCACCGCCGAATTTTTGCGCTGGGTCCCTTTCATGCCCCCCAATTTGGTCCCTGTCCCGGCTGCCAATACCGGCTTGGTTCGGGTTTGAGAACCTGATTCTGAAGCGGAACGGATCCTGTCGGTCCCGTTCTTCAGAGTCATGGGAAAATCTTTGAACCACTTTGAAGCCATGGACGCTTATTCTGAAAGAGTAAAAATCTATATATCTTTTAAGTGCTTTTATTCCATACGCTGACTATGATGCACTTTAAAGAGTTATCCACACACACCTGTACATTAAAATAGTGTCAGAGAGGAGTATACTATAAGGTTATGACAGGTTCTACTGTTTCTTGTGTTGCTGCTACAAATCGGCTATTGTTAGGCTATTACTTCGGATGAGCTTATTCTCACTACTAACTTTTGCTTTAACCTGTCACTTAATGAACTAGCTTTAGGTTATTATACAACGCAAGACTAAAAACTACAAGCTGAAGCTTATATTACACATATGATACAATGCGATTAAAATGATCTTATCCCATCTATCTTTTCTTTCTTTCACTTTCTTATCCCCCAACTACACCTTTCTTACCTTCCTTTTATTTCACATTGGTGTTGCCTATAATTTATTATATATCCTTTCTCCCTCTACGTTTCTGGAGCTATTCTCGTAGAATAAAGAGTAGCCTTTGGAGCGGATATACTCGGAAAAATTGGAAGTTTTTCTTGACACCTTCTGAAGATCCCATTCCCAGAGCGTCTAGACGGAGCGACTGTCCAGTACTGAATGGGGACTCGAAGAAACCGGGGTCCGAGGTGAACCAAGGCAGTGGTTTATGGGTTGGTTCGAAATGAGACTGTGTGTGCTCGTGTGGGGGGGGGTGCGCTCGTGGGAGGGAACAGCTGCATGCTTAATAATAGTGGAAGTTCAAAGCAGAGTAGCAAAGAAGGTAACATCGATCACACTTCGCACTCACAATTAAGTAACGATTGTCTACGTTGTTTGTACAATGTTATACACATAAGAAACGACAATGCAAAATACAACAAATACATGATTCATTCTCAGAACATATCTAAAACGAACAATTATCGACTCTGCATAATGATTTGCATTATGACAGAGCTAAGACTGTCACACTCAACGAGCAAAGTCAGTTTGACCAAACTTTTCAAGATTTGCAGCTAGTCCCGACGCCTGAGATGTCCGTCGGGTCTGAATATGAAACTTTACAGGTATAAACTACTACAGAAAAAATGGTTAATGACAAATCAACTCACACTTAAGCATACGATTTCATGTACTTTGTAACGCTTCCCAACGGGCGCTTACACCTCTGCTCAAATGTTACTTCGGTTACGAAGTAAGTATAAAAATATAGAGGTTCATTGCAAAAGAATTACATTTAGATATCTAAAATGTATGTTTTTTTGTGGTAAATACAGGTATCTTACAGTATAATCGCTTTTGCCTCTCTACTGTATCAAGGATGTTCTTTGCAAATAAAACAATAGACAGTTACTACTTCTGACTAATCATGATCTCATGTAGGTGGGACTCAAATTGAAAGGTACTTTCAGTTCAGAGATGGAGACTAGCCCAGTCACTTTAATCGACCTTCAAAATGCATGGGCCAATCATGTAATCTATGCTAAAATGAATACATTATATCCTGATGCTGTAACAGAGCCTGATTGTTTGGAATTGAGACTAGTAGGGGCCAAAGCGCTCCACTTGCCAAAGGATTCAGTAGTGTGAAAAAACATTGGCAGAAACCTACCAACATAGCCATCCCTACCAAGGCAACGTTATGGTCAATTGTGCACAATGCCACCACTGACACAGTTGGAATTTACTGTTGGAATCTGCTTCAAATTACTTTTGTTCTTTTTGTGACCAAGGTGATGGAATTTACATTATGTATGGGTACTAAACTGGAGAAGCTGATGGCAGCAAATATCAAGGAAAACATACCATGGAATTCTCCTGGGCCCGAACAACTGTATGCCAGCAAGCTAAAGACCAACTGATGCAGATGTTAGTAAAGATGTTATCCTGCATGCAGTTTGTTTATAACCCTTAATAAACATTAATTTCATCATTTACATTGTTTGATAAAATTGTTTGATGCCATTTAAGATGGCAAGGATAACATGAATCTCAGTGTACATTGACTTTAATTTCTGTCTGGTAGCTGTAGAAATATATGTGTATTTGGGGAACACAAAAACGTATGCATTTGGACCTATGAGCCAGATTTTGTTCTCGACATCTCTAAGTTATTGTTTGTAACAGTTATTATTTTGTGTAAAACTTAGTGTCACCAATGTTAATGTTTCTTGCAGGGGTTTGCAGACATTGTCTTGGTAGGTGCCAGGGGGCACACATTTTTTGTATTTAACTCGAAAACATTTTCAGATTCATCTGAGCTTAACTGTTTTACATCATGCAAAACTGAACATTTTCACTGTGATGGAACTTTACCTCAGTGGAATGCAGTTTCCTGACAATTTAAAGTACATTTAATAACTATACCATGAACTAAATTCAATGCCAGCAGTAACCATGAAGTACAACTATTCATTCTACTTTACATTTGTGTACTGAAAATTTACAATAAACAACCTTGAATTCCCTATTAAAAACCCAGCAGCACTCACAATAATGTTCAATAATTTCCAAGACATGCAAATCTTAGAAATATAAAGACTCATTTAAGCCACCTCCATACTCAGCATATGAGGGCCAGCTTTTCTTTATTTTCAAAAGCATCCAAAGAAGATTTCAAAACTATACTTCAGACAGTTTATTGTAAATGTAAACTATACAAATTCCCAAGTTATCCATTCATGTCATAAAATAACAAGGACAAATCTACTTATGGTCCAAAATTCAGCCTTTGTTTCAACATAAAACAGCCATCAAAACAGCAGTCCAGTCCCAGTGGGGGTTTACAGTGTTGTATCCATACACAGCCATCCAGATCCAACCAAAAGACTATGATCAGCAACACCATCACATCTACCAGTGACTCCACTCTCATCTCAGAGTGTTAACCAATGAGAGCACCCCATCTGGGCCTGAAACTTCTGCCCACATATCACAGAGGTCTAGGCCATGTCTGCACAGTAAGGCTGAGCCACCTAGTGGTTGCTGACTCAGGCACAGTCAGTTTGATAGGGATTAAGGAGAGCCATACACTCTAAACAAATCTCATTTTTATGCTTAGACTGAATTTATGATGCAATACAGTGGTCAGCAACTGTCTGTTACAGCAAACCTGGCAATAGGAGCTTTGACTGGCAGTCAGCCATGCCTGTTATCTGTTTGACTGACACTGCTGTTCCTGACTCTGTGTGAGTGATGCAGGTTGATAATACTGCAGTCTGACATGCAGGCTTGCTGAGGCATGTCAAGGTGGAGGTGATGGCTTTTAACATGACACACAGATGATACAATGCACTAACCAGTAAATTTCATTGCCTTTCTCACAAATAGCTGATGAAAAAAAGCTATGGCTCAGGGGACCATGGTGTAAATGCTTCCATCATCATCCTCCCTGTCTACCAGTGATTTGTGACTTGTTTCTTAATGACCAAATAAAGTGGTAGATTAATGCAGTTAACTAACCTCACCTGGTTTCTTGGGTCTGAACTTGTTTTTGAATAATGTTGTGTATGTCAATACATTCATTCTCAAAAGACTCACAGAAATTACAACAGAAGTAACAATTGGTCTATACTTTTAAACCAGTCAGTGGACTTTTGAGTAAAGCTCGACTAACTTCTGCCACTTTCTTGAAATCATTGACTGGAATCTGAGGGTGGATAATTCATGACAGAATAAGGACATAAATACATTCCGCGTCAGAATGATCTAAGTGAATTGCATTGAAAAGATCAGGTCAGACACTGATTAGGGTAACAGTGTGCCTTAACAGTAGGTAGAACACAGTTTGATACAGAAGATTTAGCTATGTATGTTATATATAGCTATGTACTTGAGTTTCAACTCTGATTCCTCAAACAGATGGAATACTGCCGAAGACAGAACTTGTGCTTGCACCTTCCAGCCCTGGTGTGATCAGACACTTTTTGAACTTACATTTGTACTTTATAGTAGTTCCATCTAGTGGTGTGTTGAGGTAACAGTCCAATGTGGAAGAATAATACTGAATTCTGTAACAGAGATTGCTTAAATCTACACTACTTGTTGTGTTTCCTTCTTTATAAACCTTTTTAATTTGTGCTGAATGTTGGTCCGTTTTAACATGTCAGGCTGAAGCTTGGTTTAAGTTATTGTGTGTACTCATGTGTAGCCTATGCATTTTGATAAGTGTATTGACAATATTGATTTCAAACCCAATGATGAAAACAAATGTAAAATATACAATTATGGAGTCACGATTTGGCACTTATACACATATATGGCATACACGATACTGATGAAAATATCAGTTGACATGAATTAGTATATACGTAAAGTTGAAATGAGGCAAGGTTTATGTTTTTTTATTATTCAAGTTTTTATGAAGGGCAGGAACGATAAAGCCTTGACTGATGGCCCAGAAACCAACTGGAGACCTACGCTTTGTGTCAGTCATAATAGATTGACATAATTACCACACCAATATGCATGGAAGACATGTTTCCAGAGGTACCACCTACAAATCTGTTCTCAGCCAATAAAATAATCCCTCGGGGCGGGGTTGGGCGGGATAGCTCCCTATCGGTCTAAAAGGTAACAGGTTGTACGACCGCAGCAATTTCTCTCTCTGTACAATAAACACCAGTGTTCTACGTAATGTATTTATTACTTTCATAGGTAACACTGGACATAATTTAAAGCACAGTTCAACAGACGGGAGAGTATTGAAGAAGACCTAAAATCGATTAAAAAAAAAAAAAAATAGCCAAGGATCAGGACTACTTTGACAGCAGCAGCAGGTATGTGGACTGTAGCTAGCTAGCCTAGCTAATGTTAGATGGCTGGCAGGCTAGCAGAGGGAGCGCGCCGACAACGTTTAGCCAGCTTTGTAATTGTTAGCGAGCTAGCTGTTTATTTAAGATATCTGATTCGAAGTAGCTAACCTATTGCCATTTTTACTCACTGTTTTTATTTTGTATTATTGGTACATTTCATTCATGCAAAATGTAATTTTGGAAATCTTTCAAGAGGTCTGATTTGAATTCACATTTATATGGCTAGTTGGTGTTTTATGGAATGCGGAGGCTAGTCCGCGTTTAGCTAGCTAGCTATTTAACGTTGTCTAGTTCCATTATTCGTTTGATAAGTACATTGTTTGCTGTAACTTGCTATTAACACTTAGTTACCAGGTAGGAAAAGTGTGCTGTTCACACCCGACAAGTGAGCAGGTGCAGCACCTGTGGCGCTCGCGAGACGTCTGGAACGCTAGCCAAGTTCAGTATAAAAATATTTAGCTAACTTAGCACTGTATAATTCCCACTTAAGCAATATTGTGAAAAGTACAATTCTTGATAGTATTAACATTAATTTCCATGTGTTTCACAGCTCTCTTCCTAAGCCATTTACGCCGCCTTGGTAATTAACTGGTTAGCTAGCCTCCCTATACAGCGGATGAAAATATGATGGCTTGTGTTTTACTGTAGGTTACTTGGGCACATATTTGGTTAAGTTATTAGCTAGCCAACAAACAAACGAATTTGGTAGCTAACGTAAATGTACTATATTGCACTAAATCTGTCAATACAACGTTGTTATATTCCTTCAAAAAAATAGATAACAGGAATGTTGCACTTCCCTTTCTGTAAGCCTCAGACAGGAGACGTCTCCCTGCCAAAGCACACATTATCCTAATGCAAGCCAGTCAGGTATCAAATGTTCGCTTGCTAGCACCACCAAGTTTCAGTTGAAGCAAGGTCGATACTGAACAGCTAGTGTGACGCAACATTTCGATACTGAGAACAACACATTCTTTGCTGTGTAACCTTTTGGCGATAACGTTAGCTGGTCTCTGATTTATCAGCAGTTGCTGTAACCTACCCGCTACACTCAGACACATTAAAGTATTTTGGTCAACGAGTCAATATGATGTATCTGCTTTCACACACGTTCTATCTCTGCTTTAACTAGATTAGCTCCAAAAATCGTCCTTGTATTTGGTCATTTGGATTTATCTTCTCTTAGTTATGCGTGTACTTGGGACATGTCTATTTACATTGATGTTATAGTTGTTTTAACCGTTGTTACATGAGATAACACAGTGTATTAAAGATTATCCTCGGGGCTTGTCTTTCCCAGATTGAATGATGTGTTGCTTTGGTAAATACGTTAGATTCCTTCAAGAAAGAACGCGTGCAGGTATGCCAGTTATCGGCAGCATGCAAGGTGTTCTTCGAGAAATAAGGAATGTGTGGGACAGTAAGAGTGTCCTCTGTTCTTCTTTTCTGTAAGGTGTTGTTTTGAACTATCTGGCAACCCTGGAGTCCCTTTTGTAATGCCAATGAGGCACATTTGAATTTGAGAAGGAAAAGAAATGCTTGTTTGTTTGGGTGTGAAAGGAAGTGAAATGGTTATTCTGAGAGAGCATGAGCACATGGACAGTGAGTGAGTAAGTGAGTCTGTGTGTATGAGCTAGAATAAGTGAGACTAATGGAGAAAAGGCAGCATAAAAACAATCAGAATTAAAACAGTCCATTCTCTCTTTATCAGTTTGTTTGCCACATACACGCAGACCCACTAGTATCACATAGAAAAGGGATTTGTGCACCTATGTAGCTATCGGTATTAGGAAGCAATGACTGATAAAAGATCATGGATGTTCTTGCTTGGAGTCCCTTTTCTCTGGATGAACAGAACAGTTTTGGGGGAAAATGGAAGTGATTACTCAGACTTGATTCTGTATCTATGAAACAGCAAAATAGTGAGGCTCTAAGATCCATTTGATTTTTTCATGATGGAAAAATTTTGCATATGCACAGGGGAGACTTGGGCCATCATCAGAGCTTTTTATTTAAGGTGCTTTATAAATACTGGTCCAGTAGACAGCATTTGGGGAACTTAGGAAATGTTGTGCTTCAGGGAGAGAGAAGAAAGATCTTTTCACCATAGCTGCTTCTTGATTCCACTGACTTGAGGGGGAGGGTCTTAATTGAATTTTCAATTCTGACTGGTAATAGAAAGATAAGTAGGGCTCAATTCAATTTAAAGGAAGGAAAATTTACATTTTGAAATCGAGGGCTTTAGAGCGCAGTAATAGCCTCTGTGTCTTGGGACTCTTTTTTTCCCCATATTGTCCTGGTTGCCAAGGGCCTTGGGGCATATGAGAGGGCAGGGTGGATCAGTGCAGGTACTCCCTTCTATTAAAGCCAGATTGGAATGTTGCTTGAAAAACAATTGGATGGAGTGCAAGTCCTGAAAGCATTTTCAGCTGACTAGCTGAAAAACATGAAGGAAGGACTGAGAAAGTTGGTTGCACACTTGTTACAGAAGTACTCCCCCACCGTTCCCCAAAATTAATTTTTATCGAATTTCAGTGTGATAGCCAACAGGAACGTTCATTGCTGCACCCATCAGTGTCGTGCCTCGTTCTGTTGCCTCCTCTCCCACATTAGAATGTCACGGCACCACTGCTCACATTCTGATGTGTAATGGCAGTGCTGATTGTGAGCGGGCCAACTCTGGTGCCTGGCACAGGCAGGTGGGGGGGCAGGTTTGTACTTCCTCACAGTACCCCTTAATCCACTGTGTTGCTGCTCGCTGTTGCAGTAAGTCTCCCTGCGCTCAGTCTCACCAGGACAGACTGGCTTTCCCTCTCCTCTCACTCAAACCACTATATGTGCCAAGTGAGCTTGGAAGGGCGAGTGGACATTCTTGGCAGCCGGCGTATGTACATTCTTTGTTTAAACATTGCTCATTAACTCTTTATGTTTTCTTGTGAAAAAAGTAAACACTGAAACACTGGTTCCAGTTGAATTGTCTATTTTGTATTGTTGACTTTTATTTTCAATTTATGAATTATACTGAGTGTAGTTATAGTCGTTATACTCTGCAGTGTTTCCTTTGTTTGTCAAACTTGTCTCACACCTTTGTTGAGCTCACGCACTAATGACCTTTTTATTTAATAGAGTATATGCAACCGGATGCACAAACCTCAGTCGTGGTCACATGATTAAACAGCTGTCAAAGTGGCACTCTGTTAACTCCTACTGCAACAGAGGTGTCAGATTCCAGTCCTGGAAGGCTGTTGTTGATTTGCTGATTCAAGGTGTATTTTCCCCAAAGTGAACATTATTTCCGATGCTTAAATTGATTTCCGATTAAAAGGACACCTCAAAAACCCTGCATTCTGAAGCTCTCCAGAACTCCACTGCTCTCCCCTGTTCCACACCTTCCTATCTGCAGTGGACTGTAGTTATTTATCCATTGGGAGAGCAGGGTTAAGGGAGCAAGGGTCAGGATCGTCGTCTTTCGGCAGGATCAGTCAGATAGACTGTACTGACCCTCCAAAGTTGAGCCAGTGGCCGAATAAACTCAAATTCCCAAGCTTATTATTCATTCATTTTTACCATTCAGGCAGCATGTAGTGCTTGGATAAACATTCACACAGTTTTCACATCAACTTTGGCACGAAAGCAGGTGACAAAGAACAAGGCCAGAAACACTGAATGAGGAATAAGAGGGAAACGACTGATGATCCAGTCATGCAGAGTCCCTGTGTTTAAAGCTCAGACAGAGAGTGACACTCAGTCAAACAGATAGACAGAATGAGCGTGGCGGGAGGAGAGGAGGAGGTAGAGAAAGAGAGGGAGAGGGAAAGATGCGTTCCCAGCATTGCTGCCCTCGTTTTCTGCTCCACATCATTTGGACAATCGGATGGGTCCCCCCCGGGTCCTCCGGCAGAAACACACTGGACAGTACTGTTGTTTGCTGCTTCCTGATGCTCTCATTGACACACTGACACACAAAGGAAATGGCTCAGCTGCACTTTACCGAAGAGGGCTCGACTGCCAAGGCTCCTTGTCTGCAGATGCTGCAATAAAGACTGGATTGGAGTGGGGGGACACTGAAGTGAACCACACTCATCTTTAAGTAAACACTCACAGAGTCTACAGGTGCTCTTCTTAGCTTGTGGAGTCCTCACTAGTCAGTTTGATACAATGGTGCAGGCCTGAACTTCCCCCTTGACCTTTTTAAGGGGGTCTTTTGTCTTTGGTTGAGGCACTGGAATTTTTGAATGGAATACCACAAAGCGACGTACAGGAGACCTTTGCCATTCCTCGGGGGATGCGCTCGAGAGATTCCCACGATTGGAACAAAATCCATACAAGGCAGAGAGACTCAACTGCAAAGGGAATTTTGGTCCTTACTCAAAAGACAACCATGTGTTTAGCGTAAAAAAACAACAAAGTCATGCATTAAAAAGGTAAAAACTTTGTTTATTATTACATTGTGAAAGCAATATAAATTGCAAAGGAGTGAATTAATTCACTCACATACACAGTACCCCTGGTCACATGCACATTTACACCCCAGACGTTCCCCACCCAACCCATTCGCCACCCTGCCAAGACCATTAGCTTAGGCAAAACATTGAATATGTAGACTACATTCAATTAGTTATGTGGTGAGTGTGGTTATTGTGTTCATATATGAAATATTAGAAGAAGAGATGGCTAGCTTACCCCTGCTAAACATTTTCATATGGGGTGGCCATCTTCAATTGTTTTTCCAGAAAACTAAACAAAAGTTGGATGTTTGCCAGCCTGTGTGCTTCAGGATTCATCCAAAAGGGCCTTTCTCAGATGGCAGGCGTGGAGCTGTGACATTCCCCCTTATCTGTAGCTTCCACTGGAGAGAGGCTTCTTCTTGGGGGGAGTTGCTTGTTCAATGACTGCCAGGCCTGGCTTGCTGATAGCAGCTCTCACCCACACATTCAGTAGATGTGGATCGATAGTGTTTGTCAGATTGTCCAGGTCTAATTTCATAGTGCCCTTTATCGTGGCACTGCAGACTCGTATCCAGTGCCTGACCCACATGGGTCCAAAGGGAAGATGTGAGTAAGCATTATTTCACAATAGGCTCATCACAGTGTGTTGTTTGGGCCACACCTACAGTGTGCTATCTCAGTCTTTGCCTCACCTGATTGATCATGCTGTCTTCCCCCTCTGTTCTTCTTGTAATAATGCATGGAAGATCCTTGTAGTGCACCACTGTGTAGTTCTTTGTTATGGTGTGGCACTCTATAAATTACTGTTCTGTGCTATGTTGTTCTTTAGTGTGCTGCGGTTCTGTAGTGTCACATGCCACAACTTTGTGATGACTGTTGTAGTGTGTCGTTGTATAAATTGTGAATCTGTGGTGTAGAGTTGTGTGGTCACAAATATTGGGTAAACTGGATTGTTACCCCCTATGTTGAGTTATCTGATATTCTTAATTATGGGAAGGATTTGGTTGGTGATTGGAGCTTCCAGTGCTTCTGAGCATTTGCAACTCATTCCTTAATGATTTTTTAAAAATATACATTGTAGCGGAATGTTTCATCATCAACCTAATTCTATAGTTTAGTATGTTAGGCTCAGTAGTGTTCTGCATTTCATTTCATGTCTATGTACTTTACCTTGCTATACACTGAATATTTGTTATTGTTGTTCTGCTCAGAACCAAGGAACTTCTCTGATGATATAACGAAGTTCCAGAAAAATGAGGAGTGGTGCAGGGTTGGGTTCCCTTCTCCTGGAATGAAAGCATGACTTTTATCGCCAGTACAAACTGATAAGAGGGATACTGTGCAGAAAGAGAACGGGGGAGGTGTGGAGGAGAGGTAGTGAGGTAGTGAGGTGGGTTAAAATAGCGGAAGGGCAGGAGAATGAGATTAAAGGAAAGTATTTACAGTAGCCCTTAAGCTTCAGCCGTTCTCACAGCTTTTACCCATGTTTAATGGGGCATGCTGTGAAATCAGTGTGACAACACTGTTAATGTTAGTCATGATAATAAAGCCCTTCAAACAGAAACTGGGTGTGGGAGTGAGGAGTGAACGTTACAATAAAGACAGAAGAAACACTGAAGGGCCACTGCAGGTAAAGAATTTATTTCCTCACAAGGAAGTGTATTAGTTAGGAAGACAGGTGCTTTTGGATCAGTAGATCTGATTTACACCAGTAATGGGTTTAATAGTAAAGAATTGGGAAGCATGACATTTTTTTTTGAACCCAATAATATTTAGAGCTCAGCCGAGCTGCCAATCGCAAGCTTTGAAGTTTAAGATCTAATAAAAACACACTGCTCACCTCAGCAAAACATAATTATTGGTTGAGATCATTGTAATTGAGGACATATGATAGGTGCACCCTTTTTGGGTTTACAATGGGATTTCAACATTTACAGTGCAATTAATAGTTTTATTCAGCAGTGTTTATCTCCTGCCTCATCAACCAACAGTGATTCCTGTGTTCTGAGTTCCTGCAGTATGTATGAAACTGACCAGAAGTGCACCACTGACTGCGCAGTTCAGCTGAAGTGGCTGCAGAGTGAAAATAAGATGCAGCTGCAGGCATGTGGTGCTGAGGATGCATGTGCTCGGCTGCACCCCTACCGAAATGATGGGGTGGGCTCCTGGGGTGGACTGGGGATAAGATCATGTGTTCAGAAATGGAGAGCACGTGAATACATGGGGAGTAATATATTGGGAAATATCCACATTCTTTTACTATGAGACATTCCCATTCAGTGGGCACAGTAGAAGTAACCGAAACTGAGTGAAAAGGTGTGTTTGTGTATGTGTGTGTTAGAGAGATGGAGAGAAAGGGAAGGAGAAAGGAGTCCAGGTTAATGACTGATGAAGGTCACAGTGACGTCCACAGAATGCCAGAGCAGCAGTGCTGCCCAGAGACAGAGGGAAATACCATCAGAGCCAAGAGCCATAATCCACTGGAACAGTTCCCCAACTTCCTTATTCCTTGTGTGTGTGTGTGTGTGTGTGTGTGTGTGTGTGTGTGTGTGTGTGTGTGTGTCTCTGCCTGTCTGTCTGTCGGTCTGTGTGTGCACATGTGTGTGTGTCTCTGCCTGTCTGTCTGTCTGTGGGTGTGTGTGTGTGTTTGTGGGCAAGCCTAAATGTTTTAGGTTTTGAGACAGATCCAGATTAGTGGATTATGATAGTGGACCTAAGAGGATTGAAACCCCCACATCATGCGTTTTGGGGAATTTAGTGTAGACTTGGTGTTTATATTTTGACTGATGGGAAGACATGATATGATTTTTATTTTAGGAAATTAATAAACACTCCACCAATGGTCATTGTTTTTTTTATTTTGTTTATTTGCACTCAACAGTAAAAACCAGGTGCAAATAAGAAGGCTGTTAGATCCTATGCAGCTACAAATCTGTCTGTCTGTATTATGGGTGGTGGGGTATGGGTGTGGACTGTTGTAGGACTGGACTGTGTGCCAGCCCTGAGCAAAAAGAGACAGGAGGGAGAGAGAATGGTGGAGAAACCTACAGGAAGTGAGAAGATGGAGGTGCAGTGGCAGGGATTGTATGTGAGTGAGAGAGAGAAGACTCAGTGGGACAGATGAAGGAAGGAGATGGGAATGACAGAGAGCCAGTGTGCTTCGGTGTGTCTTCTAGCCCTGCGTTGCATGCACAGACACCGGCATGTCTGACATGCACCAGTAGGCAATGATAAACACAAAAACACACAGATGTGGCCTTGAGGTCCTCTGTCACTTATGCTCAAATCTTGCCAGGATGTTACACAACAGATACATACACTTGTTTAAAATAAAGTTAAGGACAAACAATAGTGTTTCCATAGTTTTTCCTTTGAAAAAATTGCCAACTATTTCTTAGAAGTGCTTACTCTAACGTATTGTAAAGCCGTTTTAGTGAATTTTATTAGAAAATATTGAAATGTGAGGTGTTTGTATGATGCTTTTGTAAAGCTTTTCCAACTTCTGGAAAATGGCAGTCCTATCGGTCTCGCTTTTTTATTTTCCTAGCTGGTCGGGTTTCGGAATGAGGATTTCAATTGTATTGTAGAAATTTCACAGCCAGCCAGCCACAGGACGCTCATTTGAATATCAATTGCAACTATGCGCCACTCTTCCGGTGGTGGAGAATTTACAGTTTTCTTTGCATGTGCTCCTCATTTGCAAATAGTTGGACAAAGATTGAGTCCAAAAGTCCAGATACCACCAATTATTCTGAGTGAGTAAGTGTGGCTCTTTGAAATTCAGGCTGACTGCTCCCCCTGCGCTTAAATAGTACTGTGGCGAGTTGCTAAACAGTAATTTTTACAAACTCTGAGCTCCCTAACCACAGCACTCACCCCCCAATTCTTCATGTTCACTGTCATTCCTCTGCATCTCAGACTTTTAGAATAAGCTCTGTAGCAGTGGTCCTTTGCCTTGTCCTGGTGCGCCGCGGGGTCTGTCGGTTACACTCGACTAGTTCAGGCATGCAAAAGAAAATGTGGTGAGGTGAGTTAAGTGTGTAATCAGGTGCAGTAATTGAGCAGTGAAAGTGCTGAGTAATGACCAGACCAAACACAGCATGTGGCTCCACAGTAGGGAAGAGTCCATACTCAAGGGCTGAGGTGTCCACACGATTTCAGTGTGCCTCAGCACACAGGTGTTAATGTGAGTCACCGATTGGTTAAAGAGGCTGCTCACCTTTTGTTTGCAGCTTTGGTTTGTTCATTATAAAAAATCTTTTCTTTTACCCATTTTAGGATGAGCACGTCCTCCTCTGACAGGAAGGTGCCCGTCGATCACGGTGTCCAGATCCGCTTCATCAAGGACCTGCATGACACTGGAGGGGGCGGCCCTCGGGGATCCGGCAAGGGCGCCAACTCACACTCCAAATATGGTGTTGCCGTCAGGGTGCAGGGGATTGCGGGACAGCCTTACGTGGTCCTGAAGGAGGGGGAGAAGGGGGACTCGTATGGGGTGCAGCTGAAGCCTGATTCCCGGAGCTATGCCAGCTCACCACAGGCCTATAATAGCCTGCCCAGGAGGAGGGAGGAAGGGGGGGCCCCCGGCATGCAGGTGGGGGCCGAGGGGGAGGTGGGCTCCCTGCGCCGGGCCCGGTCTCAGGGCTCCCTGCTGGAGAGGGAGAGGGAGACTGGGGAGGATTTCTCAGAACAGCTCAGGAGACCCCCTGGGGATGGTCGGTCGGGGAGCTATGGGAATTTGGACGGGGGTGTCGGGATTGGTGGAGGAGAGAGGGAGGGGGGGAGCGTGAGGGAGCCCCTGACCACCACTGAAAGCAGAGGAGGGAGGGGCCCCTGGGGAGGACCATACCAGGAAGGGTTAAATGGGTTGTTGGGGGGAGACAGAGGACGTGATGGAGGTGGGGGTCGCTATGCATCCATGGAGTCCTTCCCAGACCCCCCGCCCCCAGTATCTTCTATGGAGGAACCGCCTCAAGTCGTAGACACCAACTCTTTAGCCCCCATAAACAGACTCATTAGCAAGTTTGATGGTGGCAGCTCTGGTGGTCAAACAAGGGGGCGCTCTGGAGCTCGAGGGAGGCTGAATTCGGAAGAGCGCAAGCGATCCCGCAGCCTGGATGCCCGTGACAATGCCCCAGAGATGTCGGCATCCCCTTCCCTTCCCTCATCCACCTCAAATCCCTACAGCTCCCCTCCGTCATCCACCACTTCCTCCTACAGCAGCTTGGGGCGGAACTCTGGCTCTGTTGCCAGGGTGGCAGCTCTCCCAGCTCACACAACAGCCTCTGACTGGTCAGTGGGGAGTTTTGTTGCTAGGGAGACGCAGCCTGTCAGTCAAATAGAAGCACCGGTGAGGAACTGTATTTTTGCATTTTGTTCACAGGAATTTCTTGAATTGGGTTGAGATGATGTACTACAGCATTGGCTCCCAAACTGTTTTGGGGACCACTTCACTAGAGCGCATTGTATTCAATTGCCCCTGAAAAAAAAGTTTTCATTGACTGTGTTCAGTTAAGTGCCACATTCCCTTTTCAACATACCTGAATAATTTTGTTTCATTTTTATTGTGAATCTGTGGATTAACCCTCGATAATTTTTACCAAGGTGACTCCTGACCTGCTGCTGATGGACCAGGGGCAGAATTCAGAGTTCATGTCCGAAGAGGAGCAAACCAAACTTATTATCTATAACATTTTGAGAATTGGGTAATGATTATTCTTAGCAAACATTTCAGCAGTTTAGCCCAACCTGCCATAGAACAAAGAACATCCTCACAGTAATTGCGATGTGGAGTCTCTTCACTGCAGCTCCCTCAGAAATGTCCTCTGCCTCTTGAGTATAATTGCAATTAAAATGAAAAACCATCCAGCTAACCTGCGGCTAATCCAATCCCTCTGGCCCTATCCAATGGCCGGGTAGGTTTACAGAGAGACGCAGTGTGTTACAGTCAGATTAAGAACAATGGCAGTGGAGCTGATGGTCGATTATCTAATGTATAAAGTTGTAAGTAAGGGCTAAGTCAGTGTTCTCCCTAAAACCTTTTTTATTCTCTTCTTGTCCTGTTCTCTTTTAAGGACCAATGAGAATGAATCTGCCACCAAGCAAAAAGTCAACCTGGTCTTTGGGAAGATTAAGGGCCTGAGGGTATCACAATTATTTTCTGTTACATATTCATAAGTGATGACAGAGTGAGGTTTCATGACCACATGGAGCTAGCATATGATACCTGTAATTAATTGAGTTGAACCAACTGAGTTTCTCTGTGGAGAGCAAAACTCCTTAATTGGCTCATTCAATGGATGGATATCACATAGATCTGGTTTTTCAGATGAATGACACAGTAATTATTCAATATAGTGTAGTCTTTTTTTATCATAGTCCTATAGATTTGCACTGTGAAAGTCATGCCCTTACTATAGCCATGTTTTGAACACCATATACTAGCACACTCATCTGTGTGAACTTTGGCTGATGTGTGCACTTCTCTGTCAGGCTAGTGAGGGTGCCAGCGAGGCATGGAGAGCAGAGAAGAGGGATCTGGAGAGGAGACTGACTGACCTGCAGTCTGCACTGGACACGGAGAGAAAGGTCAGCGTCCTGTCCCTTGTACCTCACTGTGCCAGTATGCTCATGTAGTATGTTGCCATTCTCAGGCTATTCAACTGTTGTGGCGCCCCCTTCCTGTCAGGCCTGGACATCTCTTTTCCCTGCAGTACTCCTGTGGGGCTGCTGGGGGATTGAGGCACAGATTATCTTGCAGGCAGCCTAAGGCATAGACAATGCATGTTTTCATGATGCTCTATCAGTGATTGACTGATTTATGAATGATGAGAGGTGCTGGCTTCATATTCAAATCATCAAAGTTCTCAGGAGCTGGATTGTCATGTAGGCAAAACACTGCTTTGAATTTTCTGTGTAGTATTTGCACATATCTGTGTAGTAGTGCTACTCAAGTTATACTTTTACCGCATGTATTAAAATTACTGACATTGTACTGTTCTAAACATCCACCCCCTCCATTTAAAATGGAAAAATCAAACAGATGTTTACTAATGCATAGTGCTGCCACATTCCTGACAGAAGCAGTCATGTAGCTGTGTTATGCATTATACATCCTTTATACTGTCAAATTGTGAATTGTGAAGATGAATGGTTCAAACAGTACAGTGCAACTTTATGAAGAATGAAGTATGTCCATGGCTTGTACTGCCACAGAAATGAACCTCCTTGAGTGATGGTGCTCAAGGAACATTGAGTTTATAATAGTTAATAAAGGCAGTGAAATACTTTTATTGTACTCTTTTGAGTAGTGAAGAGTGAGTGACATAAGCAATGTTCTTACAAAATTGCTGTGTGTCAGTCCTGTTAGTGTTGTGTCAGTTCTCTAAGTTTTATGACAGTTACTCTACAGTTGTGTGTCAGTGCATCTGTAGCTTTGTGTAGGGATGCGTCAGTGGCTCTGTAGGTCATTGACCATTCTTCAGTCGTTGGTCAGTGCCTCTACAGTTGTGTGTGTCAGTCCTTCAGCAGTCATGTCAGTGTCTTTGTAGGTATGCATGTCAGTCACTCTTAAGGTCTCTGTGTCAGTACCTCTGCAGTCAGTGTCTGTGCTTCTGAGCCACTCCACTCCAGAGGGACCCTGAAGTGTGTTCACTTCTCCAACCATGGCCCATTCCACAAGAGCTTTTAATTGAACTGTTTTCATGACCTTAATTAAAACTAATTCGAGCTCCTAACGAGAAAAATGGCCAACCGAGAATGGCATCAATATTCTGCCGAGATTTGCTGTGCTAAAGCCCTCATCAGCAGCCAAGCCCAGTGTGGAACAGCCATAGCGCAATTACCAGGCATGCACTGGGCTTTAATTAGCAGCAGGTTTTTTTTCCCCCCTGAGTCTATTTATCCGACGTGTTGATTAGAGATCCATGGAACGTTACTTGCTCTGTGCTAGGGCAATGGTACACCACCAGTGGAAAGCTAATTAAGGGAAAAAAAACTAATTAAGCCAAAGGATTATTTAAGAGCTTGGTAATTGTGAGCAACTAATTGGACATTTGGAATGAACACCTGTAGATAAGGAGCTCCTGCCGGATAACAAAGAGGAGGACAGCAGTGGAGTCACTCTGCGCAGGAGAGCTATGTTAGCACAGGAACAGCACATCAGGGCCATGGGGCAGGCTGGAGTTAGGTGTTACTCAGCGTTGAAGCAGCTGATTTTCACCGTTGACTTGCCTCACTTAGGGATGTGTTTCACTTAGCTGGATTCAAAAGTAACCCTGCTGACTTTGGTCAATATGTTTGAATTGGGTGGGATTCATGTGGATAAAATCCTGTTGTTGTTTTTTTCTCTAACAAATATTCATAATAGTTTGATGGCTGATTCATAAATCCCCATCTGGGCACCCACCTAAGCAGGCTTTGTGGGTCTCTTGGGCCAGAACTGAGCACCACTGATGGAGTGTATCTACCACTACACACAAGCTGTTGATCAGAGGCTTGAACCTCTAGTCGTGGAGGTAGTGCTGCGAAGTGTCTGCAGGATCTCTGGTATTCTTTGAATCAGCAGGCCAGTTTAGCCCTTCTAAAGGAGTGTGTGGGTACTTCAACCAATCGATGACTCAAATGAATCAATGAAGTGCTGGAGCACAGCAGAAATCAGAAGACAGTGTGACACTGCATTTGGTGAGTGGATATATGATCGGTGTTGGAATGTGTCTCAGAACACCCAGATGGCCAGCGCTGACCAGACCCTGAAGGCCGAGCTGGAGGACTGTCTGGATGATAACCTGCAGCTGCAGGAACAGCTGGACAGGAAGAAGACTGAGCTGCACCAGACACACAGCGAGTAAGAGTGTGTGGTTGTGCATGTGTGAGTGTGTATAGATTTGTGCTTTTGTGCATGCATGCCTGGATGTTTAAGGCGAGTAAAGCCTGTGTTTGTTGTACATGCGTGCGTGCGTGCGTGTACATGCGCATTTGTGAATGTATGCATGGGAGGTTTGTGTGCCTGTTGGTTATGTGTGCGTCTATTTATGCAAAGGTGTGACTGCACTAGGTGTAGGTGTCTTGCGTGTGTGCGTGTATGTGCACGTGCATGTGTGTGTGTCGTACCAAGACAGTGAATGTCTGATGTGCATTCCTATACCCCGGCTGTATTTCCCAGGCTTACCCAGTTGCGTATGGACAGAGAGTCTGCAGAGTCTCGGGTTCGAGAGCTGGAGGACCAGCTGTCTGGGCTGCAGGAAGAGCTGAGGAAGGAGTCAGACAACAGAGCTCAGTCAGACACACTGCAGACGGTATCTGGTTCTCTCTCTCTCTTACGCTCTCATTCTGTCTCCTTCCTCTCCTTTTTAGTATGGTGGTGAAATATTGAGTGTCTTTGAGGAATCTAGATACCCATGTATCCCTAGGTGACTTTAAATCCATGGTACAAAACACTGTTCATGCTGAGCATGTTAAAATTTAAAAGCAATTCCTCTGACAGTCATTTTGTATGTATTTTTCCGTAACACTGTTTTTGCTTTTTTTTTTTCAACTATAAGTTCATGAGCTCGAGTAATATTTTAAAAATGGATTCTCATATGAGACTTTCAGGTTGAATAAAGAATAAATCTAACAAAATGAAGCAAAAATATTTTCATTCTCCTGTGCGTTTTGCCTACATGCTCTTCTCAGTTGTCTGCTGCCCCTCCGCTCTCCCTGCAGGAGCTGATGTCGGCACGAGCGGAGGTAGCCGAGGCCGCTGTGCTGCGGCAGCGGCAGGAGGACACCTTGCGGCAGCGTGAGAGGGAGCTCACTGCCCTGAAGGGGGCGCTGAAGGACGAGGTGGCAACGCACGACCGGGAGATCGAGACCCTCAGAGAGCAGTACAGCCAGGACATGGAGAGGCTGAGGAGCAGCATGGAGCAGGTCTCACAGGTAGCTAACACAGAGCAGCACACACTCTGACACCTGCTCAGCTACACCATGTGTCATGCACACCAGGAACATGAATTCACACTATATGTTCCCATTTATCCATGCAAGTGCATTCTGTCAAATGCTTGTTCACATACATATTCACATTTATGCATGCAAACACACATGCCCACATACCTATCAACATTAAAACAGCTGAAACTGCGATCAGATCATTTCACACTGAGTTAAAGGGATTAAATTTGCTCTCCAGCTTGGACACAGCATTGACCTGGCTTAGATGTCACCATGTTGAGCAGTGCTTGCACATGGTGACACCCTTGTGCCTGTGTAAGCAATGCAGTTATCTGGCATAATGTACAGTTCAGTGGATCAACTGCAAAGGAGTGAAAGGAAGTTGCAGTCACCCACACTCTCCCACATTTATTATACAGTCATGAGCTTTCCCAGAGAATGATGGCACAGGCCAACAAGTATGAAAGGCCATTTGAAGTCGAGAGGGAAAACCCTTGAAAACCCTTGTTAACCCTTGAAAAATATAAAAAAGATGTGCACATTCATTTGTATATGCATGCAGAAATGTTGACGCATAATCATGTATGTGTTGACAGGGATGTGCATTTAGATGCCCACACACACTAACATACTGTCTGTCTAACTCACACACACAGATGCACTTCCTCGGGCACACGCTAAGACACACATGCACGCAGGTGTCTGACACACTCTCACAGAGCTATTTACCCATGAATTATTCCAAGCAGCAGAGTGATATGAAAGGGAAAAGGGCAAGGGGGGAAGAGCGCGATGCGCACTGACTCACTGAGGGGATGAAAGGCCAGAGAGCTGCTGATCTGCCTGGATCCCAGCGGGGCGCTGAATCAGAGAGACAGCAGGGCATGGAGCCCCGGTGCCCTGCCCTTTCTCCCCCCCCTTGCCCCCGCAGGGCACCACACTGATGTCACTGCGGGTGAGCTGCCCGGCTTCAAATAGCTGCAGATTAAAAGGGCTTCAGGCCCTTGTATCAGCATCATCAACCACCCAATGCAAACAGAGTGCAAATTCTCCACAGCTCGTGTGCTGATAAGTAATAATGAAATATTTCAGTAATTTTGTAAAAATCCAGAAGGTTCTGAAATGTATTATGTGACTTTTCCAAAATGTAGTGATGTGATATATTTTGCAGCTGTTTTTTTAAATATACTGAAATGTTTGATTTTGATAAGCCACTTAATTTGAATGTATTGAAATGCAATGAATTTCCATGAGGGGAAATACAAAGTTAAGTACTCCAGCAATCCGATATCTTGGATGTACACCTGCCTGTCCTTCTCCTCCCTCCTCTCCCCTGCTCCCAAAAAACCCTCCAAAGACACAGCGTCTCTCTGTTCACAGTCGCAGCAGCACATCGAGGCGGAGCGGCAGCGCGTGAACTCCAGCATGCGCACCATGCAGCAGCAGCTGGAGGACTGCAGGGAGGAGGGCAGCCACTGGAGGGAGCAGTTCCAGTCTACCAGGGAGGAGCTGCGCTCCACCAAGCAGCAGTGAGTCTCCCCTGACCCCAACCCGGGGGTTACACTGGTGATGGGAGAATGAGGGGTCATGCGGGATACTGTTAGCTGTCCATCACTGACCCACTTTAACTAATCACAAGGCTTTAGCCTGCACAAAAAACACAATAATTGGTTAATGTTAGCTACCTACTGTTGGTATGCGAGAACTGCACCTATTTCTAGTGCCATGATGTCTTGTTTCCCCATCAGGAGTCTACTCATTCCCTTACAAAAGGCTCTGATGATGCTGCTCAGTCTCCTCCAGGGCACTGCAGGGCCACAGGGCCTCCTCAGTTTTGTTATCTGCAGCCAGTTAAGACCATGGATACTAAATGTCAAGAATGAATGTTAATCTAAACCTTAAAGTGATGAAGCAACTAAAGAACCAGCATATCCTTTGGGTCCAGGGACAGTGGTGGTCCACACTCTGTCTAATTGGTGAACCAGTCCCACTGAGCAACATCACAGTAATGTGTATACAAACTTGAAGACCATTTTCAGTTATGTATCTTAATATTTAAATTATATTTTATCAAAATATTGTTTTAATCTCTTGACCATAAATAACCCAGTTCAAATGGATGTGATGTGCTATATTTATGCTGGCATTCTGTTTTGTATTTCCTCTTAATGTGTTTGTTACTCTTTCATTTTTGACTTGCATGTGACCAGGGACCAACCCCAAAGCACCGAGCCACAGTGAGGGATACAAATGCGTACTGCTAGATTTAGTCACATAGATTTTAGAATTGTTACATCTCTCTGATTTTCTTTTGTTTTACTACTGACCACCATCTTTGTCCAGGATGTCAGCTAAGGAGATTTAATTAGTAGTTTTTTTTTTTTTTTTTCAAATAAATGATAATGGTTTTTAAAGTAATTAACTCAGTTAAATTTCCTCTGTGGTGATCAATGTCTGTTGTGATGTGTATACAATGAGTATAATTGATATAAATGTGTAGACATTGTGGGGCTGGCAGTGGAATCAAGGAAATCAAGTGATAAAGGTCCAAAAAAAAAAAAAAACCTGAGCCTGTACCACTGCGTGTGGCACGATCACTCTCGTTTAAGCATTAACTCATGGCACCCAGGTTTACGGTCTATGTTTACAATGTCAGAGAGCTGCCAGTGCCACTGACCCTGTGGATCAGTGAGATCCTTAGTGCGCGCTCCTGTCCGACTAATGTTGTTTCTTTTAATTACTTCACCTTAATCTGAGCTCACAAGATTATGGCCAGAGGTTCCTGAAACGGGTGCTTTGTCCTGATTAAAAACTCTGCAAAAAAAAAATAGAAAATAAAATTGCAGACTTTTGATTATATCTCATGAATTTTGATTCTGCGCATAGATTTTTAATACTAGTCAATCAGATAACAATGAACATCAATTGTCAGTAGAGTAGCGTGTGGTTAGCCTATGTTTTTGTGTGTCAATATACAGTGTTTTGTAGAAGCTGTGTGCGTGCGTGCATGCGTCCGCATGCATGAGACAGAGAGTGTATGCATTATATAACAGATTGCGTGGACATTTTCTGTTTTGTATCAGTTGTTGGGGTGAATGTGTATGGTATAAAAGCTGTCAGTGTGTGTGTTGTTCATAATTGTTTTGTAAGGTGTGTGCCAGCTGTAAGTGTGTGTTGTGTCATAGGTGTAGATGTTGTGTGAGAGTTCTGAGATCAGTGTGCATCAGCTGTGGTTGTTTGTGTTTGTTTTGTAGGCTGCTGCAGGCGCGACTGGAGAAGGAGGAGTTTGAGGAAGAGCTGAAGGAGCTGCAGGAGAGACTGATCACCATGAAGGGCCAAATTCCAGATCCCAACCAAACCAACGCCCTCAAACAGGTACAATGGACAAACATTTCACACACTATGTCTATGACCATGCACCGGAACCCTCACTCTCAGTTACTTACACCGGAACCCTCACTCTCCCAGTTACTTACACCGGAACCCTCACAGTTACTGTTCATACTTCTTATCCTGACAATTACACACTTCTGTATTCAAACCTGCACTGGCCCCTTTACATGTACACACATACACCAATCTCTTACTGAAACTGACAAATGCTCTTATTCATTTTTCATCACTCCATCATAATTTGTGTTTGTATCTACATGATATCATCAAAATATTATTCACAGACATTTTCTTGCTTTGGCATATTCAAACATAGCAGAGACTGAAATATTGTCTCTCTATTAAGTTACTCCGATAGGATCACAGGAAATATAAGCTTTATATATCTTTATCCAGGTACAGATTGACTCAATATATTTACAGGACCTGCAGAACTGCCGTGTTGACCTCAAGCTTGCCCAATCTGAGCTGGAGAAACTGAAGGTGGACTTTGACAAGAGGGGGATGGAGATAATATCCTTGAAGAAGTCCAATCAGGAGCGCGAGGCAGAGCTGAAGTATGAGACTGACAGACTGAAGGACCAATCACGGAAAGATAAGGAGGATCTTGTAAAGGCACAAGAGAAAGTTAAGCAGGTACAGTGGTGACTGTTGTGGACTTTGGACAATCTCCATATTGAATGTGTGACTGCTGACATTTCACCCTCTTATTTGCACAAGCATGCTATTTTCCCTATTAGCCTTAGTAAAATTGTAGTCCAGCAAAAGTTAAGATATGAAATTAATCTTTTTGACCTATATCTAACAACTGAATTTCTGATGCATTTAACAAGAACAGTGTTTTGACTGTGTTTCTTTTTAGAGTTCCAAAGAATATTCTCACAAGTAGAAGAACCGTAGAAAGATGGCATATATCATAATTTAATAGTATGTCTGAAGAATACAGAAAAGTGCCAGCACCAGAGAAATAGGTCCAACATTTCAGCTGTGCACTATCATCTGTCTTATACCTTAGAGTTCAAAAACACTCACAATCAGGCCATGGGAAGAACTACAGAGAGATGGAATGTATCTATGCTATCATCTATCTTGTACAAAAAGTTGAGTTGAAAAAGTAATTTTTTTATTTTCTTAAAAAAGTAACTAGTAATAAATCTGAAAGCTGGTGTTTTTTCACACAGCTGCCGGACAAGGCGGTGCTGCAGGAGCTGCAGGTGGAGCTAGAGCAGGCGCGGGGCGAGGCATCCCGTCGGCACGAGAGCCTGGTCAGCACAGAGAGGGAGCTGGAGGCGCAGAGAGAGCGGCTGGCGGCTGCGCAGGCCCAGCTGCACGAGCACAGAGATGCCCAGCAGGAACTGCAGGAGGCCAACGTGCGGCTCAAGAGAAGGTGGCCCGCCTGGAGGTAACATGAGAACGCAATGACAAGAGCAGGCCATTTAGCCACATCTAGCCTCTCCATTTATTTACAGTGTAGAGCGCGGTTGTTCCACCCTCGTCCTTGAGGGCTGCAGTGTCTGCTGATTTTTGTTGTTACTCAGCACAAATTGATCTATTACCATGGTTGATTACACAGTTAATTCAGAGTGTAATAAATATAAACCTAAATAGGTCTCAACAATTTCAAGGTGAAAAATGCAGTCTTCCAGGACAAAGGCAAATTATCCCTGGTCTACAGAGTACCCATCACTGCGTCAAACCTAGACTTGAACACCTGAAGGGTCACAGACTCTAGCTGTGTGTACCATGCTTCTGCGTTGGAGGGAAGCCAGCTCTGTCGGCTTCCTGGGCCCCCACTGATGCAGTATCTGAGAATAGGAGTGCTGATCCTAATCATGGGATATGGACAGGGGAAACCTGATCCTACATCACCACTCCATCTCTGAAGTGCTGAATATGGGTCTTTAGCTCCGTTACTCCTGTAGGCTCGGCCCTTTGCTCAGCAAAACCTGGTTGTGTAAGGCTGCCCTCCCTTAAACACTTAATGCTTTGTGGCAGTTTAATTACTTTACCCATAGTGCTATTAAAGATGGGTTCAGCTTTCTGTTCATTGTACCTGAAAGGTTAAGATCAAAGCTTGATATTAGTTTGCTTGTTGTGTATTCACAATACAACAGTCTTTTTTGTTTGCAACATTTCTGTTCCAGTTTTCCTCAACACAACCTTAAACCTTTTCCCCCTCCTTTTAGTCAAATATACCCCCATTTAAACATGGGCACTTGCACCTTAGAGTAATAAAATAAAACTTGTGTACAAATGTACCTAATAAAAATATGTATGGCATAGGCGGCTATCGGTTTAAAAAATGTCTTTGAAGTACAGACCATTTTTTGATTTCTGGCACATTTGTGCAGCGGTAGATTGATCATGGCCATTTTTAAGTGCCTATTCGGCTTGTTTTATGCAACGGTAAGCATTAATATCAATAGCTCTTTGATTGCTTGAATCTCAGGCCCTCGCCGTTCAGCTCATTGATCAGTTCTGAACACACACAGGCGAACATGCAGTCCAGTGTGTCCCAGAGTCTGGAGACAGAGCAGGCCCTAGAGGAGCAGAACAGGAGCCTGCGGCAGCAGCTGGAGGAGGCCCGGAGATCCTCCACCCGGCTTGGCCAGGAGCATGAGGAGCTCAGCCGCCGTTTGGAGGAGCGGGAGCACGAGAGGGAGGCGCTGCGACGGAGCCTGACTGAGCTGGAGGAGCAGAAGAGGAAGCTGGACCGGGCCCTGGACAAGGCCAACAAGGAGGTACATGTGACTGCACTTATCTTACTACACACCAGAGGGCACTGTCCCCCAGCAGTGTACTGTATTTAAAGTCCTTCAGCTGAGAGTGATTTGCTTTACTAGATATGCTAGGTATGTACTAATATTACATTATTTTTGTCTCAGCACTTTCTTGTTTCATTTTATGTTAATGACTAGTGAAGGCTGCTGATGATTTTTGTGCATGGTTTGCCTGCATTATGTGATGTATACTTGAAAACCCCTTTATATTCAATTACCTTGCAGAGCAACCCACAGCCCTTTCTTTCCCCTTCTTCCTCTCCTTTCTGCAGTCACCCTTCCTCCTTTTATGTCCTCTTCCAGGCCTTCCTGTCCTTATCCCTCACCTGTCACCCTGTTAAAACCACTCACTCATGCCCCTGCTTGTCTTCTCTTAAATTAGAGAGGCTGAGGTTTGGTGGCCCACTGCAGGAGTTGTTATCAGACAGTGATGAAAGAGAGGTTAATCTGGATCTTTATCGCTCAGCCCCAGGAGGCTGTACTTCCAGCCAACTCTTGGTTGAATTAATTTTTTTCCAGAAGTCTCAGGAGAATTAAAATTATTTTTTTAATTAACCCATTAATGCATTGCAAATACTAGTAGCAATGACAGGGATTTCACTGGCTTTTTTTGCCTGCTGATTACACAGGGTTAAGTAAGTGGATATTTTCATTGCGTGCCAGCTAACTATATATAGTAATTGTAATGTGTAAAATATGTTCTGTGCAGGTCACTTGCAACTGCAATTACTGGTGATTTCGTCATTTTGTAATTATAGCCTCTCATGCAGGCTAAACAAAGCTATGTGGATCAAGCACCTGCTAGGTGTAAGCCATTGCAGTCATGCAACACATAAGTAAGATGACAAAACTGACCACAGCCAGCTTTTTATTTACTGCTCGCACACTAGATAAGAATTTTAGATTGCTACTGTATCTTATTCCACTTCAGCTGCTTGCCAGTTTCCTTACAAAGGGACTATTCTGTTCTTGGTGCCCTGTCCAATGGAACAAAGCAAGTCATTGTTCACTAATCCTCATACGCTGTATATATGGGTAGCTTTGAATGGAGTTTGTGAGTCTCCCAGAGAGATGGTTTTCAGTTCACCTCTGACCCTACACATAAACCAAGCAGGTTGAACTTTGAACAATAATGATAATAATAGTACAGTAATACAGTAACAGTAATAATAATAATAACAATAATGTGAGTGATATGGCAGAGGGATGCAGCTCTGACCTGTGACCTGTGTCTGACCTCCCATATCTCTCTCCTCTCCCCCTCTCCTCCCTCCCTCCCACTCTCTCTGTCTCCCTCTCTGTGGCGCAGGTGGAGCAGCTGTCCTCAGAGAGCCGGCAGTCTGCGCAGGTCCTGCAGGGCCAGCTGGAGGAGCAGCGAGAGCGCTCTAAGAGGGAGCTGCAGGAGGCCCAGCGGCACAGCAAGGAGAGGCTGGCGGACCTGGAGAGAACGCAGGGCGGCTTCAAGGCCCTGCAGGAGGAGGTGCAGTACAGGGCACAGGACAACGGGGTGCAGGGAGGGGGCTTCATATATCAGGCTCATAACTGTGACATCTTTACTGTCAGCCTGACAATCTACGTCTCCGTGGTGTGATGAAGTCCCCCAGCTTAAGGGAGGTTCTTTGCCATTAAACCAATGGTCAGTTCCTACTCTTGATTAATCAGGAAATGTGTCCCCAAGATGTCTTTTTATCACAATTTCATTTTCCTAATCTTCTGTTCAACTGCATGCATTACTATTCAGATTTATTTGGTTAGACACACCCAACACCACATCCTGTTTTTTTGTGTTTTGGAGGCATAACATGAGATTTTGCCTACAGCAGGTACTTATGTCTGTGAAGACATACTAGATTCGTGGTAGGAATGTCCGTGTCTATTTGATGCCAAATTCTGTGCATGGTTTTTCATATGCTCACGAGCCGCAGCTGAACACTTTTCTTGCCCGTACATGAAATGTTTTACTGTGGCGTAATCTGTGAGTGACTCAGCCCGCTTAGCTAATTGAGGCAGAGTAATTTGCTGACGCAAATACTGTACGTATGGGTTGGTGCCCCCAGGTTTCGCGGCTGAAAAAGGAACTGCTGGGGTGCTGTGAGGAGAGAGACAACGCTCAGCTGGACAAGGAGCTTCTGACCAACCGTCTCAAACACCTGGAGGGGGAGCTGGAGAGCCAGAGGGGCTCCCACACTGACCGCTCCAGGGAGATCAGGAGCCTGGAGGTGAGGGGCGGAAGGGCTCAAGGGGGATGCTTCACCTGTAGGGTTGCCTATCTGTCTGACTGTATGTCTCTCTCTGCCTGCCTGTCTGCCTGCCTGCCTGCTCATGGCACAGGACAAAGTGAAACACCTGGAGCTGGAGTTGGATGAGGAGAGGAACAGTGTGGAGCTTCTGACTGACCGCATGACACGGAGCCGTGACCAGGTACTATCCCCCTGCCAGGCCCTAACTGTGCTACATTAGTATGTACCCCTCACTGTGCTGTTTCACTGTGCTCCACCACCTGAAGCTAACTGTGTCTCCGCTTCCCAGATTGACCAGCTGCGCTCAGAGCTGATGCAGGAGAAGTCATCTAAACAGGACCTGGAGCTGGACAAGAACGCTCTGGAGAGACAGGTCTGGCGTGTTCCCTGTGTGTGAGTGCTTGTGTGCACACGCGTGCACAGTTCTGATGGACTCTGTGTCCCACAGATGAAGGAGCTGAAGTCACGCATGGCGGATATGGAGGGCCAGTCGCGTTCCTCAGCTGGAGTGTCCCAGCTGGAGAGCAAAGTGCAGGAGCTGGAGGAGCGCCTGCACAGCGAGGAGAGGTACTGACCCACTGAGAGCCCAGAGTTTACAGCACTAATCACATGACACATACAGCCAAAACACCATTCACAGGACACATACAGCCTAAAGCACCATTCACACAACATATACAGCCTAAAGCACCATTCACACAACACACAGGACCAATCACACAACACACACAACATACTGCAACCAGGTGATTGTGATGTTGTGTAATCATGTGTGACTTGCATGTATGTAGATGTAGGTCGGTAGCTGTGTGTATGACTTGCATACTGCGCTGTGTGTTTATGGTATCTGTGTTGAGCTGTGTGTGTACATAGCTGTATGTATATTGTGCTGTTTGTGTGCTTCAGGGAGAAGAACAGCATGCTCTCAGCTCAGCGGCGTGTAGAGAGGAAGCTGAAGGAACTCAACATCACTCTGGATGAAGAGAGACAGCAGCACTCTGAGCAGAGAGACCAGGTGTGTGAGTGCATACACACTCACGCACATGCTCTCAAACTGAACTCATCTGGGCAGATTGCATCATTTGCTCTGGGAGAAAGCCTGTCCAAACATAGCTGAACCCTATTGCCTAGAGCTTGTCCAATTAAATAGCACTGTTAACCAGGTGCAGGCAGTTCCTTACCTGTGTTCCTGTAGGGCGATTTCATATCCAGGTTTTTGTTTCCGCCCATTAATTGTATACACCAGTGTGGGTTTACTGACAGATTACTATTTCAACAGTAAAAATGTTGGGGAAACACCTTCTACCTCTGTTAGAATGTCTTCATTATATTTCTCCACAAACTGAATATTCAGCTTCCTTTCTGTACCTTGTTCCCTCTTGAACCACCCTCCCCTCCCCCAGTCTTCAGTCAAGAGGAAAAATGAATGACCCTGTCTCTCCATTGGCCCATACTAAAACTCCTAATGATTGTTGTTGCCACACAACATGTGTTATTTTGTGGTTCATGGATGGTGCTTGTTGTGTAATTAGTTCCTGCACTGCCTGTCAGTGGGTCTGAATGAAAAGCATCTGCCAGATGACTAAAATTTAAATGACACAGGTGTAGTCTTTGGTTGTTGTTTGTGAGCTTATCAGGACACGAGGCTGAAAAGGCCAGCTCTCATAAACGGCTGGTCTAATGACATAATAAAGAGCAGAAGTTAGGGCATGGCTGTCCTCTCCCAGCCCTGCTGTGACGTGCCATTCTCCCTACTGTCCCCAGCTGGCCCTGCGAGTGAAGGCGCTGAAGCGGCAGGTGGATGAGAGCGAGGGGGAGGTGGAGCGGCTGGAGGGCCTGCGCAGAAAGGCACAGAGAGAGGTGGAGGAGCAGCTGGAGCAGAAGGAGGCCCTGCAGACCCGTGTCACCGCCCTGGAGGCCGAGCTCAAGTCAGTATTGACGCCACCTTCACCCTCATACAGCACTGCTCTCTCTTATGAGGAGTCGCATGTCACATGGAGTTCACATCTCTCATATGGGAACACATGCCATGCCCTGGATTTTGCCCTTATACAGTGCTATCCTCTACAGCACATGCGCACATCACGAATGCATACCACATCGTTTTCCCCACTCCTCTACTCTATATGAAAAAGAAGTCCGTTAGTTCAGTATGTGTCATGTATAGTATGTGCGTATATGTATTTATGCATTCACTTAATTACCTATTTCTGTTCAATATTTCAGTCTTGCTGTTTGCCATGACATGCCATTTTTTCTCATTTCATTTCTGTCTCTTCTCCTTCTTTTCTCCTTCTCTCCTTCTCTTGCATCTTGTGAATTTAATTAAAATGTCAATGTGATTAAAAGTACTGGCATTGTCAGTAGAGTATATCCATAGCCCGACTCTGACAGCTCACAGAAGGCGGTGATCTGAATACACAAGTGGATGGTTTGATCCAGCCCAGACAATGGCAGATTGAATAGATCTCTCAAATCGACAGAACAGCCTCTTATCTCGAGGTTAAGACATGAGTTAGGTCTCTTGGTTTCCAGTCGCACTGATGGAGCAGTCTCTTAATCTCGCTGCAGCTGAGCTCAGGTCATCGGTGCCCATTTGGCACATTTTACACGCCTGACATTGCCAAAAGCAGTGACACAGAACAGTGAACACATCAGCGTTTATACTGATTTAAGCACAGGACTCAGGTGTGTGCAAACAGAACGAAACAAACAAAACAGGAAAAACAAAGCCGTTGGTAAGCTGTTTCCCTGGCTCACAGTTCTGGTATAGACGAGGGGTGCAAAGCTCCAGTCCTGGACCTCGTTGTGTAGCAGTGGGAAAATGAGGCTTTATGACACCACATGGGTGGAGCTGTCATATGTCGCCAGTACCTGGCTGATATGAACCAATCAATGTGCTTTGATGTGGAGAGCAAAGCCTTTTGATTTGTTGAAATAAATTAGTTTTTGACAGCTCATTATAGCTCTTCCCATTCTGGGGATCATCAAACCTCATTACCATCACTGGTGGCATGTATACTGGTTTTGTGTGTCTCAGCACATAAGTGCTTAATGTAATTCCTGTGATACACGCATAATTCCAGTATGTTCTCATATTTAATGTCACCTTGTTAAACACAGAGCGTGCGTCTCATAACATTGGAACTTAATTTATTAATCTCCCACCATTAATGTTTCAAAAATTAAAATACAGTAGCTGGGGGCATTTTAGAATTGTATGCTAAATGTCTGTAACTCAAGACACTGAGGTAGAATGAAGGGAATATGAAGCAATAAACATAAGAAGGACTATAGAGTGTGTGAAGAATATGGAATGTGTAGGATCAGGGGAAATCAGGATCAGAATTTTAATTAAAAGTAGCCTGAGGAGCCATATAAAATGGCATCCCATTTGAAACGATCCCATTTACAAATTGCTGAATTCTCCAACAGAGGGCGTCGTTTCACCATGTATGATGAACACTTTTTATTATTTATTAACAGGAGTTTCACATATCCAGTACAACTATTATGCTGGGAGATGTGAAGTGGGGGAAATAATAAATAAAAAAATTGACATTTTTATTTTTCTATTCAGAACTTTAAGCAAGAAATGCAGAGCTTGTTGATATAGCATTGTAGCATGTGGAGCCACTTCCTGTCTGTAACATTGTAATGATGCTCTCACAGGCGTAAGGTGCAACAGTCTCGTCGCCCAGCTCTGGACTCCTCTGCTCTGAGCTCGGAGGAAGAGGATGACGAAGAGGGCTTCTACGACCCCTCCAGCATTACTTCCATCTTGACTGAGAGCAATTTACAGACCAGCTCCTGCTGAAGTGCTGAAGGGCAAGATGGAGATGGTGGAACAAAGTACAATACTCATAGAGAGGGGGGAGCAGCAGGTACATATAGTACAGTACACTGTGGCAATATTTGAGAGGTTAACGGGCACTGAGTGCCCTTCAGTGAGGGAAAGGAGGCATAGCAACACGACACGCTACACTGGGGGGCAAGGGAGGGAGAGGGGCTAGTACAAAGTTCAGTAAACAGAGGGAGGGAGGGTGGTAGGTTTTCTAGTTCGGTGTTACAATACACAGGGAGGGCGGGATAACAGGTACTGAATACACTACATTGAGGGAAAGGGACAATTGCAGGTACATAGCACACTCCATTAGGGAGTGGGGATTAGCAAGTAGTTGTATTTTACACAGTAGAGGGGAGGGAGAAATGGGAGAATAACAGGTAAACAGTACATTGAAAAGGGGAGGGAAGGAGGGTTGGAATAACAGGTGCGTGGAGCACTAATGGATAAAAAAGGACGGATGAGGATAGGTGAGGTAGATAGTAGGTACAGAGCATACTACACTGAGGAGGGGAGACTTGGAATAACAGGTATTGAGTACACTACACTGAGCAGAGCAGGGATTACTTTGCATAAGTGCACTGATAACTGTACCTAATTATGCTCTAGGTATGCAGCACTTGCAGAGAGAGAGTGGGTGGAAGAAGACACTCTAGATTCTTTAATACTTGACCATTGCACAAAAGAGAGAGAGAGAAAATGTCACAACCCCAACCCTATAGATTGCAATAAGAGAATGAGGGGGCTGACTCAGTGTTTAATAGGCTTTCAGCACTGAGAGACAGTCCACTGTGGCACAAAGCCCCAGACAGCATGACTACACTGACTTTAGCACTGCACTGAGAGGGTGGCAGGAGCTGACTGACCTGACCCCAGACACGCTGGCCAACACTTAGTTAGGATGTTTACATCATTATCGAGAATATGTCAACATACTAAGTCCTGCACTTGAATGGATGCTTTCTCTCTGTCTCTCACGGCCTGTTTCATATCTGGTATCTGTAATGAACGCTGTTAGGGGATATCCGAATCCTTCTTTTGGCTGGACCTGTTTGAGCTCATTATCGGCCCTAACTGTACTGACAGAAGCACAAAGAGCAAGTCTTAGCTGAACAAGTTGGTTCAGTGTGACGGAGTTTGTTATTGTTTTCTTAACAGTTTGAGTTGAGGATTTTAAAACATGCCCTTGCATGGAAAGTATTATGTTTTTAATGAAAGTGATGAAAACTGTGTGCATATTTCACAGTTGCAAAACACTGCAGTTTATGCACAATCTATAACTGTTAAAGCAGTTGACATAATGTGCACTGTGAGATGACAAGATGAAGATACCTCTACATGTCATTGTCATCAGGAGACCGCTTCCCCTTTCATAATAAGATACGATTAAGATAAAGACATACATGCTTACCTTGAGCACAGCACTTCCTGACACAGTGTATCAGTATGTCTGTGTCTGTCTTTTTTGTCTTTCCCCCTGCTCCTCCTAAATGTCTAAACACACTTTCTATGCATTCCTTGTAAATCTCATCAGTGGAATATTTGCCTGTATATATGTTTCACTCAAATGCCTTAAGATTATTATCATAGTAATTGTTAAAATGTATTTTTTTCCAAATGATTTTTGTAAACAATGATATTTTTATTTAAATAGATTCCGCAGATTTAAATGATATTTTGTTTTAAGATGATCGATCAACGAATGGAAAGTCATATCCGTGGACACAATTTAATCAATTGCTGTCACCCCTGTGATGATTTGATTAATTTTGTTTAAAAGAGTTTTGTGCTGGAAACAGTACCTCTTTGTATGTATGCAATTAAGTATTTCTTTTAATGTGATTTTTGAAATTGTATGCTGGAAAATGGTACAAAATTATTAGATTAGATCATCTAAACTGTGAATTTGTATTTTTGCAATCCATCAAGTTTGTTTTTGTTTTCCTTTGTATAAAATTTGGAAAACAAAACAACTAAACATGCATCAGTATCATTTTGTTTTTAGCTGTCTCTTCAGCTGATCCAGACAAGTCTCTGTGTGATTCTCTCCACCCCCACATGGCCACTCCATGATAGGACATGCTGTTGCATCCCTCTCGTTCTGTTTGAGATGAGAAACAGGACAAAACACTTGCCTCAGAAAAGGAATTCTAACCCGCTCGGTGCCCTGATATTTGAAGCTGGAGCTCAAGAGCATGCAGGAAAGATAGCAGGCATGGGTGAGATGCAGCAGTGCAGGTGCATGTTCAGTATGGAGCAGTTATGCTGTGAGCACTGCTCACCACAAGGACAGTATCACAGACATAAGAGGAGAGCTCCTCAGGTATGCCAAACAGGTGATCATGAAATACTTTGGTAAAGCACATAACATGCAAAGCCAGGTAAGGCTATGGCACTGCATGCAAATCAGCCCCATTCTCATGAGATGAACGGAAGATATGCCAGGGGCCTCTGTGGCATCCAGACCTGGCACAGTGCTGCCCGTCACTGTGCTCAGTGCGTTGTTCCTTTGAACTGTTGCAGCTGTGCAATAAGTGGCACTTGCTAATTGCTCGGCTGCCTGCAAAGTTAAGCCAGTTCTGCTGAGCAGGAAGTTGTCCTCTTCCATAGGAATGTAGCGTGCATCCATTCCACTTCAGTGGAAATTTTAGTTCTACAGTATCATAGTGACATTGCCACAGGTCTGGTGTATTTCTCTGGAAGGTTACAGTACCTCTCCCAACACAGAACCACTCCTGTTTATTGTTGTTGTACAATTAAAGGCACTGTGTTGTGTGAGCTTAGAGTTTCTTTCTAGAAAAGGAATAAACAGCACACCCAAGCAATCAGGTCTGTTCAGCCAACTAGAAAATAGTACAGGTTTCTCAAGTCATAGTTTTGTGTTCAGAGTACAAATACAAATGATTTCTTTTATGAAAATGCACACCTGATTATCCAGTTCTCTATTGTATTTCTTTTTTCAGAAATGAGCGAGTAGGTTTCCAGAGTAGGCTTAACTGGTGCTGTCTTACACTACAATAAGGACAGACAGAAATAGGTTAACATGTGTGGAACAAGCCTTCATAAGCCCTCTGATAATTATGTGCCTTGCTGCGAAATTGCAGCACAGTAAAAGGTACCTTGTCTTTTGCGGTGTGAGTAATTATACATCAAGCCACTGAAACTTTTCTTTCTTCTTATTATACATTCTCAAGTTGATGGTAGTCTGATTTCTCTCAGGCTGATAGTTTCTTTGTCTTCTCTCTCTCCTTTTCTTTTGCTCTCGCCCCCTAGTTTCCCCCCCTGCCACCTGCCAAGGAGAATACAGAGGCAGACTGCAGATTGCTGCTTTGACTCTATCCACCTCCAGACTGCTATTTATCTGTCTGTTATCTCTCAACATAAAGCCTCTCTGACATGTTGCCAGACAAAGGATTTCATACTGTACCACGTTCCAAGCACCCTGAGTGGGCAGTGCCACATCGTTGGAGAAATACAGCGGCCCAGTCAATACTGTGTGTGGGTTTCAGATAAAAAGAGAGAATTTCGGTTGCTGTGAGCTAGTGGTTCGGAGTCCGGGCCAGCAAGAGCATTGTGTGGTTTAAGCTGAAGTTTTGCCCCCGACAGAAAGTGGGTTTGAGTCAATTCTCTGATAATGTTCCCTGTAAACAGCATTGCAGTTATTTATCTTACATATCTTATCTCATACCTTCTGTGATAAGATGTGCCCCTATTCAACATGAGAAGACTCCCCACATTTACCTCAGCTTATTTTATCTAGTTTGAAGCTTTGTGTGATTAGTCTTAATGACCAAACATTAATGTGAATAAATTATTCACATAGGCAACAGTGCTTTGTCACCTTGTGTGATGTGATCCAAACCGGCCCATGTGCTCCAAAGTATGCCAGTTATCCATTTCATCACATTTTATTGCACACTTGCTCCAAGCTGTTATCACACTCTGGCTCACTGAGTACACATAAGCCTGTTTTTGCAGAATGAATATTTATGGAATCATGGTTTAGCATACCAGCTGTGTGGAAAAGAAATTCTCATTACACTGCATGACTTGCACTTCCAACCCAACAGCCCTGTGTGTATCATGTAAACTAACATCAAAGAGTTCGCAGTCAGATTGGTATTGTGGCAAGCTATGGTATGTCATAGGTTTTTTGGTACTGGTGGAAATTGTCTAAATCCCCATCATTCCCTGGTTGGGCTAGGCCCCTGGCTGGGTCAATTGTTTTCTCACCAATGCAAAGCTCTGGCCATAGCCCGCAATGGTGCAGCTCTGACTCAAACAGCCATTTGCAGGGTTTACACTGCGCTTTCAGTAATGCAGGTGAGTGCTAGAACCAATATACCAAGGTGTCCTACAGGCTACACAGTATTGTATGGGAAAGTTGACGTCAGTCGGAGGATCAGCATCTCTTGCTAAAGACAGTGTGGCAGCATGAATAGCCCTGATAGGCTCACACAGACCCCACCTGTAGTGGATTGAGGCCAGGTCCCAGGTGTGACCCACAACTGCAGAATCCTCATCACTATCAACGGCCCTCTTGATTAGTCCTGGGGCACAGCCAGAGTGCATCACTATGATCAAATGTTTTGGCCATAAATCAGTTTACTTCCCCCTGTTGCAGTCCTGTTCTTGAAATTATTGGCCAATGAGTGGGTGTTGCTTTCACATCTAGTTCAATGAATGCCTGCGTCACTACCTCTTGCTTGAATTCTATGAATACTTTTTCCTCATAAAATCGGGGTAGGTCTGGATGGAGCAGTCTTGTAAAGTAGGTGGGGTTCAAACACAAGACTATGACACCAGGGACTAAAAGGAGCTGGACAGGAGATAAGGTTGTTTCATATTGTGAAATGCAATCACCAACAATGGTACTACACCATAGAGCCCACTACTGTGATATGGTGGAAAATTCAGCCTACACATTTTCCATTTTTCCATGATGGTTTCAGGGCTCCACTCCCTGGGTGAATTAAAATAATACATGTTGAAATGTCAGGTGTTGCAGCACAGCAAAGGAAAACACAATGATGTATGATTTAACCACAGGTGTGTTTTTAACTTGTCCAAATATTGCAGGAGCAGGTATCTGTGTGAAATCATTGGTTCAGCATTCTTGAGACCTGAGTCACAAAAGTTGAGGCAGTGTTCACAAAAGAGATTTGCATTCCAATTATTGGCTTATTTCTGATCACCAAAGGCTAAATGGAAATGTCTTTACCTAGTATCATTTGACTGAACTGGGAGTAGTAAAAATAGAATAGGTGGAGACACAGATCAGCCAAACATTTCTGGTATTTATATTATGGCATTATTTGGTATTGTTTTTCCAAAAAGGATATGAAAGAAAAACATTTTTTGCTTGTTTTTGTCTATATGTGTGAAACTGAATAGGAGTGGTTTGTGATCCAAAAGCCCTAGGTGTATATAGGGTTTTTGAGCTTGTGCAATGGTTTGGGATTGCGGAATTGTTCATGTATTTACTGGTGTAAGAATGTGATGTTATATAATACATCCCTTAGGATAAGGGTGTTTGCCAAAAGTATTAAAAATATTAACTACATGGCTACTCATATCTCATTGTATGTGTCCACTTATTAGGGTTGTAACTATCTGAGAATATGTATAGGTCATAATTTCACAATTAATGACACAATTTTGTCTGTTGTGTATAATTACAATTTTGTAATACAGTGTGTGAACTGTGTGTGTATTCATAGGATAACAATGAATAATATAACAAATATTTTTTAGTTTCATGAAAGCATAGAATTGTATCAAAATGTAAACAGAAGCCTTGAAAGGAATTTAGTGCAGTCTAAAAATAATTTCATACATGAAGGTACCTGTACCTGGGAGTTGTGCCATAACATGCACCCCATCGCATTCCAATCAGTTATATTCCCCACACAGATGTGTAAGCAGTGTAGCCTAAGAGGAGCAAAGTTGCTTGATACATATAATTGCATAATATGTCAGTTACAATATTGCAATTATTATTTTTCAAGATTTTTGCCAAAAGTGTTTTATATCTTTGAAACAGAACTAGACATTCACATGGGCTTTCAAAAATTATAATTGGCAATGTAAATTACAAACCCGTATTTTTACATTATACCTCTATATCATGTTTGAATTTAGTAGAACTGATACAAATATTGTAAAAATGTTGGAGATTCACTGGAATTCTTCTCCATATGAAGCTAATAGGTAAGTCTGTTTCTCTCAGTGCTTATGTCACAATACATTGTGTGGTAGGTCTGAAGGACATGGCCATTAGCCTCAGGATTCTGTTCTTACATTATTTTTGAGGCAAGTATAGCTGCACAAATGTCAAGGTACAGGCCTACATCTCCATGGTAGTTGTGTGCTTCATTGCTGATTTGTGTTTACATGCTCAGCTGTTGTTCAGCCCCAAACTCTCCATTAATTACCATTAAGCTTCTATCCAATTTGGTGCTGGCAGTGAGCTCAGCCTGGGATAAGTGCTGAGCCTCTGTGCAGGCTGGTGTGGTATTCTTATCATTGAACAGCTTGGTCAGCTAAGAGACCCAGGGAATCAATGCAAAGAGGAAAAACAAGACCAAAAGTAAGATTCACTGAGTAAAAGTTAAGAAGTACAGTATGTGATAAAAAATTGGCTATAAAGTGTTTCATGCGTTACATTATTGCAGATTCCAGATGATCGAGATATAAGTTCCTTTTTTATTTCAAGCAAGTGTATTACTATTGTTGTTGAAGAATGCCAAACACAAAGTAGTAGTCTACAACTGCAAGAAAATACTTGTGCCTACTGTTGTAATACATGAAAACATACAGATCTTTAGGCATACAACTTGAGAACAGTATTCAGTATATTATTATCAATGTTTGTAAACTAGATATTGTCCATATTGCGCCCCGATGGTGTTTATAGTTATATTTGTGAAGCGCAACATGTTTCGGCGATTGATGCAATAATATTTGTAAAGGTACACGCGCGGGAGTAACTTCCTTGCGGGGCGTGCCGAGAGCACAGCCTGAGAGAGACAGAGCTGTTTGAGAGGTGAAGTCACGAGGATTTCGACCGTCAAGTAGCTACTGACGTGATGAGGGAAAGGTAAAGGGGAGGGAATTCAATGGAAAAACCGTTTACCGTTGGACTTCAATAGGATACCAGGTTTATTCCAGACTGAGAATAAGACCTACCGACATTTACGGAACCAACATTAGCGATTGTGTCGAAAGGACCTTACAAAAACTAGAAGCTCAAGTAACTATTCAACATAAAGTAGCATAACGAAATAAGAATATACTTTAAGGACAAATAAAGCCAGATATTGAAACTTTTAACTGCAAGTTCGTGCGGATAAATTCTTATTTATTTTAAAAATATATATTTAATATTTATCAGTTAAACCATTTTCCTTCACCTGTGAGAAGATGTCCGGAATTACTCGTAGCCTGTGTACATTTGAAGACATACGAGCGGACGACAAAGCGAAGGTGAGTTTTCCTGTAGTTGGACATTGCAAAAGCCAACAAACTTTAACTAACCTCACGCCCCTAATGTTAATTTTTAGCTACGTGTTATATTTCGTATTCTTCGGTGCAATAGCCTGGGTATTTTAAGGATATTTATTTATATTGAGATAAACAAATGGAAGCAATTGGAATCGTTGGCTAATAAAAAGGAAGGTTACGGTAACTGGATAGGAATACAAATAGACGGTGCTCTGTGACCTGCTGTAGACTGTTAAAAGAACAGCGTTATTTAGTTTTCTTGACGAAAAATAATTAGGATGCAACCTTTCTTTACTTCACGCACATAAATTGGACATTGTCTTATTTGACTGCAGATGGTGAACTCATGTTTATAAATCCTCGTGGTATCGGAACCGTGCCAGAGGGTCAATTTGGGTACCCATTAATCGGACTTACTTGCCTGTGTAACTGTATTACAATTTACATGGTGTTGTTTAACTGAATATCAAGTAGTCTATCGCAGGGTAGTCTATCGCAGGTTACTGATCCAGAATCGTATCCTGAAAAAGTGAGTTTCGAACCTTGTTCATTGTTGATAAAATGAATGAATTCATGATGTTGTGATTTTTCGTGAAACTGATTATTAATCACTTCCGTTTTTACGTTACCTTTTAGTCCACACCTTTCAAACGCATGCATCCTTCATCCTGGTGAAGAAACCAAGGGATTATGCAGAACTCTGCATATCACTGTGTCTACGTATTGTCACTCTAGTTCAGACTTTTTGTCTAGTGTTATTACTAGTTAGAACCACTTTCTGCTTTGTAGTGGCTATGATATTGCCATACTTATATTTCTCTAAATTCAAACAACAAAAATAGCCAGTGTGACTTAAGTTGGCAGTGAGCTGAGCAGTACATAAAAGCAAAGTTTAAAACATTACTTCCTTTTAGTTTCAGTTATAGTACACCTGTTTGCCAAACTTGGAAGATTCCTGGCAGCCCGTGAATTTATTTTTATTGCTCAGAGATTGTTTGATCCATTTGTGGGGAAAGGCCACCAAAGGTAGTTAAGCTGTGATAGTGACAGTGACCTCTGTCCTTCTCTATAGGAAATGCCACCATGAAATGTTTTAAAATGTCCTTTCTTTAATATCTTATGTATGACCTGGTCAGACCAATCTGCCCATTCTGTACAGATGTCATCACAGATTGTTTTTTTCTTATTTGTTAACTCGATTTCTCAAAATACATTTTGTTTAAATGATAAAAATGAGATGACAGTATGAGCTCATGAACTGTTAATAATGGAAAGAACATTTTGTTCATTCCTGGTTGAATGATTTGTTGCTTCAGTGATTGAATATAGACTACAAAAAGTGTAGCTTTAAAAGTATCATTTGAACTTGCCTGTAAGAAAAGACAAAAGTTTCAAACAGCTTGAGAGGTGATAGGTTAAGTTAAAAAATATAATTTAAATCAAGATTAAATGTTATCTTAATTTCTGTAAATAAAATGTTGTTATATAAGTGCATGTCCAGTGCTGTTGTAAACATTTTGTTTCAGGACAGATTGATCATTTCCTTGAATCAAATGTATTTGATATGCTTGCACTGGCATATCTGCAACACTCTGGCTGTTTATTTTAACTACTGACCTTAACAAAAATAGTTTTATTTTAATAACTGACTCCTTACCAGAGACAGACAAAACACTGTTAATTATAGCATTTCATTTCTGGGCATCATGAAGGTCAAAAGGGAAAATAGGGCTTTCACCTATTGTATACGAACATCAAAACATGTTTAGTGAAATCAGCACTACTAGAGGATTTGTAACTCTCCTGGAAATTCTTTGATGATACATGCTTTGTTTGGCAAATTATATTTGCTAGGTGTTATTGTTTATTGTTTTTAGTCTATGACAAATGAGTGTATTCAATATTGATATTTGAAGGAAAACCTTCAATTTCAAGGTTTGAGTTTGCATTTTTATTGAATAAATTCTCAGTCCCAACAAATTAACATAATGAAACATTACTGTAAATATATATGCATGAACAGGCAAAATACCAAATACCCTGTTTAGCCTATAATTTTAAATATGTCTTTCCATGTTTATTCCATTTTTGGGTCTGCTTCTGGGGCTATACATGATACAGAATGGCAGTTGGGAATACATTTAGTTTTGGCTAGGTACAGTCAGGCATATGAAATGTTTGAGCTCAGTGAATTGGCGAGCTCTTTACTGTTGTCAGGTGGCTTTTTGTCACAATCCAGGGGGATGATGTAATGTTTGAAAATGGTGACATTCTCTCTTGTAATGGAATGTTTTCTGCTCTGAGGCTAAAGTCAGCAGGCTCTCATGAGCTCATGTTCTGCTCATGGAATGGGCAGGGGCAGAAGAACCAGTATCTTTATGTCTTAATACAGTTCTCAAACAATGTCTTAAACTCACCGCAGTCTCTAAGGGAACTGTGCACAAAAAAGACAGGAAGCAGTGAATTAAAGGTCATTAGGTAGTTATTAGTTAATTCTATGAATCCTTTAGAGTAATGGAGTTTTATTATACCAAGATTATTCAAGAGAAGCAGCTTTTCATCCAGCATCTTAGTCACCTAAATAGAATGACAAAGGAAGGTATAAAATGCATTTATTTCAAAGAATATAATGAGCTATTTTGTCCTAGTGTTATTTATAATTGCTTTCAGTGGCCCAACTTGAGATTATGTTAATGTTTTTATGTAGGACATGCATGATGAAAACTGGCATTGTTGTTCCCATGATAATATTGGTGGGTTTCTGTGCATTGCTCTGTGCGCTAATAGTGTCAGCGCTGATGCTGTAGCTCCCAGGCGTTGCCCCATCCAGCTCTGAGGATTAGTGGTGATTGGTGGTCAGAGTCGTGGTCATGTGTCAGGTACTTTGCAGTCATGCTTGGATTAGATGTGTGTACGATAAGAGCTGACAGTCCTGAGCCACCCTTCTTAACACAGATTAAAGCAGTGGTGTGAAAACTCTTTCCAGCAATGCCCCCACCACCACCACCAATAGTTATGCTTGTTTTTGTTACAGCATCTCTTGACACAGTGCAGTTTTTATTTTATTTGTACTGCAGGTTATGTCTATGCAAAGAACATTGTCACAAAGCAGCTGTAGTTGGGGGGGGAGGGGGCTCCACCTTTCATCTAATGATGTTGAAAACATGTTTAAAATTCTCCCATCATTTTTCCGTCAAGCGTTTTCTAACACAATGCAGGTTGGGCTTGTCACCATTTGCTCTGTCTTTCAATTCCTGTTTCAACAGTTAAGACTCCACTGATTCATCAGTCATTTTTTTATTTTGTCTATTAAAAGGAAAATAAAACTTTTAGGGATCTGGCTGATTAAAAGTGCATCTATGGGAATATTAAGGATTTGTTTTTCCATTTTTTGCTGTTTGGTAAATAGCCATGGTCTTACAGTGCTGGAGATGTGTTCAGTTTGGTTCTGAGTGTTGCAACTCTTCCTTCTCCTCCAGCATATGGTCATCTGCATTCATTAAGGCTAATAAATAAATACTGTTATGAGATTATGTGGTTAGATGTTTAAATGTAGCAAAACCAGAAACATCAGTGACATTCCAGGACCAGGTTGCCCACCCCAGTAGTAGAGAGAGGGCTGCAGTCATGATGCAGACCAGTTATGGGATGGTTATGGTAATGTGGCCCTAAGTATGCTTCTGCTCTGTCTAAACTCTGAATCTGGGTACAGTAGAAAGCATAAGTGGTCTGCATAGAAAAAGAAAGGTTCAATGTGTCTAGACAGCAGATGAGAGGATTATGGATATGTGACAGAATTCTAGAGAAATTTAACTTGTGTTTTTGAGGTTGTTCCAGCCTTACACAAAACAAGAAGCACATAAGTTCAAACATGCTTGCAGGTATGTAGTGATAAGGTGATATGTAAATCAACTCGTATATGTAAATGTTGAGCTTATCTCTTGAACCATGCTTGTTCTCCTGAAACCTGCATAGTTTTTGCACGCATCCGTAGTCTCGCATAGTCGATGATCTAACATTTTAAAAAATGCAGTCGAACCTTTGTGTGTACTGGAATCTGGGATTCTTAGCAAGTTCTTAGCAAATTTTAAAGTGACATCAAAAGATGTGAATTTTTTTTATCATTTACTGATTAGAATTATTACTTACCTGCTACCTTAATGTTTTAATACATTTATACTGAGTTATAAAACCAAGTATAATTGAACCAATAATTAAACCAGTGAATGGGTTCTCATTAGAAAATTTAAAATATTTTTTTTTCATTAGAGGGCTTATTGATTGATGCTGTTATTTCATATTGTTCTTTCCCTTCATGTCAAACACTGTTGTCACATATTGATTTTTTTTTTTCAGTTTTGCTAAGAAACACAGCCTTGTTTCAAATTTGATACTATTTTTTTTTACATTAGTGGAATGTGAACACAACTTCCATACTCACCACATACACAAATGTAAACTAAAAATCATGCCTACAGCTCTGAGGTAATACATTTTTCAGTCAGTATAATCTAGTGAACATAAAGTGATTTGCAAATACACACCTACATAGCCATTCACATAAACTTATATCTGAAATTAATTATTGTATATAATAGTCAGGACCCTTGTCTCTACTGGTAACCCAGCAACCCTTTTATCTCTCTCACTCCTTCTAATCTTAGTGAAGTTTGTTCTGCCCCTCTCTGTCCGTTTAAAGAGTGTGTTTACACCATTGAATGAACAGGTAATTATTAAATCTGGAAATTCTTCACACGCCAGTGGTCTCTTACATAACCCTTCATCATTGATCGCCCTTGCCTGTTGTGTGCCTCTTTAGTGCTTCTTGTTAGTATGCAAATTAATACTTTTTAATTTTGCAACAAGAGTTTGGCAGTTTAAATGACCACAGGCATGATACAAGGTACAGTCTCATTCCTTTCCTTTTCAAATTCAATATGCCAAACTGTACAAAAGCAACCTGTTAATAGTGGAAATTCTTTATATTTGCTTGTGCGTTTCTTGTTTGCATTTCTTATTATATTGGCTTAATGGTATTAGGAAGATTAAACCTGCTTGGTAAAGCTTAGTATTGAATTTTTCTCAATGCCTAGCCAGCAGTATTGTGTTCTTAAACTGTGGATTTGAGCTCACAAGTTCCTCAGTTGAGAGGAACACAATACCCAAGCACAACTTCATAAAGGTTTGACTGATAGGTAGCACTTTTAACCTTTTTTCTCACAGTTCTTCACCTTTACCGTTGGTATTCACTGTTGCCCTTTGTCTCTTCCTATGCACACAAAGATACTTACAAAAGTGTATGCTCCTTTGCTCTCTGAGGTAACATTTTGTTCCAATGAATGACATGAATCATAGTCACCATTAGCCTGAACCTCTAAAACTCACCAAAGTGCACAAACTAAGCCCATCGTACTTCAGCTGACATGTTGATGAATGTCAAAGCGTCTTGCAATAGATGATAATCTTCGACACTTACCTAAGGCCACAACGTCAGGTACTGCTAAGAGACAAGATAATGATAAGAGGGAGTTAATTATTTTAACTGAGCTTATTTTGCTCAGATTAAGCCACCAACAACCTCCCCATCCCTGCCCCCCACATAGTTGCAGCCTCCTGCTTTATCTCAGTGACTCCTCAAGGGGGTGTGAATTCAGTTTTTGAAGTGATGAAGTGCTGTTTTGGGGCTGGGTTGGGTTTGGGGTGTGAAGACTGCTGCTCTTGGCTGTTTCACCTTGTAAGGAAAACAGCACAGGAGACTCTGGCTGACTCACACCTCGTTGTGGTTAGGAGACCACACTGTCAGGTAAACAGGGGTGTCATTTACAGGACATAAAGTGTGGTTTAGTTTAATAGATATGGCTGTTTTGGGGAAGTGAGGTCATGTGTTAGTTTCTAGAATATGTGTTCTGCATAGATGATACAACAGCAGTGTGGAATTGCATGACTGTCATATTTAGACTCAAAGGTCAGTGTTGGTAAGTACAGAGTGAGTGTTAGGATCTCTGAACGGCAGATAAGGCTGAAAATGAAATGAACCTTGTTTAAATATTGTGTCATTTGTGTTGCTCATGACATATTGAGAGCAGAGGTCTGTCAGTGATTGTCAGGTATGAAGTTAGAATCGTAGATAAGAGAAAGGAATGTAGTTTGAATACTTCATTTCAAAGCAACCCGCTTTAGGTAAATGTTAACGGAAATAGCTGCATTTTGCATGCTGGGCTGTCAGGGCTGGATACTTGTGTAGTTGAAATTAAAAGCTGATGTCAGTCATTAAAGTGTTAACAAATGTATTAGAATAAACACTGGAAAATTGATCCTTGTGTTATAGAAGGCTGGACAAAAATGAAGTGTATTCACAAGTAAGGGTTAATGAATACAAGTGGAAACTTTAAGTGTAGCGTTACGAGTGTTGTGAGTCCTGGAGTCTCAAGTTAATGTGAGAAAGCATGTTATATATTAGCCTGATAAATTCTCATTGCTTGCTTTGCAGTGGTTAATGCAATGCAGTAATGGGAAACACAGGCAGTCTTCCCTTCAGTGTTATCAGAGTGGATGGAATGTCTGAGCATGCATTCTGTCTGCAAATGTGTATTAGTGCCCTATTCTGTCTGTAAGAAGTACAGCGTGCTTTTCATCTTCACAGTGTTTGTCTATGACAAAGTATGGTATTTGTATGTGGTGTGTTTTTGCTCACCTGTGTTTTGGCTGTCTTTTTTTAGTGCTCGCTCAGATAATATCAGTTAATCAAGATTCAGTATTCAAAGCATGGAACTCAAAGAGGCAAACCAAAACTCTAAATGATCAGCTAGGTCTGTTTATACTACCAATGCACAATCTGGCTGCTAACTACTGAAAGAGCCTAAAAATAAGTATTCTATACATTTATTAATCCACAAATCAGTGTGTATTTATGTCTGTGTCTGTGCGTGCCTTTTGCATAAATGTTTGAGTTTAAATATAATCAGTGACCAACCCCAAGCTTAAGTGAAAATGTTTCATATTTTCCCAAGATGGCTGTGAACTCAGCACATTTCCTCCTGTTTATGGCTTGTTTTGTTTGGTTTCCTTTTCTTGAACACTGTCCTTGACAGCAGCTTACACAAGTCAGTAGCAACATAATGGGAGCAGCTATTGGAAACAGCAGTCTCCGTTAAAGCAGAAAACTGGGTGTGTGCACATTACAGCAATGCCATGCAGACTCAGGGGAGGAAACCCCTGGCAGGTTGTGAGACAGACAGATAATGCACTTCACAGAGGGCAGGGACTGGGCCACCACTAATGGGAGTAGTGGGGAGAACTGATGGCACTGGGGTTTGCAAATGTTGGGGGCATTCAGGGTGTAGTCAGGATGGATCTGTCTGTTCACCCTCTACTAAGAAAGTAGAGGCTTCATGCAGTGAATTCTACTGAAAGAGCATTACCAGTATACTGTAAGCTATAAACCTTGGTCTGATCAGAATATCATACTAATTAAAAAAACACCTTTCACCTGGGAGAAAATACATCATTAATCATTTAATGCAGTTACACTTATTCAATAATCAATTTTTTGAAAATTTTTTTTGAGGTGGAGAAAATCTGGGAGGTGGATGAGGGTGAGGTAGCAGTAGAAAGTCAGGAAAGGTTTTCATAATGTCTTTTTATCTTTGATCTATCAAAATGAATGAAGGTTTGTTTCTAAAGTTTAAATAATGAAGGTATGTGTGAAATGGTTAAACCCAGCTCCCTGTTTTTCTGGAAGCTACTGTGGGGTTGCAGAGTAACTGTGCTGCTCTGGCCTGGCCCTCTCAGCAGTACTCCAGGACGGCAGAGTTATGTCAGGAATGCCTCTTATCTGTTCCCCTTTCCCTCACTGCCTCTCTGTAACTGCACGTTCTGCTCATGTTGCATGTCATCACCGGCAGAAAGTGAACGCTTGTTAAGTTATTAAGCCTCTCGTTTGGGACAGATGGCCCTCGCTGACATCAGTGCCAGCTGTCTATTTTCAGTGTTGACTGAAAACAGTTGGACCTAGATTATAACCAGTACACATGGTTCTATAAATATGAAAACACCAAAACTGGACACATTGCATATACACCCAAGGTTTTGTACTGTTATGTATTTAACAGTTCTACTACACCATCTTCTGTTCAAAATGGTCAGTGGAACTGTTCTTCTAATCTTTTGTCTCAAGGTTTTAGGGCTAACACAGGAGACAGGCTTATTTAACACATATATGGACTGTTACATAACCAGATTTATTAATGTTTTTGGAATGTGAGAATAGACAAAGAAGTATGTGTAAGTGTAAATATGAATATAGACCCAAATATTTATTGTTCCATGGTGCAACAATTATAGTTGTGCTTCCAGAATAGAAAGTGATACATCATTTTGGTTCATAAATAGGGTGGGATTAGATTAAAATATTTACTATGCTTTAGAACAACATACTTTATTATTCAATGTAAGTTAATTTTAGGAGTGACCATGAACCTGAACTCTGGAATGCCTGAACACGCAGTGTGGAGAAGTAAACACAGACAGGGTCGCATTGAATGAGAGATCCAGGCGCTTGATTGAATTTCAAGTTATGCAACATACACCACACCTTCTTGCTCTCTGTCTGTCTTTCTCATTCTTGCTGTCTCACACTTTTTTTATTGAGTTTCTTTCTTTTTTCTTTCTTTCTTCCTTTCTTTGTCTTTGAGCCAGCCACAGACCCACCTCTGTACAGCGCACCATGAGGGTCTGTCTGGGAGAGTTGAATACAGACAGTGACTCATGGAAACTGTAGCCTGTGTGTGTGTGTGTGTGTGTGTGTGAGAGAGAGAGAGAGGAAGAAAGTATGTATGTGTGTGAGTGTGCACATGTGTATGTGGATGGATGAGAGAGAGCGTGTGTGTGTATGTGTGCTTGTGCCTGCATGTGAGTGTGTGTTGCGTCTGTGTGTGCTTGTGCGTGGTGTCTCGGTCTGATGGTGGAGCCCTACAGGGTGGAGTCTCTAGTCCAAAGTCAACAGAAGCTGTGTATTAATAGCCCAGTTTCCTGATCCATCCCATGTTGCTAAACTCCACAGCAACCCCACCAACGCTCGGTGGTTATGTTCACAAGATCTGCACTTCCCATATTATTTATGTTGCTATAGTAACAAATCTTTAACAGCTGACAAATGACTCAGAGCCAAAAGGGTATTCCATCCTATTTTCGTGGGGGCTAGTTACAGTTGTGACTGTGTTTTTCCCCTCAGTTTCTTCCAAAATGTTAAATTTAGATTCACATCACTTCCATTGACGTGGTTTTGGACCTCTTGTGTTGCCAAGATTTTTAAAAGAATACAAATCAAACTGAAGGAACACCGCCTCTCGGTCATTTTGAACACTTTACTTTTTCCTCCTGTTCTCTCTTTTCCTTTTAATTGCAGACTGCCCCCCACTCTTCCTCCTCCCTTCCCTCCCTCCCAGTCCCACATTGCCCATTACTTTCTTCCTTCAGTTTTCTTTTCTCATCCATTTCGTACCCTGCACTCTTTTCATCAACATCCTTCTTATTTTTCTCTCAGATAAAAAGTCACTTTCTTGTCCTTCTTATCTCACTGCTCTGTTTTGTTGCCATTCCTGCTGTGTACAGGACAACTGCAGGAGGCTCAGACTCACTCTGCATGACCAGAACCAGTCCCTTCGGACCGCGGAGCAGCCTAGAAGCAAGGTAACCAACTTCTCCGAACGCACAATTCCAATGAAGTCAGTCGCATGCCTCAGTTCTGTATGGCTTTAGTTATGGTACCTATGTAAGTCGACCTAAATGATGATGACCGTGTTTGCTGTCCTTGTAGTTATTATGGTTTGGAAATACGTTTTCAAGAGAGAGATCAAATGTATACAAAAATTAGACATTTATATTACTGAATTAAGCCCACAGAATATATGAATTCTTGGCACTTTTCAAAAATGGAAAAATGATGAATACTGAAAAGACTAAGTAAGGTTAAAAACATTTGAAAAACAAGCTGATTAACAGTTTATACAAAGAATAGGTATTACAGGAATTTGAACATTATGTCTTCGAATGTACAGAATTGGAATATTTGAAGTGTTAATGTGGAACTGTAAAATGCCTTAGAAAATCAGTCTACTTAAATGTGAAACTACATTAAAAATGTACTAAGTGAGAACAGGAGACATCATCTATACTAATTACCCATGACTTCATAACACAATTTACTGTGTGTGTTACAGATGTCTCTGCCTACTTTCCCCAATGACTTTTGAACTGTAGAGTCAGTCAAAATGTGAACATATTATCCAAAACAGCTTAATGGGCTGTGGTTAAGGCTTGGTGTGATGGAAAAACAGCATAACACAACAGTTACATAACAAGCAGGGCTTGTTTTGCTACCATCCCCCACTCTCAGACAAAGCTAAGGCTCAAGAGTTGTTCACTTTTTTCACTTCTAGGTCACAATTAGGTCTGCTGAGTAGTATTTGCTGTAAGTGAAGTGAATAAACCATGAGGAGGAAATAAAAATAATATAGATATTATTTAATAAAATAATATAATAATGTAATAAAAGAGAATAAAACATTCTATTCTTTGTCTTAGAGATATGAACACATGATAAAGATTGACATAAGAAAAATACATTCACATCAATTCAGTCAGTTTTAACACAGTTAAATGTTAATGTTGTGTTTGCATGCTGTAAATTGATTGTAATGATTGAGTGTGCCTTGATTTTGTCTAACTGAGTTATTTGTCCTTATTCCAGCCAATTGGCCGAGCTTTTGCATTGGTGCAGCCACCCAGTGAGAGGCAGCCACTGAAGATTGAACCAATCAAACCTACAGAAGAGAAAGTTGAAATCATTAAGGTGGGTTTTCGGGTATAGCCATCACCAATGAGCAGGCATTGAACATGGACGTGGGTTGTAGGTAGCCTTAACTCCAGTAGTGCATCTGGAAAACATGAATTGATTTTTTTGGCATCTATGTGATTGACTCTTGACATTTTTGTGGGAATTAGGGAATTGTGAAACTGGGGCTACCGGTAATGTGGAATGAAGATATTTGTAGGTATGTGTGATTATGTTTTATAATTATAGAGTGCCTGTGTGTGTTTAACCCTTTACTGTCTGTGATTCAGGTGTATCTGGGAGGGCACAGGCCAACACCTAACCTTAAACAGGCCACCACCACTGACCAGCAGAACCTAAAAATGCAGATTGAAGATCAAGTGTCCCAAGTACAGGAGGTCAGCAGTGCATACCTTCCATTTCCACACTTTCCCTTCTTTCCTCCCATTTCTCCATTCCTCCATCCTCTATCACTTTCTAACCTCCCTCTCTCTTTACTCTTCCTCCCTTTCTCCCCTCCCTCCCTTTGCTCCAGTGTAACACAGCTGTGTCTCTTCAGGTCAGGTACTGTCTGAAGAACCTGAGGGAGGTTATGGCTGCGAGGAGCAACAAAGGAGAGCACAAGGTGTGTGCGTGTGTGTGTGTGTGCATGTGCGCGCAACTGTCATGTGTGCACATGTATATGTGCATGTGTGTATCTGCTGAAATATACATGGACAATATATGTTATTGTGACCAAATTCATTTTTTGGTGAAAGTAATGTGACTCTACTTTGGTTTGGCTTGTCTCTTTTTATTTCTTACTATTTTTAACAAAATTTTCCTTTCATTCTTTATTTAAGTTCCCAACCAATGGATACAGAGTTAATGTGCCTGGTAGCCAATCAGCCATGTCCAATGACAATGAGGGTGGAGCCAGAGCAGAAAAGCAGGTGAGACTTTCCTCTCTTGCATTATTTGATTGCACCTGTGCACCTTGTTTTATTGGCACGTAGGTTAGGGCTGAAGTGTGAAGAGTCTTTACCCAATCAATGACTTAAATAGGACACTAAATAACACCAAAATTCAGCATACACTCCAGATTCCCAGACACAAGTAGTGATAGTGTTAACTGCACTCAGGAGACCTCACATATCACAAACGGAAACACCAGCTTTTCACATGTATATCACATTTCCATAGCTAGCTCATTTAACTGACACAATGTACCCAGTCACTGCGAGGTAAGATAACACACCATCATCGTAACCCCTCTAAGGTACATGGCTGAAAGTGACAGCACTGACCTCATAGTTGGTCTGTGGATGTGAGCCAGATTGTGTTCTGCAAACGTTAAAGGAGCGTTAGAGCAAAATGGGGAGTGACTGGAAAAGCCTGTGTGTGGGCAGGAAAGGCTGATGGAGCAGAGCGACCGGGATAGAAACCCGTAGTGATGCACTCAGCCCAGGCCACGCCCTGTGTGCCTCTCCCACATTCATATTGAAAGTCATTTCCTCAGGGTTGGACAAGTTAGGCCCAAGCATTTGCCTGTTACTGCTCTATCTTTCTGTCTTTTTATCTATGTCTATCTTTTTTTACTTTCCTTCTCTAGCTCTCTTTCACTATCTCTCTTTTATCTATCTTTTTCCTCTGTGTCTCCCTCACTCCTTCTCCAGCTCGTTTTCATTTCATCCTCCTTTGTTTGCAGTGTTTATCCTGTCTTCTGTTTATTTAAAGATCTGCTGTCAGACATCAGTCCACAGCAGGACAAACAGCTGGAAAAAAATAATATAATTTTATTTGGTTCCAATCATAAAAAATGTTGAATTGATTTATTATTTGTGCAATTAAGCATTGGTCTGTGCCGTGGGATTTTAAAATGACCATGCCTGAAGTAAACCTCTTTCTCTCTTCGTAATCTATATGGCCATCACTGATTTCTGCCTTCTCTTTTACTCTCCCCTAACTCCTTGTCCATCCATCTCTTTTTTTCCCTCCCCTTCCCTGTCTCCCCCTCCCTCTCCCTCCCTCAGAACTGGGAGGATGAACAGGAGAGCGCTCGGTTGAGGGAAGTGAGTAAGCGTTTATACGGCCAGCTACAGGAAGCCGAGAGGAGACACCAGGAGGAGAGAGAGAAGCTGCAGGTCAGTACCTTAAACCTGTTTACTATCCCGTTTCGGTTCTCTAATCCCCCATCGGCTCTTTGTAATATCAGATTTCATATCCTAGTTTTTAAGGTTTGTTTTTTACTCCCTTTACATAATTAGGATAATGTGTCCTTTCCTGTTTGCCTTCATTCCATTTAAAAAGAATCGGACTGGGTCATTTCATACTTCATGCTATGAAAGGATACTGGATTGACTAGTGTCACAAGTTTGGGTATCACTGAGCATTTTAAAGTAGTATTGTTCAATTCTGAGAACTTCCCTGCTTAATGTTGGAGTGTTGTGTACAATGTTGGAGTGTGTGTGATGTGTACATTTGTGTGATGACTTGGTTATCATGGCTCGCATATGGGCGTGCGTGTGTGTGTGTGTTTGTATCTGTGCTGAGTGGATCATCAGTGCCAAGGTAGTTGTGTTTTCAAATTGGATTCATGTAGGTCTGTGCATGTGTGTGTGTGTGTGTGTGTGTGCTCACTGGATCATCAGTACCAAGGTGGGTGTATGTGTTCAAATTGGATTCATGTAGCTCTGTGCATGTGTGTGTGTGTGCTGTCAGGGTTAGTGTACCTTTCAGCACACACGCACACACAAACACACACACAAATGCACTATGTCTGTGTAATGTACTGACAGGGTTAATGTAAGTATGTGTATGTGTGTATGAGAATGTATATGTGAGTATATGTGCATGTGTGTATGTGCTGACAGTTATCTTCCCTCCCAGGCGGAGAGCAGTCATTACCGACACCAGCTGAGTGAGCAGGCAGAGCGGCTACTTCGGGCAGAGGAGGGTGTGGAGACGCGGGACAATCGTATCGACGAGCTGCAGCGTCTGCTGTCTGGCATGGAGCAAGAGAGCGCCGCCCTGCAGGAGAAGATGAAGGACAGCGAGCAGGAGCTCCTGCTGTTGCGGGCACAGAAAGAGGAGGGGCACAGCGAGACACAGAGGTGAGGGCTGCCTAACAAAGCTACGACTCTCTGGCACAGCAATCATCAAGCCAGAAGTTGGTCGTGAGCAGTGGTGCTTAATCGTAATCTTAATCTCAAGCACCATGAAGAAAAACACACATCTGACCTCAGATCAGTGCTTGTAGACAAGTACAACCAATATTGACAACATTCAGCAGGCATATTGCCTCACCCATCATGCTTTAACACAGCATTGGGCCTGTGCTCAGATACATGAAATTTTATTTCTGATGCCCTTTGACTTGTGCTTCCTCATTAGTGATGTACTGGGGAGTGGTGATAGAATGACTTTTTATGAACCTCAGTGATGGATGGCCCTACAATAAGCTGTCACTGAGCTCTCAGGTATCAGAAATGTTTTTTCTCTGTAGAAAAAGGTTGGTCCAGCACATTGTCCTACCACAAGTGTTGTCGAAGTGAGCGAGAGAGCAGGGGATGAGTCAGTGTGCTGTGTTTCACAGGTCAGAGCAACTGGAGAAAGAGGTTGCCATCCTGAAAGAGAAGATCCACCATCTGGATGACATGCTGAAGAGCCAGCAGAGGAAGGTCCGACACATGATCGAACAGGTGCGAGGGAAAACGAGACTGAGAGACAAAAGTGATCAGGAGAGTAGTAGTAGTAGTAGTATTTTTAGTAGTATGTGCCTCACTTTTAAAGTCACAAGCTCAGGGTGCTTTACACCAGCACAATAACATATAATGAACATGATAATATTTTTTTTAAATCATAAAAATGCAGGGAACAGTAAAAACAAAGATGAACTGTTAGTCTTCCTCCTCACACACAATAACTGTAAGTCACTATGAAGTGAGTGACAGGCACCGTATAAATACTAGAATATGAATGAATGTGTGGATTTCAGTCTAAATAATTAATGCATGTGTAGATGCGTGTTTGAGGGAGGGTTGGTTAGTAACCCGCATCCTTTTGTGTTTGTTCACACAGCTGCAGAACTCACGGACAGTCATCCAGGAGAGAGACAGAGTGATCCGAGAACTGGAGGAGAAGGTGGCTTACCTGCAGTCAGAGGTACATATGAGTGTGACTGAGCACTCACATATGCAGTCCTGTGTGTGTGTGTGTGTGTGCATCTTGTCTTTCTGTCTCTTTGAATAAACTTTGACCCTCCTGCCTGTCTGTGTTTTTTTCTTTCCAGAACAGAGAGCTGCATGATCAGATGGATTACTTCCTTGGAAGTCAGAGGCCCAGCTCATATCAGTCATCAGAGCACAACCAACAGATTGTCTACAGGTAAACACACACACAACCCTAATAGACTCTTATCTGTGTGTCTTCAATGTATCACAGCGATCTGAACTCTGTGCTTTTCCTGTGTCCACAGCAAGCCTCTCAGGCCCTCCAATCACAGCAACAAGTCTCTGCCCTTCATCAAAGTCATAGAAATAAAGTCTTGAGCTTCCCTGAGGAGAGTGGAAGGCAGGTCAAGACCACCAAGCCTGACAGAAACAACCTTACAGTATTGTCTAATGCCTACTGCTGTTCCTTGAGCATATTAATCCTGCATGGTCATTTTCATCTCTGGAACAAGGATATGCTATGCGCAGAAAGCTGATGTCAGTGTAAATAGTGATATGAGTGAATGTGGAGATAAGACATAAGTTAACCTTTAAAAATATTTTCTTGTTTCCTCCAAGTAAGGATCAGAGTCTGACCCATTTAATTGTACCAGACATGTTCAGGCTCCAATGCATAATGAAGCTGGTACTAAATATCTCCATTAAATCAGCAAACAGGAAATGGACATCTGTATATCATGGCAGTCTTTGATGACAGCTGAGGCTGAGCCAGCGGACATAATGAAGAATTTAGAAATGCCTACTCCTTTTCGCAATTGCAAAGAGAGAATAAAGGAAAATCAATTGGGTTTAATCTTCCTGGAAGAAAAGGCAGGTACTTGATTAAGAGGCTCCCACATAGGTTGGGATTAACTGAATCTGGTTTGGGTCATTGCCAAGGCAAGGGGGAAGGGAGCGGAGGACATCCAGAAGCCCTGCTCATAGCATTGCTCAAGAAGATGGGGATACAATAAGAGACTGGCATAATCCTGAAAAAAAGGTCAATTTGTTGCCTGGGTTAGAACTAGCTGTGTGAGACAGTACGGACAGTTGTTGACACAATTTACTCTAGGCTCGAAGCAGGAATGAATTATTTGGAATTTAGAAAGATATATTCATATATTCAAGTGACAAACCTAGGTGAGGAAAAGGGTACTGGCAAAGTATGATGATCAGATGTTTGTTCTATTCACCCTATTGCCAGGGAGAACCAGGCAATGGATACATTTCCTCAAGCAATGATATCTTCCCCTGTGGGCTGGATTTCAGACCCACTAACTTTAACATCTAAACATCTCTGGTTCGGGTATCCCCACAAAATTGCTTCAAATCAAGAACATGGCAAATTTCTATTGAATATGGCACTTTGCACATGTGCTACCCTGGAGGCTAGCTACTGAGCCTCCTTGCTAAATAATTTGGTAATTGCTGTTACTTCACTCGTTACTGCCAGTCGTTTCATTCCATCTCTTTTACAGGATTTTTGCTCAGCACTCTTTTTCAGTCCAGTGCAGTGCTGTGGAATGACTAAGCTGATGAAGTCATTCAGTGAGCTCACAATGAAACACTTGTAGGAACAGACAAAACAGCCAAGTCACTTTTTTGTGTCACTTATTTGCTATGTCACAATAATGAAGAATGATAAACAATCAGGAAGAGATATTACTATAGTGTAGACATTAGTCTAGTATTCACCCGTTTCAAGAAAGTGGTAGCATCTTTTCTTTTGAGTGCATTTCAGTTGTGTGTCATAACTATATTTATGCATTTCTATTTTTTATTCTTAATGCCATGCTTATTCAGCCTGACTGCTAAGCATTTGTTGTGTTTATTTCCCATCAGTAAACTGATTTTGTGAAATTTGCTTTGTCACTGTGCATAACTGTAGCACACTTTAGAGCCTAGTTCTTTAACTGAAGAAAGGTCCATAATATTTGCTGTGAAACTCCTGGTGGAGAGGAAGTGTTTATATTTTATTGTGCATGTAATACCTGGTATTCCTTTCTTTGTTTTGGTTTTTTGAATAAACTATTGAACCTGAAGTAAAAATATGTTGACACAGTTTTTATTGTGCTGCAGTTGTCCTGATTTTTGGAATTTATATTTTGCCTTTAATTTTTTGAGATGTAAGATTTCTAAACAAAGACATCAATGTCTATGATATCAAAGCATCAAATACCACAATCATATCCTTCCCATATTTCTATTGTTGTATCACAGGGATAAGTATGCCATCTTGTAGAGTACTGTTGCTCTCTAGTGGTGAGATTTCATATTTATGATCAAAAATATACTATGGCAAAATTACCTAAGGTAGTTTGGGCTCATTGGTCGTATGGATTATTTAAACACAACTAACACTCAAACAATGTCATGTAAAGCATTCATTGATTGGAAATTCTATATTTGCAGTTATCAGTGTGAATACACAAGAATTTTAACACCAAACAGAATAAATCACAAAAGTAAATTTCTTTCAGACATGTCAAGCATGTTTTTATACTGATGCACTGCATTTGATAACTCAGTCACAATTCAGACAATAATTAGACCACCAAATCCCTGGAGAGATGAGGGCATATCAAAGGCTGGTTTTCTGAACACTGGTCTTCATTTTTCAACATTTTTTTCACATTTCCTGTCTTCAATTAATTTCCTCCAGGTGGTGAAAATGATAGCACTCTAAGAGACTACCTTGTTTCGAATAAAACTATGATTCACCTACAAGGCCTCTGGTGGCTCACATGTCGGAAACATCCATAAAATGAGAAAAATGATTTTTGAGGCAGGTTTGATTAATCATCTTCCAAGAGATATTACAGGAAGACGGGGGATCACAGTGTGCTGAGACTGGCAACACTGCAGTAGATCATATGCACTTCACATTCTGTGTCTGTAATAAACTAAGGAGAACACATACTCTCATAAAACCCACTTGACACATCCTAACATTTTTCAGTTGTATATAACTCTTTTTAGTTTAAAAATGCAGCCACACAATGATCCACATCCTAAGATTTCCCTCATGTGTTTTTGCATAAATTACAGATGTGATATAGCATAGTTTGTGAGGTTACAGAGAAATGGGGGGCGTATGTCTCTGACTAGTTCTGTGAGCTTCTCTGCTTCTGCTTTATGAGTAGCTCAGTATAATTAGGAAGTAAGTGAGGCAGGAGTGGCACTCAGTTTTCACAACTACACTGATGAAACACCCAAGGACAAAACACAAAACAGTTAATTCTAGTGGTAGACGTTCAGACCTGACACAGATCCTGTAGGGTCAAATTGTTGCCTCTGGTTAATACACAAGTAAAGATGTGAAGCATTAACAGTGTGTGGCCTCCTTGAATAATTATGATTCATTGAGAACATGCTCTGAAAATACCATGTAGTTTAGAGTCAGCGAATAGACAAACTTTCATTTACTCAATTGAATTTTTGCCTAAAAAAGAATTAGGGGTACAGTACAATTTCAACAATGGTAAGACACTCCTGACATACAGTAGTTTATATTACACCAAGATCAAGCTACACATAGTTCACACAAACCTATATTTCACACATAATTAAAAATACATTCTTGCATCTATATACAGATTTACATTTGGAATATAAAATATATTCAAGAAGGGCACTTATCGTGTTGGAAATCAGGTTTTTGATTCATTAAAAAAATCATATAATGGTTCATTAACCTGTGCTGTACAGCACTCTGATTTTAACATATTCCACTGCCATATCATATTGAAGTGGGCTATGGTGAATGCCACATTTCTGGAATTGGCTGGTCTACACTAGGATTCTTTAGGCCTTGTACTGCATGCTACATTTGACCACTGCCTCGTTGCCTCTCCTCTGTTCTGGATCACAGTATCATACCATTCTGTTCAGTCTGAAACAGTGCTGGGACTACCCAGTGTTACACTAATGAACACTTGCTATAGCACAGCCATCTGTACTGCTCTAGAGTAGTTGTCCATGAGACACAGCAAGCTTTTGGAAGTGGAGGGGTCTCAGTCTGCAGTTCAGTAACTCAGGGATTTAACATGATTTTCACTTCTAATCTGAACTGGGCAGCAGAGTGTACACTTAAGGGATCTTGTCATGTGCGACCCACAGCAGTACCCATCCAGGACATTTAAGCTTCTTCCATGACTCTTCAAACTTTGCATTCTGCGTGTCCCACACAACACTACAAGTCACACCGCCTTTGTCTCTCTCCCTCCCGCCAACAATGCAGGTCCATGGGCTCCAGGTCTCACAGTGTACTCTCCAGCGTGTTATAGTTGTCCTTGAAGTTCTTGAGTTCCAGGAAGTGCTTGGGCCTCTTGCTTCGCTGACCAGAGGAGGGCAGGTAAGTCACCTGGATGGTGGAGGGGGCAGGCGGAGCTGGGGAGCTGGTCAGATCTTTGGCTGCAGACTGGTGCTGCTGGTTTAGACTGGTGGAGCTGGAGTGGGCCTTCACGCTGGGGAAGCCGAACAAAAACACTTTTCAATTTTCTGCACAAATGGAAAACTCACATCATCAGTTGTGTAAAATCAACGTTTCATAGCTCTGTGTCCAATAATTGTTGTTCAAAACAGAGTGAAATGTAATTCTGGGGTTGTCATTGTCAGACCTTCATGATAAGAAATGATAATGCACATTACAGTTGGTTTCTGTCTACAGATTCAGAAACATTCGGAGACTGATCTGAACGATTTGGTCCGCTTCGTGTAGTTATCAAGCTAGCAAGGTAGAATGTTTCCCCAAAGGGATGGTTAACAAGATAAGGCACTGACATTTTAAATGCAACAGCATTTTTATTGGTGTATAGTATGTTGAAATAGATTGTGTTTCTGGTACTCCAGGTTTTGTATGCCCATGGTTCAGGTGTAATGTAATGTGTAATGTGTTTATGTATTATTCAGTTTTCCTAAGTATACAGGAGATACAATTTTCTCCCTAATTCCAACATTTTCAAGTAGACTGAAGGAGAAGACAGACATGAATAAGTTACAGTAAATATGTAGAGATGGACAAGGTAGAAACAGGGCTGGTCAGGAGTTCAAATGGGAGAGTTTTCTATGCAAAGAGTTCAGCTTTCCATTTGTGCATTTTGAGACTACAAAAAAGTTGTCAGCAGAACACTTCAACGGCCCCTCTAACATTCATAGATTTAAATATTTTATTAATTTTCACATATGATAGTACACAATTACATAAACCACATGGCACCTCCCCAAACTAGCCCCCCAGGGGCAAGAAAAAGAAAGACATCAGTGCTAAGCAACAGACAAATTGTTAAACAATAATGCAAAGGCCAGAGTCTCCAGCTGTGGCTTAGAAAAGTGCACACCCATTTGGGAGGCCCAAAGCAGTGGGCTCCATATGGCAGCCTATCACCTGCAAGACAACAACAAAGACCAAACTCCACACTTCTACTCGTCCAGAGCATACAAACCTATTTTTCATTATTTGGCTGAAGAAATATGAAGTCTGTTATGAACTTTCAATTGTATATGAACATGGGTAAGACAGACAGAGGAGGGGTAAACCTTATCAAGTTGTCTGAAAAGGCAAATTAGGGTCTTCCTCCAGCAGTTCTCGCAGTATATTAAGATGGAAAGTTCTTTGGAAATTGGATTTTTATAAAACAAATCTGACAGAGAGGTACATACAAATTGTAGCAGTCTTTGTTATTCAATCTATTTTGATCATTGTCACCCCACAGATCCATCATCCTCCTACCTTTTGAGGGGGAAAAAAGGTATACATTTAAATTGGATTAATGGATCTTAAACAGGAAGAAAAGGGAGGACAAAATAAATAAATATGCCCCTAACATTGTAAATGTGCCCCTAAGTTTTAACATTGTTTCTCTCTACTGCTGTCCAGAGATGGAATGGGTGAGAGCGCAGCAAGGCAGGAGAGTTAACTGGCATGAATTAAGTGAACTTGGACCAATGAAGCAAGGGACCTCCTGGCTCATATACTCACACAGCAGCCAGCTGAGTCAGAGCCTCCTGGTATTTCAAAAACTCTGCCTCTCCAAATACCTGCAAGAGAGAAAAGAGTTCACCCAGGCACAGCACACTCCAGATCTATGCTGCACTACACCCAGCACCCTCCTTCCTACCATTCTGGGGGCCGGTCATCTTTAATTGTCAAGCTCATAACTATGACATCATGACTATGGGCGTGCATAGTTCTTCTCTTGAATGTTGTATATTCTGCCTAACTCAAATAGGGGGGCCGGGGTGGCACAATGTGCCACAGCCAGAATATAGTGCAGACATTATCTTATGCTTGACTGGATACTTGCAAGTCAAAGCAAAGGATGAATCATCCCCATCCAACCTCGACAACACAGCAGAAAGTCTAGTCCACAGAAGTTAAAAAAAAGCTATCTAGAAACTTTATTGGACACCGAGTCTCTCAAGTGCATGTTTTGGCAGAGGGTAGGATGGGTTGGTCCGGAAAAGTTTGCCCATATCCACACTTTTTAAATAAGACAGAAATTTCTGACTCTAAATAGTCATTACCAATTGGAGTCAAAGCTACACAAGATTGTGATCAGTCAGATACAGTAAACGCCCACACTGACCCCCGTTCCATGACGTGCGTTCTCGTAGCCCTCCAGAAGCCCGTCGATCAGGCCACTGCGGGTCTTCAGCAGGGAGTTGTTGCTGCGCAGCTCAAGCAGTAATTTGCGGAAACTGCGACCTGTGATTGCGCTGGGGTTCCTTCCCATTTCCTGGAAAGGGATGTCTAGAGAGGGAGAGGGGGACAGAGAGGTACATTTAAAGATCTATCTAATAGATTCCAACAATTTTCTCTTCCTCTGTCTCCCTCCTGTCTGTTTTCTTTTCCCCTATGCAGGACAGGGGACACACAATCTGGAAACCAGAAGCTCTACTAAGGGAAAGAGAGAGGGATGGGAGGAGGGGGAGAGAGAGAGTGGTGACTGAGAACAACCAAGCCTTTGAGAGAAGGCAGAGTAAGACCAACAGTTTGGGCACACAAGGGCTGAATGCAAGACAGAGGCAAAGAAAGAAGACAAAGACTATAACAGTAATTAACAAGGAATGAAATTAGAGTATGAATAGGTTTACAGGGAATACACAAACAGCTACTCTTACCCGAATCTCTGATTGCATCCAGGGCCCTCATTCTGTACAAGTAGTTATAGCAACCTGAAGACATACAGTACACACCAGTAAACTTTTCTGGGTCACGACATTGCAGCTAGCCATACACTATTATTAACTATGGTTAACAGCAGCAGTAGAAGTGCTCACCATTCTGACCTCTGTGCTTCAAACGATCGTCATCTTCTGACAACAGACGCGGCTCATACCGAATGTCCTGCACCTTTGACAGGCGCGAATCAATCTCCTCTCTCAACTCCTGAAGCGCAGAACACATGAAAGGCAGATATTCCCCCACAATCAGAAGAGTGTACGAATACACGCAATACTTCCCAAACACAACGTGAAGGGCATAAAAGTCATGACACATTCTTTGGACTCATTGCTGGCGAAACTAGAGGGCATAGGACTATTGGGAATTACTATATGGAAGTCGTTGACAGGTACACTGGATTGCTTACCTTAGGCGCATTGTGTCCCAGTGGCACGTGCGGTCCTCTGCGAGACTTCATGGCGAAGCGCATGATCTGCCTCTTCACGAAGATGAACAGCAACACAAACACCTACAATAAGAGATTACATATTATGAATTTTCGTTGGTGAGCACCCTACATGGATTTGGGACATAGGTGAGATACGGTGTGTCCACGTTCAATCCTGTCACTGCCATTACCCTTACTAAGGCAACCTCCCAGGTACTCGAAATCTGTCCAGAAAACGTTACTCTGGTCAATTAACAGAGCATAGGATTCAACGTTGAAAATTCTGTTACATAGACAATTAGCCAATCGATTTCCTAATCAAACTAAAACAAACCAACATTCACATACTACACATCTCTACTGTATGACAGCACGAACTGAGGAAGTTCTGAATTTAGCTACCTAGCTGATTACAGCTAGCATTCTAGCTAATGATGCATCATCGGCCAGATAAAATGAAACTCACTTTGTTAAAAACCAATTCGGCGAACACATTAGCTCAGACAATAACTACTAAAATGAGTAATTCTAGTCAAATAGAAGCATATTGGCATTGTTTTCTGAGGAAATTATCACTAAGTTTGCTATCGTTAGCAAGGTACGTTAACTACGATAGCTATAAACTCCTACCAGACTTCCGTAGGCCATAACCAGCACGACGTTCACGCCTGACAGCGGCGACTCAGACCCCATGTTGAAAACCAGAAAATACAAATCCGGCGAGTCTGTAGTGTTTGATCAGTTTCTCCTATGGGCCCGTTCCCTTCATTTGTTTTGCATTTCACGCAAGCTGCACAATGAGCATTCAATTAGATCCCGGGAACATCACTACACAAACCCTCGGAGCTCGAATGCTATTATTTACTATTGACAATGTCATGTGATCATTTGTTCTTTGTTTAAAAATGTGGCCACTGGTCACGGAGGCGCATTACTGCCATCTACTGCATTGGCATGTTCAATCCGAAACCGAGGATCTGTTTTCCCACGTGCAGCAATTTACAAGGGGTGCTAGGTTATGCACCGCCACGAATCCATACATAATAGGCTACATTGAAATTATAAAATGTAGATATGCCCTTATAATTCAACGCAGCGCCTTCTCTGAATTGCTTTTAGTGTCCGAATATACCCAGCTAATATTGTCAGATAGCTAAAATATCCTTATGGTCATGCCATTCCTCTCAATGCCTTAAAATAACTTGATTACCGCCAACTCTTTGTTCTCTAAATGTATCAGCACCAGCAAGTCAACTGGATAAGAGTGTCTGCCATATGCTTGCAATATAATGTAACCTTAATAGCCAGGGAATAAAGTGCTTTTACTAATAAACCCTACACTAAACTCGACTGTCCATGACAGATGTACATCTGAGCAGACTAGCCTGCTTCTGCCCAGCCCCTCATATCTCTGCTGAAAAAACACAGACATCAATGGACTCTTCTGCTAGTATTTTACATTTAACAACAAATTCTGCAAAAATAATGCACATTAGCAAACAGATTCATCAAGGGCATACTTACTCAGCATAAAATGTGTCTACTTATTATCCATTTACACAGCTGGATACTGAGAGGCAATTTCAAATTAAGGACCTTGTGCAAGGATTTGCCAGCTAGCCTCTCAGTTCTTGGCAACATCTCATCTCATGCACATGGCCAGAAACATAAATAGTTTCATGCTTGAAATGTTTTGAACACAAACTGATACACCTGTAGGCTTGCATTATGGAAATTTTCCTTCTGTTAGCACAATATTTGGCTGTTTAGCTGGAAATTTAAATCCAAACCATTATGCTGGAAAAAAGCCATCATTCTTGTACAGAGGTACATTGGGCTGACCATACTAATCTGTTGTATCTGCCTGTTCAAAGATATAACTCAGCAGATCCTGAACCAAAATGCTCTTTCAAAAAAAAAAAAAAAAAAAAAAAGCTATGACACTGGTGAAACATTTACCTTTTCATTGATTTTGCCTTTATGTAACCAGGTAGCTCAATTGAAAATTCTGTTATTTTTCCAGTGTGACAAGCTGAGGAATCAAAGTGAGTAGGGAATATGAGGTTTATGCAGCCAATCAGATGTAAGGAAATGACAATAAGGGAATCACATTCTGTTTGTTCTGAGCTATGTTTTATGTGCCTGCCCAGAGTGGGTCCCCCTTGTCACCCTGTGGAGGAGTCAAATGGAGTGAAATCACAGGTAACCCTATGCACAGTGGGAATGAAGTAGGTTATAAAAAGTAAAGTATTCTCCATTTGACCTCAAGGTGCTGAGAACCTCTCAAATAATATCAAGTTAATTGATTCTGAGAAGGAGAAAAATAGTGTTAGGTTACCACAACACTCTAGTGCACGTTGTATTTGTTCAGTGGGTGATTTCTTAATTTAGCTTTGCAAACAAATGTGTACCACCAGAAATACTTCCAGGAAAAAGTCTCTGATTTACCAAATTAGTGCAATAGACTCGGCAATGGGATGTGCGCGGTTTTGGGTTGGGGTCACATGATCTGATCGAGTGTCTCCTCGCTGAAGCCACCTTGCTTTCCCTCAACCACGTGACGCGGCTCTGTCGGGGTGTCGGTGTGGAAGAGAAACAGGTAAATCTTGTCGCTTTCTGTGTGTGCGAGTCGGTATTGTTTTCTGCGCGAATTTAAGGGGTTCAGGTTGATTTACTGCGTCCAAGAGCTCGATAGCTAGGTGATTTGATTCAGTTCGAAATAGAAAACAAGGGTCCCAGCCTGTTTTTGGCTAGTATATCGTCAGATATTTACATTTGTTTGTCAAGGCCTTGTGGCCTACCAAGGGCCACGGTTTCAAGTTTAGTTGTGTTCGCTCACGGAGGACATGGTCGAGGTGCGTTGACGCTCGTGGGCTGTGGAAGTGTGTTAATTCTGTTAGTCAAAAGTATAACTTCCGTTACATTACTGGACACGTTATGTGTTAGCTAACAGTGTTCATTTTGATATTCGATCGATTTTTTGGGTTGTTTATTAAGAACATTATTTAACTAGCTACGGGTCTTTAGTTTTCAATGGCTGCTGTACTGACCATGAGGTAACATGAGTTAGCAAAGGTAGCAAGCTAGCTAACTTTTTAACATGTTATTGAGGTAGTCGTAGATAGCAAAAAGAGCTTAAACACAACAACATTATTGTGTCCTGGTGGTAGCTACAATTTGCTTTTTCCGTAACTTGATAATTAGAAAGCTGGCGCGAAATTGATCCATGCTTTAAAATAAGTAACTTGCCTAACCTCACTGTAACTGCCCTAGAAAATTGTGAAAGGGATGTCGGTTTTGTTAGCCTAATAACTAATTTGTTTTTGTTCCCCCCTGACTCGAGGTAAATTTAGCTGATGTGCCTTTTTGCTGGGTAATATACTTGTTAGTTAAAATTTCATAGTGTAACGTTACTGAAGCAGCCTGTCAAGTTCATCCGAGGCAGCGCTGTAAAAAGTTGTTTCCCTGTGCTGTAGTTAGCTAGCTTGCCATACTCTACTAGTTAGTAGGTCGGTTGTAGATGCTAGTTAACTATAAATAGAATGTATTGGAAAATATACGTGCCGACTATATGCTTTTCAGCGAGGAGGGGGTCACCATTCAGGTATCTAGATAACATTAAACAAGTTGTCTAGCAAACACCACAATAATATGGGTTTGATTCCTTGGTTGGCGACAGCTTGTTCATTCGGACTGAGAGGGCTAAATTAATTTAACGTTAGATTTCTGTGCCCAGTTTGTTTGGTAATCAGCTCCCTGAGAATCAAGATAACAGTTAGCACTAGCCACGTAGTATATACCAACTAATACACACCAATTTTCTTTTGTGATCTCTTGCAGCCGCTTGTTTTCCTAACAAGACATCTCTCTTGGCTAAAATTTCAATTGTAGCCAGCAGTCGTTTAGTTTAACCTACCACATTAAAGTCAAGTAACCCGCTAGTATTCGTGATGCTAATTAGCTTGTGATGTTGGTTGGCGATCACTTAATTGTACAGCGATGTTATCAGTTATAAATCTCGACTTTTAAAACTGCTTGTATCCAGTTCACATGGCGAACAAGTTTTTCCATTCACTTTGTATTTCATCCAGTCAGTCATCTAAACCTATGGTTGTTTGTGGTGCAGGTTAATCGTCATGTTGCTGTTAGCCTGCGCGTGTGAGCACACAAACACTTTTGTTAATCATAGAAGTGTGTCATGACCAGGAAGAAATGGTAGACATTGTACCAAATGACAATAACTGATACATTTATCATATACGTTTCCTCTTGCCAATCAAATGATGACTAAACATACTCCTAGCTCAGCAAAATGTAAAAGAGGAAGGACGTGACGTCCCTTTGGCTGTTGTGGATGTACTCTGGTTTTAATGCTTGAGTTATTAAAAGATTTGTAACTTCCAACTAAGTTATACATCTTTACATAGACTTTAGCTGTCTGGCTTGCTGGGTAGTTAAATCCATTGGCTCATCTGTCTCTGATTTTTAATTTTTGCAAATACACCAGGTCCATGCGAAGAAAAGCTATTTACACCACCCTACACTATAGAGAAGTTTATGCAGCACATTGTCTCTAAGCATTTTTCTATCTAGAAACAATGAGTCAATGGGTCATTTTATGCAGTGTGCACTGCTGATAGTAAGGTATAAGGCTTCTGCCTAATGCTGTGTCTATTTGTTTTTCAGGTTTTTCCTTTGTAAATACTGTTATTTGTATATACTGTAAATGATGACATCGGTGGGCAGCAGCCGTCCCCGGGGCAGCTGGGAGCAGACACAGATGCAGACACAGAGCCAGACACAGCACAAGCAGAGGCCGCAGGTACTGTAAACCCCCATCAATTTTACCACCCTTAGACAAGCGGTTTTTAACCCTGGACTGGGAGGGCCGCAGTCTCTGATGGTTTTTGTTTTTACCCGGAATTCCACAACCACTCCGCAATAACATCCCAGAAGACAGGTGAGGGTGAGTTAAATGGTCAGTCAAAGCAGCTGATTGCACAGTTAAGTGCTGAGTAAAACTGAACGCGCTATGCCCCCACTCAGACTGATGACCTCTGCTATGGTTTGCCCCCAATCAATGCGAGAAAGGCACTACATCATTATGTGGAAATAGTCATTTCACTTGATTTTGCTGCCGACATCCAATATATGATTGGATGTTTGGCTGCAAACATCCTACCAGTGGTAATATTGGTTGCTTTAACATACAGTCTAAGCCATGCAACATGTTGTGCTAACTCAGGGACCATGTTTGTTATAATTCCTCTTGAGTTTTAAAAACATGGGTTGTATAATGTTCTCTTCTCCCTCCCCTCAGGCCACAGCAGAGCAGATCAGGCTAGCACAGATGATTTCGGACCACAATGATGCAGACTTCGAGGAGAAGGTCAAGCAGGTAAAGACAGATCTCTGTGTGTGGGTTTTATGGGTTTATAAGGGCGAGGGCGTTCTGTGCACGGTTATGTGTGAGTGCCTCAGTTTTAACGTGTGATTGGGCACATCTGAAGATCACTTCCTGCAGCTCTTCCTGTGATGCGATGTCTTAAGTTAACTTAAGTGAAAATGTTCACTTGAAATACCCCTGAATTTTTTTTTTCCTGGCCAATTTACTGTGAATTTAATTGCTACTTTTCTCTAATGGCTTCCTAAAAGTATTTTTTGCAATTTTATGATCGTAACCTTAGGCAGTCTGTAGGTTGTGAAGTAGTTCTGTTAGTAAAGCTGCCTTGGCAGTCCATTCTATGCACACCAGTAGACCCTTTGTAGCCTCCACTGTAGCCTCAAAGGGGGGACGGCGTGTGCCACAGCCAACCTGGAGCCGGTACCAGATGCTCTCTCTCAGCCGCAGTCTGAATGGGGAGCAACACCGAGCTCCAACAATCTGCCTTGAACTCTCTGAATTCACTGAGCTCTCTTTTAGTCCTGAGTGTATCTGTGTAGCCTCAGGTATCAGTCTTTTAATTGTGTGACTGATTTCTTGTTCCAGTGTCTTTTAACGCTGTCCTATTTAATGTGAATTACAATAAGTAATGTAACATAGATGGAATTCGACTCTTGACTGTCTAAATCACTATTATATATGTATGTGATTTGTACAACCAAAAATAATCTAATCTACGTCTTGCTCAAAATGTTCCGACTGGAAAACTGTATGCAGAAACCAAGGAGCTATTTGGTGCAACTCAATGGCTGCGTTTGCCCAGGTACACTGATGCTGTCCTGTTTCTCTGTGTCCATCCTGTTTGTGTCACCAGCTGATTGACATCACAGGCAAAGACCAAGATGAATCCATGATTGCGCTGCATGACTGCAATGGGGACGTCAACAGAGCCATTAATGTGCTGCTGGAGGGGAACCCTGATACTGTGAGTGCTCTGTGTGTATGGGTGGAGGGGCTTTGGGGCCTGAGCAGGCAGGTTTTTATTCAGTCCCTGTTACTCTTGATTGTGTGTGGGTTTTTTTTTTTTTCCCTAACCTTTCCACATATTAAAGCTCATCTGGTTTTTATTTTGACATTCCAGACCTGTAGTGACTTATAAAAAAGGCACTACTGTGTGTAGTGGTTGGCATCATTTAGTTGAAAGCCCAGATTTTTGTGATGTGTATCCTGAGAAAGTTTTTAAGAGTGTAGAATTGCTTAAGGTCTGACCATTGTGCCCTGAGTTTGGATCATTGAAGTAGAACAGTCTGTGTGCCAGGGTTGTCCTTCAGGTGATTTCACCTGAATGAACAACATAATACACCCATGTCACCTATAACACACTCCCAACTCCCCCTACCTGTCTTTCCTTTCCTCAGGACTCCTGGGAGATGGTTGGAAAAAAGAAGGGTGTATCTGGCCAGAAAGACAGTGGGCAGACGGACTTGGGAGAAGAAGGGAAGGAGAACAGGGAGAAAGCAGGAGATAAGGATGTGTCACGGCGCAGAGGGGGCACCCCACGGAGGGGCCGTGGGGCCAGCCGGGGGCGAGAGTGTGAGTACAGCCATGTGCACCGAAGCCACCAGACTGATGCAACACAGATCTGAATCTCCCAGCCTCACTTGTCAGACGCATAACTCGACTTTGAATCCTCAGGCTGACGCGTAATAACCTCAGAGGTCTACCGCCATACTGCAGCAGTCGTACTTAATCAGTTTGGGTAAACAGAATAGGTTTGCCACTCTGATAAGCTTCATGTTGAGTTCCAGGCTATAAAAAATTTTAAAAAAAAGTGCATTGAATTTGCTTACCTCTTGCGAATGAAAGGAAAGCTGCACTATATTTTGGCAGGCAGCACTTCTAAAAAGAAAAATTAGCCAAAGTGTAATTTTTTCTTCCACAATGTCCCCATTTTAATGTTATGAGGCAGCCTCTGTCAGAATATGTTCCTTTTGTGTATTCTGGTGTCAGCCCAGCACAGGTGCCATTTTTTTTAGAAACAATTTTTTAGTGCCATTTCACAGGTTTTATTATTTTAGAAACAGTGCAGCTTGTCATTGTTTAGAGCAGTTATCGGTGTTACTGCTGAAGGAGTGCTTTTGGCACACCAGTAGACCCTTCCTAGTTCTTGCTGTGGCCATGAAGGGGGGACAGCGTGTGCCACAACCAAAGATGAGCCAGTACCAGATGCTCTCTCTCAGCCTTAGTCTGAGTGAGGAGCAACACTGAGCTCTGACACTCACTGCTGACTGTGTGTCTGATTGACCTGTGTATAGCTTATATTTTAATGCATGCTCTCTCTGTCTCCATTTTCTCTCTCCTTTTTGCCACTGTCTTATCTTTATCTGTCTGTAATCTCCACCCTATTACACTTTTTTGCCTCTTCCTATCTCCATTCCCCTCTCCTTCTCTCCCACTCTTCCTTACCCTCTCCCTTTTTCCATCTCTCACCCTCTTCCTGGGTCTTTTCAAAAAAATTTCTCTCTCCATCTCTCAATCTCACTCTCTCTTCCTTTTTATCCTTTTCCCCATCTCTCAGTTCGTGGACAGGAGAACGGTCTGGATGGTGGCAAGGTGGGAGGACCTTCTGGGAGGGGGACAGAGCGTGGTCGCCGGGGCAGAGGGAGAGGCAGAGGTAGGTTTCATGGCAACTTCAGTTTCCACCTGCTACATTGACTTGGTTAAATAATTTGCTGTATGCATCAATACCAGTGTACACACAAGAGTTCTGTGCTATCAGTGTTTTCCCCCCATGTCGTACCCTTCCTCTGAATTTGGGATGATTGCTTTGTTTGCTTTATCATAAACATTGCAGTGTTCTCACTCTGGTAACCTGTAATTTAAAATCATGTGTTATGTAGAATATGTAGTATTTTGTCACATTTGTATTATATTTTATGTGTGTTTATGGTGCTTCATCTTTTGAGGGGTCTGAGGATTGAAAATGGGATTTCTATTTTAATTTTTGCTGTAATTTTTTGCAGTAACCAGATGACTACCTTCTCATCTGAGTACTCTTTGTGTAGAAAATGAATTGATATTGTATTTTGCTGAAAATCTTTGACATTTTAGTTCTTTGTCCCAGCTAACTTGTATAGTGTTTTTCTTAATAAATGTGCCTATGTAGGACACAGGTCGTCCGGAGGTGATTTCCTGAATGAGAATGCTTTTCAAACATTTAGTGCAGCCTTTGTATTCTATGGTTCTCAGTCACATATCCTTGTCCGTAGGAGTCTCTGGAAAGCGAGGGGGCAGGTTTTCGGCTCAAGGCATGGGGTAAGTTCACACCCACCTGCATCCAATGGGGCTTAGTTTACAAAAAAAAAACGCATCAGCCATACAGTTGCTAAGTAATGCTATTGAGGCAAGCCCTGAGTCATTTTGTGTCCTATCTAATTATGTGTATACAGCCAAGATGTGTATGACAGAACTGGAACTGTGGGTAATTTCTTATCATATTAAACAGCATCGTATTTCTCATGTCAAGCGTGTAGAACCGGCATGGTTTGTGCTTTTTATTTTAAAAAATGTACCTCAAGTGTGGGAGGACTTATGAGCAGAAAGATTTGGGAGGGGGGTGTGTGTGTGTGTGTGTGTGTGTGTGTGTGTGTGTGTGTGTGTGTGTGTGTGTGTGTGTGTGTGTGTGTGTGTGTGTGTGTGTGTGTGCACGCGTGTGTGTGTGTGTGTGCACGCGTGTGTGTGTGTGTGAGAGTAGATTTCTGTCTGTAGAAAGTGCGGCATTGTCAGAAACCCTGGTTAGGATTGCTCCTGACTTCGTTCATGTCAAGTCGATTCATAACAGCTAGTAGGGGAGGCAATTTGAAATTTCTTGTATATACAGTGTTTTAAAACAGAAGATCAGCTGTTGGCCACGTAGGGGTATTGGTGTTACTCGTAGAAACCAAATTAATGAACTGATTTGATTATAAATACCAACATAACAGACATATTATCATTTCAGAAAGGGAAGAGTAGTTTCCTGCAGGGCTGCACAGTTTATTTTATATTGTAAATATATAAAAAATAAATAGAGATTGTGCTGTAATTGAGAGGCTTTGTTTTTTAATTTCAATTAATGCACAGGCCCTGTATCAAAATACGCCCTGTTAACCTCAACTTTGAGGTGCTCCTGCTGGATTCATTGCCACTGTATTGAATGGAAGGGCCTCAGTCATTGGAAACATTCAGAGATTATTTAGAGGCATTTTAAATTTCAATTTTATAGTCTGTTTTGCTTGATTTGTGCGCTCTGTTTTAAAAGTATTTGAGGCCTGTGATCTGTTAAATGTAATGAATATCATGTGTAATAAAAATAATCATAAACTGTCACAATACCTAACAAAATAATCAGAGTTAACATTAGTCATTACAATGCAGTCTTAAATGTCAGCCTTTTGCCATGTAGCTCATTGACGTGATTTCAGTTGAAATCCGTTGGATGGTGGGAGTGAATGAGGTGCCTTGGTACCTGACAAGAGTCGAATCGATCAATAGATCTTCATTAGCAGAGCAAAATCTTTTAATTGGGCTAAAGAACTTTCAAAAGGACTTTCATTTCAACCCTGCTCATGTATTTTATGAAACCTCACTCTGCCATCACTAGGTAAAAGTGAACAGTTATGAGCAGCATTGACTCAACCTTGACTTGATCCACTGCTGTGCATATTTCACAACTGTGGCGTCAGTTTCAAACAAGTACAATTTTACAGGCATGGGTGGTACTTTGCCATTTTGATCTTAACTCTGGACTTGTAAATGAATAATTCATTATTTGCTATGTGTTTTTTTTTTTTTTTTTGCACCATGAGTTTGGACAGTTAAAGTAGAGGATGTGGCAGACAGAAACGGATGGGAGACTGACTCATGCTGGTCCTGGGTTCTCCACAGTCAGGTTCTGGGCTGGTGGTGTTTTTCCAGTTTTGCTCTTGGGTGCACCTCTTACACGTAGCTATGGAATGTGCTGTGAGTCTTTCAGTCGGCATGTACTCTGTGCGTCAGCAAGACTTAAGTATGCCTGAAACGTGAATAATGATTTTTTGCCATGGAGTGAGAATCTCTACATTAGCATAATGATGGGATCTTAAATATTCAGTCACTGTTACATGAGTATATTCATATCAAATTAGTACCAACATCACCATTTACAGTAGGCAATTCATTTTCCAGTTTGAATGGATTTGGTTATATGCACTATTTTTGTGTGGTGTTGAGATTTATTGCACAGCTGGGTTTGAACATGATACAAAAACAGTTTTAATATCACCTCATGTTTGAAAAAGAAAAAATTCTGTCCTCCTATATACTATAAACTCACTATGAATTGCTACTTGAGCCTGGAAATTTGTAGTCTATTTACTTAAATTTATATTTTAAATCAACATCTAGTCTCTCAAGTTGTGTTTTGCTGTTAAAATGCTTTAACATTTAGATGTCCCAGGTTCCAATGGTGTGAAGCATTTATGCTTGCTTTGGTATGTGATGTTGCAGAACAGCTTTGATCATTTTTTTGTGGTTTGTGTATTGAATGGTTTGAATTTGACACTGGTTTAATGCAAATTTTTTCTTCAGCACAAGGAACAAAAAGCCTTGTTTTACCTGAACTGTGTCCTGAGTTGGGTGTGTCGGCCTAATATGATACACTTCCAATTTGGCTTTGTTTTGCATGTCTGTTTACTTTTGAAGTGCTTATTGTGTTCCTTCACCCACAGATATCCTTAATAAGGACACATACTCTCACTTAATCGATACCTTTATTTCATAATAACTGAACTAAAGGACTGTACAGTCAAAATGACATATACCTTCCACACTGCACATAACCTTTAGGTGGTTGGCTTGATGTAACCTATTTCATTATTGCTTGGCCCCACCATGCCTGTAGTTAATTCCCTTTGCTGGGTCTCTAATGCCTCTGGCTGTTGTAATTGTTTTTGTTTTTCCTCTGAAGCCAGATTGATAAAGGGGAGAGATATGGTTATGGAGGAGATGAGAGGTGAGTGGATTGTGGCTTGTTTGTCGTGGTGTATGTCTTTGGGTGCGGTTGGAGATACAGCTGAATCAGTAACTGAAGGGCGCAAGACTTTGAGACTGGCTACAGGAAACCAGTGTTTTGAGTGCAACTAGGAAAATGAATGCTGTGTGGTTAAGTGGGTCAACATGGAAACAGCCTCCGTGAGAATCAGAAATGTTTTCATGAATCTGTGCAGTACATGACCTGTTTTTCTCTGCACAAACTGTTGGCACAGCTTTTTCTTACTGTGAGTGAAGTTGCTCATGGTCGGTGCTTGTTCCTCAATGTCCGTTTTAGGAGCAGCTAAATTGGCTCGCTACTTCAGGAATAACGGGAAGCCATTTGTTTTATTTAAATATACCCCAACGGCTTCATTTATTTGCTGTTCAAACATTTATCTCGAAAAAATTGTAGGTAGTGGCCAGAAGGTTTAGCAGTTTGTGGGGTCCCTCCCCCCACCAGTTAGACCAGCCTTAGTCAGTCTCCAGTATGCTTTTGTGTTTGTGTCTGGATTTTTTCATTGTTAACAACCTCTCAATCTAAAGATGCTGCTTAATGCATCCTTGAATAACTGTCTCAGTGTACTTGTAAGAAAGCAAAAATTAGGGCCCTTTATTATGTTGAACTGGTCTCAAAGAATTGGGTGTGTGTGCGCACATGCATGTGCTGTATTTGTGTGTGCGTGCGCGTGTGTGTGTCCATGCCTCCTGATGTGTGTCCATACCAATATTTCATGATGGGTTGAAATCAGTGAGCTACTACACAGTAACTGGCTGCTTCATCGGTTTCAGAAATGCTTTTTGGTTTTACAATGCCTTTTTCTCATAGTACTGTTCCCAGCCCTTAAAAGATTGAAGTCTAAAATTCTATCCAAGAATTCCCTCAGTCAGACTGAGCATTGGTGGAAATGACCTGTCCCCTCTTTCTGTGTCCCTGTCCCTCAGGACCTTCAACCCTGCAGACTATGCTGAACCAGCCCAGACAGAGGAGAGCTCTGCCAGGGGCAGCACCTGGAACAATGTGGCCAGCCTGGAGCCTGACGATGGAACTAGTTAGTTTCTGGCTTTGCTCATGTCTTTCTGTCTTCTCCTTTCTGCCAGTCCCACTCCTATTCAGGTCAATTTGTGTGCATGTCTGCCATCTCTGTGTTGCTCTGTACACTCCTCTTGTCCCATTACACAAATCTGTCAATATCTTTGTCTCTAATTTTCCTGAGTACTCATGAATCTCTCCCATGTCTATTCTAACTGTCATCCCTTCTTCCGTATTCAGCTGGTCTGTGGCTCAAATTTGACAGTCCAGACTTGTTTCACAATAATGAAAAACTGTATTATCTTGAACAATTGGTGCATCATTAATTTTCAAACCCAGATTTGTGTACCATGCACACTGTTGCAAAAGCTCTTACTCTTCTTGTACCACAGCAAGACGCAAGACACTCCAGGATTTAAAGATTCCATATATTAGTATTTTTCCATTGCTCATTAACATAGCGTTCATATGCATCTTTCTTTTTAAGGTTTGTGTTGTCATATTTAATTTTTATCTGTTTTAACTGCAATATCCACAGGTGTAGTGCAATATCTTTGAAAAGGGGCAATTTGAAATAGTATCTGAAATGGTTGAGGCTCAGTCCAGCATGTTTTGGCTGTCTCTTCTCCCTCTCTAAACTTGGCATTTCTGAAGGCAGCTTCCCGTGCCCTATACAGCATTCAACGGTTTGAATTCATTTAGACTGACTATGAGGCTGTTGTACCAGTTTTCTTCCGAGGAAGTCTGGAGGCATAGTGAATGCTTTGTTTCTGTTATATTTGCTCAGATTAAGCCTCAGGGATTGGTTTCAGGAACTGGGGTGGATGACATAAATGTTTTCCTCTGTGCCAGGATCCACACAGTCTCATGATTTTAAAGCAGAGAGAGTGCTGTAAGCTGAACTGATGCTTCTTGTATTTAAATGACTACAAGTAAAGCTGAAGTGCTTGATGCAGTGAACCCTCCTGTCTTGTTTTTCATCTACCTTCACTTACACTGGCCATCTCAATTCCCCTTGGTTTCCAAGTGTTATAAATGCTGGATTGAGTCTCTAGTTGTTATGGGAGAGTGAGGTATCATGACATCATATCCTCATAAATTGTCATTGATTTAGTGGATGAACAGTTGACCGCAAATTTTTTGCTGTACCTATTTTGGGGGTCCTGATACTTCTTTCACTCATTGCTAGTATGTAGGACCAGGTTTCCATAGATCCATAATGGGAGAGAAAATACAGAAAGAGATGCATGCTGTATCTCTCTGTGAGGCTTATTCTTTTTGCCTCATGAATCTCTTGTCTTTCTCTCCTTCCAGGGCTTGAGTTCCCTGGGGTTGAGGCAACAAATTATACCAGAAATTTTGACTCCACTCATGGTATGATTTTGTTTTATTTTATGTTTCTTATTTTGAAGCTGTAGTTGCCTCCAGATTGTTTTTATATTTAATTTACTTTAAATTTCTAAAAGCTTTTATTTGGATCTACAACAAATATTCTGTGCATATCTGTGGATATATTCTTGTCATATGCACTGTTATGGTGGGTAACCATTTTAACATTTTCTGAGTAATATGGGTCATCAGCCACAGGTTTGTTTCTCTATAGCAGCAGGAGTGCTCTCTGTTGCAAATCCATCCCTGCCTTCATGTAGACTCATCCATATTCAGTTATTCCTTTTCCACTAGAAACCACAAATCATGCAGTTCTCCAGATACTGGAGTTGTGGGGCTGTGGAATAATGGGGGGGGGCAAAGATTTTCACCTTCTGCTAGACTTTGTGGATTGTAGACAGACATTTGTAAAATAAGCACAAACAATAGGTTGGGCTTTTTACATTTGGACAGCAGGCTCTCAGAAACGTCTGTGGAGTTGGAGAGCGATATAAACTTCTCAGCTTGTTTTTGCTTATAGTGAAACAAGTGGAAGTGTGCAGGCACGTTCCCTTAGGTCATGTTGGAGACTGTGATGACTGAAGTGCCAGCTCTGTGTATCCTCAAAGGGTTTACAATGGTACTGTGGGTGCCACTGGTGACAGTGAGAATGTTGGCCTTGACTCGATGCTGTTTTATTAAATGGCAATAAGAGAGGCTTTGTAAACTGGGGTGTGACTGAGGATCGTGTAATGGTGTCACTCGCATCCGTAGGCGCCTGGAGAATGGCTAATGAGGAGTGGGGCACTGAGGACTGGAATGAAGATGTGAGTATGGAGAAAATTGATCTTGTCCAACCCCCCTGGTAAAACACTGTCCTTACATAGTGTGGTTCCTCAGTAAGGAGAAAATTGCAGATTTTCAGTTTAAAAAAAATTTGAAAATGCTGTGTTTGTGGTTTTTATTTACTTTTTGTACAGCTGTTATAAACAAAGAGTTTTAAAGGTGGAGTTTCTTTATTCTTTTTGATGTATCCTCAGCTGTCAGAAACTAAGGTCTTCACAGCCTCCACTGTGGCCAGTGTACCGGCACCTCAGGAGAATGTCACCATCACTGCCGGACAGAGGTGGGTCAGCCAAACCCTGCCATCCCTCCTATTCATTCTGGAGCCGATCAAAACTTACTATAGTGTCCTGTAGTGTCTTTGAACTGCCAGATTAAATTGCTCCCTCTGCCTTCACTGAGTTGATGTGATTGTTTAGAAGATAGTACTTGCATCCTTGGAAGCTGGTTTATATCTCTAAACTGTACAGCTTTTTTCAGGCCCCAACATAGATGTTATAAGCCTGGCTCATGAGATTGGTAACTCAGTTGTGCCCCCTGCAGGATTGACTTGGCAGTGCTGCTGGGGAAGACGCCCCCTCCCTCATCCTCAGACCCGGAGCCCAGCACTCTTCAGAGTACTCAGCCCAGCTCCCTAGCCCAGTCACTGGTCTTCAGCAACTCTAAGCAGGGCAGCCTGCTGTCACAGCCCCCCTCCAGCACTGCCTACCCCCAGCACTGCATGGCAAGTATCTTTTACTTTGTATGAATTTACCACAGAGGCCAATGTTATAATCCAGTGAGGAGTGAGTTGGCAGTTAAAGGTTTGCAGGTGTTCCCCTGGTTAATGTCAGTTTGACCAAATGTGAGTTATTTTATACCTAGTAAGTACAGTTTTTGTGCTACAATAGTTGGTCATACTCTGGTATATCACTTCATGTGGTTGACCTGCACTTGTCTTTTTTCAGTGTCTACATTATTTTGTATTTCTAGGGAACATTTTTGCTTTTATCTTCCTTTTGTTCGATCCTTGCCCCAATGTCCTGATTCTCTGTCCTTCTGCCACCAACCTACTCCAACCCTATCCCTGCTTCCCACCTACAGGCCAGCATGCTAAGCAAAGGCTTCGGTGAGGTGGGGGACCCCAAGGGGGGTAGCGGAGGAGCGACCAGTGGTTCACAGTTCCTGGAGCAATTCAAGACAGCCCAGGCACTTGCTCAGCTGGCTGCTCAGCACACTCAGACGGGACCCTCAAACCCCCCCACTTCCTCTTGGAACACAAGCTCTGCCTCATTGGGACAGTTCGGTGAGTTGACCCTTGTCGTGGGCTTCTTGGTGCTGCAAATACAGTGAGGGGGAAAAAGGATAAAATTGCATATTGGTAACGGGTGAATTAGTGTTTTTATTTATTTTTTTTTTTAAACCTTTGGACTCGCATTGTTGCTTTGTGGTATGATCTTTTACAGCAGGTATGTTGTTTAATATTGATTATTACCCTCTTCCTGCCTTCTAGACATGAAGCCCCAGTCGGAGCCCCAGGCCCACAGTCCCTTTACTGAGCGCCAACCCTACCAGTCCACCTCCTCTGCTGCAGCCTCCATAATGGAGGCCTTCCTTCAGGACAAAGCACCCCCCTCGTCCTCCGTCTCTTCTTCCCTGCACCCACAGACCGCCCCCATCTCGCCCCTCCCCAAGCCCCCCTCTACCCCAGTCTCTGGGCAGCAGATGTCCCCCAGCTCTTCTGACAACCAGTCCTCCAGCCCCCAGCCCCTGCAGCAGCACAAGCTCAAGCAGCAGAGGAAGAGGACCTCCATTGCCACCAAAGTACTGCCGCATCGCTGGGGTTAATACTGTTCACCTGGGGCATAGAATTGGGGAGTAGAATAATGTAATTCACTGTAAGTTCTCTATGTTCATTACCAGTAGCATGGGGAATAGCACAATGAAAATTCACTGCATTTATCACTGTCAGCATGAGGAGTAGAGCACCTGCTTTTCCATTGAGTTTTCCATGTTTTGTCTACCTGGTTAATTGTGGGCCAGTAAAAAGCCAACTGTCATTACACCACAGCTATAAACTGCATGTATTCAATCCCTGAGATCATTATGGAAGGCATTTGTGCAAGGCTGCTTTTCCTAACTTATCTGGGCTAAAATATCTAGGCTGATCCTTGGTAATTTACCATTTGTGCTATAATGTGTGACAGATAGTAAACTGTCTCGTTAACAAATGTTTTGGCTTCTGCAGATCCCATCTCTTGCAGTGGAGATGCCGGGTTCTGCCGACATCTCTGGGTTAAACCTGCAGTTTGGAGCTCTACAATTTGGGTCAGAACCAGTGGTACCTGAGTATGACTCCACGCCAGCGACCAGTGCCCCTGCCAGCCAAGCACAGAACAGCCTGTTCACCACTGCGAGCAGGTAAACAGTCTGTCTGTCCCTCATGGAAAAGAAGTCAGTTCCCACAGCATTCCACTGTGAGCTGCCAGAAGACCAGAAGTCTTCAGTCCCAGTTGTGGAAAGCTACAGGGTCTGCTGCTTTTTGTTCTCACCTTTAACCCATGGGAGCATTAGGTTCTAAAAAATAATAACTATACTTGGACTGAGTTTCCAACCACAGGTTTAGATGCATTAGCATTAGTTGTTTAAGCCAAGAAGATGCAGCAATGGAATGGAAAATGCTATTATTTTAAAAAAATAGTGAATTAACATAACTTGTAAAAGTTTTAGTTCTCCCCATCCTAGCCACCCCTGGTGTACACACTGTTATTAAAAATCCTCCTGCTGAGTCCTTGCCTTTTCAGGACTATGGGCTTGTGAAATGCAGCAAGCCAACGCTTATATCCTACTCTGTGCAACAGCTATAGAACTATACATAAACCTCCCCCTTCCCAAACTTGTATTTCAGTGAGCCCATGCCCAACATTCCAAATCCCAGCCAGGACCAAGGGTATCAGGGCAGCTCCCTCCCGGGGGCTGGCTCCTCATACCCCCCTCAGACAGGCTCAGCAGCTGGGGTGGGGCAGTCCGTGCTGTTCGAGCAGAGGGCCACGCAGACCCGACGGTACCCTCCATCAGTCTCCTCCTCCCCACAGAAAGACATACAGCCCAGCAAGGTGAGTCACCGGTGGAAAATTCACTACCTAGCACAGAAGAACAGAGAGCTGCCATCCACTTAAGTCCAGTTAATTACCAAAAATGTTCTTTCTAGTCCAGTGTGTTAACCACTTCACCAGTGTTAACTATTAAATGGTTAATAGCTGAACTTCTGGGAAGTATGTTCAATACATTAATTTTCATGGAAGTGTTTTTTTGTTCTAAGTAACCAGAAAATGCATTTTTTGCCCACAAGCAGGCTTGGGTATGTCACACACACAGATATGAATCTACACACTCTGACATATTTCAGAGCTGGCGAACATGTTCAGCAACTAAGAAAAACACTACAGATATTTAGGGGCTGAAACTGAATATTTTCTGATTAATCAGGAACTTCCCTGATAGTCTATAGTTCTACCTCCACACCCTGCACACCAGTTGACCCTGTCTGGCTGCCCATGGCATTACAGGGGGACAGTGTGTGCTACAGGAACAGGGAGCTGCTTCCAGATGCAGTCAGGCCTGAATATGCAGTGGCCGACTGAACTGTGGTGTCTCTCAGACAGTTTGTTTTTAACTTCTATGTCACTGTACTCTTTTAGATTTTTTTGTCCTCAAAGTAATGAATCATGGCAACTCTCCATCTCTATCATTTTCTTACTTAATACAGTCAGAGTAGCAAGAATGTTTGTGGTGCATTTTCATAAATTTTCACATGACCAAATATCCATCCGAGTTCAGTTGTTGCACAAAAAGAGTTTGTGCAGGTGAACAGGACTAGTAAATCTGACTCATGGAGGAATGTTGAGGTATTTTACCTTTCTTTTCATCCCAACCCCCCTTCCTAAATTCTAATATAAAATCAGTGGAGCAGCAGTGGTCTGAGTGAAGACGCTTTGGGAATCCATTGTGTGAGTACAGGAGGGTAGTCTGTCTGAATCTCTGAGGGGGGCAGATCTCCAGTCCTGGGCCTTTAGGGAAACTATACAGTCGACCAACACTATTGCTTAAGATATAGTACCAAACCAAGACTACACCCTACACAATATGTTTAAATATACCTGAATAACTTTAAATCAATAGTCATTAAGCTAGGCAACTTGTAATTGAAAGTGTTGGAAGATCAGTTACTCTTTTTCTCTAATGATTCGGAAACCTAGTGTGAGCTGGTGTATTTTTTCCCTTGAAGACCAGGATAGGAGGCCAACTGGGCAGAAGCATTGATTGTTTTTGTTGGTGCGTTTCTGTGAAGCATTCGTTTGCTGGCAGAAAAGGCCATCAGAGGGCACAGGCTAGTTAAACGCAACAAACTTTAGGTCTGTGTTGTGAACAAACCACAACTTTGACAGACAAATCCTATGTTCATGGAGATAAACTGGAAAGCCATCCATAGAACACCCTGTTTTAGAACTCTCGTCTCACAGTGAAGTCTGTTGTCTTTCTTCTCAGTTTCACCCACTTCAGTCATCCTAGTGCATGTTTCTCAACCCTCCCCCCTTTCACTGCATTAGCAAGTGTTGCTTACTCCCTCTACTACATTAAAAAGATTTCATTGTGATTTTGCTAATGCCTGTACCAGCTCATAGAGATTTTTTGTAAGTAATGTTCATTTGCTTGAAATGTACACTTCTTGGCCAGACCTGATCTTCTCACACATTACATTATTTCAACACTAGGGGGTGCCTTCTTACTGTAGTGAATGGAATCACTTCTCAATCACACAGTGATCTCCCTTAAATTTTTTTTAGGAGTTTGAAAGACTGAAATAATTACCACTGGAGACAAAAGTTGTGTTTAAAATGTGAATCATGAATTCTCCTCCCTATATTCTTGTAACTTTGTCTATTGTCCCCTGTCATAACCACTCTTGTAACCACTGTTTGCCTGATTGTAGTTGGTCTCTCAGCTGCATTTCACAGGTATGGGGTGGCAGCTCAAGTATTAAACCCTTTATTTTCTGCCTTTCAGAATGGATTTGGGTCGATACAGTCGGTGCAGTCTATGGAAGGTGAGCAGATGAGCGTGTAGATCTTGACATCTTACTGCCTTGTGTCTGATTTTAAATCCACAAGAGCCTAACGATCACCCTTTTCTCCTCCTAGTTCCTGTGCATAAAAACTTTGAGTGTATTTGAGAGGTCTTCTGCCCTTGGTTTTGAGTGTGACATGGTTTGTGATGGTAGCTTCAGCAGTAATTCACACACTGCCGCTCTGCTTGTCTCCAGCTGCAGCAGGCTCTGCAGTATCAAAGGCTATTTCTGACCCAACTGGAGCAGTTACCGTAGCAGCGCTGGCCTCCTTGACAGACAGCTCTGCTGCCCCAGTCACCTTGCTGACCACACCCAGTCAGCAATCACTGAGTGCCCTTGGACACAGCGATAATCTGGCCCCCAATGCTGTCACCCAGCCCCAGCACAGCAAGTAAGAGACTATTGGTTAAGGAGGTTTGGTTCTTAGTGGTAATTGGCTGAAGGATGACTAGTACTGTTCTTTTCTCCTTTTCCATCCAGTTCTCTGTCAACGCAACAAAACAGCTTGGCCCCCTCTTCCACAGCCCGCTCCACAAACTCCAGTCTGCAGGTGAGCACAGCTTCATGTCACTGTTTGCTTTTGTAAAAGGCAAATTTAATACAATGACAATGAAAATGGGTGGAGCTGTTTTAAAACCAGTAACTAACTGGTTTTATCTAGTTATTAAGTTTGATTATGAAGTGCAAAACCTAAACTGCTAATTGTAGCTCCATCCATTTTTGGTGTCACAGTGCCTTTTTCTACACCTCACTAATTTTCCAGTCTTCATATTTTATTTTATGTAAAATGGACATTGGGTAAAAACCATAAACCCTATAATTATTGGATATCAAACTGGGTGTGTAAAAAAAGGAATTTAAAAAAAGCAACCTCATTGTCATTGAAGCCTGGTTTTCCATACTGTAATGACTGTACTTTAAAATGGCTTTGTCCAACTTTGACTTGGTCTGGAGAATGTTTTTTTGCCATAACCTGCCTTACTTCTCCTCCTCGACTCCCATTACCACTTCCCATCTGCCTCCCTTCCCCTTTTTCCTCTCAGCACTCAAACGTGGAAGGCGACTCCGGCCTCCACTCCTCCTCCTTCCCACCCTCGGTCACAGCGGTCTCCGCCTCTGGCCCGTCCTCACTCAGTGCCCCACCCTCATCAGCCAGTGGTGTGCCAGCCCAGCCCGCTCTGGGCCCAATCAGCATTGTAAACATGAGCCTCGCCGCCGCCAATGTCTCCAGCTCGGCCGGCCCCATAGCCTCTTCGTCCTCCTCATCCTCCTCAGCGGCAACCAACTCCTCTTTGCCGTTGCGCAGCTCCACGGCGGCATCAGGTCAGCCAGCAGTCATTTTCAGCTAAATATCCATGCATTAGTCCCCTCCGTATCCTTAAAGTAGCAATGGACAATCTTGTTTCTGAAAACATCCACTTTTCATTATTTTTAGACCCACCATTATGTGATTTAACATGTTGGCTCCATTTATTGATAAGATATTGAATGACAGCTGAAGACTGCCTCTGTGAATGTGTCACTGTGATCTAAAGCAGAGGACTTCAGTATGAGTGATCACTGTGGGCTTTGGTTTAAAGTTCAAATCATCTGCCAGAGATGGAAAGGCTGGACACAGTTCGCTTTGTCCTCTGGTTTTCTGCAGGGAAAGCACCTCCAAACCTGCCCCCTGGAGTGCCCCCCCTGTTGCCAAACCCTTACATCATGGCCCCTGGGCTCCTTCATGCCTACCCCGTAAGTGCTGCCTTACACAGGGATCTGGCCCCTGGCTTGGAGTATCGTCACTGCAGTTTCTTTAATAATAGCTGTATATGTTCATTCAGTTTGTCCATAGCTGCTTACTTGCTTTTTTAAATTATGAAATGGAGATTATAATGTTACTGTGTTAAGTATGGTTGCAGACTGTATTGATGTGTATTCATGCCATGTGTCTTCATGTGTCTCAGCCCCAGATGTATGGCTATGATGACCTGCAGATGCTCCAGACCAGGATACCCCTGGTGAGTCTTCTGGAATACCTGCATCTCACAAGTCAGAGTTGGAGTTACAAAGTAAAAGAGAGAGAAGTGCAGAGCGGTACAGGTTGCAGAAAATAACTAGATCCTTTAATCATCTCCTCTTCCAAACCTCTGGTTGATGCAAAGCGGTTGCAGGACATTCTGTTGTTTGATTAAAATGTGTCAATATTCATGAAGAGGAATGCCCATAGCCAGACCAAACTTAAATATATATATTTTTTGGGAATTTTCAGGTCCAACATTAGCTGGCCAGAATTTTCAGGGTTAAAATTGAGCTCACAGATCTGGTTAACCGGTAGAATCTCTGATGTTTGGCACTTCTAAAATCCCAGCATTCTCCAAAATACTGAACCACAAGTGAGGGCTTATTTGCTGTAGTGCACCAGTTAGACCCATTCTAGCTTGAAGGTAACCTCAGGAATGCAAGGAATTTCTGACCATTTTTGCTGTCCGTGGTAAACCTCATTGTTTTGGATATGTGTAAAAGCAGCAGTGTTTTATAGCATTCAGGTTAGTTCATGGTTTTGTAGCCTCACTTGAACTGAAACTTGACTTTTAGCCTGGCAAACTATGCACTTCGTTACAGCATAACTCCACTGAGCCTTTGAGATGTTTTTTTGCTAATAAACCAAGGATCATTTACTACCTTTGACTGATCTTGATTCCATTTAAGCAGAACTCCCAGTTTAAAGTGTCTGTCTGTCTGGACAATTCTCTGATTCTTTTGTAATAAATGTAAATGAAGGAAAACTATTCTGCACCAGTAAGCATACCGGCATCCTGTGCCAAAGTAAGACACTCATTTTGACAGGAGATAATACAGCCAGTGTGTCAAGCAATGTTTTACAAAACTATTAATGTTCTCTCAATGTCCTTGTTAGGATTACTACAGCATTCCATTTGCTGCCCCCACCACTGCACTGACTGGCAGAGAGGGCAGTCTCACCAGCAACCCTTACTCCGGTAAACACTGGACTCTTATTGTCTGTGCAAATTTCCCTCCCTACTGTGCATTCATTTCTGTGTATTAAAATCAGGCTGGAAATTCTGCATTGTTGCCTGTTAGAAATTTCTGTAATTCCTCTCAATGATTCATCTGTTTTGCATTGTTGAGTTTTCAAAAGTGTGTCTTGGAGGGATGCAGGACATGGTGGTTTTCTTTTATCAAAGCAGCCGATTTAGGCCTGAGAAATGAGGTGTGTGTAGTATTATACCTGAATTACTTTAAATTTATCACATAAAGTGCTGAAACACAGTAAAAACTGGTGGAATCTGCAGCATTCCAGAACTGCAGTCTGACTCGCATGAAGTAGGCAAGCTGAAAAGCACAGGCCCCACCACACCCTGCACACCAGTTGACCCTGTCTGGCTGCCCATGGCATTACAGGGGGACAGTGTGTGCTACAGGAACAGGAGCTGCTTCCAGATGCAGTCAGGCCTGAATATACAGTGGTTGACTGAGCTGAAAGTGCTCTCACATCACATACGCATACAAAAGTGCCTATTTGTTTCAGGATTTCATGTCAGTTTTCACTCTGTTTAATCATTTATTTGATCAGATATTTTTAACATTCATAAGCTACAGCTGCAGGCTACTAACGTGGCATTGGTGAAAGTGTTTTCCTGTACTTTGCTGTAGAAGAAGTGAACAAGCATCATTGCACTCAACGTTTGGGAAAATGAAGCTGGAATGATCAATAGGAACAAAACCATCACCCAACACTGCTTCACCATTAAAGGCATTGTGCACCCTGGTGTGCCTCCTTGACAATTTTTCACTGTGCCCCCATGTGTCCTTGTCCTTTTCCATTCCCTTAATCTTCTCTTCCTCTTCCCGCAGCAGGTGACCTAACAAAGTTTGGGAGGGGTGAAGCACCCTCACCTGCCCCGGCCACCACCCTGGCACAGCCGCAGCAGAGCCAGACCCAGGCTCACCACTCCACCCAGCAGCCCTTCCTCAACCCGGCCCTGCCGCCCGGCTACAGCTACACCAGCCTGCCCTACTACACCGGTGTGCCGGGCCTGCCCAACACCTTCCAGTATGGGCCTGCTGTGTTCCCGGTGAGCACGAGCAGACGTTCTCAGTCCTCAGGCTCAGTTAACACAGTTAGTTACACAGTTACCTCACCTATACTTTTGAGTCTGAATTAGTCACTGATGTAAAAATGAAAACAAAAACAAGCACACCCTGTAGCTCCCCAGGACCAGGGTTTGCTACCCCTCTTCTACATTTTACATCTCATAACTAGAAGCCTGCATAACCTCTCAAAATAGTGTAAAATTATATGCCAGGCTTATTAAAGGAGTGGTTTGCAAATGAATCAGTTGTTAGTTACTCCAGATTTATCTCACATATTACGTTAGTGAAATGCTAACCTGCCCAAGCCAACCAGATCCTTCAACAGACATTTGGTGGCACCAAAAAGATTGCAGGAAGTGTTGGTCTTTCAAGTTATCCAGACCATGGCTAAAGTAACCTCCTGTGTGTCTGAATCCCCAGGTGGCTCCTACCTCGTCTAAACAGCATGGCGTCAACGTCAACGTGAATGCATCGGCCACGCCCTTTCAGCAGGCCAGCGGCTATGGCTCCCATGGGTACAGCACTGGTAAGGCTCCGCACCTGCCATTTCCCAGACCAGCCAGGCGGAGGTCCCGGGGGGATTTGTGTAATGCACCACAGACAGCATACCCCACACTCTTCGAGTCACCCACATACCCTGTCACCTTTGCATGTATGTGTATGCATGCCAATGTGGAAATTCCTGACACTCAATCATGATCAAACCATGGGAGCAACTGAAACGAGACAGACATAATGCGCAGAAGATATAATTCATACTCTCAACTGCTTACGATTGTTTTGGCTTTTCTGACATCCGGTAGAGAGTCATTCAATGAAACATGGAGCAGGTAAGTTGTAATGTGATGTGTTTCCCTGCCTCCACACTGACTCACACTGGGAAGACCTGCTAGGATGGAGCCAATGTGGTGTTCCCCCCCACATTTACACATTGATCTGGCTTCTGCCACCCTTGGACTGGTTTCCATCTCCCGCTCTAGTGTGAGCATAAGGTCGTCTCACTGCTTGTATCTAGCACTTCAGTGTGGCCTGCCAGAATAGGCGTTTGTCTCTCTTCTCTCCTTTCCTTCCTCTTTGCTGGTCATTACTCATGACTTCACTGCTTAGGGGCCTCTCCTTTTTTTCCTCTCTCAGTTGTATAACACTTTCACTTCCTTAATTTCTATCACTCTTCTCCCCCCCCCCCCTTTCTCTCACTCTTCCTTCTCCCCAGATCATTATAATTTTGTTGAATTTTGCTTAATTTTGCTTCCTTCTGTCATCAGTCCAAATGCACAATGCAGTCCAGCATTATAAGAGTGCTGTATAGTGACTGACAAGGAGGAGAGGTAAATAATTCAAATTATGCTTAATCAGACTAATTCCCATCTATTTGGCTTGTCTCTGCTTTGTCAGTCCAGTCATTATAGTGCAGTCCAAAGCTTTGCAGTGCTTTGTGCCTCATGCTGGCCCTGCATCTCTTGGTGTCCCCTGGCCCCTCTGCTCTCTGTCTCCCCCTGGCTGCTGTGTGTGTGTAATGCGGAGGGCCCTGGCTGTGTCTGGTTGTTGCAGGCTATGAGGATATGGGCCAGGCTTCTGGGAGTGGGGATTTCTGTAAGGGTGGATATAGCACTGCTGTCGCCGCCGCCGCTGCCGCTGCTTCTGCGCAGAGCAAGCCGGCCAGCTCCGTCACCGGGCCCGGAGTTGGTGAGTCTTGTGCTGCCTGTCACTGCCACTGTCATGCTTCTCGCCCCTCTGCACCTCCACCCCAAGTCATCTCACACATGGTTTCACAGCCAGAGTACCTGGGCCTGCCTCCCCTTCTCTGTCTCTCTGTCCCTCTCTCATCCACAGTCTTGGTTTTTGTATCCTTCTCTTTTCCTCTCTGTCTCTCTTCCTCCCCCTCTCCTCCATTCCATCTGTCTCTCTCTGCATCCCTCCCTTGCTCCCAGGTTGTCCCTCTGCCTGCTGCAGTCTCACTCTCAGTCCCCTGCTCAGCTCTCCACCACCATGCTACTCCCAGATGCTTCTCAGTGTTGAATGAGAGGAAACAGGCCTCAGAATCCCATGGCTTTTTACTCTTGTCTGTTTGATTTTTCAGTTTTGTTTCTCCAGCTGCCTACATGTTCTCACTCTTTCTCTGCACATGAAACTCAACCCCCACCCAAAAATGTAGTCATATATTTCATCTCATGAATCAGTACCAGCAGCTGTGGCTGCCTGATTGAATTTTCAGGGTTATGAATTGGGGGTGCCCCTGTCTAGTATATCAAATGTGCATGTTAAATAGGGGGTTCATTTAAGTACTATACTCATCAACTCATGCCTCAGACAGTTATTAAAATGCACCCCTTATGGGGAAGAAGTAACTGACTAACATGAGTTTTGCCATATTGGAGTGAGAAGGATCACAGATAAGTGGCTAAGGGAAACTGTTCATATTATTGAACAGAATTTTGACTTCAGCATGTTGGTTTTGCCACACCCTGCGCACCAGTTGACCCTGTCTGGCTGCCCATGGCATTACAGGGGGACAGTGTGTGCTACAGGAACAGGGAGCTGCTTCCAGATTCGGTCAGGCCTGCCCACATCGTGGCTGACTCAACTGAAATGCTCCTACACTTGTTCTTTCCCTGCTTTCTCAAATTTCCTTTGTCAGCTTTATTATGATCAAATACAATGTACCTCGCCCTCTGCCTCTCCTATCTCAAATGAATGTGGGTTTGCGCGTAATCGTTTTACCCGAGAGTAGGATGGTATTCAGGTTTTATACTGTTTGTCTCCCTCTAGTGGTTAACAGACTGAAATTTTGGACGGTTTCCAGTCCTTAACCTCTGTGTGATTAAGGAAGTTAAACCTTCCTATCCCTATTGCTGCGCAATGGTGCCCTGCCCTCCCAACCCGCTCATCCTTTCTGTCTCTCTAGGAGTTTCTGTGACGTCCAGCAACACTGGGGTTCCTGACATCTCAGGGTCTGTTTACACAAAGACACAGGTGGGATATCTGAATACTTGAACAAGACATTTAGCATCATTTTTTTGTCCTGCTGTTCAGAGTAAAATGATAAAATGTGAACAGCTGTACAGTCGAATACAGATGAAAAGTGGTTCTCAAAAGAATTATCCTGCAGGAAGCTCACACTCTTGACTAATGAACATCAAGGTCTCCATGTTGTGTAACTGTGAAAAACCTTTTATGTGAGACTATAAAGCAAGAAGCTGAAGTACAACTGGATGAAATACACCTACTTAGCTCCTCTAATTCAGTTTGTCCATAAACACACACAGGCACCCACACATACACACCCATCTTGTTGTGAGGAAGCTTGTTTGCCATGTCCACCTGGTTTCATGTTTCATGAAGAGACTGTGAACTGATGAAAGATTTGATTTGACCACTGCAGAGAGATTCAGAGCCAAAATGGTGGAACCTAAATTTAACTCCCAGAGTAATAAATAACAGGGGACTGTGATCTTAATACTTCTAGTGTACAAACTTATTGTAAGGGAAGTCATGACCAAAATGTTTATGAAAGAAAACCTTGATTCTTATCAAAAAATGAAATCAAATTAATCTACACTTTGGAACTCCTTCAATTATCCCTATGTAAATAAAGATTTAGCCCATATGAAAACACAGAATCACATTGAGAAGCATTGCAGTCTTTTTTCTTGTTGACAGAGCTAGATGCCTTGAAGTTAACATTCTAATTAATGGCACCTTACCAGTTTGGAGGATATTGGATAGGTCTAATAACACTGCTACCTTTAGAAGTCTAGTAACTTGTATTACTAAAACACCCAGAAGTGTTGCACATTTTATTAAAAAAAAAAAAAAAAAAAAATTGAATATTTGTATTGTGTAACATTTGACCATTCACATAAGAATGCACATTTTTACCAGGTTCAAAATAAACTTGTATTTATTTTGAAAATCAACATTAAAATGTTGGTATTTTTCAATATAAAAATGTTGTTGGCAAGAGAGTAGTCTCAATTTAAGTACTGCTGTGTGCCTAGCAGTCTGAACGTACCTCCTTACTGAGGGGAAATGTGTTGTTTTTACTCCCTTGCTGACACAAGTGCCTCCTGTTTCCCTGTATGCCTTCCAGTCTTTCGATAAGCAGGGTTTCCATGCGGGGACCCCAGCAGCCTCCTTTAGCCTGCCCTCAGCCCTGGGTAGCACTGGCCCCATCAACCCCCCAGCTGCCCCTGGCTATGCCCCTGGCCCTGCCCCCTTCATGCACATTATGGCCCCCCACCAGCAGCCACATTCCCAGATCCTGCACCACCACCTGCAGCAGGACGGACAGGTACCCACTCCCCAAAGCACCGGACTGTTCCAAATCTGAAATTAGCCTGGACAACTATGTCTGTGCTGATAAGTCAAGGGTCTCAAGTCATTATGGGAAATATAGGAAGTGGCACAGTGAGTTGCTTTTTCATTTTTACATGAAAGCATTTCTAGTTTTGGTGTTTGTCAATGAAATAGGTTTCATAGATTTTAATAACCAAAAAAGTTCCAAGCCTCATCATGACCAAAAACAAAAATAAAAAAATAAAAAAACATGTTTTGGGAAATGACCGTTTGGGCACTGCAGCCACAGTTGAGGAGGATGGTTATGGGGAAGTGAGACCATTCTGTCCAGGGTTTTTTAATGAGAAGATAAGACAAACCTATTGCACACTTTACTTCTCCCAAGATAACCAGTAGTTGTAACAGAAATTTAAGATGTCTAGGTTCATTTAAAAAAAGAGTAAATGCTAGTTGGCTGTATAGCAAACTCCATGTTTGTTTGGATTCAATGGCCTGTTACAGTGTATCCCCTCTGACATCACACAAGGAAATTTAGGGTTTTTCCAGAACTGTACTATCTGTAGTTCTGTTTTTGTTATTTTTAAAGGTATAATGATCACATACAGCTGTTAGATGCGGTCGTGTTTTTTGTGTTTGTTCTTTTTTTCTTCAAGAATTGAGACTAGCTGTGGATTTTAGTGCTGCATAAAGAACAGTGCCTGGGTATCTATATTGCTCTTCATTCCACTGTCTCAGTTTAGGAGCAGAAAGCCATTGCTTTGATGTGGAATTGAATGGAGTGATGCATTCTGGCCAGAACCTGAACACCATCATCTTCTCTCTGTCCTCTTTGCAGAGTGGCACTGGCCAGCGCAGCCAGAACTCCTCCATTCAACAGAAGTCACAGGTCAACAAGTCCGCCTATAACAGCTACACCTGGGGAGCCAACTAATGTCACCACTGCAACATCCCAAAGCCTGGCAGACGTCTGACCACCCAACCACTCTGCAATCTACACACTGTCCCCTCCTGAAGCCCCCTACTTCCTGTCTGTACAGCACCTCTGCAGTTCCACCCCCAGAAAACAAGTGGTGCTGTGCAGAGCAAGTACTATGGGGTGGGGAGGCAGTACAGGGTGTTTAATGGAGGGGTAGGAGTGTAAATCACACTTTTTTATTTTTTTTTAATCTGTGCCCTCAACCTCTCTTCCTCTCATGTAACTTTCATTTCTATGAAGGAATATTGGTTGATATATTTTTTATTTTTGATTCTGAAAGGAGGGAGCTGAGAGGATGGGGTGATGAGACCTAGAGTGTTTGGTTTCCTCCCTCCCTACCAAGCCCTCCCTTTCACTCATTTGCCCCCCTTTCAGCTTGGTCATTGCAAGATGCAAAAACAAAAAAACATCCTTTTTCCCTTGGGTGTATTATCACTTGTATTTTTTTTAATAATGGAAATTCTCTACATTAAAGTCAGTAATGCAGTTATAAAGTTTTATTTTTTACCAAATATATATAGTATGTGTGCAGACTGGTGTGGAAACGTGGTGTGTGTGCGGGTGTGTGTATGTATTTTTGTGGGGCAGGAGGAGGTGGTGGTAAACTGCTTCTTTGTTTTTACTGTTCCTATGGAAGCCAATGTGGACGGGCAGTTGATCACTGTCCTCCTTGCCCCCCATCTCTGACCTGCCCCCCTTCTTCCCATATGGTTATTCTCAATGGGCAGCAGGAGCAGCAACAAGTCCATGTGAAAATGCTGTCCTCTTCAGCTGTTCTTTACATTTACTTCACATAGAAGTCTGTTTTCCCCCATTTGCCATGAACTCAATTTTAATCACTTGGGGATGGGTGGGCTCAATTAAATAAATCATGTTTGTTTTTTTTTTTTTTGTTTTGTTTTTTTGGAAACATGTGACCTTTTTGCTTTCCTGTTCTTGACCAAGAGGGTTCACATGTTGAGAGCTGGTAACCTGTGACTAGGCTAAAGTGGGAGTACCCTTAGCTCCTTCAGCTCACTGTGTTGAGCGCCACAATCCGCAACCACCCTGTGTGTGTGTGTCTGTCTGTGTCTGTGGTGGGTCTGGGTCTGTGTGTGTGTGTTCTGCTCCCTCTGCCTTCCCACCTCCCCCGCTGTATCGTCATTATTAGAAAACGTAAAGCCGTGATTGATGGACAGAATTGTAGTTGGGGTTTTTTTTTTTTTTTTTTGTCAGTGACCTATTTTGTACTGTGCATTGAAAAAGAATTTAAATGGAGAAACTTGTATATATAAAAAACACAGAAGTACTGTAGTCCTGGTTTGTTTGATGGCTTAATATTTTTTTTTTATTTTTATTTACCAAATCGTCACCCTCCCAAATTGTTTTGATTTCCTTTTTTATTTTGTAAACTATATATATAAGTATAAATATTAAGTAAAATAAACCAGAAAAGACATTTTCATCACTGAGATGTAAATGTTTTTTTAAAATGTATTTTTAAAGCTTGCATTGCTTGTAATTACTGCAGGCGATTTTGTGTTTGGTTTTTATCTCTGAAGCAAGTTGAGGTTTTTTGTAATTTTCATTGTTTTGGGTTCATAAATGGTCAAAGTCACCAGTGAGGGGAGGTTGGGATGGGGAAGGGTTGAGATGTTTAAATAAAACGTGAATAATTCTCAGACATACGAATCAAATCATGGCCTGTGTCGTCTCCTCATACTCCCAGCACCTTGAGCCTATATTTGCATTGTTTTGCATGTTACAGTTGTTCTCATTTATCGTAATTTCTCGGCTGATCAGAATGAGGAAGGGCATGGGATTGTCTCAGTGCAGTGTGCAGTTGCTGCTTTGACTATTCTGCCTCACTGTAGAAACCACAGCCTCACTTCCTTTCTGTTAGTTGCCACAGGTTGGCAAGATGTTATTGTGGTCATAGCAGTGTACTTCTGAAAATAATTTAGCAAAAACTACAATATTCAGGTGAACCATGTCTTTTCAAAATTTCATGCATTTCATGTTTCAGGAGTAATTTGTGAGTGCCCATAAATCGACATACACTTTCAACATGTCCAATTTGCATTACCTTGATAAGACTGGAAATTGACACATCCAAGTAGTCTCAGTTCTTGGAATAGTGGCTGTGCATGCAATGACACTTTTGTGCTGATAGTCTGTTCCACCCTGATCAAATGGCATTCAGAACCATACTGCCCCAAGCACTTGACAATGCTGTTTCCCAGTGTGGTTGGGGGTTTTGAGAACCAGTTTTTGCAAAGGTAGGCTCAAACATTCACTAACAGAATGACACTTCATGTTTCAGCTCAGCTTGCAAGCAGTCCCTGTCGTGCCAGTTAGCATGAGAACAGGAAAGGAAAAAAATAATTTCTTGTGAATTTGGAATTCACTCCAGGTTAGTATCTGGCCTGATTTGAGGAAGCTCTTCAGGGAGAGTTTGATATGGCTGAGAGGTCATATGAAGAGAAGAAGAGTATTGAAAGGGGTGTGACAGTTAATATCCGTTGGTGCAGATGGCGCTGACTGTTTTTGAAATGCTCAAAGGAACGTGTGCATTGAGACCACAGTGAGTCTGTACATGTGCGTTTCTGTAAGACGTAGTCAGGAAGTGGTTCTGTTGCTTTCATTTCACTTAAGAGCAGATGGAAGAAACCTAAGAAGACACAAAGGTATGATCTTTTTGAATATTTGATGGCCTTCCAGTTAATCATATTGTACTTTTCCATAACATGATTCCGTTCATGTGTAGAAAAAATTTGCTTTGTTGAAGTTCTAAAACAAGTTTGTGTAAATGTGAAAATTTAACCTCAATATACAGTTCAGTCATGCAGCAAGTCTCATTATCCTTAAATGCATTAACACCTTGAATACATCTGCATAGGTTTTGTGCTTGACTGAAATTATTCAAAATTGGTGGGTAATTATCGCCGCTCAGTCTCAAGATATTTTGATTCCAGTTTACAAAGGGTAAAAAATGAGCCATTTCTTGTACAAACATTCACACTATTAATTGCTTACGAAACCTTTGATGAGCTTAGGGTAGTTCCAATGTGAAAGTACATTGCAAATCTTAAACAGGAAATAATTTTGTGACAAAAAAGGGGCTATTCTGTGCCAGAATAATTGCTCGCTGTATCTTGGACATTTTTTCCCACTTATGTCCTAATTCAGTCATTCCCTTTCCTTTCAAAATATTGTTTAAGTATGAAATCTCAAAGCAAAGGAAACTTTCACAATTAATTTTGCTTCGAGAGGTCTTAGAGTGCATTGGTGCAGTTTGAAAATGGCTAAAAAAATTCTCTGCTGATCTTGGATCACCATTTGTTTATGCTTCCTAAATTCACTGCTATGTTGTGAAGCATTCATTTTCAGCAGACTAATGGAATGAAATGCTTGGGTCCCTGGGCTTATGTTGACTGAACACTTCAGTTGTTTTCATGTTAATAACCTATTTCTTTTGTTGCTGTTATGAGAGATTCACAAGAAAGAAAGTGTTTTTTTTTTTTTTTTAAATTGCACAAATGACAATGGTTGTGCAATATTGACAAGTCAGGCAGTGTGAAGGATAACTGTGAAACCAAAATCGCACACCAGTGGTCAAAGATGTCTGGGTTTTAGTATAGTCTAAGAACATGCACCCCACAACCTTAACTTCTGTAATTAATGTTATTGGAAATAGACTGATCACCAAAGCTGTGCAGCTTCATTTTGAAACTAAAATTCGGTGAGCAGTGTTCTGTGAGGGCACTGCCAAATCTGCAATATGCTGCCATGTCCTTTCTGCACAGTGAATGCTCAGCTCTGCCACCATAATTATGTACTTTACGTGGGACAGTACATTTTTGCATAATTGTCTCTCTACATTGAGATTTGATGCAGCAATTCATTGTCAAGGCATATGTGGATTTTTATCTTAAATGTGTTTTAGATTGACATTTTGATGATTATGTTATGTCAGACCCCCACCTGTTTTCTCCATTACCTTTCATCTTCCTTTAATTTTAACACTCTTTCACAGAAGGTGGAGCACAAGTTCACTAAGCTCTCTGAGTGAAACTTTATCAAGTCAAACCCTTCCTCCCAGCCTTGGTTTATGTTGTCCTTAATGTAAAAACCTGACAAACCTGCTGAACCAAAACATTCAGTACCCTTGCCAAACACACCCCCTACCCAAGTCCCTACCCTAGTAACCCCCTTACCCAGCAAGCTTCAATTAAATGCTCCCTACCCCAATTCTATAAAGTACCAGTACACCCATGATCCTTACATAACATACCACCAACCCCCATCCCTTGTTCTGTCTGAGAGAGACCACTCTCTTCTGTATTGTAATTTTTTTACTCTCCTGCACTTCACCCATTTCAGTTTCCTCCTTTTCCCTTCTTTCTTCCCTCCATCTTGGATACATCACCAGTGTCACTGCTGATTATTGTTGTGCTGCTGGCTAACATGAAGCAAGGGGTTAAATAAGGTTTTCCATTACAAGCAGAAGCGAACGGGTATTTACTAGGAAAAGATATGGACAAAATTACAATAATCGAGACATCTGTCTCTCTTGAACTGTCAATTAATATGTCTCTTGCTCCATGTACCCATGTGTACTTTATATGATTGGATGGTGTATATATTCCGCGATGGCGTGTCAGTATAAAAGGTTTTGTAAGGAGGAAGTGCGCCTTCATCTATTGTAAACCAAGCGACAAAGGGACTTTGTGTCAGGAATGCTGTCATGTGAGAATAAGCAAGAGGGAGGGAGAAACAATTGAAGAGGGGGGAAAGAGGAAAAACCAGTGGGGCAGGTTTACATTGCTGTTAGGATGCATCATACAAAAATGACAGAGAAGAGCCCAGAGAGAGGAGGATGAGGGAACGTTCTCCCTCTCTCTTTCCCCCCTCTCTCTCTCTCTCTCTGGAGGACTGAAACTAAAGTAGAAGACCCTTCAGATACATCACTGAGAGGTAGGGTACGTTGCCTTTCCATTTTGAATTTATTGGTGAATTAAGTAACAATAGTTTTCCTGTTGAAGTAGAGAGTAGATTAAGATTAGGATTTGAACAGGTGTTTTCCTAAACTGACACACAGCGTGCCCTCATGTTAATGAAATATGCCACATACAATGTTTTAATACCAGAATGTGAATTCTGATTTTCTGCATTCAAATTGCTGTTAGTGTGTGACACAGACCTGTGATTCAGTATAATTTTTTGTGGTTGTGCTGTGGTGGGTTACGATGGAGCCCTCCATGTGATTGTTAGTGTCACTAATGGGGCTTTTTTTTTTGTTACTGTCCACTATAGTGATGGTAAGACTCTTCTCAAGGGTGTGTCTGCAGTATAAATTCGGGATAGCCACAATAGTGGTGTGTATGTGTAGCAAGTGGTTTTGAAGTTTAATAATGAAAGGTTTTTCACAATTTTAATTTGAAACTTGTGTCAGTTTTAAAAATGAGGTTGGTTCATTTTTGTATCATTAATTAAATATTACAGTAGAATAGTATTTGCCGTTATGGAAGCCCTGCTGTTCTTTGTAGATGATGAGCCGAGAAACACATTATAATGAAATATAATTTATAATCATTGTTATGAAATATAATGGCAGTGGCTATTTTTCTATTTTTTTTTTCTGGTTAAGTACTTGTCTTTGTATACATTCATATCTGTATTTGGTATAAACATGAGCATACAGTAGATTGTGGAACAACATGATACTTGTATATGAATGGCCATTTATGTTATCAACAAAGTCCTTTCAAAAGGAAGTGAATAGTCTTCTCTGCAAAATGATGCCCCATTAATTATCATGTCCTCCATCAGAACTAATTTCCAGTACGCAAATATTAACATTTATCATAGTGTTAGGGTTGTGTCCTTAGTGCCATGAGTAGGAGCACTGACACTTGCCTGTATTATTGTAGACAGTTATGTGCATATATAGTGATTTGGATTTAGTTGGTGTATGCCCATGATTGCTCAAAAAACAGGGAGCATAGTTCTCTATGTAACATGCTGTAAACTACTCTATATGCCTCCCTGCAAATCAGGTTTCGTTGGAAGGATTAGTGACAGAAAGCCTAAAGCATGCTGTTTGTCAAAGCTGAAGGCATGTAAAGTACTTTGTTTCATTCATGATGTGTGCTGTGTTTGTGTCTTCTGTGTGGGGCTCGCTGCAAAGGGCATAGCTTGGGCTCCTGAAAGCAGGAATTTTGGCCTGTAGTTTTATCATTTAAAGAATGGCTGGTTTGAGTATTTCAATTTAATGCTGAATGTTTTTTGTTGTTCAAATCATATGCTTGTTTACATTTTTGCATTGATTAACTATTATGAACACAAAGATTTTATATGGAATATGTGGATTTTGCACATTTTCAAAAATATTTTATGAAATTTTTTTTTTTCATTTTTGTTTCCCTTTTATTCCATTGTTTGCTATTGTAAAATGTATACAAAACACTCAGTTTATTTGATCAACATGTACGTTGTTTGTTTTTTTCTTCCCTCAGTCTCATTCTTTTGCCTTCCTTCTCTCCTCTGTGATTCTCTGCCTCACATAACTGTAATCTATGGCTGTTGGCTAGGAAAGGCACTGCTCTGCAACTGCACAGTAATTAGGTTTTTGCAGTTTTGTGGAGTGTTGCCCCAAAGTGACCTGGCTATAATTATCCAAGCATTCCTGAGAATTAATTGGTTATTTTAAGGAAGGGATTTCAAAGAAAATTACTATCTTTTGCAGGGCTGTGGGCGTTGGTGAACACATGACGGCTCTAACAGAAAAATAAACCACAGCGAAAACCGGAGAGAAACGGACCCAGAGGAGGACAACAAGAGAAAGTTAGAGGCTGCACTGGCACTTACTCTCAAGGCAAACCAAGGAAGAAAAAGCAGGAGTGCAAGAAGACTGCAGCAGTGACTTAAACGTATGTGCAAGCTTCAGACAAACCTCTTCAAACTGAAAGTGTAGGGCTTGACATTTGGAGGCAAAAATGGGAGAATACTTTTGACCCAAGCGTTGTTCCTCAGAAGGTGGCATATATTTAACAACCAGCTGTTTGGATTCTCAAAATCCTCTTGGTATCAATTTAGTTTTCAACAGACATTTTGACATATTTTTGTGGTTGCTTGAGGTACTTTTTTATTTTTCTATTTCAGATTTTTAAAGGGCATGTTTAAATGAGGAAGCAGAAATTTTGAACAAAAGTGGATTGTGTTTATCTTTGTATCCTGAAGCTGAAGAAAACAAGTGTGGACTTGGAATTACAAAGAATGGGGAATAAAAGACAATGTCTTTTTCTAATGCTTGGAAATTTTCCTTTGGTTACAGCCACTAGTTAAACAACACTACAAGGACTTCAATACCTAATTAACACTCTCGGATTTGATTTTCCTTTTTATTGTGTTGTTGTGCTTATTGATAACAAGAGAACTTCCTGTAAAGATGGACTTGCCTGTGGAATCTAGTTTGCAGCTTGAACCCAGCGAATCACCATGCACTTCACCAAATGCAGGAGATGGACATGCTCCTTTGTCTCCTGTGAATACAGAACAGCGGTCTTCAACTGCAAGGTTCAACATTCGACCAGCTAAAGACCGGACCCCGAGTCAGAGCTCAGAGAAAAAACCGACGAACCTAAGGGAGATAAAGAGTGTATTTGAAGCAAAAGGAGCTGGGACGGCTTATGAGGGAGATGTACACAGCCAAGCAAACTGTCAGAAGGGGGTACCAGGATCACCAGTGCACAGGGCCTCCATATTCATTAACAAAGATGGGCCAGACATTAAGATTAAACCTAAAACTGAGACCTGGTCTGTCCGACCAAAGAGCCCAAACCAGGACAAAATTACAGGAGTCCCACAAGTACTTGTTGATCAAATGAGACAGAATGGCTGTACAAGTAGAGTGAAACCTGAGCTGAGGCACTCTGGAAGTCAAGGTGACCAGCTGGAACAAGAAACAGGTGGAAGAGGGAGGACAGAATGGAGGCGGGTGAACTTTACAAACAGAAGCAAGAGTTTGGACTTGAGGGCTGGAATGCCCAGCAAGGATAGGGAAGGAAAGCCAGGTGTCCATGGGCTCAGGGAAAACCGTGTTGGGATGTTGCCAAGAAGAACAGAAAGAGTAGAGAGAGAAGGTCTAAATCTGGAAGACAGGAGTGGAATTGTAGCTACCTCAATGACAAAAAAAGTGGACCAAAGCTGTAAAAATGCATCATCTAGGATTGAGGAGTACAGCACTAGACAGCGAGGAGAACAGAAAAACCATACAGCAAACTTAATTAATCCAACAACAAACATTAAAGGAAACCGACCATTAATTTTTGCTGTGGAGAGGACCAGTAGAGGTCAGTCCTTGCCAACCCGAATGAAACCAAGATTGAGTGAGAGTGGAGCAGAGGGGGACACCAGCATTTGGGGACTTTACCAGAATGGAATGAGGAGAGCTGGAGATGCATCTCCAACCCAGACTATTTCAGACCGTATTGAGAAGCTTCTTGGTTCAGCGATGTCAGACTCAAGTTCAAAACATGACGCTAGCTTGGGGGACCTGGCAAGAGCCAAAAGGAACTCTGCACCTATTGGGGACTGGCCAGTGTATGGCTGGCAGGGCGTCAAGCAGGGAGGAACCTTTCCACGGAGATTTTCCAGCACAGAGAGGAATTATGGAGAAACGGGAAATGAGGAGATCAGCCATGAGAATGAAGGACATCATGTTTCCACTTTGATGAGCTCAAGGGTGGACAGGGGACAGTCTGTATGGGGGACACAACAGAACACTCAGACTTCAATGACTGCAAGGGAAGGAAGTGGTTCACACCAACCAACTATGGTAGGCACAGGCACCAGATCTTTAGACAGAAGCAGAAACAGACAACCTTTCTCAGTTCAACCCAGACCAATGATAAGCACTCCAATGGCCACAGCACCTCTGCAAACACCACAGTCCCTACCAGACAGCTCACCAGCGTCTAACAGAGATGGTCCACTTAGCCTTCAGGCAAGGGCTGTGGCAAATGTGACAGGGGAGAAAGAGAGGGATTGTAAACAGGTTAAAGGGGATGATAAGGAGCCTGATCTGGAAGCAGGAAAGGAAGAAGAAGGAAATCTGATGCAGCATGATGGAGGGATATGTGACAGAAAGGCTGAAGGGAAGCTGGGAAAACTACAGGAAAAGCAGGAAAGCAGCACAGAAAACAAAGAACCCAAACCTCTTAAAGCTATGACTATCCGTGAAAGAAGCCCCACACTGAAATTCTGTGGAGCACTGGACTGGTATGCAGAGTCACTGCCCAAAAAGAATGTGGCCTCCACATCACAGGCAGCATGTACAGCTTTGGGAGGGGTGAACAAAGCATCAAAGCAAGTCTTAACTGATCATCCAAGAGCCAGACCTGAGCAACCTGTACTCCAGTCATCAGAGCCATCAAAAGGGAGGGGAGATAAGGAGAGAGGAAAGGAGGAGGAGGAAGATGTTTTTAGGATAAAGGGTACACTAAGGAGCAGAGAAAACAAGCCAGATGGAGAGCATAAAACAGGGGTCATTTCTTCTTCTAGTAGTGTACGCAACAAGATCCACAGATTTGAGTCATTGTCCCAGCAGAGCCAGACCATGCCACCATCTCACCTGCTGAGGTCTAGGAGGGCCTTCTCTGTACCATCCCAACCCAAGCAGGAGTTAGGCGTAAAAAAGAGCGAGTCAGACAAAGCTTTGGGTGGGGCAAGGGGCAGAGGGCCAGGGGATATTTGGGAGGAGGTAGGGAGTAAGGAGGAGGGATGGAAAAGAAGCTGGGAGTCTAGGTCTGCCTCTGTGGATGAGATGGTTCAGAGGAGAGGTGGCAGTGGGAGAGAGATTGTTGACAGTGTAATCGAATTTAAGCAAACCAAGCAGAGTGCTCATAAAGAGCCCCAGTGTAACTTGCCAGTGAACATAGAACCACAGAGGGAATCCAAAGCATTCTCTGATGAGCCAGACAGTTCCAATGCAGGTCAATCGGAAACTAAAAGTACGTCAGGATTTCGAGGATGGATTTCTAAACCTGTCTTTACAAAAGATCTAGCTAACCTGCAGACCAATTGCAACAACAACAATGGGGTTTGCAGAACCACTGGCATAGAAAATGTCAGTGGTGGGAACTCCCATGATGCAGTGAATAAATCTGAGATTATCAAGGAGGACACGACAGGTGATAATATTTCAATTAGATCACCCTTTCAGCCCAACAACTGGAACTATGGCAGTCCTGACAACATGTGTCCAGATCCAGCTTTATATCAAGGGGCTCAAGCTTCAACAAGTACTCCAAGTAGCATGGGTGCAGCTCTGCCTCTTGCAGCCAAATCACCTATAAACAGGACCATCGGCATCCCAAATGCGTCTTCAACTCCATCCTCAAAGTCAGTACCCCGCCCTTTTGTCTCTCTCTCAGCCACTGGTCCCACCTCTACTGACCCCTCCTGCTATGGTGGTGTGACTCCCCAGAGTCAGGCCACGGACCCCAAAGGCTCTTTCAATGCCTGCTTAGTCAGGTGGAGTTCAGAAGAGGAGAGTGATGATGATGATGACGATGATGATGAGGGAACAGAAAAAGGTTCAAATTATGACTCTGACTCTGCTGAATCATCAGTGACCATCACCAGCAACATGAGCCAGTCGGATCGCCTGAGCTTCTCAGTGAGGTGGGTTCTGGTGCAGCACAAAGGGCAGAGAAAGTGGGACTGATAGTGTACCCTTTGTAAATCATCTTTTGCCTGTGTTAATGGACTGGGTTAGGAATAAAGTCCTCACAATGCCTAGTGTTATCAGTGTACAGCTATTTGTTTTTGAAGATGATACCCTTCCTCAGTGTAACTTTATGTTGAGTGGGTTATGTTGTTAAGTATCATTGATTTATCTGTTTTTGTTTTACTGTGATTTAATCAGTCAGGTCAACAGATAATTAAAGTGTTTCATAGTGATGACCCTGGGAATCCAAGAGAGAGACGATTGCAAGGGTTTCTGCAACCAGTCAAATGTAGGGGACGATTATGTGGCAGGAAGTAATGAACCAGTTCTTGTGTTTGGTAAGAAACATCAGGCAGTTATGGAATTTTGAGGAAACATGCACTTCAAAACCATACCTTGTGACCTTCTGTCTGTACCTGTCCACCCACAGCCTGGCTGACCTGTGTCACTTTGGAGGGGTGGATTTCACAGGCGACTTCAATGACACCGACTCGGACTGGGATGATCGCATGTCGCACCGCACTGCCTCCCTCAGCTCCGACGTCTCTGCCCTGTCCTGTGTCTCCATCCTGCCAACAGATGAGCTGGATCGGCTGCTGGAGGATGTCAGGGGCCTGGGGGATGAGACTCTGCAGGTGGCTGTCTTGGCCTCGCTCCTAATGGCTGGAAATGCACCTACAAATGCATTTTTAAAATTGTCATGGTCTTACACAGTGATTCATAACAACAGCATTAATATTGTGTCTACATTTACATATTTATGACTGGGAGGCATCCTCGTCTGTCCCGTTCCTAAAATATGCAGCACAAACATTCACCTACTTGTGGGCGAGTTTATTAAAACATAAATATGCTCATAATGAATTGTTGTCTCACCCTGCCTAATGGGAGCACTTAAGAGCAAAAAACAAATGCATCACTCAATCAAGAGCGCCCTGTGCTCTACTTTACTCTCTCTTCCTCCTTCCATGCCTTCCTTACAGTCTTTTCTCTCCCCTCTGTTTTCGTGTCACTTGCTCTCTCAGAACTATGAGGATGTGCAGGTGGTTGTGCTGCACAAAGAGGTGGGCTGTGGACTGGGCTTCACTGTGGCTGGAGGAGTGGATCAGAACAAACCTATTACTGTGAGTGTGGAACTCAAGCTCTGTGTGCTGTGCAAAGTTACACTGACTGTACCTGCTCCAAAATAAGTCTGACTTTCAGTATCACGCATAAGAGCGCTCTGTGCCTTCAACATTCTACTGAGGACTCTTTGATAATACTGTGTTTTGCATAGTGAAATTAGACATTCATATTTTTTAAAATTAAATTACTCTTTGGGAGATTTTGAAGCTATAGTTATGTGCTGGACTAAGATTGATAAGGATGTTTATGTCTTTTACAACATGTAAGACCATCCAGTCCTGGAGGGCCTGGTGTTTGTTGGTTTCTGGTGTGATTCAGCACTTAAGTCTCAGTCAAGTCATTGATGGGCTCATTACAGCCCAGACCTAAATTGGCTGCTTATCAAGAGGAACACACACCGTGGTCCTCTCGGACTTGAGTTTGACGTTGTATGAGTTTCGACCCTGAGCTCAATTTCATCTGGTCCAGGTTCACAAGGTGTTCCCCTTGGGGCTGGCATCCCAAGAGGGCTCAATCAGGGAGGGTGACCAGGTGCTGTCCATCAATGGAACAGCGCTGAAGAACTGTGCCCACTGGGAAGCGCTACGCACTTTGAGGAGGGCTCGCTCTCGGAGCATGGCCGTTGTGGTGCTGCAGAAAAGAGGTGCTGCGAAGATGCAGAAAGAAGATGCCAACAGCCCTCAGGTGGTGCTTGACCACTGCACTGTGCCAAAGGGTGAGATATGGGTGACAGTGTAGTGTGATGGGTTGGAAGCTGGACTCAGGGTTTCTTAGGTACATCACTGTTGTAGAAGCTTTGCGCAAGGTTCTTCACCAAGAAAAATCCAACTGTATAAATCTATTATGTGTAAAAGATACACTGTGTGAAAATTGCTCTGGAAGAATAAATGTAGGACATAAATGTAGGACTGGGCATGTGCATGGTTTTTTTATAATGGTTCTTTACACCCAGTCTGTTCTGGTCTTCTCCTTGTGACTCCTGAATTGAATAAGTTGTTGACTGTTCTTCAGTAGGGGCCTTATTTACATGGCAGTGCAGTGGAGACAGTAGGTGCTGCTCTTTGTTAACATAAGTTTTGAAACAAAGCATATGCAGGTGGGGTCGAGGACAGGATTTTTTGCACCACAGATTTAATGGAAATCAGATTGTTCAGAGACATGTCATGGCTTTCACTCTCAGGCAAATTCAAGACAGATCTTTCATTAAAAGCTTTTTCTCAGCAGGCAGGACCTTGCAAGTGGTACTGAAGAAATCTAGCACGGACCTTGGCTTCAGTCTGGAGGGGGGTGTGGGCTCCACAGAGGGGGACAAACCCATCATTGTTAAGAAGCTCTTTCAAGGTGAGAGGAGGTTTTTGATACATTTCCTCAAAAGGAGCAAGTGGAAAGATAAGCAATGATTTCAGTGCCGTGAACATTACACATTTAACACAATAATAGCCAAAGCTCTCAGGTGGTGTTCAGATGGTGGGCAGTTGTGATCATGTCCTCCCTTCATACACCCCTGTGCCCTTATGCAGTGTTCTCTCTTTTGAAAGTTGAAGTTTGTTTACCCTACCTAGAACTCAAAAATACTGGTGGAGTACAAAAAGTTCAGTACACAAATATTTTTTTTTGCTTTTTTTTCTCTTTTGGTTCTATTGCTTTATGTACCCAGCTTCCTGAACTCTATCATTCGTTGTGTTTCAGGGGGGCCTGTGCATGATGTGTGTCCTGGCGATGAGCTGCTGGAGATTGAAGGTCAGAGTCTGCATGGCCTACGGCGGTTGGAGGTCTGGAATTTGATTAAGAAACTGCCTCCTGGGCCTGTGCAGGTGTTACTGCATCGTCCTTTCAGACCGGAATGAGAGAGGGGAAGTGGCACAGGAAATGAAATGCTGAATGTCAGGTGGCGTCAAGTTCTGAGCACAGAGCAAAAATGGAAGACACCACATGTATTTTTCCTCACAGTGGGAATTTAGACATGGAGAAAGAAAGAGAGGAAGGCAGTATTGGACTGTATCCTCAAGGCCTGCTATGTGAACATGCAAGGAGAGACATGGAACAGGTGCAAATTGCTCAAGCAGGATGTTCATCTCTGGCCCATGAAGACCTGCTGCTCTGGTAGTATTCTAATACCTGACTGAGCTTCACTACAAAGAAGACATGGAAGTGAATCAACAAACCTGGATCCTTGATGTAAGAAGTGCCTTGTTTGATTGCAGGGGGAATGCTTACCAGTCTACAGTATATTCCTTTGAAGCAATTTCAGGAAGCTGGCTAAATGGCAGTGAGGGAGAGAATGGGGGAAATTGGTAGAATTCAGCAATCTAGAACTGCAGTTTAAAGTGCAGGGTAACATTTTAATTTGCAGCAGGCTAATGGAGGAAGGAAGCTTTGAGTGAAAAAGTAAGACAGGTGTCCGCTATCACCAAAAAAAAAAAAAAAAAAGAAGAATGTGTAAATGAAATGACACAAGCAATTTTGTTCTTACATTTTCTGAATGACTTATTTGTATATGCTTTTATATTACCATATTTATATCACATATATTAAGAATTTGCATTAATATATGGTATTGTTACATGAGACTGGTATCCGTCCCAATTGTTTTGGTTGAAATAAATGTTCTGAATTGTAATTTTTTCTTTTTAATTCAAGAAATATATAACTATGTTTATGAGCACCTGAAGATGAGTTTTTTGTATGTTTTGAATTCAATATAGCCCTTGTTTGTGTGGAAAGTAGTTTATTTATGTTGTTAAATTATGATATATTTACCTGTTCTAGAACAGGTCTTCAGTAACAGCACCGACATTGAAAGCCCACCCTGTTTTTTTTTTTCAAATGCCTTTCTTTTTATCCCAGTCTGGAATAAATTGTGCTCATTGCTACTCCCTCAGGTATCAGTCCAGGAGAGGGCGGACAAACACATCCTTCGCTCTGAAACTGACATTCATTTTCTCAGTGCAGTCAACAAGTTGAGATTGCACAAACATGAGTCATAAGTATGTCATGAGAGTTGGGTGGCACACTTTCTGAACAGATTTATGCTGACAGTATGTGGCAACCTACCTGTGTTTTTTCACCTTCATTGAACCTCTCTTTAAACAGAAATATTCTGCTCAAAAAGAATATTAAATATTACATTTATCATCTCACCTGTTTGGTTCCCACATAATACATTCAAAGGGGGTGGAACTGGCTACACTACCCTAAGTAAACACAGGTCACTGACAGGTAGTGCGACCCATGCTTGTTTGATATGAAAAAGGGGTGATGCAAAAAAAAAAATGCATCCCTCTCCTTACATTTAAGGAGATACCTCTATTTTCTGACTAGCTGTTGTGGCTTGTCAGGCTCTTTAGTTTCAAGGGTATGGGTGGCACCAGTGTACAAACTCTTCCCTTTGTATGCAAGACATGTGGAATGGGATTCAATCAACATTTGTGCTTAAATTTTACTTACAATTTAACAAGTTTAATAAGTTGTGCTTTTTGTCGACAGGCATAGCTTGGTGACTTAATTTTCATGATCACTGAACTGTGTCTATGAAAATATAAAAGAACACTTACATTTTATTGTGAGCCAAAGTTAAGCATGAGTTCTGAATGAGAAGTCCTGAACTGACTGGATCTAGGACCTCTCATCTTCAATCTCATCTTGTCCTCTATAGCACAGTGTCCCCATCACCTTTTCAGCCTGTGTTCTCAGAAAATAACAGTATCAGCTAGTAGACCTAATCTGACCATCAATTAGCTAAATCCTGTTCTGTTATCATGTCTCCCTCAAGTATTTATCATTGTGTTAGTGCATGGATGGCATGCTGACAATAGCAGCAGCTGAGTCTGAAGTTCATTTATTTCACAGTCATAAAGTGTCTTTTCACCCTTGTGATAATCTAAATGTTTGTGTAAACTGGATGGAATGTTATCTCATCTTTTTCAAACAATACTGTTCTGCTGTGCCATAAGTGTCATTTATCAGTTCACATACCATATGCTGGTAAAGTGAGAAACCGTTTGAAGGAAACAGTAAATTCTCTTATCTTGCCTTTCAAAATAATTTCTTGAACAGTTATCAGTTATTAAGCTGTTTGCTCTGACAGCAATGTTTTCTCACAGACTCCTCTTTTGCTTGGTACTCTGGTGAAAGTGTCTGAAAGTTCATGGATGTATCTGGTTTCAGAAAATGTTCATTGTGTGATTTTTTTTTTTTTTTTACAGGTAAGGCAGCAAATAATTTTTACACTGGCCAGGCTTGCAAAATGAAGAGCAGGGGAAAGATACCTGTATGTATTTTGAGAACAGGGTATGCAATGTGTCTAATCTCGTCCCTTAAGAAGTAGAAAATGCTGCCTTTGCAGTTATAGTTGTGTGGACCATTTATCACTAAATGTTTTGCCCTTCCTGTCTTTGAGCTGACAAGTCTGATGAAATTGTTCATAAAGCTAAGAAATGAAAAACTGCCTTTGTGGTCGCAGTATTTCCTATCATTTGAGCAGAGATACAGTAGATTCTGCAAGATTAAGCAGTTCACCCTTTCAAATACTGTACACAAAAGCACATGCAGTTGTTCCTCATATCTTAGTGTTAGCAGGATCTCAATATCAACAGGACTGCTGCAATGTTGCTGATGTGTCCTTGCGCCTGCATTCAAATGAGAGAGGAATGCTCTCAAGTCCTGGTTCCCTACACATGACTTAATGGTATCTGTCTGCAGGAGATGACAAACTGTTGTATTTTTATCATTGTATTTTATGTTCATTGTTTGTTACATGTGCCAGCATTTTGTAAGGAATGAGAATTCCAGGTAAGTCATATTAATAAATAATGCTTGACATGAAACAACTGTTTCATATTAAGCATTAGAACTAGCTCTAAATAAGCACGAGTGGGGAAATGAAGTACAGTTGTCCCTTGGTATCCACAGTAAAATATAAAATATTTGCTGCAGGCCTAGGTCCACAGTGGATTTGATTCTTGCACATTGTGTGACGTTGCAGGTTAACTAATTTGCATGTCATTTTACTACATGCACTTATTGTCGTAGTGTTTAAATCATTATTTGCATAGGTCTGCAAGTCGGTTCATCATGAATTCAGAACAATTGCTTGACTCAGAGACTCTGAGTGAATGTTTTATTTTCCATCTGTTTTCAGAAATTCCTGTTAGGATTTGTCAGATATATTCTTCCCACCTCCATATTTCCTTAACAACAGAAACCAGGCTGGTACTAGATGCATGCCAACAGTTTCAAGATTTGTTTCATGTTGAAAAACATGCCATCTCACTTCACTCTAGTGAAGTGATGTTCCTGTGGATTTTCCAAAAAAGAAACTATGCAGATCTAGATGTGCAGGGGTAAGACATGGAAATTCACCCAGAATGCAATGTTATTTAATGTCACAAGGGGGGCTGAACCTCTTGACTGAAATCATTAAGAAACTAATGAACCAGCTGGCTTTGTGCACCACATGCTAACTGTAGCCAACTAAGCTACCTCAAGTCCTTGCTACCAACTAGGATATCTTTGAGTTATATTATGGTAGAAAGTTGTAGTGGGATTTTTATAGAGGAAAAAAATCATGCATACTGTAATGAAAACAGTTTTGTGTGTGTACCTTTAGCTGTGCTGGGCTGCAGCCCTGGAAGAGTCATGTGTGTGCCCCATTGTGTCCTCTGTAGAGTGTGTACATGTGTGTTTCTCCAGTGGCCCTGGGGAAAGCAGAAAACCTCAGGAACAGCTGGGGCCCTGAATACATCAGTGGTCCCTCTCCTCAGTGGCCCTGCTTTCAAACACTGGGCCATCATGAACGCAGAGACATCTTGTGAGTGGAGTTTGGAGTGACAGAGAATCCTGTCTAAACACAACACAATACACAAGGCCTGATAGGTTTCAATGCTGTCACACTGTCAACCTGTCAGGCCTTGTGTATTGTGTTTCTGCATCAGAAAAAATGAAGGACCCAAATGGTTTTTTTGTTTGTTTGTTTTTTTGCATGAATCATAAGAATGTGCTGTAAAAACATTTGGAACATTTTTGGAGGTTGTGTTTCAGCACCTCCATTACTTCTACAGACATTTCAAATTATTGGTAGTCTTTATCAACATGTGGCTAAATGTTTTGTGCTTGTGCTTTTCTACTGTGGATACAGGGAGGAAATGAAGCATTTTTTTACAATGATTACTCATGGGTATGTTTGTGCCCCTGCTTTTTGTGCTTTTGCTATTGGTTGTGGACTGCTCTCCATGGCCAAAGACACAGCTGCCAGCTACAGTGTAGCTATTACATTCTCAGCATCATCTGTCACTGTTGATGCTGTTGGAGCAGCAACTACAGCTGCAGCTGCTGCTTGGATCTCAACCTGAACCTTCTAGTGTGGAGAGACAGGGGCCTGGATGTCTCTTGGCATTCACAGTGAGTGGCCAGGAAAACCAACCAGCAGATTTCCAGTGTCAGAAATCTGGCAACTGGACAAGAGACAAATGCTCAGTGCATGTTAGGACTTATCAAATCTTCGCTTGGTAGCATTTCATTGCAAATTTTTTAACTGTCCAAAAGTATTCATATTTATCAGTTTGTTGCTATGGAGTGCCCAGGCATGATGATGAAAATCTAGATGGATGAAAATGAATTCTTACCCATGTTTCTGGAAACAATTTAATCCATGTTTACAGAAGCATTGCAATAACATACAGATATTTCTGTATCTGTATTTGGAAGGGTTTCCCAACACCTAGATTACTCTGGACGTGTGTTCATAAATTATATAATTTAACTCCACTATATTGGGCCAATAGAGTATCTTGTATAAAGTATCTTGGCAAAAGGATACAATAAACCATCTCTATCATAATGTCAGGTCAAACAGATGATTGGGTAATTAAATACTTAAACACTTCCACACTTTGGCACAGCAGACCAGCATTGCCAGGACAGCTCGAACTCAGGTGTTTCCAGTACGAGAGGGTCTCAGGGATGACGCTTGACAAATGTTAATAAAAATAATTTTTTTTCACTCAACAGAAACGTTGATTTGAATTCTGAATTGAGCTGGTTCAACATTTCTGACTTACATGTTGTGTTAGTGGAGTGATGGGTCAATGTTCAAGAGCAATGTAGTGTTATGATAAGGATGCTTTGATAGTATTAATTGCTGATTTGGAACAATTTGTGCACAAGTCCACACCCATGAAACATACTCCATATTGGTGAATTAATGTTAATGTTGGACCTATTGATAAGAGGTTGCTGTCACGTAGCTCAGTGAATTGGCAGTTTGTGGACAATGCTTCCCATTCATTCCCTGAACCATCTTATCCTCATTATTTCTTCCCTTGTGTATATCGTCCCTGTATTATATAATGTGTTCAAAAACATATTAAGAAAACAAACTCAAGAAACCATAACAAAGACTTCATAACTTAATACATTCAAGCAGCCATGTTTCATTTTAAGCATTTTAGTCATCTTTTTACACTAAATTTAAGACTAAATAATCATTAGGGAGGTCTGTATGAGGGCTGTGCCCTTTAACCCACTCTGCTCTCTATTGATTTTTCATATTTATTAGAGACCAAAGTCTGGTTTTCCAGATTAGAACATAAATGACGTTAAGTTGATGTTAAATTAAAGACATCATAAATGACCGTCCAGCTGCTGTTTTGAGGAGCTGGGCAGAGTGAATCTGAGGACTAAAGCAGATGGAAAGCAGAGTGGCCACTCAGCAGGCAGATTATCAAAGGGGACAGATGGACTGACCAATAGGCCCAGAGCCTGACTGACTGACTGAGAAAGAAGACTGCAGTGACTAACACAACATCTAGACATTCTTTTACAGACAGACAGAAATACACAAAACTGCCTGAATATTCTAGCAGAAAGGGCCTTAACAATTCAAATTGTTGAGGCTCAAGTTACTGTTGTTAGACACACTGATGGGAAATACAAGCAGGATGGACAAAGTTAGGAGGACTCTCAGAGTGACAGACTCCCTGACAAGGGAGTGCATGGGGGAGTTTTTGGGCACCTTTGTTCTCCTGGTAAGTACCCTGGTCAGTTTTCATTTCCACACATGTTTATGTTATACACGTAACAAAGTGCAACTCACAGTAACAATGCTGCCACTGTGGAGATATGTCTGTTTTTGTGTCATCTGCAACTGTGTGATGTCGTGTGTGAGTGAGAGAAAGCTTAAGCTCTGGTTTATATTGGCATCAATTCCTCCTTGGTCTTTAGTCCTGTGCAGCGGTGCAGATGGAGAACAGTTTTAGTTAGCTGGATTGTCTCTGTTTTTGGCTGGCAGTATTTATTTCAAAGAACACATGCATTACACTCTTTTCCTCTCCTTTCCAACTTTCTCAAAAATCTCCTTTAATACATCTTCCCTCCCTGCCTCTTTGCTGTTCACTAACACCATCTTTCTTACTTCTTCTCACCCTGGTCTTTTATTCCTCCCTCTCTCTGTGTCCTGCAGTGTTTTGGCTGTTCAGCTGCAGCACAGGTAAAGACTAGTCAGGAGACAAAGGGCCAGTTTCTCTCCGTCAACTTGGCCTTCTCTGTGGGTGTGATGTCTGCCATGTACCTCTGTGGAGGAGTCTCGGGTAACCATTGTCACAGCCAAATACAAACCTTTAGCATCGCCTTCAGAATTTCAGAAAAATTGCAACTTTTTGCAAAAGGTTTTGTTAGCATTAGGACAACACTGGTTCAGGGATAGAATATCTCTGGAATCCCAATTAACACTATCCAACTCAAAATATAATAAGCTATACATATCAAAATATGAAACGTGCCCAATTTTTGCCACCAGGGCTGCTGAATCACTATGAAGTGCCATTAAACTGCCATTTTTAGAACATGTTTTCCCTGCCCTGCCTCTCAGGGGCTCACCTGAACCCGGCTGTGTCTCTGAGTTTCTGCGCTCTGGGACGGCTGGCCTGGGGCAAGCTGCTGCCATATTGCCTGGCCCAGCTGCTGGGGGCCTACACAGCTTCTGCCCTCGTCTTCTTTGTGTACCACGGTGAGCTGAAATAACACTGACACACTTTCACATGCTCCACTTTGTCTGTCTGAAATCCCCTCTATATTACTTGCCCAAGTGAGGCAGAAATACCACTCACACTCAGGGAACCTCAAGTAAAAAATCCTTATTCAAAATTTTGTAAAGTAATTTTGTTTCTAACAAGAAAAATGATACATATGTTAAAATTAATATACATGAAATAAAAACATGAAGAGGGATGCATTGTCAAAATTAGAATGAAGGTCATACCTTAGGAATACTGTCTTGCTTGTTTTATTTTCAATTTTGTTTCAACAATAATTTACTTTTTATAACCAAGTATTTTGCAATTATTTTAATCAATTACCTTCTGAGATAAGGATCCAACAAACCACTTGGGTTTTCCCTAACTCCCTGAGCACTGTTGTGTTGTGCCTGTTTTAATTCTGTCTTCACAAGTGCACAGCTAAACTACTGCATAACAGTTAATCTATGTAAGTCCTTTCATTTCCTCCATTTCCTACATATTGTTCCTCTCATCCTATAGATGCCATTATGCAATTCAGTGGGGGAAACCTGACTGTGTTTGGACGCACTGAAACGGCCTCTATCTTTGCAACTTACCCCTCTGAGTACCTGTCTCTGGGGTCCAGCTTCCTGGACCAGGTAATTAACTACAAATCAACCAGAATGTAACTATTAAATGTATTTATGTGTTTTATGCCTCTCCTGGAAATGTATCCAGCCTAAATAAAAACTTGCCCAGCATTCAGGTGTACAATCTTGTACCCCTATTGAGTTCAGCCAAAATAGAGTATGAAGTACTTTTGACCCATAATTAGAATGCATGAACATCTGTCACCTCTGTAAAGCCCAAATGCATATCATGTCACCATGTATAGGTGGTTGGCACGGCAATGCTATTGCTGTGTATACTGCCCCTGGATGAGAAGAGAAACAACCCTGCCCCCTCTGCCCTGACCCCACCCATTGTGGCTGGGGTGGTCCTGGGGATCTCCATGTCCATGTCTGCTAACTGTGGGGCAGCTATCAATCCTGCCCGGGACCTGGGGCCCCGTCTCTTCACACTAACTGCAGGCTGGGGGACTGAAGTGTTTACGTACGTATGTCCACTACATGTTCTTCTTTTGCATATTTCTTTGTATGTTATAATGTATTGTACCATATATCCTACAAGCTGTACCATTTACATTATCTTTTAGGGAGGGCAATCTTTTTCTTATATGAAATCCTTTTATACTGAAGCAATTCATGTTAAATTCTTTACTTCGATACTACAATGGCAGTACCCTAGTTGGGAGTCAAACCTGCAACATTGCTATTACAAACCCTGTTCCTTAACTACATTGTTACACTGACCCACCTATACACACAACAGTGGAATGTAGTTCTCCACATGCATAAGTTCACATGCTGGCTTTTATTAAATACACATACCATAGATATCAATGATCATACGATCAACATAAAAGTACCATAAAATGTCACAATGTCAATTTATACACAGATGCAAATACTAAAACAACTGATAATGAAACAGTGACTATTGCTACTAGCTAAGACATACTGAATCATACCAAGCGTTATCCTCTCTGCTCCCTAATGGAACTGCAGGTGCTATAACTACTGGTTTTGGGTACCCTTGTTGGCACCAATGCTAGGGAGTGTTGTGGGAACTGGATTTTACCTGATCTTCATCCAGTGGCACCTTCCTGACCCAGACCCTGCCAGGAGCAGAACCGGAACACTGGAAAGTGAGTCTGGGGGACAGAAATGGGAATCAACCATTGAAAGTGGAACAACAAGTTTTAAAATAGAGACCAGCAAACACTTCTGAGAAGAGAGAGAACTGTGGGGAGTCAGAACAGAGATGAACGTCAGTACAGGGAAACAAGGTGTTTTTTTGAGGGGTCTTTCTCATGGTGGCTTGTATTTCCAAAACATATATTTGAAATGTGTGTTTACATGAATATATTTTGTGTGTAACATTTGTTTCCCACCTCTTTGTATGGGTTATACCTCTGAACCACCTGCCAACACCCTCAGAATTTTCATTGCAGTTTCTAAATCCATTTTGAGAGGTACTTTGTAATAAAATACATTGTAATGTATTTTATTGTTCCTGTCACTTCCAGCCACCAGCCCCATAATTGAGCAATATGCCACTGGAATATATCACTAATACAATCAAGTCACTCTGGATATAACATTCTCTAACCATTATTAATGAGCAGGGGTTAGAGGAGCAGAATAAGATCCAAATAAGATTTTTTTTTTTTTGTCAGTTCAATTTGTTGACCTCAGATGCCTCTTGGGAAAAAAAAAAATTAGTTTTTCAGTGGCAGTTAAGAACACAATGGATTTTTTAAACATTTTGATTATGTCTGAGTACTTGATTGATCAGATCAGTTAAATCTAGTGGACTGAGACAAGTATTGATTGTTTCTACTGCATAATTAGCATTAAAAAAGTCAAAAAGGATATTCAAAATATATGTATATTAGATTCACAAAACAACTCTGTACCATGTTGCTGGGTTATTTAATTTATGTACAGTGCATTTTCATCCAAGTTATGATAAATTGTTTTACACTTCATTGCATTTTATTTCATTTCATTTATTTTATTTCCCACATCTTATTCCACTTACTTTCTTTTTGAAGATACATGGAAGGTTCTTTGCATACTTGTTATCCCTTATATTTGGAATCACACTGACTGTTAAAAATGACCACATCAACCAAAGTCATATTCATAGTCAACTTCACAAGCTCTTCCAGTGTGCTGAACACTTCATTTACAGAATTAAAAGGCAAAACACAATGCCAGCAGATAGATACAGTTATGTAAAAGCACTGTAAAAAAAGACTGTTTTCAACTGGTTTTTAAAAGAAGCTATAATTTCACCCCTCACCCACTCTAAAAGATGTGTTCATATCTAAACTTTGTAACTGCTTTGACAATTTGGTATGGGGGTATGCAGATGTTTAATATTTCAATTTAAGAACAAAACAGATTCATATGACTTTTCATTATCCTGGTAAATCTGTGGTTGGAGGAGAAGAGAACTGAGAAAGCACTGTTTGACTGCCGTGACATAAAGTTGAATTTATCTCAGACCTGTTCACTAATTTTGCCTTCACAGATGACAGAACAAGCCATTTGTTAGACATAACATGTGAATTAAATTTGCCAAAGAGAGCTGAAGGTTCAGCTTTCTGCAGATGAATAGTATCTCGGTATTTCAATGCTTTTCTGAAACTGCTCCACCAGTGCAGTCCTCCTAATGACACTGCTTATGACCTGAATCCAAAGTCATTCTGCTTGACAAGGACTAATCACTAGGCTCACTGTCTTGACATATCTCAGTGACATATCTCAGATTACTTACTGTAGATTGTATTTTATGGCATATTCTTTGGAGTTTATGGTTAATTGCAGATGTATTTTAAAATGTTTTGCTGCCAGAAAAACGCCAGTTAGTTATATCCTTCAGACGCAAGTAATTATACTTGCCACCAGAGGGAGTCCTGGCAATACAAGCCGAATTTTAAAGCACAGAACTACCTACATCATTCAGCCACAGTTGAAGTAGCAGTTCGGGTCCGGTGCTTGAACTTTTTGTGTATGCCAACCAGTTTATTTTTTTTTTCTGTGTAGCAGGTGCAGTTAAAATTGCTAGCGTGTGTCTCCACTATTGTTGTTTCGTTTCCGTTTTTCTTTCCTTGTCATTCTCGTGGCTTTGGTAAACTTACTTATTCAAGAGTTATGAATAAGTATGCCCTTGATTAACGATAACGAATTAACTATTATTCACCTTGCCATCTGCATTATGACCCGTATAAGAGAGCGCATGTAAAGTTTACATTGTAAACGAAATACATGTATCATTTTAACTATATGTAATACATGACTAGACGACAACTTGTTCGCTAATTGAACTCCAAACTGAATAGCCCAAGCTAGAAAAAAAAAGTTGGAGACAGCAGTCGACAAAAAGATTAATGAGGGTGAAAAGGCCCAAGGGGCAGAATAATGGCAACAGACTATGATACTCGGGGGTATTGGATCGGGGAAGAAAGAGGAGGGGACATGGAGATAAACACCGCCCCTCCTCCCATCTCTCCTCCTATCTCTTACTTCTCATTGAAATGGTTAGGTCAGTGTTACAAAAAATGCACTTCAACTGAGTGTGCTCTTTATCAGCATCAGCACACACGCTTGATGTAGTAGCTGGGGAGTCTGTAGTGCTTGGCAAAGCGTACCAAATGTGGCCTTAAAATGGGGGAAATGGCAGAGTAAGGTATACAGAGGGAGACGGAGATATGTCTCAGGCAAGGGACTGTAAAAACGGGAGGACCTGAAAAGGTAAGGTGTGATGCTAGCCAGTTGGTCCACTGATGCTGCTGTCCAAATGGAATTGTCCTTTTGTTTAGCGAACTAATAACTGTATGTTGTAGGGCCAGCTGTTTGTTTATGGGATGACTTGATAATTAGCCATCTGGCTGGAGTATAGATTAATGGATGACTAGACTGACATTTGCGCGATGTGTTAGCTTCTAGCTAGGTGATGTTAGCTAGCCAATGTTAGCGAGACATCTCCTGTCCTGTGTTAGCTGTATAGATTTAGCCAGCTCCACAATAGTTTACTACCTAACGATTTTCCCCCAATATCGAATTAATTATATCAATCTGTTTTATTTGCGAATAATATTTTAAATTCAGTTACTAACCGCTACATTTTGTTTTTTTTTCCAGCCTTTATCACCGTATAATATTGGCTACCAATTTTTTAAAAATCGGGGTACAAATGCGCAGCAGAGCCAGCAGTTTCAACCAGCTAGCTTTAACGAACACACCTGGAGTGCGCGTATGATTTTAGAGAATGGAAACCCAACAATGTCACTAACTCTTGTAACTAGCTAACTGGCAGGTGATGTTCAGTTAACTTTGCGTCGATGGTGGTGCATGAAGCTACCTAACATTAGTAACGGCAACTTCGTTCGAATTGCTAGCTGTCGTACCAGGCTAGCCGGTGAACGTGTTGCAACCGTGAATGTTCATTAAATCACTGGCGGAACATCACAGTAAAAGACTTTTTCCTCGTGATGCATTTCCCTTCTTAATCGAACTGTATTAATACCCTGTTGTTTGTAATGTTATCAGGCAAAACGGATAGCTAGATGGCACAAGAGTTACGACGTGTGTAACTGAAAATAAATTTTAAGGAAAGAAAGTTTGAAATAACACGAGTGTGACATTTCTTGTATACGATATACAAATTGGCTGGTGGACAGCCAATGACTTCTAGATTTATATTATTCCTAGCTTACTTCTTAAATGCAGGACGCATACCAGTCCAGGTCTTTCTTTCTGAGAGCGTGTAAATTCAGTATACCCGTTGTTGAAGTACAGTAGTTCAGATCCATTCAGGATATTACTGCTTATACACAATTTAGTTTACAGTTACGGATCGGTCAGCCACTATGTAGTGAATTTGTTATTGGTTATCTTATATCTTGGCAGTACAAATAGAAAAACGTTCAAATGTAAAACATGAATGTATAGAGTGATGCAGATGTTTGCATTGGTATCTGAAAGTGGACTTTTGAATTTAAGCAGCCACTCTGACATTGTTGTGTCTTTAAGATTTAGGCAAAGCCCAGTTGCAGTTAAGGCAAAGTTTTAAGAAGGTCATTTAGCAGGGATTTTGTTTTGTTTTGTTCCCTTGTTTCTTGAAATTCCTGTTGCAGACTCCAGCATGTTGAAAGGAATTCTGAACAGCAGCCAAGAAAGGTGCTTTAGTAAGTTCTTATAAAATCACAGCGTCCCTCGCTCTTTTAATTCCCCAACTCAGTCACCAGCCCCTATAAGGTCAATCAAACCCAGAGGTTTACGCAAGCAGTCAGAAGCCAGGCTGGGGGGTGGGGAAGGGGGGATAGAGGGATGGTGTACAGGAGTGCAGCTGAAGTTGAAAGATGATCCATCCCTGTCTATCTCTGCAGTTTCTGTGCTGTATCGATCTGAGCTCCTCATCCATCACACTGAGTTTCCTGGAGGCAGATCCCAGGCACCCATGCCACAGGGGCAGCCTTTCTCAGGCTCACATTATTTCTTTGCTTCTGTTTTCTTGCTTTCTAGCAAATGGAAATTTTGCATCATACAGAGGCATGTGTGGGCACAAAAGCACTTCACAAGGTTGTACATGAATTAAGACACACATAGACTCCCATTCCCTGTCTTTCGATGGTTTGACAGTACACTTACAAAGGCACACACCAGACATGGACACAAAGGCAAGGTCAAATACACACACGTACAATGTACACAGTCATGTCTGTAAAAACTCTAAATTTCTCATTTACATTGTTGAATCATTGTAATTTTTCAAACTCCATACTTGCAGTTTTATTTATGGTCTATTTTGTGAGTTATGATTAAAATATTGGACTGCATACAAACCTTCAGGTATAGCAGCTGTTTAAGTTGAGACATTTTCAACCTTGCTGTGATTGAAGCAGAACATTGGTGATGTCCATTGTGCACTATTCTAACCTTCTTCAGTAACAGACTGGTTTGCTTCATGTCAGCAAAAAGGATTATGTTGTTGTAATTCATAGCTTAGTAAATATACGTCAGTTAGAGTTGGTAGTGAGACTGTATGGAGGGATATGTGTACGTTTTTAGTTACCAAACCTATGTGTGGTAAACTTAAGTCTTGAAAACATTGCTGCAGGTCCTTTTCAGTTCCTTCTCTTTTCCCTACATTGCTGCAGTTTTTATTTTGAGTCAGCAAGGGTGGGTTACTGCACAAACTACATACATTAGTATAGACATTGGAAGGCAGTTATTTAAATTCAAGATTAATGTACATCAGTTTTGTACATTAATGTACATATTTGTATTTTTAATTGTTGAAACCCACAAGTGCATCCACAGATATTCTCTACCTATTTAGCTTGCAAATATGACATATGTCTCCAGGGACAAAGAAAACATGCTACATTTCAGCAAGATACATTTTTCGGAATTCCTAGTGTATTGCATCTTGGATTATGGAACTTTGTACTAAAATGCACAATGCAATAAAAACAGCATGTTACTAGTTGTATACAGAAGAGTGGTTTTCAACAAGGTGTAAACCCCATGTACACGGCTGCACTGTACAGAAAAAGAAAGGTGTTGACTACGATCAACTACACAGAGAATGATATATTTTAAGTGCTTTTGTAATCCTATAGATTTTTAAACATTGCTCACATCTGATTTTTTTGCCTCAACATTTGTATTTTGCATAAGAGCCAGGACTGAAGGAGATCTGAAATAGATTCAGTTTTTTTTTTTTCCGCAATTCAATATCGAGGTGATATCATGTGTAAGAGACCACAAGGCTGCAGTGGATTCAGTAAAGGGCTCAGTAAAGTTTTGAACAAATGAAAGACCATCAAACAGGCAATCCATTTTATTAGTAAAAGCATGCCTTTGTAAGTTGACAACTAAGTGGAAAAAATGTATCTGTTACTAGAGTATGTTATAGAAACAATATGTTCCTCCTGGTTTTTTAATTGGATAAGCAACTCATATGCTGCGGCAGTGTTTTGATCTCAGAAAATTGAAGGGTAACTTTGCAACATGTCTTAAGGTCTTTAAAATTGTGCTAAGTAGCACTGCTCTTATCTTTTACAAACCTTTGTAAACACATGCATGTAGATGTTGGCTTTGATCTGTGGTTCCCAAGCCTTGTGTTTGATGGTTTTCATTCCAACCAATCTTTCCACTAATTAAGGTTGTTGAACACATGTTTAAGGTCCATAATCTTTCGTTGAAACACTACAGGTTTGGTTCATCATTACTGTTTGCTTTCTCTTTGAACTCTTCATTTTCCACAGATGGTTTTGTTTCAATGACCAAGTACCCACATTTTCAGAATTTTGGATTTTAAACTGTGAGTGTTTCAGTGGATTACTGCAAAATGTAACCTCTTAAAAAGAAATAGCATTCCATTGCATAGTATAAAAAGAAAAGCAGTGGTTGTCAGACAACTGATCTGACTGATTAAAAGCCCAAAAAGAATCAAATATCCATTCTTTGTAACATAAATACCTATTATTTATACAATGTGGCATCAAGAAGGCACATCATTGCTCATTAGAAATTAAACCCAGCTAACTGCAAACCCTTAACTTAAACACTTAATGAAAACCAGCATACACAAAGGCACTCCAGTATCAGGGTTGTGAACCACTGGTTTGAAAAATGTAAACAGGTGATGCATCATACCTAGAAATTAAATTTATTACATATGCAGTGTAAACCAGGGGCTCTTCCCCAATCCCAGTCACAGTCACCAAAAAAAACCAACTCTACATATGGTGTGATAGGCAAAAGCAAATGAGGAGACAAAGTTTCCAAAGGTTATGGTGTGCATTTAACATCAGTATTACACATGGAGTACCAAGCAGCAAGGTCAAAAATTAACACTAGTCAAAGGCCAAATGCTGGTTAAGAAGTTGCCAGATTTAATTTGAATACATTGATGGGTCGGTCATTTTGTTCCTCTATATTCAGTTCATTTCAAACCTTGCAAAAACTATGTGCATGGATCGGTACACAAAACTTAGAAAAAGGCCATATCACCTTTCACAACAACTGATAGCACCCACCGCTAGGTCCAGCCAATCAGACGTAATTGATAGGTGTTACATTTCATTACATTTCAGAAAGGTAAGACTAATAGCTGGCTGGAGAAATCTCTGCTCTTGTGATTATGATATTAAGTGTTTGCATGCATGCTTCTTGCCAGAATGATAAGTGTTCTGGGATGTCAATAATCACTAGTGTTTGCTAAAATTTTCCTTCGGGACTTGCCCTCAATTACAGAATTTCAGTTGTGCCATTTTCAGCTTGAATAGTGTTTAAAATCTGTTAAGTCTATTATTTTATATTATTTGGCAAATAATAGATTTGATTAAATACCATTCCAGATAGCCACACTCCCTTTGAAGAGATTTTTAGATCTTTTTCTCTTAAGTGTTAAACCCTAATGAATTGTCTTAATGGAACAAAGTGAATTGTACCCTATTCCATGTATTATTGATTTTTTAAGAGCATCAGTGCTGGGCAATTCTGAGACTTGTGAATTCACTGGGAATGAAGTGGAGCTGAGGAATAATAATAAATGTAGCTGCAAGCAAAAATGAAAGGTGTCAAGCACATGCCCACACCTGCCATTTTAGGAAGATTAGTAGAATTCTCGCATACTTAAAAATTCTTGGTTACTGAAGAAATTATAGAATAAAAATATGAAATTGCATGTGAACTATGTGCTGATAATTTCCATGAACAGAATGTCTATAGGAGGCTTGGAAATTACCTATTTATGTAAATTTGAATTTAAAACAAAAATAGAATAATTTTATGGCCTGTCATATCTGTTATGAATTCCATCTAATGTCAAAAATTATCAGCTACAAACCCTACCTAAGTATCATGCATGCTGCATTTCACATGCTATTGAAGTGGTTCCTAAAAACCTATTTTGTTGTTGTTTTTTTTTTTTTAAACACTGTTGTTATGCTACCATGCTAATGCCCACTCCATTTTATTCTTCAAGCCAAATTTAAAAGCAGCTGACACAGCAAAGAATGAAATTTAATCATTTGTATATTATATTTGATGGACTGCAAATAGTTTTGTTCCTATAATAGAAAAATATGTGCTTAAAGTAAATATAGGGCATGAAGTGAAATGTAAGCAGAAGAGATGGGAACTGGAGAGGTGTAGTGCTCACAGGTGTGTCTGCAGGAAAAGGTGAAATCTAATAACTGACTGCAGTGCTACTGTTGGCAAGGCATTACTCTGAATTAAATCTGAAAGAATAGAATAAAAGAACAGGTTTAATCATAGAATATTCACAGAGTTCACAGTAGATGATGCTAAGACACCAGAGGGGATGTATGAGTGAAACTGGAATCAGAGGAATAGCACTATTAACACAAATGCCTATGTTTGAAAAGTAATTGGCTGAAGCTGACTGAAGATGTTGTGACCTCCTTCAGATTCTCCCATGGGACATTGTGGCGGGACGTCCTGTGAGTGGAAATGTTCAAAGAGAAGCTTCCTCCAGGTAAGTGTGGAATCTTGTATTTATAGACTCTTCTCACACTTTTTATCTTATGCAAGGTGCTATGGAATGCATTCACAAGCTCAGGCACAAGCAAGGGCTGATATGCTGTGCAATTTCAGCTGTCAGCTGACAGTGCAGAATCGAGAGAGAAAATAATTTCAATTGGACTAGACTAATGATTACTTCTGGGAGACACTTGTGGCAGTGATCTCCAAGCTTCTGTTTGGCCAGCTGGCTCTCTTCTCTCTGTCCTGCCTGCTAAATGTTGGCCAGACGTTACATTGTGAGGGGATAATGGGCTGCTCAAGAGCGATTGATGTGCAAGGGAAAGGAAAAGGACATATCATTTTAAACAGGAAATTTTGAACCAAAAATGATTGCTAACTGAATGCTTTGTCTGTGTGTTACTTTATTTTGTTTGTGAATGTCCCAATGTTGCTGGGTCTAACCATGGTGATGAAACTAAGTCACTATATCCAGTAAATTTCTGTAACAAATAAGTTATTTGAAGCTCTAGTGTAGATTGGGATTGAATCTCCTCTCATGCTTATAATTATGCAGTGCTCAGGAGCACAACAGATAAAATTTTACTTGACCTATTTGAAATTTTTGTCCATAGGACTCTTGGGAAATGGCAGTAATTATTTGGGTGTAAGACATACTCTCAAGCTGAGAAACCTATGACCTTGCCATTTTACACCAGAATGTCCCTTTGATGTTGTGAGTTGATTGCTACCCTGTCTGAAAGTCATTGGGTAAGATAAAATCTCAGTCTGATGCCACTCTGACAGTATTTACTGTCAGTATGTCACAGAGCTTTCCGAATGAATGATCACCACCTGGCTCTCTGTAGCAGACTTGCATGGCCCTGATTTTTCACCTTAAATGACATTTACACTCTAAATGTTGGGAATACCTTTGTGATTTCAGCAGCTATTGTACAGTTTCTTGCAAGATGTGATATGGGGACATCAGGGTAGGGTTGGGATGTAGTGTGTTGTGCTGTTAAATTATAGCATATCCTGGGTTACCAGCACAGACAGAAAAGATCTTATGAAGCTATCTGCAGGATGTTCTGGCATTAACGTAATACTCTCCAAACAAGTATGCATTTGGTATTTGTAGAATTCAGGAAGCAAAGTGAAATTATATAAGTTTGTTCCTGAATACGTGAAACATGTTCTTATCCACCTAACTAAGATTTTGTGATAGAGTCCATGTTAAATGAGTTTGCTTTTTAAGACTGGGCCATTTCAGAAACAAAAACTTGTGCTTCTTGGTTGTCTGACATGTCAGTCTTGCAATGTTTTTACACGTTCACTTTCAAATTATTAAATGTATCATTGCATGCTCATGAAAGGAAAAAGACTAAATGAAATAATTTCACTTTGGGCCCTCTTAAGTAAAAATGAAACTATTTTCAGTGGGTTTCTCTCCTGTAATTGAGGCAGAGGTGAAGTGTCGACTAGCGATAATGAGTTGAGAGTAAGAAAGGGGGTAAAGGGGACTGAAGAAACTGAATATGACTACAGTTATGTAAAGAAGCGTTAGTGAATGCAAATCTGGTCAAACCACCATTAATCAAACTTGACAATGGAACTTTCATTTATTGGTGAATGTAACCAGGAAATGAAAACTTGACAGTAGATAAGGTTTGACTTTATAAGATTTTTTTTTCCAGTATCGTTGAGACTGATTGGTCATTGAGGTGGACATTAAAAGTACACAGGGAGCACTAATAGGGGTTGCAGTACCTTTCAGAGTTTTGCTCTGGGTAAATGGAAGCTGACTGTACGCTATACAGCACTCAGGCTTTTGTTTCACCAAGTTGCAAGTCTGACTGTGTTCCCCTCTGTCTGTACTCTTAGTTTCACTCTGTGTAAAAGACAAATACCTGAATGGAAAACAATGAAGATTGGACCTGTTTAAGAGAAGTCATGTCACACAACATTACACAAGATTAAAGTTCTTCCATTATTGTTTAAGTGTATGACTTGGTATAAAAAGTGTATTGGATTATTGGCTACATGGCCTGCAGTTGGAACACAGTTAAATCCATTAGAAGTCATACACAAGATTAAAATGTTTAAAGAGTAGGCAGGTAGTGTATTTTAAAGCCATGTTGAATTAAATATCAGTTTAATTTTTGCATGAATGTCATGTTTTATGTATTATTTTAGAACTGCTGGTATAGTAAGACTGTGCAGTTGTTCAGCCTAGTATGCAGTGGGATTTACTCAGTGGCCTTTAATACCACTATTGTGTATAGGGAATAAATTCCGTAGTAGTCATACGTGTATTTGAATGCTCCACCATGTGGACTCGGTACTCTTGCGCATTGCAACAGAAAAAGCTTTGACAGTCGATGGATGCACGTGCATATGTGGGTATATGTGTACACGAGTGATCCTCTGACTACGTGTCATCTGGTCGCACGAGACTTTCTCTGCTGCACGTGTACATAAACCTGCCTCTTTCAATCACCTTCCGCAGTGTCCCCTCCTCACCTTTTCCAGACGCGGACCTGGCAAAGTCATGCAGCTGGGATTCTTTGTCGCCACTTTGGCTCAAAATCCCGCAATACGATTGAATCTCCTCCTCTCTGTATGAGCCAAGATGGCACCTAGTTTCTCTTCTCCAGTGACCTGTTTCTCTCACGCCCCTGCAGATGCAGTTGCCCCAGCAACGTCATTCGCTGCCCGCTATTGGTTACATCCTCGGCAAATCATTCGCCTTACTGCTTATGTAATGTATAAAAACAGCATCGTATTCCTGTAACGCTTGTCTGTGTTTTAGTTTGAGGCAAATAGGCTCCATTATTTTGGCTTCAGAGTATATTCACTCGATTCCGAAAACAGACGACCCATCGACTCTTAAATGAAGATATTTCGCTTCGGTGTTTTATGGTATCATCGGATGAATTAAAGTGTGTTTCTGCTGTCAAATTCAGTCGATAAGCGTCTCTTAGCAGAAGCCGAGTTAAATGAACAGGAACAATGCAGCTAGTTAGCAACTTCGCGTATCACAGAACTACAGAGCAGGATCCTGCGATGACTGATTGCATCTCGGGGGACATAATAAGGATTGTTACCGGATTTTTTTCAAACTGTGATTTCACATTGCTCAATCTGATCACAAATTCTACCTCTTCGTAAAATTAGTTTAAACAATGTAATGCCACATATTTAATCTAATTTATGATCAGTGGTTGTTTCGCCCCTCGTTTGCGCAATGAAGATACTTGATAAATAAACAATCTGCACCGGAGATGGACGTTGTCTGAGGTTCTGTTTGTAATCCTGATGGTGAACTTGTGATAGATACTCGTTGCTATCCTTTTCGTTGGTGACTCAGTCGAAAGAGATGTTAGAGGGCAAATTACTTTTGATAAGAACAACTGGGGCTGTAAGACTGCACTAGTCAAATGACCTCAGCAATCCTGCGTCAAAACAAGTGCGAGGAAAGGAGGTTCAGTTGCAAAGGTTCAAGTTCAAATTCCGATATCAAGCGATGTTGGATTTTATTTTTCCTTGCAGAATAGCGAGCTAAGAGCGACGAGTTCCGAATGGTAGCGCGTCTCTTAGCGTCCTTGCGTAGCCTCATACATCGTTACAGCCATGTAAACCAGACTGAATAAATATTCTAAATAAGCAGTCAAACATGACTATCCCAAAAGATATCCCAGAGAAGTGGTTTCCCATCGTTCTGCCACTGAAAAGGAAAAAACAAGAAGGACTCAATTCCACCAAAGAGAAAAGGAAAGGGACAGGTACCATTTTTTTAAAAAAAAATATTCATTTTGTTGTAAGATAATGTACCTAACACATTTGAATCTGTAGACTAATTCATTAGGTTTTGCAAACTTAATTCTTTTATACATGTATACATTTGTTTTGTGCTTTGTTTATGTTGTCTGACATGTACTGTATTACCATTAACTATTTGACAAGCAAGATGTTAATGTACTGGATATGAGAATGCACCAGAATCAAACATTCAGATGCTTTTCACTTCATTTCTTGAAATGTTTGTGTATATGTAATGTGTGTGTGTATGTGTGTGTATATATATATATATATATATATATATATATATATATATATATATATATACACATTATATATATATATATATATATATATATATAATTTCTCAGTTTCATGTGAATAAAAACATACTGTTTCTCCTCTCCATTTAGTGTGCTGACACTCATTCCTCCTTCTGTACCCCTCCTCTCTCCATCTCAAATGACCATCATGTGTCTGTTCCCCACATAAGCAGCTCATCACCTGTATGTATCCACACCTCACTGAAACTCCATTAGTGACCTACAGCACCCCCCACAGATTTGACCTTCAGAATTGTCACCCCAGTAACATCCATACCTCACATTCCATCTCATCTGTATGTGATGAATCCATACCCCCTCCTTTGACTTTCACTGCGAACAGTGATGTGGTAATTGTTGATTTAGGGGTATTGTCTCTTTGAGTGTTGCTGTTGAACGTGGTACTTCATGTACATTAATGTCTGCTCGTTTGACTTTGGTTTAAAGAGGGGCCTGTCCTAATTTAATTCCAGGCACAAGCTTAAAATATCTCTGGACTAGTTCTGAGACAGGGCTGGTGCCATTCAGGCTTTTTTGGATCAGGTTGTTCTACATAAGTGCTGTTTGCACACCACTTTTGTAAACCATCATGTCAAATGATACTGATTCATTTGTGTTGCATTTCCCATGTTCACTTACAGGTTTAGAAATGGATTAGGCTATAGGCTGTTCTATAGGTTATAGACTACAGTGCTGCTTCATCTTTCAGAGTCATGCTAGATGACTCACATTTAAGTCATGTTGAGATCATCTAGAATGAGGTTACTTTTTTGCAAAGCAGGCACTACCCTTCAACCCCCCAAAGGCTAACCCTAAGAACCCCATCCTTTCAGTCTTAGTATCAGGGACCTATGGCACCATAGGGCTGTCTTAGTATCAGGGACCTATGGCACCATAGGGCTGTCTTAGTATCAGGGACCTATGGCACCATAGGGCTGAAGTATCAGGGACCTATGGCACCATAGGGCTGAAGTATCAGGGACCTATGGCACCATAGGGCTGTCTTAGTATCAGGGACCTATGGCACCATAGGGCTGTCTTAGTATCAGGGACCTATGGCACCATAGGGCTGAAGTATCAGGGACCTATGGCACCATAGAACTGAAGTATCAGGGACCTATGGCACGGCACCATAGAACTGAAGTATCAGGGACCTATGGCACCATAGGGCTGAAGTATCAGGGACCTATGGCACCATAGGGCTGAAGTATCAGGGACCTATGGCACCATAGGGCTGTCTTAGTATCAGGGACCTATGGCACCATAGGGCTGTCTTAGTATCAGGGACCTATGGCACCATAGGGCTGTCTTAGTATCGGGGACCTATGGCACCATAGGGCTGTCTTAGTATCAGGGACCTATGGCACCATAGGGCTGAAGTATCAGGGACCTATGGCACCATAGGGCTGTCTTAGTATCAGGGACCTATGGCACCATAGGGCTGTCTTAGTATCAGGGACCTATGGCACCATAGGGCTGTCTTAGTATCAGGGACCTATGGCACCATAGGGCTGAAGTATCAGGGACCTATGGCACCATAGAACTGAAGTATCAGGGACCTATGGCACCATAGAACTGAAGTATCAGGGACCTATGGCACCATAGGGCTGAAGTATCAGGGACCTATGGCACCATAGGGCTGTCTTAGTATCAGGGACCTATGGCACCATAGGGCTATCTTAGTATCGGGGACCTATGGCACCATAGGGCTGAAGTATCAGGGACCTATGGCACCATAGGGCTGTCTTAGTATCAGGGACCTATGGCACCATAGGGCTGAAGTATCAGGGACCTATGGCACCATAGGGCTGAAGTATCAGGGACCTATGGCACCATAGGGCTGAAGCCACCATAAATAAGCCACACTGAAATATAAAATGCAGTTTAGCACATTGGCACAGACTGTGTCGGGCTGTACATTTAATTTTATATTAATCGTCATCACCACAATGGATTGTCCAATTACCAAATCATGAACAGTTACATTTTGTTTTATCATGGTGGATGCACTCTATTTAGCAAGGCCACTGCAGCAAACACTAGCTGTTGATTAGCTAGAGTTTTTGGATACTGCAGTGTTCATTTAACACTGGACTATACTGATAAATGAATATGTAAAGGACCATAGGTAAACTGAAAAAATTTATTTGATGAGTGAGAGGCTTTTGAAAATAAAGTCATTTGAGAATTCTTTTCAGCTTTTCTTGTCTTATGTACTCAGTTGTTACAAAATATATATCGAAATATGTTCCCAATATTGCAATTATGCTTATAATCACAGTCACAATATTGATCAAAAATAATTGTACCTAGCATTTTTTATCATAATATTGCTAAAGTTTAGGAGACAGCAGAACAGACAAGCACAGACGGTCTTTTCCACGTAATGGTACATGAAGTAGAAGGATGTGATGCAAGGCACGTATGGCTCTCACAATGGCTCCTATGCAACTCCGGTTTAGAGGCACTTAAGCAGATTAAGTTTGTCTCATCTCCTGGAGGGAGCACAGCACCCATACCTGATCTGGGTGTGTGAGAGCCCTTGCCAGATTGATCTGGGTCCTTCTCATCATCAAAGAAAGATCCAGACTAGTGCTTACTGTGGCCTGTCCACATAGGGTGACACTTAGCTCTCAAGCATCTCATTTATTCATTTTCATAACTTGTACTGTAATTGTGGGTTGTTCTGCATTTGCATAATAACCTATTTGATTATTCTTAATGACTTGACCACTCACGTTGGTTGTGATACTAATAACTTTAAAATGCTAAAATGCCAACTAAGTGTAGTTTTTGCAGATTTAACAAAAAAAAAAAAAAAAAAATCCATATCGTAATTAGTCAATGTGCTGAGAACAGAGTAATAAACTGTGACAATAGAGCTTACAGCACTCCTACCTTTATTGTGTGAAACTAATCCTTCATCAAATCTCTGTCTGAACAAGATCCCAAGAGATCCATTTGCTACAGTGAAGGTGTGCACTGGAGCTCTTGCGTGCTGCGAGCCGTATGAAGATTATTTTGACTGATGCTCACAGCAGGCCTGTAAAGGCTGTGTGTCCAGCGCTCGCGGCTCGCTGCTGTTGTGATGCATATCTCTAATGAGTCAGAGCCATTTGGCCCATGCAGACTTGTGGCAAATGTGGGTCCTCACAGAGTGCATCACTGTGTATTCACCCCGCACACTCAGTCATAAGCCATCCTTTCCCCAGCGTGCTATAAAGCACACTGCCTGTTAGAGAATAGCAAGAATCTGCTCTGAGCGGTCTGAGGTGCAGGAGACCGTTTACAGCACACTACCCGTCTGCTATTTTTTATTACATGCTAAAATGTCATTGACAAAAGTGGGCAATCGATTAGTACAGATGTGGAGTGATGTACATGCACACAGATATAACTATAGACATGGTGGAAGCACAGTATTAGGAATGCATATTCATGGGTATTAAAGTCCTTCTCATACTTTAAGCCTGAGACCAACACCACTGGCAGTAAGAAGGCTGACGCATGATGCAACAAAGGCCCTGCATGTCCTTTTAAAATTTCTTGGTGCTGTGATGTAAAATCTGTGTCAGGGAGATGATGTTGACATGCTCCCTGGAAATCTGCAGTGTTTTGTTTTTTGGATTTCAAGACATTATGTCATTGCTAGCCAATGGGTTTGTAGGATCAGTCAGTGGAGAGTGTGTGTGTGCGCGTTTGTGTGTGTGCGCACGCGCATGCACACTGAGGAGTGGGGGTTGATTGTGATTACTCCCAGGTTTGATTACACATGGAAGCTGGGCAGAGGCAGAAAGGGGGAGACTGTGAAGCTGTGACCTTGAGGGAAAGATGGAGGCAGGAAGTTGGTGTGCACTGTACCATGATCATAAGTGCGATACTGACTGTGTGCAGAGGTTAGCAGTTTAGACTGCTAAACACTTGGGGCCTGATATTGACAGTCCAAACTTGTGGGAAAATTATGAAAAACACATTATTATTGTATTCTGCTGAATAATTAGCTATATTTTATTAGCTATACTGAATAAAGTGGAGCTCAGAGCATCGTCTGAGTTCAAACCCTTATGACAGTCACATCTGCTTAGTTTCTTTCATCAAGAGGCAGTTTGGGTTTACGTAAGTGGGGAAGGTCAAAGACTCCTGATATGAAGGAGTACACTCTCACACAGCTCTCAAACATACATTCAAGTATATAAAAATTGTATAAAGTGTTTTTCATCACAGTACATTTTTCATACAGTCATTTTTCATCACCAAGGAGTGCTGTGGTGCTTGTTAGACATGGTTTTGTTATCTTTGAAATGGCAAACCACCAAACAAACAGCATGCTGCACTCTCACCCTCTCTCCCTTTGATGTTAGGGCCCAGCCAAACCAGTGTCATCGGACAGCATCAGCTCAGTTAGGGCAGTGCACAGCTGCGATCTCTACAGGAAAACCACAGCAAGCTGGCTGGAATCTGTTTGAAACTGTTATTGGGGGGATGTCATTGCTGTACCTTTTTGAAAGGTCAGGCCCCTCTCCACAATGCTTCCTGTTTCTGCAGAAATGGAGCAGGTGCTTGCATTGTCTCTTGTGGCCCATCGTAATGGGGAACAGTTAAGTTTCATGATGTGTTTTTTCTGTGTATAATTAGTCCAGTGCAAAGTTTCGCTTAGCGTGGTGTTTCAGATCTCTGACTACCACTGAACTTGCACTTCTGCATGTCGGAGATGTTGTCCTTCTTATTACTATCACACACACTTTACTTTTTCTGTGATAAATGTTTGCAATCTAGGTGTCTAATGTGTGTTCCATTGCTCTTTTGATGGAGGTTGTAATTCTGTGTGTGTGTTTGTGTGTGTGTGTGTGTGTGTTTGTTTGAGAGATGACTTTGTGTTTGTGTGTGCGTCACACATCTACCACTGCCTTTCCTTTTTACAGATAAACTTAAATGAAACACAGCAGCCTTTTCATTTTTAACAGAGCTCATCAATATTATAAGAGGTGGGGAGGGAAGCCGAGTCTCCCAAATAAGCACCACATCAGCAGAAAGGCTTTCAGAAACACAGAGAGGGAGGGGAGCGAGGGAGCGAGAGGGGCCTTCTTTCTACTTCCTTGCGCTTTTCTGCCTGTGTGTACCGTTACTAATGTTCAGGTCCATAAGCTCACATACAGACCATAAACACAACAGACACAGGCACTCCAGCTATACTGCATTGTGCTAGTTAAAGCGGATATAGTATTCTACCCATGCACCCTCCATGGAAGATCTACAGTTAAGTACCATTCAGGCATATAGATATGCATGCTAACACACACAAGGACACTTATTTTGAATGCTTGCTCAAAATATTGCAACAAAAATAGGGGAAGACATTTAAGTGCGACAAATGTGTTGTAAGGGTGACCCAGATATAGACAGTGCACCGAAGCCGATGGCAAATGAGAGATATCTCACTGTAAGGGAGGAGTAACTAAAAGTGTTTAAGCAGGACCTCAATAGGGGAAAAAAGTCACCTCCATTAAATATTAACCGTCTCCCCTGCAGCACCAACAAAATGCGTTGCTGTGAGTTTGTTTGTACATGTGTGTAATAGTGAGAGAGTTTGTGTATGTATTTGGTTTGTGTGCGTGAGAGAGAGTTTGTGTATGTTTGTCATTTGTGTGTGCGCATGCATATGCTGGAGAAGCTAGCAGGATGTTGACTCAGAAGTCTCTGCTGTCCTCCTGTCAACTCTCCACTGCCTATTACATCATGGTTCTCTGCAGAGTACAGCCGGATTTGCTGCAAAGAAAATCCCAACACTTTATTTGAATGCTATATGCTTTGGTGCACCTCAGCCAGCGAGGTAACAGTGTGGTCTGTCTTAGAATACGTTTTCACTGTTTCAGCCTTCCGTGGAAGTATTTATGCATTCCAGACGGAATCCAACCACAGGACGGTGTCCAGATTTGCAGTAGTATTGAGTGTGGAGGTTAATTATTGCTGGATCATTAGTTTGTATCTACAGTCCACTGGCTCTGAATCTGCAGCTTGAATTGTTGTGATAACAATGGCAGTTCTCAGTAAAAATAAAAGCTGACATTGAAGTATTCTTCTAGGTTCTGCTGTTTATTACATCATTAAACCGTGCAACATCTCTTGTAGCCTCGTACTGTGCAGAGATGGTCAGTGCTGTTCGTAGTGGAATTGCAAATGTCGCACCTGCCAGTTGTGTATGGTGATCATTGCATTAATGGTGTGTATATCATTTATCACTTATTTTGCCACTTCATTTAGCTGACCAGTAGGAACATCAGTGTGAATGTAGCCTGAATTGTGAAATAGGTCATAGTAATCAGTCTTTATAGCCCTAAAAGCAACAACAGTTGATATATTTAAAATATGATGCTGTGCCTGTGGCTTTGAGGATGTGTGGGCTGGACTCTGGCCTGATAACCTAAATGGATCCGAGCCTCATTCCAGCATGGCCTGCTGCCAGCTTATTGTAAACAGTGTTGGTTTTGGATCCAGTATTTATTTTTTTATTCCTGAATGAAAATGTCAGCCAAATTAGCAGCTATTAAAGATTGCAGATAATTGCCCTGATTTCAGACAGCAGCCTCTGAATAAGGTCTGGAACTGCCATTGATTTTGATACAAATTCAAATACCCTCCTGCTCCCCTCCAAACCAGCCTCCCACTGCACCCTCTCAATCAACTGTGTGCAGCCTACTGTAGGCAGAGTCACAGTTATAGATGAATGGGGATATTGATCCACCCAAAACAAATTGCCCAATAGCAATGCCTTCAGATATAAAAGGTGTGAATGCACTGTCTCATCACTGTTAGCCATAAACATAAAGATGGACCCTTCTTACTTTACTTTTATTTTGTTCCACAGAGGAGGAGAGGAAGGTCAGAGCCAACGACAGGGAATACAACGAGAAGTTCCAGTATGCGGTAAGCCAATAAAAACAAAGACAAAAAATCTAATACTTTGCCAAGTCAATTATGTTCACGTCCATTGTCATGTAGTTATTTTTAGGATGGTGCTAGAACAAGGTGTGCCCATAGCACTGTGTCTCTTAAGCGCTGCCAAAAAAGTGGCCAAATGTCAATTGAATTTACCTGCATTTTTTGCCTGTCTCTTCCTTCAGTTTATCTCTTTCTTCTCCCTTGTCTCTTTGATCCCTCCGCTCGACTTGTCTCCTACATTTTTCCTCTGTATCTGGCCTTTCTCATGCTTTCACTCTCTCTATTTCACTGTTCAATTTTCAATTTCAAAGTGCTTGGCATTACATACACTGTGTTACAGTGTTACAAAATATAATGACAACAGAAAAATATTTTTTTTACCTTTATATTTTACCTTTGTATTTATTTCTCTCTCTCTTTCAGAATAACTGCATCATGACCTCCAAGTACAACATCATAACCTTCCTACCAGTCAACCTGTTTGAGCAGTTCCAGGAAGTAGCCAATACGTACTTCCTCTTCCTGCTCATACTGCAGGTAAATTAGGATTTGGGCTGTGGAGAGAGGTCATTGGGTCTCGCCAAAGGAAGCTGAGGATGTTTTATATAGGGCTAATATGGATGGAGAAGGAAAAGCATGTAATGAAAGAAAGTTGTGCTACAATGAACAAATCTCCCCTCCTGAAAAACAGTTGCACCGTAAAGCAGTGTATGAGAGGGTTTTCACTTATAGAACTAGAAGTTCTTAACCAGCAATTTGGGGTCTAGAAAATCTATAGCATCTACAAAAGTTTAAGTTTTGGGTGCTTGTGCGTATATTTTTATGTGTGAGACAGACTTTCTGCTTGGGGGAATTGGGGAACAAGGCAGGCATTGACATAAGAAGGGAAGATCAAGACGATGTACAGCTGTAGAAAAATGAATGCAGATAGAAGACAAGTAGACATTATGGATGAGAGAGCAGGTGTGAGCAGAGGGAGGAGGAGATCAAGGGTAAAGGCAGACAGACGGATAGGAGTGTGAGGGTTGAGAGGAGCCTGAAAGAAGGGGTTCAGTGAGAATGGTGAGAAGGATGATTGAGTGTGCAGAGGTATAGAAGATGAGAGAGACAGTGTGTCGGTGGAGAGCAGAATGAGAGAGCTATGAAATAACCCCGTTACTGGCTTCATCTGTTAGTACATGAAGCAGAAGAGACCGATAGATGACACATACTGGGCACGCACACTGCTGAGTACAAAGCAGAACTCACACCCTCGCAGGATAATGCGGAAAATACCTGATGATGATAGCCTCTTATACTTGCTCTTCTGCAGTTTTTCCCTGATATGCACCTTAACTACAGCTTGCATGCAAAAGCACACTGTTTTTTTGTTGGTATTTTGCCAAACAGTTGGGAGATTCTCTTTTTCTGTGTGCAGTGAGTGCATGTCATCTCCTCCTTACCTTTGGGGAAGCACGCCTGTGCTCTACACTGTCACTGGGTACACTGTCACTGGGTGTGATGTGTTTATAGATCACCATGAAGTGGCTGAGCAGCAATGAACCCACTCCTAATGGGGTCAGCAGGCTACCTCTGCTCATGGCAACTGGAGGAAAGTGCAGAACAGGTGCACGGTATGATTGTTTAGATTATATAGGACAAAGGTTCTCATCCATATTTAATGAGTTTTCAATGTAATTTATGACGTTACTGACAAGGCTTGTTCAAATTCACATAGTTAATAATTCACTGTAACCACTTGTGTTACTCTTCATTTGTTATTGTCTTTTTTTTTTTTTTTTTTTTCTGCTTCCAAGGTTTTTCGGTCATAAAATGTATCTGCCTCACCAGTACATGACAGCGTCTGGTCATGGCTATAACTCTTAGCGGAATCTGATTTTGACTGGCGTGCTCCCTCCTTTCAGTCGTGTGTGTGTGCGCAGCAGACTGTGTGAAGGGTAGGCGTTGCGTGAAGCGAGAGAGGTGGCCTGTCTGTGAGAGGCTTAGGGGAGCAGGCAAGTGCATAGGCTCTGTAGTGGGACAGAGCGAGTGGAGCCAGGCTATCGGTTTACAGGCCCCAGAAGGACACAGGTACTGACTGAAGGACACAGGTGCATTAGCGAGGGCGAGAGCCACAGTTTATGATGACCTGCATATTAATTCCGCCAAAGACGTCGCTCCTCCACTCCCCATCTCCCCACCGCCCTCCGCTAATGCAGTGTTTTAAACATAAATGGCCCTCCCCCTTCCTCTGGGGAGTTAGTGCAGTGTGATGTTTACCACTTCCCTGATACACTCTGTCCCTCTCCCCTGTCTCTATCTTCCTCTCACCCTCTCTCTTACTCTGTCGCTCTCTCCCATCTACCTCCACGTTTTGTTGTTTTTCCTGTGGTTCCACAGTTCTGTTTTAACCTATTTTGGGTCATATCTGTTCCATGACATTATGTTCCATGACTCTTTAAAAACCATGTGTGTGGTTTATATATTGCAGAGTATTAATTTGTCCTTTGTAAGATGCTATTGATTTGACAGCTTACATTTTGGCAATCAGCAGCAATAGCACCTCCACCTGGGTCTGGAGGCCCTAATAACCCAGCCCTGGGGACCAGAGCTCCCTGCACTCTTATTGGTGGGGTAGAGGAGAGTAGAGTCAGTACAGGAGCTGGCAGATGTGACCATAGCATTTCAGTGATGGATACCTCCTTCACCATCTCCTTGGCTCTCAGACAGGGCCAAAATGAGTCAATTAGTTTTTTTGACGGTGTAAACGTAGCACCTGGAAAGACTCAGTGCTGTGCCTTGTGCTCTGATCAGCAGAAAATCTCACACCGAGCTTGAAATGCACAATTCCTTTTTTCTTGAAAGTCTCCGAGCAGGGGCTGCCAACCTTAAGTGTTTGGTCCAAAGCACTCTGTGGTGAAAGCGCTCTCATGTGGCTTTCATCCATCCTTCCTTATCTCTCCCCCCTCAGTCTCTGTCTCTTTCTCCCTCCCTCCCTGCGTCTCCCTCTGCGTTGATGTCACCATTTGATGGCAGGTTCAGACCTCTCACATTTCCAAACCACCCCCCACCTTCCTCTGCAGGAGTAGGCTGTAATGGAGGTGTTGATGCAGTGTCACTCTATACGTCTAAGTTGTGACAGTAGTAATGCCTCCTCTCTCCACCTCTCTGCCCCTCTCTCAGTTGATCCCCCAGATCTCCTCCCTGTCCTGGTTCACCACCATTGTGCCTTTAGTCCTGGTGCTGAGCATCACTGCAGTGAAGGACGCCACGGACGACTACGTGAGTGACACCGCAGTGTTTAGTCAAATGCCACAGAGTGCCATGCGTATGCTGGGTTTCAATCCATTCTCTGCACATGATCATATAAGTACTTCCATAGTCTGTTAAATTAGCTCTGCAGTTTGCTCAGTGTATAAAATGAAAGTGTTATTTTTGTTCGCTACATAATGACTATATGCTATGCTTGGCACAGATTTACATCCAAATGGATTATGGGATAACTGAATCCGTTAAGGCAGCAGTAACTTGTTAGAATGAAACCCTGCATACATAAAGCTCCCAATGACACTGAGTTAAAGCGCTGGTTTAGAGCATTATGCACCAACAATAACCATGCACCTCCTTACATCGGTAAACACAGCAAAGATGCACAACCTGTGCTGATGGAAATTTGGCTACGCTAACACACGACGTGAGCAGTACTTGGAGAGCGAGAGGGGGAGAGAGAGAGCAGAGTAATGTTTGCTGCACTAACACAAAATGCTTTGAGGACTGAGGAAAAACAGAAAGGACATATCAGCCTCAGATGTTGCCGTTTACCGCACCAACGCACAACAGTGACACATAACACTACTCAAGCTGGCCCGCCAGGAGAGAGAGAATGATGACTGACCAGTCTCATGCAGCAACATTAGAAGCACTGAGGCACGACAGTACCACACAGTATCACACTCACATTGGGAGGGAGAGGGAGAGGGAGAGAGAGGGGGAGAGACTGCAGCACTGGCTATGGAGCCAGTCAGCCTGAACAGTCACATTGCCAGTGCTTACAATGACAGCCACTGCAGTACTGGCTCTGTTATTGTGTCTAATGAGATAAATGGAAATCTCATTAGACACAGTCCAGGCCTTCTCATAAGTTATATGTAAGAACATACTACATTTATAATACATTATTACATTAAAATTACTTGTAATTGCTTTCTTGTTACATTATATTTGTTTTTCCCCGAAATGTTGCTGCAGGCTGACCGATGAGCTAACTCCTGTAGATCAGTTGATCATACATCACAACGCAAAGAAAGGGGACGGGGGGTACTCGTTTTATATGAAACAAACTGAATGTTGGTACTTAAAATGTGAAAATGGAGATCTCCATATTTGCTATGGATGCTTGTTTATTTTTATTCTACAGTTTCATTTTACTGTGAGCTGTAAGCTCGGTAAGATTGGTGACTAAGTGGAACAGCTTTACCTGCACACAAGTGTTTAGGCTCTAGCTGGTGATGAATTTCATCCATTAGTGCATTGGTGCTCATCTTTGCTGATAACAAGAGAGAGAGGGTGAGAGTGTGAGTGTCTATGTGTATTTATGTGTGTGCATGACTGTGTGTTTTGGAGTGAACAAAGTTTTGCTGCTGTCTCTTCTGTAGTTTCGTCACAAGAGTGATAACCAGGTGAACAATCGCCAGTCTCAGGTCCTCATCAACGGCACGTGAGTCTCCACTGTGATGCCAGTTATTTATATTCATAGTTTTAATTGAATTGTTTATTTGGAATGGACTGTTGAAGTTGTTGCACTTTGATTTAGAATGGCCATGAGGCCGCTTGGGCTTGAACTAGAACTGAGAATTAAGAATTCAGACAAAACTGAATATATAATCAAGCATGGTATAAAAGATATACCATAAAATCATAAAAATCATAAGCAGTTATTGTGGAGAAGAAGAAATTGATTTTGAACCTGAATGGTGATTTTGGATGATTGGATTTTTGGATGATTATTGATTATCAGTAATTATTGTGGAAGATTAATTCATTATGACTTTGCTTTATACTTTACATAGATCGGTGTGCAGCATGATGACTGCTTCTGTGTCTTTGCTTCCCACTCTCTCCTTTGTCTTATCTCTCCCTCTTCCTCTCCCTGCCCTCTCTGTCAGTCTTCAGAAGGAGAAGTGGATGAATGTGCGAGTGGGTGACATCATTAAACTGGAGAACAACCAGTTTGTGGCAGTAAGTGTGGACTGCGCCCCAGCTGTTGTGCCACACAATGCGCCGTTGATGTGCCGCGGGGGGGACTGTGATCTGATGCTTTTCTGCTTCAGTAAATAGATCCAGCTTTGTTTCTCACCACTTCAGGGCCTTTTCCTTAGAGCTGGACCAGCTAAATACAAGTGCAGTGCAACAATGTTCCCACCGCAGATGAGCAGGCTTTGCATGAGAACCATTCTTTTTTTCTTTCATTGGGTGGGGTATTTTACCACAATATACTGAGAGTCTACCCTTCTTTGGGGTTTTTTTTTTTATTTGAAAATAAATGAACTAATTCTTAGTTTTTGGTACTAGCTGTCCTGCCTGTTTTCATATGTGCAAAACATGGGACCCTGTCTCACTTAACCTTCAGTCCTGGAGGATATACATGTGTGGCTGTTTGTTAATTAACTACAGTACTTCCCTACGAAACTGGCGATATATCACATCTTGACCTTTTTAAATCTTGCACTATTCTGCGCAAGCAGTAAAAATGAAATTCATTTTGATATATAGGCGGCTTTTTATTTGGCCTGTAAATTGATGTTTTCATAGTGTTTCCATTTGGCTAACATCAGTAATATAATGCTGGAGATGCATAGCTGGCACCCTGCCACATTTGGAGCACAGTAGGTGACAGGCTGGATAAATGAGAACATGGAGTTCAGCGTCTGTATTCATAAACCATCTCAGCATGAGTGCTGATCCAGGATCAGATATGCTTTTTAGCTCATAAAGGCTTGTTTGGGATATGGACAGGAAAAACCTGATCCTAGATCAGCTCTGAGGTGCTGTATGAACACAGGCCCAGGCATCATCACAGAAATTTGCTTTGTTAGCAGGACATAACCCTGTCATTTTGCCTTGCAGGCTGACCTGCTCCTACTTTCCAGCAGTGAACCCCATGGACTGTGCTATATCGAGACAGCAGAGCTGGACGGGTGAGAACACGCCGTCACTGACAAGCTTATAAAGACATAACCCTGTCTCCGCATGCTCGTCCTGACACCCCTTAGCCCTGTGTTTACTTTTGTGATGATATATCTCATATGGATTGCACACACTGGTCACCGTTGCGACGACATCTTCACTAGTGCATCTGGTTGACTTGGGCATAATTTGGAGGTGAAATTTAGCTGCTCTGACAATGTACTGCTATGCTGGTGGACAAACCAGCCATTTGATGCATTGAAGAATGATGTTAGTATGTGACCCCAATAAGCAAAGATCTGTGTGACAAGTAATGTCTATACAGGTAGTATTGAATTCGTGAGAACAAAAGTAGGGGCTCTCAGAAACCTCCAAACCAACAAATGACCCACTTTTTCAGCGTGAATACATTTTGTTTGACTCTTCTGTGAACAGTTATTCAAAACATGGAATCACTTTTTATTCATCAGCCAGTGCAGTAATAATTTCATGAGCGTGAATATCCATGTTTGTAATACCATCTATCTGTCTATTACAAAAAAAACCCTTAACCTTTGGTATGATCTGTTGTATAGGTAGTAATGCTTTAAAGGCAAGGGTTGCATACTGCTCCTCAAAGGTGTCTGTTGCATTGTTTGTTGTTGTGTTTGTTGTTGCAGGGAGACTAACATGAAAGTACGGCAATCTCTCTCTGTCACCTCAGAGCTTGTGGACCCTTACAACCTGGCCCAGTTTGATGGTACACTTACAGCCTCTTACATACAAGTGTGACTCTCATACTCTCAGCACATCTGTACATGTTTTATGTACCAGTCTTTCTCTGTCTTTCACTCGCTGGCCTCCTTTGCGCTCTCTCCCTTGGCAATTGTTATGTCCTCTTTCAATAGTGTGCGTCTCTTAAGTCTGTTTGACTCTTTATCTCTATCTCCCTCTCTCAGGGTACCCTTGCACTCTCTCTCCCCCCCTCTCTGTTTTATAAGCCTTCATATAGCTGTGTGTTTGTGTATGTGTGTTTTGTGTGTCTCCTCTCTCCTCATGTATCTGAGGTCCAGGTTCATGGTCTGGCTCAGTATGTCAGTTTGAATCAGTCCTGCTGCAGCAGTAGGGCATAAAAAATAAATGACAAGAGCAGCGATGTTGAGCTCAGCCTCAGCGCGTCCCATTCTGAGATTCTGCAGCTCTGCAGTGCCCGATTTCCTGCTGCACACAGGATGGTGTTCTCACACCCGCTATCTCACCCTTTTCTATCTACTTTTCTCTCTGTATCTCGGTCTCTCTTTGTATGTCTGTCTGTTTTGCAGCAGAGCACATCTCCCATCATCGAGAACCCACACCTACACCTCATCACACCCAGCCCACTGGGTCTCTCTCATGCACTCATCTTTTTTTCTAAAGTTTCAACTGTATTAGTCATGTTCAACTCTATTCATCTCTCTCATGGGTGCATAGACTCATGTCCTTTTCCAAGTCTTTACCCCTTAAAATCTGTTCTTTTGTCTTAAGTGTGCACATGCCATTAATTAAATGGAATATACCTCAAAATTTAAATTTTCAATGTGCCAACTGTGTCGTAAAATATGCATATTGTTGGCACTTATGTGTTATTTTTACCAAATTGGAAAAATGGAAAATTTAATAATTTTACATAATTTCTGCAGTATTGTACAAATTGATGTGTAAATTAAATGATGTATGTTTGTCCATTTGTGTATGTTTTTTCCCAGTGTGATATTTTTGGGGTATGGTTGTATTACCTGCCAGGGCCCAGGATTTACATCAATGCTCTAGGAGTACAAGGTTCTGCTACACTTTGTTTTATGTGTGACATTGCCCCTTTCTCGTCCTCTCTTTCTCTCATTCTGTCTCACCCTATTCCTCCCCCTCCTTCTCTTTCTTGACAGGTGAGGTGATTTGTGAGCCTCCCAATAACAAGCTGGACCGTTTCTGTGGCACACTGTACTGGAGGGAGAGCAAGTATGGCCTGAGTAACCAGAACATGTTGCTGCGTGGGTGTGTGCTCCGTAATACGGAGAGCTGCTATGGCCTGGTCATCTTCGCAGGTCTGTGCATATCTCTCTGCTCAGGTCTATGGCTCTACCTGTCTGTTTGAATGCACACGTGTGCATGCAGGTTAATGTAATTACTCTAGGTTTGTGTGGTGTGTTGTATGGCCTCTCTCTCACCATACCATTTTCTATTTTACTGCCTCAGGTCCGGACACCAAGCTGATGCAGAACAGCGGGCGCACAAAGTTTAAGAGAACCAGCATAGACCGGCTGATGAACACTCTTGTGCTGTGGGTAAGGGCCCTTCACTCTCTTATTAAGCCTCCCTACTTTTCTCCTCTCTCTCTACCTGTGCTCTCTCCTTCCCTTCATCACAAACAGCCCTATTTATGCACCCTCCTTCTCTCCTCCTCCCAGATCTTCGGTTTCCTGGTTTGCATGGGTGTGATCCTGGCAATCGGGAATGCTGTATGGGAGAAGGAGGTGGGCTCCCTGTTTCAGAGCTACCTACCCTGGGACCCCCCTGTGGACAACTTCCTGTTCTCTGCCTTCCTGGCATTCTGGTCATATGTCATCATCCTCAATACCGTGGTGCCCATCTCCCTCTACGTAAGGTAGGCTCAGCCAAGAACCAAGACACTCGGGTAAAATGTAAACACCATTTGCCTTAACACTTAATAAACCCATAGATTACTATTTTCTGCTTCCCATTAAGCAGGGCTGTTCACCTCTGGTCTGGGAGGGTGAAGTATGGTGGACTCTCCTGCTGCTCTTTTTTTTTTTTTTTTTTTTTAAACCACCAACCCCTCTTAAAATCTGGTTCAATCAAGGCCTCAGTTAGTTGAATTTGGTGCCACATAATATCCACTAGCTGATCTGATTTGAAAAGATAGGTTCAAAGGAAAGGGGATCGTTGAAAATTAAAGATTAAAATGTTGATTATAACTTTCAAAATGAGGTCTGAATCCTGTTATCAATAATTCCCCCCTCATTTATAGAATCTGTATTGATTTGTTTACTTGATGGTTTATTTTTATTTTGTTTTTGTTCTGTTTGTACATGGTGTCCTCAGAGCTACCCCTCCAGGTAAGAAATGCCCCCAGAAAAACCAAACCAAAAACCAAAACAATAACAACATCTGAATCCTCAAATGATCCATTATTTCCCCAAATATCCCTTCCGCAGTAACCCTACACCCCAGCCATAATACTGCAATATGACCCATGAGACTTGTGATTATTGTGGATAACGAGCCATTAATGGACAGACTGCCTGCCGTGCTTGTGTCTGTACTTGTCGGATTGGTTGTGCTTATGTTTTCCTCTTGTCTGCCAGGAGTGTGTGCGCGCATGAGTGTGTGAGTGTATGTAAAGGTGTGTAGGTGCACATGTGTGATGTCTCCACTCTCTCTCTCGTTTCTCTCTCTCTCGCTCTCTCCCTCCTTCTCTTTCTTTGGACAGTGTGGAGGTCATCCGGCTTGGACACAGTTACTTTATCAACTGGGACCGGCGCATGTTCTGTCAGCGGCGGAACACGCCTGCTGAGGCCCGCACCACCACCCTCAACGAGGAGCTGGGCCAGGTGGAGTACATCTTCTCCGACAAGACCGGGACCCTCACCCAGAATATCATGACCTTCAACAAGTGCTCCATCAATGGACATGCCTATGGTGAGAGGGGGTGGTGAAGTGGACATCAAAGCATCTGTCCAAAAGATTCATTTCCAAAATTTGTACTTCCATTTTTGAGTTGAATACATATAATACATATTTTTGCAAAGTCAGCTATGAAAATTATCTAGTTGTACTCCTGGATACATGGATAGCACACTTGCTCAATCAGTTGTATACTATCAGTGTTTTGCTAAATTAAGACAGTGTTACTGATACAGTTTACCTGAAACATGAGAGTAGAACTTGTTGGTCTGATGCAGAGTAATGATGGAAAATGTTTTTTGTCTTTTTGGAGGTAAGGGAGAGCATGCAATGAATGAATAGTAAATGTCACAGTCTGACTTGGGTGATTATGTGCTTTATATGTTCAGAGGCAGTCTGTAATAGAGGGTTAAGCCAAAAGTGCCTGTTTTGTCTCTTTGTGATTTCCAGGTGAGGTGATTGACACCCTGGGAGCGCAGTCCAAGGTAATGTTGTTTAACACTTCTGCCACTCTTCTCCGTGCATATTATGTAATTGTTATTAGTGCAGCTTCAAGCTCTGTTCCCAGCTTCTCAAATCCTCTCGAGCGCTTTTGTAATGCTTGAAGTGTGGATGAAAGATTCTTGTAATCCCCAGTCGTTTATTGAAAGATTAAGCTCCTAAAATGTTAAGTTCCCTAAATGCATCTCACACTGTGCCTCTGCTCACCTGTCTGTTACCTTTTCTTGGATAAACACTTGTTCTCTCAGCCTGCATCTTTCCCTTTTCTCTTCCATCTTTCTTTATTTTTCTCTGATCTACAAGCTGCCCAGTAACCCACCAGTTGGCTGTATAACCGCCAGGGCCCAGGTCTTGCAGTACTGTGTATGAATGGCCCACTCTTTCTCTCTCTGTCTCAGCGGGGTCAGCCTCTGGACTTCTCCTTTAACCCCCTGGCTGACAGTGACTTCTGCTTTTACGACCAAACCCTGCTGGACTCCGTAAAGCTGGGGGAGCCTCCAGTACATGAGTTCTTCCGCCTGCTGTCCCTCTGCCACACCGTCATGAGCGAGGAGAAGAGCGAAGGTGAGAGTAGATAAGGATGGGAGGGATGTACTGAGGGCAGGAACAGGAGAATGAAATCTGTCTTGAGTCTTGAGTAAGGGAGAGGGCTGTAGGGGGTGCTGACAGTGTAGAGGGGTGAGACCTGAGCTGTACAGTCTGTCTGTGAGAAGAAAGACCAGTGAAGTGAGAAAGAGGAGTATAACTACAAGCCATCTGCCTCTCACCTGCTGAACTTCCCATGTTCTCTTATCCTCCCTTTCTCTCCCCCCAACCTCTCTCCCTCTCTCTCCTCCTCTCTGTATCTCTTTCTTTTTCTAGGAGAGCTGGTGTACAAGGCCCAGTCACCTGATGAGGGTGCTCTCGTGACTGCGGCCCGCAATTTTGGCTTTGTGTTCCGCTCTCGCACTCCCAGCACGGTAACTGTGCAGGAGCTGGGACGTCCTGTCACCTACACCCTTCTGGCTATTCTGGACTTCAACAACATCAGGAAGAGAATGTCTGTCATTGGTAAGCACCATTTAGCTCCAGAGAGGCAGAAGCCACTGTCAGCTTGGGGATGAAATGACATGACCGAAGGCTGGCCCTGCTGAGAGCCTGCACAGGTGTAGCAGAACCTGGTTCCCACAGTGGCGCTGCCATAGACCAGCTTGATTTTGGGTGGCTTTTAGAAAACAGAGCAAGAAAATTGGGAAAAGAGAAAATACAGACAGAGAGTTGGGGAGCCAGACAAAGATAACAGTCAGGCTTGCATAACTTGATTATTAACACTTATTTTTACAAAGCTGTCTATAGCACACAACAGGAAGAATTGCAGTGTTTTTGATAATGCCATGACTTCACAGTGTGCAGAAACAAATGTGTAAAAATTATTAACCATCTTTATGCATGAATATTTTCTCATTTAACTTTATTTAGAGCAAAGTAAAGGGCTCATTACATCCTTTTACAACATGTATTATTCATGTATCCTCATAAACCTTTTCCTGATAGATTTGTGTAGCAATAGTTTTGAGTATTGGAGGTCTGCCAGCCAGCTGGAGGTGGACATAATTTTTCACCAGACTAACACATACGGCAAGGAACGTGTAAATGAACTGACAAGTGTGTGATTTACCTCTGCCATCAGCCTTCCACACAGCTGCGGCACTTCTTTTAAAGCTCCTGTCTTTTTCCTGCGCACCATGCAAAAATGGTCGCTGCCTCTGTTTTTCGTCAAAGGCGAGCAAAACTGTTCCAAGGGAACAGAAGTTGAGATGGATGTATGATTGGATAATTTACAATTCTGCTGAACAGGTCTACACGCCAGTGTTTTTGAACAGTGCACTGAACGTTAAAATGTGATGTATCTCGCTGTCAGTCTGTCTCTGCATATAAAGCATGTTTTCCCCACGAATTGCCTCTGTGTGTGTGTGTGTTTGTGTCTCAGTACGGAACCCGGAGGGGAAAATTCGGCTATACTGTAAGGGCGCTGACACCCTGCTATTCGAGAGGCTACACCCCTGCAACCAAGATCTCATGAACGTGACCTCAGACCACCTCAACGTGAGTAACGGCTATCTATCGACCATACATTAGCCCCGTCCCTCCCTCCACTGTCTGCCCACTAGTGTCCAGGCTGGCTCTGGCCTCCATCACTGCTTTTGTGTCTGTGTGACTGTCTGCATCTTGTCTGCCATGCTCCATTAGTTTCCCCTTGTCTCAGTCGGATGAGTCTCTGTTCATCATCCCCTTTCTTCTGCTTTCTGTCAATTTCCCCCTCCTTGATATTTTCTGGAAAAGTAGTGCTGATGTGGCTGCAGTAAATGGAGAGCTAGCTCCCCCTGGTGGTAGAAACATACAGCTTGCATGGACTTGTCTTCAGGAAGCCAGACACTGTTTTGTCATTGTTGCACCATACTCATACAGTGTGGGAGGGATTATAGCATGATTATATTTTCAAGAAGACAAAAAACATTATTTATCAAACAAAGGATTTAATGGGAATATTCCTACATGTACTCACTTTTCATATGTTGGAACATTCCTCATGGCTAAATGATATTCATGGATAAAAACCCTGATTTATATGTAGAGAAGAGTTAAAGCTAAATGTTCCAATGTAATCATCTTTCTTAAAGGAATTGATTATTCTTGGTATGTGTTTTTGTAAGTGCTTTGTTTTATCTTTAACACAATAACCCCCTCTACTGGTGTTTTTGTGAATGTGTTTGTATTTGTGTACATCTGTGTGTGGATGTGAACATTTGTGTATCCGTGTGCATGTGTGTATTTGCTCTTATGTATGACAATGTAGATGTGAGTGTGTGCATATGTGTTGGTAACTGTCCCCTCCCTGTGCAGGAGTATGCTGGCGACGGCTTGCGGACGCTGGCCCTGGCCTACAGGGACCTGTCTGAGCAGCAATGGGAGGACTGGGCCGAGCGACACCGTGGAGCTGAGCGAGCCACTGACTGCAGGGAGGACAGACTGGCAGCTGTGTATGAGGACATCGAACAGGACATGATGGTAATAATGATGAAAATCATGTTACAAAGTCCCTTTCATAAGATGCCAAAGAAGACAAACAAGTAAAGCAAAACAAATGATACAACAGTTTAATCACAGTTAAAAGGCAAAGCAGGGCCTGGAGAGTTGTAGTCAATATCACAAAAAGATGACACAACAAAAAAAAACTTCACTGCAAACTATACTTTATAAGTGTTTTACATGTGTATATGTGTTTGTATGTGTGCTAATGTTATGCCATGCAGCTGCTGGGAGCTACAGCCATTGAAGATAAGCTGCAGGAGGGAGTGCCAGAAACCATTGCCATCCTGTCACTTGCCAACATAAAGATCTGGGTTCTGACTGGGGACAAGCAGGGTGAGACTCACACACTGTATAACTACATCACTATCTCCATATACCCTAACACATTACATATCTGCTGCACACTGTGTATCAGCTGTAATATGTACATATGTCCTGACACTACCTAGATACCACAACATCTGCATATTGTTCAGTACAACTACTGTAATGCTTGTATGCTCATTATTGAACGTTCTTACACCAAATAACCAATGCAGTTGTGCATATAAATGAAGCGCTATAAATAAATATGTATGTGGTTCTCTTTAGCCACTTCTGCATGCATTCAGCAGTGCACCACACATTCCTCCCTGCTCTGACTCCACACTGTCACAGGCTGCATACTCTGTACAGCATTTTTTCTCCCTTGCAAATACACTTAAACAGCTGACCCAGGGCCACCGGGTAACGAGTGGTAGCTTCCAATGGGAAGCTCAGGAAAGCATATTTTATTCCCAGGCAGGGGAACAGCTGTTGTACACTTGAGCAAGGAAGCTGACATGAATTGCTTCAGTAAACATCCAGGTGTATAGAAGGATAGTGTGCAAAAATGTTTAAGTTGTTCTGAACGAGGGCATCTGTTAAATGTACTAAAATGCAATGTAAGTTAGTTTGTGATCCTGGTTTGCACCCTGTCTCCCTTTCAGAGACGGCAGTGAACATCGGTTACTCGTGCAAGATGCTGACGGATGATATGAGCGAGGTGTTCCTCATCAACGGCCACACGGTGCAGAGTGTGAGAGAGGACCTGAGGTAAGCAGAGAGGGAAAACCGCCTTTTTATAGTACTGTTTTCTAACTTTCCCTTCCAGTGTGGGTACCTTGGAGAACAGAGAATGTGAAAAGAGCCTGGTTTGTACTAGAAGTCATTTGTTAATATTGGCTTTTGTGAAGTAGAGACAGAAGCCAATAGAGTGGATAAAAATATCTTCTTGGTGCTTTTTTGTAATTGGTGACAGGGAGAAAGGCTATATTATTTTCAGTATAGCTCTTTGCCCTTTCCCCCCTCACACTGACTAACGATGAAGGCAGCCCCACCAAGAACCTTCCCCATTGACTCAGGAGAAAGCTGACACGCAGGACTCCTTCAATGAACATGGCAATTAATCTGTACTTATCACACTACAGATCTGACACCAATCACATACTGCCTGTGCTGTTTGAGAAACACAGTGTCAGATGCTCACTTCAAAAACCTGTTGACACCCAAGCAGACAGAAGGCAGTGAAACTGGCTTACCCACTGTTTCTCCCCCACGAAGCTGAGACAAGTGCTCTCTCACTAATGTGGGCGTCTGACGATAGCCCGTTGTGGTGTAGCTGAGAGCTTGTGTCCCAGGTGTACCAGGAACATAAAGAGCAGCCATTTTAACTGCTCATTTTTATGAGCGTTCAGGGGCCTTTTGGTTGCTACAGAGCATAATGCACTGGAAATACATTTATATAACACTCTGAATTCAGCTCAGAAGGAGTATCAGACATCCAGGCCAAGTAAAGAGCATGACTGCTGATGTTTTCAGAAACCCTTTCTTAGTTACAGGAGGAAAGTGGTCTCATGTAATTCTGAGGAAGCTAGATGTACCACACTGGAAATGACAAAATGGGGTAGTGTTGATTTTTAAACCCTGTGCTTTGTTTGCAAATCATTCCCTCCCAACCCGACAAGGCATAAAACAGCATGAGGTTTTTACACTGAGAACTGCCTTTAACCCAGAACGGATAGCTACAAGCAAGTTTAATGCAAATTCAGCTTGAGGGCTGTACATCACCAGTGGCAATTATATCCATTAAACTTTTTCCATACAGCAGTTCTTGCATCTTATAGAAAATTCTAGTGACAAGTAAACTTTGAAGTATTAGATTCACAGTTTTGCTCAGAATGCTGCTTTGATGTCTGCATTGCTCATGCTATGGATCAAATAGGTGGTAGTGCTTACTCAGTATGATTAACGTCATCCGGGTGTTCTCATATAGAGAGTTTCAAGAATTTAGACATTATAGACCACAAATGACTATGTTACAATTCTGACAATTTTTTTTTAAACTGAATGTCTTCTGATTAAATGATGACAGCAAGTTAACATGAATATTCCATCCAGACTGGGCAGGGAATTCTGTTTATGGGGGTTGTATGTACAGCTTGACTGTGGCCCTGCAGCGACTTCAAAGATCATGATATGTATTTTTCTTGTTATTACTCTCAAGTGTATTTATGTAGACCATGTTTTTTTTCTCTCTGAGACAATAATGAACCATCTGTTTGGTATCTGTAACTAAGTAGTGTGCTTTATTGAGCTCACAGGGGACCCAATTTGCCAGTCAGGCTACTAATAATACATTGCTCTTGATGTTGCCACATGGAGGTGGTGGTAATTTAAATATATTAGGGATGGGGGTACAGTTACCAAGACTGCTCCTAACAGCTTCCTGGACACAGCTCCCAGCACTGCCGTTGTGTTAAATTTGTGTGACTAAATGTAGTGTTTTCTCCTGTCCCTTCCCACCTCTCATCACTGTGTCGGCTTTATGGGGAGGTATTTGTGCTGCTGTTGCATGGGGAAAGAGGTGAGACTGTGTGCGCTGTATTCTCCGTCAGGCGGGATGTGGTAAATGCCAAGGTTCCTGTGTGGGAGGAATTAACATAGTGTCGCAATAGGAATGCGTGAAATGTCCATATGCTAACCAGCCAGCTGTGACAAAATTTTTACCAGGGTGGCTGACGACAAGAAGAATGCCTCTTTTGAGGTGTGATGTGAGGTGGTTCGGGGTCTGGGCTTGTTACCCCTTAGGTCGCTGGTTACATTCCCAGAGAGGGCACTTAACTTGAATCGCTTCAATAAATATCAAGCCATGTAAATTATATATGTAAAAGAGTTATGTGCCCTCTCTGGGAATGTGCCTCTGGATAAGGGATAGTTCCATTGATGGTCTTTTACCTTTTACCCAGTGCCTCTTTTCATTTTTTTTTTTTTTTAAATCAGTTTACCTTTATTGTAACAGAGGAAACTGTAGCCTTGCTTTTTTCTCATTTTGGTGGATGACTGAAAAGCTGCTACTTTATGCCTGTAGCGGTTTGTAATGACCGTACTCTCAACACGGCAAAAGAGATCATAGACGTAAACAGCTTGTTCGGCTTAATTTTCCACTCCTTACATTATCTAACAGTAGGTTTACTTTACATTCTGAAATATATTGATTCCTTAATGCATTTCAACAAAAACAAATAATGTCTGTATTTCGAAACTGTAGATTGCAGCTCCAAATATAGAGAAGACACAAGCCTGTGTTGTATTACTTCATTTGTCCGTTTTGACTCAATCTGCAAGAATTACAAGCAATTATTACCATCATTAGTGAGGAAGCTCTTACCATAGGTCACCCACAGGTTATGCACACCTCATTAGGTAAGGCAGTAAGAGCCCATATGATTGTGCATTAACAGCGCAGAAATAACTGTGCCTGATATTTCTATTTCTCTTTTTTGTTCCTCCCAGGAAAGCGAGGGAGCGAATGGTGGAGTCGGCACGCTCCCGTGATGGAGGGAAGGAGGAGGAGATGGAGGGATGGGCCGAGGGCTGCTCGCTGGGTAATGGCTTTGGTAGTGGAGCTGGAGGAGGAGGAGGAGCAGGAGGTGCAGACTGGCAGCAGCAGGAGAACAAGCAGCCGGACCCCACACCTCCACCTCTCCCCCTCCACCCTGCTTGACTCCATCTCTGGAGAATATGCCCTGGTCATCAGCGGACACAGTCTGGTGAGAGACAGAGGAATCAGGAGCATGTGAGAGAGAGAGAGAGAGAGAGAGAGAGAGAGAGAGAGAGAGAGAGATGGAGGGCTGAGAAGAAAGAATGATATGAAGGAAGAGAGAGGTGGAGAGAAAGCTGTTGGAAAGTGAAAGAAAAGGAATAAGAGAGAAATGTACAGATGTTGAGAGAGAGCATTAGAGCTATAAAATGCCTCATGCTGTAATTCCTCTGTGGCTTTTCTGCCCAGGTGAAGGGAGGGGCTGTTAACACACAGCTCATGGGCAGAGACCATAAATCCTGTGTGTGGTATCATTGACCCAGGACTAGAGGTGCCATGGGTCTCTGAGTGCTGGCTGACATCAAGTGTTGACACTTCAGCAGTGTTAAAATAACAGCCCACCCCCTTTGCTTTCTTTAGACAGTGTTTAACTGGTACTTCATCACCCTCTGCAACATTGTTTACACATCTCTCCCTGTGAGAGCAAGAAAAAGAGAAAGATGTAGGCAGGGTGAAAGAGATCAAAAGAGAAATATCTTTAGACACGGACAAGAGGCTGAAAAAGAGATGTAAAAGATCACATGAAAGAGGGAAAAGAAGGGAAAGAAGAAAGACTGAACACAAGAATAAAATATTTTCAGAGTAGAGCCAAGCGTAACAGTCTAATTAAAGAGTCTGTACATTTGTTGTCAGTCTCATGTCCTCTCCTCCTCTCCTGCGTCACCCCACAGGCCCACGCTCTGGAGGCCGACATGGAGCAGGAGTTCCTTGACACAGCATGTGCCTGCAAAGCCGTTATCTGCTGCCGGGTCACTCCACTGCAGAAGGCCCTGGTGGTGGAGCTGGTGAAGAAGCACAAGAAGGCGGTGACGCTGGCAATTGGGGATGGAGCCAACGATGTCAGCATGATCAAGAGTGAGCGACATCCTGCCCACGTCCGCCTGGGGGATAGGGGAGGGGGGAACAGAGGGAGCAGGGATAAGTAGAAACAGAAAGTCCCAAGCTCAGGTGTCTACAGCTGGTTTTAAATTTTTTTGTATGTGTTTTCAAACTTTTCTGTCCTCAAATCCTTCTTAAATATGGAGAAATCAGAGCAGGAGTGTGTGGCTGCCTTCAAATATATGTACATTTGTATCTCTTTTGAATCAATTCCTTCACTTCTTTCCTAAACAACACTGCAAAGAAACAAGGAAAGGAAGTTTGAGGGGATTGAGGAACTGAGAAGAGAAAAGTTCCTCCTCATTCACTCCAGAGTCATTTTAAGGCAACTATTTATTACAGTCTCTAGCACAGGGCCACTCCACCCCATTTTAACTGACTTGGACTATAAATAGCACTTTTTCTGAATTCCATTAATATGTATATTAGTTCCATTAATATGATTGGTTAACTGAATTAAAAGCATTAGTCTATTTTATTTAGGCTATTAATTAACTTTATCATTTCTGTCTCTACAAGATTTCCATTCAAGCCTTCATAAATGGATGTATAGCTTGTTATGATCTGTTGTCATTGGGACATTTAACTAAAACTGACTTGTCACTGCCAGCCTTTTCATTACTTGACTGAGGAAAATGAGGAGCTAAGGTCACTTTTCAGAAACAAACCCCAAATTGCCTCTGAAGAGGGTGCTTTGTTTTAACCTCCACGTAAATAAGCAAAATCACACTTCCTGAATGACAATCCAAGCATTCACTATAGTGACTATCAGTTTGCCCTGTCCAAGTTACAGGCAAATGAGGGGAAAACAAAGGAAGGAAGAATGCATTTTGAAAAGCTATCTGTGTTTCTGCCTGACTGAGAGGGCTGTGTTAAAAGAAATTGGGATGTGATACAAAAGCTGAAAAAGAAGGAGGACAAAAAGGAATACTGTATTTGCATTCCTCATGCACCATAGTTTAATTATTAGAACTAAAAGTGCTAAACCAAGCACAGTCTTTGGAAACCCCCAGCAAAATGCAGAAGTTGAAACAACATGGGTACATGTATGGGAGCACATTGTATGTTTGTTTGTGCTGGTGTTGCGTGTGTACAAGTGTGTGTCAATAACTTCTGGCCTGTCACGGTAGTCTGCCGTGAATTAATTTGGCAACACCACACCTCCCGTCTCGAAGTTCTTGCCATTTATTTCTCACGAAATGTTGGCTGATTCCCATGTCCTCTGCATTTCACAATCACCTCTACCGCCTCCCGCCCAACGAAAAAAGAGAACCAACACATCTTTTAGAAAACTTAAGAACATGTTTCACTTCCCACACTGTGGGTTAAGGGTTAAAATAACTTTTTTTGTATTACTCAAGATGTTTTTTTCAAAGACTGAGATTGCATTCTCACATCTACAGCTCAGGGCAAAAAATTCTTCTGGCTATTTCTTTCTGTAAGTGCACATACTAAGTACACAGTGACTGTCCAGGCACTGGTTCTCTGATTTTACATATCTATATCCCGTCATTCCTCAAGCAGCATAGGCAGTGTGTTATTGGTGTCGCACCTGCAGTGTGAAAATAAGAAGAAGGAGTGGTATGTACTTCCTCCTTAGTGTCTTGGGGGGTTTGCAGTGGGCACGTAAGTCAGTTTTGCAGGGGGGAAAAAAGGGGTGCAAAAAGATGATGTTAAATTTACAATAGCCTTTTCTTCCCCACCATAACATATACATACACTCATATATTCTTACTTTATTAATCTCTGCTTCACAAAGGCTGACATACTCATATGGCCCCCCTTACTAACTCTTCTCTTTCCCTCCTCTGTTTGGCTCCTAGGTGCCCACATTGGAGTGGGTATCAGCGGACAGGAGGGCATCCAGGCAGTGCTGGCGTCAGACTACTCATTTTCCCAGTTCCGCTTCCTGCAGCGCCTCCTGCTGGTGCACGGACGCTGGTCCTACCTGCGCATGTGCCGCTTCCTCTGCTACTTCTTCTACAAGAACTTTGCATTCACCATGGTGCATTTCTGGTTCGGCTTCTTCTGCGGCTTTTCCGCCCAGGTGAGAGGGTCAAAAGTAGTGCAGTTCAGAGCCAAAAATCCTCCATATGTAACCAATATTTACCAAGTAGTCACTTCAGCTCAGTGATAGAACATCTTAGGCAACGATTCAACCCAGAGGACATTTCCACCTGCTGCCCTGAGAAAAGCTTCAGTAGCTTCAGCTATAATCCTAATGAACAGAAATAGCCTAAAAATTAAAATATATATAATTAACCGGCTGTAGATATAAGTGAACTGCCATAAAATGTTCTTAAATTATAAAGAAACATTTTATGACAGTGTTTGTTGTTAATGTCCCTGGCCTTTTCCTGACCAGCTGCTTATGCCTACCACAGGCTGAATGTTTCCTGCTCCCCACACAGATTATACATGAGACCCACAGGAATCCCCGTCCTCCTGCAGGGCTAACAGTTATGCCCATAGCTGCTACAGGAAACTCTGCTCCTAACAGTAAAGGCAAGATTGTCTTGAGGTTTTTTTAGGCCTCTGACTGTTGGCTGTACACTTCAGGTCAAGTATGAAAATGAACAAAAACAAAATAATAGTGGGGGCAGTGTGGGCTTGTTCCTCAGAGGTTTCAGCTTTGACTCCCAGGTTACACACTTGTTGTTGTACCCTTGAGCAAGGCGTGTTACCTGAATTGCTCCAGTAAGTATCCATGTGTGTATATTACCTGTGTAGATCTCTTAGGAATAGGCCTTGCACAAAATGTAACTATAACTTTCGCCTGTCTGTCTGTCTTCTGTTTTCTCCAGACTGTGTATGACCAGTACTTCATCACCCTGTACAACATTGTGTACACATCACTCCCTGTGCTGGCCATGGGGATTTTTGATCAAGTGAGTATGCAGAAACTATACATGTAGTGATCACCCGTAAGAACAAGTACTGTTTGGCCTCTCCTGTTTTTTCTCCCCACATTCATATACATATGCACACTTCTCACATTCACTAAAACATACACATCTTCCACCCTTCAACCTGCTTTTAGCCTCGCTTGTCAGGCTAATGTCTATACACCTTCCAAGTAAACTCCCTCTGATATGGTATAACTTTGCCTGGTTTCCAGGGGTTGCTTTATTAATAAACTTGTGGTCAGTAACTACTCCCGGGTGAATCCCATAATAGTCAAAGAGGCAAACGGTCATCCCACTAATTATCACTCCCTGTCCTGGAGGGCCGTACTGCCAGTTCAGACCCAGGAAACCATCTGGCGATGTTAACAGTGCAAATAAATGTTTCAATTTGTACTAAACATCTACAAAGACATTCTGTGGCCTTACAGGAACAGGAGTGTAGAACGCTGGTATGGGCCAACCAAAGTCACTGTCAAAAATCTGGAGCCAGTCAGCTTGTGGGAAGTCTAGATGAGAAAAGCTAATGAAGCTGTTCAGTGTCTGCATCGGAGGCTGAGTGTCTGGAGCCCTCCTTCCTTTTTCATGACTCCTCCTCTCCCCTGCTGTCCCAGGACGTCCCAGAGCAGCGCAGCCTGGAGTACCCCAAGCTGTATGAGCCGGGACAGCTCAATCTGCTCTTCAACAAGCGAGAGTTCTTCATCTGCATTGCCCAGGGAATCTACACCTCCGTGGTGCTCTTCTTTGTCCCCTACGGCGTGCTGTCTCAGGCCGCCCGCAACGACGGCATCCCCCTCGCCGACTACCAGACCTTCGCCGTCACTGTGGCAACCTCCCTGGTCATAGTGGTCAGCGTGCAGGTAAGGACACTCCCCAGGCTCTGTGCACTGCTACCAGTTTTGACCTACGGGTGGGAAAAAAAGGGGAATGAGTAGCAAGACAACAGCATCATAGCCCTGCAAAAATTTTGTTGAATAGTATCTGAGTGTTGAAGCTGTGCAGGTTTATGAAAATGAAAGACTTGTGGTTTGTTGAAAGCCATGACATCATACCACCCTTCATGGGCGCATTCTCTTCCCACAGTGGTTAATTCCATGCATAATACAATTTAATGATACGGTTTAATTTTGCTGGACTTTGCTTGACATTGTCGGTGTTGCATTTCCAGCTACCTTACCAGTCTTGACCAGCCTGATCGATGTTGATTCCTTTATTTGATTCTGCAGTGAATTAGATTTAGTCATCTGACAGCTCACTGTTCTAAGACGCCTATGTGATCTTTGGCATGGAGCTAGTATTACAAGGGGTCTAGGACATGTGGTCTTTGTTTTCCTGTACCTTAGCTGTCAGTAATTAACTGAAGGCTTCACATGGCTTTGTGTGATTCAAGCCATTGGATGAAACGTTAAGCCTTGGTCTGACTCACTGTAGTCGGCGTCATGGTCATGATCCTGTAAAAACTGGCTCCCTACATCTGGCCACCTAATGTTAGATATCTGATTTCCCTATTCTGGCTGCACAGGCACAAAGCCTTGCATTCTCTACTTCTGAAAATGATAATTTGGGTTAAGTGCCTGGTAAATGACGTACATACACATGGGGAAACTTTGAGAGAAAGCAAAAGAGCTAGGGTGCTGGCCTTCATCTGATTATCATCTTTAACCATAATGTAGCTAAGGAGAGGCCAACCTGAACATCATGTCTTAAATTATATCATAAAGACATGTCTCCCCAGAATTGAGTGTTTCACCTTTCATTCAGTTTATAATAGTACATAGGAGATGGTATGTCTGAAATGACCATGTCTGCCAACAGCAGCCTTGCTCACCCTGGTCTAGATGGTGATATAGCTTTGACCTAGTTTACATGTAGGGCCAGAGGAAGGGAAAGTCTTTCTGCTGTGTCAGGGCTCATGAGTGTTCATGTTTACTCATGTGAGGCTGCTCTTCTGCAAATGTGTTTTCTAATGAGTAAGTATACAAGTATAAACAGTTTATGAAATTCTCTCTCTTTATTTCTCTTTTTTGTGGTGTGTGGTTTAGATTTCCCTGGACACTGGCTACTGGACAGCCATTAATCATTTCTTTGTGTGGGGCTCTCTGGGTGCCTACTTCACCATTTTGTTCACCATGCACAGCAACATTCTCTTCAGCATCTTTCCCAACCAGTTCTGCTTTGCCGGTGAGCCCCTGTGCAATGTCGTGTAAACTGGCTGTAATGATTGTGCACACTATCTCACAATCTACATTTAAAGTCACTCTTTAATCCAAATGGATAAACATGTAATCATATAATTTATGTATAACATGCAGAATTATTGACAGCTTGTAACCATACATACATAGTCCATAGGTCATTCCCATTTTATGTCATTAAATTTAGAAAATGTACATTATGAGGGTTTTTCTAATCATATATCCAGTTTGATTTCATTTCTTTGATTGACCAAAATAAAATGGAATCAGCCCTCCAACCCCTTTGCATTCTCCTCTTATTTTGTGCATTTCATAAGTGCTGTACTCTCGTTTTGTCATTAGTGCTCTTCATGTGTCATAGTGTATCTGATAGGCTGCTCTGGTTCCGCCCACAGGAAGTGCCCAGAACACCCTGGGGCAGCCAGTGGTGTGGCTGACCATCGCTCTGGCTACAGTGGTCTGCATCGTGCCCGTCCTGGCCTTCCGCTTTCTCAAACTGGACCTCAAGCCGCAGCTCTCCGATACGGTAAGGGGAGGGGAGGGGTTTAGGAAGACAAATCTCCTTCTGTCCGTCAGTGTCAGTCACAAAAACACGGTGTTCCATTATCCTGTCAATGATTAACGATGTACGTCATATGTCCAAAACTGTGCACCCTCTCTGTGTTGCAACAAATATTGACTCAAGCAAGTGATGTTAGGCTCATCTCTCTTGAGTTGCTTTTTTTGTGGACACTGTAGAACTGGTCTTCCTCATAGTGGTCCAGGATCTCATATCAGGACACTTTAAGTTCTCAACAGAATAAAAACGAAATGTTCAGTTGCCTAAAAAATTTTAATTTCCCCACCTTTAATAATTATGTTGAGAATAATGTTTTCAGTAATGTTTTTGCTATTCACGGCAAAAGCTGTGGTGGATTAAGTTGCAAATAAATCAGTATGTGGGGAATTTTTCCTTTACTTAAGTTCTCAGCAGAAGCAAGGGGAAAATATTGGGTCAATATACTAACTCAGTTCAGTTCAATACTTGATTGCCACATCAACAGAGGGTGCTTGGAATTTGCCTCAATGCAGGTAATCACCAAACAAACACTTTAAATTGATACTAAATCAGACAACACGTTACAGCACAGCTCCACAAGCAATAACACAGGTACATCTATTCATATCTATTGTTTGAATGGAAGAAAATCAAGGTCCCAGAGCCAAAGTCAGAGACCCGTGTGCATTATAAAGTAATGTGTGTTATAAGAGCTGCAATCTCATTGCCTCTCTGTTGCTCATGTTCAGGTGCGGTATACTCAGCTGGTCCGGCAGAAGAAGCGGAAGCCAGGAGGACGTGGTGGGCGGGGTGCCAGCGGGGGTGCTGGTGGGTTAGGGGGTGGGGCGCTGGGCCGGCTGGGGCGCGCAGGTTCCCGGCGCTCAGGGTACGCATTTGCCCACCAGGAGGGCTTCGGGGAGCTGATCACCTCAGGGAAGAACATGCGCCTCAGCTCCCTGGCCCTCGCCACGTTCGCCTCCCGCCACAGCTCCAGCTGGATCGACACACTGCGCAAAAAGAAGCAGCAGCAGGGGCCAGGCCAGCCCAGCGGGGGTGAGAGCAGCCCCGCCTCCATCCCCACCGCCCCCCTGTCCACCTCCTCCTCGTTGCTCGGACCCCAGGACGTCCCTGCTGAAGAGGCTGCCCACACCCCTCTGGGCCCGGCATATAGCAGCGCTGTCACCCCCACCCTAGCCCGGAGCCCCGGAGCCGACTCCACTGGAGGATGGGCCATTAGTCTGGGAGCTGTACAGGTGAGTGGGGGTAGTGAGGGGGAAAACACAAGGAGAAGGTTCACTTCATTAATACCTTTCCTCTGGGGTTTCAGACTCAAGGCCTAGAATACTTGACTTTGTTGTTGCAGTATCTGCAAAAGGGTGCCTTTTCCTTTCAGTCAGCAGTCAGTTTAGGCTGAGGCATATGGACTCTTAAGTCAATTTCTGTCATTGATTAATTGTTTAAGTGCTGAAATGTATCAAAAGCCAGGAAACACAGTAGCCCTGCTAGACTGGATTCTGACACCGCTGCTACCCCTAGCTGGTTTCATGACCTGTGTTCCCATCAGTTTGGAGGGGGGGATTGCAGATTAGGGGATCATCAGATGTATTAGATGATTGTTGGTTTATAACCAAAGCATGCCCTCTTAGGCTGGAGAGTTATATAACATCAGAGTGAGTAATTTACACTTGTGGTTATGAAGCATAATTCCAGCTAATAAAGACAAACATATTTGAATTGTAGGGAAAATTATGACAACAAATAAATGACCTGACAGTTGTCACCCTGCTATTGATCGTGGTCACAGTCTGACAAACCTCTGTACTGTCACCCCTACAGGAGGCCCTTTTTGGGTGGCGTGGGGTGGGGGCCCGCGTCAGCGGGGCCAGCAGCCCAGGCCCCCCTCCTATTGCAGAGGAGAGCTCCCTCGCAGAGTGAGAGAATGGACATGCAGCCTGATGGACGGACGGCGCCCCATAAAGCACCAACACCGTGCCCCCCTGAGATTAGTCGGACTGGCTTTTTGCCTCCAGCCTGCATCTGGCACCGAGAGCCCTGAGAGCAGTGGACCCCCGAGGCACTACTGTGCTCAGAGGCTCACTACAACTACTGTCACACTGGCCCCCCATGTCCTTTCACTGCTTTGGCCCCCACTGACCCATAATGCAATGGAACACATCCAAGGCACGTACAAAGTCCTCAAAGCAAATTGTCTTCAAAGGAAATCACACAAATACTGTTTCCGTACCGACACAAAAGCTGTTTATCTTTTTTTCCCAGTTGAGTTTGGATAATACACATCTGAGAGACAAGACTGTTACCAGCAGTAATAAAGAGATTACAGCCATGCAATATAGGTGTGACAGTAATGTGATTCAGATATGATTGTAAACACAGGCTTCAATTAAAACATATCCCCATCCACTGAATTTGCTCAAAAGATGTGGAGAGAGGGTGACAGGGATGGTGAATGCAGAGAGGAAGAATGATAAAGGGGATAAAGGATTGGGAATCTTAGGGAACATCATAATATTGCTGCACTGTTTTGGGATTACTGACGAAAGCCAGAAGGAGCTGTTCCAGCTCTAAGTATTGAACGCTCACCATATCTCAACTGTTCATGAAACCATGAATAAATCAATTTGATATCTCATATTGAGGCCTAGACAATGTAAGTGAGACACTTCCAAAACTCCTCTCTCCCCAAAAATGAGTTCTCCCTCTTTGCCTCACTGCACTAATTCTTTGAACAGTTGTCTCCTGTCACGTATGGGCTGCGTTTCTCATCCCTTGTGCCTCGCTCTCTCTTTCAAGCATTTATTCCCTCACTGTCTCAGCGTAAAAAAAAGTGTTGTGTCAAATGAACTCTGAAGTCTCAGATCATTTAGGTCAACTGATGTTCCCAGATGAATGGTCAGCCTGTGGCCATTAGTTCCTTGCTGCTGCTGTCTCACTCCTCAAGTGTGTCGTGCCGACTTGACATATGCTCTGACTTTACAGTATTTTGCAAAATGCTCTGGGAAAATTTGTATAAATCCAAACCAGTCAGTATTTTTTCTTGGTTTCAAAAAGCAAACAATACACAACAATAGTGATTCAGAAATCCTATATAAATGAAAAGCAATTATTTTCTACTGACAGTCACTCATTTACAATAGCCTGTCTGAGGATGGCTAAGTATATTAAGAAGACTTGTAGAATCAGTAGACATTGGTTTCTGACTGAACTCTGAAACCTCATGCTTGGACTGCCAGGACAGCATGGGATTGTACAAGTGAGCATTCAGAATCTGTGTGCACTATAGTTCTCAGTGAGAACGCCACATTCACCTTATGGACACCACAGGATTTAGCACTCAACCTCATTCCCAACCCCTCTTTCTCTGCACCATATTGGTGCTCTTGCCTAATGTGAGATACCCCTGGCAGAACTAGCTTGAACTGGGCTGGATTAAAACAGTATGGCATTGCAAAGGCTGTGTTTGGATGGACTCCAATGGACAGAAACAGGTTGTAATTCTGACAGACAGCCTTAGGCCATACTTACCTGGACCAAGAGGAATAAAACTCCTGCCCATAATGATCTGGACCTCAATGTTAATCCATCTTGTAGCCAGGACACTTAGGGAACAGTCTTGTGCTTGGAAAATGAATAATTAAAAAAATCATAATTTGAGTTCTGTTGGATTGGTTTGCCCCATCTGATTAAAAGCAGGAAACAGGACTTGTAAAAATTCAAAGGACAGTGCCTAAGAGCTCTTCAATGCCCTGTATCTTCATGTTAACGCTGGGGCCCGGAGCCACAAAAAAATCCTGAATCAGCCCATATTGGACTGGTCTGCACTTCCTCTGCAGGCCAGCCCATCTGACCCCAACATGAAAACTGATCTCCTGTAGCTGGATGTGTTTGGTTTTCTGGGGATTGTCATATTAGTTGGGAGAGCTCAATGTTAGGAAGAAAGTGTCAGTCAAAGACTGGCCAAAACACAACTTTGACTCACCCACAAATGAGAAATATATGACCAATATTATTTTTGTGTACTGTAGCGCTTCTTTTCCTTTTCCCTGAGGAAAAAAGTATCTGGCAATAAACTGGTAGCTGTGACCAGGTTGTGTTGATGTGCAAGTGGGTGGGTCAAAGTAAATACACTGTATGTGGAAAAACTTGGATGTTTGAGTGCTCAGATGTATTGGGCCTTGTCATTCTTTTTAAGACTGTTTGGGTCTTAGTGCTAAAGTTGAATAGAAAATTTTGAAGGTGGTCAATAAATAATCCAGTTGCCCTCTCTAGAGGGAAAATACGCAGTTGGTTCATGGAATTCATTTATATGACCGTTTGGTTATTAAGAGCAGGTTCTTATATGGGTTTTGACCTGTGTTCCTTAAGTGTTTGGTTGCATTTTTCATTGTTTGCCACGTGGGTGTATCGCTGATATAAGGGTCTGCTTCTGGCTTACCTCGTCTGACTAATAATGAGACCGAAAAAAAGTCCCCCTTGTCACAGATTCAAAAAGGAAGAAGATGCAAATTTTACAGACCGTTAAAAAACAAACTGTTGGTTAAGAGTAGAAACATGGTAGCTCATAATTGATTAGAGCAATATCATTTTCTTACAATATTTGAGCATAGTCAACATTATAACATTAAGTCAAAACCCAATGACAGTGTTCTGGGAACGTTTTGTGCTGGCTGGGTTGGGACTATTGTTATTTGTTCCCTCGTTCAAGATGGGTAATAACACAAAATAATTGTGCAATTTGAGGTAAAATCGCTGAAGACACATTCAATGAATTTATGTATTTTGGAGACATGGACGTGGTGTAACCTGCTGAACTTGCTAGCTCCAGTTCTGTTTTCTGCGACCCACCTTTCCCTTGTCTGTATTACACTGTGTATACATTTTTTCCGCATATTTCATTGATTGCATCCATGTGACATTTTCACTGACTTTGCCTACATGTATTCTTACTGGATTTCAAATTTCCTTGAGCAAAGCATTTAACCCCCAGCTGTTGAAATGAGCGTAATATTCACTCATAAATGGTAGTTTTATTGTCAATACATTGGCAAAAAATACTTTGTCCTAGGGGGACCCGGGGGGGGGGTTTGTGCTACAAGTGTAAACTTTCGTAAGACCGGATTTCTTGACAAACAGCAGCCAAGACGTGCAAAGAGAACAGAGGAAAAGGAACACTGCTTATTTGTCTTCCTTTTGCGGGTACACCATCCTCAGAGTTTCGCACCACACCAGAGCGAACACGTATTTCTCACTCTGCTTGGGTCTGCTCATAAAAAGAAAATGGTTCAGGTTAACGGTTAACCAAAAAAAGTGCTCTGCTTTGCCATTTGGGATTTCAGGGTTTCTGGCAGGCGAACATCATGTTTGCTTAGTTTTGTTTTTCTCAATTGAATAACTTTTTTATTTCATTAATACGGTATTTTTAAACACAAAATTGTCAGTTATAATTCTATAAAACTTAAGTTTCATGTACCGTAATTTTTAGCCGCATTTAATCATCGCTGTTAACTTATTTAACGCGTGGAAACGGAGGTTATTTTCTGTTATTAGAAATATTTTATACAGGTATGAAATAATCACCATAGAGGTGAAAATGCGTATCTGGACTACACTGAAGCTCCTCTTGAGTGTTTTGATTGTGATCCAGGTCCAGTGTTTTCAAGATGGATTATGCCCTCAAAAAGGTAAGCTAATACGCTCGCATTTTTAATACACAGTATAAGATATTAATGTATTTTTAATTCATATATGTACGCAATTTTCCTTCTTTTTTCCTACAATGCTTCTCTGCCCTACTTATTCATAATTTACAACAAAATATTAAGTGTATTGTAGGGCCAAAGTATTTGTGACTAAAAAGCACATTTTTATCGTAAGTAATTTTTTTTACCGTCTTATTTTCATGAAGTACATTGCGTATCTCTAACGACTAAAATCTGCGGTTGGTACATTATTACTGGAACCATTGTACTGCTAATAGTAGGGAGATGATTGCATTTGTGTCGCAAATGGATGTCTTACAAAATGCGGGCCTACTCCTTATTTTTTTTAAAGTCAGTGTTTAAATTAAATGGGTCTGTTTTTTTCCTAGTAAAATCCAACGCATAATTTCTATCTGTTGGTACAGAAGCAGATCGTTCATGTGGTGTTTATAAGCTGTTATTTGTTTTCATAGTTTTATAAGTGGATAAAGAAACGACAATGAGTATTGCCTCGGAAGTGGTTGTACTTTGTGTTGAGCAACTTTTAAGAGGCCAGCGTTTTGATTAGTATTGATTTAGCACTGGTTAAATTGTTTAGATGTAAAAGGCTATAGATTTGACGTACCCTATTTGACCATCACAGTTTTAGTCTACCTGTCGTCATAAAACAAATTATTAAATTTTATTTTACACTCTTCAACCACAATCTTTATTTAGTACATAAAATGAAATCCACGTACACTCTGTATTAAGCAATCCAAATGTATGAATAAACCCTGAGTGGGTTGTTATAGTTGTGTATCAGTTGGATGAAAGAGGGCCTGGGTTCCTTTGATAAATGGCTTAGCATATAGAAACAGTCTCGTAACCTCCATATAGATGTCTATCCTGATAAACGATACAAACCACTAATAACCTCAGTCAGAGAGAAATCATCCTTTGGGTTAAGATTTGACAAAGCTCAGTCAAGCATTCCGTAATAATCGTAACATTTAGGCTAATTAGGCTAAGGCTGGGTGTTGTAGACTAATAACGATTATAACCATGTCGCTATATTAGTCACCAAAAGACACAACAAATGTGGTCTATATACAACATGACTGTGATGAAAACCAGTTGATTCCTTAAATCCCTAAAATATCTGTCTTTAATCTGTGAAAAATTAGATGCTTTTTTATTTAAAAAAGTGGTTAATCTTAAAGGTTAAATCCGATGGACAGTAAATGTGGGTAAGCAAATGGGGTAATTTTAGTAGATATTCTTTTATTATGTGCATTTGTTGGGACACAACGAAAGAGACTTACTGCAGGCTTCAGAGGCATTCAGCCTGAACAGTCGCATGTACATTGCCTATACTGACGGACAATGCAGCAGGCCTACTGGACCCTTTATTGTATCAGTGAAGTGTGTAAATACAGTTTACATTTATAACGCATTTTTATATTAAAATTGAATGCGTTGCTTTTTGTTAACATGTTTATTTTCAATACAGTGTTGGTGTGGGTTAACTCTTGGGCTGACTCATATCTATAGAACAGCAATCAGAAAAAGAGGAGAGAGAATGGAGTGAATAAGGGGGAGAGAGGGAAGGGGCAGATGGAAAGAGGAACTGAAACACTGTTAATTTAGTTATGCAATTCAGCTGTGTTTATCAGGACTACCCAGTCAACCTCAACCACAACCTCCCCCCCCCTTCCACTCACACACTACACACTCACCTCAATGCTTTTTCTTCCCTTGACTGAAATGTATGTGAGGCATCGTGTCTGTACACTAAAGTCCTGTCTGCCCCTCGCCAGAGACCCCCCATGGTGCACAGGTATTGCGCCCAGGCTCAGCATTGACCCTCCACTGCAATGGCTGGATCACTGTGGATGGTGTGGACATCACCCATAACAGCTGGGTTCTGAACGGAAGAGAAGAAGGTGCCGGAGAGGGAGTGAGTGACAAGCTGAGGAGGACCAGCAGGGCAGGGGACCATGACAAATCCTCTGTGCAGCACAGAGGGGAGCAGCTGGGTGACACCAGCCAGCCCAGGTTAAGACAGGAACTGGATCACACTGGTCATGTGGGAGAAGCGGTCAGCCCGACCGGCGAGGACAGAAGGGTGAATGGAAGTCAGCTGGACAAAGCCCGCAGTGATGTCATGGGAGATGAGGAAAAAGCTAATGCGTCCAGCTCCAGCAAGGCACTGGGGGCAGCAGGGAGGGTGGAGAGAGGGCTTAGGGACAGGACACAGTGGAAGGTAAATGGGCATCCCAGGACAACGGGAGGGGGAGGTGACAGAGGAGACGTGCTGCACCTGGCTGCCCTCCGTCTGAGTGACTCTGGAGTCTACAGCTGTCAGCAAGCAGGGAGGGAGGTTTTCTCCATCAAGATTATTGTGGCGGGTGAGTATGCATGTACTTCCCCTACTTTGCTCATACAGTGAAAGCATTCATTTTTTTGTTTAACAGTTTATTTCCACTCTGCTTATGACTGTAATATCGATCATATAATCATGCAGCATGAAGAGAGTGCACAGCTTGTAAGATGTACAGTGACTCTAATTGGGATGTTCATGAGACAGTTATACATTTATATTTGCATGTGCATATACATTTGAATAGTATGCACTGTATAATTAAAGCAATCAGTGCAACCTGAGTGAAAGGGAATAATGCAGTTTATTCCTTTTTCATTAAAAAAAAAAAATCTGGCAAATTTCTGGCAGGCTTTCAGGAGAAGGGTTAAAATTTTATCCCAGGTTGCTGTTATGTCTGGTAATGTGAATTTTCCCATGAGAGGGCACTGTTCAGCAAAATATGATCTAATATTTCAATAAAATAATGTAAAGTGAGAATTTTTTGATATATGAATACCATCAAATCTAATTAAAATTATTTTAAAACAAATGACCTGCTCTTTTAATTTTACATTTTTTATTGTTTAACTGTATTTAAGATACATGACAGCATAGACACGCAGTCCAGCATGACAATAAAAAAGAGATAACATGACCTAAAACATGAAACAGCACAGAAACCAAATAGGAATACAATGCAGGCCTGGTTTATATCAGCCAGAGTCAACTCATCCCAAAATCAGCCTCACAACAGTTATGAATATTTGTAGAATGTTATGCTACAAGTGTTCATCTGTTTTTGGCAATTTGCCATTTTGTCCATCAATTCTCACTGATTCATTGAATCCTTTCCTTTTCATTAACAGTTTATTTATAAACATATTTCCATATTTATTGTAGTATCAGTCATGCAGCTGTGATGCTGCCAGCTGTTACAAGTGGAAATTCATATAGGCTTTTGCTGCCTCTCTCCCAGCCCCTCCAGAGCAGCCCACCCTCTCTTGCATCAGGAAGACACCAACCAGCAAGATTCGCTGTGATTGGACAGCCAGTCAACACGTGACCCCGACTCCACAATGCTACCTCATTCTAAAGACGGGGTGGGTGTTAGAGAAAATCTCTTCTGTGCAGATACCCATACAAGTCATAAAACTACTACTGGATCCATTCTGGCATTTCTCTCATAAATACAGAGTGTAATTATATAGCCATTGGCACAGTGAACATTTTAGAGTTTGTGAAAATGTATCCATAGTCTGACACCACCTTCTACACACTTGTTTGTAGTGATGTAGACAGTTTACTTTCTTCTTTTTAAACGTTACCCTATCATCTATCACCCTATCCTTTTAAATATTAAGTCTATTCAGCTGGATATTTACTCAAGCAATTTTACGTGAAGTTCAAGGGTCCAATACATACACTCTTACTCAAGGGTTCAACAGCATTGGGAATCAAACCTGCATCCTCTGGGTTTTCCGCCCTGCTCCCTAACTGTTGTACTCCACTGCCTTCCTCTATCCCCCCAGCTTGCACAGTCAGGTGTCAAGGGTGAACTGCTCTTTCTCACCTTCCCGGGCTCGCTGCTGGTGTGTCATGGAGCACCCCGAGGGGGACAAGGACATTTACCTGGCAACTCTGTGTGTGACCAGCATTGCCGGCAATGCCACCAGTCCCACTACTGAAATTCATCCTGTCAACATCAGTGAGTGGCAGTATGTCGGTATTTCTGTGGTCTGGTTGCCTGGCTGTCCTCAGGAAGTAGTGTGGGGAGGGGCTGGTTAATGCAACTCGAGGCTCTCAACTCATGGCTCAATTTACTTTCCAGACTATCCAGACTAATGAAACCTCTATCTTGCCTTGTCGATCAAAATAGAATTTGACAATAAATTGACTTTATTAGCCTGTAAATTGGGTATCCCACTTGTGCAGATATACAGGTTTAGAAAATATGATGCAGGAGAAAATTATTTCTTTTGGAGTTTATCTGAAAATACAAATCTTATGTGCCCTGAAAACAATGTGGTCTGTGTTCTCAGTGTCCATCCGTCTGTCTGTCCTCTTTGTGGCTCTGTTCCTCTGTTTGGTCTGTCAGCCTCTTTCTTCATCATTTATCACATATTTCTCTGAAGACCATTTGCATTGCTTCGTCTTTCTCAGTCTCTGTTGATTACTGTCTGCTGGGAAGGTTCACTACATCTCAGGTGCCCTCTGTTTCTTTCTGTTGTTTACCATTTTTCCCCACTGGACGTTACCAAAGTAGTGAGTTCCTGCAAACCTCTTCTGCAGATTCAGGATAGAGTATCCACACCCTCTGATTCACAAATCAGTTGTTTTTAGCCACACTGCTTCTAACACAAAAACAGACTTGTGTATGTGTGTGATTGTGTGTGCATAGCTACTTCCTTCTGAGTAAAAATCCTCAAACTCATAGTAATGGTCATTCAGAGCTGACTGGATTTTCCTCTACAGTTAAGCCAGACCCTCCAAGAAACGTGACTGTCCATAAAGAGGAAGGAAAAGAGCACAGGCTGAAAGTGACTTGGAATTACCCAGTCACCTGGCGGCCAGATTTCTACCTTTTGGAATTCCAGTTGCAATATTACCCCATCCTGAATGGGGAGTCAATGCAAGTGGTGAGTACTGGCGTAAAATCAATACTGAGTGCTAATAGCGCAATGGATGCTATTCACTCATGACAGTTACATGGCATTGATGGAATCTTATCTGTAACTGAATTTGCAGAGAACATGTTACATGATGAGTGTGTGACTGAATTTTGAAATCCATTTTAATTGAGCTAAAGACATTAAATATTTGGCCAGGTAACAGATAAACAGTTTATCATTAGTTCAAAGTGAAAATGCTTATTATGAAGTAAAATTACTTGCCTGCAAACATGCCACACTGAATGGGAAAGTGCAGTAAAGCATTCTAGAAAGCTTCTTGTCTATTTTGTGATCTTCAAAGAAAGATTTAAAATATATGTCAAATTGTAGGAAAAAGGGGTAAGGGAAAAAGTCTGTTACTCATTTTATGGTACAGAACTTGTGTTGTGCTGCAATATTGTTGCTCTGTACTCTGTGCTCCTCCACACACTTACACTCCACTGTGTGTGTTTGGGACCCACAGCAGAGTATAGACACAAAGAGACTGTCCTACACAATCAGCGACATCCTGCCTCGGACCACGTACCAGCTGAGAATCAGGGCAAGGGAGGAGTTTCATATGGGCCAGTGGAGCGACTGGAGCTCGAGTGTGAAAGCACGCTCCTGGACAGGTGTGACCCTCTGCACTGCAAGGACTGTGGACACACACACTCACAGACTCACAAGCACACACAAGAAATCAGACACACTCACAGGTGCACACACACAGGGCAGGTGATAGGCCTAAGGGCTAAGGAAGTGCAAAGCTTCTCAGCCAGAAAGGGTGTGCCCCATAATAGTTGCGCAATTTGTCTTGGATTGCTGTGAAAAACCTACCAAATGTGTTCCTTGCAGGGCAGTTATTAGTTTGATTTGAAGCAAATCTGTATTAAATAGTATAACCCCACCCCCTACCACCAAAAAAAAAAAAATCCAGTTAATATTGAATAGAGCTCATCTTATTGTGTTGTGTACTATAGGGCAAGGCAGTGACATGATGCTGTGTGAACCAGATGAGGTGGGAGAACACATGTGTTGATGTGGTGCACTTGTGATTCCTCTGTGGTTAACCTGTGTATCTGTACATCTGAAGAGAATGAAAAAAAAACATGTCACTGTGTGACTGTGAATGAAATAAGGGTGTGTCTTTGTGGGTTTCAGTGTGTGTGCTTAAGAGTTACTTTCTTTTATAAAAACAATTGTCTGTAGAGGACATCATCATGTATGATCATAAATATCATGTCTATTACGTTTTGTTTTCAGTGTGCTTTGTATGTGTGATCCAGGAAATCTGTGTGAGAAAATGTGCCAAACCAGATTTGAACAAAAGTGGAAAGCCCCTACAAAAAGTTACAAGTATGTAATATGCATGTGCACACAAGGGTAGCTCTAGCTGACTCCATGCCTCCTCTCTTCCAGACCTACAGTCCAGTGTTTCCAGTAGTGCACACTCTACCAGCTACAACGTAAGTGGCTACTCTGCCCAAAAATGTTGCAACTGCAATTTCTCTTTTTAACGTCTGTTACAGGCTGTCCTGACATGCACAACTGACCTATATTTAAGGTAACATTTCCTTTCTGTTTCCCCCTTCCCTTCCTCCCTTTCCTTTCTGTTTTCACTTTCCCTTCCTCCCTTCTCTTTCTGTCTGTCTTTCTATTTTCAGCACACCGTATTTCCATTTGACACAGGGGAGGGATCTGGGTCTGGGTCAGAGCCAACAAACCGTAAGTGCATTCATGTCCTGACACTGTGTGTGCATGTGTGTGTGCACTGCTGCCTAACTCTTCGGGATCCTGCTTAAAAACTGGCACTAAAAGGAAACTCTCTCCTAACAGGAAAATACCGTTGAAGTTCTAAATATGTTATCATGATTCTAGAGGATACCTGACATTCCATATCTAGAAGTTTCCCTGCAATAATGGCAAATATAGTTTTTTTATGTTCTCTTAATGTATTAAAAGATTACTCTTGGGCAAGGGTAAGCAACCCTGGTCCTGGAAAGCTACAGAGTGTACTTTTTGTTGTTATTCCACATTTAATTGATCAATTACCACAGTATGTCATATGGGTAACTCTCCTCTGGTTTCAAGGGTCTGAGCAGGTTATTGATTTTTAAGGTGAAAATTTTAACCAAAATTATGCAAGGGAGTAGTACAGACCAGACAGACTTAATGGGAAAATCTGTCTTTTAACTACACAAAAACTCTTACTACACAAAAACTTTCAGCTTGTGCACTCAATATTTACTTTGAAATCTGGATCTCTTCAAATATGACCTTTTCCAAAGTTGTTTAATGTTTCCAATGGTAACTAGTTTTACTTTGAATTACAAGCATTGACTCAGTTCTTTGTAAAACTGGTTCTCACTTGGTCAGACAGAGGCCAAGACAAACACAAAAGTCTCTCACCTACAATGACAGAATTGTTGCTCTGTGCTGAATACTGTAGTTAGATGTACGTACTTGGTTGGTTAAATAAAACAGGTTTGTCTGGGAGAGAAACAAGTGAGCATCAGTTATTTGCTGAAAATCCTTTTTTATGTATCTTACACAAGGGGGATGTAAGCGACATTTTTTGCAACCAAAAAAAAAACACCAAACTGGTCTTTAAAGGCAGGTTAAGGAGTTAAGGTATGAAAAAAAAAATGAATGTGCTTTGCTAACATAACCACATGCCCCCCAGTGTCCCCAGCCACACGGCCCCCAACACCGATGCTCCACTTGTCCTGGGTGTTTGGAGTCTGTGCGTTGATGACGCTCACTGTGCTGGCCATCTACATCCTCAGGTGCATATTTCCTCTTATTCCGCAGTCCCCTGATACTTGTTTAATTGTGATTTGGGTCCTTGAGACCTTACTACATATCTACACTCAAAAGTATATGGTTATTGTAAGGATATAAACCATAACAAATGTAGAGAATATGACAAGTTGTAGAAAACATTTGTATGGTGGGAGTACCTCTCTGCTTGAGAAACCTGACACACCTTAAATTATCATTTTTGTTTTATGTCAGTCTAGGCACTTTGCAGTTACTTTGTTTTGTGGGTTATTTGGCTTGTGGTCATAAATGCAAATTCAATTCTCCCTCTGTTACACTCTATCTCACTGTGCAGACACAGAGAGCAGTTCATCACAAAACTTCTCAAGCTGGGTCGCAGCTCCACCTCCCGCACTCCAGCCCCATCCTCTTGTCAGAAGCCCCGAGAGGAAGGAAATCCCCTAGTTTCCCCTGAGCCATCTGCCCCTCCACTGAGCAAGGAGCCTCCCTACCCACAGGAAGAAGACAGGGCTGAGGGTATTCACCTCCACAACATGGGCTACTTTCTGGTACAGGCAGACTGAGTGATGTAAATCTCCTGAACTGCTTTCAAATCACTCAGTATTGTAGCGAATAAACTGTACTCTCTGCCTCTTACCCTCGAAAACACTTCCACAGACTCTTTCTGTCACTCTCTCTTACACACTCTCTCTCTCTCTCTCTCTCTCTCTCTCTCTGTCACACACACACACACACACACAATGTGGAGCTTCTTTAAAATGTGAATTGGAGGAAATCGAACAGGCATGCGCTCCTTCCTAAGCCTGCAGGATATGGGTTGTTGTGGTGGAACTGATAAGTTAATTTCAGTTCAGTAGTGAGGTGTGGGGGAGGGACATAAGAAACACTGTATATACATTTCAGAACTGTTCCCTGTTTGCACATAAGCATTGCAAATACAAAAGTGATGAGCAGTGATTACACTTGTGGCTTATGCCCTATAGTGTTTGTCTCATGCCTGCTGTAAATATGCTGCAAGACAGAAACCCTGAGTTGTAAATATTTCTTTCTTTTTTTGTCAATATATTTTTTGGTAAATATATCTTGTTAATGCTGTCTGTGTCATGTTAATAAAAACATTTTTTTAACAAAATGTGTAAGCCCATGATGTCACATTCACAGCAAGAGAATTTGGCAGGCCCGCTATCGCTATCGATGTATTGTGACTCACCTGTGTATCACCTATGTGGCCTTTGTAGTTGTGATTGAGTTACTTTTAAGTTTTAAGTCCCTGTTCAGGTGGTGATTCCATTATTTTACTAAAATTCCATCATTATACCTGCACAGAGGTACACATGTGCAGATGTTTTCAGATCTTCAAATACTACGTCATACATTTGTACAACAAGTAAGATCAGTTACTCATCATTTAGATTTTAGAGAAAGAGGAGAGAGAAAATGCGCACTTCCCAACTTTCATTCTAGTTTAGTTTAACATCGAACTACCGAATTTGACAGATGACGTGTTGGCAGCTTTCACGCCCTCTTCGGTCTTGTGACATTGCGTTACCTCAGATTTCATCATTTCTCCTCGAGAACCACTTGATACACGGACGTGCGAACTCAGCGACTGTATTATTTAGAAGACTACAGCATTAAACACGTGGGGTGTGTAGTTGGCGTTTTAAGATTAAATTTTCAACTTCCTACGCTCAAACCTTGCGTTTTCTGAGTTGCCATTCCTCGTTCAACATGTTCGTACATGTCTACTGTCATAGTAAGTATTGCTGTCATTGCAATCGTTCAGGAAACATTTCGTGTCTCAGATATTGTTTTGCCTTAAACTGTAAAACATCCAAGTAAATGTACAGTATTTAGCCTTGGCTTTAAGCAGCAAAAGTTACTGATCGGTAGACGTAACGTCACTGAAGCTTTCCATTAACAACTAGCATAACCAAACGGAAATGGGTTAGTGCATCTGTACTGAACTCAGTGTAGTTACTGTAAAATGTAATAGTTTCGCCAGAATCTGAATAAATTCTGAATTTTAGTTGCATTCTTCAGGTCGGTAATACAGATTTGAATGGCATTTCCGGTCATAACAGAAGATGCAACCCTCTGTTGTGTATTAATTGTACTGTGTCATTCGATGTTTTAAAACTGCTGTAATGTTTGAAACGATTACTCCTGAGTCGCACACACAGATAACAACAGCTTGCAAGCTTGCAGTGTCAAGTGTCTGAGGTTATTTGAAAGGTTTTTGCTAGGGGAGTGCGCTTAGATGGTTATTATGGAGAGGTTTATGCTATTTTGTGAGTTGGTTAACTCTGTGATTACTCGTCAGTCAGATCAGGAAGATTATTTAGCGTCTTCGGTAGTCATAATCTGAAAATCAGAGATATTCAGAAGCCAAATGAGCGCTCGAGTGTGAATGGTCTGGTAAGTGGCGTGACACAATGATGTAATATCACCTTATCTTATAGTTTGCTACGCTATGCGACCAGGAAGTCTATCGAGCCTGTGATTAACAATACGTCAATCAGCAGTAAAGACTAATACTATTTTAGTTAACCACATTCTTCTTCAATGTAAGTGTATGTACGTTCGATACCGATAATTTCATGCAAATAGGAATTGTGTGAACATGAACGCAAAGAACGACTTGTTTGCACCTATTTAAAAAAGCGATGCTTGTGGTGTCCTCAAAGGACTCCAAATCAGGGCATTCGTACGAACGCCAGTTGCGTTTTTATGAAGCTGACATGTAACTACATTACTCTGTAATTTCTGTAATTTCCCATTAAAGACATGGAAGCACTTTATGTTTTTGTGTACTATGAAAAGTAATACTTCCCTTTCGATACATGAATTATTGGAATGAGCTCTTTGATTGTTTCTTTTGGCCAGTCTGAAAGCGTTTTTGGCCCTGTAAGGGTTAAGAAAACATCAGCACCCTCAGGAAGCCAGATTTCGAAGGGCCACATCTTAGGAACTGCTGGTCTGTTCAAAAATATATGTATTTTAACTGTTTTCTTGAGTCAATGAGATCTACAGTACACTGTAGACTAGCAAAATACGTGATGTAGGGTTATTCCACCTTTTTGACAGAGTGCCCCTTGATTACTGAATCAGAAGGCCAGGTCAATGTAACCCTCTTTCATCGTTTTGGAATATGTGAGTTTGGTGAAGTGTGAATAGGCAGGAATGTAGAAGAAACAGGTCTGCTTTTTGGGTACATTGGAAATTTCAAACAGTTGCCACTACAGCTGAATCATTCCTGAACTGGCATGCATAACATTTGGTGTAGAGTGTATGATAAGAAAAAAACCTTCACAGTGAATGCACCTTTTGCTGTACCATGGTATTTAATGTTATTGCTCATTGCATTGTGAACTACCTTTCTGTTGTGAAGGTGTATGCCTGCTGGCCGTGATATGTGGTTGTCTGGCCCAAACCTCTGGGGAAAGCCTGGACTGCCATGGAACTGTTCATAAAAATGGATCCACATCATACTTTTTGAATGGACAGCGCTCTGCAAACTGTGCAACCGAATGGACTGCCAATGTAAGTAAATGCTCTGATGGTGGTAGATCAAACACATATTTCCTGCTGTGAAAAGCTAACGTTTGTCATGGAGTATATTTTAATATAAAATTTATATAAAAATTATAATCTTGAATGTATGGGGTGCGAGTTGTAAATTGTTGAACATTCCATAAACCTGCAAAATTTATGCAAATGTAGCATAGCTGAACATGGGAACATTCACTGTGATTATCAAATGTGACTTAAAACATTGTAAGAGTTTTTACGAGTGAAGGATTCTGCGTAAGTTTTTGTTTTAATCACTGTCATTGTGTTTTACATATATACAGTATGATGTAAATTAATAATATTGATGATACTGTTTAGACACATTTTTCTTTGCTGTTATAGTAGCAGAAGGTGGGATTATGCATGAAAAGAGTGGTATTTGGATTTGAATTTCTGTTTTGTTGGTCGGTCTCTGTTTTAGGGGACAGTGATTGCATATAAGGATGAGGATGAAAGTATAGATAATGACACTGTACTGGACCAAACACCTGCATTCCTTCGGACAAAGACATGCATGGAAAATGTGCAGTACAAGGAGGACTGTCCATCATTACCGGTAGGGGAATTCATTTTTATGTAATTGTCATTTTTTTATATTTCAACATAGACATGCACATACTAGCACACACAATGTGTGCGAAAAACAGTTTGTTGTATATTTGGTGTGTTTGTATTACAAGACGCATGGTATGATGGTATCCATCCATCGAGATGGGGATGTGAGTTTCGTCTGTTGTCATGTCTTTCCGCATCATAACAGTGTATAAAGCAGTGAAGTAGGCCCATGTGTGAAGTGTCCAGCTGCAGCACTGATGCTCAGAGCAATGGTGCTGTCTGTGCTTTTGAATCATATTCTGATTCAGTCAGGGACAAATTTGGCAATAAGACCCACGGGGAAATGCACATTCTCCCTGCACATCTCCCAGGCGGATCGTTTGTTCAGAGCATACTCTTTGTGTGTGTTCTCAGATTGATGGAGGGTGCTGCAACAGTAGCATGGGGCTGGAATCACAATTGGTTGAAAATGAAAAATGGATAAACTAGTTAAGAAAGACAAATTTATTCGTATGCAGTGGTGCGTAATTTTGACTTTGCACTTCATTGAAGTTGGTTGCTGGTCTGTCTGGTTTAACACAGCATGAACAGTTAAGAAAATTCTTAGCACCTGAGTACCTGCAATGACAGTGAGTTTAACAGTGTCTTTTAATATCCATTCATCAGGTCCCCCACAGGACAGTGCTGTGTTCTTGTGAGTACAATAACTTTATTTTGTTTTCTTGTTGAAACATGTTCTTTACTGCTGATACACAACAGACTGCTCTACATGTCATCTTAAAAATAAAACTAGTATAGTGATGTGCACAAAAAAATGCCTTGAGTGTGAATCCAGGACTCAAGTACTACAAAACAGCAGCATCGTTTGATAGGAAGAATCTAAATGTTTAGCAATACGGTTGAGTCACAGCTGCACCGCAAACACTTTGCTTATGTCAACATTTATTGTGCCGATTGTAAAATTAACAAGAAATCCCATTTCCTAGGTCCACTCATGTGACCCACTTTGCATTTCTCTTGAGGGAAATGAGGTCTGATAGGACTGAATGCGTTTGTACATCTTACAGGTGACTGCAGAGTTACGGACAGACACTCTACTGTAACCCAAAGCACGGAGATCCCCACAATCACCTCTCCAGGTCCAGGTGGGTGTTATCATTTATGTTGTCATGCTGGTTTTTTCTCTGCTCAAAGCTGAATTACCCTCTTACACTCCCAACACTGCAGGATCTGTTACAGTTCCACAATTTCATCTTAAAACTAGGACTATCAGTAGATTACAAAATAATTAATCTCATGATGTGCTGAAATTAATTGTGATGAATTATAATTTCCTGCTTAGTAAGAATATTTCTCATAAATTCAAGAATATTCAAATTTGGCACCAAATCAACAATCAATTAATGTTGAATAAACACAAAGGAAGCATATCAAATCAAATACTGATGTGAAATACCATCTTTCTACTCGTGAACACAAAAAGTAACAGCCTGTGAACTACAGTAAGTGTATACCATTAAGGCCCTAAAAGACAATATGTGTAATTAAAACTTTCCGTTTAGAAATACATCTTTCTCTGTCTCCAACTCAGCTCCCAGGATGTGGATGTGGTGTGATGTTGTGCACACATTTGTGCAATGTCATCATAATTATTAGTGTAATTGGTCTAATACAGTGTTAAGCATTTCAAATTAATTGGAAAAGGTAGCACATCCTGTCTTTGGCGCTTGTATTGAAGCACCTAAATCAGAGAATTATTTGATGATACCATTGTTAGTTATTCCTCTCAGTCCCTGTTTGTGTCTCCTCGGGAGACGGTGGTCCCCTGATCTCCGTCTTTTCAAAAGGGTGTTATATTTTGTACATCTGATTTTTCAGAGAGGACAAAAGTTAATTTTAAAAAGGGAGTTGTATTGTTTGGTCGTTTGTTGTAGTGTTCATCTCCCCATCAAACACAGTGCACTGTGGCTGATTATTAGCAGAAAAGATTAGATAAATTGACCATTGACACCTTGCACTGGCTGTGGTTTCTGTGGTTTTGACAGGCAAATGTCGAAACATCATCTTGCTTATCAGACATGGTTTTTGGCTGGCTAAGGGGTGTTATGATTTATCTGGTGAAAAGCTCATACAGTTGGATATTCAAATTGCATGATTTTCCATTTTAACCACATATTGGGAGAGTGCGTTTACCACTTCAAAACCAATCCATTAGATGTAATTGTGGTGTGCATCATACCACCAAAGACCTGTGAGGGTGTAGGGGTAAAACTGGACAGGAGCTAATACACTAATATACAAATTGCTTTGAGCTGTCAGAAAATCTGCCTTCTCTACACATGTAATCCTGCTTGGCTAACAGTGCAGCAGAGGGAAAGCATAATGTACAATATACAAACCTGAATGTACAGTTGAGGCCCAGGCCCTGTACCAAGCAGGTTTGAAGAAGAGGTGGGATTAGTGCCCATGAGAAAAAAAGTGTGTCGTCTTTTAATCATTGTACCTTCTGCTGTATGTTGCGATGGTTTGATGGTTTGTCACACCAGTCCCAGCTTGGTTCCCAGACACTGTTGCACTTCAGCAGCAGTGACCACTATATGAATATTTTGATGTAGCTAAGAACACTTAGCTATTTTGCTCTCCGTGCCATATTGTTGTGTCTACATCAAAAATAACATTATTTTATACGGACTAATTTATACAGTACTTGATGATTTTTCATTCAGCCTTTTTTGCAGTTTTTGTTGTGCTTTGAATTTATTGTATAATTTCCTTTCACCTCCCATCCATGCAGGGGCATGGTTGTGACCGTGATTGTCGTCGTTGTCATCCTTATCCTAGGATGCTTCTTCGCTGCTTTTTGGCTGTGGAAAAAACGCAGGAGGTATGTATTAAGGGATAGTTTTATGAACAATTATATTAACAAGGTTAACACAACTATCATAATATTGTGCACATCTGTATGAGGTATGTCATTCTGTTTACATACAAAAATGGTATAGATTATATAATATTATATTATTGCTGTATGTTCATTTAGTACTCATTTTCTCTTGGAGAAATCAAACTGGTCAGCGGAGGGAGAAACCTGAGGCAGTAGCTTTCCTTACCACTGGATGATTTCACTGAAAGTTCCAAGTTTCACAGCAGTGGCCTCAAGGCAATTTTATTCTCTGTATTTACAGCCTAATGTTATCATTCTTCCACAACACACTTTTCTACCCAAAATTGACATATGTTGTATCATTATTGGTCTTCGAACAGTATCTTTCAGCTGAAAAAGTCCATTTTATACTAGAGTGGTCCTTTTAATCAACACGCTATCTCTAAGGAGATCATTTTCTTGTCTGTTGTAGCGATATAGTAAATTCTTTATCAATTGGTGTTGACTTTGCTCTTATATTTCTCTCAGGTGGTGTGCTGGAGTACAGAGGCCAGTGTATGCATAGGTTCCTCTCCAGGAAGCTGTTGAGTTCAGTGGTAATCCAGCACCCTGCTGTATCACTGACATCAGCCCAGTGTCTTATGGGGCCATTTGCAGTGGCTCATCTGGCAGCATCCAATCACATTCCTCAAAATCTTGAAAATATGCCTTCTTTAACCACAGGTGGCCTTTAAGTAGCCTACTCTTCCTAGTTTTGTCTTTTTAAACTTATGTTCTCATTCTGACTTTTCTATCTTCTTTTTTTGTGAAGTGAATGATTAATTTGCATTAATTACTATGACTTGTTTTTTTTTTTTTTTAATTTTTCCTCAGAAAAAAATACACCCAAAGAATCAAATGAACAGTCACAGGCAGGTCTAACAAAGTAGCAAGTGGTAGTAAGCAAAATATACGAAGGGCATTATATTTAAAATGTGTAAGATTAAATATAATATACGCTATATACATATATTATTTTTGTAGGTATAATATATATTTAATGTATGGTGCTATGTATTTATTATATTTATACAAAAAATATTTATTTATTTTTTATTATCTTTGGTAATTCCCTACATACCCACTCCACCCATCTATAATCTTATTATTTTGTTATTAACTTAGTACAATTACATACAGTGATTTGGGCCTAAAGTTTTAAAGATAGCTATGTTGGATAACTCAGAAATGGAGTGACAAGTGGTGACTTGTCTCGTTGATAACTAATAGGAGATGGCACAATCAAACCGTGCCCTGTTAGCAGCCATCCCATGCGGAGGTGAATACTTTTACAGTGAACATGACATGAAATGGCTTGCTCAACATTGTGAAACCCTATAACCGATAAGTGTTTCTGAGACTGTGAAACATGGTGCTGTTGTCTCAATAGCTTGTGTTGAACAGTGCATGTACAGTCATTTTGATTCTGTTTTGCAGGTATTCCACAGGGAGCTGCTGGCATGCAGTTTCCGGGTGGAATTGGGGAATGCTTTCTGACTGGCCGTAGGTATGCCTCAGTGAGGGATCTCTTTACTGGAATGTGACATACTGCAGCAGGCATTGCCTTACCAGGGACATGGTGGCTCAGTCATTAGTCAGATTTGCATGAGTAAATGACTCCTGCTTTCTTTGGATATTGTTTGTTTTAATCTCTGCTCTGTCCTCCTATGGTTGATATGATTGGTTTAAAAAATCCTGCTTATCCATAAAAAGTGGGCAGGGTTTTTAGTTGTGAGCTGAACTGTTTGTGCAAGACATATAGCTTGGCATGTGAAAAGTGGCCTTATTGAGTTCTGGGATTGTAAAATAGTATTTATGTTTATATATATACAAATCAATACAAGCAAAAATAATGATGTATTATTATTATTATTATTATTATTATTATTATTATTATTTTTATCAGGTTTATAATTTTGAATCCAGTGAATGGAAATGTCTGTAGTATAGACTGGAGTTCAGCTGTGAAATTTTCATGCTGTGGAAGATGAAGTCTCTATGCTGTACCAGTGTGTGCACAATGAGTGAATAGGTCCAGATGCAGTGGTGGTTTGTCTAAAGTAGTTGGTGAAAGAGTGTAATTTGTTAGCAGTAGTCAAGAATCCAGCTTCATCAATCAAGTCAATCAAGGACAGAGCAGCCACTATCAGAAGCAGAGACCACTTGAGTAACTGCTCTGTTGTTCCCTTGGCGAAGTCTCTCACTAATGTGTCAGGGAGGGACACAGTCAGAAGTACTTTGTGGTGTACACTGCAGTTTTTATGTGCTATACTTTCCAATATTTAATTTTGTTATGAGTGTTGGAAATATTACACATGATGGCAAAGCATCCCATTAATTGTGTTATGGTAGAATTTGCCATTAAACATGACTTCATCCCTCTGAGATATCTACCTCAGGTATGAAATCAGTTATTTCCTCCTACTACAGGCTATCAGTTAATGGATTGACAATAACAATAGTAATTTAGGAGGAAACCACAAATGTTGTATACGTTTCTGTAATTCATTACATGTATACATAAGATTAATGAATAAATGTAACAAATGGCTTGCGCAGCTTACATTTTTACACACAGTCCATGTATACAGCTGGATATTTACTGAAACTATTTTAGGTGACGTACCTTGCACAAGGATACATTGGCAGTGCTCTAGGTTGGTTGGAATTACAACTTCAGACCCTCTGAGTTTAAAGACCGGATTCCTAACCATCACACTACACTGCCACCTTATCATTCTCAAATAATATGACTTGCCAGATATGGCTTGAGATGTTTATTAGCCATTGTGGTCATGTTTGCTGAAAACTGGGATGTCTGCTGATGGCTGATGCCCATCGACTGCAGGCTGGTGTTGACTAAACTGTCAGCAGTTTATTCTCATTGAAAAATCCCGTTGGCTTTGGTTTCACATAGAAACCAACTTCTGCCATAGTCTCAGTCCAAAATGTTAAATGAAGAGAATAATTGCCTTTGTTGGAAAGGGGATTTCTATCAACCATTCAGGACAGTGTTCCTGGTAACAGATGAGTCTCATCACAAACTTAAGGCCTGGGTTTAACCAGGGTATAAAAATCTGCACTGAATTCAGGCAAAGTAAAGAAGCCCTGATTTTCATGTACTGTGCTGATCACGCCATGTGGATGGCATACCATTCCTTAGCCAGGGTCTGTTTTTATATTTTAATGCCCCTCTCGGAGAAAGGCCGTGCATGGCCGAGAATGTGTGGTGTAAGAAGTGGGGATGATCACCCTTCACCCAAGCATTGCTCATGCCGAGGTTCATAACACTGTAGTGATCAGGGCGCATGTGTTCAGTCTGTGAAAAGCTTGGGCTGAGCTTTGTTCCATTATTATGGGCCTCAGTTAGAGCTGAATCTGGTCTGTTGTAATCATTGTTCGTGCCTCTGTTCTTTCCCATGTGTTATCCTCCCCTTAACAATAGCAGATTTCCCCAAAACTCCCTGGCTTTACATTGGTATCGAGATGCAAGGGGAAATGACCCTGCTTAGCTGAGAGGACTTACGTATTCTTACTGACTGTGTGCAACATGATAATGTCAGTGGATATACTATGAGTAATTACCTCTTAATCAGGAAACTGAATAGCTTTGACCAAAGATGCAAGTGCTTGAGTTAATGGTATTGGATATATTTATAACTTTTTAGTCTGGTTTTTGGGTTTCAGTGTTGAGCAAGCACACATTGTCTTGGTTGCCAAGATTCGTTAAACCCCTGATGCATTATTTATTCAGATTTAAAATATATTTGAATATACTGAATTTTATAGACATAAATATTAAACAATAATAGATAACACATATATATATATGAAAATATATTTGTGACTTGTTCTGCATTTTGTTAGTGGAAAAATCACATGCATCCCTACACAAATCTCAACATTCCATTATCATAATCTCCAATCTTTGACTAATTCAGAAGAATCCATGTAACCTGATAGCATAAAATTTGGAGCTTCTGCTATTTCTCTTTTGTAAAAACAACTCAAAGTAATATCATATTCATATCTCATATCACAGCTTTACACACAGTTTCTCTCAGAGCATCATGATTATGTGTGCCTGTGTACTTTTAGTGTTTCTATGTATAACTGATGACACCTGGGTCTGTCTGTATAATCACCACTCTAAAAAGAGACAATGTTCTGAAAAGTGCCACTTTAACACTATATGCACTTGTCAATGTAACAATAAATAATGAAACTTGGAAGATGTGCTGTGCATGGGAGGTTTTTTTTGTTCCGACTGAGATGCTGCCTTTACATGTCAGGGTTTTTACATTACGTCTCAAAACATACAGTACCAGTCAAAAGTGTGGACACACCCACTGAAAAGAATATATTTCTCTTTCTTACAGCCATTTTCACCTAAAGGGTTATGTTAAAATAACAAAGATTTATTTCTTACATAAATATAAAAAGTCAAGTGTATGTCCATGCAAAATGTGGGGAAAGAAGGTATTTTGAGCCAGTACCCCAGTTTTCTGGTTCTGCTTTAAGTATCACAAAGATGTTATAGGTACAAAATACTAACAGAGTGTTTGCAAAGTGATTGCTGATGTCACAAGCACCATATTATCCTGAAAACCTTCTTTCCTAGTGTAAACACCTGAGATAATGATTTATGTCATAACAAGGTAGAGTGGATACCAAGGGACCTATTTGGTAGCAAGCTTTTGATTTTTGTTGTAATAATCAGTGATATGGCAAGAAAAGCTAAACTTTGCAAAGAGAAATGTCAGTCCATAATTACTATATGGACATGCTGGCCAATCAGTCAGGAAAATCAGAAAAACTCTTGAGTTTCTTCAAGTGCACAGGTCAAAGCAATAACACACTTAAATTAAACTGGCTCTTACGAAGATCGCCCCAGGAGAGGAAGACCACGTGTTCCCTCTGCTGCAGATGAAAAGTATATTTAATTGGAGTCATTAGCCTAGAAATCGCCAGTTACAGCACCACAGATTAAACCTGAAATAAAGGCTTCACAGAGCTCTAGCAGCAAGCACATCTCAACATCAACTGTTCAGAGAAGATCAAGTCTTTCTGGTAGAATTGATGCAAAGAAACCTCTTCTGAGAGATGTAAACCATATGAAAAGATTGGTAAAAGGTTTGGGGAAAAAGATCACAACCAGTGGACACCAGAGCAATGGAACTCTGTTCTTTGGTCAGACCTGTCCAAATTAGAAATTTTAGAGAAGCATATCCATTTTTGTATGGATATGCCACATTCAGGCGCCATTCGCCACAGGAAGTGGCCAGCAAATTTTTCTATGACGTAGGTCTGGGTCACAGACCAGTATTAATTCATAGCAGTGTGTGAAAGCTTTCAATATTACCCCACTTTCATTGAGCGAGTTCCTACATTTTTTTTTCTGGGGGGCCATTTTTGTATGGATACGCCGCATTCAGGCGCCATTTATGACAGGAAGTGGCCAGCAAACTTTTGTATGACGCCACAGATAGTTGCTTTAAAACTTTTCCATGACAGATATCTGGTCTCTATTTCTGATGATTTACAATTTAGGTCCTCAATTTATTCAGTTTTACTTCACTTTCATCATGGTAGTTTGCGATACCAAACACTTTGAGGTCTCTTCAATTTTACTGCCTAAGGAAGACATATAATCATTTTGAATCAAATCTGTCTACAATGTATGCTTTATGGGTTTTAATTAATATGCAGTTTGTGTAAATGTTTACATATGGGCATCCATTTTGCTTCAAACTGCTGTAAAAAAATAAGAATTTGTACTGTACACGTTTGAACTTTTATTTTGACATTCTCATTTGTTTCTAAAACCGGAAGTTTTATTTTCTTAAATTCTCTGGGTGCACGCTACTGCGGAACTTTTTGCCCCTGGCAGTTACACATTGGCGAAATTGCTTGGCAGGTAAGAGCCTCAGGACAAGTTCATAGCTACTTCTCAAACAATTTTGTGCAATTCAACGCACATTAGCCATTTAAAACAGGACATTCATTGAGCGTTTCCGTGATTTTGGGGAGTTAATTGAGTTAACGTTACTTGTTAACTTAGCTATCCTAGCTAACGTTAGTTAACGAATGAGTATTTTGTACATCTAGGTATTTTGAATCTAATCTTATTGGGAATTCTAGGTGGTACGATATCTAGTTATGGATGTACCTCATTTACCGTGGGTTAGCTCAATGATGTACGATTGCTTGACACGACAATAACGTCGTATTTCGTCTGCTATTTATTTAATCGTTGCTGTACGTTAACGTTATGTTTTGTCGATTTAACGGTTTAAGCTGGGTCTGGTTTAATTGTTACTGTAAATGTCGCTGTGACGCAGCCTCTATTCCTTAGCACTGGCTTTGAAACGTGCCTCTGTTTACATAGGGACTTTCCCTACTAAAACGTCATTGTGAAGAGAATTTGTATTGTGGAATGGCTACAGTAAAGTTATTTAAGAATGAAACCCTGGTATGTTGTCAGCATATTTCATCCATAGTCCTGAATCTTCTCATGATCAGGGTCGACAGACAGAGCATCCTCATCAGGGACATGCTGTAAATGCTTAAATGCTGTGTTACTAATACTTAACTCAAGCTAAAACTTGTCTTTGAAATTATGAATTTCATGATAAGTTGTTTTTGAGGTTGTTATTTTTTGTTACACTAACAATGCGTAACTTTTATGCGTTTGTATTATACAGTTCAAATACATGCAGGGTCACAAATAATAAATTTTCTATCTTGTTTGCAGAAAATATCATGGCTGCAAATATTTCATTTACCTGTACAGACATCAAAACTGCCAATGGAACATACATGTATAAGGTGCCTGACACTACTCTGGGACGACAGGTGGACTCCATCTGTGAAGCGAAGTGGTATTTTCCTGTAAGCCAATCAAAAATAATTTCCTTTTGCAATGTTTACTCGAAAGCTACTTTCTCTGATACAGGAAACCCTAACTGTTGAAAAATCGCAATTATGTAGCAAAGTGGAGGGAGGTAAAAATGTGAAAATGGTGGAAAAATGTGGTGCACAACTGTCAGGACTCCATCTAGCTCATTTCATTCAATTCTATAACTAGTGATTAGAAGTTATTTTGGGCAAGTTGAAAGCATCAATTCACACAATTTATGAAAATATCACACATTTAATTTTTGTTGGCGCTTTTGCTAGAGGACAGCAGAGACTGTGTAGGTGAGGCAAGAATATTTGCTCATTTTGAGTACACCATTGTAGTACTGATTTGCAAAATGCTGATGTGCAGACAGCAGTTACCAACAGCAATCTGGCAGGTGTTAATTGATGGCAGAAACAAGGAAGATGAAAGATGTGGAAAGCAGCATCGGCATTCTGTATTTCTCTTTCTCAGAATGGGACTGTGTTAGCGACTGCTCCGCCAGACCCTGAATACATGGACCCTGCAGTGTCAGTCGATAAATGGAGACTCCTCGCCAACCTCTGTCTGGATGAGCTGCTGTATCGAGCGGATTGCCTTTCTGGGGTAGGGTGCAAATTAGGGAAATATGCTACAAAAGAAAAAAGTATAACGCATGAAGGATAGGATTTTTGCCTACAGGTGAAATTTTTTTTGCCTGCTGTGTTTGATGTGTTGTTGGTTTTTACACCACAGTTAGTGGAAACGGTAAATCATAAATCAAGCTCACTTTGTGGTCAAGGATTCTCTGAAAAGTTAGTTTTCTAGGGAAAGTAGGCTCCAAGATTTTGCTTCGTGGTACAGCCCGGGACTCCTTTTTAAAACAGATTATAATCTCAATGGAATTATTTCCTGGAAAAGTAAAGGTGAAATAATAAAATCTCAGTATCAATAAATACCACAGTGCCAGTACATGTATCATTATACAAAATACATTTTTCAACTCCTCTGAATGGATTTTTGAAGCACATAAATAACAACAACCATTGTTACAATAATATTGGTTGAGATGAGGTAATTGTTGTCACGGTAGTGTCATCTTTTCTTGTCTACAATTGTCATTAGTGATGAAAATATTAATGATAATGATGGTGGTGGCCTGGCAGTAATTCTGGTATCTTGTGTATCTGCTAGGCAATTTCAACTCTTGGCAGTATATTTTCTGTTGTGTATTTAAAAACCTTGTATCTCCATTTTTATTGTTTTTGAGTTTGATGCATGAAAGAAGTGATTGTATCATCAGTTATGTGCTGTCAGTCTTTCATGGTTATAAGTATTATGGTGTAATTTAGTAATACTTGTTATCTACAATGGTCTGATTCATTGATTTAATGTTTTGCAGACATCTGAGGTGGTGAATTTCCTCTGTAAGTAAAGTTCATTGTTTTACAAACCATTAAGGCATTGGGTTTATTACAAAGTCACAAAATGCCATTATTAATATACCAAATTAAATGTGAGATGATACAGTCATGCAGTTTAACAATATTCTTGATCCTAGTAGCACATAATAGGTTTCTTTAAGGAAAGTAGCCGTAGAAGTGTTGAAAGTGTGTGTCATAAGAATGCGTAAGCAGTGAGTATGCTGAGAGTGAGGTGTTCCCATTTGTGTTCTAGCCCATGACCCTGCTGTGATTGCTCATAGTGGTGAGTATAAATGCTCGTCCTTTACATGTACACAGATCTGATTTGTGTGCCAAGAAAAGCTGTGTTTGTAATAATGAAATTCAATGTTTTGTCATGTGGGGAATGATAAAAAAAAACCTGAAGGCCAAGATCAGATATAAGCCTGATATGGGGAAAAGTAAGATATTACTCTGTTCAAGATGGCATGTTGAAAGGTAGCCGTAGTTTTCATTTGGTGTAGTGGTCTCAATCTGGGTGCCAAAAGGGGCCCATGTTTGTGCTGTCTAAACAGAACTGTTATGTCATCAACCATAGCTTACCCTGTGTTTTCTAAAAGCATACATATATCTTGATTGAGTAACTGAACCAGTTAAGGAAGCATTAAATTGTTGAGATGTCTATTGTGTCACAAATCCTCAATGCTGGACATGTGAAATGATAACATGGCACTCCAGAAATAGTGTTTGGTTCCTCCTGGATTATTTTTTGTACCATATTTACTGTAAACCCCTCAGTTTAATTCTTGCTCTTCCCTCCTTTATGTGTTTCTCCATAGAGCGTATCCATGCATTTTTGGCTGTTCCCTTATTCTTTATCTTTCTGGTCATCCTCCTGATTTGTGTGCATACGAAGAGAAGGAGGGCTGCTAAGGGGTGAGTGCTTTTTAGCCTGGTGGGGGCCATACTGAGAACATCATTTGTCTTCCACAATGTCAAATCTAGCTTAGATAGCATCATCTCCCATGGAATGTCTTTTGAGTATCATTGAGGTGCCATCAACTATAATGTTATTAAATATAAGGTAATTTTTTTATTTGCTTATTTGAGGCCCTTTTTTTAGGATGAGTCAAATGGTATATATCTTTGTCTGGTCTCTTAAATCACTGCATGCATTTGTGTAGTTCAGGTATTCAGGTGTAAAGGCAAATTCTGCAATTGCAGGCGTGTGAAAGGGATTGAAACATGCAACATTCTGGGTACCAGGCAAGATCCTGAACCACAATCAAGATGCATATCACTTTGGTAGAGGTAGAGGTCAGCACAGAGCAGCCCTAAAGGGTCATGGGGTGACACATAGAGTACAGATACAAGCCCTGAATATACTGAAGTCTATGCTGTAATGGCACAGGCCTCTCCAGAGGGGTGCAGTACCCACTGAAACAGCTGTTTTCCTTGTTGAGGGAGCGATATATGCAATTACCATGGATTTATTCCTTGTTAATTGTTAGTTGTACGCACAATTTTTTTTCTCATTTTTCATTTTGTATTTGTATAATTGTATGTGATTTTACAGTAGTTTATTATTAATGAGGCAATGCCAAACCATTGGTTAAATACATGATTAAACAAAGAGAAGCATGCAACTTATTATAAGTATATGTAGTTGGTCACCTCATCACACTTAGTGTATGAAGTTTTTTTGTATATGACTGTTTTGATTTGACATCAGTTGAATATTTAATTTTAGTTTTGTGGTCTTAACCCCACTCAGATCCAAAGCTAGTGCTGTCTGTAGGGGCCTGGTACTGCAAACATTGATAGTAAGCTGTTAACTCTTGTGCCCCACCCCCCCACAATCTTCTCTACCCTGACAGGGAAAAGCCAGGCTCTGGAGATGCCATGCTCGAAAAATCCTCCAGCAACCACTCTGACGCGGGAGACGTATAGACAGACCAGTTAACACAGGCAGGGTGGGGATGTGGGGCTGCCTTCACTTCAGGGCTCAGTGTCTGAATTCTTCACTTTTTTTTTTCTTCTTGCTTTCTTGCTTCCTTCCTTCATTGTCTACATCTGTCACAGTGTTTTATCAGACCAAATATCAGGCCATGCTGCCAATTTAATTTTAATATCAGGTTATTTTGTCTGTATTCCTGTTCTCTGCTGACTTTTATCCACTCAGGCAATTTTGTATCCCACCAAATTATTTTGTGGCCTTAAAAGTATCTTAAGTTATAGTGGATGTAACTGAAAGAATAGTAAGAAATATATTAAATGAAGTTATAATATAACTTGGTTATATTATACTTGGTTAAATGCTTAACCTAAGAATGAATGATATAATAGAGCTCTTATTATATGATCTACATTTATGATTATATAACATGGTCTATGCATATATAGTTATTATATTGCTCAGTTATTGTTATGGTCACATGGTTATATATTCAGAGGGCTAGCAGTAGGTTTCCACTGGTACCGTACATGCAGATGGTTGAGGGTACATGACCACATAAGGTTATTTGCTTGATGTTCCTTCCTTCCTTGAATCAAGTAGGCAACATCATGCAGATGTGTTGAAGTATCTAATATGCAGTTTAGATTTTCTAATACATGCATTGGGCCAGAAAATTAAAAACTAAACTCACTCGGATTTTGAATTCGGAAGGACAACAGTTATGTATAAAGACATATGTTTTTATAAATTTTCTCAGAATGAGATTTATCTTATTTTGTAGTTGAGTTATTGATATATTAATCTTAAATATGACCATAATTCTGGGGAAGTGAGACTACTGTATCTCCAATAACTCCAACAATGGTACATAGGAAGAAGGCTGCAGAGATTGTTGGGTTGTTGTATTTTGATCCTGGAAAAGAGGGGCCATAACAGCACTGGGAATCCTGATGATGCATTGATTAGCTTGTCTTCCATGATTTATCTAACAGGACTTGTCAGGTAACTGTTGTGACATGAACACCTGTGCAGTCCCAGTAGTTCAGTCCCACAAACCCTCTAGGCTTTTACCTGACCAGGTAGCTTGAGTCAATATCCAGATTTATATGAAAAGATGGGCTTTTCTCAAAATTTCCCAACACACCTCCACCCTAGCTTTTGATGGTACAAATTTGCCATGTACTGTGTGGATGCTTCAAGTGCTCTGCATTGAAAATGAATGGGAGTGTCATAATGGCCACTCTCCCACAGTGCCAGTGAAAGCGTACTGTAACCTCATAGTGGTATCAACTGTAATTCTGTCACATACCCATCTATAATATAATGCAATTATAATATCATTATAGTATAATTATATATAAAATATATTCTTTATAATCTGCACAGTGGATGTGCAGATTATCTATACTGTAATATACTGTAATATTACCATTAATAGTTTTTATACCTAAAATTTTAATATAAACATGTATAGAAATATGCAGCTTACATTTCATTCTGAATGGAGGTTGTTCAGAACTACTAAGATGCTCGTAACCTGGAAAGTAATGTAAAAATACACCAGTTTTGAATGATTTGAGTCCCCTCCTGGATGGATTCTTTCCTGTTAGTTGCTGCTTCAGTCTAATCAATTATTAAACCACCTGTGAGCAAAATATTTATTTGTTTTTCTGTGTCACATTGGTGACTGCCTACTTTTCTCTGGCCTTTATATGATGATTTTGTCATGTTGTATTTAGCAGAAGTTTTTGTGTTGATTTTTTTATGAATTTGAAATATGATTAATTTTTAATTTCATTCTATTACCATTAAGGACAGTGATCTCATTGTTGATCAGGTGTGATTGCATTCCGTCATTCCAATTGCAGTTTGCAGCATATACAGATATGATGGGCAAAATGTAAAAACAGAATATATACATATATAAACACATTAAAATCTTTATTATGCATACAAGTATTTAGATATATATACCTTGTCACTTATGTTTTAAATGAGTATGACAACCTGAAATAATGGCCCTCTTTTTTTTTTTTGTATTTTCAAATAAACCCTACCCATTCATAGATTTCCATTCATTTAAAAATCTGCAAACAGCCATCAGAGACCAATGACAATTTTGAATCAAATGACATTTCAAGATGACATTTCAAAATCAAGAAACATGGAATTTGTTGGCTGCTGTAAAATGTGATTCACTGTATTCTGTGCTGTACTGTACTGTACATTAATGCTTGATTACAATAATGCATTTCGCTTATTAGTAGAAAATTGTCTTTGCAATGCTTCATTGAGCCTTAATTCTGCTAAATAAAATCATGAACTATGTGAAGTTCTAATACTGTGACAGGATTGTGCTGATTTTCCAAAGCTGTACTATAACTATGATACTGGACATACAAACGCTTTTCTGCCCCGACTCATTTGTGACTCATTGCACTTATTCATATTCACTCCTGGATTACAGATGTTAGTGGGCAAATGACTTTGTGCTCATTATTCACTCTTTTCAAAAGGCACTTTGGATGGACCTTGAGCTCTGTAGTTTCTTTATCTATAATGTGTCATCATGAATGAGGTAGAATCATTAACAGTTCGTCATGTAGTTATTTAGTTTATTATGTCTTTACCATATTTTACTGGCTATTGATATTAACCAGTCCTATCAGGCATTGCAGCTATGTGAGCCTCCAGCATCCTGACTTCTCATTGTAGAACTGCTCCAGCTGTATCACTGACACCAATCCCAGTCCTTTAAACCTTGCTTACATGACATTGATTCAATTACTGGTGGAAATCAATGTGTTATTAGATTTGTTATCGACTTGCAGTCAATGACTGATCCAGTGCTGCCCATTTCTCAAATAGGTCCACTCTCAAGGGCTGTCGCTGACAGTCAGCTCTGTGAGTTTATTGCTGTACATCAGCTTTACTGTTTACTACCAATCATTTAACAGGCAATCATGTTGCAGTTAACATGTAGCAATAGCTCCTCTCTCCTTCTACAGATGTGTCAAGATTGCATTACCTTATCTAAGGACCCATTTTCAGTCTCCTTTGATTTTCCATCAACAAGAGGTAAGAATGTGCTGTAGCTCTTAGTGTGTAGGGTTACACTTCTGATATGAGGTTTGTTTTTGAAATAAGTAATACCTTTTGCATACCCTGTAATTTTGCTTTATCTCATATAGCTTCTGGAGCATATTTTGTCTTGACATGTTGTATGTAATGTGTAAAAACAAATGACATTGAAGCACAGGGTTGTTTAACATGGTGCACCATTTTCAAAAGGGACAAAGTTTTTACAGCATTCCCAACATGGTAATAGAATAATTCCCCTAGGAAAAAAACCAAAAATGTTTACATTCACAAAAGTAATCCATGAGTATTGTTTTGAGTAATACAATGAATTACATTACTGATTACTTTCTTGGTCATAATGTTTGTTTTTAGTAACTCATTTAGTCTCGGGAACACATTTCGTCTTGGCTTTTTCTAATTAAAAACCTTTTTCAACCAATTTATAGTAACAATGAGGAAATTACCAAATGTTCTGTTGTCTGATTTTATATTTCAGGTTAATTTAAGGTTAAGGACCAAAATGGAAACTACTTGATGTTAAACTTGAGACGCAGGGTGTGACTCTGTGTGACTCATCCATGGTTTCAAAGACTTATTCTAACACTTAAATATTATACCTCTAGGACACAAAAGGATAGCAAGCACCTGAACTCATCACCACTTTATGCTAGACCTGAAACCCATGCGGTGATTCTATGTGACTCATTCTTTGTTACAAATCATAATTCCAACATTTTAATATTGTACTTCTGTAGAGTGCTGAGATGTTCTTATTAAGGGTTAACAGCACCATAAATAGCACAAATAATCAATTCAGTTAATTAAATTAATCTCTCATCAGTATTCATACAGTTGGCAGTCTTGTTATTGAAGGAGAAATCATTGCTGCACTTGAATTTTGGAGAAGATAAAGAGCAGGACTTTCATGTGATCTATTTTTATTGATGCACCACTTATCCCATATGACAATTGAGATCCCTAAACATGGCATTTTTCCAGATCTCTGATGGGTGGTCACATGTTTAATAAGGCTGGTTGGCCATCTTTGTCCATTTGTAGGCTCAGCCACTGGTATATTTTTATTAGGCTATCTTTGAAAAACCTCCCTCTTATTTGTGTGTCTATATTACACAGAAAGTTGGAGGCCAGTATAGTCTAATGTCTGAAGGTTCACTCCTGTTGACTGTCCCCAAAGCTAGGACACAGAGATGGGTAGGACATTATTTATGATCTCTGAACCCAACACATGGAATAGCCTTCAGAAATATTAGAGACTAAAAAATCTTGTGCCTCTCAATAATTTCAAAACAGTTGTGAGGGCTATGGAAAGTGATTCAATAGAAAATGTTCATTGCTCTGAATGTGCTTTTCATTGTATCTGCGTTTCTGTTGTTTCTGCCTTTCTCTTGCTCTCTCTCCCTCTATGTTTTATGTTTTGGATATATGATACTATGTTCAATTTGTGGTTTTATATTCCTTGTAACTTCATATGCTACTGCCTTCTTGGCCAGGTCTCCCTTGTAAAGGACGTTGTTGAATCTCAATTGGACTATGGTTAAATAAAGGGTAATAAATAAATAAAAATTGCAATAAGTGTATTACCTTTAAAAGGCTTAAATTGGATATTTATAAATTGTTATATTCTTATTGTATATATATTTTATGAATTTTAAATTGCATATTATTTTATCATATTTGTTTCTTTAGTATAATGTGTTGTAATGTTTTCCTTTACTTTTTGTTGTTTAATATATAAAACAATAAACATATCAATTAAAAAGAGGTATTCAGGATGGTTATATTTTCTGAAATGAAAACCAGAAATTTAACACTTACACTTTTTTCCCATAAAGCCAAGAATTTAACTAACTGGATTTGCTGTGTGGACTTGGGTTTGCTGCATGGTGTATCTTCATGAAGGAGGTAGAATCTGACCACATGGCAAAAATTGCTACAAATGAAGCCCTTAAATGAATAACTTTGGTCAGATTCATTTCAGTTTTTATTAATTCAGTTATGACATGTGTGAGTGTGTTTGAGAGAGAGAGAGAGAGAGAGAGAGAGAGAGAGAGAGAGAGAGAGAGAGATGCATTGGCTCATGACCCTACTGTTCATACTTTGTGCAAAACTGTGACCTCTACGTCTATTAGGTTCCTTCGTCATTAGAAAAACTTATTCATTATAACTAGGTTATTTATGTCATTATAAAGTGTCATAATTTATGTGGTTTTGTAGTTCACACCAATGTCATACTTTTTAAATCAGTTACTGAGCATATTACAAATACTGCAGTCTGAAAAATGATCTCCGTAGAAATGCAGTACATTCAAAGTCACAGGAAAGAATTCAGCTGAACATTTTATGAACTGAGTGAAAAAACTGGATATGTTGACATTAGTTTTCTGTGTAGTAACATACTGTGGAAGTGTGAATTTAATAAACATATCATATAACTTCTTACATGATTTATATATTTTGTACTTTTATAGTCAATACCTTTATGTTTATACAAATATTCTGTATTTCTAAATTTGTCATACTTTCCATATACAATAAACCCATTTACATTAGACTCTGTGGATTGTTCTTGTTTTTTTTTTGGGAATCGGTGAACAAGTGTGGAGGGGTCACTCAGCCCATCTGGCCCAGACTGAGATTATTTATCCCATAGTACAATTCAGTGTACATGAAAATAGAAAAACAACTAATGTCGTTATGAGTATACATTAAGGTTTGGAGTTTTTTTTTTCTTTCAAGAAAAGAAATACTGCTAAAACAAGATATGACTTCAGCTGTGAAATGGTTGAGTCAAGTCTCTTCACGAGTGGCCTTTCACTGGTGTTCCCAAAAATTACTTTTTTTCTCCAAATTTGGAACGTCAGCTTGGTTATATTTCCTAGGCAGTACCAATACAGCCATAACCTCTGTCAATTCTCGATCAACACATTCACGGGAAAAGACCTACTAGGTCCGGTAAGTCAGTCCAAATGGAAAAGGTTAAACTACCTCCAGTACGCATTCATGCTCCTTTGGCAGAGAAATGTACTATTATTACCATGAGATGGCACTAGAGGACATAAAGCTAAGGTGCAACGCTTTCAGTAGAAGCTTGAATGTTTTTTTCTGCTCAAATAAACAGTAAAGCCACTTACATCATTCGTTTTATCTTAACGATAATTACATTTGTTTTTACAGTTGCATAATTTGTTGTTACAGTGTCTATATTTTGATTTTAGCAGTGTAAAAACCGTTCAATCTGTAGATTAAGTTGTTGTTTTGATAAATTGACTTTTGGAAAATGATGCATAATTGATCTCTTTTTTAAAAAATGTTTTGTTCTTATGATTTCAGGTGAAATACGTGCTCACAAGATTGCTCCTCTTGACACGCCTCCCCCTCTCCGGTCCCTGTTTCGTCTCTTCCTACTAGGACATTTTGACTATAAACATCCTGTCGATTTAAAAGCAGACGAGCGGGAGGAAGAAGAAATAGGGTCGGCGCCATCTTGTTTGTTTTAGTGTGATCCAGTTGTAGGAGGAGTTGAATAAAATACGATCGCATTAAAGGGAAAACAACAATAAGAGGTCAGTTTGTTACGGAAGTAAATTAATCAGTTCTGAATTGTGAGGTAAACTATAAATTATTTCAATGTGCAGCGACCTTGCATTTTAGCTGAGGTGTTCTATATAGCTATGCAGCTAGATAGCATGTTCCGTTTTGCCCTGTGTGAGTCCATTAGCAAGTTAGCTAGTATAGCTACGTTGTACTGTTTGGGGGTTTCTTTCTGTGTGCATTGTAGTAAGCTTGTTTACGTGATCTATCCCGACATTTTGTAAATTATTAATCTTAGCTACCTAGGTTGTTAACGGTTTGATTGCAGTTGGTGTAGTTCCTTTTGTAAACTTAGCAGCTAGCAAGCGGTGTACTGCTGAATGCCAATGTAGCTAGCTATCGATAGCAAATCCTGTGGGGGGAGACTGTCAGGAAAGTGGCAGGTCGTATTGGCCCTTTTAATTCAGCTATCAGTAGCTAGCTATATGAACATGAAACACTACATAACAACTTTTACTGTAGCGTAAGCTAACTAAACGACTGAAAGAACATGTTTGACAGTAAATTAGGACTTTCGGCAGCGTTGTAAAATTCCCGATTCAGGCAATTTATCAAACCATAGACAGCTAGCTTCAATGCTACAGTGTGAAGTGCATTTTCTTTTGACAGATGGTTGCCAGCACTTGTTTCTGGATACGAAAGTAAATTGCTCATAGGTGGCGAGCAAAATAAGCAATAGTTAAATCATACGATTGTACTGAAACGTGTAAGTCGACGGATTTTACCAGTGTGTTCAATAGTTTTTTAGTAGTTTGAAATATTTAGCTTGAATTGTCCATGGCTTGCTACATAGTTAAAAGCATGGGGTAGTTCAGTGTTTTTTTTTTGTAGTATATATGTAGTTCTTTTGTGCAGTCATTCTCAGGCCATAAAAGTAAGCAATCCTACTCTTACCTTCGAACAAACCACTGAATGGATGTTGTAGTTATTAGTTTTATCAAAATAAAATTCCAGTTATACCCTCCCCTCTATTTCCATGCGTGATGTTTGATGACATTTTTCCTAAACTGCAGGTTTGGCGGTCCCCCTAGCGAGGCGTGAGAAGGAGCGGGGGTGATGTTTTACGCCCACTTTGTCCTCAGCAAACGTGGGCCGCTGGCCAAAATCTGGCTGGCGGCCCACTGGGATAAGAAGCTGACCAAAGCGCACGTGTTTGAGTGTAACCTGGAGAGCAGTGTGGAGAGCATCATCTCTCCGAAGGTGAGGGACCTCCATGTGTCGCACTCTTCAGTGGGGTATTTCGGATGTCAAGTGGGATAAGGAGAATTTGAGCTAAGTTTCAGAGATCTAGAATCTAGAGAATCTAGAATTTCATTGCTCTAATCAATGAAAGCCTGCTACCATGAAATACACACATACATAAACATACACACAATATTTGCTGGCTAACTCTATAATCACATTTTCTGAAGTGCCCTTATTTTTATTATACCCTGGGTCTATAGAGTTGTCTGGAAGTACCCTGCCTTCCCAGTAGAGGGATGCAGTGATTTAAGACTTATGTTTTTGCTACTTACTCTGTTGATTCACCTAATTGGCATTTTGATGAAACAGATTAGGTTTCTTGCCCTGGTTCTTTGCAGTGGTTTTGGTTAAAAAAAAAAAACTGTAAAATTAAATGTGCTGGGTTGCAACCCTTTAGGACTTTGCTCCAAGGCTCATTGTATTGGTTTGACCACTCTATGCATTTTTTCTTTGTCTTTTTTTTTGAATAGCTAAAAGGCCCTTGTGTGTAACAGTCATGTTTGCTTTGTTGTACAGGTGAAAATGGCATTGCGTACATCTGGTCACCTGCTCCTTGGTGTAGTCAGAATCTACCATAGGAAAGCCAAGTACCTGCTGGCCGACTGTAATGAGGCCTTCATCAAAATCAAGATGGCCTTCCGTCCAGGTATGGGCAGATTGTAAATACATAATAGACACTGGAATTAGTTGGACTACATGCTGTTGTACTTGCTAGGCCTTAGATGTCTTGCACATGACAAATTTAGGAGAATCTTCAGGTGTGGTACATGCCAGAGCGAAGTGGACAGGGGATTCCCACAGTCCAAATATCTCCTCAGTTGTACAAAAACATTGAATTTTTTTGGATAGAAAGCAAAATACAATGAAATTTATATGATTAAAGGGACATTTATAATTTATCATTTCTCTTCGACAACCATGATACAGTAATATTCTAGTGGTCAATAGCAGATGCAACAAAGCAGCTTCCAGAAGATGGCAGCCTTCAAGTTTTGAATGCTGTTTGAATTAACAGAGACGTAAGGACTGCACTTTTGAGGCATAGTCTAATCTGTATAAGTCTGCCATTTCTGTTTATCACAGGTGTGGTGGATTTACCAGAGGAGAACCGTGAGGCTGCCTACAATGCAATCACCTTGCCAGAGGAGTTCCATGACTTTGATCAGCCACTACCAGATTTGGAGTAAGCATTTTTTCATACCATATAGGAAATTCCATGTCTGCCTGGCATCCTGCAGGGTTCAGTATTAGTATTTTATTTTTCGTCATGTATACCTTTTCCTTGGTCCTTCATGAGAATTCAGAATTCATCGTGATTTTTAGATTCAGGTTTAGGTTAGTTTCTAGATGTGAAAATATATTTTCAGATATGCAAGTAATGCTGAATGTGTAGTCAAATCCATTCCTTGGCTTGAATTTCTACTGGTGTATTACTTGCCACATCATACCATTGTGAAATCTTTTGATAGGTGGCCTTAAACACTTCAGTTACCTTTCTTGAGTACAGTAATTGCAAAATCTGTTAACAAAAGGAATTGTATCCTAAAGAAGTTCTATGGATATTTTCAGGTCCCTTGTGAAATATTTCCAAAATCCCATTTGTCATATGTTTTCACTGTAGTACTGCGGTTACATCACCATCAAATTATTGTGTTCCAGTGACATTGATGTAGCTCAGCAGTTCACACTGAATCAGAGTCGAGTTGAGGAGATCACCATGAGAGAGGAAGTGGGGAACCTCAGCCTCCTGCAGGAAAATGACTTTGGTATGTTACCTTCAGCTTCACTTACCATTCATAAGGCTTAAATAGCTCTGGGGGAAATATGTCTAAATTATATGTATCAGGTAGTTTTGTGCACAAAGTAACGTTTCGAGCCATATCGTGTAAGCATGGAGCCCCATACTCTTCACCCTGGTGGTAAACACAACACCATTTATACCAATTTTATTTTTTGAGTGGAAGCAGCTGAAGCAGCTGTAATAATGTAAATGTGTGATATTAATACATTATCTACTTGTCATGTTTTTCTAAACACAAAGTTTATGTGCTTGTAGTAAAGGGTGGGGGTGCAAGTTTTCTCTCTCTCTCTCTCTCTCTGCAACCATTTGAAACCGACTCCTTTTGCCTTCCCAGCTGACTTCGGCATGGATGACCGTGAGATGATGCGAGAGGAGAGCGCTTTTGAGGTGGACATCATTCGTGGCGCCTCCACCTCCAACCTGCTGCTGGCAGATCCAATGGCCGGGAGTACAACAGAATATGATGACCAGTACAAGGATGACTTTGGGGACAACCCCATGGAGAGCAGTGATGGGGGCATGCTGGGTAAGGGAGACAGCGATATTGCCAGGGTAGTAGGAGATGGTAGAAGGAGATTACATGAACCTCATAATGGGTGGATCCCCAATGAGCTGTCAGTCACCGACTTCTTTGAACTCATCAGAGGGTTGTTCAGTCCTCTGGGAAAATTTAACAGTTAGTTGAACTGGTACTGGTAGCTCTTCCTGTTTGTATCATGGAGGGCCATGTTCATGCTGGTTCTGACTTAAGCATCTGCTCTCGATTAGGTTGTGATATTTTTCAAATTAATTGGTGGTTTGCACGTAAAGCATATAATTGTCTTTATTTATATTATATTTTTTATATTGTATTCGGAGTAGAATGCATGCGTGGCCTTATGTATAGTTGAATTGATGAAGGTAGCAGTAGCTGGATAGAATTAAACTCTACACATGCACAGCCCATGATACTGAACTTGAGAGCTCTTTTGTTGCAGGACATGATAATTGGACCTAAAAAGCACTTAAATTCTGAAAACTCTTTTGTCAGGTGACAAGCTGCTCAGCAACGAGGATGGTGGGGGCATTTTTGATGATCCACCAGCCATCACTGAGAGCGTGATGATGCCCCCTGAACATGGCGGCGATGATGATGATGACTTTGACAACTTGTCACGTAAGTGACAGCAGACTGTGGGCACGAGCAGCTCCACACATGGGGAGCAACAACATATATTCATCATGGTTTTCCCTAAAGATGGTCCTTCAAATTAGCTATGTGAATTGATTTGTTTGTAAACATCAAAATGAATTTGAAACCTCTTTTTAAAGTTTGATGTTAGACATGATATAAAGTGCAACAAGCTTTTCAGTAGCAAAACTAATGCTAATGTAGGGACTGTAGGTATGTACTATAATTCCACATGTGGGCTTAAAAGAAAGGGGGGAATTCTGTGCAGGACAGTATATTTATTTTTGTTTGTTTTACCTGTGCAGAGTGCAGTTTCCATTTTGTAAATGAGACTTTGGTTGTTGTATTATAGTAACAGCAGTGTGTCTGTGTGTTTGCTGTGCACTGTGTGCGCTGTGGCTTTATAGCGGGTGGGCCTGACAGCCCTGACTCAGGCCCTGTGGAGCCTCTACCCACCATGACCGATCAGACGGAGCAGACAACCCTTGTCCACAACGAGGATGAGGCCTTCGCATTGGAGCCCATTGACATCACTGGTGAGCAGTTCTGCCTGGAAATTGGCCAGAGAGGAGGAAGGAGAAGGGCTTTTAAGTGGATATTCTTTCTTAAGCTTGAGATAAATAGCTTAATCAACCATAGGTTCTGTATCATTCATTTGTTTCTCTGATAATCTCACATGGCAGTGGATGCCTCTGCAAAATACAAATAATAAATGTGCATTCATAGTATAATCCATCCCAAAAATGAATATGGCCTCTGGTCACTGGTAATAGATTTTATATTTCAGTGGAGCAGTCTGGCAATGTTAATATACTCTCATAACTGTTATGTGTGGATTGTTGTCTGCAGTGAAAGAGACAAAGGCGAAGAGAAAGAGGAAGCTGATTGTGGACAGCGTGAAGGAGCTGGACAGCAAGACTATCCGTGCTCAGCTGAGCGACTACTCTGACATTGTCACCACTCTGGACTTGGCCCCACCCACCAAGAAGCTGATGATGTGGAAAGAGACTGGGGGAGTGGAGAAACTCTTCTCTCTGCCCGCCCAGCCTCTCTGGAACAGCCGGCTTCTCAAGGTAATGCACCAGAGGAAGAAAGATACAGACTTGGGTTGTCATATTTTGGTTGGGGAGCTTGGGTTACATCCACAGATTTTCTGTCTTAATGTTACGTTAAGACAGAAAGTTCTTTTAGTAATGTTGCTTGCCGTAAGGTTTTAATCTTTAAGCGTGATATGTCAAATCTTTCATTGTCTGAATCATTTTTTTTTGAACATTTAATTTCACTTATCATGACTTAATCATACTACACTACTTGAATATTAACTTGTATTGTTTTCAGAGTTTTTGGAATTTTCGCAACTAGGTGGAAGTCAAACCCATAAGTGGTATTACAGTGAATACAGGATTTGCAAACTCAGAATTGTTGTGACCTACCATGGCTTTTAACAAGTTTTTTTATAGGTAGCATTTTAATTGTAAGTCTGGTATTGAAAAAGCATAGAGGTTTCATGAGTAGCATTCATTAATTGAAATATTTGTGGCACACCTGTTTGGCCCCAGCTGAGGTACTGTTTTGTTGGGTTAGTTGGGGGAACTGAAAGGAAAATGTACTCTGAGCAGATGTTCACCCGCTGCCTGACCCCCCTGGTGCCGGATGAGCTGAGGAAGAGGAGGAAGGGTGGTGAGGCCGAGAGCCTGGATGAGTTCCTGAAGGACCTGGAAAACCCTGAGGTTCCCAGGGAGGAGACTGTATCCCAGCAGAGGGACATCATTGGTGAGCGCCCCCTTATGGCCGCCGCTGTCCTGTGTTCCACAGCAATGCTCTGATTTATTCTAGTGATGGGAGAGTGGGGCTTCAAAACACCTAAGAGTGGTGGAGATTGGGGTGGGACAAATTATTGACTTTATTTCTGATGGCATCATGAGGATCTTTTTATATTGTAACACGTGGTATCTACTTATGAAACATATCTGTACGTGTGTGTCTGTCTCTGCCATTTGCAGACCAGACCATCCTGGAGGAGCCCAGCATGCTGCAGGCCTCAGCCATAGAGGGCAGCAGGACCACCCTGGACGAGTCGGTCATGCCACCTCCCTCCACACCACGCGGGGTCAAACGCAAGGCCCAGGACACTGAGCCAGCCCTCCCAGTACGTTACTCTTTTCCATCATCCCTTTCACTTTCATTTCTAGCAGTATGCACACTACTTGCTAGTAGTATGATATAACATGAATTAATTTTGTTTCCCAACTATTTTTTTACCAACTCATAACTAGCAGCCAGAGGTGAACAACCCATCTTCAGAAAGTGGAACCATGAAACATCGGTGCATGGAGCCATGCACTGAGCCAGCTAATTTATATCCATTCCCCTAGCTGGCTGAAGAGTTGTGCTGATACAGTCAGCTTGTTTAGTGCATGGGTGGAGCAAATACATGTCAATAATATTGAAGCTAGGGTGTCTACTTCTGGTTGCTGGGAACACTTTGGTAAGAAATTATTGTGAAAAGAAATTGATTTCAAGTAGTATAGTCGAAGCAGAGGCCCCTGGAGTATTCAAGTGTGTGTTTAACGTAGTGCTGGGTATGCACAAGACCATAGATAAATGACAAGCATATATGCACTTAAGAGCCTTTTCTCATCAGTGTGTATTATGTTCGTTGTTGTTGTTTTTGTGTATTCATGGTCTTGTTTTTTTTTTGTTTTTTTTTTTTTTTTTTTTAAAGCAGTTTTTGCTGATAGGTGAGCCTATGACAGACCTGTGTGTGCATGTCTCCCTCCCTGCAGATGGGGGCCCTGGAGCAGCAGGGTGATCGCTCTGCCCTGTCCCAGCAGCTGGACATATCGCAGGTGGAGCTGCCCCCAGAGGACACAGGCAACATCAGCCAGCTCATCCCAGAGCTGGACCTGCTTGGGGAGAAGGGCAAGGAAAAGAACAAGGATGATGAAGAGGAGGAGGAGGTGAGGAGACACAGCAGTCATGTTACCCTCCACTTTGCCTCAGTGGAGAAGCCATGGGGAGGGAAAGGGGCCTCATGTGTGGCTCTGTATGAGCCAAAGTGCTTTCGTGATTTTGCACCTGCACTCTGGTCTGGGAGTGCTGTTCGGTTGGTCTGTTACTGTAAAAAAAAATCTTGTAGGTGCACTTGGACTGTATTCTCTCACACACTAAGTTAATAAGGATAAGACGGTGTAATGAATAATATATTACAGAACTATTTCCTGAGAAGGCTAATTTTGTTAATTCATGCAAGTCATTCCAATTTGGTTGGAAGTCTATGAGCAGGTACTGGTACCTGCATAAGTCTGCCTAAATACTGTCCCTATTAAGGGTGTGCTAAAGGATTCTAAGTCTCTCTGTTGTTGAGTGTGATGGCAGACAGTGTGAGGTTTGTCATTGCCGTGTGTGTTTCACTGGGTGCCAGGAGGAAGAGGCCCAGGGTGGAGACCAGGACCAGGAAGAGAGGAGATGGAACAAGAGGACTCAGCAGATGCTTCATGGCCTGCAGGTGAGAGTGAAAATATGAATGTCTTTGGCTGGCACAGTCAGTTGCATGACCCACATGTGTAGTGCAAAGATTTTAAAATGCACTATTTGTGTGCCATAAGTCTGAGAGATTGATGTTATAACCATTATCATTGCCATTATGTTTTTTCTGTTCTACTGTCAAGCAGGAAATGTAGTTTATGAATAAGCATAGTTTTAGATGGCTTCCCAAAGGGTATTTACAGTGATAAACAACCTTTGGAATGATAAGCAAGTTGTCATTTGACTTTTCAGTGTTGCTAACACCAGTCCTCTGGCTACTGGATATTGGTAACCTACAGTTTCTACCTTAAATTTCTGTTTGCAGAGAGTCATGGCAAAAACAGGAGCAGAGTCCATCAGCCTGCTGGACCTGTGCAGAAACAACAACAAGAAGCAAGCGGCCGCCAAGTTCTACAGCTTCTTGGTCCTGAAGAAGCAGCAAGCTGTGGAGCTGACACAGGCTGAGCCATACAGCGACATCATTGCCAGACCTGGGCCAAGATTCCACATCATATAGACAACATGAGATGGGTGGATGGAGGGGTCAGGGACAAGGAAATGATCTTGTGACTGGCAGGATTTATTCTTTTGTATTTTTTATTGGTTGTTTGACCTTGTGTTTTTGTTTCACATTTGTTATTTTGGGGAGGTTTTAAGGAAGGGACAGTGTGTGATGGGGAGGGGGGGGGTGAGGCCTTTTTTAACTTTTTTTTGTTTATATATATATATATATATATGAAATATGAGATGTTGCATTTTTACTCCACAGCCAGGAGGATCATGTAATATTGAACAATAGATTTTAATATGGTCAATTATTGATATCTGTAGGTGTTTGAATGATGCACCTGGTTTTCTCTTCACTCCCATCATTGCACAACAGTCACTCTCATGTTTGCACTTTGCTGTAGTGCATCAGTTTCACAAGCTTTTTCCTCATCCCAATAACGAGCACCCTTTCATTTATCAGCGTTATATTTTCTTATGTCTTAACAGGACTGAAGGAACAGTTTGGAGGGAAGGGTTGTGAAAGAAAGCCCTGTTTATTTTCATGGTTTTTAAAACTGATTTTGTAGATAACTTGTATTATATGCTTCACTGATATTTTTTCATATAGTTTTAAATGGAATGTGTTTGTTATTCATTCATTTTAAAACCCTCCCTTTTAAAAAGGTCATTTTCTTCAGTATTTGTGATATCCACACTTATTTTATGCTTTCATGTGAAACTTCAGTTTTACATTGCAGATGTGTTCCGGAAATTAAGAAAAAATGGTCACATGAATATACATAGAATCCCATAAACTAATTTCCATTTACTCAGATTAAATAAATCATGCATTTCGTTCAGGGCACCCTTTTATTTGTACTTGTATACTTTCATGAATGATTGTACAAAAACAGGATTTAAAGTCACAGTAGGTACTGAAAGCTTTTTTTTTTTTTGTTTTCTCAGTACATTGTCAATCTTCTGAAGAGTCCTGTAGTTTTAAAACCCAGCAACTGTGATATGCTTTTGTAAAGAAATAATAAACACTGCTTTAAGTCTTTGTAGTTCTAAGAGCATATGCATTTAAATTCAAGCTGAAACCTGGAGAAGTTGAGCAGCATGTTCTGGTTATTTTTGGCTGCATTAGTACCGGAATCCGTATTTCTGAGAATTGTGGGTAGCTAATTTTCGTAAAACATTCAGCTATTGTTAATTTATGCATAGTTATACTTTGGATAGTTGTATCATTGAAGCAAATTCTTTACATTTGTAGCTGTTTAATAAGTTTAATTTTTGTGTCCTAGGGAAAATCCAAGTAAACTTGGAAAATGTTTTCATTGATGTTCCAAAAAAAAGTGTAAAAAAAAAAAAAAAAAAAAGTCTGAACATTTCTCTTCTGAAGACATCACACCTGGGTCCTTTCCATTAATTCCTAATGGAAATTAAGTAACTGACAGTGTTACAATGTTCTGACAGTGAACATAATGGCATTAACAGAATCAGAGTATGGTGTTTATATGGGCTCCATCTCACACACATTACTGCCTTAATTGCATTATAATTGGATTATTAGGGTGCATGCAAATGTAGCAAGTGATTGCCAGTTCCCTGTAGCCTCACCTGTGATGGAGTTCATTAAATGTTTAAAACTCAGAAGACTTGATGAGCCCTTTGCCAGGTGAATAAGCATTTCTGGTAGGTGAATCCCAGCGGTAGTGATTTGTCTCCATTACCTGTTAGAAATCTTGCACAGGCAGCAGCTTCTCTGATCTGTAGAAGAAGCTACTAAGGGAAGGGGGAGATGGAGAAAAACAAGTCTCCACTGCCTTTTGTCACAGGATGTGTGCATGAGCACTGTGTGAGAATATCAATAGTAATTTATCTGTTTTTGTCAAAACCTTAATTGGAATAAGGACATCACAGTTTGAATAATGACTGCTGTACAGGGTTTTAGTTCCACAAGAAACATTTCTTCAGAAAATTCAATTTAAGTAGATTGGCAAACATTGTAGGCTGCTAAAGTGTTTTTTTTTTTTCCTCTCTCGTAACTACTGCCATAAGAACTACTAGGAGGCTCATCCCGGTAATGCAGAATTCCAGAGTGGATGTGCCCCAGACCTTGATTTTGCATCCAGAGGGAATTGCACTTCTGCGTCTCATTGCTCACCACCGACCCGACTGGTCGTTCAGTAATCCACAGATGTTTGAAGGAGAGTATGTTTGTCCGCACTCTCCAAGACTGACAAACTATCGCGATGTGCGCAGCTTGAGAATGCAACTGGGCATTGTAAATGTTGTGAAGAAAGAGTAACAGTATTTCACAACTGTTACATCGGAACATGGTTTATTGGTGTGTTGTGCATTTAGCGAGCCAAATAGTCAGCTTTGCACACAATGCTCGCACAGCACTTAATTATTATATTTTATATAGCTGGCTGGCAATAGCTATTTCATGCTTGTACACATTTGTTACCAAAACAAGGGAAAAATCTTGAATACCTGTGTTGTTTAATTTCCTGTACTCGTAACAGTTCCTCCATTCATCCGAGAACTGTTTTCACGAGAAGTGTGTTTTGTTATGGATGTGTTTTTACGAGAACGAAAAATATTTAATCTATTTTACAGTCTTACGTGGATCTATCTTAAACTCAATTTCTATTCATATGTACAGTCGACAGCTGACAGTGAAGCAATGAGTAACCACACTTCAAATAACTAATCTACATTAAAATATATGAAATCCATCGCTGATAAAATGTAAACGTATTAATGACCATAAAAAAGGACAAGAGAATACGTAGGGTATTCTGTTTTTTAAGTTCGTTATAATCATTAACGTATTATCCCTGCCAATTTCAAGAACTATATCACAGGAAGTGGCTGTTGTCCTAGTAACAGTCCAACGACATCAACAGGTGAAACATGATGGCTGAAAATAGTGGTTTGGAGAAATTAGACATTGGAGCCTTGAGCCCTGAACAACAGGAGAAACTCCGACAATTCAAGGTGACAAATATATCAACAAAAATAAATTATTTATGATGATTTTAATTAGTATTACCGCCAGTAAGTAGTTATCTAGTTAGCCAAACTAGCTAGCTTGTTTGCTTGCTAAGGTTAGTAGCTAGCTAGCAAAGCAGATGGCTAGTGTAGGTTTCCATTTTCACTGACAATGCAATGGCAAAATATTCATGTTGACTCTGCTGTGTACTGTAAACGTGCCTTATTGAGGTCTTGGGGTTATCGCTAATTCTCGGCTTCATACTTTATCTACCTCAAAGTATTTTTCTTTTTCCTTTAGATAAAAACAAGAATTGCTAACGAGAAGTATCTGAGATCTCATCCGGAAGTGGAGGTGATGTTGAGCGGTTTTTTAAGGTTGGTATCAGCCAGAAAAGTTATTGTGCCTATCTTGTCACCGTTGCTGGATGCATATTGTAACTACCTGTCTAAATTATTAACGTTATAACATTATTTATTATACTGAAATTATTGTCAAGGCGAGTGCAATTACCTGCATAATTTAAAAAATATATTTAGACAGCAGTAATTGACTGAAATGAAACTATGAATTAACATGAATTTGTACTCTTTAATAAATCAACTGCTAAATAATTTAAAATAATCTTACTTAAATTATTGTTGATGAAAACACATCTGAAGTTCTAAAACGAAGGTAGAATATGTATTATTTGAAACATGAATATCTATTTTGGATTCGAAAATTTATTGGAAAGGCAAAGACTTTCAAATCCAAAATGTAATGTATTTATTTAAAAGAATGTAATTACTGGAAGTACTAAGTTGTAAAATTGTTTTCCTTTTTTCTTAATATGCTTGGCAGAGAAGTATTTTTAAAAAGACCTGTAGATATTCGGGAGTTTGCTGCAGGTACGTGTGTTTTTCAGAATAAGAATAAAAATTAACATCACTTAGTTGATACTTGATTTTAAATGCATTGTGTTTTTTTTTTTCCCCTTCACTTCAGATCACTTCAACGATCCAGACTTACCTAAGACAATCCACTCTAAGATTCAAGGAAACTCTGACTGAAAAAAACTGTACTATTTGTATTTAAAGAGCATTAATGACACAAAACATTATTTTAAGATGACTGTTATTCATCTTATACCTGATCATGACCAGTGAGTTATATCTGTTGTACTTAGAGAGCAGCTATGTAAAGCGCCTGTGATCATTTTTCTAATTATTTTTTTTAAACCAACACATTAAGCCTATTTATTTACTTGCTAAAATAAAAGACCCCCCATTTAATTTTAATATTTGTGTGTTTGAGTTATTGGAACGTCTCGGAACCAATGCATGGCACTTAGTATTAGCACAATGAATGGAAGTCTATTGTAATCTGAAGGAATTCTAGTATAGTTATGTGATATTAGTAATCAGGAGGTTCATTTGCCTTTTCAATCAGACTAAAATCTCCAGTTCCTGTGTTTACTGACCTTTCCTGTGAATGTCAGCATCCATACCTACAGAACTTGGAGACAGAAAGGGCAGAAAATGGTCTGTCTGAGATGCGTGTGTGTTGGGTAGGGGAGGGTGTATTTGTGGATTTATATTACCCTGTTTGAACATAAGGGCACACCCTCTATTTGTATTATTTCCTTAAACAATGAAGGACAAAGGCAGAACAAAGGCAACAAGACTCTGAACATCCAAGGACACAGGTGCCACCTTCCCCTGTTCTTGACTGGCCGATCACTGAACTGTGCTCTTTTGTTCAAGTCTTTTCATGATGTTTTGGAGAGAATGTAAATCTGCTTACTTCACAGCAACAGTTGAGGCAAACACTATGGTGGTTCTCATTATTCTTTGTTTTGGTTGGCTTGGTTCTTCTTATGTTTTCCATCTATTAGTCAGCATGTTCCAGTATTTGTATTATGTAGTGTATTGTTAGTCTCTAGTGGAAGAACTCTTTAGTTTTTTCCCTTTTTTATCTTCCTCCTTTTAGTGTAGAATAGCAGTGACTCTGTGGGAATGCTCACTGGTTGCAAATGTGTTTGATAAAGCATGGTTACAGATTTATCGATTTAATGATGTTTCTTAATTTTAAGAGAATTATAAAAACCAAAATATGCATTTGTCAGGTTATGTGAAATTGACACGTAAAGGATGTTTGTTTCCATCAAATATATGCATTTTGTTTTTGAAATGTTTCCCAGTGGGAAAACATAACTAGACCCAAAGGTTTTTTTGGTCTGTGATGGGGAATTTTAAGTTCAAATTTGAGTTGTGAAGTACAAATCCAACCATTTTCTGCCACTAAAATTGAGTAGTAAAAATGAATGTGATTCCTTTAAAATGACAGTGTTGGATTAACTGTATCAGGGTATTGGTAAAAGAATTTGAGACATATAGAAGTAGTCATTTCCTGTAATGACAATCTTGCTTACTGTCATACACCCTTGAGGGGATGCCTGTACAGTTTTTGACATCTGTATAGAGCTTAGCTCTTTCAGGTGTGAAGAGTGTGTTGATGGATTAAATATAGGTTTGGTCCAAATATATGCCTGAAAATGTTTAGTTGCAGTTCTCCTTTATGTGTAGATGTGTTTGCTTGTCATAGTCACTAAAACACTATACTCTATATATAGATATTACTGATGCTTGAAAAATTACTTTGGACAGTAATTTGTATGAAAGCTGTTAGGTTCAGCTTGGATTATGTGCCCTTTGTTTTTCAAAATTCAATGTAATGACTACTTACACACACACACATACACACACATGCACACACACAGTACATTCACCAGCTCTGACACACCTGGTCACAGCCAGCCTCCCAGCCTCTTGGAGTGGATGAGAGAGAGGCAGAGGGCAGAGAGAAAAGACAGCACAGCAAACCACCTCTTTCATTCTGGTGAACACAAGCTTGGCACCTGGCGGAAGTCACCTGCTGCGGTTTACATTTGTACTTCTATCAGGAACAGTACAGTGAGTATACCTACCATCTATGTAGTTATAATTTTCCACATTTTTTAATGATTACATGATTTAAAATTATAATTGTTTTAACCCCTTGTTATTGAAATATTGAGATATCATTATTCTGTCAGCCTCATTGTTTCTTATATGTAAAAATGTTTAAGAATGAATAATCTTACAATAAACCATGGAATTAATTAAAACAAGATAATATATATTGTTAGTTTCAACTCTGTTGCAGTATGATACCTTGATCCCATCTGTAATTTTTACTGAATTACTAAATAGAAAGAAAAGCAATGGATGATAGGTTATAGAATGCAAGGTTTAATATCATTGTTAAGATTTAATGTCATTAATCAGTTAAGATAATAAAATTACTGGTATGTAGAATAGACAGGGACCTGTAATTTGCACAAATGAAAAATAATGTAAAGGAAGATGAGGGAAAACAAGCTCATACTATAAACATTTTAATCAAATTATGGCAAAACAACATGGAGAACTGAGAAACAATAACTGTCTAGCCCGTCTTTGTTGATCATTTACTTATATGTAAAGGTCCTGTTGAAGTCCAAAGGGATGTTTCCCACAAGGTAGGTATCTAGGCAGCCCTGTACCACTTGCCTCAAAGGTGGAAGTATTGGGTAGGAGGGTGCATTTGTGAGACAACTCACATGGTAACCAGTACCATAACAACCATAACAAGGCAGGTTCCAATTCCACAAACAGTAATTAGAGAAACATAAGAGATCCTAGTGAGACTATACGATCATGATTTTGACCCAAGAGACATTTTGTTCCCATTTTACTTCAACTGAATAAACAGCAACCAGAGGGTTTTCATGGCTGGTGTTTTACTAATACAATAATTAGTTGCAGATCAGAAATGGTATATGTCATCGGATACAGTGAACTCAAGTCTAATTTCTTTTTAAATAAGTTGCTTTGCAACTGTAGGGGGACCAGGGACATTTTTATGATTTTTGAAATGGAAGATGGTTTTCCATATAATTTTCCATGTTTAAATGGAGTAGCTGGTGTGTGTATTCAAGTTACATTCATTTTCAGAATTGGCTCACATGACCTAGCTTATGTATCACTTTGAACATAAAATACCATCATTACCCATCATTTATTGGGCAAGCAGACTGGAGTGGCTTCTGAAAAAGAAGCTTTGAATACCCCCCTCCTTCTGTATTGTATATAATTTGCACTTTCATTTGAATATATTTAATTTACACACCTATCTGGATATTTTGTGGTCTCCAAAGAGGAAACTTAACCATGTGTTGTATTTTTCTACTTGTAATTGGTAAATGGCACAATTCTTTGTTGTCTAGGTGTCACAACTATAAAAGCTGCATTCTGGAGTGAGCTGCCAATTGCAACATACTAACCGTGCATTTCTTAGCCCTCGCTCTTTCACACTCAACAGTTTTTTTCCAAAAGAGAATTCAGTATTGGACATATACTCACATATTTGTTTATTCAGCCTATTTATTTATTGATGGTTATAGCCTTGGCTGTGCCGGTGCATAGAGATCTATGTATATGGGGAAAAGATAAGTAAATATATGAAAGAAAAGGGGAATTAGCCAGTGAAATAAGCCTTAAAGAAGTCTTGTATCCCAACAATATATAAGGTGGAAAAATACAGTAAGCATAATTCCCTTAACTTGTTATGACACACTATAATGAGTGTATTTGTTTCTTTATTCAGTATGTGTACACCCTAACCTTTTGAAATTTGTGTTTTGAAACCCCATCTGTTGAGCTTGGAAACACCTTAATCTAAATTCACCGCAATCTGGCACGGTACGCTTTACCGTCAGAGCGGATCTGGAGTGAGCCATCAAGATGAATGATTACAACATAGTTAATGCTGGCATGGATGGCCTTTTTAATTAGGTTAAAAATCTAATTGGTGAAATATGTTTTGTCAAAGGAGATCTAACTATATAGATTTGCTTGCGTCCCTGCTTTAAAATTGAGAAAACTACAAAGTCAGTTCAAGCGTACAACGTTCCGTGCAACATAAAGATATTCAATAGGTTTCCAAGATGCTTCTTAATTTTGACATTTCAAAGCAGATAGAAAGGAACTGGTTTTATCATTTTCAGGAACATGGTGGCAGAGATCAGGTCTAGTTCATGATTAGATTTCCACATTACCTTTATAGTTCTGTGTTCTGTGAGTCTAATTAAAATACTGAGATGTGGGCATTTTTAACACCAAAATAAAAATGTGGAAATCTTGAACTTTTTGTCATGAATGTTTTGGAAATTTGAAAAAGCAAAACCGTGCGAAAACAGTATGAAACATACCGTGGGCTGGGTCAAGTCATGCTCAGTGGAAGACTGTTTGTCTGTCGGTTCTGATCAGAGAATGCTGCATTATGTGGGACAAACACACAGGCCTATACACACAGATTGCATTGTTCTGTAGGCTGTTGTTCATTTTCAGGTTTATTTTATTACATGATGATCTGACAAATCCATCGCTACTGGGAGAGCCAGACATGGTTGATTACTCTCAGCTAATATGAATGTCCACTCATTATTTTTACCAATATAATCACAGGGTTCTCTTTTTGCCTTTATATTCATTAATAATTAACATTTATAGGTGTGGCTGACTATTGGGTTGCATGTTATTGTCCGCCCTTGACTAGAGTAGCCTCAGCTGTGTTTACATCAGGGAGCGGGTAGCTCCTGAGCAGTGAAACAGCAGTGCTCCTTCACTTACCCCACCTTTGCTAATTTCCCTTCATTGGACAGAGCCTGCATCCAAAAGACGGGGAATAGTGTGATTCACCATGTCTCTGTCAGGGGTGACACTGTTCATCTCTCTACTAGCCATTCATAAGCTGACAGGTAAGTTCCCATGACACATGACCTTTACCACACACCATATTCTATAGCACAAACTGTCTTTATGCAGTACCTCTTTACAGTGCCACCGGGAAAGGTGGAGGGAGGAACAAACTCTGCTGCTCTTTGACTGCTGTCAGTTCCTGTTCTCTTTCATCCCAGCCTGAAGAGAATGCAGCTGCCTCACTAGCAGGCAGGCTCACCTGACTAAGATGTCTAATCAACCCAGGTGTAAGCCATTGCCTTTGTTTAGGCCTTCAATGAAAGCACAGCCTGTCAGGCTGGAAGAGGCTGCTTTTTTGGTTTTGTTATGCTTTACATATACTTGGCTGTGCTGAATATATATTAATTATTTTGAATTATGTTGGGTTTTGTGATATTGTGCTCTCTCTGATTATCTGTTCCTTCCGCACACCACCCAGCCCAGGGGTCATTCCTGCCACTGTGCCTCACTATATATATCTCTTGGTAACCCAGGCAATGATGCCTTCTGATTGTTTATTTATATCAGATGTGGTTTTGTGTCAAATGGTAGTTGAAAAACTCTGTGCACTGAATCTGATATCTCCCCTTAAAAGTGAGTAGATTGAGTTATAAAGTGATGCCCTGCCTTGCAGCTTTTTCATGTTCTCCAACCTGAATTGTAATGTGAATCCTTAATGGAGCATTGAGGTATAAGGTCATTAGGACCATATCTCACAGTACAGTACAATTAATGATAATATGTGATGTGATGTTTTCTTGTTCAGCTGTGGATCCTATTATGATGTCATCCATGATGCCAAACCGCAACCACTCCATGATGAATTTCCCAGTCCCTCCTCCAGGGTTTGAGACCATGGCAAAGAAACTGGTAATTTTACTGGACCTTATGAACCACTCCTCTTTTTCTGATATCCATTCTATAAGTGCTCATGTGACGCCCCCAGGTCCATGTGTCTCTGACTGATCCCATCTCTCATTACATTAAACATTACCTCCATTATCCACACAGTGGGGCTTATTTTGTTGGTGGCTCACTGCAGGCTTGCAGTTAAAGACATTCATCAGGTCACTTGGATGTGTAATCATGCTATGATATGACTGTTTTAGGCATAACTGATATTTTTGAAGTTGTGAAGATAAATGTTTCCATTTTTGGGTTTGCATTTCAGAAAGAAAGGCACCATATATGGCCTATAAACAATCACAGTCTACAGGAGCACAGTCATAAAAATAATGGGCCTATGCCTGCTTAAGCTCCATGACCTCGCTATGTACAGTTACGAAACGCAGCTCGTCAAAAAGTAACTCTGGAAATGTATCATTACTGCATCATATCAATGACTTAATCCAGATCTGACTCTCAAAGGTTGTCATTATTTTTCTCAATAAATTCTTTTGCTTGATAGAATATAGACAAACACCAGCTGTGAGCAAAGGGAACCCAGTTATAGAATCCAGCTGATTTCACCCATCAGAGTGTATTTAAATCCATTAGAAATGTAAATTCTTCCAAAAGGAATTATCGGTAACCTGCAACATAGCAGGTAGCATAGAAAGTGAAAGTATTAATTGACTACTGTGTCATGACTCTCTGGTTCTGTTTTATTGAGTAAAATTGAGTCTGACTGGAATTGGCCTTTAATCTACCTTTGCTCTGTTTCTATCCTCACAGATGTTCATGTGCTTGAAAATGGGTGAGCCTACAGTTTAAGTTACAGTTACAATGTGTTATCGTAAGGATTTTTGCTTTCTGTCTCAGGGGAGATTTGTCATGTAAAGGTGAATAGAGTTTGTTCCTGTGTGCTTCAGTTCTGAAACGTGTTATGTGAATTCCATGTATGAACTATGTGCAATGTATGAACCATGAGCAGTGTGTTTCAGTGGTACCTTGTGATCCCTTTGTACCTTTGTTCAGTCATCTGTTTGCTGCTTTGTATTGTATTTCACAGGACACCAGATACCCATGAAAATGGCCTGGCATCTAAATAGTCTAAATAGGTGATCACTCTTTACTCAAATCCCATTTTGAGTGTGTAAGATGGCTTCATGTTTGTCTTCATGTTCTTTTATCTTTGATTCAGTTCCTCTGTTCACTTTGAAGTCATGATTTGTTATTTATTTCTCTGTCCCCCTTCTGTCTCAGTTCTGTGGGTCAGGATGACATGGAATTCAATCCTTCATATATGCTCCCCAAGCTTCTCGCCTCACTTAATAACTCTATGTCCTCCATGTCCAAGTATGACCAGCCCAATGAAACCAGTGCTGAGATGGAGAGTGGGATGGACTGGGTAATGTAACCTTTAACTCCTTTCTGTAGAAGAACACCCTGCTCCTCTGATTCCACAGTCTGGGTGCAAACATGTATGTGTGAATAAAATGTGTGTCAAGTTATCGCTCCTCCATTTAAGCAATGAAAATGAAGGAAAATGAATAATCCCTTTATCTCTCACAGCTCGCAACTTCAGATCAGTTATAGAGATAACAATCTCAGATAATCTCTCAGCTCCATTATAGTTTCCCAAAGTGATGAGAAAATGAGGCTTCATCAATCCCATAATGGGTGGAGCTCTTATACACTGCCAGGCACTGACTTGAATGAACCGATCAAAAGTTTGTGCTGTCCACATTATAACGCATTGATTGGTTGAGTTTCGTTTGTCACTGATAGCACATGGTAGCTCTGGCCATTTTTGGGGCACCGTTACTGATCACAATTTTGAAATTGTAAAGTGACTGCAGCTGTGGTGAGTGTGATGCACATTCACATCTCTCTTGTCTTTTTAAATGTTTGATCTGTCTGAAGAACATGACTGAAAGGCTACAGAACTGCTCCCAGCTGCAAGACATGATCGCCCTCATAAAGAACTCTTCGGTCAGTGCTAACATTCCCATGTGTTTGGGTAATCCAAGCAAAAACTGTAATTTTTCTGCATGCTACACTTCTCTGTAAATCTCATCTTTGCTCAGTCTCTCCACACTGTACATCCTCCTTCTTCATCCCTTCATCCTTCTTTACTCCCTCACACATTCCTTCACTCTATGTGCCTTCCCATGTCCCTTATTCTGCTTCTTCTCAACTCCACTCTTTTATTGATCTAACGCTTTTCTCCTCATTACTGGACCATTGGTGTATTGTTAGGGGAGGCTACTTTCCACCATGTTCTGCCAAGGGCAGTGCAGTGACTGAAGTAAACTCAGATGCCAAACTTTGTACGCTGTAGAAGGATGGTTATAAGAACACTACATAACAACAGAGTGGCTCTGCCTGTCAGTTTATTTTTCCATTACAACTTCAATTATGGAAAGGGTAAACCTCTTATACACTACCCGTTTCCTTTTTCTTTTCTGAAAATTCCTCTTCATTCTCTCCCTTTGCCTCTCCTCTCTTTCCATCTTTCATTCCGGTCACCTCTCCCAGCAGGTCGGGCCACGGTGCTTCATGCGAGCCTTGATAGCACCCATCTCTTGGAAAGTCCTGGCAGATAACGGCTCTGAAATTGACCCACGCTATTTTAGGATGCTTCTCTGGGCGGCCAAACCTTTCCTCCGGAGCATGCTTCCCCCAAAGCTGGTGCTGCCCCCTCTTCTGCACCCCCCACACCTGGCTGAGATGTGAGTCATTGCATTTAGAAATGCTTCTAAGATGGAGTAATTTACATATATTACTTTTTTATTTGCATGCAATGCTTTTATACAACTTGATACAAAGTGATAGTCAAATTAAGTATCTTGCTCAAATTTAAATTGACATTGCCCCACCAGGGAATTGAACATATATTTTCTGATTTATAAGTCCATATTCCACACTAATACGCTGCTGTCTGTATGTCACATGGGCTTTCTGATATTGCTGGGCCCAGATTCACAGTTATTTCAGACATAGGTAACACTCTGATCAGGCAGTGACAGGTATGGGAATTCATATTTGTCAGTAGAATGGTTATGATCTTAATGTCAGTCAGTCACTGACAGGGCTCAGTTATTGTGCTTGTGCCTCTGTTTGTCCATTTCTCCATCAGGGTAAAGACGCTCAGTGAGTTGTTTGACTCCCTGACTCCAGAACAGCGCATCCAGATTCCGTGATTGGGTTAAGGATCAAATTTCAAAGAAGCACTGCAGTATGGGCCCGCCCAGACCGCCCGGAGGCAAACCTGGTCAGTGTCTCCTTCGTGATTGTATTGACACATTCACATCCACCTCTAATGGGTTTTGTTTTTAATGGATAATGTAACTACAAGAGTGTAAAAATGTCTAGAGCAGGAAAAACTGGACATGATACTGTACATGACATACTTCCTTCTTATGGTTTGATAAAAAAACTCATTCATATTTCTACATCTCACATGTCCCGTAATTATATAATAACAACTGATACTTCTTCCCAAATTGTAACAGGGACAAAAGAGGAAAAAGAAAGTAAGGACAAAAACAGGGAGGAAGAAATGAATGAGGAAAGGAAGGATGGAAAGGAACAGGAAACAAAAGAAGAGGAAGGGAAGGAGAGGGACGAAAATAAAAAAGGGAAAAAGGGGAAGGGGGATAAGGGGAGAATGAGAGATGGTGGCAAGGGAAAGGGTAAGTAGTGAGGCCTGCACACATGGGCGGATTGATAAAATTTGGTTAAGGGGGTCAGTCATCAGATGAGGGACATGTAGGAGAATTAACCTCCGATTGCCCTCTGCTTTCTGCCCCCGCCCAGGCCGCCCTGGGGGCCCAGACCCATCGCGCTGCCAATCCAGGATGCCACGGCTGAACGCTACAGTCATGGAGATGATGGGGCGCTTCCTCACCCTTCTACCTGCCAATGATTTAAGAGGCATTCCTGATGAGGAGGTCCTCACTCACTCTGTTTCCATTCCTCAGTACCTCAATGACTTGAAGCAGCAATTTAATTGATGAATCTGTGTAGAGCACTGGTCCTCGGTCCTAGTTTTGGAGAGTCACAGGTGGTGCTGGTTTTTTCCTTTTCACCTAAAATTCCACAACAGATCAGACCACCCCCCCACACACACACACAACACACAAACAAAGGTGAAATGAGTTAACTGTATGTTCCACTACTTTTCCTTAAAGCTCTTCCAACAGCAAACAGCACACCCCCTGGCTTTCCTCGACTTGGGCTGGGAACCACTAATGTATAGGTTAACTTAGATGTAAATTGTGTGTGTGTCTATGTGTGTCTATGTATATTCTGCTATGTGTGTGACTGAATTTTGTAAACACCTGGGTGGGTAAATGCAATATGTAAAAATATTTGTCAGATATAGAAATACTCATGTACATATTACTAACTGTGTGATCCTCTACCCAGCTGTGTACATTGTTCAGAAAACCCCAATTCCAAGATTCATTTCGTGGAGTAGGAGGTGTCTCCCCTTACATCGGCAGAAGTCTGTTCACCAAGGTGAAGAAGTGTCACAAAGGCAATCAGTTCCTACAGTATCTGGACAGGTGTGTCCATGGGTGTGATCTGATATTGAGAATCTTTTTGAGTTTGTACCTCACAGTTTGTTACCTTGCAGCCTAAGGTTTTGTCTTTGTGGCTAAATTGAGCAGTTGGATCAATTAATCAGGAATCACTTAGTCTTTCTTGAAGTTGTATGAGAGGTTAAAATGCATTGCAGATTTTAGGGCTGGAGATTTTCCACTGGGTGACATATAACTACTGCATGATTCAGCTTCTTGAACATGGAATCTGTTGGCAATTTGTATCCTTCATCTTTCACTTCTCCACTGAAACAGACTTGGCGACCTGGCATGTTTCTTTGACAATCCAAAATCTCTCAATGCATCTCAGAGCAAGATTCTCCTGGATGAACTTGACAAGTGTGAAAACTCACGATCTCACCAGGTGAACAACAGGCACATTGTCAGTACTGGCCATGTAGAATTGGTTTGGATGTTATTATTAACTGTTTATATGCATCAGCTTCCTCTTGTCTTTAATACCTTCATACATTAGAAAAAGAAAAATATGTCATGACAAAAAAAGCCAATCAGTCCATCTGACCTCATAATTTATATATGTTCCAAAGAGTAGCACTGTATCTTTGCTGCTCTGGCTAGCTGTTCCATGACCCTCCTGACTCACTCTCTCCCTCTCCTGCTTCTCTCTGATTCACCCCCAAACCAGCTGAAGACAAAACTGGTGAGGAATATGATGTCCAACGGCTCGCTGAGCCCTGATATGTTGCAGTCTTTGGGCTCATCAGTATCAGCCCTGCCTCTCTCCCAGCTGAATAAGATCAAACTGTCTGACCTGAAGAAAGCTATGTCCTCCCTAAGCAAGGCCAAGTGGAAGGCAGTGAATGTCAAGAGCCTGGCCAAAAAGCTGCTGAATGACAGCAAGGTGGGGTGTGGCTTTCAATTCCATCTGTCGCTACAACTGTTCCTTCTCCCACTTAAGTAAAAATTTTGTGCTGAAAATGTAATAAAATATTGCGATATAGAACGATATTGAATGCTACAGATAAAAGCAATGATTAAGGGACACAATTATATGACTGTCTTGTTCTCTCTGCATCTGTGTGTTTATATCCCCCTGTTTCTGGACCTCTCTGTCTCTGTCCTGGCCAGGTGGTGTCTGGAGATGAGCTGCTGTCTTTTGGGACGGTGGTACAAGGTGTGCCCATCTCCTTACTGCAGAACATCAAATCCAAGGATCTGCTTGGGACGGACAAGCTGGTCACACTGGGCAAAAGGCTGTCCAAGCTGCAGAGGAAAGCACTGCTGGATGGGGTGAGCAGGGCCAGAATGTGGCACAACCAACATAAGTGACTTCTTTGTGCCCCCTCATTGTTATGAGGTTGGAAGGGCCCCCTGTTCATTTATTTGTTCTCAAGTTGAACTGAAGGGGGCATCAGCAAAAATATTGCTTAAGGACCCCAAAATACTTCTATGGGGGGAATAAATATACTCAAGCAAGTTTAAATTTCACAAGTGCAGAAAGCACATGCAGAGTGTGAAAAGTAAATCGGTTCTTGTACATGGACTGGTGCAGTGATCTATTGATCATGTCTCCCTGCTTCAGCTGCGCAAAGACGTGAATGCAGTGGAGCTGGTGCGCAGCCTCTCTGGGGACCTGGTGCCCAGCCTTTCCCTGGCCACCCTGGAAGAGGCCAACCTCAGCTCTGTGGATGAACTGGAAGGGAAGCGCTTTACCCGGGCCCAGGTAACAGAACCCTCACCCCCACCCACGATCCCCTAAATCCCTGTTACTTTTTGTGATGTTACGGTCATTCACCTCACTGCCTCCCTTCTCTGTGTGGTTCCTCCAGTCTGTGTTTCTGTTGAGGAAGATCCTGGGAAAAAAGATCAAACCCAAGGCCATTATGTAAGGATGCATTTTTTTTGGGGTTATTCAAGTTTTGTTTGTTGTTGTTGTTGTTGTTGTTGTGTTTATGAAGGTGGGGTTGCCAATGTAGAATAAAGGCTGGAAGTTCAATTCCTAGCCGGAGCACTGTCTCTGTAACGCTGAGCAAAGTATCTCAACCAAAATTGCATAAGTTCTATAAATGATTTGTGTGTAATAACTGTGTAAAGGTATACTGAGTAACAGAAACTAATGCATGTCTAAAAAATGTAAAATGTAAAGGTACATAGTGAGAATATGATTGAGGTAGTAAGCTCCACATTAGAAGCATAATACCAATGGTCAAAATACACTTCAAATGTCTTATATTTTGATCATTGGGGCCACATGCTGGACCCCTGCTAAAATTAAAGCAATATGTGAAGACATCTTGTGTATTATACAAAGTTGCAATGGATTTGTCTTAACATTTGCTGTAAGAAAATATTTGATAAGATAATCTCAAAAGAACCAGACTATACATACAAATATTATGACATCAAGGATTGACTAAATTACTGAGGAAAGTTATGTATACTTCCTTGTTGTTTATCATGATTTTGTTAGTGAAAAAGGGGCATTTTTTACAGGAAACTGAAGTCAGCAGTGCAGGGTGTGACATGTGAGATGATTGACAGTACCACTCAGAATGAGGCTCTGGAAATGGCTCAGGCACTGACAGAAAACATGCACTGGCTCTCCAACACACAGGTCAGAGTTCCCTGTCATCAGGACCATCAATTAAGGGTTGCAAGGAGATTTTAAAATGTGCACCCAAATAAAAACATCTCACCTTCACTCTCTCTCACATTCTCTGCTGTCTCTCTTGCTCTCTCTTTTCTTCCTGCATCAGCTGTGTTGTGCTGCTAAGAACCTGTACTCCAGTCTGGAGAAGGAGAGGAAGGACTACTTCAGAAACATCACTGACTCTGAGCTGAAGGCCATCCCCACACCACTTCTGCTTCACCTGCCGTCAGTTCTGAGTTCATTTTTCAACCAAATTAACATCGTAATGATATATTATGTTTTCTTTTGCTTTCCCTGTTCAACCTCACCTCTCATAGGACATAGAAGCTCATAATATAGGAACTAAAGGTAGAAGCTACTCATTAGGTGCTCATCTAAATTCCCATGGCTTTATATTGATGCTGCCGTAGGTATGTCTGTCTGAATGCTAAATGCTACAAAATGCCATATGAAAAGTTGTTTCTTACCATCTTTCTTCCTGGTGTTCCCTTCCTCTCTCTTACCACTCCCCACAGAGTGACCGCAATCATGCAGCTCCCGGCCTCTGTGTGTTCCTCCTTCATGGATAAAATTCCAGAGGCCAACCTCTCCACTCTTCCCCTGAGCTCCTTTGCCCGTTCTGCATTGCTTGACAGAGCCCTGGCCTGCTTGGTAAACACACAGAGACTTCTCTTGTAGATAGCACTGTGGCCAGTGAGTGATTTCATCCAGAAAGCATCTCAGAGTAGAAGTGATGATCAAGGATCAGATATTACTTATTTGATTGGTAACTTCATCCAATGAATCAACATCAACAGTCCTTCTCAGGGACACCTTATGAATTTGAGCCCAGATCTACTAGCTACACTGGTAATATGAAATAAGTGCAGTGTGGAGACAGCCTTCATCGATGGAGTTCCTTTAATCTTCTACCATCCTATGAATTTTTTGACTTGTCTTAAGTGCATAAACAGAGGCCAAAAACCATGATTACTGTTCTTTTGAATGTGTGAAATCAATTTACAATCTAATAGTAACATTTCTAATGTTTGTTGTTGCAAACAATGCAACACTTGATGATGGGTACATACATGAAAGTATCTGTAAAACTGCACTGCTCCTTTGTTGACCCATCATAACCCCCCATTTCTCTACAGCAGAAGAACGTGTCAGATCTGTCTGTCGATGATATTGCCACATTGGGGCACCTCGCATGTGAGTTCAGGCCACGACATCTTTCTCAGCTGAGCACTGATGCCCAGAATGCCACCCTGCTGGCCCTGGCCTCCTGCCCCCAGCTCAACAGAAACCATGGCAAGGCCATCATCCAGCTGCTCAAGTCAACACATGGGTAAATGCATTCTGTTTTCATAGTCTTGTCGTTAATAACACTTTGATTATACAAGAAAGAAAACAACAAAAAATAAAACAATTGTGACTCTTTTCCCTTGTCATGTGCTAGGGAGCCCTCAGACTGGCCCTCCGAGACAATGACATCCTTTGGGCGCCTTCTCCTATTGGAGGATGAGGAGATCAGCTCACTAAAATACAAGGTAAGCTCTTCAGTCCTTTTGACATTCCTTTTGACATATTTGCTGTATTTTTGCATTTCTTTCTCCCTTTTTACCATGATAACTGTAACTGGATCCTACATCGTAAAGCTGTCCCACACACAGTATCTCACTGTTTCTGTCCCCTCAAAGACCTGGCTGAAGGACACCCTCACAGATCTGATGGACAGCCTGCCCCCTGCCCAGTCTCCAACCCCACCAGAGGAGTTTCGGCTCCGCCCTGATCTATCCACACTACAACGGAAGATCTTCAACCTCACTGCCTATGCTCCAGAGCCCAGCCCTGCTGCTCGCAGAAAGAGGGAGGGTGAGTGTTCTTCTCCAGTGAGAACAAAAGCTAGGTAGATGGGCTCAGTCCCGAAGAATAATCCTTTGTGGGTGCAAAATGTTGAGCTGCAACAGAAACTGAAAATCTCCAAAGGAAGGGTAAGTAACCCTTCACTAGAAAGATTTCCCCAGATTCATTAATTAAAACTACTTTGAGATATTTCATTTATTTAACAATAGAAGTTTAATGAGAACATATGAAGAATATATTGATTATGTGTACATTCTGGGTCAGTTAGACCTTTATCAGACCATCCTCTCCACTGACTTACACCGAGGGTGGCTTGTGGTCAAGAAAGCTCAGTACATGCACAGTTATACATGCCACCCCTTCCTTCCCAAAACCCTCTCTCTTCATATCTATTCCGAACATTACTCATCCTTCTCTGCCTGTCCTTCCCATCCTGCTCTCTCTCCGTCCTCTCAGTCATGCCTGCAAACTCTCCCACACTGTCTATGATTGAAGACTTGGGGGAGGGGAATGTGTACTGGAGCCCAGTCCAGCTGGCCAGCATGTCCACAGAGGTCTTCAGTGATGGGGTGTCTATCCTGGGTGAAATCCCCAACTATAGCCCCGAACAGCTGGAGGCTCTCAGGAACAAGATCACCGAGGTGCTACAGTGGGGGAGAAAGGGGTTGGGAGGATGCTGGGCAGCAGTATTTAGGCAACTAAGGCAGTGACTGCAGATTTTATGGGTTCAAATCTTAAGGCAGCCACTGCTTTTCTTCAGCTTGTTATAAAAACCTTACATATCTAAAAAGACAGCTTTACATTACATTACATTATATTACATTACACTGCATTGCATATACTGTTATATACAGTGTGTTTTGCAGAAACTTTGTAGACACAAAGCCATCAAATTACTGACAGTGCAAAACTGCTGAAACAAGGTTTTTATTCTTGTATCAGTCAAAAATGAAGATTTGTTTTACTTTGACATTCTGTAACTTTACAAAACTCACATGCTTGACTAAAAGTGTGTTCCCTGCAGGTGTGGGGCAAGGCCAGCTCACTGTCTGAGGACCAGGTGCTGCAGCTGGGCTGTGTGAGTCAGGGCTTCTCCACTTCAGAGCTTAAGGACCTCAGCATCACCTCTGTGGACACTCTGGAGGTGCTGTCCCCCTGTGGTTGGATGCAGCAGCAGGTCAGCAGCCCGTTGCATCACACATCCGGGTGTGACGGTACGGGGGGAGGGGTGAGGATAGTGGAAGGAGAAATTATTCACCAGGCCAGGGAGCCTGCTGGTTGAAGGCCCACTTTGCTTGAAATGTAAATCACAAATAATTACATCGGTGCCATCTATGTTTGTGCTTTTGTCCCTCTGTATTTATCTCCCTTTCAATTTTCCTTCTGTCTCAATAAAGTGCAAACAATACAAAAGGGGCAAACTTGGGGATGGTAAAGATGAAAGATGTACTCTTTCCCCCCCATGACAGAGAGAGGCGGTGTGGCAGGGGTATGTGGATCGCACAGGCCTGAGAGTGAAGGACCTGGGCTCAGTGGACCTGGTGGGCCTGGGTCAGTTCATCTGTGGGATGAGTCTGGCAGAGGCACGGCAGCTCAACACCTCTGCATACAGGTCAGACACTGTGCAGAGCACACCTCATCATACAGGTCAGACACTGTGCACAGCACACCTCATCACACAGGTCAGACACTGTACAGAGCACACCTCCGCAAACAGGTCAGACACTGTGCACAGCACACCTCTGCAAACAGGTCAGACACTGTGCACAGCACACCTCCATCAAACAGGTCAGACACTGTGCAGAGCACACCTCTGCGTACAGGTCAGACACTGTGCAGAGCACACCTCATCATACAGGTCAGACACTGTGCAGAGCACACCTCCGCATACAGGTCAGACACTGTGCAGAGCACACCTCATCATACAGGTCAGACACTGTGCAGAGCACACCTCTGCGTACAGGTCAGACACTGTGCAGAGCACACCTCCGCATACAGGTCAGACACTGTGCAGAGCACACCTCATCATACAGGTCAGACACTGCAGAGCAGTGTAGTGGGGAAAATGAAGCACAGCAGTCCTTCCCAAACTTTCCCACACCAAAACATTTTTTTGTGACCCTACACTGAAAATGTAGTCAAACACATGTTAGAATATGGAATTCAAATGTTTTTAAGATAACTGCATGTAGTTCTGTTCATGCGGCCAGTGCAGTAGTTAGATAGCCTGATGAGGTAGTTGAATGTCTACTCTAAGTACATGATTTACAGAAAAATATTTGTATCATGCCTGTTATGTGCAACAAAGCTCAAGCCCTCAAATGTCCCACCAATGGGTCCTGAGCCATACATGTGAATCACTGATGTGAGGGGTGCTGGTCCACACCAGGGTGAGATGAAGAGGTTGTGCCATGTGACACTAAATGCTGTGCTTTACAGGGAGGCAGTGGGGGATGTGGGAAGCGTCCAGTGTCCTCTCAACATGACAGAGGTGCTGAAGGAGCATGCAGTGCTTGTGTTTGGTGAGCCAGGGACCTGGTCTGAGGCCCAAGTCAACACCTTGGGAAACATCATCGGTTAGTCATTACACTCACTATATTTACTTCTTGGGTATCTTGGAATGCTACAGATATTGGCATTTACATGGATACAGCCTGTAGAAAAAATATAAGAAAAATTAGTACCAAGGTACAAGGTACACGTGACATTAATTATTAATCCAAAATTGATAATGGATGATTTTCTGAAGGCTACCAGGGTAAGGTATAAAACAACAGCTGTTACTATTTGCCATGAAATGCAGACTAATATGTTACATTATCTTACCTTACTATAAATATACTGTTTATGCCATTATGAAATATAGGATAAAATATAATGTTGAATGTATCCCCCATTTTCCCTTTTCGTCTTTCAGCTGGTCTGAATGAAACAGAGCTGCGGAGCCTCAAGCCAAATGTTCTGGCCTTCTTCAGTCAGTCCACAATCCCCCTCATCTCTGCCACTCGACTGGCCGTGAGTCCCTCTTCCTCATTTCATCTATCCCTCTGTCTCTCCTTGGAGTGTGGTACCTCCAAGTTACTTTGGGAAAAAATGACTGTAATGGATGACCTGAAGATTCAAGCACTGCATGTATCAATGTCTTTGTTAAATTTCATGGATAAGCAAAGTTACCCATGACTATATCGGTATCCATTTAAAACAAAGTCAAAGGGTTAGGTTCAACAAGTGGGCTTTTAAAGTTCTATTTTCCAGTCCGCCTAGGGGTGGCATTTGCACACTTTCAATGTTTGTTAGTGCTCATCAAGGGATAGCACTAAGGAGAATTTAATGTTTCATTTGCCTTAAATGATATATTTTTTTTTGGTTTTCATTTGATTTCGCAGCACTAGTGTATTGTTTGTTGCTTCTATGAGGTGACAGTCAAAGGTTTTGTGTTGTATGTCTATTCTTTAGAGGCCCTAAGTAAGCTTGAGTGAAGGGAAATCAAAAGTCAAGGTACTTCCATCAACTCATGTCATTTTATTTTCCATTTTTGTTCAGGCACTATCAACTGAGCAGCTGCAGGCCCTGGGCCCTGACAATGCTGCCATGGTGACCGATATCCAGAAAGCAAGTCTTGGGGAAGAACAGCGTGTGGCCCTAGGGCAGGCTTTGGGGGTTCCCTACACCCGAAATGATGTCACTGATGAGATTGCTCCAACTGCTGCAGTTCCAGGGTCAAATGGTGAGAGAAAGCAGGATGTGCTGGGGGGACAAGAGAGTTTACATTGATTTGCATTACCACAGTAGCTAGCAGGAACACACCGCGGTTTAACAGTGGGCAGGGAGTAAAGGCGTCTACTCGTGGTGCAGCTGTGGGTCCTACACCTGGGCATTTGGATGCCAATCATATGTTCACTTGGTGTTCCTCCAGTGACATAGGCAATATGTCAAAATAATAAATACACCAGAACAGAAGCCACTGAGGCACAGCTGTACTAATGATGTGCCGGCTGAAAACATTTTTGTTTTCTCCGACCAGAATTGAACTGTGATCAGCTCAACCATGAACCTCCCATGCAGACCCATACTTCTGTTTAACCTTTATTTAACCAACTTACTGTCCATGAGATTAACAGTCTCTTTTTATAAAGACACCCAGGATGAATGGCTCCATGAATGCTGATACATGGGGGCTGTGGCATTTTTCACAATGCAGATGCAACACCAATTATATATGGCTTATTCAGTCAGAAGAACGCAGTCTCAACAAAAGTTCAGTTTATTCAGTTAACCTTTAAGGCTTGGAGAGGAAAACGATGGAGTAGGACAACTTGTAACCAGGCTGTGATTGATTTTTATATATGGTTTTACATAGTATAACACCACAAATATGTAATTAGTCTTTTAAATGTAATGTTATTTTACTTTTTCCCTCTAGGTGGAGCCTCTGGACTGAAAATTATGGGAACTATAGTTTTCCTGCAACAGGTTCTTTTGCTTACCCTTCGGTATGTTGCCTAGGGTACATACATAATAACTTGGTTTTTAAATAAACTTCTCTGTATCATTTCCATACATAGCCTTTATAAAATCAAAATGCATATATTTATAGAAAAACTATATTTATGAGATACAGTAACTTAATCCTACTAATCTAAAATAGTCCTAAACTTTTCAGACATATATTCTAGTAACTTAAAATACAGTAAATGCTTGGGATTGTCAATTCATTACCTTTTTGTCAGAATGTGGAAATGCACTGAATCAGAACAATGTCAATTAACTGTGTCATGATGGCCAAAGACGGTGACGCAGCTGCCTTTCTCTTCTCTTTGATCTTTTGTCTCAAATGAAATACAGTTGTTACTGTCAGGAACAAAAAGTGCAGATACTTCCAAAAGTTTGATTATTGTCCTTCATAAGCTTTGTTGCAAATACATTTATTGTAGAAGGCAGCATATAATGTGCAAATACATGTAATTCTTGGGAGGTATAATTACCATGCGTATATATGTTTAAGGACATATAACGTAAGTGTATAATGACAGCAGCAGACAGGTAGACAGAATGAGGCAGGAGTTGTTTGGACTATATTTGAAAGCTGCAAACACCATCCACAGAAAATAGGAAGCACCTGCATATTTATTTTCAGTACTGTGGAACATTACCTGGGACAAAGCCAGTTGCCCAGTGATGGTGCTGTACTCTCATCATCTGCTTGAAGACCCATATATTAAGATGTTTTGTAGTCAAGTTATAATGAAGAGTGTTCTGATGTTGGCTCCTGTACTACAAATGTAACTATGCCCGAATAGAAAATAAATGAATTTTCATGATAAGTTTCTGCCTTTTCACTGAATCCAGCCATTCAAAAAGTTTGGCCAGTTCTGTTCCAAGGACACAAAATTTCACAGCATAAAAACATGAAGTATACACGGATGGATTTTTATATTTAGGTGTCTCAGAAATGTCTTAATACCCTGTTATTTGGCATTTCATAATTGTATGGCAGTTTTATTCACAGAACTAACAATTTTATACCATTAAATAATATCAAGTAGTTTTTTTTTTTTCCCCCAGTAACCTCCACTTCGACGTGTAATAGTTTTCAAACATTCAACAAGGAAAATATATTCTTACATTTATTTCAGAAACCACCCATATCAGAATCTACACAAGCAGAGAATCACTGCTGAGGGCAATAAGTAAAACTGACAAAAAGCAAAAAAAAACAGTGATATATTTTATATTTTTCTATAAACATCACTTGACTTCAGGTTAAAAAACACAAAACAGATCATTTGTCAGGGACACACAGAAAACTAAAACTGGATAATGTAGGTGAATATGGCTGGAAGTGATTCTGTGACTATAGGTTGTGGAAATAATGTAAAAAAAAGTTAAAACCCTCATTTTCATCTCATTTTTAATACTTTTCATCACAATATACAATTACATACCCCTCTTTAATTATACAACATCCTCTCCTTTTTCTACAACTCACGCTACTGAAAAGAAGCACTAAAAGAGGAGTTTCCAGGATTGTGAATATGCAATATTTACACTTTAACAAACAAATGTCCAGCCAGCTTTGGCCCCAACACAAACACACAAAATGGTGGTTGGGGGACTTCAGCTTAGGTTGATAAAGGATGTTCATACAGGTAACATTTGTTGACACAATTCACAGTTAACCAGACTGCTTTCAAATATGTTCTAGAAGAGAATGCACACAAAACTGGTTGGAAAGCAAAGTGTGCCCCAGTCAAATATGGTGTATGGAAACCTTAACAAGGCTTGAAATGAAATGACACAAAAACCTTCACCAAAACCCTCAATCAGAGAACACGTCCATACTTCACATCTTAAAATCAAACAAACTTTGTAGTTTTTGTGTGTGTATATACAGATGTATACCTACAAACAACCCATCAGTTATGCAATTGTGGCAAGAAAATATATCTTTCAGGCAAGAGGATTTATATGCTGGTTGAATTATTGATGACTTAAATCAGCACATACATTCAAAAACTACACAATTCCAAAGACAAAGTATTATGCATTTCTTCTATATTACTACCTCTAATCCTCAGTTCTGTGTACCTACGATTGCCACAACAGTAGTGTCTGAAATGCACAAATCACAAAATCAACATTTTTCCACTTTAGCCCAAACAGAAGGATCACCTTGGCAGATTCAGCCCATGGCACAGGACTGTATTTCAGAAAAAACAGGCACCATAAAACAGCTGCAGCTCCTTGTGGTAAGACAGTGTTACTGCAGGAGCAGGACACGCTCACTCAGGTGACTGAGCTGATCCATAAGGGAGCCAGTGCACAAAGGGTCACTGCCTTCCTCCAGTCACAGTCACAATACGACCACATATCAACTATAAACAAAGGACAGAAACTACTCTATAATAATCACCTCTGTATTTTCTCTGCATTATCTATATCCATGTAGCTCATTTGTTGATTCCAAACCTCATTTAATGTGCTTTGTGCGCTGGACTATATGCATTATTTTTGAGAACTTGGCTCCAGTCATTGAAAACATGGACAACTCAAATACCACTACCCACCAAAAAAATCAGGGTCCAGCAGTTTCCCGTACTCCACTGCTGGGAGTCAGACTGTTAGTAGTAGACTGGGGATATAATAGTGTGGTACAGAGAGCTCACGCAGAGCCAGCTGACTTTGCATTACAGAGTAGCTACAGGTCAGTGTAGAGCTGTGTTACTGTTTGTGTGAAATTTAACTGTTATTGTCCCAAAGGGGAAAGGCATCCAGAATTCAGAAAGCTATATGAGGTAACACAGAGCCAGCCTGACAAATTTTGTGAGCACAAATTTGTTTGTAAAGTGGGACAGCAGTAATGTAGTGATGCCCCCTTCCCCTTAAGCTTAAATAAACCCTACGTTCCCCACCCCCGTTGTGTGTGTTTCTGTGTATACGTGTGTTTATAAGAGCTGGGAAGTGGGACGATACCTTCGGTCCAGTGTTATTGCTAGAGAATTTTAGTGTTGTCACCCCTCCTGTGAGCATGCCACTACTACACTTTAGTGCTGAGGCATGGGAAGGGACTCATTCAGGGGATAAGGAGGTGAGCAAAGGTCTAACAACCTAAGAAACTCTCCTCCCTCCTGTTTTCCAATCTCTCTTGTTCCACTTTACACATTTCATCCCTCCCTCTCTCCTTCCCTTCTTTCTGCTCTAAGCACGAGTCCCTCCATCCCCTCCCTCTTCATACGGTCTGTCGGACTTCTGCGCCGCGATGAATGGCATGTCATGGGTGCGGAAGTGCGTGCTGAGGTCAGAGGCCGTGCGGAAGCACCAACCGCAAACTCTACAGTCCAGTCCCTGGGGAACAGCTTGGGGAGGAGAAGGGCTGGAGGAGGGGACTTTGTTCCTGGTGGGGGAGGGGAAGAGGTCGGTGGTGTCACCACGCAGGTGGTGGGCAATAAAGAGGTGGCGGGAGAGAGCTTGGGTGGAGGTGAAGCAAGAACTGCAGCAGTAGGCCTGATGGGAGCTGCCGTCAGCATTGCCACGATGCTGGGTGATGTGGCACAGGAATTCTTGCCGGTCGGCTGCTGAGAAGCCGCACAGATGAAGGGACACACATGAAAGGAGGGGTACCTCTGACAGCTGGTGCAGGTGCTTTCCTCCTCACCCCCAAGCCACTTCCCTCCTTACCCTCCAACGCACACCCACCGTCTGGCTCAGAGGAGCTGCTAGCCCGCTCTCTGTGGGGCAGACCCGGGGTGCGGTACTTCAAGGAACAGCCCAGGTTTGAGATCTACAGGGACACAGACGGGGAGCATTAGGCGAGCTGGGTTAGGAGTTCACATGGGTTCAGGACTGAAATGCGGAAAGGTGCTGAATGGAAGAGTCGTGCATTATACAGATTTACATTTCTGATATAGCTATAGCGGAGGTGCACAACCCTGGAGGGCCAAAGCACCAGCAAGGTTTAGTGATTTACATTCGATTTACAATTTAGGTCCTTGACAAATTGATAAATGACTTACATTTAAAGTTAAGCAAAGAGAAGCATTTTTTATTTTACCTGGCCATTGCTGGGCTGTGGGAGTCCGTGAGCTGCGGCTCCAATTCTGTGATGGACCTGTAGGTGCTTCTCCAGAACCGGCCGGCTGCTGAAGGTCTGTTTCCCCTCCATGTAGTACCTGTGCACCAACCAGTCAACACCGGCGTTCCTTCATCAGCCAGTGTCAGAGAGCAAGCAGAGCCATCCTGTTTATGTGTGAGGGAGTGGCTGCAGACAGGGGGTTCCATGCCTACATGTGCATGTGTGCATGGACGCGCGTGTGTGTGTGTGTGTGTGTGTGTGTGTGTGTGTGCGCATGTCACTGTCAGTGTGTGAGTGCTTAGACAGATTCCACAGACCCACCAGACACTCAGCCCTGTATGTTTAACTTGATGCTGAAATATTCAAGTTTGATCTTCAGAAAGTAGAGGCTCAAGCAAGCACAATACTGTGGCATTTAGGGTTATAATATTTAACCATAAACTTTGTATTCATTTTACCTCAAAATGTTAAATGAGCTTCAATGTACATCCGTAACAGTATTGTTTTCTTTGAGTTTCCTGTGAAGAATACTTGGAAACAAATTGGTAAAACAGACATTTGCAATAATTTTTGGAAATATAACTTCACAAAAAATGGCTTATTTCTGCAAAATCCTATGTCACAGCACATGGAAAATTATATTGTTATGACTCAGTGACCATTTCCAAACTACAGGTATGCGTCGCTTAGCGCCCACAACACGTTCTGTGAAATAAGACGTTATGTGATTTGGACATTGTGTGAGCTCCTATATTAGCGAAGCTACATAGGATACTGTAGTGTACCTGTATTTGGCAAGGTAATATATGGGTTAAACAGGTTACCTCCGCTACGTCACATTCTCAGATCGGGATTTCTGAACTCTGTTATAACCTTATGGGACCATGGATATGTATGCGGTTGGATGTTGCCCAAGCAGATGTTATGCGACGTGTACCTGTACAGCACATGATGTGATCAGGATGAGTCACTAGGGTCTTAAAGGAGAGGACGGAGGGATAAGAGAGCCTGAGAGTCTGATGAGCCTGAGTGATCTGAGAGCAGGGAGAAAAGAGGGGCACACACTCACTGGCACTGGAAGACTCTGCGGGGGCCCTCGTGGACGGCCCGCACATGGCGGCGCAAGCTGCGGGCGGAGCTGAAGGAGAGCTCACACACGCAGCATGGGAAGTTCTTCATGGACTGGGGGTGGGACAGTAAGGGGGCAGAGTGCATTCGTCAGCATATGTATAGTGTATTCCTGGGGGATTACAACTGTCCCTTAAAAAAAGGAAAAAGGCCAACCCGACTATTCAAAATCCAATAGTAAGTCAACGGGTATTGTTGTAGTGAACATCACACCTTTTTACAATAAAACTTTAGTATATAAAAAGTACCACTGGCTGTAAATGCTTCTTTGCAAAAATAAAAAATGAAAATAAATAAATTCAAAAATCCCAAAAAATCAACAGAACGGAGGAGTCTGAACAATGCGCTCTGTGCGTGGTGCCCCCTGGTGGGCAGTAGTGACCTTGCCATGCTCCTTCCTCATGTGGGATACAAATTCATCCCTGTCAGTGTAGCGTGTCTGGCACTGCCGGCAGGTCCACTCTGAGGGTGCAGTTTCCCCAGTGCTGCTGGGGATGTCAACAAGGTCCTTCTTCCCCTCTCCTTCCTCCCCCTCCCTCTCCTGTTCCTCCTGCTCTCCGCTCCACTCCTCCCCATCGGAGCTCTCCATCTTCAACAAGGACTTTGATTTGGGGAGGGAGGAAGAGGAGCAGGCCGCAGAGGGTGGAGCCTGGGCGGCAGGGGTGGAGGCACTGTCTGGGGTTTCCTGTTTAACTGACTGTCCCCTGTGAGCCGCCTGAGGGAGGAAAGATTGAGGAGAGTGATTGTGGGAGAAAGAGGAAAAGATATGAATGAGAAAAGGCAAGAGGAGGGCATGTGCTTGCTGTAAAACTTAATTCAGAGAGTTGCTTAGCTACGGCCTCTTTCACAATAGCCTTCTCTGTCTGTAGCTATTTAAAAGACAGTGTTTTGAAAAAGGGCTGTTCTTGCTGCCAAGGGGATGTAAAGACTGGGATGATGGCAAACGTTTATAGTCTTTTGTACTGAATCCTCAATACTCTTATTTCACCAACACACATAACTTTCTTCTACTGTATACAGTACACACCAAATACAAAGACATAAAACTTTGTACATATGTTTGTAATACAGATTAAAAAAACTGAAAATTACAACATTAAAGTGTATGCCATAAAGTGGAAAAAAGTCTCACATACCTTGATGTGTTCCATCATGGAACCTTTCTGTGCATACAGTTTTGTGCAGTCTGGACACTTGAAAACGTGGACTTTCTGCTTGGCCAAGTGGGTGTCGAAATGGATGTAGAGCAGGGGTTTTTGGGTGAAGACCGTGTCACACATAACACACTTGTAGATCATCCTATAGAAATAGATGAGGACAGTGGATGGTGTGATTATACAATGTTGATTAATCTGATTGCTTCCTCAAAAACACTCAGTGTACCTCTCAGATACCTGATATACTTCTACAACAAGGAAACAATAAAGTCCTACAATATCATGAGAAACTACACCCATGCCACCCGGTTTGAATTGCTACCCTGGGTGCTTCTCATTCTGCCTTTACATCAGCAGATGTCAAAACTGCTTTTACTCTAGTTATCAAGAGGAAATAACTGAAGTCTAATTGTTTCCTGAGCTGCTTTAACTCACTGATGTCTATAGGTTTTCTGGTATGGGGTGGGGACCTACTTGGCCTGTGGGGTACCCAGGGCAGGGTGCTGGGTGCTGATGTGGGCATGGGCGCTGGGCGCTGATTTGAAGGCCATGGGGCAGCTTGGGCACTTGTGGAAGACCTCGCAGTGAGCTGTCTGGATGTGGGATTTTATGGAGTTCAGCCCGCCAAACACTACCTGACAGCTGGAACACCTGGATAATAATGAGAATAAACTTAATTAGCACTTACAGAGCCTTATCATACAAGGACATAAGTACTTCACAGTGAAACAGACAATACAATAAAAAATGGGTATAAAAACCAAACACGTGAATATCAGAAACACAAACCAAAATAATATGCATAACAGGAAATAAGAGGTAAAACAGGAAGAGTTGACAGGAAACCGTAGACAGGCAGAACAATAAACAAGGCTGTATAATTTGTTTCTTTGGGATGATGTCAAATCATTTTGGGAGTACATTCACCAATTTCACAGATGGGGTCGCTTAAGTAACAACAATTATACGTGATTTATACAGAGCTACTGGACTACTCCTCTGAGGATGTACTTGACTAATAAACAAATGGTCAGTTATCTAGACACCAAAGAGGCTATTACAGACTGGGCGCCTCTAGTCTAAACAGGTATGTGAGTGATGTATGGAGGTGTCATGCCACAGCTCCGTGGCAACAGGCAGCGAGGAACGTGGGATAGCGGACCTGTAGCCAATGCGGCGGGCGAAATGCAGACAGGCCTCCTCCAGGTGGGTCTGGAAACTGCCAGGCCGGGCGATGCCCCCACACTCAGGGCAGACGTGAGGTGAGCGGTGCTTGTGGATTCGCTGATGGGCTGATGAGCTGCAGCCATTCGGCAGCATCATGGCCGGGGAGCACAGCATGCAAGTCTGTAGGGCAGGAGGGAATGGAGGAATTACAAAGTAAAATTCAATAATAACTACATATATGTCACAGAAATCTATATTTTAACACATTCACATTCAGCACACACCCTTATCCAGAGCAACTCACACAGCTTACACATCTTACACACTATCCATTAATGTAGCTGGATATTTACTGAAGGAATTCTGATTAAGTACTTTGCTCTATACACTATACACTCATACACTACACATAACACTAATGATAAACTGTAAATTGTTAGCCAACATCTAAAACAAAGTTTTATCATTGAACACACCTCTCTGTCCACACAGCTACAGACAATGCACAGTAGTGACTGGTTGGACAAGTTTAATTGTTGGGTATGCATTTCACACTTATAATTGTAGAGCAGACATTTATCTTAATCATACCACTCCTGGCATGCATACTTGTGTGCTGAGACTCACTGTGTTGGAAGCAGCTTGGACCTCCTGGAAGTGTGCCACCAGTTCTGCCTTTCCTCCAAACTGGGTGCGGCACTCAGGGCACTTGAAGTTGTGGTATTGCAATACCTCCCCCTTCTTGCAGGGCAGAGGCAGGAGGACCTGGGGGCTGTCAGGAGCCCGACGGACAGGGCTGGGTTGAGTGGCCTGGTCCTCTTTTGTTGGGCTGGGGGCTACAGGGACTGTAGTTGTAGCAGCTGAGGCAGAGGCCGGGGAAGAGAGAGATGGAGAGGAGAGTGATGGAGAAAGCATGCCTGTAGCGGGTGCAGACAGAGAGGTAAAATTATTAACTCCTGCTTACTAGACATGCTTAGTACACAAACACATCAACAATCACAAACCCAAAAGACAGTTTAAAGCCCTAAACAACCTTTACTGTTGGACATACTATATCTGGCAGACAGCAACAGTTTCCTTATCAGAGTGCACTTCAATACTGACAGCACAACACGACCATAACAGAACCAGATTAATGAGGTCCAATCAGAATCCCTGATTGGTTCTCCTGTCTGAGGTGTGCAAACAGCTTATGAAACAACTATCACTGATACAAAACAGATGGAAACACATAGCAGAGATGTGAAATGTCAAGAATTAGGAGCTCTCACCTATGGGAGTGGTGTCCTGTTGGCCAATCATCTGTTCGATAGAGACCGGCCGCATGACCAGGTGGGAGCATTGCATGACCAGGCCCCGCTCCTTGTGTTCCCGTGCATGTAACAGCAGGCTGCACTTGTTGAAGAAGGCCAGCCGTTTGGCGCAGTGGTTGCAGGTAACCTCAATGCGCAGTGAACGCCGGTCATAGTGGCGGGCCAGGCTGCGCTCCAGGGCAAAGGCATCCCCACACTCCAGGCAGCGGTAACCATTGGCGGGCAGTGGGAGGCTCCACTCAGGGGGTATTGGGGTGGAGAGGTCCGGCCGGTAGCTGGGCAGCAGGTTCTTGCTGTTAAGGATCTTGTTGAAGGCCTCCACCAATGTAGACTGGCTGCGGGAGATGACAGCCCCTGTGCTGTTCACAATTGACACTGGCTTGGAGGCCTGCGCTGCCAAGGAGGTGGTGGCTGTGGTGCCGTTGATGGTCTTCTGTCCCACCGGTCGCACGCTGATCCCAGCTCCAGTGCTGAATTTGGGTGAGGTTGCAGTGGCAGAAGCAGAAGAGGATGATGAGATGGAGGGGAGGGCTGCACTTCTGGTGATGTTGACAGCTGTGGCAGAAACCTTAGTCTTCTCAGATGATGAAGCAGCCATCTTGTTTTGGGCCTTGCTGGCTGCTACAAGCATGGCAGTGCTGGCATCCTGAATCGTTGATACTGGCAGGATGCTGCCTTTTGCAAAGTGCTGCTGGGAGCTGGCTGCTTGACCCGTGGAGGTTGCAGTGTTGGTTCTCTTGGGCCTGCTGGGACCTTTCTGCCCCCCTGTCTGCCCTTTGGACGTATCCTTTGAAACTGCGGACCCTGCCCCTTTGGGTGCCACTCTCGTAACTGTTCTAGTTATACCCCCTGTTGAAGTCTTGACTGTCTTGATACGAACTTTGAGAGGCCTGGAGGGGGCGCCAGGCACAGCTGTTGACGAAGCAACAGCTGTGGAAGTAGTGTCTGCAGGAGGAGGCTTGCCTCGGGCCGAAGCTCCCCTTACAATATTCACTCCGTCACCCACCTCCATCTTTTCATCCTCAGCTCCTCCAGGCTGCTCTGCCACTCTTTCTGAGTTGGGTTTGTTGCTTGCCAGTCCAGTGGGCTTGCTCTCAAGGGCTCCCACTCCTTCTTGGACTCCCTCCATCTCCTCCTCGTCCTCTGAAGTGCTGCGGAGAGCAGGGGGCGGTGGAGCAGAGGACACAGCTGGACTCAGGCTCCGTTTGAGAGATGTGGCTACTGAGGCAGTGGAGACTGCTGAGCGTGGAGCCTCAGGTTCTGGACTTTCGGGTGAGTCCCGCTCCTCGATCACATGCTCCGGATTTCGGTCCCCGAGAGTGGGGCTGGCCATATGAGTCGAGGGAAGCCAGCTCTGCGAGGCTTGAGGGCAGGTCGATGGGGAGGGAGACGCTGGTCCAGGAGCAATGTCTCCAGTCTCTGTGTAGGTGGTTGCTGGGGGAGTCGGGTGAGAGGAGACAGTGTTGAAGATTTTTTGGGTAGGTGACCGGCGGCGGCGGGGGAACTTTGGGGGAGTGCAAGCTGGGGAATCTGGGCTTTCCTGGATGACTAACGGACTGCCAAAATCTGGTTCTGAGTCCTCATCATCTGAGTCCAAGCGACGGAACCCAACCCTCTGGGTCCCATTGAAGGGCTGCGAACTGGATGTCAGCGGGGTAGAGACGGACCCAGAGGGAAGAGGAGACACTTCATTCAGGGTGGACTGAGAGAGGCAGGGACTGACAGGGTGGGAGGAAGAAGGGGCAGAGGGAATGGGCAATGGGGTGGGAAAGAAGGGTGAGGAGATCCCTGATGACACACCCACAGGAACATGAGAGGATGCAGTGATGTCAGATGAGCCCAGAGCTTTGGATGCGTCCGACCCTTCTGGGCTGGCCTCATGGTGATGGTGGTGGTGCTGCTGCTGCTGCTGCTGCAAGTGCAGCATTTTTCTGGCCTTGCCAACAGGATCACCCGGACTCTGAGCCATCAGTGGCTTCAGTCTGTTAAAGATATTAGCGCCATGTTTGCCAGTGTTAGCTGATTCCACACCCACACTGTTGCCTCCTCCCTCGCTGGCAGTTTTTGGGGAACAGGGCGGCCACATTTCCCCATTGGGCTGCGTCTGGGCCTGTCGCATGGCAGGGTCGGTTGAAGCTGCTGTGGCCTCAAACCCATTATGGACAAGTGGTTCTGATGGGCCAAGGCCCAGAATTCTTGGCCGGGCACCAATGACAACTCCTCCAGCAGAGTTCCCTGCTCCACCATCTGCGCCACTGCCCAGGCCCTCTTTATCTGGGTCTGAGCCAGACCCCTCTCCAAAAGTGTCAGGACGTACCCTGTTCTTCACAATTACGCTGACTCCTGGCGGTTCCCCTTGAGAAGTCAGAGTTAGTGTTTGGGGATTGTGCTGGTGGTCTGGAGGGCTGGGAGGTCTCAGTGAAGGACCATTGTTCCCTCCACCCCCAGCACCACTACTCCCTGACTTCCCCACAGTCCCAACCGCACTCACTGCCCCTCCATGGTGTCCCTCTGCCTCCTCGGGTGCAGACTGGATAGCTTCTTTGGCATCAATATCTGGAATGTCAAATGCTGCCAATAAGTCGTCGAAATCTGGGGTCTTCATGTCCCCCATACCGGGATAACGGACAAAATCCTGCATGAACAAAAAGTATGCAAAAACAGGAGAAAATTAGTAGTCATCAGAAATACCCACCTCCCAGCCCACTTTCTCTTTGGAAATTCAAAAACTACACACGTAATTAGTCGAAAGACATAAGCAGCTGAGAGCATGTAGTGTAAGCTCAAAGCACAAATGAAAAATAAACAATCAACCTTGCGCCACAAGCTCAATAAATTAAGGCAGCGGAGAAAGGACCACGAGAAAAGAGATGGTCTGGTCACGGATACGTTAAGTGGAAGGGCTCAATAACATGATTTCACACTACATTGTACGCGTTGCAAGTAAGAATCAGTACATCACTTCACAAATAATTGCTATTTTCTATGACTAAGTAAACACTAATGTTAGGAAATCACACTGCACAATGGAAATAACATATCAGCCCCGGAAACACAGGACTTAAATTAAAAATCATTGTATTTCGTGGTTTGAAGCCATTGCTATGAACTGTTATGAGTTGGCTACTCCCAGTTTAATGTTTGTGCAAACCGCTTGCACAGTCGCAGACCACTGAAATATGTCTAACAAGCTAGTGGGCCATCTTACTTTTTGTGTGCAGTAACGTTCGGATAGCCACCGACTACCCAAAAAAATCTGAGCTGCGCGAGGGGTCATTTAGACAGCGGCCTTATCAGACTCGTATAGCTTTATTTTGAGGAGATCTGGCGTACATCGTTCCGCTGCTTAATTTCCTACTTCTCTGAATATATAACACCCAGTTAGAAAATGTGTAGAAATTTAGTGTTTTCCTGCAGAAATGTTTCATTTGTTTACCTGGATCAGGGGCTCCCGACTTTTCCTCGCTCCAGTTCCAGCGCGTGAGTTTGACGTCACTAGACAAACTCAGGTCCTGACAGACACCAAACCTTTAAAAGCCGTAGATCTTGATCCACTTTTACCATACAGCCGTATCTCGGAGCTTTTACATTTGAGAACATTTTGCATTCTCATTTCTTGTGGGGGTTGTTTCAGTTTTTCATCCTATAGTATTTGTTTCGTATTGCATTCGTCTTCTTGGACCTGACAAAATGACGTATTTTACGCTTTGAGATTGTCGACTCTGGAATACGATTCTAAATCAATAATTTTTCTTCCAGCCGACAACAGTGGTTGATTCTAAAGCATTCCTTTGCGATCATAAAATGCGAAGATTTTAAAGCACACAACGAATTATTCATCACAATTTCAAAATTTTAATTTCTGACCAATTTCAGCAGAACGAGGGATCACCAGAGACATTAGATCAGAGAAGAGATACAAACAGAACAGGGACAACTAGAAAAGAGAGCCTTCACTGTGAATATTGGTCATTTTTAATAACAACGCTAAAAATAAAAAAAACAAAGATGACAGTAAATAGTGAATAAACATGTTATCTAGACTGCATAAATAATGATTTCATTTTGGTCATTAGCCAAGCTGACCACATTAAAATTGTTTACAAAAAAAGAAATGCATGCCTGTGTCTTGGAATTTAAATATGCCAAGAGTGCACATGTTGCTAAGGGTATGCTGTTCTCAGTGTGTTTGTTGGTCCACTTAAGTGTGAGGTCTACCTCCCTCCATCCAGATTAGACTACCCTGCTTCTCCATCTATGTCCACTGTTTTAACGTTGTTTTTCCTCCTACATGTCTCATTTTTTCTTCTCCTCATCCATCTTGCCCTGAGGTGGCTTAGGACTGGTCTGTGAGGCCAGGGAGCCCATGGCGTTGCGGATGGCCTCATTGTTAGGGTCCACTCCCGGCAGGTTTTCAAGCACACTCTGTAGGTATTCTGGATCCTGCATGTCATAATCATCTTCCTCCTAGGCAGGGACCGGACCACAGAATTATTATAATGGGGCCCGACAGATAAGAAATTGGACAAGCACAATTCCAGATCCTCAGTCTCAGAGGGAATATCTCAAATAACACTGTAGCAGACAGGTGTACCTTGACTGTTTCTGCAGTTTCCATAGGTGCTCCTGTGTCCATATTAGCCTCACCATACTCTGCCAAAACATATTCGTGGGACAAAGGTAAGAGGAAGAGGCACAGGTTACCACTGGTTGCCACCACTACATGGATCATCACAACACAGGAGGATATAGGGCTAAGAGGGTAATATACTTTTAGAATAGTGGCTATTAAGTGCTGAATTAAAACTGTGAGATGATAAATCAGGGCCAGCCGCTGATATACTGATTTACTGTATATTTACATTGCCAATCCCATGACTCTTCATCAAGGGAGCCCCGGCCAAGAAGTAGCAACATGAACAATTATACATCATAAAATACAGACTAGCACAGCTCAAAACAGCCCCAGTGGTGTGAGTGGAAAAAGAGAAAAATATTGTGTTGAGCAGCAAAGGAGAAGCAATGCAAATGGTGATCTCAGCGTACCACTGCCGGCCCCCTGCAGTGACATCTGCATGGCATAGGCTATCTGCTCCTCCTCAGTCATTCTGCTGAAGTCGGGCAGGCCAGGGGAGCCGGTCTCTGGCTGCACCGCCGCCATCTTCAGCAGCACTTCGTCAGACTCTGACAGGGGAGGGTGACAGAGAGTGGAGACAATAAGTGCAATGACACCATCAATGTCAACCATCTACACAGAAAAATACCTGGAATTACCACACAAAGACCTTAGGGACCAGGTTTTTGTAAAATGTCTCAGACTAGGCATGCTGATCTCCTTCTCTCTGCCCTCACTTTTACTTGTCCCCCTTCTCCTCTTCCCTAAACCCAAACCCTCACTCACCGTCTCCCATGGGAGTGGGGATGCTGGGGTCTCCAGCTGACACCACGGCTGCCCTGCGAGCCTCCTCCTCCTGCCGCTGTCTCTGCTCCTCCATGGACACACGCAGGGCCTGCAGACCAGGGAGAAGTGGCTCAGGTCACAGGTATGAACATTACAACACTGCTTGCCATACATTTAAAAAAAGGGTGTCAGACAAGAGGGCCACAGTCAGGGTCTGAAATTAACCAGATGTGCGACTATAAAGTTAAAAAAATCACCTGCCAGTCAGTGTATTCAAGTTGTAGATTTCTCACTAGTGAAAGCGAAAATTTACCAACATTTGGCCAGCTTAAAGAATTTAATTGGTGGGCAACTTGTAGCATTACAGCTGATTAAAGATTATATTTATTAACCATATGCTAAAAAGATCATATGCTACAACTGAATTATTCATTTTCAATTTCAGTACAATTCTGGGATACTTTTAAAAAATGCAGACCATATATAAAATGTATTTATTGTGGAGTCGGCACACCAAAATAAGATCAAAATTTCAGTTTTTTTCCCCCCAAATGCTTTTTTGTGGGAAAAATTGAAACCCTTTTCAGCTGTTTTCAATGGCCAAATGTGATCACATACTCAGCCAATTATTACAACGTCTCCTAAGACTTTGAGAGAGACCACAGCAGACCACATTTTCCCTTAAAAAGGTAATGTCAGCTGCCACTGACGCTTACACTAAAGGCCACAAGCAGAGCGTGCACACACACACACACACACACGTGAGAGGGAGACAATTTAGCCTCTATTTGATAGTCTCAATTTGTGGCACAATGATTTTAAAAATTAAATTATATATAAAAAAATTGGAGCATCATTTATTTGACTACCCAGGTTTGTGTGATATCCATATCAGGGCAATTCAGATTTTAATTGTTGCATTCTATTTGTGTGAAATTGATGGGAAACATGAACAAACAGCAGCATTTATTCATGGTAATACACTCCATTTTGACTGATGCATTAGTTTGGACTTGGACTTTGGACTGTGCAGATTTGAGCAGGGTGTATGTTGGCACTCATATGACCAGAGGCGCTTATGAGAAATAAAACAGACATTCTACGCACACCCCATCATATGAACCCCTTCCTCTCTATGTGAATGACCAATAATGTTTGACCTGCCAAGCCCCAGCATCCACCCCCAGAGGGATTTGCTCTACATCTTTCTTACACCCTCCCACAACCCACTCACCAGGGCCAGCTCAGGGTCTGCGCTGGGGTCCACCCCAAACTCAAAGTCATTGGCTCCCAGGCCAAGCACAGAGCCCCCTTCTCCAGCCAGGATTGGGGAGGATAGAAGGGCATCAGCTAGGCTGGGGCCAGGAGATACGGTCACCAGGTGGGAGCCTCCACCTTCTTTCCCATTCAGGGTGTTGACGAAAGCAGTCAGCTTCTCCGTGTTCATCTCCTGTAGAGTTCACAAAAACATAAGTGAGGAGCAAAATCACTGAAATCGTGCATGTCATTAGTATTAGGTTAAAATACTTTTATTTCCATAAAGATGGCTTCTCGGGAAATGAGGATGTCTGCTTTACTATTACACTACATTCAACTTTAAAAGATTAAGTCACATTGGGGTATAAAAAACTTTATCAGTCACAGAGCCAAGAAATTGTTACACAAATTATGTAATACAATTATATAATATATTAACAATAACAAAATTACAGATTAGGATTTTTTTGGCACAAAGCTGACAACACTGAGAAGAAAAACGCATGGCAATAGTTCATTTAACAGAAGAATAAAAAGCAGAGCTGGGGCTGGTGAAGACCAGATATAGTGAATCTAGGCCAAATGTTAAGGATGGGAGTCGGACGTTTAAGGAATAGGAGATGCTTTTCAAAAAGGAACCTGATCTTGAATGCTCACCTCTTCTCCAAAGTTGATCACATCTACGCTGACTTTCTCCTTCTTCAGCCTTTTTGCCATTTTGACCAGCTGTGCAGAGAAATAGTTATGATTTACAAACAGAATGTTCTTTACATAACAAAAGCAAACAGTGTTTTAGGAGCGTGCCTTATTTCTAAGACAGTATGTGAAACTCACATCCTTCTCGCTGTCCTCCACTGGACTCCCAACAAATGCAATGATGCGCATCTTGTGGTTCTTCCCCTGTCTGTGCTTCAGGGCTAACTGTGGGGAGCAGAGATGAAGATGATCAGTGAAGAGTAAGAAAGACCCTCATTCATCGACAACTTATCAATAAACTCATGGCTGACAAATAACAAAAAGTAAATACTATTCAGAATTAGTAGCCTATTTTGCCTTTTAAGCGTAAGAAGTCAGAGGTTCAATGTTCAGGATAACTCTCAAACCAGTTTTGCATTAGTCTCATGACATTACTCAAAACCTACTAATTAAGTTGTCCATTTTGCTACACAATTAAACAGCAAAGTATGAAATTTTTCATACTGGTGTTGGTTATTCATGTAATATGCTGAAAGTGAGTTAGATAGCACATATTTGTTTTCAAACAAACTATCACTGCAGAATTATACTTAATTATACAGAACTACACTTTGTCCACAGGCCAGACATGGTGCAGAAGCTGTAGCAGTGGTACGTACATGAGCCACTCTGATGCCAGTGCAGAAGCTGATGGTGCCACGTGGCTGGACAGCGTGCAGTTTGGATAGGATCCGCCCAGTGTCAGGAGTCAGTGTCGTGAGCACTTCACAATTACTTCAAACAAGCAAACAACTCTTATTTTACAGCCACAGCACATTTCAATATACATAAAATGGACAAACAGGAGACTCATGGAGCTGTGTACAGGAATGCCTAAGATGCACCCAGTTTCTCACAAAACACATTAAATCACTTTGATCAAGCTTAAATGCATATTTATGATTTGCTTGTGGCAAGCTGACTTGCCAAGGGGACCACTAACGAAAATGTGCCTTTACACCATCACTGGTACAATTTATTTGATCCCCCAATATCCTGGTTGAAAATTAAAATTTTCCCTGTAAAACACATTATTAACAGAAGTTACCTGGGGCACACACCACTTTCACTGATAGCAATGTTTAGACAGAGGGAGTGTCACATACATGTACTTGGAGACATACAGAGAGGAACACAGGCTTCATACTTTGCCATTGTGATTAGGCCCACGTTGTTCTCAGGGTTGCTGCGGGTCTTGGAGTGACAGACAATGTTGACAGCGTCTTGTTGGGCTTGCAATCTCGTGGGTAGAAAATCGCCATTGCGCATGTACTCACTGTTGTCCACACTGAGTGACAGATGTTACAAGGATCAATTATAAAATAACTGTTCAATTTCATTTAACTTCTCTCACATGCAAATAGACCAGCGCTGCATTGTAATCATTATCTCCTTAAAAGATACCTTTCTAATGTACATATACAGAGGGAGACAAGATTAGGCATATTTGTGAAAAACAGACATTAGAGACAAAAGACAGAGGAGCTTGCCAATTAATCAGCTGTATTATGGCTAGTCGTGGACCTAGGAAGCCACACTTTAAGTAACGTTAGCTGGAAATGAAGCACAAAAAAAGGTCAGTTTATCAACATGCTAGACCAACATGTTGACTACCTAGCTTTCATCACTTTGTTAGAATAACGAGACATAAATAGGCAACTGGCTGACGTTGTCTAGCGTCTGGTGTAGCACTTGTCCCATCAACGTTAAGTAGTGGTTTAAGTGTCATTAAATCACTGCTATGTCGCGAGTTTACTACATGTCCCTTTGTGCACTGGTGGCAGTACAGTGTAGAATCAATAGTGACTGAGGGAAAGAAATAACTAACCAGCTAACGTTAGCGTATTCAGCAATGGCACCCCATCCCCCATTATGAGTTAACATATTCCTCAGGGCCCTGAGTGAAGAGGTCTTTGCTTCACAGAGCCATGGAACATTATTAGTATCGACATTATATGATACACCTCGCTACTTATTTTCAGTTTCTTACCAAACCATAGTGCTCTCGAGTACCATTTTTGCTGCTCACGAATTTGAAGGTACAGACAAGAAATCAGGAAACGGAAAAGACTTCCGGTGGCAAAAGGGCAGAAAACTTCAAAATAAAAGCACAAATTAAAGCAACACACTCCGGATTCATTTTTTCCTTACACTCTCTGCAAAGATAAACCCATCCAAATGTAGGAAAGAGTAAAGACATTTCATTTGAGCATGTTATTTTTTTTACATTTCGCGTAAAGTTGTTCCTTAGGCAATGCATATTTGTGCATTAGCTTTGGATGCAAGCAGTTTCCAACTGGGGGTCTGACAATAAATACCAGGTCACAGAGGTGTTGTTTCAATCCTGTGGCCACTTTTAAAGCTTTAGTTTTAAGATGCTTAGCAACAAAGTTAAGTGTCGATTTGTCCCCGTCAGCGAGGATTACCGAGCACCGTTCCTCCTTGCTGATGCAGTTTGGGTTTGGCATGAGTTGTCGTAATGTTCAAAGCTGATTTCTGGCCACGCTAAATCATTTTGCCATTTTGTGACTGCCTCATCTTGCTCTGGCAACTCAAAGTACTGATTGCTAGAGTACTTTTATAGCTGACACATACTACTGATTAGCATTTGACTTAATATGACCAATCTGTGTACTTGCCTTTGATATTATGGTAGTTATTATTACTGAGAGAGTTATTGAGGAGTATTTGGATCATTTCACATTTAGATATGAAGTTTTCAATGAATCCAGTCAGCATCCTTTGTAGAGTCTACAATAACATGTGCCTGCCAGATGACATTAGCTCTCTTTTCTTTTTTGTTTTCTCATCTTAATTGAATTAATCACTTTTGATTTTTGTTTGTTTGATCTTCTGTTTGTGGTTTCTTGGTAAGGCTGCACTGTAAATGAAAAAACTTTTTTTAATCAACATGTCTACACAGTAAGTTCTAAAAGCAGTATACTGTACTTACACATTATATTACACAGCAGATAAACAGAATATATATCATAGCTTGTGGAAACATGTACTTGCATTCTAGTACTGAAAACACCTAATAAAATTTGATTATTTTATTAGGTGTTTATATGTAATTATTTGCAACTACATTTATAGGCAACTGAGAAAGCAGGGTATCATGAAAAAATATTTTTTTCAGAAACATGTAATTGTAATATTAAACACACTATCAGAGCTGCAAAGAAAGAGGATCTCTCAAACTCCTTTGACCCTAGACACAGGCCAGTGGAATGGGACATGTAGTACAGTACAGTTGGTATAATTTCAATTTTAATAATTTCTCCTGCCTTCCTGAGCATGGTAAAAATCTACAATATCCATGCAATATAAAAATCAGATATGGCTACTGACCATTACTATTTTCAATGTGACATTTTGAAATGTTTTATTATATTCAACAGAAGACCAAGATTTGAAGCTTATGATAAAAATGCGGAGAAGAATATAAAAAAATATTGCTATAGTTTTAGTTTTAAAAAGTTATTTGTATCAGTACCATTATTGTAATACAATCATGATTTTTTTAATTTATTGATTTATGAATAAATAAAACTTAACTCTTTAAAATACATCCCCTGGCCCTACAAGAGGAATCACAATGTTTTCTTTTTTTATTTCAAATCAAAATGACAGTATGAAAAATACCACCACCACATCACTAAAAACATGGCAGTAAAGACAAGCAATTGAAACTGCAAGGAAAGGCATTTCTGTGACTCTTATATACATATAGTTTATACAAGCCAAGTAAAAATATCAAAGCAGACAGCCATCAGTATATAACAGCACAGTCATAAATGTCTTTGATTGTGACATATGTAGAAAAATGAGAGGAATACAATCATATGATCTTCATAAACAAGCATATCTGTAACAAATGTGTAAAAAAAAAAAAAACCCAATAGTGAAAGAAAAATAAGGTGAATTATCAATTACTCCCATTCTGCATTGACTTCAGCCTTAGAAATGATTTCTGGCAGAATACATTATAAATAATACATACAATCATTTAAGATATATAGTTTAGTAATAACCATTAATAATAAAAGTTTATAAATATGACCTTGAATTCTTTCTTTATAGTTTTAAGATGGCAGATCAGTTTAAGCTGCAATACAGATGTAGTAACTAGACTCAATGTAGTAGTGTTTCTGTTCATCGTCTGCATGCAGTTACATATTAATATACAGCATCTCAGGAGAGATAATTTTGTCAGGTACATTGACATCAATTCTGCTCTATAAAGCATTAGAAAAATTGTTCTGACATACCAGATGGGCCACAAAACAGCCTGTGGCATTTGAATGACCCTGTTAGAATGTAAATTGACAGTACAGACAATACTGTTTACCTGGTGCAAATCCATACCCCATATATGAAAGCCCTTTTTTTGGTTCTAGTAAAAAAGGAGCCTCAACAAGCGCTGCGATTTAGCCTTGACACAACACAATAGGTGTTCTTTGGTGAAAAACTGTTCTCAAAACCCTGGATCTGCACTAAAATACATGCTGAGATGATGATAAATAAGGTTAGAAAAATAATTCAGGTTAGGAAATTAACTGAAAATGTAAAGTAAATTTTACAAAAACACAAATAAAAGTCTTTCCCTTCAACCATGTGATTTTCACAGCCCACTTCACTTCCCCCATAACTCTCATCTAGGAAGAAAATGCCTTAGAGAACCTGCTTGGGATGATGGGAATGATGGCATTTTTGGTGGATTAAGAAATACAATATTTATAGTATCACACTATCCTCATCTCTCATTTTCAGCCTGAGAAAAGTAATGAATGCACTTACACCGGCCACACCGTATAACCATCTTTCAAAATTAAAACAGTCAAAAACTGAAAGCTTCTCAATCATCAATTAAAGATACACAATTGCAATGACAGTACAAGTAATGTCTAAAATCTTTGTAACAGTACAAAAGTTTTCCAGGATGATTCAGCCTTTGGGTGCAGTATGGTACTTCCACCTAATATAAAGTTGTAGTGAAAGCACTGGCGCTCAATTAATTGCATATTGTCTGCAGCTGATATCTAGTTTTCTATTAGGTATACCACTTTAAACTCCTGTCTGTGGTTCTATCCAATATGTAACCACAAATCCAAATAATGCAGACATCAACACGTTTTTGAACCTGGATACCCCATTTTGTTCACTGCCACAGGGAAGCACATTCAGCATCCCTCCCAGTTTTACCTCACCCCAATAATCCCCAATTTAATTCTCTGTGCTCTCCCTCCATGTCAAAATGTACAACAGTGTTCACACTGTACCCTGACTTCCAGTCTTCGACAATATTTCATGCCTGTGCTTTACTCTATTGACATTCATGTTTAAATGTATTATGGTTTCACAGTTCTTGCGGGCCATAGTCCAGCAGTATCCTATCACCCATACCAAAATGCCATTACAGTCAAACCTATTTCCGTCAAGCAGTATATACACTGAAACTGTGTTGCATAAAATGAGTCTCCAGAAGCACATCAATAGTTTTCAGGGGATTACTTATAAAGGGAGGGCTGTAATTGCAAATTGCTTAAGTGACATAAAGATCAAACAAATAAGACACAAAAAAGTTCATGTATGCAGGTGATTTGCATACAAAAAATACAAAATTCTTTAAAAAAATGTTTGATCAGGAGTTGAGATTCAGAAAGTTGGTCCTTTTATAGTGTCAGCAATCCCTGTAACTGTATTAAATTCACGTACTGTTCAGAAGACACTGTTGGTAATTTTAAAAAAGCGAGGGGAAAAAGAAATACAGTTTTGCCAATACAAGTACTAGGAAACATGAAAATGTCCGTGTGCATCATGATCCTCACATTGGCATAACTGCAGACAGCCCAGTATGGACTGCGTGAGAGCAGTATGTGTGCATTGTAAGAAAAATACTGCCCCTGGATCGTCCTGCCCCTGTGAACCAGCATTGGGATCTGGAACGACCATAAGGTCAACATTTAGACAGGGGATCTGAATAAAGACATGCAGTCCAGACACATGAACTGCCTAACAGAAAGGACAGACAAAAAACCCATGTGCGTGCACACAAATTCATGCAATCAGTCTCTCTCTCACACTCCAACACACACAAAGGCACGACTACATGTATTAAGATGGAATAGCAGACACGCTGCATTCCATCCGTTGCAATGGCCAAAGTGACATGGTTCCCATTCTGCTCAAGATCGGACATTCTACAAGGATTTCAATTTCCTGAAAAATGAAATGGTAAATGTTACTTTGGTTTGTTGCTCTATTGTAAGCCCCATTTTCCCCTGTGCACATGGAATTACACAAGAGGTAGTCCAAGGAAGGCGATATACTAGGAGTGCCAAAGACGACACTCTTACTCTAGACACTTCTGTCCTAAATTTCATTCATCCATTCCTTAAAAAAATCTTACAAATAGACAAAATAAAATATAGCAATAAGAATGTTTACCACTGACGATGTAAAATTAAAACCCCAGATGACAAGGACAAATGCCATGCAACTCGAAAATAAGGTGATATCATGGGGAGAAAATCGAGATCTTAAAGAAGTCTGAACACAGAACTGCTAAACCCAGCCAAACTTTCCTTTCCACAGCTCTCCAAAAGCAGAGGGCAGTATGGTGTTATGCAATCCTGTGTCAGCCTCTTATGCAGCATACTACAGCATGCGTGGCAAAAAAAAAAACAAAGGGAGCAGAAAGAGTATGATCAGGTGCAGTGTAGAAAAGCAGTAGCAGTCCTTGCACAGACATAAATTATACACAGTTGCAACACAGGAGCAAGTACATTTTTAGTAATATTTCGATTTCTGAAATGAGCCCATTTGTCTACGTTTCTGCGTTTATGGCAGTAATGTTTAAAAAAAAAAAAAAAAAAACAATCAATCCCTCCTCTTTATTTTTAAGCACATGGTTCCCCTTCAGGTGTGAGTATTCTTAGAAAGTCAAGCTGTAAACCATGTACTCTTGAGCACAGAATCTCTTGCCACGTGGGTCTCTTGCATTCTGCAACACAAAACATCCAGAACCATGACTGTGATCTACTTCCCAAGGCTGTATGAAGACATTTCAAATAAAGTATCTGTCTCCATCCGGTGCTGGAACAGATGTTCAAGGTATTTGTTTCCTGTGCATTGTGTGACCGTGTTTAAGGCCATGGGCTGTTTTGCATGATTTCAACAGTTTAAATCAGTTTGGTAATACAGCACCTGTCATGTAGTCGCAATTGAATTTACTAGCAGCAACACCTGTATTGGGCAGGACTAGACCATAGTCAGTCCAACCTCTATCACTTAAGTTCATGCTCTCCATACCCCCCACCATATTGTCCACACTTTGCAATTCAGCTGTGCTTCTGCAAATAAACTCCCTCCAAGAAAAAGGAGCATCCTTTTATTTTTGCAGGTTGTTCATCTCTCTCCTTCCCATCTTCATTTGGCCAGGGTTTTCCTCTTAGTGACCACTCTTCTCTCTTTCTTTCTTTACTGTAAAAGACACAAGAGATAAGTCAGTAAGATGCACCCTGCATAATCTGATAATGGGGAAACCATATGCTTATTACATGTTTATGTGAATTTTGTGCTGAAACCCTCATTCATTTATGAGTACTCTTATAACGTTTTTATCCTTTTTCCAGCTAATTTGCAATGCCTAATCAACTTCACAAGCCATACTCAATGCTACAACCTACCCAGGAAATTCAGAAGAGCACACACAATTGCTCTTCTCTTCTGAAACTTCCACTTCTATTCACACCTCAGTCCACAAGATGAGCTTGCCTTACAATCAGACAATTGTTTTGTAGGTTTGCACAAGCAGATTGTGGGTGCCGAATTGACCAGTGGGGGTCATTGTAGATAAATGAGACCTTCTCTTGACTCATTTTTGTTTTCATGCAACAACATTAGACATACATACATAAATGTAGGCATATTAGGTTTACAGAGACAAATCTGTAATCTTAAATCTTCTCTGTTTAGATCAACAAGTTTCCCACGAGAATGGAAAAAGGAGTAAAACTGAAACTGACCAAAGAGGGTGGGACAAACTTCTACTGTCAACCAAAAACACTGCCCTAGCAAACATGTTGCACAAGCATGCTTACCTGCCCTAGAAGCACAAATTTTCTGAATCACGGTATGCTGAATGTGCGAAAGTTGCACTCTGTTTGAAACGGAAGCCATGTATGAACCCTGGGACTTTTAAATTCAGTTTTTTTTTCTCCATACAGTCAAACCAAATAAACCACATATAATCAAACTTGTTCAACACATTACCAAACTTAAAAAATGGAGAAGCTGGTTAATTGTTTAACACTTATACATTTGATGAGAATTAGAGGCATGACTGTTTTTGAGCCAAGGACATAGGTATATCTGAAGTTTCATGTGGAAATTTTTTGATGTGTTTTGAAGTTGGCTGCAGAAGCAGCAAAATAACAACCCCAAAACTGCTAAAAATTTGAATACAATTTTCCACAAACCAAACAACATGTATGGGGTTTGTAATCTTGCTGGTTTTCTGGCTAAATTAAACCCACTTTATGGCTTCATTTTTTTGTTGTCTCCTTGTTTTATAATTTTGGTGGTTTAACTTCAGAGTTGGCTGGTTGCCAGATAAATGTTTACTATGCAACATCTACCATGAGAGGAAGCCCTAGCCAAATACACACAGCATTACACAGAAACATTTCTACACTGCTTAACAATGGTGCACTGCCAGTAACACAGGATTAAAGGAACAGAGAAGCTAGTGTAGGCACAAGGGTGGCAGGATGTTCCCGGATGTTGCTTGGATACAGGAAGGTCTGACTTACGAAACAAATGTTGGTCTCGGGAACAATGTCCTTTAGTGAAACGGCATCTTCGCTGTTAGAGAGCTCTTCTGAGGCAGCTTCAGCACTGAGAGACAGATGGAGAAGTCAGTGCTTATAAGCTCATTATCAGTATATTTTCTGCATGCATATATGTGTGGATGCGCACATCTCTCTCAAGGGTTTCAAACCAGCTTCCCAGCTTTTGCCTCAGCCTCTTTAATTGGTTAATTAGGCATTTCCTGAAATGTTATATACAGCACAGCTGGCATGTACCATTCCGCAATAACAGCAGACCACTCAGGAAATGAACACCATAATAAAGAGACTAAGAGTAGTTATGGTGAAATGAGTTTTCATGAACAACATAATGGGTGAATTTACACTCAGCTGTTCATCTCTTGAATTACTTATTTTACTGGATCACCATGTTTTGCTCTCTTCTGAAAGACATGATTGGCTGACATCAGTGAGGTACTGGCAGCATTTGGTGGTATCATGAAGCCCCATCACAGACACTCACCAGTGCCCAAATGTTGAGCATGTCAGTGTCTTACCTGTGTGGGGTGCTGTGGTCTAGATCTGTGCTGGCTGACTCATGCACCTCCACTCCTACTGCCCTGTAGAAAGACAACACAGGTAGGGGCAAAAGGCCTATGGAGTGACAGAGAAAGAAGACAGAGACAGGGAGGATGGGCAGAGTGATGGAGGCAGAGGACAAAAAAGGCTGCAGTCATGCAGTAACAGTCAATATGCAGCTGGACTTAGCTAAGGTGACCAACCTGAGGGGGGGAAAGGTGGAGGCAAGTCCTGCACTGCCCAATGAGGAAGTGGAGAGTGTGGTTTCAACAGAGTCACTGGCCACACCTTCAGGGGAGGGGTCCTTGGGAGAAGATCTGGACGACCAGACTGCATCCCTAATCAAAAAGAAATTATGAGAAAAGCACTTGAGCACAGTGGTGTTGAAATAAAGGGCCTTTGTATTAGGCACTAGAATGATATTTTAAATATCAGAACAAATATAAAATTTCATGCTTAAGAATTCTTTTTATTTACACAAATAAAAGAAGACTTGTACCACTTGTTTTGTAAAGTATTAATATATTCAATGGTATACATCAGAATATACTTAAGCCACGCATTAGTCTTTCCATATCAGAAACAGCATGAACAACACGCCGTTCAGAGGAACAAAATGAAAGCAAACATTTAACCCTCTTCCTGCTCTGTCAAAATCAGCCTGGGTGTGCCCAAATACAGGTGAAAAGCAAGAAGCTGACCAAAAGAAGGGGAGGAACCCTGTCAAACAAGACTTCACTGTGTACCAAAAACATTGCCTCAGGCAAAACATGTAGTGCAAGCAGTGCGCCCTGCACCATGACCACAGGTTTTGTCACGGCATTCTGGCTGTGAGATGGCAACATGCACACTTTCATTTTAAACCAAGAAACATCAATGGCATCAAGAGGACTATGTATAAAAGCGAATCTTATCAAGGATAGGAAATACCACAGACATAAAAGGCCCTTTGGAATTGACCTAATGTTTAAAAAAAAAAAAAAAAGGCAAGAATGTAAAACATCTTTGATAATGCTACGATGTGGTCCCATTTTACATCATTTCATATCCATAAAATTGTTAATGTTGCATGGAAAATAAAATAACAACATTTGAGAGTGGAATCCACCACGATTATCCACAAGACCCAATGACATCAAGTTAGTAGTAATGCTCTTGATTAAATGGATGTAAGCATGACTTAGCACCTGATCCTCTGTGCTCCCACTGGCCTTTATTTCCTACCCATTCCCTTCATTACTTGACCTTTCCCCCATTTAATTTCATTGCAGCATTAACCCAGATGCCAATATGCAGACACTAGTCCTTAAATGGCTTGCATTTTTTTTTGAAAATTATAACATTCAATTCACTTAAACAGCTGTATATTTACCAAAGCAATTCAGGTTAAGTACCTTGTTCAAAGAGTACAATGGTAGTGCCCCACCTGGATATTCTGCCTGCAAACCCTTGAGGTACAAGCCCTGTTCCTGCACTGCCACTCCCCATCACATGGTTACATTCATTGCCAAGCTATCACTTTTTCCCCAGCCTTCACAATCCTCACATCTTCCCCTGCCCCCACACACACTTACCATTTTCTGCCTCTGACTCAGTGCTCCTGAAATGGGGATGGTAGACCATTTGTGGTTCTGCTGCAGAGCTTCCAGCCACGTTTGACTGTGAGGCGGGTCCTGCAGTCGCTGTTGCAGTCCTTCGCAGCCCACCCTGACCCCCACCCCTGCTCTTCTTTGAGGGGGAGGGCTTCACTGGTATACAAAAGTACAAATCGTACACTTAAAATTTTTGGGTATTATCTTAAGTCTACTATTGAAATCAAAATTTGTCAAGTCTAATGGCATTGTACTGCATTATTGATAGGCTACTTCAATTTTTGTTTAAGGATGTTTAACAAAATACCCATGAATTCAATCCATTATGGCCCTATTCCTGATTTCTGGTCTCTTAGAGCTAAAGTTTGTACTGATTTCTCTTGTTATTTTCAGCAATTAAAACAGTTAATTACATACAGTTAACTCATAACACCTAATTTCTTGTGCCTCAAATAGTTGTGAATTTTCAGGTGAAAAGAGAAACCAGAATACAATGCAGACCTCCAAAAGCAGGAATGAGGATCACAGTGTTAGCAAATGCAGGAAAAGACATGTCAACATGTTAATTCATTTTACAAGTCATTTTTGACAAAAATGGCACCTACAATGCAAAGATATTCAAATGAGTCTAATAAGGTGCAGATGTACACCTTAAAACACACGCTCCGGTTACTTACATGGAATCTTCTTAAAGACCGTGTTACACATGAACTGCTGGAACCTCTCTGCATAGAAGCCAGGCCTGTGCACTGACACCGTGTCCTGAAAGGGATTGAGGAGAAACCCATATTAATGTAACTGCTGGTCAACAACAATAATAATGCACTGTACAGTAATGGACTGTAAATCAAGCTTACCCCATCATGAACCAAGGCTTTCCATGAGTGCTCCAGTTTCTTAACAAACCTGAAAACAAAAAAGGGTGTTTCCAGTGAAGAGACAGAGACATGCACTTTCTGTACCATTCCACTGCTCCATGGTCACAGAACATCTAGGAAAAGCCAACTGAGAGTCTGGGTTTCTCAAATAAGGGATCCTTTGTGTTAAAACTTGCTTTTATGGTTGTCACAATACCAAACTTATTCAAACAATAATTATTCCAAATAATTCAAATCAACACAGAACACAAAAAACAACTTATTGGTTAATGTGTCATTACATGTGCAGGCCTGGGTAAATACGCAGGCTAATGATACAAACTGGCTAACTAACCAGTGTTTTAGCTAGTTCTCTTGGATATTGGGACACATTTTTTTTTTTTTTTTTTTTTACACATAAAATATAACACGCTCATGTACAGTATAGACTTGTTGAAATATTACGGTTTCGCCGAATTTTTGTATCAACCACCATCAGTGGGGTTGTGTTTGTGACAGTACCACAGTATTGAAATATTGTGCAACCTTACGTGAATGCATGCCCTTACAATGACCATCCCACAACTGCCAAAATGAAATCAATTACCTGTATGACTGCAGGATATCAATGATGCCGATGTAGACCAACATTCGCTCACCCTTGTTGTTGCGTGCAGGAATCCCACCCAATCTGCACAAGAGAAACAAAAATCATCACAGGTCATGAATAAACAGATTACAGGTAGCCAACCATAGTTTGGGAGAGCTACAGAGTGTGCATGTTTTTGTTTTCACCTAAAAATTCAGCAACCAATTCAGACCCAAGGAACCAGGGGAGGTGATTAAACTCATAAACAGCTGTGCTAACTAATCAATTAAGCCTTGTGTAAAAACCAGAGCATCTTGTTGATCTGAAGCCCAGGGTCAGCTCTAGTTGACATGACACATTGTTTTTTATTAAGAATCATGACCCCTGTTTCACCAGCAGGGGTGGGGTTGGGGCTGGGATACAATAGGACTCACTGGTCTTGATCCATGTCCACTGCACCCTTCCCCCGCGCCTCCCCCTGGATGGACTCCATGGCGGTGCAGTAGAGGGATTTCTGGGCCTGCGGTCTCCTTTGGTCTGGTGTGACAGCCCCCTCGGCTCCAGCGCCCTCGCCAGCCCGTTCCCTGCACGCTTGGTCCACGTTGTGGATCCCTACCAACAGGCTGTAGTCCATGATCTTGAAGCTCTGCAGCAACTGAGGAGGGATACACAGAGGATAACCACTGCAGTCGTTCCGAAGGAAATCATTACTCTTGTAGAAATCAGGAGGGTGCAACAACATGCTCCATAATGTTTTTCAAAATATTTCTAGCATCAGCTGCACACAAGCACACGCACCAGGCAGTCCCTCTGAATGGTCTTGCTTAGGGCGTTGTAGTTTTCGGGCTCCAGTAGCAGTCCATCGGGCAGGTCTTGGATGAAGTCCAAGTCCTTGAAAGTGGGCACAGCCTTCTCGCGCTCCTTCGGTGACGCACGCCGCTTGTAAGTAGAGCCCTTCAGGTCGTACTTAAGATGCATGTGCACAGCGCACGGCAGCAGGTTGTTCATAACCACGATGCGGATGTTCTTGCCTCCTGCTTGCACGCAGTACAGCCCGTAGAATTTGGGAAGGAGTGTGCGTTTGTTCTGGTTCAGGTTCTGAACAGGTGGGAAGGTGGTTATTCTCAATATTCCTTAGTCTGGCATATTCTGATATGGACATGGACATCCACATAATAAGAGCAGAGTTCAAGCACTTCGAAAGGACTCAAAATAATAAAACACTCTAAAATTAAACAATTACACAACCCACATAAGCCAACTGCAAGTGCATATATGGGCACCTAGTCCTACATTAAGTTGAAACTATGAAACTTATTTAAAATTTATTTTTTGATAGCTAGCCCAGTGTCAGTCTAGTTGTGTAAAGTGGATATTTTACTAAATTAATACAGATTCAGCAATGGTCCAAAATGAAAGTAGCATTATACAACCCTCTTCTCGCATTAAATCTATTGTTACAGGATTTATCAAAAATATTACGACAGGATTATGGAGAAAGACATCACTCACTCCCTCTCCTACGACAGCCATTTCAACCAGAAACTGTAATGCATTTCATATCCTTTGCACTGTCTCAGTTGTAAAGCAATTCATTCTTGTCTGACACTGTGAGACACACACACTATGTCTGTTTTCTCACCATGAAGTAACCAGGCAGAAGTTTCTGCAGGAACTCCGCCTCCTTGTGTTGAACCGTCTTAATGATAAACTCGTCATCACTGGACACATAGAACAGGGAGCCACTTGCACCTGAGTTTGACAGCTCAATCAGTGGCTCATTACACAGGGAATACTGCAAAGAGAAAACAATTACACAATACTTGTTAAGCTCATTTCAAAATGCATGGAACACTGCTATGTAGTCTATACTCTGCTAACTCTGAGGAGAATTTAAGTTATATACATTTTTTGTGTTTCTCTGATTATCACTTTCACCTACCACTCAGCTGTTGCTTTTTCTGACCGACCAACCAACAGGCCGCCCCCCCCACACACACACACACCAGGTAATCGTCCGGCCGGATCCCAAAGAGCTCTCGGAAGTATCGGAAGGCGATGGGGGCGTAGGTCTTGAATCTGAAGTCACTGTAGTGGTGGGCTGGTGTCAGGTTGCTGCCCTCACTGAAAAAATGACAAGTGACAGCATTAGGATATGAGGTACTGTCTGGAAACCGCACGTTCAAATGCAAACATCAAACAAGCAGGCATTCAAACAGGCACCTGGTGCAAAGAGACTTGAAAAGTGACATCCCTCTGCAAAGGCCGTAGAAAAACACACATATTTGACAATGCACTTTTGGCTTCTCACAGACCTCGGGAAGAAGATGCTCTCCACCACCACAAAGTCCTGCATGAGAACATCCCTCTCTGCTTTCTGGCTCAGACTCCCAACTGTGTGAGTGATGCCCAGCTGGATGGCTCCTTTCAGGGCAGAGGACGTAGTCTGTGGATGGGCCAGCAGAGATCATGGACACAGACGGAAGGGGGTGAGAAATACAGAGCTGGGAAATGGATTTGAACCAATGTATATGAAAATATGACAATATTTGCCCCACAAACACACTTGTCAGGGAACCTTGGCTCAACTGTATGCCAATCCTTTTAACAGTGATAAGAAATATTTATGCAGCAAGAGAACCTCTGAGAGCTAGTTATGTCAATAGATTTTTCTTACAATCTGACAGAATTGGCTGGTTAGTACTTGTATACATTTCAATGCATTTAACTTCTGTTTAATTGTCATCAATAATAATAATAATAATAATTTAATACATTTAAATATAAAGATTCTTAGTCCATGTGCTATGGATCAATATCTGTCTCATATGAGATTTATTTTGCACCTCAAGTTCTATATGCCTTTTCTTTTACTCCCTCTTTAAGGCATTTTATTTTTTTAAGTCACTGTCTCTCTGCAGCAGAGGAGCTGCAGTACATGAGGGTCACAGTCTGTCACTGCACTTTCATGGAGAATTGACCCCTGACCCTGTGCTGACCTTCTTGTAGGTGGTCTCTCCTGTGGGGTCGACCCCCCGGTGACCAATGGTCTTCTTATTGGTTTGAGAGGTTCCAGAGGACCCTGCCACCTATGAGAACAAGGAAGAGTGAACCGAAGAACTGGAGTAGACAAAAAATTGCTAATGCTATTTCAAATAGTGCGAACAATGACCGTTATTAAAGGTCATTATTCATTTCTCCTTTCTGGCACCCTTATAGAATTTGTATTTCTAAACACAAACAAATGAATGGTATAAAAATTTTAAATGACTTCTTCCTTTACATAATCCTTCCCCAGAAGAACCCACAATCTGCATACAGTATATGATATGTTAAGACAACTTGCATAAACAACATATATTAAACAACAATTGAGCTCTACTTCAAATATTTTAAACTCTCTCATTCCACAGACAGGGGACCTCATATTTTGAAAGGAAGAGGTACCAAAAGTTTGACAATACTTTGTGACCTCTTCAGAAGACCAAAAACTAAACTGTATACCACCTTAAAAAGTGTCTATGATGACATTATATGCATATGTCATAAATAGTCAGTACACAATTGAACTATGTATAATTGTGCCATTTACTGCCCACTGCTGAGAAAAAACTTGCACACTTCAAAGAGCTTTATTGGCTTTAGGAAACACTGCTTGCTTGCCTCTAAATCAAATAATTGGAAAAAAACTTCTGCCTACTCAGACCAAAGACCAGAAGTAGCACCAACCAAGGGATTTTTTGTTTTGTTTTTTGTTCCATTTATAATCACTGGTTGATGTAAAGTTAACACTACATTCATACCCTGACCAAACCAAAGACAACCTGATAACTACAAATTACAAGGCTGTAATCAATGACACATAGTTTTTGAAACAGGCTCAAAGTTTTCATATGCAAGGGTCAAAAATGATCCATATGCAAATAAATAACACTACTAAAGCACTTAAAATTTATTCAACGTACCTCTGGAGATCCGACCTTTCGAATTCCACTGGACCCTTGAGAGAGGGTGAGAAAGAGTGAGTTACATGGGAAAGAGTGGTTTTAAGAGCTTTTTCTTCTCTATTTTTATCTTTAATAAAACAAACTACTTCTTGATCCTGCTGTCAAACTAACCCTGTCCATACCAATTCCAAATGTCACTGAAAAATGGGACACTTCAGGAAGACCTCAAAAGACTGCAGTTCCAGAGGAACAGCATTGTGACAATTACATGCTGATGATGCCTATATTTTTGTTATGCCATCCAGATCATCACAGGACACTGTAAACAGCTGTTTCAACAGCTGACAATGACCACATGCCCATCCCAGTATTCAATACAGAGATGAATGGCCTTGCTGATTCTTAGCTGTCAGCTGCCTCCTTTTCTAATAATTAGAAGTGCAGCACAAAATCAGTTGAAATCTCTGCTAGTAATTGCTTTGGAAAGCACACAAAATTACATATCTTTTGGAATGAACATAGTCCAAAAAGTTTTAAGTGCTGGCTAATTAAAGTTTAGTTTGCCCTTGTTGTGTATTTGCAAAAACCCTTCCCAGATGTCAGTCATCCCTAAATAATTTCAATGGCACTAAAAAATAGCTAAGACTGAGCTGTAAAGGCACAGAGGTCATTTAACAGGCAGACAGTGATTACTTCATGACACCAATTGGCCCATAGCAACAAACTACTTATTTTCTGGAACCTTGACAAAATGGTTTTCCTCCTTAAATCTGAGTGCAAGAAGCTGTAAGCTAACAGGCTTCTCTCTCTTCTCGAGTTACAGTACTGACATTGTACTATGCTCCAGTAACAGCCTAGTCATTAAAGATCTAAAGGCTAAAACCTCTTCCTCTATAGCCACATTCAAGTGTAGGTGGATTGTACTGTGTTGGCTCAAGGCTATTAAAAACAGTGTGTGGTGTGCATTTTATGAGACATCTTTGCAGCAAACACTAGAAACCTACAGGAGTGGAAGGTCAGTGGTCTCCCTTACTCTTATTTTTTTTTTGTCTTATTTTACATTTTCAAACTGGTTCAACAGAGTGCTTGCAAGGTGTCTGCAATTCTTTGTGAGTACATTAAATAAAAACCAATATTATGCTCTCACTGCCCAAGTCTGTGACTGCCTGGTCAATACCAATTGTTGATCACTTGCAGCCAAGTCAAATGTCAACTGTCCTTCACTCCAAACCTGCATGCCAGGCGCCATTCTCCATGCTCACTAGCTACTGTGCTTTCACATGTTGCTGGGGGAAATATCAGATGAGCCTGCAGTAACGAAAAGCCAATTATCACTGTATTTATGTGATGTAACAATATATGTACATGTATGTGTATTATTTTTGTATGTATCCTGATTTTTTACAGTTTTTTTTCCTATGACCCATGTTCCTTGTAGCAACCATGTATGTGTGCATTTCCCAATTATCTGCCACATGTTCAGACTACAAAAATGATTTTCCATGTGAATGGAGAAAATTTTTTTTATCAATGTGTATTTTCATCCTCCCCCCCAGATTAAAATGGTCCTTCGGTGGTACAAAACAGCAAAAGGTTTTTCTATGTGCAGTGTTCATTTATTGGAGACATGTGGGAACTAAGACACCCTGAAACTCAGGACCACAACCTCACAGTCAACATGCCGAAACCCATAGTTCACACAAGCATGTTTCGGCCACACTGAGAACAATATTCTAAAGTACTGTGAGAACAGGAAAGAGCAAATGCGACCAACACAAATGGCTATGTCACAACAAAGCTGAGAACAGGCTAGCACAAACACCCCTTGAAACTCCAACGGAGGCTGTATCCACTTATTTGTCAACAGTAACAGAGCAAGCACTGTGCAGCTGGGTCAGGGATGAAAACCCCAATCAGACGCTGGCTCTGAACAGCCCGCCAACTCAGGGAGCATCAGCCAAAGAATTCAATGAGCAGGAAATAGAGTGGTATTGAATTCAGTCTGTGAATCCGGTATCCACAACAGAGTGATGACTGAGAGGCAATGCCTCTGCGGGAGAGCGGCTCTGACAACCTTGGCAGAGGTGCAGGGAGGATCGTATGTCTGCAGCGTCTACTTGCACCCACCCTTAACACAGAGCAGGCACTATGGGATGCAACAGCTACAATGTGATTCAAGCTCAGGTGAACTGGTGGTTTTTCAGCATCGTTGCATCTATGCAGGATGATTAATTTGTACTGAAACCAGAATGAGCTGCTCTGGCTATACAGCTGCACAACTGACAATGTGGTAGACACAGCGAACCTGTCCCACTGTGACAAAAGTACATCTCCAACTTAACCACAAAGCAGTCTCTGACCAGGAACTCACACATATATGGCTAATGTCTCAAGCATTTGTCAGAAAGATATTCTCAGGTAGCCCAAAACTGGGACTGCATGCATGCAGTCAAAAGCCATTTGTGGTTTACAGCGTTAAGACGATATGTACTAGTATGAACACTGGCATATAAAAACAGAGCTGAAGCTGCAGATATTTTTGGGTAGGTCAAGGCAATGCTGCAGAAATAGCCACCTACAAATCTGTCAACATTTAACTAATGAAGAAAAGACTCATGGCACTGGATATACTATGAGCCTTTCCAAGTCCAAGAACTAAATATCCAAAAAATGTTGCCTATGTAAAATGTGGCATTAAAGATTTCAGTCTGATTGCTGTGGTAAGTGTTCTATGACAAGGGTTTGTCTGTTGAAAAGGCTGGAGTGCATCCTGCTTCAATCAAAACACTTGCACACATGCATGCCTACACACACAATGTTCCAACAACTTTCTCTTTTAATCGCTCTGGCTACCGCAAATAAATCACTTCAAAAAAACATTGCTTCAAAAAACAGGTGCAGTATCTGGATTGATGTAGCCTTCACCACAACAGGAATCTTGATTTTTCTCTCATAAAGTAGATTAACACACCAGAACACAGCACTACCATGCAAGTACCTCTGCGAGAAGCTATTCTCCTCCAGAACTGAGTCCTCAAGTCTGTGGGGCAGGATAAATCAGTTAGACATCAGGAATGGTACACTCTTCCAAAATGTTCACCTGTCACAATATTTTTGGCTGAAAGCAATGAAATCACAGATTCAGTATTTCCAATGAATGCAGAAGGGCAAGCAAACAATCTTGTGTATTTCCTAAAACGTTCTTTAAGCAGTGTGTGCTTAAAATGTTTTACCAGAAAAGGGTAGTACTGCTTCACAGGCATTTCTAAGACACTTTTCCAGCAAATGTTATTTTCAATTAGCTAACTGGTCGTAGGTGTAAAGCAATCATGGTTATGAGAGGCACCACCTCCTCTATTTTCAGAGTCCTGTACCCTGTTCTTGTCCCATTTATGGGTTTAAATATAGACTGGGAGCACAGAAAGTATCACCTGACCCTGTATGTTGTTTATCAACCTAATTTGAGGCTACAAATTTAGGTCTGGTTCTTCAAAAACAAATAAAGAAAAAAAACATAAAAACAACCAGACAAGTTATTTTTACCATATGACTGCAGGAGCAGAAAAAAGGGAAAAGAATGAGCCAAGAAATCCTACTGGCACCACTGAGAACCAACTAGAGTCCTGGGGCAGGTTTTAGAGATGAGGTAGGATTTGAGAGGGGATTATCACATCATGAATGGCTAGACACTTAATTATTCTATCATATGAATTTCAAAAATAAACTTGCATGCAATGTCAGCTGAAGACACTGGAGAGTAGAGGGCTGAATTATAAAGAGAGGGAGCGAGAGGGTCTATGGTGAGGCAGGTGTATTAACTCTTAAAATACTGGTGGGGACAGCAAACTCACCTTTTATAACAGTTTACTAAAACAATAATGCCACAATGGTTTGGAGATTTGTTGATAACCCCATAATTACAGAATCTCTGTAGAGAAGATTTTGTTCTTCAGGTAACTTAACATTTTAATTAATGAAGGGAAACAAAATTTTCACCAAAAAATTACACTATGTGCTACACCATGTGCTAATGTACAGAATCCTTGGACCAACAAGAAGGGAAGAACAGAAAAATTCACCAATACCCACCTTAAGAATAGTGCTCATACTATGTCCTCACTAGCTTGAATTCAATCAACAATTATCGTTAACTTTTACATTTTTCAAATTTGGAAAACCCAATTTAATTCACAAACCATGCCCATAGCAGAGGCCTCCACTGTCAAGTACAGGCCTGTAGAGCGTAGATAAGGATACATATTCTTCTGAAACACATGATGTCAAGCCACTGTTTCTTTTCAAACACCAGTCTGCAAGCTTAGCTTGCACAGGTATGACTGAGAGCAGAGCAACTTGTGTAGGTCTATTATAGATGCCAACTGCCCAGCATGCGATACTGGGTTCAATACCAGACTGGGGGACACATTCACATACAAGTCTTTAATAGGCAAAACCTCCCAGAAGACCCCAATCATAATTTTTCTTCAACAAATAGTTTGGTGAGCTCAGAAATCACAAAACTTTTGCATATTGACACATTCCTTACACTGTGATATTTAGCAATATCAAGAAAAGCCCAGCTAATTACTATGAATAGATTTCTGTTATATTGTCTAGCCCTACTCTAATTCCTCCGTGATTTTAAGTGAACATGTATCAATGACTTGATCATGATAAGTGACTTTCTAATGGGTATAATTTAATGAATCAGGAGTCTTGAGTCCACTTAGCTACATCTCAGTAGATACATTTCACAAGTTACTGTAAAACACAAATTCAACGTTCATCCATTTCCACAACCTCAATTTCAGGTTAAGGAAGGACTCCCCAAAATCGGTTCAAAGGAACCCAGAGTAATCTTGTTTTGTTTCATCTAAAATAACTATTTACAGCAGATAAGCTGTTTGTTTAGCTCTGCATTAAATGTAAAGAAAGTTACATGACGTGCACCTGAATGAAACTTATTGACTGGCTATCAAAAGAAAAATTACACTGAAGTCATAGATGTCGTAATGTATACACAGCTGATGACTACAACTGTGAGAAATTATGGTTTAAAAGAAAATGGCATGTCTTGACATACATCTCACATTAATTAAGCTGTGGAAAACAGCACAGAATGAGTCTCCAAGTATAAGTCTGGGGAGAACTTTGTTGGAGGAAAATGCATTTAAATCTAATGTGTCTCAATAATTCACTTTCTTAACAATCTGAGATAATAAACTAACATTCAAAAAATAAAATTTAACAGAAGCATTTATGTTACCACAAACCAATATGGAACATTGCACGTTCTCAAACGCAGCTGGTTCATTTAAACCGGACCTGATTCTGACATTACTTGACTGTCATGCTACTAGATTGTCAACAGAGGTGTATTTACATGTAAAAGGATTTGCTACGTGTTTTGTTAGTCTGTGTATCAGATTAGTACCAGAAACTAGGCTATATTTACGTTATTAATATTAATGAGATTCACAATGAATCATTAAGCAGTCTAGACCAGATTAAAACAAACTTTTTCCAATGATTGTTGTCCTAGTTACCCTGGAATATTTAAGCTCATGCTTCGTCCAACTCACCTCTCAGTAGGAGTCATATTCAAATTCATTTTTATTTACCTGCTATCATCCTTAACGCAGAATTACATTTACTGAAATGCCCTTATATGCAGGTGCCATGCTTGAAGTTATCACAGTGAATGAAAACGTGGAAAGGTGAAAAAAAATACTTCTTGTTTTGAGAAACAGCATTCTTCATTTCTGCGGGTCTAGGTTTCAATATTGGAGTAAAGTAGCAAGGCGTCTCACTGCACTATCAGCAGCACTTACGATTTGTGACTTTAGGGTCTGGGACTAAGCTTGGCCCACCCTGTGTGTAAAACTTAAATGTTCTATTCAAAAAGATAAGCTAATAAGTAATCTACAAACAAATTTAAAATCCATTTTGCTTGGGTTACTTCGTGATGTCACATTTCTTTGAATGACACTTACTGACAATTGCAAACGGATACATTTATATGTGGATGAAACGCTAAATTAAAAGCTCGATTAAATTTAGGTTAAATACAACTGATTAACTAGACATGCCGTAAATAGCTAACTTTATCTTGCACCGACTAATTTAGAAACTGAAATAACACACAACGCTATCAGGGGAAAAGAGCAAAAATCGACCAACACAGTTGAACAGGCTTCCTGCTATCCCAAACTTATAATCTGACATCTGAATGAGTTTAAACAGGTCTATTTAACTCACTTAACCCTGCAAAATCATCAGACAGCAAACTGAAAATATGACTATTGTGCTCTATGTGAGAAGAAAGAAGTCAGCATACTTGCACGTTAAATAGAATTTCTGCGAATTGTTGTCGTACGCTTTACTTGGGTGTAGCAACCAACCTACTTCTCTGGTGGAAAATTACGTTTCCATTCTAGCTGTTTGCTGGCATAGCTATCTGGCTTGTTGGCAAGTCAACGACCTAAAGTATGATAAAGTTAGCTTGTTTAAAACATGATACTGTACACTTGTAGTTAGCTGACAGGCACCGATAATGTTTTCACATAACTAAAACAACTTTCTAGCTGAGACAGCCGACTTTACCTCACTACTAATGTTCTAGTAAGCTACGCTTATATTAGCTACCTTGTCGACAACTTAACAGTTTGGTTATTCAAGGCTGATTTACACTACCAACTGTAAGTTAAAGTAGCTTCTAGTCTAAAACAAATTCGCATAAACGTGTACACTAAACGAATATTTACCATTTCTTTCTATACACTCACAAATGTGTTTCATTAATTAATGGATAACTAGTAACCTACCTGTAGGAGCCGTCGATACCGAGTCAGCTGGACCGGCAGACGCCATTTTGGTTTCGTTTGGCCTTACAGCGTCGGGTTTTCTTTACTGCCTTGATCCCACTCGGAGTGCACCCAACTACGCGTCCACTCCCACTGGTTAGATTAACCCCTTCTATGTGGTCTCTTCCGTTAGTTGAGAAGTACGTTCCAAACCAATGCAGCAGTGTAAGCCAAGAAACAATGTTTTCAGTATGGCACACTAAAGGAAAATAAAACTATACTTGCCATCCCATTCATCAAAGAACAATTAGCTAGCTTGTTAATAACATCCTAAAACAAACGTTAACCCGCGGAAATCTACCTACAAAGCTACGAAATCATAACTTCCCCCAAAATAACCATACAACATTTTAAATACATATATGCAAAAATAAGTTTACTGTTTCTAGCTAAATACTATGCGTCAAGATAAAATCTAAATATGCACTTGGTAGGGTAGCTATCTACTTGGCCAGCTACCTTCAAATATAGCTAGCTAACTACCTCACATCCAGTCTCTCAAAGGGACTGTCTATTGTATTGATAGTTTTGAATAGCTAGTCAGCTGTCTTGCTAATATATAGCAGGCTATATCGTGGCTAGCTGGCAGTACCAACTTAAAGTGACAGGAACAAATAACTTATAACTCTTTTGTTGCTGTTGGTGAATGTTAACTAGGCTAGCTTAAACTATCGTTTCATGTACAGAAAGCCCCATGAATTGCAACACATACGGTAACAGGTTAGCAATACGTTAGTTACCGTAAAATAAATGGCTTGTAAACGTTCCGACTATCACTATATCAATAGGATAGGTAACATCATAGTCAACAAAACTGACTGACAACACCGATTTCGCTACTGATGATAGTTTGCCCACGGGAAACATGCTTTGGTTTTCCAACCAGCTGTTGATCTCTTTACCCCTGAACAAATAGGTAACGTTCAAGTAGACGTTAAAAAATGTATTCCATTGTCCACATCCAGCAGTGTCTGTTGGTGGTGACCTGACGTTATCACCTAGCTAGTTTGCATCATTTGCTAGCGACATTGCATTGTTATCATTTACACCAGACTACTCATAAACGTTAGCGTCGTAATACGCATGCGTAAAATAATTGAAGTATAGATCGCTGATGGGATGTCCTCATCACTTAACCATATAGTGACCGCTGTTTCCAAATCATCCTGTCACATGGACCAGTGTTAAATGACCATGATTGATCACTGCGATAAGGAATCATTTTTAAGTGAAATTACAGAAAGTATCATGCCACATGAGGCGAGGATAGAACGTTTAAGTTTTTTTCGTAATGTAATGGCCAGAATACACTGCCCCTACTGTGTAAGACCACAACCCCTAACTAAGACATAAAACATAATATGTAATATTTTGGCTGAAAATAATTTAGGCGTCTAATGTACCTGTCACTAGTGGTGTGAAAAATGGTGACAATTCTGGAAAGGGCCAATAATAATTGCAGTAAGACGTGTTAATAAAATGATTAATGAATTCATTTTAGTCTATGGATGCTGTAAAAATGTATTTTAAACTTCAGTATAACAATATAATATCCAAACAATGTGATGTAAGTAGTTTTTTATTTTTCAATCCATGTGTCCTTGAAATATGTGGTACTGCTTAACAGTGATTTATTTTACGTCAAAGCTCCAGTCCTTCTCACTGGTGTTTCCATTATTTTGCCCATCCACATTTCATTACTGGTAATGATGGTTGCATTGTTATCCAGTATATGACAATAAACTCGAAACTTGAAAACACTATAGTTCTGGATACAGTTATTCTGTGGTTCAGAAAAGTCTAAATGGTTTCTGAATGTGGAAATTCCTGCAGGAACCAAGATAGTGCTGCTGGTGGTCAGTCTGGTTGATAAACCACTTTTTTCCCAGAAAAGGAAAGGTTTCTTGAGAAAGCTTGCCAGAACATATTAGCAATTTGCTATGGTTGGTCTTGAGGAAGTGCAGCTGACAATTGGAATTTGCTGAGGAATAAGTGAGGCAAAGAGGGTTTGTTGACCATGCCCCCTAAAATCCCCTCCCCCAAAATGTACTGTTTTATCCATATCTGTCTGCACTTTCATGTCACCATTTTACCCGATTAGGACAAAACTTGGCATGGCTTCATACATGCTTGCATATGGAACATTCTGGATGCATGTTGTCTGTGCACCATTTCAGTGTATGGTTTGCACATGGCTCCACCTTTGCTGTTGTTAATGGTATATGTTTTCATATACCATTAACAACAGCATGAAACAGTGAACATGAAACAGTGATTGCCAGATGACTAATATAGGTAAAGCTGAAACCTTCAGACTTTCAAATATACATGTAAATAGCACCTAGGTAGTTTTATACATAAGCTTGGCTGTTTTGTATCCTGAAGGGATTAAACTGAACATTGGTGATTGTCATGAGACCAGAACAGACAAATGAATATGTCAATTATATCAGAAATGACACTGTAATATGTGTATATGTGCATCAACTACAGTTTCAGAAGAATGTATGGAGGGGGTTAACAGAAATTTAATGTAAAAAATCTAGTTTTACTGCATGTGTGGTCTTATGTAATACTTGAAGTAGCATCCCTGTTTATCTGGTTTATTCATCATCTATGCTACAGTTAATGGTGAGTCAGTAATCTGTAGGAACACAAATGCTCACACTCAATCCTCAAATGGTGTTCTTTTACAGGCTCCCAGGAATGCTGTTGTAGTTTGAATGCTCCTTACAGTGTTAGTGTGTTAATAGCTTTGTCATCTTAAAACATGAAACATGTATTATAGCCGTTACTACTTTGTATTCACATTTGTATAATCTCCTGTCTCACACTGAAATACTTATTTGCTATCATTATGTTATGTTCAGTACAAATTGTGTCCGTTTGATTGCTGGATGGCTGATTGTGATTGAGTCACTATTGCACAGCTCATCCACAGAGATGGCTGGCCACAGGTGCTATGGTGAATGTAAAGGACTATGCCTTTGTGTCACTGGTGGCTTTGAGGAAACTGCAACCTGATGTCTTTTGTGTTCTCAGCCGTTATTCCAGTTATACCTGCAATCACATGAGGTGGAGAAAGTCATTTCCTATTAAATAATCTCACACTTTGAATTAAAATATGATCTTTTAAATGTACTAACACATGCAGCACAGGAGGTATGGTAATCTCTCTGTAGCATAAAAGGTCTGGTGTAGATCACCAACCAGGGTACTTTTCATGTTCCCATAACTGCTTGAATCCACAGTCCTGGTGCATCATCATTCCGCTGTGCTCTTGGTGATGTGTCTGTCGCTGGTGCAGGACACCTGCAGTCCTGCATCACAGAAAGGCTATATTCCATTGAGTTACTGGACCTGTCCAAACATCTGAAATGCATTTTGAGATTTTGCATGCCACTGACAGCCAACAACTGAAACAATGGCATGGTCTACACTACTTGTCTTTTATATCAGTTATATCATATTGATAGCTGGACAAAAACCTTTCTTGTTGCAAGTCAATAAACCATTGAGTAAGTGGCAAAAGAGTTGCACAGATACAGAGACAAGCAGCAGTCTCATTGCACATGTGAGTATATTCTAGGGTCACATAATGCATCAATATGTGTTAACATAATAAATAAATAATACTAAGAAGAAGAACTTCCCTGCCCCATACTTCAAACCGAACACTCAAGCTAACAAAACAAAGAAATCATTTATTGGTGAAAATATATACATTTATTTTTCATGTGTATTAGAATACAAGTGACCAATGAACAGCAAAAATACATTCTTTTAATTCTGGAAAGGGTACACAGATCATGTGCCTTATATGTCAGACAGAAGAGAAGAAAACAAGTGCATGTTTAAGAAATTAAAATACGTGTTCTCATTGTTTAATTCAAACTTTTTTTCTGAGACATTTGTTCGTATATTTTCTCCTGAATCTGAATACCCCACTGATAACGCTGAAACACAAACTGTTCAGAGGATGAGGATAATGAAATAATAGGCAGGGAGAAGTTAGACCAAGGGGCATTTCTGCCTTTGGAACTCAAGAGATTTGGTTACTTTGCCAATGGCATTTTCCAGAAGTCCAGAGAGACAGTTGCGAGGATTTCGGGAAGTCTGCGTGCAGCAGTCAGGGGTGATGACTGGAGATCGAGGCTCTGCTGTGCACATACTCTCCAACACATCATTCAGCTATGTGTCCATTAATTACAACAAAGACAAAAGGCAAGTTGGAGGTTACTGTTTACACAGGCGATTCAGGCTCACAAATATCACATGGAAACATTTCTCTTAAACTGTTGTTTAATCTCTGCATCTCTCGCAATAGGAACAACATCTGTGTCACAATGGTGTTTTGAACCTAAATTCCCTACTGGCAAGACAAAGACTTTAAACTGCTTCTCTACAGTACTGCTTTTACTTCACTGCTAATTGGCTGGACTAATCTGCATATGTATATACTCATCTTTAAAAAAAATGTTATGACCCTAAGACATTTTCTCTGTTCATAATTCTTTAAAATAGCATTGCAGAAAGGAAACGGTGACAGCAAAACATTCTTCTCTTTGACCTTTGTAAGAGTAATCCCCATAATCTACATTTAATTTTTAATTTCCTTAGCTATGTAATGCTGGGCTGTACAACATGGTTTTTCTTACCATGTCAGAGATTAAATTGTAGACACACCCAAAACAGACAGGATTGATTGGAAGGACACCATGCTGGACTTTTGAATTGTGAATTCAGTTTAATGCAAGTCTGTAGGATCTGCTCAGCACTGACTGCACCAATGTGTTAGAGTGGGTTAACTGTCTGGAATGTTAAAAACACTGCACAGTCTCTGGGGGTGCTCACCTTTTTTGTCACACATGCGGTTCTCTGAGCTACACGTAGGTGGCAGCAGTGACTCACCAGACTTTTAATGGGAAGTGGTACAGAAAACCTGTTGGAGTAAATAACTCAGGATTAAAATTGTATTAGTTCCCCAAAAACGGTCTATGACTGATACATAACCCCTCACATGAATCACACTTCCCTGGTATAATCCATACAGTCAGCAGATTAAGTGCTATTTTTTGGTATACAAAGGAAAAATATGTAGCCTTACACAAATTGCAGTAATGGTGTGACGTAGTTTCTATGCAAGAAAATTCTGACACATTGTCTTAAACCTCTTTTTATTAATTAATAATCTTGATGAATAATTACTTCATAGTAACCTTTTCCCCTTCCTTAACAATGACAGACCCTACTTTTCCAGATGGAGACAGAAATCATCTTACTTCTTTGTAAGCAACTTGTGAGTGTCGCAGACCATGCCTACAGTGGGAAACACGACTTTGACCTCGCGGCTGAGCATCTCCGGTCTGTAATCAGACTTGGGTGCACGGGTCGAGAAACAGTTGTAGCGCTCCTGTCCCTCAGGCAGCTCACAGCAGGGGAAGCGACGGGCCTTCACGGAGTGCTCCTCTTTGCAGTACTTGTCCATTACATCCTGCCACTGGGGAGGACCACAGGAGACAGAGGACCAAGGCACATGTGAAAATGACATGCATCGTTACGTAGCAATGTTCCGTTACCGTGGAGCTGTGATTCCCAGAGATGCTTGTGAGCCAATACAGAATAGTCAAGTAGCAGCTAATGATTATTTTATAAACCATGAATGTGTGACATGGCACTGCACTTGCCACCCAACCATAATCATCAATACCTTCTTTGAAAGCAGTGGCAGTGGATATGATAGCGTTCAATAAAAAAAAAGAAACTTTCAGCTCAGTAAGGTAATTCATCTTGCAGCATTAAATCTAATCACAACGCTTGTTGTTGTGGGTTGTGTAATGCACATAAACCCGGACCCTGAGTTTTACAGTTACTTCCAGTCATTATGGTAAAGTTTAGTGACACTTTTGAAGTGTAAAAAAAAAAGTATTCTATTGCACCATGAATATGAGACATGACCCAACATTTGTCATAACAATGGATATCATATTTGAGAGATTGAAGGGGCTTCAGCAGTGGTATGTTTTTGCTTGACAGTGATAATTATGAAAATCTATGCATAATGAAATGTGTCAGTGTTGTTGTTAATCAATACTTTGCAGCCTAAAGGGGGTTTCAATAAAATGAACATGGTTATGCCTGGCTGAAATCTGACCTCAGGAACATACTACACTCTTCCTCAATTTGTTCTCCTCTCTTTTACATTCAAAAAATGTGTGCATGTCTCAGGCATCTGCTGTACCACCCACGCCCATGTGAAAGACACCTGCAGGCGAAGTGTGTAAACTCCTCCAGTGCACTCATTCACATGCCCAGTGTCTATTTTGCATACTCCAGGCCACACAGTGCTATGGGAAAGCAAATGCCAATCAGAGGAGAGGCTGATGGCACAGTAGTAGTCTGCAAGCGTCATTTAGGAGCGGTAACCTTTGGCAGCATTGCCAAGCACACCCTGCCCTATATGGGACAATGCCAATTGTATCTTACTGCTGCTGACTCCTGGTCATAGACAACTATGGATGTAGCCCTGGTTTCCGCCCACAATATCTATGATGGGGGTGAAAATCTCCCACAGCACCAGGGATGTCACTGATTTTTATTTGCTCTAAGCTCTTGATTACAGGTTGAAGAATTATTAAGTGCCAGAGTGGGAATGTTCAGCCTCTGAGCTGTGAAATGCTTCCTCCAAGCCCGGCACATAGTCACAGGCATTCATTAAGCCTAATCATCAATGAGTAGTTAAGAAGGAAAAACCCAGAAATTTCTGTGATACTCTGAAACCAGGGTATCCTTCACCTACACTAGAGCATAGTGCCCAACCTATGATCCAAGCCAATGTTATTACCAGCTATGGTCTGAAGCCCTTACTGTCCAATTTCACATCATATTTAGATAAACATGCTAGAAAAAACACCAGGTCTTGTTGACCAGTAGCTAAACAGTAACATCTAGCTTCAAGGACAGTGTAATTAATCATATAGATTCAAAATAAAGATGCTACAACATTTAGGGTTTAAAGTAATACAATTATTTACACTCAAATATATCTAATATATCCAGTACATTAGAAAACTACTTCCAATATCTAACAACTTAAATATATATATAAATATATAATAAAATGAACAGCATGCTAAAGCAAATTAATACCAAAAATAATTCAAGATTTGTCCTGCATGTTTGAACTAGCATAGCTGTGCACACCTTTACTGGGCAAGTAGACACAAGACAGGAAAAACAAGTATGCAGTGACAGAGTAAACTCATACCCTGTACAGGTCTCCTTACCCTCCTATCGGCACAGGCCAGCACCTCTTTCTTCCCCTTGCAGCACTGCTTTATGCCCTTCTCCATCCTGTTGATGGCCTTGGCCTGGCGAGCCAGCCAGCCATAGCCATTGGGCGGCAGGCACTTTTGGAGGTACCGGGGGCGGAACTTGCGGAATTCACAGACCCATTTGATGTTGTAAACAGTGGGTCTCCCAGGCGGGAAGCTGATGTCCGTCTGTCTGGCAATCTTGGAACTGCGGGGTCCCATACTTGCCTGTGAACTGGTAGAATTCTTGCTGTGGTGAAAAAAGCTTTAAAAAACACGTACATTACAAAATGGTGGCCACTACAGTCTCTCATCTCAGTGTATTCTCCCCTCTCTGCTTTCATTTCTCTCACCTATGACAGAAAAAAACATTCCAATTTTTCATCTACTCATCCTCAGTACTGTTCTTCTACCAGTCCCACATGTTATACTCCTTGCTTCTCTCCTCTTCATTCCTTCACCCTACATTTTTTCTTTTTGACTTTATCTCTTGTCCCTTCCCTTTCTCAACCTCACTTTCAGCCCTCCCCCATCTCATTACCTCTGGCAGGCACTGCGGTTCATGGTGAATCCTGGCACAGGAGGCGACGGCAGGAGAGCTACACCTGTGACGGTGGGCTTGTAAGATGGGTTGGGGGCCTCATTCTCAAAGCAGCTCCACCTGGCCGCTCCCTGCTTCTTGCAGCAATGGTAGTGTCTGGTCTTGATGGAGAATTCCTCTTCACAGAACAGATTGAGAGCTTTCTCCCACTATATAAAATAATGAATACAGTCAGTACTGGAAAAACACCAACAAAATGTTTTGCCATGATGGGTTGGGTGAAGCAAGGTGCTGGTCCTAATTATTTATTACACAGGAGCTAAAGAGAGATTCAATTTATAATTTAGATCAATCTAATTTAGATATGTAGATACACATTTGGTCTAAAGCTACATATATGACAATGACTATAGACATGTATACATATCCTATTTAAAATTTTGTGTGTGGAAAAAAGTATCCTTCTATGCAGTTTTAAATACCAGTATTAGTTCTTTTGGATTTTATCCTCTCCCTGGGATCATTTGTCAAATTACACAACTTCTGCACAACACTGGCTGATTTGTGAAACATTTAAAATATGAGAAGAATGCACCAATTTGTCACCACCTATCCCCCAGTATTCTAGGACCTAGCACTTCATACAGGATTTAATATAACAACTACTAAACTTTACTACTACTGGTGTACTTTTTGACCCGTCTTCAAATATTTACAAATTTCATGATCACACAAAACATGACTAACATCAGACCCAGACTTTAAGAAAACCAGTGTAGAAGACTAGCACTGAAATGATGAAATATTAACTTGAACAGACCTGTTAAACATGAGGATATTTTATATTAATTAACAGACTTTACACTATTACTGCATGGTCAGTGTTTATCTTGATCAACTGCCTTTTCCTGACACAAATACTTTCATTCTACAGTATGTTTTCACATTTGTAAGTTCAAAATCTTCATATGTTCATAATTGGAAAGTTTCATCTTTGGTCATCTTCCCATTCTTATACTGCCACCTGACAGCTAGAGGAGCATTCTGGCAACTTTGGGTCTGATTACACAATGTTTCTTGTTAGCTCACTTTGAGCTGTTGTCAGCTATTTGGTTGTGTTTTTTGCTGTTTTTCCTTTAGGTTAAATTCTGTTTGTTTCACAACAAATATCACAGATTCTTTTTTTTTATTTCTCACATGTTGCCCTCTGGTACTTGTTTTACACCCTATGTTTATATTTATCCATATAGCAGACAGTCACTGTATACAGTTAACTTTCTTTCTGTTTACTGATGGTCCATTCATATGCTTCAGTATTTCCCTGATGCAAAGTGCTTGCCATAATTAATGACACCCTATAGGGACACAGCAGACATTTTTAAAGTGACGGATGCTGCATGAGAGGAAACTGTGACTCACCGCCTGACGAGCACAGCAGAGGGGGAAATCCTGGTCCTGTGTCCCGTTCCTCTGGCAGCAAACACTGTACCAGGACTCCACACGCTTAATAGTGCCCCATTGCCTACCCAAGTAACTGAAACCAGTCTGGGGAAGGGGATGAGGTGGATACCTAGGGCGCATGTCACCATAATTACAGATGGCGTGGAGACTGGACGGTGAAGGGCGGCCAGGAGGGAAGGGCAAATCAGAGAAGGAGCGAGGGCGTAACACTGGGGGACCTGCAGCTGGGGGACCTTCAGGGGGAAAAGAAGGTTTAATACCAACAATACTTTTCTTGAAAACAAAAAAGACCCAGGTAATTTAAAAAAACTAGTCTGAAGGAATAAAGGTAGCAGGAGAATGTACAGCTGTAAAGCAGTGTAATACATTTACTGAAAATGACAGCACTAATATTCCCATGTGTTTGTGCTACACCTTCTGCAGATCCAAAACAGTAAGAAAAAACACATATCAACATGTAAAAGTCAATGGTGGGGACAAACATACCAACATCGTCAAATCCTCCATCAAGGTCAAGGGTCACCTCTCTCTGGGTCATATCAGGTCCATCCCTTCTGGATCCTGGATATGAAAGCACACAACACAAGACCTTAACATCACTCATTCACAAACACCCAAAACATGTACATACATGTACATTTCCAAAGATGTCTTTGAAAACTGGGAAATTGTAAAAATCACAATCTGTTCAAAGTCTGTGCCACTATGTAAATTGATGATAAAACGGATCATAAAAAATATAAAACTGCTTGTATGACCATTGCAAAAAAAAGCACCACTTTATGTTCTTTTCTTGTTCATAGATGACAGGGCAATTTTCACATTGTAGTACTTATAAAGGTTAAATCATGGTGCAGTGTCTGGTGCATTCCTTGGACAGAACCCTGTACAAAATAAATTAAAATGTTTCTATATGGATGATACACAAGAATCCACATCAGTAACTTGTCGATCTTCTCAAGATTTGAGATGCATCTGTTGCACAAAACTTTTGCAAAAGCAAATCAAAAAAACTCAAACTGAAAAAACTGTATTTTTTAATTACAAGAATTCATGATTTGAAATCAATCATGAACTCTGCAAAGGTAAAAACTTTAAAGTCTGTACGAGAAATAGCGATGCTAATGTGTTTTGACTGTCAGACATGAGCCTGCTCAGTACCCACCTCTTTCTCTCAAAATTTTTTGGAGGTCAAAGGTCACTTCTCTTTGGGTCATATCAGGGTCAACATCAGGGAGCTCTGGGAACATAATGTAGCACACCACACAGTGTGAGTTTTGTGTACAAGTTCATGTTACAGCCACTTTATTTTCAGGAATAGCTCTATCTACAAAAAGTGAGTGAGTTCAACAAGTAGAATGTGAAAGCCACAGTGTAATTATCTTGTTTCAGTCGTGTTAATAGTCTTTCATTTGCTGGACCACCAACTGTGTCTTTTGCCCATATTAAGTTATAGGAAAACTTTTTGTATGGTGCCTAAAATCATGCCATCATTTTTTTTTTTGTTAGCCAATACCTAATAAATTAATTTTGTACATGTCACTCCAAAATTTTGGTGTTGTGGTGCGACTATTCTTGTGTAAATCTGGCCCTTTGTGAACAACACGTTCATCCAAAACACATCTAAGAAAATATTTGCCCCAGGTTCCCATTCAATGGACCAGATAGCTTACCTATGGGTTCCCAAAGTGTTGAAGGGTCAATCTCTCTCTGGGTCATGTCAGGGTCCAGCTGACTGGCAGCTGAATGAAAGTGCAACAACACAAATTTCAGTGCAGCACAAGCTAGCTAATGTCACCTTGACAAGACACAAGACACGTTGGTCAGTTGTGTTTTGATTATATTGTGGTGAGGCAAGGGGGTATGTACCTCTGATAGTCAATGGGGATTGGTTAATGCAGTCAAATGTAGCTTTGTTTTAATTACATTAAAAATTTCACTTGACTGACTTTAGTTTTAGTTTGAGATATGTTTGCTACACAATAATTGTGTTCATAATATTTAAAAAAAATATGGACTAAAAATATGCATCCAATCCAATCCCCTGCCTTGTGTTTCATAATAATGCTTCTGAATAGCTTCATCACACCCACCAAGACAAACTTACCTTTCCCTCCAAAAAATTCGGAAAGGTCAAATGTCACCTCTCTCTGGGTCATGTCGGGCTCATCTGGTGAGATGTGAAGGGACAAAAATAGCATCAGTAATTTTCGCAGTAGCCTATGTATTATGACAGTGGGTCAAATTTGAGCTCCGTATACCAGGTCTTGCAATAAATTCAAAAAACAATAAATTCAGTTTGCAATGTAATGTGCAGTGCACTGTTAAATCAGTCAGACGCACTGCAAACACTGGGAGTTCAACAGGCTATAGAAGACAAAGTTGCTTGTCTTCAGTACTGCTACAATAAAGCGGCGACAGCGAGTAACCGACAGCAATACTCAAATAGGGTCAGTAAACAGAGAAAGAATGAGGGGAAAGTTAGGAAGCGTAGGAAAACAAAATTATGTCGAATTAAAAAAACAGGTGCGGTATGAAAAGTAAAAAGGAAATGTAAGTACCTTCCAATGCTGAGCAACAAAACGCAAGAACAGCGACCACCACCCACCAACTTCTCAGGACCACAGGCACCATGGTTATTACCAACACCGTTGGTCTGTGTCTATCAGCAGTAGACTACTCCTGGTATATTTGCGATGGTCGACAGGGAACAAAACTATTTTTTTCAGTTCCACTTTTTTGTATGTCTTCTGTTGTTCCGACTTCAGCTGTCTGATTGCGTTCTATCGCAAAAGTGTAGGAAACGACGCAAATCGGTGTTTAACTCCCAAAAGTAAAGTTCACAGTAGAACAGTCAGAACAAATACTGCCTTAGGGTGCAGTAGGCTAGTTGAGAGAACTCAGAGGGTGGGGGTTGTGGGTGGAGAGTGATACGGGTGACTGAGTGAAAGCATTTTGAGAAAATATGTTAAATAAAGTAAATAAAAGGGCGCAGAGAAGAGAAATGAAATGACTCATGTACGGGGGGCTGAGGGTTGCCGTTGAGATTGTGCACTACGCATCCGTTATCTGACGCATATTTCGCGCATGCATCCTGGCGATACTTGTGTTAACAGCCATAATCCAAGATCTGGTTTATACTTGTTGCAATTTTTGTTAACACGTCTGTTAAAAAAAAATTCTCGCATCGGCTAACTGAATGACGTCTGTTCCTAGGCAACCCCCATATACTAGCTACATGTTCTCTGTGTTTTTGTGTTGCAAAAACCGTTAGGTCTGTGCTGTTCGATAACCTGGTAGGCTTGACAAAAGGCGTTGTGCGCAAATGATTGAAACATGGACTCGGGGTGACTGAGTGGAGTATTCACCCAAAAATACCTTTGGTCACACTGTTAATGAACATCTCAAGTAGCTGGACATTCTTTGGCTTACTTTAACCTCCGTTTCATATGTATCCGTGCTCTCTTAAGTGTAAATTAAATTGTCATAAAATTGTAAGTAAAACTCTTAAGTGTCCTTTTCGGAATAACAGATGCGATCGCTGTAACAGCTGTTGTGGAGACAGAGTCTTCACATTTTTTTCCCCTGAACCAGTTACATGGGGGTTAACAGACTACCATGGTTGACGGGAAGATTCCATTGTAAAAGCACTAAACTGTGACGCATAAGTCAGTGGTTCAAGAAACAGCTCATTTCGCTCTAACTGTGCACAGCACAAAGTCAGTCTCTACACTGTTTGTCTTGGCCAAAACAGTGGATTCTCTGTGGTATTTCAACAAACAATTAATGACAAATATACCCACCAGACATGGACAAAGTTGAACAAAAGTCATGAGAACCTAACTGAAACAGGCCCTGGAGGATCTGAAACCCGACCATGTGTAGGCTTTAGAGTTTTTGAACATTTTTTCCACTTTTTGTCGAGAGTTTCTGCTATTTGTCCTTTGTTCATAAGTGTCATTTCCTGACAGGAAACCAACTTCCAATAATAACAGCAGGTTGAGTGCCCTACCCTGTAGTGCAGATTAGTGGCATTAAGCTACATGCAAAATGCAACCCAGCAGGATATTACACAATTAGGGCTGACTAGATGATATGATATAGGTCAATATGATGTTGCAAAATAATATATTATGTAAGGCAGCATTGCTCTCATCGGGAGTTTGTAAATAGGAGAGGCATGTACATTCCTTCTCCCCTATTGCCTTAGTGCAGCGCTTTCAAAAGGTTTTCCTAATTCACAAGACTCTTCTCCTTAAACCTAATCTGCATGCTTCTCATCCTAGCATCTCATGTCTCCACTCCCATTTGCACGCTTCATTGTTTAACTAAATAATGTCCATTTTTAAATATAAAGATATGAAACTGATGTAGCATTTTACAAAACTGGTCATATGTTTGTTTTCACCTGGCAGCCCACAAAGCAGGGCCTAAAGCTTCATATGCTGTTCTGTGCAGAGACTTCGGTTGGATACCAAATGATCAGAAGAGTTCTCTCATTGAGTGCTGGGATGCTGGCATCCAAACAGACTGAATCTCTCTTCATTTGGGGGATGTTCCCTAGGCCACACCAGCCACAGGCTGCACTGGCACATTCCAGAATTGGTATGATTATTCTGGGCCCTTCTACACAGTTAGGCAGTATCTTCACACGATAATTTATTTGATTTGATCTAAGAATTAGAATGCTAACATATTTTATGGAGGCGAAATACAGACGAGATATAAGACAATAAAGTTAGTTGACAGCTTCAACTAAAAATACATTCAATATTCAATGACATGACAGTAAATTGCATACAGATTTTACATATGTGCACAGCTTTGCTATAGTTTGTTAAATCACTGACCATGTAAGTGTTTCCGTTTTTCAACAAATTAATAACTGAGCACTTCAGAGAGGTTAGTGTCCCTCAACATCTTTTTTATTACTTAGAAATGTGACACTATTCTATTAAACAGTGACCCGCCTCTGAGTCAGTAGTTAAACAGAGGTGAGCATTATACATAAAGAATACCATTGCAACTAGCTGGGCATATTAACAGGGTCATGCAAGGATGACAGAGCAAGGTACAGCTTGATTTTCATAGTCATGTAGGGACAGATTTCATAACTCAGAAGTATATGGTGGGGATTATGGGTAGGGCCTATGTGGAATGCTACAGAAGCACCTTCTGGTTGGATCATATAATGAAAACACATTTTCAAATGCAAGAGTTATCTAGATCAGTGTTAATAAGATACATTCAAACACACACTCACAAAAGTCTCTGTCACACTCTTCACTCTTTAAATTTCTCAGACAAACATGCCAAATCTACTGTCATCATTCTCTTCAGCTCCGTAGACTATAAATAATTCAAATATGAACCAAGCACTTCACCAAGAAGTTTAATTTATAACTGTGCCTTTTCTTGTATGCATTAAACAGAGAGTTTCAATTTCCTGTTACCTTATCAGAGTAAAATCAGGTGGAATGTTTCAGGCTGTGAGCCGGTTCATCATGGGGAATAATGGCTTGTAACACTAAGATGAGGTGTAGTAGTATCTAAGGAGATGAGTTTACTGTCTGAGGTTAGCCTACTCTGTACAGCCCAGATGTGCTGATTGTAATCATGTTCAAACATTGGTATGCTGTACATCCCCAGAAGTGTAGGTGGTTGCACTCTGTGTACTTACATAAACTCTTGACTGAACCACTGTTAGTAAGCCTGTGCCCTTTAACCTGAAATCGGATGAGCACTGAATCCAGTCTCATGTCCTAAAGTCCTTCTGTCATTTTCACCATAAGGATTCAGTTATGATATCATTCAGACTGTGGAGGATATTTAGCTTCTCATATAATACGTATTACATCAAAGTAATGTCAACCAATTTTAAGGTCTTAAATATGGATGTTTCAAACATTTCAGACATTAAATTACCTTGTGTTTTCCGTTTGTGTAGTACCATTTTATTCTACAATGTTGTATGATGGAGTCCTAAATCTTGACCGAGGTTGGTGAAATTCAGTAAATATCCAAACGAAAACAACCATATAGGCTATGAGTAAATGTTGAAATGCGTATGAAACATCTGTTACATAAATAAATGATGGATAAAATGTTTAATCTATGGAACATATGCTCCCAGCCTATTCCCCTGTCACTTAAACAAGAGTGTGTGCAAAGGGACTTAAAAAACATCCAACAGAAAGCAGGACAATCTTTGCCTCAAGTTTTCATCATTTCATAAGTTTATTACAAGCTTTTCCTTTCAAGAATTATGGATACATGATTAAGTGCTAAGAGACAGAGGTAAAATCAAGGGGTTAAAACACAAAGAGCATTTTCAAGAACTGCCCAACAAGTAAAATCAAAGTAACCTTCATGTTAAAAGCTGATGCAGAACAACATGAGCCATGTAACTATGCTATGCCAAATATTTCACAATATCATGAGAACAGTGACAGAGCCAGTGCGCTGTTGTCATGTGAGACAGTTTGGTTGCTCAAGTTTGTACTGTTGTGTATTCCTGTGCCAGCCTCACCCAGAAAGCAAAACAATGGTATCCACTGGTGACTCACGGATAGGCAGTCTTTGTCTCAGCTCAGAACTCATATTTATAAAGCATAATAATTCTGATCCAGGGCAAGTTCCTCAGCCCATGTCCTAACCTCATCCATTACGGTATAGAATACAAATATGAATATGGGCCAAAAGGTATATGGACTAGGGTAATCTGATCTTGGATCAGCACACCTTTGAGTTGCTTTGTGGATATGGGAACTGAGCTGAGACAAAGGCTTTATGACTGAGGGCACAGGTCTATAGCCAATGGCTATATATGCAAGCTTGAGTCCCCTCTTGACCCTGTTGGACGATATTTCACAGGTATCTCTGAAGTCCTCAGGACAGTGAATCTACAGGGCCAGCAGTGAACACTATCACAGCATCATCATGAACCTCACAGCATGGCAGAAATCTGCAGTGGCCAGTGAGTCAGGTGACCCTCAGTAGCTGCAGTCAGAAAGGTACAGGGTATGTACTAGCCTCCAGCCCTGCAGCCTGGCCAGGTCTCTGCCCTTTACTACACCACAGTGATGAGACACAAAGTAAACAAGCATGTTGTTGAATTAAAAGTTAAAATCTCCAGAGGAGCTCCAAAAACCCGTATGACTATTGTGATCCAGGACAACACCTGGGTACTCCAGCTCAATACGTGACAATACTAACCTGGTTAAATTATTGCAAGTTTGAGTCCATCTAAAAATAGTAACTGCATGTTCAGATAATGTAATGTGTGGTCTGACATTATGTTTTTCAAATTCCATATAAGAAATATTTAATATAATTTTCACTCCAGCTGTATTTCTTTGGTGCCTGATCATTTGCCCGCGGCAAAGAGTGGCACCCACACCTGAAAACTCACTCCCATACACAATAAAACAAATCTTATCACTATCAAATATAATCTGAGACATTATCATTCCCACAAATGCTTAACACTTTTTCTGCATAATTTCAAAACATTTTTCTGCAATCAAAGCCTTCAAATACCTGAATAATTACTTAATATAACATTTCCTATAAAATTACCTTTCAATAAAAATAATTTTAACATCAGTTGTCACCCTGCTATGTATTACATATGCAACTATTTTCATTTTTTTCTGAATTACAAAAATATAATTATACAGCAGGTAGACAGTGAGACATGCTGATTGGATCCCCTTGCATTATAAATTAATGTGCATGTGCTTGTGTTTGTGTATATATGTATGCACACATGTGAGTCTGAACATGTGTGTGTGTGTGTGTGTGTGTGTCATTACCAGTCTCCATTTATGCATGTTAATGTAAATTAACTGCATGTTCACATTAGACATCAAATGTCCCTCCACACTACAACTGTATTGACAGCAATGTAAATCAATGTGTCTTCAAGTAAAATGTCAGCATCACTGAGTGTTGTTGTCAGTGGAAGTGCATGTGACAGTTTGGGGTGGGGGATCCATGATGCAGTTCAGTATGTGGCCAGTGGGGGGAGGTCTGAGTCTGACCCAAAGAGCTCTTTGTACAGAGGAGGGAAGAGGGAGTGCACAGTGAGGGGATACAGCTGCCGGAACCAGCGCAGTTTCTCCATATGTAGGCTGCACAGGGATTTCAACACTGCCACCTTCTGGTTGAGCTGGAAAAAATATTGCTATTTAGAACAGCAGACTAATCATTTCTGAGTTAGGATTAACACAATAATTTAATTCATTTAATTTACTACAATAATTAAAATTATTAAATAATTGTGGTTTAACAATTCCAGATACTCAATGGACTATAATAGCATTACACTATGTACAGGTTTTCTGCACCAGCACCAAATTTCCCCTCGAAATTATATTCAGGGACCACTGCAGTGAATGTAATTTTTTTACAGCTGCACAGCCAACACACCAGTTTATCAATGTCACCCTAGCACCCCAACTCTCCTTCTAACTGATCATGAATGCATTTTTACCTACTTCTCTTTTAGTCTCTCACAGCCCCCACCCCCAAATTCCTCACCTTATGCAGTAGGCCCTCCTGGTTGTCTCTGTGCAGAGTGTGTCTGAGTGCTTGCTCCACCTCTTTCCTCACTCTCTCAACCTTCCCTCGCTCCTCCAGGGATGGGCGATCTAAGAAACACAAACACATGTGGACACACACAAACACACACACAGCAGATATTAAATCACCACATACTAGAGTTGACCTCTAAAGCGGAATCATATAATCAGTTCATAAATGTGCAGCTGCCTGGCCAGCCAGAGATCACTGAGACTGATGACCAGCTCACCCCAGTTTTCCCCTGAGAAGCTGAGCCCCCAGTGTGGACCTCTGTCCATAGCCCAGTTTTAGAGGTCAAACTCACCGCTGTGGGAGGGACAGCTGCACTAAGAGAATGTGCTTTTACTCTGAGTGCCATCCAAGATTGCCTTTACAATTTTCATTAATAAAATTGAATGAGAAATATGAAAATTGCTAGACCCTCACAAATGACTGTGCATCAGCCTGGCATATTTTGACATCATTGTGCAAAACACACAATGTAATTACACCTGGGCAGATGCAGGTATCCCCATGCAGTAAAGAATTCAATGCAAAATCAAAAAAAAGTATCTAATTGCTGTCATTTATCCTAGTACAGATGGGGATTAGAAATTGTATTGGTTTAGTCACTTACCGACATTTATGAGCACCAGAGCACTGAAGAGCGCCACCTGCTGTTCAGTCAACCGCAGCGCGCACAGGCTGTGAGCGAGGTCGAATACTGAAGACATCAGGTCATTACAGGCTAAGACAGGGAGTTTAGGAGGGACATTAGTCAAGGGCGATGTTCCGTTATACATACTTCATTTCTGTACACATCCATATGTAGAGAATTCTTAGCAAGCATACTTCAGAAAACTGCTTCAGCTTCATTACTTGTGAAGTTTACTTGATGAAATCATTATTAGCATCAAAATACTTCTGAACTTTTTCAAGTAACAAATGTGAAATAAAAATTTCTGGTTCAGAATACACTAAACAAAAGACAGCATGGTGACCATACTCGCTTCAAGTACTAACTATTACACAAGTATGCATAACAGAACACAATTAGTATTCTGAAAGTGTTTCACTGTTTGATGGTGCCTGAATCTCTTCATTAGTGCAAAATGATGCCACAATTAATGCTTTTTAAATTGGCACATTTCCCTGTAACACATAATGTGTTAATATGTCAGTCAGCCATGCAGAGAGGGTGAGTGGTGGTAGCACCATCTCGCTCATCAGCATATTGGAAAAGCAAGAATCTCTCTTTTCTCACCCAGGGACTTGAAAAGCTCTTTGCCTGCAAACTTCCCATCAAAGAAGACCGTGCTGTTCTCTGTATTAAACATTCTGCTCATCCTTACCAGAACCACCTCCATTGAACCTGAGAGAGAAGAGCAGACAGTGGAAAAAGAGAGAGTGAGAGAATGTGAGTGAGCAGGCAAACATAATAACATTACATTGGTTTGTGGTTATAACTTAATATTTATATATTTTTATTGAACAGAAATAATAATGGTTTTAATGGTATTATTTCAGTTAATTATGCCATTTAGTCTGCTCTGGCAATAGTAAGAGGTGAGATGATGTGTACAGTTAAGTGTGGTTTAACTCAGTGAGACAGGGTTTTAATGATACCTACAACCACACTCACACCCCCCCATCTCCTCACCGGACTTGAGAAGGACGATCTGGTCATTCTGGCACAGCTGACGGAACCCTGGGATTCTCTTGGCAAACTCCACCACGTACTGCACCGCATCTGTTAGCCTGAGAGCGCAGTGCTGCCACATCTCATCCACTGACTGCAGAGGGGAAGAGAGGAACAGACAGGATTAATTAATTACATTTAGCATATATTTAGTTCTACTCAGAGTGCCTTACTAAAGTGCAAACAAAAATATTAAGGCAGTAAGCACACATCTTATTGATTCTCACAATCGATTTAGTGACTGCAAATGACTGATTAAATGAATCATTTCATGAAACTATAATGTAACATTAAATCCTGTGGTAGTTACAAGAGGAAAACTGTTGACAGTGCTTTCAGTAGCAAATGGGTTTGAGAGCAGTGTCATAAATGCAGCTGTACCAGAATGAACACTCAGAAATTCGGGACTTGAACATAGACATGATTTTTCAAGGTGTGTTTCCAGTCTGAGTCCAAACTAGAGATACCCAATCACAGATCTACAGTGACTGAGCTATCCTGTCTGTGGTAAGAGGCTCATTCCACCACTACAGAGCCAGAGAGAGGGGGCAAAGATGCAACAGAGGAGAGGGACTCTTTGGGAAAACAGGAGGATGTGACTGGAGGATGTGCAGTGGAGTGGACTGACAGGAGTTTAAGGATGGATAACATAGCTGCTCTCTGATATTGATTCAAATACTGGGAAATGTACCCCTTAACAAGGAAACTTAAACCACTTAGCATAAGTGAGACCCAATGCCACACTGTTTATTAAACACGGTTTAGCAGATGAGAGTCAATACTGGTGAGACCTCTTCAGGTTTCTGCAATGTGGCCCAGGGTCTTAAGTGTTTTTTGAAGTCTTTTTGAAGTCTCCTCCAGAAAGACAAATCCTTGTCCACAAATAATATATGAATTGTGCTCCAACATCTACAGCTATCCTTGATAATGCCAGTGGTAGCCCATGGAGTTGAGCTTTCATGCCTCTTGCAGGAGCCTATCCTCCGAGGTGTTTTTCTTATTTGCATTTGTGGTAAAACGATCGTTCTGTGTGGTCGCATTTCCTCTGCTGTACACCCTATAACCTCAGAGAGTTGTGTAGGAGAGCTCAGTGAGGGGTGTCTGGAGCAGATCGATCTGAATGTGTATCTTCAATGGTGCTGCACTGTACCACAGATATTAGATAAACCAAATGGTCAACTCCCACGTTTCTCTTCCGTTCCTTCTGTTTTTGTTCACTAAAGGAGGTTTCCGGTTAGCTGGTTAGCAACTGGAGTTTCCCGTGTCTCCAAAAATAATCCACAAGCATCCACTAAAACAAATAATCTATTTTATTTGGAATGCAATACCTTCAGACATATAATATTCTTTAAAAAACAAACTTAGCCAAAGGCTGCTGTCATAAACCTTAATAATCACTGTATGCGTAATGACGGACTATTAAGTTTAATCTCTGTTTTCCTGATGTATTGTTCTTTTTTCGAATAAATTTCAATGTTATTCTGCATTTTAACAATTAACAATGTAACCACACTTAAACTGAGGGAGGAATATGCTCACCCACAAAAGGTTAATCCGACAGGATATCTACAGATGCAACATGTCAAATAACATAAAAGTTTTGTGTCAAAATGTTATTTTAAGAGCATAATAAATCGCTTCCTGTATTTCAAAAGGCTGACTGCCATGCTGACTCACCTTCTCAATGTGTTTATAGTCCTTAAACTCAAGTTTAAATGTTACAAAACATTGGTTCAACTGCCACAGCTAATAGTGTGTGTGGGAGGTGTGAGTAATCATGAAATGTGAATGTTAGCTTGCTGTCAGCTTGCATTATCAAAAATGGTGGACAAGCTGTCTGTATCTCAAAAATTTGCAGAAGTGAACACTGAAATATAAATTGTGTGACAAATCTTAGAGCAGCACAGGTGAACATTGATGTGGCTTATTTATTTATTTATTTAACTATTTTGAGATGGTGAGCATTCTTGGTTCTAAAGGGATTTTGGAAAGAGGCAGAGCTGGCTGTGTTTCCTCTGGACAGGTAACATTAAACCCCTGTCTAGTCTGTCAGTAAGATAGCTAATTTGCTTCTTCTCTAAAGTTACTGCGAGCAAACTAAATCAAACCATAACCAGATATGTTCTCTTAGCTTTTATGATACACAGTACTATTCAGATAGTGTTTGCTAGCAGTTTTTACATTGTCCAGCTCCAACCATTTAGGTATTAAATCTGTCCTTCCCATTTCCCTCATTTGTAATTAATTACATTCCAGCTTCACAGTTTTTTTATGCTAGATTAAAACTTTATTGTTCATATCCCAGTGTAATTTTGGGGAAGCATAGCCGTAAACTTACAAAAGCATTTGCTGTCACACACTTATGTACCACTGCCCTATGATCAGTAGCAGAACAGTTCACAAGTTCAAAGAGAAGGGGAGGGACGACCACTGTTATGGTTTGACTGTGTATGTTGATGTTATTAATGACCTTTGACCATTAGTAGACAATTGTAATAACTTGTATTACTATGGCAACTGTCTGATACACTTTGATCTTTAAGAATGTATCCTCCAAGTTGAGTGCCTGGTTGATGTAGTGTCTGTGAGTGTACCTTGCTCTGGTAGACATGGATCTCCTCTCTGCTGAACACCTTCCACTTCAGTGCCTGCAGCTCCTCCACCCTGTACTGGCTGGTCTCTCTGTGGGACCGCACAATGCTGGCGCAGATCTCCTCTGCTCATTGGCACAAAACAACACCACCACAACAGTCAAAATCACAGGCAAAACAACACAACACAAACACTGACAGCGGTCTGTAACTTCACATGCAGGTGAGTTGCAAAAGCATTAATAACACCTTTCAGAAAACATTCATGAGACATTCATTCACAATGGTTTTAACAAAATAATCATTCGACATAAATGATAAATGCTGAATTCATTTTGAATAAATGCTTTTTGAATACAAGTTTTTATAATTGTTTCACACAGCCTCATGCATGCAGTGTGAATGTTTCATGTAAGATGACCATAATCTGGATGGAGTGCTACTTCTCAATGCGATAACACACAGCAAAAAAACACTTAATGTACAGCATTTACTTCATTTACTCCCTGCAAGCACAACAACCCGGTACTATTATTTATGTCAAAAAGCTCCTTGGATTCACATATTTCTTCGGTTGTAGGTGGTAGATATATTTACACAGAATCTGTTCAGTATAATATGAGGGACACTCCCACCACTTCTCAAGCTAAACACTGCACCCCTAGAGCACTGCAGCTCCCCCCTCTGCTGGTTATCTGTGTTTCTCACCTATGTGCAGCAGTGATGTGGGGTAGGGGCAGAAGACGTCCTCATAAATCACCCCTATGCCCCCTCTGGACATCCCCAACCCAGGCTGATCAGGAGATGGCTGCTGAGATTCGAACCCTTTATACCTCTCTCCTGTGAGTGAGCCAGAGACAGGGGACAGAGTGAAACAGTGTGAGATTTGTTTAAAAAATGTAAATTTTGGGCATAGCCTTGCATGAGCAGTGACTGCACACACACCTCTGATCTCTGCTTGGCCACTGTCTCCCCGTCCCTGTGAGCTGGACAGCGCAGACATGCAGGAGTTCCTGTAGGCGGGGCCCACAGCCAGGGACTTGCCTTGAGAGCAGCCCAGGTAGACGTGCATATCAGGGGGGCAGGTGGGAAGCTCTGGTTCCATGTGGAAGGGGTAGGCCGAAGCCATGGGCTGGTCCAGGTGGGGTGAGCGGTCGCGGGGCTCCTTGTTATGATATGGCAGGGAGGGTTGAGGCTCCCCAGGGCTGGTCTGGAGTCGCTGCTGCTGCCGGTGCCTCTCCACCTCGGCAAAGAGAGAATCCCTCTGTCGCTTCGACATGCGGCCAAACTTCACAGCTGCAAAGCAATGAAGAATAATAAGGAAATGAGCTACGAGGTACTTTGGGCAAGAAATAAGAGAGTGGCCCCTGGCCTGGCCTCTGCCTGGTTGCAGTGATCTCCCCCTCTTACCATCTCGGCTCATGCCCTGGGCCACACACTTCTGCAGACGGCAGCTCTGGCAGCGGTTGCGGCTAGCACGGTCGATGGGACAGTTGCTCTGCCGTGAGCAGGAGTATGACACACTGGACTGCTGACTCCTCCGGAAAAAGCCCTGGAAAAAGAGAGAGAGAAAAATGGAGTGAGACAGAAAGGGAGGTAGGAAAGGAGAGAAGGAAAGAGGGAGGGAGAACTAGACAGGGAGGTACGGGTGGGGGTTGTGTAAAACACTAGGAATGGTACTGATAGAATAAGTAATTATAATTGTCACAGTGTTACACACTCGTTTGGGCTCTTACTTTGAAGGGTAGGTTGCAGGTTTGAATCGTGAGTTTGACACTGCTGTTATAAATAAATGAAGTATGTATTTATTTAGACAAATAACCAGCTGTATAAACAATAATAGGTAAGTCAATATGCTGTGTGTGGTGTAAGAGTGTGCTCTAGCTATGCTAATAAATGATTTTAATGTTACAAACATTATGCCATGCCTGTTAGCAGTGCGGCTCACCTTGCAGCCTTCACAGGTGATGACCCCATAATGCACTCCTGAGGACTTGTCACCACAGATTTTGCAGGGAATCACCTCAATTTGAGCTGTACAAACATACATAAAACACATGTACACACATCAACAAATGCACATGATTAGAAAGAAGAAAGCCTTATGAAAAATAAGCTTGCTGTTGAATCCTTTGACCTGCAGGGGGTTGTGCTGAGTCAGTATGCAGGAACAGTTCAGCGGTTATGCTTTCCTTCTGTTCCAAACTAATCTACCAGGTGTTCCCTCCTCTCTTCAATAAACACAAAGACAGATAAACTGACAGGATGGAGAGAGGTTGGTGCCAGATAAGTATGCTTGAGAAACATTCATAGACCATTCTTCCAAGAAATGACTGGTTAGTATGTAACCCTAGTATAAGGGTTAGAAATACCCACTGAACACACAGATATGCACGCACACACACGCACACACACACACGCATGCACGCACACACACACACACACACACACACACACACACACACACACAACACACAAACATACAAAATGTTGTGTAACAGAATGTAGGGATAATCCCTTACTGCCACAGAGAGTAATCCCACTCTAATTAAGAGAGAAAGAGAGGGGGAGGAGAGGGATAGAGAGAAAGCAAGAAACAGAGGGAGAGAGAGAAATGTAGAGCTAGGGAGCGAAGAGATAAATTGAAATAGTAGGGAAATCAGGATATAGGTAGGGATATGAACAGAGAAATACCCAAGGCAGGGTTAGAGGACATGAGGAGGGAAAATAAACAGAGGAAACACCTTTTTGAAGGTACATGAAGTACAGAGATGGAGAGGAGCAAAGGCAACTCTGAGGGTGTGTGTGTGTGTGTGTGTGTGTGTGTGTGTGTGTGCGCACCTGGTTTTTCAGTAAATCTAACCTGTTCACTTCTTAGAAGCCTGGACTGTGAATGTGGCCCCATGTGGTCAAATTCTAGCCATCATAAACCAAACAAGGCTAAAACATCGTGCACATACACACATACACACACACCCATGCACACCTCCTCCCCCTACACACACTTTTTCTTCAGAAATGTACTTTCCCAGCAAGAATATCCACTCTTCACCAAATAATAATCACATGAGTCACATTGGTTAGCTTTAAATTAAATTTTGGCATAGATCCAACATGCTGCATGGAAGTGGGTTTTTGGTTTAATTCACTGCACAAGACTGAAATCTGTCAATAACATGATCAAGCTGGAGTAAAGTCTTCATTTGTCTTAAATGTTCTTCTTTCAATATTATCATATGATAAATTCTATGCTGTCATCCCAATGCCTATACTGGATTAAGCTGGGGTCATATTAAGCTTTGAACACAGTGTCTCACTGTACACAGTACCTTACTGTCAAATTACAACTGAAGACATACCAATGTAATGATACAGTTACGTCAGTGAAACTTTCCATTTATCTTTTCAAAGTGTAATCCTCCATCAATTACACTTTAGCTTTCATCAATACCATTTCCACCCATGCCAAAAGAACTTCCTCATCAAAATATTACTGCAAAATAAATAATAACCTATAGAGAAAAATACCATAAAAACATCACTTTGTTAAAGATGAGATAGTACAAAATTTAAACTAGCAAAATGACCATAAGACAAAGTAAAATGAAATGAAGCAAAGCAAGCTAGAAATGACAATTAAATATTTGACATTATTCTATGCTTTTACAACTACTTGTATTGCTACAACATTTTGTCATCTTCATTTTCAGCAGTTTTAGGAAGCAATTTTCTTTTTCACACAGAGGTCAATAAAAGTTCCTCAGGCAAACTGCCAGACAGAGAAAGAGGGAGTGAGAGGGAGAGAGAGAGACAGTGTGTGTGTGTTTGTGTGTGTGCGTGTGTGCGTGTGTGAGAGAGACATCTTTAAAGATCACAGTGTACCGGACAGTTACCATAATGAAAAAAATAACATTGAAAAGACCAAAAGATATGAGAGAAAGGACGGGGGAATATTTAAGAGTGGAGAGAGGAGGAGGACGTGAAGGTGTCAACCTCAGGGTCTTTTTAAGTGGTTTACTGACTCGTCTTTCGTTCTGACTATCCCTCTTTCAAGCACTCTAACTTTTGCTCTTTCCCTCTCTCTTTCTCACTCACGGAAGATGGGGCTGCCAGTAATACCTTCTTTCATCTCTTCTTCAGTTGCCAGGAATCCTCATCCCCCTCTTCTCTCCCCCCATTTGTTCTCTCGCCCGTACTCACTATCTCAAGCTATCTATCTATAAATCAATACACAAACGCACATGTACACACGTACACACGTTTTCAAATATAGACAGATACACATGTGATAGACAAAATAATGGAAACACTACATGGGGGGGGGGAGTCTCATATTCTGAAGTAACCAAATACTGAGTGAAGGAGACTTCACACATGTCTTATTAACTTAAACACAAATTACAAATATGTTTGTCTTAAGACTACATTTTAGAATAAATACTTTAATATGTGAGTTTCTAAAGCAACATGAGAGATCTAACAGATTTTGAAAGAGGTCAAAAAGTTGATGCCCAAATTACAGATGCTACAGTCATAGACATGGTCAATTATTTCAGGTGTCTAGGAGAATGGCGTTTAAAATCCTGACAGCATACGCCAAGCAAGGAAAAACCACTCCAGAAATCTGCATCTCATTGTCTAAATCACTGCTTATATTCTGTGGTTTAAGACAGAGTTCTATGCAAAAGAATGAGCAAGTGAACCAGTTAAGGGAGCCTTCATTGATAGGAATGAAAAAGGGCATCCGCACAGCCCTCTGCAGCAGTGAGCTTAAGACCACTGCTTTACATACGGGGGGCTGGACAGGGATAAAAAACAACCTGTGTGAGACACTGCAGAGTGACCTGAGTACAGGGTTTCTACATATTGTCATAAAACCATATAATAACCCACATCTTTAAAATCTAACATTAATACTGCCTTACCTTTACATATTTACTACCCTATTTCTACAAGTGTGTCACTGTCCCCTTGGCTTTGACTTGCACTCACTGCTCCTCTTTGCAGATGCAGTTATATTGTGTTGTCATACTTTTCATAACAATCATAATAATAATTTTCATAATTTGCCTTATTAAATGATTCTGCAAATTTTGTTACCAATAAACCAGCAATTCAGGCAATAACTATTCAGCCTCTTTGGAACTGTTAGTTGCCAAATGTTGCTTTGGAAACTCACATATCAGAGTGCCAACTTTCAGACCTCTCCTAGGTCACACGTACTGCTATTTGGCATTCAATTTAATATGACTCACCTGTGTAGGTGCCTTTTCAGTTGTGATTTAGTTACTTTGAAGTTAAAGTCCTTTTTCATGTGGTGTTTCCATTATTTTGTCTGGCTCCCACACACAAACATGTGTGTATGTGTGTGTGTAATTCAAAAAGTCTGTAACAGCTAAGAAGCTTAGTAATTAAATATTTCCTAAGACTTATATCTGAATTTGGCATATGTATTTATATTGCCACACCTCTCTGATTTCTGTCAGTTTCTTTTCATCTCTGCATCTTGTGCATGCTTGTGTGTGCAATTCCTTTTTACTTGTCATATAGAAATGTTGAACAGCTTTTTTTAATCAAATTCAGTCTTCCTATATTTGTGAGGTTAGCCATTGTTTGAGTGTTATTCTGTCTATGTGCTGTTTTAGTGTGTCAGTGTGCCAAAGCATCTGTGTCACTGTGCCGATTTATGTGCCCTAAATTTTAGCACCAGAAGGAACTCCCAGACTGCACTCGAGGTTTGAAGGCATAAAGAACACATAAGATGACATGGACACCATGTTTTCTGTTATACTGTGTAGTTGTGACAGTGTGATGCATACCAGATACTCTATCTCCATAAATAATGTAAACACTACTGGGCCAGGTTTTGATTTACAACTGAGTGAGAGGATGGGGGTGTGTGTTGTGTCAATCTATATGAATCGTGAAATCTTTCACTCCCATATTAGGCAAAAGAGGAGTAAATTTTTATGTGTGAATAGTGTAATTTTGTGTGTCATCCTGTGTATGAATAAATCTGGGAAAATGGAAGCATGTTTCTGTGTGAACAACAGTTGTGACAGAGTGATGAGACAGAGTGAATCAGTGAGTGACTGACAGTGACTGAATGCATTTGAGTGAACAGCGAAAGGTTGCGGGTCATGTTGGTTTCCTGTTGTTTGTGGGTGAGAATCAGAACTGAAATACCTGAGAGCTGAGACCACTGACATTCTCTCTTTCCAGCCTACCTCTCTTTCTACCCCCTCTCTCCTCTCTCCCTATCCAGCCACTGCTCCCCTGTCCATCATAACATTCACATACACTCTCTTTCTCTTTCTTGCTTGCACATGTCAGTATTTTAGAGAGACAGTATTTCAATACTGCTTGACACACAACTCAATCTTGGGTGTTGATTATTTTGGAAAGGGAGCATAATTTTCTGTATCCTGAGTATGTTTCACTTTGCTCCTGTTGTTGTAGTCAAGTGTAAATTTGGAGTGTTGTTGTCCTTATACAGCTAAAAACTCTCTCTCTCTCTCTCACCATCTCTCTCACTCTCTCTCTCTCTCTCTCTCTATGTCTCTGTGGTTGGAAACCTAGCTTGAAGATATCACAAAGTGAGGTTTCAAGCAAAAACAAACACACACACACACACACACACACACACACACACACACACACACACACACACACACACACACACACACACACACACACACATACACACACACGCACACACGCACACGCACACACACACACAACTAATTGAGGCAACAACTTTACAGCTTATAGTAAATAAGGTGTTTTACAAACTAAATCATACAGTGGTATCCCCGATTGAATGGTATACACATTATACACAATAATCCCCAACCTTACTATCTCTTTCACATGCTCAATTACAGCACTCAGGCCAACACAAACAGAAAAATACACACCCATATTCACATACAGATGTGACATTGCTTTGATCTTCATTAGTCTTCATCAATCAGCATTTCTAAAGTACGAAAATCATACACTTGCAGGATAACATGAAAAAAGAGTGGGCTACTTTCCATTTATTATTCACACTTAACTACTACCTATCTTTGTTTCATGGTTTAAGTTTTTCACCTGCACACTCTGCTCTTGGTGAAGAAATACAGGAAATAAACTGAAATAAAGAAAAAAACACATCATGGAGGACATGACTCCAATGGCCCTGCTTAATATATCAAAATTGCAGAAATGCAGCCAGTGATTTACATCTAATGTTTAGTAGTCCATTGCAAATCATCCCCATTCATCCTGCTGTAGGTTTGATGGCGTGAGAGTGAAAAGATGAATTTAAACAGAACCTTTTTTATGCTTTTTACCTTTCCTTCCAGTTTCGAATTCCCAATCAAGTTGCCACTAATATATATGGATATGGAGGGATGACTGTGTGTGTGTGTGTGTTTGTATAATTATATATACACACACACATATAAAAATATGGAAAACAACAACCTCCACTATCTGCTCAGAGGAGAGTAGATATGCATGCGCTCCTCCACAATGTGAAATGTCAGTTGCCACAATTGATCTGGTGAAGATATGAGTCAGAGGAAAACACTTCATGGGTAGATAGACTATGGGTGCCATCCTCCCCCAGGGACAGCAAGGCCAGGTTTAGGGCACTGTCCAGGCCACTGCCCTGGGGATAGCCCATCCCCACACTACACTAGTGCTTTACCAGGCTGAAACACCTACCAGAACAAGCTAAGGTTTAAGCCAAATCCAGAATCTGGTGAGGTGGAATTGCAACAGAAAACCAGAGATTTGGACATGCACAAGCCCTATATAGGTTAACACCCTAGGCCCACACTAACACCACAAACCCCTTTGTGACACAAAATTAGACAGACACTCATTTACTTGTGTTGTTAACAATAGACACATGCAGATGTACACACTTAATGCACATACAGTAAATTTCAGAACCCATGCACATGCACATGCACACACACACACACACACACACACACACACACACACACACACACACACACACACACACACACACACACACACACACACACACACACACAAATGAACATCGATATACACACTCACACACACACAACATACCCTCTCTTTTCCACTCACTTCCATTGTCAGTTGCAGGTTAAAGAGGAGTGATACTCAACAGTTAGATTAAACTTAATCAAATCAGTAAATTGCACAGGTCCAGATGACTGGCTGTGAATCACTCCTCTAAAGTGTGTGTGGTCCTAACAAGATGGTGACTGAGAGCAGTGCTAACAACAGCAGGCAGCCTTTCGTAAAGCTGTCCATCTGCACACCATACTGCAAACAACCTCCATCCCTACCATCAACATCAACCAGCTAACAATACATTCCAAAGGACAAGTTTGATTGTCTCCAATACAATACACTAACAAACAAAGAAAATTATGTTTAATGAGACATCTGTTTTAACTGAATCACGTCTCCAATACACCATGCCCTTAAAGAGAATGAATGTGTTTGTTAAAATCTAGACCAACAGCAGTGAAAAAGAGAAAAGGGCAGGAAGATTACTGAAAGCTTATGGGAAAAAACATATGAGGAAGAGGAGGATGAAGTGGTGGGCAGAGGAGGAGGGCGAGACTGTGAAGAGTAAAATAAAGTTCAATTCAGCAGCTTTTTGAATGAAACGCAGCTCTGATTGGAATGGCCCCAATAACTGCCTACTCCATCTCTCTCTTTTTTCATTCCCTCTCTCTAACCCAAACCACACGCTGATAAAGGACAAATGCCTCTCTGAATTTTCCTCTACCTTGCTTTCTCTGTCCTCTCTAACCACATGCTGACACAGACAAAAATTAATCTTTCTGATTATCTCTCCTACTCTCCTTCATTTATCACTCTCCCTCCCTCTATCTTTCTCTCCAACCAAAACCGCACAATGATAGAGAACAGAAGCAGAGATACATCAAGCCTTGACAAAAAAGTAAGCAATAAATCGCGGGTTAGTTCAGTATCTGATAAGAGATGAAGACGATACAGTGCGTCTTGCTATTTTCTTCTTGTAGTTTCATTGCTGATAACTGATAAATAAAATCTCACTAATATGAAGAAATCCAACTAATATACAAATGAAAATCTGTTTGATTTAGGTGCAAGCGTAGGCCCACCAGTGTCTGGTGAATCCATGAATCTACAGTGGCACCCTCCAATCTGTGTTTATCAAACACAATCAATTAAACAAAGTCTACAGTCGTTCTGCACCCACAGAGTTGTGATATGTGCACTGCGGAAGTGTAGGTACAGTACAGTGTAGGCACTGTGGCCATGCAAGCAGCAAAGCCTAGTTATCAGTAGTTTCAATTGTAAATATTTACAATTGAGTTGGGAAGTATTTCACATGGTAATCGTGCACAAAGCAACAGGCTTCATTGAAGTCTGAAGGCAAAACCCACAGACAGGCCGTGGGAAGGGGCTGAACTGCTGAATCAGCGGTAACGGTCTCGTACAATATCTACCCATTATGCCAATCTCCAAACACATCTGCCATGCTGCCACTTTGCCCATATCACATTCGATCAACCCTCTTTCTTAGTCATAACTAAATGCTTACGCAAAAAATATTATACTGACTCATGCAATTCATGTTGCGATCATTACATGGTGCCCCAGGGTATTGAGGAATTTTGGGAAATATTCCCAACTTCACCCTTCCCAAATATTTCCCGGTCCATTTCCAAGATTTATTTGTTAAACCTGCCCTTACATCTACTTTACTCAAAACAGAAAGTCTGTGGCAAAAATGAATCAAGCTTAACGCACATAGGGTGTGAAACTGAGAGAGATTAATATTAACAATGCTAATATTGCTACAGTTAACAATGATTGTTTAGGCAATACTATGCTGATGTGTGGTCATGCCAATAAAGCTCACTTTAATTTGAATTTGAGAGTGAAATAGAGATATACAGAGAGAGAGAGAGAGAGAGAGAGAGAGAGAGAGAGAGAGAGGTCTAAAATGAATCAGTGACATCGACAAATGCCATCTTATGCAACCCTGATCCACAGATAGACTGATAATCTCTCTTGCTCTCTGTCCCTCTCTCTGTCACAGTAAATACGGGCCTGCCAAGGAGAGAGAGACAGAGATGGGCAGGGGGCGGGGGGCTCAGAACAAACAACTAGACAACAAATCAGAGAGGAAGATGTAGCCAAACCAGTGATATGCTGCCATCTAGTCACTGTTTCCATTTACACTGGAAAGCTGACTGCATACTGCTGGAAGACTGTTACAAATACCTGCAGGCAATGCAATGCTGTACTTGATGTACATGATTCTACAACAGCTGCTTTTGTAAAATTTGTAGCATCCAGTTAAGACAGAGCAGAAAACACAACAGAGTTTAGCACAAATAAAGTTCAGTAAACAGGAACAAGCAAGCCCATGAGACGTAAACAACAACAAAAAGATTTAGCGGCAACAGTGCATCAGGTAACAATTTTGTTGAAGAGAGAAAAAGGTTGAAAGGTCATGGTGTAAAGAAAAGAAAAAAATGTTGGCTAATTCAGCAGTTTTTGTGTGTTCAAAATTCCCCCGGTCAGCACTTTTCTCAGTAAACTGCAAAAACCTCAATCTTCCACAGACGGAAACCCTCCATAACTACAGAATACAACTCAGACATGGCAAGTATGAGAATAGATAAACCCAACAAATTATTCATGTTCTCAATATACACAGGTATATGACAGGAAAAAAGTTCAAACAGCAACACCTAACATCTGATATTTCATTTGAGGTTTCACTTATGCTTAAAAAGTGTGAAACATGCTCGCAAACATGTACAGACATACATGTATCAAAATGATGACTCAACAACCAATTTTGAAGTACAACATAATATAGCACAGATATTTCCGACTTCTCATTCTAGGTGCTTTTACCATGCACTGTTAACATATGAAGTGATTGACACAGATGGGAATTCACATTAAAACCATAAGACTTAATTGACACATAAACACACACAGGTTCTTTCAAACTGAGCTGATAATCTTTTGTTCCCAAAATAATTCTAGAAAGTTTTGGTGAGCATTCTCAGCTAGCGCCTTTTGTGGTTTTCTAGATGTTATGTTTAATTAAAAATTAACATCTTGCATGAATGATCAATAAACATTCAGTTTTCTACTTAATTTGAATTGTAAATGGTCATCAATTTTGGTGTGAAAAGTTGTCAATGTTCATTGAATTTGATATTTCAATACATTCACCAAGAGAATTCTTACGGTACTGCCACATATCCTCCATTATGTTTTTTCATGAGTAAATGATATTGATCAGAGGACGCAGGTTTGCCTTCACATGCCTGGATCGTAATTTTGTGAGTTATTTGGATGCATAAATATGTTCTGAGATTGTTTGGTGAATGTTCTCATCAAAATATATCTTTTGTAAGATGAGCAGAACCGAGCTAACATATATGTGTACACGCACATGCTTTCACATATGTTTAATTACTAGGCCTATTCATTAACTAATTTTAGTGTGAATTAAATTGTTATTGTGGATTGAACAATTAAGCGGTAATTCTGAAAGAGTTAAGAAAAATAAGCAGGAAAATTAAACAGGATTATATTCTATTACATGTCAGGTAAAATAAAACCTTAAAGTGATTCCAATGAACATGCAATCTGTTTGGAGTCTTTTGATTTCATTCTTCATAAAACTTTGATAAGAATATATGTACACAGAAACAAAGATATTTTGGGTTCTATGAAAAGATATAAAAACAATATGAAAACAAGAAAATCATAAATGTGTCAATTTATATAACACTTAAATATGAATTAAAATCTACGACATACTTACATGCATACTTTTTTGAACGGATTAATTATTGTGTACAAGCCCAAATAAATACATAACGTATACCTCCCAAACATTGTTTCTTAAGAAAAAATAAATAACCTGTTAAAATTAGATTTTGTAATCCATGAATTTGTACTTTAAAACAATGGCCATATGCTAGCAAGTGAGTGAAGGAACAATGACCTCACACTGATGGGTTAAAGTAAGTTTTACCAAAAACCTGAAAAAATAACTTGCTTTGTGTAGTTTGCTAGGTCATTATGTTCTCATAGTTCAATACTAATATCAAGATACACAAAAATATGGAAGGAAAAATAGCAATAAAGAATAATAATAATCAGAATTTTAATAATTTAAAAAGAATAACAACCTAACAAAGTAGGGTGCTGGGTAGTCTTACCAACAGCTTCCATAAAGCATTTGCTTGAAGTGCACAAAAAATTTCAGGCATCTGAAAAAGTAGAAAAATAACTAAAAAAAAAAAAAAATAAGAAATGTGAATTTTCTCTTTGATTTACATGGGCTTTTTGTGAATGCATGAATGATTTCAGCGTCTTGTCTTTGAAGTCAAAGCTTAACGTCAGTGATTGAATGCATGACTATAAGGCAAGTGCTTTGAAGTGCCAGATACTCATATTGAAACAAAAATCCCCCAATTGTATCTGTACATTTACCTGAAATCTGTCAGTGTTAACCAAAAAATATCTGAATTCTCCACACTGTATTTATCATGAGTTTTGGTATTGATGCAGGAGAGGAATATCCATGTCTGAGGATATGAGCAGACTGTAGCTACAAAGCCTATATCATAGTAAGGCTAACAGGTATGTACCATGTACATCCCCAAATAGCCTTCATTGCACTACTGGTACAATATAAATCCCTACAACTATGCTCCACATTGGACCCACATACTTGCTCTAAATGAAATAAGATTGTGCGCGCCGCTCTCCGGCACATGGTGTTCTGCCATCAGCTGAATAGATGCAGGAATGCTGGGGTAATTCTGAGTGGATTTAGTTGGTCCTTAAAGCATTAAAGCAGGATCTAAATTATTTATGACACTACTACAGCCGTGAACATTCAAAACGTGGCAACTGAAAACTTCCCCTGTGAACTAGAGTATAGAAAGGTAAAACAAAACCCTGTGAATCAAAGCAGTCATACAACTAACACAACTGATGCATTTCTTATAACAAAACGGGTCTGTTCTTTGGGTGATCTTACACTGTCAAGTCTCCAATGCAGAGTGACAGAATCTCTTGCATGTGACATATCTCCTGATCTCTAGCAGGTAAGATAAACTCTTTACGATAGAATTTGGTAGGCCTAAATTACGTATGCCATGCCTCCACCAGAATGGCCCAGTCAGTCATTAGCATTATTAAAATCGCTGTGCAATCCTGTGTTCACGGTGCTCTTGTTCTGTATCTTTGAGGGGTGATCTAAAAATGTGTCGTAATTAATTAATATCAGTTTCCGTCTGAGGCAACCAAAAAGGAGGACTGAAACCTCCTTCTTTGAATTATAGTATTTAAAGGATATTATAAAATAAACACTTTCAAGTGCTGTGACCAGAAATTTTCAAGCTTGCATTTTTAAGTTCAAAACTTAAACTTCAAACCCCAGGTCTGGTCTCTGCTTGGACATGGTAACTGACACATATTCTGAGTGTGAAGAGCATGGTCAGGTCAATCAAACTTGCTTGTTTGTCAGGCTGGAATTTTACATGCAAGAATATTTCCTAGCCTGCATAAATATTGGAGGGTCTGTCGTGACTGTACAGAGCTGCCTTCACCGTGCTACTGTAACCACAACACACTGGTATGACTTAAACGGTGAGGTGCTGAGTCTCCAGTGACCTGACGCTAAGAGGCTGATATTAGCAGACACGTCTGTAACACCATTCAGAGTAATGAACACCGTTAGAGAGAATTGCTGAGCGCATACACATCCCCTGCAGTTGCCGTGAGGACTGCAGCTGTAGCCAGCTGCACTGGCGGAATATCTCCCGTGCAGGGAACAGCCGACCACAGCCACAGGCAGCTGTGCTCTGGTATACAAATGCACAGCAAACTGGTGCAGGGACAGCAGTGTGGTTATTCCCATCCTCTCCAGCAAATACTTAGACTGCAGGAGTTATAAATGTACATTTCATAAATACACCTGTACTCCTTTCCACCAGTGTGCGCTCACAGTTAACACTACTATATATTACTTCCTCAGTACCTCCTTATCAGTCACTTCCTATTAAGCATGCTATCACTTCTCTATGTACCCCCACAAACAATACTATACCCAAGGGCAATCGTGTACTAATACTAGATGATAAACTGTACAGAACACCGAATTCATTGACACCCATAAGTTCTGGTTTGCTTAGTGCTGAATGCAGACCAAAGTTAACAAAGTTGCATGTGTGCATTTTCGGTGTAAATCTATCATCATGAGTAGTGAGAGAATTAAGTGGAAAACAGACTTAAGAGGCACTCAGGTCTGGGATTGACCCTTAAGTCATATTGATGGCCTTCATTTTTCCACAAACACAAACTAAAAGTGTGACTGTTTGGCACAGAGTTTGATTTGAAATCAAACAAAACTGGCTTGATTACATGATCCACGACAGAAAACAGCAGCACTAACAAACAAAGCATTCACATGGATCATAGATGTGTAAAAATAAATAGTAGTCAATGTTGCTTGTAGAGACAGTAATCATTTAGACTACACTACTAACAACTATAATCATAAAAAAGTAGTACAAAAGATGTATTATGATTGATTTTCCTCTTCCATTGAAAATCTCTCTGTGTTGGCAAGTTAGTTGCATGCGTATATTCTGATGTTCGCATTCTCATTTAATGTCTGGAAAAGAATATAGAAGCAACAATAATACTGTAACAGTTCTGCAATCTTTCAGTTTTATGAAGATAAAATAAAATCAATAATTTCATCCAAGACACACAATAAATATTTGTTTTTCTCTGGACGAGACAAGTGATAAAACCAATACGTGCTTTTATAATGCACATGTACTTTCAACTATGTGCGACATATTTGCAAATAAACTTTTTCAGAACATGCCTTAACATCACGCTTCTCTCTGTTGTTTTTGAGAGTGAGTGATGTGGGATGAAACAGATGGAATTTTTTCTGTTTTTGATACAAGTTTTGAAAGTATTGAAAAAGAAAAAAGACTACATATATACTCATTTAGAAATAATGACATTCACCACAAAAGAAGAGACATGTGAATCAGATCTGAGAAGCGTCTGCTGGATATCCGAATGACCAGGTAACATTCCTCCGAATAACTGGAAACCCAACTCAAAATTATGTGTCATAATTATAATACTGTATTACAGTACTCATATTCTTTAGCTATATTTCACTGATTACAAATAACACCCTAGGAACCCAAATTATTATTTTTTATAGTTATGTATTATACCTTAAATTCATTTAACTGAATTCATGAGATTCATGAAAAATAATTAACTGAGCAAGTGAACACATCAAGAGATCAGTAAAAAAAAATGAGGAAAGTGGAAAATACACAGTGGTAACACACTAAACTATCATACATAATTTTACAATGTTCTGTTAAATAATATGTAATAATATATAAAAAATTATTCTATTCAGAAAGTTGAGAAATTTATCTTTAAAAGAAGAAATACATTTTATCTGTTTTAAAGTTTATTCTGATCTTCTCATTGTACAACTAAATAACTAAGTGAAACATTAAGTGAATAACATTAAATAACATTAAGTGAAACATTACTATAATAATTTGGATTCATATTATTATTATTGCTGTTGTTGTTGTTGTTGTTGTTATCATGATTGTTATTATAGGCTGCAACAACATAGTAATGGTACATTACACTAGGTCACTAAAATAATATGATCAATATGGACTGGAATAATTCATAATCAAATTGCATTATCACTGTAAGAAAGCTTAAGAAATTACAGACACTGTGTCAGAATAAAGAGAAGGGAGGTGAAAGTTGAAAAAAATGTGTGAGAAGATGACAAATTATCAATGAGCACAAGAAACTGATCTCATTATTAGACACTCAAACCACTGCACTTCTGCTGCATGCATGGCACAGTGCCTTACAATAGAGGCCGCAGCCCTTTGAAATGTAACACAACACACATTTAAATTTACCTACTATTCCTAAAACAGCCAAATATGAGTAAATTATTCTCAGGATATCTCATGTTAATTTAGGAGTTTACATCACACTTGTGCATGACGTCTTTATACCCAAAATATTTCAGGTTTAAATAAGGAAACCATGATACTGATTTTAATCTAGTTTGTATGTAAGCAACATTAGAATTGCAGCCTCTATGTGACTCGAATGTGGTAGATTTTATTTCTAAATCAGGAAAAGGGAGCGGGTGGGCTCTAGATGAATACCATTCATCTTTGAGATTATGGTTTAGGATCTTCTATCTTGGTTGATTTGACTGAGGGGGCTGCTTTAACGGTGAATAACCGAAAGTGAGAGAAGGAAACAACAAAGTCTGTGGCTGAAGCTATTAAAGACACATACATTGCAGCCCAGGTAGTGTCCCTAATAGGTTTGGATAACTGAGGCCTTTCTTTTAAAGGATCCTATTCTCTCAGCAGGAAATGACTCCTTAGGAGAAAATAACATTTCCTAAAGAGTCAATGTAGAGGATATAAAGGACAATTGAGGTAAAGCTCAAGAAAAAGTTTAAAAAAATGGTGTGAAATAACAGTAAATAACATATATATATACACACACAATCAGAGAGAGTAATAAACCAGTAATCCTACCTCTCATCTCTTCACTTTAATTTCTTCTTGAGTCTTCTTGTCTTTTTTTTGCCCCTAATCTCCCTCTTGTTCAGTTTTTCTTACACTAACTCTCACCAAACATGTGACTTATATTGCTACAGATTAACTCTCTGACAAGAAATTTAGGTGGCCGTGTTTCTTTCTGTCTGCCTCACTTTTCTGTAGATCTTGACAGTGCTGAAGGGCCTGTCCCTTACCACACACACGCACAGTCACACACTCTATTCAGCTGTCCTCAGTCCTAGACTCGCCCCCTTCTCTGACTCTATTTCCTTCTCACTGCTATCTTAGCACCTGAATATGCAAGCTTGAGAGAAACCACATTCACCCAATCTAACACCTGTCTGTACCCATCTTCCCCACGTTTTTGCTTTTTTCCCCTTTTATCAACACCTGACTGTAATGCAGCGGCAAAGACAAAGCTCCTGCAGCACCCTTCCCTCTTTATCTCTTTTGCTTTATCACCCCACAAAGTCATGGGAAACAGCTGGGATGTACACCACACCCACTGCATTGATTGACAGTTTTCATAGCCAATTGTGAAACATGAAATGACGATTCATAGACAACCAGAAGAATGAAAGATCTTTTAAATATTTTGCTGAACTGTGAAGCAAATATTTTCAAACAAATCAGCAAATGCAGGTTAACTATAAAAAACTAATGTTGATATACCACAAATCTGTATTGGATGTCCAAATGTCAAAATTTATGCAAAACTAGGTTGGGGGCACTTATCAGTGATGTCATTGACTACACAAAACTTTTACTGCACCACAATAGCACAAAATAATGAATGACAAACATGACTGTTATGCTAAGCTACAGTATTGACATTTATTTTCAAGAACTTAAATAAAATAAATAGGTTTTGCCAAGACAGGAAGAATACATTTCCTTTCCTCACTGGGCACAGCTGTTGAAGAAAAACCCTTCAGTATTTCTAAAAAAACATAAGTGAGTGAAGATAACACATCTCTGAGTTAGGCCACTGCCTCAATGGGAGTTCTATCTAAACATTCATCTGCAAACAATACTTGAAGCGGTAAAAATACAAAATGAAACAGCTGCAAATTAACTATTTCTTTGATGCCATCAGCGACAATTGTGAAAAAGATCTTTCAAAAAACCTCAACATCACAGGTGCAAACATCAACCCACTGACTTATGTAGGCATGGAGGCATATACATGCGTCCTGTTTTAACCACACTGGTTAAATTCTGGTTTGACTACCCATCACAGATGTACACGCAAGCACATACATGTGAATGCGCATATTCACATACATACATTCTCAGAGACACTCTCACCAACATACACCAATGCATGCACTTACATGTACATATTTGGAAACACACATGTATGAACTTGCACACACAGTCACACACATACAAAAAGAATGATTACACTACCATAGTAACATGCACCCACACAAACATATAAACAGGCAGACAGAGGTATAGAAGGCGCACATGCAGACACACACATACAGGGATGCATGCATTCACATACAAAGATGCACCCACACAAAAACTGAGACAGACAGATACACACACAAACAGGAATGCATGCACTCATACATAAAAACACACCCACACAAACAGAGAGACAGACAGACAGATGCGCACACGTGCGCCCGCACTCACACACACACACACACACACACACACACACACACACACACACACACACACACACACACACACACACACACACACACACACACACACACACAACCAGCACAGGAATGCATGCACACAGAAACACACACCCACTCTAACATTGGCAAAGACAACTACGCACATGCTCACACACACATAGATGCATAAAATAATGTTTTGAGTAGAACTTCATTCTATCATTGTTACAATGATACATTCATGTTTTATGACTTCATTTACATGGCCAAAACGCTCATTTAGGCATACCAGGAAGACTTCTGACTACTTTGTAAGTGAATAAATAAACCAAAGCCTTACCTATACATAGTATGCTACACATATCGCTCCCAGAAGGCAACAGAAACCTTGCAGTGCAGGTGGTACAGTTAAAAGACTTGTTTTAAAAGACCAGCAATGTACTTACTCAAGTGTGTTTTCTTGGGTACTGCGTTTCCTGCGACAGAGAAGGACACACATTAGGGCCCATTCACACACTTCAGTGTCACACACCTCACTTTTCTCTCACTCAGTGCTTGGCGTGATGTGGGAACAACCATGGCCCTAAATCATAATTTTACCACACAGGAGACAAAAAAGTTTCAAACTGTTAAAAGTGTGCTATGCACTATTTTTTGTAAAATATCACAAAATAACCCAAGGATGCAATAATAATCACTGTAATACATAATTAGTAAGTAACAGATAGTTAGTAAGGATGCATCGGCAGTCTGCCCTTGCACTAATAATGCAAGGGCAAGGTCTCGGCAAGACCCCATATTTCTTATTCTATGATGTTTGGGGCATTTCTGGGCATTGATGTTTTTATGTAGGCATGGCATTTATAGCAGAAAATTGTGATTGCATTTTCCCCTTTTAGACACAGGGGAATATGTTGTATGGTATACCTTCAAAGTTTCTACAGTCTGAGGCTGTTGTGCACTGCTCTAAGACCATGGAACAGTTGCACATGACATTGCTATTGTTTAGCATTAAGATCCAGCTGATCTAAAGACAAGCACTCTTCGGTTCCTGTCCTCCATATCTCCATCACTCGGTTCTACTCCTTTTTTTGTTTACGAACCACCTGCTGGCCATTTCATTGTACAAGACACATTCTAGTGTGACTAGAATGCTTACTTCAACTATGGTGTCACACTGGCCTCAGGTGAGGACGCTAATCTTACAATTCTGTGGATTAAGGGATATTTACAAGTTAATAGATCAGTTTGGTAGAGCCAATGTGGACCACTAACACCAATACTGTGAGCTGATCTGAGCAGTGATCCTGTGCACCATAGCCAGTGTGTGTTTGTGATGAGTGCAGTAGAGGTGAAGCTATGGACTAAGCAAGCTCCATGTCAGCATGCCAAACCTCTTAAATCCAGCCATTCTGGATCATTACATCACATCATGTCTTTGTTTCTGCCTGGGAAAGGAACTGCATGAGAATCTCCAGCACTGGCTGTCAGTTCATCCTGTCTAAAGAGTCAGTGTGTGTTCTATTTGAATAATTAAATCAATCAGTCAATCAATCAATCAATCAGTCAGTCAGTCAGTCAGTCAGTCAGTCAGTCTGTCTGTCTGTCTGTCTGTCTATCGCTCTGATAACTATACACACAGAGAGAAAGAAGTCTTCATTATTTGAAGCATGACAATGAAAAAAGTATAGTCTTTAGCGTGATAGTTTCTCACTAAAACATCACACCTCAACAGAACAACCCCTTAACCAATTAAACTTAGACAGAATGAAGCCTACACATTTTGTGATACACGTGCAGCAGAATATGTGCGGGGGTGTCGATGGTGCAATGCGACCCTTGTCTGACCACATGTTTGAGAAAGTTAAAATTGAATCGGTTTTGGGTGGGGGGGACTAGTTTCCGATATTTATTTTTAGTGCCATTTGCGTGTCTTGAAAGACAAAAGAGAGGAGATAGGCATCAGTGGGGTGAAGCAGAGCTCATGCGCCCCTTTGTCTTTGCCTTTGAAGGCCTGTGTGGGTTTTTTTTTTTTTTTCATAAAATCAGTTTTGCTTATTTGGCGGAACACAGGAGAGAAAAGTGTCACGCAGACGCACACGGAAACACACGGACACAGACATACTGGCAAATGCACAATCCCTGACAAGACACACACACGCGCACACACACACACACACACAAACACACGCACAAAGACACATGCGCAAATCCAAAATTGCATTGTCATTTGGCTACTGACATGATGCAAATGCTTAAGAGAACTCCATCCATTTCACATCACATACACCATTGATGAATGGCAGCTTCAGAAATTGATGAGGCATGTGTAGGAGGCAGAGGAGGGGAAGAAGTAAGGTTTTCCCCCTTTGATATAGCTGCTAAATGGCACATTGTGATGAGCGTTGAGAGGGAAATACGCCAGAAATTTTACCTTTTAAAATACATAATCTTCCAAAAATATTATATTTAAGAACAGATAAAAGGTTAAACCAAATGAAGCATTGTTTTACTGAGCTTGCAGTGTCAAACAGATCTGTCTCTATGGACGGCCTCTATGCATCATGCTCCTCTCTCTGCTCTCGTCTGCCTGGCCTGATCAGTGCACTTCCTTCTCTCATAGGATTAGCGCTTTGCAGATCACTGCAACAAGCTGAGATAACTACTCCTAACTACTCTCTCTATCAAAACATACCACCTACCAATGTGTGATTTTATTACCTAAATAATTTGCTGATCGATGTAATATCCAGTCAATACAAGCCACTGGACACAAACTGTAGTATTAGAATGACTGGCTTCTGCCCCTTGATTAATAGCAAGATTAAGGCAACAAACACAGCCACACGCAGACTACTACCAGAGCCAGTGCTGTTTGGCCTCCCGCCCATCACATAACCCCTGATACTCAGGGGTTATGTGACAGCCAGCCCGTTGTCTGTACCACGAACATAGATTACCCATGATAAAACCTGAATTTCTCCAATTCACAAAACAGCCTGAGCATGCTGCCACTAGATAAGGACATGACAAAAACCCATGACTGTGACTTGGTAATATCTACACTATGAAGCACAGACGCACACTTTCTGCCTGATATTGTCATACTCCCCACTCTTTCTATAAAGTATGCTCTCCTGTTCAGCTCACACTGTCCCTATGACCTACAGCTTTGATACAAGTGAATACAAGTGGGCAAGATAAATATTATAAAATGTTCTTTATAAAGTAAAAATAGACAAATAATATTCAGTAGCTTTGTAGTAACAGAAGTCATCTTAATCTTGTAGGATGATGTAGGATGAGGATGGTATTATCACAAAGTAGATGGACAACACATCTCCATCTTTACATTTTATTTGACTCCAACATATTTTAACAGATCTGTTTTTCAATCACAACAAAGACCACACTCCACAGCACTCTTTCTTTACCGTTCACTTTATGCTTTTAGGCTTCTTGAAAAATGTGATCCCATCATTCATCGTTTGGATAGAGAACATTTCTCATAGTCACGTATGATACAACATAGCTTTATGGTAGCAAGCAATTTTCTGTTATTCACGAGCTAACCAAAAGTAAAGGGAGAAATAAATAGTGCTTCTGAATGTGGTATTAACTTTGTGTCTACTGCACGTGCATGAAGCTAAAATAAACATCTGCAGGAAATGCCAGTCCACACAATGTGGCTCAAAAGAGACCACAAAACTCAAAATGCTGTTAGGGAGAATTTTTTCTCTTTGCAAAATGTATCAGAGGGACTATGAAGGGCATAAATAAAACGAGAAAAAAGACCCCAGGGCATCAGAAAGGTCTTGGTCACAAGCTTTCACAGCGGCCGCACAGCTCTAAAAAACCCATACCGCATCTTACTCACTGTCTTTCCTTCAATCAGCGGAGTTCACAGTTGCATTTAGATCAGCGATGCACATGGACACAGTGCAGATTTCAGAGGAATAAACTGGGCACTGGGCTCACTCACCCATTTCACATTTCTGGCTCACTCTCTCTATCTCTGATCACCTCAGAGCACCTGTGCGGACCAGTGTGTTGCCAAGGATGTGCTTGGTGAAAATGTGTTCAGACCACAGCAGGTGTATATCTATTTTTCCCCACTTCTCATCACTGGTGCTTTTTTTCTGTGTATATTAGTGCTACAAAATAGATGCAGCATAACCACACTGACACACATACTAATATACTTAGGCATCAGATACGGACACAGATGCGCTTCAGGCTGACGATTCTCAGCAAACTGACGCATACACTGACATTATCAGCTTCTCCCACATACTCAGTGCAACACCCGTGCACCGGCAAACACAAACACCCAGTACAGCAGCGCACTCAGATAAATGAGTGCGCAAACTCCTGTCTGATCACTGGTAAACTAGCTCAAAGTATGAAGTGACAAACAAGCAAAAATTAAAAATGTCATAAATATGTGAAAATTGTCACAAAACACCCTAAAAGGCAGCATACATGTTGACAGCAAAATAAATTTAAGCACACACTGCACACAGTGACATAAAAGCACATTCACACACACACACACACACACACACACACACACACACACACACACACACACACACACACACACACACACACACACACACACACACCCCTATGGTGATGTCACAGCTAGCCAATGAGGTGGCAGCTGTCCTCAACTGTGCTGAGTGATTGTTACATAACAGTGGTGCTGCGAGGACCCCTGCTGCCACACAAGCAGTCCAAAGAGAAAGCCTGTCTGAAACCCTTGCACACACCTCTTCTCATTAATGAATAACTCTCTTTAGCACTCAGTTGCTCTTTCAGAATGCCCCTTAATGCGCTCTTTAAGTCTCTTACAATGGTGCAATTTGTACACACATGCCTTTTACTCAATAGAATCTGATGTCTGATCAATTTGAATGTCATTTTCAAATAGGACTGTCTGTGTGTGGCATGTGTGTGCATGCATGCCTGCATGCCAGTCTGGTTATGTCAGTGTATGTCTATGTGAGTGTATGTGGGATTGAGTGTGCGAGTGCATGTGTGTGTATGTTTGTGACTGTGTATATGTGTCTGTCTTGTGTGTGGAGGGTGGGCGGGCAACATAAGAAGCTCGCTGAGTCTTGCCAGCTCTGCTTGGTGTGTCAGGTTAGTCTATCTGAATGCACTCAGCCAAAACCATCTCTCATTGCACTGTGCCAAAACACACTCTCTGTGGACAACGTCCAGCCTACTGCCCTGTGCTGACATCATTCCATTCACACGTTTGCTCTCCCTTTTGCTTGCTCTCTGTTTGAGTTTGCCACAGAACTACAGGCCAGTCCTCCAATCATGTTGGCAGTGGCTACCCTTCTCCTTCAACCTCAGGCATGCACAAACGGCCAGCCAGTCTGTGTCTCTCAAAAAATCTCCCTCTGCCACTAGTCAAGAGGATTGGGGAAAAGACCACATATTTTCTCCAGACAATTATGTTTTTTGGACATTTCACAGAAAGAAATAATGGTACAAACTTGTGAACACTGAATTTAACAAATGTCAACATACAGTTTCTCATGTGAAGAGATGACTTAATGTGTCATTTTTGTTTTCACGTGTAAAAATGTCAGGAAAAATCTATGTGACATTTTCATGTACTTCTTTTTGTAAGGCTCACATATTCTGTTGCTCTCTGCCTTTGTTTGATCAGAGTGGCACAGGGGACAGACTGTCCCTTATTCAAACAAGCACTGTAATGACGCTATTTCAAATCAGTGGACCCCCTCCTCCTCTCCTTACCCCTCTTGTCAAATTCTTCCCTAATCATTTCTTCAGCTTGCACCCTGCACTGCCACATCTGTGCCCAAGCACTGAACTGCATGGCATTCTCTGTGCTGCTGCTTGCTCCTGAGCACAGTAAGGTGTAAGGGCACTAAGGCTCAGGACTGCAGTCTGAAATTAGCCATTCTGCCCCCTACAAATAGAGCTGGACCAGAAACAGTAACATAAACTGCAAATCCTGAGATTAGACTAGATTAGGTCCTCACTTACTGTAGCATGGGTGGTGTAGGCTCTGTGCGCGCATACTCACATACAATACATAGACACAGACACACACTTACACACAAAATACATACATGCAAACACATGATCACACTAACACACCATACACAATGAGCATGCGCAAACACAGACTCGCACAATGCACGCAAACACACACTCACACACAACACACAACGAAAGTGCTGAATAATGAGAAGTGGTAGATGACAGAGCCTGAGAAAGAGTGTGACAGAGCATTAAAAACAGGGAGAAATGAGTAATGACAGAAGCAGAATGAAAAGGAAAGGAGAATGGGGTTGTAAGGCAACGTTAGCAAGATGAAATACAAGATAAAAAAAAGTGATGAATGCCTTTAGCCAGACATTTTGAAGTGAAAAGCTGGAGAAGAGAACTGAAGGCAGATAAATGAACTGCTCTGAGTCTCACAGTTTTTTTATATTAAGTGCCTCAGCACAAGTGCAGCTGTTTGAATAGGTAGTACATAAAATATGACACTGAGCAAATCAATTATGTGGTTTCACAGAAAAGCTAAGCAGAAGTGCAGACAAAAGACAATGAATAATCAGAAGTAAGAACAGGGAGGTCACAGAAATGAGACAGAGACAACTGAACAAAGAAAGAGGTGAGGTAAAGAGGGGTGGAGAGGGTAGTAATGAAAGAGTATACCAGGACAGAGAGAGTAGGAGAGAAGGGTAGATAGACAGAAAGAGAGAGTTTAAGATAGAGAGACATGAGGAGAACGAGGGGAGCAGATAAGCCTCTACTTCATGAGGCACCAGAGAGATTCTCAAAGACATGCAGTCCTACTGCTGCTCATGTAAATGCATTGAGTACACATTCAGTCAAATGACACCACATGTCCTGCATTTCCATCCATTTACATATCTCTGAACACATACCTTCAGTCCTGCTTTAACATAAAGGTCTTAATTGAAAACACACAGGAAATAATTGTAAAGCTACTTGAATATTTAATAACGCTAATCCCTGCATACACCTTTTTCACAAATACAAAGAACGTGAGAATGAATAAAATGGGGTTGACTCAGTATGCATCTATACTTCTGACTTATCAAACTAGTCTTGGTTTTGTAAATGAGAGTACATGAAATGCGATAGTAGGATCGTTACCTGCCCTAGAATGTTTTTCATGTGGAACGGAGCAACACAGCAGTTGCTGCTGGGCCAGATGAACAGCTAACTGAGGCAGAATGATTGATCAGCGACAGCACTAGGGACAGCTTTGTCCCTAGTGCTACACCAACACGAAACAAAGCATACAAAATGCAACTCATGGAGTTTACATATTAATCTGATGTATAACATGTTATGTTATCATCAAAAATTTACATTCACCTTGCACAGCTAACTGTGTAGATAATGCTATTCAACGGGACAAGTACATGTAAAGGAATTATTTTGATCAAAAGCAAATGATATGTCCTTAGCTAATAAATAAATAAAAAATTATTTTTAATCCGTGCTCATCCTAAAACTATTTTGTATGCTACCAAAGTAATCTGATCCCATGACAAGTGCATGCAACCAGCACTGATAAAAGAACCCACCAGCAATCTACAGCATAACTAGTTGAATTTAGATTTGAAATTCAAAGAAGCTGCATGCTTTCCAATAGCAAGAACCCCTGACACTGCTTTTCTCTTACAGGAGAAAGAGTCGAGTTGTGAAGTGTTCTGAACATCATCATCATCATTATTATTATATCTCTCCAATACTTTTTCAATACCAAGAACATCGAGATAACACAATTTCCATTACAATTACAGTAAATATACATATAGCACATGAATATCTTGATCAGATGTCAGCTGAGTGTTATTGATTTGTGCACTCTGACTCACAGAAATTTGTGCTGTTGCTGATGTGCTGCTATCCAGTCATAATTTAGCAGTTTGCAGATTGACTACATAATAATTACCTGACCTTTAACAAAAGACAAAGAATAGAAATGGTTGCGGCCTTGCTTGTTTTTGAAATATTCCTCTATGTTAGATAGTTACTTCAAAATGTTCAGCTGGTGTAAAGAACAGAACACTTTGTTTCTGTTTTGTTCTAAATGACATGCAGCAAAGTTTTCATGGCAGTAATGAAGTGGCTGATATCACCAGGAACAGCATGCTTGAACAGGACACTGCAATGTACCTTTAAGCAGAAAACAGAGGCAGGACACTAAAGGAGGACTGTGTCACATGGCACAGATCTGTTCATTACCGTGGTGTCACTGTCCTAGGTCGCAAGGTGTCAAGTTTTGTGTTTCCATCAGTGTGTGCAAACGTATTGGGCACAGTTTCTCTCAATTTTCCCTTAGTGTGACAGTGGGAGCTACCTGAAATTCTTTAACGTTTTCTGCCTCAAAACGACTGACTCAAAAAAAACACACACACATGGACAAAGCGTTCACAGATGCACAGTAACCCTCTGAATTTAAAAAGTATTCCAGTATATCTGATAGATATAATGCAGCTGATTATTTATTCCAAAGAGTACTAATTATTATTGATTTTATTGTTGTTATTATTGTAGTGGTGGATTAATTTCTCTTTACAGTGCTCACAGTGAAAAGCACAGTAACACAATAAATATCATTCTCACCTTTCTTGCCTGGTGCGTCGCTGTTAGTTGGGTCCGGTGACTGTGGGTCGTCATTTTCCATTACTTTTCTGTTAACGCTCTATTCACACAGACCAGTCTCCCTGAGATGATATCACTTGCTTTACATAAACAATGCACTTGTGCTTTCTACATTTAAACTGTTATCATGGTGGGCCAACATTAACTTTTACAGAAGCATTAACTTGAAAGCAACACTTATCCTTACAATCCAGAACTACTGCCCTAGCGCCCCGGCCGTCGCAAACGTTTTAACAAGCCGACTGCCATTTCACACTGAATCTTAAAATATTGTTTTTGCGCTTTAAACCCGACTTTGTTGTTGTTTTATTATTTCTGTCACGCTCTTTTGCGCTCCGGCACCCTCTTCGTCTCCCCCTTTCCTTCGGCTAAAGCTAGTTGGACTCCAGGATCAATTCTAGGGGAGGGAAAAGTAGATGATCGCAGAATAGCTCGGGACGACAGAGCGATGAACTTTACCGTCTACACACAACCCGCCTTAGAGTGGGCTTACACTTCCCCACTCTTGTGCACATTCTTAGTTTGTCCCAAATTCCCTGTGTGTTATGTCACAATTCATTATGTAATGTATGTAGTTTTGCGTTTCGTTCATGGTTTTTCATTCATTTAAACTTGAGATTGTGCCATGAAATAAAAAACTACGGATTTCATATCACTTGACTACAGAGCAAACAGGCAGAGTACTGAGATTGACGTGCACTGTGCAACGGCGAAATAATGTAACTCTCTGAGACAAGCGAAAACATATTTTTTTTCGGTTGATTTATGTTTAGGGTATAACCTTACAGCACTTCAAGCATAAAATATGTATATATTTATTAGCGCTTTGTAGTAAGCAATTAGATGGATAGGTAACACCGAAAGCAGAAATAACTGCATTTACATTTACAAGTAAGTTGTGGCTGATCACACATGATATAATTTAGTCGTCATTGTTTTTTACGTGAGCTGACATTCAGTAGCACACAGGGTTCATTCAAAGTTTACATCTGGACAGTCCGGGGTTAATATTCATATCGGTCGCGCAAGTTGTTACGTAATCAACAGTGAAGCACTGATATGGGTACAAGTGTAAAAACATAATTTGTACAAAAACAACAAATTTATCGCCATATAGCTGAAGAGTGTGGACGCAATTCAAAACAACTTTAACCATTCTGGGTAACTGTATTCAACATTCTGTTGGAATCTTGACCGCTTGTAATTCCCTAGACAAATATAATCCATTACAGATGGAGTCAAACACGCGAGGGAACGTAGCGGCTTTTCCTATGGATTTCTTAGAAGTGGGGTGAGAGACAGGGTTGTCAGACTTTGGCTCTTTACGCCACATTGGCTATAAATGTTCTTTTTTTCACATTGACCCATAGGAGTGAATGTCAGCATTTGTTTGTATTCCTATTTATTAATTGACACGAGATTTATTTTAATATACTTTTCTTCAACTGGACGATTTAAACACTTAATATCTGTGTATTTATCTTGCAGTCTTCAGAAAAAGAAAAGTTAACTTCAGTGAAATAAAGTGATGGAACAAAAATTGACATTCACTCGGAAGATGGTAAGTAGGGGAGACTTGGGATTATTGTAACAATTTTTATTTTTTCATCCATTACTCTGCTCTTATTTGTGCTGGACCTTTCAAAAATTGAAGACAAAGTACCCACGTACTAAGAGGAAACAGCAACCTGGCACGCCTCTCCCTCTGCCTCCCAGCATTGCGGTGGAGACCCTTCTACCTTACTTCACAATATTGCGCAAACTACAAAAGGCAGGAGTTACTTGTGTCTGTTAATTCAGGGCTACGTGGTTGCTTGTGGTTTCCTCTGGACTTAAAGACTAACTGACTTTGGCATGTGCATGCCATGGTCTGTCTCAGGGTCCATAAGCATGTTTACTTGTTTCTGTGTTTATGCCTGTTTCTCTGTGCATCTATATGTTCATACCATTACACAGCAGTAGAAAAATAGATTTTTGCTTCAGTAACTGTGTAAGTAACTACTGTTCTAAATTCTGTTTTTAGATAAAGAATCCACCACATATTTGGCATTAAAATATAGAGTTTCTTTTGACATGAGATGCATAGAGAACATTTGATATGACAGTAGTTGCAAAATGTATGATACTGTAAGCACATAATATATGAAACTTCTTGCTGGTGTCCCACAATGTTATTTGAATTCAGATGTCTGCAGAAAAAAATCTGAAATAGTCTCAAGCTGGGAATATATTTTAAAGCTATTTACTGATTATTTAAAAAGCTGCACTTCTTCAAAGTTGATTGCCTCTGCTGTTTGCCTTGTCAAATGTGTGGGTTTAGCACATAGCAATACTGGGATTGCGCGTCCTTCCTTTTCAAATTTTTGAGGTTATTGTATGAGGGGTGCCTCACAAATGATGAGATCTCTTTTTATTTAATCCCCCTTTTCACACCTGGGTTGACTGTATCAGCCCTACTGCAAGCCCTGCAGATCTTTTCCAGTTCACACAGTGGCTCTCCATCTCTGTCTTTTGCCCTGCAAATGCAGCAGCATTGGCATGTTTCCTGTGCTGCAGAAGGAGCACAGAGTCCCCATATATTCTGTAAAAGAATATGCTTACTGGCCAGGGACGGCCACCAGAGAGCAGTAAAACTAATGAGTTTAACTGGCTTACCCACTATTTCACCTGGCTAGGAAACTGAAGCTGAACTCCCAGCTGTGGGATGCATGACTGCACTGAAAACATATGCCTCCACTCCCTTTACACTTGAATGCACCCTAGTAACATATTTTTGTAATGAAAAATACTTTATTAAAATGATTAATCAACTCTTTATTATTTCACTTTCATTTATATTTGACAAAGACCAGTGATCCTATAAGAATAATCTATATAAGATGCAATCTCAATAAAACAGGGTTCTGTCTACTGCATCAGACTCTCTAGGGCCCACCCAGCTCAACTTTTATCTTTTTTTCATGTTTACTAGTGTGCATGTGTACTCATGGGCACAGTCAGGTCTATTTATGTCCACATGTGGTTTGAATTTAAAGGGCATGGCTAGAAATGTGTCCACTGTGCCACCATCCCTGTTTCCACAACCGCCCCAAACCTCCCCATCTCTTTCCCAAACCCCAACCACCCTTACCAAAACCTATCTTAAGCTTTCCCTCTGCACCAGCTATCTGCGGGCTTCAGTTGCTGTCCTAAATACCTTCATCTAACAGCCAGATATGAGGGGCCTCCATGAGTATGGATACTGACACCATGGTTACCACAGAGGTGCTGAGAGCGTGAGACAGTGTGACACTGAAAACCACACCAGCCAGCCCAGACGCACAGGGTATATGGAAGTGTTCTGTGTTTGTGTTTATTTGTGTGTGCATGCATACACACATGGGTTTGTGTGGTGGGCAGTGTTTAGTGTTTCAGAATGATTGCAATTTGATTTCTTTACTTTTCATTTTAAATGAAAGCTAAGTGTTAGCTTTGTATGGAGATATATTATTAAGGCTCCTTTGTTTGCATCGATAAAATGGAAATGTTTGCGTTTTAAGTTTAGCTGAGGAGACAATCACCTATGGTAACAGAAATATGCGTAAAAAATGTTTGAACCATGCTTCAAGAAGGAAATCTCTCAGTTCTTTGAAAAATGAATGCAGTAGAAACAAGTTCAATGCTGTTTAGATCTGATGATTAGGGAGACCATTGAATGTGCTTGATGTCATCCTGATACACCAGAAACCATTCTTTAACTGACATTTAGTTGTTTAAGACACTTCAAAAAGTTATTTTCACATTGTTTCATTATTATTCATCCCCTGTAACACATAAACGGGATGCAATACTAAACAGTGATTAATTTGACTGAGTGATCAATTTGCACACAAACACACATGTGTGGGTATGCACGTGGACAACCTTTCTTTCATTAAAATGTAGGTTTACTGTCAGTACAGAAACCCAGTGTGAAGGAAAAAGGCATGAAATAGCACAGAAATCAAACAGTCCAACTAGTGAGTAATCCTACGAGAATGCTTTTGAATACTTATAATCTCAGAAAGGAAGACTGGTCTTTGTACCTCATTTTACAACTGAAAAGACATCAAAGATGATATAGTTCCACTCAAGTATGACTCCCCTCAACATTCAATCTTTTTCAAAACACTACACAACATACAATTCATAAAAGCAAATTCATTTATTATGAATCAAGAACACCATGCGGTACTCTTGAGTGAGTAATGTGTTTGGCTGTGATCTGGTGGGGTTTCTTTTCAAAGCCTTCATGAATGAGCTTTAGATCCATTTGATGTGGACAATGTGTCAGTTATTACAGTAACATTCTCTCAGTTGTCACTAAAACATTACCGGAACATATCCATTCATAAACTTGAAAGTTGAGAGAAGAGTGAAAGAGTGGGTGGTGATGTGAGAGATTCTATTATGGTTTCCTTGTCTGTCACCTCTTTGGTCTGTATGTGTCTCTGTTTCAGTTAATTCCATTAGCTTTTGAAATTGTCTAGGTGTGTCACACCTGGTGGGTGACCAAGGCAGCATCAGGTCTTGGAAAGCCCCAGACCCAAAAAGTGTTATTGTTCACCTGCAAGTTCAATTTTCTTTGGTCAAAGATTTTTCACAGACATACTTTCACATATTCTGCAGTTATGAAACAAAACATCATCAATTATATGTGGAGACAAACATTGTCATCCTAGAAGTTTAAATTAGGATTCACACAGTATATAGGCCTCTGAGCATCTAGGTCCACAATAACTGGGCCCCCACATCTATGTCCCAACCTTATCCTTTGCGAGGTAAAAGACAAAACTGACCCTAGATTACTGGTGCAATGGTTTAGTAGTCAACTGAAAACATTGTTTTCAGCTTTATAAAGACATGCTACCACTCTTCAACTTCAGAGGAACCATTTGTTTTTGTTTTTTTAAAAGAACAGTTGGTTGCTGCTTTAAACGTTTCTATGATTCTGTCATTTGGGTTTTTTTGCCTTATTGTTGGTTATTGTTGACTTTATTAATCCACTAAAATCTGTCACACAGCCACTCTGGCTACAACCTCCACCAAAACTTACAGCCAGATATCCACTTCACTGATTTCTATCAAACTTTGCCGGCAAGTGAAAGAAATTCGACAGCACCATCTCCTAAAATTTGTCTCGATGTCAAAATGCATTTGTATGTTATTACTTTTTTTTTTTTTTTTTTTACTTTCCAGACATTTAGCTGATGCTTTTTTATACAAAGCGACTTACATTGATTGGACTAACCAGGGGACAGTCCCCCCTGGGAGCAATGTGGGGTTAAGGGCCTTGCTCAAGGGCACACTTCAGTGATAGTAAAATAAACACTACACACTCACTAGATCTACAACTTAGATCTCTTCCAAGTAGACCTTTTAAGGTAGATTTGAGACATCATGGGTAGAACTGAAAAGCAAAGCCTTCTGAGGCGGCAAGCCAAACAGTATCACTCAACAGCACCACCTGCTGATCATAAAGCTTTCCTGCACTTGCAGCTTGGCGAGAAATACTGTGCAGTACTATGGGGGAATACATTCACATACACATATAATCACAGTAAACTTTGAACACAACAGCACACTTATCATACATAAACATTTTTTAATTAGTAATCACTGCTCAAATATGTTATCAGTTATGAAAAATTCTCCTTTACAAAAGTCTCCACCAGACCAATGATATCAATAAATTAAAATGAATTATTAATACAGCAATTTCTATAAATACAATGGTAATAAATATTGACCAGAACCAACAGAAAACACTTTTGATGTCAAATAAATCTAAAATAAGCAGCACCTGTCGACAGGATAAATGTGTGTGACAGCATGAAAACAGTCCATCTATAAGGCATTAGGTATTACTCAGGGTGAGTGTAAAGACACCAAGTGTTTCACGCTAGTGTGAGGTAAACGTTTTGCTGAACTGATCATTTCGAAAAAGAATGCATTCAAATTGCACTCGCACCGCCCATGGGCTCTGCTTGGCCTCTGCTGTTCTTTCACTGCAGTAGCTGCTGCCATCCCCACATCTAGAGGATTGACCATCAGAGTCCCAGGAGGTGGCCCACACCAATGGACACAAACAGGCCTGAGAGGAGAGGAGCCATTGACAGGAGAGAGGGAGAAACAAGATCAGAGGACGTCTCAACAATTATCAGGGCCTTTAGTTTCCAAATGTATATCTGAGGATATAGATACAGATCACACTGCGGTATGATAGTGGGGAAAGAATGCAGCCTATGAGGAACATACAGTCCCTTACATGTGGGAAGCTACTATACCTGTGGCCTCTGTGTGCATCTTGGAGCCATCTGTGTTGGTCACCTGACATGAGAGGAATGTCTTCCGCCCCTCTGTTTTATCCAGCGAAGAGTGAACCAGCACAACACTTCCCAAGGGAATGGGGCTAGAGGATAAAGAGAGACAGAGAGCAGGAAAGAAGAAGAGCAAGAGATAGTTTAGACCAGAATCAGGCCCCTTGCTAACTAAGGTGAGAATCTATAGTGGACTGCTACAGATATGAAATAACACTGACATCAGGAACAGTAAGCAGACAGGATGTGCTCCTTGCACATTACAAGCAAAGGGACGGGAAATAAATGCAATTTTTCTGAAAGGGTGCAGGTACAATATACAGTGAAAGAAAATTAAATGCTGGTATCATTTCAGTTATAAAGCCCTGGCTATCCTATGTGTTAAAGTCTTTGAGGTGTTTTGCTGAACACAGACAGCACCCAATCACTGCATACTGTAAGCAAATTCTCATAAGCCAGAGGCAATAACATTGTAGATTTTTAATATGATTCCATCTGAAAGGATGGGATTACCCATCCTTCCACTATCAGTGAATTGAAATGTTTCCTAGGCCACATTAGGGCCGAGTTTGACAGTGGCATGAGTGTAACACTATAGGCTTGAGCAGTCATGTTTCATGGCAGGCTAAGCATTTCACTGTGTTGCACACACACAATAGCGACTGTTCTCAGTATAGTTAACTTGTGTTATATCATATTTTTTATATCAACATTTTGCTTCCACTTTATCATTCTACACACATTATTCATCATTTTGATGATGAGCTGTCTCTGTAGCATTCCATTACTCTATAAGAAATTGGAGTACCTTTTTTTCCAGAGGTCACCATGGTAAACAGATCATTTGTCAGCAGAGAACAACAAAGAACTCTGGTGTTGTTTTACTGAACTATCAAGGCAGAGAATAAGCAGCAATAAGGATGAAGATTCCATTTACACATTCAGCTGAACCATGATGGTTTTTAACAACAAGCTATTGTTTTCTTCCTTTAGACTCCAATTGCAGCTGAGCTCTTAAACCTTAGAATCACTGGTCAATGCTGCTGAGCAAGTAGAAGAGCCTGAGGGTGGAAGGGGCACATACCTGCGGTAATTGATGGTGAGGTTGGCGGTCATGACGGGCCCAGAAAGGTAAGTGGCATGGGTGCCAGTCACAGAATCGATGATGGTGGCTATGGCCCCTCCGTGCACATGCCTGTGAACACACACACACTGATTACCCACAGCCTGCTGAAACATACATCACCCAACTCTGCTGCAGACCATATGACCCCCTGATCTTCGCATGGTTAAAACAGAGCTAGAACATATTGATTTATAGTAGGACAACAACCAGGAGTGAGGCATTATAGGCCTGCAAAATACACTTGAGTTTGAATGTCAGATGTCACAGATTTATAATTATATCCTGTGTGTTTGCTAAGTGAATCAGTCTTACTCAAAGCACAAAACAGTATAAGACTTAATCAATGAAAACACTTAGGGTTCAGTTTCTCCATGAACCATGACAAGCTGTTGTGTGTGACGCTTTTCTGATCTTAGCAGCATTATGGAAACGTAATAGTACTTTAAACAACAAATTAATTTAGTGTTCATTTAATAATGCCATTTGATGTCAGACTGTAACCCACAGCCCATGGCATGTCACTGGTTGTGTTTGACTCAGGGAGGTATGGTTTTCGGCCATGCGGGTGATCCTTGTCTCATGGGTCATCAGGGACAGCGATGTTCCTCTGATTCAGTGGCTCTGAAGGTCAGCTGGGGGACTGCGAAGTGAGGTGGTGGAGCAGCAGCTGCTGGAACAGACATGCTTGCGTGCTCTCTCCCAAAATGACAGAAAAATTGACTGGTGGTCCAAATTTGATGGAAATTTAAAATTTAAGAGTTTTAAAATATTTTAAAACATATTATTCATACAGAAAAAACAACATGTTTTTTCTTGTAACTATTGCCCTGGCTTGCTCTGAGGGGATTTCAGGCCTGGGATCATGTGAGGGTGCTTTGTGACAATTTGTGTTGTAAAAAGCACAATACAAATAGAAGTGAACTGAATTTCAATTTAATGTGCTTGCAAGGGTTAGGTCCATTGAGAAGACGCACTTAAAAGCGCAGGTATAATAAGCTGGTACTCACCCAGGAGGACCCTCCAACAGATGCCCAGCCTGGAACACACAGACGCAGGTCTTTTCTTGCTTATTGATGAAAACCACATACTCAAAACCTGCCCCTTGCTCCTCTATATTCCGAGTGAAGATGCGGGCCTTTCCCTGGAGCAACTTACTGAGACACTGCCCCCCTGTAGAAACAAAAATGCAATTAAATGATTTCTAAAAGAGACTAAACAAAACCCCCACAAAAACTCCAACACACTCAAGCAACAAAACACATGAATGTATTCTCATGAAATATGCTTAAGACTCAGACTGAAACTGACTCACTGAGCTACTTAAATTTATAGCAAAATAGGGAAAACGGGTCCCAGTTTCACACCTGTGGCATACTTCAGAGAGCGGTTGTAGCTGGGCAGTCTCCTCCAAGCTCCTTTTATCTTCTTACCTCCCTCTGTTTCCATTTCACACATGTTATTGTAGTGTTCATACAACCTCTGCATTTCGGAACTCCAGGAGGCGTTCGGCAGACTGTAATCACGAGGTTGGGAGGGGGTGAAGGGCCATGGCGACATCTGTTGGACACCGGTGATATTACATTAGATTGTTTTGGGTATCCTCCCGTAATATCCCTAAACTAAACAGGCATGTGGTCCCAGACACATCATTAACACAGCAACATAAGGAAAAATATTTAAATAAAACTGAGACATAAACACAGGTGTCGATGTATAAAAAGATATACGTGAACCGACCAAAACAAAAATTTTCTTCCTTTTTTCGCTTGTCTTTATTTATGTTACAACAGAGGGGATGGTGCAACACGTCAGCATTATTTCGTAATAATTATCTTACCGTGACTGCCCGAATATTCTGGAGGGAGGTCCAAGCGTATCCTGAACGGGTGTTCCCATTCAAATGCTTCATGATGTTTCTATGGAGACTATCTGATAACTTATTACTCATTAATTGGCAAAGTCCCCTAGCCATCAGTAAACCTTGTCGTAACATATCTGTCTCTAGATTTTGCTTAAAGTCAAAGAAAAAAATAGCTGCCTGTCCTATTAAAATGTACCTACGTAGCTAGGGAAAAAGACCGGCTAGCCGGCTAGCTATTAGCTTACCAGGCACTTAATATGTCGTAACAGCTGGCTAGCGAGTTATATGCCTATCCATTAAGCAGAACACACTGAGTAAAACGACAGTCTTGGGCTACATAAGAAATATACAGTAATACAAAAAAATGACCTAAAGTGACATTAACATCACCAGTGAGCTAGATGACATTCAGGGACATGCTGCTGGGCTGCCCATTTCCTGGAGGACGGGACAACGTTTCCTAACGTCACAAACATCACGTGACGGATGTTGCAAAAGCACAAACTTAACTTCGATTGGAGAGAATCTACCTTCAGTCAAATTTTCGCACGATCAAACGTTTAAATTGTATAGGATGTTTGTATCAATATTTAAGCTGCAAATTAAGCATTTACATGTTTTTCATTTGTATGTAACACCCCTAGAATATGAAAGATATCGCATATCAGTCCTATTTGGAACTCAGTACTGAACGTTTTGGATAAATAATGTTTGAATGTGAGTCTCATTTGGATTCACAGGCTTTGACATGATCTGGATACCCTAACAACACCGAATAAGTTATCCGTCTTATAAGAAATTTGCCTGGAGTTGATCTCATCAAACAGAGCGTTGTTTTTCCACAGTGCTATGTAGTGTCACTTTAAACTCTGGGTGGCTCATGCAGTCCCCGAGCTCGTGTACAATTCATAGACCTCAGAGCTATCTCACAATCCTCTTTACACTTACCGGAACATACTATTTTGTGACGTGGTGTCCTGTAACGTTACGTTTGTCTCTTTGTTGTCATGTCAACGGTGATGCAGGCTAGCTACACGTGTTAATGCTAACATTGGTTGGCTAATTTTATTTCCATCTGAACTTAAGTTTGTTCCCCAGCTGGGGTAAGTGTACTTACCCCTTCTAACTACACTGCTTTGAAAACAGAATTCAAATTCTAAAATTATTTTTTTGGTCAATATCTTGAAGGCGAACATGAACGTAACATTGCCTGAGCAAAGAGGGAGAGCTCAAATAAAGGTAACGCAAGCCGTACGATGAGGTTAATGGAATAGAGCAGAAAACTTTTCCGGGGCAATATCGTGAAAATGAATAAAATTCAGCTTAAGTTACTATTTGCACTCACTGTGAGAATGAGAGCTTGAGTTAGACAGATTCACACACGATGTTACTAAAGTCACCATGATCTGTGCGTCATAAGTAGTCTAAATACCTCCTTATACCTTGACTTAAGTCTAATACATTATGCCAATATGAATTATGCTTTCTTTCTAATTCAACTGCCTCGATGACCACAGGGTCTGCACGTAACTTTTACTTAACGTTACTTGTTCCATTCGAACCCCCTAGCTTCAGGAGGTGACCTTGTGACCCTGTGCTGTAGTTGGAGGAACGTTTCAGAAACTCAGTCTCGAAATAGTAATGCTCAAGCTCGTAATAACTGATCATACTGAGTAAGGGCGCAGCTGCAGCCAAAACCAGACACATGTCCAGCAGTCGCGGTCACGTAGTGACGTAGCCCTTACTTTTTGTTGTTAAGTTCTTTTTTCTTTTGTAGAAAGATGAAGAGCTGAGAGAAACAGTGACAGGACTGAACAGGTGTGTTACTTTTTGGCCTTATTTTAAATCTTAAGCACTGTGAGAACACATAGCCAAATGATAACTGAGGAGAATAACTATGAATATTGTTTTTTTATCCTTTCTTTCCTTTTTGCTTCACTCTGCCCTTTCTCTGCATTCCATTTATTATGTACTGTATGCCACTCTGTGAATATGAGGAGCCCCATGCAAACCAAGCCCTGTGTTTATTTGGCAAATCCTGTTCTAACTGACCCAAATTATCTGTGCAGGGCAGTTCAGAACTGCAGATCTGTGGGCTTGTTCCACGCAGATTCAGTTCAGTCCCAGAAATACATGCAACTGACCCTGGAGAGAGAGGCGGCTCAGGGGCACAAAGCACTGACCATGGTGAGTGAGTCAGTCTGAGGGAGGAAGAAAGCAGGTGTTGTTATTGAGACTAAAAAAGGCAAGCCCAAGAAAGGATAGATCAAAATGTAAAATGGCTGTCCATGGATTTGGTTTAGTTCAGGTTGCATGATTTTACTAGACAGGTTAATATAATTAAACACTACATAAGTATAAGTACTTCCATCTGCACTGGAGTTATTTACTCATCTGCTTCAAATCTATCTTCAAGAACATTTTTTTTTTCATGTTTTGCCCATTTACCTGGCTTTGAGTATTAGCTTGTCTGGTCTGGAATTGGTACAGTGATATACTCATATGTCATAATCAGTTGAATAAAGTAATGTTCATGCCCTCCCCTTAGGTTCGCAGAGCAGCCTTGAAAAATCTTTTGGAACAAGAACAGCAGCAGTATGCACTGGAGCTGGGCTTGATTGGAAAAGCCTTTTACCATCAGAGGATATAAACCTCCAAATCTAATGCATCCTTCTTGTGATCTTTTTCTTTTACTGATCCCTGGATCAACAGAAATACAGTATGGGAGTACAAACTTCTAAAACTGTCCACACTCTACTTTAATTAAGTATGTACATAGGAATTATCCAATAAAGAAAGTAAAACCATTAATTCACTATTTTGGGATTTTTGTAATAAAAAAAATATACCTGAGGGGTAGCAAGGTACTTAAACAGTTCCAGAACATATTTTCTAACATGCAAGCTGTTGGTTTCACTCTGAATAATGTTATCTTCTAAAAACACCAGACATAAAATATTACTAGATAGCCTTATCACTCAATAACATACATTTTGTAATAACAAGGCACTTTATATGATAGCCAAATGCACACACATTACAATGGCAGGTTATTTTACTTTACAGCAGTAAAGCCCATTTCCAGTCAAACTGCTCAAGTTTCACATAGAGATCTGGCAAGCTGCAGGAATCACACAGCTGAATGTCAATGGTATATAATGCAGTCAAACTGGTTTGGCTTGGAGGCCGTATTTATTCTCTTAGTGTGTGGGCCAACTGGTTCATCTGGACTGTGTAAGATCATGTTGTTAAGTTTGACAGCAGAGCCCTGACAACAACATGCTTACAATGGGCAAAACAGCACACACTGGGTATATTCAGCTCCCTGTTCTTAAATACTAAGGTACCGATTTCTGGAGCAGTCTATGACCCAGGCAAGGAAATGTCATATATATGAAACAATTACCAAAGAAAGAATTATACAATACAATTCACCTTTGAATGTCACTGAAATCTGTTTATCCTTCTGAGTTTTTGCACATCATCGATTCTTTTTTCCTAATCTTCTTTTCTGTTTTGAATATGAATACTGTATGTCCATTTGACCCTATCCAAGCACTGGGCCTTGTCCCACAAATAACTGAAAAAGCCCACATTACTTGCCAAATTATTTTGGCTGTGCAGTGTACTCAGTAGCTGTATCACTTTCTTCAAACCCCTATACAGTTTGAAATATTAATCTCTGCTAAAATTCACATAGATCTAAAGTCATAATACTTTGTTACTGGCACATAAAAGTAGAAATTAGCAGAGTCATTTATTTAGTGTCACACATCTCTATGTTGGATATTTTTTGATTTGCAGAGTTGACTGTTTTAAATGGTGTGGTGTGGAATATTAAGAAAATTATATTTCTGTGATGAACTACTGCTTGTGTTGCACTGCTACCAGGTCCGTAAAATCAATTGTTTGAGAGAGAGGAACATAGACAGAAACATTCACAATTTGTGTCTCTTAAAATGTTTTTATTTTAAAATATGTATATTAGTGTTTGTGTGTATAAGGGGGGAATGGATGGGGAAGGGAGCAGTTTATGTTGGGGGTTTGGATTCAACCCCTATTTTGGTGCTTCGGCAACACCGCACAGCTTTCTGTAAGGCAAAGAGAACACAACATGATGCAGGGGCATGCAGGGGTCTCAGTGAAGGTGATTGTGAGCTGTGGCCATAAAGCTGCATGCATCTCCATATCCTTACCTTCCTTCCGCATTTGTCATGTCCACAAATTCACAGATCTTGCTGTCCCTGTCCAGAATCTGCTGTTTGAGTCCCTTTATTTCATCATCTGCTTCCACTTTCTCTGACCCCTGCTGAGCTGCAGCGGGGTGAGGGGGCAAGAGAACTGGTTTTACTAAAATTTTGATACATATACATTTAATGTAAAGTTTTCTTTAAATGAAAGTGAAGATATTTTACATTGGTATTGCATGAAAGTCCTAAGCCCTTTAAAACAAGCTTGGTAATCATTTGCTCAGGCTTAGGTCAGCTTCAAAAATGTAAAGGTGGCCAACTCTGGTTCTGGGGGGCTGCATTGTCTGTTGGAAGTTATGACAACATTTCAGATTTATGACACCAAATGAGTAAATCAACTGCTTTGATTGATTAATTAAGTACCAATTAAAAGTAGAAAACCAGCACATGCTGTAGCCTCCAGGAACAGAGATGACCTCCCCTCTTACACATAGACTTAAGAAAAATAATATGAATTTTAAATGTTCTTGGCTTAATTTTAGTCCATAATTTTGGGAGGATGCACACTAGGAGGCATGTCCTCTGAAACAGACACAACCTCTTCCCTCGCTCTGTAGCCCAGCAGCTGAGGTGCCACAGTTGCTTTGTTGATGGCCCAGCTGATGCAGGTGAAACAGATCACATCTCTTGACTGGTCACAGGAGTGAACTCGCCTCTTATTATATGTTACCTCATAGAATTCCTGGCTTTATTATGGGGTTGCTCCTGTCTGGATCAGTACGTCCCTATGCAAAGATCTAGTGCCTCAACTTGTTATTCAAGTCAGGAGGTCCTGCCAGGGGGTTTGTGAATGAAAGTGGAATTAAGTTTCAGATGTAGCCAAGGGGCTACTTTGGTCCAGAGGGAGAGGGAATGCAACCCCCTGTATAGCTGCTTGAAATAGGCAGCTGAAGGTCCAGTTAGGGCACAACTTTAAAGAAAGTTACCTTTCAAGTTTTGGAGTGTTTCAAAGTCAGCATTCATCTTAGTCTCAGCCTCTGTCTTTGAGGGGCAAATAAAAAAAGAAGACAGATAAGAATGGTTGGGAGAACAGTGGGGATTTCTGTTTCTAGAACAGCAATCAGACATTCAGAGAGTGTGCTAATTGTGACTGCAAAATATGTTAAAAAGATTTCAGCAGAGAGTTATCTTTCTGATACTTCCAAAACAATAATTTAAAACAAGTAAATAAACAAAAGCACAGGTTTGTGTTACTGTACCCCTGTCAAACTGTATTTCCTGTATTGGGATCTGAAGTTTTCATGACAATGCCGTGGGAGAGGCAAGGACTGACATGTTGTATAAAATGCAATACAACCTGTTTGTATTGCCACATTCCAGCATCCATTACAAGTAAAACATTAACTAATGTCTTTGACAGAGTGGTTAAATAATGTCCTCAAATTGTTATAATGTAAATCCACAAATAATACCTCAGTTAGCTTTTTGTTTCCCCCAGTATGCTGCTGTTATTCATTTGCATTAATCTGCACTAACCTTGGCTGAAGCATCTGTACTTCCTTAGCAGCATTATGGACTCAACAGCTACACTATTCAAAACTTGGTCACAGTCCACAGTGTTGCACACTGTGATACAGGTATAGCTTTGCTGAAACTGCACTGTACCTTCTGAGACTGGCAGTCCTGCAGGCTCTTCAACACTAGGGCTGCTGCTGCGCTGCCGTCCTGCTTCTTTTTTGTCAGCTCTGCTTTCTTCTGGTTGACGGGAGTGAGGAGGGTGTTCACCTCCTGGATCTTCAGCTTTGCCTGGATGATTCCATCCTCATCTCTGCGCACCTGGGTAGTAGCCATGTCTATGTGGTCTTTGAGCTCCCGGATGACCAGCTCCTGTTTAATAGCCTGGTATGCAAACACCACCAGCACACCGAGGAACAGAAGGACTAGAGCAGAGAGTGCCCGCATTGTAACGCAGAAACAGAGGTCCACAGAGCAGGTGTAAGATAGGAGGATGGTGTATGGTGGTGTTGGAGGTGTTTGTCTCTCTTTCTATCTCCCCCAACACAAGCTCATAATCTTTCTGTGCCTCCTTTTCTCTTCCCTTCACTCTGACTCTCCGTCCCTCTTTCCACACACTACCTCATCCCAACTTGTACCTAGTTCTTCCTGTTTGACTAGATGAGAGGGTGTGTGTGTGCGTGTGTGTATGAGAGAAAGAGAGAGAGACAGAGAGAGAACCGTGAAGTTTAAACACAAATAAAATGGCTTGTCATCATAACCATATCAGTAAAGCTAAATGAATTTAACCACACCTTTTTGTTATTGTATTATTTTACCATTAATCTTAATGTGCACATGAAACTGAAATGGGAGATTTAACTTTAAAAACCGAGGCAAAGTGACACTACAGGAACTAACAATCTGATTAGGCTATCACCAGAGAGCCTGGTGACATCATGCAAACAAAAGCAGTTTGCCAGGATAAATCAGACAACAAGGGTTACTCTGCCTGGTTTCTTTGTAATCCCCTATCCTGGTTGAGAATAAAACCAAGGAGTCAAGAAACAGGCTCTGGACGTTATGAACACAATTTACAGTGTTCATAGTGTACAAAGACACACTGTGACACTGGCCCAAAGCAGTGTCTTAGTTGTCCTGACTTCTTGGCACTCCTGAGGTGAAAGGTTTCCCCTTCCCCCCAGTCCATCTTGGAATCTAGAATGATTAAAATATAGAAGACTATAAAGTCTCAGCCTTGGCCAATAACGATACATAGATAATAGATGGACTCAGAGTTCTCAGGTCTTCACTCTTGTCTCAAGGGCCATGTCTCTGACCTTGGCTTGTAGCAGACACAGTCAAGGATAACACCCAATACACCCAAACATATTTATGCCGCTTCAAGTAAGGTCAGGAGGAGCACTCATAATGCATAAGAGGGTCAACCGAGAAGAGATTTAATGGCTAATGTAAGAGATGGTGGGTCTCTTATTTGTTTACTTAACTAAGTATTTATTGAGTACTTATTATGGTGATTATTATAATACTATTCAGGTAGAAAAAATACACATAATGAACAGCCTTAAAAGTCGGAGAAAAACCGAATGAAAAAAATGACAGAGCTTCATATGTCTCAATCGAAATAGCTGAAGAGGTGGGTGGCTCTGCGAACTAACAATACACACATTCACTACTTTTAAAACAGCCAAAAAGGATATATATATTTTTTTAAATGAATGTACTCTGACAAAAATAATGATAATAACTAAAGGGTCATTAGATGCGTGTTAGCGTTTACCATACATGCAGCGTATATACTGCTGAAAAAGGATGTAGCTTCTCCAGCAGCATAAACCAACGCAAAACGCATGTACAGTCGCTGGTATGGAGCTGTGGTTAGCCAGGCCTTGCACTATAGCTCACATTAATTAGGTGGCTGCACTTACTTTCTTCAGCTTTATGCGTTGCTGGATAAGAGCACCTTCTAAATTATTGTAATGTAACACAAATGTAATGCTTGACATTACTGACTTGACGTGAAAATTCCAAGGGGTTGAAAAACGGGAGGTTGAAAGTGGTGCTTGGGTATGGAAAGTATGACAATAAACAACATAATAATTCTAAATACGCCGAATAAGTACAGAAGTATTATAAGTGCAGAATAAGTAGAATGTGTATTTTTTATGTGATACGGTACTAATGCTCCTTTCTCAAACATAAACCCTTCCAAACGAGCGCAAAAATGGAGTATCTCTTATTTAACGGAGAAAATCCAACTTAAAACGTAGTGCAACCATAGTGATGTTAACACCTGCGACATTATTTGCAGATATTTTTTCAGTTTGACCGGAGAGGGCGGAGGCTACAACAGGTAGTTCAGGAAATCACTTTCCTTGTTTTGTTTCATTGTTTCTTCGTATAGTCGGATGAAGAGCTGCTGAGAATTTCTTTTACAGCTGAGAAGAAAACTTCCACAAAGAGAACGCGATTGGACAGCAAAAGGGAAATCAGTCAAATTTGGTTTCTACTTTCACTGAGGAAAGTGTAAAGAGCGAAGAGGAGGAGAAGGAGGATAGAGAGAGAGAGAGAGAGAGAGAGAGAGAAAGAGAGCAGGGTGCTTACTGACACTTCGGGAGCCGAGATCCACCACATTTCATTTGTAATAACGACACATCGGGCTTTGTGCCGTGGATTTTTTTCTTACACTGATGCACTAGTGTTAAAAGACGTCATTTTATCCATATACAAACTCATCTGGATTTTGTAACCACAGATAATTATGAAGGTAGCTGCGTTAGTGATAGCAACTTCCATATTGACCAGCGTGAGTTTGGCTGTGTTCATTTACATGAAAAAGGCGGATGAGGTATCTATTAACAAGAAAGCCGCATTCATGGACATTAAGGTCCGGGTGACGAGGGACGTGCTGGGAGAGTACCAGTCTGACGCCGAAAAGCTACAGAAAAATTTGGAAGCTGGTACCAAAGAGGTGGAGGCGCTTAACACTGCCCTGAAAGCCGCTGAGACTGAAGCGAAGGAGAAAAAAACCGAACTGGAAAATTGCCTGGGAAATATGGTGAGGAGGGAGAGGGACACAATTATTAGGGGGAAAGAGAGAAGGGCTTAGTGGGTTACATAGAAACATCTTCTGTGCATTTTGTTCAACGTCTCCTTTTGTTCATCTTGTGCGCTTTTCACTTTCTATCTTGCCTATGATTTTATTTTAGAAAAAGATGAATGAAGAAATTGCTGCCAATGAGAAGGAAAAGAAAAATATTCAAGGTGAGACAATTTTAATGAATAAAGTCTGCAAAACATAGGTAATGAATATAGGGCTCCTGAATATAGGCCTTTGTGCAGCTGGAGTTTGGAAGAGTGATGTACCCAGAACAAATAATGTTTATGTATGAATTACTCTTTATACTGTTCATAAGTTCTATCTTGCCGAGCTTCCTTGATGTCCCGCTAATGTGACATAGCTGTGTATGTATTCTCAGTAATCAGTAGCCTCCACCTCCTACTCCACTCTACCCACCTGTCCTCATAGTGTCACTCCCATGGACCTTCTGTGTTCATCTCTTATATCCACCTGCATTAAACTTACAAATTAACAGCGTAAACTTAATAAAGCCACAAGAGATTCCTTTCCTTGGTTTTTGGTTATCAGCTCTGGTTCAACAGGTTCACTCTATAGTAAAACAATACTTTTGCATGTTTGAACAAGGAAGTTAACCTTGGTTGCTTCTGTAAATATCCAGTTGTAGCATGTAGCCCTGAACAGGGGCATGTGATAAACAAAGTAATGTATAAATTGTAACTGCATGCAATGCAATACCCCCATTTAGATCAATTTCAAAAGTTAAAGGCGACCTGGACCAAGGAGATTGATGGCCTCAAAAAGGAACTGGGGAAGAGGAGGAAAGTGTGTGACTTTGTGAAGAGTGATTCAGTCGAGGGCAAGTAAGTGACCAGTCTTGCATGGAGCACCACTGTGCATACACTGGACATACACAGGAACTTCCATGTAGTTTAAAGGTTATTTTCACCTTTGAGTATTCATAGTTACATTAACACATCTAAAACACATTAAAGTCAAGAAAGAAATACGTATTTGTCTGAAACAAGGAAGACCAAAAAAGGTCTGCTACTAGATTACATATCAACTAAAAATACTTGCCTGCAGATAATCACACTGACTGGAAACTGCTGTCATGTGGAAGGTCCATCCTTCATTCTGCTATCTGCTTGACTAGTTAGGGCTCTTTAATGACAGATTTAAAATGTTGTACATAATATCGCAGGATGCAAAAAAAGGTAAAAAAAAAATGCAATCTCAAGGGGTGTGAGAAAACACAACATATAACATCAGCCTGAAACATGTCTTGAAATCTTTTAGAATAATGAAATGTTATTTCTTAAAGGAAACTGTGTGGAGACCCTCTCCCAGCTCCCCCAAAACCAGAGGCCGCCAAACCAGCTGAGGCAGTACCTGAGGCCCCCAAACCACAACCAGAGGTTAAGAAAGACAAGTAAACCACCCACTTCTTAAAAACAGTCCAGGTAGGATTCAGAATTCATGTATGTTTTTTATGTTTGCTTTTGTTTAGCTTTTGCAAGTTTCTGCACTGTGTGTGTATTTCTGTGTATAACTTAAACCCCTCAAATCGCTGACTGCAGGCTATGTACAGTGTGTGCAATATAACCCAAACAAAGGAAAAGTAACCTTTAATGGAATGAAATTGACAGTTGATAGTGCCAATATTCAATAAGAAAATGGAAAACGGTTTAGAATATGGTACACTGAGGCAGTAGGAAGTGAGGGTAGCTACTGGTCTTTCTTTCAAAATCAAAGATAAATTCTAAAAAATGCACACACCTTTGCAATAAGTAAAAGCATTATAGCAACTGTAAAGGAATAAAATGCAATAAGGTCTTGATATGCCTTTGTCAGAGCTGAAAAGTGAGCCCACCCTCTGTGATGCCAGTCACAAAGCTCAAATGAAAATGTGATGCGCAGATACCTGACTGTCCTGTTTGGTTGTTAGTATGTTCCACTGGGCTTCTTAAGGGGAGGGAATGTTATACATCCCACTAGACTGGTTTGTCTGCGTTCACTCTCCTTCAGCTACCTGTATTTCTGCTTTCAGGCCCTGTTTGAGTGAATAAGCACAGACTATCACCTACCCACAGTCACACACACACAAACACACATGCACGCTCGTGCGTGCGCGCGCACACACACACACATGCACATGCAGGTATACACACACAAGTCTTAGCTCTTGATGTAAAGTATTTTATATGTTTATGAATGATCTCATAAAGGTTATAAAGAATCTGAGGACTTTTGTCTTGTATATTACAAATATGCCATAGGTTTTAAGACAAAGAATAGGTTGGGCTTATCGCCTATTGAAAAACATACAGGTTTGTCTGGAACTGGGTTCACTAGAAGAGAGCCAGGGGCAAAGTAAGACACAAATAAAACATTCCTCTCAACAACATGACAACATTTTAGAGCAATAATCTACATCTAAACTGAAGGAAATTGTTTTGTGTTGAAATTCCACTGTTAACTATCTTTGTTGTTGTTGAAAGTAAAATATATCAATTACTACAGCCAAAAGTCAGTCTTACAGAGGTCAAATAGTGACAACAAAAGAATAACAATTTGTTTTTACTTTCACTGTAGTCCAGAATGAGGTTCATATCTTATATATTTGGTATCATGCATTTGTTCATGTAGGACTTTACAAAGGCAATATAACATGGGTTAGAAAATACTGGTATTGGTTAAAGTATTGGTTATGTGCGATGTTCTGGGACACCATAGCTGTAAATGTGGAGTTAAGGTCTATATACTTGTAAAATTTCCACTGGCCATGACACTTCCACAACAGTGAAAAAGAATTTAACAGGTACAGGTTCATCAGGCAGCAAAAGGGAAATCTCCTGTCAGTTACTCAGCAAATTAACTTCTCTGCTCTTATATCATGCATAGCCCAACTGAATATCCAGCTCAACCAAAGACCTGCACATATTAAGAGACTTTGTGTTATTCACAAACACACTCACACTCTCCTCACATATGAACACACACCCATACACACACATGCGCACACTCATAGATATGCAAATTAAAGATTTTAAATGCAGATAATCTGTCAATCAGAAATGAAATTATGCAAGAAATCTTCCACTTCACTAAATCTTGATTAGCCCAGTGTGAGTGTCAGAGGGATTTGATGACTTCACTGTAGAGTTTAGTGCACCATAGTGGAAACTCCTGCTAAAATGAACAAACTCAACAGTGCCCCCTGGTACCTGTGTATGCATGTAACTAAATGCAGAGAGAAGCCGACTGTGATCCAGTTTTTTGACAGTGATGCATTCAGTCACAGATGAAAGGTCGAATTATCGGCAGGGACCTTTTTTGGGGACAGATTGTTTATATACAAGATATGATATTATGTATTGTTTATTTTGATTGATTTCATTGATGACATCGTTCAGCTTTGTATGGTCAGTGACAGTATATTAAGTGAAACTCAAAACTTGATTTTTGTCATCTCTCTTTTCATTTTACTTCTCTGCTGTTCTTTCCTTCTTGTCAGCAATTGGTGTTTACAGAGGGAGGTGCTGACGAGATCTTGATCAAAGACTAGACAATGTGTTTTGTTTCTTTTATTCCTGGTGGTTTTATGGATTCCATAGTTTGTATTTGAATGCCTGCTTATTCTCTGTCCCCAACTGACACAGGTATGCCTGTTTCCCTCTTCCCTTAATCTCTAGGTAAACATAGATGGATACAGACGAAGGAACACAGAGAAACATACAAGTGGATGACAATTTACAGGGGTTATTCATTTCCTTATTGTTTCCCTGCTGCATGCATTTTTTACCACTGTATCTCCTTCCTCCCCTGCCTACATTGAACAACTTTTCCCCAAAGGTTTTCTCACACATGTCAAAACCTTAGATATCATTTTTTTTTTCAAGTTTATATAGCATATAAAGAAATGTTATATTTACAGTGCCTGTATTTACAGGACATATACATATATATTTTTCCCAGGTTAAAGGATCACATTTGTTGTGTTACAGGCTGTCAACTTTGTTTATTCTCTGTATTGCATGTCTAGGTAGTACAGCTGCTATTTCTATGACTTTGATTTTTCACCAGTACTTATTGGCTGGCAAAAAGAGAGCATTACCATTGCTTTTTTTACAGTGTCATTTTAGTGTCGTTTTTCTGATTTAACTTTTCCCCCTTTATTTATTTATTTTTTGGGGTGTTGGAGGGGGAGGTATCGGTTTTTTATGGTGCAGCCTTTTTTATATACCCTCATGGATTGGAATGGAACATTGTCACTGCATACACCATTAACCTTGCCTGGGACTGAGTGTACCACTCTGGCCCTGAGGGTCCCTCTGCATGGGACATCCGAATGTGGCCCTGCTCAGCTGCATTGACCATTTGGGAGAGCTGCATCCCCTCTCTGTCACTCTCAATCATTGTAACCCACAGCGACAGCTGTTCTGTTACCCCATTCCAGTATCCAAATGTCCAATGATAAGGCTTTTTGAAATGAAATTGTAGACAAGATGACAGCCTTAAATACTGAACATAATTCAATAAAATTAATATCTTTATGCATATCTACAACTGATTAAATATATCTTGCAATTCGTAATTGAAATTCTAAATTACCTTTATTTGTGAACCTTATTTTATTTGCAACTAAATTTTCATGATGACAGTACAAAAAAGGATCCTAACTGGATCAACTTTCCCAAGTGACACAGAAAGTGCAGTCATAAGTCAATGGTGGATCATAATCATACACGTGTTGCAATAAGGTAAATGTCAGGTCTGTTGAGGAAGAACTGGATAAGTCAATGGTGGATCATAATCATACACGTGTTGCAATAAGGTACTTTCTTTACCTGCCTTTCTCTCTCTCCTTTTCTCCTCCTCCAGGTCTGTTGAGGCTTACAATTAGGGAAGAAATTAGAACTGGATGAAGGTCATTGTTTCTGCTGATGGTGTGGGGGTGTTTAGATTCAGGGAAAGAAGACAGGGGATGGTTTGTCTTTCATCATAACCAAATACAGTCATCAGTCATGTTTGTTTTTATGCTGTTATGAACTTAAAAAACAAATTTTGAATGGAAGTTCCTGTTATGCTTTAAACAAATTTTGTGGAAGTCCTGGTAATGTTACGTAAGGCCCTTTTGTACTGGAACGTAAAGAGAAAACAGTGCAATGTTTGTTTTATGCAAACCAGTATGTAAAAAGTTATTTGCATACATTACCATGATACATATTTACACTGCGCATATTTATTTTATCTCAGAAACATCATCACAGCGTAGGTGTTGTGTGTGGGGGTTACATTTTTGTATTTTTGTCAATAGAAACACTGAAATTCAAAAAATGTATATTTTAAAATTGACATGCCAAAGTAGCATGATTGTCTTACATGTGTTTCATGCAATTTAACAGAAATCAGCTGGTGTATATACACACACACACACACACACATATATATATAGTCTTCACTTACTATTCCACTATTCCAGAGTGATATATGGGCAAATTAGCAGTTCCAAGTGTGTGTGTGTATGTGTGTGTGTGTGTTTGAGGTGTGTCAATTCACTATAGTGAAGTTTGGTAATTCATGGTAATTGATGATAGTGGGTAATTGGCTGTTGGTGATGATGATGATTATTACTGTTGGCATGAGTATTGTCACTGTGTTGTTATACTGTATTTGTTATATACTGTGCTTCAAGACAGAGGATTCTTCTCACATGCACATATCAGATGTACCTACAACTGTTTTTAAGTTGTCTAACATATTTGCCATCTATAGCCCATTAAAACTATTATGAGGGTGTTTTGTGCTTAGACAGCTTCTTTAAGTTTTCATAATGTTAAATATTCATGTGATTTCTGTTCTAAAATAAAACACACAGCGATCTCAGCTAGCAGAACATAATGATATGCTTATTTCTGTGTCATAAAAAATGCCCCTTTTTGCATTAGATGAAGAAAAGCTTGCACCATCAGCTTTATCAATGTGTCATGGGTCCAAGACTAATACAGTTTATTAAAAATGCCATGTGACTGAAACCTGTCTAATACAATGCACTGTAACACAAAACAAGCAAAAATGTTATTTTTCTGTTATCAACAAAATGAGGACATTATTATTATTATCATTAATGGGTTGATTATATGAAACCCTGACCTTCACGGTCACTAGCACTGAAGATAGACTGTGCTCACTGAAATATTGGGGAACTGAACAGAAGGTTTCATTAATCCATGTTCAGTTTGCCATTGGGGGGGGGGGTTAGGGGGCATGGTGTCAGTGGGGGAGGGGCTAGCTTGTGTTGGGAAGGGTGAACTACATGTAATTAAACTAATAGTTTACATTTTACAGTAGCTTGCTGGTAGTTCAGCTACATTCATATTTGCATTCTGATTCAAGTAGTTAAATTACTTTTTTGCTATTTTTTGGGTAGTTAACTACTGTAACTACAAACAAGTGTGTGCCACAAAAGGAAAGGAATTATTTTTTATTTTTATTTTAACATTGCTTCTCAGCTGTGATTGAACCCCCTTTTTCTTTGCCCAGGCAATGCATTCATCAGGCAGGCACCACCACACACTTGACCTTTCTGAAGTGCATGTACAAAATTGGTGCAATACCCCCACCTGGACTCTAGTTTCTGGAAGGCAGATGTCTGACTGATGGACATTGCATACAAAACCAAAGCTGACATTCCTTGCACTTTTCCATGAATAGTGGGGTATATCATTTTTTTTTTTGCTTTATGTATGACCTGTGAGTCTAGGGGACACTTTTTGCAATAAACTCAATTGACTGGCATTTTTTGCTGGCATGTGACTTTTTTTGTATTATATTTTGTTATAATTTCATATTACATGTAAATTGTCAATTTGATATTTTTTTTACATTGTAGTTTGACCTACTTTTTTAAACTAGCTTCAGTTAACCAATTAGATTTCTCCCTAGGGTAGCTTTGCTGTAGTTCAGCTTCTTCCAGTGTGAAGAAATTGGTAGCTTTCTATGCTTTCAAAGTAGCTTCCCAAACACTGGGGCTAGCTCAGCTGAGGGCTTGGTAGCATGCTGGAGCACAGCCATGCTGCTCAGGGTATATGCTATGGAATAATTAAACAAAAATAAATAATATTTTACCAAATGGAAAGTGCTTCTTTTCTTCTAGAAACTCAATACATTTTTTGAATTCCTAATTTTAAGCAAAGCACCCACAAATCATTTCCCTCACAGAGAACTGCATCTCATCTTTCATTTTTATAGTTTCCTTTGCTGTGGTTTTTATATAGATGAATGTTATGTAAGGGCAGGTGTTTCCATAAGTGAATGTCAGCAGTGCAGGAGTCCACAGCAAATGCATTTGCCATCACTGAATTAAAGCACACTGGGGAATTTTTAAGAAGTCAGACAAAATGGGAACATATTATATCTACCTTAAACAGAGGTACTCAAAACACAATACAGATGCAGACACAGTAACAGCTCAATATGAGTGTCGTACACTCATGTGAGCATGTATTGGTAGCAGAATATTTTTAGGTACCTGACTCTGAGTGTGAGTTCATGGCTGAGTGAAAATCAGCCCTATTGATCAAGTAATGCAGGGGAAGAGCTGCAGGGCTCAGCGATCAATACAGCACTAATTAGAGTCCATGTGCAGAGGGATGTCCCAATACCAGCCAGGGGTATATAAACACTGTCCCACAGTGGAATATACACATATACTGACATACATGCCACTATGCTGACACACACACACACACAAATTTTCAACAACAGTTCACATTTTTATCAGAAGTACAGCATTACATTTCCAAACACTCACACAGCCTCAGCGACAGAACTTTCCCACTGACACACTAATGCAGCAACACACAGGCTAATGTGTTGTTATATGGTTGCTGTATTCTTGCATTCACACCATTATATTTTCACACCACTAAGATGCACATCACTATACTAATACACCTGCTGCTACATTAGCACAAATAATACTATAGTAATACTCTACATAAAACAATGAGTTACCCATTAGCCTAGGTAGTACACATATTCCAATACAGGAGCTATGCAGTATTTATCGAAAACTGACACATTATAATACAATACAACATTTGTAATTGATGAAAGATCTTCTCAATGAAATGCATCCATAAACATCCTGGGATATGATTATAAATATTTCAATCATAAAACTGTGTAAATCTATGCAAGATGTTACAAGAAGATATAAGGCTGCTTATGACATATTTCACATTATGTGACTATACTCAATCACTGAGGACTGCCTGGCTACCAATGGACAATTTGTGTGTGAGTATATGTGTTGTATCTGTGTGTATTGTGTGTGTGTGCATTGGTGGTTGAATGCAGTCACCTAAGATATTCTACTTTGCCAGTGTAAACATTCTTTCCATAAAACCTGTTTGGGTGTGGGTTCTCGTCAGACTTGACTTGCTGCCTCACCTTCAATTTTCATCTTCTGCGTCTTATCCTCTCTTTGCCGATCTCAATTTCTAGAAAATTTTCTCCCATTTTCCAGTTTATATTTCTTAATAGCCATTAACCTTCACTCACCTTAATGATGAATGTTCCTTTCTCCCCTCATCTGTTTCCCTCCATCCCTCCTCTCCACTGCCACCAAATCTTTCCTTCTTCCTTTCCCTTGTATTTTGCAGAGTGAAAAAGTACACATTTTATCTTACTTTCAGGGACAGGGATAGAAGGCCAGGATTCCATATTTTCCACGAGCTGTGTGATATGTTTGATATTCGGTTGTTCTCCAGCATAATCTGTCAACTAAATATCAGACATATTCCTACAGAACCTGGGCATACTCTACAATGATACTACAGCAGCATTCACAGATTACAGTGACAGAGACCACAGTTATAATTATCCCTGAACATGATTACATTTTTGAGTGCTAGACATCTTGTCTGAATAAAAACAGCAGGGTACAATATTATGTTTTACTTGATTGTATATTCAATATTTACAGCTTTTGTACCTTTTTGTGACATAACAATCAGTAATTCTCAGAAACTATACAGCGAATTCGCAAAAAGTGGTTATGTATTATTGTTTTTTTGTGCTTTGGTGCAAGAAAAACACCTATATTTTACACAGAAGAAATATTTACTGTACTTCAATAAATCTCTACATATTTTCACCACACGCAATGCTATTTCAATGTAAGTCCATTTTGTTTATAACTGAACAGAAACTTTGATTCTCACTCCAAGCTGGGTAGCCTCTATCACATAATGTGTCTCCTGAAAGCATTTAAAGTTTCTGAAGTAGTTTCATAAAGATATTTAACAACGTAAAAACACCTTTATTACCTGCTTCCACACTTCACTTATGGAATAACAAAATAAATACTGCCTTTTTCTCATGGACATGTGAATACACCCGGTGTGGGGTTCAATAACTAACCAGCACCCAGCAGCTGTATGACGAACTCCTGAGTTTTACAAAGACATACAATTTTACATACAATACCTTATTTTGTATTTGAATAGGCTACAGCATCATATGGTTGTCATCCATATACTCCTTTGCTGGATTTTGGCAGTAAAAAGCTGATAATTGTCTATGCTTACATAATTCCTAATACTTGTTATTACATAATACACTTTATGTATTATCAATTCATTTGAAGTTATTCCATTAAATAAAACTAAACCCAATGCAGAAACTTTGCCAATATGTTTTGCATAAGGATATCTGGGCTTTGCAGCAGCACAAGGAAGCGCTGTCTCCTTCAAAATAATGAGCTCGGAACCTGTTACGCATCACTGCTTATTCTGCAGCCACTCAAGAGGAGCAAGGCTAACAACAGGATGCATGTTCATGATGGATTAATTAATCTTTTTGCCTGAATGCATCTCTTTCTGTGTTATCATTTCAGAAAAAAACATATAGTACAGCTAATTGATGTCACATAAAATGAACAGCTGCAAAATACGTCAAGTGAAGAACAATGCTGTGGTTGGGGAACATATTCTTATTGATTATGAAAACTGGGAGTAAAAAAATAGAATCTTCATAATAAGTAATGTATGGCTTATTGCAATGACTCTATTAAACCAGTGGACCGGAATGGATTCATAAGAAAGTTTAAAAATTTGACCATTACGCTGAAGTGGAAACTGCACTACCTTCACTAATTCAATTGTACCCTCTGATTGATTTGAACCAAAAGAACAAGAGAAGCAGGATTTATTCTTCACCTCTGCAGCTAGGGAGTGAAGAATCAAGAGTAAATTGTGCTAAAAAATGGGTTCACTGTTTGACCCTTGAACAGGGTAGCACGATGTCTGAATGTCTTTCCAAAGTAGTATGCAGGAGTCACCAAACTTGTTAAACCAGAATAAACTATCTACAGGTATGGCAGACACAGTCATTGGGAGCCGTAAACCATCATCACAGTGCTGTAAATTACAGTAATGCATCAGATCTACAGAAATCAGAAGAAAGGTACTATATTTTACATATACATAATGCTGAGATAGGAAACAGGGTTATCTCTGCACTTAAATGACTCATGGACTAACATCAGTTAAGACACAGCAAGAACTTATTCTAAATCACTCCATTGAACACAGATATAGAGAGGAAATATGACAAATATAAAGTATTCAAGTGATCCCAGAAACAGATATCATATTCACAAACTTGACTGTGATTTAGTGTAATTCAGGTTTCTCAGCACCAGAGGGCACTGTAATCAATAGCCCTGTTAAAAAGGAAACGCATACCAAAACATTAACATGGGGGGACATTTTCATGACACAATACGAATGGGTGGAACTATCATACACTAACAGTATCTGATTGAATATCCGGGTTTTGCTGTGGAGAGCAAAATAATTTACATTGTTCAAAGAGCTCACTGACAACTCATTGCATCACCAAATATTAGTTCATGACACCTCCTTCTGCTATTACTAATCTGTAGACTTGATGTAATGTATAGTATCGCTTTTTGTGAGAGAAGAAAAATCAATCTGATCTTTTACAGGCTATATGCCAATATAGAGGTGACATCAAATGTGACTTCATATTCCACCAAACTATCATGTAACCTTTTAATCAAAATACGACATGTACCTTATAATGTTGAAAGTAGTAATGAGACAAACTAACAGCCCTCATTTAGGACAGAATCACTCAGTTGTTCAACAGCTTAATGAACCTTATTAATCAATCTATAGCTTCTTTAGTGTTGAACTCTCAGGCTATTATTAGCTAGCCGCTGACTCACTGATGTCAACAAACTGTGGCAGAACCCTTATGATGCTGGCTGTTCATAGTGATGATGAATCTGTGGAACCCTAATAAATGTGTAACTCCAAAGAACACTCGCATGAATGAAACAGACCATAAGGAAATCATCATGTAAAATGTAGTGAATAATTTGCATGTGCTAAAGGATCAGACTAATCTATTTAATTAATGAGCAAGACAAAGACAGACAGAAAGTGGGTGGGAGATAAGGGAAGAGGGGTAGAATGAGATGTTCATATAAATATCAGTTTTCGTTCATCAAGTTTTAGTTCAGGTCAAACGTTTAAAGGCTGAACCTAAGAAGACTAAAGCTAAAGAGACGGTGGTCACTGAAAGGTAAGTGAAGATTGACAGAGGTGCATGTAAATCTACGGGTAGAGGATGAGACATACTAGAAAAACAATCAAACAACATTACAAACAAAAGACGAGAGATAAGGAAATACCACTATTTTCAAAGAGGAACATTTATAAATTAGATGAATTTTGTAAGGGGGCAGAAGAGAATGGAAACAAAAGTCTATTTCACACACACAAAGTGATTACACAGACACTGTATATGTGCGTACATGTAATAGAGTATACTATAAAAAACTGATTGAGCTGTTGTGGTCTTCCAGGGACAGACAGACATGCGGAGGGTTTGGAGAGAGACACAGGAGCTTGTGGGAGCAGTGTATACATTACTTATCTTCCTGCCCTGTCTGTCAGCCTACAGCAGCGGGGAGTGCTACTTCAATGCCAAAGGTAGGACCTACCTCAAAACAAATCACTTGGTGATCTATATGTGTGTGTCCGTGTGCATGTGTGTCATATTCATGATTTTATAATTACTATTACAGCCATGGATGGTGTGTACAAATGTAAACTGTGTAAACTGCTATTCATAAGGGCATTAGCTAAATACTTATAATGTAGTGCAGTGCAGTCACCACACCTATTATGACAGCAACTGCCCTCAGGAAAATATTTTGAAACGTTATCATTGGACAGTCATGCATTTTTACTTTTTATTATATTTTATTTTCATAAAAAGTGATGATCATCAACTTTGACACACTATGTACGAGCAGCGCTTAATCTTTTGCCAGATAATTAAAGGGTGTACTTTACATCTACTTTAGTTATCTGTGTGTAAGTATTATCTGAGAGGGACAGTGCACCAATAATCAGTATATCCATGCTGTTGTTAAGAGCCAGATTTAGCTAGGCAGTTAATTCCCATCTGTGGTCCCTACAATCTGCTAAATTAAAAGGATTTTTGTGTGTTTTGCTGTTTCATGTTTTCTATGGTGAAGCAAACTGCGAATATCGGGGTGAGGTGTTTGATATGGGGGACAGCTGGATGACTAAGGACTGCTACCTCTGCACCTGCATGGGGCCATTTGGCATTGGCTGCTGTGAACAGTGAGTCTATCACAGCACACAGCCCTGAGGACCCTCACCAAGTCCTCTCTATTTATTAGCAATAGACAAACAAAGTTTAAAATACACAGCAGAAAGACATAGAAAGGAAAGTGCAATAGAGGCTAAAAACTCATACAAAAACCATGCCTTAAATTACACTTCATAGGTGAGATATTTTATCCTTATATAAAAGCTACTCAGAGATAGATAAGACAAAAGATAGATACGTTATGCAAAAAAAGACAAACAAGCAAGAAGCAAAGCATACTACTTGTACAATAATTTAAAATAAATTATATAACTACAAAAATGAAAGGATAAACAAGTAATATATAATTCCAAAGTGAAGGAGCCCTGTATTTAACTGCATATTCACTAAGAGTGTGTGGCAGTAAGGAGATAGATGCCCTTTCATTCATATCACTCTTATGATATAAGTATAAACAGTGCTGTGATTCTTCTCCTGTCAAATTCCACTGTCTCACAAGATGCTAGAGGGTCTCATTCCAAAGAAACAGACAACCCTGCATTAAATTGTGTTCATTTTGCAGACACAATGGTTTACACAACAACCTTGCCTTGCAAGTTACCATGCACCTGGCGCCAACACTACACCTCCCTGCCTCTCTAAAACCATGGCATTTCAGAGGTGCTTGTTCTCAGAACCCTCGGGTCTAAATCACAAAGAAGTTATGACCTCATGTTTGGCTCTTTTGGTCTGTCCATAATTGCATAAATTACCTATCCCTGCTTATTTCTAATACTGTACCACATGCACACACAGACCTCATGGCACAAGGGTCAAAACTGAGAATATTATCATAAGGAATCCCTGCTGTCCTTATTTCATATCTGGCCAAAAAAGATGTGTATGTAGAATTTGACGGTGGCATGGCTGAAACTATTCCATTCCAAATTTCTCTAATATGAACTTTGCTTAAAACAGATCTGGGGTTTTAAATTAACTTTGAATGAATGATTCAATATACTACTTTATTTTTTAATCATTGTGCCATGGGTTTAACACAGCATAGAGTCCTCAGTCATTCTCATGAGCTAAACACTTTCCTGTGTAACACCTATCTCGCTCTCTGTCTTTCCATCACAGGAGCTCCCAGCCAGTGGATTACCCAGAATGGTGTGAGGTGGTGAGGAGGCCAGACTCTTGCAAAATCACTGTGGTGATGCGGGCCAACCACAAGGTTCCATGTCTGTATGGAGGGTGGAGTAAAATGCGACCATGGGCCAGGGAGGATCCAGAAATCTGACAACGATCCCAAATTTGGATCACTCCCTCATGCATCTATAAATTGTCATGCATTTTGAGGCTTTATCATACACTCACACCTACACAAAAACATACAATTTGTAATAAAAAAATCACAAAAGTTTACACAACACTAAATTAGGGGTGTAAAATTCAAGTCCCCTGGCCTTCCAGAAGCTGGTTCTGATACCTCCGGTCTAAATCAAATGCTTCTGTCAAACACTGTATAACTCTATGTTTGTTCCAACTATATAGCATGTACACGCCAGATGAAAACAATTCTGTGTGTTAATTTGAATTAATCAGCATGTGTTCCATGCCAGTGTACAAATATTTCTGTTCAAGTAAACAGTGTTAACAAAGTCACACTTAAAACTGTACTGTCTTGAACTTCTAGTAACTGGAAATGTTAATACAGACTTACCATGAACAATTGTTTGTTTGATAATTTCATTCAAATATATTAATATACATGCACATCCATTCTAGATAATGCAAATTATAAGGTAGGTGCCCAACAAACATAATGTGATAAAAATACGTTTATGTCATGGTCCAGAGTGGTTTTGCTATATTTGCACCTTGTGGTATATATTCGCAAATGTTCTCTTCACGAACAGTAAGGCCTACATTTATTTTTCCGGAGATTAAACTTATACAAAAACTGGCCCTGTAGCTGTCATTATTGCTACATACAATATGTTTGATAATATTGTTAAAATAACATCCTGCAGGCTTCACAGAGGCAAACTCAACTGCACATTTTTCAACGCTTGCTGCATATTCTATGGTCCGCGATATTAAGAATGTTGGACTGACTCATTCACACAGGAAATGGAGGGGTAAACACCTTATTTGAAAATTGTTAATTAGTATATATATTCAATTCCTTTAAAAATTGCTTTCAATTTCATTTAACACTGTCCTTCTGAGGAGTATTTTATTTAGCTATTTTCATTTTGTCTATTGTTTTCAAAACCATGTTGTACCTTCGAAACGTCGCCCCGACTTCTGCATTCGACTTTTATTCTCCATGGCATGACAGTCTTCCGATGTTACCGTATAGTGTTGTACACTGTGGTCTATACAAACTGTAGACGTATGTTCTTGTCTGTCACCAGATCATTTGAGTTTGAGAATATGTACAAACGTTGAAAAGATTGAATTAAATATGTAATAACGATTAAGTAAATTTTAAATTATCTTCACCTTGCATATTAAATATAATTAGTCGAACACATTTCATTAGACAGTATGTTGGCCACATTATGTGTTTTACGGTAACAACAATGTCTGTTCATGGTGTGATTCAGTCATTTGCCACTGTCGCAATGTAACGAATTTTATGTACCAGGTAGCGCATGCTATAGCGAAGTTCGCAGAGTGTGTATGTCAACGATGTTGACAACCAACCCGAAGCTTATACTTGTTTTCAGTGGGAAGCGAAAATCCGGGAAAGATTACGTTACAGACCTGATTCACAAGAGGTAAGTCAGAAACACAAGACCTAGACCTGATAGGATGTAGTAGCAAGCGAATAACTTGTTAGCTAGCTGTCATAGTAGCACTGGTAAATAAAAATAAATTGCTCCTTAAAATGTTCTTTGCATATATTCGTCAGACTTGGCCCTGAAGTTTGTTGTATCCTGCGGCTATCTGCCCCACTCAAAGAACAATATGCTCGGGTGAGTTGTCGTGCAGCTAACGTATTAATAGGCTAAATATCGCCGATTTCAGTAGACCTAGTCATTTCTCTCAAAATGTGAATTAATATTATCGGCTGCAAGTTTAACAAACAGAGCTATTTAATTAACAGTAAATATTTGCAAATAAACGCATTGATGTTTTCACCGGAACCCAGTCCAGCTGGTGTCTTCCTAAGAACTCTCACTAAACGTCCCTGATCACATTTTGAGTTCTAGATCATAGCACTGTATGTCAGTTAGCGTGCTGTCACTAACGTTAGTTTAATATTGTAGAGGTATCTATTTCTGCCATGATTGCCTTTGCTTTAATCGTCCAGGAGCGGGGACTGGACTTCAAAGAATTACTGGGGTCGGGTCAGTATAAGGAGCAATACCGTGCTGACATGATTGCATGGGGGGAGAGACGGAGAAAACAGGACCCGGGATTTTTCTGTCGTCTTGCACAGAGGAGCGCCACACAACCTGTCTGGGTGAGGAACAAGAAGACATTTTAGATTATTTATATTGAATCGAACCAGTGTCTTTCTATTTCGGTGAGTTGAGTTTTGGTCTTCTCTTTAATGTCTCTTCCGGTTCAGATTGTGAGTGACGCCCGGCGCCTCTCAGACCTACAATGGTTTTGGACGGAGTATCCAAATCAGACACGTTGCATTAGAGTTGAAGCTTCAGAACATACAAGGCGACAAAGGGGTTGGGAATTCACGTCAGGTATGCAGCTCATAATGTATAAAGCCACAACGGCATGAACAATTAGCACGGATTTAGTTAGCAGATTATATGTAAACACTGAAATCAATCTTATTGTTTCATATCTGAATCCATGTCTAGTCCAGCTGCTCCAGCTCACCAATTATTCCTTTCTTATTCCAAGCCATTAGTTTACTATATTATATAGCAACTTCAAAAAAGAAAATACTTACGAAAAACTGTTGTAGGGTATGGAAAGTTGAGGTGACACTTTAATGCATGTGTAAATAAATCCACCTCTTAGCACTGACCCTAAATTTATATATATTTTTTGGATAATTTTCAGGTTTATTCCCAGTGACTCTATTCAGTCACGCAAACATTTCACATATTGCAATTCTGGGACATGAATCAGACCTCAATCAAATATTTGAAAGCTTTGCAAATAAACAAAGGTATTTACATACAGAATACACACCTGCAGATACATAAGAATTTAGCAATATGGAAAAACACAACACAATTACATATACTTTAGCTCTAATTTTTGGATAAAATGGGCTGCGAATTGGCTGGAGTCTGCCCCCAAGTTGTGTAATATTTAACATGCTCTTACTCTACAGGGATAGATGATGCAGAGTCTGAATGTGGGCTTGACCAAGGAGTAGATTTTGACTGGATAATCCGCAATGACAAAGATGCCCCTCCACTGGAAGAGCAGTTGCACCTGCTTTTCTCTCTGGCAGAGGAGAAAGCAGGCACAGAAACCAGCTGAGAGTGGCTGCCATTCAAACCTAACAATTAACTTTTGTACAACGTAACACTTCACTATGAATGTATGCGGTATAAGCCCAAAAGCACATAAAACTGCATACTTGCTACCATTAGTATAACCAGACTGCAATGAGTTACATACTTCCATGCTGCAGTGTGTTATGCCAAAAACCAGATGTCACCATTTCTCTTCAAGTCTGGTCCCCCCCACCTATTCCACTAACATTTTTCATTGCCATAAGTTAGCTGTTAAGGAGCCTTAGGCAGAAGTCTGCTGTAAAGCGTAGTGAGAAACGTTTTGTGAAATGTGCTGTTCAAAGTCAATGTAATCTGATCTTACAGATGACCTTTAGGACATTATCTTGGAGTGCAAACTATCTTAACCACTAGACAGAGTATATATTGATGCGTTACCTGAGCTCTCTTCAGTGCTTTACTGTCTGAAACCAGGTCCATGGGAAACAGTACTGAAAATTTTGACAGCAATGGGCCTCAGGGCCGAGTAAAGCCATGGCTGACATTTTCCTATTGCACCTTTAATGAGGTTGTATGGCCCAATGTTGGAACTACTAACATTTCAGACTGACCAAGATGCAAGAATGTAGTGATGGTGGTTGCAATCAGACAAAATAAAATGACCTCAGTTTGGAATGTCAATAAGAATCTTGGTCCTTTATTTAAAAATCATTTGTCCATATTTTTCATAATCATGATTATAACAATGAAACATTGACTGTAACAAAAATGTTTACATCTTTAGCTCTGGTGAGATTCCAGTTTAAAATGTCTTAAATGTTAACTTTAAGGTTTTGCAGCTTGCTTTCAGAACTGTTACACTGATAAGACGTGTGCACAATACCCTTTTTCTCTATTCTCCCTTCTTTCTATTGGCCCCTCTTTTTTGGCAGTGTTTTTTTTTTTTTTTAGTTTTTATTTTATTTACTAACCACTCCTCCCTTCCTTTCCCTGCAGTCATCTCAAAAATATTGAGGGAGGACAAAGGCGGAGAAAGGCTTATACAATTTCCCTATTTAATCCCTAAAATATTGGATGCATTGATCATTGGGCTGTTTTGATCTCACTCTATTACCCCTCTTTCCTTTTGCCCAAAGTTTGGGAGGGGATATTTAAAATAAAACCGTTCTGTTCAGTGTTAGTACAGTATTTTGAGACAATGGCCCTTTTTGGAATTATGGTTTAAAGTAAAAAATATAAGCTTCATGCAGTTAAACTGAAGATGCATCCCCCTTGTAAGACAGATAAGTGTTCCCCCTGCATCTCTAGAACAACCTAACATACACAACTAAACAAAGGTAACACAGTTATGGTCCCAAACTGTTGGCACAGTAATGTACATGTAGCTGTAATAGAAATAGTGCTTAAGTAGAGGGGATCAGGGGTACAGGGGCTAATGGCTGGGCTACAGGGATAGGAACAAAAAGCATTTGGGGTGCAGGGGTAGTGTAGGACAGGAACACAGATGTGTTGAATATCATGATCCAGTATGATCCCAGTCCCATATTTTCGTGGAGATGACCAGAATGTTTTGTTAGTGAGAGCTTTCCCCCTCCTCCAAATCCTTCACCCTGCCCATAGTTCCACAAGAAATCCAAACTAGAACTCAAGTCAATGTGAAGCAATCTTTAGAAAAGAACAATAGTCCCATAGTGATTTCAGTGCACACAGTGGCCTGAAAACATGTGATGGTCTGAAGAACCTGGTGATTTAGTTTAAGTTAGGTGGGAGTGCATACATAGCTGTAGTAGTTAGGAGGGCCAGGGGTGAACATGAAATTGGTTTGAGGTTTGTGAAGAGGACAGAGGTATGGAATGGGTGTCAAGGACTGGAGTGGATTCAGTGCGCTCTTCACTACAAAAAAAAAAACAAACAAAAAAGACTATCCCTAGCCTCTTCCTACCCATACACACTCACCCAGCAGAGACAGGGGGACAGAGGTGGAGGATAGAGGGTGTGAAGGGACAGGAGAGAAGGCAAGGGAGTGGTAAGACAGGGGAGAGGCAGGCCCCAACATTGGGTTGCTCAGAAGCTGTTGAGGTCTTCCAAGGTCTGGTCCAGGGTAGCATGAATCTTGATATTCTCCTCCTTGGCAAGAGCCAGCCTCTCTGGAAGAGACAGACAGCAAGTGAAACCAAAGCTGGACCAAGGGAATGTGAATGGCTAGAGTCTGATACAAAAATGCTGAATTGCAAAACCATTATCCTCCAACCTAGCCATTGGGGAAGTCTCGCTCAGCCAGCCTCAAGTTGTGCCAATACCCAGAATACAGCATAATTTATGATTCACCTGCTTGAAAAAGTAAACAGGTTTTAAAATAAACCTGCTTTGGAATCATGTACGTTCCTCAAAATTCTTGAACAAACTGGGGGACGTGTGTAATCCACTCGTGCACAGGATAGTTATGGATGGCCAGGGGGGGGAATAAATAATGACCCCACCACCAGCTAACAAATCACTTGGATTTTTGCCACATCACAAGCTGTCAACGGCATACATTAGGAAACATGCTTTCAAATACCACACACTGGAAGTACTGTTCTGAAACGACATCAGTATTTCCAACACTTCTAGTGCAATCAGAAAATGATCGTTTGTCTCAAATGTGGTGCGGATTCCCATGAAAACAATTAAAATGATGGATTTCAGTATCAATTCAGTTCAACTTGCTCTCAAGGAAACCTCGTTCGACTGATTTAGACAAAACACATGATCAACAGTGTTTGACAGCAGATTTTCTGTTCTGAGAAATCACTGTTGCGGCATTGACATGAATTATGTGAAAGTGCATTTACCTGACAGAAAACATCCACATATTAAAACTCATGCATTCCTTACATTAGCTTACGCCTTTTCTCAAAGGATTGAGATATATACCATACATCTCAAAACCCAGTCTGTGCATGAGAAATGAAAAGTAAATGGATGACTGTCAACAATGGGTTAAATTTTGTCAGTACAAACCCCTTGTTTAAGATTATTAAACTGAAATGCTACATAATTTCCTTGTACAGATTTGTTTAATCATGCTATCAAGGTTAAATTCATATTACAGTAGTCTGGAGTGTGACTGCTGTGATCACCTGTTTCATTCTACCTGTGTGAATTCTACAACACATGGTTTTAAATACAAATCAGCAAATACAGGGTACTACACCATGTATACCATTGTGGTTTGAATTGGACCATAAAAACAGACCCTAGCATGGCTCTCCATGTAAAAGCTAGGCTTTTCAGCAAAGAAAGTCAAAGCTTTCTTCCATTCCAACCCATATGTTTTATATTCCTAAATGATTTAACATTACAAGTTCTTAGCATTTTGCGACAAATTTATGAGTTTTCTGGTCATTCTTATCGACAGCTGCTACCACAAATGTCTGCTGCAGAGACTGGATGAATCACAAAATTCTGGAGATTATGAGATGTGCACTCAGGTCACAGTGGGCAAATCTACCCAAAAATGGGTGGATTTGCCCATCCCAGAGTGGAATATAGCCAAGCTGTAAATGGTAGCGCAAATCATTGTGATCTCCCCAGCACGACAGATTCTGCAATTTTAAACACTGGATGCATATCCAAAATACAACAGCTGCGAAATAGGTTCATGTGGTAATGATGCATGACGCAATTCTTCACTGTAAGGCAAATATGTGAGACTGGGTTCGGATCTCACAATCACTGGGGCAGCAGGTTGAGCAGCAGCTGTGCAATGTAGACCATGACATTGTCAACAGTGAAATAAAACTACTTGCTCTACAATCATCCAAGATGTTAAGGATTTATGGAAGAAATATTTGGCTAAACTGCACACCCTTAGTGGCTCACAGGGTAAGACGTTTGCCTGGGAACTAGCTTGAATACTCTGGCCATATGTCCGCATTTGGCGAGGCAACAATTGGCCCAACCTTTTTGGGGATGAGAGGGTTACAGGTTAAGATAAATTATTCTCACTCTCTAGTGGACACTCTTGGTCAGGCCAGATGCCTGTAGAAGCACAAATGATGTATGTTGGCCACTGACTTTGCGATCCTGATGACATAAGAAGTGTGCAATTAGACCAGCTGCAGTGTGGAAAGAAGTAACATTTTTGTCACTTCAAACAGATGTCAAGCCTAAAGGATGGCTGCTGCAGTGAGTCAACTAGCTCAGTTGGGGGAGCTGCGCACCCTCTAATTTGTTAATTTTAACTAAGAGTTCCGCTGTTTTTTTATTTTAAAGATACTGCATATAGTTAGTGATTTAACAGTTTTTGTAGGGCATGCAATACATTTCCTGTTCACCCAAGTTTTGAGGTTGACAGGATGTGGGTAAGCATGACATGCTTTAATACTGGCCCAGTTATACTGCCGAACACTGATGTTCTTAAGGGTGAGAGAGAACTGGGATATATGTGCATTACGTGAAACCTGCTGGGAAACAGATGCTCTCATTTGTCCAAACACGGAAAAAAAAAATGTGGCTTTTGGTGTCTGAAATGTCCCATATGACTGAAAAACTGACTGATGGCGGAGCTACAAGCCACAAAATGACAGAACTGGGAAAAACCGGTTTCCTGAAAATACACGGTCTGAATATTTATTCATGTGCAAACTGAAGAACTTGACTCATGAAATCTAATGGCCCTTTAGAAAAGTCAAACTAACTTTACTTCAGTTGCATTTAGAACCATACATTCCTTTCATAACTTTTGTGCCAGTTGTGCAAGTTTCTTCCTGTAGTTTGATATTGGCCATCTTACCTATAATAATTTTTGGTGTTATCAAATTATTCAAGGTTGTTCATCTGTTAAAACAAACAGATGATGTCCTAAACCAAACTGAGATCAATATTCTTCCACCCGACTCTACTTAGAACCAAAGTTGCAATGTCTACTTCTGTTCCAGCAAACACAAACAAATCAACTACTGTATCTTTGCCCCATCTAAATTGAGTTGCTGAAATTTAGGCTTTGAAAAGAGACTCTTAATTCTTCCACCAACTTTCTCAACTAATTTTTTCTATTTTATAAACTTCAGATGTGACACTAATCATATTATTTAACCAATAAAACTCAAAAGCAATTCTGTACGCAAACCTACATTTTCCCTAGCTGGACAGCGTACCTCACTAAAGAGCGATTGCTATTGATGATAAAAATGGACTTGCCTAACATTTCTCCCTGGTGAAACTGAACTATGGCCTTGCTTATGTGGATTTTTGGCTAGCTAGTAATAACATGACTGAGACTCAAACCTCCAGCCACAAGCTTCATAGCAGCCTCATTAACATGTGCTTTCACTCCATGCACCACTCAAATGCCCAAAATGAAAGGATATTCCTGGTGCATGTGCCTGTGTTGATGTAAGACAGCAACAATCCATTTCCCATGGCCTTGGAAATAGCAAGATGAATACATAACTGGATTAACTCATAATTGACAGTGGTCTTTAACAGGGTCAGGGTTTAATCTCAAGTTGTGCCTTATTGTAAGTGAAATTGAGGCCAATTTGGGAAAACCAGACAAGATATCTAAATGATGTGAATTTGTTTTGGTGCCAAGCAGGTGCATGTGTTAACTACTGCCTTTGAAATGACAGTACCACTCTCTCTGGAGGTCTCTGTGTTTCAAATATCTTCACTGATACCACCAATGTGCATCATTCAGCAGGGTCAGGAAGGTGCACATGTGTACCTGACCAACCCAGTGAGTCAGTGTGGAGTGTGCCTGTGATTTCATGCAAATGTGCAGGACATCTTCATTCCTCAAACATGTATGCACAGCTGTTTGCATGTGGAAGTCACACATGAGTGCTGTGATTTATCTAAATACACCCATGCTTTCCTAAACAGGACACTCCACATTGATAGGAGTAAGCAACATTTATATTTAAGGGAGCCACTAAATTAATCTTATTGAGATGCAGCAACTGGCAGCAGTAGCAAACTGCTTCTATTTTTTATGCCATCCATCTGTGTCTCTGCTTAAGTGTATGTGGGCTACTTTAATTGCACAAACATGAAGCTTCTAAGCTGATGCAGGTGAATGAATTACATGATCCATGCTCAAATGCAAAGTGGCAACAAGGGCAGAAACCAGACAGTGAAGACAGTGACAGCAAAGTTTTTTTTTTTTTTTTTTCTTCCCTTCAACAGACTGTACAGAGAATGTACCACAAGAACAGTGTAGACAGTGAAGATTGATAGCAGTGCAATACACAGAACAATCCAGACATGAGGAGCAAAGACAATGCAGTAACCCAGAAGCACAGCCAACTGACTGATGCTGGACCATGGGGGAGAGAGCAAGGGAGACACCAGGAGTGACACAGAGTGGAAAAAGAGCACATAGTGCACAGAAAGGATAGTCAAGAGAGAAATATCAGACACAAGAAAGGAGAATCAGTGTTAGGGAATGAATTGTAGGCAGAGTCAGGAAAAAGGGAGGGGAGGGAGAGAGTGAAAGACAGAGAGAAAGAGACGACACAGCCAAAATGGAAGTTCATGTGGACCAATATTTGCAAGCCCACAGCCAGTCAGAGTGCACATAGGCTTCACGATACAAAGAGTCCCACTGTTATCTGAAATAGAGAAGGCGGAGCGATACGCTTTTAACATGGCTGCTCAACTCATCAAATAATAACATACGTTATTATTATTGGGGGTAAGGGGAGATAAAACACAGCAGATCTCAGTCCATGCACTAATGTCTGAATGGCAAAACACACTTACTGGCCCATGCAGAGTTTTAAGTCTTTCACAATATTTACAAGGTAGCCTGTGCAACAAACCTTTCCAAAGGATCCCAAAAAAATGGAACACCATGCCATTAAATATTAAACCAGACAGAAAATAAGTTCAGAATCCCAGTATGCCTGGATTAATGTAGGCACTGATATTTTCCTCCAACTTACATCCCACACATAAATATTCCATGTGCTTCAACTTGCACCCTATAAAGCTGTGTGGCTGAGAGTGCATAGACGTGCTATCTGTCTGAATGTACAATACTGTCCCTCTCTATGCAGCTAGTTACAGACCTAAATATAAGTGTGTTTATATGTATTGTGTCATTACCATGGTTACAGCAAGCGGCAGTTACTTTAGAGAAGTGAGCTTCAGACAAAAGAGGAAGCTCAAGCTTGCCTGGCAATATCAGATTTGTTAAATGTGTCCTGCTCTAGATCTGTTTGTGTGTGCCATGTATAGAAATCTCAATATCTACAAGAGTGGTAGAGAAGCTCCACATGGCATTTAGTCCAGTGGTAGGCAAGGGGGTACATATAACTTTGTCTATCCAAATAAGTCCAACCCTGAACAGTACCTTATGCAACTTCTTTTTTACATATGAGGAAAGGGGAGATGTAAGCATACAAACACTGATACTAAACAAATGAGCTCTGCAAATATACAACCAGTAAACAAATGTCTGACCAAAATGTACCAACAAAATTGTGTCTGGTATCATGTTAGTGCACTCATGTCACCAAGACCACTCCTATTCAGCACACATCACATGCAAGCAACACATCTAGTCAAAAGTCAAGTTACATGGAAGTCATGTCATTGAGGGCATGGTCCAGTTCCTCACTAATGGCCTTGTACTTCAGTTTCTGGGCATACAGCTCATCTGTGGGCGTGCAGGAGGGACAATGAGAGAGAGGTGAAGTGAGCCAAAAAACATGAGGAAAGAAAGATGGGGAGAGGATACAAAACCAAAAAAGACCCAAAAAAAGAGAATGTGAGAGGGAAGGTATTTTAGAGAGAACATGATTAGGGAGGGTGGCAGGGTAGGGGAGAGAATGACCTACCCTCCAGATCGTCGATAGTCTTCTCCAGCTTTGCCACTGACCGCTCAGCAAACTCAGCACGGGTTTCAGCCTAGGGGAAATTGAGTCATATGTCATCACTGGGCTCTACAGTACACACTCTATGACAAAGCTTCAAGATGGATGTTGCCTTCTATGGCCATGAGTTACTCAATTTTACCAGTTTTATGGGTGGATTTGATTGGCTCAGGCCAGGGATTCTTTAATTGTAAGAGGGGACAGGACTGGGGGCAGGTTTTGTTCTATCCTCAGTAAGCTAACACAACCTGTTTAAACTAATCAGGGTCTTCAATCAAGAACTTGAAGTAAGGTGTGTCAATGATGAGCTAAAGCCTGCAAACACACTGGCCTTGGGTACGGTTTGAGAATTTTAGTGAGACTGGTGGTTTACCATTGGACATATCAGATTGAGAGACTAGCCAGGTTCATAGCCTCAGTCAGTTCCCTTCCAATTACCCCTCCCCCAAATTTTAAAATCAATGTGAATGACTGATTAAAGGCGACTTGCATCCACAGGGTGAAATGAGAGAACGGACACTCACCTCTTTGAGCTTATCAGTCAGGATTTTGATCTCCTCTTCATATTTGTCTTCTTTCTGAGAGTACTGTGATGAGAAAGAAAAAATAAAGAGCATGGCAATCAGAGAACCCCTTGTTTAAAATCACTCAGATCAGACCCTGGGGAGAAGCCAAATCTGCCGCAGCCATGAAGACAAGAGAAAATTTGAATTTCAGATGTATATATAGACTGATACATATACACACGAGATGGAGATACAGATACAGTCTAAAAAAAGAGAAGTAGAAGGGAGGAGAGTAAAGAGCAACACTGGCTAGTTGGTGACCCAATATTCGAACTGATTATTCAATGGAAGCCTTTCACAGGAGCTACAGCCTAGCCTGGTGCCCAACCAGACCCTGACAGAGTAGTCCTAATGACTTGTCCCATTTCCTTTTTCAATGTTGAGACCCAACGTTTTGAGTATTTATGTGCTCATATTTCATGACATCCTTGACACAAAAATAATATCAAAAGTGGATTGCGGGGATGAGGAGGAACAAAAAACCAGCTTTTTGAGGGGAGACTCCTGTAGTTCCTCTCTCATTACCGTCTTTTCTGGTTTGGAAAGAGAGAGAAAAAGGAGAAGCAGCTCATCACCTGAAAGGCGGTCTTTTGGCATGCACATTTACAGTGCCTGACACTAGATCTCCTTTTCAACTGCCGTTACAGAGTGGCCCATTTTCTGTCTTTTCAAAGTGTCTTTCCTTACCAGTGTCTCAGACACTGCACCTGTGATTTAATGTATTCACATCTCATCAGGCACCTTAGAGGCACAGTGAAGGTTTTAAAAGCAACAATGACTCCAAGAGCTCAATTAGCATGAATATCTCAGCTGGAGGAAAGGGTTGGGTTGTGGCTCTCTTTCAGTGACCAAACACTTCCTTTACAACAATAAACACTAATGACAAGAGGGCAAAAAGTGGAGCACTAGACAGCCCAGAACACAGCCAATTCTGAAGATTAATTTTCACACCATTCAGTACATGCCCGGTGTGTGCCAACTGAAATGTGGTTATACCCTGAACAGAAACCAACATAAATGTTCCACCATGCACGCATGCATTCTCTCCCAGTAAGTGTGATTTGTTATTCCTACAGAAATTTCTTACGATCTGTGCCAAGAGAGCCAGAAACACCGGCACTGCGTCATTCAGAGATCTGCATTTACATGGGAGAGAAAGGCAGCGGAAGGCGGCTGAAACGGTCCTTTCTCCGTGTGTCTGAGTGGCAGCGTTGTTGGAAGGCGGTGTCGTCACCCCACGGGTGTGGGCCAGCATTCGTGCAGCTGCACATGCTGAGGGTGTGGCCGTGTGGGGCCAGCTGCGTCTGCCAAGCCCCCACTGTGCACTGGCCTGGAAGAACACCCCACACCCTAGGCCTGTCACCACACCGGCCGCGTACGAACAGGGCCTGACATCCAGCCCTGACGAGCAAAAATGGTGTTTGATAAACAGGTTGGACTGGAGTTCTCCTAGCCCATTTTCCCCTCCTCTTACTGCTGTAGCATTACATCAATGAGGAGTTGCTCTTTTTGAAATCCATAGTCTTCCCCAAGGGATGTGATTGTGACCTCCATATGTCTCCCAACTTTAGTCTTCTGAATTCAAGGCGTGTGGGAAGACCTGGACCAGACCATTAAAGTTTTTCATGATTCTGTTCCATAAAGACCCGCTGCTGACAAAGTTCCCGGAATACAGGAATAGGTTGAAAAAATCTGTCAATACTTTAAAGTACATCAGTCAATTAATATCTAAAGAACACACAACCTTCAGACTGATCAGTATGATCCAGGAAAATGACCAGCATAGATGGGGAAATAGGCGTATTGTCACTTTCATCATTGCCTCCTCTAAGTATTGGGTGTACAACAGAGTGATTGCTGCTCAACCAGCTAAGTTTAATTTACAGATAGCATTTTACAGTCTCACACTGAATTAACAAGTATGAGAAAAAAAGTGCAAACTTGAGAGCTTAATTTTCTCTATTGCTGAGGAGTCAAAGACTGTGTAAAGCTGTGCCTCTCCTAACATTCAAATTGTATGACACATTACTAAATGGCTACAACAATGGTAAAAGCAACCAAGGCCCCTGGGCTACTCCCACTAAGGCTCCAGTGTGGCTGTGCTCAGGATTATTATGTCAGAGGGAAAAGGGGTGTCAAAGTTGCGATGGTTTTTGACTCCAGTTTTGTTTCAAGGCAATTTTTCCACGTTGACTGACCTATCAATAGCAGTCAGGCTGTTTGTTTCAAACAGATCTCAACACGTGCAGAGAGGAATGCGCTAACAAGAGACACAAACTGGTTCTGGTGCAGGTTTTGAATGAGCATTGAATGAGTTTTATGGCAGTCCCAATTGAGAACAAAGATGAGAAGGTCAAAACACATGACAGGCCAAGTCTATATTCTTCTCCACAGAAGCACTCTGGCCACATCCACACATTTTATATTATGGTCTAATGTAATTAGATAATGACTGGTAATGTGGCTCTTATTCATCTTTAGGGTCACACACTTCAATTACTATATTTCACATGATGGACAAATGTTACATTCTAAAGATTACCAGTTCATCGGCAAGCAGACTGGAATATGGGACATAAATGGAAACTAGTTAAGAGTAAGTTCCGCACTGATGTAAGGAAGTATTATTTTACACAAAGAGTTATCAATACATGGAATAGGTTGCCAGGTCATGTTGTTGAGGCAGAGACCCTTGCTGTGTTCGAGTCCAGACCTGATGCAGTTTTGGATACTCTTTAAATTCAATTTAATATCGATTACTGAGCTAAAGGTAACTTCTAAATTTCAAACATATTGGACATCAAACAAATTAAGTACAGAAGAAGGTGGACAGAAAGATGGAAAGGAAGCAAGACACAAACCATACTCTACAACCACAGAAAATATCTGGTACTCTGCTTATTCAAGAGTCTCATTAAAACACAGCACAGAGATAAGTTGAACTTCTGTTTAAATATTTTGTGTACTGGAGAGAGACAGAAATCCTTCACTTAACGTAATCCTTCATATAAGAAAGACTGAGGGTTAATTACTTCCTCTGACATCCTCAGCAGCTAATTTTACATGGGATGATTTATCCAATGATAAATTGAAAGCTTGCCACCATATCATTAAATCTTAAAACTGCAATATTGTGGCATATGTATCATATGTAAACAGGACAGGTGATGTCAATGAAGGCAGCTTCAAGTCACACTCTCCATTAATATTTGTAGTATTGAGTATAGAAGACGAATGGCCTTCCAGATTAGTCTATGAGGACAGTGCACGCCCTGCTATTCACCTATAGATTCGAACAGAGTGGAGTGAAACCTGTCAAGGATGATGGCTGTAGCTCTCCAGGACTGGAACGGATAATGTCTCAGGTGTAGCCCCTGAGGAAGCATGCACACTTTCACACACACACACTCACATACACACTCACATGTGCACAGGCAGACAGTAAGCTCCTTTCTCCTTCCTACCTTCTCAGCTTGGGCCTCCAGGGATTTTAAGTTATTGGTGACATTTTTCAGCTCCTCCTCCAATTCGGCACATTTGCTGCAGTTTAAATTTTTGTTTGGTTTTGGTTTTTGGCATGGAAAGGGGTGGTGGGGGGTGGGGGAGGAGAGAGATGGAACAGAGCAAGTGTGATAGTGAAAGAATAATGGCAGAGAGAGGTGGAGTGAAAGAGCCAGAGAATGGGTGAGTGTCAACAGAAAGGTCAGTGAAGTATGATTGAAAGGGAGAGGAAAGGGCAGAGAGAGGAAGACAGACAAGAGGAAAGCAAGATTGAATGGTGACCAAGAGAAGGGTGGACGGAGAGTTTTGGGGGAGGGGTGGGGGGAGAAATCAGAGACAAAAGAGACGGGAGAGATTTACAACGAGAAAAAACAGGAGAGAAAGGCATGAATTTAACCCCTGTTGACCACTAAAGAATACGAACATGCTATATGGAACTCTTAATACTTATAATGTATACTACTATTAGCCATCTCAAATGAATGAAAAACAAAATCAAGTACTTGCAATACATGTAACCTGAACTGCATTTAATTCCTCAATATAGTTTGTATTTTTTGTGGAACAGATGACCATGACCCAAATGGTTTATGATGATTTGAGCTACAGCTAAGATTACAGAACAGGAGCAGACAGGGGTAGGAACAGAGCTTGAATATGGAGAACAGGCACGCATGGAGCAAACCTGGGAAATACATTTTAAAATGAGAATTACATATGAAGATGAGAACAGGATGCTGGGAAGAACTCTGGATAAATGTGATGTTGCAGATCCAGCTTGCACAAATGTGTTATGCAGTAAATACGCAACTGTGCATTTCTGATATTAACCCAGAAGATGCAGGAGTTAACTCATGCAAGAGGTATACAGTTTCAATGAACCAGAGTGAGAGAAGCAGAGGAAAGAGGGAGGGAGAAAGAAAGACCCATAAGAGGAGAAGCAGCAGACGCAGCAGCAGTAGTACTTTGAAAGCGAGGCAGCCAAGTTTCTGGGGGTGCTTTAGGTTTTCTAACTAAAAATCCTAAAATTTTTAAAGAGGGATAAGGCAAGCAGAACGTGGGGGGTTCAGTTCCAGCTCGGCTAGTTGTAATGCCCATGTCAATCCAGGTGTCTGCACAGCTCTCAACTGACATGCACACTCACACACTCACACATAAGCACTCCCTGTCAAAGTGTGGGGGGGGGGGCAAGTGGCTTGTAAGGACATTTTCATGAGCGGTCCTTTTTCAAACTCCACTTGACTCCATCCCTACTGGACACAGAGGAGTAACGCTCCCCTCTGGGCTCATACCACTCTCCCTTAACTGCATGTTTTACATGTGTACCCACATGTTCCTTGGTGTTACATGGGCCTCCTCTACTCCTTCCCAATTCTCTTAGTAGCTATTACAGCAGGGAGAATGGGGAAAACAATCACCATGGAGAGTCCAAGTCGAGACACGCACTCACTGGCGTAACCCGTGAGAAAGGAACAGGGTTGGGAGGTGGTACCTTGTCCTCTGAGGCCTGCAGAGTCTTCAGGGATTGGTCGAAACCCCTCAGCTGTTCCTCCAACATCCGGGCTTTGCTGTTAGTTGAGGGTGGGGGGGAGCACATGACACAGAAGCGCATGCAGAGAGGAATGGGGAAGAGGGACCATGTATGATATTTAGGTGAAACCATAAAAAAATAAATAAATAAAACACATGCAAAGACATGGGTCAGGCAGAGGGGGAGGACAGATTTTAAACACAGTTATGACATGGCATTCCCACTTTTATGCTGTCTTTCCTTGGCTGCAAACAGTATTAAAACATAATTACATATAAATTTCCTTGACTTTTTGTCCTGTATCACAGCCTTTGTTGGGCTTTTTAAACTGCCAAACAACATGGATTCAAACAATATGTTCCCTTCAAAACAAGCAGGAAGACAGATGTGGGACATTATTTGCACCAAGGGCAAATGTAGGTTATACACAGTTGAGAGTTTAAACAATACCATCATCATGTAACAATCCCTTACAACATCTGACAATTATGCAATTTCAATATTTACTGCAGGTTTCTGATTAACCTGTGACAGCCTACGCTGCAGGACACACTACCATAGAAGTGGGCTTGCGCAAGTTTCGACATGTCAGGAATGTGAGAGGTACATGCAAACAGGCAAAGCAGCCCCTTGCCCTGTCCCTGCCCAGCCCTGACCACACACTGCCATGTGGACGAGTCCGCTGCAGCCCCTACACTCTATGGTGCTGTAGGAGACGGACTGCGTTATCACTGCAAAGCTCTGTGGTCTTGGATGTTGGGGTAGGTGTGGTTCTAAACCCTGGTCTTGGTGGGCCACATTGTGTGGAGGTCTCCATTGTCATTCAGCCGTTCACAGATAAATCAAAGAATTTAACTGTACAGCTAGTACTTGCTTGCTTGGATTTAACACAGCTGCTAATTTAGGCAAAAATTATAAAAATAAAAAAAAAATCCCTGCAGACCCTGTAGCCCACAAGGACCAGGGCTGAAAACCACTGCTGTAAAATCTCGCTAATAAGGGTGGATATGCACACGTGCACATCACTGCATTCTCCAAGTGTCAGTAGCTGTTGGCCAAGTATCCACTTGACCACAACCGTGCTCACATGCGTGCAAGAATGTGTAAATTTGCGTGAGGCAATTAGACTTCCCCACTCCTAATCACACAGACGCAATGACAGCACTGTGTTTGCGAATAAGCCTTCATGTCCTTTCTGGTTGCAGCTCACCACATGTAGCAAATGCTAAGCAAGCCAACTTAAACCTACAATACATATGCAATTGGCTCCAGCATGGTTGGACGTGTGTGTGTGCACGCGTGTGTATGTAGGGCATATCAGAATGTGCTCTGAGCATGTGCGTCTCTCTGTAGCCTTGTGATTATACAGCAGGAGCACAGAGCACAGCAGTGAGTGGGTGTACACGAGAGCGCGACTCACGCCTCCGCCAGCTCTGCTCTCTCCTCTGTGCGCTCCAGATCTCCCTCAATGATCACCAGCTTACGGGCCACCTGAGGAAGTACAAAGGAGAGACGTCATTAGTGATGAGAGGGAGAAGAGGAAGAGGGGCTTGAGGCACGTCCATCTATCGCCAGGTGGGCATGGAGAGGGCTCACCTCTTCATACTTGCGGTCGGCCTCCTCAGCAATGTGTTTGGCCTCCTTCAGCTGGATCTCCTGCATCTCCATCTTCTCCTCATCCTTCAGGGCCCTGTTCTCAATCACCTTCATGCCTCTGTCAAGACCGGGACACTTATTAGTTCACTGACAGTGACGTTGACTCTCAGACACACTCAAAACATTCACATTAACTCAAACACATTATTGAGTACTGAACTGGATTGCCACAAAGCCATAAACATGAGCTTATATTCATGAAGGGTTTCAAAGTAAGAACGCAGACTAAGGATCAGTTATGCCTTTTAGCCCATAATGGCTAAGGAGAGGAGGAATCTGATCCTTCATCTTTTTCTTCCTAATTCACCTTTCAAACACTTTATGGATAAATGCCCTGTAAAGAGATGCTGACGACTGCAGAAACCTGACAACTAAAGCTTGTGACAGTATAATAAATCAAGACAAGGAAAAGGACTATTAGGGGCTCCATGTCTGCCTCAATCAGACTTGTGGTTTAACTGAAAGGCTAAGGTCTTTAATGTAATTGAAGCTTTGTTTCTGGTTCAGGCCCAGCCACGATTAGGTTTTTGATAACTGGAAAGCACAACGGATTGTCACAGTGCTGACATAATCTTGTGCAAGGCTTTCGTAACCTGTTCTCAAACTGGGGATTTGTGGAGGGTCAGCTTTCGAAACAATGTTTTCACATATTGTTCATGCATTTATCATGATCTAAACAGTCAGTTGCCTGCAGTGTTGTTCAGTTCCCTTGACTAAGCTGAACCAAGCCAAAGAGGGAGTGCCTGAATAAGGCCTAAAACTGCACAGGCTGCATGACAACCTGAAGAGGAAGCACAAGAGCCAAGAGAAATAACCCACAATGAATGATGAGTTATGAACCAATCAGAAGCTGGGCTCAGCAGGGGAGGAAGCTCCCTTAAAAAGGCCTCAAAGTCAAAGATGTAGCCTGATGATGTCACAGAGGTTTCAGTTCACCACAATTCTCTGCAGATGCAGGTTCATCCCATGGTCCCTATTATTGAGGAAAAAGTCCAGCCCAGTTTGAACAAAAAGAACCAGATCCAGATGTAGCTCACACCTCTGCCTCCTGGGAGCCTTAGTAAATCTTCCACCATGCGATTCCAGCTCAGCTTTATCAGATTGGGCCCACATACAGACTTACGGACCATACAGTACCAAAATGACTTAACTCACTAGCTCATTTTAACCCTCTTCTTTCCCCCTTTAATCCTCTAAATATACCTGTAAACAGACTGCACAGTGCATGTCTTCACCCCCATAAGCTTTATTCCATTAAAGTACATTAATGCAGATCATTATTCAGTAATGACCTCATGCAAGCTAAAAACGTTCTATAAGTGATTTTGAGGAAACGTTAACAGTCACAAAAGCATAGCTGGCCCAATAGAGAGGAGACAGGCTCTGCCTGACTGGAGATTAGCAGGAAGGTGGGGTGTGCTCCACTTGCGCCTGTGGCCCGCACTCGCATACACTGATGGGACAGTCCCGTTGCCAGTGGCACCCACCTCTCGCTCTCGTCAGCAGCCTTCTCTGCCTCCTCCAGCTTCTGCAGAGCGGTGGCCAGCCTCTCCTGGGCCCTGTCCAGCTCCTCCTCCACCAGCTGGATGCGCCTGTTCAGGGATGCCACCTCCGCCTCAGCCTTAAGGGGAGAGAGAAAGGGGGGTTAAACTGCTGCCATCACACTGACACGCCGCTGAGCTGGAAAAAGACGAGCTCGCCTAGGGGGAGGGGCGGACAGGGGCTTCAAACAGCAGTCAAAATTCATACATCATGTTCTGCACTGCATGCACTGTGGCCCTCCATGTTCACACTTGAGTAAACACGATATTCCGTTACAGGAGCATGCCAACGGTCCCGTAGGCCTTGACTGGCACTAATTGAAAGCAACTGATGTGGCTGTCCCCCTGCACCCCCACCCACCCCCCACCCAGTTAGTAAATTCACGGCCCCTATTGTGCTCAGGGAGGGAAGGAGAGAGGGAGGAAACGTGGTTTGGCACGTGAGAGTGGAGGGAGTGTATGAATGTTTTAGTACGCTGGATGGAGCTGCCTCATTTTATTCCTTCTACAAGCCTAAGGAGGGAGAATGCATGTCAGACTAGGACAGGGAATGCATGACTTGGCAAGAGAGGGAAAGGAGGGGGGGGAGCACTGAAATGAGAAGAGACAAGCTAGACGTTACAAATTATGCCAGTGATGCATTCTCATACTGTGATGGAGAGGCAAGCTTGGGACCTTTCAGTGTGAATATATAGAATTAAGCAAATGCTTCTTTCTAACAGCAGATTGATCACTGATACTGCACTGGAAACACTAAATACATGTGTAAAACCATAAGCTAGTCTAATAATATCCTCACAAACTAAACCATCAAGGCAGTCTCTTTCAATCTCATACTTCAGGATGAAGGATTGATCCTTGTTGCCATGGCACTGGTGTGCGAGAAGAGCGTCTGTGCATGTGTGATGGTCAGCATGAACTGTCCTCTCGCCAGCGCAATTCCACGGCATTCATTTGCAGGCAATTGCCATAGCAATATGTAAATTATGTACCCCGCCATGTCTCACACTCACTCTTATGGATAAAGAACCATGCCAATGTTGGGGTACATCTATAGCTCTTAATACAGCTTCTGCAGACAGCAGCATGGGATGGACAAATGTATTTAACAACTAAATTTGCTCAGCAGACTACAGGCAAGCCAGTGAGTTTCTTCTGGACAGTGAAGTCAGGCCAGAGGTGCCAGTAGATAGTGTTTAACATAAAAATAAGAAATGATTCTAGTCTTCATTGATATTGAAGTATGCACTTTATTCACCAGGTTGCCACCCACCTGAACCTGAGAACTATGGTTTCACCTTCATCAACCAAATAAGCCCCATTCATTTAATGAACATATTCGTAAAAAGAAATACACGAGTCATTTAAACCAAAATGGGAAACTCAACCAGGCAGACACCTATACATTTGCCACATGCAGCTGTTCTCTCCAAACAAACTTGAAGAATCACACAAAGCTTGGGGATGAGCCTGAATTGTCATTTGAGGCTTACTTTTCTCTTCCTAGCATTTGAAATGAAGACACTAGAATGCAATCTACACTGTCATCTCCTTGGTGGCTTCAGATAAAGGCTGAAAATAGTCCCCACAATCAGTTGCCAAGCACACTTCCTGTGTCACTAGAGCGTGACTCTGCAGGAACTGCTGCCATATCTCACAGTTCCTCAATGGCTGAGCCCCATTCTTTAACAGTAGCCATGGTCACTACGCCCAATGGCTCCCTACACATTTACCATGGTGCCAATTGGTGCCATTTACAATGTATCATGCAAACACCATGCTAAGTATACTTACAGGCATTTTGTCTTTATTTCCGGATTCTAAATATCTGATTCCATCAAACTATCACTATTCAGTGTCTTTACTCTGCTCCTGGTAGATACTGCTTATAGTTTGTACCCATTTCCCTCTTATAAATTCCTTTACATTGATCACCAATAAAACATTAACCAATATCCTTTAAGCCTGTGCAAGCACATTGCACTTTCTGAAACTGGATCATTTTTAGAACCGTTCGTGGCTGGTGCTGCTGGTACTCAAACTCTTACCCCAATCTACTGCTAAGCGCACTGGTATCATTGAATATCTCCATATCAATAAACTCAATATTACTGTCCAAAGAGTGAAATTAAGAATGCAAATGTATAAAATGGTTTCACTTGAGTTCTGTTGCTGACCATGCATTTGAATTCATGCATGCATATAAATTAAACAGCTCAGCACCATTCAGGAGTTTAACATGATTATAGGTTTCGTTATATTTGGCCAAGTCCAACGAAATAAACTGTTGTGTAACAATGCATTCTGCGCATGTTATTTCTACAAGAAGGAATTTTTCGGGTAGCTACCTACCAACCCTTGGGGCAAAAATGTGCGATTCCAAAAAGGAACGGGAATAGTTGTGTACAGGAGGACTCATCGTCGCAGCGCCATGACAGTTTTTACATTTCAAATTACAGGTATTAAGATGGCACACTTAACTAGGCCAGGGAGCTAAAATAGATAAAATTATTAAATAATGCAGCCATGCAGCTAATATTGCACTATCCAGTAAGCAAGGAATGTGGCTTTAGTTTTGCTCCGAAGGTGTTGCCGTAACATAGGCGTTCAATCCATTATTTAAATAACAGGAATCTTACATTTTGAGCGAGGTCCAGCTATGCCAGCCGAGTCACTAACACCAAGGTGATACTAGTAGGTAACAGAGCGAACTGTTCAGTGTGTGGCCATCTAGTTCATTTTTTCCTTCAATCTGACTGACTAAAGCATCGAATAAAATGTTTCCACATTCATATCTAATGGCTAACAAGCCAGCTGTAAAGAAAAAAATCTAAGATGCTTATACGAACAATCATTAACCGTTTAAATGTGATTACAGATCCAAGTCCACTGCTACACTCCTCTGAGCAATATCTGGACACATTCCAAGGAGTTTAGCTAGCGATAGCGATTCTGCGATAGTTTCCTGCCGTTAGATTAATTAGCTCAGGCTAACCATTCTGAAACTAAGCTTCATTATGAACGATACCAAACAAAAAATCACCAGGCTTGAAGTTATGAAGAAAGCTTCCGTCAAACAGATGAACGACCAGCTAAATCGCATTGCAATGAGACACGCTAGTTAGCGAACTAACCCAGAAACGCCCGGACTTCCATGAAATGAGTAGCTTGATAGCTATCGTTAGCAAACTACCCAAATCATGTATTACTCGTGCCACTTCCGAGACAATTGGACCGGATGCTAAGTAACATAACTTCATTACAGTTACACTAGTTTGGCCATTTTTGTTGAACTTTACGTGTCACTGCTGCGTTGAATGGAATCAACGAAAGCTGACTGAACTATTCAACCATTCAATGCTCTTTGCACAATCAAAGTTACATTAGCTAGCTATAACCATTTCGGCCGAACTGAACGAATGAGTAACTAGACTGCATTCTTACCTGTTCCCTTGACCTTTTCTCCTCTTCAACCTGTCTCTGCAAGATCTCAGCTCGCTCCTCAGCTTCGTCTGCCTGTTGCTGCAGAACTTTAATCTTTCGCTTCACTGCTTCGATGCTGTTGACTCCGGCCATTTTCTCTTATTTGTGCGTGTTTGCCGATATTACTCGTTGGAATGCACTCAAACGGAATGTTAACGAACGTCAACTTTAGAATTTTAATGATGAAAAGTGCTGGAATGCTAAAGCTTTTAAATGTCGAGCTTAAGTAGTTTGCCTGATCACCGATACGCTTTACCGACGAGGCAGCAACGCCCCGCCAACGAGTCAAAACTGGAAAATCTGAGCCTCTCCCGTCTCTTCTGAGTACTCTGGGAGCTAGAAAACTGACGCTGCCTAACTAGCTTTCACTTTTATACAAACCAGGAATGTACGAGTCGTCGTTTGTTTCACGGAGCGTCAGCTACTCCACTCAGTTAAATTATTATGAGGTATACACTCCGGCTACTTTTTAATGGCTAATAGCTAAATTCTATGGTATCGCGATATCTAGTAGTTCGGCAGTTAGCTACCGAAGTTAAGGCTAGCAAGCAATATCGTTTTATAGCCAAACGAAAAGGAATGCCCTAGAGAGAAATATTATTAGAATGTACTTGTCCTTCTAATTCAGCAAACAGAAAAAATGTTGGAAGCGATTTTACACACAGCTTTTCTTCCACCCTCTACTCAATCGCCTGTCGCTTGTCTTCCTCCTTTCAACCCACTTCCGGCTTACTCCGCCCTGTCTCGGATGGGAAGCGACGTACTTCCTCCCGCCGCCTGTTACATCATTGAACAGGTACAAATTATGATTAATTGAATGAAAGATCAAGTAGATATATCCTAACGGGTCTTTATTCTATGTGTTGATTGGTTTCTCTATATTAATAGTTTTCAGACTCGGGCTTGAAAGTAAAACCAGCGCACAAAAGGGTTGCCTAGGCCCTAGTTTGAAAACTACTGAAGTAGAGAAGGCCCCTATTTCACATCACAACGTTACCAAATTATCAGTTACATAAAACACTGCTTTCACTCTCGTATTGTGTGATTAGGCATACATTTCCTTCAAAAAGGTCTCATTTTTAATTAATCAATTGACTGACAGGTGAATTATTGGAGTTCTAATTAGTGAATGCATGATTACCTGGTCACTGAAAAGAAACCTTTTGTGAAGAATGTATGAGACAGGCAGATTGTGCTGAAATGAATCTTTGGACAACATTATTTGACCTGTACAACATGTGTTCAGTAACCTTAATTTATTGGTCTAAGACTTAGTGTCTATAACAGATGGCTCTCTAGAGGCAGTGAGCTGTGATAAGGTATGTAGGAGAAAGGAGAAAATAATACCACATCCATGGAACTTCTCACTTCTCCATAGCATAGAGTTTTCCCTGTCATATTAAATTTGATAAAGAGTATCAATATTTCTGCATCAAGTTTTGTGTGAAAAATGGTTAAATATTTTATCAGCTGCATTGTTACTCTGGCCACATCCAAAGTCATGACAGTATTGGTCCAAAATGAAGGTAATGTTGATCATGTTTTTAGATTTGGTTTGTGTTCATCAGGAATTTGTACCTACTATTTAGATGGTCAATAAGGCCTTTTTAAATGTGTGCTGATTTAATTGAAGGATGAAGTGATGTGAAAATTTTTGAGCTGCATGAAGATGGTCAGTGGTCTGCACCATAACAATGGTCCTTCACACACCACTCACTTCACACACATATCATTATAATACAGTTTGTACAATATTCTATTAAAGTTTGAAATAAAGGCTATACATATATACATACATACATACATACATACATAAATAATCAGTCATACACTAATCACAAGCGCCTTCACTTTTGGATGGCTGCCTTCAGTGCACCATCTGTGCTCTTGGCCTGACAGCAGGCTGATGAACCTGAAGGAGGTAAGTGGTAATGTGGTATTCTCTTCATGTATTACTGTGTTTGGACTTGTTCATGTGCATGTATGGCCACAGCTGATATTTAAGACATTTTTTTGATTAGCTTAAATGCAAAGCAAACACTATGACTTCTCTCTGTGAGATCCTGGATCAGTCAATACATACTGTGGTCCAACAGTATGACAAATGATCAAGAATCAGATTCACAATAATATAAAGACATAATAACTTGGTATCACTGCCCTATATTAGTTATGCATTTCTGTATAATTTCTGTTGTATTATTTTGTTTGGAGAACTTAGTTATAAAGGAACATTGCAGTGCATGCAAGAGTCTATTTTACTTGCCTACTCATCAAAGCTGTTCACCATACAATCAGTGAAATGGCTGCAAGGGTGTCTCCACTTTTGCAGTCCCCAACAATGTGCGTATCATGTGTAATGTCACTGTTTGACCAGCAGATGTCCAGAAACCCAAACTATTTGATTTGGCCATTAAGTCATCAAATTTTCCTAAATAGGTTGTCAATCACTTCACTTTGCCATTTTGATTTTCAATATTACCTAAAGTGGACTGACCTGAGAAGTAAGCTTGTTTATTATGACAGGGAGTAAAGAATCTGTTTTTTTTTTCATTCACCAAAGTGCAGCACTGACCTGGGTAATGTATTACTGGATGCTGGCCACACATTGGCCGAGGTGGAGAAGCAAAGATTTATTTAGCAAGCTAAACTAGGAAATAATTATGGGGTCAGATGGAGCAGGGCAGACTGTAGACTGCCAATTTGGCTATGTCATGAGGTGCACCCCCTTCTCTCTGCAATGTGGAAACCACTGTGGTTTAATGAAATACAGAGAATGAGAACACTGCTTTCATTCTCATATGAAAGCCATCACAGCTCTGAGAATTGCTTAAACACAGGTTCCATGGTGCAAAATTGACCCAGTGACCCCACTTCAAAAAACAACATGGTTTTCCCAAGCAGTCTCCTGTGCCCTCCTGTTTTAATCTCATGTGTCATTTAATTAATTTTAATCGGATTAAGGTAGTGAATAACAGCAAGACTCCAGACTTGTAGTTAATTGCTTCATGTCCCACAGGAGGTGCTGTTGTGCTTTTTAGAAATATAATTGGCACCATTAACTCCAATGAAAGTAGAAATTAATTAAAAAAGGCTACAAGATACACAAGATTCCACTACACATTTAAACCAAGATATAAAGATCATATAAAAATGATAGATAACTGCAGGCAGCTAATAAAATGGACTAGTCTAAATTAATGTGGTACAAACTTGGCTCAGTGCATAACATCATCTCCACCCCATGTTAAATGTCATTTCTGCTCATAGATACATTTTTCCACCCAAAGGGCAGGAATGGGGGGTGATACTGATCTGTATGTTATGACTTTGTCAATCATAAAATCTGAAACCCATCTAGCATTTATTGGGCATTCTGCTATAATTTTAATTTGGCTTGTTAAATACATGAGGATGTTGCCACACAATTATGACAATAAAAAATGATACAAATACCATCGCCGCTAACCTTACTAATCCCCTACTTGTGAAGATACGGAGTCAGTTGGAATGCTGGAGCGACATACTGTGTAAATATGTTTGACCCTGTTCTTAAGGAGAACAAGCAGCAGAATAATATGGGCTTGGGTCTGGTTACACTGAAGGCTGCTGGTGGCAGATACCATGAGTTGTTAAAGGTGTCAAATGACATTTCAGAAACCCAGAGATTGAAAGACTTTAGAGTACTACTCCCTTTCATTATTATCACCATGTCAGTGCCTTGGGTCTGTGCTTTGCAAGCTTATGCAAGACTAGGGAAGATATTAGTACAATTCTGATTCAGAAAAACAGATGGATGTTTGGGGAGCGGAAGAGAGACACTAGAGTTTACCCTTCCAAGGACAGGGAAGCCATTCATACTGTTCTTGTCAATCATACAGTTAATGTATTCAAATCCCCTTTTAGCACCTAGGAAGTGATATATACAACTTTACAAAGACAATAGGTATGTAGTACAATTGGCAGAGCTTAATTTAGCAATGCAGTTTAGCAATGCATTTAAACAGAGGGTCGATAATATTCATGCTAAGGCTTTCCAAGGTCTGGGTCACAGGTCTGTAATTCATTTCTGCATTTGATATTAAGACTTTCCTTTCTTTCCCTGGCCTATAGAAAGAAAATGGTGTATACAGGAATATACACCATTGATATACAGAAGATGGTGTGGGCTACATTATTATCTGAAGTGCTTTACTTATACGTCATACATGTTGTTTAAAGAAGGATGGGGTTTCACTGTCCCTTCGTCTGACAGACATGGATCATGGCAATGGCATTCACAGGGCTCTGTGTTAATCTGCACTTGCTGTTTTACCTACGTCTACAACACACTGCTTCGCCCTGCCACCCCCTATGGCCTTCCTGGGTTTCTCTGTTTTAAACCCCTCTGGTATTTTGGCATTGCCTGTCCCTACATGACATCTCCATAATGAGGCAAGCTATTATTGTGACAGGTGTGCTTTCTATATACAGAGCTTGCAGCTCTAACAAAACTATTTAATCAGAGCCATAGAGGACATTAGGAGAGAGGTAAAGACAGGGTCAATATTCAGATTATAGAATTAAATTGTTCTGCTCTATTTGTTCAAATGTTTTGTCTTGTATTATGTTATAGATGAAATTAGATACCATGCCTTTTAATGTAACTGATTACATTAATAGGCATGGTATCTAATTTTTTTTTTTTTAATCAGTTACATTAAAAGGCATGGTATCTAATTTCAGTCTCAAGATGATGTAAATACCTACAACACAAATGTAACTGGTAACATATGAATTGCCTTTGGGTTTGGGTTAGGGATATTCTGGGTGTTAGGAAGGTTTGCTCCAGTGATATAGAGTTGAACAGAACAGATATATCCTGGCAAGATGACATCATTGTCAGATGAGAGGGATCAGAGAGCAACAGCTGTTGAGGAGACAGAACTGGGGAATGTTGGGAACAGGAGGTGCAGACATACAATCAGTCGTACGTTTATGCCTGCATGCATATGTGTGTGTGCATGTGTGTGTGTCTGTGCATCCAAGGGTGTTAGAATATTGCCTAAGTACAGGGACGTTTTCTAGAGTTGCATTTAGGTGTGGATATATGTATCAAATCAATGTGTAAGCTTCAGTTAGTGTCTCACAATGCTGGTGTGTTCTGTCTTCACTTTTGAAAAGCTTTTTTTGTCAACCTCTCAGCTTCTTTTGTGTCAGCTTCCCTGTAGTGTTACACAGTTACACAGTTCAAAATGTGCTGCAGCTATATGTGCCAGTCTGCAGCGGACTGCCTTGCTACAGTTCTGAATGGGATCAGGAGGCATGCGCGCTGGGCAGCCCAGCATCATCGCCATGGCACTCACGTCTGCGGCCTTTTTCTCTGCTAGCTCCAGCTTCTCCTGGGCATCCTTCAGGGCCTCAGAGTACTTGTCCAGCTCGTCCTCTGTTCCCTTCAGCTTCTTCTGCATCGCCAGCAGCTCCTCCTCATGCTGCAAGAGAGGACAGAGACGGGAGAGCAGAGCACATCCTGAGATACAGACACAGGGAGAGAGGCTCAGAGCAGAGTGATGGGTAAAAGGCACTTGTAATGAGGTGGAAAACACAGAAAAACAGAGAGGGGGAGAGAGAGGGAGAGAGAGACAGAGAGAGACAGAGAAATGAGTACAGAGAACCATGCAGTAAGAGACAGGAAGAGAAACCCATGGAGCCACAGGAAGGGAAAGGGGATATTTGAAGTGGAGGATACAGTCATAGGCGTTATCGATGCTGGGGACATGTCCCCACCACTTTTCATCCTTTCTACGTTCTTTTCACTTTCCAGTACAAACTGATGCCCATAGATACAATAAAGAATCAAACCCAGCAGCCAAAACTATGTGCTCTGCTATGCAATTAAATTATTCCTACAGAGTAGATGGAGAGTGTCAGTGCTGAATATAGGTGGGTGTGGATATGGGCATAGAGGAACACGATGCACAAAGCAGCATGTAATCCAAACCCCACAGAGTAGAACAATGGAGAGGCATGGCATGCTGCCATGAGTATAAATACTCCCTTTGAGTTCTCACCTTTCACTCCTGCTGGGTACTGTCCCTGTCTCTGATACTGTTTTTACCCTATTAGATCACTACCTGTGGACTGCTGACCTCTCACTCCCATTATGGTTTTGTGTGTAATTCCTAAGGGGTGCCCAGGGATGTGCTTGGACTATGAGCACATTGTCAATGCTTCACCTTACTATTATAAATAACCATGGAAATATATTGGGGTAAAATCATTCTCTTATGTCCTACTACTCTAGACTCAATGATATTTAAAATAATAATTACGATTTACAACGACACAGATTTACCTTTTTGTAAGGGGCTGGTTTTGATATTTTTCCAATGTTAAATATGCTATTTTTTATTATTATGACCTAGAACATCATTGTGAGTAATTGTAAGTATTTGGTACAGTATTTGAATACATTTGGAAAGTGTGAATTCTCTTGATTTAAACTTTTCTGAACAATACGGTACTCCCTGCTCCAAGTATACAGAATGCTCTGCTTTAATACTACATTTTCCCTACCTTCAAATGAGATCATTTTAGAAACTCGTTTGTTAGGCTGAGTAAACATCATTATTTAAACTTCAATCATCAAAGTGTATTTAGTTATGACTGAATGGACAAAGACTCTTCCAAAGCACAAAGGCAATGCAGCTACTTCATACATTTATAAAGTTCCTTCTTCATTTCTTTTAAATAATGCTTGTCTGTACAAAACATTCTTCATCAATGGTTTACTTTTGCCTTGTCTCATATACTATACCATTTTAAATTCAAGTATCTGCAGGACTTGAAAAATGAACCTTGAGGTGTCCTGTGTTGGAGCTTCCATGAGTTAGCCTGGGTTTGCGTGTGGTGAATGTCTCTGTGGTAGCCCACCTGTTTGCTCCTCTCCTCTGCTGCTTTCTTGTCAGTCTCTGCCTGTTCGGCCTGGTCCAAGGCGTTCTCCTTATCCAACTTGAGCATCAGCATCTTCTTCTTAACAGCCTCCATCTTTGAAAAGTTTCACTGGGCTTTCAAGCCAAGGGAAAGAGAAAAGCAGAAACCACCAACACTACTGGAGAGGGAAAGAGAATGGAAAGAAAGAGAGAACCTTGGCCCAGGAGAGAGAGAGAGAGAAACAGACAAGAGGGAAAGAGGGACCAAACCCGGACAAGCACAGAGAGGGGCGTTTCTTATTTTATATGTAAGGTATAAGATTAGCTAGCCACTCCCATAACTTTGTACCCACCCTCTCCATATTCGTCTAAGCTTCTCTCATCTCATTTGCTCCCTCACTCTTTTGATATTAGTCACTTTTGACACTCTTGCTGTGTCCCTGCCTTTCTCCTTCCTTTTTACTTGTGCTTCCTTCCTACCTTCCTCTGTCTTTCTCTGCACTTACATTCAAACACGCGTCGAGTCTGTTCAAACAGTGAAAGAATTTTCATTGTAAAGCTGCATGAATCAACGCACAGACAACATAACCTTGCTGTAGCAACACTGTCTGGAAGACACACTGACCATTTGGTGTCATTGAGTGACTCATAACTGATAATATGGTTTGTGATTTCTTCCAGGTTAATGCTTGCTATGGTGTCTTGAGCAAATCCTTCTTGGAAAAATGCGTACCATAGTGTATGTGGAAACATAAACCATAAAACATTAATATAAAATGAATAAAATAACAATTAAATACAATTCAAAGAAAATATTTAGTGAAAATCATTATAATGCAGAGTACAATTGGGTTTGTTGAGTAACACCGTAACTGTGCAAATCGTTAAATACTATTAAGGTTAACACAAACTTTCTTTGTTTCAATATCAGTCAGGAATATGAGTTTATTTTTTATTTGTACATCAAAATGCCAGCAGAACATATGATAATCAAGATACACTCAAAATATTAAATCATGCAAACAACACAAATCAATTATATGTAACTCCACCCAGCTGGCACAAAGGCCAAAGAGAATGGCTTGGATCTGGGTGTATGTGCATCTTTATATAACTCAACCTTCTGCACCCCATACCATGAGGGTAATTCTATTCCCACTCTGCAGCTGAAGATGGATGAGTGGGGAGAAATGCCAGCTATGCCCTGCTCCTGGATATTAATACTTGTCTTTTGGCTGACATTGTCCTGGGATTTGAAAGATCAGTGGGAGACCAAGGCGAAACATGGAAAATTCTATACAGTTGCTTGCTGGGAATCAGCCTGAGTACAACCTGGGCATAGGAAAGCCCAGTCTAAATATCTGCGTACAGTTTGGGCTTCTGCAGACACACACATTTGCAGTCAGAATCGAATGGATTTAATGTGAGAACATGCAGCCAGTCAGAAATAAGTTATGAAAGGTGTGATCACTCACAGATCACCAGCCAGGGGTGGACATGAGCTAAATCTGGAGGGACATGTTGGGCTTGCCTATTAAAATGTTCAGTTGACAGTCTTTGCTTTGTAACCCAATTCTGTGGTTGACATATGGTATTCACATTAATGTGATCATAGAAACAGAATATCTATTATATCCATTTGCTATTTTTCAGTGTGCCTCCCTACACATCTTCAGCCCGACACAAGGCTAACAGAGCCTGCTGAAGATCTCCTTTGAATTCCTTCTGTGGAGAGAATTGTATGGAAGAGAAGGAGAAGGAGAAAACAAATGAGTTACATGAGTACATAGTGAAATTAAGAAAGGGAGCACAAACAATTCATTCAAGAATATCAAAAATTAAGCTTTCTGGTAATGGCAATGTGACAATGTGGATTACACTGTGACAAAGGTCCAGTTTAGTTACTGGACACTCTGTGTTAACCATCATCTGTTGACTGAGTGGAGACTTTGTAAAGGACATCATGCACAGCAAGATTGAAAGAATGAAGGAGAGAGGCAGAGAGAGGGGGAGAGAGAGTGGAGTGGTGTGTCTGACCTGAATGGTAGAGTACAGTGAGGTATTAGTGAGTCTGCGATACTCCACTCTCACGCTGAGAAGATCCTCCTCACTACGGGAGACCAGGATACCACAAACAACACTGCTTTTCTGCAGAACACACAAATACAGACTTATATATACGTACACACAGATATGAGAGGAGATATACTTAATACATATAGAAATTTATAAAAAAAAAAAAGATACTGGTGCAGTGAAAATAATGTCAGAGAATCAAAAAAGCATAAATGAAACAGAAAGACATGAAGATATGCATTCAGGTGAGTGGCACCTACAGATGGCACGCACACAGACAAATGCACACTTACCTTCATTGACTTCTGTAGCCGTTGGGCGAGGTACAGAGGGGTGTTCTGAATGGTGCGAACTGCAGACACACATAGACACAGCTGAGTTAGGACCTCGATACTTCATCCCTCACCTGCACACACACACACACGCGCATGCGCACTGCTACACTAACCTGCTCATACCCACACTCACTCACCCAGTATACGTAGCCCAAGTTTCAGATCACCAGAAAAGTGTTTCTGTAGCACTTTATCCACACTTTCAGCCCTCAAAGTCTCCCACCTGGACAAGACTGAAAAAGAGAGGGACACAGAGAATAAGGGATGTCATGGTCCCTGCATACAAGGATGGGCAGTATTTCAAATGCATGCATTTTTCTAAATCATGTGCATATACAGTATGCATTTCCAATGTGATAGGAGTGGCTCACCTTTGCATGGTTTATTCCTTTAAATGACCTAATAAACAACCTATACCTCTAGTATTTTTATTTAGTTCATTTTTGCCTATTTCTTACTACAATGAAAATGGTGGAGGGATGTGTAACTTTGCTGGTGGGTCACTGCACTAAACAAAGGAGTAATTAAACACAGTACATGTGAAATACATACATAAAAATGTAAATTTCATGCGTACAAAATATTAAGCACCCATCCTTATCTGCACACTCCTCCCATTGGAGAGCTGAGCTGCTGGAGAGACATTCATTGGCCACTACAGTAGGCAGAGCATCTCCAACTGGATAACAGATTTAGCTGAGAGAAGTTGTACCTCTCTCAAGATGGTCTGAGTCCCTTGTGGTGAGAACCCTTATCCAAGGGGCAGAGTCAGCCTTCTTACCACTGAGGGCTTCAGTCAAAGCCTATACACACAAACAAACACCAATAATTATACTTCACCTATGACACTTTAGTCAAAGCCTATGCACACACACCAACACCAACAATTACACTTCACCTGTTACACTTCAGTCAGAGCCTATGCACACATACAAACACCAACAGTTATACTTCACCTGTTACACTTCAGTCAGAGCCTATGCACACATACCATCACCAACAATTATACTTCATTCAAAGCCTATGCACACATACAAACACCAACAGTTATACTTCACCTGTTACACTTCAGTCAAAGCCTATGCACACATATCATCACAACAACCTTTTTCACATAAGATGCTTTACTTGCCTTATACGCTTACAGAATGGAACATACTGCAGTATACTCTGATTACATTAACACATATGAAATATGATAAATATACTCCAGAACCATGTTTGTAAAGAGACTCACTTTGGCATCACGATCAATGAGGTGGAATTCAATGACTCCTGGCATGTTCTCCTGCTCCTTCTGTTGACAGGAAAGACCACACTCTCCATAAATCTCCACTGCCACTGTAAATGTCTACTGGAAAGAATAAGGTGCTTGCGGCTGTGGGGCACACCTCAATAGAAAATGGTAGTTTGTGGAAATCACCATTAGATGATATGACTCTTTCATTAGGTTGAATGCAAAGGGCTGTGTATGGTATTTTCTTATTTGTTATCTGTATTCTGTGTGTGTTGTGATTAGAATTCCCAGATTTCCATTTGCATCACATCAGTTTTCACTGTCACCTTAAGGATGATTGTTTAATTTAAAGGATTTTCTGCTGAAAATTTTGGGGCTGATTTGGATTAAGGTGGATGATGTACATTAATTTAAATAAAAGAGACATGTTTCTATTTCCAAGAATCTGTGACCTTGGAAGCAATGGAAAACCAGTGAGCTGTCCAGTTAGCTAGCATTATTAGGAAAATGTAGCACAACTTGAGACTATCTGAGAAACCCATGAGTGTATTAATGATGTATTTCACTCACTATATAGCATTTTATTTTGACTATTTCTGTGGCCCTTCAAGAACAGTGGAATGTCAGACCACTTTCTATGACTTCCTAGGAAAAAAATATTTTCAAACATTTACAAGGACCATTGGGATCATTGGATAATGGAATTTGGCCCATAGATAAAGAATAGTGTAACAGCAGTGTGCTGTGTGAGTGGTAGACTGATGTTCCCAGGATGACAGCAGAGCAGAAACAGTGTAATCCCTCAGCAGATTTGAGGTAGTACCTTGAGTATGGCCAGAAGCAGGGTGGTGAAGTCCTTGCTGGTCTCACTGATGAGGTCATTCTCCAGATACCGTCCAAATTCTGACCACAAAGAAACCACTGAGACCACTGTGTTTGTGTGTGTGTTTGTATGTGTGCGTGTGTGTTTGTATGTGTGCGTGTGTGTTGGCATATGTCTGCATCTTTGTAAAATACATTCTCAAAATAATTTTGACACTGTACAACTACTAACAAATATATTGTGTAAAATGCATTATGTGTATATTAAGTGTGTAAAAAAAGAACAAATACAAATATACAGGTATATTTAAACATAGGTGTTTAATATGAAATTACATGAAAATGTGAAATGAATTATGATATACATGCCAAGAACAAGATAAACATCCAATGAGGAACTAAGAAGGACAGGAAGAGGTGAGGGAAAAGGTTTATTTTATGATTATTGTGGAATTATTTGTACAGCATAAAATTTTTTTTTCAGATTACTTTTATAAGCTGTTCTAATGTTCTAATTAATGTTATGCTCTAATTCATTTTATAAGCTGAAGGGTTTAGACATATAATTAAAGTTTTATTGGTTTGAATAGGGTCATATATAATTCTCTGTCTCACCCTGTTTGTAGGCAATAGTGATGTCCCTGAGCTGCTGTGCTGACCTGGTGCATAGGATCTCCAGCAAGGTCTCCTCATCTGTCCCCATACCCTATGTGATCAGGCAGAGAGGTCAGAGTTCAGCAATACCCTGCCCACACATTGGTGGAGAGGTCAGAGGTCATAAATGAGAAGTGTATGGACAGACACACAGATAAACAAACACTGAACAACATATGCAACAGTGTTACCACCTTTAGCTTCTGAAGCAAAATTCTTTGAACGCAAACCATCTGGGCTAAACAGCGAAAAGGCTTAGGTCCTTTAACTGTATCAAACCATCAGTTTCTATTGAAATAGCAAGATAGGTCACGAGAGAAGTAGCCATATGTTTGTTTCCTTAGTGACTGCAGCCTGCTGTAAGAAGACAGTAGGCAGAATAATCCTTTTTCCTTTGGCTTTTTCCAATCCTAGTTTTATTGAGGGCATGGACATTTATACTGGATGAATGACATCATGGAATTTTTTGTTTTGACTGGCACATGACACCTTTTGGCTTGGTATCTGGACATCAGCCTGGGAACCCTTTTACAGCATTGTACTTCTCTTTCTTTCCACCTGTCTGTTTTCTTTCTGTCTCTCTCTTGCCTGTGCACAGTGTGACATGCATTGTGTCTTCATGTCCGCCTCTTTGGCCACCGGTCTGTGCTGTCCCTCCTCTTACCTCCATGGCTTGTCGAAGGCGGTGAGCATCAAACTGAACTGGTGTCATCATGAGGCCCAGGAGAAGGTCTTCCAGCACACCGGACAATATTTTCTTCAGAGCTTGACTCAGGTCCTAGGAAAGGAGGTCAGTAACATAGAAACATTTAAAGAATTCAATACTCAATCTATGGAGAAACAATTTATAAAGATGCAAAATAACAGGATATAATTAATGTACAGTCAAAGATCATGTCTTTATTTTACTATACTGTACATTAATGGTTTAAGTAGCTCTATGATATGAATATAGGGTATTTATTCTTCATAAAATACATGATTATTTCTCCAATAATGTGGGGTTTGGAGGGTAAACCATCCTTCAATAGTAAATGTATGTTATTAATAACAATTAACCACTCATTTCAGTTCACTGGCTGCAAGTGAATAATACTGTATAAGAGAAATCTGGCAGAGCAGAGTGGTACCTTCTGTGTGAGTGTTTGGTAGACCTGGGCAATGCCTTGTCTCTGTGCATTATTGCGGTTGGTAAGGATCCTCACCAGAGTATTCACATCTGTAAAATGAAAAAATCCCATGTATAGCACAGCAGAGGTCCCCAAAGTAACAGATGCTTCAGTAGTTTCTTCTCCAAAATAACAGCAAAGAAAGACTGACAAGCTGAGAGATGGTACCAAGAAGTAATGGGGAAATATTTAATAGTTAATTGAACCTTTCTTATCCAGGGCAGCATGGATCTCCTGGGCATCTCTCTCAGGGTCAAAGTTTGGGAAGGGACGTACAGTGCCCAAGGTACCCCACCACATCTACAAGAGGGGAGGTAGGGAATACCTGCCATTTTACTGGCATGTCTCATGAACATTATATGCAGGGTTCTACTATCACACATGCATGAGCTCCAGAAAAGGTGGAGGATAGAGAGTGAGGAAAAGAGAGAGGAGATATTGGAAAAAAATGTAAAGGAATGGATGAGCAAGGAAGAAAAGTCTGATAGGCTGGTGCTGTGAGAGACAGGTGGGGGAAATCAGAGGATGAGAATAGTAGTTACAAAACAATGATAATTCTTTTTTGAATGATTAAACTATGAAACCAATCACTCAAGCCAAAAAATAAATTTAAAACACCAAAAGACATTTAGATAATCTTATTTTTCCAAAACATAAGTATTAGTTTTGGCCATATACATTTTGGTGTCTATACCAGGGTGACTGTGACCACCCCTGGCCACAATTTAGCCCCATCCCTGGAAAGCATACAAACCAAAAAAACAGATCAATGACCAGCTTACAGGCTCCTTGATTGGTAGGGTCTCAACTGCCTTCAACAGAAAATCCATATCTTTATTGAATCCTAGAGACAAAACAAGACAGTGGGGGAGAACAAGCTGTTCAGATAGAAACTTTCTTAGGTCCCATGGGAAAGAGACAACCTGTGACCAAGCAATCTTAGTCTGTGTAGGATACTATTAAATTACTGTGTTGGATGATACATGCTATGAATACAGAAGGCAATATGGACAATATAGAAATTACCCCCTGGGAGCTGGCAACATGGCCACCTACATGCTTCTAGCATTGTCTATACTACTCATAAAATGAAGATAGTAGACTGATAAAACTAGGTGTGCATATACTTCTGCTAATGTCCTAAACACAGATGAAAACAGACCTGTATGCATTCAAGCATTCTTTTATTCTTATTACTATCAGCCTCACACTGTATTGTTCAGTTCTTGAATCACTGTCATGCATTACTGTTCTGATACAAAGTTGTTTCAATAAGAAAGCAATATACCCCTCCCCCACTATACTCCCCCAATATCCCATTATTGCTTACTGTCAGCAAATGTCTCTGCCCTCTTTACAAGGCCACTCTCCGTTATTGCTGAATTTCGCCCTTGGTTCTGAATTGGCTGTATAGTGACAAAACACTTTGAAAGGCTTTATTTAACAAAAACATTTAATCACAGTTGATCCAAGCATCATGGCCAAACTGGAAAATGCATGTGAGTGTAATTAATGTGTATCATAGAAGGAACATATATTTCAAAAGACTTGATCTGGAGAGCGTGAGTGTTTACAGTACTATTAGTGGGCTCTTTCCCACCCCCTAGTGGAAACTCACCTCTCTCGTTACATTCAGCCAGTCATTGACTATGTTTTACAGATAATTTTTGTAGTATTAACTGTCTTGGTAATAAATATCCTTTACAGTGGCACTTGTGTATGACAATACTGAATGTTTATAATAACCAAAAAAGTTGTTTTGACAGTATTTAAGAAATGTTTGTATGAGTGTAGTAAGGAGATGATGGGAGAATTTGTCATGACACCTATCAGCTTTCATGAACCTACTTGTTTTAACCACCAACATGTTTTGTTCTTTACAACAAAACACAGTGGTTGTTTGAAATATAAGTTATTCTTAACATGTGGTAGCTCCATCCGTTTTTGGTGACATGAAACCTCGTTCTCCCATCACTCTCGTCCATTAAGCCTTATTCAAGGTTTCTTAAGTCTCTCTGGGTAAAATAATCTACTTTATATACTGTGAAGATTAAGAAAACAAACAATTACTTAAATGCACTTAATTTAATGGACACGGGTCAAATTATTGTGGATCAAATCTGACTGAAAACATGCGCTGGAGTTTTGCAAAGCTTGAGTTGAACTGTCTCTCTTTGAGAGGGGACCAGGGGTACGAACTCGGTAGTGTTTAAAGAAGGAGCGTCTCACGCCGCTTTCATTCCTGGAATTTCAGATGAACGCGCCCCCGGCACAATGAAAAGGGGAATCCAGCACCAGATACGGCTACAGCTCAGCGCATCTGCACACTTGTAGATGCCGGTGGACTGCAGCACTACCCCTCTCTCTGCGGTTATCTAGGCGTGGCCGTGACCCACTGGCTGCGAATACCACTCCTCATTTCTGGCTTCCTTTTGCAATAACTGTGCAACCTAAGGCACACCCCTCGAAGTAATTTATTTGTGTACTTTGGAGTGTAAAATGACTGCAAGATTGTAAACTATCATGAGTAAGATCTGAACTGAACTATCTGAACAGTAGACTCCAGCGTAAACTATTTCAAGTTTTTTTCTTATACAAGTTCAATAAATTCTGTTATTTTCTCGAAGCAAAGTTGATCCAATTACTGGAGTGAATATTTTGGAGAAACAAGAATGACATACTTACATTTTCAACAGTAAGATTATTTCATATTACCCAGTAAGAAACCTTAAGAAATCTAATAACGTCTACAGACATCAAATCAATACAAAATAAAAAACACACTATATTGTAACCTACTTGTGACTGTGTTGCCATGTTGTCTTTCTCTTACCTTTTAAGCGTCTGGCTCTTCTCTCAGAAAAATTACTAGTTTTTTGGTGGTTGCGATGAGGCAGGCCGATTCAATAACCGTCTGTCCGCTTGTGGACCAGTGAGCTGGTAAAACTCCGACAGCGAGTTACGACGAGTTACACCTGTGCAGCTGTACCGCGACAGACGGAGCGTTCCTCGTGAATAGCGGAGTGCGACTATTTAAATACACAAACCCTCCATAAACCGACGCACTCGGGTGTGTCGGTGTCTCATCTACAAACATACCTCAGACCGCACCGGTGTACAGGAATGCTCCCTTTCTCTTCTACCCCTACAATGTGTTATATTTATAAAGTACAGAGGTCAGACGAACAGTCACGTGAGTTGAATATGGAAAAAGTAAAACGTTCCCAAATTGAATACATTGTTTATTTGAATAGACGCGTGTCAAAGTATCAGTAAGTGAGTTTGCATGTAATGTGGTTGATTAACTATTTACATAGTTTAGCGGACTGAGTAGAATGAAACTACTCATCAAGATATGAAACCGTTCACCGAAGCCAGAGAAAAAAAAAGACAAGCGAGGACTATGTGAGTAATTTGTCATATTTATGAACAGAACACAAACCAACCAAATAACACATAGTCAAACAAAAACAAAACTTAAAATTAAAATAGAATTACAACATAAGTTTAAAAAGTCAACACTTTTTTCAGCACAGATCAAATATCTATACACAGAAATACTTACTTTATATATATAATATATATAATATGATATAGAAAAAAACACTACTTTTGTACTTCAAACAAGGAAACACTATAAATCCAGTTTATCCACTACGTTTCCTGTCTATTCTACAGCTGTTCAGAACTGAGGGTAGCCATTGAAAAACACACTGACTTTGAGCTCCAGTTGATTGCTTTGTAATTAGAGAAGATTAAAAACTTCGGTTTTTCTTTTTAAGCTTCCAGTTATGTAACCAATTTCTGGAATAAATCCATGAAATAAAGACTCCTCCTTTCACCAAACTGAAATTATGGTCAGGGAGGTAGATGGCAGGAAATCCTGGATGGTAAAGGGAAGCCTCTGTGTTTTAGTGTGCTAAATTATTCTGAATTATTGTTATGAATATAATTAGCTATATTTAACATTGCTGTGCGGATATGTCAAAACACCCAGTTAAATAATGGTTACAGCTGGTATATTATTCCATTTAATTAAAATGATGATCATCAAAAATCAGCTTTGGTTACATTTTTAAAGAATGTCCCACACAATTCTGAACAGTTCATTGCAAGCCCCTCCTAATTAAAAATCCATGTCTAATGATCACTCTCTCCTGAAAAAAACAAGTAAAAAATTTTGGTTTCTCAAAAGGACAGGAGAATTCAAGTGTACGTGTTCAAACAGGGGTGGTGGGTGAGAGCAGATGGTTACTCACACAGCATTCTAACATATTTATATACAGTACGGATCTCCTCCCCTGACCCTCCACATATTGTTCCCAAGTTTCATCTCCTGTCAACACTGAGTTTCAGTCATTGTGCTGTCCAGTCCGCAGACAATGCAAAGTACTGAGGATACTGGGTGAAATGACAGCTATAATATGTTAGGCTATTATTAATCATACTATTTATGTTTATTACACAAACAGCTCCCTGAATCTACCTTATAAACCTATCATTGCTGTGGCTCCTGTCTTACTCCTTCCCCTCATTTCCTTTTGGCATTTTTTCCTTGTTTAAAGGAAGAAAGGGATGGAACAAGGGGAGGAAAGAGAAGGAGGAGCAACTGAAGAGAAACTGATTCTAAGGAGGATTCTAGAAGAGACATAATATAAACTAAAATGATAGTTTACCATGTATAATGAACTGTAGCACACTTGTATCTCATTGCAAGTTTATACCTTAACATAACATGATAATTGCTTTCTAGATGGACCTCTATGTACAGAATGGGAGATGAGTTCAGGTTGGCCATTCCATCTGAGACAAGGCCCAGGTTCCTTGCTCTGGGTCTGGGTTGAGCTGTCGTTAGCTGTGCACAGGCTCACAGTCTGCTTCTGTCTCCCGCATGTCGGTTCCACACTCGCTCTCCTCCGGGATATCCTGCAGATCTAGTGTGAGAGAGAATTTTGAATTTGTATATGTTTAATGTTAAATGACTCTCTGTACGCTTAAATAATATATACTTGTATATTTCCTGTCAATAAAGCCCCTTGTTTTGAATTAAAAAAGGAAGAGAAAGGAAAAGAAAGAGGGAGAGTAAAAGAGTAAAAAGGAGAGAGGGACAGAGAGAGAAAGTGTTTCTCATCATTCTTTCAACTCATCTGTGATTCCCACCTAAGTGCTTTGATCCAATAGAGACAGCTTTGTAATATCAATAAAGCCTGTTTCTTAGTCTGATTTGATGGGCTGCGAATCTGAAAAACATTTTGAACGCATCAACAAGCACAAAGACGGAGGAATAAATAGGAAAAAAAATACAGAGAGTTAAATATTGGCACCACGGAGATATCCACCCACATTGCAAACATGGAAATGGAGCCAGAGAGATAGGATATTACATTCTGACACACCTACACAATACACAGCGAGAGAGCTGGAGAGATAGGAGGGGTGAAAGGGCAGGGGGAGAAAATGAGTGTTTGTGTGTGAGCACCTCGTTATAAAATCAATTCACATTATATAAAAATGTGTGTGGGCATGCCGTAAAACCTAGAAGTGTGAACAAAAGGTTAGGATCTCTCTCCTGAAATATGGTAAAGAGGCTTTTGTGTGGAGGTGAGGGCTATCCCAAAGGAGGAATACAGTGTTTCAAATTTTGACCACGGCCCCAATTTGTCTCGCTCACTGTTTGACATGAATACACTTGTTGTTTTGTTACCTAATGTACCTTAACCGTACAGGTAAAAAATAAATATATAAAACTTAAAAACAGCAGAGGGAAAGTTCTAATGCTTTGAAGTGGGCATATTTCTGAATAACACTGTATCAGAGCTGTCAGCTGTGAGGTGCTACAGTATATATAGCTATGTCTGCTTCGCCAGTTTCTCAGTTTCAGAGTGGTTACATTATGACTGAGGCATTTTTGCAGCTCCTGCAATGAACTGGAGGCCCATGCAATGTGGGGCCTTGCTGGTCAGAGAGATTGCCTCTGTTTGAACAATAACAGAAATGTGATGATTCTCATCCTTCCCTGGGTTAATGTGACCCACTCACCTCTGGGGCTGTCTGACCGGGGTGAAATTCTCACGTCGTCCTCGTCGTCTGAGTTATCATCCACATCGCTGCCGTCCTGAAGGCCATCCAGTTGGTCAATAGCTTCCTGACATGCCAGTGGGGCGACGGGGTCGAGTTCTGCATCACCTCTGCTGCTCTGGGAAGGACCCTGAAGAATCGTTCATCATTTAGGAGTTATGTATTGTGTAAATATATAACTACACTTTTTGCCAAGTTTTTGACAAAAATTCCCAATTTCTCCAAGTCCATTCACACTCAGATCTACTATATTGGAGCCAAAACCTACATACATTCGATAAATTGCCTCAAAACTAATTAATGTAGCCATTTGTAACACCAAGCGTTCTGCTCCCTTTTGCCAGAATAGACTCCCACTGCTGTGGATTGGTTAGATGAGATAATTGGATTGGTTTAAGTGCACCTGGCACATATCAAGCCTGTTTGGAGACATTAAATACTGTTTTTTTTGCCATCTTGTTAGAAGGGATCCTTTTTGTTTTTGCTTAACTGCTGCAGGTATGCCTGATCCTTTTTTAGCAACATCAGAGATCAATGGTTCTTTGCTGTCAAGATGAACCCAAGTATAAGGCTAAAGAGAATGATTATGCTACTGAATATCTCCATGCCTTTATGTATGTCTCTAATCCTTACTGATTACATTCCCTCTAGTTAATTTATCTGCATGATATTGTAGATCTACAGGATACATTTATCTGAAATGTCTTTACATTAGCTCAATCGAGGAAATCAAAAGTTTACTTGTTACATAACTGACATAGTACTACAATGCTATAATTAATACATACATTTTCACCATATGAAGATACATGGTGCTCCATGCAGATAAATATGTAGGGTGCTTTATGTGCAATCATTTATTCTGCAATGCTGGTTTCATACTTTACATTTTTTCCAATTTTGCTAAATTTCTCAAAGTCACACAAAAACTAAAGACCTTTCTTTGTTCCACTGTTTATCTAGTGGAGGCGTGTTCCTGGGGTGTGCAAATGGAAACATCCTGATTCCTCTATCCTTCATGCATGTCATTATAAACACAACTAATTATCCTTTACCAATATTAGACCACAATGAGTGTCAAATTTGAGAACAAGCCAAGAGAGTCCCAGTGCAAGAACAAGTACAACTGGAGTTAACATAAACATGAGACAACCTCTGCCCACACTGAGGTTACAGGTGAATCCAGGCCAATGTAAACATCACATTACCTCTTCTGTAACAGAAAGTTTGAACCATACCTGTTCTGAACCTGCATTCCCTGTGCTGTCTACATGAAGGCTGCTGTTGGCCTTCATGTCCTTCACTTGCTTCTCCAGCTGGGCGCGGGCCTTCTCGCTGTCCTTTAGCCTGCCCTCGGCAGCCCTCAGCCTGACCAGCTCCTCCTGTAGGAGGCTGTGCTGCCGCTGCAGCAGGGCCAGCTCCCCGATGACCGCCCCCGTGCTGGCATCCAGGCCCGCATCACGTGACATGGAGCGGCACAGCTTGGCCGGGGTGGAGGACAGAGGGACGGGTGTGGTGGGCGTCGAGGGCGGGCCCTGCGGTTGGCAGAGCTCCAGGATAGAGTCCTGTCTTATTACGGCAGCCTGGGAGAGAGAGGGAGAAGAATGTCACTGTTGGCTCTCAGTGATGTGTGAGGCAAGAGCAACACAGAGATCAATGATAAGTTTAGTTCATTGGTTTATTTAACAGGGACATGCACAACTAGACCATAGCCCCAGTGTTACGAAGATAGCTAATTTACATCTGCAGAATCCAGACAGGAAACATGACAAAACAACATTCAAATAATGAACACAACAAATATACTACACATATTTTAGTTGTACATTATAAAAAGCTGCACCACACAAAATGCACATAAAATGGGGAGGATGAAAGAGTAGATGCAAAGGTAAATAATGCAAACTCAGAGATACAACAGCTCACCTGTAGTGCATGCAGATGGGCACTGAGATTTACCAGTCTCTGACACACCTCCTGGAAGACACAAACACACATGGATACACACACACACAGTAATTATATGACCAGAATTTCTATGAATGCCACAGATAAGATCGCTATCATAAAAAAGAACAGTACCTCAAGCATCACCAGAAAATGATAGCAAGTTAAATCATTGTTTCTATTGCTCTTCCACATTCCACATCTACCTCTGCTAAATATACATACACCTTTGTATTTTTAGAGTATTAGTAACCTTATACAAATATTGATTTGATCATGTTACAGTATGAAAGAGGATCTCACATGAGTTCTGCAGGTTAGCTAGTATACACACTAAAGGGTCTCACAACAGCCATGGAAATGTGTGAAACCATGAAGTCTAAGGAGAGAATTAAATGTACCTCATTTACGGGCCTGTCTTGCAATTGGTTTCCATTTCTGTCCTGTAGAGGGTTAAAGACATTAATTGTGACAGATGTTCAGCGTTAATGTGCAGGATACTAATGCAATAGTCAAACTAATACAATGGGCCCTTTTAGAGGCAGAACAAGCAGTAGTTCTACCACCTTTTCCAAAAAACTCTCTTACTAACATTAATGTCTATGATATAGGCCTACTTGTTAATTTACATGGTATGATCATGCAAAATACTGCCACATCAGTGTGAAATCAAAAAAATAAGTCACATGGCTCTATTACGCAGTATGTATCTGTATGACTGCCACATTGCAAATTGCAGGAATGAATGATGTTTTGCATGGTATGGTGTAAGTATTTGAGGAAAGTGGTAAAACTGCTGCTTTCACTGTACTGCCACAAAGACATGGCCCAACTAATGTCTTCTTTACAATAATTATTTACAGTTTCTAGCATGTGGACATGCTTCTCTGCCTAAGCATAATAAACAGTGGAATGTCTTTCTTTCAGTTCCACACCCTTCCTTTCTCCCCCACTGCCTCACCTTAGATGCTGGGCTGTTCTGGTCATGAGTTCCATTGACTGATATCTCTTCTCCATCTGTTCAGGAAGGAAAGACAGGGAGGGACAAACATGAGGCTTAACTTGTCCTTACCTTGATGATATCCTGACTTGTCAGGTTCATAAACACTGCCTCTGTCCTGACATAGCACTGTCCGACTTTGGATATGTTACAAAATTATAAGATGGATAGTTACTACTTTTGACTAATCACAATGTCTTGTATGCAGGACCACAATTTAAAGTTTCTTTTGAGAACCAGGAGATTCTGTAAAACATTTGGACCTTGGCAAACTTTCCTTTTTCTTTGGTCAACCTCATCCACCCTCAATAAGCTTTTCAGGCAGCCTATGGCACACAATTAACGGTTGTTGTCCTGTCCTCACAGTCTGCCACAGTTTGAGTGCGTGGAGTGAAGAATACCTCAATGGTATAAGACACACAGGAACAAGGGTCCGGAGCCAGGACCTTTTCCCACCGGCACAGAGGGACACAGGAAGATACTCACTGCTCACTGGTGCCACTGTGTGATTCTGGTCTCCGTTGGAACTGCATGACAGGGGTACTTCAAAGGTAGAACCCAGCAGCAACTCGCTAAGTCTGTCCACTGATGGGCAGAGACATAAGGGGAGTGAGATTTAAAAAAAATAATAAATAAGCAGTAATTACACAATTATTACATAGTTCAAACATTGTTCAGTCAGTTGGTGTCCACTCCACTCACATTTATGTATCTACTGATGTAGTACCATCAATTAAGCACACCAGTCACAAAAAAATTACAGAATTTTCAAAAAGTCAGCAATGATAAATGTTGTGTAAATTGATGCTTTGCATGGATCCGTGAACATCAGTAATCCAAGACACTGTTGGTGATGCTGACCCTTCCCACACACCCTGGCATGCACTTGCTCATACCCTCGGTAATGGCGTCGGTGAGCAGCCTTTCTGCTTGTGGTGCGTGGGGCGTGTCGGCACGGAAGAGGTTTCTGGGGTTGTGGGGCAGAGTGACCTCCAGGCCTGATGTCACCTCCGCAAGGTCCGAGAACAGGGTCACCCTCTCCTGCAGGAGCTCTAGAACCTCACGGTCTTTCTGCTGGATGTCGGCTGAGAGCACACAGAGATGTCACAGATTAACTGCCAGGTTTGCAGAGCACCAACTGATCAGTGGCATTCATGAGATTGGCAGGTGGTGGAAGGCCAATCAGAGGTGACCAAATCAAAATGTCAACTGTTTATTTTAGACAAGCAAGACTGGTTTAACCCAGCAATTTCAACTGAGCAATCATTGTCAGCAGACAGGGTATCATGTCCTTAATGCAAGTGTTAACTGGAAGTGGGTGGAAAGAAGACAGATGGGGAGAGATGGATTGACACTGATTAAATGTACACTAGTAAGTGTTACTGTTGAAAGGAGGAGTGGAGTGGAGGCTTGCGCTGCCTCTGCAAAGACTGGGAGAGAGAGAGAGATGTAAGGCTGGTTGCTTTGGGCTCTGCAGAACTCTGCGGATGCTGCACTGGAGTGAGTGGGAGGGAAAGTTAGCACACTGACACATGGCAACAGTACACTGTCACAGTGCAGAGCTGGAGAGAAGGGAAGAGAAAGAGGATACAGGAAGTGTGAGAGATGGATAAAATTAAATTAATGAGGGTGACACCAATGTGTGTGTATGTGTGTGTGTTAGGATATCTCATGCTCACCTCGAAGCCGGCGCAGCAGGGCCTTGTCCTCGGTCTCGATCAGGGGAAAGTCCTCTCGGGAGGGGCAGCTGAATGGAGAGAGGAGAGAGACTTATGGAAGCGTGTGGTCACTGTACTCTCACCCTCTCACTGTGTGCAGTGGCTGGGGGTTTTCTCATCTAACTAAAGTACTGTACACACACACACACACACACACACACACGGACACGTAGACACACACATGCATGCCCACATAGAATATTGCTTCATGGGCACTTACACACCCAGCTATCTCATGAAAATCTCAGAGCAGAACACCAGAATTTGCCTAAAGATGTAAGACATAAATTAACTGTACTAGAATCACACAATTTGATATGCGGTAGATCTGTACTGTAGTGTATGTACTGTGCTGATGCTTAAGTCCAGAAAATATCATCAATAAAAATATTTATTAAACATGTAACACAGATTTATATTCAGTCATATTCCTATGGAAGATAGCAGAATTATATAGGCAACCTACCAAACTAACAGCAACTGTCAACAGAACATGAAGATTATGCATCAAATTATTTCTGCTGAAATTCCATGGTGCAATTCATCTCTGCAGTTCCTGATAAATTAGCCCAGCGACAGCTGATAGGGGGTTTGCCAGTATATTGCAAATGTTTACAAATGTACTCTAACATGAAATGCCAGTGTAGTCTAAACTGAACCAGTGAATCTTCAAGTAAGTCAATAAAATGCTTGCTCCTATGCAACATTTAACAGTTTGAAGAAAAATCAAGATTTAAGAGTAAAGCTCTCTTCCAAGTACTCCTCTTTGTTTTGGCCATTACTTAATAAACCTCTAGTTTGAGCTGGATTATTGGAAATGAATCCTGTCATATGAATGATGCACTGCCCTAGCAAAAGACAAAATTCAATTCCCTGGGCACTAGGCAAAAAGTTTACTTTCATATTTTCTGCTCAGCATATATATATATTTCTTTTTAACAAAAAAGTAAAATGCAGGGAAAATACCTCTACTGTAATATATGGATGAGAATATGGGTTTTCTCTCACCCTCCTTTTCAAGACTGTTTATGAAGTATATTGTATATAAGTTCATGGGCTTCTTTGTTTGGGTTATACAGCCATCAAGGGATAAGTATATGTGTGTTTGGATGGAACATGTATGTGTGCTTGCATAGATGCAAAGGGTATGTTTCACACATATGAATGTGGAAGTGCATTAACTGTGTTGTGTGTGTCCACATGCATGTGGGTGTATTTGTGTATGTGTCTGCATATGTGTGTATGTATGTTCGTGATGATGTGTGAGAGACTGCATGGATGTGTGTTTTATACATGTGTGCAAGCTATGTGTATGTGCGTGTGCAAGTGTTTGTGTGTGTGTGTGTGTGTGTGTGTATGTGTGTGTGCATGCTTTGAGTGTGTGAATGATGTTACTGGTGTGTCTGTTAGAATGTGTGCATGAGAGTGTGTTCCTCACCAGCTCACGGTGTGCTGAATGAGCCTCATCCAGGTATTCCTGTCATCCTTGGAGGCCGCGTGGATCTCATACATCTCCGGAGGGGAGGAGTCACTGATGAGGAACATCCCACGCTCCTGATTGGCTATGTCCCGCACGATCAGGTTCTTCAGGGACAGCACAGCAGGCTTGTCCTGAAGCCAGACAGGTATCTTTAACTTACGTGTACCTAACTGCGAGTGAACTACCGCAGGGTAATGAGCAGTGAGTAGAGTTTACTGTCTTTGTGTTTTTTCGTGTGAGAATTTTATTTTAACTGAAACTGATGTAGGTATTGCTGCTTCCTCAGTCAGGTCTCTCATATTTGTATATTCAATCTCAATAAGACTTCCTGTTAAGATAAACAAGAAATAGTTCAATAAGCCTGGAGATTTGAATGGCATCGGGTAGAGGTCAGTGTGAATATTCCTATAATGAAAGGAGAGTGCAGAGGAATCTATATCACTACTCATGTAATGGAAACCAGACTGACCAGGCATGGGAAGATGAACTTCTGGTCTTTTTCCTGCAGGAACACCAGGATGTCTGTCATCAGCAGGACCTGCAAATCTACACATGCACAAACACACAAAACAAAGCACAAAAGAGCAGAGCATACAGCTTCAGTCACAGACATATATACATACAACTATAGACTGAATGCACCCTGGGTTGCATTAAAAGCAGCAAGAGTGATAAAAGATATACACACACACCATTACAAAACACATATGCATACACCCACATTCACATCCTCCCTCTGTTATTCTTCTCTTGCTCTCTCTCCCTCCTCTTCCATTCCCTCCCTCAACACTCTCATGCTGTTTCTCCACTCTCCCTCCTCTCTCTCAGCTTCTCATTTCTGTCTTTCTTCTATGCTCCCCATCTCTTCTCCCTCTCACTCCCTCCCTTCTTTACTCACTTACTCCATCCACACCCTAAGTCCCTCCCCTCCCTCTCTCTCTCTTACTGGCACTCTCTATCACTTCCCCTCTCTCCCCGCTCTCTGTCACCTTTGAGTCGGGACCCGGCAGTCTTCCACAGCAGGGTTCCCTCATGGATGAGTCTGCGTCTGAGTAGCTCGCTCCCACGGAACACGCCCCCTCCCCGAACCTCCGCCTCGGCTCGCGGGTCCAGCCGCGCCCGGATCTCCTGCAGCCTCTGGGTGCGCTCCAGCTCCAGAACCTGCTGGTCCACTGAGCTCAGCAGGTCCCGGATATGCACCAGAGCCTGGCTCAGGGAGGCCGCCTCCTCCTCATTCCCTAAAGCAGGAGAGACAGACCTGGGGTTCAGCACAGCTCAACAATTTCCCAGGCATATTATTATTATTATTATTATTATTATTATTATTATTAGTAGTAGTAGTAGTAGTACATTATATTATATTATTACAATATAAATTATAATATGATAACTATGCCAGAAATCAAGCAACAACATCCAGTAAGTGAAGTTCTCCTTTTAGCGCTTTAGCTCCTGAATGCACTGAAACACAGCAGATACCATGGCCCTCAAGGACCGGAGCCCGTTGTCTCTGCAGTAGATTGTGGAGATCAGCCTCACCCTTGGTGTTGTCCAGGATACGTTGGATGAGGACAGGGTACTTGGTGATGCGCTGAGTGACCAATAAGATGCACTCCTGAACTCCATGGCGACGGAGCAGGGGCCCCCGGCTCACTCTCTGACAGGGAGATAGAGGGGTATTTTCAATTATTATTATATTATAATGTGCAACTAAATGTTGGTCATCCAGTGTAATGTGGTATGTGTAAAGACAGGAAATATAATTGAGTATTAATGTGAGCTGTGTTACCCTCTGTCTAACATCTGAGAAGTCCACACCAGTGTTATGTAAACCTATACAAATAACCCCCTCTCAGTTCATTTGCTTGTTCAGTAACCTTTCCCCCTTTGTCCAGGCAAGTGGAATGTCTCGTCTCTGTCTGGTGCTTCCTGGTACAGCAACATAAACGCACTCCTCCTCCTGCATTCCTCTGTTTCTCCCTCCCTCCTGTCTGTCTCCCACTCTCTCAGTCCCTCTCCACATCCCCCTTCACTTCCCCACTCTCTCAGTTAATTAAACGCTGCATCATTCATTTAGATGCCAAGCGAAATTCTTTGTCCATGGAGACCTGCATCGCTTACATTTACAAAGACATGCTACAGCGGTGCCCAAGGACACCAAGCTCATAACCTTGTGTTAGTAAGTCCTGTTCCTTCCCTCCCCACTCCTCTTTTCTCTATTCATATTCCTTGACTCTCTGACGTTTACAAATTTTCTCTTTCTCCTGGTATGCCTCCCCTCTCCTCTCTCCATCCGGCTCTCTCACCCGGACAAAATACTGGAAGCGCTTATCTCGGGCCAGCAGCTCCTTGTACAGTTTCACAGCCTTCAGGTGCCGACTGCAGAACTCAGCATAGGCCTTCCTCATCTCATCAGCGTAATGGCCTGAGAACTAAAAAACACACACACACAGAGACACACATACACACTCAGATGAATATGGACACACAGTCAGCTACACACGCACAGATAGTAAAACACACACATGCACACACAGTGTACCTGCTCCACCAGCACGTCCCCCAGCTGGTTAATGCAGAAGTTGTTGCTGCTGCTGGGGGCTAGGCTGTGGTTTCTCCTCAGCAGCAGCTGGGCCAGGAAGCGGGAGTGTAGGGCCAGCAGCCGGTCCAGGCAGGGGAACACCGCATGAACCACGCCCGGCTCCAGCATCACCTCCTCCAGCATGCCCCGCCGGAACACCCCGTCCATGATCCGCAGCGTCCGCACATGGTGCAGCTCTGTCTGGATCAGTTCTGCATGGCAGGACAGCCCGGCATCATTACACATTACACAGAGCATGGGGGTTCTGTGGTGCATAAAGACCTTACACAGTGACTTTTAAAAGAGAGACAGAAAATACACGTACACAGAGGCAGAGATTATCATGGGAATGCAGTAGAGGTGGAGAAAAGCATGAAAGAAGGATGAGGAATGTGAGGAATACAGAGCACAGGGAGGACTGGAAATAGTATGGTGGCACAAACCACATGCTGCGAGCGAGAGAGAGAGAGAGAGAGAGAGAGAGAGAGACATAGATGTGCAGAGAAGGAAAAACATCAGGCCTCACCATAGATGACATCCTGCCTCTTGATGACGTCTTTACGGTGGGTCTGCAGGTAGGAGGAGTCAACTGCCAGGCTCCAGGAGTCCACTTCAAAGTCCCGCCCCTCGCGCTCCAACTCCTCCAGCATGGAGGCATAGTACACCTCCCCTACAGAGGGAGGGATAGAGCAGATGATGAGACATAGGACATGGAGTTGAAAGACTATGAGAAAATTGAGAACGACACAGATACCTATGAGCTGTTCTTTTCTCCTAGCCCATTTATCCATTACCCAAACTCAACATCCCCTCCCTCCTTCACTCATCTGCATCATTCTTCCCTCTTTCCCTCACTCCCTCTATCTCATCTACTGCTCACCTTCATCGTTGAGGGACTCCATGGACACGGCACGGTTGCGGAAGTTTAGTGAGTCTGTGGACTGGGACAGGATCCTACGCAGCCCCAGGGGAGAGTCATCATTCAGGTTCCTACACACATGCACACACACAGACACACACAGACACACACACACCGACATACAGAGGGCATGCATACACACAGATACAGGCAAACACAAAGACACATGCACACACAAAAATGTGTGCACGCACATACAGACAAACATAAAGAGGGAAGGACATACACACACAGATAAACAGAGATGGGCACATGCAGAAAAGGGGGATATACCCATATATACATGGAACAGACAGACAAGCACAGTGACACAGAGAGGTGGGACACAGAAAGGCCAGAGAGAGAGTGAAACATACACAGACAGGTGGGCAGACAGACAGACAGACAGGCAGGCAGGCAGGCAGGCAGGCAGATTGATACATGGAAATTGAAACATAGACCCACACAGGGGCAGTACACAAATGACACATGAGGAAAGAGGAACAGGATGCAGATCCAGGCACAGGCAGCAGGTCACAGTGTCAGGATGAGGACGGACACAAACAGAGACAGAGACACATAATGATACAATTAAATACAGTACATCCAAACCAATGCACTACGGTACAGTGTAGCACAATACAGACCAATGCACTGACACAGACAGTGACACACAGCCAGTGTAATGTAATGCTTCACTGCACATACCACAGCAACTCAACATGCAGGAATAGAATATGGTCCACAGTGTGAAGGTGTGGCTGATTACAATGTATTCATCTCCAAATCTGTCTACATTAGTGCACTGAATACATGGTAGTATGTGTAATGTTACATGAGCCATGTGTTTATGTATACGTATGAATATGTGTATGTGAGTGTGAGTACTGTATGTGCACATCTGTGCGTGTTTGTGCACACGAGTGTACATGTAAACAATCCATGAATATTTTTCCATAGTTTTACCAATAAATTCCCCCAACATAAACCTGCTTTCCTTTGACAGATTCAACAAAGATATCAAGTGAATACATCAATTAAATGTGTTCACCTTCGTGCTTTAACAGATCCAGGAAAATGAAGCTGGCCAGTGACCACCATTTTCCTGTCACCTGGCAAAGCCTCAGCACTGCCTAGCTGTCCTGCTATCCCAAAAAAAGTTCCCTCCCACACTTTCGTACGACAGTGTCACCAAGCAACCCAAACTGTTTTCTCATTGGTCGCCACCCCTCCACCCCTAGCCAATGTCCCAGCAGCCAGCTCACCCTGCGATGTTATTGGTGGAGACGCTCTTGGAGAGAGACAGGCCGGAGCGGCCGCGGCGGGAGCCCAGCAGGGACTGGCGCAGGCTGTCGGAAGGGTAGATGGCTGAGCTGGGCCTCTCCTTCAGCATGGGGCCTGGAGGGGAACGAGGGAGGGACAGTGGGAGAGAGCGGAAGGGAGGGAGGTATGGGAACATTGAGGATGGAGGGGGGAGAAGACGGCAAGCAGAGAGAAAAGAGAGGGCAAGCAAGACTGTTAGTTGTCTTTTGTATAGAGCGAGAGAAGCATTTCACATTTAGTTAAGTGACAGACCAACACAGACTGAGAGCGGCAAAGAAAGGAACAGAAACTGCTGGTGTTTACTAAGCTATAACCAAGAGTTACATAGCGAGGCACATTATGATTAAAACCATATCGACACATGACGATCATCCTCCACTCTACTGCAGTTATGACCGGCACGGCCTGTTCCCCCAGCAACAGCAGTGGCTCTCTTAGTGCGAGAACTGATTAGGGAAATCACTGTGTCCAGGCAGGGCACTGCAGCCCTATTTTCTGGCCAACAGGTGGCAGCACCACTCTATAGCACACTGGCAAACTCACCTTGTTCCTGCTAATGAACTTCAGTGACAACAGAAGAACTGAGTAAGTGAGTGAGAATGGTAAGAAAATGGCACCACAATTTTGGTTAAAAAGAAGAGAAAGAAAAGCAGAATAAGCAAACACATATTTGGCAACTCACTTTTTGTCCGAAGGGCCACATTCTGCAGTGCTGAGCTGTTCCTCACTAAGGCCAACTTCTGTTGCTAGAAATCACAGCAGATATCAACAGTGAGTTAAATCTTACACACAGTGGCACATCACAATGAATTAGCACAATTGCATCCAAACCAGATAAACCTTTAATATGAAGGTTACAGGCTCAATTCCAGACTGGGGCATTGCAACTATACCCCTAAGAAAGGCATTTATGTTTAACTACTTCAGTAAAAATGTAGCCATGTACTGTAATTGGCTAGTATGTTTAAAAAATTAAGATTCATCTTTCAAACCTTGTGTCTAATTTTTGTTGCCATTCAGGAGTTTTAAAATAGAAAGCTTGTATAATCGGTTGTGAGCTGTCAATGTTTCATGGTCCTGTGATTAATAAAGTTTACTCAAAACACCATGTGACCAAAAATTTAAGTATAATGTAATGTAATTATGAAATTTTCTTAAAAGTTGTCCTCTTAAAGATGCAAGGCTCTTTCACAACGCAGATGCTATGTAAGTTGCCATGGATACAGTCATACACAAAGCAAATCATGAACGCATTCTGACAGTCTCTCTGATCTTTGTGCCTGACAAGCATAAGTGACCCTGACTGAATGTTCACATTCCTGAAAACATATTTTCTAAATATACACTGATATGATCATTTTAACCATTTGTGCTGAAGCAGGGAACACTGTGCATCAAAGCAGTACCCACAGCCTCTCCTTCACGCTTGTCCTTACCCTCTGTTTCATTTTGGCACAGTTCGGCAACGTGTCTCGACAGCGGTTGTGGATAGTGACATTGCAGGCTGTAAAAAAAAAAAAAATACAAAAACCGATCAATACGCCACTCATCCAAATTACACTGCAACAAATGCACCATTTCCACTAACACACTAGGGAGTTATCCATAACACTAAGTACAATGTCAATAAGCCCAGCAATGCAAACTATTAAATCCTTTAGAAACTGTACATATACTGTACATATATTTGTATTTTACAAAAACATTTGTGAGAAAAACACATTTAAGTTAATATGTAATGCTATTTATGTATATATTTTACGGGTATATTCTGACAGTCCAAACAAATAAAAAGATGGAATTGGTATTGAATAATTGCTGCATCTAGACAAGTCAGACATAATATATCTATGATATGTCAGGGCAAAGTTCATTTTATAGAAGTTTGGAATATTGCCACAGCAACATCACTGTCACATTCTGCTTTTGTAAAATTGACGCAACACAGTTTTGAAATGAACATGGCAATAACTACTCAAGGGAATATGCTCTATTTTGTGTTACGCCATGAGTTTGGGCCATTAGCACTGAGCCCTCAGACTGTGTAACAAGCACAGAAACCTCCCACCACCTGTTCATTTGATTATGGGCATTATCCATCCTGGTATTCAGGCTGCTGGCTGATTGGCCCATTTTATATGAGTGAATGTGCTGACTTGTCCCTCTACCTCTGTGCAGGTCAGAGCGGTTGACAGCCATCTGAAATCTCCTGTGAATCAGGGCTGAGTCACAGCAGCACTGTTCACACTGTTCAGATAGACTCTGTCCAACTCCTACCAACAGCCTAGCAACCTCCCAGCAGGGCTCCTACTGCTCAACCTACAGGAGCAGCAGTCCTCGGGGGACACAGAAACCCATTACACACTCCCTCTGTCCTTTCCCTCTCTACCTTTTCACCCCCTTTATCCCATTCCCCCTTAACCCACTCTCTTATTCCAGTCCATTGTTCAAAAGCATTCACTTCCTGTTCAGTGCAGACAGGAAGTCCTCTTTAAACAGGGCTTTTTAAACACGGGGACTCGGGGTGAGGGGGCGGGGGTGTTTGTGGCATGGGAATATGGTGGGTAAGGGGAAGGGGCCCGTTGTCCAATAGGGTGAAAAGGGGGTCCTCAAGGGGTACTTAGCTCATAGTATTAACCTTACTTTTGTTTGCCATTAAAGTGCATTTGGGAGGCTGTGTACCAGTATATAAAAGTCAATTTCTATGCATTCATGTGCCATTTATCCCTGCATGTGTCTCTTTCTGTTCCATTCCATCTCCTCTTCACCCTCTCTCTCTTTCTTACACACAAAAACAGCAGTACAAGTGCAAGTTTTCCTTGTTATCAATATTCTGACAAAGAGTTGATTCACTCAACGCAGAGCCTTTTCCAACTCGTTTTTAAATAGTGCACACATTCATGGTATTTATTTTTACCTTTAACACATCGGAACAAATTCCTCACTCTTGCCGTCTCAATGCGCTTTAAGAGAATCAAACAGAAGCTCGAGGCTCTTGGGCTGTTGTGTAACAGTGTAGTTGGTGGAACTGAGTGGAGTGACGGTCAGAGATAAAAATGTTAAATGTAAAGCACATTTGTTAGCATGAAAGGCTGGTTAAAAGTATCTATCTCTGGCAGCTGGAGACTCCATTTCTGCAGTGCAAGGAATTAACAAAAAAAAAAAAGCAACGATGTGTGCAAACAGCAGATCTGGGGACAGTGAGCTCACTTCCTCAGGAGCAGAAATACGACAGCGAGGAGGGGTATGGGGGGAGGGGGTCATGTCTCACTTATTGTACGGTAAACAGGAATAAAAAGCACGTGCAAAGCATGTAAACCCATACAAATGATTTGAAAAAGTCCCAACAAAAGTCCAACCTTGCCTTTAAACAGTCAGTCTGCTTTTGACTCTTTAAAAGTATTATGATTGGTGCAAAGTGCATGGTAAGGACAGAAAATCACATGGGACCAGGGACCGTAGAGAGGGGCGGCTGCTTCTACTACAACTTTTAGGTGTGTTTGCTGAACAGTCCCTGAAACGCAGTGTGAGTGTACACCTCTGATCTACACACACAGGGCTCAATGGAAAGGGTGTCATATTAGTTCACATGTGTGTTAAACAGTGTTGTTCATGTATGCCCTCTTCTGTTCTGTGTGTTTGTGCTTGTGTGTGTTTGTATCTGTGAGTGTATGTGTGTGTGTGTGTGTGTGTGTGTGTGTGTGTGTGTGTGTGTGCGTGTGTATTTGGCTGTGTGTGTACGTCTGGACTGGACAGGGCAGGCCTTGTTCTCTCAAACTGTGGCCTCAGGCAGGACTTGTGAGCTCATACGCACACGGACCCAGACACAAACAGTCATTTATACACAATCAAACACACACACATATACACACACACACACACACGCACACACACGCACACACACGCACACACACAAACACACACAAACACACAATATTTTAGAATCAAACATCCCACATGAGACTGGGATCTGTCCAGAACCATCATAGGAATGACACACCTAGGAGCCCGGTCACTCAAATACAGACTCACACACTCCTCCATACACTTTAGCCTGTGTGACAGCAATGGTCTTATCCCTCTGTACCCAAACGCATTTGCAGACCACCAACACAGAGTGCAATGAACACATGCAGATTTAGTCATTCATATGAACACATGCACAGGCACACGTATAAGCTAGGGCAAAACACACTCCCTCCAAGACACCCCCACACCCCCGTTTCACACTTCCTCCTGTTCCCAAATAATTAAAATCACAGACACAGTGTGCCCTATTCATCTCTGAGACTATACCCCAGACACACATACACTCACTCACCAGCTCCCTCCCCTCCCTGCATTAAACAAACAGGCCCGGTGCTACCCGGCTGAACCAACAGCACTGAGCCTATGCTAAAAACAATAACTGCCTTTTCTAAGGGTGAAATATGTTTGGAAATAGGTCAGCACAGAGTGTAACTCTCAAACCTCTGGCCCTGCAGGGAAAATATCCCTCCCTCCCTGTTCAGATTTTAACTTCCCACAGTCCTCGAAAAACAGAATTTAACTGCCATCCACGTAACAAACAACACAGTATAAAAATGCACACATATAAGCTAACACCATGTCTTTCATTACAGTACACTCATTTAACAGACATCATTATCCAGAGCAACTTACAATGTGAGAAAACATAGTGTATTGACAAGAGTCTAAGAGCAGTGCTACAGACCTGGCTAACAATACTCTCAGACCAAAAATTGAAGGTAATTGTACAATAACAATTTGAAGTAAGGCATTTCGTAGATGCTTTTGACCAATTAGCTCATTGTAATTGCATTTGAAATGGGTAGAAAGTCATCGTTAAAGATGGCAAACAGTAAAGCTGCAACCAACATGGCAGCATTTTAGAGACACATGGCACAAGCAGAAGCCCTGTAAAACAGAGGGAGTAACTGGGGATCTTATCAGTGTGCTGCATCATGCTTTACTACTGTAGATCATATTGCTCTGTGCTTCTGCATGGCAGCAGAATGGTTATGACCTCTATTGTTCAACGGGCAGTCACTTCTCCCCCGGGCGGTAAGTCAATGCAATTATGTACGGCTGATTTCTCACTGGTGAAACTGAGGAGACACAAAATAGAGATTTAAACAATTTAATCTACAGATTACTAATCATAGCTCACATCTGAGCACTGTATTTATAGCGGATCCATATCAGCTTGACTTCTGTACATGCTGCTGAACATGATATTCACAGTATATTTACAATACACTGCAGTATGTTCCATTTCTCTTAGGGAAACTACACTAGTCCCTAGGAGCTGAAAATTACACTAACTTTTTTTCTACTTTGGTTCTTAATTGCTATGTACAATGTTGTGGTCAAAGTATTTGTCTCAACAGACTAAACATGTTGCTTTTTTTAACAATGCAAGAAGCAGGAACTGTCTTCTATTGTACGTGTTAAGGCTGCTCACTGTTCATGACAAAACTGCATACTACTGTACTGTATTTTGATGTACAGTGCACCCTTCTGGTCTAATCTGCCTGTCTGGTAAATCTCAGGCTCTCAGATTAGGCTTTGGGGAGCAAAACAATAGGACTGAGCCAAGGTCCGTAATCTGGGTTTTAATCAGTGTCTGGGGATAATCCTGCACATACTGACACAGCACTGGCTGATCACTGATCGCCTCCCTTCAGAGCCCCCTTCGGTCTGCGCTCCACACCTCTGGCCTGCCCACATCCATAGTGACACCCCTTTCTATCTGTGCTTGCTTGCTCTGCCCTGATTCAGATTAGACCTGTAATGATATAATGTCAACCCTGCTGACAGTGAGCCTGAGACTGATCTGGTCAGGTCTGCCATCCACAGTCACGCACGCCATCTTTAATATCCCGCTGCGACACCCCCCACCCACCCAGCTCCTCCCTGTCTGCCCCCGGATCAAACCTGAAGCAGAATCTCTCAGCAGCGAGGACCTGAGAGGGAAGAATTATGGACAGGAATTAACTCAGGCTCACAGTCAACATCTCAGAGGTGTTGATTCCGTATTCTGTATTCCGTATTCTGGATTCTGGATTGATATTCTTAAAGCATCTCAGAGCAGAAGAACTGATCAGGGATCAGTTTGGCCTTTCAGCTCACAATGGTCAAGGCTTGAGATTGAACAATGGAAACCTGGTCCTAGGTCTGCGCTCCAACTCTGAGATGGTTTACGAATACAGGATCTGACTGCTATGTCAACTGGAAAATAAATATATACATATTCTCAATCCACATACTTTGGAAATGCATGCACACAAGATCTGTTAACTCCATTCCTTCAGTGAACTCCAATACAGTCTATTCTACAGATCTACTTCAGATTGTTCTTAGCTTTTATGACTGCGCTGGAATGATCCAGCCTAACATCCCTCCTAAGGTTCAGTTGGCTCCATATTTGACACCATATAAACATTATGATACAAGGTCAGACTGTAACATTTATAATTCTGCAATGTTTTTACAATGATTTACTGCAACAACTGCTCTGTCCCCATGTGATTGCTGATGTTTCTGGCTGGAACTTACTCTTGCATTTTGAGATAATTTTCAAATAAATTCAATCAATTAATCAACTTGTTTGTGTGACTTAATTTATATGATCACTTTATCATTATCTGTCAGTCTGGATAACTGTGTCTGCAGAATAATTAAATAATTTAGACTCGCTTTGTTATTAAATTATTGAGCACGGTACAAGATACAGTTCCACATACTGTCATTCCTTTTGTGTTACCAGTCACAGCTGTAATCGTGACATGAAAGACATGGCACATGAAAGAAAATTCACACTTGAAAATGTACTCTCACTTATGTAGTTCCATTCCCTGAAAAACACACACACACACACACACACACACACATGCACACACACATAAGAGACCATGCATCACACAAATTCAACCATCCCCTTACACTGCTTGCTGTTCTTCATGATCCAGCCCCATTCTTGTCAAAATCCTGATATCTTTCCAAAACTGACCTCTGTCTGCCATGCTAATGCAGCTTTACGTCGTGCTGATCATTATGTAGATTTTAAAAACATAAATTCAACCATTAAACCTTGAGAGGGTTAAAAGGGTTAAACTGAGCCAATATATGATTCGAATTTAAGAGCTGCAAATGGCAGGTATTTGAATGAGACGGTGTGGGGGGTGGGGAAGGTAGGGGGTGACAGACTGGCAGTTAATCACTCACACCCCCATCTCAATCCCCAGATGTACTAATTCCGGATTATAATAGGGACAGCATGGGGGTGGTGGAGGGGGCACTTTTAGAGAGGGAGAGGGGGGACTGCAGCTGTGTATTAGAGAAAGGGGAGCCATGGATATGCAAACAAAGAGTGGCATGCAGGAGTTCAGTATAAACCTGTCTCCAGGGCAGTCTACACACCGTTGATGGTCTATAGAGGCCGATACCTGATAATGGTCTTCTGTTTAAACTCCCCTTGATAAAGACCGATTCAGCTGTCCCCACAGTCAAAATACAGTACAGACTGAGGGTCTCAAACTCATCTTATATTGATGGGCTTGGCTGGGGGGATTTGCATTTCATTGTACTTAATAAGGCTGGCAATGGACTCAGAAAAGAACTGACACAAAAACATGACAAAAATGATAAAGATCATCACATAAGAGCAGTAATTTAAAATACTCACCAAGACAGAGTGGTGTGCACTTGGTTATAATTAACATATAAAATCATAACTAGGTGGGTATTAGCAAACCTTAACTTCTTTAAAACAGCATTAACATTCATAGAATCATTCACTTGAGAAACACATGCTGAGAGCCTTGACTAAGAATTGCTCCTGTATGCTTCTTGTTTTCTTTCCCTAACAAGAGAGCTCTAAGATTAACCTTCGCTATGACAAAAAATAGACTTTTGTATTCCTCTGTTCTCTCATAATTAATAGCAATTCACACAGATGCAGTCAAAAAGGACACATGGAGTCATGGTTTTTAGGAGAGAGGTTGATTGTGGGTTTGCGGGTTCAGGGTGCTCAATCGAGCACGTAAGTATTAATCTAGTTTTGCTTAAGGCTAGCAGCATGCGGTCAGGGAACAGCTGTTGGCAATGCAGGTACCGGCACATTCCTTCCTGTTCAGTACAATCCAGACACATATGGAACAGTTCAGCCCAAGACGCTACACAGCAAAGCACAGTTAAAGCTATTCAAGAGTGAAAGTTCACACCGCCACACATCACAGCCACGACACAAAGACACACAAAGCACAGGCTAGTCCAGATACCCTCTGGCATGCAATAATCAGTACCTCTCCTTCAAGGTTCAATAAATGAAGGACGGCCACTCCTCTCCTCTGTCTCCCCCCTCTCACTCCATCCCTCCAGCACATTTATACCCCTATCCCTCTCTCCAGTGGCATCCACAATGATAATGTATTCATGCCTCCCATAGTACAGAAAACCCCAGCTTTCACTTCCTTCCAAAATTTAATTATACCCCCGATCCCGAATCAATAACCCCCCAACCTCCCCCTTGGGATGCAGCTGTTGTTTTAACTACTCCCCTTGCCATTTCTCCACCACCTCTCTACCCCCACCCCACTCCAAATACCCAAACAAACGCACAGAGGCCCTCCCCCTGCTCCCTTTGGCAACAGACATGTGTAATTACTCCCCCAAACCTAAAAGGCTACCCCCCTCCTGCTCTCTCTGTCCCCCCACTGTCTGTCTGTCTCTTTGAAATCCTACATCAAAAACCTCCATGTCAAGGTGATATGGCTGAGGTAGACTCCATGCTAAAAAGATATAGCGTGACTGTCAAAGAAGAGCCCTCTGTAGCGTCTACAATATGAAAATGCCCCAAAACACAAGGCTTTGAGCCCTGACACTGGGTGCCAAAACAGGATAAGGGTGAATGTTAAGCAAATGTAAAAATGCTAATGGAATTCACTTATTGGCCTCATCTCTCCTCTCTCCTTTGTCTGCTTTTGTCTCTGCTCCATTGTGATCCTTCCTCTCTCCTCTCTGACCTTCGGCATTTTCCATTTGGCTATTTTGCCTACTTTTCTTTCTGTGACCACAGCTTTGCCTCTGGTTTTTCTCTGGTGGAAGGGTACACACAGGGTAGGGTACAGGTATGTGTGGAGTGTCAGTCCACACTCAAAAAAGTCTGTTTCATGTTACAAAGTTACACTAAAAAAGTGTATGTTGTGTGGGAGGGACACTCAATGAAGTGTGTGCGGTGTGGGAGAGTAAGCTCAAAGAAGTGTGTGCCACTGCCCCCTCCCACCCTTCCCCACCGCCCCCATACTCCACAGGTGCATTCTGGGGGATAGAGGTAACACGGGGACAGGGAAGGGCTGGGCTGGAGGTGACAGTGAGGTGAAGGAGCCAAGGTGGAAGCTGGGCTGTTATGACAAACTGATGACAGATGTCTGGTACAGGGAGGGGGCAAGGCTGACTCTCAGTATGACATAATTACCTCCTTCCCAAAACCACCAACAGCAGCACGGACACCCGGACCCATGTCATTAGAGGGGACTTCTCTTCCTTCTGACTTACATTACTTTGTTTATTTGCTCAGCAGAAGTCCTACACTGAGGCCATTCACTTTGCTCGCACTTCACATGTAATCCATTTATAGATCTGACCATTTTTAGTAGGACGAGTTAAGTGTTCCCCTCGTCCATAGTAACGATGGTCAAGCCTGACATTAAATCCGCTCCCCCACCATCCCCTGACCATGAGTCCAAGTCTACTTCCACAAATGTTTTTCATTATTCCACATTTCTTACTCCTCTTTTCAATGTACACTGGAGCCTCTTTTCTCAACCCACTTTTTTTTACTCTATACAGAGTCACAGTCCTTTTTACCTTTTCACACTCAGCTGAATCAAGTGTGTTAATCTTGTCAATGTCTCTCTGACCCTCACCTCTCTACTATAGCTTTTCAGTCTGATTTTACTGTCCTCCCATGCTATTCTCCTCAGCTTGTATACTACATCTGAAAACCGTGTGTCCTTTTCTTACAGTGCTCTTACTCCCATCTCTTCCCACCTCTTTATTTGTTTGCCCCTCGCCCTGTCTGTCTCCTCCCCCCAGCTGTTACCCCTCCCTGCTGAAGAGGGAGCCGGCCTGTCTGATCTCCGTCCCCACACACTGACACCATTGTCTGGGTGGTGAAGGGGGGTGGGTGGGGGTTGTGCTGGAAGTCAGCAGCTGATTGATTTTCCCCTAAAAAAAAGAGGGGGTAAAAAACAGCAAGTGGACTAGGGAGGAATCACTCCTGTTTGCTCCCTTGTTCCTCTCTCTCTTCCCCTCTCTCTTTTTATTCTTCTTTTGATGTCTTCTTATTCTCTCTACTCTCCCCCTCTCCCCAAAAAGAAGGCTTCTGATCCAATGCCTTCTCCCCCTTTTTCAATTCCCTCTGGCCTCGCCAGTATACTGATCAAGCACTTCCACTCCAAGGCAAAGCTGCTTTACGGGTGGGGTTTTGATGATGACAAATTGCACTGGCTAACACAGCAAGCACCCATATGTCCAGCAAATACTATTCCTATAGTGTGAGGTACCAGTGTGCATCTGTGCAGAGCTGTACGGCACCCTGCTGTGATCTTTCAGAGCTTTGTCCCTGTTGAAATGGGCTTGTATAGCATAGTGTTCTGTCTGCCATTAATACCCTCAATCATATTTAATTTGGGCTGTGCCCTGTCTAATTTGACATTATACAAGGTAATACTGCATTTCCAAACAGATTGAGGACACAAGCTGCAGTTAAGCAATGTGGCAGACAGCATCACATGTGGTGTGAACTTGACTTTCAGTTCAATGTCGCTGCCTGGCTGGCCATTTTGCCCTGAGTGCTTCCATTCCTTCAGCTCTCTGTTTGTGATTGCCAGATTGAGAGATTTATTCTCTCATTTTAGATTGCATGGTGGAGATATACAGGTATACAGAGCACACAGAAAACAAACACCCCAACAACATTTCCCACTGTTGTTATCTCAACAATTAAGGACCCTCTATAATAAAATGTGTGGGAAGGAGTTTCTGTAAAAACTGTGCTGCAGTAGAGCCATTCCAAACCAATGTGATCCTCAAACATGGTCAGTGTCCATACACAATGAATTTAGCTGGGCTGGGAGAGGTGAGGCTACATGGATATCATAATGGATGGAATGCTATCATTCAAACGCATATGAAATAGGTGAAAACCTTTGGTCGGGACTCACATGCACTTAACTGCTCCTTAAGGACATGTGCTATTCACACAAAATGGACTTAAGCGTTTTTAAAGGAATATGGTATTCTATTTTCGAATGAACACACAATTCCAGAGGACATTTTTGCTGCTCTTAAAAAAATACTCAAAGTATGTTTTAATGTAACATCCATTTCGATTGACTTGCCCTTCAAAGGCTAAGAAAGTTTGACTGCATCCCCAGTTATAGCTTTTAAGTACAAAACAAAAAATGATTGGTTGAAATAAGTTAACCATTTATTGTCATGTAACAGCACCCCCCACTTAAATATAGAATGCAGAGTTACTTAGTTACTTACTAGGACAGCTGAGAGCCTCCTTAGCGGTGATGCTCTTGTTGCAGGCAGAACACAGTGTGGTTCCAGACACGGTGAGGGAGGTGAAGAGGTGGCCGTTACTGTACCGCGCCTCCCTCTCCCTCGCCTCCTTCTCACGCTCCTTCATCCTCTCCTTCTCCTTATTCTGTACCAAAGGGGGAGATGAAACACGATCAGGATCACAGATTACAATGGAAAGTATCACACATCATCAGCAAACTTAGATGAAACCCAGTGGTCAGCACTGAGCACGGTCAGCCCTGGCTGAGGACATCATGTTCAAACACATCACACAAATGGAGATTACCGGTCACTGATTTTGCTCTGATCTGTGTCAGGTCAGAAATAATGAAATTATTACATATCTGAGCAGTGGTAGAAAAGGTATATCCTGCCTGTAGCACTGACGATTTAGGATGATCTCATTTTACCTTTCATACACTTGTGCATGAAAGTGTCCAGATAATCTTACCTACTTCCGCTACTACTAATAGTATGCTTCAATCCAGGAATAATCGATAAGAGGTTTTAAAGTAAGTGTAGATTAGAATGTCTGACAAATACAGCAAACTGAGCACAGATCTGATAGAAATATCAATACTTGGCACAGACAAAATGTTAACATAATTGTCCACTCAAGCCTTAAGTCAATCTAGCGACAATACGTTTTGTGGTCTGAGTACGTGTCTTCCATTGTTATGCATTTTTTGTTAATTTTCCGACCATCAATGTTACATAAGAAAAAATGAGGCTACAATGCGCTAAAATTGATTGAACAAAGTAAAGAACAAAGCTCAAAGCGGGCAGATTCAATGTGGCCCTGTGTCTGAAACTCACATCAGCTGATCAACAAATGTTTGCCCTTCCACATACAGCAGAACCCCTGAGACTTCAACTGCAATGTTGCGCAAACCTGTTCAAAACCACGGGCAAAAACTGGATCAAGCTGATACTTGTAGTATCAGCTTTAAACAGATTGCATAGCTTTTCACTGTTTCCTTCTTCCTGTGGGTTTTGTGCAATACACTCAGATTTAAGAAACAGTTTTAGGGAAACATTGAAAGAAATTAAGGGAATTTTGAAACTAGTTCCAGGGAGGAGACTGTTAAAAACATGAAGTAAGTAAATAGTTCTGTCTCTAAGGGTCTTTGAATTTTTGTGACATGTACACTGATTTAGAGTTCAGATCAGGCCCGGGCCGGTGGCGTGCACGTGGGGAGAGTGTTAGCCTGTGACAGGGACAGGAGCTGCAGGCTAAGCTGGGCAGCACTGCCCCTGCAGCTGCGTCTGGTCAAAAGGCCCTCTCTCATCCGACACACTTCAGCTGGAATTGGACACAGCCTAAGATCTACGCTATTAGGCTCCCGCTGTGTCTCATGGTCAGCTGATACAAAGGCGGCATGGTCACATGATCGTGGCATTTCTGTTCTTTGTCCCACTTCATCATGGGTTTCCTGATATGCTGTACATAAGACCACGCAGGGATGTAGAACCAAATCCTGTTTTCCGCTCATATTGTAAGTGGTTAAATATGATATTGGTGTCATACATCATAACAGCCTATAGGCCTAGACAAATAAGCAGTTCACAATTATAGATCATATTACTGACACAAAAATTAGAATAGGCACATAGCATAACAAGTGCCTTTCAAAACATCTTAAAAACATCTTCAAAAGAACAGAAATTGGTATGATTGCTACAGGTAACATTGGCACAAAAGCTATTGCTGTTTGAAGGGACTCAGAAACAGGATCCGGCTTGATCTCTGAAACTAATATGTCATAACCATAATTATAGTTATGGTCATATCAAATTACTGAATGATAAATTATTACTATAATGAATTTAAAAGATAACCATAATGAATTTTCACATGTTTAATTTGATCCATTTATTGCCTCTCTCACTCTCACATGTATTTGATTTCTCTGAAGTACACCCACTCCAACTTGATGCTTACCATTCTCAGTCAATCTGGCCTTGGCTACGGCTGTAGGCCAGCAAGCCATTTTAAAATTCCCTTCAAAACTGCGTTCATATTTTCCTTACACCATTTCGTTTTCTCTACATTTTTTTTTGATGTACAGCTGTTTTTCATGCATGAAGAACAGGGTTAAATCCCAACACCATTAAATGAAACATTACCCTAACGTTACATGACTGGAAATACGGTAAGAGAAACAAACAGGATTTTCATATTCCTACTTCCCTTTTTGTACAACTAAAGAGAAACCGTTATGCCTTATTATTCTGTGCAGCAACCATGACATGCATTGAAAATAGGAGAAAAAGGCGTGAATCATACCAAGGGACGTTTGAACAAGCAAACCATTCATTTACACCAATCGCAGAGCATGCAGTGTGACTTCAGGCTGTAACCTGTGGGCCCAGGGAAGCCCTCCTAGCTAAGACAAGAGGGTCTAGGACTGAGGCCAGCCTACACTGCCCCTGATTGCGCCTGCCTTTCCGTGTTGCTGAACTACACTGCGATTCACAACATCCAGATATGATGAAAGAGTTAATAGCTCTAGCAAAGCTACACAATACAATGTAGTAGTATTGCATTACATTACAAAAGCATGGCCACAGCCTCATTAAGGTGTTTTATGGTGGTATCATTTGCACATTCCTGTTCAGGGTTAAATGAAAAACACTCAATCTCCTTCTCACTTTCTCTTCCTCTATCTTTCTCCTTCCCCTCCCTCTCTAAGTTGCAGGCTATAAGAAGACAAGGTCCATCTGAGGGAGTAAGGAGTATAGGAATTGTTAAATAACATCTTTTTTTGAACAAGGTCCAACAGCGTCCAAAGTGTTTCATGTCTTTTCTGAGGGAAGAAGAGCAGGCAGAAAGAGAAGCCGATATTGTGCGTGTGGGATTTGTAAACTGCCAAAAGCAGGTGGCTCAGGGTTTTGATTCAGCCCTGGCCCAAACTCAGATTGTTACATTTTATCTTGTGTAAATGAAGTGAAATGTCTCCGTTAATGAGCAGGTCTTCAAAGCATTTAGCGGCTTTGTTCTCAGTTGCCTTTCAGCTGTGGTGGTTGCCAAATAGTAATGCAAAAAATCTGTCATCGCCTTGTTTATTAAACTGTTGACCCCCACCCTCTGCTCCCCCAACTCAATAGCTGTCTGAGCTCTCTACTGAGGCCTGTTAAACACATAATAATGTGATAATTACACTAAGACAGGCATGCACACAACCTCTCACAGACATTTGGTCACACACACACACACACACACACACACACACACACACACACACACACACACACACACACACACACACACACACACACACACACACACACACACACACACACACACATTCATACATACAAACAAATCTCACTCCACAGACCTTATTAATCAATCCAGAGATGCTTTATCACATGAGCAACATGCCAAATATGGGCTGTATTGCATATAACTTTTAACAATGCAACTTTGATCTCATCATAAGCAATATACTGATTTAAAAGGTCATTTTGAAAACAACCTGCCATCCCGGGAAAACAGCTTGCCAACAGCCGGCAAACTTACATGCCACAAGTGTTATGGGTCGCAACTTTGGTCCCATTCCAAGGGGAGTTCCAAGTCTCAGCAATAGGTGAATAATTAAGTTACAAACTCAAAGCTTGCTCCAGTTTGCTGCACCTGGTTAACTAGCATGGCTATACTGGGACAAAGATTTGATTAAGCTAATGGCTGCCACGAGACAGAGTTAGCAGGGTGAATTGGGATTTCAATTACAGAGATGAGTGGAGGAGCCACAGCCTGGCTGAGGCAGAAGCCAGTAGGGCCAGCAAAGCCTGAGACTCTCTGGGTTAAAATGGATGTCTGTGTTTGGCAACTTAGGCTGCCGCATTCAGGAAGTTTCAGTTCCTCTTCAGAGTTCAACATCAGCTGCTGTTTTTTGGGGGGAGGAAGCCGAATACATTTGCAGATATTAACGAGGCCAAGGTGCCTTTCCTTGGTATTCTAAATACTGAGACCATGTTCAACATTGCCCTCTGACAGAACACTGATGCTCTGACTAAACCCTAACCCTTAACAGAACTCTGGTGCTAAATAAAAGTCATGTAAAAATATCCCCCTTTCATCTTCCTTTTCAGTCACCCCTTGCAGGACACTCCTTTAAAGACAACATAAACATTCCTGAGAAAGCATGCACTGTTGCAAACAATGTTATACAGAACCACAAAAAATATACTTTGTCTCAATTGCAAACACTACACAAAATATTCAGAGTAGAGGGAATTTCCAGTAGATAGAGGGTTAACTTTTCATTTTGTTTGTCTAAGCATGGGTTAATTTATTTTCTTATTGGATTCTTCTGTGCAGGAACAATGTATTTGCCAGTAGCTCTGCATCCTGCACAGGAAGTAAACTGAGCTGACTTCCTTTTTCAGTTTTGTGAGGGCGGGGTTTGCCGTTGCCATGGGAACGGAGCAGGGGGTAGTTTAATAGAACATTGCAACACTACCAATATGGACAGAGGAAGATATGAGTCTTGCACAATATACAGCACAGAATTACGGTGTATTGCTAGTGATCAGCAAAATGAAACCACAGGATTCAGTCAGTGGAAGCAAGGGAAAGTGAAATAAAATATTTTTCTTCCTTCTATATAATAAGACACATTTTTGTCTATGTGTATATGCACATAGGTTCATAATGCTGAACGGTACATGCACGATTAGCTGAGTGCAGCTAACACAAGGTGTGTCCACTGAACAGAAGCTACACATTTCCGGGAGAGAACAAGGAGTATACTCCACCACCTGACTCAGCTCGGTTCAGTGAACTGGAATTTTATACTCTTATCTGAGCTTCAATGGTGTTCAAATAACCTGAAAAACAGCCCAGATAAGAAGTGGTTATGCCTACCCAATTAACATGATTAGATACTAACAAAAATTGTAATGAAGCATGGGAATCATAAATCTGTGCATCATCCACACACACACACACACACACACACACACACACACACACACACACACACACACACACACACACACACACACACACACACACACACACACACTCACACACACACTCACACACACACACACATATCCTTCATTTCAAAGATTTCAGTTAAAATGTCATAATGCTTTGCTAAACAAAAGACTAGCAGTTTAGGAAAAGTGAGCTTACAAATACAGGCCCTCAGGCAAAGCAGTTCTCATTGTCGCAGTGCTTTTCACTTAATGAATCTTGTTTTCTCTGTGATTATCTGAACAAAGACTGTGATCAGCTTGATATCATTACAGAAATGAAAACGTTCCATAATTACCACCCCCTGCCAACAACCCTTTCTTATGGTGGAAATGTCAGGGGACTCTGTGTATCTGTGCGGACACATGATGCAACTGAGAAGAGGAGGAGTTGTTACTGCATATTCACTACTACTCCACAGAAACAAATGAAAAGCCTTCAGACAACCTGAGGATGAAATCCCCCAGGCCAGGGCTTTTATTGCCATGCTAAAATCAGAAACAAGTTGACAAACAGCATTACACATGGGCGGGGTGAGTTAACTGTGTAATGACCTACTGTAACTGATCATTTAGAGATTAATAACAACCCGGCACATCCTCTGACCCTTCAGGAGTGGAGCTGACCATCCCTACTCCAGACCTCAATTCACTGACACTGGGAGGTTACCTAACGCTGCAAGCTGCAAGTGGTGGACACTGACACACTATGAACACAAAGCCCCTAAGACTTCTACCAGGCCCTGCTAACACACTCTGTCTGCCATGTTAAACCAGACCCCCTTCGTTAGGAGGTTAGACTTAATGACGGGCAATCGATTCTGCTGTCAGAGGGGTGGGGTCAGAAGGCTGCCACAGAGCAACCTAATTATAGGTGACCAGGTCTTCAGAGCTTCTGAGTGCCGCTGTCACTCATCTCCACTTCCCTGACTTTGCGTGCTGAACGACAAGTCACCTGACCATAATCCGTCTGAATCAAGGAAGCCTGAACCCCTGCTGCGATTCTCTGAAGATTCTAAGACTCTACAGTAAATTTCAAGGAGAGGAGTTAAGTTAATTTGCGCCACATAATTGCCACCTTGAACACTCAGCTTCGAGGCTAATTACAGCAATGCCCCCAACACCAGTTTTGAGTGTTAAACAGAGTCATTTCTGGAGAGTCACTTCTGGGGGAGCACATGAAATGTTGAGGATGATTCAGCAAATCGTGACAGCTTCTATTGACTGGACAAGCCTCTGTTATTCGAAGCAGCTACTGAACACCTACCACATAGCTTAAAAAAAGATTCATGCCTGTATTATCTGATGCAGTTCCCTGCGGATGTGCTGCACTCAGGCCCCACTCATGTACACATGCTGAGGGCTGCTAAGCACTGAAGCAGCCACTACCTGAAGCACACCAGGGTCTGCTTAAGCCTCACCATTTCTACAGCATCTTGACCCAAACCACAGGCCCCTCTACTGGGCAGCTCAGTGACAGGGCGGCTTTCAGAGGACTTGGAAGCTGAGCTAAGCAATCTGACCTGAGGGGGAGAGCGAGGGAAAGGGGCAAGCACAAAAATGTGATTTGTCCTTGGATGCCAGAGATGCAAAATAACATGAATCTATTCTCAGTTGAAGCCACCGTGCAGGTTACTTATCCTGCTTAGGGAGACACAGAGGCATGCAGCACTGGCAGCCCAGAGAGCTGCAGCCTGCTACCCACCACAGCCTGAGGGACAGTGAGATACGCTGTCATAACTCACAGCACTAAAACGACATTTTCAGTTACATCCAGCACCGTACTTTCAGCTGTTTTCTGTTCTTCCATTTTAGTCTGTGTTTTTATTATTTATATAAACAATGTTTTAAAAAGCATGTGTAATTGCACTCCTGCACTTTTGCAAATACCATTGCTCAGTCTGCTTGTCATCTATGTGCTGCCAGGCCAATTAAGCAATGAGAGTGAGTGTGTGTGTGAGAGAGAGAGAGAGAGAGAGAGTTGTGGAGGGAGGCAAACAGATGGAGAAATGGATACATCAGATAGAGGCCCCAGAGAGAGTGACGTAGTAAGAAAACAAAAGGAACAGAGAGGATGCCTGTCAAAGGGCAGAAGACTGGCAGGTAACTTGATTTCAGCATGTGCTGATGGCCAAACAAAAGAAGACATTAGGCAGAGAGGAGGACACAGTGCGACAGGCAGGGAGAGCCAAGATAAAGAGGTAACTAGAGAAGGTAGATATTTGTGCTGGTATCTATCATTGTGGCAACAGAATGTGAGAAACAATAACTTTTGGACAAATGCTCATCTTACATAAGAAGCATAGCTGTACACGAGATGTATTCTGTGGTCTGTCTTTGAAAGGCGGTCAGTTTCACTGGGAAAGTGAAACAAGATAAAATAATGGGAAACAAGCGCTTGCCATACAGGATAATGTAAATGTGGGTTTGTATGGACCTGTCGAGTGATTTTATCTGTACAAGTATGTATTGATTTTCTTGTTTGTGAGTGTGTGTGTGTGTGTGTGTGTGTGTGTGTGTATGTGTATATGAGAGACAGAGAGTGTGTTTCAAGGATGGAGCACAAGTGTGTCCACATTACATGTAATTGAATGACCTGGTTGTGTGCTCATGCACTTACATGGACATGCAGACTGTCATGGACAGATGGCTGCCATTCAGCGACACACAGTTTAGCACCCTTTGACCTCTCTGCATCAGAGGCCTCACACACAAAAGGAAACCCCCCCTGAGCTTGGTAAAGAGGAGGAATTTGTTAGCACTCCCTCCAGCCCATCATCGTAAGACAGCCCTACATACAGCCTGTCCCTAAGCAATGCTAAAGCCAATACTGAGCTAACCCCTGGGAGATTGTACAGAGAGCACACAGAGGGAATCTGTCCTCTCCCACACCCTAACACACATATGACACCCTTGGTAAACTTGGTCCTTCCTGTATATCTTGGGCCAAGTGTACAGCTGCAGTCTGGGGTTATAGCTTCCATTTCAGTTCCATCTCCCTCCATCCCTCCATCCATCCCTCCCTTTTTTGCTGATCTGTAAGGTTTTGTGTTACTGTGTTATTGTTCATTATGTTCAGAGTTAAAGAATACATGCATATTTTTATGGACATGCAGAAGTTTTAAAAAATGCAAAGGATCAGTATCATACAACATTTTTTTACTGTCAGTAAATTTCCAGACACTGCCACCGCCTCACAGTGATAACGCCTGAGTGGAGCTGGCAGGAGATAAAGGAACAGTGGTGAGTGGGTCTGAGAGTTCACCCAGGGTGTTTGCTTTAGGTAATATTTGGCGTGGCAACTTCCTGTGACAGGGTCTTTAATCTTCCCGTCATACTGCAAGCTTCCAACTCTTACAGACCCTTCAGACTCGCACCATGAAATGGACCCGTATGAGGACCATCATACATTTCCAAAAGAGTTCCTCTGAGATCAGTTCAGTTCCCATCAATGAGTGTTAGGTCTGTATGATGTTCATTTGGTGCATTAATCTAACAAAAATATCTTACCTACATTGAAAACTAGAATGATGAGGTAACCGTACAGTTAGAGTCAGATGGGTGGGTCTTAACCTTCAATGGTGTCTAACTGTTGTTAAGTGTACGATTGTATTTTACCTCTCTGTTTACTCAATAAACATTCTTATGGGACTACAGGAAATTCAAACAATCAGGCAGTTCACAGCACTGGGGCTTGGGCCTCAACGTTGCCCAGTTGCAGATGTGCCCCTGAACACAGTGCTTTACCTAAACTGCTCCAGGAGTGTAAGTGGGTGACAGATGGTCTAAGGTGTAGCAGTGTACGTCAGCCTGGACAAGTGCGTCTGTTAAGCAAATAAACAACATGATGCAACCTACAGTCATCTGGGCTAATCCTTAAGGATTATGCTGTGAATTGACCAATGCTGTAGTCCACTTCAAGGGCTGAGGTGCTGCACATGTGTTCCCTTTCTTGTACCAAGCATGAGGCGGTGTTGTTCACACAATGGGCATGTGGCTTTATTTCACAAAGAAGAGACGCACATTCTTTCCCTTTGCGTCCATTTTTAGCCACAAGATGTTCACGTATGTTGGTCGGGCATGACTGCTACTTCATACCACAAATACCACAGTAAGAACAGGCGACTGCAGTCTTCCTTGGCTATGGTGACATATTTTCACATTTGCTTGCATTGTTACAAAAGTAACCCAGATACAGATAAGTTCATTTCTCATAGCTCAGATTGGTGGTGCCCTACTTGACACTTAATTTGGCTACATGATTTCCCCTTCCTCAAATAACCTCTATTATTTATCTCCTATTTGCTGTTGATTCCTCTTTAACAAGTACCTTTAGCCCTTGTTCATAACATACCATGCCTGTCCAACTAGCACCAGCATGGACATGTATGACATCTTACCCTCCATGTGGGCACAAATACTGACCATATCTGTTTTGGTCCCTTAATAGTGCTTGTCACCAAATGGAGTAAATAAATGACAAAGTCCTGACTACACATATTCGTTTATAAAGCTGGTGAAACTAAACACTGTAGTGAATATCAAAGTATCAAGTCTTAGCTCTGCTACTGTATCTGCAAACAGCTAAATCTTGCCCAAACACAATCACTTTCCCTCCATCTCCTTCCCTCCCTCAGATCTCTCTCCCATTCACTGTCTGTCTACTCAGCTGTTGGGCTGTTTGCATGACTGTCAGAGAAATGACTGATAAAACCTAACAAATGACAGCCATAAAATGCCACTTTTACAATTGTATGTCACACACAAATCACATGTAGAACCCAACAGAAAATGTGTGCGTGCCACTGTATCCTAACAAACAACACACACACACATACAAATACACACCCACACATATATGTGGTTTAGCCTGTGTGTTTGTATACCTTTATCATGGTAGCTGGTTTACTTTGTGATTCTCAGTGCTATAATCTACTCAAGGGGGAGAAACTGGGTGTGCTGCTTCTGTCCCTGGCCTCTATGTAACTGGACCCCCCTCCCTCACTCTCACTCTCTCCACCCCTCCTTCTCTTCCTTTCTCTCAGTCTGTTTTCCCCTGATCTCAGGTTGCAGGTCTGAAAAGCGACATTGTGGAGGTGGAACAGGAGAGCACCAGAGCAGCAAGACAGGTGTGTCAATGAGGCGGCCACAGAAAACTGTAGCCCAGAACAAAGAGCAGTAATACCTCAGCCTCTTCCTTAATTCACATTCAAACTTTCTCAGCTGGCCTTCTACTGGACCTCACAGCACCTCATTGTGAAAGTGATTCCTATCCACACGAGATGAAGGTATGCGGTAATGGTGATTATTTTTAGTATGTAATGTGTTGGATATCTAAAGCTTCTTCTGAAGTCTTTAAGAAACAGGCCACCAGGTGAGGGAGAATCCTGCTGAATCTATGCTGAGTTGCCCCTGGCCAGGGCAGCCATGTTTGGGAATAGTGTCCCTCTAATGTCCGTCTCCAGATGTTTAACTCAGGAAAGACACAGACCTGTCGAAATGAGATCCTACTGCTCAATAAACCCCATTTTAATTTTAACCACAAAATACACCAGGATTCTGGTTGTTTTTAACACGCTGACAGCATTTCAAGTCTCAGCAGTTTGCTTTGTGTCTGCTTGGTTCCACATGCAAGTATATAATTGCTGTCATTATCTTAGTTGGTCAAGAGCGTAGTAAGTGTGATTCGACAGCTCTTCTCTGACACAGCTTGGCACTATTAACCACACAAACATAAAAAGTAAAACTGGGATTCAATTTGCCTTGATGTTGATAATAGCTGAAGAACGTTGTAGTAATGAACGTCTCTTTGAAGAGACAGAACTACGAGTAATAGGTATTATCATCAGTCTCATTTTCATGTTGCTTGTTATTTGGGGGAATAGGAAACTCACCCAGGTGTTTCTTTTGACTATATATCACTTCCAGCAGTTTTAAATTGATATGTCAGTGAAAGTAAGAGTAGTTTGGTCTTAGAAGTCAGTTCTCTGAGATAAATAATTAAATGAGTTAACACTTACTATGATGTACATCCTTGCATATAAAGCAACTCTTCATTGTGTGACTGTGCAAATGAGGGGGTATTAGCTTTGCAGCTAGCACCCGACACTGCTACAGCACCACTCTCTGCCTCTGTTTGATCTTTGAAGTCCCACAGGAGAGTCCTGTTATGAACAAGCCCCGTAACATTTCCACCTATGTACAGTGAAAGGCTTGCCTCTGTGAACAACAACTCCTCATGGCTACTGGCCAGGCCTCAGGTTTGGGCCTGAGCAGGAGATAAGTATCAAAGCACAGAGGAAACATCTTAAGCTAAATGTTCATGTGTAATTACATGTCATTTAAACATCCGGATTTAACTGGTGCTGGTTCACAGTGTGGCTCGGTGAGTGGAGTCATCTTAAGCCTTTTTGTAAATACATGGATACAATAGCCAGACCCATGTAGGGAGAGATCTCCTATGTGACGACCACACTGCTGATACTGGTGGTTCACAACCCTCCGAGCTCACGACAAACACAGCGTACAGATAAAATACAAACACACACAAGAAAATGTGTGCCCAAACATGCTTGCGCACACACGCATAGATATACAGAGTTCATTCCACTGCACAAAGAAACTCACTGACTCACTACCTATTGCGCATCCACAGACGCACTGACTCACAGACAAAAACATTCAGCCACCTACACACATCAGTCAGGAGAAACATCTTTGCTTGAAAGTTCTAAGGTAAATTTCTCCTCTTTGACTATCACAACAGTACCTACTCTGTGTGAGAACATGCAAGCCATCTTTAGCATCAGTGTCCCATGATAAGGTTACCCATGACCACTGTGTTTGGCCCTACAGGCCTGCTGGACAGTGCTTTGATATGTGCACATGATACCAGTGTGGTGAGTGCTGCTACTGGTACAAACAGCAGGTAGCAGTAATTACAGGACAATGAGGTGTCATGATCCCCATAACCGGTGGAGCAAAAATGAGCTGCCAACTTGTGTGAATCAATCTATCGATTGTGCTCCTCAAAGAAAAACACAATTATTGCTTCAAATCAGTATGCCACTGATATGTAATGGTAGATCTGTCCATTTTTTTGGTTTCTTTACACCCCATTCTCTCATAACAAGGTAATACAACATCTTATTATTATTGACATGAAACTTGAACTTGACTCCTGTTCTAACAGAAACAGGCAGAAAAGGGTTTTTCCCCTACCGTAACAATAAGAGGGCTGTTAGGCCATGCTACTGTTTATGACTGGGTGCAGTGTCATATGCCCCTTACCCTTCCAAACTCACTCTGTGCAGCACTTTACCTAAGAGCCCTGAGGGAGACCCCATTGTGTTCTCCACACTGAGGACGGGGGCCAGTGTCCCTGCCATTCAGTGACCCTGGGATCATCTCAGGGGTTCTTCCTGGGGGTAATGGAGGGAGCTGGCTCAGAGTAGCACAGGGACTGGGGCACTGCCGGTGTTATGTGCTGTAGGCCAATGATGTACCTTAAACAGGCACTGAGGAGTGTTGCCTGAAGAGAATGGAGGAGGCTCAAGTACTGGAAATATATAATACTGGGCATATATTCTCACACACAAAATCAGATTGGATTGACTACGGCAGCCTTGTGACTACAGATGGGGGGGTGGTGGGGGGGGAGGTGGTGAGAAAGAGAGACAGAGTGAAAGCAAGAGGAAAAGAAGGAAAATATTTTCCTTCCTTCTGTATTATGTGCTTGTCAGTGTGTGTGTGTCTGTATGTATGTGCTCAAAATGTGCATGTGTGTGCTCATGTACTTGTATTAACATTTATAGCATGCGTGTCTGACGTTCTCATTTTCCTCTCTATTTCTATGAAAGCATGTGTATTTGATCTGGTATGTGTGAGCCACTGTGTGACAGCCAGTGTGTGTATGGCCATACATATGAACATTTATTGGCAACTGTATGCCTCACACTGCCCTTACATGCAAATGGGACCTATCCCTGTAAGTAAGGTAAGCCATTGTTTTTACCTGTTTGTGTGTGCATGTGTGTGTGTGTGTGTGTCCTTGAGGGAAGGCAGCACTAGAAAGTTCCATTACCTCTGGTGAAGCCCACAAAAATCCCAGTGTTATGGCACGCTGAACTCTCGGCCCAAACTGAGTCACATCCACTACCCACCAGCACTTCCTGTACTCCAAACCTCTCTCTCTTGCTCGCTTGCTGACACACATGCTGGTCACACACCCACACACACCCTCCCACGCTGCGCAACACCAGAGCCCAGTAAATACACGTGCATTGTCCTCCATCTCTCTCTCCGCTTCACTTCCCTCTGCACCTGTGCGTATCTGTTTAATTCTCCTCTCCAGCACTATGATTCCTCCTTCATTCTGCTCTTTTCTCTCTGCAGCCTTTCTCTACACTTACCCTGATTCTGCCTGTCTACCAGGGCCCTCGATTCAGTCCCCACAGGAAAGCTCCTTTCTGATCCTCATCACCTGCCTCTCCCTGGTACCTCAGGAGCCACACGACAACAAGAGGTGACACAATCCATGAGAGACGACGCCATCGCCACAGTATCATTTGTGGAACCAAAATAAATATATTAATAAATAAATCAAGTAGACTTGCGTTTCTATGGAAACCAGAGCAAACACTAAGCACAAATATTCAGAGGACACTGATAAATCACACTTCTACGGGAATGTTTTGTGAAGACAGCCTGCATAGGTGTGCGCGCACACACACACACAAAGATACATACACACACACACACACACACACACACACATACAACACACATGTAATACTACAGGCTTCCATCATTAAAACATGGAGAAGCCAGGCTGAACAACAGATATGGTTATACCACATAAAGCAAATGGTGGTTACTTAACTGTTGTTCTACATGTCTTTATAGGAATACAGGGGAAAGAGGGGAGAGCAGACGCTTTGGATTTATCTCATAGATGGGGCAAGTACAGCATGATAGGTGGACATGGAGAGGCAATGACAGCCTAAAGAGGCAGAGAGACAGAGAGAAGGCTGGAAGAGAAAGAGAGGAAAAGAGGATAGGCTGGTTGGGACATAAAATCTTCAGCGAACAAGGAGGGATGAGAAGTAAAAAAAACAGGAAACAGAAAGAAGAAGCCACTGTTTCTCAACACACAAGCAGACAGAATCACACGATCACTCACACACACAAGCATACATACACATACACACACTATGTCATGGCTGTACAATCATAGTTAATTATTAATCCAAACAATACGGCGCAGAACTCCTATCCCCACTCCCCGTAATAACCACACAGAATGCCACATTGACAAATCTACACTGCACAAACACACATCTACTAATGTTATAAAACGGACACTGACAAACTAACACAAACATTACAACTCTGTTCACAAACGCAAGGCAGGGAATTGCTGGGCCCAACAATCATGATCCCAAAAGGAAAAATGCTACAAAAACCGTTCAGTCATGACAGTATCGACCTTAAGAAATATCTCTTTCCTGGTGGATGAGCTATCCCCTTGAGCTGTTATGCTTTGGCCTAGAGCAAAGGGCAACAGCATCAATAAAACAAATCCTTTTACAATAAGGTTGCACAAATAGATGAATATCTAAACAGAAGGGTGTCCTTGAAAAACTCAATACACCAACAGAACTGTTTTGTAAAATTAAGAAACTGTGAGTAACAGACTAAATTTACCACACAAAGGCCATCACATTAGTGTGAGATAGAGCACATTTATCGCATGATGATTGCTACATATCCTTTATTATCTACATGTAGTTGACCAAAAATGAACGCGAGCAATCAACTTTTCACAAGTCCCTTACATTACCTTACTATGAGACAATGGCGACACGTTAGTGGACAGTTGTTTAAACTGGCATGCAGTCAGATCAGAATTCATTATCTTATGGCAGGACAAAGGGTATACTGCTACGATTCTCTTGCTGTTAATACATAAAAATTGATACTGAAGAACTACAGTGCCGATTTGTGGCTACCCAAGTCACATGATACTGGCCTGGAACACTTGCACACATGATTCCAGCACGTTACAATGTAGCGTACTGTCACTCACATACTGTAGCCTATGTATGCAACAGGGATTTGCCAGGAAGTGAATGATTATATTACAATAAGATATTCAGTCTCATACACCATTTTATAATCCATTTTCAAACTTCGTCCCTCTCTAATGCCACAGACACACACCCCTGGCCCCTCTTCCCCCACTCTTTCTTCAAAATCGCGGACAACGTGCTCAGGGTCGGTAAGCGCACAATGACTTCCACCTCTGCATAAATGCTTGCTGTCGAGTTGGCTGCGTAGGTACATAACTCGTCGTACCCGTCGTGATATGGTACATACATATACGCCACTCAGTCCAAACATCATCATACAAACACACGAAGTAAAACTGACGAGAATTTTATTGTACAGCCTATTATCAACACCATAAATACCCACATCAAATAACTAAGGCTACACATGGTACGGTAAGAACGCACACCCGGTTCTTTCCACTCGCAAGGTAAACTGTTCGCGACGAGAAAGAGGGGATTCCCATTACAAATATACGTTCTGCATATGTAGTCTGATTGTTTTGTTAATGAAAATATAATCTGAAAATAAGCATAAACCTATTATTTTTATATATAATATTGCAGCATGTGGACCCAAAAATACAGCCACATATAAACTACAGTTCAATCCATCTTTCAGATAAACTTTAAAACTGATTCATTCAGTCAATTCAAAAGACTCACCCGCAAATTTATTTCTTTCATTCTCTCTTGTCGTGTTTTTGGCAGGGGATCCGTAACTCGAGACATATCGCGATTTCCTTTAGCTAATAAAATTAGCTACTACAGATATCTGGATCAATACCTAGCTATTAATTACCTATCAATAGTGTTTAGTTTTTTTCTTCTCGCCAGTCGAATTAATTCCGGCTCACTGAATCCGACGGTGGAGGTAAATTCTGTGAATTAACCATGAATAATAACCCGTTAACTTTTCCCTATGAGTCCCAATGGCTCTCTATCTTTCTCTCTCTCTCTGATGCGATGGAGCGAGGGCTTCACTTTTTTTCATACAGGAAACTCAGAGAAGGTGTCTCACAGAAATGAGACTTCATGTAAAGCCACGCCCCTATGGGAGGTCTAGAAGTTTTAAAACCACCCCTTTCATACTTTAGACCAATAGCAGATTTTACACCACGAGCCAACCCTGCCATGCGTACATCATGCTCAGAGCCAATATCTAGCTCATCCTTAATTTTATTTTTAAAGACCTCGCCTCCTGCATAATAAAGTAGTTTGAGGTACGGATTTAAGTGGCTACTTCGTCTGACGCTATTCATCCATCCAGACCACGCCTGCTTCTTTTATGTTGTGTACTGTAGTTGCGGTAAAGATCTTTTTCTGTACCAAAAGGGCTGGAGTTCACAGACACAGAGTTCAATTGACGCCGCTCCATCTACGTGGCAAAACTGTTATACATTTCTACTGCCTCAAATATTCAGTAGTGAGAAAATGTATGGGACCTTGGACCTCATTCACATTAGTATGCTATTTCACATGTAACAATCATGTCGATCATCATATGGACAGAGAACAGAATACCGGCAACGCTGGCAAACTGTGAAGCCAATAAATCACTGTGACACCAACTGAATTAAAGTTGAGAGGATTCAGAGAACTATTTCTCAACTGGAAAAAGAAAAACTAAAAATCTGCGTGAGGGAGAAGTGTGCCAGTGCCAGTTAAGTGACATTTCCTATAGTAAAACATCAACTGATTATAATTCAAATTCAATAAATACATCTATGAAGTTTAAATTAATTTGGTTGATGGAAAAAAATGAGAAACGCAGCAAGAGGATGCAATGAAGGTAAAAGGAGGCAGGAAGAGTAGCCAGGGTCTATATTTAGACAGTAAAGAGAGGGGGGGAACGCCCTGTGCCACAACCACACTCACAGCCAAAACACTTTTCTGTTGTGCTGCTCTGTGTGATTTTGTCAACATATCCACATCACAATCCAGTGGACCCACACAATTCTCACTCCCCATGTGTACATGGTGCACCCTCGCTGTGGTCGGCACATCAGCTGCTGCACATGTGTCCAGCACTACCTCTGTTTTACATCTGGCTCTGAAGCATATTTTACCAATATCCACTCAATGGCTCCTTCTTTAATGTTCTGTTTCCATCCCGATGTGCTCATATACACTGTGGAAGTGAAACACAATGAAAGCAAATCATGCAAAGTAAAACTGTCTTTGTGTTTGTATAACGCACCTTCAATGCCCCCTAACTCCTCAACCAAAATCTCATCCACACATGATTCAGCAAAAGTGCAGCACGTGGGTTTTGCTGATTCACTTTGCTGTTTCTGTGTCTGTTTGTAATGATTGGAAGTATGAGATCTGATTTAGATCTCTTGCGTGCTGTAGATCAGCTGGCAACTGCTCTTCTGATGAATTACTGCCCCCCTCACAGGCATCTGACACAAAGTCCCTCTAAACAACTCACTAGAGACCGATAATGCCAAGCCTTTTGGCTTAGAAAAGAACATTTCGGGAGATTGCATTTTATTTCCAGGAACTGTAAAATTTCTGCGTACAACACTGCAGCTTCCTTACATTTTGAGCAAAACAATACTATATCTGAACAATATGAACGCTTTATGGTGATTTTACTGACTGTGTTCCTGGGTTATGCTTATTGCTGACAAGGAATTGCTTCCACAACATCAACATACCTAACTTGACACTGGTGTTTTGCAGGTAACTGCAGTTCAGAGAATTTCGATAGGCAATTAGAAAATATCTCTTTCCCTCTTTACTTTCTTTTCTTTTTCCTCTTTAAAATATCTCCTCCTGCATCTATCGCTCCCCCTCTTCACCTCAGATAAATATAACCACCCATTAGAATAATAATGAAGACAAATTGTTCCGGGGGTGGAATTCCGCCCAGTAATTTAGAGTCTCTTCAGTCCCCCTCTCATCAGCGTTCTCTTCACTGTTCAGTTGTGGTGTTTAATCGCTGTCACCAAATGCACATCAACCAGCACACACAGCTAACAGCCTTCCAACCTGCTCCATTTCCTCCATCCCCTTCCCTGAGTCTGTGTGACCCTCACACGGCCTCACTCTATCTTTTACTGTCTCACAGCACTTCAGAGACAGCATGGCACCCATGCAGAAAAACAGGGTTACTGACTTCAGTCCCTGGGCTAACCCAAGCTCTAAGTCTCCCCACTCCCCTGAAGATTGGACTTGCGCCAAATCAAAAGCCGCTTTATAGATGCCATTTTCCTTGCTTTTAATCCACAGACTTCACATCTGACATCAAACACATTTACACAACTAGCATCACACTAGGGCAGTACAGGTGGGACCTACAAGGTCAGCAAGCAGTGCCCCATCTGAGATTGGAACACACAATCCCCTCTCTCCTGTTCTGTAGTTACTACTCAACACAGCAGCTGAGGGGGCCCAGGAACCTCTTCTCATGAGAGTGGCCCCAGAGCTCTGGTGATGCCCTGCTGTGCTGAGCAGAGAAAAGGCAAATGGTACAGCACAGCAGTGGCTATCCATCCCGGCCACAGGCCCTGTGTCAGCTGTCCTGCTAAAAGGTTAAGTTTCACCCCAAGTGACTGGAGCTCCATCTATGAGCGCTGGGTCAGACTCTGCTAAAATGGTTTATGGAGCCTGAACTCGATGCCAGGGTTGGCTACTGCAGTTGTTTAGTGTTTGGTGATGGGATGAAGCTTTGGCGGAGGCCTGGACTGCCACATCCACAATTGCTTAAAAAGGACAATAAAGGCAGGCTATGTATCCAGCAGTTTAACTTAAAGCTTGTCCACTCGCAAAACACTGGAGGGAAAATGACATGTACTGTTTAATTCTCAACTTAGGTGAACTATAACACACGGCAGCTGATCAGTGTTGAGTCATTCCTTCAGCAAAAACAAATCATATTTTAATTACAAATAGAACCATCTCCTCTGTCCACTGAATAATCAAATCAAAATCACTAAAACAATGACAGCTGTTATTATATCCACTTCAATTTAATAACAGCATACATTGGGTCACTGCTATATAAGGACCTTGGCAGGTCTTTATATTACCATCTCAGTGACAGTTTTATAGTCTCTATATATTAAATATACTTACACTATAATCAGTCTTATCTGCTATTTTGTTTGATGATGATATTGACTGGTGTTCTCTATTGCAGTAATATGATTTGGGTCTTTATTAATTCAGATGTACATGTATGTAATTATCTTGGGTTATACAGAACGTGCCCCAAAGCCATGTTGTTACAGAACTGTAATTGTCTTGATCATATTTACTGATATTCTACTGATATAAGCATTCAGTCAGTGCTTCCTACTGTAGTGATGCTGCAGTCCAGTTGTTAAACTCTACAGTCATTTGGAAGTCAGTTGCTATGGGTTACAGCTTAGCAGCAGTGCTTGTGTGGATTCGGAGGTGTTCTCTACAGCTGAGAGGAGGTGTGTGGGATCGCACTTTGCTACAGTGAGATAATGGCCAGGTGCTGCCAGCAGCACAGACCTGCTATTCAGCACACTCACACAGGCTCACTGACAGGCATTGTCACATCCTGCTGTTTATAAAGAAGCCATTGTGGGGAGCACAAGACTACAGCACACAGAGGACTGACAGAGACGAGAGGGAGAAAGAGAGAAGGAGAAGTGTGTAGAGTGAGATGGATGAAGAGGGCCGAGGGGAGAGGGATGCTGAGTTTTGGGTGAGAGGGAGAAGGTTTAAAATACTGAGGAAGAGAAAATAGAGAAAACACAGCTAAAGGGAGGGAGGATTGGGGACACAGGGAAACACTGAATAGAAGAGAGGAGGGGCATGTAAAATGGGAAAGAGGAGAGAGGGGCAGGTTGATGGGAGGCAGGAGGTGCTGGAGAGATATGGTGAACTTTTAATCACACTGGTTAAATTTGCACAGGCGATATTCCACAGCTGTCCACACACAGCCCACTGGAGTCTTTATTACTTCTAATATCCGCTTCTCTCTGTGCTACCCTCTCTGACTGGTGCTCACTTTGGGCAGAGACTCTGGGCCATTTCTGAATGGCAGAGAGGGAAGGGGGAAGGGAGGTGGGAGGAGTGGAGAGGAGAGGAGGAGGACAGAGGAGGAGAGAGGTTGTTTCTGCTGATGCAACTCTACCACGCGACACAGAAACTGCCAGATGGGGAGAGGAAGGAAAATGTATGGAAACAGAGTTGGGTGGGGGGTGGGGGTGAACACGTATGCACATACAGGGCACATACTGGATACTCTCACACATTACAGATGAAAAACACAAAACAAAATTCAGCCATTACATTTTACAGACAGAGCTAGCTATCAACTGTGCTCACAGAAACTTCTCGGAGATACCAAAAACACATTTCAAAGTTTTTCATGTTTTCACAAACTTAAGTGTACTAAGTAGTTTAATGTTAAAAACATATGGCTGCACACATTCTTAAAATATAAAACCAGACCTGTTGAAGCTGAACATAGAGAAAAAACAATCTACAGAGAGAGCACACATGAATACACTTACTAAATATTGCACACATGTAGCCCACATGTGTTAGCTCCTCTTATGTGTGTATAATGACTGTGTTTGTCTTGCTCCTTCCTCTGATTTCTATGGTTCTGAATATCACATTGTGCAATTATATAGCCTAATCTCTTTGCAAAGTTTATAAGAGCCTTTTTATCATTATTTATTCATACTCCCTACTTAAAAAAGAAAACAAACAAGATACACAGCTCACAAAAATGTACAATGGAACGTGAGGAACACATTGGGAATGGGGTTTTATATTTACAATATTGTATCCTTCATCAAAAGAGCTAAGAGCAGGAATATCGATAGCATTTTGAGTTGTCATCAATGAAAACTTTGATTAATCTCAGTTTAATGCTTGTGTTTTTGCATGAGTGGAAGCAGTAGTCATAGATGGGGAATAATCTTCCATCTTTGTTCAGAAGTTAATAATGGTGGTTGACCATATACTCAGTGTAGGGAGGTCAGTGTCAGGTTGATAGTGAATGCAAAACTCCTTAGATGTCTGCAGGCACTCAACAGGACACATGTACACCCTGACAGCACTTAAAATATGGATCGGATGTAGCGACGGTCAGATTCTATGAACTACGTGTCCTTTAAAAAGATAATGAAAAAGCCCTGAAAAAATAATGTTTGTGATGATGTCTGTACATTATTATTGGTATGCAACCCACAGACTCGGATGCATTAATATAGCAACTTAGACACACAGGCACACTTAAATGCAAATCACTGACTCACTAGTCCTCAAAAGAACATACGCACACACACTCTGACACACATACAGACACACACACACACAGCAGAGACACATACACGCACACACACACACACACACACACACACACACACACAGTGCAGACACCAAAGATCCAGCTTGCCGGCGTCCTGCCGGTTGTTCCTGTGAGTGAGAATTCTCAGACGGTGCTCACAGTCACCGTGTGTTTGCCAGGGACAGGGAAATGAGCTCAGTGTCTGTGCTGGTACTGCAGGTAGAGTTAGCAGCGTGAGCCCACTCCTGGTCCATCAGAGCGGCTCAATCTGCCACTACCCACATGACAGCAAGCCTGCCAGGGCCAAACAAGCCCCATTTGCTCCCCACATCCACACTGCCAGTAAAATATGCAGAGCGGTTCTGACCCGGGACACTGCAGAACAGACTGCCAGTCTCCCTTTAAAACACACTGGAAACATCCCCTTCTGTCTCAACTGCCAGATTTCTCCATTACTGGCAATCATGGTGAGTGATGTCATTTCACAAATCAAAGCATGGAGCAAGGTACTAAAAACCCTGCACTGTTCTTAGTCCTGGGGGAGAAAACCCACCATTATTTTACTGCCCTATTAGTGCTGAACATAAGAGGCTACAGTTAGGTACAACCAGCAAAACTCCACATTACTGAATAAGAGCAGGCTTTTTTTAGGACCCAGTGGAATCCCTGAAAGCCTTGCCACGAGTGCAGACTGTGCCCCATAGGGTAGACATTGCTAGCTTGGCCTGTGTCATTAGCTAACTCTGCCTGAGAGTAAACAGCAGCAGGGCAGAACAAACCTCCTCCCACAGTGTAGGGTGGGCTCCAGTAGGCCTGGGGTGCAGCTGGATAAAGCACTTCTTAGCTACTCCTCAGGGGCCTGCGGGTGGCCAGTTGTCACACAAGCTCTCCTGCAGCAAACTGTGTAACTTTTAATGTGGACAATAGTCATGATGGATACCTTGAAGGAATATGCACACTTTCACTGCAATTCTTTCATGTGCAGGGATGAGTGACAGAGAGGTGTCAAATTCTTTCAGCAATATAACCAGCTGTAAAAATAGACACTGTGAAAAATATAGATTGCCCAACTCTCTCTGGATAAGAACATGTGGTAAATTACTTTTTGCAATGTATGCATTTTACTGTATATATACTGGTCTCTGTGCAAAAGCTAATGTCAAAACTGACAAAAATGTGGAAAGCAGTGCAAAAACATATGCAGTTACTGCTTATCTGCTTAATTTTGTGATCATTTCTGACAAGAGCGATGAAGTCAGGGCAGTAACTTCCTCCTTTTCCTGCAGTAAATGAGAACTTTGACTATCTATTTTTTTTATTTTTACATCTCATCCCATGACACAATAAAACAAAAAAGAAAGAAAGTCCTTTCTGTACTGTGCTGTTTATTTATGGAAGGAAGAGCGAACGGTAGCAGGAACATCCTGGTTAGCCATTCTGTGTTACAATGATCACGCATCATGCCAGCTTCCACTCTGCCACACTCATGATCCCATCATAAAGTGAGCCATGAAAGACTGGCCTCTGCCCAAATCTGGAAAAAGTGTATCAGGAAAGTGAGTAAAAACCAAAGCCATCCAGAGATACAGCAGAATCAGGTACCTCTTTATGCAACCTTCAGTCGATCCATAATTCACTGTTTTACCTGTTCAGTTAAAGGACTGCTGAATCTCCTAACTGCCAACAGATATCTGAGTGAGTTATCTATTTGTTGGCCATTTATTAGGACAGATAAATATTGGCATATATAATGTACAAAACAATTGATAGATTCATCCATAGTGCCTGTAGACTTCCAGACCTTGTACCAAACTTCTGACCAATCACATAAAAATAACAGATTTACACTGTAAGGTATACCCTTCAGTAGTTTGTATAGATTGCATCATGTTTTAGAGGAAGCTGTATCTGAATGCAGCATGCAGGGGGTGTGGGTCACAACCTTACCCTGCACAGGGCTCCAGTCCTTTACAGGTATGGAGTAAGGCTTGTAAGCAACAGGATGCAGGTTGCAACCTTACCATCAGAACGTGACTGTGAGTTGTTAGTGGAGTTGTGAGTGGCAATGTACATCATGTCAAAAACATAAACTGTGCAAAGTCAAATAAATACGTAATAGGATGCACACAACAAGGGACAACTTAGATGACCTAGGCAACATGTCTTTAAGCTATGCAAGGTGTCCAAGCCATTTTTTTATACAGCATATGCCATGCACTCAGAATCTTTTTTTTAATTATATTTTAGGCATAACAGATATATTTTATGGTAGAAGGCAAACAGGTGAGTTTATTCTGCATCCCTAGAAATGTATGGGGATATACTTTCCATACTGGCATATACCCTCAAGTATAGCACTGCCCTTTCCAAGAGTGACATACACAGCTTACATTGTTACACAATTTTCATCTATACAGTGAGATATTTACTGAGCTGATTTAAGTGAAGACCTGGCTCAGGGGTACAATGTCAGGGCCCAAACAAGACAATTTCCCTTATGACCTCTAGAGTCACAAGCCCAACTGTTTAATCAGCATGGTGCATTATTCTGCCCTGTTGGACGTGCTGGTGCTGCCCGTCCTCAGGAAAGTGATGCAGCTCTGCCCTGGTGACTGCACAGGAAGGCTGACAGGGAGAGATTACTGGGTTCCTGATTACTCCTCCATGTGCTATTCTGTCATTCTGGCACTATCGTTATTACGGAAAACTTCAAGCACCTTCACAAATAAGAAACAAATTGAGGAACATACACCGCCCTCTGCTGGCTACTGATAATAATTACACATACTGTGCTTCAAATTTGGTCAGCTACAGATATCCCTCTAATGAAACCCCAATCGCCTGCCATTTTTCTGTCATTAACAATGTCTGCATTTTGGAAAAACTATTTTAAAAAGAAATATCACTTCTGAAATGTGGCCCTGGAAAAAACATATGAGTAGTGGGCTGAATTAGGTGTTTATCTATGAGTCAATTGTGTGCCTTTAGTTTGACTGTAGTACAGAGTTCTCATAATTTTAGATACTGACAGATTTATATTTATATTTCTTAAATACTTTAATGAGAAAAGTATTTGGCTCAATTTTGATTTTGGCACATGCCATCCTGCAAGTGCAGGCACCTCCAGAGTTAGTGGCACTGTTGCTAAGGGTGAGCTAAATGGCTATGCAAGACTAACAAAAAAACAAGTAAAGCACTATATTGTATGCCTTTGAATTAGAAAAAAATATGAAATTCATTATTCAGAAATCAGATTTAGAAAAATACTTGCTAGATCAGTTTGATCCAAACAAAAAAAAATGTGTCATAGCCAATGTCCAACCTTAAATATATCCAAACATCACTTTTAAATTTGAATATTGTATATATTTATTATAGACCACAGAAACATCTTTAATTTCAAATATCCCAAAAGTGGTTGCTGCTATATAGTGTGTTATGAGTTTCATAGCTGGATCAAATGTCCTATGGTCGGTGGAAGAGCAGATCTAACAAACTCCAGAAGCATGTTGACGTTGAAACTGCACTTCATTTGCATTGAAATTACAGTACCGTACAATTACATAAAAACGACAGCTCAGACCACAATCACCACAGCATCTTGCCCTTCTTCCACACTGACCACACTTAGCAGGTACTTAGCTCTCACCCCAGGCATTCAGGACCATGATCCTCTGGGACTGTGTGCTTGGGGATTCATGACCACTAAACTACTGTTCCCTGCAGCTGACAATGCTCTCCACCCAACTAAAAAAGAAACCAAAGTGCATCCTCTCTGCATTCTGCTCGCAAGTCACAAGGTTTAGGAGTAGTCTCTCTCTCTCTCTCTCTCTCTCTCTCTCACTCTCTCTCTCCTGCTCTCACTCGCTCTCCCTCTCTCAAATTCAAATACGCTTGTTACACGCTATATTAACATGACAAGAGAACTTTGACTGCAAAAGCAAGAAATACATACATGAAATCAACAACAAGACTCCCGGGACCCCTCACATACCCTCCCCTCTTTCTCCCTCTCTTACCTTGCGGGTCCCGGCCATCTTGCGCAGGAAACTGAAGGTGCGCCCAAACGGGCTGCCCGTCTTCTCCTCCCTCTCCTCCCTGTGGCCCTGCTGTCCCTCCGTCCTCTCCTCTCTCCCCCAGTCCACTGAGCCAACCTCACTGCCTGCATCCACACTGAGTTGGACAGGGTGGGGTGGGGGGACGATAGCCAGAGGACCAATAGAAAGAGATATGTGCATTACACTGTGCCCAAATCAGTTACATACATGAAACATATAATTCAACTGTCAAATCGACAAAAGACTTATGGGATCCAGCTAATGCCCAGCTTAACCAAGAGTGAGCTTGGTTTCCAAACAGACCAAGCCAGTGTACAAACATGAAAAGTAGTACAAATAGGACAATGGGTGAGAGTGAAAAGGGGCTGATGGTGTGATGCCGTCCCTCTATGACCATGGATGTTTGCAGAGGAAATGGAGACACAAGCGCAAATCTCACTTACCTTTGTGTGGAGCCTCCAACCACAGAGTACAGAGAGCTTTCTGAAAGAGAGTGACACAGAGAAAGAAGCTGGTTATTAAACTCTACCACAATGCAAAGGCCCTCTCATGCTATTGCAACACAGTGCCCAAAGTTTAACATGAAAAGAACAGCGGTAACTTGAAAACAATCCCAAAAACAATAAAGAAATCACATGAAAAACAAGATCACCTGGTACCCAAGATGCCAGCTGTAGTCAGATGTTTAACAATGAAAATGTGACAGGCAAGAGGAAGGCAGAGCCTCAAAGAGAAGATACAGATACCGACAGATCAACAGATCGCATGAGTATGAAAAGAACAGAAATATTCTCATAAAGACTGAAACAAAGACAGTGGTAGTGAGGGAGAGAGCAACAGAGGAATGTCTATGCAGCAGAGTAATATGTGAAAATGTGTTAGTAGTTCTTCAGATCTGCTATGTAAAAGCCGTAACAGAAGCAGACAATAACAAGCGGAGACGGAGACATGGACAGGAGACAGAGTACTCAGCCTTTGTGCGCTAACGACAGGCACAGCCACAGCAGAACAAATACAGGAAGACCACTTCCGCATTACTGCGAACACACACACACACACACACACACACACACACACACACACACACACACACACACACACACACACACACACACACACACACACAATCATGCATACACTCTTACACATACATACATTGAAAGGCATACAGGGAAACACACAATGACACACACTCACTCATGTATACGTAAACACAGGCATACTAAGACACCCAAACACACATATATACATACACACAAGCACATACTCACAATATGTAGTGGGTAGACAGATGCAATTATACCAAGACACACACACACTAGGACACACATATACTAACAGACAAACACTGCCCATAGAACCATTAACAACTGCATACATATACACTACACATACATATGTGCTTTCTGAGATAAAGTTCACTGGTACATTAAATGCAACTGTAAAACATAAACACACACATACGGCACACAGATATCATACCCATACACAATTACACTTGTTTTTGTTGTTAAAAAATGAAACCCATGAACATATTCACACAAGTATATAGAAAGGAAGTGTGCAAACTGGCACACCCACAGATACAGCCACCATGTTCCTGCTGAGAAACTCACAGAACCTACAGGCACACAGCCTTTGACACTAACAGAAACTGACTCACTCTGTCAACTCTACCCAGTGGAAAGCGTGAAAGAGCCCAAAACAGATTGCGAAGAGGGAGCAGGACGGGCCAGAGGGTGACCCTACCACCAGGCCAGCCATAGGGACAGGGTCCTGAATACCCTGTGACCCTGTGCCCCCAGCAGGAGAGCTCACCATTGCAATGGGAGTGGGGTCGGGGTCGGGGGCGTGGCCAGGCATGAGGGGTGGAGTTCAGTGACTGGGATTCGACCAGCGTGTCGCAGAGCGAGGGGGCCGAGGCACTGCAGCCCTGCAGCTGGGTAGACTGCTCCTAGAACAGGACATACAGAGATACTGCACAGACCTGCCAGAGGACAGCTGAAAACACACAAAACAGTAACAACTAAATCCTGCTCACTTACACACTGATACACTGTATCTCAGAGCAACAGAGACAGAGCTGATACAGTGGTACTCATTCAACCCATTAGAAACAGAAGAGTGGAACACAATCAACTACAGTATGACTGTGGCAACACACATCACCACCAGAGCAGCCCAGTGGTATTCACTTTCAGGTACTGAGATAACAGCACATTATGCACATGATAGCACACTAGTCCTAGACAAAAACAAATCAATGAAAATCTCAGCTGAAGAAAGTTTTTAGTCCAGGACTAGGACCTAATCTGGAAAACCAGCCCTTTGGATTTACTGAATTTTAATGCTGTAGAATGAATTTAAAATTCCAGCTCAATAACAGCACAGAGTACAAAGTACAGTGGAGGCTATTGTAAGCTATTCTTACCTGTGTACAGAAACACAGGTCACTGCTGCAATGGCTAACTCCAAAAAGTAAAAGTAACTCTGATGGTTTAAATGTGGTTTATACCTGGCTAAGACTGTCTACATCTACCCTGGGCACAGAGCAATCAGTAGACAGACCTGATATAGATCAGAATTTTGCACATCCAATAATCTGTTTGAGTCCATTGCATGAGAATATGGTTTCTCATGTGTTTCAGTCTATGTGTGGTTATGACAGTCTCAGAACATCGCAGACACTCCGCCAACATTGCAAGCATTTCCAGTCGATGATGTCACAGGTTGTTGTGGGTGAGGACGGACAAATACACAGCAGCCAAAAGGACAAGTGCAGGCAGACAATCACAGCTTTCACATGAACTATGCACTCTCTCTAAAGTCAAAAGCAAGGTGTAAAAGTCTCACAATGATCTCAGAAGTTTGTCTTGTGTTTCTCAGTTATCTTGAGCTCCTCTTCTGCTAATTCAATTTTTGAAAAGTACAGTATTTTGAATGCTGAGATTTGAGTAACATCTAGCTAGTCTAATCAAATCACATCTGTCAGGGCCAACCTCACCTCCAGCAGTGAGTAGTGTTGTGGGTCAGGGCCAGCTTCTTCCTCTGTGAGTGACAGTAGGGACCCCAAATCCTGGGCGTACTGGGTGATTGGCACACGCCGTGGGTCCCGCCCCCTGATCCCGCCCAGAGCCCCACCCAGCATCTTCTCTATCTCCTCAGGATTCAGATCATCCAAGCTCACACTGAGAGAGAGAGAGGAGGGAGAGAGAGAGTGTGGAAGAAAGAGGAAGAGTGAGAGAGCGTAAAAGAGAAAGGAGAGGAGTGGTGGAACAGAAGACAGAGGAGAGACAGTACACAGGTGGTACACAGAGAGAAATGAGAGAGAAAAAAAGCAGGAGGGAGAAGGAGACAGAGAGAGTGTAAAAGGGGCAGAAAAGATGGAGTGCACAGGCAGAAAGGAGAAGTATAGAATGTAAAATGAGATAAGCAACAAAACACGTGAGAAAGATTGATTGTCTCTGTACATAATCTCTTTACCACAGGGAAACGAGCAGCTATAAACACTTGCACACAAACAAAAAAGGATGTTGCTGTAACAACAACAGTTGTACCTCTCTCAATACACCCAATAAAACTGTCACTGGCACTACTGCCACTGCACTACAAACCTTAACACCAGGGAAACAGCAACCACAATGGCTGCCAGCACTGCCAAAGCTGTCAGCACTACAGTTATGGCTGCACAGGTAACACCTACTACTATTCCCACCATTATCGCAGCTGATATTGCTGCTATAGCTGTTGCCACTCTCACAAATAATTTCTCCATCTCTAATTCAAAACAACATCTGTGGCTATTCTTTTGTCCGTTGATCCAATAACTGCAAATGGTCTCACAGGAGTAGTTACTGTACTATGCCCACAGGCGTGAACATTCCTAGAGCTGCAAACCAACTACAAAATGTCCTGACAATAAAGTATACTTCTCTCCTGCTATGTGTCTACCCCTCTATCTGCCTCCTTGGTCCTGCTCTTAGGGCTTGTTGGGGACTTGTTCACAGTGCCAGCACAGGCCCGGTACAGCATGGCAGCAGACAATGGGACTCAATGTTGTGGGAGACAATGGGACCTCCAAGAGGCCGTGGGGTGTGCCTCTGGGCACAATGCAGACGCTGAGCACTCTTCTGCCCTGTAGCCCGTCAACATACTGGGACACTTCTGTTCTCAGCAGGGCTTGCAGCCTGGCATGGAAGCCCTGATGGTTCTGAGTGACTGAGACAGCAGGAAGGCCTGAACGTCTCACAGGCTTTCTCACAGTTTTCATTTTCAGCACAGCTGTAAAAGCTCAGGGCTCGTACTCATACAAAGCGTCTTTGGGTAGAAGTGCTGATCAGTGATCATTTTCTGTTTCTCATAATAAAGTTACTATATGGGCAGGGCAAACCCGCTCAGGTCAGCATTCCTACTAGAAGACATTTTGTGAGAATGGGCCCAGCTCTAAACACTCAACAGCTGTGGTAGTCCTATCAGATGGTACTGAGTAAACAAATGAAAAAGATTTTTGTTTGATAGTAGTAGAGGATGGGAATGAACTTGTTTAAAGAGTTTTGAGGCAGTGACACAAATGAAGACTTACAGAAAAGGAGAAAGGGGGATGGAGGCAGAGTTAATGAGGCAGTTGTGTGCACAGTAAATCAGGGTCTGTCATCCCAAGAGGGAGCCAGATAGATTAGACAATCAGAGAGCACACAGTTACAGTTAATGCAACTGTTCAGCCATGATAAAACTCCACTTTATCAACAACCAGTTGAGTGATAAGGAGCATTTACAGAAGTGTAAGTGTATGAAGGGAACTTCACTGACAGTATGCCAGTTAGAAAGGCGGTAAAGGAGAGTGGAGTTTGAGAAAGAGGTTGCCAGTAAGCACGGATGCAAGTCCAGTTAACTCTACCCTCATCATAGCCTTAAACTTCAGGAAATAAAGACTGACCTAACCATAGCATGCACTGGGAGACAGACCTGGAGACACCTGATGAGCAATTGGTGGAGAAAGATTGAGGCTTGGGAGCGCCTCCTACCTGTAATGCTGGTACTGTGGGTATCCCAGAACCACTGCCCCAGGATCCCAGCTGTGTCTCCGCAAGGGGTCCAGCTGTCCCACAGGGTGGGGGGGAGGGGGCCGCAGGGTCACTCCTGTGGGGCCCGAGTGCTTGTTGCGTGGTGAGAGAGGGGGGGGGGGCAGGGGGAACAGGGGGGTGCTGCGGGACAAGGCACGTGGCGGCCTCGTAGCAGGGGGGTGCCGGGGAGAGGTGGGGAGGGGGTGGCGTGGTGATCATCTGCAGGGGAGAATCGTGTCGTGTGTCAGTCACCACAGCAACCACATTTTCTCACAAAGAGCCCTCACCACCCCTGGTTTCTAGGAACCGATGCATGTCCACACATCACATACTTTGTCTTTAGTAAGGTATTTTGTTTGTCCCGCAAGGCAAAGCAAGCATACAGGCACAGAAACAAACAGGCACATACAAAGCCAGGCGACAAAATTAGTTGGTCATAGATAATAACATGCTTGACATTTTTCACACAGTCACTCATTGGACCACGTAGGCTCAGTCAGTACCGTGTTTATCAGCGTAGAATCTTTCTCAGGGCCCATTGGGAAGGGAGGGTCACAGCTCCCTCTAAAGGAGAATGACTGCCTTTACCATTTTACTGTAGAATGGAATAGAATAGAATAGAATATAATGTTGATAACTGACTTCAACATCTCTTCTCTGGCATATATTTTACACAAATATAGATCACAAGATATATATACAATCTACATTTATATATAATACACTTTTCTTAGAGATTCAGGATTCCACTTTTTAAACAGATATTTACATTTAATTTACTTTCACTACATAGAAGCATACATGCATTAGAGCATGCAGACATGCACAGTGGGCAATGAGCCATAGAGAGGGTAAAACTCCTTGAATTTATTTTTGACTTTTTCCCCTACCATTACATAACTGAAAACTCAGCTGTCATCAGCAATGCCAGCCTAAGAGAATCAAGTCAGTAGTGATTGTGTAGCCAGAGGCAGGTTGATTACATCACCAGAGACAGACAGACAAACAGCATTGTGGGAATTTGAACACCGCTACTCCTTTAAAAGGTGCCACAGAATCTAGACCTCAGTTTAATGTCTCATCTGAAGCATATGAAGAGTTAATGGCCTCATCACTGTACTCGGGTATCGTATTTATGTTTCATGCAGAGTGAAGAGTGCCCCCTAATGGCCCAGCAACACCTCTTTACAGTAACACCTCCACAAGTGAATTTCAAATACTGGGTCAAATTTGCAAAACGTGTCTGAAAAAGTGTGCTCGCAATTTGCTTGAAATGTGTGCCTTTGGCTTTGTCCTGCATGTTCATGTGCTTCATTGGGATAAAATGGTTAAGAAATGGTTAAGATAAAGGGTAAGTCAGGGGGACTTTGCAAATGGATCCCAACTAAACATTAAGTCATTTATGAGCGCAATCCTCAAATTAGAATGTTTTAGCCTTTAAAAAGCCAGTTTTGAGGTTTGTTCTATGCACAACAAGGTCAGGTAATACATGTAACACCTTACTGTTTGTTAAAAAGGAAGCATAATAAACCTCAATAAAGTTTACATCTGGAATTTACTATCACTGTGCAAACAGAGAGTTAGCTACATTGACATGGATAAATCTGACCATTGGTGTCATTTACGCTGGGGACGCTGGCATGTCCCCACCACTACTTGAAAGCCTTTAGTTAGTTGAACCCGTCGTTGTCCCCAGCATTTTTCAAAACAAACTGACGGCCTTAAATATGACATTAAAGTCAAGGGTTTATCATGTATAGCTAGTACTATACAGTTATGGTACTATGAAAAATCCACTAACTATAAAAATGTCAGTGTGATATATACTGCCATCAAGTTTCAGACTGCCACAATCTGAGGATAACAATGATACTTATTTACCATCAGGTTTTGTACTGGGGTTTACCTTCTTGTTCTGTGTTTACCTGCCAGCCTGCAGTGCTCCAGAGGTAAAACAGGTATTTCTTCAGATAGATTACTGCTCAAATTATCCTGTCCTTGCTTTCATCCTGAGTGACTTAATGTTGACAATCAGGTTCTGTGCTGTTCTCTCATATTTCACATTTTGGTGTTGAGTTATGTTTTTTAATTATCCTTGGAAAACATTGTCAAATTCAAATGTGTCATCATAACTTTGATCAGATAAAATTCTTTCCATTGTGTTCTGTTAAGTCAGTTCAGCTAACAGCCACAATCAGTTGCTTCCTCAGAGTGACAGTGTAATAATTTTTTAGCTACATATCTTATTAGGAGGTCATTGAACACATTGAACCCTTGTTTTTATGCATTTGCCTAGATCCTGAGGTAACCCAGCCGACAGACTCCTTCTCATGTTGTCATTAAATCAAAAATCAATTCAAAATCCCCAAACGTTAATAAAATATTAACAACAAAAATGAATGATTTTCCTCAGCGCTAGAACCTAATTTTACAACACTTTGAGCAACATATTTACCTCTACATCAGTGTTGCTTCAGTTGAACATGAAAATAGATTCTCAAGCTAATTTAAGCTATCTATGTGCTGTTATTCTCTGCTCACATTTGCTGTCATTAGAGGCACCAACATGTTTTTATCCCATAACCACCTTTATACTGGTTGCTAGTACAAAGTCAAGATAAGCAGTTCTAAAAGCAATGTCCATATTGTAACTCTACAGTTACCATCTCAGAATCTAAGCAAACAGATGCTCTGCAGAAAAATTCAACTGAATAACAATATGTAGTTATTATTATATAAATATGTTCAGAAAGACAGAATGACATTAGGATTCACACAGGACCTCCACAGGGTTGGTCTGTTAGTGTCAGGTACAGCTGGGCTCTGGGCACTTTAACCGTCTGCAGTATGAGTCTATGATACTCACACTCCCTCAGCTCCATATCCAGCCTTCATTATCAAGACAGAGGTGTGTTACAGGAAAGGGTTAACCACAAACTACATAACGCACCATAGAAACAATACAAAATTGGCTCAAGCGGAAGAAACAGCCGGTTTTCTGGGGCCCTTTGCGTCAGGCTGTGACTGGGCTTGGCTGGACTTTTGTTAACAATTACATAAATATTTACTGAACCAAGAACGTGCATCATTTTTTCTCTCACTCCAAAAATGTCCAGTAAAAACCAACTGTAGCTGTATGTAGGAGTACTTCAAACAGAAAACATAGACAACAGCAGCCATAGTCTAACTGCTTTCCCTAACTCATATCTATGTACAGATGTATGTGTCTGCCAGTAAAACCCATCAATATTGGGTCAACCTTTTCTCTTCTATACAGATACTTTGTTGTGATAAATGCTGGCACACACGCTTATTACACACAAGCTCAAAATACAGTTTCAGCCTCCCTTCAAAAAAATCTATTGATCAAAAAAAATGTTGATAGATATAATTGCAGAAGCGCTACAAATTAGTCAGATGTATTGATCAACTCGATAAAAGTCAATTCTTACACACAATGATTCACATACACTGTATTTTATCTATGTAATCTTATCAAGAACTCTTGGTAGATTAACCTTGTTATGGGTTTAACAGACCCTAATAAGCAAACTGAATCTATGATGATTTGATTTCTGAAAATCTAATAGATCATTTTTCCTCATCAATTTAGGTGATCAACTCTAATAATAATTAAAACCCTTAATTTTATACAAATGTCTTTCATTTCCTATTCCCATGATATACAGGGTAGATTGCATGTTCAATAAAATGGCAATAGCAATACTTGGGAGAATAAAGTTTTGTCTGACAAGAAGATATAGTCAAACCCCTTAAAGTCGTCCACAACTCTCTTAGTGGCAGTTAGCCTGACATTTAAGATCTTGTTTGAAAGAGGTTTACTACAGCAAACATTATGAGTTACACTGCTGATCTTGTGATTTTGTGAGTGTACAAATCAACTCTTTTCTATGTGCTGCTGCATGTTATCAGCTGTGAGAGCGCCATTCATGCAGCCCACTAGATTCAACTCAGTTAAGAGCCTATTAACTTTGGCTAAGGATGGCACCACACCCCATTACACAATCCCTGTGCTAAGAAACATATGTTCGCTATCAGGCTAAACAGGAGATAACACTGTCCATGTGTTTTCCCTTCTTACTCCTCCGCCATGCTTGGCTTTTCAAAACAAAAAATCTAATCCCTACAGTGCTTCAAATTCACTTTATTTTCCCAAATGTTAATTCCTCCATCCTGGTATTCCACAGGAGACGTTAAACTAAGACCGTGACTCACCAGGGTCATTGAAAACACCAGGGCACTAGGGACCTGGAGTGTTAGCATGGCAGTCTTAGCTACATTCTGAACCTGACTCTCTCAAAATGATCATTTATTAAACATGAACAGCTAGTCGGCTATAAAAACTGTTTTACCCCACCCTGCTGTTAACCCAATGAGATCTGACCATAATAAAAGAATCCGTGGACCTATGTGTGCTGAGCAGTGAATTTGTGAGTGTGTGTGTGTGTGTGTGTGTTTGAGAGAGAGAGAGAGAGAGAGAGAGAGAGAGAAATAGAGAGAGACATTGGCCTGGGTTCAAACAACATATTGTGCTTTCAAATAAAAGAAAGTGAAAAGTTTTTTCTTCATAGCCAAAGTTTGTGCTGGACAGTGAAAAAAACATTGTGAGTTTAAGGTAAGGACAACATTGAGTTAATGCAAGTCATGGTGTGTAAATTCAGTTTAGGTAATGAAGGGGAAAATGTTGGGCTGGATATGGATCACTATTCCATACCATTCATCTTTGCTTGTTCCTTCTTGGCTGAACAACACTTAAAAGCAGGTTAATAACAGAATGTTGAAGAAAATGGATTCTCAGAATGCTGGACACATAGAACATACAACGGCTTAATGATGAGAACAGGGCATTCAGCCCACCTAGGCTGATCATTTGTCTGCAGTCTAAGCAAATGTCTTGCAATGAGCAGATGTAAAAACATACTGACCTGCACCTTTAGATGTCCTGCATGGAGGATGGAGAGAGAAAGGAGACTACAGCACCAGTGCACTGTTTAAAATAGCAGTATGCAGCACTTCACATGCAGTCTCAATGTCACTTTACCTCTGGCTTTGTCATTCTATCCTTGCATTTCTTTACTTGTACCTACCATATGCTTTCTTCCCCCACCTCTTGTCACTCGCCCATAGTAAACAAATCCTCCCCACGTCCTTTGTCTTGATCTAACCTTCCTTTTCTATTCCTCTTATCTGTTCTGGAGTTTGGCAGCAGCTAAAAGTTTAGACTTAAGAAGCTAGAATTTAGACTACAAAATTTCTTCAAAAATTGGATGTCAAAGCACTACAATGAAAAATGAATGATGGGTCAGCGTTCCCTCAACTTTTCCAGACCCAGCCATACATCCTCAAATATGACAAAAGCAGAAATGCAGGAATTCAGAAACATAAGGGAGGTGTGAACATAGCAACTTACAGCTGTCTCTTGTAGTCTGTATATCGCTCTCTGTCTCCCCCCATCTCTCACATTCTTGACATAAGTGTAGTCCAGCAGTTTGTGCAACAGAGTAAACATGGTGAAACAGGGCAGCACGCAAATACTCAGCACAACAGGACAGCTTTGATGCTCACTTCATCCCCACCCCTACCTGTTCCTTTATCTCCTCTCTCAATTACTCTTCCCTCCATCTCTCTCTCGCTCACCCTCAAATACCCCCTTTCCACCAACACGAACTAGGCGCTAGTTCCAGGCTGGTGAAAGACAACAAGCTTAACATCAGATAAAATGGTTGCATCTCTCCCTTCTCCCAAGAAGAGAAAAGAAAGAGTACAACTTTTGCAGTAGCTGGGAATGTCGGCAGAACCTTTGGAAGATTGTCACATCAGTCTGTTTGTGCCCACAACTAGGGAGAAACAGTCTAAACAGCATAACAAATAACAGATAACAGAACTGCTGTAGGAGGTACAGAGAATACTATTTAAGTATTTTCAAGTCTTTCTGGGCCTGCTGGGTGTTCCTCTGCCATGTAGTCCCAGCTGTTTGGTGGGAAACCTCATTAACATCTGTCTTGAACATGAGCACCATTGCTGAAGGATATCTTTTATGAGCTAAACATATCTTAACCATAATGTGAATTAATTCCCCATATGCATATATCGGTGAATCAATACTGTTGACTTCATAAACTTGTAATAGTAAACTGCTAACTCAGATAGAAGAAGTCTATGGTAAACGTTGCCTGAAGACATTTTACAACAGGTATACAAGGGCAGGTGCAGTGACTTTATTATTAGGGTCATAAAAAGGTCATTTTTCCCAGGCAGATTTGAGTTGTGCGTTATAACCTTATCGTCTACGGCTAGTCGATATTTTAGTCGTGAATTTATCTTTTTTGACTGCTCTTTTAAGTGTCCTGAGTAAACGTTTAACGTCATCCCTCATAGTAAAACATGAAATTTCTTCGAAATCGATTACGCGTGATGCTTATTGAGATTATCACCAATGTGTAGCTTAGTTTTCCTCTACAATGAAGACTTCGTTTGAAATGTCATACACCAAAGTCGCGAACTTTGGCTGAACTTTTCCTGACATGTAGGTTTTTTTCACTTGGTGTCTTTAGTATTGAACGTTGTTAAATTTGGCTGAACATTAACCAATAGCAACAGATTTGCAGCTGTCTACTCACCTGTTTGACAATCTTCTTGACCGGTAATATTTTCCAACAGTACTGGCTATCACGTCCCGTGTTACCGCACAAAAGAAATTCAAGTTAAAAAGTGGTCCTGTTTAAATGGCAGACAAATGTTGATACTTGAACACCATTTATCCGCCTCAAATTTAAGTTGTCCCGTGGCTGCTTCCCTGGATTTCCTAGTCCCTAGCCACACGAAACTAGCCCACAGGTGACTGGTGTCACTTGACCCCAACACGGAAACAAGTTAACCATTTCTCTGTTTAGTCTCTCTGTTTAAGTCGCCACTCCCACTGTCCCAGCCTCTGTTCTCTGTAGTACCTGTCCGTGAGTGTATCCTGTTACAGTTTCGCTCGAGTGTCTGCGAGCGTATCCGTCCTCTTATCTTTCTCATCAATAGGAGCAAGGAGGCTGATATGCGTGTGCGTTGCTTTTTAACCAGTCAGCTATCATATGTGTGTTACCCCGGAATTAACCTACCTGCTGACGTTTGTCACCTTTCTTTGTCACTCTGAGTGAGCTTTTATTTCCCTGGTTGACTGGCTTTTTTGTCCAATGCTTTGCGGTTTTCTGTACCCCACCGTACAGATTCCTTATTACAAGAAGGTAAAAGGGAGAACAGAGGGACAGAAAGAGAGGGAGAGGGAGAGCAGGGGCAGCGTTTGGAATGTACAGTCTAAGAGCTTTATTTTGTCCGCTCACTCCCTCTCTCCCTTCTGGAATGCTGACTCCCTCTTCTCCGCTGTCCAGTCGCCGACCCAGCCTCCGAATTTTTTTTTTTTTTACAAAGTTAACACCTCAGTTTCCTGGCGTAATCTTGTATGATCTATGTATTCTTTTGTGCCCCACAAAACACGACACCCCACAGCAGCTATTAGGGAATGTAAATACAAAACGAAAATATGTAATTCAGCAAACATCTCATTTTAAACACATTTTAACACGAAAACGTTACAAACAACAAACTATATTGTATTTTAGTTGCATCAGCAAGGTGTTAAAACCTTTTTGTAATTAGAGTTGTATAACCCTTACCGACCTATCAAAAGGACAGGAGTATCGGTATACAGGTTGTAGTTCAGTGCACCCCAGTTTTTGAATGCTGCACATATTTGCAGCATGGGAATGTTTTGGCTTTAATATAATGTGCACATAATGCTTCAGATTCAATGAAAATGCAGTGTCCTTCATGCTTCACGTGAAGCAACACATTTTAGCTTGCTGATATTTTTTGACACCTTTAGAAATTCAGTGGTTGATGAATAACTCCCAACTCCAGAGTGATAAACTGAAAAAATAAACAAAAAGCCACTGAGCTCAAACATAACTGCCAAAGTTGATGGACGAATTGAAACTGTGAGTAGGCTCATAAGAATACAAGAGCGGTATTCATTATGTATATGATACATATCACTCTCAATCAGTTTATTCTGCCACCCAAATCTTCAGGCATTCTGTAGAAAAGTCACAGAACAGGCAAAAACAAAAAAACAATACTCAGAAGAAAATGTTTATTGAACCCCACATAATGTACACATTTTAATAAAGGTACAATGGTTGCATTTGGCTGAAATGTACACACAAGTACACACCAAAACAATAATATAAAAACACACGTTACAAAAAACTACACTCCTTTTAAAAATGGAAGCTGCAAGGGACATTTGGAAATGTTACATTCCACAAAGGGATGGTGGAGCTTAAGAATCACTCCTTCTCTTTTTCTATCCTTTACAAGTTTGGAATACTATTACTGTATCTGTCAGTTAAAAACAAAAATAATATTAAAAAAACAAACAAAACAGATACTTTTTGCAATTTTTGAAAGTCTTTGCACTATATAAAATTTACAGTACTGTAGAAGGAATCCACTCATCTCCCTTCATTTCAACATACTGTCTACCTTCATGCCCTTGTATTACTGGCAAATTTCATGTTATTTAGGTGGCAGGGGAGGAAGAATTTGCTCAAACCTGCAGTAAAGGAACTTGAGAGGCTGCAGAAAGGACAGAGGCCCAGGCTTGGCAATGGGGCACATTGCATCATTGAGCCTGTGACCAGAACATTGCAGGTTGGGTTTCAAAAGCCACCACTAAATGCATGTATGTATGTATTGTGTGTCTACACAGATGTATATATACATCTGCATTCCGCCACCCCCAGACACACACACACACACACACACACACACACACACACACACACACACACACACACACACACACACACACACACACACACACACACACACACACACACACACACACATTTATATGTGGTGGCTCTATACATTCAATTATTACATTACTGCTATTGATGGAACAGGTCTCCTTTTCACTAGGCAAAATCTGTTTAGTCTAATAGGTTAAACCCTAGCATTATTGGCCTATGACACAAACATTTCAAGTAACTTCATTTCAAGTAACTTTGTAATAAAAATAAGAAAAATCCATGTGTAAACAGTGTGAAGTGTGCATTTTTGAGATGCCAAAGCAAAAGGGTTGACAGTATAAAACAGCACCAATTAAGAGCTAAAATGTAGACATTGATTAGCAAGGACTCAGTCACACAAACTTTAAGGACATACGCATGGCAATTGAAGCAGAATTTAGTCTTTTCAAATGCATACACTATTCTATTTTAGAATACAAGGGTATGATGGCTTGTCTCCAATAAAACAGAAAATAATGTTGCAATTTAAAGTCTGTGATTGACTTGCACATGCTCTGAACGATATTATGTGTGTTTGGTTGGGTTCTACTCAAGATGCAGATGGTTTTTGCTATAATGAGGGGACCTAAGCAAATATGCAGTGTTTGTGAAGTTTATTCATTTCAGAGAAAAAAGAAACTATTCTACCGTAGATGTCCTAATCAGGTTGTCTTGCAATGATAACGTCTTAAATGTGCATTCAAGGACATAAAAAAGGAATATGAAATGAAAAATTGTCTGCTTAATATTGACCTCATTTTTAAATGCAAGAAAGGGCACACATTCTGAGAGTTTCAATATACCTATCGAGCACAATCAGTATAAATATTTTGAATCAGGATTTAACATAAAATAATGACAACAGCTGATTTGTCGAAATGTAAAAGTTGCAGAAAGTAGATATCAGTCAAAGATTTGTTGACTATGCAACCTTCAGAAATGTTCTACTGAACTGGGAGGAGGCCAAAGGCAGCATAAATTTGTCTCATTGGCAGGGAGTGGGCGCTTTCTCTAATAAATATTACAGACCAGTGCGCTCAACCAGCCTTCATAATGTCATATCTATTAAGAATAAAACAAATCACCACATAATGGTGAGTTAGTGACAATATTATTTTTCAGACAGTCTTTTTCCCATCACACGCCAGTGCAATGGACAATCTGGAGAGGGAGCCCGGCTGATGATTTATCGCCCCCTTGAGGAGATCTCTATGAACTGCTACTGAGTCTGCGGCGAATGAGGGAGGCAGGTTTGGTTTCAGTGTCCTCCTGGTCACTCTCACACTTTCTCTGATGGGACAAAATGATAGCTGCGCATTAATGAAGAATTTGTACACCTATTTTGAGGAAATGCAAGTTAATAATTTTAAGTGAAATACAACAAGACACACTTGCGTATCCGTCATTTTCTATTGCAGATTATTTTTATCAGCATTCAGGCTGTACACTGCATTTATTACCCTTTTTCTGGGTAGCCAACCCACTGTATAAATAAAGTACTACATGCCAGCACAAAATAATTAAAAGTTTCCTACAGTGATACATTACATAATGAGTGTCTTTTTCCTTCTGGTCCCACCCTCCATTTTCCACTTCCCTCCAAATAAGAAAGACAGTTAAAAGGGACTCCTGTTAGACTGGAACTATCTGGATCCCCTCATTCCCCAGCATCTTCAGTGAATTTAAGATGTCAGATTTAAGATAAGATGGTGTCATTCCTCACCAGCTCCTGGTCCTCACTGGCACTAGTCTTGCACAGCAGCTTCAAACGACACAGCCGATTGCAGACCCAAACCATGTTATATGACATCTGCCGAGAAGAAGCATGAGCACAATAACTGGCAGGGATGAATCACTAGGTTTAAACATTTTGAATTGTCACAAGACAATTCCAGAGGGAATGTGAAAAAAATCACTGTGACAGTTAGTTTAAACAGAATGTTATCCCACAGCCCCAGATAGAGCTGTAAAAGAGATGTTCATGGAAAATAGCAGTGTGGAATGTAGGAGGACAGTGAGTGGGAAAGTGGAGATAAAACAGCAGTAGATAGCAGGAACTGGATGCAATACATATACCGAACAGCAGAGGGAGCGCTAATCTTTTAAAGTTGTCCAGTATGACTCACAAATACAGTGGAACACAAACCATTTCCCCCTCAATAAACGTTCTGCCATGCAGGTGTCTAGGCCCACCTTCCATTTCCTCCTGGCATTGAACTTTTTGAAGTTCTTCATGTTGATTGATGAGCGACTTCTTCTGGCTCTCTGCTTCCGTGTGAGTGGCTGTATTGGGGATTGAGGGAGGTGCTCAGCTCGAGCAACAACAAATTTTCAACACACATTATGGAACTGAATTCAGCATTCCTTCCCACTCCAACCCTCCATCCTTACTTAGGCTTTCTGTCCCTCCCTTCCTTTAGCCAATTCATTACCTTGATCCAGGGATGTAGCAGGCAGTCCTCTGTAGTCATTCTCTCACTGTGAAGACAGACAGATGGATATTTTTGCTCTACCACAGTTGAGCTCTGCAACTTTCATTAATCATCTCTGGTCATGACATCACTTACCACACACACTCTTATATATATTATATATATTTTAAAATCACTTGCATTCTAGAGCAACATTTCACAGCTGTTTGCTAAATGTGCCACACTTTTCTTCTCCTGTATTTTAACTAGCAGGCTTGCCCATATACTGAATTGCTGAAAAATGTTTGATGAACATGTTGATGAATGTGCATGTTCTTAACAGTGTATATTGCCAGCTGGTGCTTATCTTCACTCTGGATGTAGACAGCTGAGCTGTGAATACATAATCTGCATTCAGGACACACTTATTTCAGCAAGTATGCGTGAGGTGTGGGCAGATTCAGTGGCAGAACTGTCAGAGTCACCACCAAAGTGGGCTGCTGATTGGCCGGCGACCGGGTCAGGTCTGTGATCTGGCCTCAGCACAAGTGATGTGAATACAGCCATTGTGTTGGAGGAGTTGCTCTGGAGTGATGAAATTTGGAAAAACTTTGCAGGGTGATTTCCACCCCCTGGGGCAACATCATTGGCCAATCACTCTTTACCTCACAGGGGTGCTGGCCAAAGCTGACACGGACAGGAGTCGGCTCCAAAAATGAAGTGTGTCATCACACTACTGGTGCTTAAACTGGACATGCAATCCATGAGAATCCAATTTTTCTCATTATGTTCATTCTTTTTCCCACCCAAATTAAACTATGTTATCAGCCCCACCACAAACCTCCCCCACAGACTCAAAAGGAAGCAGCTGTGCACAAAGCGGTTAGCCCTCACTTTTTTTCACAGTGCCAATGCAACACCAATTACATACTGCCTATGCCCTCAGAGGAACACAAAGTTAACATATGTTCAGTTCACAAACCTCAGCAGAGACGGTTGCTAGGGAGTGGTGAAACTGATTACTTTAACCAGCTTACCCATTATTTACCCCAATGAGGCTGAGCCCATTGTTGCCTGTTTAAAATGGATCTGTAGCCATAGTCAGTAGTGCAACATGTAAGTTTACAGCTGCATCATGAACATATGCTTTCACTTCATGAGACCCTGGATACTCCAAGATGCACTTTGTTTAAATTCATTGTCTTTGTTTATATTTACACAAATATAAAAAATACAGATAATAAACAAACTTTGGGTCTTTCAGCAGCAGCTTCTGGATAAAGTCTTTGGCCATGGCACTGGTCTGCTCAAAATACTGGTCTTCAAATTCATACTTCATCCCCACAATGTTTCTCAGAGTCTCCTCATCCGTATCTCCTTGGAAGGGGGACATACCACTTAGCCTGCAAAACAGGGGAGTTTGCAGTTTTGAATATTGACAAACAGGTTTCTAAAGTTATTTGAACACAAAGTCTGTCACACTGAATGTTCATAAAGGATACTCACAGAATGTAAGTGATCACACCTATACTCCTGCAGTAAGAGAGAAAGAGTTTTTTTTTAGGAAATATGATCACTAATATTAATTGAAGGACCTACAAGCAGCCAGATATGTAGCCACATGCAATACAGGGGATGCAAACTTGAACATTAACTTAAGTTTGAACATTAGATAAAAGTAGGCACAGTCTTTAATCGCATTAATGAGTATAAAAACTTACCACATGTCTGCTGATATACTCAAGGGCTCATAGTTGATCACCTCAGGAGCTGAGGGTGTGGAGAGTAAACAGTTTATCTTTGCGCAGGCTGATTCAAACTAAAGGCAGCTGCCTCTGACGGTCACATACCACCAAAAAACCCATCTCAAAGACCAAAGAATTTGAGGCGAGGCAAACACCAAAGGTATTTCCTTCCTGGTGAAGGATAAAAAGCATGGAGCTTTTCAACTGTAATGGACATTAAACATGTTTGAAGGATGCACTATTTATTCATTTCATTTGGGACATCACTAAATGTGCAAAATCATGCAGAGGCATTCAAATGCTCCCCTTATAAAGCTGATTCACAGGCAGCTGCCTTCAGCCTTGGACACATTCACAGTCTGCTCGTACAATTATACACCATTATGGAGGGGAAAAAGAAAATGGAGAAGAGCCATTTAATGTAACACATTTAAGGCCATGACAGACACATGACTGACAATTATTCCCCTACTGCTGGCTTTAACCCAGGTGAATGACGGTGTTATTCCTAACACAGTGTCGTCATTAATGCCATTGACATGCTCTGAAGATCAGCACTCTGCTTTCAGAGGAAGTCCGCTGATGTCAACGTGCTACCAGCAGTCTCTGCTCTGCTCATCACTGAGGCTCTTCCTGTGTGAACTGTGGAAACTTCACACTCAAAGCCACACAATTCTCTCACTGGCCTCTTACCCTCCTTTGGTCTGTGAGGTCACATCCTGTGCCAGACCACCACTACTGCGATCTCCATAGCAATGTGAAACCCTCTGTACTAACCTCTTCAGCTTTAGAGATATAAAGAGATACACCCCTTGGCACTTTTTGTTAGCTGTTGTGCTCGGGTTGAATTACCATTAAACTGGCTCTCTATAGGAAACACAATCCCTTCCATTCCCTACCCTCACTGATTCTCCATATAATTACTGCAAATTAGAAATGTTGGATCACTCACCAATATATTGGGGGGTGCCACACAAGCTCCGGTACTCCTTCCCCGGGATGAAACAGTGTGCTAGTCCAAAGTCAATGATCTTAATATGTGGGTGTTCCACCTCTTTGTCCAGCATCATAATGTTTTCTGGCTAATGTTTTCAAGGGAAATACAGGAGAAATACACAAAGTGAGGGGGTGGGGGTGGGGATCACCTATCTGCCAAGGAGCACAAAAACAGAAATACTGCAGATGCACTGTCAGACCTAACAATGAAAAAGCAACGAGTAAAGAATGAATTGTGGCACAGAAACATCACACACAGAATCAGAAAAAGTAGAGGAGTCGATAGTGACCAGGCAAACTTTCCAGGTAATACCACCCCAATAACCCCCTCCTCTTCACCTCAGCTATTACTGGCGCTGGGTGTTCAGAAAGGCTAAAGTGTATCATCCAGGTGTGTGCTACACCTTGGAGAGGCTTAGGTGAAAATCTGCAAAAATTATGCAAAAATTGAAAATCACTACGGCATTACATATCCTCTGTGCTAAGGCAAAATTACCCAAGGTAGTTTTTTTTGTCTTTGAAGAAGTACATCTATGCTGCATTTGACTTGTTTTTAACAGGATGTTAGATGTGGTGTTTCTATAGACTTTCTTGTAAGCGGTCAGTGCTCAACCTCAGGCACTGACAGCAGAGCCTTAACACCTTGAGCCAACAGAAAACAGAAAACAGAAAAGAAACAATGCTGCTGCAGGGATATAGCAAATATCATCCTCTGAAAGATGAAAGATGAAACATGACCTCCCACAGAGAAGACAGAGATGTGACGATTCTCCTCTGAATCTGTCCAGCAACCTTTAAGGCCTCCACTGTCCCTTTTTCTTCAGTGCAAGAGTAAACCTTCATGTCATGCTGAAGCAATAACAGAAGAACAGGAAATGCTGAAGCAATACTGTACTTCTGCGTTTCTTAACCTATATGTGTAGTCTTACATATTTTGTTCCGTACGTCACTTTGTAAAAAAAAGCACTGAATAAATGCACATAACGTACTGTAATATAATACAGCAGGGGAGTCAAACACAGTGCCAGAGGGCCACGCACATGCTGGTTTTATTACTTTCAATTAAACTGCTTTAATTAAATCAAATGTGCAGCCTTATACTCATCCATTTCCTCAGGACCAATGTCACGCTGACCCCATGTGTATGACACATACTGAGATGGTGTAACTGTTACAAGTCATCCGAATTACAAGCACAGTCTTATTTTTCGTTTGTAACTTGCAAGGTTCATGGCGCAAGACTGATGCACAAATGTTGAGATTCTTTCAGAATAAAGAAGGATTACATCTGCTGTAACTGGACAGCTGTGCTGTCAGAGAACAGTACATGCAGGGGATTTATCAGATATAATGTTCACCATGACTCACAGTTGGTGAGCTCTGCAGAAGAATAATGTCACTGAGGGATCACTTATGGGTTGAGAATGGCCCAGTTTTCACAGATATGGGGACAGCAGTGTTAGCTGATGGTGGTGAGTAATGTGCGGTGCCAGCGCTGCCCAGCGGTGATGGGCACAACCATAGACAGAGTGGTTAAGTGATGCACTGCAGCCTGGCTGATGGCTAAAGTGCATCACGTTTCAGACCACATTTTTGTTTACTAGGTCATGAATCTAAGGTCAAAGTGTATTATTACACATTAAATTGAGGTTGTTAAAGACCAGTGACACTGAACCCGATTTTTACCTTGAGGTCAAAGTGGGCAATGCGCTTGCTGTGCATGAAGCCCACGCCCTGCAGGATCTGTTTGAGGAACTCGATGGCCTCGTTCTCTGACAGATTCTCCTTCTCTGCGATGAAGTCGAACAGCTCCCCTCCACTGATACTGAGCAAGACAGGGAAGCAAGAGTGAGACAGATACCACAAGCCAGGTGTAGAGAAAAAAGGGAAACACAGCAGTCAGTGAAAGGGGGCCGCTGTCACAGTTTTAGATCAGGATAGTGAAACTGATGTTCGCTCAGTTTCTGGAAGGCGGAATTAATAGCAAAGTCAATAGTTCTGTCTGCCACAGCAAAGAGAATCCATACAGGAGCATCTGTGTAAACAAGATAAACTCAGCAGCTATGGACAAACACACCAATTTAGGAGAAATCACAGCATATAGAAAACATATCAAACAATGCAAAACTGGTATGCAGGTATAGACAAATATAGTGTAGAGAATAATAACAAGTACAGGTACAGAAATGCAACAGGTACAGACAAGCAGAGCCAGTACATAGAGGCAGAAAAAAAAGTAGTGAAAAGGAGATGTGAACCAAGTTTCTGAACACCAGACAGTTGTGCTCAAAGGTAAACCTTTAATTTTGACCAATTGTTCAACAACTGTCTCTCTCTACACACATGCACACACACACACACACACACACACACACACACACACACACACACACACACACACACACACACACACACACACACACACACACACACACACACACACACACACACACACACACAATGTACACACAAACAAACACATTGACTAACAGTGAGATCAGGTTCTAGGCCTTGTCTTTAAATAGCCATCTTCTCTGTCTCTAGTTACACTGCCTTATGTTCTTTTGTGACCTCGCCCAACAGATGTTTGCTGATGAAATTGTCACCCTGGAACCCCTGTTTGTTAGAGACTATCACAAGTAACCAGGCCCCTTTGTCAGCTAATCCCCTGCTCAGTTTAAACACTGTGGCACAATGCCCCCCATTTGGAAAGCAGCCTTAACAGCAGAGTTCATGCCCTATAAATACTGAGAGACGGGAATGACCTGGCAAGAAATGGCACTGATGAAACGTTCATCCCCTTAAACCGTCCCACTCTCCACATCCTTCTGTTTCTAATGCCCTATGTAGTGTGACACCCTCATTCTTTCCCATTATCTCTAGTATCTATCTTTGTCTCTAGAGCCCATAACTCATTGAGCATCTACAACCTTTGCTTTCGCAGTCTCTCAACTCTACAGTATAAATGGGAAATATGGTGTTTGTTTTTATGCCTCATATATATCCCCCAATTTGGAATTGCCAGTGACATCACTTGCAGGCCATCCCATCATGTCAGTTCCTCTGTCAGAGTGTAATACTAATAACAATCTAATAACAATCACAATATTGAATTAGTAAAGGACTATTTATGGGTACTGCATCTTGCTGCATATTACATAGTAGGGTAAATCTACTGTAATCACATATTTAGCTTAGATATATTTATATATGTTGTTTAAGAATGACAGTAGTGTGGATGCCACTTCAACATATTAAATCAATTGTCATTATTGTTGTTATCACCTGTTATCAAGTGTTCTGGTATTTATGGTACATGTCTGCATTAGCTTCACCACTCTGTTTAAACCCTTGAAATAATTGTGAGCCCGAAGGCTCAGAAGAGTGAGGCTACTGCCAGGGCGGCAGCCATTCTAACACAGGCATGAAGGAGAAATGTAGCCTTGACACAGCTATCATGTTCTGCTGTGCTGCTCCAAAATACCAATCATGTCATTAACCAACTGTGAGACAAGCAAAACAACAGATGACAGTTAAACAATGATTGCTTTCAACAAGTCTCTAAAGTCATTGGATCGCTACCCATGTCAGGAAAAAGACTCCAGCTTTATAAAAATTATTTAAGAGCAATCCACGAATCAGGTCACATATGATTTCATTCGCATCCTTTTCAGGGTCTCCCACCCTGCTTTCCTCCGTCCCTCCCTCCCCCCTCGCTCGCTCGCTCACTCACAGCTCAACAATGAGCACCACCTCTGCTCTGCTCTCGAACACGTCTCTGAGGGCCATGATGTTTGTGTGCTGCAGGGCCTGCAGGATCTCCACCTCCCGCTCCACACTCTTCCTCTCCAGCCCCAGCCTGCTGCTGGAGTTCCTGCGCAGCTTCAGGAACTTCCCCGCCCACTGCACACCAGTGGCCCGCTCACGCACCTCCCGCACCTGCCCAAAGTGCCCACTGGGGCGGCGACAGAGACGTGGTCAGAGGAGACTAGCATGTTGTGAAGTACTGACATTTTAACAACACTGTAGCACACCCTATAGAAAGCTGTCATTCACACATGGCTTCTGACTAATACAGTGGACCATACCATTGACTACAGTAGAGGGAGATCTGCTGTAGAAATTCTCACCTGCCCAGCAACTGTCCAATCTCATAGAGGTCTTCCACATTCTGCAGCTTGAAAAGTGCCATCTTGTTTGCTCACTCTTTGTCCCTCTTTCTCTCTGGTTTCACTGAGCACCTGCTATCGCATGTTCACCTACAGGAGCCCAAGCGCAGAAAAAGCATTAAGGTCAAAGCAATGGGCAGAGAGAGAGGTTTGGAGAGAGCATGGCTGCTGCAGTTTCATTCCAACATGCTGTAAATGAGCTCTGTCCTGACACAGGCATCACACAAGCCTTGCTATTCAAATAAATTACGCACCATTTATTCAAGAGAATAAGGTCTTTTTTAACATTGAGCCACAAGTTTTGATTGTCAAAACAAAAGTCTTGTGTTGATATAATTCTCTTGTTAAAGTGTCAAGGACAAAATTCTCATGTTTTCCTTCAACTGACAAAATTCCCTTCTGTGTTTTACCAAATCATGGTCAACACTCTGTTTATATGATGTGATATTTTTGGTTTTACACAAATATTTAACCTAACCTCTGAAAGGTAATTCTGTCACAGGTATACTCCACTAACTCTGCACAAATGATTAACACTACTGACAGGACACCTGAGGAGGGGAAAGCAGAGAGACTGATAATAAAATGCAACAGGGCAGAGTTAAGAGGGGAGAGATGAGACCAGAAAAAAGACAGATAAAGAGACTGGCAATGCTCTGAGTACACACACACTCTGTAGAGTCAAGTGAGGAGGAGGCCAGGGAAGAGAAGTAAAGAAAGTGCAGTCAATGAACCACCTTTTAAAAATTAAATTTACAGTAAGGACGTGTGAGGGAGCAGGTAGAGTAAAATCATGGCATTCCTCCTCTTTAGCCCTCCACTAATGAGGATAAAGGGAGAGTAAAACTGATGAGGTGAACTGTATAAAAACCAAGGTATGAACAATGGGTATCTTACACAGAACTATGTTTGGAATTTATGTGAGTACCAGGGGCAGATAGGAAATGACATACAGGGAAAGTTTATCTACTGATGACAAACACATGTGGCATGGTATATTTGAAAGTTATTGTGCAATTTGAAAACCCTGTAGTTCTGAGTTTCCATTCCTTTCATTCTCTGTCTATCTCTCATACACACAGCACCCTGTGTTCATGAAGCCTGATGTAAACAAATTCTTCTATAAACAAATAAACTTCTTTCCGTTGAAAAACAATCAGCCCTTACCATGCTTTATTCCTTGTTTCACTACTGTCTGAGGCTGTTTATCCCTCCTTCTTTCTCCCTGGGCCCTCTGGTTCCACCTTCTTCAGAATCCCTGACAGCTGTTGTTGATTCCTGTACTTTCTGTAGGCTGAAGTCACATCTGTGCAATATAAACACTCCACAAAACGCGCATCCTACCCTGATCCCCACCCCATGCCAGGAGACCAGCTAAAAACCAGTAGAGGGAGTGGGGTGTGCATGCACCCCAGCCCTTTTCCTACATGGCCCTCGCCCCAGGACCATACGGAACAAACAAGTTCAGCTTCGGAAGCCGTTTGAAGTTAAAAGCTCCGTGCCTGACCCCGATGAAGTGAGTAAGCTCGGTCTGGGAGAGCCCTGGCCTACAGCCAGCCAGAGAGACAATGTCACTGCTCTGTGCTTATCAGAGAGAATTCAGGCTGCAGAGCAAACACGAGGGCTTTGGCATGCGCTGTACCTACTACAGCCTTTATCCATCCACACATCAGTGTGTGTATAATTTAAATCTCTACATAGTTTCAGTGTGTACAACTATATAAACATATAATTTGTCTGCAGAATATAAATGTGTACACAGTGTAACAGTGTGTCTGCATAACACAAATTTGTACACTGTACATCAGTGTGTCTGTGTAATACAAATTTGTAAACTGTGTGTCAGTTAATCTGTGTAATCTACATTTGTACACTGTATTTAGAGTGTCTGCATAATATTAAGTTGTACACTGCACGTCAGTGTATCAGTGTAATATTAATTTAGTTACCAAATGCCAGAGTATCTGTATAAAATAACTCTGTACAGTGCACGTCAGTGTATCTGTTTGATATAAATCTGTAAGATGCATATCAAAGTATGATTGTAATACAAATCTGTGTACAAAATTAATGTGCATTATATTTCTGGATCATAATCAAGAACATCAACACAACCCCAAATTACCAGAGAATAACACTTTATAACAATTCTAGTAAGATCATCCTTGTACTCCGACATCCAAAAGCATAAACTGAGGTACTTATCTGATGTGTGGTTAACACATCATAGTTTATCAACCTTGACCTACATACTTACAAAGGCTTTTGGACCACTACCAAGGTGCAATGAGTTCCATATTCTCAGGTCTGTATGCCTTGCACCAATGTTCTTGAGTAAAGTTTGTATACCATAATACCAGTATGTCTATGTAATGCCGGTTGGACACAACGACACTTCAGTGCTGTACATCTGTGTGAAACTGTGTGCTGCCTGTCTCTGAGCTTAAGTTGGCCATTAAATGTTAATTTGCACGAGAGCATTTCACTGCTCCCAGATCTGTGGGGGATTCTCTGCTTATGTCACTCCCTAGGTAAGGTTTGTAAATTCCTGTAAAAGAATTAGTGAGTGTCTGTCAGTCTAGAACTGTGGTAGACAGTAAAACTACTGTGCCCACAAGCATCGACTACGTTCTGCTACCTGCGTGCCAGTGTTGTGAGTTTGCTGTTTCTACAATTTTCTACCATGTGTCTACAGTTTCAGCATGCAGATCTGGCCCATGCCCTCTGGGTTGTAACGTAACAAAAGTTCCAGTATCTTTCAGCATGGAGATAAGCCCAATCATTTAATACAAACAGTACATAACACGGTTCCCAACTGCCGCACCATGTAGTACAATGTAACAGCGAGGTTAGGAGAGTTAGGGCTCTGTTAACCCTCAATGCTCAGCTGTACATTTTTATGGGTTCTTGTGTATCCATCCCAGATATATAATCAACCATTTGGTCAAAAATCTTCAACGTGTTGAATGTCCAAACACTCCATCCCAAATAAATGTCCATGAAAGGATTAGTTGAATGAAACCTTGGGAAAACCCTCAATGAATTGGGACATTTTTTGATGCTATCTTCTTGATGCTACAGTCTTGATTTAACAGTTTACAGCATGCTGTGAAATTAAACATGCCTATATTTTATCTCATCCATCATAATCAAAATTAGAGGCATGTCTGTGAGTTCGTGTGTGCATGTGTGTGAGTGCTTGTGTGTCATACATGCGAGTACTGGCCTGTGTGCCAATGCCTGTTTGCACGGGTATGAATTACAGGGTATTGTTTATGTGAAACTTGACAATGTACAGTGTGTTTGAGTAATAACCTTCCTGCACTATACATATAGAGTCATTCCGTGCTATTGTGTGTAACTGGGAAAAATCAATTAGGCAATTAACTGGCATTAATCATTTCACGAAAGCTGTTTCCACACACCACCTTCCGATAATTTCAGTTGGCAGTTAGTGCACATGGCATCAGTGATAGTAATTTAAAATGGCAAATGACTCAGGGCTTGATAAATGCAATTATTTCCCAGTAAAAATCCAATTTATTTCATATTTGAAAATAAACCTGCTTGTGGGGTCCAGAGTAAAGGCATGTGTATGAGGTGAGGTTTGAATTCAAGCCATGCTGTTCCTGGCTATGACCAGAGGTCCAAACCAGCAATGACTCACCAGGGAAAATATTGGATAAGCCAGTTAAACTTGTAAGCCTCATCACTCTCTGGCAGCCTCCACTACTGCCTTGTGGGCACTAGAAGGACCTTTGCAATGGGGCAGATTACTAGGTGGAATTTGGGTGGGAAAAAAGTAAAATGTTTTAAAACTGTCTGTAACATAGCTAATTTCGTTGGCAGCGATAGTGCAGAGAAATACTGTAAAACATGTTATAATGTATATAAATTATGCAAAATATTTTAAAGCATGTTGGCATATTGTATAAAAATAAAGTCATTATTTCTATAGAGCTGTCTGAACAGCTATGCAAAGCTGCCGCATGTGTGTGCGCATATCTATGCTACACTTAATAGCACCGAAAGGTTTTTCATTTTCTCTTTTGGGGGAATCCTTAACGGCTCATCTTAGATACAGATATCTTTAAGGGGTTCTTTATATAACCCTCAGAATACGATTCTACAGAGAACCTGTGAGTGTTAGAGTGTAGGGTGTGTTTGTGTGTGTGTGTGTGTGAGAGAGAGAGAGCGAGAGAGAGAGAGAGAGGATATATGTGTATAAATGCATGCAACTATGAGCCACTGAGCTCTTTTTTTATTCCCAGGCCAGGATTCTGCCGCCTGCATAGGCCTGTCTGTCCATATGTCTGTCTGTACCACACTCCTGATCACGATCCTATGTGGGTTCCAATGGTACCACAGCACCAAAGCCCTTCAAATGTCAAGGACAGCTCGCCCTGAGGGAAAAACACATATAGCCCAGGAGATTAGGGCTCAGATAGGATATCACCACACCAAGGAGGCAGAACGGGAGAGGGAGTGTGGGGACTGAGCCAGGCAAAGCGATGGACAGGCACAGGGAAAACTGGAGGGGAGAGCTCTCACCGGGACATTAAATACTGAGGGCTGTAACCAGATGAGGACACAGGAGAGAAAAGCACCTTTACCTTGTCCACAAAACAAAATAAAACAGATGATAACAGTAAAATGTAGTGTATTAGCTAGGAAACGGGGCTTGTCTTATCAGTTTGACTCCCCAACAGGACTGCTGTAGTGCCCTCAAGCATATACTTAACCGTTTCAGAAACTAAATATCAACCTGTGTGTATGGATTTTTGGCAAACTGCGCTGCTAAAATCCTGGATATTCAAATTGGGAAAGATAAACAGATTGGAGACAAGCCTGTCAAACTGGCAAAGGCCCAACCCGTCCGGTTGTCTTTCACTATTTGAATATTCTGGGATTTCAATGGTACACTAACATGGATATTCCGGCATTTTACTGGCACTAGCTCGGTGTGGATGGCATCAAAGGCCTCTCCATCGCTAGGAATTCCTTCCAGGTGATTTAAAGCACATCAGCTGACCCACATGGGCCCCACAAATGATGTAGATCACCCCTGTCCACTCCTCAGAGTCGCAATAAAACAGCCTAAAACACTCACATTCACAATCACATGACCACTGATAAAACAATACAACTATGAACTTTTCGTCTTTTTAGTACTGTATGTGATTGCGAGTGCAAAATTTGTAAATTACGGGAAGGTTTTGGCTCATAATAACTCATAAAAACATAAGAAAATATACAAACTGCAATTTATATTACATTTGAAAGATTGCCCTGTTTTGACCCAGCACGTTATGCTAATGTATTTTACAAAGATGCACAAGTACTATCCGAACTCAAAACACACACACACACACACACACACACACACACACACACACACACACACACACACACACACACACACACACACACACACAGTATGCAAACATTTGTGCGCGACTTGTGCGGATATAAACGCATCAGACACGTCTTATATAAAGTTATCCAGTTTCCATAACCCCAATACACAAGCTCGATTCGGCCAGCATTAATCACAGCTACTTGGAACCGCATTTTGTATAAGCTAGTAATATATGATGGACAAAACCGAAAACGTACTATTTAAAACCGGAAATGTCTCAGAAATGGAAAACCATTTTTTAAGGAAACCAGTTTAACTATGAAATGAGCGAAGCTATTAGGAAAAGACACGAATTAATAGTTAAAAAGTGGATCCAGAGGAATTCTGACGGAAAACAACGTGTTATATCTGGGGTTTTAAAGGTCTCCTTTCTTTTATTGTATAATCTCACCTGTGGAGACGTAGCCTTTGGTAAGAAGCCCAGAAAGGTATCTAAATTCGTGTGGGTCTCGGTACCAATGCTGGATTCTTGGTCCGTGCTGTCTGTGCTCCCTCCTTCTGCGGTGTGCTCATTATCCCATCCAGCACTTCGCTGTTGTACTCTGTAGGAAATAGTATCCGTGGTCGGTGGTCTCTCTGCACTAACTCTCCTTTCCTGGTTTCCGTGCTGGAGTTGAAAGACTGGTCCGACCGCTCCCTGAATTGGAAAACGCTTCGAGTAAACCCAGAGGGGGCTAGAGAGAAATTCCAGAGAGAAGAAATCACACACTCGTCCTTCAAAGCATCTCGACGCTATATAGAACACAGGGTATTGCGCACACACCTGCAGGCACTGGCATTGGCTATGGTTTGTAAACTTGTCAAAAGACATGATCTCACCGCGTTGTCTGTTGTTTTATAAACTGCGATAGACATTAACAATAACCGAACTGTACAGGTGCATACTACAACAACGTGTTTATGAGATAAACAACTTTTGTTTGCTGCTTTATGTTAAAAGCAGCAAACAAAAAGGTGCAGTTTGTTTTAAACAATGAACATTAGATTGGGCGCGGTATCAACATTCCGTGGGCTCGATATTGTTCTTATCCTCCAGGCTACTCAAATTGTCATTGAACACTGTGTGCATGGGTTAACGTATAATTACGCCAACGAAGAATCCACCACGAAAGAACCAGTTCCCTAAAGATGAAAGAACTCAACTCACTAGTCTCCTTTAGATCTACTTAGCCTACCTGGTTCATTCATGTTTCCAACCAAGACAGAAGAAATGCATAATCCAGTTTTCGCAAAACGATGTAGCAAGATACAGCCAGACATACTGAAGTGAGTCTAATGAAAGCATGCATTCAGTCGTTAAGATTTAAGAAGTTGAAGTGCAAACCCGGGAATTCTCAAAATCCCAAGGAGCCCACCTACCGTCACCACCATCAGAAGAGCGAGCGCACAAACACAATGCAACATTAAGTTAGTTACATAGCTGTAGTTCAATAACGAGCGCAGCCAGTTTAGCCAGTTGCTGTCATTTTTGACTCACTCCTCATTCGGTTTTACTTTAGTGTAAGGAGTCAGATCAGTGGGCGGGACTGGTGCACTGTATTACTGTTCTGATTAACTTAGCAAACGGTTTACAGACCATATGCCTTAACAGTAAATAGGTGGTACGTCTTAACCGCAGCACATTCTCCAAGACAACCATTAACCGCAACACACACTAATGGACAATTATTCAAACCCCACAAATGTACCTGTATCCAGTATGGTAATGAGTTCAATACAACTTAAGCGCACCAGGGCCAGCTCTCCATCTCCTCCCGAAAGTCTGTGACCATATGCAGCCCAGAGTGTTTTTCCATTACATCTTGCGACCCCTGCTGGAGACATTGTTGAACAAAGTCGCAGCTAACCAGGTCAAAACATGAATTAGTTTATACTACATTGGCAACTGTGCCACCCCAGTATAGTGCTTATTATTGAAATATCTGATTTGTATTAACTATAATTACCATTTATGTCTTATTGAATATGTAAACATGGGAAACAATTGAGACACAACGGCAAACATGATGCATTTTAACAGGTCTGGAATTAGGTCATTTAGAGGATTAATAATTATGATGCCAACATCATAATCAAAATAACATTTTGGGGTTAGGATCTGGTCCTTTTATCATTCTTTCAAAACTAATTCTTACTCAGCTTGAATGTAAGCATGGAGGTAGGCATGATTTTGCATCATTTGTATTCACGCAATTAATAACAGACAACTCATAAACAACCGGTTAAGTCTATATTTGCATCATCATATGAAATGTTTTACTTAGATCTGGGTATATACAGCCAATTAACTAAATGTGCCAGGATCATTAGTGAGTGAAAACCTGCATACTTAGTGTCCCTTTTGGAGGGAAGTTTGTCTGTTGAAAAGGTTAATATCTGTTTAAAAGTATGAATATTAGTTAACATATATTTATAAAAACACCTGAAAAACAAAGCCAGAAAGAAGAGATATATAATCTTATTCAAGATAGGCTTGTTCAGGCTTTTGTCATAGCATAGGTCTAAAACATCTCATCATGCACTTCAATCAAGACCTTATTTATTTTGTTTAATCAGGCATTTTAATTATGGGCTTGAGACAAATGTGTGCACCTTCACTGGCCCCTCACAGATATGATTAGACACCCCTGCTGTAAGAGATGATTAGTCTTCACTCCCATCATCACCTACTCATCATACAACAAATACATCCATACTGGCATTCTTGAGTGCACACCAACAGAGTCAGCAATCAGATGGCATTCTGAAATAATCACACGCTATTTTATTTTGGTCGAATGGATTTTACTAACAGTATAAAACATTGCTTGTCCCATTCAACCAAAATTTTAACTAGGCTTTATCTTCTCAGCATGGTCATGTCTCATATAAATCCCATAAGTTATATATCAGTTGTTTTCTGGTACAAAATTCAAGAACAACTTATATAACAGCATGTAGAACAACTTATATAAAGCGCTGAGTCCACAGTTCAATGTAATCACATAAGCCCAAGGTGTTTCATTAAATATAAAAGAAAAAATTAATCAAGGTCTGTCTCACCATTCTAATTGACTTGACATTTGAGGTCTTGGAAGAGGGAAAACAAGTAGATTCCACTTGAAATTCATTTTTGGACCAGAAGTACTTAAAGCAGGGATTTGAACTTAAACATCTCACTCACTTCCTCTGGCAGATCTTCAACATTCCATGACAGAACATTTACAAATCGCTGATGATTTCACATAAAATAACAAATTCCAGTCTACGACATGGTCATTACGGTGGTGTATGGTATGGTTGTAGTTTAATTACAAGAACAAACTTCAAAGATAAATTATGTACATTTCACACATGGAAGCATGATTCATGATTGAAAGGATATTGGTGGTAGTTACTCTTCCACTACATCCGTTTAAGGCTGGTCAAGTTTTGCTGCCAGTTTAGATAATATGTTTGTAAGCTCTTTGTGGTACTCCAACTCCTGTCTCTGAAACTCCAGTTCTTGTTTTCTCATTTCTTGCTCAAAAGCAAACTTCTCTTGTTGAAGCTTGAGGAATTTGGCATCAAAATCTACCAGCTGATTTAAAACCTCACAGACTGCGCCTTCACATTGCTTTTTGCGGGCTGTGAAATGTAAAAAAAATAGTAGAACAGGTTGAGAAAAAAACATTTACTGTAATTACAACAGTCCTTTGGAATTATAGTTTTTGAGGTGCATCTGGAGCAAGGGTTCTTACTGCTGCATTCTGGAGAGCTTCATTCCTGTGTGAAATCTGTCCATCTTACATGAATTTTTTTTTCAGGGATGAGCGAACATTTTCCTTAATATATGTATTAATTACACACTGTGTGCACACAAAAAATTGCAATCAGGCTCAATTCATACCTTTTCCAGTGGTGGTGGATGGTGTGGAAGTTGTTGCAGGTCCTTGAGAGGAAACATCGGAAGATGAGACATTTCCCAGTATATTTGAGGAATCCACTCTGGTTGAAGGTTCTGATGAATTTTGAAAATTTATGTGGCACAGCTCAGTAATGTGACAGTCATAAGTCAGAATATGAATAAACTCTAGACACTTCTTAACTCATATGTAAAACCGACATGCTCTGAGCATTGTTTATATGATTTAATAACTGAATATTACGCAATAGCCAACACAGGTACCTATGATATAGGCAGCCTCATATTGCTAAATATTTTTACTGCTCACAATGAGATGATATGGGATATCACTGGGAATTACTGTAGGCGCATGGGTCAACATGAGCCAATATACTAAGCATAATTGCGTATTCAAGCTTGAGTTCAGGAAACAAAAGGGAAAACAGACTATTCTAATTTACTGTTATACCTTGCTTTTGCCCGCGAGTTCTGTATGTCATGGATACAATGCAGGCTACTAACCCAGGGTTCATATTACGATAGAGGGATCACTTTTCCACTGAAATTCTAACACAGAACGGCTCCCTGTCTATATCTTTATTTGTGTATAGGTTATATGTATCTTAAGCTTCAAGCTACGGTACGTCCACTGACAGGTGTCAAATTGTGACTGACATATCATAGCTAATGAACGTGTGAAGACTTGTATTTGAATTAAAATCTATTGACGTTAACGTTACCATTAACGTTTTTCACATCCTGTTCGCCGTCAGAAGTAGGCTCTTCCTTTATAATGAAGCTGCTTTCGGGACTTGAGGTGGAAGATGCTGGTGCCGGTGACTCAAACCCCTGCCGTACATTTGTATCCGGTGTGCTGCTTAGTATATTGGATAGTTCCCTGTAAAATCTACACATTTTCCCGCTAGATCCGCTACGTATGTTATGGTCTGTGGATTTTTTGAACTCACATCTCATCAATTTAACTTTACGTCGCACCTGGTCTGCAGAGCGACAGAAACCCATAACTGCGAGCCGCCCACTTATATCTCGATAAGCGGCTGCATTTCTCATCCCTCCAAGCTTCCGTTGGATTTTACTATCTGACCAAATTACAAGCAATGCCTTTGTTTCCTCATCCTCCCAGTTTCTCCCCCGACCAGACATATTTTTATGGCGTCAGACAACTGCATCTAATTGCTATATTGAAATATACCGAGCATATTGTAGAATGCCAGTCTAAGTGTACCAGGGATGGAGGGTCGATAACAGAAAAGTCGATGGTCTCAGCTTGCGTGAAATGGGATTGATACATCAACCACTGCCATGTCGGCAGCGTCTTCATTCATTTTTAAAGAGTGGTTCCTGGGGGACCCCCATTCAGCTTTTATTTCTAATAATACTTCTATCCCCTGCATTATAACGAGCTGTTCATTGTTCTGAAGAAGAGACTTTTGTTGCTGCTGTTGTACCCTGAGTACGAAACTTCACAAATTGCTACAGGAAAAATAACCAACTGTGCAGAATGCTAGTGGGTATAAATGTACACTGTGTGAATCACTCTGAATAAGAGTGTCTGCTAAATGCCTAAATGTAACATAAATGTAACTCCCCTTGCCAGATCTCCATCTAATCTCTTTATAAAATCTTTAAGGTAGTGATCTCAGACTCAGTCCAGTGGAGGGCTGGTTGTTTATATGTTGGGTTTTACTACTTTACCACATGAATTAACTGACTAGACAGAAAATGTATTTGTACTATGGGTTTACACTCAATTTTTTAAAAAAGTGAAATGACGTAGTTTCATACATATGGCTGAATGTGTCATTTAAAGTAGTATGGTAGCAGTAATGGACTGAAGGGAAAACTTGCATGTGCACCACCCTCCATGGTGGTGTGTTTCAGACCTCTGCTCTGGGATAAGGCCAGACCCTGGGTATGTGGCTGTACTTGCAGCTTTTCAGTGCAGGTACTGCTGCAATAGCACCATGTCCCTGAAAAGCAAACATACACACAAGGACAGCGAAAACATCCACAGCACAGGCTGAGAAGCTCAAGACTTACCACAGTTTTATGTTCTTTGACAAAACACAGATCACAGAGATTACACTTCCCATTACCATGTAAAGTGTTCCTTTTTCAGTGTCTCCAATTTTGGTTTCCTGTCAAGCTGTAGAGGCTCCCAGCCTCCTGATTTACAGACACCTGGTCTCTGCTGTAGTTTATGCATTTTTTTTTTCAGATTCATTTCTGGTTGAGGAGAAAATAAATGGCCATCTGTGTACCTTCAACACTTTTAGATTTATGGACCCCATGGTTGTGCAGCCTAGGAATTAAAAAATATTGTGCAGCCCTTTTCATAGTAATCTGACGCATCTTTAATAGTAGTAGATTTATTCAGAAATAACTAAATATACCATGGAACTAAATTGTAAAACAAAATCTACATGGTTTTATAGTGACATAAGGACCTATGATCTTATTTTAAATGAAACCATTTTGGTTTAAATGGTACCTTATTTACACACACTATATCTATGCAAAGACAAAAACACTTGTGTTCTATAACTGTGGAATCCAAGTTATAGTTAATGAACAGCATAGCCATGACTCACACTAGTGACACATAACCTGCAGGATTCAGTGAGTGCTCTGAGTTGGCAGATTGCCAATGACAAGAAAAACCTGAACCTGGAACCTTTTTCAGGGGTCCTGTCAGAATTCACCAACAGTAATATGGAATAGTCTTTATTAAGGAAAACCAATGTAAATGTGCACTTAAACCCAAGGATCATTACTGGTTATATAAAAGCATTTATTGAATATATGTCGGTTGGCTTTAGGATATGGATCACGTCCACAAAGCAAGATTTCAGTGTTGGTGCTGGTTATGGGCATGTTTCCCTTCCTAAAATAAAGCTGAAAACCACTTAGAGCTTAGCATTTTTAGTTACCCAATCACAGTTTAGTTCTGTTTTATCAGTCTCTGAAGTTATTTCATGTTCCATTACAGATGGTGATTAAGCAACACCCAGCAGGTCAGAGGATGTCATATTTGGTACAATTTTATTTGTAAAATGTGTGCAGTTTCACTTTCTGACTTTGACATTGGGGCCCAGTTAATGGTTTTCAAATCAATCCCCTTTCCATTTCTAACACACTGTATACTATTCCTCATCTTCGCAGATACTGAATATCCATTAATCAACAGCTCCAGTCATTTCTCTCGCTGTCTTTCATCCCCTTAATGCACTTAATGGACAACAATCTTTAGTCTTTCACCGGAGTGGAGACACAGTGGTCTGCTTGCCAACACATAATAAATTCTGGAGAGGCACTACAACTACCCAATATATCACCCACAAGCCATCCTAAATTAGAAAACTTGACATCTTTATTTTCAAAGTAAAATACAGGTCACATGAGTTCACAGAATACTTTACAGCCATATTCACAATTATTCTGGTAAAAAAAAATTCCCAACCAGAAGGATGGAAAATGTATTTCACAAGAAAAAGAAAACATAATAGCAACTGCTGCAATGTCATAATTTAAGATGTTATAAAGTAACCCCCAAACAAACCACAGCACATCCTCAATTTATTACTCTGGTGATTCCCCCCCTTCTGTCCTGTACTTTGTTACTTACAGACAATGGGAAAATTAATTTTCCAATATTGTGTCTACACCCCTTCCCCTCCCAATATTTCCAGTAATGGTTCAAATTAGAAATAAATTAGCCAGACTTTCCCATTTGACTCACCCTAAGCTTGTTTATTGGCTTATTTTAAAACCTCAGTGCCCATGCCATAGTGATAATTAAATGAAATATCGGACTCCAAAAATGTGTGGAGGTATAAGTAGTTGTAAATCGCTGACTGACTTTGCTCTGGCACAAATGACTACTGCAAATCAGTGAGATACTGGTAATATTTGGTAGATCTACCCAGTATTGGGGTCATGATATTGCACTCTCCAATCACTACAACCACCCATACCCATCCAGTGGAGCAGTGAAAGCTCAGTTCTTCTTGGTCTTGGGCGTGTCATACTTCCTCTTGCTGGAATACCAGAGCAGCAGAGGAATGCCAATAGACGGTAAAGTCATCACTCCAAATGCTGCCCAATCCAACTGCAAAAAGGGAGAGCATCTTTTGACTTCCCGTCTGGACTGCTTACCCATGCAGGCTCAGTATCACAAATACAAATAACTATAGAAGCTACTATCAAACATTTCTCCTCCCAGTTGGAGCTAATGTAGATTAATGATTGGGAAATAATTTCCTATTCTTGTAATACAATGCGTAACATTATGTCACTTACATAGTGAGGAGAGAAACGCCTGTCGAACTCCCGTTGAGCCAAGATGCCACCCTGACCTGGGGCACTGGTATAGCCAACCTACAGGCAGCAAGGAGGGATGGAGGTTAGACAAGAAGGCAGTTGTTTGTACTTGTTGGCATTTAAGCCTGAAACATAAGACCGTGTAAGACTATACAAAGAACACTCATATGATGTACTTTGATAGTCTAATACAGTGCTTCCCCATTCTGGTTTTGGTACCCGTTTGCATGCTGATTTTCTTTCCCATGAAAATCTTGATTAAGGTTGCTGAATATCTGTTTTAAGTTCTGCAATTTTAAAATGATGGAGTTCTAATCACTACAACTTGCCCTTTCTTTGAACTCTTTATTTACCACAAATGGCTCAGATTCAAAGACCACATGTTTTAACAATGACTTAACCACTGGGACTTTTACCAATGCCTTACCAACTGATTTCAGATGTAGGTCTACTTAAATCAACTGATACAAAATGTGACCACTTTTAGAAGAAACCATTCCCATCAGCACATTGCACAAACATATAATCATAAATGCAGAACATTTCTTTGTAACATGAATATCCATTTGTGACACAATATGGCATTATGAGGGTAAATCAACCCTCATTAGGAATTAAGACATCAAAAAACTCTTTATACTTCAGAAATTGCAATTAGTACTAGAAAACACCTGGCATATTCTATAATACTCAAGAACCAGGGCTGAGAATCAATTTATACATTGCTGAGTTGAGTGCACAAATACTTCATAAATTTAGTTACATTAGTACTTGTTTATGGAGCATGTATTGAGAAGTTCTTGCTTACCGTAACCTGTCCTCCTTCTTGAGCAAGGTAGCTGACTGTGGCAGAGGTGAAGTTGAAGTATCCTGCCTTCAGAGGGCGCAGTACAACAGTATGAGACACATTGCTGGCACTGGGTGGACTGAGTTAAAGAATGATATACCAATACACACATTTAAGAAATGTGTATAGTATGACTGAGGCAGAAGACAAATACAATATAAAAATAGCGCATATTAGAGGCAAAGGATACGGAGCTATTCTGTCCCATTTGACGTTAAGCATTCCAGACACTATGCCGAAATCTTCTGGGGGGAAGGAATCATCAGACAGCTCCACCTCCAGGGCGGCGCTGTTGGAAGAAATGAGGAAAGTGTACATGTGAGCAATGCATGCACACAAAACAGTACAGCCAATTTTTCTCTAGGCCCCCTAAATATACGGTGATATGAATTTTGATTTCTGGATTTAATCAGTGACATACAATCAGTACCACTAGCATTGTGGCACTTATACAGAGTGGGAAATAACCTTTTCGTACAGAGGAATTAAAAAAAAAAACATTCAGTGTAGATTGAGTCAAGTCCAGAGCAGTACAAGGTGTACACTTCACATGTTACTATTACAAGATATTACAAGATCAGCGTTGTATGCATGCACAACTGATATGGCATGTGGTTCTCCGCAATACAACACCTTGTTCCCACATTATAGATATTGTACTGCAAGGTGAGATCCCGTCCCTCCACAGCATAGCGGTTCAACAAGGACTTGGAGGCCAGCAGCCGAGCACCCTCTTCTCCGGTAACATGGCCAAGTACTGCCAGCAAGGCAAAAATGCACAACGGTCCCATCTGTAAAAGAAGTTTAACGGTAACTGCAAACTGTTCAAAATTACCAATACCAGCAGAAATTCAAATATAACGAGCAAGCTAGCCCCACAGATACCAGCAACTACGTTTTGTTTTACTAATACAACTACTAAAACTAATACAATTTTGGATACGCTCCTCAGGCAGTCAACAACTTCTGCTTCTTCCGAATATGTTTATGTTTTTAATCATATTTACAATGCAGCAAACTTGCTAATTGACGTAAGGCAAACCCAAGAATACTATGCAGAAAGACACAAAATAACTAACCACTACGCAAACTTATACTAAACAAAGTTAGCTTGCTCGTTGAAATAACATGAGGCTGTCCGGTAAAGAGACAGATTTCAGCAGCGGAATTAATTTTCGCTATTATTTGAAATTGCAACGATTTAAGGGATTAAACAAGCCACCAATACAGAATAATGAACTCAACCCGCGATCTACCGACAGCATACGCTTACGTGTACAAGCCAACATGCTCAGCAGACAGTTAGCTCGGTACATGTTTCTGATAGTTATCACTGCCTTTCTCTACAATAAATCATGTAATCATGAGTGTTGTATTTCACTAATGCCCCTGCAATTTCTGAAATGATGTTTATTTACGTAAAACACCATTTAAGGTTAACTTTGTAAGTCATAAATTCCCTTCAAAACCTTACCTTCCCCTTTGAATTAAACATCTGGCTGATTTGGAGACTTCCTTCCTGTGCCTGTGGCGAAGTTTACGCCCACAAAATTGCGTCTTATTGGTAGTGACGTTTAAGGTACGGATACCCGATAAGGTCAAAATAGGTATGTGGTAAATTTGGGCTCTGAAGTCTCAGTAGTCCTTTGGTACTCATTCGTAGAGGGTTGCAATTTATTCTGGTTTTTGCTGTACTTAGTGACAACTTAAAACAATTTCCAGAAAGTGTGTGATTCCATGAACATGTTTTATAGTGGATTTGGATACAGTGGATATAGGAGTGAAACTACATTGTGTACAGCTGTTTTCACATTAAAATTAGCAACCAATTCAGACCCAAGAAACCTGGTGAGGTTGGTGACATTTACATTACATTTCTGGAAATGAAGCAACCAGAGCAACTTACACATCTTTCATGTTTACACACTATCCATTTGCACTGCTGGGTATTTATTTATATACTTCATGAGAGGTTCATCAATGATACAACAGCAGTGCCAACCTCAAAATTACAAGACCAGCTTCCTAACCATAGTGCTGTCACCCCTTTAGCTAACAGTGTAATCAGTTATGCAAATTGGTCAAATCTTCTGTTTTTACCTAAACAATGTGTATTATTATGTTCAACTATACTCTAGTATGGATGTCTTGACATGCCATTCCACTTTTGCAATGCTTATATCCTGCAATTTTTCCTGGACTTCACCTGAATCACCTTTTAAGGGGTCATGGAATGATTTTCCCCCACTTTGGTTAGCTTAAAGGATGTACAGTAATTGATTTTTTCCCAATGAAATATTCAATGGGAGGTACTGTGAGATACTGATGCTGTAGGGATGGTTAAAATATATAAAATAGCTCAATAAGGGCACCGCTCAGTTGGAAACTATTTCATAATGATTGAATCCATAAAGCCTGTTTAAAACTAGTTCCCCAAACGTTCCTCTTATGACAAGGATTGCGCCTATCCTAAGTGTTATTCAATAAATGAGACCAATGCATATATCTATGGCTACATCGTGGACTTAAACTGTTGGCTAATAAATGCGATGAACTAGCCTAAATCTAACCACTAAGAATACTTGTGGTACTGCTAGATACTTACATACTCTATAACCTCAACTGAAAACGCGAAAACAATAATATGACCAGGAAATGCGACCATAAGTCGTGACAAAAGAAAAAGTACATCCCCTTTAAGACAACTCTTCTCCTTTAATGTTTTACCTGGCCACACCTGAGAGCCGTAAAAGTTTCACAATAACAAAAGACAGAGCGCTTTTCGACAGATTCCATGTTCACTTGTGAGAAAATTTGTTTTGAGGGGTGAATTCGACAACCCAGGTAGGATCTTCCTTCAAAGCCCTGTTGTTTATTGTTTGGTTAGTACTGTCAGCATGTTTAGCATATTTCTGGCACGGTTCCTTATGGCTGAAGTTCTGTTTGTTAACTTGGAGGCCAGCTAACCAGAAAAATGACCGTAACTATTTCAGACGACATTTTAAGCTGGTAAATGTCATCTAATGTGCAACAATAAGCTATGAACGCTGAACTGATCTTACATTACAAAAATTAAAGTTGGAGTAGAGCTTAGGCACATAGGCAACATAAGTTTTCCGACTCTTAATTATCCAATCAAAATTGGCTATACTTTGAGTGGAAGCCAGGCTGGCCAATCATACGTATACAATTACAGGGAAGGCCGGTACTGTTTTTTGTCGTGAATAATTTGGGGGGCTGTACTTCTCACAGACTGGAAAACAATTGAATTTTGAGACGTAATCAGTAAGGTATTACAACCTGTTTCAATGCAAGAAAGATCGTGGGCAGGGAAGTCCAGTGACAAGCACACAAAAGGACATGCCAGTTAAATAAAATGGCTCTGTATAGCTAAATAGCACAGCTATTGACATTGTATGCAGCTAAAAATCATACCTGTTTTGTCTTGCCAAACTTTACAGGGATAAAAGAACCAGAATATGAAGAACTGACAAAGAAACGAGGTTCAGTGGTTAACATAGCTTGTGGGGAGGAGGCTTTGATTTAATATAAACAATAGGTACACAGAGAAAGGTCTTTATAGATCAACGCTTGAAAAAGATGCCAGAAATCCTGTCACCAGACATGGAACCTGACAGTGGAAAAGACACCACAGTCAGTGGAGCCACTGCAGAACCTCAAATGCCAGGAAAACTTGAAAAGGAACTGGAGAAGGAGAGGTGGAGACAGATGATGGAATGAAAGAAGAGGAAGAAGAAGAGGAAGAGAGGGAGGATAATGAAGGGGAAGAGGAGAAGGAAGAGGATGAGGAAGAGGCCGTCAGCTCTGCCAGACTGGAACCGAGCACTCTACAATGGAGAGATAACAAAGAGTGGGACAAAGTGAGCATGACTGGAAGCGCGGTGGCTGAGGAAGGAGAGGAGGAGGAGGGTAGAAGAGGCGGAGCAGCGGCAAGAGCGGAAGAAACCAAGGGTGGGAGTGTGGAGTCTATGTGCAGTTCTGCAAGAGGACAGGAGAGCAGGACCGAGAGTGAACGAGAGCTGGAAAAGAGAGGCAGAGAATCAGTGGAGGGATTGATGGATATGGAGAAGGAGAGAAACATTGGGATGAAGGAGGCAAAGAAGTCAAAACCTTTGGAGATTGAGGTGGAGGAAGAGGATGGCATGGTAAACTCAATGCCAGCAAAAGCTGCTCAGGTCTTCAGTCCCAGTGTTAGAATCGTTCGCTCAAACAGGCCAGAGTCCCCAGCAGAGAGCAGGCAGCTTTGGATGGAGGACTCAGAGAGGGCTGCTTTCCTTGGCCCTCAAGAGACCCACGCAGATGGCTACTATGACTGGCCCAGGGAGAAACCAAAATGTAACTAGCAGCACTATTACATTCCCAGCATTGGAATACCAATACTTTACTAATAACTATTCTCTGCAGTAATCATTATACCAATTTCAATGACTAATAATGGCAAAACATTGGAAGAGTTGTACATGCCAAAATCATATCAATGCTGGCACAGATTTAAAACATTAACAAGATCAACAGCAACATCAGTTTTGAAAATTTAAATGAGACATGACCATTGTAGAGTACTGAAAAGGGCTAATTTTTGGTAAATAGCAGAGCAAAATAGAAGCCAGCAGAACTGGATATTTGACTTTCCTTACATGTCTGTTCCAAAAATGAGTCATTTGGTTAGATGACTCATTTAATTTAATTTAATCTATCTGACCTAAAATGTTAGAATTGCTCAGTCAAACATAATTTATAAACAGTGAAATAACAATTTCCACAGCAAAGCCTCCACAACTAAAAACATGTGTAGCCACATTCTTCAAGAATGTGTGTGTCATCAATCACTCAGATTTAACTAATCACTCAGATTGTAGTTGAGGAGCCCTCTTGCTAGGAATTGTTCCTGTGCAAAAACTTTAAGTGAAACTTTCTGAGTGATCTGCCTTTTTTTTCTTTTAGGTGGGTGTTGCGATGTTGACCGTGATGCTCTGAAAGTGGGTGTGTCAGTGTTCACCGCGGCCCTGATCTTCCCTCTCCTCGTGTGGGGTGGTTATGCCTTCCTCCCATTTGATGCCCCGCTGCTCAACAGCGCTGCTCTGCGGCTGATCTACACACTGCGCTGCTCAGTTTTTGCTACAGTTCCAATCATACTGGGTGAGTATGTGGATTTTTGGAATGGTACAGTGATGTGGTTTGTCTGTTTCTGTTCCTCTGCTCAGTTCAGTATAATGGTTAGGGAGATGGGCTGGTAAATAAAAAGGCTACATTTCTGATTTCCAGGTGGGGCACTGTCATTCTAGACTTGAGCAAGTTACTTCTCCTCAATAACCTTAAGAAAACAAATACAGCTGTAGAAATTGGTTTCATATAAAAAAGCAAGCTGCTGCTAAAATGGTATTTTCTGCTATGTTCCTCACTGTAAGATACATGTAACTAAATGTTAGGGCCAGAGTGTGAGACAGAAGTATTATGAGTTTCCCAAAGTCACCCCACTCTCGCCCTCAGGTGTGTTTGTGCTGGGTGTGTCTCGACTGCGGTTCTTCTCGGTGAAGCCCCTGTGTGAGGGTGAGGCGGAGGAGAGGGAGGTCAGCGTCCACCGGCAATACGTCAGCGACTCCATCTCCCTCTTCCTGCTCTACTTCCTGCAGCTGGGTGTTATGGCAACTTACCTGAGCCAGGAGCTCCTCAAACTGGTGCCTCTACTGACCATTATTTTCGCTTTTGGCAGGTATGGCTCTGCCTGGCACAGATGTTTACTTCACATGTGGGCTACATGCTATTATACAGTAATACAACATGAGGGATCACAGTTACATTGACATGTATTTTTGCTGTATTTTACAACACTAGTAATTATGCTTCCATTCAAATTTCTAATACTCATAAAAATATTGTCAATATTAATATGGAAGCCAACCTCTCATGCATCTAAATAATATTAAGGTTATGCACTGTCACAACATACGGTATTAATCCACAATGGTAAAAGAAAAAGAAAATTTTTTTACCTTTACATAATACATGCAATATATTTCAAAATATGTATATACTGACATTACCTTGTGGACAGTTTTTTGCCGCAGAAATTTCCCACTATTTTTCTGTGATACATTTATATGAAAATACACTTAAAGTAAACTATATTAAGACCATTCATTAAGCAAGATGAAAAAGTTGTTGTGTAGCAGACGTTAGTGCTATTATGTCACATTCAGAACCTTAACATTAATACACACTGCATTTATGTAAATAAGATAAGAAACATCACTCCCCTGGGCAAAGGTACTTGTACCTTGAAGCACCCTGGAGAACATACACTTGATTTCTGTCTACAAGCCAGAAACCCTTATCTTGGATGACTGATACTAGGGCTTGCTCAGTGTGTATGTACAATCTATGAAACAACATAATCAAAGCTGCTTTAATCATATTATTTAATATTTATTATTCAAATAATGTTAGGCATATGATTTATGGTACCATTACTTCTAAAATATTATCTGGTGTACATTGCAGGTTTTGCCCAAGCTATATCATTGCAAATGGTAAAGACAGCAATTACCAATGATGTTTATCAAATCAAATTTTATTTACAGAGTGTCTATACATACTGTCATAACTTTTTGTGATTCTGCCATTTTTAAGTCTGAGCTCCCGTAAGAACGAGCATTCATTGTATTTAATTGGTTTTTAGTGAAACTATAGTGACAGCTGTGCAGGACTTCTTTAATGACTGATGCTTGAGAAATGAAGCTCACAGCCTCACTTTGACATTCCCTCCTGTTCTGTATCGTGTGTAATGATTCTCCATTCTGCCACACAGGCTGATCTACTGGCTGTCAGTGGCTATGGGCAGCAGTGTCCGGGGTGTGGGATTCGGCTTCTCCTTCCTGCCCACCCTAGCCATGCTTGGAGCCAACTTGTACTTCATCTTCATGTTTGACGCAGGTGGTAGCATCTTCGCCATGGAGGACCTGTCCACCCCAGAACCACCCCCTGCACCCAAGCAGAGGTTTTGGGGTTAGGGTGGAAGAGAGGACTAAATTCATCACATTGGGACTTGACCGTGGTGACTAGAACATTTTGAATTGGGAGAGCACTGTACTGCACTGTTGTGCAGTCTCTTACATCAAAAATGAAATAATCTGCAGTTGACCTATTTCATTTCAGGATTTTTTGGAACTTTACTCTAGTTTCTTTTTGGTACATAAGGAAGCACAATTATCAATGGCTACATGTTGGCCAAAATTCTGACAGGCTAGACTTATGAAAATACAGCAGACATAATGTAAATCAAATTATGGATATTGGCTTGTTAACCTAAACTGATATAGCCCAGTCAGTTACTTTTTAAAAAGCCTTGATTACTTTACTTTGAGGAATCTGGTGGCAGTTTACAACAAACAATACTTTTAAGAGCAGGAGTGAATTCCACAGGCTACGTTGTATTTGTCTTTAAGACAGGTTAATGCCGGGCTGTGCAATTACACACTGTAACTTTGTAACTTTTACTGTTTTCTCCCTAATGATTTAGAATGTGTTTACTCTGGTTCTTGCAGAGGGAGATGAAATGCTTGTGTTGTGGTGAGATTCCATTGCTTTACAAAGGCATGACCTGAGGGGACATTGCTGCTCTGCATGATGGCACTTTCTCTGGCAGAACAACCAATGTCCATCCATCAGACCCTCCTCTTAACCCACTCCACTCCCACATCATAGTAGTGGAGAGGTAGCTAAGACTGGTCTTGGAGAGCTACAGCTAGTGTTGTTTTTTGTTTAATTTTATAATAAGCAACAAAGTCAGACACAACAGACAAAATCAGGTGATTTAACTGTGTAATAAGTTTTGGTAAGTGATCAATTTAGTGCTGAGTAACAACAAAAGCATCACACCCTATGGCTCTACAGGATAATTGTGGTTACCACTGTTATATACCAATACTGTCACAACAGTGCAGTATTCAGTTTGGGGGCTGAATATATAGGGCTTATATAATATAGCTTTCTGGAAAAATTGCAAAGTGAGTGCAGTGGTAGCTGAGACTCACTATATCAATGGTACTCCTGTCTTACATACTGGTATAGTATATTATGAGGATTACACTGAACACACTGAATGATTGACTATATGTATCTCTGAGAGAGTCACTACACTGACAATTGTTTTCTGTATTACTTGCACTATAATTATCTCAGCTATTTAAAAGTACATTTTCCTGTAAACTTCAGACATATGTCAACTTCCTGTGCTTGCCTGGAGTCCATGCTAATGTTGCCTTTTAATTTTATAATGTATTTTTTTTTTTATTATTATTAAACATGGGTTAAGTGCACTGTAAAGCTGTGGCTGTTGATGACATTTTATCTTCGTTAAAAGTTATTTAACTCAAAGATCGGTAATGAATTTGTAAAATGGACAAGGTTCATCGGAATGGGTTTACCTACTACACTACAAAGAACTAATAAATCATATTAAGACACCATTGATAATATATTGAGTTCAAATGTGTATATATAACTCTTTGTATGCAAACACAACGAATTACTGTCCTGTGGAGGAATTCTTACGTATTACCCATCAAATTGATTAAGGTATTACATCTACTTATGCTTTTTTTCCACTTCACTGAGAAAACAAGGTAGAGTGGTTGGTTGTGACGTCAAGCCACAAACAGGACGGGCGAGTTCTAACTTTTACCTGTCGGAGGGCTAAAATTCGACCCCGTCTCCGGGATTCAGTGTGCTGTAATTGGGGGCGCCGTCATTGTGGGACAGGAAAAGTCCCATCGAGTCGACCTTGGGGAGTGTATGAAAGAGCTAGCAGTCTCACGGGAAACACCAGCGCTGAAAAGCACTTGTGACAGCACTTCGGTAACCAAGGCTAGTGCGTGTATGTAGGGGAGGGATAAGGGCTGGCAGGAATGGCAGCTACTCAGGGACGAAGGAAGCACGGTGCCTGCTTTCTCCGGATCAGAGAAAACTGTCCCTTCCGAAAGCTGAGGAAAAACAAGTGCTATGGTAAGGTACTATTTAACGTAGGTATATTTAAAGGTTAATCATTAACTCTGAATACATTTAATTTATTTCCTGCTAAATCATTGAAGTATGTCCAGGAAGTTGATCTCTGTTTGGCTAGTGCCTATAAATACTGACTTTAGTTGCTCGGTAGCCTACCTGAGAAGACGGTTAAAATAGAAACTAATTCATCGGATAGCGCTCTTGCATAATGTTCTAATCTACATCTTATTAGTAGGCCTTCATATAAAGTGTCATTGGTGACACTCAGTGATACATATTTGATTAAAAGTCCGTTTATTTACAAACTTTCACAATAGACAATTGTAGCCTACATAATAGTTTGTATACCATATGTTTCAATGTTTACATAATGATTTGAGAAATAACTTTTAACACAAATCTGGGAAGTCTGGAATGCAGGTATAAATGTCCCTAAAAGTCCAAAGAAAACTATTTGTGTTTCTGAGGAAGTGTGTACCGCTCTTCACATGTGCACAATTGCTCGGTTGCAGATGTGATGTTTTACAGTCGACTGAAGCAGAAGGTCGCCACGTCTGAACTGATCGTGTTCCTTATTTGCACTGTTTGAGGAAGTTCGGAGTTGTTTATTGAAATGAAATAATTCGGAGAACATTCAAAAGAAAGTCACTGAATCCGGCTTTAACGTGTCGAGTAACACAACTGCTCCGGTTCAGTTTGGTTTTAAACAAGATGTATTTGCATAATTTGATACATGAAACATATTTTATGTTCCCATAAATACTTCTTTTCCCATCACCCTATGTTTTGGCAACATTTTTTAACAAGGACGTTTTTGGTCTCTGTAAAGCACCTTGGGTTTTAGAATATGTATTAAGCATGATGCATCCATTTTCTTGTGTTTGTTCAATGTGTAGACATTGAAAACGTTCCAACTAAAAAAACTGGGGAACGCTGGGCTCACTTCAGTGACCACCCAGCCCAGTCAGCCCTCCATCAGCCCTCTTGTCACCTTGACCAATCACAAGAACAAGGTAAGCCATCTGTGCAGTACTTGTAAAACATTTGTTCACCTTAATAAGCCTTCATAAGCTGGCACCAAGGTTACACAAACAAAACAGACATGCATATACTAGCTTATTGCTTAATAACACAAGTCATGACAAAGATGTTAATAACTAGAACCTAGTCTGATTGATTATATTTTTGATTGTTGATATATTGCTCTTGCGTGACTTCTATGACACCTGTACCCACACAGGGATTATTTCAGATAGCATGTAAACTCCTTCCAAACAATGGCCTGAGCACCAGTAACTATTTCCCAATGCTACAAGTCACATGGCATACCACACCACACCACATGTCACTGTCTAAAAAATCCCTTTTTTCTTACCCAAACACAGCCAAACTATTTAGCCTCATGTAGCAACCTCAATATCTGAACCTAGCAACAGTGATGAGAATCAGGTAACAAAATGTGCAGAGTGTGTTTCCAAAGCTCCATTGACTTCTAACATTTTTCCATTAGTTCCTTTGAATAGAATCTCTTTCATGCATTTATGGAAAAAGCATTATATTTGTAAATGTGCTCTCATTGCCTTATGTGCTATAGCCATGGACACAGACAACCTGAGATCCCCTGCAAGCCCAATCCAAGCAGGACCCTCAAATGCTGCTCCTGCCTTGCCCTCCCCAGCTCCCAGCCCATTAGTCCCTATCTCTGCCCCACAGCACCAACACAACCTGGCTGCCTTCAGCTGTGACACCAGCATGGGTGAGTCACATGTGCCTGTAACATTCTTTAAGTATTGTGATACAATTTTGGTGCACTTACAACGATGAGTATGGGAAGCGTGTTACTGGACAGCCTACAGACTGACTGTATGAACCACCTCTGTATCCTTAGTAACACATTAAACTACAATTAGGCATTTATCAGGTTCACTTACCCACAGTGAGGTACAGTTTATTTACAGTTTAATCAAACAGTAGGACATTTACTGAAACAGTTTAGGTGAAATACTTTTTTAAAGGATACATCAGTGTTCTGAATTGAATCTGCAAAGCTGCAAATACACCTCCCTGAACACTAAGCACATGCAAGCAGTTCTACTTGTAGTCATGTATGCATGTGTTAGAGCCAAGATGGCAAAAACATGGAAGTGAGTATAACTGCAAGTATCCTGTGCTGGTTCAACGTTGTTATTTTATGGCGTACTTGTCCTTCTTTCTTCCACTACTGCCTCCTTTCTATGTTTAAACTGAACTTTGTGTTGTCATATTATGTACTGTTTCAAAAGTTGAGGTACCAAGGTGGTGTAGAGCACCTTCAGAGGCCTGCAATGGCAGAGCAATTGCTCTCACATTTCTAGATGACATCAGCCTACCACAGCATCTGACATCATCACATATTCAAAAGCATGACAGAGGATTATCCAATTCAAATGTACACACTGCCCAATATTGACAGATGACCAAGGAAGCAGGTTAATTTAAACAGCAGAGTAAATAGATTCAGTGTATGTGTAATTCACATTTATGTTGTGGAATAAAATAATCTGGCCATGTATAAAAACTGTGATGAGACTCTTTTTGGGTTCAGCTAGTAAGTTGTGCCACGTAATTAACAGTCAAATTATTTAGTCAAGGGAGCACTCAGACGAACCTGGTCTGTTAATTTGAAGAGTACCGCCATTCAGTGTACGTTATCTCTTTAGACACCAAAAAATGAACTGGATCGATGCAATGACAATTCTGTGGTGGACTCAGATCTTCCCCAAGGATATCCGAATGAGTATTGTGTTATTCATCTGATATGGTGTGTTTGGTTTCAGAGCTGGACAGTGGTGTGGACCCAGAGACAGGGGAGAGGGCGCAGGGATGAGCCTTCAGCATCCTCCCATCATGTAAAACTGTAAAAACACACAAACCTTGACTGTCATGCACTTACAATGCTGCCTTGTGGGAAGTTAAACACGTGTATATATTTAGTCTTTTTCAAAGTCAGGGTTTGCAAATGTTTCTTATGTTGTTTGGGTTCAAGAGAAACCCCGAATTTGAGCTTTCATTTGATGTGTTGCTTATTTCATATCGAAATTGTAAGAGTATGGATTTCTCACTATAATATGGTTTTTTATCACTGCAGTCTTATATGTCCATAAAATGCTGAATGGCTGTTAAGTGAAAGAGTGTCCAAGTACAGTACGATATATTGTAAAAAGTCTGTAATGGACGGGCATACATTGATCTCTCCACGTAAACATTTCCTATGCTAATTTGAAGTAACTAACAGATCAGCAACAACTATCACAGCAGGGAAATGGGATGTTGATTTTTCCACTGAGCCAATCCAAAAACAAGGGTGTTCTGTGAAGAACTGGTTAAGGCACTTGTACAGAGCACACAGGTGCATTAGAAAAGCTTGATCAAATTTGGTCTTGGTCAAAGGTGAATCATGCAAAGTTGTGCGCAGAAAGACCAGGCAAAGCAAACGTGTTCTGTCATGATTAGTACAAGGATGTCTTTAAGGGGGTTTAAACACACCCAGATCAGATACTTACTGGATAGGTACTAAGTGTTTTATAGATTAAAATATTTACTCGATATGACCTTCCTGTGCAGCTTCTTGGGGTTTCATTACAGGGCCTCTCAGGCATTAACTTTTTTTCTTGGCAAATGGGCTGATGGCTTTTGAAATCATTCAGTCCCAAACCACATGCACTAGACTACATCTGATTTCATACTCTCTACAAAGAGCTTTGTGCTCCCATGCTTTCTGAGTGTGCCCCATATTATGTCATTGGTTTGCACTGTTCTTTTTTTGTATGTAGATGGTGTTGTAATCTGTGATTTTGTGACACTCAGATTGTCTTTCTGCCTATATCACAGTTGTGATAAATTATGGTCTAGCAACAACTTGTTGTGATTAACTTGCCTTGCTTGGAAAACGTTTGGATTAAAATGCTGTCTGTCGAATCCACTGCAATATCTTCCTTTGGTTCTGGAGAATGCAGGCAAACCCATGCTATCTTTCTCAGTTGGCATTTGTTGGTTTTCCTTCCCTTCCCCATTCTGAAGATTTGCTCTGCAGACATGGGAACACTTCAGGCACATGGAATGATGAGACGGGGACAAACTCATTATCTTAAACCTTAATGCCTGGCCACATCTCTTTTAGAAGGTTTAACTCAAGAGGCCAAATTCAAATCCCAGAGAGCTGCAACATCTGCAGGTTTTTGTGGTTCCTGTTGATCTTCAGCCAATTTAGACATTGGAAACAAGGAGCATGAACACTGTAGCCCTCCAGGACTGGAATTTTAAGCCCTTGGTTCAATTAATAGTGCTCTGTGACTGTTTCGACCTCTGGTGGAACTCACCTTTAAAGGCATACCCCTTTAATGGTTTTCTTTAACGTTCACTTTTGGTCGTCTTAGAACAGCAAATTCTAACCTATTAGGTAGGAATGAAAGGAAAGGAAAGAACTTGATATGTGCATAAAATACTCATGCCAGGATAAGACCAGCCAGCTTCCTGTATGTGTGTCAAGCCACATAATCAGATTATTGTGATAATCATTTGGTGTCTGTTTCACTGTCAGAAATGAATTCATCCTTTCTCTTCAAGCTGGTGTTTTTTTTAAAACCAAATGGCAATGGCCATTTACATAGTCTGGGCATTCCTTTTTTTGCTGCAGTGCTTTGTCTTAAACTTTGAGTGAAACATTTAAGACAGTATTATATTTTTTTGTTCCATTGGCAAGTGAATTTGTAATGTGAAAAATATATACTTGCTTAAATATATTACTCAAAGCCAAGCTCCTTAACTTTTGTTTAAAATGGCATTAACAGTCAGGCTCAGGCTTAAAAGGTGTGTGGATGTTTGTGTGCAAGTAAAAATATGTGTGGCAGTTTTTATAACCTGTTGTTAGGTCAATTCCTGTACAGTATGGAATGTGGTGCTGCCTTAAATTGTTCTTGGGATACTTGTGATGAAGATGGCTTATTTTTAATATGTCAATAAAAGCAATAAAATTGTCATGTGAGATATTTGAACACATTTCACATCTACATTAGACACATTTTAGACACATACTAGACATATTCTCCTTTCTAAAATCTATAAATCATTCTCATCTTTTACATGTACCAGACAACACATTTTTTTTTTAAGACTTAAGATTTATTATTGTGCATTTATACCACTGATGTAACTCAGCACAAAAACTGTACCACCTGTTGAAATTAACCTGCGTTGGTATCATCTTAAGGCTGCAGACAGCTCACAAAGATACTTCACTTTCCCCCGGAGGAACCAAGGGCCTCTGCGGATTCTTTGCCACTCAGTAGACTTTAAAAAAAGAGTTAGGCAACGTAGAGTGTCTGGAGACTGTCAACCATACAGCTGGACTTAGTAAGATTTGTTTCATTACACTGGACCAGTCTGCAGCTGCAACCTGTAAGTGTTTTACATAGAAAAGTACAAAAATAAATTAAAAACCAGCATGAAGGCAAGTACATGAATGGCATGTACAGGAAAGTCTTCTTTTCCTCACTTCCTTTCCTAACTCTCTTCTCTCCATCTACTCTGCACCCTGACAACCCCTTACTGCTCCTCTCCCTTCTTGTGTCCCGACACAATGTCATCAATACACAGGAGCAAGATGGCCGTCTGCAAGGGAAGAAAAAAGGAAGGGAATCAATTGGACTACATAAGTGGATCACTTTACCTGCACTAACACCAACACAGCTAAACAACCCCTATCTGCCAGCCCTTTGAGTATCACAATCCAGGGTAACATAAACCAGGACAGGCAAGGACGGTCAGGGCTATTTTAGAGCAATGAAGATGCAATTCTTTAACACGTGGGTGATACATTTATTACTTTAAGATGATTTAAATTCAATAATGGATGGTGCACCTGGACATGAGAACCACTGACCTCAAAGAGAGGTTATTACCTCGGGCAACAAGAGACAAACTTCCAAGAGGCATTTTCTGGGAGATGACATCACACAGACAAACTCAGAGGATCAGACAGCAGCACTCACTCTGAGGGAGGTGAGCACACGGATGGTGCTGGCCCCATGGTTCTGGATGAGGGTATGGGGGACTACCTCCAGGACCTGGGCAACCGCGAGGTACGGCCACTGCTCTGTGCCAGTGAGGGCACGAGAGTGCTCTGTCACCCGTTGGGACACCGCCAACGCCACCACCCCGCCCCCTGGCAGCAGGTACGGGTCCAGCAGCACATTCTGACACACCTGCATGGCGTCCTGCAGGTTACGCTCTACCTCCTGAGATGGAAAGAGAATATATTTGCATGATTGTGACTGGAGGATCATTTTAATGGTTCTCAATCAGCAAACCTCCGTAAGTGGGAAGTTCAGTTTGCAACCTGAGAGAAGCCACTTTATGAATTTATATAGGTATAATTGCAAAGACATAAAAATGGAAAATAAATTACTCATTACTTACATGTCTAAATATAAATGTAAGTGTAAAAGACACAAAGAGCTACACAGGGAGGAGACTGAGTGTACCATTGTTTAAACCGTCACTAATGGACTGGGGCAGTGAGCATGTGAAGATGGGTATGGAGCATACCAGAGATGCCTTTCTCAGTGAAGAGCAGATCAGGTTTGAACTGGATATTGTCCTCACAGATCTGCTGTATGTACTCTTCCTCCATCTGCAGGATCCTCCTCATGCGTGATCTCAACATCTGTCTGCAGATGCGGAGGGAAAAATGTCCAGGCTCTATATTTTCTTTAGATGTTTTAGTATTGAATATCATCTTTCCTGTCCTCAAGAGGGTGTATATTTGTATATGAGATGTGCAGTGTAACGCATACCTGGCTCTCGCCTTTCTTGTACTCCAGGGAGCAGTCCAGCAGGACGATGCGTGGGTTCTGAATGAAGCGGCACATATGACGGTGAGTCATATCCATGTTCACCATCATGCCTTTCAGCACACAAGTCCTCAATGATTCCGCCAGGTATCTACACGCAGGACATGGGTTTACAACCTTACCTCTGCCTTGAAAACCTAACATCCAAGCAATACCACACAATTACATATGAGACACATAACATCTACACATGGGCCCACAGAAGTAAGCCCTTTTACTGAGTTCAGTTCCAGTGAGACAGAGAGGCCTTTCCCATACTTTCTCCACTTTGGCATATTTCTTGATGTCAGTCTCCTTGCGGCCGTTCTCCTCCAGCTCCACAGTGCAGAGCACAACAGGTAAATGCACTACAGTGTTTGCTTGCTCAGCACACATGTTTACCAAGGGTAAAAGCAAGTGATGCTGTCCCCGTTTAAGACTTACATGTGCCAAAGTTATTGTCCTTTGCTGACAGATAGGATTAGACTAGTATCTGTCAGTGAAGGCCAGTTTGAACAGAATCGTTCACAGATATTTAATGGCCCCCGTTTAGCGGTCACACCTACATGGTTATTTATCAAGGCATATTTTAGGATGAAGCTGCTTCATAAAAAAAACCCTGATCAAATGCACAAATTTTTTCATGCTTCCATAATTTACACAATTTAAGTGCCAATACAGCTAGCAGAATATCGACTTTTATGAAACAATGCAGCCGAGTTGTATCTCGAAATGTATCTTAAATTTATCATACATTATACCAGCATGGTCTTGATCTATGCTGAACTTTGCAAAATAATATTTACATTCAATGATGATTACATACCTTCATCATGGCTCTTGGTACAAGCCATGTTCTGATCACATCAGTTATTGTCAAGCAAATCAAGTACAAGAACAGTCGCCATGACTAGTTGCAAAAAGCCAAGCAATCTTGTATTTGAAGTTCTTAATTCACTCCTACCTTTGAAGCATTTATCTTTCCTCTGTGGCCTTTACGTCCAGACTCCCTTTTACTATTCTGGTCTGGAGGAAAGGAAAACAGTTGAAAAAATAAAAATGTCAAGAAACTGACAACTGCTTCAGTAATACGTTTTACAACAATTTAATGATCATCAAAAACAGCGTAAATGATGAACGAGTGGGGTCCATTGAGTAGGTTAGTACTGACCTGCACAGCTTGCTAATATTCAAGCTTGCAAAATGAGAGCGAAAGAACAAAAGCAATACACCTCCATGCATGTCAATGTCAAACCAAATACGAACACAATCCTGCTCCTTAACACTGTGCCTTTAACGCATCAAACATAAAGCGCCCTCGTACGTACAATAAACAGTAGGTGATGTTCAGTTGGTTATGAGTTCAGAAACAATTTCACCGAAAGAGCTCATGTCTGCATTGGATACTACCCTTGCAAACGATTTTGTCGTTAGCTTGAGAGGCAGTTAACACTGTCTACAACATGTTCGGAGCACCGTATGTGATGGATCTCTAGGCTTCATCAGCCAACATTAGCTGCCTATGTTGCCTTAGAAACGTGACAAAAGTATCTAGCATTAGCTAACGTTTATGATACCACTTCTGGAACAAGCCAAAGCTTGGTGCGTATGGAAAGATGCACTTAAATAAAACACACTAGAGTTAACCACTAACTGTTGCTGATGAGACCGGCTATCGATAGCTAATATTAGCAGTACGAAGTGAACAAACTAACAGTTAGCTGCTACCAACCACACGTTTACCTGGCATACAACAACAGGAAACACTTCAACCTGTACAACTGCATGAAAAAAAAACACTTTTTCAGTTTTTACTTACTCAACATAACCTGTTATCCCATCATTTTGGCTACCTACGTGTGTACAAATGCTGACATAAAATTTCTAAATAGCAGTCTGCTGAGTACAACCAATAGGTATACAGGAAATTGTGAGATACAGTTCTTTCAACCAATCACGGTGGCAGGGGTTTTGGGAGGGTGCGTTACGATCGTAAGACATCGTGGCTGAGGGTAGATACGAGAAGGGGAGGAAAACGAAAATATTTACAAAGCTACACAGCAGACGAATGGCTTACCCTTAACATTATAACTGGGTAGCAACGCAATGCTCGCAACATATTCAAAACTGACAGAATTTGTGGTAGTAAACGCTTTATCCACTCTCAGCATCTTGTTTTGCCTGAAGCATTGCTGTCCTTTCTTCATAAACTCAAGGATGGGAGGAGAGAAGGAAAACTTTACGTGAAAATAACGAGTCAAAGTCATACGAAGTCACAGACAAGTTTTTGGCCAGCTGACTGTTCACATCAGGAGGAAATTAATTGTTGGTATTGCCCACTATGGGTAATTCACAATCTCTGCAAGACTCAAAAGCAAAAATTATCAACATTAAACATTTGCCACTTCTGCATTAGGATTCCAGTGCTCGATCTAGTTTACGCTTTAAGTTGATCCTTTCCAACCAATATATTCTGAAAGACTGTAAAACAAACCTTTTACCAACCATGAAGGTGGAGCTGGTGGACCCCGAAATAGTGACCCAGGTCATCCAAACCGCAACACCACTTTCATGAAGGCTAAGGCACTTCAGCACAGAAACAGTGCAAGTTCTTTATTTTAGATAAAACTTGTGAAGCACTTTATTCACACATCTTTCCATCCTGTCCATACAAGAATTACCATCACTGTATGTTCAAGTTTTCAAAATATTACAAGCACATCACAAGTAAATAAAAGTGACCAATATGTGTAAAAATATTGTACATTCTGGGACACATTTTTTATATTTACAGTATTTACAGATGTTCTTCACTATGGACTTTGTACATTTAAAAGTGTTATGCTGGTGTATTTCAATGGTATTTTTATCTGCTGTATTGACCTAATAGGCAAAACATTCCAAAGTTCTTGGTCAGCTGAGGACTGAGAAACTCAGCACAGGCTCTCACTCAGTTCCAGCAAGCTCATTACTTCATTGAGATTGGTTCAGTTTGTCCTTCATAAACTCGTATTGGCCAGTTTCACTGTCCATTTTGATCATTAATGACAAGGAAACCTTGTGTTTCTTTTGTCCAGGTCTTCTCACTCTTTGAATAGTTTCTAATGCATGGTTCTCCATGGTTTCCATGCTGCTTATAAATAATAACTTTATACCATTTAGCAGACCCAGGCCGATGTCTTGATCTAGCATATTTACATCCTCGTTTGTTCTAGCTCAATGTCACAGACTGCCTGGGTGGTACATGACAGCATATGAGTCCTGGGACCCGTGCCGTTCAGGTCAGTCCAGCTCCTCGTCAGTAGCGGACTGCTGCTCCGCGTTACTCGCCTCGTCCTCTGAGCTGACCTGCCGAGCAGCTGTGTGGAACAAGCGCATCAGGTCCCGAAACCTCCGAGACACCTGAGGAAGAGAGGACAGATCTGATGAGTCAGCTCCTAATCATGTCCCTAAGTCCACTCTGGCCAAGGATAACATTGCCATGGTTACACTATTGTTTTCTTATAAGCATAGTTTTATACATCAAGACCAATGTCCACTGACCAGTGGGATTATATTTTGTTAACACTGACTCACTCCCAATCACTTGATAACTACAATAGATGCAGTGGAACACAATGGTTTTTCATACTGAAAGTACATTTAATGAAGCAGCAGTACTACACAACAAGCAAAAATTCATAGACTTGACAAAAATACTTTCAAATTCCAAAAATCTGAAGAATTCCATGTATGATTTTACCATTTGTATGATTTTACCGTTCTACCATTGTGGTCTGCAAGCTAAAATGGCCATGGTGCCAACAAATCTTCCTCAATAAAAGAAAAAACTGGCATAAATATTTCACCTCACTAGCAGTCTTGTTTCCAAGTTGAGCTGAGACAGCTTGGAATGTGCTCTGATTGGCTCCTTGCTGCTGGCAAGCGGTCAAGATCACACGGTCTGCCTCCCTGTTACCCAGACAGAAAAAAAAAACACAACATTTACTGTTAACAATTTAATTTAAAAAAAAATGCATTGACCCTTTTTAATTGGCTTTGGTTTCCAAGAAATTTAGGAGTTAAGTTTTCATTTAGTTATTTTTTAAAAACTTGTTCAGTTTGGGAAGCATCGTCTTACACCACTACCCTAAACCACCAGTCTTCATGTGTCTTGTTCCCTCACCTTGTCCACAGGATGACTTTCTCGCCGCTGGGGGTGAGGGAGATGTTTTTGGCACAGACTGGGGGGTCTGAGCTGGGGCTGGGGCTGGGACGGGGCTGGACAGAGGCAGGGGGGGACTCTCTCTCCCCAGAGGAGGGCGGTGGGGGCTCGCATGCTGCTGCCTCTCTGTCCTTCCGGCTCTTTTTGGGGCACGGGCTGCCCTCATGCTCACTCTCCTTCCATTCTTCTTCCTCCTCTTCCTCTTCCTCTCTTTCCTCAGAGTTGGGAGCAGGGCCACCTTCAGTTCCATCCCACATCTGTGGCCCTTGGTCTGCTGAGGAAGTGTGTATTGTTACAATACAAACACAGACATTCCACTGTTTGTGGTAGCACAGAAATTGTTTTGTGTTGTTTCAGTGTGAGAAAGGCCTCTGTAAACAGGGTAATTACAAGATATTCAAGATTACAGAGGTGAGCAATTGCCTGATTATTCCAAAATACCCAGATATACAATCAAATACTCAAAAATTGGGAGACCTATACATTTTCTTAAACGTCATGTACATAGCTTTACATTTTTGCATCAGATATGACTACATAATAAAACAAAGCTCTGAGTGATTACCAGGATGAGGGCTGTTAGCCGCACTGCCTCCCTCCTCTTTCACTTCTTCGGTCTCCACCTCCTTCTCTCCTTCCCTCTCTTCTTCCCGCTCCTCCACTCTTCTCTCTGTGTGGCTGTCCAGCTGGGGGCTGTTGGTTCCAGGGTAGGAGGAATCACGGCTCTTAATTCCTCTGGAGGAGTCCGACACCTGTTAGAGGGACGAGAGTATACATGAATCTTGCTACATGTTAATATTCCCATATTTTGGCCATACTCATATTGAAATTGTTTTAACAACCATTCACACCATGATTTTGTGTTAACCATTAATAATTACCATGAATTTCACATCATGGGCACCATTCACATTAAAACAACTCTATCCTAAAACTCATTTTCATTTCATTAAAATGGATTTCAGACAAACATATACAGACATTACCTCTAAATCGTAGAAAAGACCACCCCCACACAATCACCAATACATTTCATATATAGACACAGATATCCATTCAAGTGACCTTGTTGGTATGGCAACGACAGCATCCTTTCCTCCTGTGTCTTCGCAGCTTTGATTCATGGGCTGTATCATGGCAAGGGCAGGAACAATCCTTATCTGGCCAATCACTTTCCTGCAAGTGACAACACACAACCAATTAGAACTCAGCATGTCTTGGTTGGCTTTTTAATCCCATCAGTTACATGTTTATTCCCATGGTCTAATACTAGTTACTCAGCTATTTGTTGTAAGAGCACTAATAAATTAATAACACATGCTACTTCAACATTTATTTAAAGCTTTCTGATCTCATTTCTTCTGACCTTGTCATTGCTGTGAGTTCCCAGCTCCTTCCGTCTCCTGCTCCTGCCTGTCATTGGTGGAATCTTGTGGACCTCTTCCTCTTCTTCCAAATCAGGAAGTGTGACCTCTTCAAACCCTGCGCTAACTCCGCCCCCAAACCCCACACCACCGCCATCCCCACCCTCTGCTACTGCCCCGCCCTCCTCTGGCCAGGCTGCCTCTTCGAATTGCCCAGGCCGAGAAGGGGGTGGGCGTAGCTCATCAAAAAACACCCAGAATTCCCCTTGAAGGTGGGTGTGCCCTTTGAGGAGAGAAGCCATCTGAGCTTTCAGCTAGAAGACAAAAAGGTACACAATACTAGTTAACATAGCAACACACAACACACCAACACTTCATTTGCAGTCTCTCCTCTGTAAAGTGCTTGCTAAGAACCTAGCTGAAAACAGAGTATCTGATTGGTAGAGCCTTTCTAGTTAATATGCTTTTGAGGGGTACTGACCTCCCAGTCCTGAGGGCTACAAGGTATGCAGAGATTTGTTCCAACCAAGCCCTGTTCCACAAGTTCATTGATCAGGTTATCTCTTTGGTTTGAAAGGTGAGTTTATTAGTCAGATCAGGTGGTGCAGACCCAGTGGCCCTCAGGGCAGGGCCACAGCATTGACTGGGAAAGATGCTGAAGCATTTGAATCTTTTAGCCTTATCTTGACTGAAAGGCACTGAGTGCAGATTTTTATTAATACTGTTAATGAATCCATCCAGGATGTCCCAGATGTGAGTGTGGCTGTAAGGACATGGGGCCAGACTGTACCTCCTCTATGCCAGCAGCACTGAGGCTGGGCCCCCCCTGCAGGGCACGCACAATCTTCTGGTAGTGGGAGGGGTTCTCCCCAAAACTGATCTCCAGCTGTCGCAGGAAGCGCCGGCTTCGCTCAAAGGCCTGCTGCTCTGCAAACTGGAGAGGGGAAAGAGGAGGGGAGTGTGAGCGAGGAACAGCACGGACAGGTAGCTACAGTGACTGTCTCATGCTTTAATGCTTGTGTATGATCTTTTCATGCCTTTGTTAAATTTCACCTTAAAGAGGATAAACAGATGAATGTAACATAATTTTAAAGGTTTTTCCTTTTACTTTTCAGCTATAATTCTTCCCATCTCTGTGCACTGCAATAAAAAAGTTGCTAATGTCTGAAAACTTCTATAGAAATTAAGATATGACTATGACTTGTACTACTGCTCACACTAGTACTGTGACTATTACTGTGACGTAATGATTACCAGGCCACACTCCAGGGCCTGCTCAGGCAGCAGGAAAGCAGCAAAGTCCCGCAGCAGGTCGGGCCACTCCTTCAGCACGGGCCTGAGCTGGGAGAAGAGCTCCACAGCACTGCGGTCCTCCCCACTCTGCTCAAACTCATACAGCAGCCCCAAGAACTCCTCTACCTTTCCCGGGACGTCCTGCAGGGCCTCACGTACCTGAGGGTGAGTGTTAAAACTGTGAGGACCGTGTCTCTTCTGCATGAACTGCCTCCACATGGATACAGTATTGTAAATGCCATTTTTTTTACATATATGCCTCTTGATACTTTCTTTATTGTACACCTCTGATAATACAAGATGAACATTTTTTTTTACTTTATAACATTCTAAAAAGCAGCACTCGCCTTAGTCTTGCAGACTAGTAAAAAAGTGATGCTATTTAATAGTACACTAATCAATGGAAGTTATCACCGCTGGATCAGTTTGTATGATGCTAAAAGTGACCAGCAAAGCAGCAGAACCAAGGGAAACCATTGCAGAAACAATGTTAAGAAGACATTACTAGTTGGATGGTATTACAGACAATGTCACTGTTAACAGTGCAGGTTAACAGTGCAGATATTGCTGTGTTATGTGGAGTGGTTTGATGACATGGTTGTTACTTTACCCTGTTGAGATAGGCCTGGGCGAAAGCAGTGTCCTTGCTCTCCCTTAGGGGGTCGTTGTCCAGGATGTGATCATCGTACAGCAGGAGGAGTTTGGACGTGTCCTTGCTGTCCCGCTCCTGGCGCCGGCTTCGCTTCAAACTGCGGGGGGTAGGGCGGCCACGGCCTGGGGCGAACACATACGTTTTTATCTATGCATGTTTATATTTTAAAAAAGTAGTACAACTATCGTTTATACTGGCTCAAAATTTGGCTCCCTGTCTAAACCCTTGATCCTTTACTGACCTCTGCCCCGGCCAGCTCCTCTCCCACTGGCCTGAGGTGGACCAGCCCCTTGTGGTGCATCCCCTCCAGGCAATTTGCACGCTCCGCCTTCCCCAGACTCTGACTCTTCTCCCTTCCGTGGCCCCTCCTCCTCCTCTTCAGAGTTCTCCTCCTGGGAATTCTGGGAAACTGGGGAGGTGGGAGAGTTGGGAGAAGTTGGGGAGTTTGGGGAGTTGTCCTCCTCGGAGTCCCCTTCCCCACACAACCTCCCCTCAGACGCCAACCAAGTCAGCTTCTCCATGGTCTCCTGCGCAGAGCAACATGCCACAGTTAAAACCTTCATACCTTTGATTTCATTTAAAACCTGGTACATGATAAATATCTGATGAACACTCATGCACACATTACAGAGCATATGGCAAATAATGGAATCCCATTACTGACCAGCAGATGCTAGATTTGAGCTGTTTAAAACATATTGCTGTTATAAACATAAAGCTAATGCTTTGAGGTATCACTAATACACACACACCTGCAACTCTGGAACAGACAGCACGGACTCCTCTGAAGCTGTCGACATCACTTCCTCCTCATCCTCATCCTGGGTGAGGTCATCAAAGTCCTCTTCCTCCTCCTCATCCCCTCCCTGCCTCTCCCTGTCTCCATCTCCATCCTTCTCTCCATCTCCTCCCCTCTTTCCATCCTCCCCCCTTTCTCCACCCTGTTCCCCCTCCTCACCTCCTCCCTTTTCTCCATTGTCCTCCCGCCTCCCATTCTGTTCCCCTCCTCGATCTCCTTCCCCACTCTCTCCTCCATCTCCCCCAGCCTTCTCCCCTTCCTCTTTGTCTCCCTTCTCTCCTCCACCGGACTGCTCTTGTACCTCATTCCCAGTTCTTAGAGTGACTGCACCCCAAGTGGCCTTGGCCACACTGAGCCTCACACCCACCATCCTGCTCTCCTCACTCGCCTGCCCATCTGAGCTGGCCTCTCTGTTTGCATCACACTCCCTGTTCCCCTCCTGATCTGGGGCTGGGCTAGGCCTGGGTGAGGAGGATGACATCTCCTTCCACCCCTCTCCTCCCCCCCCTTCAGGACTCATCATCCTCTCCAGGGCTTCTGCACAGCTGTCCAGACTAGAAGCGGGGCTTCCAGTAGATTCTGAGAGAGCCAGAAGGGTGCCCCCAAAATCCCCACCCTCCTCTTCTCCTAATTCTTCTTTCAACTCTTCTCCCTCCTCTTCATCTGTTCCCTCTCTCCAACCTTTGATGCCCTCCATCAAGTTCTCCAGGTGTTCCATGCTTCCCTGATGGGCAGATTCTGTGGTTTTAGTATTGTCTGAAGTATTGTGGGTCTGTGCAGACACAAAGGGCTTTGGGTCTGCATTGGGGGCTGTATTTGGGAGCTCTCCTTGACTATGGGTCGCAGAGAAGCAGGGTGCTCCTGGCACACTCGAGGAGGGACTGCTGGAGGCAGCATTTGCAGAGATGCTTGGAGCAGGGATCTGTGTCATCAGGCAGTTCTGGGGCACTAGCAGAAACTGAGGTGTGCCCTGAGAGGCTGTTTGGACCAGAATATACTGAGGACTTGTCGTGTTGCCTTGGTTCAGAGCTGTGCTTATGGGCACTCCAGTTTGAAATGGGGTGATCAGTGAGTTTTGGCTGACAGCGGAGGGCAGGTTGACTGAATCAGTTGAATTTAACACACTTGGAAACACAAACTCAGAGGTGCTGCAGGCTGTATTGGGGTTTCCTTGGCCATCACTAGGCCTGGATTCATCGGTTATCCTCTGAAAAGGCAGGTATGGAGAAATCTGTTCCTCCTTCTCAACAGTGACTGTCGTATGAGTGTTTGGGCTTGATTGTTTCGAAGAGTCTTTTAATGGAGGAGACGGGGTGCGGGAGAAAAAAAGTGGGCTGGATTTTGGTTTGGCTGTGCTAGCCGAGGGTGTGGGGGGAAAGCTTGGGGGACGGTCCAGGTTGGGAGGGGCTGGTAGCAGTGGTCTGGCCAGTTTGCGGAGCCGGGCTAGCGCTCCGTTGGGGTGAGTGACAGGGTCCTGTGGTGGAGGGGTGGGCTCAGCAGGTGGCCTGCTTGGTTCCTCTGAAACAGGGGATGGACAGACGACAGGGTTACCAATTGGGGTGGTCAGGTTTAAAATGACTGTGGGAGGAACCTTGCCGCAGACTCCACCCCCACCTGCCCTTTTTCCCACTTTGGTTTTCTCTCCTGTTTTGTACATTGTCCCTACCGCTGCCCCTGCATCTGAATGTCCCACACTGAAGCCTCCATCTGCAGACAAGCTGTGGAGCTGGAGAGGCTCCAAGGGTAGCTTTGGGGGAGCTGGCTGTATTGGGAGGAGTTTACGGGGACGTGGCCGCTGGTTAGGCATCTCCACTTGTGGCGTCTGCATTATGCATGCAGTTACTCCTCCCTGACTAAAGAGGGGGGCATTCAGGGAGGTGGCTGAGGGAACCTGGAGTAAGGTAGGAGCAAGAGAAGAGGGAAGGTCATGTGGAGGGAGAACAGCACATCCAGACTCCTGTCCGAACCCCTGAGGCAGTGGATTTAATGGCACGGAGTATGCTGTGTTCAATGGCACGGCTCCATGAGCAGGGGTCAAAGGAGCTGCGGCCAATGGGACAGCCCCTTGAATAGGCGTGAAAGGGGCCTTCGCCAAAAGAACGACTCCTTGGGAGGGGGTATTTCCAGGGGCTTTGGCCAATGAGGGGAAGGAAGGGGGTCTGTAGCCACGAAGAGGGCGGGGTTTGGGTGCAGAAGGGGGGCGCAAGGTTTTGAACCCAGAAGGGTGCAATCGTAGAGTAAGGTTCTTTGGGAGGACAGGGGGGTAGTGAGTCCCTGAGGGAAAGATATATGGGGGAGCAGCCTCAGTTTGGGCCTGCATTTGGCCTCTGTTATATTCCATCACTGCTTTGTGGATGTGCGGCAAGCTCTTCTGCAGAGAGATAAAAGAACATGTTTTAAGCAAGCAGTACCTCCAACACTAAAATTAGGTATGCTATAGTCTGTATTTAATCCACTGATATAAAGACCAATAGAGGGAAGCACAAAAGCAGCTGTCATGTTTCTGTACCCTCAGCCAGATAGGAAGGATGATCTCCTCTCTCTCCACTGGGGGGCGCTCTTCTCCTGGTGTCACCCTGCCACAGGCCAGAGGCATAGGAGGAACAATCTTATTCTGAGAGTAGCGCTGGGAAACAAAAGGAAAAGAGGTCTTGGTTGAGTCAGAGTATGATTTTTGGCTACAGTAAAGGCAGGGGATATGGGGAATTAGCTGCAGTAGCAAAGAATCTTTTTGCAATGTTGCACAGTTAATGCAAAGCCGACATGTAGGACAAGATGTATTGGAGGTATTGGGACTCACCTTGAACATGTTGTCCGGGGCGCGGCGGAGGCACATGTCTTGGACACGTCCACGCACCTGTTTGTGTGTTTTGGTGCGGATCAGGTAGCGGCACATCAGCTGGTAGGGGAACTCTGTCTCATTGAAGTGTCTCAGGCCAAGCAGAATTAAGCTAGTACAGGAAGAGGGAGACAGTGGTACATGGATTTTAATTGCAGGTAGATCTGAAAACAAAACACACAGGAGACAGTCCATGTTTGCTTAGAAATACATTTTTATCAGTGAGTGTGACTCCATGGGTATACATTGCGATAGGCAAAGAGTCCTTAATGGTTCAGGAATTCTGTGCTGAATTATTTAATGAACCTGAAAATTTCAATGAGCTAAGGTATATTGCTAAGTACTTTTTTGATAAATGCATGAATGACAGCTGAAGAATTATTGCATCCTTATTTGACCAAATTTACTGTGGTCTAACTGATGGATACACTGGCATTGCTGTATACAGTTAAATGGCTAACTGAGCCACAGTTCTAGAATAAAAAAAAACCTGCAGCCCTTTTGCCCACCACTGACAAAAAAAATCAAAGATGCTATGCTAAGGGTGATATTTACCAGTCCTCTCCCCTGGTGTAGCCAGTCTTGGTGCGCTGGGGGTGCAGGGCAGGGTCCAGGCTGCAGTGGGGCAGCAGTTCAGGGTACATGAAGACGGGCCTGGTTGCAAGCAGCCAGGCCAGCTTTGAGGGCAGGAGTGGATACGAGCGCACTGCAGAGGCAAGTAAAAAACAGACTGATGCTGTGGTGCCACCTTATATTTCACAGCTGTGATGCAGGTCATTTGTTAGAGTTCAAATGTATTTTACAGTACAGCAATCTTGTGAAATACATGTAGCACATTACCTAATATCTACAGTTCTGCCTCCATTATCTTTCTCACATAAAAATATGCTCTCAATCTCCCTGACACATATAAATTCCTCTCACCACAGTTGGCATGTACTGGCTTAGCTGGTGTGGTTGGTGGAGGAGAGCATTTCAGCTCCTCTAGTAAAGAGTGCGCCCCCTGCAGGTTACAGGCTCTGAAGACACTGATGAAACCAGGCTCCAAAGCTCCCCGGGCCTGCTCCCCACGGTCGGCAAACGACTGCAGCTCTGACTGGAGTACCAAGAAGAGGCACCATTGTTATCATCATGGTCGTTGACACAGTCTATACACAGTCATCTATAGAGACACGTTTCCATTGACAATGGTGCCACAAAAATGACAATGAACAAGTTAACGTCCAGTGCATCTGTGGGAGGACTGACCAGGAAGTGCAGAGTGGTACTGGCTTCACTTTGCAGGGCTTCCACTGGGCTGCTCAACATGTGCACTTGTGTGAGCAGCTGGATGTGCTGGAGCAGAGCAAAACACAGGAGAGTCATAATGAGTAAAGAGGTAAAGGATGGGTAGGATAGGCAGCAGCAGAAGGAACAGATGCAACTATTTGCTGAGCTGTGTTTGAGCCAAAATGGCTCATTAGGTTTGAGCTTTTCCCACTCTCTGTGCTAACAGTTTGACGCAAACTCACCACTGGGATACGAACAAAAACTCTTAATGAAGCAGGAGGGGGAAGAGCATTTTTGAGGATTGGTGGTGCAGCCTCCTTCTCGTGTCACAGCTGTTCCAAAGTACAATGAGCTAAAACGAGCCACAAACGTCTGTATGGACATGTTAACTATTTTCTGACTGGTGTCTCCATTTCAATGGAAAAGAACTAGAAGCACAATGCTTTCCCAGATTAAAGGCTCCAGTTTGCCCAAGTTGCTACATGTAGATAATTGCTAACGCTAACAATCACTGTACCTCCCTGTGGCAGGCAGCAGAGGGCATCTTACCTGCTGCATCTGCTGTTGAAGCTGCAGTTTCTGCTGGTGGTTGAGGATGAGGGTGCAGGGTGGGGGCATAAGCAGCACCTGGGGGCCGGGGGTGTGCTGGGACACTCTGGCCTGGCTCTCCAGCAGGGCCCGGCGCTGCTGCATAGCCTCCAGCTGCTCTTTCACTGTGCGGTGGCATTCTGTCAGCATGTTGGCCAAAGGAGCCTCGAACCTACAGAGATCAGGACCCGGAAACAGATGGTGAGCTCCTCACAGATTTAGTACAGGCAGAGTAAAATTATTGATTCTACATTTAGCACAAGTGACAATCATCACTGCAACAAATCGATATAGCGAGTGGGAGATACTGCCGACTTTTCCATCGTGGATGGCAACACAGACTGCAGTGTGACACAGCGATGGGAGAGATCAGAGATTCTGTTGACTTTTAAACCTATCCTAAAAAAACAAGCAGCCCTAGTCTGAGAGGGAAGGACATGACCTTCAGCTGAATTTATTTCAGGTGATTCCATGAACCTGGACAGCTAAAATATACCCAGCTGTAACAAATATAGCAAATATGAATATGAATGTAACAAATAAATATCAAATGCCAGTTATCAAGATCACCCTGGGTAAGAGAACACATTAAGTAAATGTATTTTGTAAAGGAGGTTCAATGTAAACGGTATAGTTAGGACATTTTGTACCACAGAGTGCATGAACTGACCAGTCAACACCATGCCCTGATGTTATTATGAAAATTCATTCATTTCATTACAAACAACACCATTTTTATTCATGTCACTTCAATGGCTCAATATTATTCATCTGCCAGTCAGGGGCCTTTAAAAAACAATACTGAAGCACAATAGTATACCTGTACACATGAGCAGACAAGGTACACTATAAATGATTAATCTTTAACTAGCCTGTGTCTACCTCCTCATAATCTCTAATAAAACAAAACAAGTTAATTACTAAGGCAACAGGCAGCACATACAGGTGTTTGTGTATGAAAGAGTGAGAAATTACTTTATAAGAACCTTTACTCGATCTCATTCAGCTTTTTGTACAGTGGAGTTTTATAAGCAGTGTGTAAGGCTAATCAACATAATTCTGAGGAGTGATAAACGGGGAGGCACGCACGCACGCACGCACACACACTTTCTCCAGCAGCTTCCGTCTTGCACCCAGTCACCTTGGTCTAATGTGAACCTGCTGCAGTCCCTACGTCACACAGGCAAACAGACTCCAGCCCTGCACTCTGAATGTGGAAAACCAGCTCTGCCTCCATTATGTTGTTAACATTTAGGACGGCAGGACAAAAGACAGACCCTGCTGTGTAATCAGAGCCCTGTGACGCCAGTGGAACACAAGCATTCACAAACCATTTGTACACTCTACAGTGGCAGAGTCCACACCTGTCCTCGGGCGATTTGTCTCAGTGATTCATGGATTTATATATATATATATAAAAAAAGATAAACACATTAATTCACAAATTCCTTTTTAGAGTTGATAGCCCCCTTAAATTTAGGCCAGCAAAAGCAGAACCTGGTTGATTGAACATTATTCAAATAGAGGTGTGCGTATATACAACCCTTCAGTTTGGTCATTGTTTCCACCACCTCTGCTGATAACTCAACCTCTTGAGCCTTCTGAGCAATTTTCAAGCCAGACAAAATACACAGTTTTAACTTTGTTGTGGGATGAAAGAAATGAGGAGGTGCTCTTATCTGAAACTAAATCACCAAATGTATTGTGAACCAAGAATGGTGTGGGTGGTGGTGCAGAGTGTGGTGAAGTGTAAATTGTGCACCATTGCATGACACCAGGGGAGACCCCGCCCTAGGATTAGAGATGCAGGGCAGGGGAGCTGAGGACAGGGGGATAGCGGTGAGGACAGGGCACTGGAGCTGGGAAGAAGGGGGGGTCGAACCATCTGCAGGTCTGGCAGCTTGAGTCTATTACCATTCACTCAATCAGTGAGTACACAGTATCACATACCAAACCCACATTCAAGAAGTGCACATCAAAACTTGCAACACAAGGAGAAGTATTTTGACACACGATGCAGACATGAGCTAAAGCTACATGCTGTAATATACAGAATGCAGCCTACGAGGGTGTGTGTGAGTGATAGGGTGTGTATGGAGTTGTAGCTCTGCTGTCTGTGAGCCCTGACTTCCCGTCTTTAGAGTGAGGGGCATCAGAACCAACAAAGCGTCTCTCTGCCTCCCTACCCAAGCAGATACAGCAACCCTCTGCTGCTCTGTCCCAAAGAGAGGCCTGCATGTCTGTGAGAGTGTGTCTATAGTCTACAATCCATATTAGTAATGACAGGAGCACACATAAAAGACAACAGGAAACAGTTCTGTGATAATGCACTATTTAACGGTAATGTAATGCATGTGTCAAGCACGTACACTGTCTCACATTCAGGAAGAGCCCAGGCACGCTCACACCTGGACACAGACAGCTCCACTGCATACGTGCTCAGAAGCACACACTCACACACACAGACACAGCAGCTGCTGGCTGTCACAGCACTCGGCAACAGCACTTATGTCAACAGCTAGGGAAGGAGGGAGTGGAGCCAAAACTGCACTGACAGCTGGGACTGAAGCACACACATTGCTCTGCAGATTAACTGCGATATGTTCAATAATTATTAAATACATATAGTCATCCACGTGCAATTCAATATAATGATTAATGAGGGTGGAAAATGTTCAGTTTGTAGGTTTGTATTGATAGTTACATTTTCAAGTCAGTCTTTACAAGATTGTAGTGTAATAAAATGTACGGACTATATGTGTATATTTGACCTGCAGGGCTTGCTGGTAAAAGATGCGACACAGACTACAGATTGAACACCTCCTTCATAAAATCCAATTATGTGTCACAAGGCAGGGCTGCTGGTCACAACAAACACTCGTATCGTCCAGATTGTATAACTGACCATGAGGCCAATCTAAACTCTGGATGAACTTTAAATGACAGAAATTTGCACAGAAAAATTTTTCATTTGGTGTGCAAGTATTCATAGAGTAGACACTCTATAAGAGATTTGCTATTATATTAATCACATGAATAATTTGGTCTTGGTGTGCAAAGGTGTTCACTCTTGAGATGAGTAGTTTAGTATGACAGCAAAATTTTCAGTTAGGGGGCAACAGGGCAGAGATTACGGCATATACCTGCCTGTAGCTACAGTGTTCTGAAACTCTGGTACTTTTCACATGATAGTACTGTATATGTGCTCACAGTCACATAGGGACATGAGAAGCAGGCAGGTGGGAGACAGACACAGTGAATGGACGAGATATAGGAGTGAAAGGGACAGAAAGAGAGAGAGGAGGAAAAGGCAGGGGGCTGTACCGGATGGCTTGCGGGATGTTGAATTTGGGTGTTCCCTGCGGCAAGACCTTTTCCACCCTTTCCTCTTCTTCCTCATGCCCTTCCTCATCCTGCTCCTGCACCCCCAATTCATCCTGGAACTGAGCAGAGAGACATGCGGCCGTCAGAAGAACTGCACATGCTGTAAGACAGAGACAAGATGGCCTGGAAGGCTACAAAACGTTCAGCATGGATTTCACCCCTTACCGTCTCAAACAGCTCCTCCATCAACTCATTCACTTCCTTTTCTGTGAGACGGAAGAAGTGAGAGAGAGAGAGAAATATTAATTGGCAATTAATTGTACATTAATTGTGTACAATTTACATTAATCAAAGAACCAGTACAAGTAAAACGTCCTTTGGTAGGAAACTAAAACTTTAAATAGAAAAATCAGTCAGAAAATCAGTATGTCTGGACAACCTTGATTAGCAAAGCTAAAATATGCAAGCCAATTAAGAATGTGATTGAATTAAGAAATCCCTGGACTATAATTCCTAAATTTCCTTTTTAATCAGAACAATTGTTCTAAGACTAAATGAAGCCAGTAGTATTGGGCATTTTTGAGTTGAACATTCTCCCCTGCCATCAGTTTTCAGAGTGCAAAAGCTCTTAATTGTGGCTATGACACAATCAAGTCCTTTGCCTCTGGACATTCAGGGTCTGAAAAAATATATATTTCCTGATTTAAAAGGGGGGAAATGGCATCTATTAAAACACAAGAAAAATGTCGGTGACTCACTGGTGATGCGCACAGCCCGGTCGTTCCGGTAGTCCTCCAGGTCAGGCTCATCGAGGTCCTCCAGGAAGTTATACTCGGGGTCGTCTTCATCATCTCCCTCCTCTGACAAAAATGAGAGAAGAGACTAAAAGTACTGCATAACATTAACGGTACATTATACAGTGTTATACATATTCCTTTTAAAGGATTTGTTCTTGGGTCAAAGACACTGTGGCTTGCATTTGGGCCAGATCGATCCCTTGGCAAGCAGAGGATGGAAATAATGAAGATACTGAATAGACAGTCTTGACGGACAATACACTAATGGTGGCAAATACTACTACAGTTAATAGTAAGTGTAATAAGGAAGATGTGAGATTGAAGGTGAACTGAAGGACAAGACTTTGGAGCAAAAGAGTACAATGATGGAGAGCACAGTATGTCCCTGTTCTGTGAATGGCCTCCACAGCCCCACTGCAGGCAAAAAGTGGGAGAAAAACAAGCAAGGAAGAAAGCTGATGGAGGGAGACAGAAGTGGGGAAAAGGTCAGGGATGGAGTAGAAAACAAAAACATGGCAGAGCAAACAGACAAGAGCGACCATTAAACTACCGATATGCTAGCTACGCTCACGCACTCGCCAGGCAGTTAGTCATCCAGGGATGCACTTTGGTACCTATTTGTTTGGAAGTCTTTGTGGACTGTATGGAGGGAAATGAGGAAATTATGACTCCCATCAGTCAATAAAGCTGCAAAGGTGACAGTCATCAGTCTGATGGATGCAAAGGACACAGGTTGAACCCACACATACGTACCTCATCAGGCTAAATATAGATTCATCTGTCTGCTTCCCTGACTCCAACCGTATCTACCTGCTGTGCTGAAATTAGTGAACTGGAAGTAAACAGTCTTAAACGATTTTCTCTCAGGTTGTTACTCCCTCGGTGTATTGGCAGACCTGGACCTAAGAGTCCACAATTGACTGAACATGCCATTTCAATGTAAGAACACCAGCATCTTGATTCCGCCATTCCTCCTACTCAGAACTCTCTCACCATGCCTCCCCATGGCAGCCCCTGAGGCAGTGCCCTTTCATTCCTCACCTTCGTTCTCCATGTCGGAGGTCATGAGGCCCTGCAGCCACTGCGTCCACTCCCGGTCCTCCAAAGAGGAGCTGCAGTCGTACATATCGGGAGTGATATCAGGGGCCCTCAGCTCTGCCTCCAGCCGGCCCAGTGGCACATCCCGGAGGGGGCGCTTGGACCGGGTGCGGCAGGCTACCAGGCTGTCCTCCCCACCTCCATCACTGCTCATCTGGGAGAGAGAGGCGGCTTGTGATCCAACAGAACCGACCTGACATCCAGTCAGCAGCCATACCATCCTGTGCACTTTTAATGTCAAAATGCTTGAGCTAAACAAGTTACTTGGTTAGTACTCAGATGAATGGCTACCTGGGTAAACTAATTTGCTGCTGGAAGAGTTCTTGGTGGGCTAGTAGGGTACACACTTCCCTAATAACCTTGAATGATTTCTACATGCCCTGCAAGTCGTTTTGTAACAACAAGCCTTAATCAGCACATTTACAATATATTAGTATTCATGATGATAATATTTCGACTGAAATCAGTTAATGATACAGGTCACCAGTATCATTTGGCACTGTTGTGACATTAAGACTGCCTGCCAATCACTTCAGTGTTTTGAGCTGGTCTATGGAATTGTGCCTTTAACTCTCAACAAATGAAATGCCCCACTGAAAGAAACTACCTGGTATGGTTCTGTACAGATGGGGCTGAAGTCCAGCTCCTCCTCCACAGCATTGAGTTTTTCCATGAAGCTGCACTCAGGAGGGGCTCTGGGGGGCCGTGGAGGGCCAGCAGGCTGTGGGGGTGGAGGGGGGCCCATTGGAACGACCTCCACCCTCAGGTGTCTGGACTGCCGTGACCCCTGGAGGAATGGGAAAGGTGACTGGGTTACACAAGGGCAGGTAGCGACAGTGGGCAAAATGCTAGGGTGCCTTCTGCATGTACATGAAGAAGCTGCTTCTGCAGCCTGATTGGTGTTGTAACCATAGAAACAGATCTTCCTCGTTTTACCCTCCAGTTAGCCAGATGTTGCTAACAAAAATGCTATACACCCAATCGTGTCTACAGGTAAGTGCAGATAGAAAAACTATATTTTAAAACAAAAGTATACCATCTACAAACCTGGTTCTGGAAAAAAAGGATGAACTAACAGGAATCTGTTCAGCAAAAAAAAAAATTGTTGCATGCAAAAAAGTGGACAATTTTATACCACACAGGTTTCAACACTATGTGTTTAATAAAACTACCAAACAGGAAGCTTGAGTTCCTTGTGTTCTGACTCTGTGTTTATAGCTCTGTTAAGACCTAAATTGTGACATCCCCAGATAATTGTTTTCAGTGGAAGCGTCAGTCAGCAAAACAGCACCAAGCTTAATGAAAAAGACAAGCAGGCAGGTAACCTGTTTGGGACTGCTACTCCGGTCCTCGTCACACTCTGAGGTGTCCATGGGGGTCCTGGGCCGACATGCTCGACTGCCACGGGGGGATGAAGCTGTGCTCTCTACATCACTTTCCAAAAATGTCTGAAACCCAAAGTCAAGCATACAGGTTTGTAAGTCTTAGAGTCCACTTTATGAGAAGAATGTACCAAAACACTGAAAACACTTGTCTTTGCTGTCAATGCAGAAATCACACTGAGAAGCAAACACAGTGAGTGAACTTAACTGTTCTCTCTCATTCAAAATTCAGTCTACTGTGGTTTTCAGCACCTTCACAAGGTTCACATAGATCAGCACAATATGTTTTTATATTCAACCATGTATTCATTTGACATACGCTCTTATCCTGAGCTTCTAAAGATGATATGGTGAGAAATATAAATAAATGTTATATATGCAACAAGAACAACCTCCTCTGCAGTTTCATCTTCCTCCTCTTCATCAGGACAGTACTCTTCATCAGACGAGTCCTCATCCTCCAGATGGATGTCTACAAACTGGGGGGGCTATGGAATATGCGTACATTTAGTGGAATACAGAGAATAATTATTGTAATTTTATAATAATATAAATTTGGTCATAGCTGTTCATTTTGGGTAGTGCTACTTTTAAAATTTCAGCACAAAGGGAGAAAACCTTGTACTGGATTTTAAAAACAAAATTTGCTGATGTGATAAAAACATTCTGTTAAAAACACACAAAATAAGCATGACAGGCACAAACCTTCACTTCACTGGACTTCTTGATGGGAGATATACTCCATGTTGGGATGCCCTATAAGACAAAGATGTGTCATAATCCCAATAGTAAAAAAGATAAGCTGGCACATATACACATATGCCACTCATCAAGCCATGGACAGAAAATCAAGTGACATGGCAGAAACTCACTTACCACTCCTTTTTCAACCACTTGCTTTAACCTGGAGCGTGTCATCTTTGGTTCCTGAAAGAAAAAACAACCACATTAGGTGATGAAAAAAAAGGATTGTCAAAGCGGGATGAATTGAGCTTGAATGCCAGGTAAACAAAGAGAGCCTTAAAATCCGATAATAAAGGAACAGAAATATGATCATGTATTTTGGTCATGACATGTGAGAAACAAGTGGATAGGGAAGAACTAAAAATACTGTGAAAGCCCTTAAAACAGCCTTTCAATGGAGCAACTGACTGTACAAAATGACAGGGATGCAATGCTGACACTCACAAACATGGGCATGTCCTGTGTTTCTCTGATGGCAGCTTTCATCATGGCTACCACTTGCTCATTGGTAATTACTTCCTGTGGGCAAACAGCACAGATGGAAATTCAAGGTCAACTGGCCTGCTTGTTAGATGTGGATGCTGGAATACTTATGCAATCTGGGTTATCAGAGATTGACAGGAAACATGACTGACAAGAGGTGGAAGCTGATGATCTGGGCACAATTGATGGTGAAAATGTCAGTGTGTGTTAAATTATAAGGAAAGCATGAACAGTCCATACAACAGGTAGCCTTAAAAATAAAAATGAAAATAGGGGACAGACATGGGGAAAAACCCATGCTGGCCACAAGGTGAGTAGCAAGGTCCTGCTCTCACAGGGCCACAGTGTGCCCAGAGGATGTAACTGGCATGATTGCCTTAAGACATGCCCAGGAAAGTGATGGTGATGTGAATGGTGGTCTCTGGTTCCAGGCAGGGGACGCTGTGTGACTCACATGGAGGATGCTGCGCACGTTGGCATTGGTCAGATTGTGCTGCCGGGACTTTGTCTCCAGCTCTTTGTCCAGCTGCCTGCAGATCTCCATCTCTGCCTGCCCCTCTTGGCCCTCTCCTTCATGGGCCTCTCCATTTTCTGTGGGTCCCTCCCCCTCACTGAAGGCCAAGCCCCTTTTCGCTTTTTCCCCGACCTTCCTCCTTCCACCTCGTCGTCCCCCGCACTGCTCCTCATCTGACAAGAAGAGGTGGAGGGTAAATTAGACAGAAATAAAGACAGCTCAGAAATCCATCACTAAGACAGAACTTTCCAAAGCAGAAAACAAAATGCAACCATTTCTTACAGCAAGGCCAAATCATTTTCAGCTAAGATAATATTCAACATATTATTTAAGTCCATACATTAAGGTATAAAATCTGCACACAGTTGGGGTAGGGGTAAAATATGGTAAATAAGCAAGCAAACAGAATGAAAACTCACCCACAGTAATGACCAGGCCAAGCTCAGAATCTTCATCCTCCTGCAAGGGGTGCTGAACTGGGCTAGAACACTGCTGGGGCTCACCAATCTGAGCCTGGCCTAAAAAAAAAAAAAAACATGTATATGGCACCACATTGGCAAGCTGTTATCGACACATGCATTTCACTTATCATTCACCATCCATCTTTTCTCTTGCTGCCTAATACTCCTTTCTACCTCACAATCCCAAACAGTGGTTCTGCAGACCCACAGGATCTGCTGGGTTATTTGTTACTCTATACCCACTAAACCAATTAAAGGAACCAATTACAGTATCTCATCTCACCCAGTTACTTGTGTATGAACTGCCTGCTTTTTTGAAGGTGAAAGTGAAAACTATTGCACCATGTGGCTGTCCACAACTGGTTTTGAAGGCCCCAGATCTGAATTCTTCCTTACATCTCTCATTACCTGTAGTAATGGGCTCCCTGCTGGCTGCCTCCCTCTGACATTTGAATCTTGGCGAGTGTCTTCTTGGCGACAGTGTGTCAGAAATGATCCCCGGACTCTTCCCCTTAATAGGTGTAGAGATCTTCCTCTTCTCTATGGCCAATGGTACAGTGTGGGCTTGATGAATTCCAGAGATGGACTCCTTCTTTGTGGCTTTGGAACGAGTAAGCCTTTCTTCTGGAGAGCTTGATTTGCGTTTCTGCGCCATTTTCATCTTGCACTTGAATCTGTCCCAAAACAAAAATGAACTAATACTTGTTAAAGACCCAAGTTACAGCAAACATCTTTAATCTTACCTATGTATATCCATAAGTTATCCTTCAAATTTACAAAACCAGGAAAAATGGCAGGACACACAATTTTTTACTTGAGCATATGAATCAGCGATTCCTTTGATCAACTATCATGACAGCTGTTCCCTCAAAGGGGAGGAGGCTATATGGGGTTGCTCAAATGGTGGTTTTCAACCCTGGGTTAATTACAGTACGACGGTAATTACAGTATCGTCTGCTCAAATGCAACGATACGAAATGAAACATAACGTTAAACACATAAAATACACTGCTTTGTTATTTAAAACCATGGTATAATAAACATTTTAATAAGCTTTCTAGTGGGAAATGTAATGTGTTCAACTCGCACGGTTTGGCAATCATCAGCTCCCTGATGTACCAACACAACACTACAGCTTCTGTCTCCAGCTAGCCAGCACCAAACTACCCCAATTTTGCATTGTCAACAACCACAAATGTTAAGTTAAACTATCGGCTTGATAGCTGCTTAGCCATTTATAGTTACAACAGGACAGACTAGCGCGCTGGCCATGCACAAGAGGAATGGTAGTCGGAAAAATATCGTTCTAATGGTTTGATAAACAAAGCTGCCTAGTTACAAGATTCTGAGCTGATATAAGTACAAAATATTGAATTAGCTCCTTAGCTAACTGTACTTAAACCACCAAAAATATCCATCTTAATGTAAATTACTCATAATCTGAGAATTAATAGGGCAACTTGCTAACTAGGCATCTGTATTCATCTGAAATCACCTGGTCAATGCGGCTGTTGATGTTTTCATTCGTACTCGGTCGCTAATTTCAGTGAGTCGGAGAGCATCTTTTGATTAATCCTGTTGAATCGTCTCAGACTCCGAGTCGCACTACTTTGTCCCTATATGCTTCAAATGTCAACAGTTTGTGGTGTTGTATTTTGCTGTATTATACCAATAATTTATCCTGTACCCGCCAGTTAGTGCTTCCCTCCATCGCAGAAACGCCGAACGTCAACTTCCGGGTGTTGCATTCATACTATTCCCCACAGATGCACTTACAGGCTGAAGGCTTTCAATCTATTCGGCTACTAATAACCGAATGAGGACCAGATTAAAATTCAGTAATCTTTCACACATAGAAAAGTAATTAGCTGAAAGATTGCAATCACCATTGTACTTTATGAATAAGATTATTATTGATTTATTGAATTTTGGAAAATGTTAGCTGCCAGACTACCCTATATCTCAATTACTGATCCCTGCTGGTGAACTACAGCGTGGAAATTAACGTATTAATGTAAAATGTAAACTGGAAGATTATAGCTGCCTAGTGTCTCCTCGATAACAGGTGTCTTGTTTAATCAATTAAATTATACATTTTGCGCTGCCTGTTTTTATTTAAGATACTGGCTTAAGCTTATTTTCCATTTGGGGGTCTTGAATAACTTTCCATATTTAAAGAAAAAGGTTTTTCTTTCTTTATCAGTGGTATTAAAGACAATAAAATAAGTTATAGTATTTATAACACCCAGCTAAAAGAGTTCAGGCTATACCATTTACAATCTAGCAAATTCGGCTTACTTATCTACAGCCGGATACCGCATCTCAAGCAAATAGGGCGGAGTTAAAACTGTATAACAAGTCACAGAAAAGTCAGAGTTGACGTCATTGCGAGATATATTTTTCCGTGGACAGGTTATATGATCAATTGAGAAGATTCACAGAAGGCTGTGTGATATGCCTAGCGCTTGATGAGCGATGAAGAGAATTTCGGATAGGCTAAAACAGGCTGTTCTTTATTAGAAATTCAACTAAAACTCAGAATAACTTTTTAACTGTAGCCTATTTTATTTTTCTTTATTTCTAAAAAAAAGTGTATGACTTATTGTAAACATTGTTAAGGGAATACGTTCATTCTGTGAGAAGAGAGAGTGAAGAAAAATAATAATATGCTTCCTTGGTACGGACATTGACAGTGAAGCTGACTGAAAATTAACAGGACAAGTAAACAGCTATTAAAACCTTGGTACGTAATCTGTAGCCTACATTGCACAGTGAAGATGCCGACGCTGTCAACGTTTCAAACTGGGCACACTTCTTCTACCATGGGAACATGCGCCCCAGAATACTGCCGAAACATGCTCTCAGCACTGTCTAATAGTCAAGGGACCCTGGCGGCAGCGACGACGAGACAAGTGTCCCTCCGGGACATGGTGGTAACTCCTGATCGCGTCCCAAAATTTACCATCCCACCACTGGGTCCTCCTCGGCGGTCACGTGCACAGAACTCAAAAGAACTGCAGAAATCAACACTGGGGTCGCCCAGCTGCGCTCGCCGGCACACTATGCCCTGGTTACCCCGTCCCTCCTTTTCTCGCCGCATTTACAAACCTGGGCCAGACTCTGAAATCATATTTTGGGGAGAACTTTCCAGCGACGACCAAGCGGACCCGGTGGCCCGTGCTGCAATGTCTCTCCCTCACCTTCCCAAAATTACCACCCCATACGGCTTTCTCACTCTGGGTGAGAGCCCAAGCGTTCGGCGGAGAGAATCGCTCTTTTTCGAAGATGATATCCCACGATTTTGTGTCTCTGGGACTGGAGACATGCAGAACTGGCCGAACTACACTCCATCCGCGCTAATACCCCGAACCCAATCCTACCCCCTGTCAGATTTAGGGAATCTTCCCCGGACGGTCAGAACCTTGCGCTCCCTCTCTTGTGATGGAGCGACTTCCCCTAAATGCGACTCTAACTCATCTGAAGCTCGACCAGACAGCTTCCATACTAGCACTGGATCACGCTTTTCCACACCTACAACGTCTGCATCCTCGGGGAGGGGGAAGTTTCAGAGGCTATTGAAAAAACGCCTGGCCGCCATGAGGACACTAAAACCCAGTCGTTGCTCAGAAAAGAGATGTTCACTTGACAAACAATCAAAACAAACGGCAGGCTGTCACAATTGGGACTGAAATAATGATAGAAATGTTATGTTACATATATCTTTTATAAAATATTGTTTCTTCCCAGCAATAAGATCACATAATAAAAATAATGCATTCTTTTGATTTTCTGGTCTGTTCCTGTCCTCTTTTTCATGGGTGGTCATTTGCAGTAACATGGCGACTGTGCTTCTTTCTAAATGGCAGTCTTACAAAGTAATTAGTTGGATCTTTTTTTGTCTAAACAATGTTCCACTTACACCAATACTTCTACAATAAAGAAGATATCCAATTGGAGAGGGACATCCCTCCTTTGTGGTTTCACCATTTTAGGGAACATATTATTTAACAGTTAGTGCACTAATTTAACAGTCTGAACTTGTTGTACAATGATAAAAAGACATTGTATTTAATGTGTGCATAATTTATTTCATAATCCAGATCTATGTGATGTCTGAGTCAGGGCAAAGTTCATTTTATAGCAGTTTGGAATGCACCCTTTGCAGCCAGCTACACTGTCGTCATGTAGTTTTGAAATGAACGGCAGCATTTACTCAAAATAAGTTAGCTTTTTCATTGCTGCCCCATGAATTTGGACTATAAAAATTAAACTCTTATTGAACTCTGACCCATTACCAAAAGTTTACTCATTTCTCACCAACTCTAAGCATCACTTCATTCAAACATTATCATACCTTGATATAAAGCATTAAAAACACAGAAATGGACAACAAATTAAACAGAAAGTGATACTTTGCAGTCACTGTATTGTGTGTATGCCTATTTGAGTAAACTGAACCTCATTCTTTGGCACCTAGTTTGTTACAGCAGCTAAATCAGTGCTATCAACCTTTCAAAAACATTTCCACAGTCTGCATTTCTGGCAAAACCACAACCTCAAAGCACAATTTACTTCCTTTTATTCTTACTAGGACTGTTAGGATCTTTTGTGTATGAAAATATGTCAATCGAAAGAAACAATTTAAAAAGTCACATGGTTGTTGTTTCTGTGTTTTGAACACTTCTGCTGAGTCCTTTTTCATTGTTCCCTGCATTTTCCCATGTGCAGTGGAGTTAACAGACTGCTCACCATGGAGAGCTGTCTCTAGAGTTCAACCATGGCAGTGAATTTCAGATGAAGAGGAGAAAAATAGCTGTCAACACTGTGCACTGGCTGTGGTAAACCATTTCTATATCTAAGATATAGATATAAGATGGGATGTCAGCAGGGGTGGGTGGTCTGTAGGGGAATTGAAGGAAGGGACATTCTTTCACCACACTGTCCTTTCCCAGCCCAGTGGAACCTGCACTCTCCACAATAAACATTAGCTGTGATTCTACGAATACAAGCATTGCGCATCAATTGAAGAACTGTATTTCTCTCTTCTATCATTAATAGTAACCTTTCACAATAAAAGTCCGTTACTTCAGTTAAAAGTAGCTTGAGAGGATGAAAGGGGGTTTTCCTTTGAGTCACAACTTGAAAAGCAGAGGGAGTATCAAAAGTCAAAGTAGTCAGAATAACCCCGGGGTAACAGGGTGGCAAACGGAGGACCCCAATGTGTGTGAGAAGCTTGCATGGAGGACACTTCATTTTCACTCTCTGAAGTCTTAGCAAAATTGTTGTGCAATTCTTTCTGCAATGCAGGATCTCTGAGTCTGTCTGTCCAGTCTGCATCACAGTGACAGAAGTTTTTGAGCATGTTTATTTGTCCCAGTGCCTCCATTAATTCCTCAGCCACTTCCACTGACTTTAAACAGCCAATGAGCAGTGAGGTGGGGGGGTGGGATGTCTCCTCATCAAGCCCCTTGACAGATAATGGGCAGATGCCATCCCCATTGCAGTGGGAGTGTTTCTAGAGGCTGGGAGCTCCTCATTGGTGGAGGAGCAAAGTAAGGCAGTGGGCATATCCCCAGTAATGTCACAATGGTGAGAAGTGCAGGCAGGTCAGTCGCTGTCAGAGCCCACAGCAGATGAGCCCTTCCTCTTGCGCTTTGGGGCTTTGGGCTTGGAGTCTTCCTCTTCCTGGCAAGGGGAAAAACCAATGTAGTCAGCACAGAGAACTGAGAACTGCTGAGAGTGCTTTCTGTTGACTTACCTGATTAAATAAACTTTATGGAAGGAATTACTAAGGCCACAACTTTAGAGGTGTTGGTCAAAAGCACATGAACAGGGGCATAGAAAAAAGACATTATGTCAGTGCAATCACACCAGAGAAGGACAGAAGCCAAGATGTTAACTTAGGGATGTAGATACATAACTGGCTCTTACTTAAAGACTGGCTCTTACTCTATGCATTAAAATAAACCCATATCCACAATTGTCTATATACACTCACATACACCACCATCCATTACCACAACACATATATCCGTACAGGCGCACAGACAGAGATGCAGGACTGACCGAAGCACTACTGGAGGCACTCTCTTCCTCGTTGCTAGCAGGTGGGGCTGCTCCCTTACGGGCCCGCACGTTCATTGTAGGGGCTTTGCGCCGTGACTTGGGGGGCTTGGAGGAGTCCTCAAACTCCTCAGCCAATGAGAACAGGTCACTGAACCTAACAGACAGGAGAAGGCAGAGCCTCTTTCAGGAGCAGCAAAGCAGGCAGAATGATGTGACGGCTGGTGATTGAACTGAAAAACCACCTTTTAAACTGTATCGCAGTTCATTGTCTTCAGTGACATGTGCGGTGAAAGGGCACCCCCCTGATTTATTGGCCATGGTGATTCTGGGGCTTTGGTCTTAATATGTCAAGCCTTAACCTTTGTCATCATGAGCCAGTTTCCTGAAATCAATATACTCAATGTTTCTGGGTCAATATAATCTTGTTGTTACCTTATAATTCTATCCAGCTTCTGTGGCTAATTAAGCAATATGGCAAAGTGCTGTACAACTGCAATGGGTATTTGAAAATATCAGAGACTTCCATTACTAACAAGAACCTCCTGTATTTAACAAAATACTGTAAAACAGAAGAAACTTAAGAACTTACTATGTGGTTAATCAAAATTTACATCTGTGCTACGACTCTACTTTGTCAATGGCACTAATTGACACTGAATCTTGTGGGGATGAGTACTACAGGGGATTTTTCAAAACCATCTTTGGCTGCCAACACAATGTTTACCTGCACACATTACATACACCTGCACATTACAGTATTTACAGGTGACTTACCTCATCTTGTGTGCCTCATCGCAGCTGGCCTGGACATGCTGGAGGGCCTGAAGGATGGGTGTCTGTGTGAAAACTGGGAGACACAGATGGACAGGATGAAAGGTCAAAGGTCAGGGATCAGGCATGGGATCAGATATGATTAGTGAGAACAAAAAGAAAGTAGCCAACTCAGTTGTGATGTGCTGATTTACAACACTGCACAACAAGTCAAGTGTGCTATGGGGTGAGGCTTTCAAAGCCTGCTGTACTATAGCATTTCTATTATTATTCCTCTGTAATAGGATGAATTCTAGAGTGCAGGACAATATCAATGGCATTTTGTTCAAGCGTGGGACTGTAATGTACAAAGCTGCAGATTCACAGTAGTGTTTCAATGCTTGCTGTGAGTGTGTGAGTTACACATTTCTTACTCTTACTTAAGAAGGAGGTGTTACTGGCTTAGTGTGTTACTCAGTGTTTTGTATTTATTTGAGCCTGTGAACATTTGAATGTGTGTGTTGTGTATGAGTGTGATCACATGGAGATTTACAATATATCCCCATGTCTGAGGCTCACAGTTGTGCTTGGTGTTGCTGAGGTTGAGCCGCAGGTTGTCCATGTGCTCCAGGATCTGCTCCAGGGTCAGCTGAGCCAGCTTACTGCTGGAGCTGCGCAGACTGAGTGACAGAATGACAGGGACAGACAGAGAGAGGGACAATGCAGCATCAGTGAAAGAAAGAGACTTCACATTTTACCTTTACACATTTAGCTGATGTATTTATCAACAGAGACCCATGAGAGAGAGATGGGGAGAAAAAGACACCCTTCTTAGCAAAAGCATGTGAAACTTGTGGAATGTTTTTCACTGGTGAAACAACTCCACCTGCACCCTTAAATGGGTTTGAATGTACCCAGTTAACTAGATAACAGACTCCTCAGCTATTCACAGGAGGAGGGACAGAGGTATGCACAGCAGGACTCAAACGAACAGTGTGGAGCAGTGGCTACCTCTGGCGCTTGCGTGGCAGGTTGTTGTTCTTAATGAGCAGGGCCTTGATGTGTTCCCCCAGAACGTCATCATGTTTGGCTGCCCAGTGCCTCAGGATGCTGGTGGTAAACTGGTCCTCAGGGTGACAAGGCCGACTCAGTACCATCTTTACCATCTCCTCTGTGGGCCTAGGGGCAGAGGTTCAACTTAAAATCCATGCATGCACGGATACATGCAAAAACACACTTCAACAACTTAGCACACAGTGGAATTCATTTTGCCAAAGGACACAGAAATGAGGTGATACTCATTTGTGTATGGAGTTGTAGCTCTGCTGTCTGTGAGCCCTGACTTCCCATCTTTAGAGTGAGGGACATCAGCACCAACAAAGCGTCTCTCTGCCTCCCTACCCAAGCAGAGACAGCAACCCTCTGCTGCTCTGTCCCAAAGAGAGGCCTGCGTGTCTGCGAGAGTGTGTGTGTGTGTGTGTGCGTGTGTGTTCATGCATGTACATCAATATACATATGGATCTTTCACCCACTAATACTAATAACAACTGCACTGACAGCGAACAGACTGTGCTGACAAGCACACAATAGAGGAGAGTTAACGTCACAGACTGCAGGGTGCAGGACTCACTTTTCTCTGCGGAGCTGCAGCAGTAGACAGGACAGGGCTTCAGGGTGCTCTATGGACAGAGTGTCATTTGAGCAGAGGGTGATATGTCAAAACAGAAGGGTGGAACAAATGTAGCAAGATGGCACTGTCAGTTTCATAATAGGATTAGTATCCTGTTCTTGGTCTGAACTCTTTGTTCCAACATTATTACTGCAAATTGTGCCACAAAGGAGTGCTATATAGTGAGGTACAGCCTGGTGCCGTATAGCGCAGGAAAGGGCAAGGGCCTTAATTATTTGGATTTTATACCAACGTCTGCCGACATTCTTTATGAATTTTGTGCTAAGCAGTGAATGACAGCTGGAGACTGTTGTGTTCATGTATTATGGCTGTGTAATCTACGAGTGAACTAGCATTAACTCATGTAGACATTAGCTAAGGTAATTGGTAGCACCAGCAATCTGCGTACCTACCAGACCCAATTGGACCAGAGTAGCCCACCCCTGGTATACAGTGTATGCTGAACAAAGCAGGAAATCAGGACAGTGGCACACTCTTACCTTTGTATTTCAGGTGCTGTAGAATGGGAATGATTGTCTCCAGAGGGATGCTGTGTGCCAGGAACAGCTGCCAGGTGCTGTACTGCTCAAATGTCTCCCAGTCCAGGGACTGAACTGTAGCACATGACCGAGCACTTAGTTACACATCCCATAAGGAGTGCTGACTGACATGACAGTGATACACACCCTACCACACACTCATAAGGTCCCATACAAACAGACAACCCATTTCTAGTTATTTTTTTAATCTTACATAGCCTATTAGCTCATCCTTAGCAAGGGGGCCAATGATACTGTAAGCCCAGTGAGTATAAGCCCAGCCATTTGTGCAACTTACTGAGGATATTGAGAACGGAGTCTTTCCTAAACATAACCAGATCTCCCATCATCACATGACACATCAGCTCCTGCAGCTGAGGGAGGAGAAGGAATAGAGAGAAATAGTGTTCATGATGCGTGCCAAATGGACACAAACAGCCCAGTAACTAGCAGAACATGAAGGCTCCATTCTAATTTTACTGTAGGCTCACTAACCATAGTGAGAGCTAAGTAAGTACTTGGGCATATGAAGGATACCTGTGTGGAATCAATAACAGCCACAATCATATTGAGCAGCTCCCCACTACGAAGAGTCTCATCTGGAAACTGCAGAGAGAAACAGAAAACAGGGCTCTGTCAGTGGTGGGGAAACACTTCACATAGCTGCATAGGTTTTGGGGGACATCTTTCATTGATCACAAATTTGTATTTTTAACACAATTTAAGATACTGGCATTGGTACAGAGCACAATACGGTAGCAAGCTATGTCATGTTTTTTTGCATATAGCAAGTGAAGTAAATTAAGTCTAAAAAATGGAGCGTTATCCTCTACAAACAATTCCAAAATAAATCTTATTAAAATTAGTATTAAAAACAGAAAGTGCCCTGTGGCTAAATACTCGCAGTATGGTACAACAGCTTACATAAACTTTTGCCATAGAATGGAACACTGAAATGTTTTGGTAGCTGAAAGTGCAAAGACGAATAAAATTCTCATCCGACAGACATGTAAGTGTTAAAATCTGTACCCTCCTTGCGCAGTGACGTACAGACCTCTGAGTAGATGGAGGGAGTGAGGTAACAGAGCAGCCGGACATCGTCCTCCTGGCAGGCTTTCATGTCCATCATCAGACAGGTGTGCAGGTCTCCCAATGCTGTGGCCTGAGCAAAAGACTCATACAGACTCATCTTCCCCATCGCTGCTTTGCTGTGGGACAGACAGGGAAATGCTAACGCAAGCTCACATACCCCATGCTAAAACATCAAGAAAACAAAAATTCTAAATCATACAACTGAGACTAGCTCTGGAGAAGCTCCTGTTTTGTATCCAGTACCATCAACTCATTTTAAGATACAGCGTGCTGTGAGGGAGCTCATAGATAGGCTCACCACAGCCTGCTCTCACCTGGCTTTGAGGTAGTAGAGCAGGTGGTAGCCGATCTTGGGCTGTTTCTGGTACAGCTCGGCCAGCATGTCCAGCAGCACGGAGAAGCCGCTATTGTCCTCCTGCATCTGGCACAGATTCCTGAAGATCAGGCACACAGGCTTGCTCACAGACTCCTCCAGGGACCTGCGCGATGGCACACACACTTTGAAAAGCTCTGCATGAAACCTGCTATATAATCACATCCATTATGATAAATACCATGAGAATGATGATAATAACGAGTGATTCTTACATCTCCCTTAAATGTGACGCAGATGCACACAGTAGCCATTTAGAAACAAAGAAAACAACAAATATGTGATTATAGGTGCAGTCAGTACAGACTGACGGTCACACAGAGTGAATCCCAGTGCAACAGGCAGTGCTGCAGACACAGTAGAGCGGACAGACATAAGGGCACACTCACTCCTCTGTGATCTCTTCCGGCAGCACGTCGCCCCGGAAATGCCCCTTAAACAGCTCTGCCAGGCAGGAGGCCAGGGTGGACATCTGCTCAGAATCAAAGTCCTCCTGTGAGAGGCAGAAGGGAGAAGGGATCAGGCAGCGGGGCAGGGTGATGGTTAGGGAGCTGGGCTTGTAACTCTGAGGGTGCAGGTTCAATTCCCATATAGGACACAGCCAATGAAAGTTGAAAGATTTTCAGGAATACATAAAACTGTTATGATGCTACATCTATACAGCCTCAAGTGGTTTATCATTCATATACCACAACTGGTTGCAGAATTAATAATTCAAAAATCCAGTTGAGAGAAAATTACAATGGAACTGTGTTTTTTGTTGGTAACTTACTTTTTTACTGTTTCCAGTTACAGATCAGACTTGTGCTACAAATCTTCAATTAAATACACATGAAGTGTACAATACACGTGGTTGCCTTCAAAAGTAAAAATGGGCTTTTGTATTTAATAAGAACACTGGCAGGCCAATTGTGCTGGAAGTAGTTTCTCTGTGTAGGTTTATAAGAAAATAATCAACAGCCTCTCCTGACCGAGTTTTCATGCATTGCAACGAAATGTTTTTTCCTCATGGCCGGTCTTACTCCAGCAGCTTTAATAGCATCAGAACACCACCCTAATATCTCTTACCTCCAAAATTAGGTCCACTATATCCTGCATCATCTCACATTGCATCTCTGTGTCACTGTGTGAGAGAGATAGAGGAACAGGAAGAGAGAGATGGAAAGAAAGGAACATCAGATCCATACTTGAGCTATGATGATGCAAGTGTGCATGGCCTTCGACTTACTCACCTCTCTTTCTGCAGCTGCAACACCTTCTCCTTTAACGTGTCATCCAATTGGTCCACAAAGGGTGTGATGTCAGCAGGCTCTTCAATGTAGGCTTCTTTGATTGGGTGAAACCTGAACTCACGCTTTTTGCCTTGGAGGAATAAACATTACTTGTTACAGGTTTGACAGTAACCCGGGTGGAAAGCAAGCACAATGTGAATGCATCCTGATTTTGAAGGGAACTCAAGCTTACTTGGACACAAAACATTTGCAACGGTTGCTGGAGGCCCTGACCAAAACCCCAAACACAAACGATGTCAACAGCAAAGGAAACTTTCTTTGTTGGACAGAGAGTGAAGGCAGTTTAGCAAGACAGGGATGTATCATGATAGGAGGCACCCAGAACATGAAGTGACTTCTATATGAGCCTGGGTGTACATTTATAGCCTTCAATCTAAGAAAGCAGACACTCAGTCTCACCCTTGTTGTTCATCTCTTCTTCATCATCGCTGAAAGCTGCCTCTGTGTTGTCGTAGCACCCATCTTCCTTGTCTAAAACATGGTTGTCCATCTCCATAGATGCAGACTCTTCCATTTTAACTGCAGAGAGGGAGAAGAGTCAAGTTTAATGGAAAAACATATAAAACAATCCAGTATGTATAGATATAATACTGTCACTATGTTTACCAAATATTCCAAGTATTCAATAAAATATCCATTTTATATTTTTTGATATAAATTACCAGGAAAACCTGTTCCAGCCCTAACAGTTCAGTGACCAAGTGATCTAAACGCAGGGTTAAACTCATGCTTAATCTGTTGCATTAGGACCCCTGAATCCAGTTTATAAAATTCACCTTTTCTTTGGGTTGCTGTGTAAGTATGATTTATAACAGGTGAGGTAGCTTTCAAACAACCAAGCTGAAGGAATGCCTCAGACCTTCACTACAATTAAACAAGTAGAAATAGAATCTTTTTACATTTTTTACCCCAATTTGGATGCACAGCCCTGAACAGTGCAAACTGCTGGCCACAGGGGGACTGAGGAACAAATCAGTGTGTTAAATTGCTTAGGCTTGATGTGATGTCCAGGGGACAATTACTTTAAGCTGCCATTATGGTCACAATCACAAATGCCTTATTCATGCCTGGGATCGACAGCCCCATTTCCTCTCCAGCACAGACTCCACAGGCTATTGTATTTGCAATGCTGATGTCATACCACCCCAGAAAAGCCTGCATGCAGTATAAATTAATATTTCTTCGGCTGGTGCACAGTGAGAAAAACAGAGATTGTCACCTTCGACTGGAGGGGAAGGGGAGCTGCAGAATTCGGGGAAGCGGTCTCTTAGCATGGAGCGTAGCTCCCGGTCCAGTTTGGGGTTATCAAACAGGGGGGCCAGGTGACTGAGGAAGAAAGGATAGAGGGGTTATAACTGACCTGTTCACAAATACTGGATAATTGGATAAATGACAAAAAGGTTAAATAAGGTTAAGTTGCTTCAGGAAAAGAAGGCAAGCAAAGTGGTCAAACATACAGTTAAATGATGTTCATGGGATTATGCTTTGTAAAATAGCATTGAATATGGCTACTGTGTGTGTGTGTGTGTGTGTGTGTGTGTGGGTCAGTGGCATGGCAGAGACTCACGCTAGAACTCTCTTCTCCATGATGAAGTTGAGGGAGTTGAAGACACCCTGCCGGACATGCCCCTCCAGAGGAGGGTAGAAGTGAGGGATTATCTGATGGAAAGAGAGACGTCACTGTCATAATCATCACCATAATCAACACTCAAAACATTTGTGACAAATGTACAAGCACATCAGCATGAACGACTTTAAAGAATTTCAAACTAACTAGAAGACGTTTCCAAAAAGAGTAGTGGGAGTATGATTTAAAAATATTACAATGTTCCCTATGTAAGTGAGATCTGATACAGTACAGGCTGCTGCATGTAGCAGTGGTGGTCAAACAGGGCTGTGGTCAGCAGTGGTCTGCAGGAAGGCTCACTCACCCTGCACATGAAGTCCAGTAGGGTGGCAGTGATGGCAGGATGGGGCTTCATAGAGTGATGCATCACCAGGATCGCAGGCTCTGGAGGGAGAGAAAGAAAGAGAGAAGAAGGGATGAAGACAGGGAGGGAGGTAGGTTTTTTGAGAGGGAGAAAGAGACAGAAGGGGATCACAAGAGAAGGTGATCTGAGACTGACCCTGACACAGCACAGATATCATGGCGCACTAACCATTCCCTCTTCCTAATCCTGTCCACCCCTGCCCTCCTCTCACCTATGTTCATGATGCTGTCCTTTTCTGGGTTGAAAAACAGCCAGTCATAGAACAGAGCCAGCTTGGCATTGGAGGCAGCAACATTGGACTAAGGAGGAGAACCAGAGAAATGTCAGAACATGCTTATGAAATCACTCCAGCTGAATGAATCTATATTTAGACAAACTACCACAAAACATCACATGGGAAGAGTCATGTCAGAACATGACTACAAAATTGTTGAAGTAGGATGCACGGATCTTTATTTAGACAAGGGGGACAATTCACAACATGTAACATGATATAACAACATCAGGTGTATAAGACACAAGTTTTATAAACAATTTTCATGATGTATACATATATTTATGCACTAACCAATTCTGTCACTTTCACTCTTCATTGATAGACATAAAATGTTTCATTTTTTTAATTTCTCAGATTCAAGTCCAGAATGTGGAGCCCATTCACACACAGGAAGAGTGCCACCCAGATTTACGTTTTCAACCAATCCATGTAACATGTGGGTGCATCTAATACACCAGTGTGTCTTATCCAGGGGGCTGTACAGTAGGCCTTTGTGCACCATTCACCAGAGGGGTGGTCAGGCCCCTACCGTGCAGGTGGTGAGCAACCAGCCAATGATGGCCCAGCGAGGGAGGATGTCGGAGCTCAGCACTTCGTTGGAGGGGTGCACCACACCACAGATGTAGCGGATCAGGTCGCAGCGCAGTGACTGGCTGTCTGCCGTTGACAGGTACTGTCTCTGGAACCAGTCCTGGTAGCGCTTCTGCTGCCCAAACCGCACCTGTGAGGAGGGGAGCCCGAGTCAAGCCCAATGTCCAATCAGAAAAAAAACATGAAAAATCACCTCCCTGCTTTCATTTTGAAGGGAGTGTGTGAGGAGGCCCGGCAGGTGTGTGTCCAGGTTACCCGTGAGGTCATGAACAGCAGTTTGGTCTCCATGTCGGGGGTGAGGCGACACGCCAGGAACTTGCGGGAGGTGCGGGCTGTCAGAAGCTGCAGCAGGCCTGCGGAAAGAGCGAGGGAAGAGCAACTGTCATGTGTGAGACTCAAACTCACAGACACACATATACACATGTACTCAAACTCAAAGACACACATACTCAATTTCACAGACACACACAAACAAACACAGACACCCACCAGTAAACTGTGGACTGAGTGTCTGTGGGTTGTGCAACAAGTCCTTCCAGAGAAGCTCCATCTCTGGGATTCTGGCCACGTTCTGTAGCAGCCGCACCAGGTCCCTCCCGATAATGAAGCAGTCCATGAACTGAGAGGCACGGAGAGAGCAGAGAGAGAGAGACGTAAAGGAGGTGGATCACCATCAGCAGCTCAAAGCACACTTTATTAATTTGCACTCCCATTTTAAAAAGATGATTATTTCTTCCTCTCTCTCACCTTTTCTCTAAGCAGGCCGATGCAGAAGTCCACCTCTTTCTGCCGCAGCACCAGGAGCTGTGGGCTGCCATGGTGATCCACAATGAGCCGCAGGTAGGTGTACACCGACATGGCAATCAGCATCCCGCTCTTCAGCACCCACTCCCTGTGGAGGCGTCATGGAAACAGTGGGAGAATGACAGGAAAAGCCCTGTCCACACATATGCCATTCTGCTCTTCTCCTGCTTCCCCCTCTCACTGAAGTTCAATTCAACATGATTTACTGGCAATTGCACTGGCAAATAACATTTACATCATGAGCTTCAACCACTAAAACAGAGCTCATAACGCCTGTTTCTCCTGTCTCTCCGCTGGTTTACCTCTGATCCACCAGGATTTCTAATACATTTTCTGCCAGCCACAGGTTCTTACTGGATATATCTCCTCCTGCCCAGAAAAGCACACGAGTTAATTAAACTTGTAACATGAACTCAGCAGAGCACAACAGGACTGCAACTGATTAAAAGAGATGTTCTACGGTGAAAATATGTGTGAGGACTGACCCGCTATCTGCTTCATGAGTGTCATCAACACTCCGTCAGCACCGATCACGCCGTTCTTCACGAGCTCCCGCACCAGCCACACCAACTGCACAGAGAGACGGGACAGCAGAGAGCAGTCAATCAGACCCATGTGTTAACCAGTCATTAATCAGTCATGCTGCGTTCATCCTGACGGTGGCATAAAATCTTCAGGAAACATGGTAGGTGGCAAAATATACTGGGTGATGCCAACATGGCACAGCACATACTGCCTTTCGGGGAATTTCGCTGAGAAATGTTGTTAGATGACACTAGTTATATTTACTCTGGAGGTCAACGCACGGCTTAGCTACACTGTGATGATAGATGGCACGGGTTAAAAAACTGAACGCTTGGCAGCAACTACTGTCTGTTGCCATGGTCCACAGTGACCTCCACCGGAACTTCCAGCAATGTGACAGCAAAGGGCTCAAAGGTTTCCACAATGAATCAGCTGTATGAATCTTATGAATCTGACGAAAGTAGGTGTGTGAAACTCATTGTGTGTGTTGCACAGGGAAAAGTTTCCAAGACCCTGAGACCTCATACTCATGTCCTGGAAGACCACAATGTCTACTGATTTTTGGTGTGCTGAAACACCAACACTCAAGTGCTTAATGCTATCAGTTCACTGGCCTGCAAGCCTTGTTTATGAGGGCATATCTGTCTGCCGATTGAAAGAGACCACAGAGGCCTGCAGACACTGCGGCACTCCAGGGCTGTAGCTTGAGAAACCTGCCCTAAAGGAAAGGAGAGAAAGGAGGGATGGAGAGAGGTGCATGTATGTGTGGGGGGCATGCAGGGCTACCTGCGTGCGGCAGACATCCTGCAGCTTGAGGAATTTCTCCATGAGGATTTGGTTGATCTTAATCAGAACCACGTTCATCCCATCCCGGTTCACCAGTGTCAAATCCCTGTAGCACTGGTGAAGAAGACAAATACTGAAATTAAGATAAAGGTGTAAAAAAAACAAAAAAAAAAAACAAAAAAGAAGCCAAAATAGAGGTGTAAAATTTGGCTTGTATATATTGCATACATAGAGGTATGATCAGTGTAAATCAAATGCAAATTTGCCATGTCTCTTGGACTGACTACATTAACTGCATTAATGTAAATGAGCCCACAGTAGTTTTTGTTATTTCCTCTAAACTGGCCTCAGGTCAGCAGGTGTGTTTTGAGAGGGAGGAGGCGTGCCATACCCGCTGTGCCTGTGCAGGTTCTGTCAGCAGCAGGGAGAACAGCCCCAGACACACCTCCTCATGCTGCTGTGAGCCCTTACACACCTGCAGAAAGAGGTGCAAAGGAAAAACAGGGGGTGCAATGACAGCCATGAGAAGCAATCCACAGTTATCTCAAGAATGACACAACCATTTTCCTTTATTTTCTTCTTTCCATCAATGTCATCCATTGCCATTTATTTATTTATTATCGGGCCTACAGGCAACAAAAGGCAAATGTCAATGCTACAGTTTAAACAATATATAATTAAGACTAGGGTGGTGAGTTAGGATGACACAGGAAATTAACAGTAAAAAAAGTATGTCAATTCATGCAGTCCCATCATACTGCATATGATGAAGCTGTGCTGAAAACAGTGCAGCACAGAACAGTCAGGTATTGCACATGACTATTGAGGTATAAGAGAGACAAACGTACGTGTGCTATGAGGGTGTCATTGGCCTCACGTTCAGACAGACCGTTGATCAGGGAAGTGACGATACCTACACACCTCTCCAACCGCTGAAAAACACACACTATACAGTTATAATGCAAGTACAAAGGAAAAGCAAGGAAAAGGCTATATGAAAATTGAAATGCCTATAATGATATGTATAATCATATAATTATACTAAAGGCAGTGACAAGACCACAAACACATGACAAGAAAAAATCATACAAGCAGAAAAAAGTTATCAGAGGTATATGCAGAAAAGGGAGAAGAGAGCAAAACAAATGACAATATTTTGATGAACACAGTAAAAACTGCAGACACTGTACATTTTTAGTGCCCTATACATTTAAGTACATATTGGGGTACATTATAAATTGTCACTGTCATAACAAATTTGAGTTAGACATATTGCCATTATAATATTAAAATGTGAAAAACTAAATTGAATTGAAGATATACTACCACAGTTTCAGTGAATTATCGTTTGTATAGTGTGAAACTGTGGGCGTAAATGTACGATTGGCTTGGCTTGTATGTTTAAAAACGAGACAGGAGGGTAGAAATACAGATTAGCCACACTATCCCATGCAATCTTTCGCTAAGAAATACCACACACCAAATACCATTGCAACTTGCTATTTCTAGCTAGCTTTCTGCCCCCCTTGTCTAATTTGCTGTGCAACTGAGCAATCACAGCGATAAGGCTTCCCGTGCAAAAGGTCGGCACTCACTGCCTCTTACCTCCTCCAGCTCATCCTTTGCGTCCAGGGTCGTGGACACCAGCAGCCGACCCTGGGGTTTCCCTTTTGCCGGTGAGGGTTCCATATCCTCCCGCCTAGCTTTCCGCCAAGCCGCAGCGGACTGATTGTATAAAAGGACGGGGTTCGGATATACTGTAACTCTTTTGCGGCTAAGTATTAGTGGCTTTTGTTTATCTTTTTACTCCTTCTTCACCCTGCAAGGATTGTTTATAAACAGGATGTGGATACCTTTCACTCATTTCAATACCCTACTACAACAAACTAACTTCCGGAGGGCATGGTGGCCTTGCGGAAGCAGTGGTGCGACAAACAGGGAAGGGAGGAGCCGTGAGAATCTCCCCAGAACCAATCGTAGAGTTTCTCATTTAGAATGGCGTCAAATTCAACCAATGCATGTAAAACAATTACATAGGCAGGTAGCACAACTGTCTGTTGTGGAAAATCCAATCAGAGATCAATAGACATACAGACTGATAAATTGTCAGACGTTGCATCGAATAAGAACTCGAGTCAGTAAGTTTGTTCTCAAACTCCAAACCGTCATTTGCTATCAGCTGCGGTTTGTATTATATATTTAATGACTGAGGTATGGTTGTCGTGAGCTTTAGTTTATAAAGATTTGCAGGAACAGTCTTCTGTTAACATTTAATTCCAGTTGTTTCAATATACTTTGCTGGCATTTGTAGAATGCCACCATTTTTTAAGTGAGGGGTGCCGAAATAATTCCCGTAGGTCGTCATATTGTTCTCATGTACTAAACTCCATCGCAGTCTAGTTTACTGAATCGTCAAATTGGTTAATTGCAGTAGCACTTCCGACAGAAAGAACACACTTCTGTAAAGTTATATTCCCTTTTCTGATCTTCCTGGTTTTCTTTTAAGCTATCATTGAAAGAACTGGCCGATTTTTGTGAGGTTTAACAGTGCCCATAATCTGTCAAATGCTTTTTGTCACTCTTGGTAAAATGTCATTTTAAAATTACTGCCAGATGAGGTTTTCACACATTTAAATAGCTTCTCGCCTCATTTGCGAATGTCATATTTCAGACATGTAGGCCAGCTGGCATGCTCTCTTTGTGTGCCTCTACTTGGTCACTGCAACTGGCCATGCTCAGTGTGGGAGCAGCACAGACCAGAAATGTTGGCAGCCTTGTTAAGGATGAGCATAATTAACTAAAGAAAAAAACAAAACAAAACACTGGTAATGTATGTTCTACTCTGTAAGTGCTAGATTTATAAAAGCCAGATTTATAAAAGCCACATGTATGATTTTATTGGTGCAAGCGGACTACCTCAACCTATCACAAATCTTAATTTTTTTTTGCTCCAGCACATACTAAATGTTTCAATAAACCAGGCCCTAAGACTATTTAAAATCATATTTGGTTATTCAAATGCACTTGCTTATAAAAAAAGTGCTATTTTTAATGAGTCAAATTTTAAATGCGTAAAACAAGGGGTTCAAAGTTATTGTTACCCTTTGTTGCAAATCAATACTTACTAAAATGATGTTTGGTCAAATTCCACTTGTGTGCAGTGAATTTGATATATAATTGTGTTATTATATATCCAATAAGAGGTCTAATAAAGACATTGGTTGTCACCAGGAGTGTTTACAACTGTGTCGCAGACTGCTGCCATGTCAAGTTCCTCCAGCACAGAGGTCTGCTCCTCCCTCCACCTCTCCCAATAAAGTATGAAGGTAAATGCAGTATACTTAAAGAGGTGAGGGACACATTGACCTCACATTATATCTATATAATGTTCTACAAAATAGCACGTTCCTGTAGTTTAACCTTGACAAGGTTAATGTAACATTTGGTAGTCACACATGAGCTGCTGTCATGTGACAGTGCTTGTTTACGGGCTTGTTTATGGTACTTCTGTCTGCTGCGATCAATCATTTACCCTTTTCCACATTCTCTCTTCCTCGAAAGTCTGAGTTATACCCTTCCAGGAAATTGAATACTCGTGATTGCCAGATTTTGTGAAATATGCTTTTCTTCAGGCATTGTGAAATTTGAATAGGCAAAATCCTGTCAAATGTACGGATAATACTAATTCAATAGGGACTGTTTTTTTAAAGTATTTTTGCATACACTATTGTTATAGCCTATTGAAAAAAGGTGTCACGTCATCATCACCTAAGTCATTAATGAATCTTTAAATGACAAAATACATGACAAATGGATTTTATATAGTGGTATATATCAGATACCTTTGTGGACATACTACTGCACAAATCAAATCTAGGATTTGCCCACATGCTGGTATACTGCCCTAATAGAATGAAATGATTTAAATAGGTTAGACATCTTTTATGCTTAATTATAAAATGTCATCACTCATGTGCAATGCAAATGAAACCAAAGGTAAATGCTTCAGCAGAATGCATTTGTGAACATAATTAAACATCTTGTGCACTGATCTGCAACATTATCCCTGCTGGGTAAACAACTTGACTGCAAGCACACCAGAGATGATTATTTCATCATCGTTAATGAGTCTGTTTATGAACTTATGCAGACTAAGTTCCAGTATTATGACCAGTCAGTCAGAGAATACACTTCCACATCCCTGTTACTGTAAAATTTGTGAATATTTGATTTTTTTGTGATGGATGTGCTCCAGAAATCTAGCACACTGAAAGGCAGCAGGTGTTATCAGAGAGTCACTCATTAACCTTGTCATTGTGTCTATGGTTCACTGTTTATCATAATCCTGGCCTGTGGGCTTTGATCAGGGTTGAGCACCATAACTCTATTAGAGGCTCAAAAGAGGGAAAGATGACACAGGCCTGGTTCTCCAGTGAAAAAGGACATGTAGAAAATCCTCTTACAGATGGTGCAATCACAACTGTTTCATATTACTGTGAGGATAATGAACCAGAACAAAAGGAAAGGCTGGGCCATGGGCTGGGCCATGGGATGGAAACGTGGTATAAAGACTGACAGCTAAGGTCCAGCATGATCAGAGCTTAACCACAGATTTTTCAGTGAACATTCAGATGACACTGCCTGCTACATACCTGCCCGGTTCAATTGACTGTACCTGACCGTCAGTTAGCATCGGTGGAATGGCCATATTATATCACTAAAAGCTGTAATTAATGTGCAAAAGTCTGAAAGTCATCTCACAACAAAGATAATTAACTATAGAGAGGGAAAGCCCAATATTTATTTTCTGTTTTCTGCATGAGAGTGCTGTCATGGAAGTATGATTTGACATGCCAGTAAAACAACCGTGAGCCAGTATCTTATAATGAATCAAATTCTACTTCATTTTTCAGGTTCTCAAATACATCTGAAATAGTACAAAGGTTTCATGTTTGAGTAGACAATATCTGAGGCAATTATCTGCCATGTTTCCCTCACCCCCTGTCATTACCTGTTTCACTGTTTAAATAAAAAAGCATGATGACTGACTAAGAAAAACAGTTTATATTTAAAAGTACAGGAAAAGAAGAAAGAAATGTGAAACAAATGTTTGGTAGCGTTTTAAAACCCACAAATCAAAACACAATCTCCTTACAATTCACATAATGCTATCCTCCCTCAGATATCCACCCTCATGAAGAAATGACTCCCCTTGTCAATTTCCTTTCAACAGAGTAGAAAAACAGCTCCATGAGTCTGTCTGACATGCTCCAGCTTGCCTGTGATCCAGTGTTCTTTCATGAGTGAGTCATGGATAACAAGCTCTGAGGGTGAACACAAAGGTATAGAATGGGACAAAATTGTCATTTTCATCAATGGGCAGTGATGTATGAGTCGCCCATTCTCCATTCAGCTTCCATCCATTTATTAGACTGCAGGTAAAAATAAACAACTGCTCCATGCATTTAATTCCATTCAATAAACTTCACTCTCTCCAAAAGCATGTGAACTCTCTACAGGAGTGCATTGTTTAATTATACGTTCAGTGTTTAATCAAATGCTTGACTTATTTTAATTTTGATGCTTCAGTGATGTGAATCATTAGTAGAATTCAATAAATCTGCCACCAACAAACTAAAAAAGTTAAAATGTCTAATTGATGAGAAAAGTGGTGACTCATATAATTGCAAGAGACAAAAGTGCCTTTATGTAGCCATATCTCTAAGACAACAGCACCTCATTTTCTAAGCTTTTGATGGATCCTTTGTGCTTATGAAAGAAATAAGCATACAAATCAATCAATAAATTAATAAATGCATGAATATGTTAAGAAATTACAGATGAACAGCAGCAGAAGAAAAACATTCTTACAGAATGAATGTGAGTGCACTGGCACAGGCCTTTTTTCAGCCTTGACATCACCGTGTCTCTGTTCCAACAAAGGAAGCATGGTGTGTAACACTCACTTATTTTAATAAATGTCAACTTGCTTGCATACAAAGCCGACCAGAAACAGGCCTGTGTGACTCATGGAAAAAACCTTTCCCTGGCACAGTCTCAGCTATTGGGTCAATAAAACAAACAGCCTTCACTGAAAGTGTGTAAAAAGAACATCCACTGTCTACGATGCAGAAAACATAGGACTTACATACCACAGTCAGCTTTCACGGTTTTACTACTTCAAAGAACACGGCAACAACCAAATATTACCACATAAAAAGAAGGTGACGATGTCAGCACCATTACAGTCAAACACAGAAACTAAGCTAGTTAAAACCACTCTGTGAGGTTGTCTTGCCAGAAAGGCTAATACTTGGCACAGTTATGAACATTTCGAAAGATGTCATCCAAAGTATGTCTTCCATTATTTCACCCTTTGAAATAAATGTGAAAATTAGCTTAGAAAGTCTCTGAGAAGATGTGGTAGCGCATATGCCATATGAAAGTGTGACCATACATAATGTTCAGCTCAGTGGAGGTCCCAAGGCAGTGGAAGGTGATAATGATCAGGGCAGAGGCTGATGAGACAGGGGCTCCAAAAGTGTTCATCAGTGGGCCAGGGGGACCTGGTATCATGCCTTTTCATGGGGTCAGGGTTCCCAGCACCCCTCATGGATATTCCTATGGGGTTATTTACTCACCTGCAGGGGCACAAGGCAGACCTTTCCCAATGGGCTTGGTGTTTCTGGCCAAAATTTCAGCAGTCGTCTCTAAAAAAGAGACTCATACTGCCGCTGAGTTAAGGGAGGACCCATTAGTGTCACCATGATTGTTGTTACCTAACCAGACTCTTTCAATTCCTATTGAAAACTGTCTTTTTTATGACACAATTAAAAAGACAAAGGCATTGTGGGAGAAGGTCACATTCAGAAATAACTGCATTTATATAATGTGAGATAAAGTTGCCCAAAATAGCTCAGGACACTTGAAAATATTGCACTGTCCCCAGTCCTGAATAAGATGCCCAATTTGCTTGTGAAAGACCGGCCCAGGTCACAGGAACAGGACAGGAGAGCTACTGTTGTCTGAAAATGATTGACATCATAGGAAGGAAACAGTCTGAATTGCAGGAGAAATATTATAGTTATAAGACAGATTCCATGTGCACTCAGAATAGTGATACATCATGTTGTGAGCATGGCATGCTTGTCTTTCCATTTACAGAGTAAACTGAACATAAACAATCTGCTTTTGAGTTTCCTATGGGGTGAATGCAAAAATACAGGAATGAATCAAATTTTTTACTACTACAAAAATAGTGATATTGCTGTAAACAGAGACAAATAACACATTCTGAAACACTAAAAACACATTTTTTGCCCCAGTACAATAGGTGGAGCTTAATAATTCACAAATCCACTTAGAACACAAATGAAAAAAAAAAAAAAAACAGTTACATCACTTAACCACCAGATGGCAATATCCACAAATGCTGAATCTCACCTTTATTTTCAGAGAACTATGGTGAGAATTGGTTAGGCAAAGCCAAGTTGAAACTCTAGAAAAACGATGTGAAAATTGTGATGTTGGATACAAAAAAATGAATCCTGCCATACACCAAAATTATAATACGATGGAGAGAAACAGTACACTGAAAAACACACACAGCTGGTAGCAGGCCCAAATAGCCTGGATGAAAGAGAACGTGGATCTCTGTGGTGCTTTAGGAGGCTGACAAGTAAGAGGAGTGGGGAGCTTGCAGGTACATAGGTCTCCCTGCTCCATGTCTATGTCTATACTCCTCTGCAATTTGCCATCTCTTCCATCTCTCCCTCTTTGTCTGTCAATCATGTGCTGCTTGGGGTCTCCCCAAGCAGCCAGTAGGTTCTCATCTTGCCTTTGCCCTTCATCTCAACATCTCCCCGTAGCTCCAGCTGGAAGCAGTTGAACTCCTCCAGGACGTCGCGTGTGGCCGCTGACACATGGATCTTCAGGGCTGGAGGAAAATAGTGATACTGATTGTAAAGCCCCTCCCTGCTGTTATTTGCTGATGCTGTAGTTGGTCAGTTGGAGATGACACTATACTTTAACAATGAGGGAGGTGGGCTTGTAACTCGTGGCTGCAGGTTTGATTCTCAGGTGGGACATTGCTATTGTGCTCTCAAGCAAGGTAGTTGACCTGAATTTATTCACCAAATATCCAGCTGTATTTGGTTAAAACATACAAAGGCACTCAGTGTAATTTCCTGTGGATAAGGGTGTCTGCTAAATATCTCAGGTAAGACTGGGATCATTTTTCCATGAGGATGACATGTGGCAGTTTCTGTTTTTGCAAATCCTGTGTGTTTCCCAAAGTATGGAAAATAGACACCATCTCCATGCATGTGCATACAATAATAGAGCCCAAGAGATGTAGAGATGGCCTTACCTTCCCCATTAGATTCCATGCGTGAAGAGGTGTTGACGGTATCTCCAAACAGACAGTACCTCGGCATCTTCAATCCCACTACACCTGCACATACTGGGCCTGGAAACATACACACACACACACACACACTTATACACACCATATGTGAAAGTATTTGTGTGCATGTACTTGTTCGAGAGCCATTTGGGTATATGGTGGTCTGTGTGCATATGGGAAAGTGTGAGTGCATTTATGTGTAGGTATGTTTATGTTTGTGAGAATGGGTGAATGTGTGTGTTTGTGTGCATGTGTGCATCAGTGGTTATGTGAATGTGAAGAGTTAGCAGGTGCATGCCAGTTTGAACTTGTCTGTGTGAACATGGGTGTATTCGCATGTGTATGAGGTTGTGATCTCCTTACCGCTGTGGATGCCAATCCTCAGTTTGAGCTGCTGGTCAGGTCGGTGGCGGATTTTGAAGGAGCGCACAGCATCCAGGAGTGCCAGTGACATTCGGGCGATCTCTCGACCGTGCAGCTTCCCGTTCCGCACCGGAAGACCAGACACAACCATGTAGGCGTCGCCTATCGTCTCCACCTGGTAACGCAAGAGAGGTGCAGGATGGAGGTGTGGCTTTGGATACCCTATCAAGTGGAGCTTCAACGAATGAGGAAAGGCTTTCCCTCCTTATAATTATGCGCCTGACTGATTTCTCAGTCCAATGTGACCAACCTCCACAATGTTCTTTTCAAATATCTTAATTCCTATATCACTCATAAACTATTTTATAAATTAGCTAAATTCTAAGAAAACTGTAAGATAAACATTCAGCACAGAAGTCATACTTCATCGCTGGCATTACCTTGTAAACATCAAAATTGTCTATGATGGCATCAAAACAGGTGTAGAGGTCATTGAGCAGGGTCACCACCTGGAGGGAAGAGAGTCCAATAGAATGTTAATCCTTGTGTACCTATAGCATTTCCGAGTAGAAGTACCAATCTAGGGTTTTATCATTCAGGTCATAAGATTAGGACATGGACAGTTTAAATCTGATCTTAGATGGCCACTCCTACTTTGATGGTTTATGAATAAGGACCTTGGAATACAGCAGCAGTCCAAGGTCAGTGAATGATTAATTTTTATTTTATTTTTTTATTTTCCAAGTGGATGGTGGACAGCCACTTGACTGTCCCAGAGTTACTATGTAACTATGTAGTGGTCTTTTAGCAAGTAATAACACACAGGATGACTGCAGATGAGGGAAAGGAATGCATTAAGTTAACAGTAGGAAAAAGGAGACACAGAATTGGGGGTGGCTGGGGTTACCCATTTATGTCTCCTACTTCGATCGCTCACCTGCATGGGGGTGCTTTCCGCAGATAAAGCCGTGAACCCCACAATGTCGCTGAAGTAGATGGTGACAGAGTCGAAGGCCTCAGCCTGGACCGTCTCGCCCCTCTTCAGCTGCTCTGCCACTGAGCTGCACAGGGAGACAGCAGTAATCTCACACTGGGAAAACCTCCCATATTCACACATTTCCTGGTCTTTATCATTCTAGACTGGGAATATTTCATGAGATGTACATATAGAGAAGGCCTAGTGTCTGTTGTCAATTTAATGCATGGAACGATCTGAAGTCTGGAATGAGAACATTTTCCATGCATGAAGTAGAAAAAAGCTGTACTGTCTAACACAAAGGGAATCCAAAGGATAAAGTATGTCTGGATGTTAGACTTTTATTAAATGTTTGTCCTTATGGTTAATATTGAAAAAAACTACATCTATTCTTTAGAAACCATGTGTATTGTTCAGAAAATGTGTTCAAGACCCCTAGACTGTTTTATTGACTGCTATCACACACTCTCATATTCAATAGTGTGATGTCAAATCTAGAACCAAGAACAGATACCAATTAACATGGGCAGTTTCTGGCACCTCCCTTAAGGTAAATTGCACTCCTAAGCATGGTCACATATAACAGCTTTTTCAATACAGCAGTACATTGAAGTACCTAATTGTAAAACTGAAGGAGTAACAATCCTCAAAGAATTTCAATACTGTTGTACTGTGGCCCTAATACTATTATTATATTGTATCTTGAGGTCTCTGGTAATCCCACCCTTTATGTTCAGTGTTAAATCAACTCTGAAAGAGAACATTTCATTCTGACAGAGACTTTATGATCCCTAAGAGACCCATATATACTCTGCATTCGGTTAGAGGTGAATTAACGCTGCACATCTTACAGTTTTTCCCCTTTTTCCCACCAAAATTAAATGCTAGCTCCACTGAGCAGCTGTCTCCCTCTGGAGGAGGAGGCCTTGCACATGTCATTCCTCTGATTCATGTGACAACTAGCCCTTGCTTCTTTCCACACTGCAGATGCTGCACCAATCACATATTGCCTATGCTAGACATTTGACCAGTTCAGGAATTTTGCAGACACTCGGGCAGCTGAGAGAGGCTGGTCAGAGCGACGAGACAAAGGATCCCAACCAGCTCATCTCCTAATATTCACAAGTGAAGCTGGGCCAATTGTTGCCTCACCAATGTGGACCTCCAGCCAGCGTGGCTGGAGCTCAAACACCCAGATGAGGGACCCACAGCTGCACCATGAACAGGCGCCTTTATGCTGTGATTCACCCAGATGCCCTACAGTACTGAGACACTTGAGCACTGTGGACTCACTGCGGCAGGATCTGGTACAGCAGCGTTTCGGCCTTGCGCTTCTCCTCCAGGTAGGCCTGGGTCCGCTCCTCAACCAGCTCCTCCAGATTGGTGGCGTACTGCTCCATCCGGGACAGCAGATTGTCCAGGATGTTGGAACTGTTCCCTCTGACATGGAGAACAGAGAGGCAGCAGGTAGAAAAAGGAGGAGAAAAAAGCAGGCACAAGAAAGCAGAGGAAGAAGGATGAACAGTCTGTAAAACCTGTAGTCTAGAGGCTAAGATACATGACCGGAACCCCTGAGGATGGTGGTTCAAGCCATAGTAAGAACACCATTGCTATTGGGCCCTTAACCCCACATTGCTCCTAGGCAGGGAATTGGCCCTTGGTTAGCCTAATCAACTGTAAGTTGCTTTGGATAAAAGCATCAGCTAAATGACTGCACTGTAAACATTTTTGGATAACAAAATGAATGATTGAAGATGTGGATATGGTGCAGAAACCAGATCATTATATGGTATAATTTTTTCAATGCAAATCCTACATAATTGAAAATAAGTTTTTCCCACTGCTGAATTATTATATGGTTATTTACAAAAAAAACACAACATTTCTGCTTTATAAAGAAGCTCTAACTCCATGTACAAACAACAGCTCAGCAGCAAATACACTCTCGATTTTGTGTCCTCACTTGGCCTTTGATTATTAGATTGAGCCATTTTGTTGACCGGTTTACCTTTCAGCGTTTTGGTTATAAAACCTGGTGAACCGAAGGCCCACGGGCTAGGCTGCACAAAGAACACAGAGGGAATGACAGTGGGGGTTCTTGAAAACAGACCTGTTCTGCTTGCGCAATAGCAGCTTGATTTGGCTGAACTCCAGCCGCTCTGTGGGGTCCTCGGCCCAGCAGCGCTGCATCAGCTGACCCAGCTCCTCGCTGTGGCTCTGATGGCACTCCATGGGGCGCAGGTAGGGCCATTCACCTAGGGCCACCCGGTCTATAATCTCTGAGGGAGGTACAGACAGAGACAGACACTGTCAGTCTCTTCCATGTAGCTGACTACCTTCTATCTCACATGATGAAGACCTAAGGAACAGATAAGCACTGGCCATATGCCCTAAAGCCCTAGCACGGTCATTCCTTAAGCATTGAGGCAGGTCCATTGTGGGGCTTTGCATCCACAACTCTAGTCCTGTACCAGAAACACTACCCACAATCCCACAATCCCTCTGAGGCAAGCCGTCAGTTCATTAAATGTTTTGTGTAAGTCACATGTCCCACATGATTGCTTAAGGATCTTAAACTCAAGCACTAGGACTAAATCAGGAAGAAAATAAAACTTGTGAATAATTCTTCACAAGGGACAATCTCTGTAGGGCTCTGTTCCAAACAAGTTACATCCTAGCAACAAGTGAAATCTTTACTCAATCCATAAACATTAGCAAAAGACTTCTAAAACAGGCAGTTCTGTACCAATACATATTCAGTGGGATTATGCTGATCCAGAGAGTTACTGGCCAATTACATTAACATTCTCATTTTAGGATTCTGTGGAATGGCAATGGACCTCAGACAACCCTGGCGCTAAATCTATTCATGCACTTACTGGAAACATAATGGTGCAATATGATATCAGATTTGCACAACAGCTACTTTAAACCTGGTAGAAGGTATAGCTATGTTCTGAATAAAACAGTAGCTGATATATGTGCAGTGTTGTACATATCAAGAAGTGTATGGAATTCACTGTCAAATTGTTAGCATTAGCAATACCAAGTGACAATGACTGCTATTTTAAACAAGCACAAGATTTATGTCATGAATATTAGTGTGGTTTTTCAACTCCTTCATTATAAAAAAAACAGTATGGTGACATATGCTGACTTATTAAGATGCTCAACTAATCTTTGCTAAAATACTAAAATGATGTATAAATATTTTCACTACCTAAAAATGTATGAAATTGTGATCGTTAAGACCTGTGAGTGGAGCAAGTAATCACAGGGAGGTAACATCAGACTCCCAAAAGCAAATATTTTGTGTTTGTTTTGTGTAGTATTTGGTCAAGGAATCCTCATAACTGCTTGTTATGACTAAAGTGTTTTAGAAACAAATCATGTAGGCTTATCATTTATGTTTTAAGGTATATATTTTAAATATACTTATACATATATTTTTTAAATACACATATTACACTGAAACATTGCATAAACAACTACACCTCTTAACTAAACACACACACACACACAGACACACACACTATCACCATACAGCCCTGCTCACATGTTTATATTCAGCAAATGCATGGTTTGATCCAGTATAAAAACAAGAATATTTCCTTCAAAATCAGCACAAGACAGACATTAAGATAAATGAAGAGTACAAAAGGTGCTTTCATATCAAGCCCGCTGTCAGCCAACTGGGCAGGAGATCATCTGCCAGATATCAAAGTCTCTGCTGCGAGCTTTTTGTAATTTTCCTTTAATCTCCCCTCTGTCAGTAAATGTTCTTCAGTTTCCCCACTCTTTTCATTTTCATTTTCTTTCTCCTTTATTCACTGACATCCCCATCCCCATCCATATATCTCTGACCCTTTCGTTTCTCTTAATCTTTGTCCACCTCACTCCTCCTACCCCATCTTATTTCTGAAGTGCTGTATGTTCCTCCCCTTCAATTTCCCTCTTGTTTGATGTCTTCCTTCTCATACCCTGCTGCACTTCCTTTCAGAAGCACTGAGAAAATGCTTTATTGGCTTGAATGGTAAAGGAATAAGTGCCTGTGGCATTGAGAATGAAACTTGTCCTTTATCTCCTCTCCATCCACCCCTTCCAAAACCTTCTCCCTGCCTGCTTTCTAACATCTACAAATTCACTCTACCCCCAAATTGCATGCCTTCAATTTCTTTTCTTTCCCTCTGTATTTCTGTCTCTCTCCTCATCCTTATTTCAACTCCTCATTCTCACCACTTCTTGTAGTCTAAAACCCCCGCTTTATATTGCTCCATTACTTTTTCCCTCTCTTTCTTCCTTTCCTATAATTTTATCTTGAATTCTTTACTTCTTTGTCATCTTTTCTGTTTTTTTTATTTAATTTGTCAGTGGCCAAAAACCACACCAGAAAAGATCCAATAGTAAAACACTTCATGCCCAAATTCTTACAATTGGTTCTGGTAGCGTTCACACTGAGCCAGCCCAAACACAGCAGAGCAGCTTTTTTGTAAAGCCTAAAGGGTCCTCAGTGTCCTATGGCACTGTTCACAGAATGTTGGAGTGGTAACCCTGGTGTCCCTCTTAAATTCCATATCTGTTTCTCACAATCTGGCCAACTAATCACCCCCTGCTCCACTTAGTTACATAAGTCCTGGCCTCCACAGCACAAGATGAGAACAGAGCATTCTGGTCTTAAATGGATGCTCTGCGTCACCCAGGTCAATGTTTTTTGCATTGACAGATGCTGAGAAACCCCAGTCACCCCTTCACTATAAAGTGCTTTCAGAGCTGAGGATGAAAGGCGGTACATAACACAAATCTTCACTGGTGCAGGGTCTCTGTCCCCTTGTTTGCATTATTTCCTCTCTCTCTCTGTCTGACTCCTCATCCGGCTCTCCCTTTATCTTCTCCATCTTCATCCCCATAATGCCACCAGCAGGCTGACTTTCCAAATTCAATCTGTCCGAGTCCGGCCTGCTGGAGCACAGGACATTAGGACCCCCCCTCCCCCCTCTGCCAATCCCATTGCCCTGGAAACTACAACGAACCCACCTTTCATGGAAATGAAATTCCCAACAGCCAAAGACATCACCATAATCATAAAAGCCCTCAATCAGGGAGAAAAACATGCATGCAAGGGACAGATATATACGTTTACAGAGGCCTCCCTATCAGCTGACGTCTTCGGCACTGTGTCCTATACATCAAAGGGCTTGTATTTGTGTATGCACATGTTCGCGTGTCCCTGTATGAAGGGGGGATGATCTATGTGCCAACCCAACCCTCCCCCTACCCCACCACCCTTATTTTTATGAAGACCTGATGGCGTCAAACAGAGATAAAGAACAGGATATGCTGTTGTGAACTGTGGGGTAATGTGGTTAAGGGCCAGAAATAGCAGGTCAGCTGCACAGAGAGACAGGTCCTTCTTACGCCGCTGAGGGTCTGCCTGCCCCCAGGGCCTCCCACTTAACTCACTTTGGAGGATTTCATGACTGTGAGAGCATAAATCCAGCCAGTCTGGTTTTTGGATTTGCTCCCTTCGATACTCCTCTGTGTACTTGCAGAGGGACATGGGCAGGAGGTGCTATTTGTTGTTGTGTGATTACAGTGTGATGATAGATAATACTGAATGTGAGTTCTCCTGACAGATGACTGCGACAGTGCTGTGGTACTCCTTTTACAAGCTGTTTTGCAATTCATCTTGAAGTTGAAGCATATGCTCTTTACTTCCAATGAAAAATGCAGAAAGTTTACTCATAGCTGTTGTGACATTGAATTTCATGAACCTCATCACATGAAGGCATCTTTAATGCTTTATGTTTACTGCCAAAATTACCCTTAACTGTTGATTCAACATGCTAAGTCCCCAGCTTGACTGTCAACAGTATGTAGCGAACGGCCTTTAGTAACACTTCAACTGATGCACTTGATTATGATATCAGCTTTTCTGTGTATTTCTTGTTTTTCTTTGTGTGCCGTGGAAAGAATTTCCTCATTGAGGACAGTAAAATGATCTAATGTAATCTAATTACTCCAGTGCTTTCACCACCAAGTAAATGACAAAGCCTTCGATTTCACAACCCATAATATTTGCCTTGTGACAATTGTTAAACCTTGTAGCTTTTGCTTAGTTGCTCTGGGGTGAACATCTTGCAGCTTTAGTTTGATACATTTCCAGAGTGTGTTTCAATCCATGACAGATGGATATGATTTCAGATTGATCTGCTGATAATATGAGCTGAATTAAAACATCTTATCAGGCCCTCCCTCCAAATCATCAACCTAAATGGAAACAGATTTTTTTAATTTAAAAAAGGGAAGACAGGAGAATATAGTTCAGATGAAATATTTGATCTGTGGCTAAATGGAAGACCTTTTAAATTATTAGTTTTTTAACTTTCGGGAATACTGAATTTTTACTGAATGTCTTCCAACTGCATAGCTGAATCAAAGCTTTGCCTGGCTGAGTGATCACCACAAATCTGCTGCCACGGTCACACCACAATACTACTGCCCTGCCACTGAAGATCATAAAAATCTAGACTACAGCCAAAGCCAAATAAACAGCACTTTACACACAACACAGCTGTGAGTCTCAGAGTGTCCTGAGCTAATGACACAGCCCACAGTGCATGGTTACCCATAGGGTCTTGAGGAAGATAATTGTTTGCTGAGTGGACACTTGACATTATGGACACTCTTTAACTAGCACACAGCCCATGGCAAACAAACAGAGGAAAGCATACTCTTGAGCCGTTAGAAAGTTAAACAGGGAAGTTTGATGGTGGGGTGTTGCAGGAGATAGATGGATGGTTAATTAATGAATACTTTCAAAACATAACAGGAGAAATAATGCATTAGCACTGGCTATGTGTACCCCAGGTATACATATGCATGAACAGATTTTACTATGTAGCCTATCAAGAGGAAAGTCGTGAAGTGACGTATTTACCACAAATTACATTTTAAAATTGATTTTCACCCATTGCGACTGTTTAGTAATTTGCACATAAATACCAAGACATTTTAGCAGCTGCATTTATGCCTGAAAAGCAGTCACAATCCTTTAGTAAATCTGGCCCTCAGTATTTAACAGTGACTTAGTGTCAGTATTTTTGGATCTAGTACAGTGCAGCAGCTGACAGGCCTGGAATGCAAATAAGGGCTGTGAGACGGAGAGCCTATTATAACTGCTGCTGCGAGTGCACCCTGATGGGCTGGGAGGTTTACAGCCTTTCTGCTCATCTGAGCAGGTAAATGAGGCATAGTGGTCTGAGGACGAGGGCAACACAAAGACAAAGGGAAAGATAGACGGAGGTAACAGCACTACTATCACCCCTGATACACACTCTCTCTGTGTAATTATCTGAACAGCTCAGCCATCATGATGATTTCAGAATGCGAATAGTGGAACTGCAAATTCCCACTTGCCACACATACTTTGGCTCAGCACAGACAGACATACTCACCCTCACAGGGCGTACAATATTCATAGAACAGTTAAATTGAGTGCAACAGCCAAATTATCTCTCCTAGTCTGCACATTTTTAGCCTATGTGCTGAAACCTCTTCCTCCACCCCAGATTTGTCAGGTTAGTAACTATGAAACCTCAAAAGTACTGTGCCAACTTCAGGGATGCTTTCTGCTTCAAAAACAATGGTCATTTACTACTTCTGACTAATCGTGACCTCATGTGTGTGGCACTCCAATGTGGCTGTTGCAGATGCTGTGTCAAAGATTGAGCACCTGGAGACTACCTTTCCCTTTACCCTCCTTCTCTCTGTATTTCTGACCTTTAGGGCTCAGTGGCTCCCCCTCCAGGTAGAAGGAACCCTTGCGTAGGGCTACTTCCTGTAGGATGATACCAAAGCTGTAGATGTCACCCTTCTGTGAACCGGCAGGAGGGGGGTTCTCCATCCTCAGCAGCTCGGGGGCTGTCCATAGCCTCCCTGAATGTCCAAAGACAAAGAGAGAGATTAAACGCCGGGGGAGGGTGTGGGGGTGAGTCTAGAAATAGGGAAGGGAGGGATTCTGGGTGTGCAACAGAAATATGGTTACGGAGAGAACGAGGGAAACAGGGGAACAAGAAAGACAGAATAATCATATGTTTTGTATCATTTGTGCGTATAATCTGGAATGTTTATCCTGTCATTGTATACTTTTTTATCGTTTATGAAGGACCCATTCCAAAATGAGATATTGCATGTCAAAAGGTTTGCTCATGTTCTAGGGACCCACGGGTGTAGAAGGCGTGAGCGTCCTCTGTGTTGGCCTCAGTGCGGAAGCTGGCGAGCCCATAGTCAGTGATCTTCAGCACAAAGCGGCTGTCCACCACACAATTAGAGGACTTGAGGTTTCCATGTGAAACAATCACACTGTTATGGAGGAAGGCCATGCCCTATGTCACAAACAAGGGAAGAAGATAGAGGGAGTTAATTACTGAAATTACTGAGAAATAAAATGTTTCAGACTTGTAAAGATTACATACAGGTTGTATCTAATGTAGAGGTTTAGCAGTTCGCCATGCTATTTTTCTCATTTTGCTTCCACAAGTAGTCAGCAGACTGGCCAGAGGGTTTTGGTTAGTCCAATCTAAGGAGTTATGAATCATGCATACTTCAGAATTCAGTACAGCTGATTAAAATACTGATTTAAATGCCGTTGTTAACATGACTGAACAGTTATTTGAACACTAATAAATGTTAGTAAATGTGTTATTAAGGGCTTCCAGAATGAAACATCACACAGGAATATAACATGCTCTGACCCCAAGGGGAATGTCTTGATGTTAGCCGACCTCTTTTAACGGATTTGCTTCATTTCTTCTTGTTATACCTAAGTAACCTAACATTAATTAAATACTTTGATGAAGTATAATGTAGTTATTAGGGGTTATTAAAATGTAGGAGTGTATCATATAATAAAGTATTACAGAGTAAGCTACAGCAGTTAATAGCAACAACTGCTGACTAGCCCATGAGTGCCTATTGATAGCTGGATATGGGAGGTTAGCCTCATGCAGAAGCCTTCATCAGAAGCTAACCTCATGTCATAATGAACATCTGATTCATCTGATTTTCTGCTATAGTACAGCAGCAAACAAGTGACACATATTGAAGATTTACCAATTGTTAGTTAGGTTACGAGGTGCTGTGATGCAATTTTGGGGTAAGACGCTACAGTTCTGTGAGTGTGGTTTCAGCTATCAAATAAAGAGTCTTGAAATAATACATGTATACCTCCGTCAAACAACCTGTTGTCACCTACAATTCATGCACAGTATATCGGTCACTTTTAAGTGCCTTATATCGTTCCAAAGGCTATTGCCAGAACAGCTTCATTTCAAAGACAGAATGTGAGATACCCTGCCCCACCCATAGAGAGTGGGAGGAAATGAGAGGAGACAGAGAGGGAAACCTGAATAATGGCGGGACACACCTTCACGAGATCATTGATGAGCGAATATCTGAACATCCAGTCCAAAGTGATGCTCTCATTCTCCATTATATCCTGTATAAAACACAAGCACACAAATGTGCACATGAATGCATGCATACATACTCGCGTACACATGCACACACAAACAAACATTAATTTTAAGTCACAGTGCATCAAATATCGGGTCATTTTATATTTTACATGCATCATAATCCTGTTCTATACCACAGATGTACATAATAATGCATTAACCATGCCATGATTTATTTAATAACCATTGGTCATGTTATATTCAGCACAGATATTAAATTACATTATATAATATGCAGATTTATAGTCATAGGGGATTTCTCCATATATTTGACCTAAGGCAAAATTCTTGAATTACGTACAGTCCCTGGTGTCTCCTAGTCTGCAAACGACCACAGCTTTGGCCTGCACTCTTCACACTCTGACAGCTTTGTGTGTAAATCTGTCTGCTCCAGTTTGGGAGCAGGCTATCCCATGGCCTCCTGCTGTGTCTTGTGGTCCTCACAACTGCGAGAGTTTCTCTAATGAAATTCCCCCATGCCTCTAAACCCCAGTGTCATTCAGCTCATATATCATCTCCGGTGGCCCTTGTCAGAGGCCCCGGCTTGCTCTCACAGCTCCTCTGACTCCTCCATCTTTGAATGTGGTCACCTCTCTGGGTGTGAACCCGAGCTTCATTTTATGTCTTTCTCAGTATCGCTCTGTGATGCAAGAACTAATACATTTACATTACTCAAAAGAACACACCCTTTGTACTTTGTCTATGTACAATAACATTTCTGTCTCAGTTATATTCCTCAATAAATATTAAGGCTGAAGACATTTTACTCTACAGAAATATTGCAGGAAATTACACTTCAAATATATAATGCATTATCAAGTTTAAGTGTAATCTTGCAGTTTAAGACACAGAGTATGTGAAATGTAAACAGAGAAACAGGTCCTAATGGAGGCCATGCATTTTATCTGTCACATACAGTATAACAGCATTAGGAGGAGAGTACAAAATTCTAGGTAATGTAGTGGTGTTTGCTGTGGATATGGCGTACCTGCAAACTGCCACGGGGACAGTATTCGGTGATGATGCAGATATTTGGTGGGTCAACACAGGCACCAATGAAGCGAGTCAGATGCTCATTCTGGACGTCCAGCATCTGGATTTTAGGGAAAAGAGTATGTGCACGTGGGGGTGGGGGGTTGGTTGCAAGAGTTAGAGAGGAGCACTTAGAAAAACCGCTCACTTGCACATCATGTGCTCTTTTATTTTCAGCTATAATGAAGGAATGAGGTTTTCTGATTTTGTGAACCCCATAATGGGTGTAGCTACAATAGCTCAATTGTCATTATCATTATCTTCCTTGAGCCATTCAAAAAGTTACACTTCTCTGAGAAAAAAAATGTACCTCACAGTCTCACCACTGTAATTTGTGAACCAGCTGCAGTGGAGGGTGGAATAGCTTTAAGGAGACACTGACTCACATGCTTTAACTCAAAGAGCACCCGCCTGGTCAACTCAATCCTCTTCCTGTTGATGTACTTAATGGCTACTATGTTCCCCTGAAACAAAAAAAAAAAAAAAACAGTTTGGCCATGTGTCACTTTCTCATGTTTGACCTGAGTATGCTGCTTGCTCACTTTGTTCAAATGACATACTCTCCATACAATCACTCTTTACTTCAAACTTTCAACCATGAATCCATCAGACAGCTGTGCATGTGATCATCGTTATGATGTCACTTAACTAGTACATGGAGTGGAGTACCTTGAAGTAGCCTGTCTTTGTGAATATTTGGAAGTTTCCTTCAGTTGTCAGGAGTGAACCATAATTGGAGCCTCTCTGTGGAGACAGACATATGGACGGACAGATAAACAGATATGAAAGGTTTTCAGCAGCCTGCAGTTTGATTTTTGATGAAGGAGTTCATGTCTTGCATGCATATAACACAATAAAGTAAAATGCTGAAGTTACAGAATAGCATTGAGAGTGTATGGTATAGTTTTCTGATGAGGTTTTGTTGTTGGTATTTTGTCATTACAATGAGGACTACGGTTTCCCCCTGTGGTTTCCATTGTGGTGCTGGAGCTGGAGGTGCGCTGGCTGTTGGAGGCTTACCAATGAGAGCGTCAGTTTGCTGCCGACACTGCGCAGCACCTTCTCCAGGTTACTCATCTGAATGTCCTCCCATGAGATCCTCCAAAGCTGCGCAGTCAACTCATTCTCCAGCTTCACCTTCCTGGAAAAAAGAGGCACAGCGAGAGAGAGAGGAAGAGAGGGGAGAGAAAAAAACAATTGCAGGAGGACAGTGAGTGACATGAATAAGCAAAAATGAACTTTACTTTGGAGTTTTATTTATTTAATTATTGAAACAGCTATATTAATTTTACAATTTATTATCCTTTCAATGTCAACTAAAGAAATAAGCAATGCATCCACTTTTCAGGCACAACATTTCATTTCTCTTGCCAGCACATACATGAGAATTTCATTTCATTTAAATGGGAGAGCAGGTTGTAGGTAGGGGCAGTAGGTGTATGAGACCCTAAATGACACAGGGACTTTTGGATGCTGAACCGCTAGGGCTGGGGCACACTGACCTGTATACGAATACAGTGATGGTCATAATAATGACGAGAACAAAGAACACAACGATGGCGACCATCTGGTGCATTGGAATGGTTTCTGGTAAACAATGGAAAAAAACACTGTTTTAGTCTTTTTGCTGCTCCTTGGAATGTGTTGTACCTTTGAATGGATGAGTACTTCTGCAGGCCTACATTGAACCTTGCTCAAAAATCAGTAAAGAGGCAAGAAGCAGTAACTATTAGAACACAGTAGGACGCAGGGTTAACAGATGCAATACACAGAGTGAAACCAGAGATGGCAAGAGGGAGATGGTGGGGGTACAGACTTGCTAGGCAGACGGGCTCGTCGTTCTTGAATCCGCAGAAAGGCACATCAGGGGGTGGGGCTCCCCCTGGCCACTGAATTTTCTTCTCTGGCAGTAATACCATCTGCTTCTGTGTGCCATTGTAGACGGACACTATCTGGCAAACAAAGACAGGGTGGGGGGACAGGGAGGAGGCATTAGGACCAATACAATCATGCAGAGTACTGGGCTGACAAGTACTGAGTATTATCATAAAAATTAAGGAGTTCAAAGATGACAGAACACTGGATAAAAATGTTTGATAAAAAAGGACAATTATGTTGAATCAAGCAGAGGGAACAAGAAGCTGCTACAATGTGATCTGAACACAAAAGTGAAATTAAACAACAAAATCATGCATGTGTGGCATAATATAATAAAAGGAGCGTAGATAGATGAGGAGACAGTTACAGTGATTAAAATAATTATGGTGAATGAACTCCATTAAGCTACATACTGTCAAGAGGAGAATGAGTATGGGGGGGGTGTGTAGACAATGTCATACAATACTATGTCAACAGGACAGCAAGAGATTAAATAAATAAAAATAAATGTCTTTTCCCAAACTTTCACAGGGTTCTGCCTGTTCAGGTAGGTCAAACCTCTTTCATCCACTCCAACAGGATGAGCCACTTAGAATTCACTCAATAAAGAACCTTTGAGCAGACCGAATTCTGCTGCAGTGGAACACACATCTCACACTCATTATAACACGTCCCTAAGTGATGAGACCAATCACAAGGCTTTAGAATGGTGAGGCAGTGACAATGCCCAGCTAAGCATGAATGTGATATGGGATATGGGGAGAGCTAAGAACATTCCCATCAGCCTTCTCTGCAAAAAAACAACCTGAGCACCCTGTAGAAAAATAAATCACTTCACAAGTGTGAGTATTGAGTATTGATGTTTCAGTACAGTGCGAGGTATGGCTCAGTTAGTTTCCCCATTTTGACGTGTTTTGAGGCAGCGCAGACTCTCTCATGGTGACGTCTGTAATTTATCACACATGGATAGGGCTGAGATCTGATGGCACTACACACACACACACACACACACACATGCAGCTGTGGAGAATGATGTATGTGTATGTCTGTGTGTGCTAAGATTGCATGCATGGTGTTTATGTTTCCAGACAAAAAAAAAATGTGTAAAATACCGCTCAATTTCAGATATTATTGCAAGCTGCCATAAATGGTAAAAGCTCTGTGTTTTATATTTTTTGTACTAAAATAAAAATTCAACTAATATATATTTATTTTTTGCTTTGTATGTGCAAATATCATTTACAGCTCTTATTGTTATACTGACACGTATGTTATGTGCAAGTTCTAACATTTCAGCATAATCATATAATTAGTATATGCCCTTCTGTGCTTCTGTGCTTTTTGTGTTGTATAAAATGTGGACATAAAGAATTCAAAAAAGAATGTGTGCGTATGTGTGTGCATGTGCACGCATGTGTGTGTGTGAGTGTGTGTGTGTGTGTGTGTGTGTGTGTGTGAGAGAGAGAGAGACAGAGAGAGAGAGAGAGAGAGAAAGACAGAGAGAGAGACAGAATGATTGTCTCAATGCCATATTGCTGTGTGTCAGTTAGTGTTTGTGGCATAGTGTCAGGGGGACTGACAGGTACCTGGAAGATGCCAGTCTCATTGTTAGTCATGTCCCACAGGGCAAAATCAATCTCTCGATCACCATTTTCATCTATCTGAACCAATCCTGTCACTCCTGGAGAAAGAAGGGAGAGAACAACATTGAACTGAGTGGAAATGAGTGATACTGTGTACAAATAGGACTTTGCAAGCACAACATGAAAAATATATGTAAAAAAGACTACTATGATAAATATATTCATACAGGGAAATAACAGGATATATTAACATAATAACATATTATTCTGTCAGATGTTAAAAACAATCAATAACCTGGCAATTAATTTCTGGCACAAGATTACAAGGAAACTGAAAACATACCCTTGCAAAAGAATATCTCCCTTTCACACACTCTGTGTTATAAAATGTTAGTGAAACATTAATTCTAGTAGCCTTAATTGCAGATTCTAAAAAGATGGTTTCCATGGCACTCCCTTCACCACTCAATGCAATGTCACAAAAATTATGATCTTTGTCATCCCATAAAACACTCAAATAAAATGTAACTCGAACAATATAACCTGTAATTGGTAGTGGGTGGACTATCCTCTGCAGCTGTGAGGATGGCCTGTATTTTTATGTTAGCTGAAATACACCACAGCACATTAGAGTCTTATCTGACATGAAACTTCATGGCCATGAAAGGATAAGGTGGGAGGCTGGATAAAATAAAACATATCAGATATAAAAGGTAAGAAGACTAAAAACCTCATAGTCAGCCAGATTGATCAAGGTGGTTTTGACCATTGGCTGGACTCATTTTATCAGCTGAATGAAAGATAACCACTTATCAGTGTTCTGACGCACAGGCAGTGTATGGAGAATCATTACCCTCCTGAATTATGGGAAGATTGCATTTGGTCTGCGATGGGTTGGCATTGGGTTGTGGGAGTGGGAAGTGGCATAGTTATGATTTAATACCCACAATAGAGGATTACATACTTAACATCCAGGCACATAAACCTAGCACAGATGAGCTATGAGCCCTGGCAGACTCTGCCCTGCTTTCCAGGAATATGACAGTTAATTTCCAACTATTGCCAAGTGTTAATTACCAACAAAGGGGGAAGGAGGGGGAGATGTCACTGTAGTGTGAGAGGGGTGTGTCAAAGCAAACATAACCTCATCAGCCTTGTGAGTTCAATACTCACTCACTAGAAAAATCCTTATGAATTAAATTAAACTCTCCACCTTACCTGGGCATAACGAGCGTGCGTACAAATGACTCTTACCGAAATACTGCTATCTGTCTGCTCTCAATTTGACTTATTTATTCTATCTGCATGTGATCAGGCTCCAATAGGAGCGCCCAGGTTTGCATCCTATCAAAGACATCTTGCTTCAGAATGGGTTTCCTACCTTGATGACTGTAAAATAAAAGCATATATTTAAACAGCATATATTCAAGCCTTTTATTAGCTAACTACCCATATATTTTCTGCCTGTTAGATGTTAAACATGACTTTTTAGTTCTACAATAAATGCTGCATAGAATAGTCATTGAATTGTGTTATAGTAATTCAGTGACTATTGACTATAAAGCAGTGAATAGTACAGTATATAAAGCACTGTACACTTTTCATAACTGCCTCCCTCATGAAGGAAATAACTGATTATTTGAAGCCTTCATTCAATGGAAATTTCATAATCTAAATTATTTAATAAGATTGATATCCTGATGAATTGCTAACTTTGACATTTGTGAAACACATTAATGGTGGGTCCATGCACATAGGTTCATTTCAGTTGTTCAGAAACAACTCTGTTGGTGAGTCAAAAGAGCTTCTTTTTTTTCTATTATCAGATTAATTTTTTTCCCCAATGTTCATGTTATAGCAATTTCAAAATAATTTGCTAAGTTAGTTAATTTCAGAGTATTCACACATTTTGAAATTGACTCAGGTGCCATATTTTTTTCTAAGTAGTAGCATAATGATGTATGCTGTCTAATTGAAAGTTAGTGGAAAAGCAGAAACTACCGTGCAATGAAAACTTTGCACACTGTGGTTAAAAAAGTGAAACCTGAATTAAGGACTGGTGGAGAAAGATGCTGGATTGGCAAAAAGGTGCAAGTTCTGTAGGGTTAATAAATTAGACAGTAAAAACTTTATACACTCTCTTTCAGTAGCTCTGGAGGCCGAAGGCCTTAGATAGCCTGTCCCCAAACAGGGCCTTTTGATTGTTTCAAGCAAAGTTTCAAGCCAAATATAGCTTACCGCCAAATTCTTAGACATAGTACCAATAATCTACTTCCCTTACTCACAGAGTGTTCCCGTCTGCAGCACATCCACTGGGAAGGTGCTTTGACTGGTTACTCCATACTTAGATACATAAACCAGCAAGCAAAGATATTGCCATTCTGAGTGTCTGATATTCGCTGAAATTGTTGTTTATTAAATGTTTATTTAGTATATAATTACTTTACCGTTATTCATGCTGGCATAAATCACCATCTAACTGATGTAATTTTAAGCCTTTAAAGTGTACCGAAGTTGAGTCAGACCATAATTTTCTCTCCTCTGACTCCAGGATATAGAAGTGGTGTGAACAGCTACAAGCCCTTACCATTAAATTGTTGGCTGACAGGTTGGTGTGCTTAAAAAATATGTAACAGGGTGTTGAGGAAGCTTGACCTAGTGTGAAGATGATGATTGCAGTGTATGTACCGTTAATTGACATGACAAACAAGAATGCCTCATGAGCAGGTAACAATTACAATCCTGTACTCAGAACTCATTACTATGTACAAAATGACTGTGTCAGTTCCCTGTAAATGTTAATAGAAGCTTAAACTGTGCATAACTGTCATTAATGAAATCTTAAATCACAAAATGAAATGTCCTATGTATATTACTGTAAAAATCTATCGGTTAGGGATTTGAGTGTTCTGATATTTCTTATTCTGGCATCTGTCCACAAAGTTTTGTAAATGAAGTAGTCAGGCAAGAAGAAGATTTAACAAGGCCCTTCCCTAAAGCTTATCTAGCAGGCAACACCCTTCAGATCGTCTATCAGATCGTGGTGGTTACTGTAGTTTTTTTTTCTTCACTTTTTAAAAAGGATTTAATGCATATCTAAAATTCACACATAAGTGCTGTGACCCATTAAAAGGATGGGAGTTTAAGAACCACAATAAACATCATCTCAGCAACAGTTATTACAACATTATAACACTTTCAGTGAAACCAGGTGATGAGTTATAGATCTACAGGCAGGTGTACATTAAAGAAAAAATGCTGGATGAAATCCGATATCCTACTACTGTTTAACAACAAACTTTACAACCCCAAAGCTGCATATATAAATACAAGAGGCTGCTGAAATAGCTTGATAGAGTATCTGATTAACATGTACCCTGTGTGTCATGGTCTTGATGAGTCATGCTTGAAGCAGATATCTTAAATCTAATTAGTATTTTAACAAACTAAGGAAGACTTCATAAGTGCTGCCAATAATTTGGCAGCTATCCTGTGTAGATAAACAGTTATAACTAACTTGAAAAAAAAAAAAGTATAGAGAGAGTAAACACAAACCTCAGAGAGAGGCAACATTACTAAACTACAAATCAATATTATTGTCCCATTGTCGTCTACTTTCCTGACTGGGTTTAGCACTGACTTTAGTGAAACATGATTTGCAAGTATATTTTCTCTGACAAACAGCTATAAATCAGCTGGGTGCAAATTAATCTTTCAAAGGTGGTGCATAGTATCATTTTAGCTGTCATTTCTTGTCAATAATAATTATGAGCAACTGCTCTTGTGAGACCCATGATTAAATTTCTGTCAAAGTAAGAGGTTTTGTAACACCAATTACCTTCAAGTTACACAAATAGAACTGACAAGACGGAGAGTTCATGAAGGCTGACCATTAAAAGCACAAGGCCTCATTATTCTTCTTCAGCCAAGAAAACGACTCTTATAATTATGCTTAAGTTACACATGCAGCAGGTGGAAGAGGTGATTAGAGCAACCATCTTCAGCAAGTGCTACTCCTGCACCCTGTGGTTCATTTTCAAAAAAAAAAAAACAAAAACAAAACAAAGCGTCAGTAATGTTTGCAGTGACAAATAATCATGTCAAAAATCCAAACAACGTCTCAGTTCTCACCCCAAGAAAGACACATATTGTGTGGCTGTAAGCTGCCCAATACTCACTACACCAATTAGCATGGATCAGGGTATGAGGTTTGAAAGTGCAATCAGATGTTCTTACATCACATACTGCTATGGGAAGCAGATGCTTACTACTCATAAATGTTTGCTTTTGAATGGATGTACGGAGATCGAAAGAGGCATGCATAATCAATTTTGCTATTTTAACAGTGCTGGCACATACAGTGTAAGTTGAAAGTGGAATGGTAAGAGCTGTAATGAAATGCAGCCGTGACTGTACTCAAGCCAATCGGGATGCCTGCCAAAGTGATTAAATGAAGTTTTGTGCCAATGGCAGGGTGCATAAATATTTCCCCATGTTGCCAATGTAGCAGCTGTACTTGGTGAAGAGTATATGCATTTTTGCATGTCATAAGGGCTGTGTTCAGGATACCCGGGCAGCCTGTAGTCTAGTGTGCAAAAGTACATGATTGGTACCACTGAGGATGGTGGTTCAAGCCCCAGTTCAGCCACAGAACAGCATTGCTGCTGGGCCCTTAAGCAAGGCCCTTAACCCCATGCTGCTCCCAGGGGGGACTGGCCCTTGGTTAGCCTAATCAACTGTAATACCTCCTGAAATGTGTGAACATCTGAAACACATTTTGATTATTTGCTGATATTCATGCAAATTCACACTACGAACCTCTGACAGCCAGCAGTTGAAGGCTTAGGGTCATCCATCATTCACAATCTTAAACTGCCACCTGTCAGCCCTCAAGCAACCCCCCCCTCCAATGGCTGCCACCCACAAAGGCTGAGGAGAGGTTAGAGCTGGACAGGATGGAGGAGCTACAGGATACACACAGAGTTACAGAATGCCTTACAGTTCACATAAACCCTACCCTGGGGCATTTGAGTACAGTTACTGACACACAGGCCATTTGGGTGCTCCTGCTTGAAATTTCTCTTTAGTTTCATCTTGTCTGTTAGGTCTCAAGGGAAACTGAACACACATCGTAGGTTTTCTGATCAACCCTAAATCGGCATGAAGCATGACAGAAGGCTGCTTGATCACAGCATGCCTATAAGTGAGCTCAAAGGACACAGGACTGAGCTCACAGAGAGGAGCAAAAGGGCACCTATCACCATTACGGTAACAAGAAATGAAAACAGAAAACTAATCTGAATTTGCATAGAATTAGAACCCTGAATAACTATTACATGACCTAACAATAGGAGCAGGTACTGTACCTTGTTGCAATGACATCATTTGACCAATATTTCCCCCTCATAGAGAGCCTGTTTGGTTATGCTCCCAGTCCCTAACATACTGTTGAATATATAAACTGCATCTACACTGACCTGCCTTCCTGCAAAATGGCAGCATTTCCCATTGAATTTCCTGGGATTACTTTGATGTGAATGATTGCCAGAACCTATGCCAGCTCTTTGTTTCCAGCATTACATCATAAATTTCCCAGCAATTGCTGGAGGAAAAGCAGTAAAATTCTTGTATTTTTGTGATGCGCAAGGAGTAGTTAAATAATGGGCATATGTAATATATAATAACCATCACCCACATGCAGTACACACATGAGAGTAACCAACTGCAGAGCCATGAGAAGAGTGTGGGTGGACCTTTTTGTTTCTGTATATTTTGTTCATGATTTTACACTACAGGGTAAATTATGATTTGCAGTTAAATGAAAGCTATTTTGCTGGTAATTTCCAGTAACTGTTAAGCATCTTGATCAGGGCAGTTTAGTGGGTTTTCACATGAAAATGAACCCCCTCTCTCTCTCTCTCTCTCTCTCTCTCTCTCTCTCTCTCTCTCTCTCTCTCTCGCTCCCTCCCTCCCTCCCTCCCTCCCTCCTGAGTTGTATTATTCAATGCTTACAGAGCCTGTGGTAGCCCTGAACACTGCCTGCCTGATTTATCAGCCACCACAGTGTTTCTCTATGCTATCGATCTTCACTCAAAATGTGCATTCTGTCCAAGGATGGTTTTGAGATAAAAATCCAGTCAGACACAGAAACCTGAAAGATACGTCAGAAAGGCTAGAAAAAGAGCTCATTATACAATAGGAGCCAAAGAGAGGTGCAGCATGAGTCAAACACTCTCTGCTGATGAGGGAAAATTACATGGTATTTGTGAATGCCCCACTCAGGGGCCACAGTAGGCACATCCCAGATTGACCTCAATGATCATTTATGAACGGGACTGAGAAACTACCCATCGACTCGATGAGTGATCCAAACAACGGCATTTGTATAGAGCAGCAAGGAGGATTGAAATCAGCTTTGACAGACTACATTTCACTGTGATAGAGAACATTTGATCCATCATAGACTCATACTGGGATAAAACTGGGCCAGATTTCATACCTGATCCATATTCACACAATTCATATTCAAATTTATAACAGAATCATAATTTGTTTGAAAAATTATACATTTCGGTGTCTAGGAAAAAGCCAGAGTGTGCTGTCACCAAGCCTCAAAAGTTTTCAGTTGATAGGACACTTCTGCAAAGATAATGGGTAGAGTCCAAAATGTCCAAAAACATGGCAGAGTTAAATGGGTTAAAGAAACACCAAACATGCACTAAATCCATCTGACATATCAGTCAATAACAAACACAGGCCTAATGTAACTCACAGAACAGTGAACTGATTTTGCAGTGGAGTCAGTAACACTTGTTTTTTTTTTGGTCAGGGGGGTTGGAACAGCACCCCTTACACAATGGCACCTGTGGGATAGTGTCCGATCACTGAGCCTGGGAATGCTATTCTGGGAGAGGGAGGACTACAGAGCCGGTTAACCACAAGGTTCCTTTCCCAGGGCTAACTCAGGCTTTGCTTTGAGGGAGAGGTCACAAAATGCCCTTAATTCTCATTGTTTAAGGGCCGTGTTGGCAATAATCCAGTTGTCAGAAATGGGCAAAGTCTGCTGTTGGAAAACTGTCATATTCCAGCAGGATGTCAGGTGACTTCAAATTCTAAAAAGGACAGCGAGCATAATGCCCTTTAACTTAAACTATGTCCTGCTGCAATGCATGCATTTTGGCTAGTTACACTGTCCTATCAAAGTGGATCTAGAGTAATCAACCTAAAAACAATCATGTGTGCCCCAGCATTTTGCTCATATGAAACACAATGATGCATTTTGTAAATAGCTAAATGGTTCAATTTTTTTTATTAAAGACAGAAAAGGGCATGTCATCAGTCACAAACAGCCTGTATGCCTGACTTCATCCAACATATGCCTGCTATTCCAATAAAAATATTTTATTTTTGTTACCTACAGATGTGCTGTTGGTCCCAAAAAATATTCCAGTAAAGGTATTAAACTAAATGAAGATGCTTTGTTACTATAAAAAAAAAACATTCAAGTTTTATTTTCACAGACTACAAGTTTTCTTTTAACAGGGAGAATCTGCAATTATAAGAAACAAAGAAAAATAAGTTTCTACTATTGCTATGACAAGCCAGGCTGGGTGAAAATGAACATCATTAATTGATTGCATTGGCAGTGTAGTTATTTACATGTTTTTTCCTCCAATATACATTCTTGCATCACCTGATTTATTTGTCTGATTGCTTGTATTTGTTTTCAGAGACAAATAAAATTTATCTGGTATAAAATATAAATGTTCTTCTTGGAAAAATATTTTGTTACTAACATATACTCATAAATTCTGTGTATATCTGCAAATCTGCATTGCATACCAGGGAAAAATTCTCTTTAAACCACCTCCCCCCATATTGTTCACAAATCACACACTGAGTATGATGTTCTGGCCTGCCCAACACCTGCTCTTAAGCACTTTGGCCCCAGGCTGCATGACATGGATGACCACTGCTGTATGAGCTGCTTGCCTCCATCATACATGCCCTTCACCTCCATGCCACTTTCTGATAAAGCACATACCTCTCCACTATTTTGGTTGAAACTAAATTTAAAGTTAGCAACACTGTGCTGTCAGTTAAAACCAACTGCCATGAAAATTCATCATGTGCGTTTGTCGGTTGTTGTGTGATAACATTCTGTCACTACTGGAAATGGCCGCAGGCTGCAGTTGTTGCGTAAAAACGTGACAACAACAGAGTCATCTGGTATCCATTACACCCATAATTCATTTTCATGTGCGTTTACAGTACACAAGGGCCTGGTTGTGTGTTTTGCCCACAAGATTCTCATGGACTTAATTTACCAAAACAAAGGAAAAAATAGATCATCTCCTTTTAAAAAGCATGGTCTGTGAGAGGGAGTGATTTCACAAAATCAGATTTTATTAAATGAGTTAAGCAAGTATGAAAGTAATAAAACGATAACTGAAATTTCCAATAATCGATTTTGACAGCATCCATTTAATGCCCAGCACAGCATGTCATTGGTTTGCTTACTTCATCATGAGCCATATCTCTTCCTGATACCACAGTCTTTTCCTGGGTGAAACTCCAGATGTGTCCCACATCTTTGAGGTAAAGTGATAGAGGAACATTTGCTTATGTTGAAGTGATGAGTTACAATTGTCATGCCCCTATAATCACACCTTGTAGAGCTACAACATGTGGGAAGTAAGGTACATAACATTGAAACATCCCAAATACAGCTTTTTAATGGTGGAAGATGAGCCTCTACCCATCTGCTCAAATGAGTTTTAGGTCATAGATGCACTCAAGTTAGTATGTTCTGGACAGTGTGTGTGTGTCGGTATGTGTGGATCTCCAACATCCTGTATTTCCTGGTTGTCAGTTTTTTTTAAATTATTTTGTATTTTTGTAAATGGCTTCTGTTCTGATTTTATGGATGCTGCATTAACCAGCACCATTGCAGAACTTGTATGTATAAAATTCTATCAAGCATACTACATCAAAGTGTAATTAAAAAATACAAGGCCATAATTTTGAATAACAAATTTAATATTCTCTAATGGCAATACATGTGACTAATGGTACTAATAGCAAAATAAATATAGATTTGGTATGATATTATTGATAGAGTTCAAAGCTAGTTTTCAGTGTGATACAATCTCCTGTTTGTCTTTGGCAGAATTTAATGGCTATTGCTAGCAAGAAAGCAGATTTATTTTGAGAATTATTATCAAAGACATATACTTTTTGCTTCACTGTAGGAAGCAGAATGATGTCAGCTCATCTTATCTCCTTTCTCTTTCAAAGGCAGCCACTGTAAATTAGATTACAACTTAATGTGCATATAACAGCTCTCCCTTTCATCCATTTCTAATGCATGTCAGTAATTGCTCAATTTGAACTCCATCTCCCATGTACTGTTTAAAACCACATAAAGCCTTAGAAAGACCAGACCTGTTGATGGACATGCATTCATCAAAGTCATTAGCTCTACCTTCAGCAGGTTACCTGTGCCATTAATTACTAACTTTTTGATGCTAATGGCTGTTCCATTATGAAAAAACACTAATATTTTCATGTCTTTTGAATCTAGTTACATGCATCAAACTTTAAAAAGTTTTCAGGCCACATTTGCATGTCAAGCAGTGCAAGCAGTAGTTGTACTATTTTCTGCAAATATTCCATATTATTTGAAACATTAATCTCTGCCATTTGAAATACAACATCCACATAACCATATAATACATTACACAGTCATGTGACTTTTTTATTGCCATGAATCTGGCAACATTAAGCAATGTCCTAAATCCATGCAACATAAATTTTTAAATTCAAAAGAGGCATTTTGAATGGTAAGGTGGAAATACTTGAGAAGTAGTTACAGTGCCTGTGCCGTCAGAAATGTATTTGCCGAATGGCACTCCCAGAGGAAATTTAAAATCTGACACACAAAATAGGTTTTATTATCACTGATCCCTATTTGCATTTTCACTTTACAGTTCATTAATTCTTTTTAAGACCAAAGACGTTAATTGCTGACACATTTCAGCTCGGTTGCCTTAGAGAGCTTAATGCACACTGACCCATGTTGAGCTTCAACACCCATAAACATTCACTCATACCAAACAAATATCACAGACAGCAGAGTGAGAACCGGCAAGTGTCTGCTTGTCTTCCAGAGAACATCAGTGCTGTAGCATGCCTTGATGGGAGATGATATTACAGTGAATAAAAAAATGAATGGATGTGTCATACATGTTATGTCAGTGCAGAGCAGCAAACCCAGTCATGAATAGCAATCACAAATGACAAACAATTATGACTTTAAAGGTTCTGCAAGTTCAATGCCTTGCACTTTTTTTGTCTTTCAGGTCACCACTAATGTAATACATCCAAGATCCAAGTACATCAACGTCTACATTTCAGCTGATTTAAAATGTTTAAAATAGAATACAAGCAGTGTTTAGAATGACAAAACCAGGCGAGGTGCAAAATCTGCATCCCAGTGACAAACTGCAGTCACCCCTGCCTGAGGCTACCCTGTCCTCCCTCATAAGCAAATGGACAGATGAGTTATGTCCACTGCAGACACAAGTGGCTAAAATCTAATATGGGAAAGCAGATTCTCTGAGTGATTGAGGTCTTCCTTGGGAAGGGACATCAGTATGGTAGAGGGCACAGGCAGGGGGCCTTAGTCTGAATCACCCTGAGAATCAAAATGGAGGAATTTTGAACCCTGAAACTATAGTTAAGGCAAGTTTGAGAGTTTCACTGATCTCCTATACACCACTGGCCCATGTGGCATGTTAACCTCTCATTGAATGAAAATTTGACAACAGATGTTTCTTATTATAGATGTTGCTATACATTTTGTTTTCTCATTTTTCCTGCTTGATGCAAGGGACTTCCTATGAAAAGAAATGTTTTTGTGGTCCAAACACCTCTATATGTAGTGTACAAAGTATCTGTGTAGAACACCCCCCTCTGAACACAGTATTATAAATGCAATCTCTTGCCAAACCCTGTTCTCTATGTTATAGTTTATTGGTCACGTGTGTCCGCATATCCCCTAAAACTGGCCCCTCCTCAAGCACCTGGTGAAACATCTCCACAATACAATAAATATTACATGTAATGAAAATGGGTAATGTCAATCTCATGAAAGCCCCATGGCGAATAGCCAATTTTCTGTAATGTAAATTAATCCTTAGTGTTATTTTGAATACTAGCATCAGTCCGAGGTAATAATCATTTCCAGGACTTTGTGTAAGACTGAGGTTTTTCCAAAATGCAATACTAACTTGTAATTATTGTAGATCACCCACAGATCCCTTATAAGTAGGGCACCACAAGGGCTGAGGTGACATGGGTCATTACAGCATAAAATAGGACAGCAATAGAAAGCCATGTAGCCCATAAACCAAGCAAGCCAGTCTAATGCCAGCATTACATCAGAAAAAGAGTACATTCAATATATGTGCAAGAGCCTGTGTGTGCATTAGTGAAGAATATATGGTCTAAGAAGGCAGCACAGCCAATAACGGTTATTCATGAAGGACTCTGATACATGTCACTGTGGGTCTACAGCATGAGAAATGAAGCTGAGGCATGTGTCAATATCTCTAAAATCAGATAAACAATGACATAATATTACATTAATGATGTAACGGTATCAGATGCTAGTGAGGAGAGACGTTATCAAGTGATCATGGGGTTATCTCAAGCTGTTTTCCTAAATAGGGATTCAGAGATTCAGATCCATTATTGGCTCACTGACTGGCTCAGGGTCCACACTCCTACTCTAAACCAAAGCCACACAGTGACCACACAAAGATCTAGAAAATGTTCAGCACAATAACTCTGCAGGGGCAGCAGAGATAGACTTGTCATTGGCCCATTAGGACAGGAGGCACTCAGGCCATTAGGAGTGACACTCCTCCGTTATCACCAGGCCTCGCTGCTCTCCATGACAGTCTGTATCCAGACCTCTGGCTGTCTATTACGCTGAACACAGGGGGAATGAAAGAAAGGTCCCCTCAACTGAGTGGGGGGGACAGCGGACGAGAGGAGAGGATGAAACACGGGGAGGGTGGGCGAGCAATGATGGACGGCAAGTGGGAGGAGGAGTCAGGGACAGAGGGTGATGAAGATGAAGGAGGAGGATGCAGATGACGGCAGCGAGATAAAGGGGAAGAGTGGGGGTGATGGACCGAGGTGGCAGGGACACTGCCAAAAGCAAAACTACACCATTACAGGAGGGCTGGCTTTGCCTGATTAGATTTCGGTTCCTTTTGCTAATTTTGCAGGGGGCTTTTTGTGTGGTGACAAAGCAGAGATGTATGCCTCAATAAGTGTGGCGCACGGGTGGGGGGGCGGAGAGAGGAGAAGTGAATCTGGGGACATGGGCACAGTGACGCGTGGGCACTGGAGGGGAGGGGGCACAGCGACAGAGAAGGGAGCTGATGGGAAGAGGAGGAAGACAAAGAGCATGAAAGGAGAGGGGGAGCCGCATGCCGAGTGAAGGAGTGAGAGAGAAAAACACCAAGCAAATGTCAGAGGAATATGAGGGAGAGGGGGAGGGGATAATGAGAAAGAGAGGAAGACTGATTTTTGGGCTCTGAGAAAAAAGATGAAAATGGAAGGAAAATTAAGAACAGAGAGGAAGAGAATGTGAAGAGTTTTTATAACTTGTTTTATTAACTGGACGAGAGTGGGAACACACATCTGAGAAATTGCATAAAACCTGTGGCTTATGAAAACAGCTGGGATGTATTTGGCAATCCACATAAAGCTGAGCAATTAACTAAAGGCTCAGCAAACAATAATTATAATTTTCTCAAGTTATGAATTCAGAGCCACCCTTGATACTCTAAATTGCTGAAGGCCTTCAGAAATAAAAATAACAGATATTATATCATAAATCCATCCTCTAATTTTTTGCATGGGGGGAAAAATGTTTTTTTCTACATCACAGCTGCACACTGTCCTAGAAATACACAGAAACATTTAGGGGTGTCTGGATGTTCTGCCTACAATGTTTCTTTAAGGCCCTTTCCAATGCAAAAATTAAAATCCCTGAAATAACTTTTTAGATGAAGTGAAAAAAAAATTAAGTGGCACTTAAAATCTTATGATGCTGAAATTGCTGCAAAACTTGACCTCTAAAAACACTCACAAATCCATACTTCCTTCGCCTTCCCACCTCTCTTCATTATTTACTCTTTGACTGTCTTTGTGAAGTGGTTATTATAGCACTTGTACTTTGACCTTATTGCTTATATTGATGGAAGTGATGAAGGCAGCAGATAAAAACAAGAGGCTATTCAGAGAAGGGAACAAATCCACTCAGTTATGGAGAGATAAAACCAGCCAAAGATAAATGAAGGTAATAGAGGGAAGAGCAGAACAAACAGCAGAAGCACAGCCCTGAGACTGTTTGTGAAGGGCATGCAGGTAACATCGTTTAATTTTAGTTTGCTACTGGTACTTACACACACGCACACACAAGGATGAAACCTTGAGCCCCTCTGCCTCCACTCTCTCAAGCTGGTTGTTCTGCCTTCTGTGACGCATTGTATCCAGCACTCAATTATTCTCACTCAATTATTTATGTATTTTATATTCATGTGGACATACGTTAATTGGTAAACCATTTGTTGATTATTAAGACATTCACATTTTTGTTCCATATGGAACTACTATCATAACAATATAATTATTAATCTAATAAAATTCACCTAAAAGACTCAGTTTTGTAGATGTAGGATTTGTGTGTATACAGTATTCAATGTTAAATATTAACTTCTGCACACACAGAATCAAAGCAAGTTTAAAATCAGATTTGAAAGCTGCATTGATTTTGCACAAAGTCTCGCTCCTCTGTGGAGGAAGGTTATGCCACCATATCAGTGAGGGATCTTTTGCCCAAAGCTATGTGAAATACTGTACTTTTCCATCATTAACCTGTATGGCTAATCCTTAACTTTACATACTATGTGTAGTTTGTTCAATGAAATGGATATTGCAACTGTTACTGATAGAGTGAATAATTAAAGTTAAATGTTAACTGCACATCCAAAGATTGGTCAGATTTTCTATTAAAATGATAGGCTTTGCTAGTACAATAATGTACGCACTATTATTGCAGAACATACTGTACAAGGCCATCATTGCATAATAATTTCACCCATTTGCCCACACAGGAACCAGCAAACCCAATGTACGTCATCAAATAAACAACTGTCGACAGAAACATGGCAAGGAGGTTGGACAGGAAGAACAGCAATCCACCCCCCTCCTCAGTTCCAATAAACAGAGAGGATGATGGGAAGGTGGGAGTGATGACAACTCTCTGTGGGGCCCACAGCCTCCATCCTGTTTACAGGGCATTGATAATGTCAAACACGTGTCATAGCCTCGTGGCTCAGAGGGGGTGGGAGTCATACTAGGGGTTCTCCTGTCGTGAAGCAGAGACAGCGTGTCTGGTCTCCCATGAAGACGTAAACAGAAAAATAAAAACTGCCTGTGACCCAGAGAGCGTTCTGAGTCTAACCTGTCTGGTCCTCCATCATCAAAACCCTTAATTATTCAGTTGATCCTTAGGTACGCCTAACAGTCTGTTGTAATGGCCCACTAAAACCTTTGGTCAGACGCATTTGCCAGCCTTGCTATCCATGCAAAAGAACACCATGTTTTGTACAGTATGGCTGAGATTCAATCAAAAACACCTAGTCACTTTAAGGACAGATGCTATTCATTGAGAACAGACTGTGATGTAATCAATCAAAACAACAGTTGTGCTTGGGAGGAACACAATTAAAGATCTGGCAAATGGTCATTAGGGATGAAAATCGAGGACACAGGAAAAAGGTGTGGCCTAAAGGCAGGGCATGTTCTTTCAGTTTTAAATTGAAGAGAACATGTTGTAAAGAACATGTTTGCTTGCCTTCCAACTGTTTCGTAATTTAATTAACTGAGCAATGTGATCATACCGCATACATTTTCCAGAGTAAAAGCTATTCCAACATCTAACAATAATTTTCTGCTTATGTTACATGAATATTCCACAGGATGGATTGAGCATTTTTTGGCAATCTGTATTCTGCGTAATAATGATTAATGAGTACACCATTTTTGGGGATCTCATATATTGCAGCATACCCTTAATCAAAAAGCTTTGTATTACTTTAACTGCTGCAAAAAGAAGGTGAAAATGGAAAGTGAAAATGCTACATATTGTTGGATATACCACATTGTCTATATTAAAAATGACCTCAGACATAGTTTAAAGTTTACAACACTGTTGTACTCTAATTCTTTGGCCAAAATCTCAACAGTCAACAAAAAAATGTTTTTTTACTTCTATCAAAGTATCGTCACAAAAACCTCTACTATGTAGATTAAAAGAAGGTTACCAAACATTGGCAACTTCTGTATCAAGAAGAATGTGCATAAGCAAGTTGTCTACATGGTTTTTTTTGGGTCTTTTCATTACTGTTCATCTCCAAAACCAAATCAAAAGTAAATCACTTAAAACTATGATGTGGTAGTCCATATTTTTTTCTGGAGATGGTATGCAATACTGTGACTGTTTCAAATCATAGCCTCATATACAAGGCTTACACGACTCCTCTATAAGCCTAGCAGATGCAGTTCAGTTCAGAGCAACAACTCCAATTTCAAAACGCAGGCTGGGGAGACAGCCATTCAAACCTGTGATTAAAAAAAAACTATGATCTATTGGTTAAATAGTGCAAAGGTGTGTATTAAATACATCACACTTATATCATATCATATCATACCACATTCGGTGCTGTTACCAGATGATAAGGGACTTTACCCCTCTCTAGGGTTATCTAAGCACTTTTTGTTCCATTCTTATGCACTTTGCCTTGTAAATTGCTCTGGATAAGAGCGTTTAACAAATGTCCTTAATGTAATGTAATGTAAGGTAGGAATGTCAGGAGATTTCCTGAGGTCTGCCTGTCTGGGCTTCAAGACCACTCAGATGATGGACCCCCTCCTCTTTGGTAGGATCGGAATGGCTAAGAGCTCTGGGGTTTGGTACTGTTGTTAGACAAAGCCACTTTTGGGGTTGAATTTGTTTGAATATGATCAAAAAATCTTGGGATAATTGGTACTGCTGCTGATAGAGGTTGTAAGTTCAAAATCCTGTTTGATTAAAGTTAAAGAGCACGACCAACCATGCCCTTGTGAGAGTCATCGCCGTTATTTCTAAGTGTCATGATAATTCTGCCCGGATGAATACCAGAACTTCTTTGGACTAGATAAATGGCTCATCAATTACACAGAGGAATTGGGAAAGTGTTTTCTCAGAGTTCAATGACAGGATGGATTTGCTTAGGGAGAAGGACTCTGCTTTAGGAGCTTGGCAGAGCACCAGTGACGGGGTAAGGAGAACAGGGGGGCGGGGTGCCGCTTAATAACACATTCAGCAACGTCTGCAGTTCTGGCTGCGTGTCTGTTTGTGTGGACAAAGAGAAGAAACAGCTGCTGGACAGCGGGAGTCCAAACGAATGAGGCGGCACGGAGAGTAAACAAAATGCACCTTCTGATCCAGTATCAAAATGGGGGGCCTGTTTCTGCCTGCTCATGAGGCTGTCTAATCTCTTTCAGTGGCCCTTGCTTTTCATTTTCAGGGATTAGTTTAGGGCATCTTCAGGGATTGTTTGTATGACATCTTAGCTCAAACAGCGACCTGTTGCACACCTTCAAGACTTCATCATAATCCGTTGTTTATTACAGAGCAATATGCTTTCTAGCAGAATCCCAATTATGATACTGAATTGATCACACTCGCATGGCATGTGAGCATTTATAAGATTGACTATTTTCTATTGAATATAGACTGCTGCCTTCAAAGGCTGCCAATAAAGCTGCAGCAATGTAGGCAGCTTTTGAATATGACTGGGCATTCCTGATCAGGAGAAAAGCACATTAGTGTGTCTGTGTGTTAGAACAACGGTTTATGATGAGGCTTATCACGTCTGAGAAAGTAAGAGTCTTGCTGGCTGTGCTTTATCCATAATTCCCCCCTCTGAACTGAGCCAGTGAATACATAATGTCAGTTGCCCTGAAAAAAGAGGGGTCCATTTCCAAAGTAAATCACTCTACTCAGCGATCACATGATAATCTACATCTGCATTCAAAACCCATCGCATACCTGTTTGAAAAGAAGCTTATGGCATTTAAAGCACTCAGCATGGCCAGTGGTGCTGTTTTGTGGGTGCAGAGCTGTACTCAGGAAGGAAAGTCTAAGGGCGTCCTGCATGGGACAGTTGTTGGGACTTTTTGAAGGGGCTGTCCATTGATGTAGTTTTTATGAAGATAACTCTTGCTTACCGTAGTAGGTACGATTCCACATCCTGTTGGTAACAGCTCTCCCTGAGGGCATACCCTCCACCCCAGCCATGGTCTCGTTCAAAGCATGGGTATACAGCATCAAACCATCGTAGAAACATCCAGATATAATGTTCATCTGTGGGGGAGGGAGGAAGAGCAGGGTGATGACGACCATCTTAACTACCTCTGCCTACACAGAGCTGCACATCAAGTGCCTACCTCCAATTCACACGGGTGCAAATTCAGCTTGTGGAAAGAGATATTGCAAAGAAGTAGCAGATTGACATCACTTGTTTCAGTGGTTGGTTGCAGTTTTGCAGAATTGCAGTAATGAAGCTTTCCAAACTGGGGAAAATGTACAGAAAGCATTTTAAAAAGTGCAGCTGGATCTGCGAATGCCACCAAACTAGCAACTGAATTGAAACTATTATCTCTGCTTTTCCTTCCCTTTGTAACCTCTTCATTTCTAAGCCTTTCCACTGTTCCTCTCATCCCTCCATTATTTCACCTCAGATCTTGTTTTGGGAGCACATCCAGGCCTCACACCTCCTTTTGAACACGACTACCTGTGCTGTTCTGAGGACCTGTTCATGTTATGCCTGAGTACAGATGTCCATGTGCAACAGCATTAACAGATGGGAACCCCAACAGAGCTTTCACTGAAATCACATACTGAAACAATTGAGAAGCATCCCATGTTCCGGTCACACATGTGCATGTGGGCATTTACTATGGATTAGGATTCATTTGCAGTGGCTGTGGCAGTGGCTGGGAGATTCATCTGAGCCTCATTTATTTGGGTAGGATACAAAGAAACAGGGCAGTCTAAGCAAATCCATGCAGCATGGACATTTAAAGTCTGAGTTTAAGAGAGATTTTTGGCTGTTCACAGTTGCTCTCATTGTCATCTCCTATTAATTCCTGTGACATGGGATTTTCTGCAGTGGTTGCTGGACACCTCTGTCTCATTGACCACTGCAACCTTAAATTTCACATCATAACTTTGTTTATTTGTTCAAATTTTGATTCACATTTTCAGCATGGCGGCTACAGTGTTTTTCCATTTTTACAGGGCTCTACTGGCCACTTGAGCACCACTATAAACTAACAGACTCAGTGACACATTGGCACCAATTACTGTTGCTTAGTGCAGCTGCAGCAACACATCTCTCCACAAGGTGAGTGCTCCATTTCAGGGTATTTTTGGGCCAGTATGACTTTCATAACCCTCAGAGCCTCTTCAATCAGAACAGAAACACAACTGTGGTGATGACAACAGCTACATCACCTTCAGACAGGGAGCCTGCATGAATACACAGAGCCATGGTGAGAGCAGAAACCTGATGTCACGGTCTTTTGTCCTCACTATTGGGCCTCTGTGATGAGAGAGCCTTGAGGAGGGGGCCACACAATCCCCACGGAGTGTGAAGAAAGGGTTAGTGACCCCCTGCCTGTCATCATCAGAGCACTCTTCTTGACTGCACAGCACATTCAAAAATGTGTATATTATTTCATAAAGAAATACTAATCAAGCAAATATTACTGTTTTCAAGCAAGTTTGATTAGGGGCGGTGAAAGCGGATACCAAAGCATGGCTGGTGAGTGAGCAGGGCATTGAATTTTTTTTTCTCCCTTCGACTCCTAAATTATCTTTGACAATCCAGCCCACACACATACATTCCATTTTTAAACTGGAGCTGAGAAACAAGGCCGGAGAGGGTGTGTGGATCTGCGTAGTGCTGTAATTCCAGTGTTTCACAAAAGCTGAGGATTGGTCAAATGTTGATGTTCATTTTCATGAAATAGAAGTGGGTTAGGGTACAATACAATACCAATGTCAGATTTCCCACTGTTATTAAGACTATGTCTTTGTTCTCTGAACCTTTTCTCAGGCTCTCAATTCAACACCATATAATGTGAAACAATTTAAAACTTCCATCAATTTCAAGTGATTGACATTCAGTTATAGAGGGCAATTAGGACTATAAATAGCAGCAAATGTACGTTGTTAGCAAGTTCTATTTTATAAGTTATTTTATCCATAAAAGACTTGGAAGAAAAAAGTATAAAATTATTAAGAGGATTAAAAGGTACTCGTTAGCTTTCTGGTGCACTTATTTACACAGACTGACCTAAAAAGGTAAAATTGAGGGAAACAAGGAAATGGCAGGGTGGGTGCCTGATGTTGGTTATATAGCTTTACATAGTTAGTGACATGATTATCCTGCAAATGGAGAGCAATGGCTCTTATAGTTCAGCACGGTCCTGCATTATCACTCTCTGCTTCCATTTCATGGCTACTCCTTCAGATAAAATCAGGAAGTAGGTTCGGCTAGAGAGGGCCTTTTACAGGATGAACCATGGAGAGGCCTGTCTGCAGCACTCTCCACTGTTCAATGCGCCATCACTGCCTCTCACCACACTTTCTTTATTCTTGCTCAGAGCGTCAGAAAATGGGTACAAATTCACAAATTGATGGAGGGCTGCGCTCGTTCCACTGCCTCCATCATTACTCCGTCAATAACATCCCCCTTTCCCTCTCCCTGGCTCTAATTGACAGGGGCTTCAGTTGCCTAAGTCATTTCCCTGGGTTTTAGAGGCCTCCAGTGTTCATTTGGCTCAATTTTTTCTTTTCCTGGGTCCAAACCTCCTTACAATTGGGAAAAAATGTCAGCTGTTTCACTGATTGATGGGCCTTTGGATGCAGACTGTGTCATGATTAGATACTGTGTCAGGAGCCGTTTTTTTAACAGAAAAAATGTGTTAATTTAAGATAATGTCAGCAAATTGTCCCTCCCATTTGAAAATATGAACCTCCAAACAACACAAATAGTCAATTAAAGAAATCAAATTCTATGTGATATGTTTTTTGTGGATGTACAACATCTCTTATATGCAAATCAAGACCCCCAAACATGGCATTTTTCCAGATCTCTCATGGGTGGCGTATGTTTCACAAGCTTGCTATTGTAAAATGGATCTCAGTCAGATATGGAGCCTAATATCAACATTTAGAGCAAAGGAATACCTTGAACAGAACAGAGATGTCCCCTGTGGCCAATGTGGACCACCAAACACTGATTTCGTTTCATCTCAGAATTTTGCACAAACATTTGCTCAAAATTAAGAAAACAAAGAAATCTGCACAAAACTTCCCACAATGTGTATGTACATTCATTTAGGTAAAATGGTTTTAAGATATCTCAGTTTATCACCATATCTGTGATAAATCCTGTGATTTTTATCACATACCAAGAAGATGGATCCATATTAATTTATTTATTTACATTATGTAAAACTATCTGCAACACTATTTCAGTGCTGAAAATGTTATGGCTTCATGGCTATTCGTGATGAGTGATCAGTGTTCTGATTGCTGTAAATTTCACAGCCTAAAAAATGGGGTTCAGGGGAATGTAACCTAAAGGTTACTCATGCTAGGGACTTAAAATTAGGATGTTTTTATTACACATAGTAACCATTGTACTCAAAAAATTGGACACATCTGAGGGGGCATGCAGGGATGTCAGTTGATTTCTGATGGAAAGGCCCATATATGTCTGTTGTGTGATGTAATATTTCACATACTCTCCAATGAGTCAGATAAATGAAAAGCATTCACTCCCTCCCTCTGAGGAATTAAGCAAAACTGTTTACTCCTTCCTTTTTCTACAATGGGAAGATGGCCTAAGTGCAGACTCTCTTTAACCCGCTATCCTACATCTCCTCCCTTTCTTCCTACATCTCTCAACATCAGCTGGCGAGATCAAAGGCTCTGTCATTTATATTTGCCCCACCCGCCACCACACATCAGACGCCCTCTTTACATGCTCTCCACTCACTTCATACTGTCCCAGCTTCCCTTTGCTCCATCATCCCCCCAGCCCTTTATTTCTTTTGTTCTTCATGTCTTTCACTTCCTCTTCCTTCTTCTAACTCTTTTTACTCCATTCCACTACACCCCTGCCCCCCAGCAACCACACCCCACTCTTCTCACCAGCGAATCCTCCACTGTGAAATTGAACGTCCTCTTGGAATCTGTTTTCAGCTCCGACACGAACTGCTTGTACTCTGGATTCTGTGGCTCGTGGTACGTCAAGATCTTCACGCTCTGAGAGGAAGGGAAAGAGAACAAACCATCAGGTTGAACAGGTCGGCATGCAATGTAGTTTCACTGTGACAGCAAAGTACAATGGGCAAATCACATATGGCAGTAAGTAGGGAAAAGTAAATGTAACCAAACACTGATATAAGTGGTTACCCCCGACCCTTTGAAACTGACGACCAGAAAGATACATATTTTAGCAGAGAAAATTCTGCATTTGCTTGACTCTTGTCTTGACTCTTGTCTAAATTATTCATGGATAAGAGCAGATACTACTCCCTGTAGCTGATATGTACCTAATGTGTGCTCATAACAAAAAAATTGTCACCACTTTAACTGATGCAGTTATCACTGTAAAACAATGTGTGTATCATAACATGCAACTTATTCTAAGTGAACACTCATTTGTGGTTCTCCTTCCCCTCCACAATCCACCTCACCCATTGGAGACAATCAGATTGCAAAGTGATTGAAGAACATATTATGCAATATTTTCATCTGTAAGTCCATTCCCCTCATCTGATGGGTCATTTGCTGGGACACCCCCTTCTTGCTTTTTCCTGCCCTCTTTTTCCATTTCCCTCACTCTTGCTCAGCTGAAAGCTGTGAACTACAGGTCATGAGGGCCCCTCTCCCCATCCCCTTTGAGGCACATATGTTTCCCTTCATCTCAGCTGCTGGCCATCCAATGCCTGCATCTCTGACCTCAGCATGACGGCCTCCATCTCTAAGCCCAAAAACACCCAAAGCACCTTGGATCACTTTCTTGGAAAAAAAAAATTCTGATAACTTTTCCTTTTCTTTCCCTCCTTCCTTTTTTGTGACAGTGTTGACACATTCTTATTTATTTATTTGTCATCTGAAATCTTACTCTGATGACAGTATGGTTATATAGTACATTGGTAAAACTGAAGCATGGAGAAGTCATCACAGAGCCAAAAATACAATTAAAGTTATTTTTAAGAGCTGGGATTCTACAGTTCTGAAGCCTGATTACTGAAATCTGGGGCTTGATTGACCCATCCACTCTTCTGTTCTGAAATGAAAAACTAAGTCTAAATAAATTGACTTGTTCTATGCTCTTCCCCATTTTCATTTCTGAACCTTTTGAAGATTAAGGAGAGTATGGAGAGGATTCTGGGTCTGCTGTGTTACACTGACCTCCTGGAAATATAGCTTGTTAAAAGTGAAAAGGAAATGGAACTGAAAAAAGCAATCTAGATATTCCATCATTTAATCTCCTTCTATTGCATTTAGCTATACAAGAATAGCAAGGGCAGGAAGAATTCTGATTATTTCTGTCCTATCTGTGGGTGTCCGTTGGGGGAACAGGAAAAACCAAAGTTGATATGATTAACAAAAATGACAAAAAAATACGCCCTGGTTGTAAGGACATTTTGATATGACATTGTTTTTCCATAATTTTCCATAATAAATGCCATGGATTTACAAATAAAACCATGGATAAATTCTGACCCTTAAGGTATAAGCAGAGAAGAATCTAAGAGCATTGTTACAGCATTGTAAAATGTGATGCATTTTAACTTTTAGACCAATACGCCAAGCAATTCTGGGCCAAAGGCAAGTTAAAGTCAGGAAACAGCGGCTGAGGCTGGACTGGGTCTGCCTAATGGGTCACAGTTTTCACATTATTAAAGGTTTTAATCAAGTGCATTCAAAGAAGTTGATAATTAATTTGTAATGTATATTTAGTGTGTCAGCTGTTTCTGAAACAGTATGTAATCAAGCTGGTAAAATATTGAGTGAAAAGGTAGGATTTGTGGTCTTGCTGAACAAACAGCTGAGTCAACAGATTCAACTGTCTATTTGACTCTGGTGTAGCTGAGACATTCTTAGCACCTTAAATAGTTATGAAGGCATCTGATTCTTCAGAGACCAGGATTTCACTGACAAAATGGCTGTCTACAATCAAAAGGTTTAGGTGATCATAGCATTCTGAGGTCTTCGTCATTTTATGAGCTGTTTCAGAGGCGAAGTGCCACTGTACAGAAAAGATGATAGGCACTGAATAGCTTGACTTTGTAGCACATGCTTAGAAAGCTATGGATTTATCATTCTGTGTGAAATAATTAGTTTTAGCTGTGTCTGCTGCATGGAAGGTGCTGCTCAGTATTGGCTGACTGAATGCCTGGCAGAACATGTCATGCGGTAGCCGATGTCATCTGGTAGTTTGTCCCTCTTACCTGGAAGGCTGCCTTGGCTATGGGGTCATCTGCATCCTGTCCTGCCCAGGGGTAGGCAGGCTGAGTGTCCAGGCTTTGACCATAAACATCGATGTAGAAGAAAACATATTCCTCTCGTGACAGGCCAGATTTGTGGAAGACCAACATCAGCTGCCGGAAAATGTCCCGGGAGCAGCACACATACACCACTGCCAAGACAGAGATACAGAGGAGAAAACATTTAAAATGTTATTGACCATCTATACAAAACAGTATTAAATCTGAAATAAAGAAATGTTTTGATGCAACATATATATCAGCATGAACAGCACATCACACATTACAGCAGTGTGTGTGTGTGTGTGTGTGTGGGTGTATCCCACAAACTATGCCAATACGAACCTATAAAATGGCACAACAATGATTGCAAAACCTTGCGTTTAAACACATTTGGTCCAAAAATTATAACATTTCACACATGGTTGTTTGACCAATGGACTCACTATATAGTGTAGAAAGAACACTTGCATTTATGTGTTAGTTGATGTTTTCCCGGTAGATAAGAAGATACAGAGGAAATGGTGACAACCAGCAATAATTATAAAACGCAGTCAAGCACATTCCTATGGTATTAGCATACGAATTACAGTGTACCTATTGAACAGACATGCGTGATTTTCTCAGATTAAAAAAAAACTGTGAAGTGATACGCTCAAACATTGTTCATATGCAACATTGTTTAGCTTGTTGTAGATATCCATTTCTTTTCATAGTGTTTGTTTATTTTAAATTGATTTATGATATGATAACACACGTTACCACTCATCTGAAAACGGATGCGCCGTGGAAACAATAATAACCAGGCATATGCTTACTCAAACTGCCCGACAGCCGTCTGACCTCGCAGCAGGCACCTCTGCCTCTGTACTGGGGTTTGTCATGAACGACAGCCGCGATGTGAGTCATGCTGACGCCGACAGCGATAATGATCGCAACGAAATGGACACTATGGACACTCTCTGCTGTGTCAACTTCCACTGGCTCAATTAGCCCTCATAATGTGGTAATTACAGGGAACAAGACTTTGCATGTACTCCCCCTCAAAGCACCCGATCCTTAGTGAGTGGCTGAGTGAGTCCTATTTTACTCCATTCTACTCTACCTTATCTACACTAGCAGATATGCTTTTTATTTAATGGCCAAGACCATTGTTTTGAAAAAAGTTAAAGGCACTTCAGACAACTTAAAAAATACATTGTTTTATTATTTACCAAGGATTTAAAGATAAACAGATGGGAAACTCTTATGAGACAAAGACACAGACAGACAGGCATGTTTGATGAGTGAAGATAAATGGATAGACACACTTAATGAACAGACTCACACAATCAGACAGACAGACAGACCGGTTTTGTCAGCATAGACAGATTGGTGAGCAGCTTCAGAAAAACAAGAACACAGGGAATAGGTACTGAGAGACTGGAAAATGGAGATGGTTAGCAGAGACACAAAGGCAAGGAGGCAGGGGAAGTGGACAGTGGTCATTGCAAGTTGCATGTAGGACAGATTAGCAACGACTAGTATGTTCCATGTCCCATGTTCAGGAGACCTGGGTGTGTGGGAGGGCACAGGTTGCGAGTGGCACGGTTGGCGGAGAGGGGACGCGTGGCACATTTGGTGCAGCGGCGACGAGTGGCTCAGGAAGTCTCCAGGGGTGTGATGACATTCCAGAGGCCCTGGCTTCCTTTCCTGAGCTATTGTTTCAGGTTTAATGGCTAAAGCAGGATGTAGACCTAGAGCCCCCCACCCACCCCACACCCCCTCCCAAAAAAGGGTCCAAAAATGATGTTCCTGAGCATCTCTCCCAGAGGGGGAGAGAGGCAAAGCACAGATCACAGCCACTGCCCCACAGGGCAGGAGGTCATGGCACAGCAATGTGAGCCAGGAAACCGCCCCATGCGTGGAACACACAGACATTATGAGTGACCCAGGATGAACAGGCACTGTGACGCCAGACCTCTCCCTGCTACAAGCTCAGCCAGAGCAGAGGTGATCAGTAGAACCTGATTATGCATCTCCATCTTCTGATGAGACATCCAAAATAGCGTACTTACTCATCTCAATACAAATATGGAGAGAATACTGGATCACTCATGAAAGGTGGCTATAGAAGAACTAAAATGGCTTTGAAAAAATCAAGAGCCTGAATCAAGAGATGTAACAAGGAGGCATCTAATGGTACAAGGAACAACAGAGCAGAGGCACAAGAGATCAATTGAGACTGCTATCCATCCACAGAAACTACATCTCATTTGAAGTGCTGCACTTGTTAATCTGCAGGAAATCACTTCAATATAACCACTCACTTCCATTAGAAGGATGCACATCTGCTTACTTTGATGAGTATCATTTAGATGGGAGAACCAAAAAAATGAAAGGTAACTAAAAAGCACAGATGCTAACACTCACTCATTGATTACAGGGTCCCAGCAAATGTAGGAAATGAACTTCTTCTCCAAAGGTCTTATCATTGCTCTTGGGAACTAATCTTGTGAACAGGATCAGAGGCTGTTGCTCACACAGTGAATCAGTGATTTGTGCAGAGGGCCGCATTCCTGAAAACAATCTGTGCTAAAAAAACAGAACCGGCGCACAAGCTGACCTTTGCTGAACTTGCTGAACAGTGAACATCATGGATATCATCTCTGTAGAGCTAGAGGTTTTAGGTATGTAGGTTTTTGTTGTCACAAAATACAGAGACTCAGTTTCCTAATTAGCTGTATATGCTTATCTAAATTTAACAAAAACATCAAATTATATAAATAGCTGGGTTAATCACATTATTCAGTTATTATTCAGAGCAGAGTTTTGGCATGTCATGCTCTTTATTCACAGGAGTTTCTAATTTGTCTGTGGATAATTCTCAAACAGCTGCGGCTCCAAAGCGCTGAGATTCCCACCTGAGGTGCTGAGGTTCGTGAATCTGTTCCACATCAGTTATGGTATGACTAGTGGATTTCTGTCATTGATGGACAGGCTGTACGAATTAAGATGCAAAACGGACACAGAAACTACAGTCACAGAGTCAGATCCTTTACCAAGATGTGTCAAATCCTGTGCATGTTGGTTCTAAATTCCCACAGAGCATGGAGAATGCTCCCTTGCCCCGAGCTATCAGTCAGTCAGATGCAAGCACTTTCCGCAAACTACCGTATGCCAATAACAGCAGCTCGAAAACTTGGAAGTGCCTACCAAGGTTTGGCTACCTGGAAGATTAATTTAAAAAGTGTGATATTTCTAAAAAGGCTGCCTCCTGACTGTGTGCTTTGTGCAAACATTTATCACAGTGGTCATAAATCGAAGCTAACTCCTGCACTTCTACAATATTCACTGGATCTGCAGACATTTTACACCATTACAAAGGCTTGAGGAAGTGAGAATAAGTGAAACTTGGCCAGTACCATTAAATGAAAGGATGGCTTCATGGTTTTGGCAACTTTATTGCCTATATTCATTAACTGGTTTTTCAGACCCACATGTATCCAAGGGGCATTGCTTGGGTAATTTCTAAGAGATGTGTTAACCATCTGCTTTCTTGTCAAGTTGAGTGAATGCACTGTAATGCAGAGGCCCATGGTCTCAGATGCTCAAAATGTTTTCTTACCTTCTCTTTCAGTCAGACATTATTGAACCCGTTGTTTTTCTCAATAGTTTAGAATACCAAGTCATCTCATGAGAATTTACAGGAAAAAATAAAACATTTAAATGTATATATATTAAGCTGATAACAATCTGCAGCAAGCTTCTATACAAAGTAATTAATGCATAACAATCCAGAAGTGCAGCTAAGCACCAATGCTTGGTGTGAGCTGGTCAGCTGTTGCTTTGACAGATACTTGCCCACTGCAGACCACTGAGGGCTGGAGGTCAAGGCAAGACACAGCTGTCAATCACAGGGCACAAATCATTAAGAGAACCCTGGTTTTGTGTGGGCCTGGGGCATTCAGGACTTCAGTACCAATTAACTCCACGGTGACCTCATAGCCACCTGACTGACGGGGCCATTTGGTGAACCAATGATTTAACGGGCCGAGCTGTGAACAGACCTGCCAAATTGGGGTATTGGAGATGGCAGATAATATTTATTGTTATGTCTGGTGTCCTCTCCCTCATACTCCGATGAGCTTGAAGCAAGATCAGAGAAAACATTTGCGCCTTTGAGCATTTTGGCAAAACAAGTGAATGGGAACTGTTTTGCTGTCCCATAATCTAATGAGTGTCATGTGCTATGTCATAATTGATAATAAGCTGCCTGCAGCTACCGTGTAATCTGCTGAAACAGTTGGGAAAAACAAAAAGCTTAATTAAATTGAGGAATGACTCAGGGAGATGGTGCCTCTGCATAGAATGTGAAATTTCTATCATCATGCACAGCTTCCAGATGAAGAGCTTACATGTATGAGTTTACTTAGTAGCAGAATCATCCTTGCAGAATGAATAAAGGATTAGAACATCATGTAGTTTCTCTGATGTGGGAGCTACACATTAGACCTATCTAGGTGCGTTTATGAGACAGATGCCAAGGTACAATAGTCAGCCAGCAGGTATCTACTTTGATAATGCATGACATTTTCTAAAGTATGAAGTGGCATTTTGATAAATGTCAAGATGCCAACATGCCATGTAACCATTATACTGTCTTTTCATTATGATTTATTTAGCCAGGGCTCATTCTGAGACTGAATTATAATAATGGTATTGACACAATGCTGCTAATTATCTGGCAAGTTGTGGCAAAATCAGAGTGATTAGAATATTGGTGAAAATACACAGCATTAAGTATGAAAATCCCCAGTGATGCATGGTGCGCAGACTCACTTTAACACAAGAAAGAAAAACCTCAGAAGATTTTGAGGGTTTTTTTGAGGGCTGCTACCTGCTGTGTGCTCTCGTATCAACACTATATTGCCCACACACACATAGCTGACATTTTCACACTTAAGACACAAATAACAGTCACAGATTATATTGGGGTCCGCATCCTGTCTCTTAATGACAGAGGGTAATGGACACCATCATGAGACCATCAATTCTTCCAGTATTACAGATGCCATTTTAAAATCCAACTACATACAACAGCAACAGATAGTTCAGCTTCTGGCATTAGCACAAAAACATGAAGTTTTTCACCCTTAAACTACATTGCATTTTTTGTTTTTTCCAGTTTTTCCCCATCTCATTCTCAGCAGCAAACTAGTGATTGAAGAATGAGGTTTTATGACATCACAAGTGAGTGGTGCTGCTACCAGGATCAGACTGAGTTAAACCAATCATGGTATTTCACTTCAGACAGAAAATCCTTTTTGAACAGCTCAGGGAAGTCAGTGATGGTGGGTCTTTGCTGCTGAGCCTGTTGTGGGGCTCATAACACATACTCTTGCCACCAGTACTGCAGTCTCCTGGTCACTGTATACTAATGACACAACACAGACACAAACTAGGGCCCAGCCATCAATCATACCAAGGACCTTTAACAAACAGAACCACTTAAGAGCTCAGAAAAAAAACACACAAACCTGTCACAAACATTTAATATTAGCTCCTACAGAGAAAGGAGAAATAAAGAAAGCGTAAGCTAAGAAAATATTTAGTTTTAATTATGCAAATAATTATGCCAATGAACAAAAAGTATGACTCAATGGTCATGCACAAAAATGCATACACTGAGCTACACAAAGCCAGACATAGCATCAACTGCTGCAACACATCAACAGAAAAAAGGGTTAAATATGGAGCAACTGTGCAACACAGATTCATCCAGAGGTACTGTACAGCAGAACTTCCAGGGGGTGAGAATCAGAGAAAATTCATTTCACTGCCCAATGCAACTACAGATGTGTTTTCATTATGGCAACACCTGGCTGAAATCTAGATTTAAGATAACCAATGTCTCTTTGAGAACACACTGCAAGTTCAGTGTATAACAAACACTAAGTAAATTCGATGGATATTCTATGTCTCATCTCAGAGACTTTCTACATTGACCACTGTGCTACCGTGAGTCAATGGGGTGTGACCCTCAGCCTATACGCAAGAGTGCATGGTAATGTGTGTGTCCATGACAGGAGTTTAACATTAAGATCTATGATTCCATGGGTGTCTGGGTCCATATGCTGCAGTAAATCAGCGGAGGTTGACTTAGTGACTCTAAAGCATTTGGGAAATCCTCCCAAATGTCCTGTGAATGTGTCCTTTTTTAAAAACTGGTTACCCGAGCTGAACATTCCTATTATTTTAGCCATCTGCATTTTGTTACACACTGCAGAGATCAGGGAAGACTGCAGAAACAGAGTAGTTTAGAGGCTGTTTAGAGGCATAGAAAACTGCAGGCAGCAGGGACGCTGAGAGAGAGCTAAGGCAGCAATAAACACCCTTTTCTGATGAGAAGCAGGCCTGAATTTTAGGGAACAAGTTTGTGGGCAGGCATTCTGTGTGCATTCATGCGGGACCCCCCCCCCCCATTTTGGAACAACATTTGTTCGTTTCCTTCTCTACCTTTCCTTTCCACCATCCCAGCTGTCTGGCTTTTGGATTAATTTTTAAACCAGCGCCATATGGAGTGGGCAAACGGGAAGGAAGGGAAAACGAGGGATTCGGCACGGCCTTGTGGGTAGTTTAGTTCAGCATGGCCGCCCTCTTGCTCGGCAGCCATGGAGACGGAGATTGATGCGTCAGCGGATAGTTGACACAGCTTTTAGGCTTCACGTTTGGAAAATCAGAAGCAAGAGGGTAGGGTGAGATCTGTCATACCCTGCAGTTCCTCCGGCATTACATCATCCATGTGGAGTTTCCTCCCTTCTGGATGATAATCCCTCTCTCCGCTTACAGTACTTTTCTATGGGACTCTTGGTAAAGATGGAATCATCAGGTTTTCATCAGTTCTGAAGTTTATGTTATGGTCTAGCAGACTGAAACCTCAGTGCATCCCAATAGCCAAATATGACTAATAACATATATTATTTCTGGTTTCCTTTTCTTCTGTTGTGGAATGAATCCCTGGAGAGTGGGAATATGTGTGTATTTCTCTAATCTTTTGTCTACCCTGCAATCGGTTGTCTGCAAGTCTTCACATGGCATGTTGTTTTCAGAAGCACAGAATGAACTCTGTGGGCCAGATGGTACTGGTGTATGTCTGGGCAATATCATCGGCTGACTATAATTGGTGTCCAAAGTGATGGGTCACAATCATCTTTTACCCCATCAACTATGTGCTCAGGCTAGTGCTACATAAGCAACCCCATGCTATGAACCAGGTTCCTACTGCATAGGCTACCGCTTACAGAGCTAGCTGATCTGTGCTGGCTTTCCCATAAGAATCTGTGTGACTATTAGTGTGGAAAACTATCGTTTGGCTGGAGGACAGCAATACTTGCACAGTACTGCCACTTTAGATTGACGTGTTCCACAATATAAATCACGATTACACTGAAATGCTACAAGGGCCAATATTGAATACTGAATCTGAATGCAAAAATATTCCAACAGAGTACATGCGATCTTTGTTTGGCTCATATAAACCATATTAGTGTTAAATTAACATTGAACATTTTACCGTGAGCGTGGAGGCTACCCTCAGGGCTGAGGGTGTTAATGCTGACTCACCTGCTGGGACCTGCCCATCCCTGGCATTGATTAAAGACTCCAGCACAAATAGCTCTGATTAACGAGTGAGGACCCATCAGGCTCAGGCGTCTAGCCTGATGGACAGATTCACTACAGCAGACCCTCTCCAGACGCATATGAAAAGCAGTGGAGAGATGACAGAGAACAGCTTCATGTGCACGCCATTACACACAGGCAAGTTTTTGTGCTTGTGTTTCACAGTGTTCAACCATTTCATGAACCCTGCCAGAACTCCTTTTCCAAGAATCACAATATATGCCATACACAGCATTATTCTATTGCATGGAATTAGTATGTATTTAATTTAAGGTAGAAATACAACTCTTCTCCACTTCTTGCAGCCAAAATGCTTTGGGGTATTACATTTGAATGGAAGCATATGTTGCCTATAACATACACATTGGAAAATAGATTGCAAGTGCACAGCACTTTCCATGATCTCAAAGGCCTTCACAGTAAAGGAAGGCAAGCTCACCACCAGTGATAAATGACATCTCTAAAAAGTCATGACAGAATATTACGATTACCGCTACCATTTCTAGCATTATCTGATTTTGTGATTTGATGTTGATTACAAGCCGACTCCATTGAAACTTGCCTCCAGATCTTACTCACAGAGACATTCATAAAATGGACACAGTGAGTGGAGATTGCCAAACTAATAGGAACGGGTAAAGTGATGCCCCTTCATTCACTCAGTAACTTTATGAGCAGGACAGCTATGTCACATCTGTTATATATGCAGAAGTGAACGTCATGGCACATGGGAAATTGTTTTATAAAAAATTGATGAGTGCAGCCAAAATACTTTCACTCAAATGTCAATTTTCAGACTTGAATCACTGTGCAACACTAAATTCCAGGGTGAAGCCTTCAAAATAGCAGTTGCCATCATATTATGGGGTGGCATTCTGGGATCACCAGGACTAAGAGAACTTCACAAAAGTGGAAAGGAGAACAAAAGTCAGGGAACTGAGGAACACAGAGACATTGGTCATATTTTTCCTGGACATACATATGAACTATGCAAAATATTTGCTAAAATATGACCTAGATACCAGAGAAACTGCTTGCTTGAATGGAATGTTACCCCAGGCCCCATGGGATTCTGCTTGAGCGAAACGCAGCAAAGAGCACAACTCTTTGCACTGGCCACGTAAATACAGTCTGTTGGCCCATTAGTTCATGCTGAACGAGAGGCTGACTTGTCCATCCCAGTCATTCAGTGCAACCAACCAATACTTTCTTTAATGAAAGCTTTCGAGGGCAAGGAAAGATTGCCAGGATGCCTTGGAGCACTGTTTTCTTTCACTGTTTAGGGAGTCATGTTAAACACTATGAATCACCCTGCTCCAGAGGCCAAGCGCCCTGGTCTCCCTGTGGGCTTTATCCTCTACCATGCATTGGAAGGGAACCAGTTTCTATTGCTATTTTTACAAGCTTATGGAATATATTTAGTGACATGGTATACTTCATTTTAAAAGTGAGGTTTTGTTTTCATTCTCGCAAATCCTCTGATTCATCTCCTCACTGGATACTAAATAAACAGAAAGCTATAAAAAACCTGTGTATGCGTCTCCCCTGCTGTCCTTGCTTCGGAAATGACATCCTGGTATTAACAGGAGTTAACACCATGTGGTGGAACCCTGTACAAGAGAGCCCTTCCATCTTTGAGCAATTAGAATCAGTCCTATTGAAGGATAACTGTTTGAGGATCCATGCCTGTGTGTGCTGAGTGAATGGAGGGAAATAGCCCCTTCTTTATGAATCAGTCTGATAAAGAAAACATCACAAAGCTATATGTATACATAGGTTTTTCAGTGGAGTCCATTCATTCACTGAAGCTAAGCACATAAAGAAGCTCAGATGTACTGGGTGCACCCTTTACCATGACCTTTTTTGCCTTATGCTATTATATTCCAATGTCTTGCAAAGTACTTAGTGGTAAATAAGCGACTCTAGTCATCTAGTTGTCTGCATAATAGATGTTTTAAATGTCACTATTTAAACTCATTCTAGCACCCACAACATATCTACATGTTGATATTTTTGTAAATTGATTTGACATTTTGAGTACTTTTTGTCGCAACATACTTGAGGCTGATTCATAAAACTATGGCAGTCATAATTGCAGATAATATAAATCAGAAAAAAAGACTAACAGAACATTTCCATATCACAAAAAAGACTTCCAGAATCGACTGCAGAGTTTTCTCCTCTATTAAACCTTTATTCAGGACTCTTATGAGTCTTAATGAGTTCACTCTTTTTTGGAACCCATCGTGTGAAATTGTAATGAAGATTATTCTCTAGTATGTCAGATTCTCGGGTGCTGTAGTGATTGCTTCTGCGAGCACATACAGCCCAAAGTCTAAAGTTCTGACATTTTGAGAAAATTCTTCTCAAAATCACATTCTGTGCCATCCATGTCTTGCAAGCCATATTCTTTGATAAGGTCTGCCAATGGCCAATGAAAAATGACCATTCTACAGTGTAATGAGTGTTCTAACAGCTGTTTCCCGTAAGCCATTTCCTGTGGAAGACACAATGGCAAGATACCTTCTTGTTTTCTGTTTTGTCAGTAACACACAGGAAACAGCAAGTCTTCTCCCCAGATGCCATTTTGAAGTTGTTTGCCATGTGCAAAGGATGATGATTCCTATGGGTCACCTAATGGGACATAACTTGTGGATAGACTATAGAAACACTGCTATGGTGTCACGTACTACAACCCTTCAAGTTCAAAACTTATGCAACATTTTAGTCCCAACGCCTGTGGTGCTGGTAAGGGAAAGTTCTGACAGGTCACACAGGTGTGACATGACCCACATTTTCAAAAATCAAACGGTGTGTGTATGTTCATTGCCTAACTCGGGCGGTGGGTTGGGGGGTTTGGGTTACATATGGGATACTGGGAAGTGTAGTTCCTGAGCTGTAAATAATCTTGCCCCAGTCTGTCAAGGGCTGATTCACTCGGGATGGGAGGGTGTGAAGAGATGTGTGTGCCCTTTCCCCCAAGTCAGCCAGCCAGGGCCCCCCACATCCCACACCTCTTCCTCTGGCATAGCTTCAAACGTTTCCCAAACTTCACACTAACCACTTCCCAAACCCACTTCTCGGGGACAGTGGACAGGCACAGAACATGGGCCCTTCAATCACATGGGTGCAAACCCCAGTTATATGGCAGTTTCCCCTTCTGTGTCAACCATACGCCTCTCTCTACCTCATAACTCTTGCAAATAAAACAGCAACAAAAGCAATGTTTCCAGCACATTCTGTTGGTGGAAAAAAACAGAACAGGTGTTGTAAGTCGCTCTGGATAAGAGTGTCAGCTAAATGCCTATAATGTAATGTGGACAGCAGTGATAGTGATGGGACATGAAATTGATGATGAAACAATGCCATCCATCCATTCATACAGGAAGACATTACAGTCAAGCAGCTAAACTCAAACAATATTTGCAACTTTCAAACAACAGACAGCTCCAGTGACAAACACAGATATGCCACCATTTTTTAAATGCGGAAACACACCAGCCATAGAAAAGGACACCTTCCGTTTGGTAGGCATCGATAGCAACACTTGAGATGGATGCAGCAGAATTAGGACTCCTCACCCCCATACGCCAGATCCCCCCCCCCCACTGTTCCTTTCCTGCTGTTGATGATGCGTATATTTATTTATTGGTCTCTCGGGATGGGGGAGGAGGGGAGGAGGGGAGATGGGGAGGGGGGCATATTGTGAAATGTTTCCTTTCCACTGATGAGTCGCAGGGAAAAGGTCACAGCTCGCCTGGTGACAGACAGAAAGGCTTTGACAATCTGCACAGAGAGGAGCTCCTACCTGCCCCAAATGATTTCACTGCCACTACTTTTCCCTTCACTCATTTCCTCGCCTGTGCCGTTTCTTCCTTCCCTAAACGCTGTATTCTCCGCTGGCCTGCTTACACACCCATCTACCTTTCTTAGAAATGTACATGTTTCAAATGTCAATGTCTCTGTTCAAAATACAGAATGCAGGATTATCTTTAATATAACAGTATAGAAACTGTATAGAGGTTTTTCATGAAGCACTACACAAATAATTTATAATAATTTCTACTCTACAAACAGCATTAAACCTCCAAAGTCATGATTATGTGCACTAATTAGCTAATTCTCTCTCCTGTTTCCCCATTAATGTGATCTGAACTTCAATGTTCAAAAGATTCAATATAAATATAATATAATGATGTGCAAGTACTGTAGTTACATTGTAAGTACATCTGTAGTTATAATGTACTTACAGTTATACTACGACCAATGGAAAGTCAGTCCAAAATTTGTTAATCTAAAATCCAAGATAAAGAGTATAACCTCTACGGACTTATATCTCTGGAATCATATTATGCATGCAGTCTGAAGGGTCCAAGATTTTCTATGGCAATTTAACATTTGGCTAAAAACCTTGTGTGCAAAAGAGGGATTTAGATTTATGGGGAACAAAGGATTTGTTTGGAAGATGTGGGATGGGTTTCACTTCCACCACAGAGGCACATATGTGCTGGGATAATATGTGCTTAAAGTATCTGCTCTTTCTTTACAATTTGGGGTAAGGTTTCAAAATAAATCTTTGAGAAAAAAGTCAAAAATATGCTTTTTTTGTTAGTTCCTCATTGATTTTTAAAGATATTTTATAATACTGTAACAAAAAAGGAAATCTGGAAACAAGGTAAGGTTTCAAATATAGGAGAAGGTTTACTTTAAAAAAATAAAGACATTTAGCTAAGCTTCAGCCATCAGGGTGGAAACAGTTACAGGGTGGTATTGCTGCTGGCAATTGATGCATGAATGAATTCCTAATTTCATATTTCATTTTTGGCTGTGTGATACCCTCAGAAAACATGTTTTTGCATGTATGCTCAACTTGGACCAGACAACCTTCATCTAATGGTTCATTTAGCAGCCAACATTATCATTTTGAACTCAAGTATAGTTAAAGTAAATGCTTTATTGATTAGATAAGTAATATTAGGTATTCCATACCTTTTATTACCTTGAGATATGTATTCTGATGTCTATAGATGAAGTTTCAGCAGTTGGAATGTTACACATAATATGTCTATGACAATGTAATCCAGATTGGTAAAACTCTGGACTACCATAATTTCTCTAAAACAATAAATGTTTGGCTACAAATGGGTCAACATTGAAATCATGACCGAAATTAGATTGACTACAGAAACACCACAACTGGTTGGGAATGGTCCACTCTCTTTTCACTTAGCATTTGAGTTATATTCCCATGTCTGTGCCAAAGACCTTTCTGGACAGCTGACCAACAAAACAGTGCTGGTTCTGATTCAGTTCACTCAAGCACAGACTTTGTTTTCCCTGTTCCACCCCACATATTCTAGGAGAGGCTCCTTTCAGACACAAGAATATAAAAACAAACAAAACAAAAAAATACGCATGAGTGTCCCAGAAATGTGCCTAAGAGTGGGCTGAGAAAAGGCTGAGACTGCCCCAAGTCAAACATTTATTTCCACCTTACTATTTTCCCAGCTAGATAAACTCAGTGATCACATGACTGACAGTTCTGATGAGAAATGAAAAATGGTGGATAATAAAAATAATGAATTATGGTAACGTGGGCTGAAGAAAACAGGGTCATACGTAATTATGTTTTACAGGAAATACCCACAGATCTGATACATTATACATAGCTCCCTTATAAGGTAAGAAAGTGTTTGACCTCTGTTAAAACATGTTTTACTACAGACATTTTTATGTGCACATGGGAACTGAAAGAGTAGAACACAAGAAACAAATCAGAGAATTATTTATTGTAAGGCAGACTAGTGTTACCTTAGCAGCCCCCGAGTACATGATGCCTGTTACGGATAGATCTGCTTTTGAAGACAAAGATTACTTTCACAAACGTAGTCAGGAGGCGTCTAAGATCTGGACACATATTGTGTGTACTTACGAGCATGTGTGTGTGTGTGCATCGCATACACATACATGTACATTCATAAACATTTGATGGAGTTTGAGGTCAATATTTTTATGCGTGTGCATAATGTACCTCCTGACTTTCAAATGGCGATACTATTTATTCCTAAGCAAACATGATGGAATTATATATATTTACATACAAAATTCAATTCCTTTTTGAAATTTAATAAATAATAAAGTGACTAATGAATGAAGTTCTTGCTGTAATGCCCCAGAATTGTACCTTACATAAAACCCATTTCCTATCTTGATTTGATGACTCAGTATGAATGCAGTTTCTTTTATCTGAGCTAGAAGACTGCAGACTGTCTGGTCCCCTTCTTAGACAAAGTGAGAAGATTTCAGTGTGGAGGACGGATAAATGGCCCCATAATGAGTGTTGGTTACTGGCTGCAGGTACATTGTTTGGCATTTCATTGAGTAAAGCATTGATTACAGTCAACTATGAGTCAGACCTGCGTAACATGTCGCTAAGCATACTGTTCTTTTTTGTTCTCATGGAAGCCCATCATAAATGGCAATGTGTACCCAAAACCTGTTGATTTGGTGTTCCAACTGGTTGATTCTGGTGAGGCTGAAAAGGACTATTTCCAGACTGTTCAGTTAATGCCAGATCATTAGCAGTGTGGCTAAGGGTCTGGGTACCTGGTTTGTGTTACTGACCTTAACATCATTAAACAAGGCTTCTTGTTTAGGGGGCAGTCACAACAAAAGCAACTGAAGGAACCAAGGTCTTATACCATAAAAATAAAGTTGTTAAAAGAACTTACAAATCAACCACAATACCAGAAATCAACTTAACAAGTGAGCAACGTTGCAACATAAACAGACCTCTTCAGGTCCTCTTTAGAGCACTATCTCATAATTCATGTGGACCCTTAATGCCACTGTTTGCTAACCTCTCTGTGCCCTCCTCTGTGAAGCAGCTGTGTGCACTCTGCTCTTAGATGTGCAGTATGGAATCTGTGCTGCATCTCAGACTCATTCCAGAACCCAGCCACACAAACGCATGCATCTCCACATCTGCCTGTTCTGGAGGGGCAGGCACAGCTTGCTTATCTAACAAGTCCATCGTAAAACAAGAAGAGGGTGCCATGATAAAGACATCTAACATATTACACATTCGCAAAAGGAAGAATCTTTAGCACACTTTGGTGACTCTAATCCAGAAAGTTTTATCTACAGGCACAAGCCGCTCATCTCATAGAGACTCAGAACCTTAATCCCAGGCTGCTAGGTGAGCCATTTATGTCAAGTGACAGTGTTTCTACATCAAGGTAAAGCTTGGGGTCACATGGGCAATAAAGAGTTTAAAATGAGCCATTGACATTCATGGCTTTGCATCCATACCCAGGGCAAGAGGTTACAAATTATTTTGCTCCTGCTTGACAGAAAAGGGTTAAAGTATTGGTGGTATGTAAAGAGACTTGCACAGTGAGAGGGAGTTGAATATTGATTGTGTCGTTTTCTCATGGGTTAATTCCAGGATTATTTAAATTCTACCAGTTGCTGGGGTAATAAATCTTGAGCCCTGGAGATTTGTAATGACTGCAGTGTTTGGATATAAACCATGAAATATGAGCACAATTACAAAATAGATTTCATCTCTATTGGTTGAAGATACTGGACTCCTTTAAAATTCAGTCTTTACCACTATTCATCCAAATTTCCCATTTTCAAATCCCCTTAACACTTCTCCACAACTTAGATGGTGACTGAAATGGAAGTGTTTGAAATGAAATTTGCAGTTTCCTATGAGATTTTCACTGCTGAAGCAATAAAGAGATAACATATAACATATAATTCAACACCTGCGGAAGAAAACAATAATGGTTAAAGGTTCTGTATTGTACCCCAAAGGGCACTGAATCCAGTTTAAAACTCAGGTAGAACTTTGCTCCTGAACACTTGATCAAAGTCATGTTATCTAAATTGCAACCATAAAAGCAAAAAAAAAGAAGAACAGCATTCAACACCAGGCTTAACTGTGAAAAAAAAATGCCAGTTACCTTTGCCCAGAGAAATCTGTAACAGGCGTGCAAGCACATTTTGTGGCAAACCACAAGAAGCATGGACAGATAGGCGACTTGCTAAGAAATGTTAACACATGTAGAATACCCTTTCAATTTAAATGGCCCTAATAAGTGAAATAATGCAGGAGAGTACAATCAAACATCAAATCAAGGGATATTGAAGCACACACCATTTTGAACACAACTCACCGCGACCTTTCTGGTGGATTTCCCCTAAGATCTCAGCATAGTTGATCGCCTGGGTCGTCTCAGGAATCATCAGGTATTCCGCAGTGATGTTGCTTTTTTCCAGCTCCAAGTACAACCCTTCAATGGTAAAATAGTACTGCCGGTCATCCATTTGGCGATCGGTGTACACGAGCAGTACGTGCTGATGCCACCCAAAGTGGCGAAGGATGTGCAGGGCGAACTCTCCCAGCTTCGTGTGCGTGGGGCCGGTGTTGGTGATGGAGGTGTATTGAGCGGTATCAGAGAAGGCGACGGCTGGTGTGCCTGCTGTCACCATGGGCAGACCCCAGTGGCTGGTGAAGCGGCTCACGGGGGCAGAGGTGTAGTCGCAGCCAGGTCCAATGAAGGCCCAGGGATTATAGGAAAACTTGAGGTCCACGGCCGCCAGTTGGGCGATGGACTCGTCGCACACACCCTCCTTCTCATTATTCTTGTAGATGTAGTGCATGCGGTAGCCCGGCAGCAGGGTGGGGTCATCGTTGATCTTGGCTAGAGCTCGGTCCAGTGCCGGGCCCACGCGGGGCCAGGCCCAGGGGTAACTCACATTGTAGCGTGGCAGGATGACTGCCAGCGTCACCTCCCGGGTCTGCTGGGGCTCCCGGCTCTGCCTCCTGGCCTCGCGGTGTCGCGGGAGCTTGGCATGCGCTGGGTCGGCTCCGCAGCATAGCAGGAGCAGAGGCAGCAGTCTCAGTCCCCATATCCAGCCCAGGTGCCTCATCCCTCCCCGTCCTGGAGTCCCCAGCCTTGGGTTAACTATTCACCACCATGAGCTAAAGAAAAGCAGACACACACTCAGGCACATGCACATACATACACACACACACAAACACATATGCACAAGTACACATGCGCAAGAACAGCTACTGTAAACCTCATGTGGGAAAACATTCTCACTTTCATTAGATAATTAAGTGCTATCCAAAGAACACTGCTGTGCAGCAGGCTCTACTGTCATGGACTGGCAGTTGTATGAGAAGGTACTTCATTAATTATAATAATGTAAAACAAACAGTATATAGTTTTTTTGAAACAACAAATATCTGCTATCTATAATGGCAATGAGCTCCATGATCCATTCCCACCTGCCATTGGTAAATATTTCTTTCCTTTTTCCATTCCACCATTGCTTCCCTCTCAGCCTTATTGTCTACACTTCCCCGTTTTTTTTCCAATGTGGAGAGCAGAGAGGAGAAATACTGAGACTTCTCCATTGTCAACAATACTAACTGAACACTGAGTATGTTTGCCTGTCTACCTGTCAACCCTGGAACATTTCTGAGCTGCAGGAAATTTTGATGTTGCAATATTACCAAGGAATCAACTGACCACAGATTACAGGAGCAGAGGTGACAAGAGGTTTGTACTGGTGGTAGTAACTGAACTTAGACAGGATTTAAGACCCTGTACTCATAGGGTTGCTGAAGCAAGGAGTTTCTTCACTCTCACATTATATGTAGAGCCACTCTCCAACATTCACATTTGATACCCACACCGCTTCAACAGAAAACAACACAGCCCAAAGCCTCCCAAAAGGCTTGCGCAACTGCTGTATGTTCTTCCGCACAGCCGCTCACATTATGTACTCATGCATTCAAGGGGCTAATTTACCTCTCTGATCAAGAAAGAGAAATAAAGGTCAAGGAGTTATGTCTCACTTAACATTAATGACTATGGTGATTTACGAAGGTGTCCTCCCAAATCACCCACAACTGCTGTAATTTACAAAATCGGATTACCTTAAATGGAGGAGTTAGTTATCTCCATGCCTGGTTCTGATTTGGGCTGAAGTCCGAGGATCTGTGAATAATATCTCTCAGCTGTTGCTGGGTTGCCTGAAGCTGAGCAACAGTAGGGAGGAATGAGAGGCTTGCTACACCGAAACAGAGGCTGCTTTCAAAGCATTATTTCCATTGAGAAGAAACAGAATGAGTTTATGTACCCCTCAAGTATTGAAGTCTTGATGAAAAATACAAAGAGGAAAACTTAAATGTCTTAATCAAGAGAAAACTTTGACGGACTTCAAAAGTAACAGCTATTCAGATGAGCATACCTGGCCATAGCTCGAGAAGCAGAATCTTATGCCTGTGACTTCATAATGAAAAACAGTTTCATACTTTTAAAGGAGCAAAATGTTCCCCCGTTGCTCTTCTACTTCTACTTGAAGTAAGATTTTGACAGAGGTTAGTGAAAAATGTAGTTTGAAGTATATCCGTCAGACAGCAAATCTTCAAAAAGTCTGTATCTCTCAAAAAAGGGGAAGTGAAGTTGGTAATAGGTGTCTGTTCCAGAGCCCGGTAGATAGGGTTGTGACGTCCAAAAGCAGAGGAAATGTACAGTGATCCTGCTGTGTCAGGTGGAGGAAACTGCCAGGGAGAAGGCGAAGGGCAGAGCAGGAATGCGTCCAGCTGGCCAAAGTTGGAGGCACACGAGGCGCCCCGCTTCCCTTTCACAGTGGAGTGTCTCTCTACATCCCTCTGTGCCTGGTTTTCGGTGGCAGGTCTGCCGGCTCTGCAGAGTTCCTCCCTTTGGTCACAGAGTGTCAGAAGCAGAGCCAAAGGAGCGCACAGGGTCAGGCTGAGCGATGGCTGTCTGGCTGTCTAGCTGACTGGAGGTGAGACAGAGAGAGTGCTCGCGTGTGTGTTCACCTTACTGGCGCAGTGTTTCACTCAAGCGCAGGGGCAGGCTTCCGCTCATGCTGGCCACACCACCTCTGAGAGAGACGGGGGGAGAGAGAGTGAGAGAGCAAGGGGAGAGAGAGCAACAGAGAGAATTCTGATACATTTGTCTTTCTCCGTCTGTCTCTCTGAGAGAGAGAGAGAGAGAGAGAGAGAGAGAGAGAAAGAAAACGAATTTGGGTACTTCTGTCCCTGTTTGTCTGCCTGTGATATGGAGAGGCTGTAGGTTTCAGGCAATCACAGAACAAGACAGGCAAGGAGGGCTCAAGAGCACACATCTATGTTTGTTCCTCTGCCCTCAGTCCCTGATCTTTGCACAGGTATTTTTTAATAATGTGGATTTCATGCACTCAGCATTGCTCCATGTTTGTGTTGGTTATGTGCGTTCTTTTGACTGTGCATGCAGTTTATACATGCAGTTTATCAGCAAGTCTGTGCATGCTGCGTGTGGAGGAGTTCACTACCGTGCTCTGTGAATGACTTTATCACTGTTTGTGAATGGAGTTCAGCGGCACTTCAGTACTCACACCTCTGTGCAAAGGATGTGGACTGAGTGTGTACAGTCTCTGTGTACTCCTTAGGATGTCAATGTTAAATAGTGAATATCAATATGTTTTACCCATGAACGCAGCCTGGATTGTATGACATGTACCCTATGTGTCAAACAGACTTTGGTGGTAAAACACTTGCATGAATGATTTCTATGGTGAATCAGGATAGCTATTTCATTGTACCATTCTCCTTCTAATAAAGAAAAATTTAACAATTTAACAAGTTTCTGTCTTCCTTTATGGATCCCTGTTTCAGCAAATTCACCCAATCTTCACTTGATAAGAATGTTTCTGTGCCATTGGCACATAACTCCTGTCCAATGTTTGCTTCATCTGTACTGGCCAGTTTTTACCCTTTCTATCCTTTTATGATCCTGTTTTCATTTGGTCCTATCTTACATCTCCTCCCACCTATCACACCACCTCCCCTTCCTGACAAACAACAGATTGATAACCTTAGAAAATTCCTTGGTACAATAAAACATGCAGAGGCAAAACATGACAAAAGAAGAGTTAGACCAAAAGTCAGAGATCAGCTGTAAAAAACAGGTGTCAATGAATTGACTTGAACTTGGCTTTTATCTTGGCACAGAATGAAATTAAACTGTTACCATGGCTGCTTCCTCACCAGCCAACTAAGCTTATAACCCTCTACACACTCACACACCGACACACACCTCATAAAAACAGTCCGCCATCCACCTCACATCAAAAAGTGCAGAAAGCGCAGGAGAGTACTTCCAAAACAGGATGCAACACAATAGCCTCTCTCTCCCTCACTCTCTTTCTCTTCCTCTCTCTCTCTCTTTCTCCTTCTAACATATGATTAGTCCCTTTTTATTCCTCATTGTCAGTTTTTGCTTAGCTCTTCTTCTCCAGTTGATTTTGTCACTTTCCTTCACACAGTGCTCATGCAGTTTTCCACCCCCAGGGGCACAGTATTCAAATTCTTTCAGAGTATTTTCTATAAGAAAATATTTAACAGCTCAAAGAGCCACCAGAGGTCTGTGGTGACTGCCTGAGGTCAGAGGTCTGGGGCATGTCTGGGTAGCTGGGTGGCAGCCCTGTAAAAGCAGCGCAATGTATTCCCATCTTGTGGGCAGTAATAATATCAAATAAATCGTAAGTATTAAATGCATCCAATGACAGCCACTCTGAATGGTACAAGATGCTCTTTTGTGGTTCAGTTTTTTTCTGAAGTGAAGAAATGTGTGTGAGGACTGATTGATATTGGTGATAGGGCAATTATTATGTAAATTCATTTCCAACTCATTTTGCACTTATTCCTTTGAGGATCGCCTGATAGCAATTAAATCTGCAGTGCATTTGGGGTACATGAATGCATCGCTTTGTATCTCTTCTCAATAGTTTGCTGCTGTTTTGTGTAATGAACTGCCATTTACTTTTCTTATGTGATTGTTGATATACTGTGCATGCACTACATGCTCCCTTTGTATTTCACAGATCTTTTTTTTTACAACTGAATGCTTTTCCAGTTACTCTGTCACGTGCACTGACACATGCACCCACACATGCACAGGCAAACACATACAGGACAGCGGTGGCTGTGGTTAACCAAGAAAATCAGGTAATTCATCCTTTTTCACTGAGGAGAATGCCAGTGAAATACTCAGAGGTCATATGTTTTCGTTATTTTCTTACATATTCCTTAAAATTATCCAGCAACGCTATGGAAATGTAACTAAATGAAAAGCTGAACCGGCCAACTGTAAATGCATATGAAGTTTATGTTCAAGCTACAAAATTCAAAAGCCTTCAAATATACTACTCAAATTAGTCTCAACATTCTGTTTTTGGACTCTTAATACCTAAAGACTGATTACACTATTGACATTAAGTTTGAAATATAAAAGTGGGGGAATTTACTGGACAAACTTCAGCAAGGGCATGCTCAACTGAAAATATTCAACTGCATAAAAGGCTTCCAACTGCTGTCATCTTATTTAAATATTTTGGAATATTTTGGAAGAATGCAATTTCAAACCACCCTACAAATCTGGGATATGTTGGTTGTACTGGATAAAAAAGGAGTTATTTTTAACAATTGCTTGAACTTAAATATTGATTTTTCAAATGCTAAAAAATGAATGAGCCTCATAAAAACAACAAACTGGACAAAAGGCATTGGTTACTGGAAAAAAGCAGACATTTTTTCATTAAATTTTGATTCCTTTCCAGACGGCTTGACAACAAATCCGGATGGAAAGGAACAGCAGTCCTTTTACGGACAAAACAAGAAATTCTTGACTTTGTGGAAGTGACAAAGATCTTTTTTTAGATCACCTTAGAGCTATGTAGTTCAGAAACAAAATTATTCAATACCCCAGTTGGCATGCTTTCATATATTAAATCTTAAGCAATGTTGACAGAGAGATGGATAGGAATAATGACTTTTGTTGAAATGTTTTGTTTCACATTACAATATTGTTTGGTCATAACGCTGTTTTTAGGCAGATGCTTTTATGCCAGCCACAAAGCCCATGTGATGTCAGAACATTAGAGGTTGTGGAGTTCTCGAAAGACCCTAACTGACACAAACGTCATGTATGCGTCTCATGCCTTAAGGACAAATCTCTTATTATCAGGCTCAACTCCCATAATCTCATGCACTTCTACCAAAGCACCTGTGTTTGCTATTCCATGTCTTTGAATTTCAATTTAGCTAGGTTGTGGGCCTGGGCTTTTTTAACAATACCATAACAACACTTCCCATCTCCTCCCTGAACTCCCAGCTCCTTTCTAAATGAATGTAGCTTCCGCTTTCTCATGTTTCTGCCTCTCACATTAGACTTTCTGACACCGAGATTGACTGATGTTGAAGTAAGAAGGAGCAGGGAGTCACTGAACATTAATACCAGTTTGATGCACAGACCTGATCTAAGAACAGCTGCATTGAGCCATCCAGTTCACTCTACAAAAACTTCACTTCTTCTCTCTCGCTCTCTTTATATATTCCAACTAAAGGTAAGTGATACATCTCAAATGAAAGTTTTTCACAGCAGGGTGGATAAGCACACAACTGAAGACAGACAGACAGGGAAGAGCTACAATGGCAGGAAGGGACAGTCAGTCACCCCAAGGTTGCAGAATGGAGAAATCTGGCCAGCATGCATGGTCTGAAGGTATTGGCTGGAGATATGATGGAGCTGTTCCATTAGCTGACACGTAGGCTGGCACCAAGTTTGATGCGATCTGTGACAAATAATCAATGAAGTAAGGTGAGAAGTGCGACTCAATGATAACACTGCTAGTACAAAATTCCATCCCATACAGCACCATGAACGTCTTGTGGTGAGTACTGCACAAAAACTCACCCAGTGCTACGCCAAAACAGCATTGCACATAGCTCCAACATACAATTATCCTTCCCTGCAATTGAACCATGAAAATCAATTGTGGTTCAGTAAACAGTTTTCATGTATGGCCTCTGTTTTTATTCATAATCAATGATTACTCATAAGTACACAAACGCTGGAAATTAGCATGTGCCCATGTTGTTCATGGTTTAAATCTGACTCCATAAAAACCTGGATTACTATGCTTTATGTCAATACATTGGTAACGAGTCTGATGCTAGTTGCATAAATATGCACCCAATGCCAAAATATACTCAAATGGTGTACATTTACCTTGTGTAGTTTTGCTTTTTGATTTCAAGAAACACACATTTTGTAGAAGATGTGGTTCTGTTGTGAAACGACAAGTTGTCTTCTGTTGTTCATGCAATAAATTATTAAAAACATACAGGCTTAACCTCGGATAGAGAGGAGTACTTGAGGTTAGTGACATCTCAAATGATGCATAGTAAAAATACTGCACATCAATTATTGCCGACATTATGGCGTTGTGAATCTCATACATTCTGAACCATAATTAATATTTCAAAACAACAATACTTCAAACACTCTTGTGAAAACGGTTTTGCTTTCAGTCTACAGATTGTTTTCTTTCTTTTCTTTTCAAACGTTCGAAGAATTGTAAGGAACTTGCTGAGGAAATGTTTCATCACAGGAGACATGCACATCTGACAAATAGCCTTTCGTCTGAATGTTTGCCTTAGCTTTCAGAAGATAAAAAAATAAATGCCCGAGAAGTAAATTAGCAGCTGTTTGTTTCTGGATACGAGTTCTGTAAAACAAAACACGCAAGTATGCTCTTCACATGTGAACCGGAGCACTTCTCTCAACATTTTACTCGACTTGTCCCTCAACGAAATGAGCAGTGAACGCAGCTGTGGGGCAAACGTGCACTACAGAGGCCATGCCAGATACACCCAGTCATACCTGACCTTGATTTGTGTCCGTCGTCAGGGCTATCCATTATCACGCCGGCAAGCTAGGGAACAGAGGCTGGGGAATAACTTTATTGATTTGCTAATCAATTACTTATGTAACTTCGCCGTCAGCCGATTACAATACCCTCCCCTAATAACATACGGGACAGGATGCTGCAAATAAAATAAAAATAGTCGAACAGTTCCAACAAACATGTTACGGTCTGTCATAACAGTAACCTTTATGCAAGAATTCAAAACTAAAATCCAGGTGATGAGCACGAGGAAACGCTGGTGTAATGGTTGACCATGGTCAGTCTTGCAAGCTCCATTTAAACTGTAAGCATTACAAATTACCACATATGTGGTGGATTCTTGTCAGTTTTTGTTTCATGGACAGTATCGGACCGTGTAAACTCATAAACAGAACCGTAATGTAAAGATGAATCGATAGTTCCCTACGTCAGACTCATACTGACCAGAAGCCTAGCCGAAATAATTTATTGTGGATGTAATAATATGCCTCTGACCTGAGAAAAATTACATGCATATTAGATACCGATTCCCTGTAATTACTACACAGGTCCATATGTGGCGCAAAACAATGCTTTACAACACACTTGGCGAGTTTTGCCTAATCCTCACTTTACTGATGGTAAAACAGTGACCCTCAGTGGTGGATCGTAGACGTAACGGCCAATGTAGCAACGGCCGAGTCCTGCAACCCCACCAGCGTACACTGGTTTCTGATTTTGCTAGTCATTTGATAAAATAAGATCGTTGAATACATCGCAGCAACAATATTGTATCCCTCACTGTTAACACAATGCAGGTGTGTCTTATTGCTTTCCTCATTGTCTAGCAAATGATGGAAGTTTCAGAGACCAGCTGACCAAAGTTTCACCACTTAGGATTCCACTGATCATCCATGTGTAATGTAATCAGTTAACACCTGCTGCCTCTTAAAAAAAAAAAACCATTCCTTTAAACGAATTAAAGCAATCTTTTAGTTAATCGTTGTCTGTCCTGGGATGTGAAATATGGGCATACTTCTGACAGAATGTGGTAAAATATGGGAAGTCACTGCTCTTAAATAGACATGTTCTGAACTTAAGTGGTCCACTACAGAGGAACAGCTATGATGGATAAGATGGTGGAATAACATTCTAAAGAGTATCAAGATCTTGGCTAGTCATTCTAGGCTGCTGTTACTCTACACTCATGATGACATTAATGTGTACTGACCTACATACGGCACTCACACCAAACCAAGGAGCTCTACTGCCTCTGAATCTTAATTTTCCATAATTAAATCCCTATTTGCAGGAATGACAACTGTTTACGGTTAATTGCATTAATCCACTGAATAAACAATGAGGACTATTATTGGCACAAGTGGTTCCTTAGCAATGCAATTAAAAACAAAGTTGGGCCAAGTTTAAAACAATGCAGAGCAGTATATTACCATTGTCAGCAGAGTTTCTAGGTATCCGTATTTGAACCCTTACCTCTTCACAGTTCTCTGCATCCTTACAATTGTACTAACCGTAACCATAAAATCATAAGACCACATGAGCATGCATGTGCAAATACACACGACGAACAGCAAGAAATGAATGCGAAACACTTAAAAACCCAGTGGAGTTTATTTTTTGTGTTTTCCAACAGACATTAGAAAAAAAATAACACTTAAAAAGTCAAAACCGGGTATGTAGGGGATTCTGTCCTTTGGTCCAGGTAAACACAAAATTCCTTCACTGATGGTAGTCCAGGTAAGAGGGGGGTAAGGATGGGGATGTACAAAAATGCAACAATAAAAAAGGAGAAAAAAAAAAGTCCTTGATGTCTCTTTTCTTGTGGTGTGGTGTCAGCCAAGACTGGAACTGGTATAGATACCTATAAAGAAAATTCAAGTTTACAAACAATGTGGTAACTAAATCCTTACTGCTTTTTGACATTCAAGTTACATTCAGTGTGTATGTGGTTAACTAGAATGTATTTGGACTTCTCAGACGATAAGAAGGGATTTTGGAGTACCGTATAGCACTATGTCTACAAATAATACAACGTTAATGCCCTCCATGCATGTCATTCCCACGATGCTTCCGCTTGACAGGAATAGGCAAGTACATCTGATGTGACATTAAAGGTGACTGGCTTTTGCTAAAATGTCACTAGACAAAATTAATCTGGCAACGTAATCTGCTGAACTGCGAGAATAATGACACTGCTCATTGCTCTGGCACTGGAAAAAAGGATTAGGTCATGGAGACAATAGGTGTTGAGGCCTATTAGTTTAGAATGGAAAAGCAGGTTGGTGTTACAGTCTGGTGTTGGATTTAAAAACATAAGAGAACTAACCTGGGCACAAAAGAAGCACCATAGGAGGAACATTAGCACCACATCCTTCTGTATAGACAAATCTCAGTCCCATAGTCTGACCACTAAATACCCCTTTCCCCACTCATGAATATTGAATGGATAAACCTCAGTTTACTTCCACCGAACCCACAGCTAATCTGTGGCTCAAAGTGATCAGACTCACCTCTGAAAGTTGTTAGGTAGTGCACAGCATCATTCATCACTCCTGTGTCTCCATGCTCTCCTCCTCCCCTTCCCCTCCATCCTCCAGTGCCTCATCCTCTCCCTCCTTTTTCTCTGGCGGCTTCTCGTAGGCCTTTTCTGATGGTGTCACAATCACCCCGTCCCAGGTTGACATCTCTGACGCCAAGTCTGGGGGTACAGGACAAGAGCAACAGTGACTTACCTCTCAGTTTAAAAAAGGGGTGTCAGATTGCAGACCTGGGGGCAGCAGTGTCTTCTGCCCTCAAGTATTTTAGCACCTTAAGTAATGTCTTAAGCTAGTGACTGGCTAAGGTGTGCCTACATCTTGAATCCAAGGCCTAGCCTGGATGCTAGCTGAAAGGAAACCACAAAAATCTGCAGACACTGCGGATCACTGGGGCCAGAGTCCAACGCTCTTGGTTTGGAGTGAGTTTAGACAGGGGTATGCATTGAGCTCAACACACAACTCCCAGAGGTACAGTGTTAAATTCCAAGGTGCAGACGTGTTTGTGTGTTATTTGAATTTGAGAGCACTATTTGTGTGGGCTGATTTTGTTACTTGATTTGAGGGCAGTTCAGATTACAGCATGTAGCATAGCCTGTGTGTTCAACAGAGTGAAATGTAACATGGTATGTGTTACACACAGTGAAATGCAACATGGCAAGTGTTACACAGAGTGAACTGTAGCATGGTATGTGTTACACAGAGTGAAATGTAGCATGGTATGTGTTACACAGAGTGAAATGTAGCATGGTATGTGTTCAACAGAGTGAAATGTAGCATGGTATGTGTTACACAGAGTGAAATGTAGCATGGTATGTGTTACTCAGAGTGAAATGTAACATGGTATGTGTTACACAGAGTGAAATGTAACATGGTACGTGTTACACAGAGTGAAATGAAACATGGTACGTGTTACACAGAGTGAAATGTAACATGGTATGTGTTACACAGAGCGAAATGTAACATGGTATGTGTTACACAGAGCGATAGGTTATGAGCACACTCAAAGTGCATCTACTCACAACTGGCATCCCCTTCCAGGCCTAGGATTTTCCTGTAACCTCCATGTGATAGAATTCTCACCAGCGTCTGTGCCGTGAAGCACACCATGTCCTAAACACAAACACATGCACAAAAAGATGAACAGAAAGCACACCATTTAAACATCATTCAACCATTTCATATGATTGTCCAACCTTGGGAGTCTCAAGGCATATTATTTCCAATTTCAGAATGCAGTTCAATAAATACTTACTCTAATGGTTAAACTGTTAGATGTAAATTGCTTAAACCAAACCATCCAAGCTTGAAACATTTGTAATGCTTAAAGTATGAAAACAAGACTCTAAAAAAGGCTGTCTGCTCCCTCACTAATCTCATTTCCATCAACATTTGAACAAAAGCCAACCATGCTGTGCCAACAGAGTGGGAAACTGAACTGAGTGAGGCCCTGAAAATTCCAAAACAGTGTTTGTGACGCTCTATCCAAATGTGAAACAGGGACATTGATTGCTTTGCTACGTGGAATTTAGTACAAAATAGAACATGGAGCTACATGGAGCCATATTTTGTATTTGACATCTATTGATGGTCCTTTTTAATAGTGCTTTAAGTAAATTACCGTCGCTCTTACAAACTGAATACTGCCCTGCCCAACAATAAATGTAGATGTGTTAGTGTATGCATACATGTGGTGTGGATGTGTGCGGAATTTGGTCTGTGGGTCTGCACCTGCTGCTCCAGTGTCATGACAGTGTGCACCCGGAAGTTTCCACTCTCACAGGGGTCGGTGATGCCCACAGAGCCTGGGAGGAAGAGTCCTGCTGCCAGCATCTGCAGACACCGTCTGCAAAGAAAAGCAGGAGAAAAGCATGTGTAGATGTCTGCACTCTTCAGATGAGTGGACTGTAACAGACACACCTCCGCAGCAAGAAAACAGCACTCAATTGACAGTTTCTTGACTCTAGTGAATGTATTTTACCTGTAGGCCACATTCAGAGATAAAGGCTGCCTGGAGGGATTATTCATGACTGCAGAATGGCCCTGGAAATCAAAAAGCACACACCTTTAGACTGATTTAAAAAAAAAAAAAAAAAAAAAAAATCCACACCACAGGAGAGTGCTGTGACATCCCTTAATATAGCCAAGGTTGGCATGGGTCATGTATACATGTATGTGGATTAATTTTTACTTACTTTAAAATGACCAAAATATGCTACATTTGCAGTTGGTGGACTGGTTAAACAAGTCGTGTTTACATTTCTGCTTGCTTATTTGATGCCATCACTGCTGATTAAACGCTACCTACCAAATTTCTGTTAGCACACAACAGGTTAGGAATGACTTATGTCTGTCAGCAGAGAAAGGGTTTTGTGACGTACTTCCAACAATCTTCCTCACACAACATTTTGTTGCAAACCCAAACAACAATTTTTTATAACCACATCTGTGATTGCTTTAACCCATTTCCAGTGAACAATTTGTTGTTTGACATGTGAAATACAGTGCTTGCCACATAACAGAACATCAATTTTATAAAGCCAGGACACACATCAATCCACTTTCATCTGAAAATGGACTCACCAGTAAGTCCAGGATCCATGGTGTTAGGGGCTCAAATCCAGGGAATCGTACTCTCAGATCTTTCAACAGGCGGATGAGAACTTTGACTCTGATGGACAAGAACCAGGATCTAAGTTACAAGCCATGCTGAAACAGGCAAAGAGCCATGGGAGTATTGCACATAACCCTCCAGTGAAGTCATGCAGGAAGCAGTAACTGTATGACGCTTACAGAGACTTGACATATCCCAGTCCCCACACTGTCCAGCACACTATTACAGTGTTTAGCAAACGCTCTTGTTAAGCCTGATTTGTACAGCTCACATATAAAACATTTGCACAGCTGGATGTTTACTGAAGCAATTCGGGTTAAATGACTTGGGTGTGCGTGTAATGGCAGTGTTCCAATCATGAACTGAGCATGCAGTCTCCGAGTTACAGGTTCAGTTCCATAACCATGACATTAAACTGCTCTCCACCTCTAGGTCATTGAGTGGTGCTAACTTGGCCTAAAGATTTCATGTCTGTGAAAGGCTTACGTGGACTGTGAGGCATTCTCCTCAAACCAGCGGGCATGGCGGATGGCGGCCAGGGCACTCTGCAGCACCTTGATATCCACTGTGTCAAAAGAATGAATGAATTCACAATTATGACACCAGTCATTCAGCCCAGCTGGCATATCATTTCCTTAGTCTAGAGGTGACTTGAGGGGACACATTACCTAAGCAACACTATGAGGACCTCTAGTTCTGAAGGGCACCATAATCACTAACAGGCCCATATACATTCCAACATAGTCTCCAAAAATCTAAAAGCTTGATTAAAGCATATTCAGCCTGTTTAAAGTAGCATGTGCAGGTACAGTTTATACAAGTGCAATCATGAAGCTTAGTTTCACTGCTACTTGTGTTTATAATTTCCCCAATTACTCACCTCATCTGAAATTTTTAACAGGGGAAAAAAGTCAATGACTGGTTTCTATGCATGAACATAGTGTCATAAGAACCATAGGAGAACATAATACTTGTGTCTTATGAAGGTCTACCTGACACTCCTAAATCTAGTTTATTCTGAAAGTGCATCACTTCAGTCTAACCCCCACCCCATCTTCCAGTGGGGCCAATGCTATAACTATACATACAGTGCAGTTCAGGGTCCAGCTTGCGCAGGTTGGGGGGCACAGTGGTGATGAGGATTTTCACTGTGGCATCCGCAGAACTGATCTCAAAGCCTGTTTCATTTGTCAGCATAGATAGTACTGGGGAATGGGCAGAGGGAGGCCATTCAGTACATGGTAATGAGGACAGGAAAAAGGCAAAAGTCATATCTGAAAATGTGCATACATGTCAGTGGTGGGAAATCCCAGCTTCAGAGGTTCCACGCCAGCCAGGTATTATTTAAATGCATTTATAGTTTAACTATTTAATCACTTTTTGACCATGTTAGGTTAACTTAAAGCTGTGTTCTCCTTTGCAGTGACAACCTTGAGAATCAATAAATGCAGGGAATCAAGGGATTGTACATAGCCAATCAGATATAGGGGTTGCTGCTGACTGGGGAGGTGATAATTCAACACATGGTAATTAGTGCATGGGAGGGATACCGACATGGTCAAGCCATTTCTGTGGCTGGGGTTCCACCTTTGATACCTGTACATATTTTTGCAGGATGCCAACTCTAACTGAAGACACAAGACAAAAGGAAGCACACAAAAAATATAAGTCCACAGCAAAAAATAAATAAATAAATAAACCTTCTGCGGGATCTTGGACACGAAGGGTCTCCACAACCTTGTTCCCCAAGGCTGCAACTGCTTCCACTGAAAAACATGAGACAGAGAGAGTATTACGTCAATGGCATCATGCCCAGGGCTGGATAAAAGGCCAGCTTGGCGTTACACAAACTGTTTCACTTTGACTAGGAAACAGTTGTTTTTGCTAACAATGGTCATGTTAGGTCATCACTTACATGTGGGCAGTATCTTTAGTATGACCACCAGGTCTGCCACATTGTGACCTGTTGTCATGGTGCCCTTCTTGTAAGAGCCCACCTGACGCACTTCCTCAATTTGCTGCAAAAAGGGGAAAAAGGTAAATAGAGAAATTATGCAACAAACCGAAAACGTCCTTTAAAAGTATGCATTCATTAAGCTGTTGTAAGACTTATCTGTGATTTACATAATTTTAGAGATGATAAAATAACACTCACCACTTCAAAGTTTCCTGGGGCTACGATGAGGTTGTCAATTACGTTATTGATCTTGGTCACCAAGGACAGGATTGAAGACTGATAGAGAGATTAAGAGAGATTTAGTGATGAAAACAGGCCTTCGGATTATTAACCATGCAGCAAGAAATCATAAGCCATTCAAAAATGTTAAAATCTGCAGGTGAGAATGTGGTCATCAGGGAGCACCTCAGTTATTAGTGTGTCCATATTTATTTAGCAGAGGTTCATGTATGAATACTTGGAGAAAGACAGGCACACTCAAATACAGGCATGTGCATATACACACACCTATTTAAACATGGGTCTTTTCTCTGGAAAACAGTCAGACATATAAACATATTTTGAAATACCATGCCAACAAGTTTCCCGGGATAAGGCAACCTGCTGGCAAAATGCAGTAGGCTGTAGTTTATCAGCTTTGAGTGACACAGATACCTGTTCTGTCGGTGTTGGAGTAAGATCCTGGTTCCTCTTTAATAGACACTCACTGAAGGCCGTCTCATCAGGAGCAGGCTTCACTCGGGGGAAAGCCATCTCACACTAAGGGGATGAAAAGGTTATTCAACTGCTGACAGTACTCAAAATGAGTATGTTTCAATAATACATTTTAAAAATCACTGAATTTAACCTTCAGAATACTAGAGTTAGCAAGTCACTGAATAAACTGCATTATGAATGTGTGTCGTTCCATGTATCTGCACAACTTTAGACAAACTGAATAACTTGTGGGATGATATTTACAGTTAGAAACAAAATAAACAGGACAAACTGTTAACTTCTATGACTGTTCTTTAAATTCGACTGGCTAACAGACAGGTCTGACAAGATCTGCGAAATTCTCACCACATAGAAGTCAAAAGGGATGTGCGGGACAAACGGGCGATACCTGAAACACAACCAACCAGCCTCAATCAGACAATGTCTCATTTCAATCACTGGTTACTGTAGTTACTTTTTATATACACAAAACGTCAAATCCGAAAATAAAAGCAGAAGAAAAAATAAACAGCAGATAACATTGTAGACGATCAAAACACAACACAGAAAACACGAAAACCAGACTGATTTGCCCAGAAATATTGATTTACACAGTCAAAAAGAACCCAAGCAAAAACACACACACACACTGTTAACTACTTACCCTTGCGCAAGCCCTCCTCGGGAGCCGAACCGGCCACCCCGGCCTCGGCCCCGATCGCCTCTGGAACAACAAAAAGCCCAATATAATTCTAGCATCGTTAAAAGTCACTAACAATTCAATTAAAATTAAACTGAAACGTAACTCCAACCACCACTGGTTTCTGTACTAGAAAACAATAACCACAGCTAACTATGCTTATTGTTAATGTAACGACTAGAGGACAATTCCTGTGTTTTGAAAATGATCACTATCTTTTTGCTAGTTAGCCGACGAGCTCTGCTTTCAATAAACGTAGGACAAAGGTTTTAGTAGCTGTCGCTACCAGACCATTACCAACACTGTCGTAGCTGTCTAAATGGACTGCTGCCTGACATCTTTTTCCCAAGAATACAGTTACTAACGTTAGGATCACTTTAGTGAGATATTGCGCTTTGCTCATATGTCATCAGCCAGGGAACCTGGTTTCTAAGTATGTCCCGAGCAGCAATTATTTCGCTAGCTATGCAGTAAAACGTTTTGGACGGTGAAGCCAAATAGCTAGGTATCCTCGGACTCGCACACACTAGAATACATTAGTTAACGATCCAATTCCATTCATCATTCGTAGGTAGCAGTAAATGAGCTAAATGTCCAACAGTGCTATGCTCATGAGACTACTTGCCATTTCAATAGTAATGTTCAATACATTGTAGCTTTAATAAAATCTTGGAACTACATGGAACTGTAAAATTGAGCAATAACAAATTTAAACAACCAGTGCATGGACAGAATACTCATGAATGGGACTCTATTTCAATTGAGCTCATGCAAACACAAAAAGGCCTTACTGGCTAATAGCATCACCGACCTCGCCGGCAACTAACCATTCAAAGACATGCACTGTGATTGTGATAGATGTCTATATCCTTACTGACTAACAAAACATAGCAAGAATGACAAGCGATTTCCAACACCACCCTTAGAATCTACTGATTTCCCGTAGGTCCAGATAGCTTTTATTCTCAACTCCATACCGGTATGATTAACTAGGCTTGAGGCCTACTTAAAGCTAGCTACTATAACGTTGCCTTCAGCTATCACTCAGCGATTGCATTTGATAGACTTCACAGAGGATGCAGTAAGTGAAAAGCAAAATATAGCGTTTAAATTACAGAATTACCTCATTGCGTAAGACGTTTTGGAATTTGATGTAGCACAGCAAGGAGAAATAATCAGTAAACCTTTCCTCTTGTCGGAGGTTCACACTGGCGTGCAGAACGAAATGCAATTACATTACTGTGTAGCAAACCAATCATAAACAACGAAAGGTAGCAATAGTGGATGTTGGTTGGTTGTCCTATTTAGGAGGCGGGACTAAAAGCGAGACACAATAACTACCCTCGAATGAATGAATGGATAGCAGTATTTGATAGTATTTGTTCCAGCGCTCGTTCAGGAATGCAAACAGCAGAGTGGCGCAGCGGAAGCGTGCTGGGCCCATAACCCAGAGGTCGATGGATCGAAACCATCCTCTGCTAGATATTTTTCAACCTTGCATGCAAACTCCGAATCCCGAAAAGTCAGGACTGAAACTGATATCAACGCAAAGACTAGGACAATTACTGGCTGTAACGTAATTGATTTGGACACATTGAGAAACTGAGTTGCGAGACTAGCAGGACTCCCTGCACGAACACACAAACACATACACGAACTGCATTGCCTTAAGTGCCCCATGCTTTACATTGTTCAGAATTAATGTATTACACCATAAGGTCACATGATCAAAACAGACTGGCATGCAACAAACTACTGTATTACATTTTCTGTTATGGGTTTTATTTGCATGCATTTCTTTTACACATAGGTTAAATTCTAATTAGGTCTTAAGTAATTTATATTGGTCACTAAAAATGTAAAAACATTGAGTCAAAGCAGTGGCAATAGACTGTATTCTGTTGCTGTATTTTTTTTTGGGACATTTATAGAACAAAATGGATAAAAACACTGAAAATAAAACCAGCATTTAAGACTGCAAAAATAAGGACGATCAAAATAATTAACTTACCAAAAATTGCAGCCAAACAATTGTTTTGACATGTTGATTTTTCCGGTAGCAGTGATTTCTTGTAAGGCAATGTATGCAAAGACTGGGCAAAATCACCAAGCTTGCTTTCACAGTCCACTACATTACTGCACAGCCATTAAAATATTTTGGTCTTTATTTAAAACAATGCCCAACAGGCTCATGTCAAACTCAAACATTAGTTTAAAAAAAAAAATCCAGTCTCATTTTCAAACAGTACTTTTTTTTCCCCCACAAAATTTCAATCACCGTTTTTATTTGTTTTACCAACATTTGAACCTCATAATTGGATTTAGACCCACAACAGGTGAAGCAGAAGAATGTAACATATTGGAGATGGAAACAAAATTAAAATCAAATCAACAAATCCATTTCACCAAAACACAACATCTCACACAAGGGCCAATGGCTGCAGAGTCCATGAGAATTTGACTCCTAAAACACTTTTGACAGTCAATGTTTTTGGGCTGAACATCTTACAGACCTTCACATTGTTTAGCAGCAGTTATGCCATAAAATTAACTTGTAAAACAAAGGCAATGAAATAACAAATGATGGAAAACCTTGAACTTATGTAGAGGGTGGAGAAAATGTATTGAGAAGTGGCAGAGGGGAGTGAATGCTGATCTCAGGAACCAGCTTGGACGATCTGTGGTCAAGGTCTGATTGTGAACTGATAATGCACAGCAATGTCACACTTTTTTGGATATTTACTGTTTGATGGATGGTGGATGGCACTTTCAGTCTGAAAACCTCCTTAAACAAGTACAAATAAGTAGACATGTTAGTAACATGTCTCCCACCCCTCCCAAAAGCAGTGCTCTCAACTACAACACAAGCCATATTTTGGTGCAGACTATTCCTTTACATTCATCTGTTCCAAGTGTACACCTGAATGTGGTCAGTGTGTGTATGCCTACAGTCAATCAGCATTTACACCAGCAGCTACCAGGGTCAGTAAATACTTTACAGTGTGTATAAATACAAGTATAGAGGTTATTGCTGCAGTGAGTGTAATGAGTTCCATGCTCCTGTGTGGTAAACAGGTGATCGCCCTAAAGGCCGCTCAACAATCCATCTTCAGGTAGTCGGTCAGGGCATGCTTGATATAAACAAGTCCATAACGAGGGTCAAATCCACGCTCAAGTATCTCAGAGTGCAAGGGCTGTTATTCCATGCCCTCAGGGTCCGCCTGGGCCATGTATGCATCCAGCTCTGCATCCAGGTGTCCTTTGGTCTTGGACATGTAGGCATCCAACTGGTTGTCCAGCTGCTCCCGGGTGACTGCAGGGCGCCCAACACCCCTGCCTCGGCCTCGACCGCGGCCCCTACCGCCAAAGCTGCCACGGCCTCGCAGCCCTGAAAAAAATAAACATCTTGATCCAAGTCTGAAAAAAGAATATTATCAATACTTAATCTATACTATGTAATTTATGTAATTTCATCAAGGTTACTTAGAAGGTTCCATACTTCCAGGATGGATGGAATGGAATACGTGACATGACGTTGCACCCTCGAGCTTGGCGTTTAATGTTGCAGCTGTGGAAATGCACTACTGTAATGAATGGCCAACGCAGGAAATGAGTGATGCAAGTCACCCCAGATTAAAAGTTTGCCAAGCAACTGTGTAAACACGGTAAATGGTCCCCACCTTTTCCTCCAAGCCCACCTCGGGCTCCTCGGCCTATCAGGGCCCCTCCGCGGCCCGCCAGGCCCCCTCGCTGCCGCAGCCCCCTGCGCACTGCCAGTCGAGGGACGCTACCCCGCCCTCGCATCTGACCCATTCCTGCAAACAGGGACACAACAAGCATCACTCAATGGCAGCTACAATAACACTGTGGACACAAATCTGAGCTCAACAGGAAACCTAGTGACTGAATTAATGGTGTATTAATGTAACAGCATTATATTCCCACATACAAACTTATGACAAGTAAACTGAACTGATATACAGACTAAAACCAAAACCACAGAAGGACCTCACCATGGGTTTGACAGGGCTTGGTCAGCTTTAGCGTCAAGATGGATTCTACAGCTGGTGATTCAGGTGTGATACGTTGAGTAAATGAACAATAATTGTCACCGCTAATATAACTAACCTAATAACTAATGATAACAGTGATCTGTGCAGATGGTTTTTTAGCCAAATGTAAAGATGGCTCATGGTGACCACAACTGCCCCCAACAAATAAGCCAGCACCAAAGCCAACCAACACTCACCTCTAAGAGACATTGCTGTTTTCAGAGTACCACGCCCACCTCGACCTCTGAGTCCACCTCTGGTCCCTCGTAGTACTCCCATGGGGAATGCTCTACCTACAGGACTCCCTCTTACCAGCGCACCCATCGGCCTGCCCAGCCGGGCCTGGATATTACTCTTGCCAAGCCGCTGTTTCAGGCTCTGTGTGTGGGTGTGTGGAGAGATGCAGCAGCCAGTAAGAAAGGAAGTTTGTGACCAAAAAGAACTAGAAAATGGGGGGGTGGGTGGGTTCAAGGTCAATTCACAAAAAAATAAAATGACTGTCTATATCAGGACACATAATGAATGAAAAATAATGGAGAGGACAGTCTAAGCACATTGTCAACTCCACTCACTGCCAAGGTGTATCAATGTTAAGGCCCATTGTCTAAGACACTATCCACAACAGCTGTAACCACAACCAAAAGTTACAAGCAAAATAATTACTCCTCAACCCCGCTCCAGGACAACCAAGTTATTGAGCTGTGTCCTTATCTACTAACAGTTTTACTTTTTCATTATATAACATACATTTTAGTCTTCAGTAGCCTATGGTCACAAAATTCAGTGCAAGATGATTCACGAGATTCAAATGTCACAAGATTAATTTGTCTGAAAGATGGGAAGCCACACACAGAATGGGAAAACCCTGAGCCTATATGCACTGCAGTGTCAGACCACCTCATTACATCTCATGAATAACATCAGAACCCTAGTCTAGATTCCTGATACTCAACCTCAGACAGGACATCTAGACAGCTTCCTAATCTTTTCTTGCACTGGCATCTGATATCTGCACTCAGGAGCAGGCAGATTTACTTAGGCAGCCTAATTAGTTGGTCTGGTCACAGTCAAGACACATGTTTCATCCAGGGACACAAAAAGTCCCTGGACTTTATTTGAAGGATTCCTAAGAAATGTAACTAAAATTGTAACAGACATAAATGATTTGTTTTTAAGGTTGAGCTCTAAAAGTAATCAAAGATAGGACCATATGAAGAAAGACCAAAAGTTGTCTTCAAATGCAAAAACATAGGACCCTTCTAGCTCACAAAGCCTTCATAGTACATCAGAGTCCTTGAGATCTCTTGGTCTGTTCACCCCTTCCACCTGCCTATGCTGTCCCTCTCACCTGTTTGTGCTGCAGGGCAGCCTGCACAGAGGGCCTGTTCTCCATCAGCTGGGCCAGGCGGCGGTTGCGGGCACTGGCCATGTGCTGCTGCTGCATAGTGGCCTGGATGCTGACCGGCGCTGGCTGCTTGTTCTTCAACATGTTAGTGAAGCTTGGGGAATACAGATGGGGGGATGATGGGAGGGAGAAAGGGAGGAGGAAAGGGAAAGGGGGATTGGAGGAGGTGGGAAGGTTTCAAAGCAAATTATTTTAACATATCAATCCTAGTCCACCCTCAGATGTTTTTTTTTTTTTTCAGTATTTCTCTCAAGGTTCTGAAGAACACTCTCCCCAAAACACCTGGCAATATAAACACTAGCAGAATTACTTATCAGTAGTAGTGGAAAGACTACAGCGAGAAGATGAAGCAACACCCTGGGAATAGGGTTAGAAAATGAAAATGTATGAGAAAGTGATGCAGACAAAGAAGCTGAAAGAATGCAATGTGGAGGGAAGGAAAAGGAACAAGAGATGTGCCTCTTACAGACCACCTATCACCCTGTGGCAATTAGGACTCTTCTCAGAAACCTTAGGGTGGAATCAGGGGACGTGGCGGTGGCCCAGGACAAGAGATACGACCAGCCACCCAGCCTCTTACAGCCCAGACCGTGTTCTACTAGCATGGGGGTGTTTGTGAGCAAGCTCAGGAAGGAGGATAGGATCATGGGGGAGGGGGGGGGGGAGGGAGAAAAACCGAGAGAACACGTCTGGGCTAGGACTGGGCACCTGGCTTCAACTGAAAAGATGAGTGCAAGAATGGGATGAGAACGTGAAATAGTAATAGCCAGGTTATTCCGAAATGGGGGTAAACTTTAGAGAGAACACATAAAGAGGGCAGGGTCATTTGTGTGCCTGCCCCCCTGCTGCACCGATGGGCAGCTGTAGTGCCATTTCTCCACTCATCACACTGGCTGTGTGTATAGCACTGGAGGGGGGAGACCACAGGCAGATTTACCAGTGCTGTTCACACCAGAGCAGTCACCTCACCTCCAATTACCCGCTCTCTTAAGATAGGGTGCATACTGCTGTTTTAAATATGCTTCCAATTCATGTTCTGCTGCTTGGTACCTTCCTTTTGTCCTACACAAGCTATAACCATGTTTTTGTGAGAATAAACCCATCCCAGCAGCTTTCCCTTCTTGTATCCTCTTCTCTCCAGCTGCCATTCCACCCTGCACAGGACTGCACAGGTGGCAGCTTAAGTTCTTGTTTTATACATCAACTTATCGCTCTTTCCTCTGTCTCAGAGTGCAGGGCGCGTCTCACCGCTCGTTCAGGGAAACTTTGGTGGTGCTTTTCAGCACGACTTTCTGAGAGGAGGGAGCACTCATTGTGTCTTCACCACACTGACACACTCCTAAGAGACAGTTGGTAAAGAGAGAAGGGCACAGAGGAGAAGTCAGTGCACATTACATTTCAATATAAACTCTCCATTTTGTGGTATGATAAATTCAGTGTAAGATACAAGTCAAAGTAAGATAAGTCAAAGATACAAGACAAAACAAAAAAAGGTGATTAATAGGTGTCACACGCTTTTCTACCCCATATAAGCAGTTAAACGAATAGATGCTACTTTGTCAGTCAGAAGAACCGCATTGCCCCGACCCTTTAGCTCGGACTCCTCTCCCGTCATTACAGAGCTTATAAACTATTACTACCTGACTTGATAGCAAAGGGTGAAAGTGTACATGATTTACAACGGTAAATTAAACAAATATTACATGTGAACTGTACTAGTACATCTAATAATATTTCAAGCAAGTTGTTAGTGATATCACAACTCGTCGGCTATCTTTGTAGCAAAAATTCGAAAGTCAAAATGGCTTGATGATAATATGGTAAAATAAGAATCATTCTGAATTGCAGAAAATGAATGAATAAAGTTAGACTTACTGCGGTGCGGGATGTGAGATATCTGGTCGCGTGCCGGGTAACGTTAGACCGCAGAGTGGCTGGGAGAGACGAATGGTGGTAGCAGTTCAGGTAACTGGGGCACTGTTCTTCCCTTCTCTAAATGCTGGCTTTTACACTATATCTGAGAGCTTGCTGTCATCAAAATCTTTATATTTCGGAATACTTGCTATCTGTTTATCGTAAAAAAGACAATGTTGTAGCCCTCCAGTTAGTTTGCTAACCCAATCTTTAACAAAATGGTAGTCAACGATGAAGTGTGATCTGAGGAAAATGGAGCATTTTATAGCGTTACGTCACATGCTGCGTGCTTGTTGCGGTCTTTTCTACTCACGCAAAGATCATTTGTATTACTGGGCAACATGTATCACATGGCTTGTTTAGACCAATCAGGAGATTTCACACCAAGTGGTTTAGGCAACTGAAAATAGCAGAAATAACGATACCTAAACTGTATAATTGTAAAGCACTACCATTTCTGTAATTCATGTATTCATAACAAGAGAACCATCTTCATATGAACATGAGACTAAGACCATAAGAAGACCACAACATAGCCAAAGCTATGGATTCTATAAATTTGGATTCTAGTTTTGCCAAAAAAGAAAAAAGAGACCAGTTCATTTCTGCAGATTCATCATACAAAGAACAAAGTCAATACAATGTGACAGAGAGTGATGTTTAAGTCATGAAAACAAGATCTTGATGGATTTCTTTTTAAACATTTTTAAGACTGCTGAGATCTTGGTCTCCTTCATCTATGTATCTTGTATCGGTGTCAATATGTTGAAACATTTGCTTCATGAGCACTGTGAAATGTTCATGTGAGCTGTATTTAAAGTAAAACATATTTGACAAATGATCATGGTTGATATAAATGATTATAAAATGATTATTAAAACATCAATTTTAAAATGATCATCAGATTTGGGGTAGTTATAATGGTGGGACAATATCAGATAGAGCAGGGTTTTGTTGTAGGTAGCCAAGAGTTTGTTAGGAGCAAGCTGTCAATTCTTGTTTCAGAATGTAATAAATAAAAGCTATCTGCCACTGAGAAAACATTTTCTATCTGTTGCTAATATTTTCTCAAGTCCACTGTTTGTGTGTATATATGTCTTTCTGAATCTTTGCCTCTTTATTCATTTGTTTCTGCATGTCTCTTTTTCTTTTCATTTACCATGAACCAGTTGTCAAGATCAGTTACCACTAGAGGGCACAGTTAATTCTTTCATCCAATATACTAGCAATAAAAATGTTAAATTCAGGGAAATAAAGCAGGGGTATACAAGGATGGCAACATCTGTTTATAGATGCGCATTTCGACCCATAATCATTTAATTATCCCAGTCATTTATGTCATCTCTTTACAATCAAACAATGACAATTGTTTTTAACTGTTGAATGCATTACTATGGCTATAACAACGAGTGAGCTGAAATTGGAGTAAATTAGTGGATTGTACACTTTTTCAGAGCCTGATAAGTGAGAGTTGTGAGTCTTGATCATGCAGGTATGGTATGCTGGAGGTGTTATCTTTTAGGCAAGCTAAAACATATGGAACAGACCTATAGAGATGATTGCACAGTGCACACACACACTACAATACGTGATTTTCAGGGCAAGCCACAGTGGTACTCATATAGTCTTGCATACGTATGTAACTTAATCACGTTTCTGCTTTCTAATAAGTTATGACACATAATATGTATTGAAAAGTGAGGCATATCGGCTAACCACAAGGCAGCCAATATATAAATGATTTACATTTAAATGTACTATTTTTTATGATTACTGCACATGACACACCATTAGGTTCTTGCTGATATCTCACAATAAAGCTTTGAGGGCTACTGCAGTCATTGTAGAAAATATCCTATTTTTACTTTTGACCTCAGAATGCTTACTGAAAGGGTATTATAACATCATAAATGGCACAAAATGAAAAATGGCAGTTGTGGGTGTATACAAACTAAAATAAATCAACATGAGTGATTTTGAAATCAAACCAAGCAAGACATATAACCCAGTCTTACTGTGGCTGTCACAATTGCAAAATACATACATGCTGACAAAATGAGTAGATTCATTTGTCATTGCATGCATTTTATTTTAATGTGCTTTAATGATATTTGGATAATTGTGACTAGCAAGCTATTTGCTGAGCAGATAACTGTGGTCCATAATGGATGCCACAGTCTTTGTACTGATTTTGAACACAATGGATACAAAACAAGCATAATTTGTGAAACATTTTGGGAAATATTAATGAGACGATATGGTGCTGGTAATAACTCATATCCTAATTTGATTGATATTTCTATGAGTGTGGCAGCCCTGATGTTATTACTTTATGATATTCACTGCATTTATTAGTTGAGTAAGGCCATCAATAAATTGTTTGACAGAGTTATTGCCTTTCTGGGAGGTTATGTTTGGAATATAAATAACCAGAAATTACTTCTATAAACTAGACCAAACTAGAATTACATGCACAGGATGGTAATTGATATGGCTTTTTATTTTACATGCAATGATGAAAGATACCATGGTCCTAGTTTAGCAGTATTAATTCAATATAAAATTATCAATTGCTGGTAAATAATTTAGTGACCCCTTACAATACCCCTTGCATAGAGTTACATTATAACAATCACTTTTATTTTGATGATAATCTTTTCTTTTTTCTCCCACACTGCTAAGGATTACAATGGTAGTAATGAAGGTCCTGAAGTGCTTGGTTTTCAAAGATATTTTCTCAGGTTACATCATAGCAAAAACTGCTCTTCTTCTGACACCATTTCAGGTTTTTATTTTAACATGGCCTACAATAGGGGGAATCACTGCTGGGAATTTTAAAAACTTCCCAGTACAGCTCTGGACAAACATTGTGGACTTTGTGGGCTAATCTAATGACCCCGTTCTCAGTGGATCATGTAGTGCATTTTCACAACTGGACCAAGATAATAGATCCAGTAAACTCCACATCCTGTAGGCAATCAACAGCAAATATACAGATAACAGCTCTCTGTGCTTGACAAATATTTGTCATTAAATTCACATATTTAACTGAAATGTAGGCTCCAGCCCCACCCCCATAACCCTAGATTATTGTATGAGGTAGTTATAGTTAATGTAGGGATAGATGCGAATGGACTGATGGATAGATGAATAACAAACATATTCATGCTAATGTTTTTTAAGTTCAGTTGTTTTTCCACCAGTAAAATATTCACCATTGTACCCGTCCAAACCAATCACAAATCCCTTTCAATGTGCGATTGATAGCCTTGCTACATGTCTGGAAACGAAGTAACATAAGTTTTTATTCCTTTTTGCTTCTCTGAAAGTTGACCAAACACTACAACCATTCGAATCGAATCTGTCCTCTATGAAAAGTTTCTGCTTGAACAAAGCGGAAGAGTAACCTCAGTGGAGCCACGTTAAAAAAACAATCGCTCCGATTTGTCTATCTATTACAAACCCAGACAAACCTTAGTACCTCAGCTCCGCGGCCACCGGTGAGAGCAGAGTCATTGTTGGCCAAAAGCCACCATCCAGAATGAGAGGACTGCTGCGATTGGACGACCACGCCGAGACACTCACGCGCACAGTGTATTTCGCTGTTGTTATTGTACTGCAGCGAGCGGGCCGTGAGGAGCGACTGCTGGAGCTGCGGCGTGTATGTGAGATTGGCAAACGGAAAGGCTGATGGACTGGTAACTACAGAGATAGACAGTGACATAGACAAATGCAACTAGGAGAAAGAGGTGGAAAAGGGGAAGAAAATTTGGAGTACTACTTGACCTCTGCCACTTCTGCTAATATTCCAGTACTTCTGTTGATATGTAAGTACAATTAGATGGATTTATGCGTAAAAGGGTTACTTTTTCTTTTAAGAGATAAGTTGGAAGACGAGCTGCAAGACAAACTTGTTTCTCAAGATAGATAGAAATGAAACAGGGAGCCCCACTTCATCCCCCGCCCAAGTCAACGTGTAACGGCGCTACAGACGGACACGCGACTGGGATGGGGCAGGTGTGTATTTCAGAAAGTAAGATAGTATGACCCTTTGTCCCCATAAAATATATATATGAAAAAGACATTGTTAGCTGGCCAGCGAATGATTTTACCGTCGTGCGTATTGCCCTTCCCAGAAGAGGTGTGGTAACCCTCAAAAGTGTGAATTTTTTGTGGGTTATTTGGTTAACTCCCTTGCTTGTGTGACATTTTCGTGTTATGTGATTTTGTCAAATTACAAGACTATCAAATTATATGGTAAATCAAAGAAAGGTTTTATACTGTAGAGTATTATCTGCCTATCTAGCTACTAACAAGTTTCTGGGGTCTTCGCATTCGCTGTTGCGCATACGTAGTGGAATGCGTGTCTTATTTTGTTCCATTGCGATTTACCAAAAGACTTGACTACATACAACAACTTACGATATAAGTTTTTAAACGCCGTGCAATCAATAATTTTAGGTGAAGTTACTTTTGCTGTAGTCGGCTTCCTCCGTCTGCCTCGCAGCTTGGGAGGATGACATTTCTTCAGAAATTCTTTTTGGATTCTCAGTCTGAATTTCTCAGTCTCAAGCTTTCAAGCAGTTACTATAGCAATAATACATTTGGTATTGGTATAGCATGCGGCAACATCAAACTGACAATGGCATTAGATAATTTGCTTGATTTCTTACCTTTGGCAACTTGGCCGTTCTATTTTCTGATTTTTTTTATATATATGCTTAAGTTTAATTGCGTTAGTTAAATACTGCCGCATACTATGAAAGATGATGATGATATCTAGTAATAGATACCTACAATATGCACGTAGTACAGCTACTTTAACTCATAGATTTGCTCAAATATTTACCCGAACCCAAAACCATGATTAAATTAGGCTATTTTATTCATTCTGGCAACACTCAACAAGAAAAAAACAGTTACTTAGCCAACGTTCTCTTGCATAAAGTACATTTCAATTGCTGTCCTTGTGCCCTGGTTACTGGGGAGCGTTCTCTTCCGTGTGCTTAATGAGGCAATCTGCCTTGCATTAGGAGGCCTCTGCTTAAACTGAACAATCGAGGTGAACTTGGGCCAATTTGGACCCAGCCAGAAGTCGCTTTTATGTGTTTCACAACACTAGTGTGAGAATGGCTATACCCGAGTCAAAGTAGCCCACAACACTGATGAATATTTTCTGTCAAGGCCAATGTCTTTTTTTGTCTCAATGATGTGCCATAAATAGAATTGAAGGTCGTTCACAAAATTATATACATACTTGTAGATATGATAATGCAAGTCAAAGGCTTCAAGAAATCTTGCTTTGGCTAACAGACCATAAATGCACAGTCATGTTGTGTAATGGTAAACAATTCAGTAATTTTATAACAATATAAAACTATCTCCCTCACTTCCTCCCTCTCTGCCTCCCTGTTGTATATATACCTCATTCTCTCAGATGTCTGCATATTAACATCAACATATTCTATTTATCACTCTCTTTCTGGTCATTCATTCCCCCTGAATATGGCTGCAGATAGAGCCTTGCCCTGTGCAGGAGGATGTCCGTGACCCCCCCCAGCAGTACCGATGCCTGCCTCAGCATTGTGCACAGCCTGATGTGCCACCGGCAGGGCGGGGAGAACGAGGGCTTCGCCAAGCGTGCCATTGAGAGCCTGGTCAAGAAGCTGAAGGAGAAGAAGGACGAACTGGACTCCCTGATCACCGCCATCACCACCAGCGGTGCACACCCCAGCAAGTGTGTCACCATCCAGAGGACTCTGGATGGCCGGCTGCAGGTAAGATGCAGACACTGTGCACTGTCATGGTCTTTCTGTTTTCACCTTTACATCAGCAAGCAGTTCAGAGCCAAGAAATAATATGGGGTTAGTGACCAGTGTAGTCAAGTGCTTTAATGAAATAATTAAGTGCTGGGTAGCAATGAAAATTAGTAGAACCTGCACATGTCCTAGTTCAGGGTCAACCACCTCTGCTCTGCGTTGACTGGCAGACTGAATTGTGCACCAGCCTAAAAACAAGCTCTGTACTGACTGGCACACTTACGTCTACACTATCTAACTGGTACACAGAGGTCTATGTTATTCAATGGACTAGATTCTACACAAACGGACTCTGTCAGCTCTATACCACATACCTCATGTTGACTTTATACACTGTGCTATTCAAACTCTCGCTCTCTCTCTCTCTCTTGCTTTCTATCTTTCCATGTATATTTGCTGCTGTGCTCCTCTCCTTTTTCTTCCCTTCTTGTCAGTACTTTAACCCTGCTCTTTCTGTAGTTCACAGTTCATTGTCCTCTCCCACACACAATACTTAAACCTTACTCTCTAAGGCTCGAATTACATCAACCCCAGCCTCTCAGTTTACAGTACAACTGATACCCTGATCTCTATAATAATTGATACCTTAACTGATTGGCTGGCTGATACCCTGGCAGATTGATACACTGACATTTCAACACACAGTTCTTCTGTGCTGGAAGATCTAACTAGGGTAATGACTAAGTGTCACAATCACTGAATAATTACAGTCACTTGACCCCAGCTTCCTCTGCACTGGACTCACTGAAGGCTTCTGGATGTGGTGGTTTTGTATAATTGGGATAGTTATGGAACAGAGACGGAATGATGATGCCTGGACATTAACTCAGTGTGTCACCACCTTTACTTGAGTGTGCGGAGAGTGGGGTAGATGTGACTCAGCATGAGGAACTGTTTTCAAATGGAAAGTAGCCTTGTAAGCATTTTGTATTATTACTTGGTAAATCATTTTGCATCATTTTTATTTCTTTTTATGACATATTGCCCTTATCCGGGCAATTTACATGTTGTACATTGTACACATTTATACACTTTTCCAGAGTTAGCTCAGGCTAAGTTTGCCTTTTTCAAAAAATAACAATGGTGAAATTTAGATTTTTGGCTCATTGTTGTAATCCAACCCTCCAATGAGGTTGACTATGTATTGGTAATATTAGCACTTTTTGTAGGAACAATTTTCATTCGTGCAAAATGATTTGCTTCTTGTAGCTGCTCAAACAATATTGTGAATGCGGGAAGCAGAATGAAAACTACTGCAGAAAAGTTCAGCTATAGGTTAAAGGGGCGCTTAAGAAGAATAAGATAGTGTCGATTAAAACTGTTTCTGATTCTGGCGTTATGCAGTCACATTTGATGCAGTCACATGTGACAAATTTATCATATTCAGCCTCATGGCAACAATAGATTACAGCAATGAACCAAAACAAAGTGTGTACACAGACACACAGAAATAAATTATTTCACTCTATAGATACAAACCAAAAGAACACATTTAGCAAATATTGGAGGTGAGTATTTAGTGAAGAGCAGAGGCCAAAACAAAAACAGCAGATAGACAGCCCTACGCAGGACTATGACCAGACTCAGAGACACAAGCTGTGGTCAGACATTCAACGATAGTTATTTTTACATGGCTGAGGAAAAATGCTGAAACGTAACAACTGAGCAAATGTTTAAGCATTATCTGTAGTTCACATGAAGTGAAGTTACGAAAAAGAATGAAAGGTGGAATGATTGTAGTAATGTGCCCCTTCCCCTGCCTCTGGAGATAGAGGGAGAGAAAGAGAGTTAGAGAGAGGGAGGGAGGGAGGGAGGGAGGGGTGCAGGCAGTGAGGGTTGTTTTGTCTGAAACACAGGAAAGGGGCAGGGTTAAGTTAAGCCTGTCTGTCTCTCCCTCTCTGTTTCTCTCTCTGTGTCTGTATGTGTGCGGTGTGTGTGTGTGTGTGTGTGTGTGTGTGTGTATGCATATGTACGTTTGTGTGATTGAGTATCTGTCAGACAGGGTTATTGAGTAAATGTATATTGAGTGAATTTACTTGTGCATCAATGTGTGTGTTTGTTTTTTGTGTGCATTTGAGTAGATGTCATGAGTTTTGGGCATTGTGTGAGTGTGTGAATTATTTTGACATCCAGTCACTTACAGCAACGTGTCACTACAATTCAGACTGTCCAGGAATGTACATTTGGGTACACAGCAGTGAGAGATTGCTTCCCTGTGTATGTCACAGGGTGGGGTTATATGCAAATGAGAATTTTGGTAGAAGAATGATATATGATATATGGCTTACCATACAGCAGAAAATTAACATATATGCATATGTGTGTGTGTGTGTTTATGAGAGAGAGAGGGAGTACATTTGAGTTTCATCCAACTCTTATTCTCTGTCTGGAAGGTCAGCTTGCAGTGTTGAGGTTTATGAACTTTGGAAATAGCAATAATGCAGATTCTGTTCGGAAATACCGAGGAAAAAGCCTTGCTTGCTCCCTGTGAGTCAGTTTAACAATCTGATCAGTGAGTTCATTTCTCTGTCTCTCCATCTCCATCTCTCAAAGGTCAGAGAAGGTGTGACGTGATCACTTCAGTCATCTGCTCGGCTCCACTCTGGCTGGATGGATTGAATTAACTTCCCCTCTCTGTCTCCCTCCCTCTTTCTCTCTCTCTCTCTCTCTCTCTCACACACACACACACACACACACACACACACACACACACACACACACACACACACACACACACACACACACACACACACACACACACACACACACACACACATTATCCCTGTCTACTTCTAATCTCATCAATTTAAACAGGCTTCAGCTACATGCTGTTCCTGTCTTTAGGAAGTGACATACACTAAAACAGTCCTGCAGTCTTCAAGCATTAGTGGTGGTAGCCTTCCTTCATATAGTTTCCTTTCAAAATCAAAGGATGCCAAATGGTATCATTTGATGCCACAAGCACAGTTTTTATAAGTTAAATCATTATGTTGAAATGCAATCCATGAAAGTATTATGGATTGAGAGAAGTAATAGCAGTGTTGTTAGGACTGCGAAATGCAACGCATCCCTCTCTCTGCCTGTTCTCTCATTTACCAGTTTCCCTCTTTCAGATCCTCAGTCTCTCAGTGGCACGAAAGAAAATACTGCCGCATGCATTTATAAACACTTTGAAGAAGATGAAAAAGTTTGAATAAAGAGACATAAACTACAGCAAGGCACCCACCCACACACACACACACCCACCAACCCACACACAAAGCCACACACACACATCCACACACACATACTGGAAACTATGAGTAAATGACACATCAGAATGCTGGAATTTGAATGCCATTTAAATGAAAACGTCTGTTTGTCTTGTGATGCTACAATGAATTTTAAAAAACCTGCACCATGGTAATAATTCCTCTTGCCCCAGTGTATGTTACTGGTTGAGTCAATATTCTGAAGTTGTTAAGACCAATGCCCTTAATGTTTCATTTTTCAGAATGCATGTTTTTGCTGAACTGTTTAACATGGCTTGCATAAAGCAGCTTTCAGAAAGTATGAATGACTGCGCAATGTCACAGATCAAGGCTCTGTTTTTAATGAAGCAAAGATGCAGCACAAACTCTGCCAAGTGGTTCTGTGTGCATACATTGTTTACATTTGTGGTCAGAAAAGAAATCAGCTTGTTACGATATAAGACATCCTCAGTTGTATAGTAAGAAAGTACCTCTATGCTTGTCTCGTCATCTCCTGTCTGTCTTCTGTGACCTTCCCAAATCTCTCTCCTCCCCTTTTAACTCATAAGGGTTGACTTGATTCTTATATGTGATATTTGTGGAAAAAGCACAGATTAGTTTTATTTGCCTCAAGGGACAATAAAGTTTATACCATCCTGTCCCTGCCTCTTTGCTGCCTTGTAGGTTGCAGGGCGGAAAGGCTTCCCCCATGTGCTCTACGCCCGACTGTGGCGATGGCCAGACTTGCACAAGAATGAGCTCAAGCACGTCAAGTTCTGCCAGTTTGCTTTCGACCTCAAGTATGACAACGTCTGTGTCAATCCCTATCACTATGAGAGGGTGGTGTCTCCCAGCATTAGTAAGTCTACTCGTCCTTGCACACGCACACATGAATTTTTAAAAATATATGTAAAACCAGTACACAGGCATACAGATACAGACAAAAGAATGGTGATATGTAACTGGGATATATGTATGCTTAAAAGTATATGCAAGCATAATTTTTGCAATGAAACACATTCAGATTGACTGTATGTATAATCAATCTGTATGTATGAAAGGATCAGATTTATAGACTACAGAACCGTTACAAAAGTGCATAGAAAAAAGTATTGACTCAGGTATGGCTTTTAATAACATTGTAATACTGTTTCACAGGCAGAAAGTAAAGATAGATGTGGGTCATTGTACTTATACTTATGGCTCATAATATTTTTGTCGTTTTCATCTATCCCCCTTACCTCATTTGTCTTTCTGGCTTCTGCTCATGGTTGGCTTCATATTCCTTCATTGTTCCGCATCAAGTTGGTCTCAGTATCCAGAACACAGGTACAGCCCATATGACACAGTAGTTTTAAGTTATCTTCATGTTAAATTGTTATGGATTCAGTTATTTGATTAATTAACTATTGTTTTATGTGGACTATGTAGTCCTTACTCTGAAACATTTTTGTGTGTTTTTGTTTTCATGTTCGTTTGTTTTCACCACAGGGTATTATCACATTAGTATTATTATGTTTGTTTATCTGAATCTTGTTAGATGAAGTCAGATTGTGCAGCTCATAGCTGTTGTCTGATATTGTTTTCATTGATTATAGATCTGATTAATGGAACAGATTTACTCGTGATATTTCCTAGAAAATGAGAGCTCAAGTGACAAATGTATGACACTTAATGGGCTATGGTGCCATAATCATCTTAAGCAGGAACTATGAATCAGTGAACCTGAACAATCAGTGACAGGGAAATAGCTGTCAGCTAGGCTCACTTGAGCCTGAATAGGTTCTCATTCCGATGTGGTGTAACTGCAAAAAACTGCGAAGCATTTCAGTTCAGTTCAGTATTATTTGTATAGTGCCATTTTCACCTTGCTAACAAGTCATTTTTCACTTGTTACTTTTGAAAGGTCAGGGTATTTTAATTGATAAGATGTCCTTGCCAATGAAATGTAACATTAGACATTTGCTAACACCAATCAGATTGGAGGGAGCCTATGTCACAAAAGTTAAGAAGGCCATCCAGGCTCTGTATCAGAGATTGGGCTGGAGTCTGGACTACCCATCAGCCAGTGAAACATCTGTGTGCCTGTGTGTGTTAACAGGGATTCCTTCACCCCCACATCCATTGGTGCACCCAGGCCGAATGATCAAAGAGGAGTTCAGTCATGACTGCATCCAGATGGACGCCCCTTGTAGAATGACACCCCAACACGATCACCAGGGGGTGCTGAAGCTGTGTCCAGCTGAGCACTACAGCCAGGCCCTCCAAACCCTGCAACTGCCCCCAGAACTGCCCCAGACCCCTACGCCAATCACAGTCTACCCCAACAGCCCCCTCTCACCCCCAGGTCAGTCCAAAATTTGTGAGAGAGTAAGGTATCATTACGCTGGAAGTTGGTGTAGTGTAACGCTGCTAGTAACCCACTGATTTCGACCAACCAATGTGTTTCGTTGTAAAGAGCAAAACCTTTTAATTGGTGGAAACAGTGATTGACATACCTATTTTTAGCATCGTGACACCTTATTTAAACTAGTAGTGTGTACTGTCCACATGTATGGTTGATTGCTGATGTACAAGGGGATGTGGTGGAAGACTTTCGACTCAGAAATAATAATATCCATCTATAGCTGGAAAGTAGCACTAAAAAAGGAGATAAAGCAGAAGTTAAAAATGATTATGTTATGCCATTATATGGCATATATGTATGGCATTTGTTGTTTTTTCATGTTAAAATACTCTTCCTGGTATAAAATACATACATTCTAATATTTGATCAATTAATTTGTTATACACACTGAGAACAGCAGACTAATTCAGTCAGACCAGAAACCAGACCTGAAAACAGAAACCGTAATCATGATCTGATTGTTTAGAAAAGCATTTTAGCAACATCTGATTATGATTTTGAGGTAAGATCTGGATCTCCAATCTTCATGCATATGTATACACATGAGTGCTGGTGTCAGTAAGGGGGCACTTTTGGTGCAGACTAAACAACCACTTTATGTGTACAACAAAGACAGGCCTTCCGCTTCTGCTTTACAATTTCAAATGATGTAAAGATGGTTTTTACAGAGATAAAACAGAGAAATTACTCCTGTACACAGTTAAATCTTGAAAGAATGTGCACCAAACTGTAGTGTGGTTTACATCATGTTTTGGCGTAGTTAGTTTTTCCCCACACATCAAATATGCCCTTTTTTCAGACTCACCCTGGTCATTTCATGGGATACATCAAAGCAAATCAGAAAAGAGAGGAAGTGAGTTAAATGATCTTTTAACATTTAAAATGTTGCTAAGTATTAGGGCATGCTTGTTTATACAGCTTTAAGAACGTAATAAAGCTGATAAAATTTCTGGTGTATGTGTGTAAGTGTGAGTGAGTACATTGTGTATGTGTGCATGTGTACATTAAGTTTATACAATAGTATATAGTCCTAAAATGAAATAGTTTTGATGCCCTTAAAATGGAGCATGTCAGCTGCTATGTGTTATTGAGCCCTGCAACAAAGCTATTGTCAATTTCATTTTGTAGCACAGAAGATGGAGAAAGAGAGAATGTTAGAGAGAGAGAGAGAGATGCTTGCCCTAGGGACATAGTCATGATAGAAATGGCACACTTATCCTGTGAGTGCAATTGCTTCAGAGAGAAAGAGGCTGTTGTACTTGTTGAAGATGAGATCATTTTGTGATTTATCTCCATTCTGTTAAAAAGCTTAGCTCCAGGCTTCTTTTTCTTCATTACTCCCATACAAAGCTGTGTGTGATCTATTAATACAGGAAAGTAAATGAGATCTATTGAAATGTAATGATCTCAAACACTGCTGCATTTGTCCAGTGATGCTATGCAGCTATATTTTCAATGTTTACAAGTGGAGATGTATCCAAAAATGTTTGTGTTGAAATTACTTGAAATGATCATATTTTAAAATTAAACCATTAAGAAAATGAATACTTCAGACCATCATCCTAATGTCATCTGATTGGTGTAGAACTCTTACAAGGTGCACAGGCACATGCATTGATACTGAAGGCCCATTTGACTCCTAAAATCAAAAGCTTAGCTAGAGTTGGCCTTCAACACCAATTACATGAGACTACTGTACTAGAAGAAGACATATTAGACATGTGAGATCAGATCTCCTTTAAAGGACAGGATGAAAATCAGATCTGATGAAAGCCTAAAAATACAGAAACATGGATGCAATAGGGCAAAAACGCCTACACAGGTATGTTTCAACAAGCTAGTGTTGACATTTTGGGGGGTTTTCTGTCTCCCCGCAGATAAACTGCTCCTTATTGTGGAATAATGGCACTCTTTTACCAGAGGGAAAGTATGCAGACATTGCAGACAAACTGCACACATAAATTAATCACAGACAAAGGAAGCTGCGCCTTAACAGGATTGTGGGTTTTTAGTGAATCCAGTTTGTGAAGGAAGATTGATTACAACACACATCTGACTGTGAACATGCATTACCTTCTGAAATAGTTTGTTGCATCACTGGCCAATTCTCTCTCCCTCTAACTCTCTTCTTCCCTTATGAATTCCTTTCTCCTCTTTTATTTATGTCATTGCTCCTTTTTCTTTGTCATGACTTCTCATGTTTTCCTCCTCCCCATGCCCTGCTCCTTCCTCTGTATTATTAAATTTCTCTCTTCTCAATTGTGCTCGCCATCCTGTCCTCCCTTCTTCCCTCTTCCTGTATCTTCCCTCCCTTCATCCTATTCATTATCCACATTCCACCCTTGTACCCACTCCGTGCCCGTCACGTACACACCCACATATCCACCTCTCTGTCTCTCGCTGTACCTCCCCCCTCATAGCCAGTAGCTCCATTTTGTCCACACGGGGGGTGCATAGTGAGGATCTCCTGCAGGTCGCTCCACCCCAAGGCCGAGGCATGGCCCCCACACCACCACCTTCCACCCCCAATCACGGACCACTCCATCACCCCCTTGCAAAGAATGGTTATGGAGGCTCTGTTCAAACACAGCCACAGGGCACCTTCCACAGTAAGTACAAAGGACCTGTCAATCTATCCACATCCTGAATCAGGTACAGAGTTGGGAAAACCCCAGCTTCAGACAGTAGAAGCACTGCTGTATATTTGTTCCACCCATGCACTAACCAAATAGCACAACACATGGCCCTACTTCTACTCTCTGAAGCTAAGGTTGTCCACCTCTTTACTTGTGGCAGGTACTTAGATGTTTAAAACTCTTCATCTTCAGCTACCTGGACAGGCAGCAGCACAGCTTCCTACACTCCTGCAGGACCCCAGCAGAATGGGCGGGGCCATCAGCAGCCACCCCTCCATCACCCCTCCCACTTCTGTATGTCTTCCAATCAAATCCTCATAAAGTATACACAGATCATGTCAAAACACTGGTTACACACTGTATTGTGGTCACATTGATGATTTAGCTTTAATCTGAATGGACAGTTAAAAGTACAGCTTTTTTTGTCAACAATGTTTATTCATCACAGATGCTGTTTTTTAAATCAATCAGGGTCTCAACATCACAGCTCCACCACCTTCCCTCCACCAGTTTCCAACCATCCAGGTGAATTTACTGTGCACTGATGTATACACATATGCTCACGTGTACACACACACGCATACAGACACACGCATGCACAAACAGCATGCCTTTTCTGTCGCACGCCGGTTTATTGTGACTGTAATGGGAGCTGATTCTGTAAACGATGCTTGTTCCTCAGGCCCAGAGTTCTGGTGCTCAATCTCCTACTTTGAGATGGACGTGCAGGTGGGGGAGATGTTCAAAGTCATGGCCAGCTGTCCAATGGTGACAGTGGATGGGTATGTGGACCCCTCGGGGGGTGACCGCTTCTGCCTGGGTCAGCTCAGTAATGTGCACCGAACAGACGCCAGTGAGAGAGCCAGGTCAGTGTATTACCACTGTCTGTCTGACTGTATGTTTATCTGACTGAGTGGGTATCTGTGTATATGTTTGTATGCACTGGTGTGTGTCTACATATAAGTGTCTGGCTGTATATGTTCACAGGGCCTTTGTACATACTTACATTTTTCCTGTAAGCATAAAAGAGGGAAAAATGAACCAGCAGGAATAATGTGAGGTGGTTTCTGACACTAGATGTACACCTGAGACTTAGCTGCCTCTGTGGCCAGTTTTCTCTGTTTCTGATCTACAAAGACATGAGAGGCCTAATGCTGTATAGAGAGGGGAGGGATCAGCTTACATTATCCAGACCTACCATTATGCAGTCTTCTGCTGCTGTATGGCTGTAGTGTAGCAGGTGTGGGTTTGGGTAGTACATTGATAGGTTATCTCTAAAACTAAGTAGCTGCTGGATGTGGTCTTGGTGGGTGAGCAGGGTGGCAGTCTTCTCTCTGGACCAGATGAAAGCCCAGTGCCCCAGTGCAATAACAAAACTATGTGCTGTGTGAGAGGGCATCTCTCAGATGACATGTTAATCTGAGGTTACATGAGGACACAGTGACTCAATATGTTCATTAAAAAGATCCCATGACACTCATGAGTAGGGGTTTCCCTGGTAATCTGGCAAACTTCCCAAACCGACTCAATCAACATGGCCACCCAATTATCCCTCAGTTTAATTGGCTTAATTATTCCCTCCCTCTGAACTTCAGATGATGTATGGTGAGTGTTCTCTTACAAAATGGCTGCTGTGCATGATGCAGGTCTGTGTTACACTTTGATGGAGGTTGAGGTGAGTTTCCCCCCTTCACTGTAAAATGCTTGGAGTTCAAGAAAAGCATTATTGGAATGTGATATTATGGATCAGCTGTCACTAAGGTAATGGGCAATTTTGGATTTCATTTTCTCGAAAAATGACTGGATCCACTGAGAGACTCAACTGCCTGTTTTAGAGATGCTTACTCTTGTAGACAGTTGGGCGGAGAATTAGATACAGTAGAACAAGCACGGCTGTGGGTGCAATGGAACACAAAATATTTTAGAGAGGGTAAAAGAGCAGGGAATTTCACACACCGACAAACGTCCTGACAAGAATAAAGTGACTGAAGATGAATTAATGGCAAAGTGCAGACGAAACAGGGTAGAATATAACTCAGTATTATTGCTTTGCGGTTCAATCTAAATTCATTCATTCAGGAGTTTGTTGAAATCATTGCCTTGATTCTGACCTTTCTGTTCAGGGGAATTAATAGAACACTATGTACATACTTATGGCTCTACACTGTAACTGCAAAGGGAATGAATCTGAAATGCACTCTAACCTGGCATGCATTGCAAACTACTTTTTAGAGGTTATAAGTAAAATTGCCTTTTTGTGTCAGTGGTCAACTTTTGAGGGTTTTTATCATCATCAGTACAACCTTAATATCTCTGTTTTGTTCTCTCTCAATTTTAAAATTATTTGAAACAGTATTGTATTCTATGGTACTGTAATAAAAATGTATCCCTTTTATCTTCTCTGTCTCCTGGTCCATGCAGGTTGCACATTGGTAAGGGGGTGCAGCTGGAGTGTCGGGGTGAGGGGGACGTGTGGATGCGTTGCCAGAGCGACCATGCCGTGTTTGTGCAGAGCTACTACCTGGACCGGGAGGCTGGGAGGGCGCCGGGGGATGCCGTGCACAAGATCTACCCTGGGGCCTACATCAAGGTCAGCCACAGAGCAGGGCAGCGTGGCACTGCAGGGTAACAGAAAATATCAACTAAGGGAGAAAGAAAGAGAAAAGAAAAAAGGGAAATATAACTGTGAATCCATCTCCAATGTTGTGGTGGTTGGGGGATACAGTGTGATGAAAGGAAAGTGGGGGCAAAAAGAGGAAAAAGAAGTATTTACAATCAAGAGTTCTGTAAAAATGCCCTTTTTACCATTTAGCTATATAACACCTGAGAAACCTCAGATGCCTATTAACAATATGCTAACATTAATATTAATGCAATAAAAAAATGCATCAGGATTTGAAAATGATGATGATTTGATTCCAACCTACACTATCTGCACAAAACGATTTTTGTAATTCCAAGCTTTCAAAGTGGAGGGTAATAGAAAAAGGGTATGAGAACAGAGAATGGTATGCATAAGATCGAATGCATTGCCATCCCTCCAGGTTTTTTTATAACTCAGTAATTCTCTTTTATTAAGTGATTTTCTAGCCTGGAGTAAAAGCTCATTAAATTGAGGGAAGGGTTCTTAAAGAAGTGTATGTAGAAAATAAAATAAAATATTCTGCATTCTCTTTCTCCCCCACGCTCCAAGATGTTTGCTGTAATTATCTTTTTCTGTAATTCTCTACCCTTATAATATAGGCTGTTGAAATGAAGGAAAGGGTTAATAGGGAATTGTGTGCAGAATATGAAATGTGCTGTTGTCTCTCTCTCTCCCCCAGGTGTTTGACCTGCGGCAGTGCCACAGGCAGATGCAGCAGCAGGCCGCCACAGCGCAGGCGGCGGCAGCGGCCCAGGCAGCCGCCGTGGCGGGGAACATTCCAGGCCCCGGCAGTGTGGGGGGCATCGCTCCTGCTGTCAGTGAGTGCCACCCTTCGTCTGGGGCAGCAGTGCCATATAATGGGTAGACAGCTGGGCATGTGTTGAAGGGGTTGCAGGTGCTATTTCCAGGTGGTGAATTGCCATTGTACCAGAGGTACTTGAATTCCTTCAGTAAACTTGCAGCTGCATCAATGGGGAGTGTGTGCAAATGTAGGTATGTAAGCTATTGAAGTTTTTCACAATAAGAGTGTCTGCTAAATGGCTAGAATGTAAATATTCTGCCCTCATGGAAATATGAAACATGTTCAAATAGAATATGTTATTAAAATCTGAATAGGTGTTGTAAAACATTACAATAAATGGGCACATATAAAATGACTGCAGTTCCCAGATATTGGAAAAACTACATAAAAATGATAGTTTCTAATATATTTACAATATTGCACAGTATGTTCCTGTCCTGTAAGGTGAGTATAGGGTGTCTGTGGTTTGTGTGGGTGTGCTGGTGGTTCTCTGTGAGTTCCTGCCTTTCTGTCTGTGGGTGAGGAAGACTTCATCTCAGCTGTGCGTTTGCCCCTCCCCCTCCTGTGCAGGAGCTCAGACAGGGAGTAGGCCTAAAGGAGATTCATGATTTCATGCGTCAGGTCTTCAGCGAATGAATCTTGAACACACTCTGTGTGTCACCCTGCTCACTATTCTCAACCAGTAACTCCATTTGATAAATGAGACAACGGGTGGCCCTGTTCCGTTTTAGCCCTTCATACATTTCCTTCCTCCCCCTCTATCCTTGTTGTTTGAACCTCTCTATCACTACCTCTCTCTTTTTCTCCCTCTCTCTTTTGCAATCTCTCTCTCTGTCCCTACTTCTGTCTCTTTCTCTCCTTCACCGATCTCTCCCATTGTCCATCCCTTTCTCTCTCACTCCCTGTCTTTTTTCCACCCTCTCCCCCTCCCTCTTTCCTCTGTCTGCTTCCCTCCCTCTCTCACTTACTCATTCCTTCTGTCTCCTTTTCTTTCTCCCTCCATCTCTCTTTCTCCCTCTCATTCTATCCCATTTCGACTCCTTTTTCTGTTATTCAATCACTTACTCCCTCCCTTTCCTTTTCACTCTCTTTCCTTCTTTTATTCATTCCCTCCCTTCTTATTTCCTTCTCTCATTCCCTCCCTTCATCTGTCCCTCTTTCTCTGCACCCTGTGTTTTTCATTCCCCTCTCTGTGTCCCTCCCTCTCTGTCCCAGGTCTCTCAGCAGCAGCAGGTATAGGTGTGGATGACCTGCGCAGGCTGTGTATCCTGAGGCTGAGCTTTGTGAAGGGCTGGGGGCCGGACTACCCGCGGCAGAGCATCAAGCACACCCCCTGCTGGGTGGAGGTGCACCTGCATCGCGCTCTGCAGCTGCTGGACGAGGTCCTACACACTATGCCACTGTCCGACCCCGGGCCTGCTAACTGAATCGCAAAGGTGAGGCAACTCACAGCAAAGCACCCAGCTGGAGACATCTGGGGACTAAGACCTCAGTTGGAGCAGTAAACGTTGTTGAAGGCGCTGAACTGCAGTTTCCCAGCAGGACAAACTAAACACAACATCTGCACACAACCCAGTTCCTCCACACAGATTTCACATTTTCTGACACCCCTCTTGTGTAGGGCGGAACCAGTTGGTCTCGGAATTGAAGCAAGAAGCAAGGGAAGATGGAGAGGTGGATCAGTGGCTTACCAGGCCAGTTCACATGGAGCCCAGCCTGTGATGAGCATTGACTCAACAGTCTGATAAGCAGGAATCAGCCGCTTGTTTATTGGTTTATGGAGCAAAACCTTGATGGAGAAAAACATGTCTGCTCAGAACAGTGAGAGCTCTACCATTTGTTACAAAGGCAAACGATTTTCCTCTCTCCCCTGAGAGCTCAATTTTACTGTTGTCTTAATGTATTTAAGCAGCACGTGTGTGAAATAACCTTCAGGTTCTTCAGGATGACCTTCTCATGTTAAATTTCTCCTCAAAAAAGTAAAAACTACAAAACCAAATGGCTTCACCTTGCTTAAATAGATCAATATAGGTTTTGACTGTGCAGCAAAGTATTTGCCAAAAATGTAGTGCATGTCACCAAAGCCACAATACCTCAAACACATTAATGTATCCTCAACCAAAATTTCTCATGACCATGGTCTCTGCCTCAATTGTGTCTGTCACCCTTTGGTTGACCACTGGAAAGCATGCCCAATGTAAACTTCAGTGCTGTAAGGACCAGGCTATAGAGAGAGTTAGGAGGAGAGGTTGGAAGGTGCTCATTCTGAAATGTTTAATTGCAAGTCCAGTGGTAAAAATTAAATTCTAACTAATTCAATTCATTAAAAGAGGTAGCACCTTTTAATCAAAACTAAAGGAAATGTTATGAGGTTGAATGGGTGTTTTATTAATGTGAATATGTACACCATTTCCCCAAACACATATAGCCATTGGCTTTCTTTGCACCAGGGGAATGAGATCCAATGATAGAAACATGAATGAAGAAATTCATCCTTATACCACCTTGTGTGTCTGATTCATGTGCCTTTTAAGGTTTCAATTTCCTCTTCTTTCAAACCAAAACCACATATCATTTGAACAGTACAGTATTGACAGTTGTGGCTGCTTTATTACTACTTGCTCTTATTACCAGCACCTTCCATGGTGCTAGAATGGAAGTTATGAGTTGAGGTAGACAAAATGGACAAGCAATAACATTGTTTTCTGTTCTTAATTTAAATCGGGGAATGAATAGGCAGGTCATTTGAATGTTACTATTTTATTTTATATTATTGTATTTAATTGTGTATTATGAATAATATAATTATAACTGATATGTATAAGCCATCAGGGACATATGTAATATGACTTTGAATAAGAGCTTCAGCAGTCAGCTGGATGATCAGTATCAGGGCTCATGTCAGAGACAGTAAATGTAAATGAGAGCAAATCAAAAATTCACCCTCAAATAAGCAAGAGTATATTTGAAGTCCTGTCCGTTGAAGATGTGTGCCTTTCTTTGTAAAATACGAAGACCTAGTTGGAAGAAAAAACCTTATTCTTGTGTGTTAATGTATTGCACTGAGTGTCATTCTGTGGTAACAAACATACATTCAATGGAGGAATCATATGTAGTGTAAATGAATATGTATCCCTGAGAACACATATTGACCAGTTGATCCATGAATGCCTGACTCCTAGTGAGTCTTTCTGGTACTACATTGTGCCACAGTTCCTGTATTTTTATAGATCTGGTGTTTCACTCAGTATGGTGAAGAATATTAAAATGATGCATGGTGGTAATGAATTATTAAAGATCAATTGCAATTATTTCAATCATTTTACTTAATTTGAATGATTTATAATTTAATCAGGCAATAAAAATGGAAGTACAATTACAGTGCAACCCAGAACCGAAGTACCTTGACAATAAACCGTTGCATCATATACATTGTTTTGCATCCAGAAATCCAACTATGATATTGTGTACTTTTTCTCATACAGTTCTCTGTTGCTGTAATGATCATGTATCATGTAGTTATATTCCAGCTTATCACACTGAGACTGTTTTACCATTTTCAGATATATGCATGCTGTAATGAAACTCAATATAAATGTATATTTTTGTAATACGGATGTATTGTAAGGTGTTTTGTGTGGATTAACAGCCATTTCATGGAAATGGTTCCAAAAAGTTGTTAAAGTGACAGCTGACCACGTAGAATCCATCTTACGTAGTTATCCAAACCAATGCACCTGTTGCCTTCACTCTAAGCTGCTATTTAATATTTTAAGCCGATTTAGGCATCTCTCATTACTAAAAGAATACATTTTCTTGTCATCTGGTAATACAAGTGTGAAATGTTCCAGTGCAAGTATAAAGAGTGCAAATTATCAGTGCTAAAATGATGGTTCGTCATGGCTCAGTGCGATTTATTAAATGTATGATTGCTGATGTGACAGCAGCGGATGTGACTGTTAGTTACAAAAGGAATCGTTCGGGTGGTCATTACGTTCTTAGCGCCAGGGCTCCAACGCGTTTCCACTCCTTTCAGCGTTCTTCAGGGTGTGATTTGATTTCAACATGTAGCAGTCTATATCGCAATACTCATTATCAAAGATAATTTATTGCAGATGCGTCAAAGTGATGAGGCGTAACAGTGCAAATCATGGTAATGAAATCAAACCTACAATTATTATAGACAATTAACAAAATCCCAAAAGAATTCGAAACTCTTGAAAGCTAAACTAGCTACCTTATTGGACTATAATTAAATAGTCATTGGATTAAACATAATGGATAAAACCCAACAATGCATAGTCAACTGAAACTCTCAAAGTAGTGCCGTGTCTGAGTGAGCTCTTTGGTATGGCTCTTAATCTGTATTAGAAAATAATGGTGGTCTCTTTTAAATGCAATTGTGAATCGCGGCATTTTTTGTGATATCTCAAGTCTGAAACACAGATTTAGGAAAAAATCAGGGATTTTACCAATCACAAACTGGTATGCTTTGTTTAATACAGTGATACAATAACGTCTTTCAGTAAAACATTGAAAAACAGACCGAAAGAAATCGTGAAATTATAGCATTTTAATTACCATAAACGTGAATATTACCTTCTTCGTCTGATACTTAAGGGAACCAGCATTGCTGTCGGCTCTGTAACACTGACCATTTTACAGAATCTTAAAAACGAATTAGATAAATCATTTCCGTAAGAGAAAACAGGGGCTTGGGCGCGGTCTTGTGGTAGCAATTAATTCTTCTGGGCGTGGACATATCTGATTGACACATTTTTGGTAATTGAGAGAGGGATTTGGCTTCTGTGATTGGCATGTATGGTTCAGAGACAGGGCGTTGTTGGGTTAATTTGCAAAACACACACGCCTCACGCTGGGCGTGCTTATAATATCTGTCACCACGCATGGGCGGGGCTAAATTTTTCCTCGGTTTCTGCGAGTACCAGTCTCGCGCTGCAGCTGCATCCCAGATTGAGCATCTCTAGGCTCAAGTGCGAGGACAGAGGAAGCAAAACGGTGTTTTTGAGACCTTCAACCATTATAATCCCTTTCATTATCGGAAAGGGATTGTAGATTCTATCCACCGATTATCACCGACCAAAAGAAATACAAAGGCGGGGAAGTGTGCTACATGGAAATAAAATAGAGACTTGACATTTTATTTTTTATTTTATTTTCTGACATCAACGCAGCCTTCACTGAGTTTCAAAATGGCTGAGATTACCAATCTAAAACCAGCATATGGTAAGTAGCTCGCTATGCTTATTGCTCAGTGATACAAACATTTCTTTAAAGTTATCACCATATTGTATTTTAGAATATGTAATTATGAACATTTGAGGAAGGCATTTTTGGATAATTTCGAGGTGTGAGGACGCAGAGCCATCCTGTGGATTTGCCTGCTACACCTGATAGCTAGCTAGCTACAATCATTTCTGCGGTTGGGTAACGTAATATTAACAGTCCCATTTCATTAGACAAGTATAACAAAGGTAACGTCAGTTGTTTTAAGCATTTTATTGAGATATTTCAAAATTATTACATATGCATATCACTTACATAGATATGCCGATAGCAAATCCGTATACAGACTCAATTTATTTATGTTTATGTGATAGTATTTATCACAGCTATATAAACCATAAATATTAACTGGTATGCCAACATAACAGTATAGAACATTAAATAGTATGTTAGAATGGTCAACTAGATGTGTATTTTTCATCTGTAATGATTAATGTATATATGTATGTGTGTATATAATGTATATATACACACACAAACACTGTTTCTATACCTGGGAGGGTGAATGAACTGGAGTACCTACAGCGTTTGTCAGACCGATGGGGAAAAATCAGCGTCGTTAGTACAAACATTTTACTTAGGAGCAATATACACAAAATATGACATTTTAAAGGGTGATTCGTTTTCTGCGTGTAAGCACCTGCTTCGTCATTTGCGCACTCTTAGGGAGTGGGAGAGAATATTGGCATGTTTGGGGCTGCGGCTGGGGAGGGGGGAGGGCATCGAGGAAGGATGAAAAAAAAAACAGTCGTTTTATATGTTGAAAAATGACACTGACTAATGGCACTTTTTCTGGTCGTGATTTTGTAAAATGAATAATCTAATGGTGTGGCCTGCAGTGTGACCAGCAATCCCCCGCTTCTTTATAATGGCGTTGGCGTTGACTATGCGCGTGCGATGGGGTGGACGGGTATGACGTTATGTCTATTCCTGGGCAGGCATCGCCTTTCCCCGGTTATCTATTGTTTTTGTTAAGAAAATCTCCTAGGATCTGGCTTTCCGTTTGCGTTCACTTGCCAACATGTATGACATCTTTGTTGAGATTTCTACTCAATTGTAATGCGTATCGTTTTATAATTGGTCAATAATAGTTATGGGCTTATTCGCAATATAATCGAAAACTGCTTTTACAGACAGGTTTGGCTTAAGATGTTCTGTGTTAAATGAGAAAAAATGAATTACTTAAAAAATGACCAGATTGCAGACTCCTCTGCTTGATGATACAGACACACACAGGGAGAGAGACAGGGTGTACAGAAGGTGCCATACCAGGTATGGCTTCCTGCTCTGTGCCAGCAGTAACAACCTTAGTTTCAGCTCAACACAGCAACATAAACTCATGTTATATAATATAATTAGAGTCATGCCCAAAGCCCCAGTAACCTCCACATTCCCCCAACTAATGACACATTTGAGGATGCTGGTCTCCTGAGTGATAAAACAGTGTGATATACATTTATTTGACAGTGGAATTTGAAGTGTCCAGGACACTAAAAGAGGGTAGGGTTTATAATTTTCTTGTTATATTATTGTAATAGTGTTTACATGACACTTACACTGCACACAACCAAATGTCCTACGAGCTAATGATTTCTGATGCAATTTATGCAAGATACAAGTTTTGTATATTATATATTAAGAATAAATAATTTTTGTACCTGAAACTGAAAACAATAAAGGTTCTTAACTCCTGTTCAGAACTGCTGGGACTGTAGACAATACATACTGAAATATGATTCTAAGTATAACTGATTGCCCAACTTGCCTATTTCCAAAATGCTACAGTTGCTAGCCTGAGCATGTCTTTTTGTTCATTGTTTAACAAGGTAATATTATACCAAACACGGAGGCATCTACCTTCTCTTTGTGCTGATTTTCACTCCTGGTGAACCAAAACAGTGCAGCAATAAGGAATAGGATGAAAAGTGTGTCAAGTGAAAGTCAGTTCCAGCTAGCACTGTGTTACAGTTCAGCATCCTCATAGGGCATCACAGATCCTTACAGATTTTGTTCTCTGAGTACCTTTTCAGGTTAAAATTCAGGATTTTTATTTATTTATTTATTTTTGCTCAGGAAGGTGTATAGTTAATGAATTTCTATCATTGATGACAACTGGACTATGATTAATTATCATTTATGAACGACATACTTTATTATTATTATTAATATGATTATTACTGACCTATATGATCTTGTACCACATATTTAAAGAGATGTTGTGCTTTCCCCTCAGACTACACTTAAATACAGTAATTGCACTTTTGTCAGCCCCAGCTTTCCCTTTACTTCCCCAGGGCAAATACCCTGTGGGCCATACACAGCACTACATTCAAAAACAGAATCAACAGGTTTACAGGGTCAAAGCAACAAAAGCAAGCTGTTATGACACGTGACTGAGGTGGTAACTCTCATCAGTTAACTCCTCTGCCATCCTTTGGTGCAATACTTCAAGGCAGAGGAAAGATGTGATTTATTGCCATAACAACAGATGACAGGATGACAAGCCTCTCACTGTGAAGTACCCTGTGCCATGACAAAAATGTTGGCTGATAGCGGATATTCATGCAGCCACTTTTAAGCAATTAGGTGCTCCTTCTTGAAATGCATGCAAAACAGGAAGCTGGAGAATGGCTGGAGTCCTCATGAAAGTGCTCTGAGCCATTTCCTGTATGTGCACACATCCTGTTGATATACTTATGGTCATCAAATGTTTATTAGAAAACATGTAAGGTATCAAAAAAAAAAAAAGTAAAACTGTATCAAGAGTTGTACATGCATATATATAGTGGTAGATATGTGTGTAGTTTTTGTGTAGTGAAGCTGTGTGGCTGTATGTATTTTAGCTATGCATGCATGTTCACCTGTTATCAGTGATGGAACATGTTGATACTCATTTGATGTCTATGTGCTATTGCCATTACCTCATCGCATGTGCTCCCATGAGAAGCCTTTTGTCAAAACAAGAAGCATCTCAAGACCAGGAGTGCTGAACCAGGGCGTGAATTACCCTGTCTGCATCCAAGCCTTATCCATTATGAGCTAAAATGTATTACTGATCCTAGATCAGCACTCTCTCTCTCTGAGATGCCTTGTGTGCGAGCCAATGTTAGGGATGAGCTGTGCGGATGTCCATCCACTCCCACTCAACCCCGCTTTGTGTCTCCTGCCAGTGTCACTAGAGCTGCGTCACTTTACCGCCGACTCTCCACTCCCTCCCACAGCAGCTCAGCCAGGGTGCTGTCACCCTGCCAGCCCCCCAGCTCAGTCTCTCCCCCTCTCCTCACACCTACTCATCCCTGCTCCCCCTTTCTGTCTGAGCACCCGACAGCGCTGCCTCCAGGCTTCGTGACATGTTCCACAGTTTGCCAGCATAGCACAGGCTGTTGGGGTGGGGTGGAGAGGGGCTTTTGGACCATACCTCTGTTAGTGCTATGAATAATTTAAAGTACAGGGGGCTGGTTCATCCGGCATCATCCGTCTTAAAAATTAATAGAGGTAGTTATGAGGGACAGGTAATCTACTTAAAATCTTGAACAATAACAGTGAAATCTTTAACTTTTGTCAGGCATTCACATGACAGCTTTTAGTTCTTTTTATTTACATTTTTTTTTACTGAAAAGAGCCATCCTGTATTTATATTTTTATTTGAGGCTAGTTGTTTTTAAAATTACATTCTTGTTTTCTTCTTGGCTGCTGTCAGTCCCCAGAATGCAGTGTAAAGCTAGTTCTGGTCTCCCTTCTGTTATCATGGGGTGAGCAATCTGCTGAAATGGGTATATGCATTAAAATTCCACATAGCAAGGCATTATAGCGGGTTGGGGCACAGATAGTGGATTATTGCTGTGGCTGCTGAGCCATGCACCTGGTTGAGATAGCTGCGTAGAGTGCAGCTGTGCTTCCTGCTGCTCGGCTAAAATCCAGTTTGTGTTGATGACGTCTGTTGCCAGGGGACACATGAGGGAGCGATGCAGTTAGCCATAGCATCATTAAGGGATGGAGGGTTTCAGTCAGCCGGGTTACCTTTGCCTCCTCACCCAGCCTGCAGTGTCTCTGGTCAGTTAGGCACCAGCAATATGCCTGCACGACCTGTGTTTGATGGCATGGCAATGTTGCAGAAAAATGGGAAAGAAGTAGCAAAGCTACTACACCGGATTTGGAGATCTTGCTCAGTAGTGTGCGACCTAGTCTCAATCCCAGATGCTCAGTCGCTGACAGAGTATCTGGAAAACGTACATTGAATTTTTTTACAGCCTGCTTGCACGTTACAGTCTGCTTACAAGTTAATTGGTACACACTGGTTTACCAATGTCTAGACTTATATTAGAACTGCCAGAAATTATAACTGAATAACTGCTTCAAACTGGATTGTATTTCTTCAGTTGTATTAAATAGCCATTACACTGTTACCAAAGAATAACCCAGGTGTTTGGCAGTGTTATATCACCACAAGCACAACATGTAGGATGTCATGTTCAATAATTATTGTCCTGGGATGCCCGTTGTTGCTACAAATGGCATACTTTAGTTTTACCTATTTCATACCATTATGTTTTCATATTTCAGCTTGTATTCAAGAAGACTCTTTTTTGTAAGGCTGAGGTGTGCAGGGAGGATATTAGCTGGCTCCGTGATCTGGTCTTAGTCAGAGCGCTCTCTGAAGGTGGTATTAGCTCAAATTTTCAAGAAATTTCCAGGCTAGTGGAGTGGAAGATATTTACAGGGTGAACAGTTGGAATGCAGCAAGCCTCTCAGTTGTACCAGGACAGCATTTTCCAAATATGTACCTCCTGCTGTCCCACCATGGCTCCTTAATCCGAGACTGCTTGGCAGAGAGAGGGCACTAATCTGTTCCACTACATCAGGGCCTCTCTCAAGGCTGCAGCCCCATCTGCATAACCATCACAGCCTGTCAGCCTCTTGTCAAACGCGTCTACGCCCACTGTCTCAGGACTGACCGGGATCTTAAAAGCCTCTGCTTTGAAAGAGACGCTGTAGGTTATGTCCAGTGTGGGATATTATATTCAGTGTAGACTGCATTACAGTCATTCAGCCGACACCCATATCCAGTCCTTAAAATGTGAGAGAAAATTCCAGAAGAGCATCCAAAGAAGTGAAATGCAGTGCAGATCTGGTTAAAACACTTCGTAACCAGAGAATGCAGATATGGCATCACTAAAGCACTCATGCATTTAAATATGCCATCCTATAACCCAGACACAAATCAAGTCAAATCCCTTATGCCATATATCCTAAAACGATATCCTTCTCAAAATTAAAAGCACAACAGAAGAATACACTAAATGTAGCAATTATATATTGTAAGTGCTTAAAAAGTGAAATAAGGATAAATTATTAAGGGTTATGTGCAGTATACTTCTTCAGAGGTGAGGGTTTTGTGGGTTATGGCTTTTGCTCTTTGGTTATGAGGAGAGGGTGATAGAGGGATGAAATGAGACTCCAGGGGCTGGGAGAGATGAAGTAATGGCTGGGGGTTCTCTCAGGGGGATGTCTCCAAGCAACTGGAGCCGCTGGCTCTCAGGACATCTCAAAATCTGATGTCAGCCAATCAGAATTCCCACCAGAGCTCCTGGAACCGAAAGCCTAAAAGGGAAGGTTAGAGTGGAAGGAAGGAAGAGCATGAGAATCCAAGTGAAAATTATCACTGCCTCACCAAAGGTGTGGGGTACGAAGGACAATGAAAGGCTCTAAATATTGCCGAAACATTTAAAGAACACGCATGACCTCAGGCATCAGGTGCAGCTCTCCCCCGTCATTCACTTCGCTACACATTTGTGTGCCCACATAACAGCATCAACATTGTTAGCTCATTAAAAGTAATCAGTGTGGCTGCAACCTCAATTTTTTAAAATTCCCATGGCAACATCTCATAAAATGATATTGCTTTGTATTCTGTGATTTTAGATTTGTCAGTTTTGATTATCCTAATACAAAATTAAGAGCATTGCGTCCTTAACAAGCACTCAAACTCACGGTCGTAACACACTGAGGATAGACATGGTCTTAAAGAAAACTATGTGTAGGACACAACCTTCTGCTCATTCGAAGAGAGGAAAAGTAACCGAATACAAAGACAAATATAAACAAACACCCTTTTTAGGCTGTGAAACATGCTCCAGAATAGTTAAGATGTGTTCCCATTCTTGAAATAGAACCACATTGCCTGAGGTGAAATGGCTGAAATGCATCTCTCTCTCTCTCAAAAACGTCAAGAAGCATCAGCTATTTTAGAACTGCAGTTTCTGTATACTGTTGCCATGGTATTGCCATGGACAAGACTGCTCTGCCAATAGCTTTACCCCCTCTGTCACAATCTTTGGATTTGTCGCTAAGAGTTTCTAGACACAGCAAACACCCCTTCTGTCCCATGCATTTCTGTGTCACTCTATCTTCTTCTGTTCTTTTCTATGTCACTGTCTTCTGCTCCAATGTCCTCCATCTCTTTCTTTTGTCGACACTATTGATTCTTCTGGTAATCACTGCCTGGATGCCTTACCCTTGGCCAAAATGGTCGATATTCAGGACTTGACATGTTTTTTTTTTTAACATGCTGAAGAAATACAGACCATTTCTGAAGCAAATGTATAGTTTTGCTTTTATGCACCCTAACCTGATAAATGTCAAATATTGATTTAACTGTCAGACACATATAATTCTTTGATTCCTCTGGATATCAGTCATGGGTCATCGGCCCATGATCTCCTATGTCCTGAAGTATCTGTAATTCAATAGGTAGCACATACATTTTCAGGGTCGGACTTGAGAAATGTTCCCATTCCAAACTCCAGACTGCCATATATGAAATTATTTACATTTTGACCAAGAAATCTGGAGTCCAGCTTGGATAATGCTAAAACTTCACCCTCATTTATCTGGGAGTTTTGACTCCATTTATACGGAGAACAACTGATAATTTATACCTCTTCATCTCTTAAAAAAAGATGAGACTGATCAATTGGATGCTTGGCCATAGCTGTACGGTGTTGTTACACTGTGTTTGCAGTGAGAGGCCAGGCACCTTCTTTCCCAGGGCAAAAAAGAGGATTATCCATGCTGTTCTGTGTTCTCTTCACTGAAGTCCCATTACAGCCACAGTCAGTGGCATTACTCTCGGATTACAGCATCTCCCATTATCTGAACACCACCCCGCCCCCAACCCCCTCATCTCACTCCCTGGAGTGAAGCAGCAAGGAGGGGCGGATATCACAGACCTTAAAGCCATCTCACTCATTACACTGTAACTCTGTCCTCTAATTGATCCCAGAGTCTCACCGGCACCATCACCAAGCACGATCCTCCTGGTTCATCCAAGACTCCCATGTTATGTCCTGTGGTTATGGTGTGTCGTTATGGTTTTTATTTCTTTTTATTTATTTATTTTGCTTTTTTTGTTATGTGTGTTTTGGTCGTTAATCTTTTGCTACTGGTGGCACATTGTCTGCTCCTGCAGAGTGAACTGGCTGATTTAAATGCAGCCCAGTGTATGCAGCTGTTCTGAAGGCCCCTGGGCGAGACTGGCTGATTTAAATGCAGCCCAGTGTATGCAGCTGTTCTGAAGGCCCCCCCTGATTTAAATGGCGAGACTGGCTGATTTAAATGCAGCCCAGTGTATGCAGCTGTTCTGAAGGCCCCTGGGCGAGACTGGCTGATTTAAATGCAGCCCAGTGTATGCAGCTGTTCTGAAGGCCCCTGGGCGAGACTGGCTGATTTAAATGCAGCCCAGTGTATGCAGCTGTTCTGAAGGACTGGCTGATTTAAATGCAGCCCAGTGTATGCAGCTGTTCTGAAGGCCGAGACTGGCTGATTTAAATGCAGCCCAGTGTATGCAGCTGTTCTGAAGGCCCTGATTTTAGCCCAATGCTGTTCAGGCCCAGTGTAAATGCAGCTGTTCTGAAGGCCCCTGGGCGAGACTGGCTGATTTAAATGCAGCCCAGTGTATGCAGCTGTTCTGAAGGCCCTGGGCGAGACTGGCTGATTTAAATGCAGCCCAGTGTATGCAGCTGTTCTGAAGGCCCCTGCAGCTGTTCTGAAGGCCCCTGGGCGAGACTGGCTGATTTAAATGCAGCCCAGTGTATGCAGCTGTTCTGAAGGCCCCTGGGCGAGACTGGCTGATTTAAATGCAGCCCAGTGTATGCAGCTGTTCTGAAGGCCCCTGGGCGAGACTGGCTGATTTAAATGCAGCCCAGTGTATGCAGCTGTTCTGAAGGCCCCTGGGCGAGACTGGCTGAGACTGGCTGATTTGAAATGCAGCCCAGTGTATGCAGCTGTTCTGAAGGCCCCTGGGCGAGACTGGCTGATTTAAATGCAGCCCAGTGTATGCAGCTGTTCTGAAGGCCCCTGGGCGAGACTGGCTGATTTAAATGCAGCCCAGTGTATGCAGCTGTTCTGAAGGCCCTGGGCGAGACTGGCTGATTTAAATGCAGCCCAGTGTATGCAGCTGTTCTGAAGGCCCCTGGGCGAGACTGGCTGATTTAAATGAGCCCAGTGTATGCAGCTGAGACTGGCTGAGCTGTTTAAATGCAGCCCAGTGTATGCAGCTGTTCTGAAGGCGAGACCTGATTTAAATGCAGCCCAGTGTATGCAGCTGTTCTGAAGACTGGCTGATTTAAATGCAGCCCAGTGTATGCAGCTGTTCTGAAGGCCCCTGGGCGAGACTGGCTGACACAAACATAGAGTGTGACAGTGGCAGCTGTTCTAACCCACGAGACTGGCTGATTTAAACAGCCCCTCCAACACACACAGCCCACACACTGTTCACACACACACACACACACACACACACACACACACACACACATACACATACATGTACTACACACACACACACACACACACACACACACTGGGCGAGACACACACACACACATACACAAACACATACATGTACACACACACACACACAACACACACACACACACACACACACACACACACACAAACACACCACACACACACACACACACACACACACACACACACACACACACACACACACACACACACACACACACACACACACACACACACAAACACATACATGTACACACCCCATGCAGCCACCGCCCCACTCTCTCACACCAAGCTCAGTGCACATCACTGAGCTGTCCCTACAGATGTGTTCTGTAACACACTGGAGTGTTGTTTTTATGCATCATAGGCTGCAGTTTTCTGTGATTAGCATTATACGTCAAACGCTGCATCACTGTTTCAAATGATTCATTCCGTGGAGTGACTGTGACTCTTTCTTCCACCTGAGCAGCACAGAATCTTTCCACAGCAGCGTAGCGTTAAATAAGATATACTGCACAGCGCAGTATTGTGTTGATTATGTTCTTCATAGTGCTGATGATGTAATAAATTCCAGGACATGTTACCGTAGTGATTGCAGGAGCTCTGCTGCTCACACTCACAGTGTAGAATTTGGTCACACTTTAGTTTGCATGCTACAAAAAAACTGCCTATAGAAATATTTTCAAATAATTTGGAGTCTTTAATAATTCATTTGTTAAACATTAGATATGATTTGCCATTGTTTGTTTGACATTATTCAATAGCACTGTGGCTTGAGGCAGGTTTGTCTTTGTAACAATGATTTGGCACTGTTGGCATTTGATCCAGCACACAGATCAGCCCTCCAGGTGTACTGTAACCTGACTGAGGTATCAGGACAATATGCAATAGTGGTTACCAAGATCAGTCCTTCTCAAGCCGCAGGCATTCTCACTTGTTGAGGCTAACAAATACATTAACAAATAATGTATAGTGATTGATAAACTGGTTACTAATTATTAACAAATCATATAATAGTGAGTTTATAATTCATAATAACAATTCTGTATTATATTGCCAAATTGTTTCCCTAGGATATTGCTGAAAATGATGGAAAGGAAGAAGGTACAGGCAGAGGAGTGCTGTATGGAACTACTCAGGCTGCATACATCTCAATTATTCAACAATTAATGTTGCACCCTTAGCCTCGATCACTATGTGCTTTCCATCCACACAGCCCCAAAGTCTTGTCCCTGCTCTTGTTTTTGGTACTCACTCTTTCTCCTGCACTTCAATGATGCCTGCCTGTATGAATTCAGAATCCAAATAAGCTTCATTAGCTTGGCAGGAATGTTGCAGATTTGCCACAGGTTTCAAACAATGGCACCCAAATAAAAAACAAGATGAGGCTTGGGAGAGGGAGGAAGGGGAGAGAGAAGGAAAGAGAATGGCAGTGGAGGCAGATAAGGGCTAAGAGAGAGAGAGCTTCCCATCTGCTGATGCCCCCGAGCAATAGGAGACCCTGAATCAGTTCAGAGTAATTAAAAGGAGAGCCCAAACCTCTGGCATGCTACACATCCTGCTTCCATCTTCTGTTTTCGTTTGGAGAATTGTCACGCTGGCAGGGAAAGACATAGCAAGTGTGATGTTACCTTGACAGTCTGAGGTTGCATGAGTTCACCTTTATCCTACCATGATGTGATGACTCAAGCGTAGGCATCACACAGAATTTTTCATGTATTACAGTGTCCACATTCAAAAAATTTCAGCAATGAAATATCCAGCAAAAATCACACCTACTTGGCTAGAGGGTCAAACCCATCGTAAACATGTTTTATATATTTTTCTTTTTGTTCTCTCATGCACAAACACATGAAAAAAACCTGTCAAAAACCTGTTAAATTTTCCTGAGTCTTCCCAGAATGTGGGTTTAAATTTTAATAGCTCCAGAAGGTCAAACTGTCTAGAACTGCAGACACAGAGACAGCTATGACCCTCCAGTTATGGTCACCTGCCCATAGCTGGGGGCCAGCTGAGAACCTGCTGCCATCAACAAACCCCAAAAACAGCAACAACAAAAACAACTAGCTTATATGTGACAATTAGGAAAGGGCAATGTGCCTTTAAAGCTGGCAAAGGCTCTGAGGCTTGTGTGTATTTCTCTGTGCCTCTCAGGCCTGCACACACTCAGCCAGCTCTGTGTCAGGCATGCTCAAAGAAAACCGGCCCCCTCCGTCCGTCCCCATCCCACTGCCTTCCGCTCTAAACCCGTGCCTTCCCCTGATGACTTCAGCGTCTGCCTCACTAAGCAGCCACTGGGCACACATCCTCTCCTTCTCTTCCCCTCCCTTGTTCCCTTGCTTTCCCCCTCCCTCCCTCTCTGTGACCTGTCCCTGTTTAACTTTGCTGACACAAACAGAAGCAGAGAAGCTCTCCTATACCGAGGCCCCAGTAGTTAACAATGTGCTAATCCACACTGACAATGGCCTTTGCTGAACTTTTTTCCCTCCCCCTCACATTCAGACACGATTTAAAAGGCTATTCAAACTAGGTCATGTAATAGTTTTTGTAGATACAATGTTAAGGTCACTAGTGGTGACATTTTTGTACTGTTTTGTAGGACTAACCACAAAATGTGTTACCATTTTTTATTATTATTTGTAGTAGTGGTAGTAGTAAATTGTTATTTTGTTGGGTGATCGAAAAAAACTGAAATCTTAATCTTGAATGATTCCAGCCACTGAAGTCAATTCTGTTTCACCGTATGGATAATCAAGCCATTGACTCAGTTTTTTCCACGCCTCTGCTTTACTGAACTTCTTAATGGGTCTGTGTTTCCACACTCACTATGACAAAGGCTGCTTGTGTAATTAAGAGCTTTCCCTCCTTCTCCTCCCCAGATGTGTCTCCAGTTTTAGCGGGCTTCATTGGGGCAGGAGTTCTGGTTGTGGTGGTGGTGGTGGCTGTTTTCCTGTGGACCTGCTGCCAGAGGCGCTACCGGCAGTTGTCGGGGACCTACAAGCTCCACGGCACCCACCCGGGCCACTGCGACTCGGCCACCGACCCGCCCTACAAGTTCATCCACATGCTGAAGGGCATCAGCATCTATCCGGAGACTCTTAGCAACAGCAAGAAGATTGTTCGTGTTGCTCGGCGACCAGGAGGGCGGGGTGAGCGAGACCGTGAGTGGGGCAGGGTGACTGGCAGCAGTGGAGGTGGGGGGGTCCTTCTGGTGGACGCAGCCGAGAACGGTCTGCTCAATGCCCCCCCGCAGCTGCAGATGAACCACCTGGCACCAGGCGCAGGAGGGCCCAAGCTGGAGCGTGACCTGCCCATCAGGGCCGACTACTGCTGCCTGGACAGCAGCTCCTCAGCCAGCAGCAGCGAGACCAGCAGCGCCGTCGCCAGCAAGACGGCCACACCCTTCACCCCTGCCGAGGACCCCAGTCTGGGGTCACTCACCCTGGCTGTGGATTACAACTTCCCCAAGAAAGCTCTGGTGGTGACCATCCTGGAGGCGCGGGGTCTGCCGGCAGTGGATGAGAGGTCGGGCAGCTCTGACCCGTACGTGAAGATGACCATCCTGCCGGAAAAGAAGCACCGCGTCAAGACCCGCGTGCTGCGCAAGACCCTGGAGCCTGTGTTCGACGAGACCTTCACCTTCTACGGCGTGCCCTACAGCGCGCTGCCCGAGCTGGTGCTGCACTTCCTGGTGCTCAGCTTCGACCGCTTCTCCCGTGATGACGTCATCGGGGAGGCCATGGTGCCGCTGGCCGGGGTGGACCCCAGCACCGGCCGGGTTCAGCTCACCCAGCAGATCTGCAAGAGGAGCATACAGGTAGGGCCACTTTGTCTGATCACAAGATCAGGTGCTTTTTAAATGGGGAGCAGGCCAAAGGGAAGAGCTCGGGAGGGGCTATAGACAACACAGACACATCAAAACTTCCCAATTAACTTTGCAGACCAGAGCAGGCATTTTACCCACACAATGACTGATGCTCATGAGCCCACCAAGATGGAGTGACAAAGTGTGAAAGTGAATGATGGTGAGTCAGTGAGATGTGTAGGAGAGAGGGAGGATGCCTTGCCTTGCAATCATCAGCTGATCAAAGGCCTGAGAAGAAAACAGACGTTGAGTCTGACGCACAGTGAGGCAGGCTTGTTGTCCCTGCGACAGATGGATACTTATGGCCAGTTACAGCAAAGCCCTAAGAGGCTGTGGTAGTGACAGACACACACATACACGTATGCACCCTCAAACACACATATGCAGATTTAGGGTTACACACAAACACTATGTTACATGATGCAATCTGGACTTTTTAAATGAGGTATGTGACTAGTATGTGGACAGATTTTAACAAATACATATAATGCATTTGGTAAAAGAAGTGAAAACTATCCCTGGAAGGCACAAATATGCCGGCATAATCACAGAGGCACATCCACTGCACACATACATACACACATTTACAAATTTAATAGATAGCATAATAAAAGCATTCCTGTGGAAGAAAGGTATGAAATCAAAGCATACGCACACATCCTTTGCTGCTGGCCAAAGCTGAGAGTGTAAATCAGAAAGGTCTCCCATTTCTTTTGATTCCAGCATCATTAATGTCTACACTGCAGGCAGACTGGAGAGAACAGCAATAAAGCCCTGCTTTATCTCCAGCTGCAGCCAGGCATCAATTAAAGCAAGTGCGAAAATCAGTCCTGATAACAGCAACACTGCCTGCTTGTTCCGCTGGCGCAGATCTCCTTTCAGCACCGCTAAGGCATAGCCTGCGGTGGCAGTGAAACAGGCCCAGCGTTTACCCATCGGGTCCAATTAAACCTGCCGAGACTATCGCAGCCCTGATGCACCAGATGTATTTCATGTTAAGCTACTAACAGGGCACCGTTTTACAGGCAGAGCTGCTGGAACACGAATATGCACTGTACAGATTCACGCTTTTTTCCAATCTGAGGAATTGGAGAACAGTTGGGTAGGGATGAAAGTGCTTTCCTGCATGCATTATACAGAAAGCAGCTTGACAGTAAAGCTAATTTACTGGGGTAATGTAACTGGGGTAGAGGGTGTTCCATAAGGGAAGGGTAGAAATTTTTATGCTACATCCTCTGCTAAAAATGGCACTCCATCGCTGCCTATCAGCTCAGCTCTGTGTAAACAAGTCCCTCTCAGATCACTGAGCTTGTAGCGCAGGGTGTAAAGCATGCTGTCCAAAAAGGCCAATGTGAGCAATGGAAAAATACATCTGAGCACCGAGCACCCGTGCCTATCCATCCACCTACCTCTCCTTCTTCACTCACACAAATACACTCACATTCCCTTCTATCCTGTCAGGAAGGATGCATTTTACACTGACTGACTGGGTTCGAAAGGAAGAGAGAAAATCAATCTGTTCTTCTCTAGAGGGGAGCAGAAGAGCAATAACCTGAAGTAGTTAAAAGGGAGAGGCAGTGATTTTGAGGGATCTGGATAGATATAAACCCGGAACTGTGGAAGCATTCCATTTTCCTGCACTGACGGCCATGGAAGCTTTATACAAGGAATGTAAAGTGGCAATCATTTTTAAACTGAAGGACAGTTAACGGGTAGTATGGCAGGAATATAATAGTCTTGAGACTTCTAATTTGCCACATAGTGGTCATGATTGTGACCATTTTGGGGTTCTTATTAAAACAAAACTTAATTTTATCAAGTGATATTCTGAAACACAAAAAATGCAGAATGGCAGAAAACATAAAAAGGCAAAAACAACTCATTCATGTCTAATTCTAACGAGAAAATCTTACCAAACAACAAGGCAGAGTGGTTTGGGCAGCATATTAATTTAATCACTAAGGATGTTTTCAGTCATTGCAATCAATGTTGTTTCATACCACTTAATGTGACATGATTACATATGCATTAAAAATAAGCATTTTTGGAGGGAAGGTGTTTGTGGAGGAGGTGAAAAATGATGCACAAACACATAATAATTTAACGCATAAAATGTGCGCTTACCAGTACGAAGCGGGCTGATATTTAAACTGTGAGTCTGAAAAGTGAATATGTGATTACATCTCTGTAGCTGCCACAAGAGGGATTCAAGGAGCATTTTAAATACAGACAAACGATTTATTTTATCATAGTACAGTATGAATGTTAAAATCAGCATAACTGATCATTTTAGTCTGCTACTTGTATTAAAACACTCATTCTTTGAATATAAGTGCAGATGTAGGGTCACACTCAGAAGTACCAACACATAAAGGAACTTTCCATGGCATTCCAGGAATATATTGTTTTTGTCATGTTAAATGACACACAGTTACACACACCGATATACATGCACACATGTACACAGTCACTTTCTCTCTCATTTTCTTGCACACACACACAGTCTTTCACACACATGCACACACTCTCTACCACACACAAACGCACACTCCCATACACTTTCACACATGTACATTGACTTACACATACGAACATACGCACACACTAATTTAATCAGGACTGGGCTCTCACAGTAGGTCACATCAGTCTTAGTCCTTCCTGAAGTTCAACTGTAGCCCCAGGCCTCCTCCCAACCCATGTTGCCATGGAGACATTGAGCAGTAATGCAGGAATCTGCACACAGAAGCAGGAAAAGAGGGACAGAAGCCAGGGGAGAGGAGGTACACAGAGGGATTAGAGAGGGCGAGAGAGTACAACAAAAAGGAAAGGACTGAATGGGTAGTGTAGCGGATTTGTGTCCATCACTGTATTTGCATGTAATATTCCCTTTTACCAGAAATGCTGTGTTTGAGGGCATTTTAAGGCATTTTTGTGTTTTGTGCATTTCTGCATGTGTGTACACACATTTGTTCTTGTTGCAATGTGTATCTGTATATATGTGAGTGTGATTCTCAGGGTGACTGTTCTCTCTGCTGTGTGTATGTAAGTGTGTGAGTGTGTATGTGTGAGTGTGATACTCAGGGTGTCTGCTCTCTCTGCTGTGTGTATGTAAGTGTGTGTGATCTGTGAGTGTGTGTATCTGTAAGTGTGATATCTGTGAGTGTGATACTCAGGGTGTCTGCTCTCTCTGCAGTGTGTATGTAAGTGTGTGAGTGTGTATCTGTGAGTGTGATACTCAGGGTGTCTGCTCTCTCTGCAGTGTGTATGTAAGTGTGTGAGTGTGTATCTGTGAGTGTGATACTCAGGGTGTCTGCTCTCTCTGCAGTGTGTATGCTCTCTCTGCAAGTGTGTGAGTGTGTATCTGTGAGTGTGATACTCAGGGTGTCTGCTCTCTCTGCAGTGTGTATGTAAGTGTGTGAGTGTGTATCTGTGAGTGTGATACTCAGGGTGTCTGCTCTCTCTGCAGTGTGTATGTAAGTGTGTGAGTGTGTATCTGTGAGTGTGATACTCAGGGTGTCTGCTCTCTCTGCAGTGTGTATGTAAGTGTGTGAGTGTGTATCTGTGAGTGTGAGTCAGGGTGTCTGCTCTCTCTGCAGTGTGTATGTAAGTGTGTGAGTGTGTATCTGTGAGTGTGTCAGGGTGTCTTCTCTCTGCAGTGTGTATGTAAGTGTGTGAGTGTGTATCTGTGAGTGTGATACTCAGGGTGTCTGTTCTCTCTGCAGTGTGTATGTAAGTGTGTGAGTGTGTATCTGTGAGTGTGATTCTCAGGGTGTCTGTTCTCTCTGCTGTGTGTATGTAAGTGTGTGAGTGTGTATCTGTGAGTGTGATACTCAGGGTGTCTGCTCTCTCTGCAGTGTGTATGTAAGTGTGTGAGTGTGTATCTGTGAGTGTGATACTCAGGGTGTCTGCTCTCTCTGCAGTGTGTATGTAAGTGTGTGAGTGTGTATCTGTGAGTGTGATACTCAGGGTGTCTGTTCTCTCTGCAGTGTGTATGTAAGTGTGTGAGTGTGTATCTGTGAGTGTGATACTCAGGGTGTCTGTTCTCTCTGCTGTGTGTATGTAAGTGTGTGAGTGTGTATCTGTGAGTGTGATACTCAGGGTGTCTGCTCTTTCTGCAGTGTGTAAACAGGGGGGAGCTGCTGGTGTCTCTGTCCTACCAGCCTGTCACTCACAGGCTGAGTGTTGTGGTGCTGAAGGCCAAACACCTGCCCAAGATGGACATCACAGGTCTATCAGGCAGTGAGTATATTCTCAAAGAAACATGCAATGTTCACTGCACTGCCCAATTTCTGACTTTTACAACATATACTGACTATGTTATTATCTGGCTGGTGTTTGATAGGATGTTTATGTTCAAATTACTGTAGTTCTCACAGATATGCATGCATTTATGCTGTTACTGTCTGTCAAAAATGATTTGGGTGTCTGTAAAAGGCCAGTGTAATGTGAATAAGAATAACAATACATTGTTGCCTTTTTCTCTCTCTTTCCCTCTATCTCCCTTTCCCTTGATCTCTTTCTGACTCTATCTCTCTCACTCACTCTCCCCCCTCTCACTCTTGCTCTACCCTCTCCCCCACTTTTCTCTTCCTTTCTCTCTGTCTTTTTCTCAATCTCTCTCTTACAATCACCTGTCTGACCTTTCCAGACCCCTACGTGAAAGTGAATGTGTTCTATGGCCGCAAGCGCATTGCCAAGAAGAAGACACATGTGAAAAAGTGCACGCTCAACCCCATATTCAACGAGTCCTTCATCTACGATGTGCCCTCTGAGCTGCTCCCCGACATCTCAGTGGAGTTCCTGGTCATTGATTTTGACCGCACCACCAAGAACGAAGTTGTGGGCCGGCTCGTGTTGGGTACACATAGCCCCTGCTCTTCTGGCGCCATCCACTGGCGGGAGGTCTGCGAAAACCCGCGCAGGCAGATCGCTAAGTGGCACAACCTCATCGAGTACTAGCGCCAAACGCACGCCCGCACACAGAGAGGTGCTTGTTCTCACCTCATACATTCTTATTAAGAAACAAGCAAATAAACAAATCCCTGGAAGGACTTGTACAGTGAACTGCTCTGATAAAAAATAAATTATGATGGCCACGATGATAATGGGGGCCAAAATCCATTAAGAAAAGACTTAATACAATTTTTCCATATCAGATAACACACACCCACTCCTCCTCTCCCTTAAATGTCTCCCCTCTCCCATAAACACGCTGAAATGCGCGCACACACACACACACACACACACACACACACACACACACACAGGCATACACACACACATGCACACATGTACACAAATGCAGTGGCAGAAAGGCCAGCCCAAGTAACAATCACAAAACAAAACCAACTGATCTGTGAGGATTCACAGCCTTCCCATTTCCTTAACTCCCCTTCCTTTGGTTGTACTATGGTACTATGGTGGTATATACGTTCAATGTATTGCATGTTTGAACAAAGAAAAAAAACCATTGGACACAATGAAGTGCATATTACAGGAACTCAGAACGACAAGTACTTTTTCTCTCGCTTCTATGTCTAACAGAGGGGGTATTCACTAATGTGTACTAATACTATACACTAAAATGGTCAAAAAGGTCACCCAGGGTGGGGGCTGCTCAGCAGAGATGTAGGGGCTCTTAAAACAAACATATTTATATTAGATACATCTAAAATGTATAAACTATAATATTCATTTAAGGGAAAATGCTACCATATTTAATCTCTTGCAGAGCTCATGCCAGCTATGAAGTTCATGACAGGATAAATGTGTTGGTACAATGTGGACACTGCAGACATTTTTATGTGAAGTTTTCAAATGTTGGTACAAAACAATGTCTGCACAGTTGTTTCCCCCTCTGTTTAAAGATATTGACTGCAGATATTCTCACCCAAGCAATGTACAGACAGAGAAGAAATATGTGTGTAACGGGCCATGGATGATGTTCAGTTTTAAAAAAATGTTTTTTATTAGCTTGTAATTTGAAAGGATGTTGAGGTTTATTCCATGACTCAAAATATGGCTATTGTTCCTAACTTCATGCTCTTGTTTCAGAGATCATTCCATATTGACTCTTTGAAAGAAGTATGCATAGAAGTTTAAAGTTCAATTTTATACTTGCCAAAGATTATCTTTTGTGACATTTTAGCAGCTATAATTTCAGACACATTCCTAATTTCTCAGTTAATATTTGTCAATTAAGAGAACTAATTTGGTGGAGAATGTTACTTACATATGTACGATATAGCACAGCAATCACTAAATCATTATACCTATTTCTTCATTATGGAACTTCCATAGTAAGTATTCACTTTGTATCATAACACTGAAAATTCCTGTTCATCTGAGGTACATGTTTTGTCCCATACATGACTGTTAATCACAGTAAAGGATGTTTTTGGTTGATATACAGCAACATAATCATTATGTCATAAAAACGTGTGTGTGCATGTATGAGTGTGTGAGTGTGTGTTTGAATTCTCAGAGAGGCTCAAAGGGGTAGAGTTGTATATTTATGACATAGGATACAGCTTACCCCCTGTAATGCATTTGTTCATAACAACAATACTGTTAAATTGATGAGAATATAGAGGAATACCTGCACCAAAGTTGCCTTGGAAAGCTTTTAACTGTTTAAGACTGCAAGGTCAACAAGCCAGTTTAATCATGTTATGTGTGTGCCCTTTTCACAGATTGTTACTGTAATGTGAACCAGTCTATTTACAACACATATCAAGTACAGAGATGGCTGGCTATCAGTCACTCAGAACATGCCAGTGACATAGAATGGTTTCATAGCTACAGTTTCATAACCAGTCCTTTTCTCTCATAGCCTTATCCCCAGGATAAGGCTGAGGATGGTAAGAGCCATAAAGCACTGGTATGCTGTGAGTCAGTCTGTGAGAACCATTGTAACTGTGGCTTAAGAGCTAAAGACCATGGGGCCAATAGTTGCTTGGCACACCACCTTGTTGTGAATAATGCATTTAAACCTCAGGGGAAACAGAAGTGGTTCTGAAACAGTCACATTGAATGCAGTTCTGCTTTTTTACAGTCAAAGGCTCCATGTGTAAATTTGGTGCAGCTACCACTCTGCAATTTATCTGTACATTCATACAAAGCAAGACTGAACGTGTAATGGCATTGTATGGACTGAGAAAATGTGTACATCAAGAGATTGGTTTTCTTGTAGAGATATGCCTTAGGAGCTTGTGCTAGTACAGTACAAACTGGCAGATGTAGTGTAGTGTCAGTGGATGTTTTGTATTGTTTTATTTATCTGAGCTCTACTGGAACACCAAGAGTTTGGTTAAATGCATCCATCATGGTTAAAGATTTGGTAGACATCTCACATGAAGATAGTGTTCTTTTCTGTTTCACTGCTTCTAGGGTAGGAGAAAAATGGTAGATACTGTACATATTGTAATATAGGAAGCTGAAACCTTATTATTGTTTTTCTTACCAAATTGAAATACAAGACAAGAATCTGCACCAATTTAGTCAAATTGGAAATAGAGAAAGGGGAATGTACTGTAATCTAAGGATGTGCTTTAATTAATATGTCAAATGGAAGACATGATACAGTTGGTTGTGGGCAGAGCAGTTAGATGCACATTATCTGTTGTTTGTTTTATTTATTCTGCAATATTTGGTTTTCTATGAAGAGAAACCATTGTCAGCAGAAGTGCTATCCTCCCAATAATCCCCTTATGCTGAAGAATCTGTTTTTGCACTGGGTCAAACATGGGTCTGTTGAAAAGCAGTGCATGAGTCAGTTTATCGTGAGAAGCTTTCATGGCATTACCCACCAGGTAAAAATAAAGTATATATTGTAATTCTGTTTTTTGGCATACAAAAATGGCTATTGAGGACAGAGCCATTTGCTGGTTTTTGTCTGGATTTTTGTGTGGCTGCTCTTGGACTGTTGGGTTTGTCAGTCCCCATGGTGATTGCAATAAACACTGAAAGCTATTGAGCTGCAGTCAAATCAAATTAGGTTTTACTCTTTCACAACAGCCCAGCCAGGACCTGGTGCATATGCACTGAATCAACTCTTCAAACGCTGTGGCCTGTTAAAGCCTTGTGTGTTTGATCATCGTGCGAATGCACTTGACATGTTGATATTGCTAATCATGTTGTTATTGCTAATCTGGATTGGTGTAGTATGTCAGAACCCCAAGAAGAAGAGAAACTAACATGTGAGCACATAACCAAGAAGCAGACTGTTGTGGACACTAAAACAGAGTTTTAAACACTGAAACTGTTTCTCAGGGCAGAAATGTTTATGATTGGCTCTCTCAGGTAACCAATCAAAGTGGACCATAAGCAAGACATAAAATAAATTAGGAGGCAAGGTCTGACTTTATAGAGCTTTTCCAGCACTATTTTCTCTCTGTGTTTATTGTTTTTGCCCTGAGAAGATATTTCAGTAAAAATAATCCTGTGACCATTTTCTGTTTGTGAGGTGTTTTGTCAGAAGTGCTTCTCTGAGATGATGAACTGTATGCCTGTGAAGACCATAAAGAAAGCAGCAGTCAGTGTGTGTATGTCAGAAAGAGTGCCTGCCCAGCGTGGAGGTATCACACAGTGTTGTGTCTAACTGCAGTGTGCCGTTTGAGTGGCCTGGGTGGGAGCGCTCTCTGTTGGGCAGTGGTGAGGAGGATTACAGGGAAGGAGAGCCAAAGGGTTGGCGGCCCTGGTGCCTTGGCCCTGTTCAGGTCCAGATGGATGAGGCATGGGTGGGCAGCCCCTATGGCTTCTCTGACATTGGAAACTTTTTCCACCCCCTTCTTTTGCTTCTGTGTGTTTCTTGCACATTTCTTTATCCTACATTCTGTCTGAGTTCACCTTCTCCTGTCTGTGTCTCTGCGCAGCCCCTTTGCTTCTTTTCTCTTTCTGTCAGTCCCTTTCCCCTCTTCTCTCCACATAGCTCTCTTTCTGTGTCACACATTCCAGCCCTTTCTCTTCTGGAGGAGGTTTAAATTAATATTGATTCTCTCTTCTCTAGAGTAAGACAGAGGACAGTGCTGTTCCTCATGTAGGTTTTCTGTGGCATGTTTTGCTGAGGTAGATGATCCCAGGCTGAAAAAGAAAGACTGAGGAGACTGTTAGTCCTCCGTGGCCTGTGTGATGCATAAAGAGCTGTGTGTGCATAATTGCTCCCTCTCTGTTGTAGCTTTGCGGCAGTGCAGCCAAATTTGATTCACAGTATAAGGCTGTAGCTGATAAATAAATGAACACAAATTTAATATCCTACAGATCTGCGACAGGTTCGGTAAAGCAGTGAGGTTTGCGCTTTATGGCAGTTTTGTTTTGTTGCCCTGGTACTTTGCTGATCAGCAGCTCTTTGAAAGCCTCAGATGATGAAAGCACCCAGTAAAATGGAGGATGTAGCTCACCCCAGGACACAGGTTTTTGAGTGTGAACCCTGCAGTCTGTATTTAGTTCATTGAGTTAATGTATCAAATTCTGTTCCCCTGTGATAATATAGTTTCATGCACCAGGCTGAATTTAGCTGCACACATACTGTTGCTCAAGGATGTTGTGGAGCTGTTTGTAAAGTATGTGTACTCCTTTGAGTGACCTTGCCCCAGTCCTAGCCCCCACCTCACCCCGGCTTTCTCGGATATCCCATGTCTTGGTTTTGTTGTCTGCTCTCTTGTACTATTGAACTGGGGATGATATATGAGAAGTAAATGAATTAACTGTAATAGAAAATAATGACCACCAAATATTGAATTGATATCAGTCACAATTCAAGATAAATAACATGTATGTGGAAAGACATGGAATAAAAAAACTGGTAACCTGAACTGTGTAAACTGCATAATGCCATAAAGTCTATGCTAAATATATTACACTAATGCTAACGTCTATGTTGAATTTGTTAATACACATTGAACGTGCAAATAAAAACTGATACACCAGTACTTTTTCAGCCTATGTATTTTTCCATTCTGTCATCCACCATCTATGGATCAATACGAATCCACAAAAAGTATTTTGCAGTCTTTTACAGTCTGAAGAACAATCAAAGATTATTCTCATATACACATATACATGAAAAGCAGTCCATCATGTAACACTCTTTCCTCCAAGGTATGAGATAAATGAACTCTATTGCATATTGCAGGAAAGTGTAAGGCTTAGACATCTATTTCATTGCACTCATGGCAAGTGAGGAGCTGAAAGCATTGTTCTTATTTATGGCGAACATTTGCTGAGGAATCGCTTTCTCCCTTTTAAGATACGCATACAGTATAGTTTTCAGTATTCATATTTTAGACTTACATTTACTCTATTGTGTGTGTTTTTTTTTGCTAAGCATAATATTCCAAAACAGACCACGCACACATACATACATGCACACACACACACACACACACACATACATACATACATACACACACACTCACACACACACACACACATACAGTTCATGTATAGTTCACATATGAGCTATATGTACATTATGGTTTTCCTGCAGTTACATGAGTCAAAGGACAGAAACAATTAACAAGAAAATAGTACATTGCACATCCTGTAATAACATAATTTTATAATGCAATAAATAATTCCTGACAACATATGGCATTTAAAATGTATCAGCATTATACTCAAATATAACACAATAATAAATGTATTCAATGGCTCGATGAAATTAGGTATGACCATCCTTGTTAACCTCTGTCTTAGGATCTGTGCTTGACAGCGATTGTTCCTGTTTGAGCGAGTGTTACTCCTCCCATGCATACATGTGTATCTGGACATCATTGAATGGAACCAAATCGGGACAGGGCTGTAAGGGGCTTGTATCATGAACACCAGCTGGGTGTGGGAAGAGTGGGGTAAATGGGAAGTAAAGCAGAGTGTATTGAGTTTGTTGTTTGCCTCATCACTTCTCATTCTTCTTCTGCAGCTGGCTCAGCTTTTTTCAGCTATAAACTGTCACTCTGTTGAAATGAGTCAGTCTGTAAAGTTACACAATGAGCCAGTCTGTGTCCTTGATTTCACCCACATGAGCTGGTGTTTTCCCCTCAAGGATTTCTCAGTAATAGGTTGACAATAATGACCTTAATGACCCCCACAAACACTTAGATTCAGTTGCTAAGGTGATGCATAAGTACCGATAAACCCAACCCATCATTTGGCTGTTGCCATGGTGACAAGCAGGAGTTGGTGCTCATAGAGGGAGGAACTGAGTGGCTCCATAGCAGCTCTTACAACCTCAGTTCTCAAACACTGTGTTGTTCACACATGTGAGTATACTTCAGAATGTGGAGATCAGGGTGAGGATCAGATGAGCATTAGAATCTATTAAATATCTGGATTACACTAGAATGAGGTCACCTCAGAGCTGAAGGGTTTCTTCCAACTACGGGGCACCAGCTGATGGACTGACACTATTTTTATTAATAATCATTTCAGTGGACCTTTGAGTTTGTTTCAATCAGTTGAAACAAATTAATCTGAATGAAAAAGCAATACAATTTGTAACACAAAACATTTCCTTATAAGGCATTTACAGAACATGTAGATTGAATAATTATTAGGAAAAATTCAGTTTTATGGAAAACCATATGATCTTGTTTTGTCATGTCTCTTTCCATATGGGGTAAGAACCTGGCCTACAGCAGGGGCAGCCTTTGTCTGGAGATCGGCAGCTGGACTCATGGCTGGATAACGTCTCTCAGCCATTGCTTATGCTGTGGGAGCTCATGGGTTAGTCCCTCTCCCTTGGGGTCTCCCAGGCACAGGCCTGCTGATTTGAGTTTCTCATTGAAACCAGTCTTTACCTCAAGGCTTTCCCTGAATTTTCCACCTTCTCCATTTTCCATCACGAGCAATGGAGCAAAGAGAGCTGGGCCTTGTTGCAATGGAGAGTCCCAGCCAACTAGACAAAGTCTTTATTTTAGTGGTGAAAGCTCATGACTCAACATTCAGAATGGAAGTCATTACCTTGAGTAATTACTTTCTAAATTCATTCCCAGTCTATGTAGCATTATTGTCTCACTAGAGAAATGCCCCAGTGACGGTGATGGTGTCATTACATGGCTACAATGGTTACAGTCCAAACTCTTATAAAATGAACTTTTCCCTGACAAAGATATCAAATCTTGATTTTCAAAGAAATGACACACCAATTATGTAGGCTTTTTATCGTTTGCTGTGAGTTTTGATTGCAGAAAGAGAGCCCAATGTCTCTTCAGTAGGGAGTGGCCTGGCTTCACATATTAATTTACTGTGCCTTTGTAATATGCATCAGGAATGTATCAAAAAACTATCATTGCTTCTGACCCCATTGGATTCAGGTTACTGTACTAAATATTTAAGATCCATGAGAGACAGTATCAGAAATATAACAATGGTTATGTATAAGACAGAGACAGTCTGTATTAGAATAATTAAGAAATGTTGAAATGTATGTTGTGTGTTTGTGTCTGACCTAATATTGTAAATTAAAATAGTGCCAAAAGCTTTGAGTGCACAGTTTTATTTTATGCATAACACTTTGGAAAACGCTGCAAACTTACATTTGCTGAGTCTCATATTGTTATCCCAAGACTAGACTAGCTCAGATTAGTCTGCAATGAGTATGAATGTATTAAAATCATAGCCAAAATTCTGTATGTATGTGATGATAAGGCAGACTTTGGGTACTGAGGGTTTTAAAGATACATGAAATTTGGCATAAGCCCTCTAAAATAAAAACAAAGAAGTGGGAACATATTTATTCAATCAGAAAACCCATGACCAATGATTTTTTATCTACCTCTCACCATGCAGACACCAGGCCTGTGGGCAGACACAGGGTACATATACCAGCACAGGGTAACCTCAAATTACGATCAATTCCACAGGAATGGGTGATCGAAAATTACAGGCTTGCAGATTTCTCACACTGATTTAAGCACAGACACAGTCACAGTGGCCTGAATCGCTCATCAGTTCAGCTGTGGTGCAGGGTTCGAATGGTCAGCATCAACCACCTCTCCTCTGAGACTAATTTTAAGCCTCCAGTTTCCAAGAGGAAAATCTGTCCTGCATTCCAGAGCTGGAAGGGTCACATGGATGTGCGGAAATGAAGCACCCCTCTGATACCACTCAATGTGTACCTTCATGCCTGATGCTTGTGCACAATTCAGATCCTCAACACAAGGACCGTTCAGAGAAAATAGCTCAAACTGAGAAAGTCGCTCATATGATTCTGTCTATATTTTCTCTCAGATTTGGCAAAGTAATGAAGTGAATCAGATTCCATTGATTTTTGACAGACTGGTAGTTGTTTTCAGTGATCCAAGGTAAATTCACCATGCCCTCTTTATATTAGTATAGCTACACACATAAACATTGTCATCCCACACTCGCCTACAGCCCAGATAAAATAGAGCTACAGTAAAAAAGTTGAGGTTGAAAACCTTGATCAGTGGGTCTTTGTTTCCAAATGCTATAGATAATTTTATGCTATTCTTTATTTCTGGGTTGCCAAATTGAAGAAAATAGAAATATGAAAACCAGCTGTCTGGAAGATGGACTATAAAATATAATTTGGAGAAAATATAAAGATGGAGTTATTTAATATACAAAAAGTGTTTGTCTCTGTTTGATCACACCCATAGCTCATTCTTCAGGAAAACATGTCCCATATAAGTCTTTCAGTCTCCAGATATAGCATCTCCCAGGGAGGGGGACTTTTTTAGGATGCAGCGTATCCCTGTCTCATTGCTCAACAGAGACCTCTGGTTTATTGGGCTCCAGCAATTTACTGTCACCAGCTTTGTCAGGGGAATTAAGCCACAGCTGGTGCAGCTTAGCCTGCCTCAGAGCACAGAGAAAAGCAGAGCCATAGGGCTGAATCTGGAGCTTTCACATAATGAGGGTGCTACAGAGGTTCACAGTTTTCCATGGCACATATTCAATGACATTTAGGCAGATTACATACGGATATTTATTTATTGAAGCAAGGTATAAGTATTTACTTTGCTCAGAAACAGAGCCCCACCTAGGAATCAAAACCCGATAGAGTTCCCTACCCTACCCCCTTCCCTAGTCAACTGTTAAAGGAACCGCAAATGGCCCGGTCATATTTTGTTTATTAAGCATAAATATATAGCACACACATTTAGCTTTATGGAACATTGTTCACGTAGTAATGGTAAATATCTATTGTTGCTATTCATGTACTTGCATTCAAGGATATATATATACACATATATATATTATTACCATTATAATAAATGATAGTTCTGGAAAATCCCTTACATGTTTTGTTTCCACGAATCAGTGAATTACAGATAATATTCATTCTGTAGCCTTAAAATTCAAGGTTATCCAATCCCCTTTTCCCAATTTTGCCCTTCATATGGGCAACACAATGGTGATGACAATAATTATGTACCCCTCTGGTGTCCTGAAAATCATCGCAGTGGTTTGATCTGAACTGACCATGTATTTTTATTGTAAAGGATGCACATAATTAAATAAAAGTATGATAGATCTCTGAGGTAATATTACTCTCTTACCATGAAATAGACCAAGCAAGAATTAACACTGAAAATGACTGAATGGAACTTTTGACACGAAAATTTGATACGTTCCACATATCAGTGAGATCATTTCCAGAGTCCCTATTTTAATGTCACATGCATGCCTACCATGCAAATCCAAAATCCTTGTATTATTTTGCGCAAGGCTGGTGTCTTGCAGATGTTTTGGTTTCTCTGAAGAGCTGAGATTTCACTGGCAAGAGAAGTAGAGGGGTGCAAGACCTTCTACACCATACATTAGCAAGAACACTCATCTGAACAAGGCTCAAAGCTCTGAAAAGCATTTTTATCTTTCCTCCTGTAAGAACCTGCAGCAGGTAGGTCTGCTTATTATTGCTTCTGACTACATTCTTTTTCTTCTTGTTCCTCCTCTTCTCATTTTCGCTGTTGTTAGTGTAATGTAATGTAATGCTGTTATAGGATATAACCTTGGAGAAAATCAGGATATAGAGCTTTCTTAGGAGTTATTCCTATGGGTTACTTTCTCAAGTAGTAATTCATATATGAAATGAAAGATACAACTTAATATATCCAATTTAAATTCACACCCACTTTTTTCAAAGATCAAACTCAGTCATTAACATTCCTTAACCCACAATGTCCAGTTTTAGTTAAACCGAGGTTCAAATTATTACATATTTGTAGGCTTGATTAATTTGCTAATTAAGATTGTGTTTTGAGTTTACTTGACATGTATCCTGACAGCCCATTCTGAGTTTGGTGAAATGAAATGAAGAAGCACAAATGCATGTATTTCTGTAATTTAATTTTATCAGTTTAAGCCCTTAAAAGAATAAGTAATGCAAACTGCAGTGGGGATTTATTGAATTTTCTCAATCTGTTCTCTAAGCAGCTTTAATTAACCTGTATTACACTTCGAATAATTATTTTAGACACAGCTAAAAGGTGAAAATATTAAACGCAGAATACACCCTTTTACCATACAAACACACTTCCTAGAACACATTTCTTCTCACTGAGAAACCCTTTGGCAGTGGTTTTCTTTCATATTATCAGTATGTTGGCATAGTGTTTCCTTAAGTGTCATTAAGAGCACGGTTGGGTGGCAGTTTTGGATGGTCAAAGCTTTTCATAAGAGACTCCAAAAGGCTGAGGCAGTGGTTTGTAACTGTAGCCACTGCACAGTATATTTCACTGCAATAGAGGGCATTCAACACATTTTGATCTGAGCATAAGTCTCTTTCTCAGGCCATTTACATTGCTGTAACATTGTTGCTACAAGGTGATTAGGTCATATCCACATTATCTATTTATCATCTTTGGTTAACCCTGTTTTATCTGTTACTTGTTTCAGCTGGTTTGGAACTGAATACTTTATTTATTGGGACTCTGATGCTCTTGAGGGTTTGAAAGCCAGTGATTGTCAAACATGACATACTTGTGTGAAAAATAAACACTAAATCTAAGAATTTACAAAATATGTGTAATTTACAAATTGTTATACAATAATATTTTATGTTGTATAACACATACTACCTATGTAATACTACCAGTGTTTTATTTAGTGACTGCTTTGAAATATTACTTCAAGCCATGATTTAATATATTCAATTCATCTTTCAATGAATTACTGACCAATACATTTTACATTTCACTTTTTATTTAATTATTTAATTATGTGATTAATTAATTATCAGTTGAGCAATTAATTGTTGCTGCTGTGTTAAGTCCAAGCTACATTAAAACTACATATGCAAGCACACATTTTAGTGACGGTAGACTAGATTGTATATGAGAATAAATGAAACTGGCTAAGACACATTAAACCAAAGCATCTTTGTTGGAAACAACACTGTAATAAATATATTGTACATCAGCAAAAAGGACACATACTAATAGCAGTCAGTGGTAACAATGTTTTATCATTAATTGTGCACAGCACTAATTATAAAAAGGTAAAGAGCAGACAGAAGATCAGGGAATCCTGATGTGTTCTGAGTTCATGTTTCTGGAGGTAAGATGTAGTTTAGTGCAGGGGCACAGATGGCAGGGGGAAGGGGGGATATGCCCCCCCCCTCGCAGTTTCATCGGGACCCCAAACCATATGTATTATAAGTTTAAAAGTTGAGACCATTTGCTCACAGTTTGGTCCCCCCTCCCCACTTCAAAAATCTCTCCTGTGCTGCTGGTTTTGAGGGAATGTGACATTGATGGCTACCTAATTAAATTTAGCACATCCTCCTGCTTCCACAATATCACTTTGAATGCACTACATTAAAAACAGACTATACATAAAGTCTATTCATAATATAATAAATACATGTCAAATAAAGGTAAACCACAGTCTATCTTAAATGAACCACATTAACAACCCGTTATAATTAAGACCTCAGTTTAAATGAAAAGCAGCTGGACTGAGAGGCATTGATCATCTCAAAATACACTAAACTACACAAATCCTGTTTGAAAATTATATTACTACTGGGCCAATATCTTTAAATGCCAACCCTCCAAACATGTTAGCAAACAGGTGCACAGAACAATGACTGGCAATTTTAAAGACTTCTGGTCTTAGAGATCTCTCACAGCTACACACTTTAAACAAAGGAGGTAAAAAAAGTTTGATTTATTTAAAGTAAAACATCTTATTGAGTTCTGCAAGTGGCCTGACAACTTTCTAGTTATCAGGAGAATGAACATTCAGACAGCATGAATGTGTTTGGAGGGAGTTCATTATGATGTAGCATGTTGTATATTGGTATGGACATTGGGCTTGGAGTTCAGGGGGGCAGCGTCATACCTCATCGTATTTTAGGATGAACTGAACCCCCTTGACTGTTAGAAGAGAGGGTGAAAAAACAGAAGAAAGGGAAGTAAACTTGAAGGTGAAGATGGGGAGGGGGAGGGATGCAGGAAACAGAGAGCATGATGGGAGAGAAGGTACATGACAAATTAGCACCTGTGAAGACAACCAGATTGGACAGATACTGGTGTTTGAGTGAAGGAATGTCCGAAGGTTACCTCTCCCAAAATGTGATTCCAATAGTTGGAATTCTATATGTTGGATTTTAATATTTTATTTGTCATACCTCAATTTTAAAAATGCTTCAAAATGCATTGATTCTCTGTTTTGAGCAAAAGAGACCTCTGTGGAGTGTAAAAGGTTTATCAAGGCTCAGACTAATTCTGCTACGCTCTGTCCTCAATTGACTAAGGTATTCAACGAATGAATACTGTTTTTGTTTCATTACTGAAAATTACTTTATTCATTGGATTGGTTCCATTTCACATCTAAGGTCTTTTATCTAAAGCAGTGCTCATGACTGATCATATTATCTGATGTTTTTGTGATTATTCACAATCATTAAAAACAAGTTATATCTGCACCAGTGGCAATGCGGTCAATGCTTAACATACAGAAACTGACATATAGTTATAATTCTGTTTACAGGAAGTAATTGATCTCGTGAAATGGCAGTGGTGAAACGAAACAGTGAAACATATTTTCTTCTTCTGTGGTTCTCTTTGCCAGGCATACCTGTAGGATTTTGGAAGACATTTAATGTGTTTACAATTTCACAAAATCACTTTGGTATGTGGTGTATCAGTTTACAGTAGTGCTCACACAATCCTACTTTTAAAACATCTTTTTACAAATGGTTATGCGTTTGATAGTATTTGTGTTGTGGTGCTCATATTTCCCTGCACTATGTGTAATTTTTTGTATTTTGTGTGTGTGCTCTGTGTTTTGTATAGCTACACGTTGTTTCTTTGTTATATTGCTTAGTGAATATTTTATACTTTATACAAATCCTTTTATATAAAATCTTTTAATCCTCCATTTAAATTTTTGTACACTGTTAGCCTAAGAGGAATGGTATTTCCATCTCGATTGTATGTTAGTGCATGAAAAATTACAATAAAAGAAATCTTGAAAAATTTACTTTTATTACCGCAATACTCTATTGTGGTATAACTGATTAGTTGTGAAAAGGTGTGAAAAGGTAAGATGTAGTCATAGCTGTATTCGCTTGATTGCATGCTATTTTGCTAAAGGATTTAGTCTCAATAATAGTCCACTGGTCATGAGTCTCTTTGTCACTTGTCAGCCGTTAACATCAGTTCGGTTTCAGTTAAAGTCGGTGTTGTCGGGCAGATAGCATGGTTTTTGAGAAAAGCAGATTTGCATGCTGAGATGGTGTGAACACACAGGGGCTTTGTGGTGGCCTGGTAGCAGCTGACTCCCCCGTGGAAGGAGGGCTACAACAGGACACGGGATGGTTACTCTCGGTTACACAAAAAGCCAAGCTTTTCCTGTATGCCTTAGTGAAGTTTTGCCTGTCTTACACTCTCACAGGGCTTGTGTAAATCCTATTCCCCCATTATGTTCCGGAGAACTGGTGACAGTGAGGTGCCACAGTCGACCCAACAGAATAGCGAGGTGAGTGACCCGCTGCTGTGGGGTGCAGTGGGGCTGGACCTCTGAAACTGCCTGCATTAGGCGTCCATATGGGCTCTGTTGAGCATGACATGCCTACACTCACCTGAGTGGATGTCACTGACATACTGACCTGATTATTTCATCTAAGTAATGATGACCATTAAATGTTATTTGAAGTACACATACATAAGAAGTAATATTTTCATTTGATAAAGGTATTCACAAGTTTCTTTCCAAGCCCTGTGTAGAACTCTTCTTGCCCAACCCTGATTTACAGACCGGCAGTGAAATGGCAGCCCCCATGCTACCTCTGACTCTCCCCCTCTCTTGCTCTCTCACAGGGCCAGGGCAGTGTGGTTCGGCGTATGGCTCAGCTGCCCTTGTTCAGCTCCATGCTGCAGATGGTGAACTCTGCATACACTGGCGCTAAGGTCCGCTACACCCTGGTGGGTCTGATGGGGGGCGTGGCTGAATTCGGTGTCCGAAATGTCTCCGCGGCCGCTGCCCAGCGAGCTGCACCCCTCATGCAGAGACTGGAGCCGCAGAGTGAGTCCACCGCGTTGTCAGACATTGCCGACTGCTTTCTTGGAGGAACAGGATCGCCTAGCTCTTCAGCCAATGGAGAAATAGTCTCTTATCGGGCTCATTACCCACAACCAGTCCATGATGTATCATCCAGAGTTGTCCCAGTTTGGGTTTTGATCCAAATTTAAACATGCTTTTTCTGACTTATATAGTTATATATGGTGTATATGTTCAACAATTTCAACTGTAAAAACTATACTATTAAAAAAGTTTTATAGTTCAGACCAGCTACCCCTGAAACTCCAGAGAAATCATATATTTTATGACTTGAGTCCATGCTCACACAACTGAAAAAGTATATTTTAATTATATTTAATTCAGTTTAGCTGAAATATGGAATCTTGGCCGCATGCTTAATTTTCTTATCAAACTGTTTTATTTTAAATATAGTCTTGGATTGTTTATTAAATAGTTATTGTTACACTTTATGTTGATGCGATTGTTAAAAGAAAATAGAAAAAGTTCTAAACCTTTCTCATCTGCAAGGGAGCTAAATAACACAATAAATCACAGAAAAAGAAAGGAAACAGCCCAACCATGTATTGTAGATAAAAAATGGCCACTGGAACAATCTGGTGTGCAGTGAGCAACAGTATTCCATCTTCAGTTTTGATTAAAATCAGAAAGATACATTTCTACACCGGTCTCTCAGCCCATCCACCCCCTCTCCAATCCCCTGGCCCCACTGTCTCTCATTTGTCATGTGATCCGTGTGTGTGCTTCCGATGCCTGATGGACAGTCACATCTTCAGGATTGTGTTGCTGGGACTGTGAATGAATAATTGCTCTCCATCCCTGCTGTAAACTAAGGCTCATTTTGCCATCCCGCTCTGTCCTCCCACAGTCAAAGTAGCCAACACTTACGCCTGTGCAGGGCTGGACCAGCTGGAGAGGAGCATTCCCATCCTTAACCAATCTGTGGAGGAGGTGGGTGTGCTTGGCTGTGCCGATTATTTGTTGCCCACAGCAACTGTTGTCATGGTTTTGACTCAGCTCAGCATGTGGCCTACCCACAGCCATTAACCTATGCGGCTCCACAAGCCCCCAATGTCCAATTCTACTTTGTCATCAAGTGGAATGTCTTAATCCAGGCTTTTTGTGTCATGCTCTTAAACTGATTACTATATGTTGTTACATTACAGTCACTTGCAGACACCCTGTACCAGAGTGATTTTCAAAGCAAGAGAACATACATGCATCCACAAAGATTAAAAGCAGCCATGATACTGAACTGACTAACAACACTCCTAGACCTGAGAGTGCAGGCACCACACTAAAGCTCACTAAAGCACTAATGAAGCTACAGTGTTGACCCTGTGCCCCACCCTCCTTGCTCTCCTGTCTCAGGTGATGGGTCACTTGAAAGATGCCTTCTTCCTGACCTTGGATGATGTGCAGATTCGGGTGAACGAGGAGCTGGACAGGATTTTGGACAGGACAGAGCGGCTGGTGGAAGGGACCCGGTCGACCCTTGGGGCTTCTCTGGGGATAATTCGGGACACCTCTCTGGGGGTGGCCCTGGTCTCGGGGTTCGACAACCTGCTGACGCGCTCTGAGGAGGCTGTCAACTACTTCCTGCCTCTTCCTCCCACATTGCGTGAGTGAGAGAGGGAACGAGAGAGAGAGCATTGTACTTTCCTGAATATTCCTGTTTGCTTTACCTGTCTTTTTTCCCATTTCTATACGATCCACTCTCTTCATCCACTCTGCCTGAGGTGACTGCTCCATGTGCTGCTCTCACTCAGGCAGTGGTCCAGGCACCATTCTCTTGGAGTCCCTCATTATGACCTCACGCAGGCCTTTCGTCTTGCTGAAGTGCCCTACTGTCCATTATGGAGGGTGATCACTAGAACATTTCTCCCCATGCTGACAGAAAATGCAGAACACATTCACAAGATGACATACTTTAACTTTACAGGATTGTTTTCAGCCAGAACCTGTCAGCTATGAGTCCCACTCATTACACTTGTGGGCCAGCTCAGGCAGACCACAAGCACATGACAAACCAGAGAAATCCCTGCTGTGTCTTAAGGAGAGAAATCCTCCACCCCTGGGCTACACTGTGGTCTGTTATTCCCACAAGGCCCTTGGCCACAGCTGGGCCTGGAACAATTCATGTTCAGTTTCAGCTCTCAAAGTGGATATGCCAGTTTTAGCTAGATATGCCACTCACCAGCCCCTTCTGTGTCATAAACATGACCGACACTAATCATTTTGGTTGCCTACGTAATCAAAATACGTCATTTAGTAATTTTTTTGTGCTTTTCCCAGATATTGTGCATGTAGTTAAGTCATCTACATCTGGGTTGCAACTCATGTATTTGCATACAAGCTTACATACTGTGTTTTGTAGAATTACAAGATCAAAACTGAAAAAGGGCAAAACACAACTGCCTCAATCTAATTTTTTATCTGAAAAAATGTATAACATTTGGTTTGGCTGTTTGAAAAGAAAAGAAAGTGCTACTTGTTTCAAATGGTTGCTACTCTGCTTAGCACAGGTATAGCTCTTAGTTGGGAATTAACTCATGAGCACTTAACCCAAATCATTGCAGATCATAGTAACATTTATCGATGGGAAAATAATTTCAAGGCCAATCTAATCAATAATATGTCACTCGAGAAACTTTTCAAACAAATGACAGCTAGTATTGCTGTCTTTGGTATCCAGGAAAGGTGATCCTCAGAAACCACATACAATCCTCCCAACATGTCTGAAAACTCAACTGAGCCAGTTACTTCACCATTCACTCCATTGTGCCATCCCTCTTCGACTGTCCAGCTCAGATCATTATTCTAGTTATGTGCCCTCTACAATTTATCACAGAATACTATGAAATAAAATTCTGTATTGCAAAGATAAAAGTACATTGACTACAATTGTTTCACATTGTACTGAAATATTAGCTGGTACCTCTGGACAGTTTCCTGATGTAGACACAAGAGGGCAGTGCCACACCGTCAGACCCAGACCCATATTTTACCATCGTTAGTAACTGCATGGTGCTTAGCTATTTACAGCTGCAGATTAATTTCAGAATAAAAAATTGGAACAGGAACAGCTTGTAACTCACAGGCTACAGATCTGGGATGAATAAGGTATTTAACTTGAATTGGTATATTGATGCAATCAAATCTGAATCCCTTTGGATATTAGTGCCAGCTAAGGAAATAAATTACATGGTATTCAACAAAGAATCATGAGATGGCGCAGTAGTGGCCTGCTGTTGACATGGCAGTCAGTATGCCCATGTTTTACAAAACAATACAACAACAGATCCCTTGAAGAATGACCATTCAGCTGTTATGCTTCCTTCTCTTAATAACTGAATGGTGTTCATTAAGATCTGCATCTCTATCTGACTGCCTTCCCTGACCCTCTGCTACCAGACTGCTGTAGAACCAGTTTTCAAAGCAAAAGCTCTGGTGACCGTGGGGAATGAGAGAAACACTACATGCTTGCTATCTGGGTAGTGGGTTAGACAGATGGAGAGAGAAACTGTGGAGTTTGGCTAGGTTTTTGACAATTTCCCAAGCAGTAGCACTGAGCTTATGAGCAATGCTGAACTCTCCAGCACGTCACTCTTCCTGCCTCTTGCTCTACCTATGCATGTGTAACAATGATTCTGTTTTTTTCTCATTTTTAGAAAAGCAGTATGACTCAATAAATGGGGTTAGCAAAAAGAAGGACAGATTATGCAAATATAGAGAAGCATAAGCCATGCGGGAGGTGGCAGGAGGAGAGGGAGAGAGGGAGAGAGGGAGAAGGCGTATTTACCTCTGATGACCCGAGTGTTGGTGAAGTGTCACAGATGAGGTGGCACTAGGGTGTTAATGACTGCTCTGATAGTGTGTGTGTGTGTGCGTGTGTACACATTGGGTCATGAAATGTAATCGATAATCTCTCCCCCTTCTCTTTTCCTGAACATCATAGTCACACAAACTCCACTAACAAAGAAGGGGGTTTGGCCTAAAGATTTTACAAGTTCAGGGGTTAAGAACAAAATTTTCCTTGGTTTGTTGTTTTGGATTTGTTATGTATCCGTAATCTGTTTCGGTTATTTAAAGAGATCTTTTGGAATGTGAGTCAGCATTAAAAAGTCCTTGACGAGAAGAAAAAACAAACGTACTGGAGAAGATGTCATAACTGGAAAATGGCCCAAAGCTCTGTTTAACCAAGACAAACACTAGAGTTTGGTAGGGATTCTGTTTTCCAGATTTAAATGTTGACATTTACCCTCCATCATTCCGATTACATATATATTACTGCTTTATAACACTTATATCTTGCTAACTTGGTTAAGGCAAGGACACGGTTTCTTTTAACACCAGTTCTTCAGCAAAGGTAATACCTGTTGGCAACTTCAATGTTCACACATCCTCAAATGACTTGTCTCTTTTATCATGATTGGTGGAATAAGGAATTGTGCCGTAATGTTTTATCCCTGTATTTTAGGCTTAGCCATGTACATGTGGTACTCCCTTCTTTCTGCAGAGAGGGAGCTGGAGCTGAGGATCCAGGGCTATGAGGATGAGGACGAGGGGGAGGAGCCAGGAATATGGACCCGTATACGCAGCCTGCTGCTGTGCGTGGCCCTGTACCTGTACCACCGTTCCCTGCTGCTGAAGGCCAGCCTGCAGCATGCCCTGCGCACACTGGGGGACCTGTCTGACCTGGTAAGAAACTGGGGTCACAGCTCCAGGCTTCTGCTGCTGGTGTCTGTTCCCACCACTCAGCCTGGCTCAATCAGCTAATGAGCTGTGGGTCAATGCTGGTCATATACAGAGCAGAGCACAGTCACAGGTTTACTACAAGAACAAAGAACAAAGGAACAGTCTTTGGTTTCCAGTCATGAGATTATTAGCGAGTATTACTATACTTATAGTGAGTGCTAAGAATTAACTTACAGCTAAATTACATCATTAATTATTTTCTAATATTCCTTTTCCCAAATCGTTCAGGGGTGGATAATCATGTTCCCACAGTGTCTGCATTTTTTTCACCAATAGACAAATACAAAAATAAAGGCCAAGAAAGCAGGTGAGGCAACCATGCAATATCCATGAGATTCAAGTTTACCATTTTTATTTTACTTGGAATAAATAATCTCCGCCAGTGAGACAGAGAGAGAATGGTTGTCCGTTTATTCTCATAGTACAAGGTCTGCAACATTTAAAAGATTGAATTAGAAAAACAAATGTCAAAACGTTATGGCAGCTTTGTTTTGCATCATAAAGCTTTGCATTATTATTCAGCATTTATCACATTTTCAAAAGCTACTATATGAGTTATACTTAGTGTGTAAATAAGGACACTGAAAGCCTGTTTTTAGCATTGTGAACTGTGGAAACAGACAAATGACCGGGCAAATGGGAGAGTACATTTATCATCTGATGAATAGAGTTTCACTTTATTACTCTGCAAAAAGGAGACGGGAACATAGCCTGCTGAAAACAAGAATAGAGCAGCCTGCGGAGTGAAAGCTTCAGATGAAGAATCTCATTTCCTCAGAGACTGTCGCGTTAATCTGCAGTGAGAGTTTCTACTTTTTCCCAGTCTAAGAGCCTTTCTTCTACTTTCCATCCTAGATGTGTTAATGTCATTTGGGGAGACATACCAATTTCTTATTTGACAGGTCAGGGGGCACATTATCTGTAAGTTCTCTATATTTTTATATTGTAGAAGTTCATATATATTGAGACAGTTAATAAAATTAGAATTAATATAATTAATTACGTTAACACTAATAGTTTTACTGATAATAATTGTAAAAACAGAGGTACCTGCTCAGTGAGGCATAATGCACTGTAGCTGTACAGGCTGTTGTGTATCTCACAGCCAGGACAGGGCTCAAAATGTACTGAGAAGCTGATAACAAATGACAGCATCAAGACAGTCATCACAAATATAATCATCCTCTGAATAATTTTGAACTGTTTTGGTGCCTATAACTTTAATGGATCTTCCTCCTTTGAAATTAAGACACTACCATTTAAAAATGGTACATGAAGCCTAACAATTTTTAACCACTAAGTGGTGTGCCATCAGTGACATGTTATTAAAATTGTATAATATTTGTCACAATTTGTCAAACATTCTCATTACAGCATTGAAATTTCATTTGTTTCAGTTTGAAACATTTTAAAATGTAGCCGTAAGCTTTTTTCAAAGTCACCTGGGCTGATTACAGTTTGTTCTGACAATTTTTTATATTTGATTTTGATGTTTGTGTTCAGGGCTAGTGTGCTGGACATTTAGGCGATCTCGTATGAGACTGTGCTGTAGCCCTGTATGTGTGGTCTCACAGACTTCATCTAACTCTTCATTCTTATCTTTCCTCGAGAAGCAAGCATCTCTGTCTAATCAGCCGAGCTAGACGTGACGAGAATGACTGTTTATGCAGCTTGTTAGCTTAAGAGCGCCTGTTTATTCAGCCTGTTAGTTTAAGGAGCCCCAGCACATCACAATGGTCCATGACCTGTTTAAATGGGTGTGAGAGTAAATGTGTGATTTATCTTTCCAGTTATGGTTTCAGTTCAACAATTTGAATCTATAAATTAGTATTTGTGTGAAAGGCTTAAACATTAAAACATAAAGTCTCAGTTTACACACACACACACACACACACACACGCGTATGCACACACACACACACACACACGTATACACACACACACGCACACACACATATGCACACACACACATGCACACACACGTATGCACACACTCATGCACGCACACACACACATGCACACACACACACGTATGCACACACTCACGAACGCACACACACATGCACACAAACACACACACCACACACACACATGCACACACACACAAACACACGCATACACGCACACACGCGCACACACACACGCTTGCGCGCACACACACACACACACACACACACACACACACACACACACACACACACACACACACACACACACACACACACACACACACACACACACACACACTTACATACAGAACCTCTACACACAGTATAGACCACTGTAGTGTGCAGTACCAGGCATACAAAATGCAGAGAAATAGCAACATTTGATTCCTGGTGAAAGATTGCTTGTTTTACCCGTCTGAATCATTTCAGGCTCAATTTCAATACTTCATTACAGCATTAATATTGTTGACACAATTTTTAAAATGTCTTACATAATCAGTGTGGTTCTGGACAGGTGAGCTGTAGGTCAAACAATGCATCATATGTGGTGTGGAATGAGTGCTAGCCAAGCAGTACAGCTGTGTGCCCATAGAGCCAGTGTTATCAGTGTCAGTGTGAGGAGCTGAGAGACGGGGCAGGGACGGTCCTGGAGGCTGCGCAGTTATGCAGACGGCCATTAGTGACCTAATGCCTTTTTGCATATCGCCATTTTGTGCTTTGATTCTTTGTAACTTAATACATTCTTTTGCATTTTGTTTTATATGGTGAATAAACACAAAAAGCAGAAACTCTTCTCATGCTCTGCAATCGGCCTGAAGAACAGACTCCTTGCTGGAGTTGCTTGTTTGTTCTGTGATTGGACTGAGGTAATGACTGAAGCATGGAAGAATGTGTAGTGGCTCTGTCACAGCCATTTGTAAAATTAGCTTTATTTTTTTTTTCCGAACCCAGGCTATGGTTCTTATACAATGCATATATTTTTAACACTAATAGTGAGGCAAACACAAACATTGATTAAATAAACAGCATGGAACAACTAGTCACAAAACCTATGAAGATCATGGTATTAAGTTCATTTAGTCTGTTTAGGTGCCTCCCCACCCACCATGGAGTTTCTTTGAAGGAGTCTTGAAGAACATCAAAACATCCCCTGTCTCTTTAACCTTGTTGTGGTCTGTGGTAAAAATAGCAGTGCTACGTGCCCTGCACCATGGCTTGGGCAGTCAGGCTGGCCCCTGGCACTCCCTCGCACTTCCTGCCTACATGAGCTGGTGCAGGACCTCGTCTTCAGAGAGCACAGCCAGGGTAATTAAGTGTTCCAGACCTGGGTCCCAGGGGGTCTGGCAGAGAAGGGGAGGGAAACCCCAGGATTTAGCTCCCCATTGCCCATTATGGGAGAACAGAAGGGAGATGAAAGAGACAGGGCACGTATATCCCATACATCTGCATGATACTGGCACACACACAATTATACTGTGCCCTTTTCATGTGAAGGATGGAATTTGTCAACATACAAGCACTTCTGTTTTATGTGTATGTGCACATTTGTGTGCATGTTTCCAGGATGTAAATACAAAACTCACATTATATCACATTATATGTAATAGAAGGCCTGATATCACTTATTTGTGATATCAGGCCTTCTATCACATATTTATACATATTAATACATTGATTATCACATAATTAGTTATATGAATACCATTTTTTTGTTTATTGAATTTTTTTATGCTTGTCATGTTATAATGGATAAATATGATATTTACTGTACATTTTCATTCACTGAATCTCTAGAACATATCCCATGAAATTCTCAACTCACATAACACAAACACGCATTCACACACACAGAACACAGACACACACACACACACACACACACACACACACACACACACACACACACACACACACACACACACACACACACACACACACACACACACACACACACACACACACAAACATATATATTCAATTTATCTTTCTGGCACCAGGCCTAAAACCATCCTTCGTCTATTTATTTTTTTCCAGCTGAGCAAAGAGCCAAGTCAAAGTAGACGTGGTATGTTTGTGCTGGTCCAAACATCTGCACAGAGCCAGTCTGTGAGAGGGGGAGGAATGTGTGATGGTCTGGGGCGATAGAGCACCACAGACTGAGGCTGTGCCCTGTGGGACATTAGCCTACGTGAGGCCTGGAACTCACTGCTGCAGGACGGAGACAGAGAGATAAGGAAGCTGCAGAAAAAAGCAGGCAGAGACTCAGACAAGATGCCCAGAAAAAACATGTGTCTGGTTTCAAGTTGTAACAGTTTTGCACCAGTCAGTGGATTTTCACTCTGAATTGATTGTGTAACTCAAACTGTACAAACAAAAGGATTAGATGTATCATATAAGATTAAGAAATGACAAAAGAAAAGGTCCTGACTGTATCAATGACCAAATTGCCAAAAGCTAACCTAATCTCCCTTCGTTCCTTTGATTCAGTATAACCAGTTTTACACAACCAGCTGGTACCAGAGTCAGACTGAATTCATTTTGCATGTAGATGGATGCAATGTAGATGTAGATGGTATCCAGGTAGAACAACGTGAGGGTGGGCAGTCTTGCTTGGTTCTGTGTGTCAATGTAACAGACATTGCCAAAGGCCTTTTATGAACAAAATGAAACCCCAAGATGAAAGAAGTATAAATATGGAATCAGAAAGGTATATGTATATTATACATATATCAGCTAGTTATGGCTATCTACAATGAGCAGAAAACATGCACTGTTCATTTTACTGAAACAAGAAATGCTTATCAGGATTTTCCAGGTGGGATCAATTCCACTGAGAGAATTCCTTTCCAGAGAATCCGACGATGAGTAACACAGTAATTTTTTGGTGTTTGGCAGAGTTAGTTGAGTGGCCTTCCAAGGGATGCTGGAAATAAGTCAATGAAATAGTGTAGGTGGAAAAAATGGTGCAGCGGCTGGCGGGTGGAGGTAATGAATGGGCAGGTGAGGGTGAGACAGCAGTGCAGCACAAGGTCCTGGAAGGATCGTGGCAGAGGCTAACCCCCTGCATGTTTCCCACTGTATCCCCTTGACAACAGTTTATTTAATTGGTATCTATATGTGCCAGGTTTTCACTTCTCACTTTATTGTTTTGTTTGCTCATTTAAAAAAGCTTCAGAAAAGTGATTGCCATTTTGGGAAGTATATGTGAGGAACTTGGACTGAGCGCAAAACATAAACAAGCCCAAAATAGTGCTCTCCATGAATTCAAGCCATGCGTGTGAAAGGAACAGACTCCATTCAGCACTGTTCCCAGATCTGAACCAACACCAATCACCATACATTTCCATAATTAACAGCAAACAAGCCTGCTCCTCAAAAATTCATTGGACCCACGTATCAAAAGACACACAATGAGCAGTGGTAAAAAAAAACCCTGCCTTAAAGCAGATCCCTGAGCCATGTGACTGCTTTGGGACCTCCCTTCTCTCTCTGCTCCCTCTTTCCTTCAACAGTATTCCCGGATAATACATGTCCCAGTCAGGGCAGCTTGTGGGGTGCAGTTTAGGAAAACCCTGCCAGTATCTGATTCTGCCCCAAACAGGGAGCCTATGACAATAAATGAAAACAATATTAGCACATTTTTGTTTACATAACTAGTTATTGTATTTATGTTTATTTTAATCTATTTTTTCCTTTATTGTACTTTTCATTTAGTTTACATTTTTAAGTTTCAACTTCCTCAAGTAGCGAGTGAGCAGATAACTCACAGAGTCTTGGTTTGCCATCATCGAAGATGCTTTAAGTAAGAAAGATGGAGGATGGAGCTTGAAAATAATTTTATCTTGTTTAGACAAACACTGCAAGAAAGGTAACGACAGTAGTCTCTATTTCGTGTCCAAAATGTCAAATATGAAATGTAAACTGAAAAATCAGTCAGTAAATTTACAGAGTTTCTGTACTCAGATGCTCAGATAGAAACATTAGCAAATTGTTAAGCTTGTATTTAAAAATATAAAATAATTTAATATATTTAAAATTATTTCATTGAATAACACTATTTCATTTATTTAAATGATCTGATATGTATTTTAACAGACCCATAGAAAGGCTTTGCCTCCTGGTCATTATCACAACAGCTGTTGTTTGTTCAATGTAATATATGAGCAAAGGTAGTTCTCAGCTTTTCTCTATTAACTGTTGATTGTGAAGATAAGATACAAAAATGCCTCAGTGCATTCCAGAGTGTTTGTTTTGGTCTTCCCACAAGTGCAAATTCTGGAGAGAGCCACTGGTCAAGCATGCCTTTGCCTGGTAGTTTCTGGGCTTTTATCACAATTGCTGTGCAATGGAGGGCCTTGTGCTGGCAGGTTTTAGTTGGTTATTTGTTCAGTTGGTTAAAACATAAGAAAATGAAAATAAGTAACATTTGATTTCTGGAGGATGCAGCATTAGCCTGACTTCTGCCTCACTGAAGCAAGGCCCACTGACAGCAGGAGCAGACTGTTTTCCTGCTTCTGTGGTCTGTTTTATCCATACAGTCCCTGTTTTGTGTACCCATTAAACACCACCTGAAACAGCATGCTGCCCAGAACCCAAACAGGGCTGTGAAGATCATGTGAGGACTTTCACTGACTGAGACTGTTGTATTAGGAGCTCCAGAACCAGTAGTGGCATTGATGTCCGGTCAAGATTCACACTGTGAAGAGCAATAGGCTGACTATCGCTTTTCTGACAATGCGAGAGGGTTGGAGAGGTGACTTAGTGGTCAGAGATTACATAATGACCAATGTGAGAAGTGTGTGTGTGTGCGGGTGACATCAGTGTTTCATTTTTATTCTTAATTACCAGGTTATGTAATGTATCTAAATTGACTTCATCATTCAGACGTTCAACGCTGAGAAATATTAAACATGAATCACTTCATCGGTCAGAGCCGCTTAGTGTTAATGTGACTCATCTTCAGTTTAACATTTCCTTCATTACAATGGGCAGTGAGAAGTAAATGCTGATATGAAGCTCTGTTATGGCCAGTGTGAGGAGCTGAGAGAGCCTGCTGCTGCAGGTAGGTAGCTGCGTGGTAGGCGGATGGATCCGGTGAGCCTGTGCCACAGAGCGTGGAGGAGTGGTGGCAACTCATGAGTTAGTAATCCGCACGAGAGGGACTGGCTGTGGCTCCATTTTCTCAGCAATTGGCTGTGAGTAATTGAGGACAGAGGCTGTGGCTGGGAGCAGGCAGGGTCAAAGCCCCCATCAACCGCACTCATTAGGAGCCCCGCAGGTGTTCGGAGAGGGGACAATCAGAAACGTGATTCTGCTGGAGGACATGGCCTCCACCTCCGCCTCCACCTTCCATGCCCCACCCCTCCCCTTCCCCAGGCCCACATGCTGTTGCCGTGGCAGTGCAGTGTCACGTTTGTCCCCGCACTGCCCTCCCCTTCCAGCGCGATACCCTTCAACCCTGCAGTGTTACGGCAAGGCCGGAGCAGAGAGACCCGAATGCCTATCGCTTGGCCGACCTAATTTCCCTCATAAATGAGAGGCCGATGGAGTGGGAGGGGGGTGTCAGGATTGGAGGAACAAAGGAACACCACCCGAAACAAAGGGAGATTGGTGATGTTCAGAAAAGACCTAGGACATTGTTTGTGCCTGTGTTTGCCAATCTGTATGGCGCTCTACAAATTTGGCAGCGTGGTGTTGGACTCACGTGTTGGATTTTGAACGTGCTCTTTGTCCACCACCAAGCCCTTATGACCATGTTATGGTCAAGAGGAATTCTCATTTCGAGCTGCCAGGTTGTTTTCCTGGTTGGATTTTGTCTGAAGGAAAGAAAAATTGGGTCAACTCTCTTGATTATGCAGTTTGAATGGAGGTGCCGCAGTCCATTACTCTATGAAATGTTTTTGATGCTTCACTGTGTTGCATGCAAGGTATGATGCAGGAAATTGCAGATCTTGGTTTTTGATGTCAGCAGTTCAGTAGTGTATATAGATCACTGTACCTGAACCAAGGGAGGTGAGCAGAATAATAATCTGTCCAATTATAAATAAAATGACCAATAATGTCATATTCCAGTCAAATGGTATTAATTCTATAAATGTATCTGACCCTTGGATGTAGGATTAATTTTGCAGCTAGTCGTTCTCAGAAAACAAGCAGCTACAGGACCACAGTCTGTCACATCTGTCGAAACCCTGGCGTTTTGCAAATCTTCACACAGTGGTGCAATAGTTGCAGTATTATTTGACTGGATGCCAACAGACCTCTGCAGTGTGTATGAGAAAACATTAGTCTGACCTGATGTTGGCTGCTGAAGGTTCACTATATGCTTGCTAGATATGTGCTCAACCAGCATCTTTGAGCAGCAAATAACTGGTTTTGTCATGAGTCATTTTAGCATGACACAGTTTTTGCCTAGTGTCATGCTAAATGATATTTAAGAGCTCACAGACTACTCACAGTCCAAATGAGCATGCATGAAGCATTGGTCAAATGCACTTAACAATATGTGGATAATGACAAAAAAATCTAAAGAAATGAGAAGGTTGTGAATTTTCCTTGGCTAGCATGGCCTGCCACTAAAAAAGTCACTCTCTCTGTTGCAATGATTGAAGAAATAATCAAAGTAAAAGGCTTTATGTGTGTTAATGATTATGAATTTTCCAAACGTACTAAAATATTCAACATATGTATTTCCTCAGAAATATTTTATGCTAACAATAATGCAAACTGCATGATGGTACATCTCAAAGCAGTATAGCAGCATGAGGAATTTCACCCTCAGTGTCACCAGGGTCATCACATGCCGTGTCACATATCATTGAAGGAAATTTGGGACTCAAAGAAAAAAGTTATCTTAAAAATTAAGGCAAATTGTGCACATGCACATGTTCCATTTCTTTAATTTGATACAGAGCTTCATGCAAGTGACAAAAGAGCATGATTGTGTTTTTATGGGTTTTAATGACTCGTTGTATTGTGGCTGTCAGTCCTTGTTAAAGGGCAGTGGTAACCTGCTTGTTTTTGGCCCAACTTAAACCCTGCTGGTCACACGAAATACAAAGAGATTGTGTCCGAGAGCAAAGCTTGGGAACTGAGGCTTATGATTGGCCATAGTTTGGGGCCACCGGAGTCCCCAGATTAGAGCCCCCTGCAGATGCATATTGACCCGAGGAGAGAGAGGAAAGGGAGGGGCCAGTTCAATGAGGACAGAAAGTCCACAAACAAGGCCAGGCCACTCTCCACGCTAGGTTCATTAACTCCATTCTTTAATACATTAATTCATTAATTCCTTTAAGTATGAAATACTTCAGACTGTCACTGCAGCTGTGACTTTTGCAGCTGTGAACTTGTTTATCTCACTCAATGGTTTTACAGTGAACCACTGCTGACAGCTGACATGCAAGATAATCAACTGCACAGATGAAACCTCCTAATGGCACACCAGTTTGCTTTCCGCATCAACAGTTCTCTGGTCCTTGCACGTGTGAGATGACTTTAAAGATTAAATGTTTAATATAAAATACATTGTGGGACATGTTGATGCTTTCTGTAGTGAAACTTGTTCCTGGAGCAGAAGGAATCTGGATTCTGATAAATCATTTGCACAGCATAATTGCCAACTTTTATTTGGCATTATAAATTCTTCCTTTTTTCGCAAAACATGAAACTAATGAAGAATGGGCCATAGCATGCCTTGTTGAAAGCATATTCAGGAAAACAAACACTTTGGTCCAAATGCTCAAACTGTTACACCCCTACTGGCTAGAAAGCCTGATTAAGCATCTTTCCCTCTGTCTCACCCCATTGTTCTCTCTCTCCGCCTCTCTTTGACAGGTGGGTATAACTCAGGTGCTGGAGGCACTCATCCTGCTCTACCAGAGGCTCCTGGCCTTCTCTATTGCTCAGGTGAATAAGTTGGTGGCCCTGATGAACCTAGTTGTAACCCAGCTCTCAGAGGTGACCCGCATGATCCTGGCACTGCCCCCTGTGAGCCTGGCTCTGTCTCTGCCGAGAGTTGCACGGGAAAACCTAATGGTTCTGATCAGCGACCTGCAGGAGCTGAGCAAGATTCTGCTACAGCTGCTCATCAACACCACACCCCTCTACAACATGGTGAGGATCCCATCGCTGACACCACTAACACAAACACCGCATCAAAGTACAGCTCTCTTTGAGGTGTGTGTGTGTGTGTGCATGCATGCTTGTGTGTATGTTTTTCTGGTACTCATCTGGACAATCCTTAATCTTTAGAAACAGAAAAAAGAATAAATCAATCAAACTGTCCTTAATACACATTTAATAATACCTGGGTAGAGATTGGTAGTGGCAGTATAATCAGCTGTGTTTCTGAGGGCAGTCCAGTGGATTGGACAAAGCTCAGTATAACTGGGAATTCATTGCTCTGCCTGTGGAGCCAGGGGTTATTCTTATAAATCAGCATGCACATTTCATCTCCTCACGGGCCTCCTTATTTCACGGCTGCTTTAACAATGGAGGCTGAACAGGTGCTCGGCCCAGAGCCTGATGGGGCTGCTGAGTGAAAGTGCCGCGGTGGCCAGGTGCAGGAGAGGGAGAAGAGGAGAACTCAGTGTTGAGCTCCCATTACCTGTGTGCCGTCATGCCTCTGAAACGTGCGGAATGCAGGAGAGGCAGCGGAGCGTGGGGCACCAATCAGGATGCCTGGAATGCCCGTCTTTTAGATGCCACCCAGAAGGCCAGCATCTGCTGACCCTTGTTACTTATTTAGAAGAAGTCCTTGTGTGGCCAGATGGCATGTCCCATTTCCTTCTCAATAGTGATGAGGTCAGCAGTCACTGGTAGTTACCAGTAGCCCTAACAGTTAATATTCTTGTTAACTTGCCCTTTGAGTGTGTGGGGTTGGAGTAGGGGGCATTCACACTGAGGAAAATAACCATTTGTGTAGTTATTTGCATTTACAAATAATGCATGCATTACTTAATACAGATGAATACTTCAGTTAGAATAAGTTTTTCTTTTGGAAGGTTTTTCCCCCAGTTCTCAAATAAGCATCAAAATTACTGTAGCCTGTCCTGGAGGCATGGTATAAGAAGAAAACTCCAAGCTGAAATGAAACATATTGTGGAACTTTCTGATTTGGGAAGTAACTGTTCTCAAACTATGTTGCTCAGGTGGAAGTAAGATATGGCTGCCATATGAGGAGGTTAAACAGCGGGCATTAGATCTGCGTGTGGTACAGGGTGAAGGGTATGCACAGTCAGTTAATGGCTTATCACTCTGGCACTGCAGGGGATGGGGCATCATGTGATAGTCCATCATGTGATAGTCCATGACCTGCTGTGTTTGGTAACATCATTGAGCTCTAAACTACACTAACCAAAGCAGCACTTACTGGAACTGATAGACGTAAGACTGAGCCACAGTTTACCTATTAATACTGCAAAATGGCAGTCAAAGCTGTCTTCTGGTGCTACCGGGGGAGGACTCAGGGATCCAGTAACACAGACTGGTGACAGCCTGTGGCTGGGCAGCCTGAGCCTTCTCGGTTTGAGCTGAGAATGTACACAGTGGCTATCACCCCTGTCACTCTCACCTCTGAGTGTGTGTGCCTGCATGTGTGTGTGTGAAAGTGTGCTTATGTTTGAGCTGGGGGCGAGCTGGAGATGTGGTGATAAGGCGTGTGTCACCCACATTCCTGCTGTGTACGGGTAGTTGCTGGTTTAATTTCCGTCAGGTTCTGTGAGACAGAGTATGTGCTGTTTGGATTGTGTCTGAAGGTGTGTGCCCAATGACTGAGAGATAACAGGGCTTTTCATGGTCTAGAGATGGCTCTTACACATGTCATTTCCTGTACATTGCTAGTGCCTTTTCAGGGGATGGAAGGAATGAAAGATCAGAATTTAATGTTTCTAAAATCATAAGATGTCTGTACTCTGCATGTGTTTGTATGTGTGTGTGTGTCCACTACACTCTCCAAGGACTCCTACATATCCGTTACGACCCTTTGTTTTAAAATGAGAAAATCATTTGGATCACATTGTCTACTGAAGTAGCAGATGTTACTGCCCTGGCATGCTTTTACATCCGGCTTCTTTCGGCCATGAGTATGGGAATAACTATGAGCGTGAGTCATCTGAGCTCCGACACCGCAACTGAGTGAAGAGCAACAAATGATGATTCATCGAATGAAGATCAACACAATCAACAGAGATGGTGTAACCTCTCAGAAGAAATAACATGTAATTACGGTAATTACAATCGCAGGTCAGCGTGGGCAGTCCCTTGGTTTTATTAAATTGGGAAATGACTCCAAAATGGCTGCCAAGGAGAAAAGTAGCCTGTGCAATGTGTAAGGGCTCAGAATAAAGTGGTGTTAATGATGTGACCCCCACCCATACAATATGAACCAGTTCTGATGAATCCCCTCAGTTTGTGGATGACACAATGTTTTTTATGGCTCTAGCAGAATAAACACAGAGATGTCTTTAATGTCAGGTTCTGACCCTTGGAGAGGGTGACACATTGTATTGTTCATGATGTATGTTCTGTGAAGGGTTAACCATTTGGACCATCATGCACACTGCTACACCCCGTGGCTTAATTTACAGCATCAGACACAGATATCCCTAACCCTCCAAAGTCTTAAATTGCCTCCACACAGAAACTGTCACTGCTCTGCTTCATTTTTCATTGATGAGGACTGATTTTAAAGCAGGCACCAAATGAGCTTTGAATATAATTGGAATTTAGGCATGGTAAATTGATGACCCTGTCTTCCTCTGTAGGGTTGTTCCAGGAATGTGTCCATGCATTACAATGTCCAGTCCCTGACCCCAGCGTGCTTGTCCCTCTGTACCCTCTGTCTCTCTCTCTCTCTCTCTCTCTCACACACACACACACACAATTTGCTGCTAAACGTAGCCGCTAATGGGAACATTTGGTCCTCTTTTCATCTGTCTTCACTCTTCACTCTTGCAGATGAAAACTCATCACTTCTCGCGGGCAATGGGCTTAAATGTGCACACACTGTCATGGCTATGCAGAGGCTCAGTTCATAGTGTTCTGTTCTTTTTGCTGGTCTGTTTGGGTTAATTTGCCTCATCATTACTCTCTATTTTCTGTCCTCTCAGTTAATTTCCCTCATTACTATTTAAATTGCACAGAAAAACACAAAAAGCTAATTGGCACAAGAATGTAAATGGGAATTAAATGGTTCATAGACTTGGTTTGAAGAAATGTGATAATTATTCTTGTCACCTCACAGTCTCTTTTCTCCTCTGAATCTCTCTCCTCCCTTCCTGCCATCCCTTTACTTGCCTCATTCTCTCATCTTCATTTGGTCTCAAATGTGTCCCCAATACTTATCATTCCTTGTAATGCCCTGCTCTATTCACCTGCCATTTTCTCTCTTTACTCTCTTCCTCTTTGATTACCCTTTATCCCCTTTTTGAATTCTGTCCTGTCTGCCCCTCCTTGTAATTTTGTCTACCTCAATCCTTTGAATGCTGTATTCTCTCCTCTTCATCATTTGTTCTGACTCTGACACTTTAATCTTCTTCTCTGTATATCTTTATAACTTTTCCATGTACCCACACTTTGAGTCTACTTTTCCCGCTCCCTCATCTTCATCTGCTCTTTCTCCATCTTTTAAATCCTCTCTCCTCCCTTCCTTCCCTCCATCCTCTCCTCACATTTCCACCCCTCTTAGCTGCAGCAGCCATCAGAGCAGCAGCTGGAGGACTACCTGAGCCAGGAGGACCTGTCAGAAAACTCGTCCCGTCGCGGCTCTGGCAACAGCCTGTTCCTAAAGGTGCAGGATGGCCGGGCCCGGCGCCGCCGGAGCCTGTACGGTCGCTCCCGCAGGGGCTCCTCCAGCGCCAGCGCCCCTGCCGCCATAGTCGCAACCCCTGCGAATGGGCGGCGGGGGAGCATGAGGCAAGACAGCCTGGAGCTTGACACCCTGGCCGTACCCTCTGCCAACATGATTCACCGCCGCTCCTCCGCCACGGAGGTCCTGCTGGCCCCCATCATGCAGCTGGTGTCCCAGGGCCAGCGGGCCTTTGAGTACCTCAGTCCTGCCCCGCACCAGGAGGACAGACCAATCCCAGTGGTGGAAACCACAGACCACTAAAGCCCAGAATAGAAGCCCAAGCATTTGTGCATTGAATACAGAAGGTTTTCTGTCCTAAATATCAGTGATTAAGTTAATGAAAAATCCAAATATGCCTATATAATGTATTGATCTTATTCGCTGGGAACTGGAATGAGTAGCTGGGAAACATTGTTGCTTTCTTTCAAATTCAAGACTAAGTGCTTAGTCCATCACTGTTCCCCCTCTCGTGGGAGGGGGACTTCATGTTTATATTATTATTTACACAATGATTCACACTGCGTTTCACACACTTGAAATATACACACAAGACCAGAAGTCAGAGAGATAACAATGCATAGCATAGTAAAGGAGCTTTGTGTGGGAGAAGGATCAGTTATGTTCTTCGATTAAAAATTTAACTATTCATCATTTGTGAGCCCTTTCTGTGCCCTACATGCTCTTAGCATTTTGTGTGTGGGCTTCCTGTAACATGCTAAAAACTCAGCGGTCTAGTTTCAAAGCCACTCCTAGCTTGGCCCAATGTGGAAACTGGAAATTTTGAATGAAATGCTGTGACAAAGGGGACAGGTCAAAGAATTTGGCTGTATTGTTAAGATTGTTTTTAAAGTAACAATTTGTGTGTAATCAGAAGAAAATGAATTGGCACAGAGTCTGGACCTAGCCACTTTCAGTGCGATGGTGATCCAGTCCTAAAACATGGCAGACTAGATGTTGTGGCTGTGTCTTTACCCATCTTAGTTTGAGTTGAGCTGCAGAGCTCTGACTCATAGCCCTAATGAGTGCTGAATGTACCGGTACAAGCTGCACATCTCCCTTTCAGCTGGCGGGAACCTGTGAGATTTGACCCCGTCGTGTAATTTTGATTATATGATAGTCAGTAACCATGTCCACTCCTCTCCATGTCTGTACAAAAACATGAACTGTAATTTGGTATTCTCTGCCCCTTCACCACACTTCTCAAACATGCATTTTCACTTCCATGGCAACACTGCCTTATTTTCCTCCATTCAGGGGAGCAGGGGGGTCAAACGCAGCAGGCGGCTCATGTATGGACAGACACGTCTCGGTGAAAACGTCAGCGCAGCAACGAGGCTGAATCACTTAACAGCAGTCCTCGTTTTCTCTCTTAATGAGCAGATTTCGCATCTGAGTCAGGGTAGGTTCACAAAGCCCTCCCTACCCTACCACAATTCGCACACCCTTTAGCCACCTCCAGACCAGTGCAAGCGATACCCACTCGCCCGAGAGTCCGTCATAAACCCTGAATATTCATGAGTTGCCTGTCCTTTCATTGTTAAAAAGGATCAGAATTCCTTTGAAGATCCCATGTGTCAGAGAGACATTGCTGATGACACCGGAATGTTCTCCATTAACAGAGACGGATAGAAGTCACAGCTATGCACATAGCAACAGGCACCCACGTTTTTGCCCACACTGCAGGGGAATCACAGTAGGAGAGTAGTGACGTTTGCTGTATTGTTTAAGCAGGGGTAACTCACTGTGTGGGATCAACGCAGCTTTTTAGTGATCACCATGAGAGACTTCCATCCACCTGGCTCACCGAAGCCAAGATTTAAAATGTGCAACTTTACAGTTCAGATTTCCCTTGAGTATGACACATATATGCGCATGCTATTTGGTAGACCCCCCTTGTTAGGTGGGTGGAACGATTCTTACTTTTTAAAAAATCAGGGGGCGAAAACAAGTTAAATTTAAAATTCAATTTAATATGAACTGATTTTTAGGATTATGGATTTAGGAAGTATTGCAATTATGAAGCTTCACATGTGGTCTGAGTAACTGTGCTGTTTGTTGTTTTATAACTGTTTTTAGCTATGGTCACACAATCATATATGCATTAGCTCAGTAAGGTCACTACTGTACTGTACTATCTGTACAGACCTGTGTTTCAGGTGGGGGTATTTTGGATTGATAGTGATTTAAAGTTTAAACTGTGCTCTTGGTAAAGACATATTTTATCGGATGTATATGTGGGATTCATGATTGAGGAGATTTGGATTAAGTCCAAATGTACTCTTAGGATGTTTGTACAAGTGTTATGTCTGCTGAAGGTTTGGCCAGAGTGTGTGAGAGAGAGAATGAGAATGTGCTGAGAGAGAATAGTTAATGTATTATTTGAAGGAAAATGTGTATTCTAATGACTCTTGCTGTTAAGCTTTATTCCACTCGTAAGAAAGAACATAAGAACATATGATGGTGAGAACAAGGCCTTTAGCCTTGTAGGCCATGTAGGCTCACCATTTATCTATGCCATTTACCTATTTACTGGACTTCAACTTGACTTTAAGAGCATTTAAAGTGGTCAGAATGCCCATAAAGGGTAGCTGCTTATGTATTAAAAGGAAGAACATGTTTGTAATTTTAGAGATTGATCTGCTCAAATTAGATTCTTAAGTGTATTTTATCTTAAATATAGTTTTGAAATATCTGTCAATCCCTAATGCTTGCTATAATGCCTTCACTGCATATTTCTGTCATATGTTACACAATTTAATTTGTACTCTCAAATGTGATTATATATTTCTATAGAACAGTGGTGTCCACTGAAGATCCATCCAGGTTTTAGTTTTTTGTCAGCTCAAGTCTTAATGGGGATGTTCTGATTGGACAGGTTAGGACCTTGAGTGAGATGTCACCTCAGTTAGATATCAGACAGCAGCTGGGTGAGAGGTGGCTGCTCAGGACAGGGTTAGCAGCCTTCAGTCTGGGCGCAACACTTCTATTTTAGCTTTAAAAAGATACTTAACCTGAAAGCTTCAGAAAGTGTTAAGCTACAATGGGCAGAATGTTGCATTTCTTTGGAAAAGGTCATCAGCGAACAGAGGAAATTACATTAGTTCTTTTCAACTTCCTGGCAGTGGATAAGGAGGACTGACACTGGACACCATTGCTACAAATTAGTTTGCAAAGAATGTTGTCAAATGGCCTTTATTTTATGAGATCAGAAATTTCAGATTTTATCAATAAAAATATTGTATCAGACTTTTGGTGTACAGTATAGTTGTGAGCTCCCAGTGCATCACAGCTTTTTTTGTCATGTTTGCTTCCTCTCTGATGAGTACATTTACAATGCCCAGAGTCACACATCACAGCATTATGGGTGAGCCAACAAAATCAAATAATCAGCCAGAATGACTTTTTCAAATTTATTTATCAAGAGGTATAAAACATTTAGAATTTCATTTTTTACAAGAAATAATGCAAAAACAAAGTTAAGTCTCCAGAGATTTTAATACCTTTCAGAACAGTGAAAAATGCTACTGTAGATATGTTCTGGAATGTTATGCAAAGTCCATGCACATGAGCTTACACTATGTACATTGATTAGCAGCATATTTCCATATTTTATAGGATAGAACTTTGTGACAACAGCAAACTGTTATTCCCATTGTCCTAAATTATTCATACCCTGTACAACTCATGATTTCCACTACACAGCAGTATACAATAACTAATATGAATGTACCCTAATGATGAGTTTAAGGGATTTGCACAGTTACAGTTCCAATGATTGTTGAAGTACAAGGACACATCTTCACTTGGAAACGTAAATACTGTGTGTTCTTCTGTATGTGTCAACACTGGTTGCAGCATAACTCCCCAGTGCTGAGATTCAAATTACAAAATTGAACTGATCGTTTCAAAATACAATCTTAAGGGGAATTGTGCTTAACTTCCATTGAGTCATTTGAAGATTTTCCTTTTCATAAGGACCCACCAAGCTGCATACCACTGACGTAGATTCACAGGTCATATTCCCTGTGTACACACACACACAATTCTGAAAGCCCCCCTTCTTCCCATCCTAAAGTGCTACATTGTATTGGGGTGACAAGACTCAGACTCATGGTCACGGAGACTGCATGAGCCTTACGCGTTCGCCTCTTAGTCTCCTCATTTTCATACAAGTCAATCGAGCAGCTATGAAACAACTGCCTCTGAACAGGTAGGATTCGCACCTGCGGTATCTCGGGGTTTCTTCTGTTCAACGCATTGACCTTACACTTTCATAATGTCAATAATACCCTTTCCTAAAGACAACCAACGGACCACAAAGCCCAGTCGCCTAAATGCACTGGTGGGTCCCAATACTCTACTCCACATTTCGAACTTGCAACCTACAATAATTCAATCTTTTCTGCACGTACTGCTCACTGACCCGAGCGTCGACCAGCTGCCTCGACAAACTTGCTTCCAAAAATTCAAAACAAAAGTTTTGAAAATGTGTTTTTCTAGAATATTCTTCCCTCCAATCACCAGGGTATGACTAGTCAGTGCGTTTCCTTCCAAAAACCGCAGACACGCTCCTTACAATCCCCTTGATCCCTCCTTTTTTAAGCGCCCTCGAATCCCGGATGAGTTCGAACAGTTCATGAAACACCAACAGTACGCCGTGGTATGTTTCAGCAGCAGAGATCTCGAAGAACCCACAGTCAGCAGACAGAGCCAAGAGTCGGCCCTCCTCGCTTGATACGGTGCGTCGGTGCTGGAGGTCGCGCTTGTTGCCCACGATGATGATGGGCGCCACCCCAGAGGTCTTCTTTGCTTGCCTGATGCTGTGCACCTGCTGCCGCACCACCTCGAAGCTTGCACGGTCACATATGCTGTAGACCAGAATTAAACCGTCTGCCCACTGCAGTTGCTTCTCAGTGATTGATTCCGTAGTTTCGCAGTTCTGAATAAATCAAATCAAGGGAAAAGTTACAATAAAATTCGTATGCCAAGTTATTTGACAATTGAAACTTCCAAATATTTTTCTAAATAAATAATCTTTCACATTTTATTTTGGTGACTATTCTTCGATGTTCTTAAAAACTATAAAGCCTGTCACAATAAAAAAAATTGTTACCTGTGGATACAGCGAATCCCAGATGTTGAAACTGATTTCCCGCCCGTCAATTTTGTCATTGTGGTTGTATATAGATTCTGTGGAGAGAATAACAGCTTATTATCGATGGAAATCGAGGAATACTGTATTGAGAAAAGAAACTAAACTGCTTAATTAGACCAAGTTCACTTGCGATTTAAATCCTCTAATGTTCTGGACTTACCTATATCGCCATATTCGCCAATGAATCTTCTTGTGAGAAATCGCACAGTGAGCGCTGTGAACAGAGAACATCTCACGGTAAATGCATTTGGATAATCAAATTCATTGCACTGTGTAATAGGGGGTTGTAATTGTAACATGTATTCCCACAAACAGTGAACAAAATTCTACGAAATAAGTAAATGCACCATCATGCTAAATGTAACACACAACAAACACAAGCAGTTTACTTGTACTCTCCATTTAGTTGGAAATTGTACTTGAAATATGATTATTACTGTTTTTCAAGCTCACCAGATTTCCCCACGTTCTCGGCCCCAAGTAGCAAGATATTTGCTTCCACTTTTTGTTGCGCTCCATCCATCGCTTTGCTGCTATGATTGGAGTTGAGTTTAACTTGAACCACCATTTGTATCGACTGAGATATTGCCTTGACTCCGTATTTTCTCACCAAACGTTGTGAAATGCGTTGAACGGCATAGCGCAGCTGTTTATATCCACATTTGGGCGTATTCTCTAGGCTGACTGATCTTTAACTAAGCCAATGAGAAGCTCGAGCGACTGTTGATGAAACGAAAACAAGTGGGAAATCGACAAATCCTCAAGTAACTCCCCACTGAAATGATGGACATGTAAGTGCCCTCAGGAAAGAACAAGATGTTTGGATAAAGTATGACAGAATGACCTGGCATGACATTTTGTCTTGGCACATAAAGACAAGCAAATCTTTCTATATCTGGGCGTTGCTTGGCAGGTTTGGTGACACTGAAAGCAGAAATCAAAATCATACCTCATAATCACCACAGCATGCAGTCTAGATTAGAATATCTTAAAACGTCTAAGTCTGGGCATTACTATTTTTGCCAGCGTTGTGCCATACCACAGAAATCTTTGTTCACACGTTAAAAACAATATGGGCTACTGAAAAACAAAACGCGTAAGTCGTCCACATTTTACCGCTGTTCATTGGCTTTCTTTTGGTTAACGTGCATGTTGTTTCCGCTGCGGTAAATTACACTAAAAAGACTCCTACTTTAACGATATGTCGCTTGAAAAATTAAGAAATATAGAAGTGAACGCAAACAATGGCATTTGGAATTCAAGTGTAGTAGCCTACAGGGGGCCAAGCATGAAACGTCACATGCACCAAATGCACATGATCGCTGGTTGTTCTTTTCATAAAAACACATATGACGCCCAGCCACCCTGATTAAACATTTCAAGGAGCTGTAAGAGTTGCCATTACAAGCTGTACCGTCCTGTACTGTTCGTCCACTGTGAATACGTTTGGAACTACATTTTCGAGAGCTGGAAAGTCAGATTCTCAGGTAGTGATAGAAATGGCTCAAGTGAGACCGCACCCGACGAATATTAATTGCCCGTGCTGTTGTAAAGAGAATCAGTTTAACATCCACTGCCTAGCACATGCAAAACTATGGAAACACAAATTATACATGAAAATGTATTAACCAAAAAGCAATTTGGCCACTGGTTGTCTCAACTTGCACAATTTATGAACAATTTTAATGAGATATTGAACTGTATTTCAGAAAGAAAGCCTCCGATTCTTTGAAAGATGAAGGAGGTAGGAATCTACTTCATAATCTTCGTTTCAGAACTTCACATAAAGTTTTAATCATTTGAGGAAGCAATTCAAGATTTTTGCCTTTATTCTAAATGTAAGTGCGTCAGGTGGCTTTATCGTCTTAAAGCTTTTTAACGCATTTTTTGCAACATATGGTGCAACTGGTCATGTACACAAGCCTGATATTCCTTGGCTGTTATTCTACCATGCAGAGTAATATTCGGACCCTATGACTTCCACGAGATGGCTGCACACACCTGAGCAGAACAACAGGTAAGCAAATATGTGGGCTTCTCTCCAAACATAAACCCGTCCACCTCTTAGGAAAGGACTATTTATTAGGCCATCTAATCCCCCATGAGTCAAGATGTTATACCTCTGACTTCAAGCGATGAGTTATTGCGCACTGGCCTTTTCTTGCAAGCTTGCTTTCTAACGGCAGTCCCACTGTACACACCAACTTTTTGAAGCTTAAGATGTTCGTGGTGTTTTTTCAATACGACTTTAAATTTGTTTACGGATACAACATAAAACAATGGTAGATCACTGGGCATTGTAAACCTTCATGTCTCCAATTATTTGCTGTTAATATTCAGAAGGCCTGTCTCCTCAAAGGGCTGCTGTGTAAGTAGTTAAGGAAAATGTCCCCTCAAAATGTCAGAAAATATTTGAATCATTGTTGCCATCTGCTGGAGCTATTTTCAACTACATTAAAAAATGACTATGATGTGACATCACAGAAAAGCTTTTGGTGCGTCAACAGGAATAACACCAATATCGTGCTAAATCCATAAATTGCAGTTGGATTTGCAGTTTATTAAGATTAATCTTCAACACCTGTGCCCTTCTTGTTTTCTTTGTACATAATATCTTAGACTTGCTTTACACACAGATGATATAAAGAAACATTTGATGACCAAAGTGTTATTCCAGATGTTCTGACATTGTCTTAATGTCTACAGTGATCAAATGGTCTTCTTTAAGCAATTAAGCTCCGTTTTTCGTACTTCACACACAACAGGTCAATATGTTACAATACATTTCATGGCAATGGTAAAAAAATATTAAAAACTACACATTACAAGTTGATGTACAAAACATCTTTAGAAACACGTTAGAAAGCCTGGTAATGTAGCATGATCAAGTTCAGCATTCTATATGAAATGCCAAGGATGCAACACGGGATCAGTAATATTGGTGTATAATTAATTTATTGTTCAAATCAAATGTCTCGGCAATAAACATTTGTCATATAACATCAGTCATCATTACTTTTAGGTGTTCAAAGGAAGTGTAGCCCTTACACCTATTTATAATTTCAATGTGGGAACACTGAAATTATAAACTGAATAAACATTCAGACAGACAAACATTCAGACATGAAAAACCTTTTTTTTTTTTTTTTTTTTAACAATAGCTACTGTTATATATGCATCAGCACTATAATACCTATTACATTATGGCAGATTGTACATTTTTATTCAATTTGACAAATTTTCACTAAAAGAAACTCAGCAAAACAATCCCAAATGATTGTAAAAAGTGTTACCTGCTTATAGTAAATTTTTTATCTGAATTAAGACTATAAAATAATCCTCCCTGTTAGTAGGTGCATAGAGATCAGACAGTGATGGCAGTAACATCATTTTAACAAAATGTATATATGTTTTAGTTCAGTATAATTACATTCTAGCTTACATTCAATACCTGAGGATTTAAGCCACTTTCATTAAAATAATTATAAATATATTGGAACATTCTATAAAAAGTGTCTGGGAAGCTCAACATTTCAAAAAAGAGAATGCATATGACAATGACTCCATTTAGGTCAAGAATCTGTAAATATTACAAACTTAGTTTATACATTAATATAGCTCAGATTGTCACTGATAGGTTAGAAATCCTGACATGAGTATTAACACTGAAAAATTATTTCCTTTTATGTTGTCTTGAGAATAGAGAATATTCATTTTGGGAGAAATACTTGTAACACAGAAAACAGAACCACACATGGTAATTACAAATTATGGAGAGAAACTGGTAGATAAACATTTCAATATAAAATTTCAAAATATAATACATTAATAAATAAATAAAATGCAAATGCAATGCTTTATGAAAAATGACAAATTCTAAATAATACATAAAGGGATGATCTCAGTATGACTCGATGCCTGGCACAGGGTCAACCCTCAGTCAAAAGTTTCTGATTGCATGTGTGCAGCATAGCTTGGTGCAAATGTCATTCATTTACTGAAGCTTTCCACAGGGAAAAGAGGGCTTGAGGTAGACTCTTAAGGCTGCTGCATGCTTCAAACGAACTTGGACTTGGAAAACCAATTTGGATTGATTGACAGCATATAAAAGAGTCAGAAAGGGGATCAGACTGAGGTGATCTGTGTCAGACAAACTTTCTGAAACACACATTGTTGCATCTATGCCCACCTTTTGCAGCAACTGGCTAGGTGTATTTAGTCGTAAAAATGAATGGGGTTTCAAGAGATTGGCCAGATCTATCTGTCTATTCGTCACACAGCTGCTTCCAATACTGTGTTGACAGCTCACCATGAATACCTTGAAAGGTAAAAAAAAACAAAAACTCTCCAGTAATGTTTTTGCTTGTATACATTTGTTTGATGTCTCACATCATGATTACAGAGACACCCAGAAATGACTAAATATAATTGATATGTTTCATAACTGTATGTTGCAACACCTCTCATCAGGCTACTCATCAGCCTGAGAAACTCAGCCAGTAATGATCTCTTTTTTATTGTGTTGTTTAATGAGACAAAAACATAAAACACCATGCAATAAATAAAAACAAGAAAGAAAACTCAAAAGCGAAACTGTTGTTTACCTCTAACTACCTCTTACTTCTGAGGATTCTCCCCCCTCTCTGTGACAGACATCTCCTCACCGCACCTTTAAGTTCAGCCAGTTCAGTTTTGCTCGTTCAAAAGATATGAACAACTTGGGTGAAACAAACTGCTATACAACATGTCATATGAACAAGCTTGTTGGAAGCATGTAGACACCTTTTGCTATGTGTCGGCACATTGTCCCACCACAAAATAGTGCAAAATAAATAATTATTTGTTGCCTTGGCCCATTTCCTTGGACTTGGTTCCCTTTTCCTGACAGACTTTCTTGCCTGATGCCTCCCGGTTTGCCAAGATGAACTGCCGCATCCTCTTCAGCGTCTTCCTCACTTTCTCCACCTCACTGTCCGCCTCCTGCACACTCTTGTCTTCCTCTCTGTCAGGACATTTCAGGAGGGAAGGGTGGAGAGCGTTCCCAAAAACGTTCCTCAGCTTCTTCTGGAAGTATTTCTGCATCTTCAGAACCAAGTTTGTTTCCTGAGACAGAAGCAGGTGCACTTGCAATGAGAGGAATTCTTTTTTCATGCTGTGAAATATAACACTTACTAATCTCTTGACAAAAAAATAAACACAAATAAACATGAACAACAAACTCATGTTGTTACAAAAGTTTTAGCATATCTGGTTTACCCCCTATTTTTTGCTGGTGAAGCTGAGTTGATTGTTGCTTTACCAGTGTGGACCTCTGGTCACATCCACACTATTACAGGCTATGATCTGAGGGATACATATGAGGCAAGATAACACCAGGTTTCCTACCTGTGAATTCTTTAACAGAGTTTCCAACAGAACCCATATGTCAGACACAAATTCAGAGGGGGTTCGATACGGAGGGGACAGTTTCCGAAGCAGCCGCCCACGAATCAGTGTGATGTCAATGTAATGTGAGATGAGCTGAACAAGAGACACAGGGACAAGAGTACAGAGCTCAATTAGAGAGAATTAACAACTTCCTGACCCAACTTTTGTTTTTAATCCTCATGCATGTATTATATTAAAAGCACACACACTCACCTCTGCTTTTTCATATAGGATGGTGCTGTACTTCTTGCACATCAAGGCTAGCAGGAGATGCTCACATTTCTATTATCAGAAAGAGAAAATCTAAATGGCAAATTCAGGTTAGAACACCATGGCATCTGCACAGAAAATAGAGACAGAAGGTAAGCCTGATGACTAGCCATTATAAACTATGCTTCTGCTGTGGTCGTAATATTGAATTAAGTCTACTGTTAGAAATCTGGTGGACTTCCTTGCGTTGGTATACATTTTTAGCCACCAAGGGGCCTTGGAACTGAAAAAAATCTGGAATCCAAATGACCAATGTCATCATATATATGGAGAACATAAAACAGATCACAGGTTTAATTGTTTCATGACAACTGATTACAACACAAAGTAAAGCTCAAATCATTGACTGAACATCTAATAAGAATATTTCCAATTTGACAGTGGCTCTTTACACCTTCACTTGTGTTAAATAAACACAGAAATATGATTAGAGACCATCTGATCAACAGCAATCGATTGGATGTAGCAGTGGTGCCAAATGGATTGTATTCATCAAAATAAAATGATTGCAGAGCTGCGCAGTCATACCCTCTGGTCCAGGAGGCTCAGGGACGGTCTTTTCGCTCTCTCGTCTCTATAAAGGTCTCTTAAATCTGACAGATCCCGACACAGCGTACACTGCCACTCCCCACTGCCAGTAACACAGACACATGCACAGAGTTATTCCATTCACTAGTTAATATAATCTTGAAAGAAAATACTGCACAATTTTGAAATGTAAAATGTTTGACAAAATAAAATTAGAATGAGATACCTAGTGGTATTGATTATTCAGTAATAATGTGTTTGATTGACAATCAAATAAAGTAAATGGAAACAGGCTTGTGACCATCAGTTTAAAGGTAAAGGTTACAGCCTCCTGTATATCAAGTCAAAGAATCACTACTGATATTTAGAGTATTCACAAAGGCCCGCTCTGGTCCCCCAAGGTCAGTGAGACCAATAGCACAACTGTCCCACCTGGGGGCGGAGCTGATTGGTGGGATGTGGCAGTCCCTGTGGAAGCCCCTCCCACATTCCTCACACAGAGTCATGTCTCCAGGAATCTGGCAGACAGCGCAACACAACTCCTGCACATGAGCAAGGCTTGAGCCCTCAGGCTTGGACATGACATCCAGAGAAATAAACTGCAGGAAAGAAACAACAGGATGGGAAATGAACAGGTGAAGGTTTTAGGGGCTGAGAGGACACTTCATTGGTATTGGAGGATGGAGAGGATTCAATAGGGAAACAGGAGTGTGTCTCATGACAAAGGGAAGGATGACAGTGTGTAGTGAAGCAGAGAGTTAGTCTGCGCATGTGAGAAGAGAATTTCATTAAACTCAATGAAAACATGGGACATAAAGTCATGGAGCAGGTAGAGTTCAGCACAGACTTCATTCCAGTCTATAACGCAGCAGAGAGTGGTTCTTACCTGCTCACTATCCTCTTCGATCATCTGGAGGAGGATTTCGTCCTCGGTAGCACCTGGGAGCAGGCGGAACTGGGGCAGTGGATAACCGGGGGGAGGGAGAGAGATGGGCATCCGCAGTACGGAGACCTGGGGGAGCCAGTGCCTGGGAGGAGCCATGGAGTGCATAAATACACAAGGACACACCACACATACACTCAAATGCACATGTACACACCACACATATACTCAAATGGACATGTACACACCACACATATACTCAAATACACACATACACACAAACACATATACTCAAATGCACACTTACACACCACACATATACTCAAACACACATAGGCATATATGCACAAATATAGACATATTCATATACATACACACGCATATCCACACAAATGCTAAAGATACTAATCATGATTAATACCTGCTGAGTGGTCCTCCAGAGTCTTCAACAATAGCTGAATCATCGAAGGATTAACACACAGAGGAGAGGACAGTCAGTGAGCAGTACAGTGAGTAGTGTGGCCATTAACCCATTTTACATACACTATTTGTTAATATGGTATGCCATGAAAGTTTTAGCTTCATAATATAACTTCTGACTTGAAGTGTTTTTTTGTCATATGTGTGATACCGCATGTGGACCTATTAAATCATCCCCAAATGTTCTAAACTGATCAAGCAAATTCATTATCCTTTGATTTGTTAGGATATTTATTCTTTTGGTATAAATAGTAAAAGAAACTTCAAACATTTTATTTACATCAAAATACAAGAGCTGGTGAAGTCATAACTCACCATTAGGATTTGTGGTATTATCACTGTCATCGCCAGTCTTCTCTGGCTGTTGAACAGAAAAAAAAACATAAAAATCTGGTCTGACAATGGATGTGTGGATACTGGTACTTGGGAAGGCCTACCTCTGCAAGAGGGACAAATTCATCCATCTGCCCTGGCAGCTCGGCCTCAGAGGGGCCTGGATGATTTCTCATCAGCAGCTCCAGTAAAGTGGATGGCTGCTGGGTGGCCAACAGTGAGGTCTTGCCAGGTGCTTTAGGATCCTCCTGGGTGAGACATGGGGATGGCAATTCCATGATTTCCCTAAAGCTGGTATGCAGATGAGCGCTAGATTTCTCTAAATGATGCAAAGGTATTTGAATGGGTTTGGTTCTGTTGGGCAGGTCTTGCTGACTGGGTGCTGAGCTGAGATCTGTGTTACTGAAAATGGAGGCCTGAGAGCAGAGACAAGGTGATGTCAAAATCAGGGGAAATCTCAGACAGTTTTTAAACTCAATGTAATTGGTTTGCACATTGTAACAGGCATGGACCTGATACAACAGCGGACTAGACACAGCAGAAGACAACAGAAGTGGAGGTCTGTAGAGCTAAAGAGAACAGGAGTACAGATGAGGAATGCCACAGCACCTGATAGTCAGTGACAGGCACCGTGGAAAGAAGGTGTGAGGGAATGGGCCCTACACTGATGGACAGGACTGAACACGGGGTCTGACAGAGAGTGGGTTTGACAATGAAATACTGTGAACCCTGTTTGTGGAGGGCTGTCAGAAATCACTACTCTCACAGACAGTTTGATTATATAGTTAACTAGCGGCTGCCATTTAGCCCCAGGATATGACTGCATTGAAGGACCAGGGTGAGCACATTTTGGCTCTATCACTTAAAAACCATAAGCAGACAGAGAGGGAGAGATGAACAAGCAGCAAAAAGGAAGATGGGGAAACACTCATTACTCAGTACTATACATTGCTTGTTTCTACAAAGGGCACTTGAAGGAAAAGCAAACGATCAAAAATGCACCAAGATTTGACAATGAATGGATGAATTATAGCACTTCTGGTGATTTAACAGGCCTACCTCCACAGGAGAGCCAGGATCATCCATCTCTTCAGTCAGTTCAGTCTCAGAAGGGTTTGACTGACTCCGCAGCAGTTGTTGTGGTAAACTATTCGGCTGATGAATGTCCCAGAGAGGACTTTTGTCAGGTGTTTCTGAATCAGCCAGGATGAGGTTTGGAGATGGCATTTCCAATAGTTCTCTAAAACTGGTAGGCAGATGGGCGCTAACGTTTTGTAACCCATGCACAGGTGTTTGAATGGGGTTGGACTCGTGCAGGTCTAGCTCACTGGACATGTCAGTTTTTCTGGGGTTGGCCTCACTCTCTTTATGTTGCTTTTCCATCAGTAGGTGGTGGTGTTCCTCTGCAGGGGTATGACCAGCCTGGTGGCAGCACCGCACGGTTATTTCCTGTTGAGTGACACACAGAAGGAGAAAGTGTGAGGTCATGGGGTTTACACTGAAGGACAGGACTAATAATGAAGGCTGATATTAGAGGGAGTACCAATGATACATTGGAAATCCTGTTTACAGAGAGCTGTCAGAAATCAATTCTCTCACAGACAGTTTGATTGTAGCGTTTACAAGCTTCTGCCACTTAGTCACAGGGCCCTGCAGCACTCTTGGACCAGAGGGAGCACTCACTGGCTTTATCACATCAAATAAGAGAAGCAAACAGAACAGCAAAAATAGATGGGAAAATATTCAATAAGATACTCACTGCTTGGTTCTGAAGGGTGCTATTGAAACCATGAGTGCAAGCAGCTTGAGCGTGAGATTCTTGGATAGCATCCAATTTCTCACTCTGGACAGGTACAGGGGTGCCATGTGGAGACAAAGCATGTGTAAGGTCTGTTGTAGCATTAGCTGGCACCTTGGCAGTTAATACATTTTCGCTAGCTGCTGGAGAGATGTTGAAACTGATTCCGTTGCTCAGTGCACTGTCCATGTCACTGGTGAGGTGGGTGACCGGTGCTGCTTCAGTACAGATTATCTCAGGCCCAGGCAGCTGAAGCAGAGGAGCGTTTGTTTCTGACATGGTGGAAGTGGGCTCATTCTCAGTGGCGGGAGGGTCAAAATCTGCATGAGGCCTCTCACTTCCAGCAGGGGGCACCCTCTCACAGGGTGAGTCGGCCGGCGCTATGACGGGCATGATGCACTGTGGGGCCTTAAGGAGCTGGTCAGCTTTGTCAGGCTGAATGTGGTCTGTTAGTTCCTCAGGTTCCATAGAGGGGGGTTCCGGCTCCAGTGGACCAGTGGCAGCTATGGTCTGACTGCTGTCAGCAGTGGGTTTGGCAGCATGTGCTTTCCCCTGCTCTGGACTCACATTCAGGACATTCGGGGTGACAGGGGAAAGGAGCATGATTAAGGCCGGAGAGGGGAATGGAAACATGGTCACAGGGGATGACTGAGGCTCAGATACTGAAGGGGTGGAGGAGGTGGAGGGCAGGCTGCCCACACCGGCAGGTTGAGGAGGCTCTGAGCTGTTCTGCTGGGCAGCCGGTTTGTGAATTTTTGGCTCGTAAGGATGAAAGGACCAGGTCTGTTTGTTTCTGCGGGGTCTGGAAGTCAGGGGGTGAGATCTGAGGGGGGCTGAGGTAGCAGCAGGGGGAGAGGGAGCAGGAGGCTGAAGGTCAGGGTCACAGTGAGAGGAGGACTGAGGAGCAGAGGATGAAAATGAGGTTGAGGACTGATGGGAAACAGAGGAAGTTAACATAGAGAGAGAAGGAACAGCTGAATGGGAGAGGGAGATGGATGGACAGGAAACAGAGGTGAGGGGGGAGTGTGATGAAGAGGGGGGAGTAAGGGTGGCAGGAGGGGGATGAGCAGAGGCCTTCCTTAGATGGCTTGGCCGAGAGAAAGCGACCTCCTCTGTGACAATGTTCCCTGCAGAGAAAGGGAAGACATAATCGTAACAATATTTAAATCATATAACCACATTTTTTAGGGTACACATTTAGGGTAAAATTTGAATGCATGGATGTGTTGCCAAGATATTGCTTTTCCAATACTGGAGTTATTTTGCCGCAGCATATTTTGGGCAACAGTGTAGAAAAGTATGTGTATGTTAGAAATAAAACCAATCAACTCAATGAAAAATATACAGCATTTACAAAAAAATTCAGCTATATAGTTTTACAACCCTTTGACCAAGTTAACTGGACGTAAAAAGAACTTCTGAAACAGTTTTAGGGTGGGCAGAGCAAATATGTTAAATTGTAACAATAAATTACAACCCAACTTTCAGTGTGACACAAAACCTCCAGGATTTGCATTCGCACTATAAGTAAGATGAAGGCAAACACTGAGAACAGGGAATAAGAGCAACATCACTGATCCTCTACAGCTAAAGTCTGATGTAATCTGAGCAAAAGAGCAACACATGCTTGATGGGAACCCAAATATTTGGCTGGTAATTTGTCTTAAACCATGTGTGCCTCCAGTATTTCAGCTCACACTTCACTGAAAAAGTTGTAGCCGTGGAGGAATGAGACTGTGCTGCAGAGATTAGCACATGTGTCAGCTGATCAGGCTGTCAGAGGGATATATGTGATGTAGTACCATGAACTCATTACACTGGTGCAGCCTGGCTGAGATAAGTGTGCTATTGATTTACATGCAGCAGACATGTCTGTAAGAGCTGAAAGATCTAAGGATTGGCCAGTGCAGTGTATTGCTGTCTTCACAAAGTGAACCAGAGGATATACCTAGGGTGGCGATTTGGCGGTAGGCCTCTTGATCGTATTGAAATTTCACGTTTAACATAGAGGCTGCAGGCATGGCGTGTTGTGCTAAAAGATCCTTCAGCTGTGACTGAACCTGCGGTGACCAAAAAAAAAAAATATATATATATTGGAAATAAATATAGTGGAAATGTCTGTCAGTCATACTGAAACATGCCTCAAAACTGGCCCTCTGCAACTACACACCAAATCACACTATACATGTGGGTCTCAACCCAAATCAAAAGGAACCAGTAAAATGAATTAATGAATTAATTAATCAGTAAATCAATCACTCAGTCAACCAATCAATCTCCTGAGCCTGACACACTGGTGCCTGATCAAAGATCATCCAATCACATCAGATTACCTCCCAGAAAGGAAGGGTTACTGTACCTGTCTTTTACAGGAGAGTAGTGCTGAGTGGTTCTCCATGTTTAGAGCCTTCTCTGTGAAAGCCACGATGTATTCCTGTCTCTCCTGAAGGCTCCGCAGATTTTTCTTCCTCTCTGTGAATCTTTCTGCCTCGTGGTCACACAGATCCTGGAGAAAAATCAGCTGACATTTGAACGCACACAACCTGACTTGTGTATATCTTCATATTAACAGTATGCACAATGGTACCAGGAGGATGAATGGCTCTGAATGACTCTCTAAAGATGCCATAATCCCAAAATATTCAGCCTCTATGCAAATAAAAATTCACAGCATAAGGAAAAGGTCCTGACTTTTGGATTTGCTGACAAGTGTTAGATATGGTAGGAATACGTTTCACACTGCAAAAACGTTTTCTTTGGTATGTGCACCAGGATAATGACCGCAACTGGCCAGCAGGGTCTCATGACTTATTTCTCAACCCCATCGACATCACTCATATAGAAATTACAGACAGGAGAGGTTTTCTGCATATTACATGGCCTTACACAGGATGCAAAGTAGCTCCTTGCCTATTGGAATCTATGTGTAAAAAGGATAATGAAAAAGCCAAGTATTCTATCCTATTAAATAAAATATGCACATAAACAACAAAAAAGTAATATAACCAAAAATGGCACGACTGATTGTCAGTGGTATGTTGGGGGAAACATGGGTTTGCCTTTGCTATTAGAACAGGTACCTGAACATTCTTAAAGAGCTCCGATGCTCTCTTCATCAGGGCGTAGCGGATGCAGATGAGCATTTTTTGCATTTTAATCTTCATTTTGGATTTTATCTCCTCCAAGTCCAGCAGCCTGTAGATTTATATAGAGACTGATTTTCAACATATTTACAAAAGTTACTTAAAATTGTACAATGCATCTGTTTGCTTCCAATGTGGTATTATACTGAACATTAGTTGTTTGAAAAAAACCTCCCACTCAATCAGAGATGCCGTGCCCTTTGACCTGACACCTAGTAAGCAACCTGCAGCTGTGTAAACAAAGAGGAGGATGGGGTGGCAGACAAGAGAATAGGGCACTTCACACAACAGTCCCACCAGTGGGTAAACACTAAAGGGAAAACATAAGAGAGAAGAACAGACTTTCAGCCAAAAAGCACCAAAACAGCTCAGTGAACACCTGGTACCTTCCATCCAAATCCATCAGGCTCTGCTTCACAGTCACTTGCTGTTTTCTCACTCTCACCATCAGAGACTCAATTTCTGCTCTCTGGGCAGTCACGGCCTCATCTAGAAACTGATAACTAAGAGAGAAGTACAGGGAAAGAGAAAAGGCACACATGAAAAAAGGCTCATTGGCATAGAATATCTACAGAGTAGTGTACCACCATGAAACAAATAACCATAAGCATGTGAAATGTGTCTGACTATACCTGTGGTTCCTATGATAGGTCAACTGACAATCCCTGCATGTCAGCTGATCACAAGACACACAGAAGAGCTTCATTTGTTCTTCTCTGTGCATGGTGCAAAACATGGTTGGCAAGAACCCTAAAGAACATTTAGGGTGTTAGAGAACTGTGCTGCCAGAAGAAAACATAAGTTAAAATACTTTGCTTGCTTTGCTTATGTGAATATATGCATAGCTAATGGTCTTGTTTTTTTCTACTACTATTTTCCCCCTTTAGTCATTCCATCCATTCAGGATGAAGATAATGGCAGAGGAAAATACAAGTCACTCCAATGATTAAACATTCATGTGAATGACTTACACATCTCTGAACCCACCTGTGGACATTTTCTGGGACAGGACAGTGTGGTCACGGGTCACTCTGACCCTCTGATGCGCAGAAACACAGATGGAGCACAAAGCCTCACCACACTCCACACACCAGCCACTGACTGCTGTGTCCTCACACCCCGCACACTGAGAGAAACGGGGAGAGAGGGAGAGACATTAAAATACAGCGCACCCATCACTGACTGCTGTGTCCTCACACCCCGCACACTGAGAGAAACGGGGAGAGAGAGAGAGAGACATTAAAATACAGCGCACCCATCACTGACTGCTGTGTCCTCACACCCCGCACACTGAGAGAAACGAGGAGAGAGAGAGGGAGAGACATTAAAATACAGCGCACCCATCACTGACTGCTGTGTCCTCACACCCCGCACACTGAGAGAAACGAGGAGAGAGAGAGGGAGAGACATTAAAATACAGCGCACCCATCACTGACTGCTGTGTCCTCACACCCCGCACACTGAGAGAAACGGGGAGAGAGAGAGGGAGAGACATTAAAATACAGCGCACCCATCACTGACTGCTGTGTCCTCACACCCCGCACACTGAGAGAAACGGGGAGAGAGAGAGAGACATAAAAATACAGCGCACCCATCACTGACTGCTGTGTCCTCACACCCCGCACACTGAGAGAAATGGGGAGAGAGAGAGGGAGAGACATAAAAATACAGCGCACCCATCACTGACTGCTGTGTCCTCACACCCCGCACACTGGCAGACAGAGAGATTGTTAAAAATACAGCAGAACCTCTCAGCAATACACTTCTCAGTGGAATACAGTATAAACCCAGAAGTAGCATTCCAGTTAGGCTTTATTATTTTTCAAATTTAAATTCTGCAGTAAAAGGGCAAACAGTAAATACAGGCACTATCACATTTTGATTAACATACTGTTTAACAGTACAGTGAAAGTCAGAACCAAGGACACACATTAGCATGGTTGCTTAAAAAGTATTATTTGGGAAAATGAAAATCCCAAACAGCTTGATGTGACATCAGTATTTGGAATGGTAAAAATAAGTGTTATGAGGTAAAACAGAAAAAAAGAAATGAAAGAAAAAAGAAATACAAATGAATCTCGATGATATGATAGCATCATAACAAGCAAGGTATTCATAGTTTATACCTGTAACAAAACTTGTATATCTACCATATTACATTAATTTTCACTGATGCTAAAAGTCATTACACTCCATTATACTAAAGAAAGGTTTCTGGTTACAAAAAAGAGTAGTGTATTTTAAAAACAAGTTGACAATTATTATTATTTTGCTTTACAACAAATCCTGATTCTAATAAATAAAGGATACACAATCTCCAAATTAGAGATAAGATTATAGATTAACAAAAGACCTCCATTCCCAATACATGCTTATCTCCAAGGTTCTACAGAATACATAAACCTCCACTATCATACACATATACATGAAATATACAAAGGATTGGCAAGTATCCCTTACACTCACTTTTGTCACTGTATGTGTCCCTGGTCCAGAGGAAGAGTCCTCAATGAAGGGATTATCTGTGACCTCAAGGATATTATAAGGCCTTTTGCAAACAAAACACTCTGGGGAAGAGGAGGAAGGGAATTATTTAACATCAGAAGCACAAAACAAGACCACTGTATTTATGAAGACCTCTGTCCCCTCTCCAAAAACAGCTGTGGTGTGGCTTCGTTGTTACTGGTGCACAAGTTCAAGGCAAACACTCTACAGTATTGGCAATGAGCCAGTATACAGTAATAGGTTTAGAAAACAAATGTCTCACTTGAACACTCCTTCTTACATGTATGAATTGCAGCATATTCATTGAACAGTTGAACTCTCAAATCCTGTTTAATTTGCATTCAATGTCATGTGCAAAAAAGTAATTTGGAATAAAATAATTGCATTTTTACCTCCACCCTTAAATAAAAAGATATTGGGCCTTAGCCTTCAGTGTTTTTATAAAACCATTACCCATTTTTTTCAGGTGTCATGCATTCTTATAAAAATATAATAGAACAATGCTACAACTCCCAACAATAATTCCCATATTGGCCAAAAGCCAAATGATCATTTATTATCGTGGATCTTTGGAAAAAAAAAAAGAGTACCTAGTTTATATAGTGGGAGTATCTACTATATATCATTGTTGTTTTTTGATCTATTGTGATTGTTAAGAGGCAGTTCTGGAGAGAGGCACAGTGTTTGATAATGTGCATTAGAATAACAAAGAAATGCCGCCGCATCCACCCAGGGCCAAATGGCGCCTCTTCACAATGAATTGCGACCTACTGTCTTCGGAACGTGGGGTTCTCCATCACCATATATGGGCCTCACTTCCTGGGGCAACCTGGCCATTATGCAAATGTGTCTTCTTCAAACTGTTTATCACATATTGTACTCGTTGAAAATTTTCCTCCATGCTTGTGTTCCCATGGCCAGCTATATAATTAAACTTGCCTGTCTTCAACTGAGAACATCGCACCCGTCTCTTCATCAACATGAAGGTTATTACTCATTTGATATTTCGTTATTTACCAAAATGATAAATATTGATTAAGCATCCATATTACCAATTGGGACAATGTTTTTTTTTGTTTAGGAACTGAGACAGATTTAGTTTAAAAGTTATGTTTATTCTTTCTGTAGGTCACTGACTGTCATAATAGACACAAATGAGGTAGAATAATAAATGTCAAGAAAACGACTCAGGGTATTTGAACCAACATATAATTGCATGGAATCTACGACTTCTCAGTAAGTTGTATTCAAACATTGAGAAGAAGAGATATTCGTATGTGAGGACATGCATTCATCGCAAAAGTTTCCACTTACGCTTGTTTCCAGTTTTATTTATTTATCCCTTATTTAACCAAAACTGATATTTAAATATTAAACTGATATTTATTTTTCAAAGGGGAACTGACAAATAGTTAGAACGTAAATATTAATATCAAGAGAATAAACAATCACTCTTTATGTTACAAAAGAAATACGATCCATAAATTACTACACAAAATGACTAAGCTATGCTATATTACGTAGAAAACTATAATAATTACAATACACAAACGTAGCCTAGAATGCAACCTACCTTTCTTGGTTTCCCCGACATCAGCCGGTGGTATGCACACTTTGCACACAGTATGCAAACAAGGAAGCAGTTGAGGACTTCGATTGGGCCTGCAGGTTGTCCCACAGACACCACATTTTTCGTAAGAAGGTGACACTGCCGTAACAACCTCTGCAAGAGGTGTGACGGCATTTCCCGAGTCACTGGAAAACATCTGTGTCAGGAGAACGTAAAAAAACCTAAGTTGAAACTGTAGAGACGGTGAGCTAGGTAAGTTAGCGATTGCTTACATTAGTCAGCTAGCTACCTATTTAACATCAACCAAGTCTATAATATCTCAGCGACAACAACAAACAAAATATGGGCTCACCATACAATATTTATTAAATGTGGGGTACAGCTTGCGTGCGTCAAATATATACTTGGTCCCTTGCGACTACCGCTAGATCCATGACGACAAGTTGGATAAAGTGCTTCAAAGCTACAACAGAGAAGTTAAATTCACGAACGAAGAATCCACATATTACTCTAGCTTATCACGTCCTGAAATAGGAACTTACAATTCTTGCAGAATATACTACCACTTACAACATTAAAAAACGGCTACGCTACGTGCCACCACACTGAACCTTAGAGGTAGGTACCAGCTAGTATCAAACTTGCTTGCTTGCTGTTCAGAAACTCTTGGATCCAACCAATGACAAAACGAAGAGGCGGTGTTTTACGTGTGCGTCACATGTTAGGCATTGACAAAGCAAGGCCGCTGGATTCAGTTTTCTCCCAAGAGCAGTTCCAGGATCAGTTGTGGCAACCCGATCTAAGCCATGACAACATTATTTGACGGACTCGATTCTGACCCAGAGTTAGCTCTTGTGGACGGGCTCTACTCTGACATGGTTTTGCATGTAGACTGGATAGTTAATTTCTGGTCACGTTTTAATTGGATCTTTTCAGCATAGTTCAATAGCTCTCAATGACGCATTGTCGAGCCTGGAGTTAAGCCACTTAAAAAAATCCTTTTCTATAACCAGAAAATTGTACAGTGTACGTAGCAGTACATTGTACTGCTTTTCAATTTAAGACTAATTTTCAATTTAAGACAAATTTACCTAACGTTTACCCAAACGTTGAACCACAGACTTGGTTTGATGCTTTGTGAATATGCTGGATATTGCCTATATGAATAGTAAAACTGCCCTTACATGTATTGTACATTCCAAGTTTAGTTGCAGTTACTAATATTTGTGTTCAACATACACTGATTAAATAAATTATTTCATTTCAATTATCAGCATCTACATGCCTTACTGAAGCACTTATGAAAGTACAAATTTCTTCCTCAGCAAATTCTTGTGGGCATAAAATTAAGGGATATGCTAAAATGGCTCTGACCTTTCAAAATACTGCTAACAATAATAATAATAATAATAATAATAAAAACAACAAATGCCATGAACATGCTTTATATGAAAGTGGCAACAACAGAGAGAGAGGTGTTTTATATTTTGATATAACCAGGCTTTGGAGAACCATGTCAATTGAATTTAATTTCACTTTACCATGGAAGTGGTTTTAGATGCTCCATAAGTTGCATAGGACATTTTGAAATGCCCTCAAGTGTAATTTTCCAGTGTGCAAATTACGTTCAAGAGCACAAACAGCAAATACATCATCAGAACAAGAAAAAAGTCATAAATACAGCTCTCTCCTTTATTTCTATTTTTATCTCAGTTCTTATTCTTGCTAACATACCACAATTTGCTGTGACTGAAAGGCGTCTCATATTCTAGGTTAACTTATGCATTGGCTAAGGTAAAAATATCTTTCACCATGGATTTTTCAGTGCTGCAATTCAGTTTTATTATTATTTTTATTAAAATGAGAATTTTGAGTCTATTTGCAGAGTATTGCCTGAGATGCCAACTGTATATATTTGGTTATGAGTAAAGGATGTAAGTATGAGTCTGCCTCATACCTTACTGAAAAATCACACTTCATAATCTGAAAGATGCAAGTGCTTTCATGATGCAAATTTAAAATGTCCTGATAAATGATAGAGCTCAAACATCTTGAAGCTCAACATTACATTCAGCACAATTGTACTGCTGTTTGTCTCACTGGAGGTGGCATCTGCAATGAAACAGTCTTTGCACGACTGGTTGCTGGAGAGCTGGATGTTGCACTTGCAACGCTGCAAAAAGAAGTTTCCTTCAAAAAGCTTCCTTAGCTGGATATTTTTGCAATTTCAACCTCAAATCTTGTAGAAACATACTTTGGTTAATGCTGCACAACTGGTCAATCCTTAACATTTTCCTGGATACTGATTACAGTTTTTCAAATTATTCCCTTTCCATAAACACATATTGGCAAATCCTCCCTACATGCTCTGTCCTTGAAGTCCCTCCAGCGACTCCCTGTGCCAGAGCAGCTCTAGCATGGAATGGCAAGGCAAACTCAGCTAGCCACATGAAGCACACTCCAGCTCCAGGTCCCAGATCCAAATCCCAACAGACACCAACATGATTGGATCCAAAACACCCTCACTCTCATGTGATAATCCTACATTTAATTACCATAATATGTCACCAAACAGTTTTTATTATGTTGTGACACTGCTCTTTCGTTTTCATAAGCATACAGTTACTAGGCAGAAGAATTCAGATACATTTGAATTGGTCATTGTGTATCATACAGTGCAATCACTCAGTAGACCCGGCCGAGGCCTTGAGAGATGACTGCCCTGAAGCTGTTCTGATCTTCCTGCTGAAAATGTGTTATGATCTAAGAAAAAGTCTGACATCATGGCAAGCAAAGCCCAGATGTACAAATATCATATACCATTCATGTGTATGAATGAATCTCTTATTGAAGCCCTCACAAACAGCCGAAGAAATGTGCAGAACCCATATCCAGTGCTCTGTAATAAAGCACAAAGCATCACCAAATCAGAATGTTGCTGTCTATATCTGGCAATGGGTTCTGGTCAGGCTGTGGTTGTTCTACGAAACCAAAAATTGCAGATGGAAAAAATTCTCTAAGATTTTCTTATTGTAATGGAAAGAACCCAGATAGCCTGACTGGATATGTGAACACTGAGAAGATTCCTCTTTAGATACTTTGATGGCAGTTCAGCAAATGTCAGCTCTGTTTACAATGGAAGAACCAAGTTAGTTACTTTATCTGAACTCTCAGACTGTAAAACGGAAGTCAGACTCAAACATTTCTCATATGAATAATCAGAAAACATTTTGACACTTTGTCATGTAGACCAGTTCTAAATGTTAAAACTTCATCTTCAAGGATAACATCTCTGCATTGGACAAAATAACACTGTGCACTCAAGAACATTGACATGGCCTTATTTAATACAAAGTTTCAACAAACAGAAACATGTTAGTGCTTATGTTAAGATCACTATTTATTTAGGCCCAAATCCCCCAGAATGGAAACAGATGGTAAAACTGTAGCACATGGACCTTCCTCTCTCTTGTGGGCCCTTGCCTTACAGTAGCAGACAGCATCTTTTCTCCTGCATTAGCTGGCTGTGCTGTGTGGTGGCCAGCGACTGGACCAGGCCCCAGAAGTCCTTAAAGGTGATGCTGTCTTTGTCCTTCAGGCCCATCTGCTGCAGGAGCTCCCCGAGGCCCTGCTCTTCAACCATGGGCTGCCAGGATTAAAGGACCAAAGCAGATTACTGTCACTGCACTATATTTAGCTATTGGCAGGTGTTACCTTACACTTCTGACAGTACATGATAAATGCTGATTTTTGTTGCAATCCATTAATTAATTTCCTGTTTCCAATTCAGTAGCCTGAATTATAAGTAACTGTCCATTGAAGTAAAAACAACTTTTAAATGACTCTACAGAGCTTCTTCCAGGTTTAACGTTTAACAATGGAATTATGGATTTGTCAGTGACAACATTTTGTATACCATTTTGTTTGAATAAGTATTACAACTCTTTATTGGATTGAATGGGCGAGATTGAATATCTACAATGCTTTGATAGGAGCTTACCTTGACCAGATTTGGCATTTGCGTAGAGAGAAGACTCTCAAACTCAGATGTTTTCAGAGTAGGCCCGTTATCAGCAGCAGCAGCATGGAACTGTGTAACCAGAGTGTTTATGGCATTCTCTAGGTCTGATAATTTGGTCTGTAAGGCAGTTTTGATAGACAAGTAACAGTTACAATTATAATGATCATAATATATACATGCCAAATATATTTAGAATGTACTCTCTGATTATGAAGTATAGGCTCAAATATCTAAAATATGTAATTCATTATAAAAAATATGCAATGGCATTATTTTAATATATTTCCATTTCCTATAATGAATCTCTTTAAAATGCATTTGCTGACATGCATTTTCTAGTTTATCAAGAGGTATGACATATTTTTGTGCCTTTTAGAGTATTTGACATGTTTTCAAAATGTATATTTCCAGTATATTAATAAAAACATTCTTACAGTATTACTTTTTGGCCTATTTAGAATATTGCAGTAAACATAAAATGTTTACATTTGAAGAACACTACCACCGTGGTAACTTGCGCCTCCTTAAGTAGTGGATTCGCGAAACTGGCGATTGTAGCGTAGCTCCCCAAAATTAAGGAAAATGTTCAAAACAGAAAATGTAAGACTGACATCAACTGGGTGAAAAGTAAATTGAACTTGACCACGCACTGTTATTAATAACAAAAAATCCACATAAGAATAATTGCGTAGCGGAAGAATGCTATATGTGAACTACTCACTATTCTTTCTGTCATAAGTAAGCGTATGCAATTCAATCCAACTCATCCTTCATGTTTTTAATCGTTGGTCAGCATGTCCCATTACTCGCATTCCAAAGCTCACCGGTGTTTCAGAAGCACACATTTTGAAAACGGTCCTATTGCCTGTTTACAGTTCAGACTATGGTGACAGAGACTACATATATATGTAAGGGTTCAATGTAAAACAATCGTAACAATGTAAGGCATCCCGCATTCAGACTTGACAATATTTGGATGTTATTAAAATTGTGCAACAGCCAATTCCCTGTACTTCTTGTTTATCCACGTCAAGTGGAAAGTAACTGTTATGTCGCGACACTAGGACCAGTCGCCCATTGTCGAATACATAGTGTACTAGGCTACAATATCACATTTCTGGTTGTATGCTTACGATTTAATTATATTTTAGATTTGGGTTTTAAGATACATAGGCATACAGAATCCACACAATATCTTACAACTGCAATTCAGAGAACATTTATGAATAGTCTCCATGTAAATTAGATTTTAAAGTCATCATATGGTTGAATTTAAACTGTAAGCTTTGTTGTGCTCAAAGTTTTTTATTTAATAAAAGATGACGTTAGTAGCTTGTTCTAGCAGACTCAGAAATATATTGTTCATAGTCTAATGTACTGCAAGAGTGTGTGCCAGGCACTAGTGGGTATCTGTGCGGACCACTTTTCCTAAACATTTAAAAATTATTTAAACAATGACAAGAAAGTGGCTATATTTTTCGCTAACGAAGAACAGAAACACGTTTAAGAGTATGTCTTACTTCGGTCGCCATTTGAATTCTGTTTTGGTCCTTTCACTTCAAAGTAAGCTTCTTTCTGTGAGGTTAAGAAGTGGGCTAGCTGTAACTTTTCTTTCGCTGCATTCTAATGCCATCCTGGCACTAGTCCCGTATCCTCCCACTCATCCGGGAAAAATGCAACTGGATTCCACCTTCCGCCGTGATAGAAAAAGTAAGCGATGGGAGTACGATTAAGTCCAGTTTTCCCATTTATCAGCAATTTGAGTGAGGGCCACTGACATTCGTTAAAGACAAACACAATTACAATAAAGTTTATTACTATTTTGAGAGAAAAGCACAATTTATTAAAATGAACTGCAAACTACCCGCTTTTCCGGTCTCTTTTGCATTCTTGCGCTTTACTAGTCCACACATCTGGAACCTTTTAGTGAAGTGCTGGAGGTGGACGCGTTTTATATTCTTTTCTACAATTAAGTGTACAGCATTTTGATTATTCTTCTAATTTGTCACTGGGTTTGTGTTATTTTTCATGGACAGAAAACTCAAGTACTAATCACTGAATTTCATCTTCTGGAGTTAATGAGCACTGGCCGGACGAATCGCTGTGGAACAATGCGACAGGAACACCCCTGTGGACAAAAAAGCCTCCCCACCTGACTGAAACTATATTAAGGGCCTAAGGCCTAACGGCAGCGGTACTGGTGGGTAAGGATTAGATTCTGCAGGCCATAGGGTGATACATTTTAAAGCACCACAAGATATGCACTTGCACAAGATATGTAACAAAACAGTCTGCTTCACACTCAAGTTTTAAATACAACTTTTACTTATATACATCGATTAAAGTTTGTTCTGTATTAATTAAAATATATAGAACATTAAAAGAACTAAAATTACTTTATGTGGCTCCAATAAAGGAATACAATCTATACACAACACTGAAATGTGAAATACACACCCTTAGCGTCATCTTAAAAATGTCAGTCGTAAAGCAGTAAACCTTTTGTGATATGTGTTCATTAGCCTAATTATGCTGATGTTAGAGAGCCCAAGCTCAAATCAGATGTGATTCTTTTTCTGCAGGTAATTCTAGGGTGTTGTCGACGGTGATGGTGTGCAGTTCCTCGTCCTGGGACAGACTGCTTTTGCGTGCGGTGGAAGGGTCTCTGACCTCCCCCTGGGTCTCTTTCCCCTGTCCACTGCAAACATCCAGAAAGAGCTGGAAGTTGTGCTTACTTGTTCCAGAGTTCTCCCATGTTGACTGGTCCTCATAAGCCATGTCTGGATCACTGGGGGACAAAGGACTTTGATGTTTCAGTTATGTATAAGCAAATACCTGTGAGGCTTTCTTCAATTACATTTCACCTGGTATGTGTCTCTTTTATGTGGCATACATTGAAAGGGCCAGGCATATATATGGCATGCAGACACATTGTACTTCATGTGTGAAGAGCTAATGCAGTACAATTCCCCATGTGAGTCAAGATTCTCCTCTTGCATACCCGTGATCGGTGTCACTCTGAGTGCTGATTGGACTGCTTGTGTCACTGCCTCCATCTCTGTCCATCAGCGTCGGTCTCTCACTGGCTCCTTGCTGGCCCCTCCCCTCCCTGGCCTCGGGCCTCCCCCTGAGGGCCTCTCTGATCCTCCCCTTCAGCAGTGACCTGGCCTCATGCCTCTGACTGCTGAGCTTCATGTTCCTCAGCGCTGCAGTCCATAAGCCCACCTGCTCATCATCACTGGAGTCTCTGTGTTACAGGCAGACACCCATACAATGGTGTAGACAGATACATATCATACAGTATCATCAAAGAGCAGGCATGGGACACATGCAAATACATGGACACACTGCAACACTGCACTCTGTCAAAATGACCAATTTCTAAACCATCCAACATAATGTTATTTATCAATTTCCTGTCCAATGTTCTGAATCCACAAAACATACTCCATATTTAGTACAAAAGTCACAAATAAGATTTTACTTGATGGGCTTAGTCTGAGCAAAAAAAGTGTCATTTGTTTTTTACATAGACAGAATATGTTGTGCTGGTTGACCTTAAAAAGTCTTAAACTGGGCGTGGACATGCAGGAGTGCACTCACAGCTCCTCCTCGCAGTCCTCCTCATACATCATGGGTCCCATACAGACTGCACATGCTCCGCCCAGGCTGCGCAGGCACGGGTGGCAGAACAGGCCTGCAGAAGATCACACGTGCTGGAATATGTGCTGAGGGGTGCAATACTACCGCATCTCAACAAAGGGGTTCTGTACCCCTCTGTACCCAACATGCCCAAAGTTAGGCTTGTCCAGTTCACAATTATTGCAAATTTCTTCCTTTTTCAAGACACAAATTAATTTATTACCTGCTTGTACAGTTTAAATTTATTAGATCAGCATGTCATTCTAATAATCAATCCAAGATAACTTAAAAGCCTATTTTACTGCAAGCAAGTGGGAATACAGCATTTACAAGTGGTAACTGCCCCATTTCACTGTGAAATGTGATCACCTGCAGAGGGTTTACATATACCTTTGCATTGTGGTGTGGGACAGGAGAACACATTGGGGTCCTCCTTTCCCTTGGCTTCCAGTCTGCAAGCCATGCAGAACACATCAGGGGCCTTGAAGAATTTCCCAATCCGGGATCCACCTGGGAGGCTGTGGACCGACAAAACCCATAAGCCACTGCCTGACCGGAACAAATTATGGTGACCCTAAACAAATAGTGTCTACCAGTCCACACATTCATGTATTTACCCATTTGTCACATTGGTTTCTCAATAAAACACATTTATCCATCTCCCCTTCCACAATCCACCAATCAGTCTTCTTTCTTTTAGACATCAGCTAATCATCCACCTGTCCATCAAGTAACCATTTGTAATGGACTAATTTCTGCAAAATAGCTACATTATATGAGTTCAAAGTGGTAACACAGACCAGACAGTACTATTAAACTGCTAAGTCATGGACTGTTTTCTCCTATGTGCCATGAACCACCAGTGATCCAAATTAATTATGGGAAGATACATATGGAAAATGTCAAAAGGGCAATGTGGAGTTAGGAAAGCACCATACCAGTCTGCTAGCATTTGCAGTGGGCTGGTTTGACCCTGATCAGCCACCGTCTGGGCCACAGACATCAGCAAGGCCTTCCTTAGGGAGGTGCGCTGGGCGAGAATATGGTTGTAAAGGAAAGAGATTCTCTCCTGTCCCAAAAGGAATAGGCAAAAACACGGATCATGGAGAGTATGGCATGTTGTTTTACTCACTGTTTGGCCCATCAAGGAGCCTCACAGTTGGCTTCCACAAAGGGTTGGTGGCAGTAAGGTGAAGAAATTCAGCTCAATTCAAATCAACAGTTTTTCCTGAAATTTTAATTTCTGGGAGGGTTTCTCAATGTCCATAGTATATTGGAATTGGAAAACTGACGTACATTTTGTGTAACCCGTAATTTACTCTCACAACAAAGTCGAAAGTATAGGAAATGGAGAGGGAGGAGATGATTTCCTTTACTGAGATTTTTTATCTTTGTTTGTGACAGCCATGAGTTCAGCAAACACTTTTAAATGGAGTGAAGGAGAAATGCCACATGTCTGGTTTGGTTTTGGTTGGGTGGGAATGCATTTATATTAAACAATTAGGACCTGGATCATGGCTGATGGTGGTGCAGCTGTGTGAAACAGCTGACTCGGCACTACCACTGAATATCATTTTCCCATGTACTTGGTGGACTTACCCGTTCTCGTTTGGGGTAGTAAATAGCACAGATGTATCTCCGGAAACGGTTACTGTAGCTACTAGCCATCGCAACAAAGAAAGAGAGGCCATACAGAAGTCCTATGATAGAAGAGAGAATTTAAATGGAAAGGACTGATACAGTTTGTCTACTTAACCTTTGTACAAGGTTTTAAGGGTGACTGTGAATATTTTAGTAGTAATATTCTTTGGGAAGACCAGCAGATGCATGAGATTAAAGTAAAACACAGGTATCACTTATAAATGACCAATCTGTAGTTTATACTGTGCTGATAAACATAGTTAAAAATGAAACGCACTGAGCTGCTGGTTGATACATGGAAAACATATTTGGTTTAAAAAAAGTAATTTTATTTGACCACTAGATGTCAGGATTTGCCAGCATAGCACATCAAGTTACAAACTCAGGCTTTGCTCAGCATTTTTTAGTTGAATTAGTCTGACAGGCATGGCCTTACCAATAATAAGATAGCCATAATAGTCTGGCTCAGAAGGCACCATCAGACACTTTTTGCTCAGGACAGTGATATTTCCTTTTTGCAGAATGTCAAAAGAGGCCACAAGGTCTTTGAAGATATCTGAGGCATAGCCTGTACCATTCACTTGTACTGCAACCACAACAGGAGCTGGGGAAACACATTTGTAGAGTTATAACAATGTATTATATTAACACCACTATATTGCACATTACTGTTATATTTGTAAATCTGAAACCTGATTTACAAATACAACAATCTTTAAATGTAAAGTCTATTTACCCACTCATTACACAACACAGAGACTTGGTTTGTCAATATCTAACCTAATAAAATGTAAAACAATGGTGCAAAATGACCAGATTTTGCATAAACTAAAGAGTAATGGACTGCAGAAAAACACATCCTGGGTTACTGGAGTAATGAGAATTTCATTGAGCAAAATCAATTTTTCCCCCTACTTTAACCAGGACAGCTGCCTTACCTCGAGCCACAATCTCACCCTGGGCCAGATGGTGCACCACATCAAACACCCAGAAGACAACGAGATCCAGCGCCACCACCACACAGCCCATGGCCATGTGCCTGAGGATGGACACTGACCTGACTGCTGCTTGCTCCTTCTCCTTGGCTGTCAGGGACAGAGAAGCTGGGGGCAGATGAAGGCATGGATAAGGCTCAAAACTACAGCCAATTCATGGCACCTGACTTAAAAAAAAACAAAAACATTTCCAGCTTCCCCTCCTCTATCTTCCTCACCATTACCTCTCTTTCCTCCTACTTCTGTGTATGCCATTTCAGCTCCCCCTGCAGGATATGCTTCCTGCTTTGCCTCTGCTTACTTTAGCTGTCTGTCATCACACATTATTCTTTAGTCATGTTTTGAGATCACAGACTTTCATACTTTCTATAGTAAACTGTTTGCCGGTATGGTATGCTGCATACTCTCTTGGCTGTAGGCAACCAATGAACTTAGATGGCCTGAATGGCTTTTATGTCAACATTATTTTCTTTGTATTACATATATCCCCACTCTCACTTGGCTTACATACATCCTCACCTCCCACTACTTACATGGTGTGATGTAGGTCAGGGACTCTTTATTACTGAGTGGCAGTGCAGTGGGTTTTCCCTGTCTGGCTCTCTGTAGGTCCATTTCCACAAACTGGTCAGTAATATAGATGTTGTCAAAGTCGTCCTGGTGGAGGAACCTGTTTTTGTACAATGCAGCCCTTCCCACAGAGACCAACAAATCAACAAGGACGATACGACTGAACAACTGTGCCTCTCCACACAATTTCGGTTGTTAAGGAGGAGGAGATAGTGATAAAAATTTGGGCTGTGTTATAAGACTCACTGCAGGTACATGACGAGCAGAAGAAAGAGGCCTACATATCCCAGCAGCCCCATTATTTCCTGTACACGGTTGAGGTCTGCGGTAACCTCTCCCATGATTGCCTGGGCCACTTGCTGAAATGACTGGCTGCTGTTGAGGTGTGTGTCGAAATGTATGGAGGTCGATATGTTGAACTCAAACTCCTGCCTCATCTGGTCAAATGCAGCAATGGTTGCTTGGAGGAAATAGTGTGAAACCAGGAAGTGAATGGTAAATGATATTGTCACTAACTGTCTTCTGTTGTCATCACTACACATAATGGCAGTATCATATGATCATTATTTTCTCACACATTGTTCAACATTCAGCAAAAGTCAGTTTCAAACATCTGCCTGACTAGGAACTGCATTGATGTATTTGTGCTTACAGCATAGTGCATTGTGAAATGTGAGCTCAAATCACCCACATCTAACTGCAGCCTGTGATATTCTGTCATATTGAAGCAAGTGTTTCCATTTTTTTAAAATCTACTTACAGGCAGCCACTTTGGTCTTCAAATGACTTGCAATATATTCAGGTATAATGCAGAAAAACTGGCCCACTGCAGAGAGAGAGAGTCATAGTGTGAAGAAGATGGAGAGATTAGGCAATGGGAGAAAAGAATTTTGGAAAAAAATGTTAAGGCATATTAATAGATCTATATTTTTTTTACTATTTCTCTCTTACTCGTGTTACATGCTTGCATGTGCCTGTAGGCTTATAAGCTGTCTATCCAGAAGGACAATTTAATACCAAAAAATCAACAATTTCCAATTATTATTTTCCATTTTTTTTATTTTAACCCTCATTACAACATGTTTTCCTGTTTCTGTCCAACCTTATCCTTAATACCTGACCCCAAATATTCCTTTAGGAGGTTGGGCAATGCCTTTTAGGGACTGCTGCTGCTCTTCCATTGACAGATCTGATTTATATGAGGGGGGTCCAAAGATTGACTATTTCACCCTTTTAAATATTTATGAGCATGGTAATAAAAACATGGAGATAATGGAAAGATTGCAGAAAGTCGTTTGATAGACACAGCATGAAAAGCCGGAAGTACAAGGATCTGCAAGAGGTCAGCTCATCCTGCCTTTGTCTTTGCTTTCTCTCTTTAGACAGGAGTCATGTTTGGTTTAACGTCCAACATTGGTGATTTGACTGGGTCAGGCCAGAGGAAAAAAGTAAATTATGCATTTTTAAGGAAAAGCTGGACATGAATAAAGAATAAGGGCATACAATTGTTTCCTGTCTTCTTTAGGATACAGTGATTCAGGTCTTCTGGACTTTTAGACATTGTCAGGAGGAAATGTAGGACCAGTTTCAAATTTATCTGGCAGCTTATCACACTACAGCCTGAACAATCATCTCCAGCTGTGTGGTGACTTTAATCCAACAGAGTCTCTTTTCAAAGTGTGCAAAAACCCATATGCATATAGGTCAACTTCTTATCAAGGGAGCCATTAACTTTAAGGTGAACTGACAGAATCACAGACTCCAGTCTGTCCAATAAATTCTTTCACATCAGGGGCCTTAACAAACTAAACAGTAGGGGGTCAATCAGCACAAACAAGAGTCACCAGAAGGCTGGAGTAACAGAGAGAACTAAAGCAATGGACTCTTTAGCTGTTACTACTTACTAATACTTACCTCGAGCGAGACCACAAAGGGGGCGGAAGCCTTCCACAACATGACAGAGGAAGGAGAATATGGACAGGAGCTCCATGCAGTTGTCATGGGCCTCATCAAATAATTTGTTGCACTTATTGTACGGAGTCCCCATTTTTTCATTACACACCTCACCAATGTTGACCAGGAAGTGGAGAACATTCCTCAGGGTACGAGCTAAGAGAAAACAGAAAAAAAAGTAACTTGGGCCAAGAGATGTAGACAAAATAAAATTGAACAAGTTTTGAAAACCACAATCTGTTTTGAATCGTTGACCTAACTCTTTTAAGAGACAAATGTTTCCTAAACTTAGTCAAGCGGGACCAAAGTCTGAACACTCAGCTTACTGACAAAGATGTACTGTGATTTAATTTTTTTTTAACAATACTCTGTTCTCAGGGGGAAAAGAATTCAGAGAGCCTTAAAGCCTCCTTGACAGCATGGGCCTCTCTTTTGCCAAAGCTGCCCTGTAGACCCCTGACTCACCCACGTGGCGCACAGACTCCGTTAAGGCTTTTATGAGGTTCTGCACCCTCCCTGCGACCAAGTAGGTGTTGCTGGTAATCTGCTTTATCTTATTCAGCACAGCTGTGAGGAGAAACAAATATGCCATCAGCTGTTTTCACAGGATTCATAAATAGATCCGGAACAGACATACTGCTGATGTGTTATTTATTTACTGTACACATTCAGATTGTACAGTACATGATCCTACAGTTGCTTAATTAGTCTGGGGAGGTCCTCCCAGGAAAGCCTAGTACTGCGCTCTGTAAAACATTCTCTTGGTGTCAATATTCAAATCAGTACAAGTAATACACACCTGAACAGGTTTGACAAAAAAATCATTATGGTAAATCAAGATCTCATACATTTGACATAAAATATAAACCATACAAGTGGAACTATGAATTATGTAATCTTTAAGCAGGGTATGGGTAATAAGTACTGTCACATCACCAAATTCATACAGTACAAGTCATGAAAAATGAGAAACTAATTTGTCCTTGTAAATTTCCAGATAGTAGGAAGGTGAATATTACATAAGTGCAACGTCAAAACTTAATGTCAGCAGTTGATGTATCACTGTTTATAATCATAAGCTCTGTTAAACTATCCACTGTGTATACAACCAAACCGTTAATGATATATCAACGGCAACAATACAGTAAATTGTGTGACGAAATACAAAGTTCATCAGAGTAATTGAACACAAAACATTTTAAGGTTGTTGCAAGTAGAAAGCCAGAGAACAGTCTCATCTCTCTATTTCGTTTTTGCAACATTCCCAGCTAATAGCGAGAACAAATCTGTATCTATACCCTAATCCATCATATTCCACACTACATAAACATTGTATCATGGCTTTTATGTACATAGCGATGGTTTACGGTTGAACAAGGATATTGCAGTTGTGAAAAGAAAAGCAGAAAAATATGACACATTTGGGCGTTTTGCCATTCTTCATGTCAAAACATGCATTTTTATTAATCCAACATTTTGGGATTTATTGACCATTTACTCTAATGGACTGAAACATGAAAGTTCTGTGTTTTACATTGAGTATCTGACTGAAATTCCATCAAATGTTTGAGCATGATATCATTACTCCCAACCTCATGCCAGCCTCACTGTTTTAGGGAAAAGAAATAATGGTTTTAATCAATTTTCCTCAACATTTGTTAAAAAAACGAATTCCCAAAAAATATATCAATCACATTACAGATATCACATTTTGTTGTGTCAAAACAATCCAGGATAGTGGGTGATGGAGCTAAAGTGTTTCCTTTATTCCCTACATCAACATATTTCTAAGATTACAGGCCATTTGGTCATTTTCCACGACATTCAAGCGACTTTCCAGGACCATTTTTCTTGGAAACCTCTCTCTCTATGTGACCGGTACATTGAAACCATCTGTGTTTGGAATGGACACTCACGGAGCAGTGGTGCTGTGGCTCGCTCCATCAGCTGTTGGGTCTGATTCATGGCCAGTTCAGCCCCACAGGCAACGCTGCCTGCAGCACGGTCAAAGTTCTCTAATGTGTTGGTCATGGGCCCCTGGGCCACCAGGGAAATGATAAGGAAAAGCAGGAATTTCTGTCCTTTTCCTAGGAGCCAGAAAAAGAACACCGAGGCATTTAAGCTTTACTATATACTTACTTTGATGTACTTTGTGATTTTTTTTACAGTTAAAACAGCAATTACTTTTTAAGAAAAAAAAAAAATCCTTTTGAAACAGGTCACCCAATTAGTTGAATACATACCCTGCTTTGACTATCACTTAGTTATAAAGCCTATGTTTAGTCTTCCACACTCACCGGAGCATAGCATTGGTAGCATAAGCATCACATTGGCACGCACGCGGATGGAGAGGCCCATGCCGAATGCGATGAAGCCCGCAATGGTAACTGTGGTAATCAGACAGTACCACAGCCCGTAGTTCTGCAAGAAGAGTGCTGTAATTCCATACAGACTGGCAAGAAGCAACCCAAAAAAGAAACCGCCGACACTGCGCACTGCCTCCATAAGTGGGGAATCATTGAGTGTCATAAACTTAAGGCTACTTAACTTATTATTGTGTTTTCTCTTCTCAGCTGGTTGGACCATGTCTGAGTAGTCCGTTCCAGTCCTCTCATTTCGGGCCATTTTTCTTGCATCGATTGAAAGTACAGAAATAAAAGTGAACGTAATGTTAAAATAAATTGATCCACTGCAATTAATAGGACAAAATAACCAGGAAAGGGCTACTAGGTCTAAGTACGAATAAAATTACAACTGACCAGTTATCCTACAGTAGGTTTGCCTCCACTATTGATATCATTATACCATCGTATCGGTCACATACCACTAGTGCTACGAGCTTGCTGAAGGAACTGATTAGCGTTTTCGGTCATAAAAGCTCAGGAACTTGTTTCTTGTTTTGTTTTTACGTGTTCTTCTGAAAATATTATATTAATCAGAATATCCAACTGTCCTGTAAACACAAACAGAAAAAAATGGAATTTTAAAATGAGAACGCTACCGTTGCGTGGCAACCTGAAATTGCAAAGTCACATTAATTCAAATGAATTTTAATGCAGGTGCCGTCTACTATTCTGCTTGCTAGTTTGCTTGATGAACTGCTTTGATAGCTTAGACTAATTATGACTGAGGCGAACAGGACCAAAGGACGTAAAACACCACATACGAGTAAGCATTTTATTTGTGACTGTTAATTATTAATACTGTAAAGTTCAGTTAGCTAGCTATTTGGCTGTACAACCGTTAGGTTCTGGTATTGATACTTTCTTTTGCAAAGTAATTGGGGAAGTCCTGATAATTTTTGGTACATTTTTGTGTAACCATTAAATAAAAACCAGCCATATATTCAACAACCAAGTATCTAATAAATAATAAATTTGGTAGTGTGTAATTGGTAATTAATTATCTAATTGGTTTCTTTGAGGAGTTGTCCTTGAAGACACACAAACACACACACAGTGCTGGATATAATAGTCAATAGCAGATGATTAATGTTATATTTGGAGTACCACTTAGCAGTCGGCCTTTTTCTCATCACAGCTGTGGAGAAGATAAGCGCGCGGGTCCTTCCGGCTTTTGCGCACAGGTTTGTCTTTAGCCACCCTCAGGACTTCCGCAAGACTCGGCTCTGCATGGGTGCAGTGTTCGGTGTAGTGAGTGGCGTCGGTGAGACAGAGCTTACATTGCATGTCGACTTACTGATATTTCAATTATTTCAGCAGAGGATAATATAGAATTTTTAAACATGTTTTCTAGGGTTATTTCTCGGGCTTATGCACAACATTCCAATGACCATCGTATCCAAAATTATTTTTGCATGTGTCTTTGTGGGTAAGTCCTGAAAATCTTAAGTGTCCTAAACAATGAAGCCTTCTGAATTTAATACTCCCATTATAAGTTAATTACCCTTACCTAATACGGCCAGTCCTCTCTTTCTGTGTCTGAAATAGCACTGTGCGCTGTGGGTGGGGCACTCTCCATGTTTTTCCGCTGCTCTGTACTCCTGATATTCCCCAGCATGCTTGGGTCCCGAGGTCAGGCCTACGTCATGCTTATTGTCATGTACGGCCTTTACCAAGGTAAGCCGCAAGCCTCTTCAGTCTGACAAAAATAATTTTTTGTCTGATCAAAGTTTACAAATGTCTCACTGTGTGTTCTGACAGGCCCAATATCCAACATCTACCACAATGTGCAGGATGTGGCCTTTGCCATGGGCTGTAACATTGAACTGCAGATCCAGCATAGCAAGGTTATGTGGAAGGTGGTGATGGACCCCTTCATGCAAGTAATGCAAAGCATTGTGGTGGGTATACACAACTGGAACTGCTGGAATTACTGAGCGGTATAGAATTGGCATAGTGAACTCCAGGTCCAGAGGGTCCATTTTGTGAACCATAGACATTCAGTAAAATGGGGTGGCTTGGTTTGTGGCTGGAGCAAAAAAAAAACCTGGTGACACTACAGTCCTCAGAACCGGGTGTTGAATAGCCCTAGTTTAGAATGTGCATTAAAGCACGTGGTATGTACAATCATTTGATTGAAAGTTTTCTATTCTCTCATGCTTTTTGTGTTGCTTGTGTTCTGCTGATATAGGATGACAAAGGTAAATTCCATGAAGAGGCAAAGAATGTGACCAGAAGCTTCCAGAGCATTAGAGATGAGGTGTTGGGGGAGTATGGGTATGACAGCAACAGCCAAGAGCCAGCTCTGAAGGGAAAGAGCACACAGGAGATATTTGTTGCCAAGACCAAGCTGCGGTGTGACAGTGAGTTAAGCGGTTCCACAACACTAACGCCCTCAAAAATGCTATGCCATTTGCCAATCTTCACAAGTGTGTCCTAACACCCCATGATACTACATCATACTAATGATTTCAAACATGACGCAATACCCGGTCTATATCCACTCATATCATGTAAAATTTAGTTATGTGTCATTTATTACCCCAAATACATTCTCTATGAATATGTGACACTAACTGCATCCCTTTGAAATCCTTTATATTTTTGTTAAACGTAATGTTTCGGATGTTGTGTTGTTTATACTGCTGTATGAGCCTAAGATGGTTTTGCTGCTGCACCTGAGAGACAACTATGAAACTAAATATTCAGTGTAGGGTGAGGCGTAATCATGCCCTCATTGTAAGAAATGCATCGTAATTGGCTCCAATGTTACAGCAGTATTTAAACTTCAGTTGCAGTAAGTTGTCATAATATCTCAAGTGTTATTTCATAACTGTTATTTATGGGTAATGTGCAGCAAAAAGGCATTAAAATAGGAGACATTATACTTAATGTCAAGTGCTGTACGTTTAGGTTTGTCACAGAGATTTTATGTTGTGTTAGATGTGGTACAACAGGGGATAGATCGCTGCCGGGAATGGTTCCAAGTCAAGTGGCAGGACTGCATGGCCACTGTGAAAGCACCCCTGATCAGCCACTTCCTTTGTTTGCCCATGCAGTTTCATTACCTATGTGATGTCATGACAGGTATGGAGTTCTACAACAGAGTGGATTAAATCCAACGGGTATGATAATTATTATGATAACAATAATAATATAAATACCTTTGAGGAGGGCTTTAGAAATTTCTTTTGATCATGATATTCCAGTCCCCTTTTCCATTAGTTATGATACCCTGGTGCAAAGAAGAGATCCCTCTGGAGGGGAACTTTGGACAAACGTATGATAAAATCAATACCTCTATCACTAGCCTGGGAGAAGACTTCAGCACAACCTTTGTTGCCAAGGTACAACTCAACCCTTCCTCTGTCTGCTTTGTGTCATTTTGGTGATGCTAGTACAACCTCTTCTAGTTATATAGTTCATCTTCATTTTTTATGATCAAAATTGGTAAACTCAATTCAATCCAGTGTAATAATTTTTTTCCTCATGCCAATAATATAGACAAAACTACAGATATTTGGCTATAATATGGATATGAGAAAAATTTGTCGAGAACATCTGAGAATAAGTCTTTAAGTTAGAGTGTATCACTGAAAACACCTAAATTACCATATGAGTTAAGTCATTAAAAAGTAAGTTTGCAAGATCAGAAATGATTTTCTTACTATTGATGAAGTGGACTTGGTTGCTTGCCACTTGCCATACTCAAATATTTTATAAAACATTTTTTTGTCTCTGCAGGAGACAGAACAGCAGTCTTTGCTTGGGGTGGAGATCCTAAAGGAGGAATTCATAAAGGAGCTGCGTAAGAGCTTTGAGGAGAAGAAGGTCTTTGTAGAGCAGGCACTGGAGGTGTTTCAGATCCTCCTTTCCTGCACTTTTATCTTGATCTTTTTCTCGTAAGTCTGTTTCAGCTTTTCCATTACTTTAAACCCTATTCTCAAGGTGAAGTGTATTTTATTCTTCCTTTACTATACTCATGAGGTTGGGAATTAAGAAACTACAATATTTTACTCTAGCAAGCTTAAATCAGTTGGCAAATTCAGTGTCTTAAATGGATAAATCTTTTTGTCTACTAATAAGAGTAGGTGAAACAAAAATTAGGAAATGCTCTTTCTTCATGTGACCTAATGTCAGGTAATAGATAAACAGGGTACGTAGCTCTAATTTTCATTTTTTATTGAAGCTAGGAAGAGCTTCCAGTGCTACCCTTAGTCGACTAGTCTTTGTGTTAACACTGAGTGCAGTCTGGTGCATAGGATATAGGTATGCATTTGTAGAGTGAGCATAGGATTTAACATGGTACCTGTGGATTGTTCTGCTCTTGACATATACACAGGAAGGGTGTAATAGCCAAGATGACAGTGTCTCACTTTGTAGAACAGGCACTGGAGGTGTTGCTGCTGCTGCTACAATTTTTTTGAGCAATTTATATTGGAGGAGTTACGGGCTAAACATAAAGTGGTGGCTTTGTCTACATCTGCTTAGTTGAAACCAATTCTGTATAAATACATTATGAATTAAGTGCTTTATGGGAAAGCACAAGCAATCTAATATAAAGATGATCCAAGTAAGCAAGTACTGTGTGATACAAGAGTGATAGCACTTAGAAATTGCATTAAATCTTTCTTTTTAATGGCTAGACACACTAGACACGATAATTACATCTGAAGTAAGTATAAAATCCAAAGCTCAAAACCGTTGACTCTGCATCCTGTCTGTCTCTTCCTTGCAGGGCATTTAATTATGCCAGACAATACTGCCAAGTCATTCGATTTGACAACATGTACATTACCACTTACTTCAGACAGATAGACGCCCGTAGAAAGAAAGCGGTAAGGGACTTCATGGAGCCGTTACTCGTCCTATTAAATAACACCTCTGCTCATTGCTTTTTACATTTATATGTGGAGATTTTGGAAAGTAGAGTGCTACAAAAATAACTACTCCAGGACTTCTCTTCAGGGCAAGCGGTACCTCTTACCACTGAAGAAAACTGAACGTGGCAATTTCATATATCCATGGAGTCTTTCCATACACCCCAGCGAGCTCAAGCTTCTAGTACGTTTTTTTTTTTATTTTGCTTTTTTTTATTTACAATTACAGGGCTTGCTCCAATGTCTCAGTCTCAGGAAGGTTACTCATACTGCTTTGTCATATTAAACCATTTTCTGTGGAAATAAGACATTTAAAGAAATCATGTGAACATGCAAGTGTGTGAAGACATTGATCATTGCAAATTCTAAGAGATAAAGATGAACAGCTTAACATTGAAAACAGGATCAATATCAAAAACCTGTTTTACCTCTGTTCTTGCCCACAGACTCTGGGCATGCTGAAAGTTTGTGGTCTGGCCCTCTTTGTTGGAATTATGTTGGCCACAGACTGGATACTTTACCACATCTTTGACATCATCCGCAGACACACATTCACAGAGTACTCGTTCACAAGTGAGTCCAGACTTAATCATAATTCGCCCATTTTCATGTTCCACGTTATGACAAGGTTGCACAGTTGGATTATTCAAAACTGCATAATTGAAAGGCATATGAGAGGCACAGGGATTGTCTTGACAGGAACTGATAACTAAGTATGTAACCAGCAGGTCATGAAAATATGTTTTAAGATCCAGAAGTACAAATGTAGTACATAAACTGAGGACCTAGTGAATGTATGTTTTGTAAAAAAAAAAAAAAAAAAGCCCTTCCTTGTCAAACACTGGATAATGAGCAGCAGAAACTCTGGGAATGGACATAAACTAATTTATTTTTTAAAAAAGAAGAATGAAAAGCAGTCATGCAGTTATTTAGTTCAATCAATTTGTTTCCTGCATTCCAGGCAGTCATCAAATAGAAGTCAACATTGGTGGAAAGTCTATGCTAGCAACTCTCCTACGGAAAACCATTGGTGCCTTCAACACTTCCTCCAATTTAGACTTAATGTCCAGCAACCGGCGTAAGTTCTCCAAAGCCGTCCCCTACCAGGAAGTGAAGCTCTGAGTCCAATCAGTTATCACCTGTGAAATCAAACAGACACATGGGCTTGATCTCAAAAAATTCAAAAGAAGTGATAAAAGTCAATGATTAATTGAAAATAAAAGTTAGTTCATGGATATTGTATGGCCTAATCAAATACATTATCTTTTGTGACTCAGAGTATTTTTTAAGATTAATAATTTGTTCATATCAGACACAATTTATTTTATCAGAGAATTACTCAAGTTAAATAGTGTCATTATTTAATCTGGAAAATGCAATTTCACTTATATTTGGGTAAAATGATCTACTATAAGTCTGTAGTGGTTATATTTCCCCTATTCTGAGCTTTGCTGTTTGCCTTTTTGAACTGGTAGACCGTTCCAGCACAGGCTGGATGTCACCTCTGTTGTCTGTGTAAATGCTGTCTAATTCTGTATTCTGGCTCTGAGGCTAAGATAATCAGAGTTGCTTAAGGTTTGATTAAATTACTTCCAAGTAGGCCTTCAGTATACAGCAGGTATGTGAACCTGCCCTGAGTATTCTCTGCAATGGCCCTTCATCAGCCATTTCCTTCCCTTCTGCAGACTGCCTGCCGCAGCCACGGGCCCTAAGGTGGGAAGAGTACCTGTGGAGCACACTGCCTGTCCTGACAATGGCATTCATGTGCTGTCTACGGGTGTACAGCAACCGCCTGCGCAGGGTCATTTGTGCTTTTTACTTTCCCAAGGTGAGCCAACATGTTCTGTATTTCTGCATCCGTTTAAAAAATCAGAGCAGTATATATTTGTGATTTTGATCACAGACTTAATCACTGCCATGGTGCTCCTGCCCAGATTAGGCACTGTAGTTCCCAGAGTCTCAGGAACTACAGCCATGACTAGAGTACAGACCTAGTCATTCCAAAGTTTTCCGTGACAACATATGGAAGCTTGTTATAATGACAAAGGACAGAGGGGGAGTTCACATTGCACATACAAATGAAACAAATTCAAAGAATTGAAACAATGAGATCTGAATTTTTAACTTTGTCCAAACTGGATACAAGGTAAAAAATCTGTGTTTAACCAGCTGGAATAATGTTTTGACCAGATAAAAAAAAATAACTAGCAGGGTAGACGGTTTTTCTTTGTAATATGACTTGGAATGGGTGAATTAGAGTAATAGGGTGAAAGAAAAATAATGGATGTGACATGCAAGGTAGATGGTGATTATACATGCTCTAGGATCATTTATGCTTTAGCTATATTATAATATATCATATTATATTGTATTTCTAAGGTAGAAAATTAGGCTGAATGACAGCAGCCTTTCTTTAGTGATATTTAATCAAGAGAGAATCTCAAGCAAATACAACTGTATTGCTTAAATTTAATCCTGTCCTTAACCTTGACGCTGAATGTTACACATGATCAGACACAAAATTCTGGAAAATGAGTTATATGATACTATCCTATGGGATGTTGATGTATATATAAATTCAGTAACAACATTTTTAAATTAGCCTAATATCTTACACAATGGAAGCACCTAAAACACAGAAGCAATTATATCAAATATCAAAATAGAAGAAAAAAGGCTCAGGTTACTGTTTTATAACCAAGTCCTTGTGGAAACTGGAGGAGACGTGGCCTTGTTAAAGCTATACATTCAGTAATTTCCACTGGTAAGGACAGCATCTTGATAGTACCTTCAGTACACAAGGAAATGCTGGCAGCCCTCCCAGCCAAGATTATGTTTATCAAGCTCAGTTGGGAGAACATTTATTATTGTTCAGCTTTTTCTGTTGCCCTTTGGTCGTAGCATAGGAAGGTTTGGGCAAATAATGGAGTCCTAGTCTTCTCTGTCTGTTATTATCAAAACAAGCAGAAGAAAACAATGTCACAGAATAAATTCTGCGTATATTATTATTTATTTCAATATTATGATTTTCAGTATGTTTTGGAGTCACAAACTGCTGGTTTATTTATAATTTTCTCATGGGATTTTTGCTGATATTTTACACTAAAAATGGCCCATGAGCATTTAAAATAAGTATGAAAGTTAAGCAATGAATTCACAATATAGTTTGGCTGAATTAAATTATTTGGTTTTGTACTTTCTCAAATCTTGCCAGTTGTGACTACTAACATATTTAAGCTTGAATAAAACAAAAATCAGAAATTCATACCCTTCACTTGAACAAGTTATTTATCAGTAAGGTTTTGGCACAGGTAATTATTGTGCTCAAATTATTTTTGCATATAGGTATTCAAGTATTAAAATTGGTAGCCTTATATGAAGTAATTAAGCTGTTCAACATACATCTCATCCAGTGCAAATAATAGAACAAAGCAAACGTGCTGATTGAGTATTGGCATCTGTGCAATCCTCTAAGAAATGTATTTTCATGTGTGTGACCAGGAAGGCAGTGCTGAGCTGAAAGAGCTTACTGTAATAGTATTAGACACACTGCATTGAGCCTCCTAATGTTGCAGCCAGGCCCATTCAAAGGGATTACATCTGTATTGCTGCAGTGTTTCCTTTCATACCGATTCAGCTGAAGTGTAATTATTATTACTGCTCCCTTCATTATGTCCTTTAAAAAGATTACCTCAGGATCAAAAAGAATTAAACTTCCACAAATGGAAAGGAGGAGTAAATTAGTGATGCACAGTTCTGAAATATATCATCACACATGCTTGTCTCTGAATCCTACTATACATTCTTGTCTTGTCCAGTCCCTTTGAAATAGATATATTCTGTAGTATTTAGAGTCACTGTTCAAGTTGGGATTAATAAAAACTGACCCTCTTGAAATTTAGAAAAAAAAACCTAAATCTTTGTTTAGAAAGAGCTGAAGTCAAGGCGGAATTACTTATAGTCAGTTGCACGAAAAAAGGTGCTCTGCATTCCAGATGAGTGTTTTGATGTTTTAGTGTCGATTAAAAGCTTATTTTTTCAAACTGAAACCAGTAGGTGGCCTGCAGAAAAACACCAGGTGTCACATTCACAGTACATGGCATGGCTGATTCTGTCAATGTAACTTTTGCTGTTTGTGGCTACTTAGCGGGAGAAGAGGCGGACTCTGTTCCTATACAACCTACAAATCCAGAGGCGGATTTCATACCTGGATACCCAGTGCAAACGTCTAATGAGGAAAGGGAAACCACAGAAAACTGTGAGTGTCTTCTGTATCTCCATAGACATGAATCGTCAAATATGTCTAGTGGGTTCAGTTTTTCAATTTTGAACTGCTTCGTGCCACTCCGAATAAATAATGGAGTACAGAGAGTATTCCCTTCCAAAAAAAGAATAAATAACTGACATTTCACATCACTACTGCTCTATTTCTCACTGTCTTCTATATACCCCTTTCCTGTTATTTTTTGAACCTTCTCAAACATCCCTTTTCTCCCCTTTCTCACCTCCATGTTTCTCTTTCTCTCTCTCTGATCAGGTTTCATCAGTAATTTCCTCCATGTTTGGGAGGCTGGGCTGCAGGCTTCAGTGGTGCTGTGTGTGTGGGGAGAGACAGAGAGGGAACCGAGGCGTGGAGTGTTCTGTCCAGGGCTGCCAGGCGGCTTATTGTCCCCAGTGTTGGAGGGACCTGGGCAGCGCTTGCTTTGCCTGCTCCTCCTACATCCAGTATGAGATCGAGGAGTGCCACAGCAATTCAGATGACACCTACCCTGAATAAACAGACTGATGTAAAAATAGCACCAGATGAGCAAACACCGACTGTACACTTACAGCGACCTACACACACACTCACATGTGTATGCACATTCAGAAATGCCAGTATGTGCAAGGGTGCAAGGGGAAATACACAGCAGTGTACATACACATGTGAAAATGTATGTATGGCTTACCTTTATATACAGGTATATTACTAAGCTGTGAATGATGCTCTGACCAAATGTAAGAATCGATGTGATCTGTCATTTAATGATATTTAGCTTGGGCATTCAAGTCAATTGATTTTTTTTTTTTTAAACCTGAAGAAACTAGATAAGGAGAAACTAACCAGCAATATTTAGTCACACATTGTTTAATTTACAGTGGATTGTCACTCTAAAGCATTATTTAATAATAAAGGGTCCCTTTCTGTCACATTAAACGAATACTGCCCAACTGTTATCTTCTCTAACTTAAGTGCGTATGGATGTGTGATCGTCCGTTATTTAGGAATCACAAAATTGCCCATATGTAGGATATTTTTAAACAAATGAGTTATTATGAGATAACTAGTGTCTTTGAGCGTATGAGCATATCTTATTGTATTTTGGACGTTATTTGGACATACAACGCGAAAGTATATATAAAAAAAAAACAAAGAAAAGTTGCATGTAAAAAAATACAGTAGTTCTCTAGGCAACAATACAGGGTAGACGAGAAAAAGCATTCGGGCAGTAAGGAGTTAAGATCTACAAGGAAATCCCGCCTCGTAGCTCTCCAAGCAAAGAAGCAGGATTACACCATCGCCTGTAAACGTGCAGTCAGATTGCTTCCCGAGAGCACGGAGAACGCGAAGAGATAATTGCGACTTTTTTTCAACTACAAATGCATGGGGTTTAACTACAGTTGTGTGGGACGCTCCAATACAGTCGGAATACGGGGACAGTTGAGTTATTATACGAGTCATTTTGCTAGATGCTGTCATCCAACCAGGGAACAGATGCAGTCAGCGCTTCTGACGACATAGCATTTTGGGCCGAAGAACTATTGGGTACTTTAGCGGGACGTTTGTATATGTAATTAGCACAGGTGAATTGACTAGACATCTGTGTTCTGTTTTGAAGCCGTGTATTTTAGGACTACACGCATTTATTCGCAAGCTTAGTGCTGCCTATTGATATTCTTTTGCTCCTCCAAACATAAAATGACGTTATGCTGGGAATATGCTGTCCATTGAAGCGTACCTGCATTTTCTGGAAGTGAAATGAAAGGGTGCTTCACCCTCTGCAGTATTGGATGCACCGTGGAAAACGTATAGCCTGACAGAACTCTACTTGAAAACAACTGAACTTTTTTTTTGATCCACCCTAGGACCACAACAGAATAATTTTGTGCTCGGACGAGAAAGCAACAACTTTCACTATAATTATGTTTTTTACCCGTGCCTTGCAAACCTTCCTTTTACTTGAGAGCATGCTACAAATTGCAGTAAAAAGCAACCTTTCTCATACTTTTACCCTACCAAGTAGCAGCTCACTTGGATTACAACAGGACAGTAATTTGGGGATACTGACTTCAGAAAGTCTGCAGAACTCAACGAGGACGAAGCCAGCTGCAGAAAAGCCAAAGGTTGCAACCACAAGAACGTCTCTTCCTTTTATTAAAAGTAGGTACCCAGTCATGACAGTCAAATAAATATGGTCATTGCAGATTGAATGGCAGTAACATGGTTTGGTAACATTATGGTGATCGGTTTTGACATAACTGACACGATTGTTCAACATTAATTTTTGACGCTGGTCCGGAACATAAATTGTCATAAATGTGATGTTACACCTATTGCCCTTAAGTTTGAGTCGCAGCAAAGTGGTACGGAAACACGCAATTCATTCTTTTGTACAGTCAACATTTGAGTAGATGTATCAATACTGTACAGTAGACTACTTACTGCAGTCAAACTTACTCATTTACAAGTGAGTTTGCGATGACTCACGTGTTATGTGAAGGAATACATTTTGATGTCATCGTTCCATATAACTAAACTCAACTTTACAGAGCCATAACATGAGCTATTTAAACGAATTAGGATTACATAGATGGAAAGAATATGAATACAGTGTACATAACATTCAGCCAATAGACATGACTGTGTTGATGTGACTATTCAAATGTAATCAAATACTGCGTTGTAATATGCATCCACGGCTTGGCCTGTTTAGATGAATGGAGAGGATTACAAAAGTACAGAAGGCTGAATGATTTAGAGAATACATCCTGTCGGATGCGGCAGTTTTTCTCATACTTGGTACAGAGGAGAAATTATGAATGTGCTGTTGAAATACCAAATAACAACTGCACATATTTAAACATAAATATGTTTGAAAATTAATATTAAGATATTTCATAGAGTTCAAGGACACAGAGGGATCATGCGTTGTACTACCTGGAAACACTGGCATTGAGCCTAGGAAACGCTGCCCAGGAGCTTATGTCCCAAATACAGCCGGTTCTGGTGCATCCAATGGTCACTGTCAATCAACACAGGATAGATAAATATCAGGCTTTTCAAATGATGAATAATCATGCAGCTGGGAGGCTAATAAAGTAAATGAGGGTCAAAAAAATCAGTAAGAAAAGAGACCAGACAGTACACACAGATACTCAGGTGCACAGCAGATCTGATTTGTCTTACATGAATATTAGGGAGTGTTGGACTATGTTGCATAATAAAATGACGATTAAAAAAATACAGAATTTCAAAACTTAGACAGTTAAATTCTGTATTGGACATCATTCCATGAATTTAAGCCCACAACATCTCTAGCCGTATACTCACATAGTGTTTATGTCAAACGTAGTTTACTTATGGTGTTAAATAGAAAATGGTTACCAGCTAGTGTGTGTCTGAGCAAATTAAGAATGTTTATGGGGAGGTTTTATACAATAGGTAATTGTTCAGAAAAGTTGTGCTCTGTTCTCTGTGTTCCAGTTTGCTAAGTGACTCTGTATCATTGATGTGGCTGCTGGTTCGTGGTACAGCTATCTTGTAGCTGATAGTTAGAACTTGGATGTCCCTGCTCAGTGTTTCCTAGGGCAGAATTTTAGCCACATGTTAAGTATCTGTGACATGTCACAGCATGGATCCAGCATCCTTCAAGGACTTCCAGCGACAGAATAGCATCCCTTGCAATGCCATTGTACCTTTTGCAAGCTCTGGATCCATGTTTTCTTTGACCATAAGAAGCTATGTGGAAACACACCCCAATAAGTATTTATGGATCGCCTACAATGATTTCCTCATGTTATTCCTGCCGCACTAGGCCTTTGATGGCTTTATTTTTGTTTATCATCTCTTTTTTTAGCTTTGTAAAGGGGCACTGTGGCCTCTGTAAAGGATTTAATTGCAGCGTCCTGTAATAATGGGAGCCATTAGCCCCGTATTTTAGCCCTTTCCAACAAAAGCGTGAGTGTTCCGCAGTGATTAGGGTTAAAGTCATTTATAGCCCTCCATTACTGGTGAGATGCTATTCTGTTATTTAATCTGATAAGGAGAGCTCCCTGGTGTTTGTGTGAGGTTGTTTACACACAGGGTGAGTTCATAAGGAATATCATAAGGAGATTTATTTGCTGATCTCCGGGAACTTAAAGAGCCTGCAGTGGAGTTGGCCAGCTCAGTGACAGACAGCTGATTGACTAGGCTGCCTCAGTATAGACACACTTAAACTGTACAAAGCTGGGGGGTTGTGTGAAGCGGTTTGTGTTGAAACTTGCTTGTGTCTGTGTACTTGAATGTATGCAATATTAAGTGGGAAGCCCTCTCTTTGCTCTGCCAGTTCAGTGTGTGGTACAGAAAAGCAGTACAGCATGTATTTCTGGTGCTCCACGTGTTTATGTAAAAATGCTTATCCCTAATGTCATGGCCCTCATTGGTCTAGCATGACAGATATAAGTATGCAAAATCTTCTGACATAAAAATACAATCTATGACAGGAGGCAATTCATTGTATTAAATGCATGAAATCCGTTCTCTCAATGACTTTCATAGTTCATGATTGTGGTTGATAAAATAGTTTCTGTTGCTTTGATATGAAGACTGTGTTATGTATTGTTGTTTCCGAGTGCCTTTCATATCCCATTTTAGAAGCCAAGCAAGTTAGTTGTCCGGGTTAGACCCTCCTTCACAGTAAGCTCATTTGAAATATTTCTGTAGCATATAACAAATCTCATGGAAATTGATAAAATTATGATCACACTTTTTACAAAAAGATACTAAAAGCTAATAATTTGTTAATTTTTTTGTTTGTAATCTTTTTGTTTTGTTTGTAATGTAATATAATGTAATTATTTTGTTTGAGTAGCTGTTGTTTGAGACATTGAACAGTAATATGCACTGGGGCAGCCTACAGTCTAAGTGGTACATGAACAGCCTCTCTTGCAGCTGTGATTTTTCTGACTGGATTTACCTGTCTCATGAACCTTACAAAGTACACCTCATTGTTGAGTTGAGGCAGCACTGTAGTATAACGGTTAGGGAACAAATAGCTAATAACTAAGGCTCCAGGTTTGATTCTCAGGTATCATATGAATTGCTTAAGTAAATATCCAACAGCATAAACAGATAGTGTAAAATATCAGCTGTGGATGACGATATTTGCTAAATAGCCAAACATAGTGTATTTGATTAATTGTTTGTTCAATAAAAAGAAGCATTTGTAAAACAAATGCAACATACTGTCTCATTACTCTGAGGCTACCTTAACAGTGGCTACTCAAGTCTGATTTCTTGATCTGTTGATCACTTCTGAAACTTCAGGATCGATTAGTACTGTCTAGGTAGCAGTAGCCCTACATCACAGAGGTGGAAGTGGGCTCAGTAGAAAGTGCTTAGCTTTGCAGATTGACTCATGTCTCTTTTCCCCTATCCCATGATGCAGGCCACCACCCAGAGCGGAAAGGCGGGCCACTGGAGAGGACCAAGCCCTTTGTCATTGTGGATGGATACAGGAAGAACCTTAGTGAGGCCCTGCAGGTGAGCCATGTGACATCCAACCCACCTCAGAACGGCCTTGACTTATCTACCTCTCTTTCTCACTCTCTCTCTCCCTCTAACTCACCCACTGCTGCAACATGTCTGATCCTCACTCTCAGTTCAGACCTCAAGCTCATGTCGGCACAATTTTTTTTTCTCCTTTTCTTTATTGGGAGAAAGGGTGAATTCCTCAGGAAATGACTTCAGACCTCCTGTCAGCTGCACAGGAAGTACCCGTCCCCTTAAAGTGGCCCCTCCTTCCCCTCCTTAGATCATACTTTTTTATGCAGGAAGCTCCCTGTAAAATATGTCAGAGCTCCGGTTTCCTTCTTTTCTGTCGTATGAGCAGAGAACGGAAACCAGACAGCAAATTCCCCTCCACTCAGTTCACACTCTCTCACTCAGGAAAGCAGATAGGACTGGATAATAGCAGTAACCTATTGCACATTCTTGGGGAGTCTATAGGACAAGGTTTAATGTTAAAGCATGCTGTTGATGAAAGCCTTATAACATATCTGGTTCAGTGGATCAGAATCACCATGTGGTTGTGCAGACTTGTCTGGTCTGTGTCAACGACCAAAATGTCTGTGTGGTTCAGTGCGTGAGAGTGGTATTAATATTTCTTCAGAGGTATGGAATTGTCATGGAAACCAGGGCCTCTTCTCAGAATAATTGTTCATGGGGAAAGGTGGGAGGTTTGCTGGTGTTTTGCTTTCTAAACTATTTTCAGCCATCGCCCTCAACACCCATCTATTGAATGCTGTTTAGAATGAGATAAGCGTTTCCCCTGTCCAAATCATTCAACTGATACAGATCACGCAGGCCTGAGCCAAAACTATCATTCTCGTTTTTTTAAATGACCTCTTCAAGCCTAAATCGTATTTATATTGACAGTCATGGTATTTTTCTTTTTTGAATAAAAACATCTATTATTTCTCATTATACATTGGTATGTTTTTTTAATATAATTGTTTACTGGTATATTTCTCACTCAACTTTTATTTGATTCTAGTATTTCATAATTTGATTATTGTTTTATTATTTGAGTAATGCTTTTTTTTTCAATCCAGCCTACAACAGACGTGTGTGTCTGTGTCTGTTTCCCCTAAGCAGTGTAGCTGCTCAACTCACCTGGCACCAGCTGTAAAAAAGAGCCCGTTTCTAAGGGGCCCTGAGAACCTGGGCCTGTTGTAAAGCTCAGCCCATTGTACAGTATGTGTGAATTAGCTGTGGTGTTGATGCCACGCTTTTTTGTCATTTGGATTAGAACCGGGGTTCATGCCTGTCCTTAACCCCCAAATAACCCCCTCTTCCCCTGCCCCCTGTGTCGTCCTGTGAATAGCCTCCACGCTGTGTATCTCCTGAGCTGCTTAAACTGAGCTCGGTAGGGATGGTGAGCCAGCAGTCAGGAGGTGAATGGCTTCACAGAGCCACACTGCGAACCACACATGCACAGACTCAGACAGAGCCGCCGTGTGTGAGACGCTCCCAAGGAATTCCACCCTGATCTGGATTACACAGCAGATCTCGCTAATCCCCGGCCGTACTGCTGAGTATTGTTCTTATAGAGGGCCACCGCTGATCCACAGTATCTGAATGCAGACCATCAGTGGGGGGTGGCCATTATCAGACACCCGTCTTGTATGAGCAGTCAGCTGCCTTGGGGGTGCTTCATCTACTTAAGACAGTGAAAGTGTTTCAGTCATTACAAAGAGCTTGAGAATGCAGGTTGAAACAAATTCATCTGAAACTTAATAAGGGCAATTAAATAAAAAGTTGTGACATCTTTATTGGTCTGTGTATGTTTAATGTCTTGACTGGGGAGCAAATTAGTTTTCCCCAATTTCACTACATATATAAATAGTCAAGTCTCTGAAGTATTATGCTGAAACCCTCTGTGAAGGATACGATTAGCATTGTTGCTAATTATCAATTGAGGATTAGGGTGACCATATATCATCTTTATAATAATGACAGATTAGCTCTTTCTGGGTAGCTCTCTGTCTTCTTGTCATGAATGCTTACAGTGACCCTGAATAAATGCAATTGAAATGAAGAAGATGTAAGGGCTGGATAAGGACGTGGGAAAGTGCCTCCAGACCACAGGGAATGACTGCAGCCGTTTGAGACCCTAGATCAGAGACTGGGGGGGCTGGTTGACACAGCCCGTCTTTCAGGGCAGATTAGGACCACTGTGGGGTATTACCTTACAGGAGGATAAGAGCTTCACAGCATGCATTCATCTATATCTGACAGGCATCTGATTAAAGACCCTGGACTCCCACTTCACTGTGGTTGACAGTGGACTGATAATCAGGAGCCTTTTATGAGCCTGTGGACCTAAAGAGGAGGGAGGCAGTACAAAAGAGTGCGAAAGACCAGCGCAGAGCCTTTCCATCTCTCTGATGTGCCCTTTGCGAAAAGGGCAGGTCTTCCGTTGGAAGGAATCGAAAACGGCCCCCATCCTTCCCCTCCTCCCACACCCACACACACCCCCTCTGTCCCATCTCGCTTTCTTGTCTTCGTCGCAGACCGATCTTAATGGACCCCACCCTGCATTCATCTGGCAATGAGCTCATCCTGCAGGCCACCAGACCCTGAACATCCTGGGACATTACCTCACAGAGTGAGAGAGCCAGAGTGGAAGGCAGAAAGAGAGGAAGAAAAGAGAGGGAGCGATAGAGAGGTACAGATAAAGACAGAGAATGAAAGGCACACAGGGAAACAGGATAGTGGGGGTGAGGAGGGAAAAATGATGGGGAGTGGAGAAGCTAAGAGCAAAAGATGCTGGGAGCCAGTGCTGAAAGTAGAAAAAGTACACATCAAGACAGCTAAAAGAAGCAGAGGAGAAAATAGTTTGATTCGGCACAGCGACTTGTAGACGCTAAGCTTTGCTAATTCAGGAAGAAGAAGAGAGAGAGAGGGACAGAAGCAAAAGAAAGAGGGTGAGAGGAGGTGGGTGCCCCTGGGCCGAGTGCCAAAGCATTGGGTGTAATCCTTCATTAATGCCACATCCAGCCACAGCTCCAGATAGGCCTTCTTTCTTCTGTGTCCTCCAACTGCTCCCACAAACCAGGGACTCTGGCCAAGATCTGTCGTCTGACTCACCCTCACTCCTTCCTCGCCTTTCTTTTCTTCCTCTTTGGGGCCCAGCCCACCACACTAACTGTTCAAACTTGTTTTTCCCGACCCACAGCCAGATCCCCACCCATGGGCTGGATTTCTGGGTCACAAACTGGACCCTTGCCTGGGCCTTATAAAAAATTAAAACCACATAAAGTGTATTGTACTCATTGCCTTTGGAGCAGAGGTCCCATATTAATTCAAATATGGTGTCTGTTCAGTTGATGGTTAGGCAAAGTTTTGATTCTGTCCAAGCTAAGGTGTTGCCAGTGAATAATGTCAATATTTGTACTGTGCCAGTATTTGTGGATTCTTGGTATTGTTCAGTCTCTGGTAAGTTTTACTTTGTTTCCGCTGTGAACAAATATGAACAGTTCTATGTTCATGGCTGACTGTCCTCCCATCTCCCCTCATATATACACTTCTGCAATTTCCAAATGTGTCAGATGTTTTACTGGCAAAGGGTGGGTATGCAGAAACTGTAATGAAAAGCAAGCTTTAGGTTATTGACGTTTCTGTTACTATCCTCTGTAGAAGATTTCTGGGTCAGTAAATGACACTTGTCAACTGATTTAATGTTTTGAATGGAATGTTAGTGGAGTGGTTCTCTGTGGAATGTGACCGAGGAATACTTTTGTTGAAAGTGTTTGTTATAAGAGGCAGCATTCCTTCTCTCAGTTTTAAACTCAAACAGAATGAGTTCAAGTAGAGCAGTTAACAGTGTAATAAGTAAATCACAAAAATCTATCATTCTTGTAAGAAACAGGCTGTGTCTAAGTCAGAAGGTAGCTGTCTGGTGCCTGCATCTTTTGAAGGCTGCTGCCTCCAAAGTCATTGTTGAAACAATGTTGAGGTATGTTAAAAGGCAGTGAATTTGAATTTCAGTTTGATGGTAGCATGATATACAATGTAAATCAAGCAGTATACACAAGAACAATTAAAAAGTGATAACTAAGAGCTTACAATCTGACAGCTGACCAAAAAAACATTTTTCAGCAATGTCTTCATCTGACTAGCTACTTTGATAACCCAAATGATGATAATTATTCTTGTTAAGCTTTTAATCTACTCTCTTTTTATCCCAATAAGTTGAACCCACCATTCACACAGTTCCCTGACAAAATAATGTCCAAAATGTAACCCTAGTATGAAGACCTAGTATGGCAGTTATGGCGTATATTTTAGTCATAGCTGCATTGAATGGTTGATTATGCTTCTCCTGATGTCATTGCTTTGATTGGGCACCGTGATTTTTTAGATAGTTGCTAACACCTTTGGGATATCTCAACCAGTCAAAGGATACATAGCGTGCTGCTTCAAATTTAACAGAAATACGGCACTTTAGAAGGACACATTTTTTTATTTCTCTGGTTTGGAACATGTGTGCTCAACTGTGCAAATGCTCCTTATGCCTTCAGACACAGCCACTCGGACACAGCCACTCTTCCTGTATTAGTATTACAGTATCCACAGACCTACAGCAAACAAACATTTTCAGAGAGACCAGAAAATAATCATATTCACAGTGGGAATGTTGCATTTTTGATGGCAATTCTCTACTGACTATTCATGCTTTACCATACCTCAGCTGTAAAAACTGGAGAAAGAATTTGCACATGAAGAGTGTGCAATTATAGAGATCTGTCTTCTGAAAATAATCAACACAAGAATGATTTGCTATTACCGTAAGCTAAATGTCTGACTACTTCTCTAACTGTGTTTGGACCTGCATAGCTGTAATACAAAAGAATGTTTTGATATGGGACATGAGCTTTCTAAAACCTGAAATTGTAAAGCAAAGCAGTCTGTGGGTAGCGCTCCTGATTATCCTCTCATTCTGAGAGGGCCTGTCAGATTCAGCCAACTGCTCTTTCTACAAGAGCGATGTCGTTTATAACACAGATCTTATCCTTTGCCTGTGAGCTGCCCTGTTGTACATTGGTTTCACTGCCAGAATCAGGGGTGCGCACTCTGCTATTCTGCTTAGTCAGGGCTCTGTCTGCCCTACCCATCCCATCAAAATTCATGATAATCATACTTGTATCTTTAGTGCAAGGAAAAATGAGGTAATATTGAAACCCTGTAAAGACAGTTGAATATAAAGTTTGAATTCTTATACCTTTGAAAGCATTCACTTTTACTGAGCCTTGTTGATCATGGAACAGATTTATCTTACTCCATATAGGGAGCTTAACTGTGGGTAGAATCACTCATACTCAGTAGACAAAACGAGGCTTCATGAATTTGGAATGAATGCTCTAGATGAACGCTTGCTTTGTTTCATTGCTCATTTTCAGTGAGGAACCAGTAGATGGCCTCCAGGGTAATACAGGGTATTATTGCAAAAATGTTATTGCAGAACTATATTTGAAGGCATTAATCAGTCAAGAAATTAATTTGGCTCCAGATGTACATCCATAGAGAAATTCCAAAAATAAATTACTGCTTGTCAGTCCATGCAAATTTAAATCTACATTTTCCCCCTTACCAATGTTTAAACAATAAATTGTAGATGAAATAAAAGTGAAATTGAAAATAGTTTTTACAAATTTTGTTTTAAACATGTACCCCTGAGCAGGATTTGAAATACAAATATATTATGTAGTTAATGTCTGTCAGTAGAGACATTATATTTAAAATCTAGTCTTCCCTATCACACTTTGTCTCTTATCTTGACACACTCCTTTTTAGTTATGCTTATACTGTTTAGCATGAAGAGTACAAACAAGCAAAATACAAAGTGAGCAGAGCAGTCACTTTAACATTGACCTAATAATGATGTGTTCTGAGTCAAATAATTATTTGCCATTTAACCAGCAATATGCTGTCTACAGTACCTTCAGGATGCAGTATATCAAACAAATTCATTTCAAGTTTATTGAAAATGTAATGAAAATAAAGTTTTTGCATTGCATTTTTCCCATCGATGTACCATGCAATGTACCATGTTTACACCCCATATTTTATTTCAAAGGTGTCTGTCTTGTTTAAAAGTAGATTATTGAAACTACTAATGATGCTCAAACACATACCTCTGAGGGATTTCAAGATCTTGAAATTTTGTATTGCAAACATGAATAACTAGAATTATATTATATCAAATTCAATATTTTTATGAAGTGCCACTTAAGGGAGATGAATATAAGTATATTAGTATTTATATCTTCATCACAGACAATGATGGGAAACTCCATCTTCAAAAGTGGATGGACGACTGTGTAATACCAACTTTACTTTCTTAAGCTGTGGATCTTGAACCTATTGTTGACAGTCAGCCCAAACTTGACTGTCCCTCAGAGGGTGAAACCTCATTAATACTGTAGTGTATTCTTGGCAGCAAAGGGGTTATGTGAAGCACGCCCGGGGCGCAGACGGGAGAAAGCGAGGAAGCTGCAGCAGCAACAGGAAGCCCTGGCGTTTCACTTGGGCTCTCTTCAAAGGTGGAGCAGGGGGGTAGAATGCCAGGAAGAGGTGTTGAGAGGAGGGCCAGGTCAAACTCCACGGAGCTCAGGGTGGGACAGGGGGGCGAAACTCACTCGGCCCTTTTCCTGCCTTACACCGTCCACCGCCGTTTTTTTCTAAACACAGGAAGAGCGCTCAGGAGGCAGCGCTCAGATAATGTGATGACTTTAGAGAAATGATGGAGGGAATTGAGCAGGGGTCACAAGTGCCTTTTCCCAAGAGCCTCATACCTTACAGACCGCGTTCGGTCAGCTGCTCATTTAGCCTCACTACATTCGTGCTGTTTGGTATCCTAGTGAAGTAAGGTGATTACAGATGGCACGCAAGGACTCTCACTTAGAGGTCCTGGATTTGAGAGGTCTCAGGTTCAGAACTCCCAGTAGAACACTGTTGCAGCTCCTCCATGATCATCTCAGGACTTACCAAGGCCTGCAACAACATTATCACTGTGACTGTTTTGTTTGTCTATACCATTTAGACTGCATTCTTAAAACCCTAACTGTGGCATTGGTTGGGGCCATGCAGAAGGGTATATGACTACGCAGTGGTAGTTACACTAAGAAGCTTGCAAGTTGCTGCTTCGATATAGCCTTATGCTGAGCTACAGTGTATTCATTAATCTGCTTACCACTTACAGTTAAGAAACTGCATGCAGGTAATTAACAAAAAAAATCAAAACCTGATAAATATTAACATATTATATGTACTTAGCTATTGAGAAGGATACTTTAACCTCCTCTATTGTGAAGCTTTGTTATTTAGGATTAGGCAATGTTTGACAGCTGTATTTTAACAAACTGTGAGTCTGTTTCTCCTTTAACTGTAACTCTCAGTAACTCCTTCACTGTTACTCTGAGTCGGCAGTCATGGTTGAAATGTTTCTTTTAGTTTTACTCTGGGGTATTGGGTTTCTTCGGCTACCATGATATTACAATTGAAGAATAGGTCCCTGACCTTGCATTTTTCTTGCTCTCCACAGAATGGCCATCCAGAAAAGTTAGTGTGTGAGCTGCAAGTCAGAGGAAGCATCTACCTGCTGGATCTGGAGAAAAATCAGTAAGGAGATGCATTTATCTTTCAATTGTACCAGAATCTGTCCCAAGGGTTTGTCATCTTATTGATTTTTATCTTTAGAAAATACCCAGATTCAAGTAGAAATAAAACAATGAGTGTCATGTGTAGATATTGCTCTTTTAAGTCTGCTCAGAGGGGACATTGGCCTATGGTTAGTTCCAGTCCTCACTGACCACATCAGGAAAGTTGGCTAGCCCCACCTTACGATGGTCAGGATGCACCACAGAGCCATGGCTTCCAGCTGCATTTAACCCACCCTCTGTTGCCTGCAGTGACTTGATGCCCAAGCCCCCCAATGTATTCTACTACCTCCAAAACGGTACAGGAATCTCGCTGGAGGAGAGTCCGCCTGTGAGTGTCCTTATCTTCAGTTAAATTCCTGGGAAAACCCTCCAGCTAATGCCCCTGGAAGCAAAAGCACCCTAACTGTGCAGTGACTATCGCTCAAGGCCAACACACAATTATTGATTTATAATTTTATCAATATTCAGATTTTTAACCACACAACCTATCACTGACCCATCCAGACAATAGATGTCATGTCAAACATGTTCTTCCCAAACCCTCTCGTCATGCTACATTTCCAGCCCCCGCCCCTCCAAAGAAAAAAATAAAATAATGCATACATACTGTAATTAGATACAGAAAATGTAGAAAAGAAGGCCCATGATACCAAGCTACCATAGATGGTGCCAGGTGCTAGGTGCACAATCATTAAGTGTTACAGATTTTTGGACTGCAGAGACAAACTTCATTTCTGTCACTGGGGTGTTGGGTTAGAGCTGGGTAGAGCATTTTGGTGTTTTTAAATATGGCTTAATTTAAAAGTTCACTCATGCTGCTTTCCTGGACAGGTGCATTGCTACTACCATGGCTCAGTGAGGGGATTCCCATTGTCTCGAGTGGCCCTCAGTACCTGTTCTGGGCTACGGTGAGTTCTGACACACTGTATTTCTTTCACTTATATTATTTTAATATGAAATACCATTATCTTTATCTAGCATGACTTGCATTGCTTATATTTGCACTCATCCTCCATGCAGCTGTATTTTTGTTGAAGTGATTCAGGTTAGGTACCTTGGTGAAATAACAGAGGCGTGTATGGGAATCAGACCTGCAATAGACAACAGCCGTTGGCAATGGCTGTTTGTCTGCCTGTCAGTCGGTCAGTCTGCCATACTTCATCCTATTGTAGTGGTGTGATATAGGCTGCTCCAGGAGGAATAATGGACTTTGGTTTGGTCCCCCAAACATTATTAGTTACTGTTAGTTACTTCCATATCATTTTGGGACAAGGCTGAATGTAAGAGAGGGATTTGTGATGCTTTCATGAAATAAACCATGGGTCAAGGTGAGGCTGAGCTTGTTTAATCATTCGATGTATAAAATCTTGACTAAACGGCTGCTTAGCAATAAACGTTGTGGCTAGCACAGCAGTGCATAAGTCTTAGCCTATTTTTTCCCCCTGCGCATAGTGTGAGGGATCACTGCAACTGCATGGCGACCTTTGATCTCTGCATACTCTTGCAGGGATTAAGTAAGAACTTTGACCTTCCGGCTAATCGCTGGTTTCAAACGTAGTGGTCCATGGTGGGGTCCCTCTGGGGTGACTGAGAGAGCCCTATGAATGATCTGAGGACAGGGGTAATCCTCAGAGTGTGCTGGGCCTGTCTCACGTGTGGTATGCTGTGATTATGGACCAATGCCCTGCTCCCATTAGCTAACTTGAAGCTGCCGTACAGACAGCTGACCTCACAGGCCCCAGGTCAGGCAGGAACATGCAGTACCGTGCTGCGCCTGACTTTGGCACTGAATCACTGTAATCGCTGACCATACCCTATACAATGTTTCCCAACCCTGGTCCTGGAGGTGTTTCTTAAGTTTTTTTAATTCCAGTTAAGCTCTTAAATAGCATTTTTTTGTTCCTTCCATCTTTGGATTGATGTTTGAGAACAGGTACCTGCTATTAGTCCTATTTTGTTGGAGGTTTTTTTGTGAAACCAAAGAGACAAAAGAAAAAAATTATTTTGCTTATTTGTATCATTTTAATCCAACAATATATTAAGAGAGTGACCCCAGTTTTATTAATTAGATATAAACATAATGCATTTTAATATAAACTCTTTTCTTGAAACCCTTTTATTAGCATAAAAGCGCAAGCAATAGTGCATTACATGTCAAGAGGTCAGTATTCCAGCTCTAACAAGCCTCATTGACTGAGATCTCCATTGAAAGAAAAACCAGCAAACCCAGTGTGCTCCTCATGCTGCAAAACTCTAAGATGTTCTATGTGCAGCAAATGAGGAATTATTGGTAATGGGAATATTGAGTATCTTCACATAAAAAGTGGGTGGACATGCAAAATGTGACCTTTGACTGAGTCACACCAACCCTTTTCTTTTGTTGGGAAGAGCAAAACCATTTAATTGGTTGTTGGTGATAAATGGGTAATTATAACCTCACCCATTTTCTGTGGTATGGCAGCTCACTAAACCATCTGTCATTATACTCAAAGGAATAGTTATTGGGACAAACTTGTTTGGTTTTCACATTTGTCACACATCACAGATGAGTGTTAAGGGCCCACTCAACTTATTCTGACATTTTTCATCTATATATCATCCTTTAGTAAGAAATTGTTATTGCACAATGATTAAAATAAAAACAATATGTGATAGTGAAAGAATGAGAATAACCATACAAGTCAATGTTCTGTCTTCTTTCTGAAACAATTCCCTCATGGTATGATATGCGCTTGTACATTTTAGAGATGGAGCTAGCTTCTTTGAGTAAAAGCAGGAAGCATGTCTGGGTGGCGTGGGACTTTGAGACATGTAGATGTTGAGGCTATTCAAATGTACATTATCTCTAATATGGACAGAGTAGAGCACTTCAGCTGCTGTCAAAACAGCTCAGTGCCCAGGTGAGGAAAGGCGGTTTATGTTTATATATAACATAGTGCAGGTGAGAAGTGGAGTCTTTCAGCTGCCTTATAGCAGGCATAGTCTGGCCACAGCAACACTGTCATAGTCAATAGGACTCCTGCTGCTGGTTTGATTTTTGGTGGCCAGATGAGATGAGAAAGTTGACATGTAGGATTTAAGACAAGGCTTCAAATTCTTTAAAGTGCATTTTTAGTTTTTTTTTTGTACTGCATTCTTTGAAGAAAATGCTATTTAAACCCAGTGCAATTTGGGCATTATATTAATTTCTTTAATTATTAATTGCTCTCAGTATATTAAGATATAAGATTTGCAGGTAGTGTTTCACAATCTGGTTACCAGCCAATGATATTGCCTGGTCTGGAAATACTTATGCAATCCTTTGAGCATGCCTTGGTTGAAATGTGTGTGTTTATGCATGGTAATACTGATATGAAGATAAAGACATTTCTCAGCATCCTTAATAATTTGTTGACTCACTGCAATATAGACCAGAAAAAGTTTTGGTTTCCTGGATTTAGTTTTGTTGGTTTGAGTTCTAAACTAAAAGGAGCTGGTTAGGGTCTGTTTGGCTGGTATTGCCAACCATCATGATGTCAGTCAGATTTATTGTTGCTTCTTGGTCCAGCAAGGGCGCTGATCTCATTCTGTCGAGTCTATTCTTATTTCTGTTTCGTTTGGCAACTCTTTCTCACCGTCAGCCAGAGTCAGCAGTTCACATGCAATACCTCTGCTGTTGCTTTCAAACCAGGGATTGATTCATTCATGTTTTGTTGTTGGAAGGAAATGAGAGCGGGTTGTTTATGTAACTTAGGGGTTGATGATTCAGTGTAACCAGTATTATGCTTTATCCCTATTTTTAATGGTAGAGGAATTAATTAAAAATGGATTGTAGCACTAATAATGACAAAAAATGCACTTGAAGTGTTTCACAAAGTTAAGGACATATTAGTAATAAAGTTGACTGAAAACTAATATTTACATTTTTTCCATTCAAAATTCAATGAACTTAGGATCCCAGTATTTCCATTTTAGTGTAACATATTAAGAAGCGATGTCAAATTTATGTATAAGTTTGTGCATTATCACAGGGGGGTGATTGTGATCAACGCCACCCTCAGCTTTGAGTTGCTGCCGGAAGAGGTGGAGGAGCATGAAGGATGGGAGGGGAGCGGAGGAGTAGAGGAGGAAGAGGTGGAGGGGATGCACCTGCTCTACCCCACCCACTGGCTGGAGTCTCAGACTGGGGGCTGCGGGGTGTCCCACACACCAGTGCCCCCTCTGGCTGCCCCGCCCCAAGTGCACAGGGTAAAACAATGGGCCCGGGGAAGGTTGGGGTGGGTGTCCAGGTAATCCATGGGCATCCTCCAACCTGACTTTGTGAAACTGGTTCATCTTCTCACTCTCTCTGTTTTTCCATTGAAATTCAGCACTTTATTAGCATCACATACTTTAATATGCATATTTTCAAAGCATAATCATTGCATAGCAGTAAGAAGAAATGAATAAATAATACATAATTAATAACAAAAACAGTCATAATTATTCTCCCTCAGTCTCTTTCTCTTACTGTCGCTCATGTTCTTTCTCATTTTTTAGAGTAAGAGAGACATTCTGTCTGAGACTAAGTACATTGAGCTGGTGCTGGTGGTCGATCATAAAGAGGTAAGATGAGAGCGCCTCAGGGTACCTTTTACTGTAATAAGAAGCTCTTTTAGTGGGCCTGACTCATTTAGCATGCATTCCAAATCTACACATATCTTCTAACTTGGGCATATGCCTTCATCACTTCTCACATTACTCATATCACTGCTGTGGACAGTTGAAACAAAGTTGGTTGAAGCTGAGCTGTGACTCTCTGTGATGTGAAGACTTAAATCAATAGAACAGCACCCCCTGGTGCCACTGAATAGTGACTCCATGTTCATTCATATCAAGATCAAGAACTGCTTGATATTTTTGTTCTGTTACAAAATATGTGCTGGCAGGCACTTTTGAAATTAAAATTCCTTTTGTTCTTACAGTACATGAACTACCAGAGGAATAATAAGACCATCATCTACCGTATGCTGGATGTGGCTAACCAAGTGGACTGGGTAAGACTGTCACTGTCTTATTGCCAAGTCATTCCATGTCTTCTTATTTTAGTGTCATCATGCTGTCTTTTCATTAGCATCTGTTCCTTCTCAATATAAATTGAAAGAAAACCATAATATCCTCCCAAATACTCAGCACAGAAGTATGCAAACTTCCTCTACAGGGTGTGTATAACACATTGAATATCCCCACAATGTTCTTAATGTCCCTCTTGCACTGCCATCCAGTTTTACAGACCTCTCAATGTGCGCGTTGCTCTGCTGGGCCTAGAGATATGGAATGACCAGGACAAGATCCAGGTGGACAAGAACCCCACAGAAACCCTCAACCGCTTCCTGGAATGGCGCACCCGTGAGCTGCTGCCCCGTCTGCGCCATGACAACGCCCAGCTCATCATGTGAGTGGTGTGACCTCTGACCTTGGAGCTGTGGCAGACAGGGCCTGAACAGGACCTGAACAGTGCGGTAGGGTGAAGTGAATGGTCAGAGTGCAGGGCCCTAACGTCAGACCTCGGACATCGTGCAGTCAGATGTGTTTGCTGTCATGGCTTCAGAAGATAAAGAAACACAGACTGTTTATCATGTACATAAAACAGAATGTCCAAAGCTGAGATTTTCAGTCAGAGGATTTTGTCACTCGCAGGCAGATGACTTGTTTCTGATGTTGCCTGTGTTTGTTTGTTGGGTTTGGGTACACAGGGGGGATTCCTTTGATGGCACCACAGTGGGAATGGCGTCCCAGTCCTCCATGTGCTCTAAGGACCGTTCAGGCGGTGTCAATGTGGTGAGTGAGTCAACCTCATCCTCTGGTGAGACTGGCCGTGCTTAAGTCATCGCTCCTGACTATGATGACTCATGAAGCTTTTTTTACGATGCATAAAATTTTCCAGAATTAGAAATTCAGGTTTAAGCTAAGACTTAAGTCAGCTGAAATGTAACACACTCATGTTTTGGATTGTTTTCAGTGTTGTTTTGAATAAACTCAACTTCTCACAGAACCATACAACATTGATAGTCACACAATGAGGGTGTGAACTTTTTACTAATGCATCAAGCTCAAAAATGTAGACACAGTTTTTTCCTTTTATTGAAGCTGAGAGTATGAAGGGCATTATTGCAGCTGGTAATAGGCTTGAACTCTGTTGCCATGACTACAGGACCACCTGGTGAGTGTGCTGGGTGTGGCCTCCACGGTAGCCCATGAGCTCGGACACAACCTGGGCATGAGCCACGACACGGCTGACCGCCACTGCCAGTGCCAGAACGAGCCTCGTCTGGGGGGTGCATCATGGAGCCCTCCACTGGGTGAGATGGAGGGGGAGGGGGGGGGTGATGGGAGGGGGCGAGAGGGAGGGGGGATGGGGGGGGAGAGGGAGGGGGTGATGGGAGGGGGGAGAGGGAGGGGTGATGGGAGGGGGCATGCGGCAGGCTTCCGTACCTTTCTGTATCACGACTGTTCCTTCCCACAGGTTCATGCCAGGACAGCTGTTCAGCAGCTGCAGCAAGCGGGACCTGTCCCTCAGCTTGCTCCATGGAGGCGGGATGTGCCTCTTCAATGTTCCCCAGCCTGAGAAACTGTTGGGTGGACCACGCTGTGGAAACCTGTACGTGGAGAAGGGCGAGGAGTGCGACTGCGGCCTGGTCGATGTATGTGGTCTACTCTTTTACATATCCAACTGTGATCGATGTACTGGTTCATACTGCATTATTTTAGTTACACTCACAGTGCACTGTGCTACAGTGTGTTTTACTGGTCTATGCTACTGAATGTTACTCTGCCTTGCACTGGATTTTAGTTTGCTACATTACAGTACAGCTACCCTAATATGTTTTGTTCGTGCATTATTGTAAGCTCTTGTGTTCTTTGTGCGTGCATGTGCTTGTTTTCTGTATGTGTCTGTGTGTGTGTACATGTGTGTGCATGTGTGTAAATGTGTACAGGAGTGCAATGATCCATGCTGCAACGCAAGCACCTGCAAACTGGTTCCAGGTGCGCAGTGTTCCTCTGATGGTATCTGCTGTGATAACTGCAAGGTATGATGGTCTCTCCACTGGGATGCCTTATCTACTGCTGCCTCTCAGCCCGTGTACCATTTAAATCTCTCTACAAGTTTTTTCTCATTTGTTATTTTTTGTTCCTGTATGTTTGTTTCAGAATTCTTTCTCTGTTTGCCCTGTTGTTCCCCAAAACCAACTTTCCTCTCTTTTCTACCTCTTTTTTGCCAGTATGTTGTCCTGTTTGTTGTTCTCTTTTTCTTGTCCCTGTTGTAGCACATCCTCATTGCTGTATCTCTTCCCCTCCCTGTAGCTGCGACCTGCGGGTAAGGTGTGCAGGGAGCCCCTGGGGGAGTGTGATCTCCCGGAGCACTGCACAGGCGCCTCCCCCTACTGCCCCCCAAATGTCTTCCTCCAGAACGGGGAGCCCTGCGAGGGAGGCGAGTCGTACTGCTACAGTGGCGTGTGTTCCAGCCTCGACTCCCAGTGCCAGATGCTGTGGGGGCCCAGTGAGTACCGCAGCTCTCTGCCACACTGGAGGAAGGTAGACACATGAGAGTGACTCAGGAATAGAGCTGCTCAACTTGGCCCATCAATCAGTATGCTATGAACTTTCAGCCACCAAGTTCTTTGAACCAATCAGAATGTTTTGCCGTCTATAACAAAACTCAATCATTGGTTCAATTCAGTTCGGTACACAGATCAGTCATCTTATGGTAGCTCTAACCTTTAGTCTACTAAAATCTCATTATCTGATCACTTGCCAGACATTCTTTAATTCAGGACTATTCTGCAGCAGTGTGGCTCTCTTAGGGGATGTGTCTCTAACGTAGCTGGGGTGGATAGGGTGTGTCAGGCTGCAGTGTGTTTTTGATTTCACATGGGGTAAAGTCTTTAATTTGAACAGGGTTTGAGCAGGCTTTGTCTGCTAAAACTTAAATGGTTTTGTATCCAGATGTTTTGCTTTTCCCTTGAACAGACAGGGTGGGAATTGCAGCGTCCTTATATGTTCACCCATATCTTCTCATTTCCATGGATAAGTGCATCTGCTAAGCTAGGAAATGACAGAGGCAGTAAATGGCTTTTATGGAGGCCAGAGCTGGGTGTGACAATGCATTGCTGGTCTAATTCTGTTGCTACATCTGTCTTGCTGTACCTGTGTTGCATATGGGGGAATGTTAAGCTAAAAAGGTGGGGAACTGTTGTTGTACCCTCAAGAAGGTCAGTTAAGCTGAATTGCTTTAGTAAATATCCAGATGTATAAATGCTGAGTGTGGAAAAAGGTAAGCTGTGTAAGTCACTGTGTAGAAGGGCAATGCTTAATGCCTGCTCTCAGCTATATTGGATTACTCAATGTCCACCCCTTCTCTTCATCCCTCCAAGACTCCACGAAGGCTCCAGAAGTTTGCTTCTCTTCTGTCAACAAGCAGGGCAGTAAACACGGCAACTGTGGCCAGATGCCAAATGGCACCTACATTCCTTGCGCTGCTGCGTAAGTACCTCTCAGCTGCGAGCTAAAGCGGATCTGTGGATCAGCCTCCACATTTAGTATTGCATAATTCTTCCCTGCCATTACTTCTAAAGAGAGGCAAGACCAGGCAGCCAGCCACCACATCCTGAACATTATGACCCCAATTGCAGGCTAACGTTTCTGGGCCGATATTTCCATCATGTCGTCCCTTTGAACAAGTTGGCTTTCAAATTATTTCCCAGTCAGCTTGAATTAAGACCTAGGATAGCTTGCTTTTGAAATGGTACATTTGTGTAAACAGAAGCCTGTGGCTGCGTCTGATTAATGATAACTCACTATGAATCACTTTTTTAACTTCATTTTATTTTTTACCCTCAAATGCCCATTTTGATTCATCATGACATTTTTCAAGTATAGCTCTACTGCAGGTAGTTGCACAGTGTTCCAAGTTTGTAAATTGTCAGTGCATATCTTTGGCGTAGCAGTTAATTTTCTGACTTACTCTTAAAGTGATATCCCACATGCTGTGATTTGCATTCCTGCATGTCTTACAGATGTAGTTGATGTAACTGTTCTGTTCATAAAGTTACTTTTTCTAACCTGTTCCGTGAACTCCTGTGTCACCACTTTCTGCTTCAGTTTAACAAGTGTTTCTTCAAGTGAAATGAGGAAGTAGGTTTTGCTGTAGCAGGCCTTTAAGGAATTTCCTCTGTGCCCTTTCCTCAGTATTTTCACACCATAAATGTTAGGAATTCAGTAACACTAAATGGATGTTTTGTTTTCTGTAACAGTGATGTGCATTGTGGGAAGATCCAGTGTCAGGGAGGCAGTGATCGCCCCCTGCTGGGCTCAAGCGCACAGATCCTCACCACCAAAGTGCGGCTCAACCACACTGACCTCGTCTGCCGTGGGACTTATTTCGACTTAGGAGATGATGTCTCTGACCCCGCCATGGTGTCACAAGGAGCTGGCTGTGGGCCAGGCAAGGTGGGGCTGCTTATCTTCAGACTTCTTCACTTCAAACCTGAAATGCGGTGCCGTATGTTTTCCTTTTGGTATAGTAAGTGTATATAAGTACTATAGCCCAGCATCATTTCATGTAGAACACAATCTCATTTGAAATCGGCAACAATCCCTCACAACAAGGACAGAGTGCATTAATCTGGGTATCCCAGAATGCATCACTCCACTTTCTGTCCTCTTTTCAATGCACTGTTTGACATCCCACTTCTGTATTTTTCACTTTAATGAGATGGTAGGAAAGTAGAAAGAGAGAGATGAGAGGGAATAAAAGACAGAATTGGCTGGAGTGAGGTTTGTACTCATTTTTGGGGAAAAGCATATATATGGGTTACAGACAAGGAGCATTGCTGCTAAGCCAAAGCAAATTTGTGTTTGTCTGGTCTTTAAGAACGGATCTGTGTAAGAATACTGATGAATACAAACTCAACTGGTCTGTTAATGGGTGTCAGTATAGTCTAATCTTTGCTGGTTTGACTTCTGTCATACTGTGTATCCAGTGAGTATCACTGTTCCAGACAGGACCCAGCTTGTGAAAAGTTTTTTTGTTAGTTTCCTATTCATTTTTTGTCAGCAGATATGTGCTGACATAAGCATGAAAATTTGCAGAAGGAAATGGCAGTTTGTCTGCTGTAAAAGTCGTGTCCTTGCTTTGAAATGCTGAGTTCCTGCTTTCAGTATCCAGAAATCCTGAATGACATTCAGTTTTAGTTTTTGCTGAAATTTCCGTATAAATTTAAATAGTTGTAGCAGAGTAGTTGTGTGCCAATAGGAAACGTAAATCTAAATTTGAATGTTGTTCATGCTTACTAAAGCTTAATACTTGCAATCTCTTAATGTGATGGCAGTTATTTGCTTTGTAGGGAGTAATGCTGTCAATCAGTGTTGTTAAGGTACATTAGCATTGTGCCAGGTAGACTTGCAGTGACCTATTCGGCTTGTGGTTCTGCTCCAGGCCTGTGTGAACCAGCGGTGCCAGGACGTGTCTGTGTTTGGAGTGGAGGAGTGTCAGAAGAAGTGCAACGGGCATGGGGTGAGGCAGAGCTGCATAATGGCTTGTGTCACATGACAGAGGAGTCTTTGATAACATGTCCTAATAAGACCTGTAATATCCTTTATGTCTCAGGTCTGCAACAGTAACAAGAACTGCCATTGTGATGTAGGCTGGGCTCCTCCTGACTGCAAGTACTCAGGCCACGGAGGCAGTGTGGACAGTGGGCCCGCCAGAGACCCCAAAGGTGCTTCCTTCTGCCATGAACCACTCTCACAAGCAGCTTTGCACCTACATTAAACACATGCCAATTTATAGAAAAATGTAGCGTTCAGAAGTACAGTATAGAGATTCTGAGGCTGCTGAACTTGTAACTTAGATCTTGCAGGTTTTTAGTCCCAATTAGTCTTACTGATGTTGAACTTTTGATCAAGGTTCTTAACTGAACAACATTAGTAAAATATCAGCTGTATAATTGGATTGTATGTAAAAATCTAAGTCATATGAGTCACTCAGAATAAGAGAATAAATGCTGACTTGTAAATGTAACATGTATGTACATAAATCGTGTTGTGTCATTGACCGATGCTGAAACCTTGCCTCCCTCTTGGCAGTGACTGATCCAGTGCGCGTGGCACTGCTGGTCATCTTCCTCTTCGTCCTGCCCGTGGTGTTGCTCTTCCTCGCACTGCGTTTCCCGCGCTGCCGCCGAAGGATGTCCTGCCTGGGGGGCAGCCCCTTCCACAAGAGCACGGGCCGCCAGCACAGCCGGTGAGGGTCACTCCTTTCTGGCCTGCAGAGGGGAGAGCTTTTCTCAAGTACTTTGAAGCAGAAAATAGGGAATGTGTTTATTCCCTGCAACACTTCGGTTCTTAACAAGCTGGAGTCACATGTCAGCTTCAGAGAAACTGACTGTTACTGAGCCGGGATTTATGAAAGAGCTGTTGAGTATGTGCTTGATCCTAGCAGAGCTCCAGTGCAATAGAGCTTGATAACTTAAATATCTATGGCCAGCTGTCCTCAGAGAAGTTCAAGGGATGTTCCTTTGGCCAGTGGCCTTGACATGGAAGACACAAGATGGCATATGATGTATAATGAGATCAGATTAGTAGAGTGTGGCTCGGCCATGAATGGTTTTATGACAAGAAATCAATTCCAAAGGATACATGACATATCTTGTGCATGTTGACTTGTATGAAAAAATATGCTCATTATATCAAAAAGCATATCAGCATCTGTATGCATATTTAAATGGGCATTTTTGCCAATATTTGTGTTATTGTGTGGTGGTGAAGATTACATTGCTAACAAAAAAAAAGACATATTGTGAGTGCTTTACTGATTACTAGGTCATTGAAAGTCAGTTCCCAAAAGCAGCATTCAGTGGGTGTATTTTGCAGTGTAAAAAGGTGAAATGTGTGCATCTTACTTTATTATGTCCTACTTATGATGCAGTGCCATCGTGCCGGCCCCTGAGCACTATTTTGGGCTGGCCTTTATGGAGAATTGCCCTCAGAGGTAACTGTGACTACACCCCAAAGCGACCACTGAAATGAAGCCGTGTTAGCTTTGGGTTATAGACACTGATAATCCAAGTGACTCCCACCCTTGTGTTTTGCTCCAGTATTTTGTGAATGAATAATTAATGAAGCATTAGGGGAAATCAGAGAAAGTTGTCATTGATTTTTTTTTTCCCACTGGCAAGCTTCTCTGTGTAAGTGTGTTGAGAAGTGCCTTTAGTGATTTCATGTAACATTTGGAAGTGACCATTCTAGAGTGCCACAGTTTGTTGGTTATTATTATTATTATATATAAAAGCTGGTATCATTCAAACCTGTGCCTGAAACACTGTTAAGAAGACAGAACCAGTTATACAGATATGAGTCATTTTGAGCAACTGTCTTCGCATGTGGCTCTCCAGAACCAGTATTATCCCTCCCTGTGTTGTGGCTGTCAGTCTTTGTTCATTTTATTTGTTCATTTTTTGTTGTTTTTTTTTATCAGAGTCCAGTGGTTTGACACTCCCTCTGTCTGTGATTGGTTGTTTCCCAGGACTCCTGAGACAGAACGAGTAGAAGCTCGAAATGGAGAGCAGGTCCAGCCGCTGAGGTACCAGTGGACTCACCAAACTGACATCCCACTGACCCCTCCATCCAACAAGGTACAGCACCACTGGGAGCACAAGAACATTAGCACGGGTCACAGATATTCTGAGTTTATTCATTTACCTCACGTCACGTACACACTAGTTATCGAATTATCAAATGATCACAGTGTTCAACATGCTGTCCACATAGTTTAATTACAATAATTGTCATTTATTTTGTCACAAATTTAAAACTTTAAAATCTGTGTTATAAGGAAGCACAGGAATTAAAATACAATTTAAAATATAGTACATATTCCCATTAAGATCTGCTTTTAGGATTTAATCTCGAACAAAAACATGATTTTGCTCAGTTTTTAAAAAAGCTCTTCAGTTGAATACCATGAAAATGTAATGTAATTCAGTTGTCTTCAAGAAACATACCAAGAAATCATTTATTAGGAACACCGAAAAACTATAATGCACGAGATTATAGTGCAAATCTACAGTGTGAATTCTGTATCCCTTTATTCATTATTTTTATCTACCACCTTATATTTTTCAAGTGGTGTTAAAAAGCATCACACTGTTGGAAATTAGTTATTGAGTCATTGAACTGAATTTGATTTTGGGAGTCGTCGTGTTTCTCTCTTCTGTATCACAAAAATTTTGTATGATAGTTCATTTTGTCTCTGTGGAAAACAACACAGAGTAGCAGAAACCTGAGTGTGTGTTCGGTCTGGCCTACTGTGAAATGCGTCTGTGGGTTTGACATTGCGCAATGTCTGACCGGAAGTAACGTCTGAGAACACGGGCAGAGAGACGAAAAGCTATCGCAGACACAGTCAAGCGTTGCTTCCTGGATTTTTGGTTTTCTCATTGAAGAGTTTAGGTTTCCTTCAGTTGTCTCTCTTTTTGTTGTTTTTTGTTGTATGTGTTCGTTTTTTTCACAAACCATAAGTACCCTGCAAAGTTAATAAAAAAAAATTACACTCGTGGGAGAATTTTGGAAGTATATTTATATAAAATAATTCATTCAGTCTCAAAGCTGTATACTTGTGTTTGATTATTGCATGGTATCTTTGACATGCTTTATTACTTTTTAAAATTGCATGAAAGAAACACTTGCAACTCCATTATCTTGCATGGAAATACTGCCTTAACACTTGACGTAACTGAAAATAGCAGAAGTGTGATGAAACAAGCACACAGTATAATAAAATCACTAAAATGTTTAATTTTGAATTAAATATTTATTAAAACAAGCTACAATGCAACTTGTTAATCTCTGCAATTGCTTATCTTTACATGCAAATGCTTTCAAACTAACTTAACTGGAACCTCACCCCTTTTAGCTTGTGCATGTCACTCTTCCTGTCCTTGCTGTCTCTCTCCTGACAGGTTCAGGACAGGCCTGCCCCTCCTAGTAAGCCCCTCCCACCTGATCCAGTGGTAAAACACACACAGGTAATCTCCATCCTGGACCGGAGATGATAGAGAGTTGAAATGAACAACTAACATCCATGAAATCTATGTAGGCCATGCTCTGTCTTTGGTGTGTGTGTTTTTGGGTGATATGTACATCATTGTAGTGCACAAGTCAACTTTAATGGGATATCAGTTGGTTTTTTGTTTTGGTATGAGATTGTGAATTTAGATTGATCCTAAAATATTAATCCTGCTCAGATTTTCACCTCATCTTTAGAGTCATCTAAATGTTATTTTCTGCACGTTTCACACACTTTTCTGTGTCTTTGCCAGACTTTGTTTTAAAAACAAGTACATTTTTGGATGGTCTAGGACTGACATTGGAAGGCGACCTGTTAATAACCCCTGATTTTTAAGCGAGTGGAAACAAGCAGTTGTGGGTTTGTTCACTCTTGCTGTTGTGTGCTGTCTTTTCGTGTCTAGTCGGCAGGGGAACGGCCGGCCCCTCCAAACAAACCGCTGCCCCCTGATCCCATTCCCACTGGTGCCAAGGTACACGTGAAGGTGGGCTTGGTGGTGGAAGCTCGGGCCGCCTTTAGCCATGTAGTTAGACCCTCTGCTGTAGCACTGTCCATTAGCGCTTCTCATCATTAGTTGCTGCAGATCCATCGATTTTACCAACGTGATCAATTGTCTTTGTCTGCTTTTTTCCTTCCTGCTGTCTGGTTCCCTGTAATCATTGTAGAAATTTGTTCAGTCGAATCATTTGCACAAAATTGATATTTCCTCACCCAGTGCAGGGGGCTTGATTTTTTCTTTTTGTTACTCTTCTGGATTTGAGTTGATTGGGTCTTTGTGTTTGCTCGGGAGGTGTTTTCTGAGAGAAACGCCATAATTCTGCCTGTTGTACTGTGCATGGGTTGGCTGCAGGTCAGTGAGGGACTGTAGCACTGATCACATACCTGTGCTTTATGTTGTTTTGTGTTGTGTTGTGGATGCTAACTGTTAAAGTTAGAAGTTGTTGTATGTTATTTAAATGTCATAGCATGAGAACCGAGGAGCCTGCTATTGTGTAGCATAATCAACTGCACAGCCTTGAGCCCAAGTCTTTCTTTATCCCCATGTTAAATAAATTCATAAAAACTGCATTGGCCTTGCATTTCTATGGTGTACTGAATTGCCACCATCATCAACAGTAAACTACAAAAGCACTAAGCATGACAGTGTATGAATGAGTGAAGGGTGATGTCTCCTCGTCACTCTATACACTGTAAAGTGTGGCTAGTGTGAGTTTACCTATTCAAACAGGGAATGAAGTGCAAAAGCCAATCAGAAACCATTCTCAAATCATGCAGCCTGCTATGAAACATCAGTGCAGCAGTTCCATTACTGTGAACGGGCTCAATTATGCATGGAGCATCTCCTAGGCATATTGTGTTTCTATATGACAAACTGGGCCCTTGGTTGCAGGCGGCAGTGTTTGGGTAAAACGAAGTAGTGCTTGGTGGTCACGCAGTGTGCGGAAGCATTTTGGCAGGAACTCTTCTGCGGTTGGTTTTATCCAATCTTCCTGTCTCTGTCGCTCATCCGTGATTTCAGCCAACGGAGAACCGACCAGCGCCTCCGAACAAGCCCCTTCCTCCTGATCCTGTCCTCACTGACAGACAGGTACCAGTGTGGTGGAAGAAGGGTGGGATGGGAGGATGAGTGCGTAGTCTTAGTGCTGACTGTGTGGCCGCTCCTAATTGAGATCATCTTGAAATCGATCAAACAGCTTTTTCGCTCTTCCTCCTCCTCCTCCTCACTGGTTCTTGTGGTGGATTTGCCCTTGTCAGACCTTCAAGCCTGCAAAACCACCGGTGCCCCGGAAGCCTTTGCCTGCTGACCCATCATCACATCCGGTCCCCGGAGTCCCGCCATCGCGCCCCGGCTCTGGAGTGCTTCCACAGCATGGAACCAGCGTGTCCTCCGTTCCCAACTATGGCCCACGTGTCGCTGTAGTCCCAGCCAGGTGAGTCCTCCTTCCTGTGTCCACAGTTAATTAACTGTACTGCCTTATGCTTCTGCCTGTCCCAAGAGCATGTTATAAGCTCTTTGTGTCTCTCTTGTACAGACGTGCTCCTCTACCACCCCAACGGACTTCCCAATCCAGTGCATCGCAGTCACCTCCCCCAGTTTAATCAGCATGTGGCTGTACCAAAGCCTGCTGGGATTTTTGTGAATCAGGGCAAAACTTTGCTTGTGAAATCCACCCCAAACCTCTCCCCAGCCTAACTTTATGCTGCAGTCCATTGCCTCCTTTTCTGATGTCCTTCTCTGCCAACATAAAGAGACTCAGCAATGCAGCAACGCTTAAACATGTTTTTTGGGTTTAGGCTTTGGGATGGAACGTAACAAAAGCCAAGAATTGACTTGTTGTGGATACAGATGCCTTTGTAACTTGATTGCAATTCAGCTGCAAATCCTGTGTTAGCTTCTTTGAAAGACTGCAGGACACTCCCTCAGAGAAAAGAGGAACCTTTCAGATCACAATAGCCGCTTGAGCAATGGCAAAATGAGACATAACCCTGACTGCTCTCTGCTGACTGGAGTGAAGCACTGAAGCCACAGATCATGACCAATTCCTTTGCAGGTGATATTTAGTGTCTGCATCCATCCAGCATTCTTGTGGTCTTTGCACATATATTTGAGGGATGTTTTCCCTCCGTTTTTTATGAGTTTGTCACTGTTGCCTACCAAAGCAGTTATGGGAAGAGTGCTGTGCCCTCCCTTCACTTTCTTCCATAACCTACTAACTTCTGTGAGGTCAGGAGCTTTGGGCTCCTGCCATTATCAGTCCTGAGGTTTTACTTGAGCTCATGGGTTGTCATTTTGGAATCTGCACACATCCAACCCAAGGAAATGAACAAGCTGAAAGCTCTGCTTTATGGGTGGGCTGCAAAAGAAAAGACAGCAGTCAAAGGCAAAGAGCCCGAGAGGAAGAACAGAAATAAATCAATGTTGAAACTGGAATAAAATAACATTTTGAGAAAGATGCTCAATGACTGTTTTGAAAAGTTGGGAGGAATGTTTTGAATGTGGACTGATGTCATATTACTACAGATTTACTATATTTAATGAGTAAAGGGTGTTACCAGACCCTTACCAGAGGAGGACACAGATGTGAATTCTCCTGCAGGAAGCTGCAAGCTTTTTATTTATTCTGGAGTGTGTTTTGAGGCCCTTGGTTTGACCCTGTCTCCCCTAATGGACTTTTAATGTACTTGACCACGGAGCTGTGGTTTCTGCTCAAACCAGAGGGACAGTTTTCCAGAGTATGAAGAAAATATGTATATTTTATTTATCTTCCTGTGACAATCAGCTGCTATCCGTGTAACTCAGCACATGGGACGGGGATAAATAAACATCTGACTGTTTCTGTGTAATTTGAGAAAAGCCATGTGAGCTGTTGAGCCTTGATTGGTGCCTCTGTCATTTAAAGGAAGTTAAAAATGTCTTCTTGATCTGATTGTGCCATTTTAGGTCACTTATGTCATCATCTGTCTAGGGCAATGATTACTAGAAAGAAGCAAACCATCGTTGAATAACTGGAGCTGATGTTAGAGTAGCTTATTTATTAAGTATGTTATCTGTGGCATATGATCTTATCTCATCAAAAAAAAAAAAAATGAACATGTTTCTTCCCCTCAACCGCCATGGCAACTTATCAACTGTAAAGTAAATGTAGACTGATGTTTTGCCGGAGTTCCCATGCACAGATTTCTGCTTAGTAAATGCAGTGTTGCTCCATGTACTCAAACATTCAGGACACCATGGATGAAGGTCAAGGTTTTCACTCAAGCAATGGTGGCTGGAATTCAGTCAGCATTTGTCCTGAAGTTTACTTACAACTGAATAAGAGTGATGTTATTTTTCTCTTCAAGAGTTTGGCGGATTTATTTTTATTATGGCTAAACTTGTGATGGTGAAGTTAACAGTGAACACTTGTATTACATTTTGAACTAAAGGACACTTGTTAATTGAATCCCAGTCCCCAGACTTGCTGCCAAGTAGAAGTGTGTCAATATAAAACTTACATTACATTGTCCTAACATTTTACAACTCTACCGACTGTCATTCATTTTATCCAAGGGACTAAAGTGTATGCATCTACTGCTGTACATAGTATGCATTTTTAATATCCTTGCTGATCTAAAACAGCAAGGACTGAAACAGAAATATGAGAGATGAAACAAGGATTGTTAAACAGATTGTAGATTCCATGGAAGTTGTGAATTTGTGAAGTTCAAATTTGCAATACAACTAGCTTGATGTTTGTACTGACATACTGATGTGTATAATTTTCTCATTTTCAAGTACTGTTATTCCTGTCTTCCTGACTTAATGCTTGTGAACACCTAATTTTCAATGCTCTAACACTGACAGAAACACTCTGTATAAAAATAAAAACTGATGCAGTGTTATTTAGGGGAGAAAGCAAACAATGCACTTACATGTGGCTTAAGGATACAGTTTTGTGCAGTCTCATGTTGAGACCTATGTTGCTGGAGAATTAAAATAACTTCTGATAAAAATAACTTGTCGAGGTATGCTTTTTATCAATTTATTTTTGAAGACCACACAAAAAGGTATGAAATGTAGTCATAGGCCCAAGAGTCAGTGGTCAATGTATTTACAGCTCCTACGTTTGCTGCTGTTCATGAGACAAAAAATATTCTATGAATAAGGAACATGCTACAATTTACCAATTACCAGCAGGTGGTTACAAGGACAATGTATTGCATAAGAACACCTGCCTGAATTTTACTTTGCCCTTTACGAGTTTTTCATTTTGGTCTCCTCAGCCTTCAGTAATCCAGACAACCATGCTGTATCCTCTGCCCTACCCGTCTGCCGCCCTTCTGCCTCCCTCCACATCTGTGCTCGTTTGTCCTTCTGTTAGCCTCAACTTCGAGACTATAGAGGACCTGGGTAGAAGGAACAGTCCAGCTGTAACCTTAGATCAGCAGGCCATTCTCACCTGTCCCATAGTGACTTGGAGCTCATGGGACAGGAGACTGCACCCAGACCACTTTGTTTCCAGGGGATGCTGCCCCCTAACTAAGTAATGTGTGTTGTTACAGTCAATTCTATTTTATTTAAAGTGAAAATATTGTGTAAACATAGGAACCATCAGTGAGACATTTGAATGTGAATATGTGTCCTAGATACTTCCCCTTTCCTTTAAGTCAACGGGGACTGACTCTCACTATGAAGTATGAAGAGCCAGTCAGAAGGAAGAAATTAGTAACTTGGGATTGTAAAGCAAGACACTCAGAACACACTTACTCAAAGCTAAAGGAGCAACCAATGAAAACCACCATGTATAACCAACATGCAAGCCCTCTGTGTGTTGAAGAAAAGGCTCTTCAACACACTTGGCTTGAAAGCTGCAATATTGCTTGCTTGCCTGAAAGATTTAGTTGAGGTGTAAGGGCTCTGTAAATTGTCTAGGATCCAGACTCACCGAAAATATCATATTTGAATCTACACCTGACCATTGGGAGAACATCCTAGAGAACATTGACTTCTGTAGGATTTTGCAGTTATACTGCTGATTATGGGGTTTGGGTGAGAGTGCGAAAGAAGCAGTGCCACCCGTGTAACCTCCAGTGCCAGAAAATGAGAGAGATAGCCTAGGGCAATGTCACCCAGACAAAAATAGCTTCAATGAGGGGGGGAATTGTTCCCTTTTTATTTTAGTGGCTTTAGATTAATACTCAGATTAATAAGGTCACTTCTGTAATTGCTTTACAGTGTTGTTATTGCTGCTGCTCCATCCCTTCATAGACAGGACGTACTGAGCTAACGGAGATATTCACTGTTATAGCAGGAAGCTAAAAAAAAATATGGCCAGGATACCTTCATTGACAAGGCAGTATAGTTAATGTTTGGTCATCAAATTGTTTGTTACTTGTACCAATTACTGTAATTAAGCCAAAATGCATTTTATATGTGAAAGAGTCCTGTCATGTTTTACTGTGAATGTAAGCTATAGGCCTATACTGAATGGCTGAGGTCCATAAGCTTTTAGAAGGAATGAAAAATGTGAACAGTCACACGGGTGCAGAAATGAGTGTGCTCAGTCATACAGAGCTCTTGGTTTTAGTGGACTGTCAGGCCCTGGGATCAGTTCTGATTTTCTGTTTGCTGTTTCAAGTCTTTGTGGCGCCTTTTCGTTTTTGCGCATTCTGCAAAATGGTCAGCTTTCTGAAGTCAGCTGATTGGTCCATTTTTTCCTAATCCATGACTGAATTTAAGTTAAAAAACTGCAGGCCCTTTTGACACTTTTAAAATACATTTATAATTGATTTTATTTGTGTCATGTTTCTTTGGATCATTGGTTATGGTTATTATGGTTAGGATAGAGATTTGCCTGTGCAAGGTATAAGTTTTAGTAGACACATGCATCTTCAATAACATTTTATAGCATGAAGTTTGGTCATCCACAGTTCATTGGACACAGATGTGTGCTCCTGTTATAGAATTTTTTTATTTTATTTTTTTTTTAATTTTTTTATTTTTCAATTATCTTATTTTCACCTCTTTAGTTTATTTGATTTTGCATTATTGCATCAAGTGTAAGGAACATATCAAAATGATCCAAAAAAATACATTTTTTGTATACATTTATGTTAAATGCTGTTCAATCTCATCATGTATTTCCTCTCAGCTGTGTAGAAATGCTTGAGTGCATTACAGCATATGAGTGAAGAGCCTGTGGTCCCCTGCCCCCACCCTCTGAAGATGTGAGAGCTTTTAACGCATGGGAAACGGGGAAGTGGCAAAGTCCCCTCATCTCCACAGGGCCCACCCCCCACAGGGCCCGCCCCCCCCCACAGGGCTCCTGTCTGTGACACCTCTGTGCAAGCGCAAGATGATAGAACAGATACACAGACAACTGCCATCCTCCGCTGGTCTGCGTGCACGTGTTTCCCTTCCTCTACGCGTCCTCTGTCAGCATGGCGCTCATGGCACTGGAATGGCGTGTCATGGTCCTGCTAGGTCTTCTTGACACTTGCCAGGCACTGCTCATCCCCCGGACCACTTTCCCCATTGGTGAGTGGCTCTTTCAGGAGGTTTGCACCTTTTGGTTTGCTTATTGCTGTGTGTAAGGTTTGCATGAAATTCAGCATGTGAAGAAAACTGTGAGCTGTCAGAAGTCAAAAATTGGTCAGTATTCCTTTACAGTTTTGGCAGTAGTGTTATAATGACGAGTATTAAATATCTCATTGGAAACATTATCTATTTAGAGATTGCACTATGCAATATAGAGGAGTATTCAAGCATATGAGAATGAAGTTGACTATGTATGAGCAATTTAATCATTTAGAATATACATATTTTTACATATGTTTAAAAGCTAACTGTGCACTATAATTCCAGCTACACTTATACAAGATTTTCTCAAGTTATTTTTTTGCTTCCTCAATACAAGGACAAACCATTTTTGGTTGTTTTGTAAAACAGCAAAAGGAAGGATAGAAGAACTGAAGTTTTTTTGCTATCTCAGAGGAAGTTTTCTGTCAGAAGGCATAATTCAACATGTGACTAATTATGTTATTGCTTCACATATATTTTAGAATTGGTATTTAGAATGAGTCCTCCACAAGCTTAAACATTTTCTTAAATCAAATGAAATCAAATACTTGAATGAAACGTAATGGTTCCTTTGGATTTAAGATCCATTGAATTGTACTCAGAGTGCTCAGTACGCAGTTTCACTCAGAGTGCTCAGTTCCATTGCATATGGCTGTCTCTTTTTTTTATGTCATTTAGTTGAAGTTCATCTTCTAACGTCTGCTGTGTGGTTTCACAAAGAAATATTCTAATCTATTCTTCAGGTGTTTGATCTTTCAACATGGAGTTTTGATCTTTCTGGTTAGAATGGAGAAAGGTGTACCAGTATCACTGAATATTAAATCTTACTGTAAGGATTTAGTTAGATTTAATATTCAGTAATCCTTATGTGATTTTTGGGTTGAGACATTTTATGGAGCATGACACTCTTTAAGTTGCATTGCATTTTAAATCTGATTTCGTTCACGACCAAATTTGTATTTTGAAAGAGGTTAAGACGATTCCTGCAATGCTTTTTTACAGTGCCTATTGTGTAGTCCATGCTTGGGAGAAGGAATAAATTGCAACATAAATGCATATTTAAATGCAAAATACAATATGAAATGATCTATATAAAAATACATTAGACAGAGAGATTCCCAGTCTGCAGGGTTGTGCAAACAAGAGCATTGTCTTTCATTACTTCTTGAGCAGACCTTGTGAAACCACATCTCTAAGGGCCCTAGACTGGTCTGCTGTCATGTGATTTGTGTGGTGGGTTTTAGTGAGCTCACACTTTAGATGGGTAGCGTGCCCTCTAACTCACTCAGTCTTCCTTTTTCTGAGTTTGTGATCACTCAGTACTAGATTAATTATCAATCCCTGTACCAGATGTTAATTCTAAACAAACTACTCTGATAATACAAGAGGCATCAGTAGGCATCAATCTCTGCAAGATTTTGTAGGATTTAGGTGATTATACAATTACAGACCTCAGCAAACACTTTGCACTGCTCAAATTCCATGAATGATAAATACAAGTATTGCAGAAATACCAATGCAGAAGGGAAACAGGCTAAATGTTTGAGTTAGTTTGGGAGATGGTGCCCAAAGGCTGTTGAGAAACTGTTAAATGAGTGGTGGGAATAACCTGTCCCGTGCATAATTATTTTATGTACTTGTATATTAATGTTTCATTTGGGTAATACCATAAAATGGCTAGTTATAGTATGTCCAAATTCAGGAAACAACTATATTTTAAGGGCTTGCTCAGCTAAGTAAGTCTGTTTGGCTTTAGTAGATAAAAGAGTTGAGTGACACAATAAAACCTTGAGCACATTATAAAAAACTGGATCATTTAAGACTTCCTGTTCCAAGAAAACCAAACTTGCAAGGCTAGTGTTTCCTTATTTGTTATTCATGTTTTTACATAATGAAAAGTAGAAAAGGAACAGTCAAAATGGCAAGCCACAGGAGAGGGACAATAAGACCAACAAGAACATGCTGTCTGTGGTTGATTGGTTCTCTTTCTGTTACTGTCCATCTGTGATGAGCGTTCCAAGCTCACCCCTCAGTGGGTGCCTGTCACCTCCAGGTCTGAGCGAGGGGAGGCAGGCAGGGTGACTGACCTCTACCTGCTGCTGCTGCTATCTGTGCCTGTATGGACAGCACAAACAAGAGAGAGACAAGATAAACCAAGGTTTTGTGCTCTGGTATGAATGCTGTCTGTGTGCAGACAGAGCAGGGCCCTGCAGAGCAGAGCCCACACGTACACATTGGAGTATTAATAACTAGTGAGTGGTTTGATCCTCAATGCATGAAGATCATATTTATATAAACAGAACGTCTATGGAGCAGAGATGTCTCAGACTGATGCCTCTATTCTTGCTCTGTGGGTACTGTGGTAAAATCGAGTGAAGCACATCATCATTATTTTATCAATAGAGGACATCTTGTGTTTTATAAAGTATTGGTGAGATCAGTGCATGATGCTCAGCCCCTGTGGTCAAAAACCCTCTTTAGTAAAAAAAAATATGCTTTTATTTCTCTGCAATGTAGTGTTTATTATTGATTATTTGTTATATCTTTATGTCATATCAGACTATATTTTGAAATGTGCTGAATGAATGCATGTCATTACATTTTACTGAATGTCATCTTAGTTAATAGGGCATGGTCATGCACACATATTTTTATTAATCCTACATTTGGTACATTTTCAGCATTTACTGTTCATACAACAGAATTATGTTAAAACCAGTTTTATCTATGTCACCTGTGTTGCAAAACAAATCTGAGCAAATCATATTTGTGGATACTGCCCTCCAGTGACAGGAATGTCACAGTATACTTCACAGCAGCACTGTAGTAGCAAGGATGCTTGCTTTAGACACATAGGATAATGGCGTGTCCAGGACCCTGAACTAATACCCTGAACAAATGTCCCTGAATGAAGTTTGTATATGTATGTAATCGCTGGCTTGTTGTGAATTTTTAGGAGATAAGACTAAGTACAGTTGTATAGTTTACTGGTTGTGAATTTATTTTCATTTTATTTCCTCTCCTTGTTCACACAGGAAGCCAAGGCAGATCTCTCACCCACTTCACTAGTTCTGGTATCAAGAACACCACCACACTGTTGCTAAGTGATGATGGTACCACACTGTATGTGGGAGCAAGGGACTATGTGCTCTCACTGGATGTCAGCCAGCCAGGTGTCATGGAGATAAAGCACAAGGTGAAGATTTTTATTCAATGTTTGAATAGTATTGGGGAAGACATGGACTTGGGAAACTTTTTTGTTTCCCATTTTGTTTACCCCTCCTAACAAACTGCTGCTTTGAACTCAAAAGGGTCATATCAGAGTAGAATATTTGATTCAGCACCTAGGTTTTTTCTCTTACTCTCAACTTTCCTTTCCAGGTTGACTGGTCACCAAAAACAAGTGATCATGAAGTTTGTCGCTCGAAGGGCAAGAGTGAGGTAAAATATGTATCCCTTTAGTTGTTAATGGAATTTCATAGAGAATATTGAATTAATGTTTTGTCCCCAGTTAAATGGCCTTGGTATTGGCCAAGGAGTGAAGCACTGATGGGCAGGGGTACCTGTGTCTTTTTCATGTCCAGACACCCATGAGGGTCAGCTGAGCACCCACAATCTGCCAGCTCAGAGCTGCACTTTTCAGTTCCATGCATTTTCAAACTCCGGCCTGTGCAAACACTTGTGGACTCTGGTGTGAAAAAAGCAGTAGCTGACATCACACATTTTTCAGGAGAGTCCATACTTACCTTTGATCTCCTTAAACTGATGGCGAAAGATGTAGCAATGAGAACAGCTGAATTAAATTTGGAATTCCAACTTATGAGAAAAATGGACAAAAGTAAGTCATTATTACTACCTCAGGTAAGGAATTGCACATGGCAGACAGTCCTTCTTTCCATTGACTTTCTTCTCTTTTTTTCCAGATGGATTGTCACAACTTTGTGCGGGTTCTGCAGTTCCTTAACACCACTCACATGTACGCCTGTGGGACCAATGCCTTCAATCCCCAATGTAGCTACATGGTACATTCTGCAGTCTTTTCCCTCTACCACCTTACCCCTGTCTCTTTCTCTGAGTAAAAGCCAACATATCAGGACTGAGTAGATATTTGAACAACCAATAAGCTCACTACAGGTTCTTAGACAGTGCTGTAGTGCCAATAGAACTCATTCTCTCACACTTTGAAAACTGTCAATAACATTACATATTTATTTTACAATAATGTGTAATTCAACTTTTTTGCAAATTATACAAAATGGTCCTGACCTGTCTACTTTGGTTAAACCATTTAGAAACACTGACATAATGATGTTGCAAGAGCCAAAAGGAAGGTCACTATTAAGATGCTCAACTGGACATTCTAAACCTGAAATGAAAAAAAATTAGACATAGTAAATTTAATTGAAATCTGATGCTCTTTACCACCATTGTTTTTATCATACCATTGTTATCTATATCTGTACGAGACACTGTTTACTATTATTCAGGTACTTGATTTTTTAGGCAGAATCAGTACACCCATCTCTGTTTTGCAATTACTCAGAACATCGAGAGTTTCACTGGCTCCAGTGTGAGCAAAGAGGATGGTCGAGGTCGCTGTCCTTTTAACCCGCACCAGCGGAGCACTGCCATTGCTGTTGGTAAGACAATGAGAAAGGGTACAGTGATAATGACTGAGCTATCGCAAAGTGTTCAGAGACTGTGTTCTATGCCAGTTGTCAGCATGTGCTGTGGGAAAAATGATGTCTCATCAACAAATCAATGTTCAGTCACTTTGGACAGAACAGACAGTGTTGATGAAATTTGCATGCCTTAAATCTGTTAAAATCATTGGTCATCATGACAAAAGGAGTACAAAGGTCATTTAGAAATGATTGTTAACATCTTGCTTAAACGGTGAGGGAAAATCTCATTAACGTTATGAGTCACTTTTTTAAAAACCTTTGTGTCCTTAGGTGGAGAGCTTTACACAAGCACCGTGGAAAGCTTCTTGGGAGATAAACCAGCCATTTCACGCTTCCTGAGTGGCAGAGGCCGTAAGGACCTCAAACTAGAAAATGGACACATCAGCCTGAATGGTGTGTGTCTCCATGAGGACTTCCAATTAGCCATGAATGCAGCAGTGTTGTATATCTGGTATAAAGGTGCTGGGCTTGCAACACAGAGGTTGGGGGTTTAATCCCAGTTAGGGCACTTTTGAGCATCATACTTAATGCAAATTGCTCTAGTGAATGTCTAGCTGTAAAACAAATGTATAAAATGTTCTGCAAAGGAGTGTCTGCTGAATTCCTGAAAAAGACAGGTGTGCTGGTGTCTGAAGGCTTTTATCCTTTATTGTGAGTTAATTAAGGGAACTTGAACAAATGTGCACTACAGAGTCTCTAAAACACAGCATCAAACTTTTTCCAAACGGAAAGCTGCCACGTTCGGTTATAGCAGTTGAATCAATGGCTTGTCTGTGACTTGTTTGAGTATGGGAGCTAGAGTTAAAACAGTATTCACTGCATGCTTGTGCTAGAGTGAGTCTTTGTCTCACTTGTTCTAATTTATCCTCTCACCAGATCCCACCTTTGTCAGCTCCAGCTTCATCCCTAGCGAAGGCAAAGTTTACTACTTCTTTAGGGAGACAGGCAAGGAGTATACGTTCATCAACGACTACACAGTCTCTCGCATTGCCCAGGTCTGCACGGTGAGGCACACAGCTCTACTTGACCAATGGTCCCTCGTTTTACCATCCACACTGCCAGAGAGATGGAAAGCCATCGCATTCTGATCTATTGAATGAAAATACAGATCAGGCTGAACACACAGCCTACTGGAGCCTGGCCACATGAATTCATCTGAGATTAGACAGTAGCACCATCATGTCAGAAGGCTGATCACATGACACTAGAGATGGAAATGTTAACATCAGTGTCCTGGTCAACATCCCAAACTGGCTGCATACATAAAGACAGATACTGTAATTATATTTAACTAGCTACCTTATCCCTTTCATTCCTTCCGTGTCATTCCTTACCCAAATCTCAAGTCATTACTGGAAAAGAGAGGTTAAATAAAGGCTAAATAAAGGTAAAAACATGCACTTTACTCCAGTGCTATCTTTAATTGCCTGACTTTTGTAATGTTTTATGTTCTGGCAGAGTGACGTTGGTGGGGAGCTTCTCCTGCAAAAGCACTGGACCACTTTTGTTAAGGCACAGCTCCGCTGCCAGGCTGGCTCAGATTTGCCCTTCAATAACATCCAGGACATTGTCACCCTCCCACCACCAGAGGGCAATAATCCAGATGACACAATATTCTATGGTGTCTTCAGCTCACAGTGGTGAGATGCAGAAATACATATTTTGAATACTGGTTGCAAGATGGGAAATTTTTGCTAAAATATTACAATGAATGGGACGGGCAGGGGATAGGCAGGAACAAATTAGGCATGCTGTTTTAGAAATCTAACTTGGATAGTTATTCAACAAGCTACTTTTAATTTGAATAAATTCACCCTGATGAAATCTTCTCTCTCTCTCTCTCTCTCTCTCTCTCTCTCTCTCTCTCTCTCTCTCTCTCTCTCTCTCATTGACACCAGGCCATTGGCTTCAGGGCAGTCAGCAGTCTGCATGTTTCGACTCAGGGACATCAAAAATGTATTTGCAGGTAACTACTATGAGCTTAACCGGGACACCCAGCAATGGAGGACTCCTCAATATCCATCCAAATTCAGTCCAGGGGAGGTCAGTATCAAAGATTTATAAGTGAAGTGGGATTGTGTTTGTCCATTTATTTTGTATAAATTTTGGATAAAAAGTTTTTTCATTATACATACACTGTGACTGAATCAAATTCGAATTCTCATTCTCAGTGCTCATCAAATTTGAATATATGGACACCTGTGATGTAGTTCCAGCCAAGAGGCTTAATTACTTTTCCAAATATATTCTGCTGCAGCACTATCTTGTATTATAGCCATATCAGAGACATTGATATTTTACTCTGGATCAGTTTGCCACTGACAGTAACCATAGCAACAGTATAAACCAGTTGATTAATAAAAGCAGCAGCTAACATTAAATCTGTGGATAAAAAGTTTTAGTGATCAGATGCTTAATTTCCTGTTTCTTCTCTTCTCTCTGGTCAGTGTGAATTACGCAAACCTGCTGACAAGCTGATGTTTGTGAAGGACAACTTCCTGGCTGTGGACAGTGTAGGGCCAGGGGACCCGGGGCTGCTGCTGGTATCTCCAGACCAACTTTACAGCAGGATCGCAGCCCAGAGAACACGGGCAGCCAATGGCAGGGACTTCACTGTGCTCTTCTTACTCACGGGTAAGACACCGGGGTCACAACACTGCATTCACATAGGGGTGTACATTCTTCATTAGTACCACTAATCTCTCCATTGCCTGTACAACAGTGCTGTATTATCCTTTCTGTTTTAACAAAGATAATAATTCAGAGTAAAGGAACGAACTGATGTAAGAAAAACACAGCCACACACACACACACACAAACACACACACACACACACACACACACAAACACAAACTCATGCACCCACCCACCCCCACACACACACACACACACACACACACACACACACACACACACACACACACACACACACACACACACACACACACACACACACAGAACTTCTTCACAGAGGTTTGGTAATATTTTTATGGTCATGCTCAAGATCAAATCTATAATGCCTGGTCCTTTTTTGTCATTTGAAGGTAAAATATAAATGTTAAGATAAAAGCATTACAAGGCATTATAAGAACAAAGTCTCCCTGACATTTTCTCCTTCCTTTTGCTGGACCATCCTTGGCTATGTTTCTTTTAGAATCTGGGTTCCTTCACAAAACAGTGCTGTTAGCCAAAGGTCCTCATATCATAGAGGAGATCCTGGTCTTCACACAGCCACAGTCTGTTAAAAATATGCTCCTCTCCATCACCAAGGTATCCCTCTCTTCTCTCACTCCCCTGTTATTCTTTATCTCACCTTCTCCTAATTTCCTCTCTCCCTGCCTGCCCATGATTCCTGCTCTCTGCTTTAACTCCAACATAGCACACCAACATGGTATCTCTCTTTCTTTTCTATTCCACTCTTCACCTCTCAGTGCTCTCTTTGTCATTATCTATTTTCTCTTTCTTTAGTCTGAGTTGTTTCTCACATTGGCCTTTCATTAACGACATTAGAGGCCGTGTAATATGACTGAGCACTTAGAGAATGTCTCTACAGCATTGTTTATGAGGATTGATGGTGAATGGGTCACAGTGGATTGTTACTGCAGGCATCATTCCATGGTCAGTGTTACAAGCCATTCCCACTAGAAGTGACTACTGTAATAATTATAAATATTAAAAAAACAGAATTGTTCTCATTCATTTGAATGGCAGTTTGACTCTGTGATTGATAACTTTGAAATAATAACAAATAACTGTAAAAGAAAAAAAAATAATTGCAATCCCTTCTGGAGCAATTTTTACAACATCCCTAATTACAAATTTGTAACAAGCAAAAATAAATCTTTATTTTAGGTTTCCAGAACATTGCATGGATACTTTTCCATTTGTTAGTCATCTGTGTGAAAGGATGCTAAAATGATAATGTAAACCATTCTGAGTGATTGTTTTGTGAGGATAGAAGTTTGACCCTGGATGTGGGTTGATCCTCCAGAGCAGAAAATCAAACAGATGCTGATGGTCTCCGGTGCCCTCAGTATCTGCCCTGTTTGTTGCCTGTGAGGGACAGCATGTCCTGACCTGCTCTGGGCTCTGCCCTCGGCTCTGATGATATTTCTGCTGTCACAGGGAGTGGTGTTCGTGGGCTCCTCTGAGGGCATCTTCCAAGTGCCTGTGTCCAATTGTTCATTCTACTCAAACTGCGCTGAGTGCGTGCTGGCTAGGGACCCATTCTGTGGCTGGGACCATGATCAAGCAGCCTGTGTGGAAGTGTCTGCCGCCTCATCTGGCCTGTGAGTATCTCCCAATGCCTGGTCTGACTGAGGACAGCAATGAGCACAATGAGAGCATGACACAAATGTATATGACTGAAGTATAAAATATTACATTTGAAGACATGTTTATTATTGTGGATTCATGTCAATAACTAAGAACTTAAGTGCTGAGACTCACTCAGAACAAGCAGGAACTGCGGCCTGCTGGGTTTCAGTGCAGTATTATAAGCGAGGGAAGCAGGTAGTCAGAGAGGAGAGAATGGGTGGAGTTCTTGCACCTCTGATGTCCAAACTCTTATGTCTGCTTGTTATCACACTCCTTTCAGAGCCCAGGATGTGGAAGAGGGAAATGTGATGGAGGTGTGCAAGCCTTCACAGAGGAGTTCACTTCCTCACACCATGCGCTCCCCAGGTGTGGATCATGGCTGCCGACAATGAAATAAAGGTTTATTTAGGGTTGTAAATATGCACAGGTCCTTGAAAATACTGAAATGAAACATTCACTAACAGCAGCAATACTGCTGCTACTGCTACTGCTCATTCACCATAGACATTAAAATAATAAAAAAAACTTGTAATCTCAGCTTTTACTATCTTTGGCTTTGGCACATAAACAGGAAGCTTGCATCATCAGGTGTGTGCTGCTTATTTTTAACAGCTCTGTAATTTATCCATTTTTTAAAAACCTCCAAATGACAAAAGCTTGTCTAATGTGATGTAATGCAATCAGATATTACATGCCAGTCTTTAATTTCTGGTTGTTTTCTGTCCAGTTGCTGAAAAATATGTGCAGCTGAATGAGGTGGTGAGACTTGAATGTCCCCAGGCATCCAGACAGGCGGCAGTGCGCTGGGAGCGCCCAGGCAGCATCCTACCAGGGCACCTCTACCTGCAGCCTGCCAATGGCAGCTTGAGCTTCCTGGCCTCCCCGCTCACGCTGGGGACCTACCGCTGCATTGCTGAGGAAAACGGCTACATTCAGACCCTGGTGGACATCATCGTGGTGCAGCGAGCCCTGCCTCGGTCCGTCAGCAGCACCCCCACACACAGCCAGCCCAGAGCAGACATGGTCACGAGTCAGGGCACACAGAGGGAGGAGGTGACAGAGGTAGGGATGGAGGCAGACTGGGAGGATGAGACAGAGATGGAGGCAGAGGTACGGAGGGATGACGTGAGAGAAGTACAGGCAGCAACTATGAGAGAGGAAGTGACAAAGCAGGTGCCTGTTTCAGACCCAACCAATGGACAGGAAGAGCTGCCTGCTCCTCAAGAAGAGGATGTGACCCCCACTGTAGTCAGAGAAACCAGCTCTGCTTGGAAAGAAGGCATGACTTTCAACCAAGTCAAAGAGCCCCTCTCTTCAAACAACGTCAGGAGTTACTACAGTGAGCTGGTCGCTGTCTCTTTTCTACTGGTGGTGACTCTGTGCATGCTGGTAGCTGGGGGCGTGTATGTGTGGCAGCAGCAAAACCCAAGTCAAAAAATCCAGCAGGGCTTGTCTAAGACAGATGAGGAAATAGCCAGCAGTCAGGAGGAGGACCCCCTGTCTGCGAATCTGCCACAGGATGACATGCTGAAAGAGAAAGAGCAGGAGAAGAGCGCAAAGCAGCCCATCTAAGGGCCTACACACTCCTTTTACCTTGTATGAAGAGCATTTGCTTCAGCCTTAGGAATCAAATCAAACAGAACTGATGCATGATGCCCATCCACTACCCCTAAACCAGACAGAGTAACTGGCAAACAGACATCCTTAAGGACTTTAAAAAAATGATCAAACCATAGAAGTGGACTGCTAAGATGTGCAGTGATGGTCAGTTATAAGAGGTACATGACTGTATGGCAGAATATTTTTCCTGTGACTATTATTATTATTATTATTATTATTATTATTATAATACTCTTCTGCCACATTGTAAATTGGTTTACATTTAGATAGTGGGTTCAAAGAGCCTCGCTTATGCTCACTCATGGGAGCCCACTAATGGTTGTGAGATACAATATGTGAATTGATTTTCACTTCTTTCATGCTGGGACTGCTTCTGCATGTGCAGGAAATCTGTCTGTTTTAACAGTAGCCCATAAAGACTCATCAGATTTTATTTTTGTATTCAGCTGTATTTATTTTTTTGATGTTTGTTGTTGCTTTGCATATATCAGATCTTTGGAGAATTTGATTTAGTGTCTACTTTTCTTTTTCAGTTGGGACAATCTAAGTAAAAGTACATGTATGCATATATCTTAGCAATTCTGTCTGTCTGTACAAAGTTTCACGATACTAGTTATTATTGCGGACAGGTGATTTTTGTTTGTTTTATATAGCTTTTAGGGTGGCATAAAAAGTTACTTACGGAGCCTGAATCCTCAAATATTACTGAATTGCAAAACATAGAAACTGGTATATTATATTTTAACTGACAGGTTAATATAGGTTCAATAAAGAAATATGTACAAATATGGAAATATGTACGAACATACAAAGTACTAAACATAGATGCATCAGTTTCATATACATATTGAAATCACTGAGAGATATATGGTCTTATTATTTCTGTGTAGCATCAGTGAAAAAAAGAATAATAAACATAACTTGGCTAATCACATCCCATATGATTGTTGGTCATGTTTCACATTTCAGTAAACCTGGAAACAATAAAATGTGCTTCCTTAAAGACTGTGCGCACTTTGTTTGGTGAGAGCACTACATGATTCAAACTTGAAAAATGTTGTACAGAGTAATAATCAGGGTTTTTGGATGTAGTCTTCATTAAATAAAAGCACGAAAGCATCAAACTCCAGAACTAGGTAGGCTAAATCTGATGAGCTACTGTAGGTGCACAACAGAATTCTTTTTTTTTTTTTTTAATTCATGGTTCTGTTTTATTGTAATTCATAAAAAGGCATGTTTTACAAGTGCCCTCCTTCTTTATACTTAAAGAGTTCATTTGAGCCGCACGCCTGTTCTTAGTTGATATCAGACGGACCACGGATCTCATTGGTACAAGGAGGGCACTGCTCTCATCCATTAACGAGCCTTTCACTGCGTCCCTTCGGAGTTGAGGTTCGACAGCACATTAGACACTTTCCTTGTGGAAAAAGGATTGAATACACCAGTCTGTCCTTTTTCCTTCCATAGCCAACTAAGAGCAAGGACGAAATTACAGATGCTGTAGAAATTTCCTCCAAATTTGTAGTCGCGAACGAAGCACACATGTCTCAGTTGATCGGAAAACAAACTCAGGTAAGAAGCAAAATGCTTAGTTAATTTTGTCACCTCTGTAAATGTACTCACCTGACGTTTTGCCTGGGCGTACAGGTGGGACAAGTTTAATGCATGTCTGCTGATCAGCCAAATAATAACGCCATTTTTTATTCCTGTGTTTATAATTATAATGGAAAAAACAACCTCTTAGGGACAATCAATCATGAGCGCTTGAAGGCTTACAATTCAAGAACAAATTAATGTTGCTTAGATGGGTCCTCGTTCTGTGTCAGTTAAACTATTACTACTTCTGGTAGATACCTGGCATGTAGTTTACCTTTCACATGTTACTCTGGGTTAAAGTTACCCCGTGAAATATGATCCATACTTTTTTCAAGCCGAAATCGGAATTGTTTCTACTTAAAGTGTACATTAATTTTTCTTACCATTCATTGATCTCTGTTGACAATCGTGTCTTTTGCACGACTTACGATCACTGTACCCCACCCTCTCTCGACTGTCAACGTTAGCACAGGCAACAGGATGAGGGAAGATACCAAAACTCCGGAGACAGAGAGCAGAACCCTTTCTATCAAACAGCTGAAAGCGTTCCATAAGGGAGAACCCAAAACCCTTGGGGTGAGTTTTTGATGCAACTGAACAGAAATAGAGTGAATTTGGTAAATTAGTGAATGTAGATGGTAATATATTGAGGAAAGTTGATGATCATGATGTAATTATATTTTGAAAAAAAAGTAAAAATAATTATGAAAATACATCTTGAGAAATTGTACTATTTTCATGCAGTTTATCAATGGTTTGTGAGCTCATACTCACTCAATGTGTATTTTGAGAGCAACATCACAGCACTCCTGGATGTAAATTTTGACAGCAGTAAATGAAATGAGTTACATGGGAAACTCTGGGGATCATTGGAAACTGGGAGAATTTGCTGTTGAGAAAAATTCTTCAAAGTTTTCACAATGTACTTCACACAGATTTGCTGACTTGAAAGTGCACTACCATATTGTCTCTCTTGTTTTGTGTTTTAGGCTATTCAAATCATTATTGGGATGCTGACATTATGTATGACTGTAATCCTGTTTCTACAAGATGTTGAGTTCAAAAGGCATATTAAGGTCCTGGCTGGTGCTGCTTTTCTGGTAAATGAAATATTAACTTTGGGGTTAACAGGTGACTGAATATTGGACACTGTATTGTCTTTATTGTAAATTAATTTTGTATTGCACCAGCTTTTCCTGAATCAATATAAATCACTTTTTTACAAAACTATACAAATATTTAACCTGATTTTAAAAAATATCACATAAAAAGGTGGGTTGAGACTCTGTGCCAGTGTATTGTTTATTTGTGCAGATTGCCTTCTCTGGAGCTCAACTGATGCATGCTGGGAGGAAACCATCATTTTCTGCGGTGAGGTACTCTACTGAACAGCACTGTAACACAGCAGCGTACTCGAACCATTAAGGAGGAGAATTCTATTACAGTATGATCAGATTTTGACAGGCCATGATCAATTTCTCATACACATTAACAGCCACCAATAAGAGGTAATCATTTTTGTTGTCAAACTTGAAAGGGTGTATCAAACTCTAACATTGTCCACACCCTATATAGATCATACCAGTTTGAAAATGGTTGAGAACATTAGCATGAAACTACAGTATATAATGTACCACACATTTAAACATGTCTCCAATGGATTACATACCTTCTTTAAAATGTATCTTTAGACAGCTGGGAAGCAGTTGTCTTGTAAAAGCATTTCAGTAACTTCTACGAACACAATGATGCAATAATGGGGAATCATCTTTAAACCCCTCAAAAACATCCCAGCTCTTTACATCTGATGCAGCACAAGAGGAACAGTTGGAAATTATGAATTGTGCTCGCAAACCTAGAAATTAACATACCATACACCATATCACAAAATATATTGGTATCATTACAGTAACAGAGGAAGTCCTTGTAAGATTGTGTATCATACTTTTTCTAATTGTATGCAATTAATCTGATGTTGCCTGTTTCTTTTTTTTTAGGTGAGGTTCAGTATTACCCTTCATTTTGTGACTGCGGTTGCTATGGTTGCAGGTTTTGGGCTGTTGAGCAAGTACACACCATATCCACAAGGAAACAGGGAGAAGGAGTTTAAGGTTAATATGTCAATATAACTAATCCAGTTTCTATGCTGTACAGATCATGTGCTACAGCAGGCTGGACATAGAGGCACAGTTCCTAATGACAGGGTCATAGTGAATATCTGTTTCCAGTAACACTGGGCTGTTCCTTGAGTGTTTCATCAATGTTGTGATATTGTATATACGTTGAATTGTATTTCAGTTGAATTCCTCACATACAACTACGGTTATAAGAATGGAAGAATGTTTTGAAGTATTGACTCATCATTCTTACATTGTGAGTTTTGACTGGCCAAGCGGGCTGTACCTGTTGAGATCAAGGGTATATTTAAATACTGCAAAGCCTTGAAAAACATACACTGATCTTTATTTAATGGGGTACTAGTGATGAAGTTGTTTGAGTACTAATGGATTAAGATATGTTTGTGATGTATCTCTCATTTGCACAGATCTTTGTAAATGGAATCATGGGTACCATGATGATGTTCTTGGTGTTGGAATTTCTGATTTCTGTTACATCCTTGGTATATGGAATCAATACCTTACTCAAGGAGGATCCAGAGGTTAGTTGGGGAAAAAAACAATGATGATTTCATGTTTTGCACAGAATGTGTACAGTTATACTCAGAAGTGAGAAACTGTGCATAGGCATAGGTTTAGGTGGGGATGGTGGAGACATGTTGCCACTAGTGTTTAGGGTCTGCTATAGCCTGAGATCCCCGTTAATGGTCTTTACACCCAGTAAATCATCATTACATATTACAAATGTATGGGCATACTATTTTTCAAGTGATCATAGAATGGAAACCAGGTAGTCATCAAAGTTATTGAAGTTCCTCAGCCCAGTTTTACTAATTATACAATAATTAACATGCAACATGTATAAATGCATTAATATATCAATGCAATGCTTACTTCCTCATTTAGATATGAAATTTTGTTGGCAAATTGCAGAGGTATGCTAGTTCTGTGTAGTAATACTTTTAAAACATTTAGATCATGGGGCCACATATTTTACATTCATACAGTAGTGCATTAATGAACTTTTTCAGCAAGTGGATGAAACGGTTCAGCCAGGTTCAAGCGGATCCAACCTGGAACAGGGTGATGGAGCAACAGAACCTCAGGTGAGGCCTCAAACTGGTTAAAACAGATGTGCGACTATAAGAATATTATGTGTTGTTTTACGTAGAGTCATGCTGTATTCTAATGCTGTCCAAACATATGCCCATACTGTACTGTGTATGTATGTGTGTGCGTTTTGGGATATGGGAAGGTATAAACATAAATATAGTACAATTATTATACAGTCGTCCCTCTGTATCCGTGGGGGATTGGTTCCAGGACCCTCTGCAATGCTCAAGTCCCTCATATAAAATTGGCGTAGTATTTGCATATAACCTACACACATCCTCCCATATACTTCAAATCATCTCTAGATTACTTATAATACCTAATACAATGCCAATGCCATGTAAATAGCTGTTATACTGTATTGCTTAGGGAATAATGAAAGAAAATTCAAGTTTTGCTTTTTGGAATTTTTTTTCCCGAATATTTTAAATCCATGCTTGGTTGAATACATGGATGCAGATCCCGCGGATGCGGAGAGCTGACTGTAATGTGATTTAATCTAAGAAATCAACCTCACATTTTCTATAGTCACTGCAGCATAGCAACTGCATTGCCATTAGTGGATTTAATGCTTATCTGAATGAAGGGTAATTCACAGAGGAAGCCATTTACAGTAGAAGTAAAACAGAAACTACATAATTAAGCAGAAGGCTAAGAGTGAGTAGGGTATTATTTGTTTGATATAAATAAAATAATTGTATTTTAACTGAATGCAGTCCTGTTACTTTGTTATCTTTAGGGACTGAAGATTGAGGAATACTGACCTTACAATGAAGATGTAATGGACTGAGTGTTTTGGTAGTTTTCATATGGCATGCTTTAGCATTTGTTTCAGTGGTTTCATTAAATAGGATTTGCAGCATTTTTTCTCTTGCACCACCATGTAATAGGAACAGGGAGTGCCTGTGGAGAGATGGGGAGAAACAGTGACAGCTTATATTTTACATTTCCATTTTGTTTTATATGTGTCAACATAACATTTCATTACCTACACTAAATGTAAGAAAATTTGTATAAATGTGTTATTAATGTGATAATATGGATGCTTTGTGTGTATAATCATTCTGTCGACAGTATTCGAAAGTTATTAAAATGAATAAATTATATCATTGAAAAAAGGTAAAAGTTGTGGAAATGCATTATTTATTGTCAGAAGTATATTCATCAGTACTCTAAACCCAGGTGGCTAATAGCTGGCTGCTTCAATATACTGAGACTACCAATGCCAAAACCTATACTGATTTAAGAGAAAATAGTTTTTAACTAATTGTATGGCCAAGTATGTGGTGTTTTGAGATAACACTGAATGCACATGTATTTACCTTGAATTCAGTCCCTTGGTTTTGCATAATGCAAAAACTGATATCAAAAGTGATGAAATGATAACAATCAATAAAGCATGGAACACCTTCTTGATTGGTGGCCAAGCTCTGATAACACCATGACACTGCAGTCTGTGCTACATTTGGAGGTACGTGTTGATCAACAGGTTCCATTCACACCCTAATGAACAGAAATCCTGTTTGAACCTGTTAAGATGGGTTCCAAACTGACCCCTAAATAAAAAAAGAATCTAACTACTTACAGTGGCTCTCCTCGTGATGTCTCTGTTTTCATTTATTTTTTATGAGAAAAAAATGGAGCCCATAAGTGTCAGAACAGTGAAGGCAGGTCCAGTCTGTGGCATAAGAAAATGGTTGTACGTGAAGGAGTTATAAAGGTGGTAAATAGCATGTACTTATCCTCATGAGGATAAAATATCAAATTGAATTACACTCCATACAATAAAAAAAAAAAAAGATTTTCATTGATCTGCTTCTCTGCTACTGCATGTGAGCATGATCATGGATACACCTTTTGAAGCATCTACTGCTACAGCATCTCTTTCCCTGTGCTCTCTACTGGGTAGTACTCATTAGTGTATAATTATTACATGAGCTGAGCTATGTGATCTAACACTTCATCAAAGACACCTGAAGATGTTTTATATATTGTGCATTATCTTATGTAGTAAAGTCTACCACTTAACCGGCACTAATTAGCTACTTGAATTTTGGGGAAATTTGGTAATAAAAACCTGCATGCACCGCCAGGACCGGAGTACCCTACTTCTAATTTGGAATGTGGACTTAGGGGCTTGAACTTCCTTTATCGTCCACCCGTAACCACGATTCAAAACAAGACATACAAAATCTTGTTACATTCACCATCTTCGTTTGTATGCCGACGGGGCAGTCTCACGTACGTCAACACGTAATGCACGGTGTCCAATTACTGGTGACGTTCTGTTTTCACGCTCTGAACCGTGTGTGGAAAAGTTGCATTGAGTAATATTTGTGTGGTGGTGTTTCTTGTGTGAGGGACAATGGTGTATATTGCTGGTGTACGAATAGGAACGTTCATTTAAAGAAAACAAATTTTACCCCTGCGGTGGAATCAGCCAAGTTTATTTTTGTTAAATGCATACGAGATATGAGGACACGTTTCCTTGGCTTGCCACTGTATCTAGGTATAAGGTTAGCTAGCTAATGTTAAAGTCGCTAACTCACTTTTTGTATTGTTTACTTTGATGACATTTAAAAACGTAGCTTGAGAATAATAGCATTACACAGTTTCATAGAGCTCATACTGCGTCTATAACAGGTATGGAAAAGGTGAGAAAAATCTTAGTCCATTTGACGAAGGAAAATTCCGTTCCTCGTTGCGCCCGTTTCGTACAGGTCAGTAAGTTAACTGTTCTTGTCAACATCAAATGAGCTTACTTTCCTTCCCAGCTAATATTACTAACTTTAACGTTACATTCGCCAAAATGTTATGAAGATCGTAAGACATTGCAATGTTCCATATGTTTCACTAACCCACAGCCAGTGCTCATTAGCTACCTTTATACACTAGCGAATATTTTCCTGACATCTCATTTTCTGTTTATTAGAGTATAACTGGACATTTCGCGGGTTGCCAAGATGACCAAACCAAAGTCAGCTGTTCTCTTGAAAACAATCGCTTCCTCTTGTTCGGACATGAGAACGGGAAAGAAGGGACGGAGATAACCCTTAAGGTGAGAGAAGGATTGTAGAAAAAGCTGTGTTCATTGCTTGCACAGTAATAGAAACAGTCCTTATTACAAGTGCAGTATTATTGTAGAAAGACTGGTAACCTGCATCACCTAACGTGAAATTAAACGACGTTTTATCCACCCAGAGGGCTTCCTTCTGCCCCTTCAAGTACCTAACAAGTTCAGAGGCCGCTACACTTCCAGAGGACGTCTTGGGCCGTGGTGTAGATGTGGGTGTTGCTGTCCTACTACAGTCAGTCAATCAGAAGGTGCTGCTGACTCGACGGGCAGCTAACCTGAGAATTTTTCCCAATGTATGGGTCCCACCCGGTAAGACACCACCAGGGTCAAGTCTTGCTTGCATTTTGGCTTCAGCTCTGTCATTCTGGAATAACTTTCATTCTCCTGTTTTTCAGGTGGTCATGTGGAACTGGATGAAAGGGTATACCTTTCATCATGTCAAACTGACTAACAGTAGCCCCCATCTCTGCTATGATGACATTATGTGCACTGACAATTTACTGTATAAACACTAACAAGCCTGTACAGTAACATTAGGGGTGATATCACTAATGGACTCTAATGTGGCCATTTTTCAGTGAGGTTGCTCTCAAAGCTGTTGTGAATTCAGTGGCATTTAAAAGTAACTCCGCTTGTCTCTCTGGAAGCTGATTGATGCAGGTCTCAGGGAGCTGAGGGAGGAAACCGGTCTGCAGCTGGACCCAGAGGAGGTCTCATCTCAGCTGCTTGGGCTTTGGGAGGTGAGCAGGTGACAGTCTGCCTTCACATGACACAAAATTCATGCAAAACGTTCATTGCCCTTGATGGTAATTTAATCTTGATCTAGCACAATGTTAACTGCCACTGACAGTCTCATGAAATAGCACAGGCCCATCTTGTACATAGAATTCAGTGAGACACATACTTTGTGTTGGCATGAAGTTAATTGGCAAATCAGAATTTTACACTCAATGCAGCTGCCACAAAGCAAGTAATGGTGACACCGTTTTTCGAATAAATGCAAAGCACAGGAGCTCACCATGTCCTGATACAAAAAAAGCTGCAACACAATGAAAGATTCTTTAAAGTCACCACCATTAGTCATTTTTTCTCATTTATGAATCGTTAAACAATATTCAATATCCGGAAGAATTGTACAATGGTATTTAACTTCAGCCACCTTGTGTTTGCACTGACTGCCTCTATTGGTTTGGTCTTCATGGTGAGCTTAGATGTCTTCCTGGGAAGATAAATTGTTTCTCATACTGTAATTTGTTCAAAGAACTTCCCATCAAAACTGATCAAGATATAGAAAGACATGGAAAAAAATGACCTAACTGATGTTAGTATTAAAAATGACTTCTTTTGTACAAATTCTGATCCCCAGTCGGTGTACCCGCCAATGCTGTCCAGAGGACCTCCACAGAGACATCACATTGTGACATATATGCTTCTGCACACCTCTCTCACACACCTGCAGCTACAGGTACGCCATGTGTGTTTGCCTTTGTCTTTGTGTTTACTGTAAATAATATGCATGTTTCTTCCAGGCCACTCCTGTTATTATGCAGAAAGGGAAGGAATTATATCATACCTGGTAATGACTGCCAGGGATGGAAAGTATGTGGTCAAAAGTCTTATCAATGTCTGTATCTAAGAATACCTTTTGAAAAGAGCAGGCATGTATTTATGTATGCCAGCTTATATGTGCGCACGTACATCAGTCATTTAGCAAGTAGTCAGTCACATATTTCACTTGCCAAATGGCCAAAGCTATGCACAGTTCTCCCTCTTTATAGCAGTAAAATTGTAAATGATTAATAATACCAACAATTTACCAATTTAATAGTAGTAGAAGTAGTAGTAGTAATACAATTTTGTATTATTACTTACAGAAAATGCAGTGGCTCATTTTGGATTAATATATATGTTTGGGGTTCTATAATAAACATGGGCAACCAGCCTAAAACATGAAAAAACGGCTGCAAACATTTTAATTGTAAATTGTTCTTTATGTAACTAAATTAAAGATAATTCCAGGAAATAAATGATTATGTTTCTAGTAACAACTTTAAATGCAGCTATAGATGCAATGTAAATCAGGTTCTGGATTTTATGTCAGTGCTTTAAAGGCTGTCAGCTGTGTGCATTTTTTGTATGAGTGGTCTCTCAGCAATAATGTCTTCCCAGTTGTAAGTTACATTGCTTGGTCCGTCCTGCCTTTTCCCTTGAACTAATTCTGATGATCCTCCAGTTTTTAATTTTCCTCACTGAAATAACAAACTTCAATGGTGCCATCACTCTTAACAGGCTGTGTTCATTTACTTATGTATTGCTTGGGTGAATGGCAGACAGCAGAGGGCGATATGGAACAATATAAATATAATGAATGCTTTCACAAGCAAACTCAGGGTTACCTGCGTCTTGAATGTATCATAATCTTTAACTGGATAAATCTGTATAAGTCAGAGACCTTATGATAAGGGAGACCTTCTGGAGAAACTAAGCTGCTGATGTGATACCGGTGACCTTCCCCTGGACCAAACCTAGAAAACCAGCTAAATGCAGCAAAGGTTGGAATGCATCTGCAGGAAGGAGGTGTCAATGTTCAGTCTCTGATCCTCTGCTGCGTGTGTCCCAGGCTGATCTGCACCCAGAGCCAGCGGAGGTCAGCGGCTGTGCGTGGGTGGATGCTGACCTGGTCAGAGCCATCGTGTCAGCGGTGGATGGGGAAGACGATGCGCTGGCACTGCCAGCAAGTCTGCCACAGAGTGTCAGGTAGAACGCTCTTGTCTTTTGCAGTGTTTGTCATTTCACTCGATTTCGCAAATTTGCTGTGCATGACAAATGTTTGAAGTGGTGGCTTTTAATTTTGTTTCAGCTTGTGTATGGTTTCAGTTTCACAATACTTATGTATTCAATTGAATGTGTCCAGTCTTTAGTATTATCCATACTATGTATCTGAATCTTTGTACACCAAGTTGAATCTAATCTCCACCTCTCTTTGATCAGATCAAAGTGTCGCATGTTTAGGCCTTTTATATTACCCCAGATCAAGTTCATATCACGGCATGTCAAGTTGAGGTGCTAACCAGAAATGCTATTGTATTGCATGTTTTCAAATGAACTCATACTGGGTCAGGAGTAATGTTTAATATCTTCTGTGTGATTAGCGCAGCTCATTTTACCAGCAGCATTCCACAGCATTAGCTCACTGTTGTGGTGCCATTCCACAGTGTGTCTGAGGTATCCCATGACGGCAGGCTCAGCGAATCAGTCTTGCCTGTTTCCGTTCTGTGCAACCGGGCCCCGGCAGAGGGTGAGGACGTGGAACGGGTGAGCACTGGTACAAAGTTTGCCCTGGAGCTGTGGCTGAAGACATTGGAGTCCCAGAGACAAGCCACTGACAAGTGACCCCACTTCCCCCATGTGCAAAAGCCTGTCTTCTGGCTGACCAACGTCCATGAGTCTACTCGGGCTCCAGGGAGACTCTCAGCATTAACACTGATGCTTCTACATAGATATATTCATATTTCCAGGAAGTCGAAGCAAGTTTTAGAACTATAACACATTTATATAATGAGATCCCTTTGGGAAATTTTAACAATCCCAAATGGAACAATTGCACTGTTTCTTTGATGCAATTTCCAAAAGGGATGGAGGTTCAATAAAGGGTCATGGGAATTTGAGTAATTTAACTTAACAAGCTGTTTTATGATGAAGAATTACCTTTTGGTGCTGAAGGTGTGCATGTGCACCTGAAAACCACCAGGGGGCACAACAATCTACAATCACTGGACGGACTAATATCAGACAAGAGGATGAAGTATAGAAGAATAAAACCTCTGCATTATAGTGTGTGTTCTGTTTTTACATATATTTATATCCAAAAATACATTAATTTCCACACCTCCTTTTATTATGCGATGGGTCTGAAAATGCCTTGTGTGTACCTATGTAGTATTTTTCATTCATGCAAGAAAAAAAGAATGGAAAAAATGCCAAATCAGACTCAAAACTGTTTGTTTGGGTTAGAGGCAGGTGTCCATTAAATAAGCTTGTGCCTGTTAAAGGCACTCAGTTTTTCTAGTTAGTTTTCTTTGTAGAAATTGTTCAAATTACTGCACATGTGTGTATTTGGCCACCTCATCTGATTATCTATAAATACAGTACCTCTGCTGTTATTTCCTCTTACAGTGGGATTGGGCTCTCATGTGTGTTTTATCTATATAGGTATTTTTAGGAGAAATGTTTATGACTTTGTTTCCTATGACCATTGTTGATAACCAAAGCAGTGACTCATGGGGCTACCTAATATTGTCACCAGGATCTTGATTTAAACCTGTCAGGAATATTAATGATATTTAGGTGTGTGCCTGTTTTAGTTGATATTCTCTGCTAGGAAGTTAGGTGAATGCCATGTAGAGAACGAACAGCTGACTGTATTTAGCAGTGTAAAGGCATAACAATGGCATTAAGAATATTTGCATTTTGAAAGTAAATAATACACAGGGCCTTGCCTTTGTTGCCAGAATGACATCAGTTTGGTGTGGCCTCATCATTTCTGAGATGTTTTGACTCAGAGATTCCAGGACACTTGTGCACAGGAAGTCAATAACTCAAGTCTTTTGTATGTGTGTCACAGTGTCATGCCTTCAGTCCATACTAAAGCATCATATGATTTTTTTAGAGGGACAGGAACAAATCGCTGATGCTCTAAGCCATGTGTGTATGATTTCCTGATTTCCCTCAGCCAGACTTTGGCTTTTTTAAAATGATGAAGTACAGGAAGGGAGTGTAGTAAAGTCCCCTCCAAGTCTCCAGGCACTACTTCTCTGTACAGATACAGAAAAAGTAAAAGTTCTGTAAAATATGGAGGCACAATATATGACTTTTACTGGATGGCCCTGCTCACTTTCACTAACCGATAACCCTGAGCAAAGTATTGTTCATGACATCCTGTTATATTGAGACATAATTAAAGAATGTTAGATAGTTAATGGAAAATGACAGTATATAGCTGAATAGTTAACATGTTTTCCTGAACTGAAGAGATTAGAATGAGTTTTATATTCTGTCCATTCTGTCTGGTTCATGGTGATTAATTTTTAGGTCATAGACTCTCAAGGTGCCATCCATATGGAGGTAAAATGAATTCATTCTCCACCAAAAGTTGATTGTCCTTTATCACAAAGTTGATTTCAGGCTTTATAATATTTGCAGTTGCTGTATCATTGGCCTGTACACCCGTAGTGATGTTGTAGGTGTAGATATTTTGAAGCCGGACCTTTTGTGAATGTCTTTTATTGGGATTAGGTAATTGATCCTACCTCTGTTTTGAAATTGTGAGGTTTAATTTCAACGCTATCCACCTCTATGTGTGTGTGTGTGTGTGTGTGTGTTTTTACAGTAGATTTTCTGATCCATGTAGATTTACATCACTGTAATTTATAGTGTTCGCAGAGTACTGCCAGACATGATTGTCTCACTCAGACATTCTTCCCACAGCACATCTGAGTAGCTGCATGTGAACAGTGAGGTATGACATCATTTAAAGGAATCATGGAATCATTTTTAAGTAATACTTTAAAGCCAGTACTGTTACTGCATGCATTTCTGGTAAGTTGGTAATTGTTGTTTGGCTATGCTATTTGAAAGTGGCCTGCATAGCTTTTACATTTTAATTATTTTGTCTGAAATACCTTTTTATCCTGTCTTATCATTTTGTGACAAGAGATGATCAGATATGAGTAACAGCTCACAATGCAGCTTTATCAGTAAAGGTAAATACCTCTATTCCTGTCAACAGCACTGTTTGATTCTGCCCTTTGAACCAACAAAAGAAGCAAGATGAGAGAAATAAAAGAGAATTTAAACAAACCCTGACTAATTTTTATGGCTATGCTTGTCCTAGCAGAACTTATTTTGATTAAGTTTTGAAAATTAGAGGATAAGAAGGAAATGACACAAATGGAATTGTTAGACTATGGATTAGAAAGGACAGCATTAATTCTTGTATGACAGAGTATGATCACTCTAAGGGAAGGCATAATGGATGTATTATTTGCAAGGGCTGTTTTCCCAGTAGTCTCCAATAGCTTTTTCACAAGCATAAACTCCTTATCATGTCTCTCTGCCTCACTCTCCCATAGAGCACAGAGAGGATCCCACCCGATCTAGTGGCCCTGCCCATAGCAACTGGGTGTTTGTTGTCATGGATACAGTTGGAGATTCTAATGATGAATTTTAAGGCAGGATACTCTCTTAGCTTTACATTAAGACCAAGGGAAAGTCATTTAGAACAGCAACCTCTATAGATGAATCTCTTGTGGATATACCAATAAGAGTAATTAGTTTTATTGTGTGCAAGAGTCTTGCAGATGGGTGATGGATTAGGTATAGCTTGCACTTGAACTACATAGAGGTCTAAATGTCAGGATGGAATATTGGCAGTGTCCAGTTTATTACAATTACAAATCTCCATAGAAAGCAATAGTGAGGTCACCAAGTGCTTTATCAGAAGGGAACCAAACATACAAGCATGCATGGAACGTTATTTGGCACAATTTAATTATAACCTATTTAAGATAAACAGGAGAGACAACTAAAAAAATCTGTAAACCAATTCTTTTGTTATTTATTACATAATGAATACCAACAGTGTCTTCCTACAGTAGACTGATCTTCTCAATCCACTGGAAATAGAAGAGTGACCTGAATGCTCTGTAATTCTGTAAGGCGCTGTATTATATAAACAGGTTCGGATGGGCACTTTATTATTACCATACTGGCTATGCCAACCTTTCATCTGATCCCATTTCATATCGATTTGCTCACATTTTTGCATTTCCATTTCTGAATGTTTGTGACATGACAGTTTCCATACATTGCCATGTTTTGTGTAATGTGTGAAGGGCCTTTCCTATCCTCTTTGGTTTGCTTATTCAGAAGCAGTGAAGCAGTGATTTAATGAGGTAGGAAGGTGAAAGGAAGGTATTCGTGTCTGTGAAACTGAATGCAGTGTCTTCACTGAATGTGCTGTGCTCTCCCTCTGTCTCCCTCCCCGCTCTTCCCCTGCCTCAGTAACAGCAGGCAGCCCTGTGCCCATTCCTGACCGCTGAGACAAAGCACTTTTCAGAAGGGCTGAATGGTGTTGCTAAAAGTGAAAGCTCAGATACAGACACAAGCAGACTGTATATCTACCCTTCTCTAGTTCCATCCCCACTTAGGAGAAGATGCAATCTACTGTAAGACCACTGTAAGTCTTTACCCTTAAAGATGCTGGAAGGCATTTCTACATATTTCTTTAAATTACGAGGCAATCTTGTTTCATGTGAATGGGAAATCCTATGTTTTATGATTAATTGTGGAGTAAAGTGAGCAAAGCATTCAGACCCTTACTCACATAGCCACACCGGGTCCTAGTTTTGTGCATTTTTTATTTTTATGAAATAAAGACATAAAAACAAATTCTTTTTATAAAAATTTATTTGAACTTATTTGTCCTTTCATAATGGTATTCAGTAAATGTATTACACAGCATGAAGTGTCACTGAGGCTCAAATATCGGATAACATATTGAGTCGGCAGCATTGAGAATATACAGGTTATAGCATATTGTTTACATGCATTAAACAGGATATGGAGGACATTTGCAGGATTGAACAGAGAACGCTGTCTGGCACATTTACATGGGTTTAAGCCTGTGACAAACTAAAGACATCCGATCTGATTTGGTGAAAAAGCACAAGTTAACAGAGTTTCATATTGGTCTGTTGGTATGTCACAAAATGTTACATAAATGTTCGGTTTATAATGAAATGTCTTTAATAGGTTACATGCCTATTACAGTTTTGTGTGCCAAATACCAAAGTTGCCTCTGTTCCAGTAATGCGAATCAATCCTGCAACTTTATACTAAGCAGCTTCTGCATAATATCATGAAATCATATCTGTTTTATATGAAAAATAGTTCCATTGTTATTCTGCTGTTGTAAATACTGTAAATTGTCAGAATGCATCCCAAAAATGCATACATCAGTACAAAAGTATTGTAATTGTAAAACATGTATAAGTAACTATATTTACATTTGTAAATAATACAGATATTTTCATTAGGTTAATGTTAAAAAATACAGACCCAGCTAGCAATGTCTGGTTTTCAGCACACTGTAAGGAATTTAATGACATCGTGGAAAGTTAGGATATTTACACTCCCTGTGGGTGCTTTTATCTTGTTCTCCTTTTCCTTTAAAAGCCATCTTTAAGTGACACAGAACACAATGGGAATAGCCTTGAAACATTATTCAGTTTATTATTAAAATTTAATCAATATTTTAGTTGCTAACGTTCAGCCATTTGAACTTAAGCCATATTAAACCTGTGTCTTTGACAGAGCTTGTTTTGGCAGTAAAATGTTCAAGGAGCCTATAGGGAACATTCTCACTATAACTTTATAATGGGGATCTAACCAAAATATTACACAGTGTCCTGGAAAGATATTTTGCTAGCTGGGTAGTGGATATTGCATCTGCACACAATGTAGAGTATATTGGTTCAATTCATATAACAGCTGTGATAAATATTATTAACCAAGCACCACTTAGCAAGTCTCTGATCTTTGTTCTGCCACGCCAATTGACTTTGTCTTCCATTTCATGATATGATGAATATTTTACCTTTTTTAATGTTTATAATATTTTAATATTTTAAAATTGCCTTTAGCTCATTGCAACCCAGACATGTGGGTATGATTTCATTTGGATAATGACAAGAATCTCAAAGTCATGTGAAAAGACTGAGGAGCTAGTCACCAATAACAAATCTCACCCTGGCCCTCAATTAATGAAAACCTGTGCACATAAAGTAAGTGGCTTCCAAGCTTCAGTTGACCTGTGGATCTCTTTTTACATTCAGTACAAACCACAAATATTTGCACACGTATTTTACTTTCTGTCTGTCATAAATCAAAAACATAAACAATTGAAAGCAGTAGAAAACATGTTTCACTAACACTGCAGGCTGAGCTGCATTCAGTATTGAACCTACAAACAGTCGCTTTTTGTACCTTTAGCAGAATCTGGAAAGATGTGCAGACAGTAGCACAAGAATATTTGCAAGCCTATAAATAAACCTAAGAAAACTGTAAAGTAAGGAAATTAATTCTTTTTAGAAGAGTGCTGTCCTGCACACAGTGCTGGTGGAGATCCAAGCTGGCAGTTCCTGCAGAGGAGGGTGTATGAGAGTGGCCTGTGCTGTATGCTGGAGTGGCAACATTTCCATCATTTTTCAGCCTGACAGCTGGTGTCCATCTGTGCTTCTTTATCCAGGGGCTCCACTGACTGGAGTCTGAGGGGGGAGAATGTGTCAGAAAATATAGCATAAAATGAGGAATACAGAATAGCTATACCATATAGAAAGCCTGCTGACCACAAACTGGTATTGTATGCATACATAATCTCTTATTTCTTATGGTTTATTGAAAATAAAGTGATTAATGATAAACAGACTCTTTGTTATGGTAGTGGGTCAGTTGATCAGAAAGTACAACTAAGGAAGGTAAATAGAGCACTGCAATTTCCACTCACAATTCAAATCCTAAGCAACCTATTCATATTGGGGGTTGGGAATTGGGTTTCATTTCACTAAAAAGGGGAGGAGCTATTACACAGAGCCAGTGACACACTGATTTTGGGCCAATTACTGTGCTTGGCTGTGAAAAGAATAACATTTTGCTTTGGTCAACAAGTCAGTGATTGACAGCTGAGTGTAGCTCCACCCATCAAAGTGTTCCTAAAACATGATCCGTCCCTCACTTTCGCCAATTTTTGTGTAAGTTGTGCCCTGTGTTAGTGATTCAGGGACACGCTATGGCTCAGCAGCTGGTTACGTGTTACAGACGCAGGTAAACACACTCGACTCTCTCTGTGCGCTGAATGGAAGTGGCATTCTGCGACTCCTGCCCTGTGTAACAGATCTCTTGCCATCTAAATGCACTTTGGTCTGCAGAGATGAGTATCTGCTGAGTTCCCTCTTTGTGAGACCCCCTATGTCTGAAATGAGAGGAGCCCTGTTGTGGGGGATGGTGTCCAACCGCCTCTCTCCACTTAATGGAGGGGCTTTTCCCTAATAAACATTAAAGCAATACAATCTGTTCAGTGTTTTTAGTCTTATTATTATCAAACATGCTCTCCTTAACTTATTTTTATTTGTTGATCAAACTTGCAGAGGTAATGTAATTTACTTTGTTGTATAGCATTTATATTAGATTTTCCAGATTAGTGTTCTTTTGTGAATACCACTTGCAACTTTGTTGACAGTCTGTGCAAGGCCATCATTTTGAAAATAAATGCGAATAATTTGCTGTTATTGGCTATTGTGTTTTATGTGGAAAAGACAGAAATCCATTTATTCAAGTAAAGGGTGTGAAATCCATAACTCCACTCGTCTCTAATGCATTCAAAAGAAGGTTATTCCACTCTGAAATCTCCAAATATGCAATTATGTGGAATCTGGAAAACCTGCACCTACAAAACCATTGAGTCATAGTTGACAAATGGCTTTACTTAGAATTTAACTAGACAGATGTATGCTATAGTGGAAAAAACAACAGCTCAGAATAATCAGTTACTGTGACTGGATAGTTCACTCATCAAGAATACATGCACATACAAAAAAGAAGAACTGAACAGTGGTACATACCAATATTTATATCAGTCACAATTATTATTCCTTATTCACCACGTACATTGCTCGGTGTTTCATTGGCTTCTCTGTGTCTTCCTGTCACAGAGAAATGTTGAATAAGTGAAAAAGGAACAGAACTGCATCACTACACTCTTTGCCGCCTCCTTGCTACAAATAATCAGAGGGTCCCAGCCCTAAAATGCTTCAGTCTTGTTCAGTCTTATCTTTCATTATCGCCTCGACTTTAAACACAGAATGCAGGTAACTTGTTTGCTGCTGATTTTTTGGCTTGTGACAGAGTGTGGCTCAACTTTTCCCACTTGAATCCCTGCAGCAGCCTTTGCCTTTTCAGAGCAGAAGGGAAGAAGAATGGGCATATCTGTTGCCATTGGCCACGGTGTTGCCTTAGTGACAAATGGCAGTGATGAGCTTTTCTTCAAGTGCATGGAAATCCCAGGTACTTACAGTTACTTGTTAGAGGTAATATCAAAGGTCATAGGTCATGAAGTGTGCATATTACGACAAATAATGTTTTCAGATTCTGTTAATTGTATCCCAACGGTAAAACTGATAAAAACCCTTATGAATTTTACTGAATAGTGATGAATACAAACATCAAGCAGTGCTGAACTTGATGATTAATGAAGAGTTATAATTTAGTTTCAGTTTAGTTTTAAAGCCCAAATGTAGAATCATATTAATTTATTTTGAGATTTATCAGTTTCAAATTCATATTTCATTTCATTTAAACTTTTGTGTGTTTTATAAAATTATATATCACAGTTTTGTAATTCCCTTATTTTCTGGCACATGCTCTAACCACAGGTGACTGCAACCTGTGATAAATGTATTTGTTTTTGTCCACACGCCTCACAACACTGATAAGAGGACCTTTTGCGTCAGGCAACTGTAAGAAAGGCTCTCAGTGTGAAACAAATGGCTCTTGAAATAAAATGATTCATGCAATGGGCAGAGGCCAAAGTGACATGATGCCAGCTTGCTGAGCTGGTACACCTCAGGAAGCAAAGCATTCTTCTGAGATCACAGCACCGCAACCAGTACTCATTCAATTACCTATTGTTGTTAATCACTGGTCAAAACAGTATAATTAACTCAGTGAATTGCAATGTACATTTAATTTCATCCTCGCCTGCCACATATTCGTAACCAAGGCAACAACTGCACCTCAACGTTAAATGCTGCTTCATTTTCAAATTAACAGAGCTGTCTTTGTTAGGAGCAACAGTCCGCAGCAAGTTGATTCCCTTTTTGTCCTTTTTTTGAGAGCACATTTTCACAGTGAAAGACTTTAAAAAAACCTTTTGCCTTTTACTAGAAACAAGCATGCAAGTTTGTCAGTATGGGAATATGGGAACATGCTCTGAACAGGAATTCTTAGAGGATATAAAAGATCTCAGCCAAAGCCGCATATCGTAGATCAGGAATAGAACAATCATAAGAGTAAACAGCTGAATAGATCAAAGGAATCAATTGAAGTGGGATAAACCCAGACGTGTGGCCTTCCTTAGGTTTGGGGTGGGGCTGGCATTTTTATGGTCCAGCCTGTTATGCCAAACTGAGAGGCTGGTCACCTCAGACTATGTGTGACTCTGTTCAGGCCATAACGGTTGTGCAGGGGGATGGGCTTGACGTCTCTGTGGAAGGGTTGTGTTTCCCACGCCTCATGTTTCCCCGTCAAAGCTGGCAGGACACAAAGAGACGTCTATGATGGGAGAGCGCAGTGGGGATTCTCAGTAACAGAATCCAGAGTGCAGGCTGAGCCATGCCGGGGGCCCTGTTCAACACTCCTGGCCCTTAACGGACCCTCGCCGGAGCGTTTTACTGAGCCACGGAGCGCTGGCCATGTGCAAACACACTCCTATTACTCCACTCATCATCCCGTTGACGGTTAGTGATTCCCAGTAAGGTTATGTCTTATCCTTGTTTAAATAACTAAGCACACCAGGCTACCTGTCACAGGTGTCAAAGAACACCTATAATCTTTTCAGAATGATGATTATCATCAAAGAACAACTTGTCAAGGATCTGATTATTTTAAAAAATTAAAATAGTATTGTACGAGTGAAACCACTGCAGCAAATTAAGTCCTGAGTTTTGCAGCCAAGTTGACAAAACCTATGGTGTTTTGTCTACATTGCATTGACAAGTATTCACGTTGTGACATGTAACTACATGAAGAAAATAAACAGCATTTTGAACATGTGTGTGATGTTTGCTGAGATTTGCAATTTTTTGATTTGCACTATTCCCAGCCCACACTCCCCCATGAAACTGATCCAGATTTTTATGTATATTTGATAAAATAACTTGATTATAAAAAGATTGCTACTCTGGGAACAATCTATTGCTCCTGTAAAGGCCCTTACTATATCTCAATGACATCCTCCTGAGTGGCTAAAGTCATAATATGTATTTGAGTTTGGGGTGTGTCCAACAAGAATTTTATGATACCAAACTTTAAAATGTGTAGGTAAATTATTACTCCACATTATCTACATTTAAAGCTGATAAAACTGGGAAAAAATAAATTTGCTTTGTCTGTGATGATTAGATGTTTTATTCATTGAGCCCTATGACAGAAATGTTCTTTATGAAATGGCTCTTTATGCTTTTAAATACTATACAGAGCTTTTAAATGGCTCTGTACAGTAATCAGGTGGATCCACATACGTTTGCAAGTCACTATGGATAAGAGCGTCTGCTCAATTATCGCAATGTAATGTAGTTGAAACTTTATGAACTCTGTAACTGTAAACCTTGCATGAACTACATTATAGAATGGCAGTGCCTGTGTTTTTCTCCCTCCCTCCCATTTAGCCACTGTAATATGCTGGGGAGGAACAGGATTTTACTTGCATAGAGTATTATATAGTCCCTCTGGTCTGGACCTTTCCATTTCTAACATGTGAAAATAAATTCACTGACTAACTGATTCTGGCCTAGCCACTGCTGTTGACGAGTATGGAGTGATAAAAGATCGCAGGTTGCTGGTGGGATGAATCCCTTTGAACACACAGATCACAAATCACAGAATGTGAGATGGGGCTATAAAGTGCCCTACATGGCAGGGCAATAAATGACTGGTAGGGTGTGGTTACAGAGAGGTGTGCTTACATAGGGTTTGCCATTGGGTGACTCAAAGTGGCTGTGGGTGGTGTACATGGGAATATCGGCACCGTGGTTCTCGTAGATGCCAGGCTCCTCAGACATGTTTACAAAGCCATACTGCCTCCTCTTACAGCACCAGTACACCAGCTGGGGGAAAGACAAAAGGCAAACGGGTCAGATGAACCTGAATCAGCGGCCTTCAGTGACAGAGAAACATTCCCAAAGATGAGAACTCTCTGCTGCTGTATCAGCTCCTCACCCTTCACATGATAAAACCTGCTATTGTGTAATAAACTATCTTGCTGAGGGTGTTGATACAGTTGGACTGTATATAAAGTTGGGCTGTGCATACGGATACCCCCTCAGGCTGGAAAAAACAAAGAAGGAAAAGAATGACCAGGGCTCAGTTTCAATAAGCATCTCAGGAGAAGGCTGAGAAGGAAAGCTGATCCAGGATCAGGTTTCTGCTGTCCACAGCCTAACTTTTTTCTGTTATGAGGTAGAATGTAAAACTGATCCTAGATCAGCACTTTCAATCTGAGACACTTATGATAATATGGGACAAAGGGCCTCGTGGGGCGGTGCACAGGGACCTCACCAGTGTGATGATGAGAAGCAGCAGGAAGAACAGGATCAAGGCAGCCAGCACCAGCAGCGCTATCGCCCAGCCTGGGACCGCCTCGCTGTTTCCGTCCGCTGCAGCCACGGTGTTGCTAGGTGTGCTCGTGCCTGCTGAGCTGGGCCCCGCGGGGCTGCTGGGAGGCTTTGCAGTGCTTCCAGGTGCAACAGGACTGGCTGTGGTGTCGCCCGGTGGAGGGATATTCGTGCTAGCAGCGGTGTGTGTCACACTGCTGGCAGGCCGTGTGGTGGAGCCATCACTGGGATGAGCTGAAGCAGTGTGTGGTGTCATGTTCATCCCAAGCGTAGTCGAGCTGCTTTCCAAAGTGCTGGCTGTGCCATTTGTGGGCTGATGAGCGGTGACGCTTGTTGTTTGAATAGTTGTCCTATTCAAAGTTTGAGGAGTTGTGTTGCTTAAAGGAGCAGTGTTTGTGATTTCAGTGGAATGATGATGAGCAGTACTGTGTGAAGCAGTACTATCTATATCTGTAACAGTACTACTAAGTGTGTGAACAGTAGTGCTGATATAATTATTAGTCACTGGATGATGAGTGGTTCCATGAAATGGAACATCAGTACCTCTACTTGATGTAACATTTGTTGTATGACTTGTGGAATCTGTGCTCATAGTACTGACTCTGGTTACAGAATGTGTAACAGAAGGAGGAGTATTACTACTGAGTGGAGGTGTAGTGGTTATGGAGTCCCTGGTACTATGAGTCAGTGGATGTTTGGTACTTGAACTCACAGAAACAGTCAATGGTGTATATACTGAGGTAACAGCAGTGCTATGTGACATAGAGTTGGCTGTGGCAGTGGCACTGACCTGTGGAGAGCTAGCGAATTCTGTTGAGGAAGCACTATTTGTTTTTGATTGGGATGTGGCTGTGTTAGGAATGGTATGAGTAGTCTTTGTAGGTAGAGTTACAGAAGTGGTCCAAGTTACGTGAGTTGTTTCAGAAACTTTTTGTTCAGCACTTGTGGTACTTGATGGAGATTTTGAGGTATGATGTATTGTACTTGCAATATTTGTTTCACGTGTTGAGTGTTGATGAGTGGTGATCGTTGTAGTGGGATGAGTTTCTGACTGAAGTTCAGTTTCTTGAAGTTCAATTTCTGGCAGAGGAAGCTCTTGTTCTTTATAAGAAATACAGAAGTTACGAGAGATCATGTACTAAAAACTGACATTTGTTTGAGGATAATATATATAAGCAGTTATGTAGATGTAAATTTATGTGGCAGCAGAAGCAGACCATTACTGTACCTTCAGTGAAGCTGATGTTGAGATGAAGATTAGCTGGTGGATTTTTCTTCACATGACTGAGAAATACATTTTTTATCTTGGAGGGGGCTATTTCCTTGGTCTTGAACTTCAGCGTTGTGTTTGCCACCACTGATCCTTTACTGTAAAAAAGAAAACAAAGAGGAAAACAATCATAATGGATGGAAACATAAATGAATTTCACTTCATACCTTAGCCTTTCATGGTCGTGCCCTAAACACTTCCCATGCAACCTCAGTACAGAGCATCCTCACTCCTGTACATTTAGACTTGATGTGAGATTGGCACACCAATAAAATATGGAAAAACTATACACTTCAGAGCTTTAAACATGTTGTCGTATGATACTGTTGTTTGTCCACCAAAGGTCTCCAAAGGTGAACTGACATGAGTCATTGGTGCAGGGCAAGAAAATAAACCTACCTGAAGGTCATCTCTGATATTCCTGTATAACCATGAGCCTCTGCGCTGTACACATCATCCAGCTGGAATGTAATAACCCACAGTCATCAGTGTGCCATTCCACCCTAAACAGCTACCCCATTACCCCCTGTGCATCTCAAACAGTGCACACTGATCTTGTTAATGTCTTTGTTGGAACAGAGATGAGACAGGTATTCATACATGTGTTAGGAGAGTGCAGCTACCATCGCAAGTGTTTACTATGGATACACTGAGCGATGACAAAAGCACCGTTCCTTACCAGTTGTGTGACTTCGTCTCTTAGTGTCTTGTAGTCCTCTGAACTTGAGTCTTTTAGGGATTCACTAAAGATCCGGTTGGTGATTTTAATGCAAAGGAGGAAGGTAGAGACTGGGGTGGGCATGGAGGTACTGTCGTCTGCAGCTTCAGATGGGTCCAAGGCCAGAAACTGGGGTGCAGACTCAATATCTGCAGCAAAGGCACCTGTAGGAAGCCAGAAGTGATGTTTAATGAAAAACGTTTTCCCTCATGAACAGATAAAGCAATGTAATGTGGGCATTGACATTCCCTGTATGAGAACACATGCCATTGCTCATTGCACAATGCTTAACCCGACTAGGGAAAACCACCTTAGACAGCACTAATGTATACACCGTAACTGTATGTTTATGTTGGACAGGATCCTTTCCACATGACTCCTTGGTGGGACAGGGCTTGGACAGGAAGTCATTTCTGCCATTTCCAAAGAGCAGGAACAAGTGAAGGTCACGTAGCAGGAAAGTGGAGTCATAAATATGGAGGGCTTGTCATGGAGGGATCCCCCAATTCTATTTTTCATTTGTTCCTCTGAAGGAGAGGGATACCCCCAGATTACTCAGACAACTTTACAATCTGGTAAGCAAAGTCCTAAAGCTGCGTCTTCATCTTGCCCTAAATAATATTGCTTGTACACAGAAAAGGGCTCTGACTCAATTTATCATTTCCTTCTTATGATCAGTCAGTGTATCCATTTCTCTTATTGTCTTTTCTTCTTATTGTTTCCTAGATCTTCTGACTCACATAATTATGTGTGCTGCCAGCTGTGTAATCAACTTGTTTTCATACTCATTGGCAGTTTTATCAATTCAAATGTGATGGAAAAACCCACAAACTAACACCCGAAAATGAAATAAAAATGTAAAAACAGAAATAAATAAGAAGTAATTATTTTATTTTAGTTTGTTCATTCAAAATGCAAACTTCCTCATTAAGGAGCCAAAATCACTAAGGAAATGGCACAAAAGAATACTGTTTGGGTTGGTACCAACCATTCATGAGCAATCTTTGAATAGGCCAACTGTTTCATGCATGCTTTGGCTCTAATGAAATGCTGAGCTTGATCTCCAAATAGTTTTTGACTTTTTTTCTATTAGAACCACTCCACCAAAAAGTCAAGATATCTTTATGAGGCTATTTATCTAACAATTTACATTGTAGATATGGCATACATGCTTTCTTTATATGGGGGAATTATAGAAGAAAAAGAACAAATGGTGTTCAGAAAGAAATTGTAAATATCAAAGACACATGAGCTTCAGCATAGTTGATTTGCTTCCAGTGAATGCTTGCCCACCTGAATGCAAGTACAAGCTCAGTCACTGTGTACTCTGCTGCTTTAGATTCACTACGCACTTCTTCAGTAACAGTTTATCCACAATAAATACATTTCAAATTCTGGAAACTCGAAGATAACCTATTCTCTTTCATAAGTTAATATTTAATATTTAAAGTCCACCCTAGATCTCGTAGCCAAACCTCAGATATTCAAAGTGCCCACATCAGTTTGAGCTCTCTTAGCTAGTTTTTTCAACATTTTGTATTTACAGTTTTTTTCTTATATGACTTACTTTACATACTGAGCACATTAGAATAATTGATATTTTTCAGAAGGAAGCTGTGAAATAAGTAAGTAAGTAAGTAAGTAAATAAATAAGTAAATAAATAAATAAATAAATAAATAAATAAATACATACATACATAACATGGGTTCTAATTTAAATAAACATATGATGTAGCTAAATTCAGCAACAAGAAGTATATATTGAAACAAACAAATGCAAAACTACTGTACCACAAAAAAGTTTTCAGTGACTTGGCAATGTTGAAACGATATACTTGTATTTGTAATTTTGTTTTCAGATATGCTACTTTCAATAACTTCCAATAACCTAATAACAAAAGAGCAAACCATTAATCAACAATTCTAAGTGGAACTGTGCAATGATTGCATGGTGCACTTTCAAATGTCCTCTATTTGCTATGTTTGAAAGCTTAATGCACCACAAATGAGGATGCCAGTGATACTCACACTGACCTTTTAAAGCTCTGGATTACACTCTTAATGGAATCAAAAAAGAGAACTGAACAGGAGGGAAGGTCACTCATGTAATGTGTGACTGGCCTTTATTGTGTTATTGTTGCATTTTAACAATAATTTCATACTAAAATAAAAATAAAGAAATATTCAGATTAGCAAAAACCCAAGATAAAGTCATTTGTTTTACCAAAAATTAAACCAATCAATTTTAACATAATTTTAGCCAAATAAATTCATATCCTATATTGTGTTACAGGCCAGAAACAAGCAAGTCTAATATAACATTAAAAATTGTAGGCAACTAAGATGTGAGTTCAAAGGGATGTTCATAATTTTGTTACTAAACAGGCATATGACGGTTATGAAATATGCAAAGTAAAATGTTCAGTGTGTCAGTTTAACTCTTACAGAGTTCATATGAGCCCACTCTCATAAGAGTGCAACCAATGCATCGAAGTTGATTTTCCACTAAACATTTTACTGTGTATGTGTTATCATCATCATCATCATCATCATCATCATCATAGTCATCATCATCATAAGCACCATCATCATTATTATTGTTTTTGGTGTCATTATTGTTGCTGGGAATATTATCAATAATTCCCTCAATTCCCAGTATTATCAATAATAAAAAATGTACTTATTATGGATTTTGCCCCAGTGTAACCTTTTATTTGTCTGAAATGACCTGTCACTTCATTCCCAGACTGATACAGTGAATTCCCAAAATAAAATGATAATTGATGTTCTTAAAAAGTGGAAAAGTTGTCATCTTACCCAAAACAGTCCAAACTATGAAATAAAGAGTAATTCCCAAAAATGGAACAGGTAGTTGCACCATTGTGAGCTGTAAATGGAATTTTTTTTTTTTTTTTAAATATGACCCACTTCAAATAAAGTCCAAAGACGCACAAATCCAACCCGTGAAGAACTTTCAGCTTTTTGTACTACTGACCGTGGTGCACGTCTTGCAGAGGAGACTGTGCAATCTGAAATCTTGGGAGAACAGAACACTTCTTTTATTAACGGGGCATCTGTACAGGTGCAGTCCGACAGGTGTATCGCATGGGGGCGGGGCCTGGCTTGAAAGACGTAAGGGCTGAATCACTTGGGCAGCTCCAAATGACCAACATCCTACACAGAATGAACACCAATTGCATAATTCAGTTTTTATCTGTCCAATTCGTCATTATTTCTCTATGTAGACACAATTCTTTGAATAATTACGTATTAGGTATGTAGTTAATTCATTTCAGATAGCTTCACTAGAAAACTTTGGAGTGTGTGTGTGTTTTTTTTTTTTTTTAACGCTACAGAGCAACTGATTGGTGTCTAGAGGATGATCACACGAAAGAAGGAGTTGCGGATACAATTGTTGCAGCGCCGCCCAGTGGTGGTGCCTAATGGAACGATTCGGTGAAAATTGCATATAAATTCAATTAAACTGCAATGCAGTTCGTCATTGAAGTGTTGCATATGTTAACGAACAGTTTATGCCACATATTTTCAAGCGTATTTCAAAAGAGTAAACTGACTGTAGAAAAAACTAGTATACGTTAAAGCTAACATTTTTAGGTGAAGTGATTTTTAAAAACTTTTGAACTAACAGAGATGCAATGTTAAATACGATGATATGGGGCTGTTATAATTAAAAATGAAAATTAAAGCATATGTACAAACTATATTACCTATACACGAAATTTTGTAAACTGTCGTTAAACAAAAAAGGATTTATGTCGATGCCACTACCTCTTAAACGTTTGAGCCCTTTGTTTTCTGTTTGGTTCTTGTTTCGTAAAAGAGTCTTAAAACCACGCTGGCCTATCATTTCCTGTTTGTCAGCCAACATGGGACCTAGTTGCTGAACTGGATGGAAAAACTCACGACGTCTTATGTACGTGCTGGTCTCTAAATTCGGGACATGAACTCATTAGCTGAACAAAACCTACACATATCAATCCAGGTGGCCTACATAGGTTCTACGGGCCAACGTATGTTAACAAAATCGAGACAAAGTTTTTGTTCTACAAACTGCAGATTACATGAATTAGAAAGTCCTTACAATACACAAATAACCTATGCCTGAGAAACTCGATGACTCGTATTTCACCTTAGAAATATCTTGATGTTCTAAGTCTGACCAATGCAATGGTCACAACAGTAGTATTGACAGCCTATAACCAATATATGAATTTAATTATCGAAACCCTGTCACCTGTCACTGTAGGTTATACAAAATTGCACATGATATGTTTCATTGGTCTGCGACTGAAAAAAGCATTATTTTCACATTGTAAATTGAATAAAAGAAAGGATTTGTGTCAATACAATATATTCTATTATTACTGTCGTTACTACTACTACTACTACTACTACTATTATTATTATTATTATTATTATTATTATTATTATTATTAGTAGTAGTAGTAGAAGAAGAAGGGGAAGAAAAAACACAGCTTAATTATATTCAAAAACCATTGACAGTAAAAAGGTAGGCTAGATTTCCATCTGGGATATACAGCATATACTGTATAGATTTCAATCTTTTGTCAGTACTCAGTGCTGAAAATAGCTGTCTTTGTGGCAGAATCTGTGACAAATTACGTGTGCGTCACTGACCTTCTTTTTCTGTTACTCAATCAGGACACTGTATTTGAAGTTCTGACAACGCCAAGCTCTCAGTGTATGTAAATGGCGCGCCATGTATCGTCTTTGGACACTTCCCCCTCTCACTGGGTTCTTCGCTCTGGTTGCCATCGGTAAAATTTACTATGACCTTGCTGCTTTTTATCTTGTGTGTCGCTTTAGAAACAGTAGGTACTGTTCGCTATGGTTTGCCATTCTTTTTTTATCAATACAGACAAATTTTACTCACCTAAATAGGCATTTAGGCGACTACATTTTTTTTCTTTTGCTTGTATGGCAGACAGTTGTTTGAATTTAATTTGAAAAATATAAATGCTGTACACATTTTTGTCTACACTTTTTTGCTTGCTTGTGAAATGGCCTTGTAGACCTTACTCAATTAGCGTTCTATAAATAGTCAATAATCATAATATTGTGTAAGCATAAAATGGAATTTGTACGTTAATTTACGAGGCTGTAACATTGCTAATATGAATATGAATAATATGTTTGTAATTGTTTTCTTCTATACTTGAGGGAATGAGGTGTCATTGTCAATGCTTGGTAAATTGGGAAAAATGAAGAGAACAGAATTAAACTTTTATGAGGATCTAAAATTGTGTTCTGGTAGCTCACTATGACATGTCTTTGACTATCAAAAGATCACTAAACAATGTTGTCCACCCCTGTCTATGGCAATGCATTGCTAGGTGGGCTTTTACAGTTGTCATTTTTCAAGCAGCTATTTTAGACCACAACCTTAAAGAAAAGTTTATTACAGTTCCAGTCAGTGGCTCCAATTAAGTCAGAAAAGCAGTTTAAATGAAAACAAAAACTAATTAATAGAAAGCTCTGTTGAAATGCATGAAAAAAATGTGTGCTCAAGTCTGAATGCTTTTAAAGTTAGTTTGTATGTGTCTTCCACAGCCGAAGGTGTGGTGTTCCAGCACCCGTCATCCTTGAGAGTTCCAGCCGGCAAGGGTGTCACCTTGCACTGTGACATCAGTGGAGTGACAGGGCGATGTGCCTTTGTGTGGTGGCTGCTGGTGCAGCCAGACACCGGGCTCACCATCTACCGCAACCCAAATATCATCACTATCCCCGGGAACACAAGGACAGCGGATAGAGCCTGCCTTCTGCACATACCAAGCACCAACCGCTCAGACACCGGCACCTATTACTGCGCCGTCAGCGATTCGCGCATGTCGTACTATGGGAACGGGACCACGCTCATAGTCACCGGTACGACCTGCTGCTGCTTTGGGCCGTAATAATCAATGGCTATGAAGTGTTGTCTCTACTTAAATTTACATTGATGTTGACATTAATTGTGTAGATGGGTACTTCACAAGGAGAATCTGTGTTATTTTTGAGGATTTCAGGGATCAAAGAACTCCAGATTCCAAAATTTCGCGTTTCAGTCCAAGCTAGGATATTGCTTGAATAATGTTCTTCACCTGAATTTGTGCTTTAGTTAAAATGCAGATATATAAACTGGTAAGCGAAGGTTCATTGGTATTTGCGTAACTAATATGCACTGGGAAAAAGGGCCAGTATATAAAGCTTTCATAATCATATTTTTGGATTGAGAATGTTTTAGGAAACATCAGAAGTGTATATCCTGCCATTGATGTTATATGTAGAGCAACGTAAGTCTAGAATGGGAACATCAAGTCTGACTGGTGAATACTATTGAGCTATCTATTGTGATACTGAGACATCCTGAAAGATACATTTGTTTGAAAGTCAAATCTGGTTTAAATTTTGTTCGGTCATACATCACATAGAGAATAGAGGTGGGCGGCAAAATGGCGATGTTTTAAATAGCTCAGGGTAAAAGCTCATTCGAAGCAGGGCATTCTCCTGAGCGTTATTAGACACATTATCCAGAAAAATGTGTTGGAATTGAGTTGATATAGATAAAAAAAAACATAGGTACAGGGCCAATTCATTCCCAGAAAAAAAAAACTCACAAAATCAAGCTGGCTTTTACCCAAATACAGTAATTTCAGTATTTCTTCTAATATTTTGAGGTGAATTTGTTGTATCACTGAAATTTTATTTAGAAACGGATTACTTTGCTTTTTATTTTGGGTAATTTTTATGACTTTAACGGGTCCTAAAAGATATGGGGCCATATGCAATATCCGCTTAGAGCTCAGTTCTCTTAATAAATTGTAGAATTACTACTTAGTGCTAAAAGAGTTCAGAGATGCTGCAGAGGTGTGAAATTATTGGAAACCATACTTCATAGGTGACCATATACATGAAAATAATATAATTAATCTAATCAGAATCTAACCAGCTAATCAGAAATGATAAATAATATATAAGCCTGGATATCAACTGTATTCACCCAGATATGTAAAACAATGCTTTCTGTTTTAGTGTGCAATATATCTGGTCATTCAACACTGTTATAATCTTTGTTTAAAATAGAGGTGACACACAGCAAAATCTGCTGTGTTTAGTCAAATTTGATGGACTTGCTTGCATACTAATAGTGTAGTGTTTGTAGAAAGTCTTTGTTGTTGTTTTTAGAGCGAGCAGTGACAGACATCACTATGGATATCCTGGTACCAGTACCCCAGCTTCTGGACCAGTCCGACCCCGTGACTCTGCTGTGTTTGGTGTCTGGGGTGGACCCGAGCAAAGCCAAGGTTCACTGGGAGGTGGAGGGGAAGGTGAGGCGCACGGAGCTGCCTCAGGCCAACGCGCTCGCCTCAGATGCCATCAGAACACGGCTGTCAGTCCCGAGCCAGTCCTGGGCCCGTGGGGTCCCAGTCACCTGTGTGCTGGAGACGGACAAAGGTCTGAGCCTGAATAAAACTATCAGCAGGGCAGGTAAGGGAAAACGGACATAGCGGTGCATAGAACACTTCCCAATTTACATTTTAGGAATTTACAACATTTAGCAATTTGCACAGTACACCATTTTTACTGCTGGCTCTGAGTTATAAGCCTGGCTTCCTAACCAGTACACCATTATACAATGCTGCCAGCCCTGACCACTTTTCAGATTGTGTGTATATCTGTATGAGTGTGTGTGTGTGTGTGTGTGTATGTGTATAAAACTTTATTCTTTGTATGTTTTTGTGTGTTTTAAAATGCAACTATGCTGCATGCCTGATGAGCTAGCTGTAGTACCGATCGCGGACATGTAAAAGACTGAAAGACTGAAAGCGGGCTTGTGAACATGTGCTCTGTAACCATGATAACAATATTATGCTGCAATGTGGGGAAACATTCTGTGCAGAAACCTTTGATTCGGGTCCAAGGGAGGGGAATGATTTTGTGAACCACTTGAAGTTCAACTTAAACGTGGGAAATCACACCACATTGGCATATTGAATTAAGTTCATCTTGGTTTGCTTTACTTTCACAGCATTGCTGTGGAGAGATACTCACACATTTTTATACAGTGTTCCATCTGTGTACCTTTTTCTCTGAATTGTCTCTCATAGTAAAAAGCATATTTCTTTCGTGAAGGCAGTCTGTGGTGTGATAGAGGTGGTGTCTCAGGGTGAACTCATTTTGCCCTTCTGAGATCAGTCTCATTCTGAGTGCCACTGTCTCTTGCAGGAATTGGCACCTTTAGCCAGTGTGTGTACCTTGTGGCTGCTGTGGGAGGAGTCTCTTTCCTCATCTTCATTGCAACTATTATCACTGTGTGTGTCATCTTGCTAAAAGGAAACCACCGTAAGTACTGTTTGGTCACAGCACGCATTATTCAGCAGCATATGCTTAAATGACATTTTGCTAATTTTTCAAATCACTGAATCTCTGTGACCCATGGCTCTGCTGCTCTTACAGGCAGGGATGTGCTGTATTTGACTTGCATGTATTTTAAATAAGCTTTATTAAGAATAATATTTCATGTGTTATGGGAGTTTTGCCTTTTTTGTAAGGTTTGTAACCCGGTGCAAAGGTAACCAATCCTTCCATAATTTTCATTTTGGTAAGAGACAGACAAAAGTAAACGTATGTAAAAATGTATTGTGTTGTAAAATACAGAATACTTCCTAAATAAATGTACTTAAACTAGTACGTAAACTAGTGTTGAAATGGGGTAAGTGTAAACACAAACAGGTTATAAATTGTGTAGAGAACCCCGTATTACATCTAAAATGCATATGTACACACAATGCTCCGTTCAAATGCATGTAATTGAGATACTGCCCTTTCCTGATTATACATTCAGCCTAAGTCTTGCTCTCATTGCAAGTTTCAAAGTAGTTTAAATACCAGTGTAATCGATTGTCAGAATTATCATTTCAATTAAAACAGCACAATTAAGGATTATCGTGTCATAACCCTTGCTTTGACTAAAAAAACATGTATAAATAATGTTTCTAACTGCAGGGATGAAAGAATCTCTTCCCAGGCACACTGCTATGAACTGGTCAAGGCAGCCACAACAGGTAAAAGACATGCTGGAATATAAAATATAATTTCATCAATAGAATTTAAGAAATTTCAACAGAAATTGCAGCATAGTTCTGCTTGCAATGGACATATCTCATCATTTTCTTTGATGTTCTGAATATTCTAATATTTTTCAATTTATGCAGATTGAGTATTTTAATGATAATATGTAAAATGTAGTGTTGTTGAATTAAATGTTTTTGATGGAATTCAAACTGTTTGCTGCTGCGATATGTTTTAACTTTGTAGAGGATTAAATATGCTCTGGCCGCTGCCGCTGCCGCTGAGATGAAATCATATGAGATGTGTGCTTGGTCTGCAGGATTTAGAGCAGGTGCAGTACACCAGTTTAAGGTTTGAGGGCAGAAGAAGGGAGGCTGTGTCTCACTTCTGAGGCAGAGCGTGTGACCCAAACACTTCCGCACAGCGCTGCACGTTCACTCATCATCTGCCCAGATATCCTCAGTGCCATGGGAGGCCCGCTTCCCCACCTGAGGGAGGAAGTCTGGTACGACTTAGCACCCTTAATGAGATGAACAACATGCTTTATCATTAACTTGAAGTTTTTCATACTTTCCATACCTTTCTTCTTAATTTAAGTGACTGCCACATTCATAATATTGTATAAGCATCAATTATAGCAGGTGACAGATGACACTTAAAACCAATGACAAAGAACAGAGCCTTCAGGCTGAATGTTCTAGTCTTCTACCCTTCAATTATCCTTCATTTGTTTGGTTGCTATTTGTATTTTTTTATTGCAATTGATGGCCTAGTTTCTGCCATTTTTGCAGGTTTATGTAGGCCATGGGCAGTAAAGTGTAAGGCCAAACCACAAGCAAATTACCTTCATAATGCATCCCCAGAACCAGGGTCTTGCTGCAGAGGAAACAAGTGTTACCATTGTCATTGAATGTATTTCCTGTTTGCATGTTTCATCTCTCAGTCAACCATAAGAAGGTTTCTCTTTTTTGTGTGTTTTTTTTATTGGCATTCACTTGTGGTTTTTCAGTTATGCACTCCAAATTTGCCTAAATCAGTTATTTCAATCTCTTTTTTATAAAGTACCTTTAATGTTTTGTTTTCATAGTAGTGAATTAAATTTGAGCCCAAACATCTCTGGATCTTTTTCAGAGTATTTTGTGAGTTATAGATTTTTTTTAAAGTTATTAATTTTCAATTTTCTTGATCTGAAATCTGAGCCCTTATTGAGAATGCAGGTTAAATAGCTCTCCACTAGATGACACTGTTTGTCACCTGGAGAGTGGTCTATACAGAAGGTTTATGTAAACTTTGCCTCAGATTTTATCCCCTGGATCATGTACTGTATGAAATATCTCAAAGCTTCTTTAAGTGTGTTAATTAATATATATTAATGATCAAGGATATTTTTATGATGTTGTCATATGTTCAAAATTGATTTGAAATTGTTTTCTGTGAAATATTATCTTTCATTGATATTAGTAGTTTCATGTACAAATAATAAAATTATGTATTTCTCTTGTGTAACTAGGGTGGGGTCATTTTTCCCAAAGCAATAAAACAACATTTTCTCAGAGTATTCAGTTCATAAGTGCAAAATTATTGTGTCTGTAGCGTTACCTGGACCTCTGGACGAGGTATGAAAGCTGATATCAGAGTCAGTATTATTTAAAATGGGCAGAGATTTGGGGGGGGGGGGGTATTGCCAAGCCCCCCAGTCCCTGCCCCTCCCTCCACAGAGACTGAATGAACTCTTCCTCTCCTGGACTCAGAGTGATGATGTCATGCGTTCTGCATGCCTCTCTGGCGCAGGCCTTGCCAGCAGATGAGCTGAAGCGTTTGGGCCCAGTTACAAAACAGCCACTGCATAATTTCCATTTTAGAGTCTCTCAGTGTGTTAAAGAATGCTTTCTGTTTATCTCCTCTGGCTGTATTTGCTGCTCTTCATTCCATTCTCTGGAGACATTTTCCACTAGAGTGGGAAAGAATATGTCTGTACTACTAGCATTAAGTCTCCAATCGTTTTATTTTATGGTTAAAATTATAACTTTGGGGAAATGGCATTCCCCTCACAACCTTATTGGCCCTTTCATAAGCCAGCTTATCACTTTCAGTGCAAGTCTCTGCTCATAGTTCAGTGTCTCATTTCCTGACACATACTGTAAGAACTTAAATGACTTGGATCCAGTCTTGGTGGAAAGTTGACAAAGTTTATTAGGTATCCAGGCAGTTGCTAAGATAAAGCAGTTAGCAGCGAAGCATCATACACCATCATCTCTTAGGATTTGTGGATGACTCAACAGTGATGATTTATTGAAAGCACTCTTTGTGCAGTTACAGTTCTTTGATCTGGATAGATCTCAGTCTCATTTTAACTCTCTCTCTTTGATCACCTATTCCATGTCTCTATCGACCGCTGCAACTGCCATTTACTGTCAATATCACACTTCACACCTGGAAATGTTATTGTGATTATAATAAAGTCATCGAGACAAATGAACACTAGTCACTTGTGGTGCATAAACGAGAGGATTTGTGCTTGCTTCTACTGTATTGCATGATTTCTCTCAGGGGTTTATTATTATATCTTGCAATGTATAGCCAGATACAGCACAAATCCTTGAGAGTTACACATCTCTGTTTTATGCAGCAGAGGTGCTTCATATCTCTGCTCAAAAACCACTGGTAAGTGAGATAAGGGCACAGTGAAACATATAACACAGTTTCCACAGATTTTTCTGTGAAGGTTTGTATATAAGCATGAAAAACTATATATTATAATTCCTATTTTATACATATCTAAAGATAAGCATGACCTCATTGAGAGAAACATTTGTATTGAAGTTGAATTAAAGGAGGAAATGTCTTCAGAGTCCATTGACAAAGAAATGTGAATGAAATGGTTGTGTGAGCACCAGAGGGAAATTTTAGCTCTGAAAAGTTTAGCTTTGCTTTGATGTCCAGTCTCTGGTTCAGAGAAACAGATTCAGCTGGAAAAATGTGCCAAAAAATGATCTGGAAAGGTGGAGAGTGAAAAACAGCGAGTTGAGTTTTTTATTTTTACTGGAAGATAAAATATGACCTCATTCACTATAAAAACAAGCCTTCCTGAACTTTCATCTTGACGTTGTAAATCTTTCTCCTAAAAGTGTAGCTCGTTGAGCTTATCTGTGCTACTTTTTCCAGTTTGTTCAAGAATAATGAGCATTCAGAATATTTTTTTATATTTATGTACTTGTAGTGACATTCAAATTCTCAGTTATTATTTGTTTTTTTTTGTAAAGCACATAATTGAAATAACAAATGGAAAACATCTGGTTTGTAATGCTTCCGTTATCTTAATTTGCAGTTTTATAACTTCTAAGAGCCTCTAATTAAATAATAATTCAAAATCTGACTTTGACATTGATGCAATTGAGTGAATGTGAGACACTGATCTATGTGAACATACACATTTAATTAGGCCAGTCTTGTGTAATCAAATGGTTGAAATAGAAGAAAAAGCCTGTAAACCTAAATTTTTTTTTGTTTTGTTAGAGAATATTCATATAAATATTTCTTTATTTTTTGGCTTGTTAGTGCAACTTCTATAATATCCTGATCAGTACTTGTAATGCAAGACTGTCAAAATAAAGGAAGATATTATGTGAAATATATCACTTTCATTTATCATATGGAGACATGTTTTATTATGTACATTTTATAAATTAATTTTAAATCTCAGGAATTAATTTTTACCAAATAGTTAGATTACATTTTATAAGTCACATTGTAAATCAGCATTCCTGAAGTGGGAATCTTACGATCAGAAGATGATTATCGATAACTGTTTATGGTCGTGGTCTTAAAGCAACATTGATTCCCTGATCAATATGGCAGGGTAAACCTTCAGCTATGTATTACTTATGCATCATGCTGCTTATAGCTGTCTGTGTACAAATTACTGGAGCTTGGAATTTAAATGTAAACATTGATATATGTTATCTCTGTGTCATAAAGTGCTTAAATTAACTTAGTCTTTAAGAGGTGGTGACACAGACAGCAACTTTTGCATATGTTTATTAGCCACTCTAGGCCAGACTTCTCAAACTTTATAACATTTATCAAAACTTATCTAGACTTTTTGCAAATGCTATTTCAGTGACATTATTTGTGACTGGAGTCAGCAAACTACCTCAACTCATCTAATGTTGTATTAGTGTTTTTACACATGCAAAGTTGCACAGTTTTGCAGAACTAAATGCCTAAGAAAACCATGCCCCCAATCGGTATGTGCTCACCTCTTTGACAATGTGATGTTGATAATCACAAAATCCCCAGCGATACATGTGGCACTATGGTAATAAGCACAACTGGTGATGCCATAAATCCTGCCGACTACGCCAAATGTCATATTGATAATATGGGGGAAATCAGAACGCAACATTTCAAGAAGGGAATTCTTGAAAGAAAATTATCAGTAAAAAAAAATCATGTTAAGATTTTTTGAAGTGACTTTTCCCCCATAATGTGTCAATGTACTGAGAAAGTAAATCAGAATCATTTTCTTCTTAGGAAGTTGACATCAAAGTTCGTCATTAGTTTATCATTGTTATTTATTTTATATATACTTTCTTTGTGGCCTTCCATTTTTTAAAATAGCCCACCTATTGGTGTTAATGATACAGTGACATAGTGCCTTAGCTGAACCCACCCCTGCTTTTTCACTGAGGCAGTTGCTTCACTCCCAAAGTCTTAATTCCCAAGAACAAGTCTCTGGGTTGAGGCCAGCTCGTTGGCGTAGGCATATGAGGCATGGCCAAACTTCACAACTCTTAAATTCAGTCTGTTTTTTATCTGCTGGTTTTTGTTAATGAAACAACATCAATTGACATGAGACAATGCCCACATTCACTGCATGTGTCCTGTGGGGACATTTTAATTTCCATCCTGCAAAGGCTCTGGTATGCACAGTCTGTTGGTGGAGGAACAGGGACTGGCTTCACTTCAAACCTGTCTGTAGAGGGGGTATCCATGACAACACAGGATTCTTAAAATATTTTTCCCCCCCACTGTCATTTAGGTGCTGGAGTTTGGTACCCCACACACGGTAGTGGTTAAACTTTACAGCAGTTGGCACGATATTTTGTATGGCCACCGACAGAGCATTGCTCATTGAGGACATCTTAGATAGAGCCCTACCGTACATTTATCCACTTTATTAGCCATAAATAATTGAGACAGAATACCTTTCTTTCAATATGTGGCCTCAATGATGGCTTGTGTAGCTTGTGTATTGTGAATATGGTGTGTGTTTTATTTTCTGTAAAACACTTGTGGCAGGGGACAGAGAGGGACAGGAAACAGCAGCGGTCTGACAGCTTTCCTGCAGTGACAGGAAAGGATGAGTTGTAGAGGCAACTATTTGTAAGAGCTGAACAAAAAAAGTCTTTTTACTTTTTTATATTTCTGTATACTGTGGAGAAAACAAATCAGAATTTAAAAAAAGCAATTAGAAAATGGTTTTTGGCTTTCTCTTCATAAGCACTTGTGAAAACATAAGAGGCTTTTTAAAGTATTGTGGTAAATTGCTAGAGTACAGAAAGCCATGGGGATGTTTGGAGCCCATAGGTAATGACCTGACTGTACACCCTTGCTTCTCCAGGTTGTGACTCAGACTTTTTACTGTGGCTGTTTTTATTCACCAAGGGGATGGCCAAATTCAAACCCACTGTTCATACTGTAACAGCTGCTCCATAAAAATGAGTTACAGTACATTCACATTTTCGGCATTGATGAAATACTCTTGTTCAGCGCTTAAACAACAATAAAAAAAATTGTATATGAAATCCATTTGTATGGCAAGATACATTCAGGTAAAGTACTTTCCATGACAGTGCAATGGCATTCCCCTTCCCCACAAATAACAAATGCAACCTCTAGGTTACAAGTTCAATTCACAAACCATTGTACTGCCTACCATCCCTCAGCTTCTGCCATCCTCAAGCACGGCAGATCTACAGTCAGCCACAGACAGTCTGTTCCTGCTTCAGACTTCCCGCCGACCTGGCGGTTGTCTGTGCTTCCGGGAGAGAGAAGGAAATCCCAGCTGGGGCTATCCCATCCCCTGCTGCTATGGCAACCCTGCACACAGACCAAAACGGGAGTTGTGTAATCGGTAACAGTGCTGGTTTTGAAATGGCAAGATCTCACAATTACAGCATCTACCGTCTGCATATTTTTAGAAAGCCCCAAATAATGTCCTTCTAAAGCTTTTATGGTATTTTTTGGTTTTGAATGAGAATGAATGAGAGGCTATTTTGTTAACTGGTGTAATTCAGAAACCACAGAATTGCATGGTTTTCACCAAACCATGAATTTATTATCCTCTAAAAAATTCCTTTTTTCCACACCTGAAGGGTAACCCTGTGCATTTTCATTAATGAGTAGTATTTTGTTTATGCCTGCTGTATTTTTGATGTTTGATATGGCAACGTGCCTTATGATGCAGTTACAGAAACCTGGGTGGGCTTTTACATATTTTCACAACACTTAAAGTGATTCACAACACTGTGACAACTCCAGACTTTAATCCTACTGGGGTCAAAGCACTGGAAACCATCTGGAGACTAGGATGAACCATTCCATTTGAAAAACAGTAAGAGCACAATTTCCATGCTGCAACAGTAGAGTCTCTCAACACTGAACAACAGAACAGTGATGAATATGGTGAATGTCAATGAGACTATTCCCATCCACTCCACTGTGTTTGTGGTTCTTCCCTCTAGTCTAAATGTGAATTGAAAGTAATGAGACCCATATAAAACTCAGCCCATGAGAAAATATAGTATGTTTTCTATATACCTGCATGGTAGCGCCACATCAGAGAACTCAAGTTATGTTACCAACTATTCTCCTTTGGTAAAGTTTTTGTTGGTTTCATAATTAGCAGACTGAGAAAAGAGCCTGTTGAAAATGGTCAGACAGCCAGTTAAGCCTCATATGATGGAGAATTGACAACAGGAACAAGTTCCACAGGGTCTCTGAGATCTGTTCCATCCTGACCTGTTGTTTTGAGTGTGATAGCAATTTCATCAATCAGTTTCTGTTGAGTGGAGCGCAATGGTGTCCATTCTTCTCATGTTCTGGTGGTTTGGAAGGCAAAATGCCACATCACAAATGTTTCCTAGCAATCTGGAATCTGGTCACAGAGTCTTCCTTTGTGAATTGTCAACTTTACAGTCTCTCAGGGTAACCTGGAAAAAGGCTAAAGACCCATTAGTGATGTGTTACACTCTACATGCTTCAGACAGCAAGATTTCAACTGTCAGCAATTAGTGGTGTGTTATGGCAGTGAGTGAGCATTAGGGCTATCCAATATGCATGTGATGCATTCAGAGACACTTTACCATAGCCTTAAAAAACAATGCGATGGACTTTTTGAAGGAACATTTCATAGACTTTTTTTTTATTCAACAGTCATTAAAAACATATGCAAAGGACCATTGAAATTTAAGCATTTTAAGTATCAGTTTTGTGCTTGAATGGATTGCGTTTTGAATACACGCATGGAGTTATATCATTTGGGAATGTAGAGGAATTTTCCAGTTTGGGTTTCAGCATGTGTGTGCATGTGTGCACGGATTCATTTAAGTGTGTGTGTGTGTATGTGTGTGTGTGTTCACATGTAATTGTGCCCATGGGTGAATGCACTAAGGGTTGCGGGATCCTCACTCTTTCCGTTCAGTGTACTGGCACTAGGGTACTTGCCTTGAACTTGTTTGCATGCCGATGAGCTCATTCGCCACAGGCGCTTTATGAACAGTAGTGCTCAATGATAAAGGCATTCACAGATCAACCCACCTCTGCTCACAAAGAGGTTTTATGATTACACACTTTACACCGGTCCTGTATTGTTTTTTTAACAGGCAAAACAAATGGAAATGGGACTTGTCGACAGGGTTTAGTAAAAGATTATTATTGCCTGTACAAATTGGTGAAACATTCCCTGACATGTACTTTAGTACTGTGTAGAGTAGCAGGAACAGCTGGAGTCTGAGACAGGATGTAATTAAAGGGGAAAGTGCTGGATCACTGCTAAAACAATTAGCACATTAAAAAAAGTTATTAAATCAAGAAGAAATTCATAGGATTCTTTGCTAATGCCTGAGATCAGGACATTGTGACCTGGAGGCACTTCATCTACAAAAGGCAGATGTGTTGTCTTTTTACTTATATAATTCAAGCAATTTTATTACATATCTTTTTACATGACAAATCTTGTGTGAACTTTTTAAGTAGGAAGTAGCATTGTATTGTTTTGATATTTTTACATTTGAAAAACTTGGTGTTGAAAAATTGTGTATCTTGGTTTAAATGCATGTGGTTTTGGAGAAATTTATTTTCAGAAAATATTAAACTGCATATACTTACTTTAATGAGATTTATTAATCTAATCCAAATGATATGTGTACTTACATTGTGGTAGAATTCCTTGATTTTATAACAGTATACTTCCACTCATGCTGAATTTAAGTTTGCAGGTATCCTGTCATGCTCAAACACAGATACAAATAAATGGGTCTTTGCTTGGAAGAACACATCAAAGACAGCTCTGAAATATTGGGTGATTGCTGCAGGGTATTGTGTTTAGCCTTTAGTCTAATCTCCATTCATACTGTGGTGCAGCACTGTGAGTCACACTGATGCTGATTCACACAGTTGCTGGACGTTTCTGTTTCAATGCACATGTTATAAACAGACTCACAATGAAAAGTAAGCTGCAGCAAGCTGTTCTATTTTAATCTGATCTTGAATCGAGTCTGCTCCTCTCCAATTTTTACATTTTTTTATACTGCTGCGTTTGCATGTACATGAAAATGTGAATGATTTATTTTTTGGTTTAGATCATCATCTTTTACAACCAAAAGCTCAGGATTGCAGTGGAATTTACTTATAAATCTGTGGCCATGATGTCAGCCTGTGATTTTTTACAACAGTGGTTTCCTGACCAGTCGGAAAACTCCATCTTTATTCATCACCCACCTCCCCCCAAATCTCAGCCAGCATGTACATTACTCGTGGAGGACCTGTAATAATTTGATATACATTGGTGTGGCATGCTTTGCACTATACTCTTGATTCATAGTCTCCAAGGGTGTCACATTTTGGAGGCTTTCTCTGACTAACAATCGCATTTTCCAGAACCATGCACCGATTTCAGTATCATTGAGAGGAGTGATTTATGCCAGCACTGGTGTCATGCAGTACAGCAGACCACTGCAAAGCTTGCACTCTGCAGGCTGGATCTTGGCTCAGCACTCAGTACTGGCTGAGGCTCTCAATGTGCTGGCTGACTCCTGTCTTGTAAAGCCTGAATAATCCTTTGTTTATCCAACCCTCCTGAATTCTCTTAACAGCATTTCTGAGATTTAAAAGAACCACCCCCTCCAGTTAAATTACTTTCTTTTCTAATCATCGTGGGTTAAAAAATGAGAGGAAAAACAGGATCGTCACAGTCCAATATTTTCTTTCTGTAATGTATAATCAAATCTGAACACCTAGATTTTGAATTCTGGGTGAATAATGCTAGATTTGTGAAAGATTTGTCTGATTATATTTGGTTTTGAATGATCGTTTGATGTGCTTTTGCAACCAGGAGTTTCCCTGCAATATCATCCTACATACAATAGATTTATAGATTAGTGAAGAATGCACTTAAATACAATGTTTAACACCTTTTGGAATCTGGCAGCCTGAACAAGACAGACGAGCTTGTGGACACCATGGAATAAATTACCTTTCTTTTCCGTGACGTTGTTCAGTCCTTGCTACAAGTACAGTCAAGCCTGCCTGTCAAACATTGCCACAAAAACATTTTTGCTGACATTTTGTTCCTTCTCATCATTGAAGTTCACTGGAGGTGATGTCTCCATTTTGAATGGCTGGTTGAGGTCAGTCACATTTAATTAGAAATCCCCTTTGTTTAGCCCCATCTTTCAAACAGGATGCTGCTTAGAAGAGTCAGCTCTGCAGGTACAGGCAACCTCAGAGCATAATAGCACAGTCTGATTTACACGCAGCACCCATCTCTGATGGATTTACAGAGTTGCAAGGTGGACAGTTCAGCCCTTTCAGACTATTTTTCAGTATAATGTCAAAAACAGCTGCTCTTGTTGTCCAAGTGGTCCCAACCCCTATTTTTCCTACTTCCTATATATCTGCCTATGAACAGTGTGTTCCATCTCAAAACACACTGTTAAAATCTGGCACTGTTCCCTCCATCCTACTGTTCCCATATGCCTTTCCCCTCTGGGCATCATCTAGAGAGTTTTTCCAGCCAGCTGGCATCCCTCTGGGCAGACTCTACATCTGCACTATGGCAGAACACATCTCACTTCCAGTCCTTTTGTTAACATTTGTTGTGTACATCATTCAAATGGTAGTTCTCCTCATGTAATGCAATTCTACACATTATCTCATCAGTATCTTCTCAGAATTCTATTGGAAACTGCTCAAACTAGTGAACATTGCTCATCCCACTAGGAACTACTCCATATACCTAAATAATACATGAAAGGATAACAAATCACTTGCTGAAACTGATTTGGTACAAATATTAACCTTAACCTATACAGTAAATTTTAACTGGAGAAAAACAAAACTTCATTTTGAAGACATTCTGAGGGTCCCATCTTATTGGCAAACAGAAAAAATAAATCTATCTGCTTTGATCTGGTTTAGTGTAAAAATTAAAGGTAGCACAGAAAAACACCCACAGATGATTCTGGATTGATTATGGATGCCTGTTGTAAAGCATGACGAGCTAAAGCTTCCTACTGTTTGCATTGTTTCATATCCATTACATCATAATTCATCTGTTCACCATCAGCCAGAACAACCACGCAGCACGTAAAGCAGGCGGAGCTTCTCCAACAGGCCTGGGCCACAGAGACCTGTGGTATCTGAGTCACTTCAGCTGAGCACAAATCAAAATGACATCACTTTGTGTTTGAAGAATCTTCTGTCCCGGGAATGGACTCAAACGAGTTTTCAGTATTCAGCTATTTCATGGTTTGGTGCAGATACAATGTAAACAGCACCACTGCCCCCACCCCCCTCCATGGCTGTAGATGTTAACTCATCAGTTAGTCAGATTAATCTCAGCAGTTATGCGTGCATTGGAGGGCTGTTTGTGTTCCACAGGCATAATTAAGCATGCAATTCCACAAGGGGACGTGCTGCGTAAACACTGAGCTCACGCTCAATGTCCTCACCTCTCTCAGTCTCCATCTCTGTAGGAGGTTCCCTGTTCCTTTCACATGCAAAGGGGACCCAAGAGAATCTGCAGGCAGAGCTGGGGTGTTAGGGGTCTGGGGTCTACTTGTAAAAATGTTTTTGAGAAAATTAAAAAATGTATTGTTGGTAGTACTCTGTGTGTGTGTGTGAGAGTGTGTGTTTGCGTATGTGTGCATATATGCATGTGTGAATCTATGTGTTTATCAGTGTCTGTTTATCAGTGTCAGTGTATACACAGTCACATGCTAGTGCATGTGTCTGTGTATATTTATGCATAGATAGCTTTGCCAGTGTGTTTGCTCTACGCATGGACATTACATCACCAGCCCGGTTGTCATGTTTATGTGCTGGCAGATCATTGTTTTCTCTGGTTCTTATGATCTTTTTTACACACAAGCTGTGTATTTTCTCCTGGATCTCCTCTACTTTAGGTGTTAATGTTCTGCTGGCATGCCAACAGAAACATTCCTTGCGCCACACTAATGGTTTCTGGGCAGTTTTGTTTGTTTCTAGTCAGTCAGTGGGTGTGCTGCCTGGCCCTGGCTGATCAGCTTCATTCATCTCGTGGTGAAGGATACAACTCTCATTGTCTGTACCACGGTTTACTTGACAGCATTGACCTGCTGTAATGTAAAGGCCAAAGCCAATGCTACTGTCCCAGTCTGTTTATGTGCATCTTCAATGTTAAATGACTCTGCAGGTGTATCCTACCATACAAATAACCAAAAACCTTCTCACAATTGTGTATTCTTCTGGATGCGGGTAAAATCTATAAATGGAAGCCTCCGAATGGCTCACGTTGTACGGGCCGATATTTGTGTACAGTTGTGAGTCCCATCACTGAATGTTTTACACACACGGCAATGATTCTTGTGTACTGATAAGCTTGTCTTAGGTTTTTCTTAATTGATTGGTGAGCCTGTCTCATTCTTTTTGGCAAGTTTGTAGACATTCCCTCAAATGAATACATAGTCAAATACAGAACATGAGCTCAGTTTGGTCTCACTCCTTACTTTGATAATCACTCTTAATCCAGCCACCACATGCCACTGGTGCTGTCACAGTCTCCACTGGAGAGAGCCTAGATTCAAGAGTGGGAGGAGGTGAGAGAATGATCCTATGGTAACAGATCAGAGAAAATGTCGTATTTTCTTCCATTTTCCCCTCTGCAAGCTACATGGCGCAATGTGTGGGTTGCTTCTCTTCTTTTATTTTTCTCAACATCTCTCCTGTGCAGATACCGTGTCCACTCTACTCCCATGTTCCTGTTAGGCTCTTTATCATCATTGTTTGTCTTTGCTTGGTTTCTATTACTAATCCTGCTCCTTTCCTTGCCTTTTGTGCTGAGATGCTCTCACCCTTGTTTTCTGCGGAACGGTCACACCACATTGACAGCAAATGTGCGGTGCTGAGTTTTACCAGGTGGGTGTTCTGATAATTGCAATCTGCTTGCAGGCCTGAAAATCAGTGAGGAGGTGAGTCTCTACAAACTGAGCAAGACCCTCCCCCATCACAGGAGATGGGTGACGAGTCACTTCTCACCAAGAGTTTTATTATCTGGAGCTCAGCATTGTTCTGGAAATAATCATGGAAAAAAATCATAGATAGAGGCCCAAACCCTGAGCCCCAGTCAGAATTAAATGTGTAGATCAATGTAGGCCAGAACAGGTGACGACACAATGGAATCCTTTTGGTCGACAAAGTTCAATAAAGACATTTTAAAAGGGGATATAGGAGAATCCAGCTAACAAACATGACCCTGACTGAATTGGGAGGAACATGGGGATCAATGTGGGCTCATGCATGTTAGCAGCTCCCAACATAACCTTACTTACTGCCTGGATTCTTGATGACAGGCGCAATGCCTCTCTCACAGTCCTCCAGGGCTCTCTCTGCACCCTCCTTTCTTCACCCCAAATGAATGTGCACCACAGCTGATGCCCAGATGGAATCCATCAGCAGAGACAGTACACACCGACTGAGCCAAGAGACGGGGCTTGGGGGTGCGAGGGGAAAGTGGTGGGGGTGGAGGGTGTAAAATTAAGAACTGCAATGCAAATTGATAGCCGACTTGGACAGGAATTCATTATAGCAGACGAGTGAGTAAAGGGGAAAAGGTTTAATGAAGTAATCCAAAGGAGGGGGGGGGAAGGGGGTAGGAGGAGGGGGCAGGTCTACAGATTCTGTTTCCAGCCAGCCTTCCAAATTCTGACAGTTAGTTGTCCTTGGCCAACTGCAGTGGCTTCCGATAATGACTACAGAGTCCCGGAAGGCTTGGAAAGGCTGAGTTGTAGAAGAGGCTGTTTCAGAAAGTTTCAGCGGGAGTTATTGGTCACCTCCTGTAGGCATTAGAGCCACAGAGAAAGGGCTCAGTTTATAGGGCAGCAATCATGGGTTGTTGTGGGACAGGCTCAGGGCTATGGAAACAGTGTGTCTTCTGCTCCTACTTGGCTTCTTGGCAGCTGCTAGAGACGTCTGGGAAGACTCTGTCTCGTCTTCCTCCAGCCTTGTGAGACCTATTCTTGACCCAACTTGCCTACCTACTGAATGACTGTATGGTGTTAACTGAAGCCGACTGGAAGTGTATAATGGCCTCCACTTATTTTTTCTTTTTCCTGAAAGTATTTTGGAGGGGAACACAGGAAAAAAACCCAATAAGCTTTTTTGAGTCAATGTAGCTTGAGGCCCCAGTTGAGGAACAGTGAATCTTGAAGACCAATAATGGTTGACGTTCAACGCTTTCTTATGCCTGGACCAAAAAGTTTATTTTTAATGACAAGAAGAAGCAAAGAAGGGTAAACGAAATGCTGAAGCCATTCTGATTATTATTATTTTAGTTGAAATTAATTAATTATGAAAGCTAATGGATCAGAGAAAAAGAGAAACAAGAAATGGCATGTGAAGGATTCATGGCCATACAGCAGAAAGAAGGACAACTGCAACAGAGAGAAGGAGTAAGAAGAAGGAACTAAAGACAGAGATGAAGATTGAGTCAATCTGGATCATCCAGAAAGGAAAAAGAGAACAGTAACTGGAGCTTCAAAGTGATGTGTCCAGCTATAGCACTAATTCAGCTCAACATGATGCCCACCCACTTTTGGGAACCAAATCCTGACCCTTTACTGATGACTGCAGCCAAGAGTCAAGTGAGACACTGAGTAACAGAGCCACCCAGGGAGGGAGATGAGCAGTAGCATTATCCATAATCCTACAGGCACCACTCTGGTTTCTGCAGTCTGGCTGTTCCAATGCTGCTGTAAAACATGATGAAAGATGAAGAAGGTACATGAACGAGATATTCACCATACAATTAAAACTCTTTGGTCAGGGTAATTCCACTTTTACGTCAGTAAATCTGAAATTGGTGCTGTTTTCTTTTCAGTCTTTTAATTTTACTCTCTTGCCATTCACTCTCCATTTATTTCTCAGATACACTCTACTTATGTAAACAGAGCTGAGGTAGTTATCTTGGTAATTACGTTGGGTAGGTCCCATAAAAATATTACAAACATGCAATGCGTTCAGCCTGTGGCAGCCCAGAAGGCCAGCGTTAGGATAGAAACCCTATGGATCTGCAAATATTTTCAAGCTGTTACAATAAGCCTCATTGACTTCTCTAATGAAATTTTACTTTAGAATTTCTTGTTGGACATATAAACATTAAGTGCACAATCCACACTGGTACGCTGTGACTGTGCTTTTAAGCAAATTTGCTCCAGGAAACACAAACTTATAAAGCCCAGCATGTGCATATGTGAAAGTATGTGTATGCAAATAATTTCATGCTAATTTATAAGCATGTTGCATTATAAAGAACAGCATAGAAAATTCCGGCGGGTGGGTGTTCAGAAGAACACAAGAAGAAGAAGAAAAAATGGAATAAGACACACAACTGACGAATGAATATTTCATATTTCCACTGCAACTCAATCCATGGCCATATGGCCTGGTAAAATTGTGGGTGGAACACTGCTGTTGAGGAAAATCTTTGAGTGAAACCGAGGCAAAGCTTCAGCACTTTAAATGGAGCACACAGTGCTATGTTTTTAAAAAGTCAGTAACACAAGAAGTCCTGAATAAGGGTTTTATCCATGGAAGTAATGTGGTGATGTCATATGTGATGAAAGAAGCGGCATGGCCCCCCAGCAGGAGTGAGGTGTGCTTCAGGCAGCTGGAGGAGCATAACTCATAACTGCTGTCATAAAATGGTTGTAATGAAGTCAAATATGGTTGCCATGGGAATAAAACGTTTTTCTCTATGGAAGGAATTCATAATCCTTCATGTGGCCGACTGGTAGCATCTGTGTGAGATATGGGTTGAGGGGATTTTTGTGGCGTATTGAAATAATGTATACAATGTGGTGCATGAAGGAAATGGTAAGGCCTTCAATTCCAGATCCTTCTCAGTATGTACCAACAGTTTCCTGCCTAATAACCTGTAACCAGCCTCATGCAAGTCACAGCTGAGTGTTCAATCTGTACTTTGGGAAGGTTAGCAGTTTTACATTGGCCACAAAATTATGTGTGAATTGTCCTCTTGGAGCGGCAGACTCACTAAAACCACACATATGTCCTGTGTGCTGTACCAAAGAAAGGAAAAACTCTTGTTCTTTCTTCAAAAAGATATGCAAAGGCCCTGTACTTTGAAACAGGATGGAACTATTCAAAGCTCAGCTTTTCCAGAATATTTCAGTGGTGCAATTCCTTTCTCTCCCTTAAGGGCGATATCCATATAAAACTGAATGAGTATTACTGCATGTGCTGCTGTGTAATTTCAGAATGTGTAGGAAACAGGAACGTCAGTGGAACAGGGTATTCTGCTGGTGTGGTTGTCCATTGTGGAACAGTAGCTGAAGTAATGGATTTATGGACAAGTGGATTAATGACTTGCAGGCCAATTAAATACAATAATCTGATGGAATAAGTGATTATTTAGCTGGAGAACACTCATATATCCCTTAAATGAGAATATATTATTAAAAGGACACTTCAAAAGGGCAAGACACATTGTGAGATGAATGAATGCTTTCAAAATTCAGATTTTTGGTTATGTATTGCTATCAAGCAAGAAGTGGTTTCTGATTATCAGTGATGTAAGCCATCTGTGTGTGCTACCAGTAAGCTAGACAGACTTGACGCACTGTAAAGGAAAGAAAGTGGTTGAATCATAGATGTGTTCTGAAACATGTCACATGATATTCTTTACCTGTGCAACCAGGAATCTTTTTATGCTAAATAATTTCTACTAATCTCAGTCCTTACTTCTGCAAGGTAGCAAGGCGTTGAGTCTGCTCTTTGAAAGATTCTGTCTGTTACATACACATCCCATTGGTGGAATATAAAGACAGAGGCCGTCTGAGGCCAATCCGCCAGCCTCTTTTCACATATGACTAATAAGCTGGTGTGACAGCAGGGGAGGCGTGGGTGAAAATAAAAATACATCCACCCCAGCAGCAGGGAGCAGGCCTTTAGGGGAGGTCTTAAATGCTTTTGTGTTTGTTTACTGGCCAGTGATGATGGATGATGTCATTTCTAAAGCAATTTTAAGTGGAATATTTGCATTATATTCAAATTATGAAAAGAGCTTTATAAAATTATATGTATTCACATAACAATATATAAAATTGTTAAGAACACACAGAAGTTTGAAGAAAACACATATATATGGACGTAAGTTTCCATGTGGTTTATTTTGGCAGTCTTGTTTTTGTGTAATAAAACATTTATATTCAGTCTGGGAGAGGGTGACGCATTGGCTGTTGGAAATCAGTTGTGCAAAACTGTTACAGAATGGGTGATTATTGGCTTAGGGTTTGGATGACAGAATTTTGGCAACTTTAAATCATTGATCTTTTAACTGCCTACATAAATACATCATTCTGGGAAGCTGATATTAGAGAAGAGAGGCATTGTGGGAAATGCAGGAACATCTTATTGAGTGGGCATGGATGAGGAAATTTAGGATAGGGTTTAGCCCAAATGCTTGAGACATAATTGAGCCTTCTACAGTGCAGAGATTAGAGGATATGCTCTAGTGGTAAGACTGGGACAGAGGAGCTTTCCTGATCTGCTAAGACTGGAGGACACCAGCTAGAGGCCCTGGAGATTTGAGGAGTCCTGGAATCTGAAGACCTCTTTTTTCCATGAGGAAAGTGAAGGACTCTAAATGGAGCCAGAAAAGTCAATCTGATCATGTGTCTCCCTATTTCAGAAAAGCACTTAATTTGGTGAATCTGAATTCTACTGCATACTGGCAACACTACATGACTAGTCTGGGAGGGAGGAAAGGTTCCTCAGTTAAGGTACTTCTCATTTACTGGACATAGTAATTCCTCTGGAGACTTGATATAATGATCCTGAAAAATGATCAGGGAAAGAATTCCGAAGTGCCCCAGTTTTCCAGTTTTGCTTCAAACAGTGCATGGAGAACAAATGGCCAGCATGTCGAAAGGTCGTGCTCTCTGAGCACACGTCATCAATACGGCTGGAATTAGTTTGTATAAGTGCACTGAGTGGTGACTCATGGACTCATTTTGTATACCAGGAGGAGAACTTTGACTTTGTGCTTGTTACTTACTCATTCTTTCCTCCAAGTAAAAAAAAAAGCTGAAATAAGTAAGGCTTTGGTGCCAGACATTCATCCAAAACCAGGTACTCACACACTTAACATTGTTTGCTTACAGAGGCACTTCACACGGTGTGAAAAATATTAACAATGAGAGTATTTCGCATTATTAGCTTTAAGGGCCCAATAAAAGAGGAAACAATGAATGAAGGAAAAAACATCCTCACCTGCTGTTGTTAAACGTTGCTAAGGCAACTCTTAAGTAATCAGAAATAAACATTTCTCAAGCTGCCAGAATACAGCATGGATGAAGGCAGGAGATTGATGCATTTGGTTAGGGAGCGCAGTATTTTAATTACAGTTACACCAACATGGTAAGGAGGCTCTTTTCTGGTAATTCTGTGATTATTAACTATAGGAAAACACTTTCTGTGTTGCATTAAATTTGAACCTCCTTCCCCATACTTCTGTCAGATGTTGAAGTCTGCACATCGTTTATTAAAACGTATAAATGATAAATTGTATTTTTCCATTCAGTTCCATGCTTCACGACTGTACTTGCGGCTCTTATTGATAGAGTTTTAAACTGTTCCTTTTTCATTCTGTTTGTGGTGTGGGAAAACAGAGTGGCTGAAGGCGCTTATCGTAAGTAGAACCGTAAGCAGAACATTGGTTACTGCAATTTTTCAAACTGAGATCATCTGTATTTTTTCAGTCATTTACGCTAAGTATGTTTTTGTTTCTGATAAATTAAGCTTTTCCTGGAATGTTCTTGATTTTATGAGCATTAACATCAATTTTCCATATTACTAACAACTGCATGCAAGTCCAAAATCCATTAGTAGCGTTAAAACTGTGTTTTTACGTTTAATTTGGGTCCTATAACACAGAGTCATTTGGAGGTCATACTGAGGCCAATGGGTGATAAACTGTAAAGGTGTAATCCAAGGTTTTGAATTATCAAATAAATGCAGATGTGAAGTAATTTATTTTTCTCTTGTTAATTCATTTTATTCAGTTGCACGATTAAACGAAAACAAACATTCTCATATAACAATGGTAGAATTTTCCTTGTTCAGTAGCTTGATAATATTTGTTTAATCGACAAAGTTACAAATCATTCGTTTATGAGGCGGCAGTCGTGTACAGTTAAATCTATTATGGAAACAATTCATTTTCCAAGTTCATTGCAAATCTTATTGCAAATCTTATTGGTTGAGTTTCTGTCTGCCTTTGGCGGCTGATATTAATATAATCGTGTGGATCATTCAGCATTATTCATTCAGACTAAACGAAGTGGAAAAGAATGCCAAGCATCAACTAGTTTTCAGGTTGGCATCCCTTACTGACACGTCTCATTCTCGTGATTCACTTTTTTCTGTCTCTCTTTTATTTCACTTGTGCCTCACACCCCTAACAGCGAGGATCACAAAGAGGGACGAGCTACTGCCTCTCCGTCACCACTCACGGTCACACTCCGGGCTAGAGAGGCAGTCGGCTGCACGACTTGCGGCGCACACCACTCGTCTTTGTAGGTGTCTTTTGCACCCTGGACTGCGGGTCAGTGCGCAGCTGAAGACTACAGAACAGAACACCTCTACTTATCATTCGCAGTCAAGACACGCGACGGGTGGCTGTTTTTCTTCATTGTATTGAAGGATTTATACTTTTGGCCGACTTCCATGTACAGTTTCTTCAAACATGGGTGCGAAGCGATGTGTGCCAATATTACTTATCCTCTCGGCAGCGCTGCACGGTGGCATATGCCAGTCGAAAAATATGCAAGAGATGCAAGGTAATCAAAAATACTTTTTTACGCAACGAGTAAATTGTTTTAGATTAAAAGATAAAAAAAGCATGTTTTGGCAAACACACACGTATACATACATACATACATACATACATACATACATACATACATACATACATACATACATACATACATACATACATTTATTAACAGCTATTTTAATAATTAATCTTAAAACATTCTTAAAACATGTTTGCATTATTATTATTATTATTATTATTGTTGTTATTATTATTATTATTATTCAGAATATTATCAGTCATCATCAGAAGTGGTATTAGTAGTAGCAGTAGCGCCAGTAGTAATATATCAAAATCAGCTTTGCCTCCTGTGTTGTTTCCTCTCTTCTGTTTTCAATGAGGTGAGCAAATTTCTTTGTGCACACCATTCAGAGTTATTACAACACAACCTGTTTTGGTACAGAACTGAATGGTTTTCTATTAATACAGTGCCTACTATTTTGCATGAACTGTCCATTGAGGTATATTTTCCTATGAACCCAGTTCATGTCAAGTGTAATCAGTGACTCAACAGTGATGTTTTGGGGCAATGAATATCTTTGCAGCTCCTGTGTCTACCAGAGGTGTCAGAGTAATGAGGTATTGGCATTAGACCAATCACAGAGTGAGCAGCCAGTTTATTAAATCACAAATGGCAAAGTCAGTTAAACATCAAACAACCTTTAAGCTTCTGGGCATCACATTCATGTTCTATACCATTTGAGTTATGACTTTGCTTGGCTGACAACATTAAAATAATGGGTATGTAGCTTGGGCTTGACAGGTCTCAGAGCCAGCCCTGTACTATAGAGCCTCTTTTTGTGGCTGGTAATATAGTGACTCTTTCATGGTCCTGCAAAGACCATGCCTGTACCTAAGCTGTTCCAGCTGGACAAGTGTCAGATCCCCAGGTTCACATTAATAGGTGGGGACAGAGCCGAGGCAGCCGAGCATAAGGTTCTCTAACCACAGTGATTCTGGCCGGGGGCGGGTGGCACCTGCCCTCTGGCGTGTCTCTTTCCTCATTCACAACCCATGTTTGATCTACTGCTCATTCTGTGGTGGATTGAAAAACACTTTAATGATCTCGCTCTCTGTTATTTTTCCCCATTCAAAGTTAGGTTATTACTGCTTAAAGTGTTTTGAAACTTGGATGTGATGTCACCTAATTCTTTATTATGTCCTGGCTTTCGAAACAGTGATTCATGGCAGAGCAGGGGAGTCGGGTGAACAGATGATTTTCTCTTCTCTATCTGTGTCTTTCAGTTGGTGTCTCCCCCTGTCTCAGTATTTCTGAGTTTCATCTCTTCCTCTTGCCTTCCTGTCTTTAACAGGCATCCAGAGAGGCATGTTTGAGGCTGCATTTTCTTTTCTGCCTTTCCTTCTTTCCATCTTTTTCTTCCTTTCAGCACGCTGCTGGCAGGAGTCCTGACTGCCATGGCTCATAGAGGCTGTGAGAGTGAAGGAGTGTCAGAATTAGCAGAGGATTGGGAAGGATGCTGGGAGGAACACTCATCCTGCTGCTCTCTCCCTCTGGATCTGCCCCTCAGCTGAGTGTGAGAGTGAGTTATAGAGAGAGACAGAGAGTGTGACGGGGGTTGGACTGGTGGTAAAACCACACTGCTTTGTGCACAGTTTATCATACCAGTCCTTCAATGTATCAGGGTGAGTTTTTTTTAAAACCAATGATTCACTGTTATTGGAAGTCATGGAAAGGTGGAGAGCAAGGAAGACATATGGAAAAGGGGTGAGCTATACAGAGAGGTGAAAATGTCATGGCAGTGAATGGGGGATAATAGAAAGAAAATGACAGTGAGTTGAAGAGAAGGGAGGAACACTGGGAGAAAGTAGAAAAGGAAATAAGGGTAAGTGTTTAAACCAGAGGCATTTCTGGGGAAGGTAAGGAAAAGACAGCTGGAGAAGGAGGCACAGTGTTACAGTGGCAACCTTGACCTCAAAAATAGGAAATGAAAACTTACCTTCTCAGGGGAAACGGAGACATTCCTCTAGAAATATTGGTTAATCAATCAACAGGGTTCCCTTTACATCTGGATCAGGGGGTATGGAGTTCACAATGATGTCATGGGACTGAATTAATGGTTCTGTGAATAAGAAATAGTGGGAAACCCTTTGCCTGTTTGTGTGCCTGTGTGTGTGCACATGTGTGTGTGTGTGTGTGTGTGTGTGTGTGTGTGTGTGTGTGTGTGTGTGTGTGTGTGTGTGTGTGTGTGTGTGTGTGTGTGTGTGTGTGTGTGTGTGTGTGTGTGTGTGTGCATGTGTGTTCGTGTATTGCCACTCCCAGTTAGACCTGGAATTAATGGTGAGAAATCCTCAGCAATAATTTGTACAACATCATATTTCTATGTACTCTGTAGTATAATAAAATCAGCATGAAAACACATGTACTGCTTATGTCATATTTCATATGCCTGGGCCTTGTTGTGCAAATTCAGTAATAAATTAGACAATTTTACAAATTTATAGTAATTGCATGAGAGATGTACTAAATAACACATCATGCAGGACTGGATTAACAGCAGCATACATTGATATTGCTAAAATTAAAAGGCTCTGCTTTGGAACAATGATAAAAAAGGCCATGTTTCATTAAATAATTATTTATGGGCCCAGATTTGTGTGATATCTGTAAAGGTAATTTAATAGCAGTTGGGAATGTAACCACTGAAGCCATGAATTTGGGCCATTAAAGTTTAACTGCACACTAAAACATACTTGTCAGTTGAACATTTATGTCTATCTCTTGCTCATGTAGAAATGCGCAAATCCTGGTCATAAACTTAGCATCCCTGCATCTTAGCATAACCCCGCTGAGAAACTTCCACTTTTCCAACTTCCCAACTTTTTACTTCTAAATAGGCTGATGAAGGAGACCACTGAATAGAGGTTACAGTCTGGAGTCGATTCTGGCGGGTAGACTAACTAGTGTTCCATGCAACAAAAGGGTTCAGAAGAATTCATGGAAAAGCCATGAGGATGACAAAAACAGCCACTTTCTCCAGAATCACATTCCAGTCACAGTTCGTTCACATATTGTAATGAGATCAGTGTCTGGATTCAGTCCCATGTCTTTTTGGTCACAAGTTCAGTGTCCTAAGAATTACTCCATATTAAAGTCTTTTCCTAATGTTTTACTACACGTGCACAATGAGCGTCAAAATATTTTGTCTTTAATGATCCAGTTCATATAAAATGTTGGATCATAATAGCATGTTTTGCTCGACTGAAATTGGCAGATAAAAATGTGTAAATGATTTCCATAGTTTAACACATCTATCTTAGAGCAAAGATAAGACAGGGGTGGCTGTAAGGATAATTTATATGTTTCACACCTACGTTTACAGATTTCACTCTACTAAACATGAACTGCACATGCTGGACCAGTACCAGACGCCATGGCTGAAAGCACAAATTCAGTTTCAGTGATTTCTCCTGCTGCAATGAAGGGCATCTTTGGGCTTGATTTTAATGGCCCTACCTAATAGTGCAACTGTCAAAATAGTGTGTTTACACACTAGTGTGTTTATTGCAAAAAGGATCTGGCTGCAATAGTTACATTAAAACTGCTACAACCTGACACAGTTCTCATATAAATATGAAATTTCAAATCAATGATACTTATTTAATAACATGAATTTGGACTGTCAAAATAGAGCACTTTCCCTCAGTGAGACTGTATCTCACAGTCAATTAACTCAAGACAAGAAAACAGGCTATTTCCTGGCAGCACTCATGCAGTGGTATCTTACCCTGTTTTTTCTAACACTTTCCTTGTCCTTTCCTCTTTATTGTCTCTCTCCCTGACATTGTGACAGTTTCCCCCTCCCTTTCTCAACACAGTGAAAATTTTAGGGTTTTTAAGCTGTACTGTTGTGAGGTTTGTTTGACACAAAATGTAGCTGTAAGTTGACCCCACCATCTGTCCGTAGTGATTGACATCCTGACGCTGGGCGATGCCAAAGGGAGCTCGGCAGCAGTGGAGAAGGTTGCAGGGGCCCTGGGCACAGTCAGCGACATCTACATTGTGTCTACCTTCCGCCTGCCGCCCAAGCTGGGGGGCGTACTGCTGGGTCTGTATAACAAGCAGGACAACAGGAAGTACTTGGAGCTGGCCATCATGGGCAAGATCAACAAAGGTACCTTTTCCTGTGAAAATACCAGAAGAAATTTGGATTTTATATACTGTAACCACTTAGACACCATCAGTGCATTCCCAATAGTTAAGAGCGGCAGTACTATAGACCTAGATAAGAGCATTCCAAGAACAGAGAGTGTCAGTACAACGTCACTAAAGCACTAACATAGTCAACTATGCCATCCAATAAAATAGATATGTCAAGATAAAGACCATACTACCATCTACTATAAAAAGTTGTACTGTTGGTACTTGGTAGGGATAGAAGGATAGAGAAGATGCAGTCTGAAGATTGTACATTGAAGATGACATACAATACTGTACATTTTAAAGGAGCATAATACTTCCATGAGTGTACAGAGCAAAATTCTTATGATATGCTCTTTTCTTGATAAATGTAGCTACAGATCTGCGTACAGCAAAAATAATTTTTCCAGACTTGGAGGTGTTTGGTATCATATTTTCTGTTGTGTACATGTTTTGGTATCAGGTATTTGGTAGGTAAAATGTTTTTTTAAGATTAATTAATCAGCAGGAATATTTACATAGTGTGTAGGTGTCTAATAAGTCATGTAATCAAAATGCATATTTTATACATGTATGATTTTATTTATTTTTCCAATGTTTGCCCTGGTGACAGATGATAAGTTTTAAATAGAGTTGGCAGACATTTGGAGGGCATCATTTTTAAGCTTTTTTTTTTTTTCATTTCTGAGGCTGTTTTCATTTGCTTTGCTTGATTGCTTTTACTGGTTCAGTTAGCTGATTTATCCAGACTCATTGCCAGGGAAATTCCTGTGTACCCTCTCTTTGTTCATGCCATCACACAGTTTGGGTATTACAAAATCAAATCAATCACTGCCAAGCAAAAATTTATAAGCTAAGCAGGTACATAGTTGTCCCATGACGGCATATTGTGTGGAAACACACTTATATTGGCATATTGTGTGGAAACACACTTTTTATTTGAACCAAAACAGACTCAATCTGCTTCCTCTGATCCAAGCTCTTGACCACTGATATTCTCAAGTTATTGGACTCTGATATCCTCTTTGCTGTTTGTTTTTACAATTGCATTCTGCTGTTCAAAATTTAGCCCTTTGATTTCCTCCTTTTTAATTACCTCCACAATTTTCAGTTTGTCACCTCCACAATTCATACATTCTTCTTGTTCTGCTCATTTTTCTTTCCTTCCAGTTAGCAACCATGCTTATCCCGATAATTTCCACAGCTTACACTTTTACAGCCTTTCCATTTATACAGCTGGATGTTTAATGAAGCAATTCAGGTCAATACTGTCCTCAAGGGTACAGCAGCGCCTCACCTGGGAAGTGAACCTGCAGCCTCTGAATTAAAAGTCTAGCTCCCTAACCATTATACGCCAGCACCGCCACTGACTTCCCTTTATATCCTTCAGCTCTTGTCCGCTATGTGCGGGAGGATGGCAAGCTTCACACCGTCAACCTCCAGAATGCTAACCTGGCTGATGGCCGCTCTCACTCAATCATCTTGCGGGTGGGTGGGCTCCGCAGAGACAATCTTCACCTGGAGCTCTATGTCGACTGCCGATTGGCCGACACCAGCCAGGGCCTTCCCCCATTGATCCAGCTTCCATCGGATGCAGAATCGGTGGACATCCGTAATGGCTACAAGGCCTACGCCAGGTTACAGGTGACAGCTACCTTTACTACTCACACACAGTATTACATCTCAAAGAGGAGTTTACTGCATGAACATTCTCAATTACCTGAACATCACCTTGGCATTCTTTGGGCTCTTTCAGATTTTTCTGTCTTCCATAAAAATGGCTTCATGTTCTAGCTTTGATGTGTAATTCAATAAGCTTTAACCCTGCAGTTATGTTTATGGAGCTTGTACATGCCTGTGGTAACCCTAGTCCTGCTTTTAAAGCAGAAAAACCCAAAAAACTCAAAATTGTGATGTCTAAATCATGAGACTGTAGCAAAGATCAAAGTTTGTTCGTTTTGAAAGACAGAACTCAAGATAAGCTAAATTGAAAACATACAAAAGATTTAAGATTTTGTTCAGAAAATGGAGGACCTTGGCGCGGACTCCCTGAGGCACAGAGATGTCAAAACTTTCTCACTTCAACATGGTCCACAGATGATTCAGGCCACGACTCTAGAGATATGCTGATACCCTATTTCAGCGGGTTGTGGTGTGTGACAGTTTGTATCAGCAGATGCCTTCATGATGCTGACGGTGTTACCTACCCACAGAAATTTTCCCACAGTGCCTTAGAGGTTACATTACATCCTGTGCAGACTGTGCCTTGACTATTGAAATCTGTCTTGAGTCTCAGCCTTAAAGCAACCATTTCTTTGGAGTAACTGAAAATGAATTGTTACAAGGGTAACTTCAAGCCTCTTCACTATTAATTAACAAGAAAACATCATATGCATTCCATTGGTCTGATTTGCTTTACTGATTCGTCTATGTGTGTGTGTGTGTGTGTGTGTATGTGCATGCATGCATATTTCAGGGTGCAGTAGAATCACTGAAACTAGCTCTTGGTGGAAATGTGGCCAAAGCTGGGGCCCTCACAGACTGCCCATTCCAGGGGGACTCCTCTCTGTATAACACTGGTAATCCATTCCTTATATGCACTTACACAGAGATGTGTCTGCACATTAACACACTATAACACATAATGCTGCATATAGGACATATTCTCATGAACACAGAAATCCTGTGTGCTTACATTGCAATATATCAGGAACAGCCACAACAAAACCTATTTCTGCCCTTATACTGAAAACATTCTCCACACTGAAGACTTCATCCCATTTAATGTGATTAGCTGTAACAAGTCTGTCAATAGCTGGCAAGAAGAGTCAACAATCTCAAACTCAGTCAGATCTCTGCATCCAGTACGTTTTAGATATCGCCTGTTATGACTAGTTCCAGTCTGTAAAGTATCTTGTAGAAAACATTAGATGCATATAAATATATGCCCAGAAATATACAGACTTGCGTCAGGTACAAGGAAAAGGATGAACAGCAAAATGTCCATTTATGGGCTATGGTAAACACGCTGCTAGTGACATGGCTTCTTCTGTGTGTTTTATTTAATGGTCCATCACACCTGTCAAGTTGATTAACTTATAGACAAGTATATTAATCTGATTGAACTTCAACTCCCAAAATGTTAGTGATTAATTGAATTTGTCAAAATTTTTAAAAGGCTAAAATAAATGTGAACATACATATAGCTCCATCTAGTGGTGATGAAATGTTATAGCCCATTTCCCATAGTGTCAGAGTTGCTCAACACTGACTAAACATTTGTCAGACATGTAGTTACTAAAGGCTAAACATGGTGAAACAGCAAGTTATTTTGATATTTTAAACTTTTAGTATACTTTAAATGAACTAGTAGTGGTTTTGTACTAGTTTATTTTGTAGAAAATGAATGTAGTATACTATTTCAATGATTTATGAATGGCTAAATATATTTATAATATGTTCTCATCACAATAATCTTTTCTTCCTTTTTGTAGTGAATGGAGAAGTAAACTCCATCCTTGGTGAGTTAAATAATCTGGGTACCTTCAATCTACAACCATTTATCCAGGATCAGCAGGCCAATTTAGGCAGAATCTGCCAACAGTTTTACTCTGTGCCCTTTATGAATTAACCTATTCTTGTACAGGCTGTTGAATATTGTTCTTCACACTTCTTAGCTAAGTGCTTCATAACTACATTGCGTATTATTTCATTCAACCAGATGTTGACCAGCTTTAAGAAACTGGCAAATTTTTCATCACTATTATTCAGAATATACAAACGGAGATATTCAGTGTTCACTGGGCTTATTTCCTGTCAGGTGACCACACCAAGGCTCTGATTGGTCAGCTGATTATCTTCAACCAAATTCTGGGGGAGCTACGTGAAGATATCAGAGAGCAGGTAAGCGAGAGGAAGGGAAAGAGGGGTCCAGGAATGTTACAGGGATAAAAAGAGGACTAGAGGAATGGAGCCAAAGCAAAAGTGAGAGCTACTTGGTGTGAGAGAGATGATGTTAGATAGAATAAAATATACTGTATGACTACATAACAAAACTATTACTTTTAAAAATGTTTGTGTTTATATGTGTGTCTGTGTTTGTGTGTTTAAGTGTAAATGTGTCAATGTTGTCATACTGTGCCTTCGTTTCCACAGGTCAAGGAGATGGCATTAATCAGGAACACAATTCTGGAGTGCCAGGTTTGTGGTGAGTGACAGGGCTTCCTCACTCTGCTGCATGCCTAAATCTATCAATACGTAGGCTGTGTGGAGCTTATAGTCTCATAGCGGGTACGGCTGCGTGTCACATTGTAGATCCTACCATTTAAAATGTAGTAGAATTCCATACCATGTTTCAGCAAAGCAGCCACCTATCTGTCTCAACGGGTTATGTGACATGCAGGGCCCTGCCTTTTGGCATCTGTGCGCCATAGTATATTATTAGTGATCACTGAATGACTAATTGAGATGAATCAGGTGCAGCAGTGGAAATATTCTAATAGCTAAAGTGGTGCCTGTATCAGAAGAATGGTGTTTCCATCTTCCTGCTGAAGCAATGATTCTCAGGCCATGACTTGCCCACTGTAACTGCAGGGCTGTGTTTACGGCTCTTGTTGATCCATATGGGGATGTTGTAAGGGAACACTGTGTGTTTTCCTTCTCAGGATTCACTGAGCCCCGGTCCCGCTGCTCCCCAAACCCCTGCTATAAGGAAGTGTTCTGTACAGAGACCACAGACTTCCCTGGGTACCGCTGTGGGCCTTGTCCCGCAGGCATGGAGGGCAATGGTACTCACTGCCGGGACATTGATGAGGTGTGTACTGCCCTTTCAATAGCTATGGTGTGCCTGTTTTTGCTGTATGGCCGTTTATGCCAGTCCAGTTGTCTCTTTGCCACCATTTTGTCATTTAACGCAGACAGCAGGGAGAAAATATTATGTGCACAAGTGGGTGTTGGCTGGCTGTGTTACAGCAGAAAGAAAGGGGTAGGGCCCAGTTGTGTGTGGCTGCCTGCCCCAGCTGCGTGCGGCCACACGCCCTAGACGTGGACACCCTCATGGCCCTGTGAAGTGAGCCCTGTGGCCTGTGTGTGTCTCCCTCAGTGTGCCGTTGCGCAGCCGTGCTACACAGCAGGGGGGTGTGTGAACACTGCCAAGGGCTTCAGCTGCGAGCCCTGTCCCCCTGGGTTCTGGGCCCCCCCTCTCACCGGGGTGGGTGTGGAGTATGCCAAGAGCCACAAACAGGTTTGCACACAAACACACTCAGATAAACACTCCTCAAAACAGTCACAATAACTTATTTTCCTACAGATTTATAAATGCTTTCACTTAGGCTGTAGTCTTATGGAAATATACTAACATGATTTTAAGTTAAAATATTTGGCAATATGAAAAATGTTTTGAATTTGACTGAAATGTAGCCTGGTCCAGTAATTGCTAATAATATCTGTGTCCATGGAGACTGTTTGGAAGACATCCCTTAGACAGCACTTCTATGTATGGTATATGTGTGTTTGTGTGTGTGTGTGTGTGTTTGTGCTTCCTTGCTTTTTCTCAGCATCCTTGCTTATGTCTCTTTCTGTGTCCTTAGGTGTGCACAGACATTGATGAGTGTATTGAGGTCAGCAATGCCTGCGTGCCCAATTCAGTATGCACCAACACTGTGGTGAGTCTCAAGCAAATGAAATTAAACCATGTCAGAGTCACATTTATTAATTATGCATCATCAAATTCATTTATTTGATTGTATAACTTGCATATCAAAGTTTTAATTACACAATGCTTTACTGTAGCAGATAACAGATTGATGTACAACTCTGTGTATCTCTCTCTCTTACCATGTCAATCTCCTTCAATCTCCCTATAAATCCTTTTCTCTCCTCCTGTCTCATCCATCTCTTTGTCCCACTCCAAATCCATCTCTCTCTCATTCTTTCTCTCTCTATCTCTCTTCCCCTCTCTCAGGGCTCCTTTAAGTGTGGTAAGTGCAAAGTGGGGTTTCTGGGTAACCAAACAGCCGGCTGCTTCCCACGGAAATCTTGCGCAACATTGGCTTTCAACCCTTGTGATGTCAACGCACACTGCGTCATCGAGAGGAACGGGGAGGTGTCCTGCAGGGTAAGCTCGACGATGCTGTCCAACATTAGCGCCAGTCCTGCTCAAGACAGCATGTAGTGGCTCTGTGAAGCACTACAAATCTTTACATGCTTGCAACCATTACATTACTGTACAGAATAGGCCTTCACCCAAAGCAATGTACAACATGAACTACAGCGTACAGCTGTCAACCTGTTGATCAACATATCATGGAAATCAAATGTATGATTAACAAAACAGACCAATACAAGTCAATATCCGCAGCAGTATCTCTCAAAGAAAACATGAGAATGTAAATACAATTATGTCAATGAATCTGGTAGAACAGAAAACAAGTTGTCAGAGCCAGAGAGACGTCAGTTTTGAACACTGTTAAAAGAAAACTGAATTCAGGGAAATGTCAAATATAAGCAGTGTAAGCAGTCCTGGAAAAGGACATCTGTAATGTAGAGCGTGTACAGCAGTTATAATGGGCACAGGCCCAGACTGTTTCAGTTTCTGCTGTCCTAGTCAATTTCTACCAATGCTGTCGAAACACAATCTTGGCTGTCAAACATTAGTACTCTCACTGAACTCATTCTGGCCAACCTAATTTAGCAGAGTGCATGTTCCTTAAGGCTGGTTGGATGGAAAAATGTGACTTGGTTGTCATGCCTCCAGACTGATGTTTCCTCTCTGTCTCTCCCTCAGTGTAATGTGGGCTGGGCTGGAAATGGGAACACCTGTGGTCCAGACACGGATATCGATGGGTACCCAGACCAGTCCCTTCCCTGCATCGACAATGACAAGCACTGCAAAGCGGTCTGTGAAGCTTTCTATGGAAGCGCAAAAACACCCTGCACATACCCTACACCACACAAATATTCTACATTAACTACATTCTGCCCGCATGCCACAAATATTCACTACACTCCCCCTACATAGCAAAAATATTTACTGCACTCTTTGCTGGTTTGATGGTTTGAACATAATGAAGTGAAATTAGCTATTTGTATTGTCTAAATAACAACCATTGCCTATATTCTGTGCTTTAATACAAAACGACATACATGCTGTTTTTCATATCAAATAAATTTGTTAACGTTAATTAGTTGAAATGAAAACCAGCATACAGACTACTAGGTTTTGTTTCACTGCTCTACACTGATATTGTGTACCCCAGTACAGTGCTTGTGCTTTACAGGCAGGGTTATCTGGTGTAAACAGTGTGCAGTGACATTAACATGACATTTGCTCTGTGATCAGGACAACTGCATCTTCACGCCCAACTCTGGCCAGGAGGATGCAGATAATGATGGGATTGGTGACCAGTGCGATGAAGATGCGGATGGAGATGGGATCAAGAATGTTGAGGTGTGTCTGTGTGCCTTGGGTCCATATGTCCATTATATTCACTGTGATCATTCATCATGCACTGTATATATAATTTAAACTTTAAATGTTGTTCTTTATTGCTAGAAGAAGTCTGTGAAGCATTTATGAATGTGTAAATTCATAAATGCTTCACTGAAGCACTGTGAAGCAATAGAAAACAAAAATTTGGAATGAGATGGTGAAATTCTTTTCTTTTATCCTTTCCACCATAAATACATTCTATTTGTAATCCTGGTTTAACTTAATTGAATTTGATTTTAAATTTACTTTTCATGTTTCATACTGCTGATCCAGGCTCACATTTAAACAAGTATAAACTAATAAATGAGATCCCATGAATATTTGAAAACTAACCCTTGCAAAATCATTTTGAAATCCTGTCCATAGGTATCTGTGTTCCAGCAGAAGCACTCTGTGTGCATTTAGTGTTCTTTAGCCATGATTTCATTTAGCATTTGACTGACATTTTAACTCTGGTTTCCCAGGATAACTGTCGCCTGGTGGCAAACAAAGACCAGCAGAACTCTGACACAGATTCCTTTGGTGACGCCTGTGACAACTGCCCCAATGTCCCCAACATAGACCAGAGGGACACTGACAACAATGGGGAGGGGGATGCCTGTGACAATGACATTGATGGAGATGGTAAGAGCACACCCCTTCTGTTCATGTTTTGCACTCTGAGGATCATTATCAGGGATCTTTACATTAATGTGGATTATAATAGTAATGATACTAGCGGGTGAAGTCTAACACATGCTTTGTTTGAAATGAGAGACATAACCTGAGAATGGCTAACCCACAGAGGTAGACACTCCAGCTTCAGACAGTAGAAGTACAACCATATATTTATTTTACCCATGTACTAAACCAGCTGAAGTCACAGATCAGCTTCCCTGCCTGGCTGTGCAGTTGTGCTGATGAGAATCAGCTAGTTTAGTGCATGGGTGGAATAAATACATGGTAGAATTTTTACTCTCTGAAGTGTGTCCACCTCTGCTCAGCCACAGCTCTCACCTTCCTTCTCACACCAGCTCCCTCTGAGCCTACAATGGAATCAGCCAACACTGATCTCATTAAAAAACACTCATTAAAATCACTTGCATCCTCAGCTGCTCTTTCATTTTTGTGATATCAATGTTTTCACCTTCTTAGTAAAACTAGAGCAGCGATTGGAGCCATGGTGGTATGTGTCTCCCATACAGGCATCCCCAACGTCCTGGATAACTGCCCAAAAGTTCCCAACCCCCTTCAGACTGACCGGGATGGAGATGGAGTCGGGGATGCCTGCGACAGCTGTCCTGAAGTCAGCAACCCCACACAGGTGACAGAGAGAGACCACACAAGCAGGAGAAATAACTGTTATCCCCTCAATCAAAACAAAAGACTGGCATCTGCTACATTTTGAACTGATTGGATGAAGCACTTTGCATCATCAAATGATTTTAAGATAGACTAAAACAACAAGTATTCAACTGTGGAATGGGGAGATAAAAGTGGATGTTCATGCTGTTGGTTATTATCGTGCTACTAGTGCCGGCAGGCATTTAACAGTTTAGTGTACAAAGTAGAGTATGCCATGAAGGCATATTATATTGTAAATTTCATGTGATCCTCTTTCCCTGCAGACAGACATTGACAATGACCTTGTAGGAGATGTGTGTGACACCAACCAGGACTCGTGAGTCAGAAATCCACACTGGAACTGAAACTATACAAATACACATATATGTGTGTGTGTATATATACACACATTAACTGGTACTGCTTTATCTTGCTGGAGCAAACATTTGAAAGTTGTCTCTTAGGGTTTTCCTTGTTCCCTTATCCAGAGGAACTTAAGAAATGAATTGAGTTAAATAGCTGGAAGTAAGCCAGAAGACTAGGAAATACAGATACATTTTCATTCTTCAGGAATTTAAAGACATTTCTGATCATGATTAAGACCAAGTTTATCTTTGTGATTCAATATCTAAAATTAAGTTACTGATTTATTGAAGCTCCTTTCCAAAAATATCACATGATGAGAGCCTTTGACAGAGTAAAAATTCTTTATTAAGGCTGTGGTCATTTTATAGTAAAACTGTCCTATCTCACTGTTCAGAGATGGGGATGGCCACCAAGACTCCAGGGACAACTGTCCAGGACTCCCGAACAGCTCCCAGCTGGATTCAGACAATGATGGCATAGGCGATGACTGTGACGATGATGATGATAATGATGGGATCCCAGATTATACAGGCCCTGGCCCTGACAACTGCCGACTCATTCCAAATCCCAACCAGAAAGACTCAGATGGTAACTTTTCTAGCTCTACACACATATTCCTATTTTTGTGCTTTACCATTCTATATCACAATTTCTAGTACAAAAGACTCAGAAAAAAACTCAGGAAATTCACTCATTACTCCAAAACATATTATTCCATACTATAAGTATACAAACATAATATTACAAAGGATGCAAAAAGAAAGTTAATTTGTGCAGTTTTTTATGAAGTGCAGTCAATCAATTGAATTTCATTGTTGCTGGTCACACTGTTTAAAATATGTATCACCAGAATAGTCAGCAATTGAACCATTGCATTTGTATTTGCACAGTCTGATTGATGCTGTCCTGTCTCTATCTGTGTCTTTGCAGGAAATGGGGTGGGGGATGTGTGCGAGAATGACTTTGACAACGACACGGTGATGGATCTGATTGACGTGTGTCCAGAAAGTGCTGAGGTCACGCTGACGGACTTCAGGGCCTACCAAACGGTCATCCTGGACCCTGAAGGCGATGCCCAGATCGACCCCAACTGGGTGGTGCTCAATCAGGTGACGGCTGAGCAACGATCAACAGCTCTGCACAGTACAAGTACCTATCAATCATGCTCTTCAGCTAATTTCCCACACAACCAGGGATGGACAAAACATTTAAATTACAAGTTTTAGGAATTGCAGGAGACAAATGTAATTCTCAACTATATGTTGTATTGTCATACTTCAAATTGTTATTAGGTATTAAAATAACATATTTTATATAAGAACATTTTGCTGTTGTCATTTGTTGTCTCTATTTTAGGGTATGGAGATTGTTCAGACTATGAACAGTGATCCTGGACTGGCTGTGGGTATGTCATCTTAAAAAATGTTTCTCCATTTTTTCTCAAGTCTGTGTCTGGGATTCAAGCCTCCCTTCCCCTCTCCTGTTGCGTAATGTGGATAGAGAATGGGGCTGGTAACTTACAGGTTGCAGTATTGATTCCTCGATGGGATGCTGCAATTGTACCTTAGAGTAAGGTACTACCACAGAATTGTTTCTGTAAATACCCAACTGTATAAATGAATTGCACATTTAAAAAAGCTGTGTGTCACTTTGGATAATAGCAAATGCCTAAAATCCAGTGCAATTATCTCTTCCCCAAGGCTACACTGCCTTCAATGGCGTAGACTTTGAGGGCACATTCCACATCAACACTGTGACAGATGACGACTATGCTGGCTTCATCTTTGGCTACCAGGACTCCTCCAGCTTCTATGTGGTGATGTGGAAACAGACCGAGCAGACCTACTGGCAGTCTGTGCCCTTCCGGGCCATGGCTGAACCAGGCCTGCAGTTGAAGGTGGGACTAACTCATAGCTTATAGCATGAGTGATGCTGACAAAGTAACAGTGGGAGCTTTCTGAGTCTGAGATGGAATTATTTATCAGGGTACAAGGTGAGGTTAGCCTTGTCAATCCAGGATCCAGCTCACTGGCTCAATGGTTCATCATCAAGTTCCAGAGCAACAGAACAGAGGGAAAAAATGCAATCCTATTGTTATCCCATTTGTCAAATTAGATTAGATCTGAGGGTGAACTAGAGAAAGAAAAAGACAAACACAAGAATCTGCTGGAAGATCTATCAGGATGATTAAAAAATGTATTATTTTATGTTGGTAATTTTCTGCCCCTCCCTCCCTCCCTCTTCCTCAGGCAGTGAAGTCTCGGACTGGCCCTGGCGAGTTCCTGCGCAATGCTCTGTGGCACACGGGTGACTCAGTGGGCGAGGTCAAGCTGCTGTGGAAAGACCCTCGCAATGTGGGGTGGAGAGACAAGACATCCTACCGCTGGCACCTCAGTCACCGGCCCCAGGTTGGCTACATACGGTAAGCCTGCACCCCTAAAACAGACCTCTATGCTGTAGCCCATGACTATTCAAATCAAAAGGCATTTGCTCCAGCCATGTGCCACACCACCTAATTTTAGCACATGATTTTAGAAAATACCTGAAGAGACAGTTTCCCTAACTGGGCTCATAGTGCAACAGTGAATCAGTGCGTAATGCATAATGTCTGCTCAGAATTACTTTATTCTAGATTTCACAATATACAAAAAACGGAGGAGTTTCCTATTTTCAGGGATACACTGGAGACCAAAGTATTTGACTTAGGCAAAAAGACTTGGTGAATGTGTGTCTCTTATGGGAAGTTATCTGTGAGGTCTGTTGGCTAACCAGTGAACACTAGAGGGGGTGTTGCTCTGTTTGGTGAGGTTCGTATGGACAGCGAATGCTGGGATGGACAAGGGGGAGAAAGGGGGGAGTGGATGGGTAAAAGATAATTGGAGAGGGGGGGTTATTCCATAATTTTTTATATTCTATTTTTTCCTCAAAAACCTCTGTGACTTTACAGAGAGGCTGGGCCCCCCGGCTGTCCATTGTCCCTGTTGCCATGCCGACCAAATCCTTGGCAGGAATTTGCTGGGCGTCTGTTCATATGCAGATCCAGAGGAAGCTACTGCTGAGTGGGGGGTCTGAGAGGGAGAGAGAGAATGAGGGACAGAGAGAGGAGAGAGTAAAGAAAGAAAACCATGGGATTAGGGAACAAGCTTGGAGATGACTATTTCAGTTTGCATGTATGAAGACTGTATGAATTAGGTAGGGTAGCAGTAACTTGGGAATCAAAAACAATCATGAAGTGTGAAGGGTAGAAAGGTAATGGTGAAATTCAAGAGTAGTGTATATGCAAGAGGAGAAATTCATTTAAGAAGTGAAATGCAGGAGAGAATCATAATCATGAAACACATGATGTGTTTGAACAAACAAGCTTCAAAAAGTGGTCCCATTCCACATGATTGAATAGCCAGTGTGAAACAAAAGGCGCAACCACTGTTAGCGGAGTCACTAAAGATACAACTGCTGAAGGCTGATTTATTTCAGCTCAACGTGCCCATGTGCTGCGTTAGTCAGGACTCGATCTTTTCAGCTTTCTTCCCATTAGCATGTGGAATAAGAGGGGGTCCTTGCAGGGGCTCACTGAGCTGGGAGCCAGGCCTTTGTAGAGGCAGTGAGGCCCTTTCAGACACAAACAGAAAGGCACCTGCTTTGTATTCTGTGCGGGGGAGTGAATAGACTACAGCACAGCACTCGAGTGCTGGCAGAGGCAATGGCCTCTCCTCTCTCACATTGCGTCATCGCAGGCCCTCTACCCTCTTCCAGTTCATCAACTACCACTGCTTCCCGTCCTATCCTTACTGAGAAAGCACCACCCACACAACTAGGTCAGGTGGTCTTGGGAGGGGTAGATGATGGAGAGTGCCAACACAACTGTATTCTGCTGGCTAATTTGTGTAATCAAAATTAGTTGATGAGTGTCTTGCAGGATGTATCCAGTCATGGGCTCTCCTCTTTTGCCTTCTTCAATAACTGCCCGTGACCTGTGAGCTCTTCCCTTGAATCTCTTATTGGGTGTCCCGAATGCCACATTACAGGGTGCAACTGTATGAAGGGCAGGGACTTGTGGCTGATTCAGGCGTGATCATCGACACCACAATGAGGGGCGGGCGGCTGGGTGTCTTCTGCTTCTCTCAAGAGAACATCATCTGGTCCAACCTGCGCTACCGCTGCAACGGTACATATTTTAGCGAAGTTTATCAAATATTGCATACATTTTAGTTTGGGTATGCTGTAACCTTCCACCCTCCCCATCAGATACTGTCCCAGATGACTTTGGCCCCCACCGCAGACAAGTACAGATGAACCTCCAGGTGTGAGGAGTGTGAGCGAAGGCGAGGGGAGAGGGGTTTGGGGCAGACAAAGACCCTGTCAGCCACAGCCTCAACAGACTTTGCTGCATCACCTGTGTCTCTGTCAACTGCTGTGAGTTGTGAGTCTGTATGGGAGAGAGGAATCAGGCTCCTCTTGTACATCATCCCAGTCACACTACATTGAGGAAGCAGAGGCATAAATGCAAGTGAAACTGAACATTATAAACTGATATTTTTCAGGCTGATTAGCTGCTGTGCAAGGGTAGCACTGCCTTCATCCCAAATGTCACTATGTGGACAAATGTTACTGATAATGAGTGTCAAAGTGGAATGGTGTACATGTGTGTAAACAGCAAATTGTGACCATAATAATTCAAGGAAAATTATTTTTTGACACTGCAAGCACAAATGAACCTATCTGGGTTTAATTCCTCATAAGACTGTCTCTGTACTCATACATCTTGATAAACAAAACTCGGACAGAAAATTCACAAGTGGTTCCTGATCATATCACTCTTACTCAATCGTTACAAGATGTTATCACTCATAGTTAAGGATGCTAAAGTGTTCCCTGAAATGTTTTATTTAAAATATTGAAAGACAAATATACAGTCATGTTCCTTAACTCATGTGGTGTGAATTTGCCCTTTCTTGTGGAGTAAATGGATTATTTTGTATACTGTACTTTATTAGCCTGTGAGTTTTCATCTAATAAATATGAAATAAAAATCTGGTATCCAGTGTAGGAGCTTTTATATAATATTACAAAGTTGATCTGTTCTGCTAGCAGGAAATACTACTGAATTCTGTTGAAAAGCAAACATATTCAAAACTTGGATTGATTCACTGGGTTTGTCTCTCACTACTATACATTTTAGGTACAAATATGCAAAAAAACTATAATCAGCTGCAATTTAAAAAAATTAAATTGCATTTATTTGGGTTTGGTATTCATTTTCATGAAGCCCTGATTATATCCATAAATAAACTAATTCTGGTTTGAATGGCTAGCAATCGTGGGCTGAAAGCAAATGTTTGTGTACTGCATTACATAGGACGTTTCTTGTCTCCAGAAACGAGAAAAGCTTATGAAACACAAGTTTGCATTTCAAACCATTTTATTCCTCCTTAATGATAACTAGGACTTGTGACAGAACAAATGTGAAAAGTTCACCTCAATAAAATCAATAAAGCCACTCACTGGCTCCTCTAAATCACAACTTACATTTGGCAATGGTTTCCTACAAGGATTATTGCTAAACAAGAGATACTCCCTGGCCCACTGTCACACACTACAATAGTCGTGTTGATGCACAAATCAAACACCTGTTTATTAGTGGTTAGAGTTGCAGCTGTCATCACCAAAGTTACAAACACCCCCTGTAGGGTCATGTGTCACATCTCAACATTTCAGCACTGTCTGCTGTTCTAATCCCTTTTGCAGGTACTGTTAACACCTATTTCTGTAGTACTCAGAGTGCCAAGTATGTTCAGAGCACAATGTCAGAATTCACAATACAAGACACCTTGTTTGCACCTTCACTCAAGATAATCACATTATGTTCACTTCACAGAGATGTGTTATTACAACAAGTTATTACAAAATAACTTTCAGAGGCAAAACCACAAATAAGAATTAAGCTCCTTGATCACTGACAGTGTATCTGTGTAAGCAGAGCATCATAAAAACACATTTTGATTATTAAAAAAAAAACTATACAGTGTGAAAACTGTGAGCTGTAGAATGCTGGGATGTTCTGCTGCTGGCTGATCCCACAGTGCACTGCACCACTCAACCCTCTCACAGGGTGTCAGAGCCGCTGACAGGGCTGACTCTGGCGGACTTGGCACAGGCCTGTGACTATGGCAGCCTGCCAGCCGGCGGTCAGGCAGGGACAGTGGGAGGTGGCGGAAGTGAACGGCACTTATTGAAGAGTTAGCTGGGCCTGCCAGACAGCCCAGGTCCACAATGGGACAGAGATACAATGCAGTACCTGTTTATTTTCCCTGGGACACTGCCAATACCTCGTTCTTTGGTTTGTGGTAACTGCTATGGTGTGACGTTAATCCCTCCACCTCTCCAAGAATAAAAGGAGTGTCAGCTTTAAACAGCATTACGTTAATATTGTTTTTTTTTTAATTATTTTAACATAACATCACATTTCTGAGTGCTAATTTGTATATCTGGTTCCCTCAAAACATCTGCAGACAAACCCCTGAGTTTCCTGTGCAATGCAGCCCCTGTAATGTAAAGGTACTCAGGTAGTATAATTACTAAATAAAAATAGGAAAAACCATAATTCTGTATAATAAAAGTTTAAATGAGAATTCTGATGGTAGCTTTCTTTAGTTTCCAATGGCAAAGTAGTGAACAATTGCACATTTAGTTAAATACATATTCACTTTTTGATAGTTTGGTAACTATGCACATGTTGATAACTATGCAGTTACAAAAACACCTTTCAACTGATCGGAGTGAAAAAAAAAAAATCATGTTTTCAAAAAGTGCAATATATAGCTGATTGTTTTCCCAAGGAAGACAAAATTAGCTTACTTCAAATCATCTTTCTATCTGCATTTTGTATACTCTTACAACGGACCCCGTCTTACAACAGACAAATTCATCCATGTCGTATTGAGTACCTCTGACGTGTACAGTTGCAGAAATGATGAAATGGCCTCCCTTGCCACCCCACAGGAGACGTGGGTTTCCCAAGGGTCAGGGAGGCCGGGACGAGTGCAATATTGGGAGGAGATCGTACAACACTGCACTGCATCCCGCACCTTCTTGACCCTGGGAGTGGACAGTAGAGAGAAGTGACAGGGCCCTGAAGATTCGAGCCCTGGTCCCCCGGATGTTACAATGCCATACCCTGCTGTGACACTGCAACACTGGCCACAGCCTCTGGAGGAGACAGATCACAATGGGATCAGACATTGTACTAACAGAACATCTTCAAAAAAAAAAAAAAAATTAAAAGTAAAATACTTGTTGCTTAGTTTTTAAGTGGGTAGATGATCACATAGGCATCCCCAGTGTGACAGACAACAATGAAAACTTTTATGTGTTTTGTATGAATTTTTAACTTTCTTGCTTGCTGCATGATCACTAGTGGTCAGTGAATGAAAATGAAATTTTATTCAACATTTTGAGAAAAGGTAGCAGACCACAAACAAGCCAGCTAACAAATTGGCTTTTCAGGTCGAACTAGCACAAACAACCAAACAATAAGTGAAATTAATACACTGTTGTGAGTGCTTTCAAATGTCAAGTTCAATGTATAAAACTCAGGACTGGAATTCTCTTACGCAGTGTTAATGGGCGGAAGTCAACTGATTGATAGTGTTTTCTGTTTGGAGTCTAATGCTTACTTTCCCACTCTGCACAAACATGAGGTAATGAATAACAATGCGACGTTAAACAGTTTCCACGGAGACAGTCTCCTAGCGACCTTAGTAATCTGTTAAGCACCAAGAATGAGAAACTACTCTATAAAGGGGAGAAACCATACAAAACACTTTTCTTTTAAATGAATTATGTTAAATGAACAATGTGTCACCAACGCTAGAACGTATAAGGTCGACAACGTATCTCACTAACGTTATAACTACCGCAGCAGTTTAAGTGAGCGCGTGCACGCTTGTAGCGAGCTAGCTGGTGATAGCTAACGCACTTTACAATGTTGTTTCCAAACATTTATCAATACCAATTTATGGTAATCTAAAATGAACACATTTATTTTACACTTACCTTCAACTAATTTGTCCATGGCACAATCGTCCACATTGTAACTAGCTGGCTATAAATGTGTACATTTACGAGTTTCTCGATTCAAGAAAAGTTTGTGCTAGTAATCTAGCATTAGCCGGCTAGCTAGGCAGCTAACGTTGGTAGCCCGCTGACCAGCTAACTAGCTAGTTATCGCTGAACATTGTAAATTTAGCAACTTTGTAAAAATGTTTCTGGGTAGCCAAGTCGATTGATTGGGCATTATCGATCAGGATCTCTCCTAGTTCACTTGTTCATTCTTGGCATATTCCATCACTTCTCCAGGGCAAGATAGTCAGTCTGCTGCATCGAGGGCACGGGGTTTCTCGCTTTTCCCAAATCGCCCTCACAATAGACCCTCGTTCTGAATAGCCTGTGCTTTGGTCGGTGGTGGGCCCCGCCTCCGCTGCCACAATAAACAAAGGCCACTATGCAATGCTCAGTGATGCATGCATCTCTCCCCTCTTATAACGGCGACTACTCCCGGGGCATTTCCCGCGGTTTTATCTGTATTTCCATTTGTTGCAAATTTTAGTGATGCACAGCCTGTGTATTGATCTGTCGGTTTTCTTGAATACATGTATCCTAGGGCTACCTGTCACTTAACCCACAATTTAAGCGTTGAAGACACGATACTTCACAACAGCAAGTTTATACACCCTCACCTCTCAGCAGACTCCCAAACAAATCGTCCTTTACCAGTGTCAATATAACGTGGTGAGAATATGGCTAAAATTTGGAGGTCAAAATATATCTATTCATACAATCAACAGTGAATCTGAAATACGGACATAATGGAGCGGATATAATATCTGGTCTGACAGCGTATATTCAACTTAGATTTTTTCGGCTGTGATCCAAATTTGCCAGCACAATTCAGGTTCAGTACAGTCATAACGACGTTATTATTATTATTATTATTATTATTATTATTATTATTAGTAGTAGTAGTAGTAGTAGTAGAAGAAGTATTAAGTATCACATTTGCAGATTTAGCCTACACTGTTAATGTTTCTTATGATTAAAGCAGTAATTCACGGTTGAGGCATTAGTTCCACCTGCTGTTCTACAGACTTGAATTACAACCTTTGCAACACACAGCATTTGGGTAGTCCCATCCGCGCCATCATTTCAATCGTATCAATTGTAAGGCTATCTATAGCCTACCTAATAACTCAGGGCTTAACCATAAGAGTACACTATATTACTAAGAGTTAACCATACTACTAGGCCTACTACTAATAATAACAACAATAACAACAGCAAATGAGAAGAACTCTATTGATGTATGTACATCTACACAGGTTCTAATCTCAAAGTCTCAAAGAGTTAACAGTGAAGGGGATTACCCATATGTTTGATGCACGTCAACCTTTTTTTCTCTAGAACACTCATGACACATCAGGTGAGAGGCTGACATTTTTTACTTGGAAATTTGTGATATCCTATGTGACACATGTCACGGTGTAAGCTGGAAACAGTGAGCCACTATTTAGAATAAATAAGTCAAAAGGAAGATGATCACTCCTGCAACTCAGTATCCTCATCGATTTTCTCCTTGGCCCTAATGCAAGAGTGCCCCCTACTGGTCTTCAACCCGTCCTACAAGAGAAAGGGTGGCTCTCCCGCAGCCAAACGAAACACGGCTTAGCCTCAGCCAGGCGGTAGCCAGATACTAGATTGTATAGCTCCAGTATTTCAAAGTTATATTAGCACATGATCTTTTCCGTAACATCCGTTACATCTGTAACTTCTAATTGTAATGAAAAGAGAAAATCACTTGAGTTGTCTAAGAATTAATTAAAAAAAAAAAAAACCTCCAACCTCAAATATTTAGAACTGTCACCAAACTGGCTTGTCCTTGTCGGTGGAGGAGGAACACGTGGGGTTGTTTGTCCCCAGATGAAAATTCAATTTGCACTCCCTCTTGCAGAATTAAAAAAGAGAGAATATCCAGCAATCCAGGCAGGATAATGTACTCCTAATCTCATCTGGTCATACTGAATATATTACTCTGTTGCGCACCATGTTGGCCAAAAATATGTGGGGTATGAGTAGTTCAATCAAGTGAAGCCGCACATAACATTCATGTCCCTTGTTCAATGTCCTTGTCGAAACATACCTTTGTGTAAAATTGTTCTGCAGCCGAGGTCTAAAACAAGCCTGTGTGACTAAATAGGTTATCATTTGTAGGCAATGAGGATTGAATGGATGCTTATATAAATAAGAAAACACTCTAGCAACAACAGGTTCCAAATAGAACAGGTTGCCTTCGCCGCTGTGCAAGTTTAAAATAGCTTCCCTTTGCTAAATGAGTGTGTGCCCAAGTCGACAGTTGTTGCGCGAGCAGCAGGTGTCCGCAGTGGGTGATTTATTTTTCTCGTGGAGGAACTCTGTCAAAAATCTCACTCATTCGAGAGTTGACGTCGGGGGGGACGGAAAAACTGGTGGCATCGAGGCCAGTTTGTGACTGATACCGGTATTGTGAACTGACCCATAATTCTATACAACGACCGTCTGTGTGTTCCGACAGTAACTTTGGAATTTAGAATTTTCACTTTTAATAACTGACTGGTAGAAATTTCCGCACCATTAAACGGAACTGCCTGTAATCGGAAGGTAAGATTTAAAATGTTGTCATCGTTAACATTGATAATAGTTCATAGATTCACTTTCTGCAAACTGACAATTGCAGTTATGTTGCAGTTCAGTTTGTCACGTGAAACGACGTTCTTTTGAGCACTGTTGGCTAGGCTTTAAAATGAAAACCAATAATTAGCCTATTATTTTGAACAACGTTTTGTATTATTGATTTGAAGTGAACACAGATAAAAGGCCCTATCACTCTCTGTAATTTATGTCAGCGTTTATTGAGGGGCAATACAATGAGAGTTAAATATAATTTATAATTTTTAAATGTAAGTATTGTAAACGGACAATCAGAAAACATTTTATAAGCCAGTGGTTATCACGTATTTTGGCAACATTTTTATGAACAGAAGGTAAAGATGCATATTGCAAGGTCTTTCGTTAGTTAGCTGTAATGAAGACAACTGCATTTTAAACGTGATTTAATTTTTCTGTAACTACAGAGAATTGATTTGCTTTGGTGTGAGGTGCCTATTAAACTGCCACTAAAATATTCATGCAGTTTGTAAGTCTTCAGGCCTTCAAGTCAGTCAACCCACGTAATAACAGTGATGGAATCCCCTTACACTAATGACCATCCAATCAAACAATGTAAAAATCAGCCAATAAAAATAACTTGGATTTTATTTATCAAAGCAATATTGGGAAGAGTTATGGTGATTAGTGGTGTCTTACTGGAAAATATTACAGTTTACATTACAATTTTTTTTCTCGTTGTTTTCAGGGAGAAAAACTACAGAATATTTTCTTCTCGATCCCCTGGTGGCAATATAAGGTAAGACTTCAAGAGCAAACTAATATATTTACCTGACAATAGAATTGAACTTGATACCTGAGGCAATTCTGTTTTTCAAAATCAAATTAACAAATTATTTTTAAAAAGACATTTAGGGCCCAGTTTGGCCTCTGACAAGGATTAAATAGCTTGAATTGGATACAGGATCGAGAGGCACTGTCCAAAAAGCAGTGTTAACTACACCTGGATAAAAAGATAAACAAGATTTATCAGCATTGTTACTATGCAACACAACAGTATCAGTCTGTGTTTGAAGGGAAACTGAAGAGCTATGCTTATAAGTCCCCTGTTTGCCTGTTATTGATTCTGCTTTTCACATTATGAAGTGGTGATCCAATCGATGGAGCCACAAATCTTTGCATCATGGGAAACCTCAGTAAACTAACACTGACATGCAGACACACACACAAGTGTGAGACAGACAGTAAACAGAGATCATTGACCCATATGTGTCTGTTCACAAGCTGACGTCATTACCCAGCTTTAGTCTTACATGTGTAGGTGTGCGTGAGACTGGATCAGAGCAAGGGGATGGGCTGATGAGGTTGATGATGGTGTGTGATTTGTGCTTGCATGAAAAAGGGTGGGGATAAGGGTTTGAGATGGCTAAGGGCAGGATGCAGATGTTTTCGCCCCATACGCGGTGGGTGTTGTGGTTGTGGTTTGTGTTGGTCCTGCAGAGTGATAAACAGAGGGCATCAATGTTGTGGCTACTCTCACAGGCCCAGGGATGTCAAGAGATTTTACAATGCTGTGCTGAATGAAGTGGGGTTGGGGAGGGGGTGAATTTACGCCACCCAAAAGTGCAGCTTCATCAGAATTGCCTGCATTCCAAACCACTGTGCACACTAGCAAACACAACACACAACAAAAGGAGGCAGGCCCATTCAATTTAAACCAGCCTACATGCACTGCTGTAGGGGACAGGTTTCAGGGGCCAGTAGAACATAATTACAAACTTCATCATTAATATTTCAATTAAAACTTAACTACCAATGAAACAGCACATCACCTGGTCCATGCTACAGAACTCTGTCTAGTGGCTTTTGGAATGTCTGCCCATGGCCTCCCTATGTCCAACAGTTTAGCAGCCGCTATTTCAGACCAGAACACATGGAGGGGTGGGGTGGGGATTTGGGGGTTGGGGTTGGCAAAAGAGTATATTTAGAGCCATCTATTTCTGCCCTGCAACTCCCTCTCTGTGGCCCGCTCCAGACCAGGGCCCAGGTCTTTTAAATTGTGGTAAAGGTCAGACCTGAACATTTGTGGAAATAGGGGATGCACTACACAGCCTCCCAGACAAGAATTTTTGGTCCAAGATCATTCCTTGAAACTAAGGATGAATGTCTCCACTGATGTTCCTGAATCCTATTATTTTATAGTACCAAGGAGAATTGAATGGTCTTAGAACAGGATGAAGTTTTGTTATTCTGGTTCAAAAGGAATTTGAATTGTGGCTGAATGTAGTGGAATTTTATGTGGAAACTAAATTTTTGGAACATTAAACATAAAAAATGTCAGAATATATTCAAAACATTCTTAAACTATAATATTCCCCAATGTTTTTGAAATGTTTCATATTAGCTGGGTTAATTCTCCCCAACATATTAATCTCATATCCTTGGAGTACCAACACTTATTCACAGGAATTTTACAGTATCAATGAACAACCTGACCCTATCTTACCTCTGGCCTGAGCAAAACTACTGCAATGCCTATTTAAATTTTAGATTAAGTTTCAGCAGTGTCACTTTGCCTTTTGCAAAACAGTGCCTGAAGCAGAATGGAAACAATGTGAAAAGCAGATTCAAGTCATACACCTTCTTTCCACCATTTGTTTGCACATCAGTTTCAGCAAACAGAGAGGGAGAGAGTCCAAATTGCAAAACTTCCTTTTGATCTGTATTATTTGTAGGGAAAGTGGTGGCATGCATGGCTTACTGTAGCTTACCACCAACAAAACCCCTCTGGCCTCTTTCTGAAGAAATGTTGAATAGCCTGCAGCAGGTCGATGAAGCAGAGTGACATGGAACAAACTTCAAGAGGTATATTTGAGTTTTTTTGTGATTTATTGTAGCCTAGGACTTCTTGTTTGCTTGATTTCATATTGTCCGCGACAGTACATGGCTGCCACATGTGACGAGGGACAGCAGTAGAAATGCATCACAGTAGCTCAGGGGGCAGACAAACAGCTGTGACACTTTGAGTTATCAGATGAGATAGTTATTATTTACTGTTTCCATCTCAGACCATACATTACATTAATTGAAGCTGACATTACCATCAAATGCATGGTGTTGAGAAAAAAAAACAAAAGAAAATAACAAGTATATCAACAAATGTAACCCAACATAACAGAAAAGGTCATATTGCAACATTGCTGTGAGGGTCTTCCTCTGAATAATGAATCAATACTAGTATGCAGCGTTCAGTGTGCTTATGGCTCATTTAATCAAATATTTTTCTTGGGTTGGGTCTTTGGTTGCCTTTTTTGGGAAGGACATGACAGTAATTGAACTATATGCTGTGTATGTCTAGGTAACAATGGCAACAAGGTGTAAGGACTGTGTAAATGCTAGCATGATTGAAGTTGCAGTTCTTGTGGTCCTGCTATTCTACCTTCTAGCTTTCTATTTCTACATCTGCTACTTTCTATTCTATAGCCCTGCCCATGCCCCGGAGCTCCTATGTTATGCAGGATATGCGTTTTGCCTTGTTGGCCCTCTGAGTCACTCTGGATTGGAGAATCAGCCAAATAAAGAAATGAAAAACATTAGTAGTATGTTTTCTTAATACATTTAAATTTAATCACACATTTAAGATGAAAGTTTACTCTGCTGCCATAAAATGCATGTAACAGTATTTAGTACCACTGGCCATCATAGTCACCTTATGCATATATTTACATGAGAGAAGTAATCCCACCCCACCCCCTGCCTCTTGCTCCTCCTGTCATTTGACTAATAAAATGACAGTTGAAATCATTTTTAAAAATGTAATTCAAATTATTTTATTTGCATAACAAAGTACATTTTCTGTCTCTCTCGTTTAATGAAACTTACAGCAGACCAAGAGTATTGTACATCAAGGGAGGATAAGGTATTACTATAAATTATGTATGCACACATATTATTTAAATAAGAAACTATAAGAGACTGTTGACTGCCTGCCCTTTGTATAACCATGTTATCCTGCTGGTCTCTATTTTCAGCCTTTGACTGAGTCTGTATGTTTCAAAATACCTCTTAAATATCTCTGACTAAGCATATTCTGCCACACTGTTGTGTGTTTTTATGGCTTGTTAGAACTCAGTTTTACATCATTTTTTGTTTCCATTTCTCAGTAAGTGTATTGCATTGACTCAGATTTCCTGTGCTGGGGTAGTGCAAGGCTGTGCAGAGAAGTTCTGTTTAATTTAGAGATGAGGACTATCTTGTGCACTCACTCAGCTTTTAAGCTGTGCAGGATCTTGATGGCAGAAGGGAAGTTTACTATTGTGGAAGTGGATCTTTGGTTTAGTTGTCCACTTTTGTATTGGTTTTAATAGAATTATCTGCATCATTACCCCAGAAAACTAAATAAGTTCTCCTTCTGAACCATTTGAGTAGGACAGCTTGATTGGTTTAAGTTATTGGCTCTTGCTCTACATGAATGGGTCAATGCAATCAGTTTTGTCCAGTTTATTCCTTTGTTGATATTTTAATTTGTTGAATATGTTAATTTGACAACATTTGACATTGTTTCTACAATCCTCAATTCATGCTCCATTTGCAAACCATTAAAATATAAAGTAGGCAAATATTTCCCCCTCATCTCATCTCTCTTTCTGTGTCTCTTCCTCTTCTCTGTTACTTTTCCTCTCTCCCTTCAGGTTCCAATATCTTTGTCTTGTCTCAGAGAAGTCAGCGTGGTGAAAGGATGGCAGAATCCACTTGATGGGTCCTGAAAGTATTGAATATTATTGTGGACCAAACAACCAGACACACCATCAGCACTCTGCATTAAAGGTATGAATTCAACTACAGTGGCATTTTAAAACCAGTGTTATTTTACTTTTAGGTCACATAGCAATCTTTAATTAATTATGTCAGATAAGAAATATATTTAGCGAATGATTTATGCATGTATGGTGAGTGTATGACAGCTTATGCTAGGTTTACTGGACATGCCATTAGTTTTAACTTGTGTCTGTCTCCCTCTTGTGGGTAGCGTGGTTAATTCATTTGGCCATCTGACCTGCGGCCTGTGCGCTGTGTGAGCTAGCGGCCTGCTTAGGCTGTACCTGTATGGAAGGGAATGGGGACACTGGCGACCTGCAGTAGCTACACATTGCTATCATGGAAAAGGAGCACTGCTGTGGCATTGCTGCTTGTTCACCTGTGCTGTTCACAAGGTAAATTCATAACACTGATACCTGTCTGTGACTTGAGACTATATATAAATTTAAAAAATACTGAGCTCCTAAAAAAATATCCCTCCTTAACTATTAAATTCCTAAACTTAAAATCAAATTGCTCACTATCTGTTACTTTGTTTGAAGTTTTTAATGCTGGGTCATTTTTTAAGGCAAAAACATCCTCCATATTCCTCCCCTCCCCCTCTTCACTGTCTCTCATCCTTTCTCTTTATTCTCTCTCTCTCCAATTATCATTTTCTCTACCTCTCCCCTCCTTCTCTCTCCAGTATGGGCTGATTGTCGGATCCTGAGGTGTAACTCTGAGTTTGTGGCTGCCACCCAGGACCTGGGGGTTGGCGGTGGCCGGGAGGGGGGCAACAGCCGTTACTGCAGCGCCCTGCGCTCATATGACCAGTGCACGCGGCGGACGGCGCGGGACTGCCGGGGGGACCTGGCCTACCACTCGGCAGTGCAGGGCATCGAGGACCTCCTCATGCAGCACCGCTGCCCCAAAACAGGTCCCACAGTCCAGCCGCGACCCCCACCACAGATCTCTGGGGATGCCTGCTCCTATGAGCGGCTGCACCGTCAGCGGCAGGGCCGCGCCCCAGAGTATGTCCACTGTGGGGTTTTCGGCGACCCCCATGTCCGCACCTTTCGGGATGAGTTCCAGACCTGTGCAGTGCAAGGGGCCTGGCCGCTCATTGACAACGAGTACCTATATGTGCAGGCAACCAGCGCACCCATGAGAGGGGGTGCCTATGCCACTGCCCTCACTAAGGTGGGTGATTCTACCACAGCGTCGCCTCACAGAGTTCACCTCATTTTTAGTGTATAAGTACTCAGTATCTGACCATCAAAGTTGGTTTTCAGCTGATTTGTTGGTATGTGACAAAAGCTTAGTGTATAGCTCTGACACGTGTTTCCTGTGGTGCTCTGACCCCAGTGTGCCTTCTTGTTCTGCCTCCCAGATTACTATCATCTTTAAGAACTGGCGCGAGTGCATTGACCAGCAGATCTACCAGGCAGAGCTGGATGATGTCCCGCCGGCCTTTGTGGATGGCTCTGTCATGGGAGGGGAGCGGCGGGGGCAGCACAGCCTGAGGGTACGCACCCAGGCCCCTGGGCGGCAGGCCGAGATCGTGGCAGCCCACATTGGGACCACCCTGGTGGTGCGTCAGAGCGGGCGATCCCTGGGCCTGTCAGTCCGCGCTCCCAGGGCCATTGTTGACACCTTCACCCCCGAGCAGGACCTACAGCTCTGTGTGTGGGGCTGTCCCGTCTCCCAGCGTCTGGATCATCCCCCAGCACAGCCGTCTACCAACGCTCACACCCTCTGCTCCACCCTCCTCCCCGTCCAGGACATTTACTTCCAGGCCTGCGTTTTTGACCTCCTGGCCACTGGGGATGTCAACTCCAGTGCTGCCGCGGTGGCAGCCTTGGAGGACGCCCGTGTCATGCTCTCTGACTCAGACAAGGTGCACCTGGTAACAACTGGAACAGCAGACCACCCATCCAGCCTGCCTGTGCTTCTCGCTTTGGCTGTTGTTGCAGAGCATCTTCTGGCTGGGCAATAGCCCCACGCCACACAGATCTTCATTCTCTAAAAATGGACCCCTCGCTCCAGTTCCATGGGCCATTTCTGTGTAATTTCTTTTACTGGCTGTCAGCTCCATTGGCATCAGAGGAAATCCAGTCTTATTGGAATGACTCAGATCAGGAATTCTGATCATTCACTGTTGGTATGGAGTGTAATATTTAAATATAATTCAGACCACATCCAGTTGTAGCAGAATATTTCATGTATTAGTAAAAAAACAAGTAAGAAAGGCCCAAAAAGTCGGAGTTTCAGAGAATGTACTGTACATGCAGGTGTGTACTTACATTGAATTAACTCCATTGTGTTGCTGATGTGCTTTTGGATGTATTTTTTATTTTACACGTTGAGCTGTATATGCAAATATTGGTTTCCAATGTAGAGACAAGTGGTGTTTTCTGTTGTTGTTTAGAACCTGAGAAAGGATTCACTATGACCTTGTGTTTATATGTGTGTTTGTGTATGTCTTTTTGTGTGCACATGTGTGTGAGCATTTTAGCATAACTGCGAGCATAAATGTATGTGCGTGTGTGAGCATTTTAGCATAACTGTGAGCATAAATGTGTGTGCGTGTGTGAGCATTTTAGCATAAGTGTGAGCATAAATGTGTGTGCGTGTGTGAGCATTTTAGCATAAGTGTGAGCATAAATGTATGTGCGTGTGTGAGCATTTTAGCATAACTGCGAGCATAAATGTATGTGCGTGTGTGAGCATTTTAGCATAACTGCGAGCATAAATGTATGTGCGTGTGTGAGCATTTTAGCATAAGTGTGAGCATAAATTTGTGTGCGTGTGTGAGCATTTTAGCATAAGTGTGAGCATGCACATGTGCTTGTTTGTGGTAAATACTGGCTGTAGCCAAGGACAAAATGACTTATTTGCTGATCAAATATAGAGTGACTGGCAACAAACTAAGCAAAAATAATTTTCAAGTAGTAAAATATAATTAATCATATAGTCAGTATTTTTAAAAGTATGCAGATATAGTTTACACATCAAAAGGTCAAAATCCATACATCATTTTATGTGTTTAATTTTATTTCACTCACCTATGCACCGGGCCTGGCCAAGAGATGAGTGGATGAATGTATTCATGTCATTTTTTGTTGAAATTCTTATTTGGGGTGAATGATAAATTATTTTGAGTGATTAAATGTTCAGTGTCTTGTTAGAATCCTTCAGTGGAATATACTATACTGCAACTGCATTGCAGGTTGGATGGGAGTAACATAACAGATAACCCATAGGATTTCAATTGTATTTATACAGATGTAATATATAATGTGTGTGTGTAATTAAAAGGGAGATATACATCCCAGACTCTTGGAGAATGGGTCCGTCTTTTATTCTATGAAAACACTTTCCTTTCAGTTTAACATTAATGTTACTGCACTATAGGACTTCAATCCCAAGTAGTATCATTCTAGGCACTGAATATATCACTGAGTGTCTGGGAACTTTAATATTAGTAAAGAACATCCCATAAGTTTGGCAGCATTATGTTACACTAAAGACATACAAGGTGTAGAAATCATGTGTGGAATGTTTTATTCATGTTTTGTACTGTTCCTATTTGGATGCTTGACCATTCTTAAAGCAGCAAAGCATCCAGTTGTTTGAGAAGAGAGGGTTTGAAATCTACTGTACATTCCATATTGTATGGCTTCCCAAAACTGCTCAATGAGATTTAGATCTGGTGATTGGGGAGGCAATGGAAGGTGTTTGACTTCCTCCTGCTGTTCTAGAAACTGCTGTTGATCACATGTAACAGTGTGTACATGGAGGCATTATCATTTTGGAATATGGGAACATTTTGAATAAACCATTTTTACACAGGGTACACCTGGTCACTTAACACAGCTTTGTATCCCTTGACCACAATCCTGCCATTGAGTTTATATTCAGACAAAATGACTCTCACAAGATGGCTGCCTACACCAAAACACCACCATATTTAACTCTTGGGAATAGGCATAACTGTGTTTTTTGACCTTCTCCACACAAGAAGCTAGGAGATTTGTAAAAGACAACTAAGGAGTGCACATTCAACAGGTTATGCATTTTTTTCTGCATCGATGTAACGTGTAGGGATAATAAATATGGGATGTCACTGAGACACTATGTCCAGTAGATGGCAGCATAACATAACATGAGTTAAAAATTAAGGCAGCGTCAGCTCTGCAGGAAAAGGTTTTGGGTTTTCACTTTTCCTGAGATGACTAGGGCAGGGTGTTATGTGAACACCTGTCAGCCCTTCATGGCTAAAAGAAAATATTGAATAAAAACAATGAGTTTGTGATGTGCTCCACATATATGCATATGAATGGCAAACACTAGTGGGTGCACTGCTCATAAACCCATCTATTGTGTCTGTTGGACCATACCAGTGTATGTGAGAGGACATAAATGCAGCATTATGAGTCACCAACAAGGGTTCACAAAACAGAGCAGCACATGTAACTGTACAAAGTGTGAGAATGGTTGGGTAGGTGTCCGTTATTCTAAAAGATGGACCCAATACATACCATGGATGCATTTTCTAATATGATTTCTATAGAATTTCTATAACATTAACAATGATGATAACATAATAATAATAATACTAATAATAATAATAATAATAATAATAACCATGTTTTTTTAGCTCAGTTATATGTTTACAGTTTTCAGACATGGAACAGCTCTGAGATTAATGATTCCACAGTGAAGTACGTTTAGGATTCCACTGTGAAGTACTTGATGTCACTGTAGACGTGTCTATTTTATCAAAAACATATCATATCCTCCCTGATTTAGTCACTTCCAGATAGCACATGTGGAAGGACAAGTGCAGCTGTTTCTTCGCACGTGTATCCCATCATGGGTTTCCAAGAAAATGTCGTACGGTGATTGGGTACCTCTGTAGGACTGAGGCTGTCCCAGTGTCTTGGTTTCCGGCCACCCCCACGCCACACCCCCGCTAGCCCCCCTCCGAGTAGATGGATAGAGCATTTGCAGCTTGTTTTCAGACATGAGGCGTACACGCGCCACTTGCGATCCCCGATTGGTGAAGTGGGATACAAACAACAATATTCGGCCAATGGGAGGACTGTGCATGCGGTAAACTATACTGTTCACTCCGTCTCCACATGCACAGATGAAACTGATCAACAAGGGCTATGGACCAACGGGCTCAGCCTAGGCATATAAAACAGGAGCATTCATACTTACTGTTAACAGCCTCTTTAGTTACCACAGAGAACTAATGGTCGTGAGCAAAGCGATACTAAATCCAACCCCTACCTTTGCTCAGTAGAAAGAACAAAATTTAAAGCATTTGTGTTCGGATGCAATAGAACTCATCTATATTTGCTACCTACGCCTGCAGTTGCAAAGTCTGCTGATTGCAGTTACGTTTTCCTTACTTTATAACGGTAAATCAAAGTGCAAAAATGGTTGCCACGATTAAGAAAATGAAAACTTTCGAGGTCGTTTTTAATGACCCAAGCAAGGCTTACTATTCAAGCGGGGACAAAGTAGCAGGGAAAATTGTAGTGGAGGTGTCGGAGGTGACCAGGGTTTCTTCGATGAGAGTCATCGGAGCTGGATGCGCTAAAGTGGAATACGCCAAAGGGAAGCAGCGTTGCCATGATGAGATTGAGTACCTGAAATACGAAGAAATCGTTCACCTGGATAACCACCCAAGAGGCAAGTTGATGTAACATCATTATTTTGGACGTGTTACATGCTGATGTAGACATTGGAAGTAATATGTATGTCAATTTCAGATTGGAATCTGGTCGATAGTAACGAAACAGGTGTATAACTGGATGCTAGATAGCTGTCTTGCTAGCTAGCTAGCCTGCATCAATCCATCTAAATGTTTTGCAAGTAAATTGATCAGATTGGAGCAGTCAGCTTCAATGGGGAGGTTGATATCTTCACATTAGAAAGGTGTCGAGCAATTAAGGGGGTGCTTGGCACCAATAATCATCAAAGTGTATATTACTACAGGGATGTTTGTGTTGCAATGTCAGGGATGGTCAGAGTTGTCAGATACTGTACTTGGTAGAATGTGGGAGGGTATTTCTGGCCTTAATTTAACCACAACCATAACCCTGATATGAACATATCCATATAGTTATGCAGGGTAACTAGGGAATGAATAGTGCAAGTAAAAATCATCCCTCCTCTTCCTCTCTACAGATGCAGATGGATCTGTCACACTCAGACCAGGAAACCGATACGAGTACATGTTTGGATTTGAGCTTCCCCAGCATGGGTATGTTATTTGGAGGCTGGCCGAATAATTAGAGTCGATTAAAAGATAATTAGCCCAGTGTTGTTTATCTCTGTCCAACTGAGATTCTGACCACCTGTCTCTCTACTTTTCCTCACAGGCATTTGGTGTCATCTTTTAAGGGGAAGTTTGGGTATGTCCAGTATCATGTGAAGGCAATCATGGAGAGGCCTTCCCTGCCACACCTGGAGTGCAAGAAGTATTTTGAAGTGGAAGAACCCCTGGACATCAACACCCCTGACCTCTTGGTGAGCTGAAATTAAAATCACTGCCCCTACTCTAACCTGCACTCCTATTGCTTAAGGAGGATAGTGGGAGCCTTTGTGGCCTCCTGAACACTTGTGCCACTAATTGCTGAAATGGTGTCTTGGTTAGCCCTGCCACTGTATCAACTGATTGGATGAAATTAAATGTGGTACACGTTTGGATTGACGGGTTACATTTTTTGCAGCTTCATTTCCATAAAACTCATTGGTTACCGAAGCATTTATACAAGATTCCAGTGATTAATGAACAAGGGAAATGTGATATTTATTGCTTGTGTCATTTTCAGTCCCCCACAGGTGGAACTAAGGAGAAGAAGGTCACATGCATGTTCATTCCTGATGGCCAGGTGTCTCTGAGTGCCAAGATTGATCGCAGGGGATTTTGCGAAGGCGAAGACATCTGCATCAACGCCAAGTTTGAGAACACCTGCTCTCGCATCGTGGTGCCCAAGGCAGCCATCATCGCCAAGTACATCTACCAGGCTAACGGCCGCACCAAGGTCCAGAGCGAGAAGCTCTGCGCTGTCCGGGGCAACCATATCATCTCTGGCATGTGTGACACCTGGCAGGGCAAGACCATTCGGGTGCCCAAACTCAAGCCCTCCATCACAGGATGCAATATCCTCCGTGTGGAGTATGCGCTCAAGGTGAGCACACCTGTAATGCACCTGCAGAGTGTTAACCCCCCACACCCATCAACCAACCTCATAATTATTACTCTATTGTCATGCTGGGTGGACAAGAGTGATTTAACCTTTGCTTAGGAGGTTAATCTTCCTTAACATGTTGCTAAGATTCTGCAATATCATGTTTTCTGGTTTGCCTGCAGATCTATGTCCACATCCCTGGCAGTGACAAGCTGATCTTAGAGCTACCTCTGGTCATTGGAACCATTCCTTACAATGGCTTCAACAGTCGCACCAACAGTATGAGCAGCCAGCAGAGCAGCATGGCCTCAAACAGCTGGGTGTCCCTGGGCATGCCCTCCGCGCCACCCAGCTATAGCAACATCTCCTGCGACTGCAGGCTAGACACGCCCCTCACGCCCCTGCTGGATGACTATGATGCCGACGACTGCCCCATCTTTATGCACGCCCCAGCGTTCCAGTTCACACCTCCACCTGCTTACTCTGAGGTACGTGCTAATCCCAGTATGAAGTTATGCATTTACTGCCAGGCTAGACCTTGCAACAAACACTGGATCTCCCAATTGCAGTCAGCAAGCTTTACTCCCAGCCTCCCTTCAGATACGCAGTGGGTAATGCTGCCTTGCATTGGGAGTTATGCTGTCACCCCAAGGCTCTGTTGAACTTGTAAATCATGTATTCATGGCCTCTCCTCTCTTTTTGAATCTCCTAGGTTGATGAGGAGTTGAGTGGCAATACCCATATGCTGCAGGTCTGCTGAACTGCTGGCAGTCTTCCACAACCTCTGTCCTATGTGGGCCCATCGCTGCTATTCCAGCACTTATTTGAAGGACAATAAGAACAGAGAGCCGTGTCAGAAAGACTGTTCATGTGTGAACTCTTCAGTTGGACTGCTCCTGTGTAGATGTTGAGGCAGAAGAAGTTGGCATGCAAGAATTCTCCAAGCTGAGTGTCAGGGTCTGGACCGGCAACATCGGCTACGCTCTGGGAACTTGAAAGAAGGGATGCTCTTTGTCATTCAGTCCTGCACAGAACACTACTGCACAACCTTTGGTGTGCTCTTGAATCATTGAAGGGCTTGCTCTCTCAGGGTCCTTACAATTCTGGGCCTTATTTTATTTCACCTCAAAACATTAAGATGAGGGTTTTTTTTTCTGAAAAGGCAACCATGCAGATACTCAGTAAATGTAGAAGGATGAGTACTAGTCTTGGGACATCTTAAGTCCTGAAGTCAGGGTTCTCTCCCCATCAACACATTGCTTCCTTTGGTCTGTCTGTCCATATCTAAGCATTCAGTCATTCCACATAAATGATTTAGGATTTTAACAGAAGCCACAATTTTCTTCAGAAAGCAGGCAATGTTAGGATTATTTTTTTCCATTTGTAAAAGGAAATGTATATAACTTCAGTTTGGTTGGAGGAAAGATATAACTATTCATGTCAATAGTTCCTGCATTTAGGAACTGGCATGTAGCATTGATAGAAATTTGCTGTGATACTAGTGTTTTGAAATGTTACATTTTGTATCTTAATGCACTTTTCTTCAAATATTGATTGTAATGGTACTCCCCTACAGAAAATGTATCCTTGTGCTTTTGGTCTTCCCAAATTGAGAAGTCCTTTGGGAAAAGAGTATTTGGAGTATTCCTGGTAGGGTAGAGCATGTGCCAGACTTCAACCTTGAACTTGTCACAGTAATTGTAAGCATACACTAAAAGCAAACAATGTTTATTTTAAGTTTCGTTCTGTCACATGAAGGGCAATGCCAAAATGTCTTTGAAAATACAAGTGCCAAATAAGAGTATTTTTTGACTCTAAGGTTCTGACACATGCTTTGCTAAAACAGGAATTGCACATTGTAACAATACAAATGTTTGTGTTTGGCTGCCTCACAGGCAATGTTTCAGGCATCTCGGAAAGATGTTGCAAATTTATTTTCCCCAAAGCTGGGTGAAATTGTCCCAATATGCACTTTTATTTTGTATATATTGAGAATGAAGTGTTTTTTATGAGACCCTATGGGTTAGTTTTGTATTAAAGACAAAAATAAACCATTGGAAATGACTTTCTTTCCCTTTGTGATTAATTCCATATTTTCTTTAACTAAAAACAGAACTTTCTATGAACAAGTAAAACTATTACACAGAATTTCATAGTGTTTAATAAATATTGTTCTCTTAATGTCTTTGCAGGGATGTATCACATTATACTTCTCATAGCAGGAGGGCTATAATCCTATTTTATACTGTGTTCACGTTTTTCTCAGGCTCGTTTTTCTTAGGTTCATTGCACTTTCAGGTGTTGCTCAGCTTTGCTTGACATTAGACCACTGATTTGGTCTCAGTTGTTAGCTGTGAATTAGTCCCAGGCCAAATGTATTTCAGCACAACCAGATAATTCCCAGGTCATTGGTTTGATAAAAGGACCACACATTTTGTTACCAGGGTCTAAATGGCTGCTGATTAAAATAAATCCACATAAACCTGCAGACACTGTGTCTCAGCAGGCTTGAGTACACTAAACCTTGGTAGGCCCTTAGCCATACCCAACATGAAGTGCATTCTTTGGGAAAAGAATGCAAAGTTAGCATCTCTTTTCAATGACATGATGAAAATGGTATCTGCTTATGTTGATTCAGGATGTGCCAAATTTACCAAACAAAAAGAGTACATTTAAGCATTTACATTCTGTGAATATTTAGCTCATGTCTCTGCCGCTCACTGCTCTCTTGACTCTAGCACATTAATCCTTAAAATTGTATTTGGTTCATGTATAATTTTATTGAACTGCAGAATACTGTGTTACATTCTGAAAATGAATAGTTGTGTTGCTGCAAACTGCGCTGCAGAGTTAATGGATAGTTTTTGCCATAATTTTATTTGCAGGAGCAAGATGTGATGCTGTCTATTATTTAAACAGCAGCAGAATCTGCCAAGCATCACTGCAAATATTCCCAAGGCGTGACTGTTCATGAATACTCAGGAGTTTAAAAAAAGTAATTGGACTTCATGAGGTTGCATTTTGTAAAGGCAGCGTTTTGGAAGGAAGTCAATAATAACAAGTAATTTTATTTTAACTACCTTTGCTTTAGCCACTTTGACAGAAATTCATGCCTAGCCAACCATATGATTGCCTTTTCTGTAGTCAATAAGTTAAGTGCAGTGGCAATGATCCTTTAGGAGTGATTTGGTAAGTGCAGTTATGTCATTATAAATCAGTTCAATTAGCAATGATAATGATACCCTTAAGTACTGAGCTCAAGTGTTGAGCTCTTCAACTGAAAAAGTAGTTTTAAACCAACGAATTAGGATTGTTTTTTCTTTTTGCGTTGAATCTTGTAGTTTTGGTGCATGTTTAGCATGCATTTCACTTGACTGTTGCTGGTAGGGTAGAGCATGTGTTACAGACCTCAACCTGAAACCTGTTACATTAATTGTAGGCATATTCTGAAAAACTGTCTAACTTCAATTATTTTAGGGGCAGGGAAACATGACCATGGAAGTGTCAGAGCTTTAGAATTTCCATCAAAAAGTTGTCCTGATAGCTGTGTCTTACTCATGTTTAAGAGGTCAGGGCCTTTTTGTGGTGGGTTGGAGGTTGTTGCAGTAGGTCAGGGCAAAATGACAATAAGAACAATAAACAACAAAGTGCAACATCAATAGCAAAAGTGTGATTATTTAATCATGTGATTTCCAGAGCTTCAACATAAGATGCTGGATAAATGACAGATGTATCCCAGTGATGGAGAGTCATTTGAGTTTCTTGGATCTATCCCCTACACAAGTACACAGAGTGGCTGATTCTGATTGATGTTAGGAAGAATATGGCCCTCAATATACAAAGTTTTTAGAAACATTTTTGGAAAAATCTACAAAAAGGGCAGGTCATTTTGTTCATTTTGTTTAATATTTCCCTTGTTTATATTTGGCTATCCAGTGTGTATATTATAGCATTATTCCATTAGTATGGAATCAATGGCTTGCTTTTCCCTCAGACATTCCATAGACATTGATGTATAGCCCAGATTCAATTTCATTTATTGGGTTACAATTTATAATTCCAGCCCGACACTGTGATGTGCACAGATCTTAAACTAGCAGAGCTGTGAGTTTCCATTGGAGGGAAACATTTTTTAGAAGTTTACAAGTTTAGAATCTCAGCTGTGCTATAATACTGGTGTGAAGAATACAGGCATATTACAGTCAGTATTACAGTACAGTTGTCTAATTTTAATGAAGTTAACTTCTTCATATATTATGGTTTCCTCCTGTTTAGTGTTATCTATTGATAACAGGAAAATAGTGCCATTCTCAGTATCATAATCACATTGAAAAAACAAAGCATCGTCAAGTTTCCATATCTCACCTGAACAATTAGTTTTGTGACATTGCATGATTTCATGTTTTAGGATTTACATTACATTACATTAAGGACATTTGATAGACGCTCTTATCCAGAGTGACTTGCAAGGCAAAGTGATTTAAAATGAATCAGTAAAATTAATTGAATTATAAACAGTGAAGAGCAGAAAATACAGCATATATCAATATCCAGGAAGTGCAGGTGCAACTGTATGAAAGGGTTTAATATTAAATGTATGATATTCAATATATCACTTTAAAAGTATGTAGTGTTGTGATACAGTTTAGCTCCAAAGTGTTTCACTGCACAGGGCCTCTTAATGCATAAGTGGCTCTTTAATTTTGATTTGGCATATGTTCTGCATGTTAATTAAGCTGAAACCTAGCATAGCCTTATACATTGCAATTCATGCTTCTGTGTCCTCTAACACAAAGAGTAATACTTTATATTTCAAGAGGAATATTTTATATGTCATACCTTTTGAGGATAATTCTATAATGCAACAGTGTTGCTTGAAATCTGACATGATACTGAAGAAATGATGACATGAATTGGCTTATGTTGCATGAAAGGACTGAAATCGCAATTGCACAGGAAATGAAAAATCACTTTTTGATACTTTTTTATGCATTTACAGAGGAATTAGTGTTTCAAAGTTCCAGGGTGATTGCATACCGTGATTGCATATCATTCAGAATTTGGGGTACAAATACGCAAAGAAAAGTTGATGATGATGATGATGATGATTATTGCTGTTATTATTGACAATAATGATGGGAAGACCAGTAGGAGTAAATGCAAAGCTAAGAGATGAGTGGAATGAGGGGAAAGGTTGACACTTTGGAAATAAACAGATGAGATAAGCTCTAAAATATACCCGTGCACACCTGTTATCCAAAGGCAAAGGGGACTACCATTTCTATTTAGCTGGAAGCAATTCAAGAAAAGCATCTTGTTTCTATTCCATGCGGAGAAGTGGCTTGCCAACAACATGATATGAGGGGCTAGATCTGTGGAGTGGCATCTGTGTAATATAGCCTCCTGCCAGAGCAAAGCACAGCAAATGTAAGGGCAGCCCTGCATGCCCACACATGGGGAGGCTGCAGGCCCATATGAAGCCCTTGTTCACTCAGTATATTCACCAGATTAATGGTCGTCCAGCATTATGCAATGGAGATGTTTTTACCTGAGTGATTGATACACAAACTTACATAAGTCTTTGCTGCTTGGACACCTTACTTAGAATACACAGGACAGCTGGAAAAGAACAGCAGGCTTAGATGGAAATCAGTTCCCCGACACAGCAAAAAGCAATTTCCAGCATGCAGCATGTAGGTCAGAGGGGGGCAAATGTACAGAAAACAAATATAGAATTTCCTTTTTAGAGAGGACCACACTCTGACCGCACCACTGATATTATCAGCAGTGCTTTATCAATATAATCAGTTGCAGAGTTCAGGCGTTGTTATTGCTGTTACGATTATGGCTCATTCTGCACTTTTCATGCTTTTAATATACATTTATTTTTATAATCATGAGATATATATATATAAACCAACACACCAAATTGTAGTGCTAGGATATGGGTAATTGGCAGTTTGAGATATGAAAGTTTTGTATCATAGATACAATTTTGTACTACATGTTATATATAATAGATTTCATAATCATATCTATGATGCTGGAATGTAAACAAATAGCCCTCTGATTGCATCACCAATGACAGGAGGCTATCTAGCTGTACTATGCATTCAACCTCACTGTGACTGCTCCTGCTAGAAATCTTATCTCCTCTCTACCTGGCCTCAGTCTAGTATGCTGGCCTGCATGTCTGGCATACTCCCCATTAGGGAGTATCAAGAACTCTCATTCCTCACATTCTATCCTCAGGTCTCAGATCCATTGAATTCTGAAACTGAGTTTTCTGTATTCTCTTCACCACTTTGAGTTCTTTTTCAACAGTCTGGAGCGAGGAATACATATTTTTCTGGATCTACTCTCCAGTCAGCAAACACCAGCACGGAGAACTCTTCTGAGTGAGGACTAAGAGAACAGATGTCTCAGTTTGGATGTTACAGATATTTTTTCATGTGCAGTGCCATTCTGAACACATATACGTATTGCAGGAGGCATGTACCTCCCATATAAGTATTGCATAGTGTTGCATTTTGTACTTACACAGACCTCAATCAGTTATTAGAATTCGTTAAAACATGGAGGTGTCAAGGAAGGTGTTTAGACATTTCTGGAGAGGAAATGATATTGCAAGAAATGATTGATGTAAGTCATGCCTGTAGCACACCTGATTTAAAAAATAAATATGATTAAATCAGTACAAAGCTCAAAGAGGCAAGTGAATTACCCAGTATGGAATACTAATCTGTCCATGGCATGAAACATGATAGGAAATGAAACAGCTCAGTGCCTTTGCCTCAGCTGCAGGGCTCAGAAATGCTGGATGAATGAATAACTCAGGAGTTGAGATAGTATTAGAAATCTGATGCCACTGTTTACAAGTTCTGCAGCTGTTCCTAAAATGAGTTGCTTCTCAGCGATAGCTTCAGGTCTCTCCTCCCTCTCCCTCTGCCTCTTCATTACCTCTCTTCCCTGCATCATGACGGCAGCCCATTGGAGTTCAGCTCGCTGACAGAGAGAAAAGTCCAAAATAGTCCATCGCCCCGCACCTACCCACTCCCTCTCCCCTCATACCCTCTCCCCTCCCTTCTCATGCCCACACCCCTCTCAACACGGTAGTGGGCCTGGTCAGGATCCAAATGCCAACCTCAAACATTAACACTGTGGTGTGATACTGTACCACAATCTGTTCCCTGGAACTAATACCTGTAACCATGCCACTGGGCTCCATTTCAGTTTTTGACAGTGTCAATATTTATTGTTTGTTTGTAGATGTAGTTTGTATATGTCTCAATGACCTATGCCGGAAGGTAGTCTAGGAATATCATCACTATTTTTTTTTCCAAATAATGATACAATTAATAATAGACTTGTTAATCATGTGGTTACATCTTTACTTTATGGTACTGTCCTCCCCAAGGGTGAGCACTGACCCTGGCTTTAGGAGGACACATCTTTTGGCAGAGTCAGGTGGAGACTTTGGTGAATATATTAAAAGTTCATAATAATGTTGAGTCATTCTTCCCCTAACAGAAGTGTCATTTACACTGGCAAAAACTAGCAGCTTCATGGGACTGATTTTAGTATTTCCTACATAAAGTGCTTCAAGAGGAGGGGCAGTTTGATGAAGTATATGCATGTCTAGGAAGCTATAACAGAGAGAGTGTGTTTGGCGAGTGACTAAATTCACACTAATCTGCCAGGTGGGGTCCAGAGGTTGAAATGGTATTTTTGCAAATCTTTTGTATCCTGTCTCTGGATGTGAATGTCTCACCCAAAACATTGATCCAGCAAAATAGTTTATATTTTCAGAAGTCACTCAAAGGTAGAGAGGAGTGAGATATTTTAGTCTATTTCACTCAAAGGTAGAGAGGAGTGAGATATTTTAGTCTATTTCACTCAAAGGTAGAGAGGAGTGAGATATTTTAGTCTATTTCACTCAAAGGGAGAGAGGAGTGAGATATTTTAGTCTATTTCACTCAAAGGGAGAGAGGAGTGAGATATTTTAGTCTATTTCACTCAAAGGGAGAGAGAGATATTTTAGTCTATTTCACTCAAAGGGAGAGAGATATATTTTAGTCTATTTCAAAGGGAGAGAGGAGTGAGATATTTTAGTTTATTTCACTCAAAGGGAGAGAGGAGTGAGATATTTTAGTCTATTTCACTCAAAGGGAGAGAGGAGTGAGAAATTTTCGTCTATTTCACTCAAAGGGAGAGAGGAGTGAGATATTTTAGTCTATTTTCAAAGGAGAGAGGAGTGAGATATTTTGTCCAATGTGAGAAAATGAACAAAGGGAGAGAGGAGTGAGATATTTTAGTCTATTTCTGCCAATGTAAATGAACTGAAGTGTAGCAGCATTATTCCTGACCAGATGAGAGAGAGTGTTGATCCCAGTGGTGCACCGGGGGTTCTCCTTCTCCCTGGGCATTCGGAATCATGCACACATTAATGTGGAAACTACTACGTGAAGGAATGGGACAGTGATATGCATTTAATCATGGAACCTTCGCTCTACGAAGTGGAAAAAATGTGGACATGTCCAGTGGGCATGTCAGTTATTTCATTACTCAGTGCCCAATGATATTGTATCAAGGGCAGAAGCCTGTGCTACTTTTAGAGTATTTTAATAACAGTGAGAGGCGCATGTTATTGCTGAGTGCCTTTGTCATGCTCTCTGGTTTGTCACTTGCTTTCTTACCCAGGCAAAGACTTTACTGTCTTGGCTCAAATGCAGCATCTCATATTTCAACTAGCCTGATGAGATGTTTTTATATTTGCTCTGTTGTCTGGGGGCATAGTGCAGTGCCACATGACTAAAACTAGACACAAGATAGAGTGTAACGGAACCATGCAGTCAGATTGGTTCCCAACGTAATCAAATTCAGGCAGCACAACTGCAGCTCAGTGTAGTTTATCGGTAAAAGGGCAAGGCTGACTATTTACTTTATCCGTGTAAGCAATGGAGAGAACCCCTTATATGGACAAGCAGTGTATTAAGATAAGTAATTAAGAGGTTCAGTGTCTGTGTAACTATACAGCTGCTTAATTTGATGAGGAGAAAGGAAATACCTTCTCCCTATTCGATTATCCAGAAAGGATTTATCATAAGGTGTAGTTACTGGCTTCCCAAACATTTTCTTTGGTGCATTACATAAGGTTTGGAAGTACCTGTGAAATACCAATCACAAAAAAGGGAGCTTTTGATGCTATGAAATAAAGCAAAGCTTTGATTGGGTGATGAAGATGTGCTAGGGAAGGCTAACAGGAAAGGAACTAAAATAGGTGCACTTCATTGAATGGTGCATTATTGTTCCTAGATAGCTGCCAGACAAGTTTGTTCTCACAAATGAGAAGGTTGCATTCATGGCTAATCATGGAACCAAGTTATGTGCAAGCACAGAGTTGGGTTTCAAGCACCTCTGCTAAATCACATTCACTATGTACATTCATGAGGGGGAGACATTAGGGCTGAGTTGGCATTGGTAAAATTCACAGACCAAGACATGTGGACTTAAACATTCAGTGATGAATCAGAGATCAGGTGATATCAAAATGGGTATTTACCTGATCTCTGCACCCACAGATACTTACAGTTATGTATTCCTTCCTAGTTGTTACGAGTGGGTTATTACTGGAGCACATAAAGTGGAACTTGTCTCTAATCACTTCAACACAGAATATAAGAGGGAAAACAGTGAGAGTTGCCGTACACCAGGAAATGTTCACAGGTAAGTAATCTTTCAGATCACCTAAATATATTGGCTGAGGCTGACATCCAGGCCCCAATGGAGTCTCATAGTGTGAGGTTCTCAGATCCCCCAGAAGACTGCTATGTAGCTTTGATCCCTCTGCATTCCACTCCACCCTTCCCTCTTGGTTCCTCATTTTTTGGATACATGAGGTACTCTCTCTTCCCGATTGGCTTCTGAGCTTATTCAGGGAGTCTGATTGGTGGGGGTCCTATTTTCACGTGCTTGATCACTCACTCAGTGCATGCCCTGTTCTTCTGTGACAGCTGCAGTTCAGGGACTCTTGGGAGTCACAAAGGGAGCATAGAACACTACAGATGTAGTTCAGTAGAGAGATGGAAAGGTGCTTTGTCTCTTTCAGTGTACTACCAACTTTAATATTCCATGAACATATGACAGTTTCCTGCAATGTTCTGAGGGAATATACTTGTGAACAACAGAAGTTCAGGCAGGATTCTTTTATAGGGACTTAAAATTCTCAAGACATTGTGTGGAATTAAATATAATTTTGTATGGTGTTAGGCTTGGATTGTTCAAGGCTAGGACTGACATCCTTAATTGCATTCTACACTAGGGGCACGATAATGATCATAGATGAAGGAAATCTTTAAGCATTCTTAGTGTATGTTCATATGTTATCATCTTGCCACAACCTTATAGCCACTATAGTTACCACAAATGATGTATACACAAATAATTGTACATCTTACAAATAAATCCAGGTGGAAGGTGACATAATTGCCATAGGAGTTAATCAGTCAAAAAAGATTGTAAAGCATGCAATGGTTATGAACTGTAAAATGGAGGTCAGTCTGTCAGTACCAAAGTATTTGCCCTTATCAAAGCACAGATGCCTTGTGTGTCTCAGTGGCTCATTCCCACACCATTACCCTCACACCTCACCCATGATGAAGCCAAGGGCTCCGATTGGCCAGAAACCTGTGTGCATGCAGGCTGCCATTGGTGGAAACGGTGTAATCACTTTCTTAGCACATGAGAGCTTGTAGTGGATTTCATGGCTGCCAAAAATGGTGGCAACATGCCAGAGAATTTACATTTTTTGTCACCTTGACTGTTATCTAGCGTGTCTGGCAAATAAGTAAGACACAGATGGAGCTGGGCGTCACACTTCTCAGGGTGAACCCTTGTGCATGTTCTTTGAACATGCTGTTCTAATTTGCTGTTGTCCACTATCAGGCCTGATGATCTAGATAAAGCACTTGCATTTTAAGCAGCCAATCATTAATCCCATTTCAGTGCTGAAAGACGTCTGCATGGGTTCACCTGTTGGGTGTCTCTCTATTTGTTGGGTGTGAGAATAGCTCCAAGTGCATTCGAGTAAACTTCTACTTAAGAACAAATCACAATTATGCCTGTCGATTGTGAAATTGTCTTAACCTTTTATTTGAACAACTATATGTGAAAGAATTAACACCATAATGAAGGCAATTGCAACAATTTTCACAAAGTATGACTAAACCTTAGTGCATTCTTTTATTCTTATTATACAGAAGGAAATTACCAATTGGGAAGGCAAGTGTGCCAAGAATTCCCTGTGCCCATAACCTACTAATGAGAACATGATTCAAAAGGAAATTATTATTTAATTGTTTGGAGAAATATAAATTAATTTAAGAGGAAGGAAGAGCCCCTTATGATTCCATTAACAGTAATAAAACAATATGGATGTGGAGCAATAAAGAATGGGTGGCCAATAAGCATCCAGGAAGTTACCTTTAATATCACTGTTGCTAAGTTACCAATGACAGTTACAGTGTTAAGGGGGTTGGGAGAATGAACCTAATATTTTATGTGATGTGTGGAGCAGTATTGACATCAATTGTCATTCATCTAAAACTATAATTATACAAACCAATATTATAGAATGACAGAAAATGTGAAAAATAACCTCATTCTAGCATCTGTCCTTCGTACAAAAAAGCAAACCTGTGCTTTAAATGGTTCAGGGACATTGCTGGTGCAGAGACCTTTCTAAATATATCCTGCCTGACTAAGGACGTTTATAATGATGAAACCTTTGGTATTCTGAGGATCAGAGAATAGAGAAGTGTGGCACACTGACTTTGCCACCTCAGGGATGAAGCAGTGCATGCACAAATAGGGCAAGGTTTACGAGTAATATCCTGTCAGCAACTCAGGCTTGGTCTTTAAATCTGACAGGGGTACCATTCAAAAAATGTTTGCAATTAAAGTAACCCAGCTGAAAGATGTCATTTGTGATATCATAATTTTTACAAGAACATCCTTACAAATGCATTTCATTTTTAACTGATCCTTAATTACATCAAACAGAATGCTCCAGATCATTCTTGATGAACATTGGCTGAATACTGTCTGTTCAGATGTTCTCTGACTGTGGTCCTCTATGATCTTTCTGTTACCTTGGTGATTGATGATGAGTCTGTAGTTCCCCTGCTGCAATATGACTCCTTTGGCAAGGTATGTATTTGCTGAGTCATTCTGTCTCCTCACTTCTGAGGAGTTAAAGAGAGAGGGTGGGGGGGGTTGGGGAAGCGCTTGAAGAGAAATGGGGAGCGAGGGGGAGGGTAGGCCAGAGTGTAGTGCTTAAAGAGAGTGGGGGAAGTTAGGGAAGCGTAGTGCCCTGAGAGACTGGCACGTCAATGCTGTGTGACTGGCAGCAGTGTCAGGGTGGCCCAGATGCATTACTACTCAGTATAAATCAGTTTTTTCCCTTACTCATCAGAAAGGGAGTAACCTTTCTGTGCTCCAGACACATTCGTCAATCAAGTGTAGCCGTGTGTCATTGCAGGAAGTCTGAGCACTGGGTGTTGAGAATCAAAGTATCTAATGAGATCCTTACAGTTATAATTTTCTTATTAGGATACATTTAGTCTCATAATCCAGGGTTATACCTCTCTGCTGTGAGCAGTGCAGTTTTGATGTATGAATCCTTCCGTACTTTGGCATATAGCCAATTATTTCCTCTCAGAGTTCAGTGTGTCAATTCAATTAGATATCTCTCCTTGATGTGCTCTCACAGTCTTGAACTGAAACTTTCCAAACCTGAGCTCCAAGGTTGACCCCTAAATTCATTCAGAATCTGTCATCACTCCCCATCTGTCCTTTTCTGGTCAGGCTTGCCAAAGGGTTCTGTAATGGGCATGGCTCAGCATAGCTGCTGCTGTCTCCTATTGAAAGCAAGTTTAATTTAATGAGCACCTGTTGAGATAACTACTAACACAACATTACACTTCCATAAAGCATAACAGTCTTACCATGAATTTTACAATGAATGCCTGTGATTTATTTATGCATTTATTTATTTGAATGAATTTATTTATCCATAGTATGCCACATTGCTCTGTTGCAAATAAAAGTATAAATAACCAAATGAAATTATTGCATGGGCAAATTAAGTACTGTACATATTAAATAGGATGCAATAGCAAATTAAATAGATATCCTAAAAGTGTTATGGAATAAGGGTCTATGGATACATGACATCTGGTGAGATGCCTTTTTTGTTTTGTAAATTGTTGGTACCTACTATTATAAAACAGTCCAAGGATTCTGGCTCTGCTTACTGTTTGGGAAAAACCAGCAAGCAGAACTGATTATTGTCAGACATAGCTTCTGAGTTGTCCTGCAATGCAACTGTCAGACAGACATCAACCACTCAATGACTCCTTCTCTGTACAGTTTTATACTTCTTCAGTTGCTTTCCTCCTGAGTAAGGCAGTGTGTGGTATGTGTGGCTGCATCAAAAATGAGCCAAACCACACGCTGTAGTGCCACACTTAGGCATGCAAATAGTTCATTGGGAACAAATTCTTCTTGCTTGCAGAACCCTCTGGAATCAAAACATGTGAAAAATTGTCCTTTAATGTAAATGAACACTGCTTCTCAAGACTCCAAAAACGGTTCCCAGCCAGTGTCAGAGCTGCTGTAGTTCTTCAGTGAATTTATATGGGTACAGTAAGGTGTGGCTGTGGTCATATACATGCATTATGCATTATATGTTCAAAATACAGTGGAAACTGTTTTAGAGTGCTGTCTCATAGTATTCCTATTTAATGAATGATTGCTACAGTTGTTTGTTTGAAGCCGCCTCTATAACTGGGTAATGACATTTGAGAGTTTGTGTTCCTTTGCTGCATCATTTCCTGGAGAGACCTGAGCCTTGAGACAAGAAAAACTGTTCTGTGAAATTTAAATGTCAGGAACTCAACATTTTAACTGAATGATTTAATGTTTTGTGAGAATACATGTCATAGATTCAGGGTATTGGTGATGCCTGTGTTGATTATTAAAATTGCAATATATATATATATATCATATATTTTAATGCAAATATTCATCACATATCAGTTACATGCAGCAAATAGCACAAAATGTTCTGGGAATAAAGGATGGATAGTTAAGCAGTCACACTGTATGGCTCCTCCATTTTCTCTTTCACAGTGTGAACTTTAACACACATTTAATAATCAGTGCTACCCTGATGGAAAAATGTAAAACTATCATTGGTACCAAAATACTTTTTGTTTTCACATGCCACATTCTGCCTGTATAAAGAGGTCTCATGTCAGATTGGCTGGCTCTGCATCACTTGTGCTCTGATTGGTCATGCCAGATGTTCACGAGTGTGATCATCCAAAGAAGGCATGCCCTCTTTCTAATGTTCCAAAGCAGAGGGCAGTGTCCGTCTTTGTAAGAGGGAAAGTGTGAAAGGGCACAGATGCAATTTCTATCTTTCAATTTTTATAAAATAAACATTAAATAAAATGCATCATCTGCTTCAGAACAATGAATGAAATGGCTGATAGTCAGAAAGTGTCTAACCAATCACATTATATTATATGTATATGTATGGTCACATTTTAAATAAGATTGTTTCACATTTCCACATACAGGGGTCATCTGTTAGATAGTGAGTCCATAGACGTGCCTGTTGAAGCAAAATCAACAGGGTTCTGTACTGTCATTACTGTGAAGGAATGGAGTGAAGGAACATGGTTGTTGGTTCTGACAAGAATTACTGCCTGTTGGCACTGACACCCAGGCCATACAATCAAAAACCGTGTGATTTTTAAGTAGTTAAACAGGAAACAATTTTCTATATATTTAAAAAAAAACACACACACATTTAAGACATATTTGTTAAAAGCCAACAATTTTTATATCTATATATGACAATTCCACAACAAATTTCAGCAAATATTTCAAGGCCAAAGTGAGCAAAAATACTTTCCCCACATTTCCATTTTTCTATGAATTATTTGAAGTAATTACATATGAGCAGTTTTATACATACATTGTTTCAGATACATAAAGTAAACATAAGCTGCTACATCATACATAAAACCTTGCAATTGTGTGTAATTTAGGGCTCTGTGTAGTCTTGTGTAAAAAGGACAGATGAAGGATGGAATAGAAATAGTCCTGTTTTGATGCCCATTGTAATGATGATGGGTCTTGAGGTTTATTCTATAGATCATGTTTCTGTTTATTGCTGTGGTCATATGTCTGAATCCTGTGGCAAAGCTTGTTTACTGTACTTGTCTGGTACTTCAGCACAGAGCTGTGATGTATCTTCATTCAGCAGATCTTGAGGCTGAGCTTGAAAACAAAGCGTGGTATGTGAACACTCTTCTCCCCTGTGCCAAACCCACGTACCATAGTGTTCATTTACGAGGTCAGGAGGTTTACAAGGACATTCAGTGCTATACACTGGACCGGAAAGGAAAATAGAAAACACAAACACAAAACTTTAGCTGGATTCATTCTCCAAAATGATTGGTCAATTGAAACAGTACTACCCAAATATGTAAATAGCCTTTTCAATCAAAGCAGAGAACTCCCATAGATGTTTAAACAAGGGCTTGCTTCCATTGATTCCATGACACTGGAAAACACAAATATCAGCAATAGTTTCTTTAGAGACAAAATGTTATCTGAATCAACAAAACACAAATGATGAACCTTTTAGCCAAAGAATGACAAAAACTGTAACATTAACAAGACCCTGTTGACTGGCTCAAGTGTGAAAGGAAATATTATGCAAACAGAAGCACCTCTACAGATTGGAGAACACAATAGATTTTATCTTCCTGCAGTTCAGGAAATAATATTTCATAAAATACTACAATGAATGATTACCATTTTATCAATATTATTACATATTCTAGCCGCCATGTTATGCTGCATTTGGGAAAATTGTTACACTTGTTTAAAACGTTTTCAATACTCATCACCATTCATGTAAGGCCAACCAATTGAAGCTGACTCAAATTGAACATGCCTAAAACCTCAGGGGACTTTTTGCTCCCTCTGCTTGAAAAAAGATACAGTACACTCTTGTTACTATGGTATTAATATCAGTGCGGTTAATATTAGCAGTGACGGCAGATGCAGGCTGCTGAGTCCTGCTGATTGTAACGATATGGCTTTAGTGGAAACGTGCCTCACGGGCCCATGTCTCACAGGGTGACACTGTTTTTCTGCTTTTGACTGACACATTGAATCAACAAACAACCCTGACCCACCCCTCCCTGTGCATCCTCTGAGGCGCCAGGAGGCAGTGGGATTCATGGGCCTGTACAATGGAGCACAGCTCACCATCATGATCCCTTCTAAATGTGTGTAAATTCATTTTTGTGTTGAATTTCAAGCAGTAATATTAATGATAATTTGTGTGTGAATTCAAGGGCTGCCAGTTTTCTTACCACGTCATCACAAAGTGTGCCTAACAGGGTCTGCATGCATATAAGAGCCATCATGCTTCGGAATGGACAACATGGCTTATTAACAGGTTACACTATGACAGGGAAATTGGGATAGTTGGTTTTCAGTTTTTCTCAGGAAACATGGGTGTCCTACACACCTTTCTGATTTCTGATTTTTTAGGCTGTACAGAGATCAGTGTCCTTAGAAAACAGGATGTTCTCCTGAGGTTAAGGAGCTAAAAACAAGCATGGTGGAGAGTAAGTCTGTCTCTGAGGAGAACTCTGGGACAGGGCATGTAGGATGTCAGAGACCGCCACAGGCCAAACATCCCAGTGAATTAAAGTGTAGGAGAGAAAGCGAGGTTAGGCCATTGTTCATACGTAAAAGGCTGAAAAGCATGAAACATGTTTTAACCGCATTTAAGTCTTTGCTTCTTTTCTACCAGCTATTAGGTCAAGATATTGTTCATTTTTATGCTTACCCCTCTTTCTCCCCATGCTCAATTTGACAATTGCTGGTATCGATCAGGGAGAGTGCAGACAAGTGCACACTCTCCTCAGAAGACATGGTGTCAATAGCTGCGCATTTCAACACTACAGCCCACAGACATTAGCTGGAGAAAGAAAAGCCATGTGCAGCTTGTGCAGGCAGACTGTGGGGATCCACTTCACTGTGGGGATTGATGGTGTGTGATCACTGACAGGCAACTGTTACATCCTTCCTTTATTGGGCCAAACTTTGACATTGGAGTGTTCTAGATTGGACCCAACCACACTCTGGAACAGTGCCTTATCATGATAGCAGCCACCAAGCAGCCACTTCAAGTAATTGTTCTAATTGTCGCCTCAACAGCAGCTTGTAAGTAACAGTGCAAACAGAAATACGCGCTGTGTTAAGAGACAGATTTGAGCACTGACAGCCCTGTACGGCCTACTCCTGAATGTTGAGAGTGTTGTAAGAGCACTGCATTCAGAATCACATTAAAGAGACCTTTCACTCTCACTATCACAGCTGCTGAGAGTCTCTCCTGTTATCTCCCCTTCATATTGTCACATGAGCCAGGAGGGTCTGAGAGAGGCAAGGTGTGTGCAGTCTGGATCAGAGCACTATTCAGACGTTACACTGCGCTGCACTTGCTAAGTGGTTGGATAAGGGAAACACATGGGGATAATGGGAGAATATAATGACAATGAGCTCACAATAAGGAGCATAAGGCACTGATTTTTAAACATTTCAGTAGAATATGTGTGCAGATGTTTGATCACTGTTATCACTACACCTCCATCTAACTTCAAAAGTTATGTTGCACCTGTCATCAAATTTGGAAAACAATATTGAATTGTCGGATTTTGTAATCTTCAATTAATTTTACCTAAGTTTTTGTCCTGACCATGGAAGTGGTGTGTGCAGGTGAAGTCCCAAGGAGTGATGCTAAATTAAACATTGCTTTGCCCAATGTGGAAGGAGTTTGTTTGGAACCATTCTCCTACCTCATCGCATTGCCTTTACTCAATGTGGCATCCGTCTGTCATCTTGCATCAGCACTGTAAGCTGAGTGGTCCTCTGGTGCAGTAACCTCTGCTCAGGACAACACAGGGGAAAAGAACTGGCACAGCTAACTTCAGATGACATGATTGATATAGATGACAAGTGTGCCCTGCTGATCTGGCAAAGGGCATTGCTATGGGACACACCTGTAGTTATTAAAAAGGGAAATGTGGATAAAATATTATTTTATAGAAATAACTGTGAATCTGAAACCATGCCAGCACCAGATTTGATCAGTAGACCCATCAGCATAACCAGTTCAGGGGAGGGAGGGGGTTTCATTGGCCAGATTTGAATGCCTCATCACTCACCAGCCACCCCTGCTGGGCTCTTGGGAACCTGCTGTCTGCCTTCACCAAACCACATGTGCATTGTTCCTTCCTCTGACTGACATCTGTACAAGATCAGATTATGCGCTCTCATCTGAGAGGAAGCAATGGCTTGACATCATGCGCTTTGGAGCATACCTTATGTCAGGTGTCTGGGGTTCTTAGTACAAGACATGTGAATTTCAGCTAGTGTTCAGTTAGTTACTTCCTATCCATGTTGCAAAGTCATCCATCTAGCTCTCAATCTGTTCTCAGTCTTGAAATGCTTCACAGACAGATTCCTCCTGGCTATTTCACTGAAACATCCAAAGGAGCAAGATTAGGGTTGTCCTCCCATTTCCTCGGTTTCACCTATTCTTCCACAGGCAGTTACCTCACGTGGGGCGAAGCTGGAATATTATCAGAGTTCTCTTTCTTATCTCATTCTGACAGAGTGCCCAAAAACCTGAGGTGTGGCATATGGGGATTTGAGAGAGAGAGAAACAGAGAGCGAGAGAGAGAGAGAGGGAGAGAGAGAGAGTTACAGGAAACCGAGGAGACAGGCTGCTGCAGTGCTGCAGCCAATGACAAAACATGACAGGGCAAACATCCGATGAGCTAATCTATCCTTCACACTACCGGATGGGAAGGGATTAGCTTTACCCACAATCCCCTTGAAGTATGTCCGAGCTATGCCCCGATGATGTAGCACTCTGGATTTTATAGAGCTTTGAGCCAAGGTCAGTGCAAACTTAAACACAAAAAAGTATAACTCAGGAAACACACCATTCTTATGTGCACTTCAGTTTAAACTCACAGGTAAATGTGCAGGCATTCTTCCCTTGATTCTTTGGTGCAAAATACGATTTTTAGTTCCCTCCCTGAAAGCAAGTTGTCACCTGTTTCTAAAAGAACATCTTCCAGAATGTATTAATTTTAAAATGTTCATTAACACTCAACAAAATAAAAATATACCTTCACAAAAAAATACACACATTAAATCATTAACACCGATGAACAAATCGTACTGCCATATAAACTAATGTAGGCCTGTGTTTGTGTGTCACTGTAAAAATGTTTAAGTGAATGAATACTTAAAAGTTTAATGACTTGGCATTAAAGGTTCATTTTAAAATCAACAATAGAGGATGTTTCTTGATTCTCGTTCTCTAATAGACATCAGCAGTGAAATATCAGTTTTAAGAAAGAGGCAAATCATGTGCTAATCCCACAATAACATTCATTTTTCATTGACATTTTTCATAATTAAATTTGCTTCATCACCACTCAGGTAAATGGAAGCTCCTGTGATCAAATTATATTTCACAGATTGAATGTAGGCATTGTGTAGATGGCAAAAAAATAAATTCCTGTACTGAAGAAAGTGCAGGAGCTCTCTATTTTCCGTCACTAAAGTGCTTTTGTGTGTGGGGTGGTAGGGGGCAAGCTTTGAACAAACAGTTTGTCAGAAAAGTTCTTCAGAGTGCTTGAGAAAAAAAAAAACAGCAGCCATATTCATTACAAGCCCTTGGATTTGTTTGTTTGCCAAACACAGCTGTTCTTTCCACTTCCCCAAGTTAAACCCTGTATACAGATTAAATACGTTACGTTTTGCTTGCCATTTCTGTTATTCAACAGCACATGCTGAAGCACACATTAAATTATCATCATTGGTTTGATGTCTTTGTAACTTGACAAAATGCCAACAATCAGTAATTGAACAGTAACAGAGTGAGCCACGTGCAGCGTGTCTCTTTGATGCATGTCTCCCGAACTTAGTGTTTGTGTAGTTCAGCTGATTTATGAGTTGTTTCCCCACCTGTTCGCTCTCACTTTGAGCTCCCAGCCCAGCTGGCAAAGGAGAACTCAAGCTCAAGTAGTAGGACTACGTGCAGTTTTGAACACACCAGAGAGCAGCCAGTATACTTGCTGAGAGACTGCATACCGTGCCAGGCGTTCCACTGAACTGGAACCACTGGTAGCACCTGCCACTCACTGATCAGACTCTCCATCTCCATCGCTATGATTTCCACTACCTTTCCCCTCTGATTCAGGGTGTTCCCCAAGATCTTATTTCCATGAAAATGAAGAAAAACATCTAAAGTAATACTGAAACAACACAAAAACAAATTGTAAATGTGCATTCATTTCTTTGCACAGAACAAATAGTCAGAAACTCTATATTTAATAAGCTTTGTTATATCTATGGAAATATATGTATGATGAGACAGACTGCAGATGCACTGGTAAAGTATAGGTAATCTTTTTTTGGGTATATACAAACTTGTCGTTTGTGTTTGCACAAATGTGTTTGTGTCCCTTTCTGCAAATGAATACACGTGTATGGGGTTCACTGGAAAACTGAGCTCATTTTGGATAGTGCTGTCATTCACAGGCATCTGCTGAGTTGGATGCCACCAGAAGCTGTGATCTTTTGGCAGAGTGAGGCTGGCATTCACTCAAAAGTTACAAAGGTGTGTTATTGCCAAAGCCATACATGCATGCAGCTGCCATTTTCAACCGCAAGAGAGATACATGGTAAAATGGGTGCAAAGACATTTATTGTACTCATAATAACACTGCTGCAGTGCAGTGCAATTCTAGACCTTTAGCTGGACTTTCAGCTCAGAGGTCGAAGTTAAATCACTGCCATTGTATCCTTGGAAAAGGGCCTTCACTTTAATTGATTCAGCAAAATATCCAGTAGTATGCATCGCTAGGTTTTAAAGATGTAAGTCACTCTGCATGACGGCACCTGCTAAATGCCTAAAAATGTCAATGAACATGAGTAAAGACGGTTTAAAATAAAACTGAGTTGGCTGTGGTCTGTATTGCTTTGTGTGTTGTTGCAATGAAGAAAATTAACTTCACTAACCAACCAAGCCTGTAGAACCCCTCCTTCCTTTGGCCCTGCAGCTCTGGTTTCAGTCAAGTTCAGAAGCCTAGCCACTCTATTTCTTGGAATAAACCATCGTATCTATTCTGAGCAGATCCCATAGGATAGGAGGTTTCTTATTAGGAAATGTTGCTGGCCTGTTGTTGAAGCGATTTGAGGTGTTTCTCTGTCTCCCGCCTCTGTTGACCTACATGTCAGATATGGGTCAGTGGCTCTCAGCTCCCGTCCTGACGTGCTCCTGTACATTGGCTTTAGTGCAAGTGATATCAAGTGTAATCAACAGTCAAGCAGTAAATCATCTCAGCACACACTGTCAGAGAGGATGAATTGTAATGTCCAGTGAAAGAAATAGTTTTAAATTGTTGATTATATATGAAAAAATATTTATTGTCCATGGTTTTTCATTATCTGTTCTCTCATATAGCTGACATAATATTGAATAATGCTGATATAAACTTGATGTCAAACTGGAGGTTTTTAATGTACTATTATATTGTATTTTACAACATTTTTCATTTTTTTAAATGCAAAATACTACAGAATCTCAGAATAGGACCTGTTGTTACAGACTGATTGAATAGCCAAGCAGGTATGAAACCTGAAGTACGATATACCATTACAGGACCTCAGAGTTCTGACTGACCACAATCCTGATGCATTCCTGATCACTGTGGGTCTAATGCATAATCTGCTAAAGGGCTGCTGGTATTGTGCAGCTTTGCTAGAAATGTTCAAATTCCCTTACTTTGTGTAACACAAATAGACAATTATAAAAATATTGCAGGAAATCAAGCTCAAGTAAATTATTAAAGTTCCCTTCAACTGAAGTTTGAATGTGAAGTTGATACCTTTTTGTTAATGTAATGGTGATTCTCTGTGAAATACTGTGTATGATATATGCAGGGTCCAGTTCAGCCAGAGGCGATGGTGACTGGTATGTGTCAACTGATCCTTTCGCACTCCATCTGCCGTGCACACACTGCAGCCCTGCCCTCTCTGCCCACTCCAGCCCACCGTTGCCATGTCTACTTTTACACCACCGTTCATTACCATACTCTCCTCACCCCACACTCCTGTATGTGGTGCTGCTACAGGATGCTTTACTGTCAATTAGAAGTTAGCACGTCACATTCCCAAACCTCCAAAGCTAGAGAAACTGGGCTGACACTTGCCGAAGAGCAGGTTCACATGAAAGGGACGTGTGATATTTGACTGGCTGGCTGGGCCGGGGAAGGGGAGTGCACTTTATTGCCTAAGTTTGGGTCAGATTACGTGTCAAGGCTGCATCTCTGGAATTCTGCTCGTAAACTGTAACAGATCCCGCCTCCCGCTCGCAGCCCATCGTTAGGACAGCTGGGATTCCCCTTCTTCCTGGAACCCAATGAGTACCTTTATCAGAGAAGATGGCCCTTTGTACACAATGGGACCCTCCAGACTCTACAATTGTACTGCCAGAGCATGCTGGCAATGTCACTGTGGCTCTGTTTAAATCAGTCTGCCAAAGTCAATGCCACAGAAGACAATGTGTATCCAGGTTTTTGTTCCAAGAAATTTGTTTGCCTTTACTGGGTAAATTAATTGTTGCACCATATGCATGCAAGATTTAGATAACAACTTCACTTATCTCACTTTTTATGTATTATGTGCAAATCAAGAGGCCTAATTTAGCAAATGGGAGAAATTATCTATTGAAGACTGGAAAAACCAGCATACACATGTCCCTCCTTAATACTGTATGAACTTAGAGACCAAAAAGGTTGCATTATTTTACACAGTAACCTATATGATAATTTCACTTACTCTGAGGCCAAGAATGGCTCCTAAGAGAAAAGTCTGAAAGAAACTGAGAATACTTCAAAGGCCCACGCTTGTGTAAGTACGTGACAAAGCTATATGTGGGCCAAGAGACACATTCACCATAAAGAGCTAGAAATAGCTAACCCTTTAGGATAGGCACATTCATGCACAGAGCATACCCCACGGAGAAGCTCATGTACACACAAGGAAATATGCACAGCTGTTAGAGAAACACACACACAGGCCATTCAGACACGCTCAGAGAGCCTGCCGGTAGCTTGAGCTCGGAATAAAATGCACTCAGATGCTGACTCGAGACAGGGATTCTCAGAAAGCTGCAGTGTAGAGTGTCTGTGGCTCCAAGCACTGGAGCAACAACACACTGTTTACCAGGGGCCCAGCTCAACCAGCCCTGCACCATACAGGGCCAGCACCCACACTTAGGCTTTCTAAAATCAGACCACTGGCATTTCCACCACAGCCTGAAGAAAACTAAATGCTTAGCACCTTGTCATTTGCTGCCGTGTTGAACACTTCTGAATGCAGCACAAGGGCGATTAGGATAAGGTGCAGGAGATTGGATAAGGAATGTCTATGAGCCTCCCAAATGGGCAATTAGCCCAGCAATGTCCCTACTACTGTTGTTTTTGTCCTCATAAAACTAATAAACCATGTAATTTAAATGTTTTTATATAGGTAAGAATTGCATCAGTTGTATACTGTTAACACTTGTGTAATTTAATAATCGAAGCTATTTTGCATCTCCTGGCAAGTTATCTTTGTCTTTCATTTGTGGGAAAAGTGTATTCAATGATATTTCCCATGCAAATACTTCTACACAAATTCAATGCAACCTTTCATTTGGGAACTCATGTGTGTTTATCTCACATGCAAGAAATACTGAATATATCCATCAAGTACAGAACAAACTACTTCAATGTTGCCTATTCAAGATACAATTACTAAGTGGAGGTTCGCTTTTTACATTACAGCTACCTTTGATTCACAGAATTGCAAAACACTGCAATGAAGAACATCCTGGATTCATTTAAGACAGATTGAAAGCAGTTTCAACTACATGGCACTGCATAGTGTCCTTGCACATTGAGTGTGCACCTCTCCTCACAGGGAAAGTTATATGTTCATTAACAGCAGGGTTGTAAAACATGGCATTAGCTAACCAGCATCATGTTTGCCTAGTGCGCTTTTTTCTCCACTGCTATCTTTGGCCAGTTATATATTATTCCTGTGAGCTATTTGATATATCTTGAAAGCTGTCTCTCAATAAATTACTTATTATATATGTGAGATATGTTAATTTTTTCAGTATAGACGAAACATTCAGCGCTAGCTAGCTTGCAAATGATTTGTCTGAGAAGTTAAATGTTGCAGATTTTTTTTCCATTTGCCACCAAACAAGACAGCTCAGTTTAAAAAAAAAAAAAAAACTGTAGCTCTCCTGTCATCCCTTATAACCCTCATTTTACCCACATTAACAGTGTTTATGGAAAAACACACCGACATACTGTGATATCATATGGAGTACAATGATATAATCTGTGGGTCCTGATGCTTGTGGCGTACAAACCAGGCATTTGTTTGGGAAACTGCTTATGGCACTGTAGTTGGCTATAGCACCCAGGGGCAAGGCCCTGTTGCTCCATGTTTGCTGCTGTTAGTTCCACAGGCTGGTGCTTGTGTAAGCTTAGCTCACACAAAACAGCCCACCTGCCGCTTGACTTTCCACTGACTGCTAATGCAGAGACAGAGGCTGCCAAATACTGAGAAAGTGGGGTGTTTGGGTCATGTCTGACTAACCCAGTCCCAGCCAACATTCTTCTTAGTGCTCCACTCCACAATGACACATAATGATGCAAGTCCGTTTCAACAGAAATAATGCTGACTTACAGTGTTTGCTTCTTGGTTGCTGCCAAATCAGTTTTTATATAAAAAAAAAACATTTTTGTGTTATGTTCATATCCTTTTTTACATAAAAATTATTTTGAATCTTCATCATGAGCCTATATAAAAAGCACACTCACATTATGATTAAACATGCAATTGGTATAAACAGGCATACATTCTATCTTGTGTAACTGTAGTGATACAACCACAGATATTACAAGCCACTGTCACTTTTAGTTTGGTAACCATGACAAGTAAGGACAGTCAAATATAGACTGGGCCAACTAGCAGGTATGCATCTTGTTACAATATATAATGTGACATGGACACAGCAAGGTTAAGCCCTCCAAAATATCCTGCCTTATATAAACACTGCACAGTCACAGAATGTTCAAGAAAATTATGGTATTGCATGATAGGCAACAATACCCCACCTTCTGGTCATTCATGAAAACTACACCTGAATTCTCAGCCACTGTAACGGCATGAAATAAAAACAAAACATGAGGAAAAAATACAATATTTACAGTCAATTTTTTCTTGAAAAATACAGCTAAATATTTGTAAACACACAGATAAAACTGTGTATTACAGGAACTAAAAAATCAATGAATTTTTACACCATTAAAGTAACAAAAACAAACTACAACACTGTATTTACTGACATTGTAAAAATCACCACTGCTTTGAGTAGAAAACCGATTCTGCTCCTTGGTTGATTATTTTAAAACCTGAAGTTATCTTTAAAAATGTACCTTAAAATGTTAAAACTGTACATATAAAATGATAAAATGATTACTTCAGATTTAAAATGAAGAGCCTTTCCAACACAATGGTGTAATACATTTGATCTGCATACATGTTGGGTGGTCCACAATTAGGGTCTCCACTAGGGTCACAGCCCTGAGATACAGTAGGCCAGAACATTTTTCATTACTTTTCAAATCGCCCAGGAAGTGAGATGAAAATATCCAAATGTCTGGCTTAACAGTTTCATTTAAAAGTTTGTCCTGACTGCAGGGATCAGAAATGGGCTGTGGATGGGTTCCTTCCTCACTCTCTTCTCTGGCATTTACAGAAGGGCTGTCCTCAGACGGGAGACTGCTGTAGACTCTGTTTCTCTGGATGGTTTGGCTGTGGTTCACCTGTCTCAGTAAATGGCTTCATCCATGTTATCATCGCTGTCTCCTCCAAACTCCTCCCCATTGTCAAAGTATGACATAATGTAGTCTGTCTCCTATAAAGGGTAAAGAAATGCAGATTCATTGTGAGTTTAGAAGGATGCTACATGTGGTGGCAGTGCGATACGATGGCTAGGACACTGCACTTGTAATTCAGAAAATACAGGTTCAATTCTGAGGTAGGGAAAATGTTCCCCTAAATTGTCTCACCAAAAAAATCCAGTAATATAAACTTATATGTAAGAGGTGAAACATCTTTCTATCACACACTTTGGAGCAGTACAGGCTATGGGATTCAAAGCCACCTTTCCCTGTTTATTTACCTCTTCAAACTCTTCCTCATCATACTCTTCCTCACCATCCTGCTCTTCCTCCTCCTGCTTCTTCTTCTCCCCTTCCTCTTCATCCGAGCTCACTTCCTCCTCTTTCTTTTCAAGTGTCTGGTCCATGAGAGAAGACAACAATTGAAACCACTTATTTTCTAGTGAAAACACATTTGGAAAAAAAAAAACATGTAACAACACATGAATAAATAAATCGAGAACACACACAACAAATTAGTACTCATAACAAGTACTTTTCTGAACAGTGAGAAAAGGCTGGCAGATCTCATAACTCCATCATACAAAATCATTGTCTTCTCACAACCTAAAAATACATGCGATGCATGTGTGCTCTTTTGCGACTCTGAGCCCTGCTCAATCCTAGCAGAGATTAGACTGCTGTATTGATCCACAGGCTATATGGCAGGGTGTGATGTTTCAGATACCGTGACAGCCAGCTGCATATTGAGCGATGCTCCACAGCCACGGTCAGTGAGACATCATGTGAATGTGGTGAGTAACTGGCAGGCCGTATTGATTAGGATGGGATAGCTCAGATAAGAGATCTCAAAAAATGTAGCCTGCACCGGTCCTCTGGCTGATGGCAGCAGGCTGATTCTACCTCCAGTTTGCGGATAATCTCCTCTTTGTCCACAGAGGTCTGCTTGCTGCGTTTGGGTACTGCTGGAGCCTCTGGAGCAACAGAGAAGGAGTCAGAGGTCAAACAGGATAAACAAAAGCAGTACAGCAAACCGCACACAGCCCCTTTCAACCTGTCTGCAGTTGGATCCGTCGATTTGAAATGTTATTCCTCTGCCGTTTTGCCAGCAACAGATAAGACAAAATTGCAGTTAGATCCTGTATGCTTGTCACCTGCACTAGGAAATATTTCTACATTCTGTGCAGCTGAAAAGAGCAAATGACAGTCCCATTGATTTCCCAGGAGAGCTGTACATCTAGCAAGTCATGGTGCATAACTCTGAGGGAGACACACATATACCACTGTAGATACATTCACATGAAAGGAAATCAAGGTTTTGCAAAGCCCAGGTTTTTGTATTGTAGTTTTTGCCTCTGCTTATGAGAAACATAGCACATTCTAAAAGGTGATTTGATTTACTAATGAAGAGTTCAGGTGAAGAACAGAAATGCTTTTCTCCATACTTGTTTAATCTTCACAGTACCTAAGGAGTAAAGCTTGACTGATAACACAAATCATGGACCCACATAACACCAGCTGCTTTTATATATACTGTACACATATGTTACAAATGCTCAGGTACTCACTCTCTTTCTGCGGCTTCCTAACTCTGATCCTCAGCTCTTTGGGCAGTCTTTTCCAGTCTGAAACAAAAATGCACATTGCTGTTGATGTACAATCCCAGGTTACCATTCCTGAACACAGAGACAACATACAGCAAGGCTATAGGGATGAAATAACTGATGCCCTCTACTGGAAAGCCTTCCTTCCCTTGAACTTTCATTAATGTGGCTACAAAAAAGCATGTCGGTCCCATTCAATGATCCAGATGATAAAATTCCAGTCAAACAAGTATTGATTTCACTGGTCTGATAAGCACATTCTGACCTGTCATTTTCCATATGTTAATGTTTTGACTTTCAGAACAACTCACCAGGATCCCACTCAATGGTGTTGTCTGTTGGCTCAGCACTCTGGTACTTGTCAGAGTAGCGCTCAACATCTGCAGGTTCAAACGGTCCCAGTTCAGTCATTGCAGATGACTACTATATATCCAATAAGGTTAGCACTTCAAGGGAACTTACAGTACAATATTATCACAACACATAGACCACAATGACAGAATTGTGATTCTAGCATTGCAATGCTCTAGTACTACAATTCAATACTGCAATGTATTATTGTTCAATAAAAATAAGGAACTAATCTTATTTAATCATTAGACATTAAATAAGTTGGTAGTTTCCCAAAATTAAATGGTTTATAAATCACAATGTCATAAAGCAAAATGATGATAAATAATACTGTGATACTGAACTGAACAGATTTTTCCCCCAATTGTAATGGCCACTAACTTCTAACAGAGAAGTCCAAAGGATACCACAAACATATCCTGTTCCCACTCCCATCTTTGGAACAGGGTAATATCCAGCTGCATGAATTTAAGAGTGTGTAAAAATGTGGGATGTGTAAGTCTGGATATAAATGTACCTGTAGTCTGGACCCTCACTCCCCCCCTCCCCACTATCTCCCTGACCTTTCTTTGGTGCTGCTGGTCTGATGAAGAAGGGCAGGCCCTTCATGGCACCCCGCAGCTCCTGCTTCAGTGCCAGCATGTACTCAGCCTCCTCTCCCGTCTGTAGGGGAACAGGTTTGTGCTCCATGGGCTGCAGAAATATGAGGATGAACACACAGTGTACTCTTTTACTTCATACACAACCCCACACAGACCATCTTACTCCTGCTGATGCACAAACCAAAGGCACGACCATACGCTCACACATGGGTGGACTCACGACCCCAGTACAACCTCAAAATGAAGGGGAGCTGTCATGTTGATGAGGTCTTGTAGGACCACTTACCGGGAACAGAGGGGTTGGCTGAAGAGTAGAAGGGGGAAGGTTCTCCCCTTTTCCAATTCCTACAGCCTCCATATTGAAACTGAGCTGTCCCCGACCTCGGCCACGCCCCCTTCCCGCCATAGTGAAATGCAAAATACCACAGGAATGAAGGACAACACCTGGGGAGAATAAATGGTTCACAATGTGAGATTTTTTGCAGGGTCTGTGTATTGTTCTGTTGCGACTGCTTACTTAATGTCATAAAGAATGTGATCTTTAACTACTCAACACTTCACTGAGGATAGTGTGGTGTAATGGTTAATCAGCTTGACTATTAGTACAAAGGTTGTAGGTTCAATTCCCGCAAAAGACTCCGGCATCAACCCATAGCATGTCAACTAGATTGTTAGTGTGATCAATAAGCTGTACAAATGGATAATATAAATCTGATTAATCGATGTGTGATAATGCATATATAAATAAGATAACCGCCGAATTTATTTCAACTACTTGATCGCCACCATTAACGATGTTTACTACATTACAAGAACATTTTCTAATTTCATCTATCTCTCAAACTTTCAGATTCAATTCATAATTGACTGGCAAGTGAGGTGGAAATTTGCTCACTGGAAGTAAACGATAACTAAGAGTTATATGACAAAAATTGCAACAAGCCAAAACTGCACTATGGTAAATAGGTCTAAAGTGATAAGTTAAACAGAATCAGGTATTCAGCTACTTTAATTGACAAAAACGAGGACATTAAGCTACCAAAACTCCGCCAAGTAAATTTGGTTCTTCGCACCAATTTTGGGAGCCACTGCTACATAAACCTTATTATAAATGTACCAAGAGGTAAAATAATTTTGAACTGATATATGTATTATTATCTGTTAACGGAAACCAACTGACTTCATTTATTTTGATAACAAGCTGATTATATATCATTTATACAGCTACCTGGATAGCTAACATTTCTTTTAGTGACCAACTTTGACTACCACAAATGCCATGCACAAACACATACGATACCAATGACATAATGCAACGCGTTTTGATTTTTAGCCGAAGTATGAACGATTCAATCGCTAGTTTTTCATCCAAAGCCGGTATAAAGTTTGCAAGCTAACTAATGCTAACTGACTACTATCAAACGATAAACATGTGGAAATTTAATCACGAAGTCCCTTCGGAATCGTGCCAGAAGTCCTTACATTAGTTTTGTAAATTTTACACTTTATTTTCGCCTGCATTTCAATGACTGTTCACTGTCGTTCTCATTAGCTAATGTGGCTAGCTACCTACAGTGCCAACGATATTAGCTATCATATTTACGTTATGGGACATGTTTTACTTTTTCTTTGAATTCACTAAATTATGACATTAATAAGTTAACGGTACCTACATGTACCTAGGCACCACGACTGACTTTGTCTGAAATACTGCAATGTTCAGCCGTCATCAGGCAAATACATTCCATCAATCGACATTTTTCTTTCAGTTCCGCGTGTAAAGTATGTTCCCCCGGAAACGTCATCTGTGTAGTATAGTTCCCGCTCAATGAATTTGAAGTTTAACAAAACGACAGTCTTTTTCGTTGTCAATTCCATTGCATCCATTTTAAGATGTGTATCCGATTTCGTTATTATTCCAGTTGTATAAATAACATCAAATAAGACGGTATCGAATCGAATTTAAAATCTTAACTCAGATACTTAATCTCACTACACACCTAATTCAATTTGTGCTCTTGCGGTGATCAGATGTGACACTGCATTGCAGACAGCTCCATGCCATGGTCAGGAATTTGTTTTGACACAAATGTTTTTTTGCATATTTTGGTTCATTTCTACGATGTTTTCAAGAAGGCCAAGAAGAAGGTTCGAAATCCAATTATTCAAAATGTAATTAAAAAAAAAACTATTTTAGTCGTTTGTAAGTTAACTTAGAGGACTATGCTTCCTGCATTTTTCCAAGAGTTTCTGGGAGATGCACTATAATGGTATCGTTTTTGTCATTGATTGACACATGACAATCACGACTTCGCTGACGGAGCATGCCTCATCTTACCAGTGTGGGCTCAGTATCCATAACATCCGATGAGAGAGTGTTACAGTTTAATGTAGCTGGTTACTTTGCCCTCTGAAAAACATAATTATAAATAAAAACAGTCCTAATTTATATGACAATATGCTTCATTTGCACTGTTGTTGTTTTTACTTAAGTCCCTTATACTGTAAGTGGGGCTGGTGAGTGAAACTATCTTATAGAACACTGTTTCTTAGTCCAGGTATGAACTTCCAGGGACCACACAATTGGATATTATCATGCAAAATATTGCACATCTGAGTGTTGTGATTTTAAGAAGTATTGTTTTATTCAATATGGTACTGTATAATTTTGAAGGGTTTATTTAAACTAATTCAATCTACTTACTACTTTTTAATTGTAAACAATTAAAAAGTAAAATCAACAATTTAATAAAAATCTAATCAAAATGTTCATAAAATAATCACAGTATATATTGTGAAAGATAATAATAATATTCTGGCTTTAATCCATGTACTGGTGCCTATGACCTCTGTTTTTTCTACCTACCTCCTGTCTTTCCTAGGAATTGCCACTGGGAAGATCCCTTCAGTAGGACATGTTTTCATGGCTGATTTAAGCAAGGAAACTTTAACCAATATCACTTGGAGAAAGGACAGTATGTCTTAGCTGCCAGCTAGCGGTGGAATTGGCTTCCATTGTGAGTCTGGTTGTTCCTGAGATCCCTTCTCTCTTTCTAAAATAAAGTCAGTTTTTTTCTCTCCACTGTCAGCTCTGGCTGTTTTGAGCAAAAACTGGGAGTCAATGTAAAGGTAACTATAAAAAGGAGTAGTACATTTTTATTAAAAATGAGGAAGGGCAAGAAAAACCAGTCTTCAGAATGCATCTCAATACATCCTATTCACACCTCACTAAGCTTCTGCATTTGACTCGGTATCATGCAAGAAACCTATAGTTAGCACAGTATGAAAATACTGTGGCAATCCAGGTGATGCAGTTAAAGTGACCTGAAATCAGACATTTTCCCAGAATTGGAATTATTATTTAAAAATAGAAACAGTATAAATTATTCCATAATTGTGCAGATTAAGGAAAGGTAAAGATCTGTTACATGAGATATTATACAAAGATTCTCATTCACTAAGACAACTGAAAATAACTACTGTACACACATGATGATGGCACCCAAAAGATAGGTGTCCCGCAAAGAGTATGTTGTATTTATGTGCTATTCATCTGGGATATTGTACTTCCTTAATAAAAGTATTCTACATAATACTATATATTTTAAACCACATTCGTAAGAGTAGAAACTCCAGTCCAACAAATCTGAGATGCAGAATCGTTTCTGCGTCTACATATTTGCCATTCCCTGGAATATCCTGAGAAAAAATATTTATTTTAAAGTAAAAAGTCAACATTTGAAAAATAATAATTGGAGAATGCTGGGCCCGTGGGTAGCAGATGTAAGGGCAATGTTTACATGTTGTTTGCTTGTTAAATTGTACTATCTCTGCATATCAAGGAGTATATTAAAACCTCAGATATCCTAATTGAAATCCAATGAGCAATCTGCACCCTTCTCAACTGGGAAATCAAGGATGCTAGAGAGTCGAGCATCGTCACTCTGATGGTGGTTTTCTTGCAGCAGCGTACGCGTGTCACCGTGGGAACGCTTCTGTAGGAATCCAGCGAATCAGTTGCCATAGAAACTGTGTTCCATAATAGCTACAGTCACTAAATTGGTATTTATGCAGTCTGAGAATACAATTGTTTCTCCTCACATTCTTGCACTATCCTAATTCAAACCCATCCGTGTTACAAACGGTCAAAATAGTGGAATCATCTATTAACTATTCCAGTAACTATTCCTTCAAACAGCATTTCTTCAGTTTAAGATACACATTTCGTGCTCTTTGCAAAGACATACAAGACAACCTTAAAAACACTGTGCTTGGTAATCTGACATTGCTAATGTGAATTAATTGCAGCACTTTCAAATGCAAGTCCAAAACCCTCATAGGCATAAAAGGGAAAAGAAGCGGTGTGGAGTGAGTCAGCAACATCTCTAAACGTTACCATCAGAAGGGGTACCCTGGGCCTCCGGACTAAAGGACGCAGTCCAGTCTTTTTTCCGAAAGAAAAACGTTAATTTGTAGCCTATAACAGAAACACGTAACACAAACACACACGTGGATTTCTGACCAGTGAGGGAAAATATACGATTTCGGTTTTCTTTTGGCTATGCAAAAATGAAGTGTTCTTTTTAATATAGGCGATTGCACGAATAAATGCATCCATGATTGCAATGGCGCTAAATACCTAGGCCTAGACAGACTATCAGATAGACTATGATTAAGTGAAGTTATAGTCACCTTTCTCCCGCATTATGTGACGAGATTTTGTTTAAAGGCTTTCGTCATTACCAGAGTAGGCTATTGCATAGGCTAGCATATGCAATTGCTTATTGCTTTTGAAAACCGGTCAACTGGATTTAGTCTAAGTTAACAAGTGGCACAGTACATTCGAACCACTGAAGACCTTTGTTTTGAGCGATGAAATTAAATTAGGTAGCTATTAACTGAATAAAACGGAAAATAGTAAGCTTTAGGCTAATAATTTGTGTTAACTTGGCGTCTGTTGCAAAACTAGATCTAGGACACCAAATGGTTTTATATTTTGTAAAAAAAAAAAAAAAAAAAAAAAAAAGGTTTGAAATGCCAACAGTATAAGAGATGCTTGTGAACATTCAGCTGGTGAAACAAATTCATTTTGGACAATTCCGTGGCATACCCTTAAGTCTTTCATCTTATTAACCGCAAGGGTGTCTTCGAAAGATTATTAAATTTGGGTTTGAGCCAAAACGTTTCATGTCTTTTATCTTACGCAGTTAAACATTTATATAAGTCTCTATGTCTTTACTTACGTGTGTGTTTGTATGTACATGGTAGCTGCATACACATATAATATACATGCAAAAGACACCCGTCACTCTCTCGGTCTATTCAAACCCGGTCAGCCAACGTTACTTATCTTCGGAACTGAGTGGGAGCGCATCACTTCTCACTCCCACCCAGCTACCCACTCCACACCCCCGCAGCGACGCTACTCGTCTTGCCCTAAACTCGCAATCGCTAGAGGGATATGGGGGGAAGGGGGAGGCAAGCTAAATGCAGAACACTGTCAAATAGGAATAGCTGCGGAGTACTTGACTGAGTACAGCTGGGCTTGAGGGGGGTACAGCAGCCGGTCCATGGATCCCTTATAAATAATCGCATCACATCCAAGGTAAGGTTTAATATTTAACCATATGACATTAAGGTGCTGTTATGGGATCTCAAATATTTTGAGCAATATAATATAATCTGTAACCTGCTGTGCGAGTTATTTTAAGTTTTTCTATTTAAGCCGATACTCAGACCAGTGGTTGTTACCAAACAACTGAATATCGTTTATATCTGTTTGATTTCAATATCAATAGCCCACTCCTGTGTTACAACGAATGGAGGATGACGGAATGAGTCGGCTATGCAAGCAAGCATTTTCAGCGAGTTCCACGATTTATAAATGTATGATGCTGGCAATTGATTCTTTTAATGAACTTTGAGAGAAAATCACCCATATACGACTGTGTAGCCATCATTGTAACGGCATGGTCGGCGCAATGCTGGAGGTATCTGGGCTATGTTCGGCCACTTCCAATCTTACTCAGCATAGCAACGGATGCCTCCCTATTATTTAGCAAGTCCGCTTTAGAATATTCTTGGTGTATATTTAATGGTGGCCAATTCCAGTATCCTACTCTTCCAAAGACTATTGTAATCAAGAACTGAGACGCGAGATAGCACCGTATGGTTGCTTGCATAGGTCAACATCTTAATCAATCGCAACGCCCGGTTGTCTTGAAAATATTTTTATGGTCCAAAATCTAAATTACATTAACATGTTACTATTTAGTTGATTGGTCATATTGCCATCTCAAGCGAAATGATATGAAGTATATGATTTGCATAATCAATTAAATTAATTTTATCAAAGTACAATTGCATGCCTTTTCAGGGGAGATGCAGTACATTGCGGTTCTAGGGGCTTCTGTGTGTGCTTTAGACGGCCAAAACCGCCTGAGTATGGAATATTGCGAGGGAGGCGGTCACACATGAACGAACGCAGGTAGGAAGCGTGAACGTAGGTATTTTGGAGACAACGTATATGTGCAACTCTTAGCCGCAATCAATACATAATCATAACGGCCGTTCTAAATCCCCTTGGGACAAATTCTTTTTTTTTTTTCTATAAAATAAGATGCTTAAATGCAGCCTAGTGTAAACACACACACATAATTCCTGTAAGAAAAAAACTTTTTAAAGTATTCATTCTCGAGGCATAACACCCATCTTGCACAAATCCCGTCAATATGAGATTAGTAACTACTTTAAAAACAGAGGCAAATATTTTAATGACGGTAGTAAGTAATGCGTTACGTCAGTAAAGTAAAACAGCAGGCGTGAAGAGACAAGCGACTGAAAATGTATTTATATTTACAGTTTTGCATTGCATTATCTTTATAATATAGTATTTATTTATTTTTTTGCAAATAATTTGTCTGACTAGGCATTTTGACAGTATCGGCTTATGCAGTATTAGCTCAATTGTCTATGCAGTGAAATCATCACACTAGTAAATCAACAGCAGATTTATCATGAGGCGGCCAGCTATAGCATATAGGCACATATTACAGCATACTTATGTCAGTGGAGATATTATGGGTATTAGAAATTCCATGTAAGGTAATGTAAACCATCACTTCTCTTTCATGAATTTTACATTGACGAACGTCAAAGTTAGTCAGCGGTGTACCGATGCAGTGTCAGTACCTTGGATAGCGACTGTATTTTGAAATCTTAGCAGACGGCTGAATCCTATCCAAATTAGAACTTCTTTAAATGTAACTTTTATGCTTGGGTTTGATCAATTATGTAGCAATTGTGAAGACTATTTTTTTGATCGTCCATGCTGCCTTTCATGAATTGTATTTTACACCCAAAATAGTTATTTTAGTGTGATATTATTGTACGCCTGAGGTGTATGTTTGAAAAAAGCTAAAATATGAGGGAAAGAAAAAGTTGTATTTGCTCGATTCTGCGTAAAATGCCGCAGAAATGTGTGGAATAATATTCATCTGAAGAGTGACAGTTTGCATCAGGCCTAGTTTGTTTTCAGACGGATTTAAACATTTTTAACTTTACAAAACCCAAACTAAACCACATAGACGTTGTTTTTTTGTTTTTGGTATCCGTTATTGTCCGGCTGTCGATTGACCTTTTACATTATAAGTTTATAGGATAGGTTACAGGAAAAAAACAACAACAATACAATAATTTCACAGCACTACACTTACCTAAGCATAGCTCAAATTGAAATGATAATGGCTCATAAGTCATTAAGACATCTTCAATCTCTGAAATCTAAAGAAACCAATGACTTGATAACAGATAGTCATAAATGACTACACTCCATATGATTAATCTTTTTTTAAATTATCATATCTACCCTCTTAATGCATGGCTTTTTCTCTGAACAAATAAAGGAAACGCACATTTCAACAGTTTAATATTGCCTTATGCTCTGCTCTCTACTTAATAATGCACACTTTTATTTTCTAGGTTTTCACTCTCTTTCCGAAGGGGCATTTTACTTTACATGTCTGTGATATAAAAATGCTACACAATTCCAACATTAAAAGATAACAATTGATAATTAGAAAACTATGGTAATATGGTCACTCACCCTGTCCTTGACTATGGTCTTGTGATCACTGGGAAATAAACTTCAAGCAATTATTATTTTCTACAGTATAGAGGGTGTCATACACGGCATGAACATGGTACACTACTAATTGAGTTAATAACATATGCTCCATTACAGGCCTTACAGTTAATGTCCTGTTTTATTTGAAGAGGCCCATCATTTGGCAATGGTGTGTATATCCATAGAAGTCTCTTTTTGATTGCATAGAATTAACTCAGCATGTGTACCTTAATCACTAACATAATCCCAGGAGGCCTAGATGAAGGGTAGTAGATTTGTGCATATTTAATGGTGACAAATGGGAATGGATTGGCATTAATGAGGAAGATGTGAAATATCAGTGTAGTCATTTATTAAATAAAGGTTTTGGAAATACAACACAATGTTAAAAGCCAATTCACATTGTGAAGAATACTATCTCAGACAATGTGAAATATAATTACAGACATTGCAATCCCATAAATTTATCAGCATTTTTGAACTTTTCTTCTTTCACATGTAGAGGGCTTCTTGCAAACAGTAACCTTAGGAGAGGTCACCATAATGCTCTAAAATAAAACAATGACAAGAATGAGGGGAATGGCTAAATTAGGTCTGTCAGCACCTGTCATCCTTCCATTCTCTGACTCAGTGCAGGATTCTGACAAATTCCATCCACCTCCATAAACCGGTAATTTCTTAATATTGGAAGTGCAGCCTGCGAGAGGAGCTGTCTGTGCAGCTGTGATTAGGCCCAAGGAAAGGGGCTGCTCTATCGGTCAGCATAATCTGATGAGGCATCATTTGCCCCCGGCAGCAAGGGTAGATTGACAATCAGAGGAACAATCGGCTGAGATTGCAGCGGTGGAGGGGGTCGACCCCAGCTTGGCATGATTGCGCGTCGGCATGGTGCAGATGCATGCGGCTGTCTCGGCCGGCGAGCCGGCTCCTGATGCATATGCATGTTACAGTCTAATTTAATGAGCCAAGTGGGCAGGCCAGCGACTCCTGCATCACCAGGGTGACGGATCATTTCCAACAATGCCATCACCCACTGCACCCCCACCCCCTCACATGTGGCCTTACGAAATTGCATTGGCTTTGGAGCTGCACCCATCATGGTTGCATAAGACCAGAAGGAACAACAGAAGAGGAGAGATGAAAAGATCAAGAGGACAGAGGGTAGGGTGAGCAAACAAAGCAGATGGATGAGTGTAGATCAGTGTGTTTAGATGTAACAGACGTGTACAATTAGTATTGTAATTTTGCAACAAATTACATTTTCTAGTGGCCCTTGTCACAGCTGAAAATAAGTTTAGATATAATTGTGAGACTGAAACATGTCCATTGGGTTACAATGTACTCTGAGCAGGAGAATAATAAGAGAAACAGAGAGGCTTGCTTAATCTGTATATTGATGCCACTCCTCCATAAGGTGAAGAGGGGGCAGTCGGGCTCAGACAGGGAACACCTGTGGAGGTCAGGCTCTTCTTACCTGGCTGATAAGTTTTGCTGCCTTGTGCAACTCTATATCTTTATTGGTTGTAAACTGAGTCGAAACATGGATATTTTCTTGCAGACTTCAAATTTAGACCATTGTGAAGGCCCAGTATCAAGGACAACACATTTACAAGGATTTTTCTGCTGTAAGGAGTGACAAATTAGTTGGAAGATAGAGAGGGGGAATTGTATCTGAGACTACTAAATCTGTGATTGTCATCTCTTTGTTGGGATTTCCAAGGTTAGTTGTTGTCTGTAGGGATCTTCTTCTAACAATTCTTATAATATATGAGGGACACTAGATATTTCATGCAATTATGACCCAGTGTTCAAAGGGCTTGTTGTTTGCTTAGTACATCCAACTAAATAATATTGCTGTGGTTCAATAAAATACTCCTTGTTTAGTTCTAATGAACTTAAACTGCAAAATACCAACTATGCCTTATGGTATATGTATATAATTATATATGTAATGCATATTATTAAATTGCTATGAAAATTTAAGTTGAATTTTATATGAAACATTACAGGGAACCTTGTTTTAAAGTCTCTCTTGTGGTCAGTCCTCAGACATTTTCACTGCACTTGTGAGACATTAGCAGATTTAGTGAATTGAACCCTTTGCCACATATGGCTTGTTTTCTGACTTCTCTTATTTCCCCTTGATTTCCCTGTATCTCCTGTTGTTCTCTCTCACACAACATTACGGAGGGAAATCTGCCTCTAGTCATGCCGACCAGCTGTTCACGTGGCTGTAGCGCGTCTCGATACTGGGACGTCAGCAGTGACTGGTCAGCTGGTGATGTGCAATGGGATGTTTCCTAGAGCCTGCAGCCCAAAACAGAACCAGAGCGCTGCGCCCCGTGCCTGCACGCCAGTCCGTCTTGCCGGCGATGAGTCATGCTTCAGAGCACACGTCAAAAAAAAAAAAAAAAAAATGCGGACGACTCTCCCTCATTTCATTTCTAGCACAGGAGGCAAACAAACAAACTAAAAAAGAAAAAAGAAAAAAAGACAAGGAATATGCCTTACTGTCTCAGGAGCATCAGTATGCATGGAATGTTCAATCTTCCTCACTGGGGCTGATCTTGCAGAGCAGAATCACAGAGAATGGCTAATGAGGGATTCTGTGCCTGTGCTATGCTGTGCTGTAGGCGGCGAGTGTTAGACATGAGATACCCACACAGCACCGTGGGCTGCTACCTCTTGGACGCATGCTTGTGTGCGAGCCTTCGCCAAATAGATCCTTTTCAGCATTTACATGAAAGCTCTTTCAGAATCAGAGAATCAAAAATACTCATTTCATTGCCTCTGAGTACTGATGGGAACAGTTAGACAATGTGTAATAATAATACAGAAATTATGGTAGAGAATGTCAGAAGGATTTCTCAATACGTTTTCAAGGCATGGTCTCCCACACAAACTGACTTTGTGTGTGAGAACATCACTTTTGCAGTGCTGTGCTTATTATTGTTGTTTGATTGTTATACACCCTCACGCAGAGTGATGTACAAGGCAGTCATGGAAGGGTACACAAAGTATATTTCATAAGAGCTTTCAATAATGTGCATGTATGCATATGCAGGCATGCATGTAACATACAGTAACACATTATCCAAACCTAAAAAACATAACTGTTTTCATTCTCACAACAGGAGCACATTGCCTCTGTGAATCTGTGCTATGGATCACATATTATGATAAATAAGAAGAATCCTGACACCTGGGGACCCTCTTCCTGTTGTTGCGCTGTCCTCTGTCCTCTGACATCACTGTCATTGCTCATTCACACTAATTAAATTCTGTAACTGTCTCTGCCCCTCTACCCAACAGTCAATGGGGGAAGCTGAGCTCTATAAATCCCATTAAGAAGAGCAGCTCAGTACCGCATTGATATGTGCTGCATTCATGGGCCTTGGGGGAAGGGGGAGGAGGGAAATAGAGGTGGCTATTTTCCAAATGTAGACCTAATAAAGAAAAATCAGATACAGTTTAGTTAAAATCAGATTCTTCTTTCTTCTTTATTCCCTGACCCCCTTCAGCCACTCTGTCCCCCCTCTGCTCGTTAATTTACTTCTCTCTGACAGGTAGTTGTAACTGATGCTTCCATTTAAAATGTGACTGGTGACTTGAGGGTGAAACTCAATTTTAAATCTATCTCAGCTAAATTCCTGGGGTCAGAACCCCTCTCCCTCAGCTGAATTGAAATGGTCTTGTATATTGGACTGAGGGTGGGCTGGGGGCCTTGTGCCTCTGCTGTCAGCAGGCTGGCAGCGTTGCAGAAACAGCCCACCCCTGTGAAGCTGGGACATGCAGCTCTTGCCACTATTTCATTGATGGGTGGGGACATGCCTCTATTCGCCTGGTTCATAGTGTGAATGTAACTTAATTTTATTTACTTACTTTTGTGCTTTTCCATCAATCCTGTTCATGTTGAAATTTGTAACAATTTATTAATTTAGCTGAGTTCATTCTTGCATCCAATTTCAGGTTGTCTCTGTTTCCAGATCATTTGTTCTAAATTCAAATGGGTTTTATTTAACAGTGTACTTCAAAGAGTGCTGTGGAGATTTTGGGGTATTAAAGATATCACCAAAATGCTACTTGTAATGGTGAGAAATCAAGATAAAGATAATATTGAATAGCTCATAAGATCCAAAACCATTATAAGATGAGAGATTAGACAAATTATAAAATGTGTACCATCAGTAAGAATATAGCAAACTGTAGTCTGGTGAAGAGTCACTTCAGTGGGGCATCTGCATACCCAAAAAAAGCTAATTCATAAAAATAAGGTAAGGTTCATAAAAACAAATTAGAAATGGAAGAAAATGGAAGAAAATATAGTTTATCTTGGTAGAAGCTGACATATTTTGTGGGAGTAAAGTGCTTCAGATTAATAAAAAAAACTGCAATGCTTGATCAGCATCATATTAATAAGAGCAAATTGTAGAAATGAAGGAATACTTGGATTATATGCTATTCTATTTTATCAGAGGAGAAATAGATTCTATATATCATCCTTTTTATGAATCTATTTATCAGAGTGACATATATACATTTAGGTAATTATTACCTTTTACATATTACCCAAAAATCAATGAGCTGGTGTAAGATAACCTGATATAATATTTCATAACTCTATATTTGTGCATAATGCTTTCTTCTCTCTCTGAATTATTTACTTATTTTACTTCTGTTAGAAGACAGAAAACAGCAATACAAATGTTGTTCAAATTGCAAATTAAAACAACACATTGAAATCAGACAACTGAGTTTTTATTTTTGTTAAAAAAACACACTACCCTACCATGTATAATGCAGTGTTAGAGTATCACTAAAAATGCAAAAGATCAAGAGAATTTGTGTTGTGCCCTAAAAATGATTTAAGTTCCTCTCATAATAACATGAAGACTAGCGCTGCTTAGATCAGATGGGAAATGCATTTTTAATCTTTAATCGTTTTTTGATTCACATCGTGGCTCTGGCTTTGTTCATACACGGCATGTATTATTCAACGTCCTTCAGTCCAGCGTCACTCTCGCTGTGGTGGCATTATCTACCCTCTCTCTTATCGTCTCAGCTAGAGCTTTTTCATTTTTTAGATTTGGGACTCAAGGGGAAAGCACAGGAGGAGCAGAGGTGAGGAGATGAGGGTGTACTTCATAACCGCCTGCTTTCTCCTTTTTGGGGTCATGCGTCTTATTTACCTGCCGCTCCACCTAGGGAAGGTGCCTGGCAGTCTTGAGAGAAAGCAACTGTTGCTTGAGTTCAGAGGGAATGCGGACTGCACTATTTCATTGGTCAATTCTACTGCTGGTCACATGCACACATGATTTTTTGCTCTCCCCCTTAACCCCTTAATCAACGGTGTTACCCTAAACAGATGATGAATAACTGGAGGTTACATTACCCTGCCCTCGATCACAGGAAGCAACAGGTATTCTTGGCCTCATCGCACAAAAAACAACTGATAGATGAGAATTAGGATGGTCACATTTTACACAAAGCATTTGTTCCTGAAAGGCCCTAAGGGAAAAGATGCTATAAGGAGGACAACACATGTAATGTAAAATGCAAAAATCATACAACAACATAACAAATACCTCACTTGACTTAAAGCCAGCCCTCTGACCAGAATTTCTGCACAACAGCTCATGAATGACTTGTAGAGGTGCCATTCTGAGGTAAAAAAACGCCATGCATTATATATGCATGCCACATGACGTTATAGGCCAGTATAGGATGGCATGTGAGCCTATACCACTGGGTCATTCCCCAAAACATACATCCAATAAAAATATTCAATGGATCAAAACTGCTTCTGACCAGATAGACATTGTGTTTTTATGTGGTCTCTCCTGTATCTTATTCCAGGTTGTTCTCAAGTTCTCCCCAGCATGTGCAGGCAATACTGACTTAAGAAGGGCCTGGTAGGGCAGCGAAGTGGGAGAGGAGACAACATGGGGGACGGAGGGCCCCTGCATACAGAGGGCAATGCCCTCCTCAAAGCCGTCTTCCAGGGCAAGCTCCGGCTGACCCGCTTGCTGCTGGAGGGTGGCGCCTATATCAATGAGGGCAACGAGCGAGGGGAGACACCCGTTGCTGCAGCCTGTCTGGCCGGGTATGAGGACCCCCAGAACCGGCAGAAGATGGTCCGATACCTGCTCGAAAAAGGGGCTGACCCCAATATCCCAGACAAGTCCGGCCGGACAGCCTTGATGCATGCCTGTGCGGAGCAAGCTGGCAAAGAGGTGGTGTCCCTGCTCCTGGAATACGGAGCAGATCCCAGTCTCAAGGACTACTCTGGATCTTCTGCTCTGGTTCATGCCATCAACAAAGGTGACCGGGACACGCTACAAATCCTGCTGGATGCCTGTAAGGCCAAAGGCAAGGAAGTCATCATAATTACCACTGACACATCCCCCTCGGGTACCAAAAAGACCAAGCAGTACCTTAATTCTCCCCCTTCACCAGGGGTGGTTGACAAACTCTCCCCCATTTCCTGCATGTCCCCCTCAGAGGTGGAAATCCGTACCTCCTCTTCCCCGGCTGGTGAGAAGGAGGAGGAAGAAGGTATCTTCAGTTTTGCGCTCACATCCGCCTTACCACTTCCCTCTGCCCGCCCTCCCGGGGAGAAACGGGCCCCACCCCGTAAGCTCCTCAAGAGACTGAACTCAGAGCCCTGGGGGCTGGTGGCGCCCTCTGTGCTGAGTGGGGCTCCCCAGGACCGATGTGCAGGTGAGCTGGAGGAGGAGGAGAAAGTCATCTCTGAGATGAACGGCCTGACCATCTCTGGCCCTGGCAGGCCCCTCCTGTCCCGCAGGCACAGCATAGAGACCCATGACCCCTGCTCACCGAAGCTCATCGATCGCTCCTGCTCAGAGGACTGCGCAGCTCTCTGCGGCTCCTCCTGGGCCGATAAGGTGCAGCAGCACCAGATACTGTACCGCAGGAACACTGCACCTGAATCTCAGGAGACCACTGCCCCAGTCCCAGTGACGGTGCGTCCACTGGCCCATCCCAAACTGACTCGAATGGACCACTATGAATCTGACACCCACTTGTGTCCTGAGTCCATACCAGGATCTCCTGACTCAGGCCGTGTATCGGTGGAGCGACGCAAGTACAACGCCTCCCCCCTCTCCCTGCTCACCAGCTCCTCACGGGAGTCCCTCGAGAGCATCCCCAACTCTGTGTCCCCCATTACCATGCGGCGCAGGCCTCCAGGGCTCCTGGAAAGACGGGGTTCTGGCACCCTCCTATTGGATCACATTTCCCAGACGAGGCCTGGATTCCTTCCCCCCCTTAATGTTAACCCCCAGCGACCCATCCCCGACATCCGAGCCAATGGCAAACCCACATCCCCGGTCCACTCCAGCCACAAGATCCTGGTGCCAGTGGCCCCCACATCTCCCAAGAGGGGCCCTGATTTCAAGCTGAAGAAGAAGCTGATGAGGAGGCATTCAATGCAGACAGAGCAAATGAAGCAGCTTTCCACCTTCCAGGAGATTCTAGCAGAGAAGGTGATTGAGTTTACTGGTGACTGAGACCTGGCATGTGCTGGGGTGGGTGAGGTGTTGGGGGAGTGGGGGGGGGTGCAGGTGGGCAACATGTTGCCAGTGGAAGTAAAAATAGAAATAGTTAAATATAAAAGGTCAAGATTCCTTCAATTACAACTGCTTATGAACCACTTTTTCATTCTTAACTTTCTTCAATGCCATTTAATCCCAGCTCTCCGGAGAAGGCATGCCTAATGCGTGTTGAATATGGATGCTTTGCTTATTTCAGTTTGGGTGACCTAGTTTGCTTGGTTGTTTCCATTTTTAGTGTGGTGCAGAGCTTGAGAATCCCATTAATCATACCATCGGTTTGAATGCAGCTCTTCTATTAATATTTCTCTTTTTTGTTGATTTCTTATTTCAGATGATGTTTAGTCATATCCAATTCCGGTTTAAAGGACAGATTCTACATTTTTTGTCTGGAATAGAAAGAGCTGATCTATATAGTCTGATGTGGATATAGGCATAAATTAATGCATGTCTGTTCACCTGTCCTAAATCACAGGTAGAGCTGATATAAATGTTTGAATTCACTATACACTGTTTTTGAGCTGTATAATTTTACCTGTATATGTTAAGAAAAACACAGCAGGTATTTTCTCTCTTTTTAGATAATGGGGCTCAATGGCAAATTCCACATCTAACAAAAATCAATGGCAGTGAAGCAGTATCAATGAAAAGTTCAGGTTTACCAATGTTGAATGGAAAATATTCATTTTTTAGCTGTACACAAGGTCACACCATTTAGTATTAATAGTCAGTTGCTTTAAAGTAATCTTCACCCATACTTATTTTCATTCTGAACCATCACATTGTACCTTCCAAGTTTACTCATAACATCAAAAGAACAACAATTTTGTATGTATTATGTATTCACAAAAGTAATATAGCCTAAAGCTAAACAGAAAAATATACCATAATATAGATCTTTTGATGAATATATTTAGATATTTGAATGAAGTGCAATTTCTGTGACTCTAAATTCCAAAGAAATTTCATCTACCCTGGTTTACTATAAATGGATCAATAAACAAAAATAAATGCTCATTATAGAGTACATCAAATAACTTCCCCAAGTCAACGCACATTTGTGTCAAGCTTGCAACACAGATAAAATGTATATAGTGTATTTATTCAATGAAAATATTTGTGTTTTATATAAGAAAGTGTGTATATATATATAAGATGTGTGCAATATGCTGTACTGCTTTATCAAGTCAATGACTTTCATGTGGTGAGTGTGAAGTGGTCTCTTCTAATTTGCCAGAGGTCTGTCCAGGCACAGAGGAATATACGCTGGCTTGCAACATGTAAGGACAAGATGAGACACTGACTGCCACGGCAGTTTACCGTACTGCAAGGTGTGAGATAACTTGAAGTTTCATGTGGGATAACATGTTAGCTAAAACCTTCAGTGTTGACAATTTAGGCAACAATGTTTTCCATTTTTAATATTTTTGAAGTCTACACTGACATTTTGAAGCAAGGTGAAACACAGATGATTTCAAGCTTACAATAGGACTTTTGTGTATGTTTAATGAATTATAGCTTCTGTTTGAAATATTTCTGTCTTGATGAAATATTAAGTGCAACAAAATGTAGTATTGAATTCCTGTGGTTTAAACTACATGTATTAGATGTTTAGACTGAACAAACAAACAAAAAAGATATTTTTATATGCCTGTTACAAGATAGCAATGTTAATTGTGATCTTTTACCTATATTTTGTTGTTTGAAATGAATTGTAATACAATTGTGGAGCAATCATAGGTTTTAATGTTCATATTTAGCTTTATGCTTGAGTGAAATTAGAAAGACAACAATATTTTTAAAGATTATTGCAAGGAATTGTTTACCAGGTCTCTCCTGAAAAAAGAGACCATCAGTCTCAGTGGGACCATGTGAGAAAGTGAAGGATAAATATAAAAATATACTGCAAATTCCACTACATTAGACATATCAGTCTGGATTCTGATCAGTGGGTTTGGTCATTTTGGTCCCAGCTGAGACCAGTGCCTATGTTTACACTTTTCAGTTCCTGAATGAATGTTGCAAGAAAGAATGATTTTCAAATCGATAAAAAAAGTTATAACATCTACCTTGAGCTATATATTTAACAGACACAATTAGCCATGACCAAAGAAACACACTTTTGGCCAGTCACCTAATAATATATTTCTGTCATGGAGTGTAGATGTAGAGTGAGATTTCTGCCTGACCTCCATTCTTTTAAAGCTGTCAATTGTAACAATTAATGGTCAACGTTGCATGAAAACCAAAAAGATGCTGTGGTGAAGATTGCCCAAAACCCAACATGGGTGGAAAGAAAAAGTAAACATTTGGTATTTTCTTTCCAAAATTATTTTCATGGGAGATGGCAAAAGGATATCTAGATATATAAATCAAGATGACATTTAGGGTCATGGTGTTTCCTCAGTTATTTTATGGCTTGGCATTGCAGGCATTTCACTTGGCTTTGCTTGTGACCAAACAACATTCCTGCCAGTGACAATATTCATGCCATGCCATGACTTTTTTGCTCTGTAAAACATTGTAAAATGTTACTGCAGTCTAAATTGTGAGTAAAACGCACATTCTTAATCCACCATATTAACAATTTTTCATTGCTTGCCACTTTCTTTTGTGTGCAAGCCAGAATTCCGAAATCATTAAATGGGAGCTAGTCCAGTAAAAACTTTTTTATAAAGCTATTGTTCCTTGTCTCAAGCCCACAACCGATAAGATGCTGACAAACATGATCTTCAGCTGAGCTGATTACCAAAAAAATACTTTTTATATCCTTTAGTCTAAGGCCTCCCCCCTCCAGTGCATATCACAAGCTTCTCAAAGTGGAAGTATTTTTTTCCATCTTATATTTGGCAAACTTGTTCTCATAGCCTCTGGTCCCTAGTTGTCCCATTTGACACCAAATTATTCTGATTCTATTTTTGTAAAGATATTTTTCTCCGTGAATTTTGTCAGCACTCATCCATTCACCTAATATTTAAAACATATCTTGGTTATTTGCATTGGATGTACTTTTCCTGAAACCTGAGTGGTTCTTTTTACATGTTGAGCTTCATATTTTTCTCAATAACATGTGAAAGGTATTTTTTTCTGCCAGCACATCAACAATACAACATAAAACCCTGCAGCTGCTGAGTGCATTCCTGTGACTAATGCATAATGAAACCTGCTTCCTATAAATCCCTATGTCTGAATGTCTGAATCCCTGTCACTTCTCTCACCTGATCATGGTAGATGTTATCTTTGCTTTGCTTGGAGGGTATGGTGATTTTACGCACTGCCGAAAGTGGACCACTGTTGGAATATAACATATTATAAATTAAACTAATATTATGAATTAATCTAAACAATCAACACAAATATTCAATGGCATGGTGAACTGTCACTGCCAACTTTAATGAATAACCCCCAACTGTGATTTATTCACAACTGTCTTCAGCAAGTGTAAATAAGAAAAATGTAATGGTAAACTTAAACTTATATATTTATAATTTTGTCCCACACAGATAATATTAAAACAATTTCATAATTAAAAGTTGTCAGTTAATTACCAGCACCACTCAAGTCATTTTTTTACACATCTGTATTTATATCACAACATGGCTTTAAATCCAAGTATCAATGACTACTTTAAAACACTATTGACTGTGATAATGACAATTAGAGAGATTTATGTCAAACTATAGCAAAACATAACACATCACCTTGGTATTTTTGAGCAGATTTACACGTTGGTTTAAATTATTATATGTCACAGCCTGCTTGTATGTGACCACATACAAATAAAACAATTAAACTCTAACGTCTATCTACAGAAGGAAAAACAGCTTCATAATGATGCGATATTTCAGTTACTTTCCAAACAACAACTAAATTGTGGGTTTGGATCTTTGTTTGGCAGTTTTAGTTTTCCGTCTTTTTGAATGAGAAATGAGTCATTTTATAAAGGAGCATTTCTCGAAGGTCAGTGTTCATATGGGGTTTAGAAAGGATGCTTAAAATAGGAATTGCAAATCAATGTAATGATGTAGAGAGTATTCTTCCACACAATGGAAATGCCATAACATCAATTCATAATAACTGGTTTGTATTGAACCATCAGCTCAAAAACCCTTACAGTGACTAAATAAAATATGATTGCTGAATATCAGTTCAAATCTTAAAAAATAGTGATACATAATGGCCACAGCAATTAATAATATTTAACCCAGATATCCAGTCGCTGACTGCTGCAAAAATAGTCATCTATTTTTCTCTCCTAGCTCTCAAAAAGGAAAAATCATAACTTGACATAAAACATCAAATGACAAACTGAAGATTTGTACCATGGCCTACCTGGGTTCATGGATTCTGTTGTTGTTATTGAATCATTAAATGCAAAACGGACTTTCATTTCATGGGTTTCTCAGCTTTTATTAGGCTGTCAATGGAAAGTATGAGTAATTTTCATTTAATGTTGCCTTTTTGCATCTGTGTGAATACAAATAATAGGCTAGATGTTTGAGCTTTATTCTTGTAGGTAGCAAGTGTATTTTCTTTTTCTGCAGATGTTTCACTCATAAAATGGACTTGTACAACTTCTTTCATTAAAATACTAGTCTTGGCTATCCTTGATTTTAATTTTCCTAAATATTATTCTTCAGCAATAGTGCCATGATCCTCAGTCCAATTTCGCATTTCCTATCTGTGCAAAATGTCATAGTGTTTTGGTTTAGCTTTCGCCCTTTTTTTTATCAGTGTTTGAGATTGACAGGGCAGAATTGGACTGCTATTTATGGGTTTGTACCCATTTGGTTGACTGCTGTTTTCAGATCCATATCTCTGAGGTTCATTTGTACACACAAACACACACACATTTCTCACAGCTAAGGGACAACCAATAAGGCACATATTCAAATGGCATGAAGCCGGTGGTGTCAGTGGTGAACTGATTGACAGGGTGCTGGAGGAGTCCTTGTCTTTCACAGGAAACAAGGCTGGGAACTGCAATGAGTAAAGAATCCTCCGAGGGACTCTTCTGTGACTCCATTAGTTTTTGAGATGCATTGTTTTCTGCCACAACGCAACAGCAGAGCGTTGTCGTTTGTTTCCTGGAACATTGTGCACTATACAGGAGGCCAGGCTGCATTTCAAGTGTCCACACAATGCACTGGGAGACCTGAGGAAACAACTTTGTGTTGTGTGAGTGACATTTGATGTCAATAAAACTCTTTTATGACCAAAACATGTGCATGTTGTTTTTTTTATGGAAGACTCGGAAGGAAACAACCGTTTCTGTAAATGGCAAGAAGTTTGACATAATATCAAAAGAAGCAATGCAATGATTACAAATTGTTATTATTTTAACCCATTCGACAGATATACATTTTCCTCAATACAATTAATGCCCCAGATTACTTACTTTCTACATACTGACCCCAAATCAGCAAGCATACATGATTTATGACTGTCCATCAGTGACTGGGATATGAGCACTGGAAGAAGAGGGTTCTGGGTAGGGGAAAGAGAGTGGGGAATAGGAAGTGAGGGAATCATCTGGGATGCAACACTGCACACTGAGCTGTTGTGTAATAATCATTTGCATCCCGCCCCCTTCTATTGCCTTTGAGCTTTGAGGTTCTTTTCCATTGCCCTGATGAGTAAGTACTGTGAGGGAAAGCAATTGAGCATCGATTGAAACTGTGACTGCGCAACAGAATGCAAGAGCAATAATCAGCAGGAAATGCAGGTGGGGAATTAAACCTTCCCATCGGTTGTTATGTCCAGTTTATACAGATGGCACAAAGCAACAAATCAATTTAGTACATTACCTTTTATATCACAAATCTATCAATATGCAAATTTGGTTAATAAGTATGGATGTTCAGAACCCTTTTTCCCTTAAACAGTGCAGATCTGTCAGAGCCCAGAGCAGCCAAACCATAGTGCAGCCACAATTCCCGCTTTTCAGGGGTAGGTTGAGTCCCCAGGGTCCCGCATCCTTTTAAAATTCCATCAAAAATTCAATAAAAGCTGGAGCTTGGCTAACCTCTACCCAATATGACACGCCCTGAAAGGCAACCTGCACAAACTCCAGGGGACTGGTGCGGTGCCGAGAAAGACGTAGGTTATCACCGTGCTGCAGAATGTGTGCGCCGTCCGCATACCAACATCCAGCCTCAGCGAGCCTTTCACCCAGGACAGCCCCTGACTGCAATATCCAACTGAAGCCATCTGAGGTGAGCCGCACGTCACCATAGATGAGCTGGACTCAGCAACGTCTAACACAGCAACCAATAGCATTTTTGTAAATAAAACCATACTGCCAAGTAGCAGAAGTTTTTTAAGGTGAGATAATAAAGTTGATTGATTTTCATGAATTTTCCCAAAACTACTGTTATTCTTCAGAGGCCTAAGCTGATCGATTTAATGCCAGTCAGGAAGAAAAAGTCAAATGTTCAAAAAGATGGAGAGAAACTCTGTTCCATTCTTGGTTAAAAAAAAGCAACTTTAGCGCTGGAGATGGACATCTTTTGAATTCCACACTGGTTTTGATTTGGAGGGTTTTGAAACAGGATGTCAATCAGTGGAACACACAGTGCAGTCTTTAGGGTAGCAGGCTCTCAGTTTGGACCGTGGTGATGATAGTGCCCCATAAACCCAATTTTATGTCCAAAACAGGGCCGGCTGACCAGCCAAAGCCTTAGGGGGTGTACTGTGGGGGTGGAGCCTCGGGAACTACCACCATGTAGATGCCCTGTGTTGAAGAGGAGATGGGTAAATATGGGCCTGCCAGCGGCTCATTTATGTACAGCGGAGGGGGCCGCGAAGGGATGGAGGCAGGTAAGACATCGAGAGGAGGGTCAGGATCGCTGGGGAAACTTTCCTTCAGGACTATTGAACCCTGGGACAGAGACGCAGGGACAGAAAGGGACAAGCAATTCAGTCATTCAGTTCAATGTATACTTCAGATTTCTGGTATTAGGTTTTTGTAAAATATGCATCATTTAGGTAAACCTACAAAAAAATTCATACTTAGTTTCATACTGTACTGAAAATGGGTTTCACATGTTTGATTGGAGGTTACTGAGAACAGAAACGATGAGAATATTTCCCTGTCTGCAATTATCAATAAGATCCTACAAATCTCAGCAACATCTATGCAATTATATAATGTCTGGGACTGCAACTGTATAGTGTAAGAATCAGTGTAATGAGAATTGTGGGCCTGGGGGTTGATGCAGTCTAAGCAGATCTTATATTTTCTTTTCTTTTTGAAGTCACAACGTAAGGTTTGCATTAAAAGAGGTGAAGATGGTAGTCTTACCGTTACAGAGATGCTGAATTCCAAAACACAGAAAAAAAACAGTGCACCCTGTATCCCATACACCTCTTCCTGTGAAAAAATTCAGTTAAGGAGGGCGGAAGATAAATGCAGTTTCTTCATCCTAACTTCATGTCAAAGGTGAAGCTTGAGAGACCATCTCTATTCCAAATTAAAAAAATACATGAAATAACTGGGACACTTGCACGATTATGAGAGTTCCGTCCCTGTTTCCATTAAAAAAGATATTTCTCTAATGGTCCTGTCCTATCTCATTTTCCTATGACTCCACTAGAGGGCAGATTTTCTTAAAGAAAGAAATTTAATAACTGGCCAGTTCAAACCCAGTTCATGTAATACCTGCATGCATAAACATACAAATAGTAGAAAATACATATAATATACACACACAAGTACAGAAACACACTAAAATCCCAGGGTAAAGTCTAATAAACACAATTGATATACTCAACACCCAACACACAATAGTATCTGTCTTTAACCTAACAAACACACAGCTGCAAAGTTCACTTTGTCCAGGCCCTCTCTGTCTTACACACACACACACACACACACACACACACACACACACACACACACACACACACACACACACACACACACACACACACACACACACACACACACAAACAAACAAACGCACACACACACATACACACATGCACACACACATGCAAATGAAGGAAAATAATCCATGCAAAACATGTGAAATACAGCACTGGCAGACTAATCAAAGCAATGGACACCTCACCTGGTATTGATCACTGCTCATAGGGCACTGGAGTCCAGACATCCACACTAAGTCCACAGTGAGAAGGACCACAGCAGTGGTAACAGTGAGACAGCTGAAGATGTTCAAATAAAAAGCAACTAGCACCTTAAAGGGAAACATAACCTAATGTTAAAGTAAAAACACATTTACAAACCCATCATTAAGCCAGACATGTTATATTTACTATTACAATGAAAGGGCAAGGACTTTTTAAAAGAAAGAAAGAAAAACAATATATATATATATCCTTCTATTTGGTTTCTAACAATATCAGCAAAAGCATTTCTATTTAGAGTAGTGAGATTGCCAGAGGTCAGATGGACATTCTGGTTGTGACAGATATATATTTCCTGTATATTGGCCTGTTACCTGGTGCAGGGAAACTGTCCAGACACAACATGTTAACCTGTATATATTCACTCTAATATACAGGTGTTATCAAATATGTCTTAGTCTGAGTATGCATGTGCTGTAGATACCTAGTGCTTAGCTTAACATCGATGAACTGTGCAACACCCATACTCAGCTTTGTGTGCAGCATGAGAGCTAATACTTACCTTAATAGTGGTGTGCTGTATAATACTTGGTATGATGCGTAACACATGAGTGCTGTGTGATACCTAATAGTTAGCTTTTGTGTGAATAAATCTGTTTTGCAGTGCTATGTAATGACACTGTATTTTAGTGTTTAAGATGGCCCTCTAGTCATAGCCTATAAATGCTTGCGAATCTTTACCCTACAAGAAGCACTATGTGTGTGTTTTCCCAGGCATCCTCGCCACCAGTCAAAGTGCATTGCTTTTACTGTCCTTTCAGACCTTCCTGGTTAAACACAGGCAGGGCAGCAGTACTGCAGGAGAGGTCATTACACACTAACATCACCTGTGTATACAGTGAATGTTTAACCAGACCAAACTCACAGACTCACCAGATGGCCATAACTGCCTCTAGAGTGCATGATGAGGGTGACTCCCGAGCCCAGGTACTGCAAACCAGACAACATCTTATTCAATAAAACTGAGGAAACAATGAACACTGACCGAAATTTGATTTTGTTAGAAAGTGCTTTAGAGCTGTTAGAATCTGGTTTTATGGCCTACATTATTGAATCCTCAGAATTACACATGCCATTTTACAAAGATTGAGGCTAAGGCTTAGTATGTTAGGATTCAAATGTCAACTTAACTACATGAGTTTTTAACATTTTCATAAATAAATATTTAAAAGTAGGATGGGTAACACAGATTTAACAACACTCTTGAACCTGCACTTCACATATGAGGTTGAAAATAAGACATCAAAAGATCCATACATTATATGTTAAGATATATATAAAAGGGTGCCACTTAAACATGTCAGGAAAGCATTTATCTTTGCTAATTTGAGATTAAAAGTCACAATGTGGGTTTTGTGTTTTGCTTTTTGAAATATGTCTCCTCTGGAGTCAGGAGATCTAAGAATGAAGAAGCAGATAAACAGAGACATACAATACGGCTGTATATGTGATACCTTAAAGGGCCAACTTAAGCCAAACATATTCTTTACCTATTTTCAAAATACTCATAAAATGCACAGAATGGGCATTTGTGCAGGATAGGGCTTTATGCGACTAGCTGAAAAACAACATCCTGCTCATTTGTTAAGTCACTGTACCAGGAGAGATAGTCACATCTTCAATATATGCCAGAACATGTGTCATAGCACAGGGGAATTGTTTCAGAAGGAGGTAAGAAAATTGACTTTCTGAGTCAAAATACTCACACTTCCACTGGCATATGAATTTTCAGATCATTCACAACACTGTTTTCAAACTGCAGGATGTGATAAATCACAGATACAAGTAGAAAATGAGCCGTGTGAACCTCAACGTGTTTACTCAACGTGCCCTGATGACTCTCTCCGCCATGGAGGCGCATAGTTTAGTCACATCCATCAGTCAGAAAACAGGAAATGCCCAGCTATAAGAGGAACACTGTTACAATTTCTAAAAGCAATAACTGTACTTACAAATAATGGGCCCCAAAATGCTATACCAGACAGGACTGTGTAGTAGCAGGGTGCCAGAATCCCCATGCAGCCCCACATAGCCAGGGCTTTCAGTGTTGCAATGGTGCCAAAGGCAACTATACTCAAACCTGCCATGATGTGCATCATCTGTGGAAAAGAAATGGATTCATTTTTGAGCGCATGGTGTGAAACCCGCTTATGATGCTTGCTATACATTTTGTGTTGCAAAACCATGATGTTTAAGAACATATTGTCTTCTCCTAAACCAGCTGGTAAGCACAATAGAAGTTCATTCAAGTCAGGAAAGGTGAAAAAAGATGTGAGAACATGTACCAAATGATAGTATTGTATGTAGCACAGCACTGAATACATCTTTAAAAATATGACCATGGCATTCTTATGTTATGAATATGGCAGTAAGGCTTAAAAAGCCATTGCTGAAGGTAGAATTGAGTCTCATTCACTGATATCTTTTAACCATTAAAAATATATTGATCCACAGGAAATAATGAATGCTTTGGCTCAGGTCAGCACTGGTAGCAGATGGTAGCCATCTGCAGTTGCTGAAACAGAAATTGTGCTGTTACAATTCTTTTATGACTTGCTGTACTCTATTGTGACTCTGTTCTTTTATATGTCGCTCTACACTTCTTTACAGCATTACTTGTAAAGTAATGAGAGTAAAACTGGATTGGCATCACTATATTAATGCAACATAAATACTTTTTACCTTTACTTCAATGAAAACTACTATTTTAAACACCTAATTCTGTCGTCTGAGGTGAAGGTTTTTGGCCATTACTCCAAAGGAAATTTTGAATTCGAATTCATTCTTTATAATTCTAAATATGACATTAAACATGACATCATTGAATAATGTAATGTATTGTGTCTCTTGTTCTCAGTCACAAATGCACAAAAAATACGAATTGTTTGTTAATTACCTTGAATTGCCATCATTTTTTTTTTTTTTTTTTTTGTAAATGCACATGTATTTCCTTTGAATTCTTACCCCCAGGATTTTTGGTTCCCCGAAGACGAAGCCGCACATGAACTGCCAAAAAGAAAGCTTTCTGGGAGGCGGCCGTTGTGATGAGGTGTATTCAGGCGGAAAACCTGCCCTGTCAGGGCCACTGTTTCGCTGATGAGTCTCCTGCCACTCACCGACGATCATCGTCCCTCTCTGTTGAAGATGCTTTGGAGTGTGGTTATAGATTACCTTGGTTTACAGTGGTAAGCCAAAGTTCTCAATGTTAACGCTAAAGTGTGTTGCTTCAAAAATATAAATTACTGCTTTCAAGAAACAAAAATTAAAAGGTCCATTTCTTAACATGGAGAAACAAAGGAACACTAGGCATGACGATGGTTAAAAAACGGCATTTAAAAACGTGTAAATTATCAATCGGGCTATTCACCTATTCAAAGTTGAAGAAGGGTTTTTGAAAGAGTAACAGAATTTGCTCCACAAAGTCTTCTTAAAATAGTAGTGTTCCAGAGGGAAAAACGGGAACTTGTGTTTTAAGAATACACAGTAAGTTTTACAGTGCTGTACGTTTTTTCTAACTGTACCTTAAAACAGGAAAATGCAAACGTAGAGGAGATATATTAACACAGGTGAAAGTGTAAATATACAAAAAACTTACCTTGTACTTGCACTTGTTTTTTTTTTTGTAACAATGTGAGATCTCGCTGAGACAGCCTAACTGCTTTTTGTTTTAGATCCTAGCACACTGTAATAAGGAAATAAAACACGTTCGTACAGTCGATGGTTGATCATTACCCTGCAATAAATTATAATTAGGCAGTTTTATGAATAAAAACAATGCTGAAAATGAGTTCTTCTGCTAAATCGATTTCTCACCAAACACACATTTTTTTTTAATTGTTACATCTTTAAATGTAATTGTTTAATAGAGGAAAGCATGCATTGTGTCCATTGTCTCTGCTTTGTTTCTGGTGTCTCGATTTTCTGTGTGATCTTTGTAGCAAGTGTAACCATAGATCAGGCAACTGAGATGCAGTAGTAGATGAATATTTAGAGGCACAGTAGCACTCAAAGCCAGTCCAAGCTAAATTGTTGAACTACAGTAGTAGTAGTCAGACTTAGTTAAATAATTGTACAGTCAAATCCAGCTGCAGATTATTTATGATCTTACGCATTCACATTGTCAAAGGAAAGTCCAGGATGGTGGTTTTTTCATTCGTTATTTTATCCAACATTTCTAAATTGAATAGTGGTGTTTCCTCAGGAGTATCACAGCCTGCACTGAATCTCTTCACTTTCAATGGGTGCTACAATTATTCTACACTCAAACAAAGTTTATGTCCTGAATCAGGACGTCTCATCCTGAAACATTTCTCTCCCCAAAGACCCGGCAGAGAGGCCAGCAAAGACTGGACAGCATGTTACACCTTAGAGAGATAGACATGGCAAATACAGACAGTAAAACACTGCAATGGTGGTGTATAGCAAGCTTTGAATATTTGACTTTTATATAATAAATATTTATTATTAAATTAAATAATCCAGCTGTAGTTTGGAGTAAAGGATATCCCAAGACCAGTGGTCAAAACTTTTCTCTGTTCTTTTGTCTCGGTCTGAGAATGCTGGATGGTGTATAGGATTGTGATATATGACTGTACTCACTATTTGAAAATAAAAATACATTTCTTAAATAAACACAATCAATGACAGAATTGATCTTGATGAGGTCTTTTTAATTTCTTTTGTAAATGAAATCATATTTTGAATCAAGGTGAATACTTTAGCTGAACTTAAAATAGTTCCTTAATTAAATTTGGTGAAAAAAAGGAAACAGTCATTTTGATACACATGTGTAGATAAAATCACATGTTGAGTTTGCTAGGCTGTGTTTCAGTGTGGGTCTGGGAGGTGTTAGAGTTGTTCAAAACATTTTGAGGCACGCCTGATGAAAATGCCACCTGAGAGAAAGAAAGAATACATAAAACTTAAACCTCATTTTTGTAATACCAAGTACACGTCCTGTTGTTATTCTTTATTATCTGAATGGTAGCTTATGGCCTGAGAAAAATGTTGAGGCAATCTAGCTATTTCCATTGATGTAGAAGGTTGATGTAAGATGTACAATCTATTAGAATATTATAATTTATAGACAGTATTTAAGGGTCAAGTATAAGACAGAAGAGTAATTGTTAACACCCCATAAAATGACAACAATCTCTGAACATTATATTAGACCAATTATCTGTTGTATTAAGAGTGAGAAGAAAAAGAATTTTACCTGATGTGTATGTGGCATTGAGACATTTCCGGAAGTGACATTGTTGACTTGACAGTTTGGGTTTTGAATGACCACCATTTGCTGAAAAGAGGATACTGAAGTTATAACAAAACGAAGTTTGTGAGGATGCATACAGTTGTGTCTACTGATGAGGGAATACAGATTTTAGTGTGTTTTTTGCAACAACAGAGCCAATGAGAAACCTAACCACAAATTCACTATGTGTGACTGAATTCATCAACTGAAGATTTCTAATTTGACAACTGTCAACAGTCAAAATAAAACACATGCAGTTTTTCTACTTTCCTTGATTTGCTTGTTTTAATTTCTGGTCTTATTCTATGATCTCTGATTATAAGTAAGCATAATCTATGTGCAAACTGGAATTTATAATATCGTCTCACTGGAGTGGAAACAGTGTTGTGTTCTTTGCCAAAATTTCACCACTTTGAGCAGAATCTCCTTTTTATACTGCTTTTGGTCAATTTAGTAGATTAGAGGAAAGAATTTCCTGACTGAAACCTCTCCTAAGTAGGAGATGCTGTAGTTGAGGATGTTGAGTTGTATGCTGAACTTTGTCCCATAGTCAGCATTGTCATGGCCAGTACTTGATTTGGGACCAGGGGGTAAATCATTTTGCGAGGAGATAATGCTTTAGCAGGGTATGATTCCCAACACCCATTTCATAGCTTAAGTTTATCAGATATATGACACAGAGTCTTAAATGTAGGAACTCAGATTAAGGCTAAACTAGCAATGACTGGGCCTCTGGGTTTAACTCCCTTCAGTCTGGCGGTCTCTTATTGCCTTACTCCCTATGCTATTAATTCAGCAGTGTGATGCAGCTCACTGCTCCACAGCGCTGCTCTAAATGGCCCACCTCCTGTTGGTCTCACCTCAGGAGTGGAGTGATACATTGCTTTCCAAGCGAATACTGAGATATAGACGGAGACAATGAACTCTAGCATGGAGAACACCAGCAGTACTCCTGTGATCCCATGTGTTGAGCTCTATGTGGATAGAGAAAATAGATCAGTCCTTCATTCTCATCATTTACATTGCATCGCAAGTATTTAGCAGATATTCTTTTACATGAGTCAGGAGCAATAGTGCCAAGTGCCAGTGGAGACCCTGTAAAGTAACCTGTTGGAGAAAATAAACATCAACAACAATCCTAGCACAAAAATACTAGCAGTAATATAATGGTAATAGAGCAAATGTGGGTGAGTAGCAGAGCTCGGGGATGGGTAGAGGGGCATCCTTAGGAGGTGAGCATACATATGCACTTAAAGATGGTCAAAGACTGCTGTTCTAAAGGTCATCCTACCACCCTGTGCCCAAACATACTGCAGATGTGATGAGGACGTGCATACACATCAACCGGCACAACGCAATTTCTGTAATACGCCTTTGTACCATTTGTCTTTAAGATAAACCCTTGTGAAAGTTAATGAAGTGTTGGTGACAAAACTTATTCTGCACATTAGGGGTGAAGAACCCTGTTCCTCAGTGTTATATTCATTTTTGGATTCTCTGCTAAATTCAGTTTGTGATTATGTAATTATCCCATTCATTTAAATGACTGGACAATTATTTACTTGAAATTTAATTCAGTAATTTAATTTGGTGAAGGCTGGAATCCAACAGAAACAGGAGTGCTCTACAGACTAGGAGGTGGATCTTTTTAGAATGAAGTGTTGTTTAGATTGGCTAGCGGTCTTTAAAAGACTACACTCATGCTTGAGCTCTTACTTACAAAGAGAAAAAAAACTATCTGTCTGCTTTGCAGTTTCTGGCTGTAGGCTACATTAAATCACAAAGTTATTTTAAAACCAGTTTGTTTTTGCACAGGACATGCTGAAATATCTATGGTCATATGTTGTGTTCATTAAAATGCACATCTTAAAACAGTTAAATGTGTCAACCTTGGGTTTCATGTAAAACTGCTGTTAAACTGGTATGTACAAGGTTGTACCACTAGAGGGCACCACATGAGCATCAGTCCTGGCATTGCAATTCCTGAGGACCAATTAAAGAGGTTCAAGGGCCTGATAAAAATAAATAAATACATGTAAATAAATGCAAATAAATATATGTTTTTCCAGTGTTTACCATGTCTGTGGTGTACTCTTAATGAGGAACTCAGTTGTGCTAGCTACATGCATGCTTGATACTGGGGCTTTGACACCGAATGAGGCTCCAGCTACCCCCGGACTTAAACCACTCAGAAGCATGTATGTGTGTGTATGTTAGTGATGAGTGATGAGTGATAAGTGATGGACCATCACTTGAAGGGCAAGGATACTCCTACAAGGGATTGCATACTGTAGTTGTATGCAGTCATAATGGTTTTGCTACAGTAGTAAAATCTCATTACATATAGCACTCCAGAGGCAAGGTCCAGGATGTGAAGGATGACAGCAATGCCTGCGGTGATGGCACTGAGGATGTTCATGGAGAGAGCAGCATCCACCTGTGGGACAGAGGCTAATGTCAGGCAGTCCAGCGAGAAGAGCACGGGGCAAATGTTGACTCCAAAATTGGTGTTCCGCCTGAAATCTGTAAAATAATTTGCACTTTAATAGTTTCCCCACACAAAGCTCATTTGATAGGATTTATTTGCATCCATTTTGAACTTTCAAACTGTGAAGTCAGTATTGACAAATTCTGGATCACATCAATGGAGGTAAAATGAGACCTCATGAGCTCCATAATGGCTCGACGTACAATAAGCTGTCAATCAATCACATTTTTGCCCTCCATTTGTGTTGATACAAACCCCATTCATTCCCTCTTCACTACTTTACTACATGTCCTGATGTCAGTCAGGAGACAGACCGAATGGCCTGAGTCAATTAGAACTCACCAGGCATTTGTTGAGTCTTTTGTCAGCAGCAACAGAAAGAGCTCCAGAGGAAATGTACTGAGGGAAAATATGAACGATAGAAATTTAAAAAGCTATTCCATCAAAGGGGGGAATTAATGCAGGTCAACACTCCTTTCATATTGAAAAAAAAATTCCCTGCCAATGCACATTCAATATGCTAGTTCAATTACAAGCACAGGTTAACTGGGACCACAGAGGTAGAAAAGGCCAAAATATATATTCTAATTGGATGTAATGAAGCCGTGCTCAGAAGAAAATGGATGCTTGTTTAACTTGTGATTTTTTTTACCAAGTTAATTATACAGAGATTGTGCCCGAGAAGTCCATCTGCATTAGTATGGCTATGGACGTATGTCTAATTAGTTGGGTATACTAGCCATCAAAAGTGGGTAATAAAGTGGGTATACTCTGTATATATCTGTATACAACTACACTGCTTACAGCTGGGGACTGCAGCTGGCTGGAACAGACAACTGAAAATAAATGTTTAGTTTTTGTTTATGCTTTTTAATACTGTTTTGTTTGTACCTTTTGGTTATACTGGTTATATTCCAAGTGGAAACATTAATGAACTTAGAAAACAGGATTAGATGTGATGAATTAACTTACGAAAACGGCTCCCCAGAAAACGATCCCAGAGTAAACAGCAAAGCTCGAAGTAAATACGGACAAGACGATGCCAAATAGTAAAGTCATAATGCCAATCATTATTTGTACAGTCTGTAAAGACAAAAAATGTTATCAGCTGCATTCATTTTCAAACTATTTCCATATTTTAATGTACAATTTCATATAAAAAGAGAAAGCAAAAGCATTGTACTTTAGAGCATTGACATAACATAGGTCAAGTTAAGGGATATCTGTCTCCCCGCTTTCCATATGTTTTGACTGCTAAGTCTTAAGGCATTAAAAATTTTGCTTGTTTAGAATTTCCCTTGTTTCTATTCTAAGCAGTCATTGTTTGTGCAAGCTTAAAAACCAAGTAAACTTTAGAACAGCAGATATTAGAGTTTACAATGAGGTAAACATGTAGATAAATGTAAAGATTATAAATTTTAATTTTGTTTCATGTATTCCAAAACAGCTGTTCTTTATTTTTAAAGTATTATAAGAAACAACTATTAGAACATAAGGCAACATGGGAACATTGAGAAATTAGCATTAGGCACAGCCAGCTATGCACTGAAGCACATATGATGTAAGGCATATTTGCCAACATTTGTCCAGCGCTGCACAAAATCATTTTTATCTCAACATCTAGTTAAGCAGCATTACACAAGACAGCATGGACTGCTCCACCTAATTCTTAATAACTAGTTAGTAATAATGAAACACAGACAGATACCAAAATAACTACTACCGCTGTTTAATGAAAATAAAATAGTCTGATTTCAAATCACTGCACAAATGTTTGAAACACTTTTTTGAATGAATGTTTTTCAAGCTAACACAAAAACTTTTGCCGAAGGATAATCACCACAGAGCTTTCCAGTGGCTCACGGTTAGACATAACTGTGAGACACACCCTGCAAAATGTGCTTCAATTTACCGTGGGAATTATCTGCTACTTTTTGTAATCATTTTGGCCAGATTGATTTTTATACCACTCCAACAATGTCTTTGCAAGTAGGTCTCTGTTGACAGAGTGAGAGAGAGTGAATGTGAAAGGTAAAGTGTAGGGAAGTGATCATACCCCCAGTACTTTTGGCTCCCCATTCAGAAAGTTTCCAAGCACAGTGGAAACGTTTGGCGTGACAGAAGGAATGGTCATAGCTGGATTTCCTTGCTGCGGTTGCATCGTGGTGACGACCACTAACCCACTGGCTGTTGAAAAGCTGCTGGCCATATTAAAAGCAAAGGGCTTCCTGTTTGGAGAAATGAAGCAAAGACATCCAATGTCATAGTAACAGGGGTAATATCATATTTACATTTGTAAATGTACATTTATTTACATATGCACATTTGAAGTTGTCATTGAAGTTGTTATCAAATGCTTTGGCTTATTCCAACAAAATCAATAATGACAATCACAGTACAACAATGACACACAGTAGTTTACACTTAATTCAAATTTCAGTATAACTGTTTGGCACAGAGAAATCAGTGATACTTAAAATTAAAACAAAAAGACAATCTTACCGCAGGGCCAAGAAATCCTCTGTTTCCTGATGTTTGCAACAGTTTTCTTCCTTGTATAACTAGTAATGGTTTGCTTGTCTATTTTCAGCCAGTTTGCGAGATGGAGATTTCCATCATATTTCAATAACTGAACTTTAGACTCTTTTAAAGTTGAATTCTACTGTAGATTTTCCACAACATAATACAAAGGGCAAAGCAATCAGCTATTTACTGCAACCATAATACCAAGTTCACACCTTCTGTTTGCCAAAACCTCAAAGTGAGAGTGCAGCACATGAACTGGTCATATCCCGAGTGGGCCACTGAGGAGGCAGGTGCGCTTATGCTACAAAACTTCAGAAATCACAGTTTTGGGAGGAAAGCTGTTAAACAAGTTGCTACGCAACATGACATGTACATCTTCCATTGGATTGTGACCGAACTGAAGTTCAACTATCAATTTATTTTATGGCAAAGTCACATTGCATTTTTATTGTTACCTTACATACCAGAACACATCGAGTTATATTTTTATGGTCTTGAGTGCAACCACAGCACAGTTGTCAGAGTGATAGCATTTTATGGCATAATTACAGATGGGTGTGTCCTGGCTGCACCATGCAATACAATAATGGCAGCATTTTGCCAGGGTGAGGCATATTATATGTTAGTCGAATTTTTACTCTTAATTTCCTAGCTCTTTATACAGGCTGAAACTGTAAACATATCTCAGCTACATATGTTATTTTGAATTGCAATGGCAAAATACGTTTTCTGTCGGATGAGAGCTCTGTGTAATACCCATAGGTTTTATTATCCTGTACACAGGCACAAAGCTCTCTTTTTTACTTCCATGCCTATACAATATTATTAGAATGGTCCTATTTGGATCAATATTATGATGTGATTGTAACATGCTTTTATTGTCAAGCATAAATACCCATATGTAAGATAATAAGAATGCCCTTATCTTGTTTTAAGTTGAACCTTGTAACTTTGGCATGTTGGCAGCTTTGCTGGCAGCAAGACCTAATCGATTTTGAGTTTAGATTCCAGTACCCAAATATCATTTCCTTGTTGCCGTTGTAATATCTACAAACATTATGCTAGTCCCAGTCTCTTTTCCGACAACTCTGTCAAGTCTTCTGTGACACTTTGGTCACAGAGTCATTTCACCAGTGACAGGGTTTTCAAGTTGTACTCCATGTGTATGTATAATTATGTTAATTGATAGCAGAATGGATTTGTTCATACAATAAGGTAAGAATGAATTAATTTGTTACTACTGTAGTATTATTCCATTTATTCAAAGCAACTCACAGTTGATTAGGCTAACGAAGGACCAATCCTCCCTGTGAATAATATGGGGTTAAGGGCCTTCCTCAAGGGCCCAGCAGCAAAGCAATGGTGTTATTGACTAGCCTAGGGCTTAAACCACCAACCACAGGGTTACCAGTCATGCACCAATATAATATAATATAATATAATATAATATAATATAATATAATATAATATAATATAATATAATATAATATAATATAATATAATATAATATAATATAATACATTTTCAATAAATGTATTGTTTTGTATGTTTGTGTGTGTTGCCACTGAAACTAAACAAGGCAGGGAGATGACAATGGCCACAGAAACATATTATTTTACAAGCTTCATGCACACATTTTGCAATGTGTAATTTTTATTTTTTATTTTTAGTATGGGATGCTTCAAATAACAGAGAGATAACACAGGTATTTGCACAGATTCTAGAAAAACAATAACAATATTATATATTACACTAACTTGTTATGATCAAGAAAACATGCAAGATACTCACCTAAACCCCACTGAGCATTTATGTAAGGGTTATGTCAAGTTAACTTGAATATCTAATAAGATACACACACTAATTAATAAAAATAAGTAAAAATGTCAATGCTTAAAACCTGAATCTATATGCTGCTTGAAGTGATAATGTTTCACATAGGTGCATTAGTGTAGGCAGATTAAACAATGACAGCAAGTGAGGATACATGACCATGGTGAGAAACCATTACCAATGATTTACATCAAATGGTTGGCTAATGCTGATGAAAACTCTCAGTGATTTTTTTTTACTGCGGTGTTGGTTTGTACCTATACGGGACAATTCATTATTCCAAAATGAAGAGCAAGTCTGTATTCAAAACAATGAAACATATTATTGCACTATGATCCCTTCGAAATATCTAAAAGCAGAACAACATAACAATTTATAGAAATTCATTTTCTTGTGACACTGTTCACTTTTCAACTTGGTGAAAAACCTTCAATTGTGGTGGCAAATTTAACTTTACTTACAGTTGTCATATCCATTTAAAAGAGTAATTATGATAAAATACATACAATCAAATGTTCAGCAGTGTTTTTTATTATTGATGACATCACAATTAATTCCTATTTGAAGTTGTTCAAAACTTTTTGGTTGGAAGTTGTGTTGGGTATTTGTATCGTCTGAGGTAGAGAAAGAGAAAAAGAGAGAGAGAGATAATGAAATTATTTACAATGTTTACATATCAAGTTTGCAGGACGTTTGAGAAGAATGTAACTGGCATGGGAATCTCTTCAGTTTTACAAAATATAAATTCCTGTCACAATTACCAAAATCGAAATTGTGACTATTAGTATTTTTGCAGTAGGGTGCATATGTATGTGCACACTGGCTTTGTTCAATGGAGAATATGGAGCTTGTCTTAGATAATTCTGATACATAGATCAAAAAAGTAATATTTCTGTGGTCTTTATTGTGTCTGTGCATGTATTGTGGTGAATCGAGTTTTACTTTTATGTACTATAAACATGGAAATACTGTTACAGCTGGCTGCAACATATGCTGAAAATGATCAGTCAGATGTTTATGTCTATATTATGATCATTCCCAATCGGTATAAACAAGCCCACAGTGCTTCATGAAGAAAGCCCATGTATCTTTGGCATTGAGAGAGTAAAAGGATCAGAATTCTTACCTCATACATTTTTGGCATTGGTAGACTGTCTGTTGTGACAGTATTGACGACAGCTGCTGGGTTCTGTATAAAAACCACTTGCTAAAAAAATGAAAAGAAGAAAACAACATTTGCAAGTTGCATAAGTTAAGGCTGCTACATACTTCAAATGAACTCCTGATAGCAATGTTTGAAAGTGTCTGAAAGCATCAGACTGAAGATCTACACCGACCATCCGTGTTTGATTTGGAATAACAGGATACTTCATTGCTCATGGACTAATGCTTGACCAGGATACTCCACTCAAAACACACTCTACAGCCTACTTTTTCAACCTCTCAGGGTTTAACTTCCTTCAGTCTGGCGGTCTCTTATTGCCTTACTCCCTATGCTATTAATTCAGCAGTGTGATGCAGCTCACTGCTCCACAGCGCTACTCTAAATGGCCCACCTCCTGTTGGTCTCACCTCAGGAGTGGAGTGACACACTGCTTTACAGGCGAATGCCGAGACACAGATGGAGACAATGAACTCTAGGATGGAGAACACCAGCAGCACTCCTGTGATCCCATGTGACCTGGACTGTGCAGAGAGAGAGAGAGAGAGAGAGAGAGAGAGAGAGAGAGAAGTTTAAAGAATCTAAAGTCTAAAGAAGTTGCCAGGGTTCAGTGTCATTGCCAGTGGAATGAGAATAGGCTGAATGTATAAATTCTGTAGAACTCCAGAGCTCTGTACTCACAGGGAACATAAAAATAGCAACCAACATACTTCATGAAATACCTCTGTGTACTTAATGCTAGCTTGTTTAATTGGACAACTCTTTTTTGCAGGTTTAAACATTCTCTTAAGCTTAATGACTATAACACACCATGGCCACTTGAGTGCTTAGTGGGCTACTGACAAAAATATATAGAATCACAGATTTACCTTGAACATGCGCTCAAACTCCCAGCAAGCATAAGTACTGTCTGAATAATAGTAGCAAGAATATCCAAAATCAAAAACAAAGTCCAGACAGTGAAGGATGATGGCGGTGCCAGCAGTGAGGGTGCTGACGATGTTCATCCCGAGTGCTCCTTTCACCTGTCAGACAGAAGCCAGCGTTATATGAGCTCTCTGTTCAGAAGCCAGGGTCAAGGACATTAATCCATATTCATTATAGAACCTATCAAAATCCATAAAATATATAACCTGCCCTTCAGTGGCTTCCTCACACGAAGTTGACTTGTAATCATTTACATGATAACCATGTTTTACCTTCAAACACTCTCTTTAGCTGCAGTTTCAGTTCATTTCAGAACAAGAATATGAAATCAATCACCAGTTAATTTGCAAACATATGCATTTATCTAATATATTTGATCATGGCTGGATTGTTTTTATTTGTATCTTTTGCAATAGTTACTGTCAAAGTTTCAACATGTCATTCCAGAGGAGTTAAAAAAACAGCTGGTAGAGCAAGCTGGTAAAAAAACAAAGCAAGCAAATCCAACACACTGAAAGGCTGCAATGTAAAACCAAAGGAACACTGGTTTGGCATCTAACAGCCAAGATTTAAACTAGTGATCAGCTGAAATTCCTTCAGGTCTCAATGGTGAAAAAGTAAATAGAGATAAATTTTGCTTGTTCCAAGTCACCTGCAACGGATTCTTGGTAAAATGACTAGATCGTGATAATTTGGGAATGCTGTGCGGGTACACGCTGACAACAGCTGGGAAACAGACTGAACAGTCAGAACCCATCTGAGACTTGCACTCACCAGGCATTTGTTGAGTTTGTTGTCAGCAGCCACAGTCAGAGCTCCAGATATCATGTACTGAAGAGAGATCAAACAGAGAAATGAACTAATGGATTCCAGAACAAGAGGGAATCAATGTAGGTATATATAAAGCACTGCTTTATAATAGATTGCATTTACACAGATAGATATTAAGGTGAAGCTATTCAAGTGCAGTACTGTACCTGGGAATTGAACCTGAAATCTCTGTGTTAAAGTCCAGTTTCCTACAGTACCGGTTAATGTGTCATGTAGCACCAAAAGAAGTACTCATAGGAAAATGTGAGAAATATATATTTTCCAGGTTTATCAAGTTGAGTGAGTCTTGGGGCTGATGCATGACCTGATACTGACCCACAGAATTCAAGTTCAGCTGTTTGTTCCCCTCCTTTATTCCATTACTCCTGTAGAAACATTCCTTATCTGAGCTCGAAAACAGTAGAATTCACTTACGATGATGGCTCCCCAGAAAGCAATCCCAGATACGGCCGCAATGCTGTCCCAATATATCACCATGACGATGCCAAATAAAAAAACCATCACGCTGATCAGTATCTGTACAGTCTGTAAAAGGTGAAAGACAAAAAAATATTTTACCATTAACTCTTTATTACATACACGCACACACTGACACACACGCACACACACACGCACGCACGCATGCACACACACACACAATCACACACTCATATATATATACATATATATATACACACATTTCAAATGCACCATGGTATCCAAGTTTTCCAACTTTTTTTTAAACCATATATTCAAGGCAATGGAGTCTTCCTCCTATGGTACCTTAGCACAGAACTGCACCAATTTGACTGACAGACCACTGAGAAACCATGCTGATCAAAATTAGCTTTAACATGCCATTACTTTACTCTGCTTATTAGTCCCTCTGCAGAGAGACAAGAGGAGCACAGTACAAGAGCAGGGATATCTTACCCCCAGTGCCTTCGGTTCCCCTTTCAGAAACTTTCCTAGCACAGAGGAAACATTTGGGGCGGTGTAGAGAGGAGGTGCAGCCGTGTCACTCTGCTGAGGGTATACTTGGGTGACGACCACAAACCCATTGGATGCTGAAGCAGACATCTTAGAAGCAGGGGGCTATCTGTGTTTAGTGATGGATATGAATAGGTCATCCAGTTCAACACTGAAACCGTAATAATAAGTTGTGATGGAATAGGTAGTGTTTAAATTCCCTTTAACATTCTCGAACAGTGGAGAAAGGATCTCGGTTGTTGAATAATGTTGGAAATCAATTTGGCTCAAACAAAGTTATAAACCAGATTAAATAGAAGACTATCGAAGAAAAACACACATGCACAATAGTTAATTCCATTACAGTTGTATTTCATTTCTGTAGCTGTATTTTGAGAAATTAAAAAAAGTTAATTTTGTTAAATGTAAAACAATAAGCCATATACATATCCCACTTGAAAAATTGCCCCCAATAACTTGTTTAAACACTGTTCCATAAATCCTCAACAACTGCACATTTAACGCTGTGAATCTGCCTTTACATTATAATGATATTTAATGACAACGGCTGATATAATTTGTTTATTCCCTCTTCTTTAAAAAATGTATAAAGCAATCTTACCTTGGTATGGCAAATAGAATGAAACTCAAAAAAAGATTCTGTGTCCTGTCCCTTGGAAGAGTTTTCAACAAACTACCCGGCTATGCTGCTGATAATGGTCTGCTTGTGCATTTATAGCCAGTGCACCAGGAAGTACTGCTGTTTTTCCAGTCAGTGAACTTTAGCCCCTCATCAATAGAATACCGCACTGTATTGTATGGGCTGCTGAAGAATTGGGGAAAGTAGGGGTTGACATATATTTCCAGTTTTGAAATCAGAGAATCAAATTACAGGTATCACATTAGTATTTAAAGACAAGTGCAAAGGATTCAAAAGGAAAAATTGTTGCAATCACCCCATGCCTCCCCAACATATATATTTAAGTTATATTTTTATAGTCTTGAGTGCAACTACAGCACAGTTGTCAGAGTGATAGCATTTTGTGGCATAATTACAGATGGGTGTGTCCTGGCTGCACAATGTAGTACAACATTTTGCCAAGGTGAGGCATATTATACATTAGTAGAATTTTTACACTAAATTTCCCAGCCCTTTATATAGTCTGCAACTATGAATATATATCCACCACATATGTTATTTTGAAATACAATGGCAAAATACGTTTTCTGTGGGATGAGAGCTCTTTTTCTGTGGGATGAGAGCTCTGTGTAATACCCATAAGTTTATTATAATACCCTGGACAAAACTGATTGCTATTGCATTAGCTAAATATTACAACCATGTACCCATGTTATTATGGCAGATGGAATCTGTTACATTGATTCATATTTCCATTTTTCCTACATGTTAGCTACTGGTGTCCTTGGTATGTCTGAACTACATTGTCTAATCACACCCAAATCAGTCCATATATTTTGCCTAGCATACATTAGATTGCCAGCAGCACTAATTACAGCTTTTATTTGCCTGAGATTGGTGTGCATGGTCAGGGTGTGTAGCAACTACTGTGCTAAACAACTACCTAACATTTTAACCTAAGCATGCAATCACAATTAAGCTGTTATGAATAGGAAAACTTTAATGTGAGGCATCTGAAGATATATGGAAAGTCAAAGTCATATTCCCAGTTCCCTGGGACCCACCCAAGGTATGAGTCATGCCTGGACCTGCAGGAGGGGAAACACAGGATAAAGTGTGGCCTGTTCTGCTTGTCCCAGGCTTTCTTCATTAATGTGTTATGTAGTGCCGGGAGAGGTGAAGGAGGAGCAAGCTCCTCAGCTCCTCCCATTGTACTACTGTCAGTCTCCTGGTTTCCTCCCTCAGCCTGGAGAAGTAACTGGAGCTGCAACAGCAGAGGCCACGCTAACAGGCAGGCTCACCTGCGAGTGATTTCTAATCAATTCAGCTGTGAGCACTTGCCTTCAATTAGGCCATTTATTTAAGCGCAGACTAAGAGGCTGAAGGGGTCTTTTTGGGTTTAGTGTTTTGGTGTGTTAGATGGTGGTGCTATTTTTGTGTTTTTGCCCTATTTTATATTAAGCCCATTTGTTGTGTTTTCCTTTTCCCCCAAAAGGGGCTAATAAATGGCCTTTGGCCCTTTTTGTTGAACTTTTTGTTGCGTTTTTCCTTCCACTCACCACCCGGCACAGTGGCCACTCCTGCTGCTGTGTCACATTGGTGGAGAATGTGGGCAGCAGGCCCCAGTGCATGAGTGGAAGGCAGTTTTTATTTTTTTTTCCCCTTCCTCCAGTTTTGGTTATGGGTTTTTTCTTTCAACAAAGGAGGGGGAAAAAAAAAAATAAAAGTCCAATGCCATCCTGGGGAAGGAAGAAAATGAAGAGGAAGAGCCTGGCAGAGCCCCAGAGACTGCAGGCCCCATCTCCTGGCCATCCTGGGACATTTTGTCCATTGGGGTGACCTGGGAGGATGTGGAGGCCTGTCACCCAGACCTCCTTGGGGACTTGCTCTGTCTTGCAGCTGGGAGGGCCGTGCTCTCGGGCCCACTGATTACCGGGGGGGCCCTTTGAAGTGGAGGCCAGGTCTGGCCAAGGAGAGGAGCATAGCCCTTCACCAGGCCCCGAGGTGGATCCTGGGAAAGGGCGGCTGTGGTCCTTTCCATGGTTCAACTGGTGTGGGAATGCCCATCATTGGTCTGTGTGTCCTGAGCTGGGGTCAGGCTTTTGTTGGAGCTGGGCCCAGTTTGAGGACCATCACTGGTGTGAGTGCCCTGATCCTGAGAACGTGGATGAACACAATTTCCTCCTCTGCCTGACTGAGGAGGAGAGGAGTGCACTCATGCCCTTCCAGGAGTACCCATTGACCCAGGCTGCCCAGCCACCACCGATCCCTGCCCAGTCACCACAGCTGCCTGAGAGACCGTCCTGCCCACTGACCCAGCAAGCCTGCCTGAGAGTCCGGCCTGTCCTCCACCTGCTGACCCAGCAAGCCTGCAAGAGGGCCCTGCCTGTTCTTTGCTGCCTGCCAACCCAGTAAGCTTGCCCGAGAGCCTGGCCTGCCTTCAACCTGCTGATCCAGTGGGTCTGCCAGAGAGCTCAGCCTGCTCTCCACTGCCTGCCGCAAATATTGAGGATTTATGGAACATTGTTTAAACAAGTTAGTGGGGGCAATTTTTCAAGTGGAATATGTGTATGGCTTGTTTTACGTTTAATAAAATGTACCTTAATTTTTTAAATACAATTACAGAAATGAAATACAAATAATGGAATTATTGTGTGTTTCTTTGATAGTCTACAATTTAATCTTTTTTATAAACTTGAGCCAAATTGATTTCCATTATTGAACAACCGAGATCCTTTCTCCACTGTTCGAGAATGTTAAAGGGAATTTAAACACTACCTATTCCATCACAACTTATTATTACGGTTTCAGTGTTGAACTGGATGACGTATTAAACTATTTATACTAAACAGATAGCCCCCTGCTTCTAAGATGTCTGGCTCTGCTTCAGCATCCAATGGGTTTGTGATTGTCACCCAAGAATACCCTCAGCAGAGTATTACAGCTGCACCGCCTCTCCTACACCGCCCCAAATGTTTCCTCTGCGGCGGGAAAGTTTCTGAAAGGGGAACTGAAGGCACTAGGGGTAAGATATCCCTGCTCTTGTACTGTGCTCCTCTTGTCTCTCTGCAGAGGGATGAATAAGCAGAGACGCTGCTGCAGCTAAACAGTATAACAAATGACAGCTCTCTGAAGACTTAAATGCCTTCAATCCTTTTCTGCCAAAAGGGGCTAATAAACGGCCTTCGGCCCTTTTTGTTGAGCTTTTTTGTTTTTCCTTCCACTCACCACCTAGCACAGTGGCCACACCTGCCACTGTGTCAGTTATTACAATAGTGTTGTTACTATAGTAAGATGTATTAATATAATATAACATTATACAAAACTGGCAAGGGCAATTTGGGGCAAAATTAATCAATTGAACTTACTCAAATGAAGTTTATATTTTTGGAGCTATTCTCAATGAATACATTGTTTTGTATGTTTGTGTTATCATTGAAAATAAACAAGGCCGGGAGATGACAATGGCTACAGAAACACATGTTCCGGACAAGTTTCATGCACACATTTTGCAAGTTAATTTTTTCATTTTTAGTATGGAATGCTTCAAATAAGAGATAATACAGACATTTGCACAGATTCCAGAAAAATCAATATTATATATTACACTAACTTTTTACAACCAATAAACACAAGATACACACCTAACCCCCACTGAGCATTTATGTAAGTGTTATGTCAAATTTGGACAGATAACTGATCGCAATGCTTAAAACCTGAATCTATACGCTGCTTTAAGTGATCATGTTTCAAATAGGTGCATTAGTGTAGGCAGATTAAACAATGACAGCAAGTGAGGATACATGACCATGGTGAGAAACCATTACCAATGATTTACATCAAATGGTTGTCTAATGTAAACTCTCAGGGAAAATGTTATACTTTGGTGTTGGTTTGTACCTATACAGGACAATACATTTTTCCAAGATGTACAGCTAGCCCGTATTTAAAATAAGACATTATTGTACAATGATCCCTTACAGTAGTGTGATACTTACAGTAGTCAGATCCATTTAAAAGAGTAATGATATAAAATATATTTAAAAAATGTTCAGCTGCATTTTAATCATTGATGGCTTCATAATTTCAATCGAAGTTCAAAATGTTTGAGATTGGAGTGCTGTTGGGTGAGTCCACTGTCTGACGGAGAGAGAGAAATTGAAAATATGTTCAATGTTTACATATCAAGCTTGCAGGGCAGTAGAATAGAATAACTGATATGGGAGAACCGCTATAGTTTTAGAAAATATGAATTCCTGTCAAATACATTTGAAATTCAAATATATTAATATATTCAACTATTTTAGTGTCATAATTATCATATTTATATTATAATAATTGTATTTTGAATAACAAACTGAGAAAAAAAAATCTTTTTGCTATCATTCCCTGGGGCAAGGCTAGGCCAGTTCCCTCACCAATGTGGACCAGTAATGGTCAGTAATGGCGCAGCTGGGAACTGAACACCCAATCATCGTGTTCATGCCTGCTTCCCAAACAAATCACAAGCCTTGCAAGCCAGTCAGAGGCCCCCAGTTTGAATCCTTTTAATTTAAGCCATGAAAACACTTGCAAACAAGAAAAGCAGATTTATAAAGACGGTCACCATGATGAGTATACCTTTTGATTATTTATTGAATCATAACACAATTAATGCAAAAAGCAATCAATGCCAATATTATGACAATATGTATTTTTGCAGTGGTGTGCATATGTGCACACTAGATTTGTTCAATGGAGTATAGCTTGTCTAAGATAATTCTAATACATAAATCAAAAAAGTAATATGTCTGTGTATGATAAAATACATACAATGAAATGTTCAGCAGTGTTTTTATTATTGATGACATCACAATTAATTCCTATTGAAGTCGTTCAAAACATTTTGGTTGGAAGTTGTGTTGGGTATTTGCATCGTCTGAGGTAGAGAAAGAGAAAAAGAGAGAGAGAGATAATGAAATGATTTACAATGTTTACATATCAAGTTTGCAGGACGTTTGAGAAGAATGTAACTGGCATGGGACTATCTCTTCAGTTTTACAAAATATAAATTCCTGTCACAATTACCAAAATCGAAATTGTGACTATTAGTATTTTTGCAGTAGGGTGCATATGTATGTGCACACTGGCTTTGTTCAAAGGAGAATATGGAGCTTGTCTTAGATAATTCTGATACATAGATCAAAAAAGTAATATTTCTGTGGTCTTTATTGTGTCTGTGCATGTATTGTGGTGAATCGAGTTTTACTTTTATGTACTATAAACATGGAAATACTGTTACAGCTGGCTGCAACATATGCTGAAAATGATCAGTCAGATGTTTATGTCTATATTATGATCATTCCCAATCGGTATAAACAAGCCCACAGTGCTTCATGAAGAAAGCCCATGTATCTTTGGCATTGAGAGAGTAACAGGATCAGAATTCTTACCTCATACATTTTTGGCATTGGTAGACTGTCTGTTGTGACAGTATTGACAACAGCTGCTGGGTTCTGTATAAAAACCACTTGCTAAAAAAATGAAAAGAAGAAAACAACATTTGCAAGTTGCATAAGTTAAGGCTGCTACATACTTCAAATGAACTCCTGATAGCAATGTTTGAAAGTGTCTGAAAGCATCAGACTGAAGATCTACACCGACCATCCGTGTTTGATTTGGAATAACAGGATACTTCATTGCTCATGGACTAATGCTTGACCAGGATACTCCACTCAAAACACACTCTACAGCCTACTTTTTCAACCTCTCAGGGTTTAACTCCCTTCAGTCTGGCGGTCTCTTATTGCCTTACTCCCTATGCTATTAATTCAGCAGTGTGATGCAGCTCACTGCTCCACAGCGCTACTCTAAATGGCCCACCTCCTGTTGGTCTCACCTCAGGAGTGGAGTGACACACTGCTTTACAGGCGAATGCCGAGACACAGATGGAGACAATGAACTCTAGGATGGAGAACACCAGCAGCACTCCTGTGATCCCATGTGACCTGGACTGTGCAGAGAGAGAGAGAGAGAGAGAGAGAGAGAGAGAGAGAGAGAGAGAGAGAGAGAGAGAGAGAGAGAGAGAGAGAGAGAGAGAGAGAGAGAGAGAGAGAGAGAAAAACAAAAAACAGCTGGTAGAGCAAGCTGGTAAAAAAACAAAGCAAGCAAATCCAACACACTGAAAGGCTGCAATGTAAAACCAAAGGAACACTGGTTTGGCATCTAACAGCCAAGATTTAAACTAGTGATCAGCTGAAATTCCTTCAGGTCTCAATGGTGAAAAAGTAAATATAGATAAATTTTGCTTGTCCCAAGTCACCTGCAACGGATCTTGGTAAAATGACTAGATCGTGATAATTTGGGAATGCTGTGTGGGTACACGCTGACAACAGCTGGGAAACAGACTGAACAGTCAGAACCATCTGAGACCTGCACTCACCAGGCATTTGTTGAGTTTGTTGTCAGCAGCCACAGTCAGAGCTCCAGATACCATGTACTGAAGAGAGATCAAACAGAGACATGAACTAATGGATTCCAGAACAAGAGGGAATCAATGTAGGTTAGCACTGCTTTATAATAGATTGCATTTACACAGATAGATATTAAGGTGAAGCTATTCAAGTGCAGTACTGTACCTGGGAATTGAACCTGAAATCTCTGTGTTAAAGTCCAGTTTCCTACAGTACCGGTTAATGTGTCATGTAGCACCAAAAGAAGTACTCATAGGAAAATGTGAGAAATATATATTTTCCAGGTTTATCAAGTTGAGTGAGTCTTGGGGCTGATGCATGACCTGATACTGACCCACAGAATTCAAGTTCAGCTGTTTGTTCCCCTCCTTTATTCCATTACTCCTGTAGAAACATTCCTTATCTGAGCTCGAAAACAGTAGAATTCACTTACGATGATGGCTCCCCAGAAAGCAATCCCAGATACGGCCGCAATGCTGTCCCAATATATCACCATGACGATGCCAAATAAAAAAACCATCACGCTGATCAGTATCTGTACAGTCTGTAAAAGGTGAAAGACAAAAATATTTTACCATTAACTCTTTATTACATACACGCACACACTGACACACACGCACACACACACGCACGCACGCATGCACACACACACACAATCACACACTCATATATATATACATATATACACATTTCAAATGCACCATGGTATCCAAGTTTTCCAACTTTTTTTTAAACCATATATTCAAGGCAATGGAGTCTTCCTCCTATGGTACCTTAGCACAGAACTGCACCAGTTTGACTGACAGACCACTGAGAAACCATGCTGATCAAAATTAGCTTTAACATGCCATTACTTTACTCTGCTTATTAGTCCCTCTGCAGAGAGACAAGAGGAGCACAGTACAAGAGCAGGGATATCTTACCCCCAGTGCCTTCGGTTCCCCTTTCAGAAACTTTCCTAGCACAGAGGAGACATTTGGGGCGGTGTAGAGAGGAGGTGCAGCTGTGTCACTCTGCTGAGGGTATACTTGGGTGACGATCACAAACCCATTGGATGCTGAAGCAGACATCTTAGAAGCAGGGGGCTATCTGTGTTTAGTGATGGATATGAATAGGTCATCCAGTTCAATATTTAAACCGTAATAATAAGTTCTGATGGAATAGGTAGTGTTTAAATTCCCTTTAACATTCCCGAACAGTGGAGAAAGGATCTCGGATGTTCAATAATGTTGGAAATCAATTTGGCTCAAACAAAGTTATAAACCAGATTAAATAGAAGACTATCGAAGAAAAACACACATGCACAATAGTTAATTCCATTACAATTGTATTTCATTTCTGTAGCTGTATTTTGAAAAAATAAAAAAAGTAAATTTTGTTAAATGTAAAACAATAAGCCATATACATATCCCACTTGAAAAATTGCCCCCAATAACTTGTTTAAACACTGTTCCATAAATCCTCAACAACTGCACATTTAACGCTGTGAATCTGCCTTTACATTATAATGATATTTAATGACAACGGCTGATATAATTTGTTTATTCCCTCTTCTTTAAAAAATGTATAAAGCAATCTTACCTTGGTATGGCAAATAGAATGAAACTCAAAAAAAAGATTCTGTGTCCTGTCCCTTTCAACAAACTACCCGGCTATGCTGCTGATACTGGTCTGCTTGCGCATTTATAGCCAGTGCACCAGGAAGTACTGCTGTTTTTCCAGTCAGTGAAGTTTAGCCCCTCATCAATAGAATACCGCACTGTATTGTATGGGCTGCTGAAGAATTGGGGGAAGTAGGGGTTGACATATATTTCCAGTTTTGAAATCAGAGAATCAAATTACAGGTGTCACATTAGTATCTAAAGAGCAGTGCAGTGGATTCAAAAGTAATAACTGTTGCAATCATCCCCAGGCTCCCCAACTGCCTATAGAGCAAATGCCAATAAGACAGTAACAATGACGATCTTAAGTATACTGTGCTTATTGTCTGCATTGTACTTAGCACAATATATTAATATAATATATATATATATGTTACTTACAACATGTACTCTGCCACACCTTGCTGCTGTGATCATACATTCATTCTGTAACATTTTCATCTTGTACTGACAACAGTTGACAGGTTTGTGTAAGTTCAGTTGTTCCCATTAATGGTGATACTGAAAATATGCATCATCAGTCATGAACCCATGTGCCTCGCACAGGGTCAAAATGTACAAGCATCTGTTTTAAACATTGAGCTACCTGGTGCCATGCAATAGAGGTAAAAAACAAGCAAGTACTGAATAAGTCTTTGTGATCTATGCAAATGATGCAGGGGCAGAGTTAGTTGTACCTGAAACTTGTAAGGCTTTATCTGCAGAGAATCTTTTTTATTCTGAGAAGAATACACCCACTTTTACAAGCAGCAGGTAGTGAAGGTTACCACAAAACACAGGCCAATCCAAGCACCTCACTGTCCCATGAGGTTCTACTCTCCCACCCATCGCATACACAATTACAACCATACATGAAAGGAACATATACTGGGAACTAGGAACACATACTTTGATGTTCACAGAGTATTTGTATGATTTTGATGCATAAACTAATTCACCATTGGTATGAAATATGTCTAACACCCACAAGCCTAGAGCTTAGTTTATTCAAATAGTGCCACTCTCCTTTTATGAAGAGAGCCCTCAATAATTGCCTATAATAAGAGGGATAAAAGAATCAGTGTTTCCCCACTATTCAAATAAATTAATAAAGGAGTGTATAGACTGCATACAAAACTAAATTACTTTTTAATAAATACTAAGTTAATTTGCATTTTTCCCCCAGACAAATACCCACAAGTAATAAGCCACAGCAATTTGGGATGATAGATTGCAATAAGTTAGGCCGCAAACGATCACTTGCACCAACCACAGTACCAAGTCAGAAACTTACAATCTAGGAGGACACATTTAGGTGAGGACAAGGGTAAAGGAATCAGCTGTGGCATTAGACTTCCAAGAGGAACCCAGTTGATAGGCCATACCCACAAGAATTTTAAAACTGCATGCAGTAGCACATAAGGCAAAGAGCTCACTCAATAATTCACTACACATCCAAACCTGGATCACAACGAGTAATTCACTACACATCCAAACCTGGATCACAACGAGTAATTCACTACACATCCAAACCTGGATCACAACGAGTAATTCACTACACATCCAAACCTGGATCACAATGAGTAATTCACTACACATCCAAACCTGGATCACAATGAGTAATTCACTACACATCCAAACCTGGATTACAACGAGTAATTCACTACACATCCAAACCTGGATCACAATGAGTAATTCACTACACATCCAAACCTGGATCACAATGAGTAATTCACTACACATCCAAACCTGGATCACAATGAGTAATTCACTACACATCCAAACCTGGATCACAATGAGTAATTCACTACACATCCAAACCTGGATCACAGTGAGTAATTCACTACACATCCAAACCTGGATCACAATGAGTAATTCACTACACATCCAAACCTAGATCACAATGAGTAATTCACTACACATCCAAACCTAGATCACAATGAGTAATTCACTACACATCCAAACCTGGATCACAATGAGTAATTCACTACACATCCAAACCTGGATCACAATGAGTAATTCACTACACATCCAAACCTAGATCACAATGAGTAATTCACTACACATCCAAACCTGGATCACAATGAGTAATTCACTACACATCCAAACCTGGATCACAATGAGTAATTCACTACACATCCAAACCTGGATTACAACGAGTAATTCACTACACATCCAAACCTGGATCACAATGAGTAATTCACTACACATCCAAACCTAGATCACAATGAGTAATTCACTACACATCCAAACCTAGATCACAGTGAGTAATTCACTACACATCCAAACCTAGATCACAACGAGTAATTCACTACACACAAAATGAGTAATTCACTACACATCCAAACCTAGATCACAGTGAGTAATTCACTACACATCCAAACCTGGATCACAACGAGTAATTCACTACACATCCAAACCTGGATCACAATGAGTAATTCACTACACATCCAAACCTAGATCACAATGAGTAATTCACTACACATCCAAACCTAGATCACAGTGAGTAATTCACTACACATCCAAACCTAGATCACAATGAGTAATTCACTACACATCCAAACCTAGATCACAATGAGTAATTCACTACACATCCAAACCTGGATCACAATGAATAATTCACTACACATCCAAAACCTGGATTACAAAGACCAATTCACTACACCCTTGGCGGTGAGTACACAAAACAGCAGGGAGTGAGACAGACTGGCCCACGATAGTCCTTTCCAGGAACCCAAGCCACAGCTGACTGAATAAGCCTTGCCCACAGAAGATTGAACAGGCGATTAGAGGTGCTTTCACACACACTGAGTAGGCACACACTACAATAAGAAGAGATGCAATCACAATAAACAAATTATAGGAAAAATAGAGGCTATATATATCTCCTGAAACCGAAAAAATAACATTCTCAGCATCATGCCTCTTACATAGTTATGATCGGACCTGGCCCCTCATCAAACAAAAACAAAGAAAGTATGAGGCAGTACTACTGACTCGAGACAAACACAAATACCTGTTCCCACCTGCCACATATTCCCCCACTTTGAAAGGTCACCATCCCAGTGACTGAACACTGTCTACTAGTCCCATGGCCTAAAATAAAACTGTGAGGTAAGGCTGACTGAATATCCTGGGAGGGTAGAACTCTCATTTTGTGCGATGGTCCCAGCCCGTCTTCAGGTGAGATTTTGTACACTAGCTCCTTGTCATCAAGACATTTCACCACTTTATATACTCTTGACTCCCAGTTGTCTTGTGTCTGGGTGGCTTTTATGGTACACTGTAGTGCATACCGAGAGACAAGGAGACATGGTAAAACCGTATCGTTCTTGGGAGGCTGCTGCTGCTGCTGCTGCTGTTGCTGCTACCTCAAGATGGTTCTTGGCACTGGCAAACACTTCCACCAGGTCATTTTGATGTGTTGTTATTCAGTATTCAGGTGCTGTGCTTATCATACATACTGTGCTATACACCCTTTACCTGCAGTCTGCACAGGGGGGCAGGGGAACAGATCCTGATCATGTTGCTTGAAAAGCTCTTGATAGCAACTGCTCATGATGTTCATCCCGAGCAGGCCTGGTGCAGATTTGTTTATGTTTGTTAGTGGTGGGATCAGGACCAGCCAAAGCCTTTATGGGGCCCTAAGCAGAATTTGATTTGGGTGCCCTTCACCACCTTGTGGGGCATTTCAAGTGCTCTTTGGGGCCCTCTGGTGGCCAAGGAGGCCCTAAGCAGGCACTTAGTTCACTTATGCGTTGGGCTGGCCCTGGGTGAGATCCAGGGGCTCTTTAACAAGCGATTCTCCAAATTCAGAGAGAACTTTTCCCAGAACTTCAGAATGTCAAGCCCATGGTAGCCTAAGTATGGAAAGACCAGCCCATTAACTGCTTTAAGTTGTAGCCAATCACATGACTGCATCTCTTCTCTAATTCAAAGTTGTATATACAGCAGAAATACATTTTCAGTTATCATTGTTACCATACACTCGGTATGGAGGAAGCAGGGCATAATTACATCACCAAGGCAAACATCAATGACTGGGCAGTGTCCTGCAAGGCGTGAAGTATGTGAAACCGGGCTGTAGGATATACTATATACTAGAGACAAACTCAAATAACTGTTCATACCTGTCACATATGAATTTTGAATGCTCTTAAATCTTTTTGAAAAATATGGATTGATAAGGCACAATGTTAATTATACAGTGAATCACTTAGTGAATCCTCCTACAGCTGATATGAACATTAAATCAGGTGTGATGATTTGTCATGAATTCCCTTTGAATAAACTCTCCGCGGAAAACAACTCCAGAAACAACAGCACACCAGTCAGTGTTTGTATGGTCTGTGAAGGACAAAAGGCGGGCAAATCCACCATAAATGCTCTCTGACTCCCCCTGCTGTCAGACGTTGGCATTGACACTGGGTACTGCTACAGTAATATCTGCTTGTAGGTTGCTCTGAAGCAGAGGGACAGGAAAGTAAACTGCTTGATCAGGACATAGATCCTGCCACCAGTGCTTTCGATTCCCCTTTAAGAAACTTACCAGCACAGACAAAACATTTGGCATGGTATAGAGAGTGGGTACAGCAGTACCGCTTTGCTGGGGGAATGCCTGAGTGATGACCACAATCCACCAATCTAAAACACAACTTTATAATGTTGTGTGACTAACTCTCTGAGGCAGAACCCTTCTTACCTGAGCTAAGTAAAGAAAAGGAAAATTTAATACGGTCACCTCTAAAAGTCTTCCTCCTAAGGTGATACTGACCGGGCGTGTGCAAAGTGTTGTGGATTAAGTGCTCTGCAGTCAATAATATGTAATATTTTACCATAACGCTATGTGAGCTTTCCTCATGTGGAAGCAGGGAAAAAACACTGTAGAATAAAGAAGTTGGAAATCCCCATACTTTGCCCTTGTCAAAGTTTATTTTATGCAAAAGTAGAATGAAAAAATATCAGGATATAAATGATTAAGATTTTTAACTGTGTGAATAGAAGAAAGCAATCATGTGTGGCACAGTCATTTATAATTAAGTTCAATTTTACTTTGAGGAAATGTTTCTTTTTAAAAAACCTACATTGCATTGAAGAACCACTTCTCTTTTTTTTTTTTTTTTGCCCGTGAAGCAAATCAGAAGTAGGCAAAAATAACCAGAAGCTGTGGTGTAAAATATGTAAGCAGTCACCATATTATCAGTTGTTCATCTACAAACTGCAAATAGTCATTGGTTCCATTACATAATGCAATACAAAGGTAGCAAAGTGGAATCAGATTTCCCCCACTTAGCCTTTTGTCCAGTTTCTACAATAAATGAGATGCACATGGGTGTATGGAGGCAAACAGTGGCTCTACTGTTTACTCAGAAGATGCACTGTGCAAACACAATGGGACACAGTCTCCAGGAGAGACTGACAGAATTACCAAGAGTAGATGTACAGTAAAGCAGGTCTTTGAAGTGAAGCCTGTGCTGACTACACAGTCACAGAAACATAACTGAAGTCTGCATTAAAGTGGAGAATTATTTTAAGCCAACTTCCACAGAACTTTTAAGGTAGCATAAAGTTATTATGCATTATAAAAATATAACAACACAATATAATATAATTAAGTGGCAGTCATAGAACTGAATATATATCATCTTGTTCAAACCAATCAAAGTTGTCACAAGGGCTTTCCTTAAACAAAATGTAAACAGGAATTTCTAAAAAGAGCTGTTTTTTTTTAAAATCAATGTACATTCCACACCATTCAGAAAGAAGAATTAAACCAGGAAATCGGTACAAAGAAAAAGGAAGAAGAATTGGACATCAGCCAACTTTATATTGACAGCTATAGATCACCCCTGCAAATAAGAAGGCAAGATGGTGAACCAATTCCTTGATTGCCACAGCAGGGGGGTGAGAGCTGAGACATTGCTCAGGTTCTCTAAGGGCTGCTTGTGGAAGTGGGAGTTTCTCAGTTTTACTTACTGCTCTCACCCACAGAGCTCAGGTCCTTCACTTAGAGTGATCTTTATTGACTTATGTGATTAACAAAATGTATTGGTTCAAATAACTCAAATGTGGGTGGATTTTTTTTTTTTGAAAGCTGTGCTGCTTTTGCCAGGTTTACAGTGGACAGGAATAATCCCGACTCACAAAGCTAGGGCAACTATAACATGAACATGACCTGAACCCTAACCTTTCAGACACCACAAGCACATTGTAATTTAGGGCTTTTTATGCTTGCAGAATGTATTCATATGTAAGTAGATCACATTATTATTTATTTGCAACAGAATGACATCATTTTGAAAACAAACAACTAACCTATCATAACTACTTGCCATTATATAGCAAGGCTTTAACTGCAGAGAAGTACTGTTGCTTTATTTGTATTTCATATTTCAGTCTCACTGATGAGATTACATTCATTGGTCCCCTGGATCCCAAAATAGATATAATGCAGGTGAAACATATTGGCCAACCTGAATATATTAGTATTATTTATATTTAAAAATATTTATATTTTTTGATTGTTGGTGTTGACGACATCAGAACTGTGCAGATCCTTCTGGGATGGGTGTTAATGTTGTCTTGAAGAGGGAGAGAAACAGAACAGTTTCAATTATGATCATTACTTCAACCATAAGCAGTTACATCTTCTGGAGTTTTATTATCTTATTTCTTTTGCAATCTCTTAAAATAATTAATTTATTATGTATTGGGAAACATTTTATTTAGAAAAAACTTCATAAATATTAGGTTTATATGGCCTGGGGTACCTCATCATTATAACTGAAATGGAACATCTTGCAGTCAAAAATATTTAACTGATATCTTTAAAATAATTTCATTTAAAATAATTTGTCATGGGCATAGGGATTTTTGAGAGGTTCCGAAAAAGAACCTAAACTGCACAGAGAGATACAACAAGCCCACAATAAGCCCATAACATGTGCTTACCTCATAAGTATTAATGGTTGGGATAGGTGGATTCTCATATGGGGCTTCGTTAGCGTGCAGTCCTTGATGTTGCATGATTACCACCTGCTAAAAATTACATGCAAATAAGGGTTATGTAGCTGAAAAAAGAGCCATGATTTTTGTGTTGAAATCAGTTAGATATTAGGTCAATTTGTTGCTTACTGGGAAATTGTGTATTGGGGAAAACACAATGTTTGGCTCAAATCATTACTGGCAACATACCAGTGAATACCTATCATTGTCATATACGTTGGGCTTTTTCATTCTACACATACAGCCTTTGACTAATGTGACTAATTTAATCCTGTAAACATGTTTCATTTTGGGAACATGCCAACCATCAACATAAAACTAAAGAAAATAAGAAATCATGCACAAAATTGGTTCCAACCCATTATTTCTCTGATTGTGATTGTTATTGCATGCCAATCAAGTTACAAAAGTTTATTCTCTTGTTTGATTTTCAATGAAGGAAATAATAGTATAAAAATATATGATATACAGGTGAGTGAGTCCTCATATTGCAATATCATTATGCCTCTAAAACAACATAAGTCCTTGTGTTGGCCACAGTCAACTTGAACTGAATTTCCAATTTATATTGTTAATGAGCTTTGTCACTACATTTTGTAGACATGCTTTCTATCGTATATTTTTATTATGTAACCAAATACATACGGCTACATTTTTACTGGGGAATTTTCAGGTAAAGGGAATAATAGCAATTTCCCACCCATGATGGATGTGCTCTTTACAGTCTTTGAGCTACAATTACCTCCTGCACTTTTGGGCACTCATCATTACCACTGACACAACCTACATCATCACTGTCTTAAGTGCTTTACCTCAGGAGTAGAGTCACATAGTGCTCTGCAGCAAAACACAACGACACAAATAGAGACGAAGAACTCGAGAATGGTGAGCCCCAGCAGTACTATCATGACTCCATGTGAAATTGGCTGTTTCAAGAAGAACAGAGAATAAATAATTACCAATGTGTCATTCACTCAGTCATGCACACAATAGAATTCATTGGTATTGGAAACCTGAAAATACTTCCAGATGATCCTCTGACACCATAACCCTTGCAATGTAATGTTCATGTTTGATTATCAGGGAGTTTATAAGCAAAATAGAGCTGACCAAAACAAATGTATATACGATAGTATGAATGTTCACATCTTACCAGACCAACTGTGAGCTTTTGTTCCATCCCAGCAACTGAAACACCCAATTCAAATCATCAAGGCTGTGTCTTAAGATCATGACTAGTTGATTAGGTTAATCAGAAGAAACTCTCAGGAGAAGTGCTGAGCTGGAACAAAAGCTTGTGCCTACACAAGCTCTTCTCAGCACAGACTGGACACCCTCTAGTTTGGAGAAACATTGTTATCAGTATGATCCTTCTTTAATTTAGGCAGCTGAATTATGTTTGTCAAGAGGGATTTACACAGCTTGTATTTTTTTTACATACTCTCAATTCAAAGAGGTGTGTATTTACTGAGGCATTTCAGCTTAAGTGCCTCAAAGGTACAACAGCAGTGCTCAAACCAGGAAGCGGACCTGCAGCCTGTCAGCTATACGGTACTTCCCTGACCATTGCACAGCATTGTACTGCATACCTGAGTCTGGTTGCCTTCATAACTGCCAAAGTCATCCATAATTGGGTTCTGATTACTTATTAAGAACAGGCAGTGAAGGATGATGGTGATGCCAGCAGTGATGATACTTAAGATGTTCATCGCAAGTGCTCCTTTCACCTGTCAGAAAAGGAAATTTTACTCTTCTTACTTCTGAACAGAATGTGTCCACATCTGTAAGTGTCTGTTTATGATCTCACTGTCTGCATAGGTGTAGCTAGCATAACTAGGCCCCATTTGCACACAGTTCCTGACTATAAAAGCAAATATAGCATAAGTCCTTCTTCAATGTGCTATTTCAGTGATGTCACAAGTGATGCAGAAAGCTCCACCACAGTGTTCAATGCTGTATGAGGAAAAAACAGGATGCTATATGAAAGTAATTCTGTTGCACAGTGATCACTTGCTCTGATGCTGCAAGTTCAAAATGTTCACCATTTGCTCATTTGGAGTTTGTAATACTGAAATATGAATGGCCTGAATGGTTTCAACCAGTCTGTGATCAGGACTCACCATGCATCTGCTGGGCCTTCTGTCAACAACAACGGTGAGCGCTCCAGTGGAACTGAACTGAGGGCAAATAAAAAAGACAAAAGTGCAAGCTCTTATGATGGAAAATGGCAATCTTCACTTTTTGTTTCCAGACCTTTATCACAGCCATTATTCCACCTCATGTATGGTTAGCTACAATAGTGACTGTTGTTTTTGAGTTCCATGGATGGAGAAACCAGGAAATATAAGTTCTGGTGAGAGACAGTTAATCATTGATATTGCTCTAAGCAAAATGATAATGTTAACCTTACTTCACTTTTTTAAAGTTGTGATTGGCTTCCAGCTGATCAGTGACCTGACACTGACACTGACCCACAGAACTCAAGTCATTTGTTCCTCTGCGTTTTTGCTAATAGAAGGAGGGAGTTAAGAGAGAGGATTTGCTAAAAATAAATAAATTAATAAATAAACTTACAGTGACTGCTCTCCAGAAAACAATCCCGGAGTAAATAGCAGATTTGTTACAATCCAGGTATACGGCAAGAACGACACCAAGTAAAAACAACATCACACCGATCAATATTTGTACTGTCTGTAAAAGACAAAAAACAAACAAATGTTATGGATATCTGTCTTTGCCTGCTGTCAGACCTTATCACTGGGTATTTCTACAACTCTGTCTTCCTGTGATTGACAGAGGGGTAGAAAAATAAAATGCACAAACAGTGACAAAAGTTCTTACCCCGAGTGCCTTTGGTTCCCCTTTGAGAAACTTTTCCAGTACAGGGGAAACATTTGGGATGGAGGGAGTGGGTGTAGCTGAGCCAGTTTGCTGGGGGTACACACTGGTGATGACCACAAGCTCATTGGCTGCACAAATAGAGCTGGACATCTTGGAAGCAGAGATCTGTCTGTGTGTAGAGATGGTTCAGAGGACCTGTTTCACCTTTGCACAGTTATTGCAACAAATTCAGATGTCATATGTAGCAGCAGTGTGATATTATGGTGTAGGAGGTCCTCTCACTCTGACCTACCAGGGTCTGATTCCCAGGTAGGTCAACCTAAACTGATTTGGTAAAATAAAACTGTACAAGTGGATACAGTATACAAATATAAACTATATACATTACTCTAGATGAGTGACTGCTAAATAGGCACTATTCATAACTTCAGTGGTCAAATAGTGTTTAAATGACTTTTTACATTGGTATTTAAGCTTATTATGCAGAATCAGAATAATCGATGAAAATGTATATGCCAGTAAATCACACAAGAGTGCATTTAGTTATACAAGTTAATCAATCAATAATTCAGAAACAAAGATATAAACAAATAATACCAGACAAATAATGTAATTAATTCAGCAGAGGTTAATACACTAAAGGATAAAACATTTGTTGTGCTGATATTGAATTCTAATGAATATAATACAGTAGATCAGGACAAAGTTTCCATTACTTTGATTTGGATTCACAATATTTTGTGAGTATGGTGCTGTATAGGGAACATTCTAACCCATGAAAATAGTGCAGTAATGTGCCTGTCAAGGTTTCATTTATGTTAGGTTCAGGTCAATTCAATCACATACAAAATATTCCTCTTTGAATACTCAATTATAATAAAGTAGTCAGCTTAACTTTCCTTTTTCCTTCCTTATGATTTTGTGTCATTGACAATGACAATCAGTTGGTGGACAACAAATTTCTATGTCATAAGACGCAAAATATTTAATGTAACATTAAATTATGATTTTACACATGTTTATCAGTTGAAATACTTAAGTCGAAACTGTTCAGCATACAATAAAATGAATGTATACCCACTATAAAGACATTCTGCCAGCATGCTACTGAAATCAATTAAATGAGACATGAAACTCAATTAATCACGTGACAATTAAATCAATCTATGAATTTATATTGCAAATAATAAATGGTAAATATCTTCAAATGTATACCATTTGTAACTGATGCAACTACTTTGATTTGAGTGCAATAGGCTTATACTTTCAGCAAAATATTTTGAACCAACTTCTTTCATTGAGTTCAGTATAAATGTAAAGAAATACTTAAAAATGGCACTGCGACTTGTTGCACTGTAAAAATATGCTGCATCCAATCTCTACCTGCTAACGCCCTGTAGCATAGCGTCACTGCTAAACTACCGTGCATGTGTTCAATTAGGCAAACCTACCTCATGGAAAATATACAGCTTAAATTTTACTGCCTCCTGTAAATTGTGTCCTGTGAGCTGTCCTTTTGCTACCAGTGTATCTGGCTTTCCTGTGCATTTATAGTTAGTCATAGGGGGGAAGGCAATATTGTATTTCCTTAAAAGGCCAGGTTTCCATGCCTGGATGGAGGCATGGGAGCGTAGAAAGAAACATTTGACAATTCATTAATTCATACAGCAGATACGTACAAGTTTTATAAAATAAATCAAATTGGGTAATTCAAACTCAGATAGTGTCATTACGCCCTGACAACCGCAAGACTAAACCGACCACAAGTTATTATTATAACGGACACTTATAAACTATTAACAGTATATGCTCTGCCTTTTCTTTCCCATTCACTCCCACAACATGCTCTGGGGATGAAAACCAGGCTGTATGATGGTTTCATTTAAACTTGAATTTCTTACTATACTGAATAACATCACACACCTGGGCAAGCGATTCAGAGCACATCACACTCACCCCCTGAGCTGCTCATGCTGAATGGCAGAAACTGCACATTTGTGTAACAGTGAGTGGCTATAGGGCCGGCTCATTCTGTTAGGGCATTGTTCCAGTGTCTGGGCGTGCTCCAGGGCCTGGCACTGAGTGCAGGCTGTGCAAGAGCCAATTCTGCAGCAACGCACAACGGGCCTTAGAGCCTCTCAGAAACGGAGGGATCCCACGTCTCATCAGCTGGAAATGTGTTTGACATCGCAGGCATGTCACAGACGTCCTCTTCCAAAATGACTTACCCTGATACCTTTTTACACACCTCCCATTTACATGGCTGGAAATGGGCTGAGGAAACTCAGGTCAGGTGCCTTACTCAAAAGGCAAATGGCACTGCCCTCCCTGGAAACTGAGCCAGGAGGCCTTTCTCTTTGTCTTGTCAGTGTGTGTACCACCAATTCAATAATGAATGATTCTGACACAAAAACTTCATTTTTGAATGCAGTGGATACATTTGGAAAAAAACTGTCCGCTTCGGGCTCACATTTGGTCAGTTTTTTGTGATAATTAAATTCCCCTTAGTTAATGTATATTCCTCTGTTGAGAAGAACTGAGACTGCAATGTCAGCTCAAAGCTAAATAAGTATCTCCTGTACACTTGGGTCTTAGTGTATATTGTAGTGTACCCAGACTCTTCCTCATTTGAGGTTAGGTGCACATATGCTAATGCATTGGATTTAATTTAGTGGTGTGATCACTCTGGCTTTTCCAGATGCTACAGTTGAATTCGGACATAATAACAAATGATTCTGAGATTATATAACCGCAAACCACCCAAGATCTGGAGGAGATTCATTCTACTGTACACACAACTGCTATTGTATAAACCATACTTTGCAAAATGCAACAGATGGATATGTACACGGTCAACAAAAACATTTCAAACTATTAATGTAAACACAAAAAAACACATTCTGTAAACCACTAAAAAGCAGCTCATTTTATTGTGATTTGGAAACAAAAGCAGTGACCTAAAATTGATTAGTTTGTTTTATGACACTTTTACTGAAACAATAATTGAGTATGCCTTAGGGAAGAACAATTCTTACATGAGATATAAACCCATGAGATAAGATACTATCCAGGACCAGCAACCCCAAAATGAACCTTCAGAGAATCGTTGGTCAAAGTAGCCACAAAGGTAAACATGATGGGACATGTGCAGCCTACCTTTTTTACAGCACAAACTGCACATTTTGAAATTCAGCCCAATCATGCCCTGACTTGCTAAGTTACAGATAAGAAACTTTTATATAAAATGCATCTTATAAAAAGTCACACGTGACGCAGTTGCTGCAAAATGAAAGGTTCTAAATACATTGTAGCAAAGAGCTTGCTGTTGGTAAGGGAAAGTGGAGTATGCATCTGTTTCTCTTTAAGGTTTTCTATTAAAGCATATACAGCAGGAGATGCGCTTATTGAAGCATGTCCGTTGATGCTGGTGGAGATTTCGTGCTCTTTCAGGGAAAGACCTCCACATATTCTGGAGGCTTTTCTGATGGAATGCTGCCATCAGAGCTGCCCACCACACCTTGCCCAACATTGGGTGGAAATGTCATCTTTGGCAGGGAAAAAGAGAGACAAAAACTGTCAACAATGTTCAGAAACAAGTCACTATGTTGATTTCCTAGGCTAATTTCACCCTCTCTTGAAGTAACATTTCATATAAGATTACTTTGTTCAGATATGTATTATTATTCTGGAAGGGTTATTACATTTAACAAAACTAAGGCTGCCTTTGCACAGTAGTTCAAATGTGTTTTTGGATCTGCCTTATCTTTGAAATTTTGCTCTCAACAACTTTTCAACAACAACATTTCAATCACAGATTTTTCTCAAAGTGTAAAGGTACCATAATTCCTACTTTAAAGTAAAATATGACAACAATTCCAGAACAAAAGATGTGAGATTCCTCTGTGTGTTAAATGTGAGGAGGCCAGTGAGAAAGTAGTTACCTCACAGGTATTTACAGCTGGGATGAGAGGATTTCCGGGTACCATGGAGCTGGTTTGAGTGCTGGCATGTGGCATATATATAATTTGCTATAAGAAAAACATGGACATTTCTCAACAGAGAGTAAGACAGCAGCTGCACAACATCTGCTCCCTCTCCTTAAATAAGTCTTATAACAGAAATGTCAGAGTTAAACTCTGCTCATACTCATGTCTGTCTCCATCTTTCAGCAGTACAGTGTGACCTGCTGCTCCAAAGTGCTACTCTAAATGTAACGCCTCTGTGGGTCTTACCGGTGAGGGGGAGTCACACACCCCTCTGCAGGCGAATGCTGAGACATAGATGGAGACGATGAACTCCAGGATGGAGAACACCAGCAGTACTCCTGACATCCCATTAGAGCTGCTCTGTGCATTGGGAAACAACAAACATGCATGGCAATCAATAGTTTCCTCCTACACTCTTCCACAGAACTGTACTTCACCATAATAAGCACTTGTTCAAATATTTCAATTATATTTGTTATTAGCACTTACACTATCTTTACTTGCCTTCACAGCAACCAGGGAGTTCATCATTAAATTTAAACATTTTTACATTTTTATGGTTTATTAAATAAGCTGAGCATAATCCTGTAACACATTGGGTTGTTAGCTGTTTAAAATACCTTACACCTGAGATAAATGTGTCACTTTTACCTGGTACATATTCTGAAGCTTTTTACAGGAGTAATAACCATATGATTCACTGCTGGAACCATGGCAGTAGTAATTTCTGAAGTTCACAACAAAATCTAGAGATAAAAGGATGATGGCGATGCCAGCAGTGATGGTGCTGAAGATGTTCATCCCGAGTGCTCCTTTCACCTGTCAGATAAACAAGGTTTGGGTTCAGTCTAATGCACTTAATCTCTTTTTTGACTTATTAAATCAGACCACAACACACCTTCCTGTTTTAACCAAGCACCTTGGTTAAAAAAACGTCTTTCATTTGCTGTGAGGAAGTATGGCAGAGGAAGTAACCAAGTTTTCAAAACTTACAACCGCCACTTCGTTCTGAGGGTGTTTTTTTGCTGCCTCAAAACTACAGCATGCTACACCCAGCTCCATTTCCATACATGTTAATTATATGCACTGCTTTGATTGTACAGTAGACCGATTGTATTTGCCAGAACAATATACTCCATGAATCTAACCATGATATGTTGCTTGCAGTGTTGTTGTGCAAATGGTGCATGTGATTTATAAACACAGATGAGTCCGTGAAACCAATTGGCAACCATAGACACAGCTTCCCCTAATGCAGTGAACTGTTTTTACTTATTGCAAATGACCTAATGCTCAAATGTACCACACTTAGACAAGGCAACAGGCTCTTTAACCCGAGCTCAAATCCCCACACCAAAGCAATGCAGATTAGTTGAATTAATTTGTCTTGATGCATTTATTATGATAAAACTGTTCTCCGGTGCGTGACCTTCACTGTACCTTGCAGTTACAGCAATGGCAGTTTTATGAAAACATGTTTCCCACCAAGTGAGGCAATTGAATGATCACTGTAGCTGTGCACAACCTCATGAAGTGTCCTCATGGGACCACTGACGGGTAGGGGTGTGACGAGATCTCGTGCCACGAGATCTTGCGAGATTAAAACGTTACGATATTTCTCGTCGAGGTGAAAGTGGTCTCGCGAAGCTGTGTTCCCACTGCAACCAACATGGAGAGTAATGAAATTGCAATAGAAGATGCCCCCGCTACTTTTAAATCATTTGTGTGGCAGCATTTTGGCTTCCCAGTGGAAAACATTTGCGGCAACAGAGTGACCGACAAAACACAAACCGTATGCAAACACTGCAAAAAAATAGTGCCATACACCGCTTCAAATACCAGCACTATGCAGAGACATCTGCAAAACCACCATAGCTCTCTGATAAAATCCACTGCGCCTGTGAAAAAAATAGTCAAAGGTCAGACAACGCTGACTGATGCCTTTGCACCAAAACTTCAACAGACAAGTGCCAGAGCCACCGAAATAACCAGAGACATCTGTGTTTTTATTGCTGCTGATATGAGACCATTTTCAGTAGTGGAAAATCTTGGTTTTCGGCGACTTCTCCATACACTGGAACCGAAGTACACCATCCCGTCACGCGCGCATTTTGCTCGCACGATGGTTCGAACCTCTACAAAGAGTCCAAAGCCAAGGTTGTACAGACCCTGAAAAAGGCAGAAAGCATCGCCATAACGACCGACGGTTGGACATCTAGAGGTATGCAGAGCTATATCACAATCACAGCCCACATAATCAACAGTGACTGGGAAATGGTCAATTTTGTACTGCAGACTCGCCACTTTTCGAGTCCCACACAGGGGCCAACATAGCCGAAGTTTTACAAGCAGCTGTCGCTGACTGGGAGCTTAAAGGCCAAACCATAACATAGCTGTTGTGACTGATAATGCTGCGTAATATGGAAGTGGCAGCGCGCGAGGCAGGATTGAAGCCGCATATAAAGTGCTTTGCGCACACGATAAACCTTGCTACCCAAGCTGGCCTCGGTGTAGCGCGGGTCACTCGTTTGCTCGGGCGGGTGAGACGTGTGGCTTCTTTTTCCATCGGAGTTCAACAGCTACCGCGTTATTAATGTCTAAGCAAAAGCTGCTACAGTTACCAGCACACAAGTTAATCATGGACGTTACCACACGATGGAACAGCACCTTGGATATGCTGGATCGTTACCTGGAGCAGCAAGCCGCTGTAGCAGCAGCTCTCACCAGCCCAGAGATAAGACAAAACGCCCGTAGCATTGACACACTGGACAGCTGTGATATCAGAGAAGCTGAAGACCTTGTGAAGCTCCTGAATCCTTTAAAGACAGCCACCACAGTCTTGTGTGAGGAGAAGAGCCCCACAGTGTCTCTTATTGTGCCACTGAAGATCATGATTGAACAGAGCATGACACCAAATGATGGTGATTCCACCACCGTTGCTGACACTAAGAGCACAATCCTCAGAAATATTTCGGGCAGATACAGTGGGGATGCATACAACTATCTGCTGGAGGGTACAGCTGGACCCAAGGTTCCAGACTCTACCACAGTTAGGCCATGACCAGCGCGAGGCTGTCTTCCTGAGGGTACAGGAGAAGGTGCAACAGTTGCAGCAAAATCAGGTAAATATCACTTTCAATTGCTTTCCCCATTTCTGTGTGTATATGTGTGTAACAATATTTTCTACCTACTCAATTTTTGTTCTTAGTACCAACTGAAAAATGTTAATGGACTCATGCAGTGTGTGTGTGTGTGTTAGAAACATGGGAGCATCAGGGTGAATGTGTGTGTGTTGAGAGGGAGAGGAGGGCTGTTTGCTGCTTATTAAGGTTAATGCCAGTGTTTCTGTTGTTTAAAGACCACAGCTGAGGAGAGTGAGGAGAGGGGAGAAGAGGCAGCAGGTGTATCTCACTATCCCACACATGGAGGAGGGGGCTCTGGGAGCTGAGCTGGAAGTGACAGAACCTGCTTCCAAAAAGACCGCGCTTGAGGATCTGCTAGGGGACTCTTTCTCTACTGAGCCAGTCCAACAGTCCAACAGATCGCAACAGATTGAGAGGGAAATTGAACACTACAGAAGAGAGGCCTCTATCCCACTCAGTAGCTGCCCACTGAAGTGGTGGAAACAAAACTGTCATCAATATCCTTTGCTGTCTCCACTTGCCAAAGCATACCTTTCCATCCCTGCTACCTCTGTTCCTAGTGAGCGTGTCTTTTCTACTGCAGGAGACATAGTTAGTGCCCAAAGGTCTCAACTGCTGCCAGAAAACGTAGACATGCTCATATTCTTGAAAAGAACATAACCATATCTTAAGCTGGGCTGTGTAGTTGTAATCATCTCATAGCTCTGTATCATGCTTGAAGAAAAATTTGGTCAGTCTCTGTTTGCACTTTGTGTACTGAGTAGTACTTTGATTATGGTTTGCACTTTTTGTTTACATTTAAAAAATAAGAAAATTTTAGTTCTGTTTATTATTGTTATTTATACTGTTTTTATTTTTTATGTTTAATTTGTGAAAAGAAGTTGCTAGGTCACACACAGCTTCAGTTAGAAGCTCATCCATAGTTCACTGTGCTTACATACTGACGGGTGATGGTATGCTTTAAGTGTGTTTGAATACTGTCCAATCTAATCAAACAGTAACGGCACAAAGAGTGCTTTTCGTAAATCCTTAATACTCAGTTACCCTGCGAACCCTACAAGGCTGCTGTACATCATGCTTCCCTGCTAACTGCATCACTTTCTCTTAGCAACAGCGGACATATTCAACACACTCTCCATCTAAACAAGAATCATGTTTAAGTTCAGTGAGGATATGGGCTGAATTGTTTCAGCCAATCAGTTATCAGAACTCACCTTACATGGGCTGAGCTGGTTGCTAGAAGCAATAGAGAGAGCTCCAGAGGAAATGTACTAAGGGCAGATAAAATTAGAGAAATTAATAAATCTGATGTTTGGTACAACATTCAGTCAATATCTCAGGTCAGTGATAAAGTGAACTGGCATGCAGTTGGTCTTTGGTATCAGTGAAGCAAGTGAGTAAGTAATACAACTTTATGCATAATTTCAACATGCGACTATTCTGGAACTGAAGCAGAATCACATAATTAAGCTTTACGCTCTTGTGCACCACCCTGACTCTGAATACACCAATTTACATGAGCAAAGTTAGTTCAGACAGATTATGGTTAATAAATGAACTTACGATTATTGATCCCCAGTAAACGATCCCAGAGTAAAGAACCAAACTCTCTGTAGATACTGCCATGACAGTGCCAAATAACAGCATTATCATTGCAATCATTATTTGTACAGTCTGTAAAAGACAAAGGACAAACAAATCTCTTATCAACTCCTGCTTTCAGATAAAGCAAACATATCTGTATTTACTACATTACATGCTAATGCCTTTATTGTATTGAACCCTTATATATATATATATCCACTGATATTCTCATAGGTCTTTCTCCTGAAGAAGATACAAACACCATGTGTGTGAGTAGGAAAATACTCTTACCCCAAGTGCCTTTGGTTCACCTTTCAGAAACTTCTCCAGAATGGTGGAAACATTTGGGATGGTGCATGGAAGGTGCACAGTGGTGTCAGTAGTAGGTACAGCAGTGGTACTTTGCTGGGGGTACACATGGGTGACAACCACAAGCCCACTGGCTCCTGAGGCAGAACTGGCCATCTTACAAGGCTGGCTCTCAGTCTGCAGGAGACAGATCAAGAGAGACGATTTTGAGTTTCATAAAAAGAGTTAAAAGTGTTTTCATGTGCTTTGCATTGATGATTTGTCCCTTGTATTGATGATATTTTAAACGTATATGGCATATTTTAAGCAAAAAAATGACACGGTCCTTTAACAAACAATCAATCAATAAAACATCAAAATAATCCACATCCACGTTAGCGAGTACTTCCAATATAGATACAGATCTTTTCTTGTCACTGATTTCAGATTACTGCAGTCTCAGTTGCTCTTTCGATGATATAGGCAGTAAGACAACCTAAAAACGCTAACAAAAAATGGGTGCGTAGTGTAACTTGATACAGGCGCCACCTAGTGGCTTGTATGAAAAAATATGAACGAGAAGTTGCGAAAGAATAACATTCGTTTTTTTAAAAAAAAATCACCAAACACGTGACCAACTTCCGCTTCGTGATGCCAGATGAAGCCTCTTTTCCCCTAACATTAGTTCATATCCATATGTTAAACATTGGTCTGGATAAAGGCGTCTTAAAAATGTCCTTAATGTAATGTAAACAGGTGTTTAACAGCAGTCTAACTTGGCGTTGAATTTGTAGCCTAAGCGAAAACTACCTCTGACCACACACCACTGACTAAAATGTCGCTTACTGGTTATAATTAATTTAACACGAAAAATATGGCCAATGTAAGTATTCAAATAAACGAACTTTTGTGACCGACCTAGGACGCATTTGGCATCTCTTGCCCTGGATTGTCACGCAGGAAAAAGAAGCATTGTTTTGTATAAATCAACAATAACACAAAGCACTAGTTATATATAACGGTCACATCAAGCGCCTATTGCTGAACAAAACAATACAACACAAAATCACAGAAATATGATTAAGAATTGCCTCATTTCTGACACAGCCTTTAGCTGTTGTCAAAACTGTCAACAGTTTAGCAGTTTTGTACACCCATTAACAATTATAATACCATTATCGAAGATACAATAGCCCACTGTTTTCTAGTTCACCGCAACAAAACCAAAACATTGAATTTACGCGTCAGTTTGGGTGTTAGGATGATTTTCAATGATTAATAAAGCTTTTTCGAAGTACAATTGAACCTGCACAAGACAAAAAAATAAGTCAATGTGAAGACCTTAACAGACACATGTACTTACCGTTCAAACGCCCTCTGAAACTGTAAGCGGTGTAGAGTAAACACTTCAAATGGGCAGTTCGCCATAGATCCTCCTCTTCCAGGAAAGTTACGGTTCACCCTCATCGTGTACGCAAGTGATATCTGTCGTCTTATTGGATGCAGGCTGTTATCTCCTTTAACATGAGGTTCCTGGCAAAATAGACATGCTCCAGTAAAATTTGTACGTTAACTTACCGTCTGATTGTTGTTATTTTCGCCTTAGATAGTCGGTAGGGGAGTCCTAAGCTATTCGATCATCTTTGGCACTTGGGACTTCATCCCTCTCTAGAGTTATCTTTTCACTTTTCGTACCATTCTTATGCACTTTGCCTTGTAAGTCGCTCTGGTAACAAATGTCAGTAATGTAATGTAATGTAATGTAAAAAGGAGCGGGCTCTCTTTGTCCTTGATGCTCCGAGCGCACCGGGTGGGAGATATCCTAACTTTATTTCAGAGTTTTAATATAAATGGAAAGTGCGGCCAATTTGGGAAATGACGGTCAAGCTATCGCCGCTTAAAATTGTTGTGCTCATTTTCCGAACTGGTTGCAGCCTGGCCGCAGTGATCTGTTTCAGTTCAACTATTGCCTTTGTGTGGTGATGTACAGGCTACATATTTTATCTGAAATATTTCAGCTGGTAAAACAGCCTCATTTACTTTTGTTTTTATTTCTACTTGTTGGCACCAACACTGACTAGCTTGTGGTTCGCTTCCACGGAAACTAATGTTACAAGATTTTCGGGGAAAGCGGCTCTACCTAGTTACTGTCATCCCTTTCCGTCGTTTCCCTTTTAGTGATGGCGGTAGATGTACAGCTGCGGGAAATACTATGCGGCCAAAGAAACGGAATAGAATTCATATTATTTTAAAAAATATATCTTTCTTATAAACTTCATTTTACAAGTGAAAAATATTATTGACAAAATACATTTTATAACGTTTTGGCAATCATAATGGGGCTGTGAAAAAAGGGAAATCAAATTCTGCAATGCCTATAACTGCATCAAATCAATAAGAAACATACCTGTCCAAAAGTGGTGCCGACACCCACGAGTCAGCAGGACCAGCGCACATCATGCGGTCTCGGGGTTTTTTGTCTTTGTTTTGTGTTTACCCTTTCATGAAACTGATCTGAGGTCAGCGTAGCACAGCATAAGCAGTAATGGCAATGTTTTCTTATAATATTCTCACCATACCAAATAGTCGTCTCAGTGATTTGAACTATACACAGCAATGTATGAGTTGTGGTTTTATTTGAGAATAATGCGGGAGTGTATTGCATGATTATAACTGCAAAACGAAACTAAAGAATAGAAAACATAACTTGTTTAAAAACTTTGCGGGGTCATGCTGTGTGAGCCAGTGCATATGCACTCAATTCATCCAAATTAAACAAAAGAATATTATTTTCTCAGTATAGAGAAAATTGCACTGATGGCCACGTGGTATCAGTGGGCCACATATGGCTGGAAGGGAAGGTGTGACGGGTCCTCATACAGCACTCCCTCACTTCTGGTTAAAGAGACCCAGATTACAAAAAGTACATTTTGAGAAACAGCATTGTTTAGTACACCACAACATTTATGATTTGTTTTTTCTGTTTATTAACTGTGAAAATCGTCCATAATCACAAAACTAACGCAACCCAACCAATCAATGAATTCCTCATCAATTATTGTGATATATCAGATATATTGTAATGATGCCAAATGTATATTGGAGAATATGAAAGGTACTAAATACAATGTACCAAAGATGTAGATAAAGTTGCTTCTGACAAATATGTATTTATTGTACTGAAGGTTGCCTAATAAAGCAGAAGATGCACCTAGAGAGACATGCTGGTTGATGCTTGTGAAGATTTTCTTCTTCGTCTTCTTTCAAGGAGAGACCTCAACATAATCTGGAGGCTTTTCTGTGTGCCTACCGGTACTGTAGACATCAAAGCTGCCTGCCTCACTTTGACCCACATTGGGTGGAACTGTCATCTTTAGTAGGAAAAGAGGGAGAGAAGGAGAGCGATAACATATATTAATCAAATGTAATCTCAACCTCACACCAGCTACATGTAAGTATGGTAATGTGCAAGATATGACAAAAAAATGGGTGGCATTAGCATATTATGTTTCCAGCAGCTCACTGACGTTAAGTGATTATTATGTTTTGTTACGCGTGTAGGCTTTTGTTCCGCTACATGTACTGATGCAGGTTTGCTCATGAAAATGTATAAACCGCTTTGAAGGTTACATACCAGGTTATTTTGATTAGGGTAGTGCTGAAATATTCCCTCATAGGTACTTGGTGCTGGGATGAAAAGATTTCCTGGTGCAATGGTGTTGACTTGAGTGATTGTGTGTGGTACAAACATCACTTGCTTAAAGAAAGAAATTGGAGTTCTTCATCAAAATGAATGTCATTCATGGGGTAATTAAGCAACTTCAATAGAGGTTTGAGGCCCCCACTACTTTAATAAAATGTGCAATACCCATCAGGTAATTCACTGTTCCACCGTGCTACCCTAAATGTAATCATGTAACTGGGCTCACCGTTGGGGAGCAGTCACTCACTGCTCTACATATGAAGCCTGAGACACAGATGGAGACAATGAACTCCAGAATGGAGAGTGCCAGTAGCACTCCCATGATCCCTTTTGACGTGGACTGTGCAAGAGGAAACAGACAGTAAATGGCTGTTAATAATTTACCCCTACAGTCAATCCTCCACAAAACTGGATTCTGGTTTAATAAGCATTTAATCTTGGTAAAATATGTACAGCATATTTGTTACTTGCCTACCCTCACAGTCTAAAATGTCTGAATACCTGAGACACATTTGATTCTTTTACCTCATATATGTGCAGAAGAATGTCACAAGGGCTGTATTCGGTTGTATGGTAGTCACAGTACTGTCTTATGTTCATACACAAGTCAACAGACAAAATGAAGATGGCAGAAGCAGCACAGAAGGAACTGGTTATGTTCATCCCAAGCGCTGCTTTCATCTGTTAGTAGAAAAAGGATGATTCAATGAAACACACTTTCTTAAAGAACAAGAAACAAATGGACTAAACTTCAAATAAACTTGACTTACACTTGAATCCATGTAGAGTACACTTTGTCTGAAATTAAGCAACCCAATGGAAAGATATATATCAAGTGCAAGTGTATTGAATGTGACAGTAAAATAACACACAAGATGAATCTGTATAAACATCCTCAAAGATAACAATGATTTTCACCTCAGATGAATACTTTCAAAAATAAATATTATGAGTCATTTGATAAAGATGAAGAGGTGACAGGCTGATATCAGTGATGGAACAGGCGGAATGATCATAGACAGTCAGTGATCAGGACTCACCAGGCATCTGTTGAGTTTGTTGCTAGCAGCAACAGTGAGAGCTCCAGAGGAAATGAACTGAGAGCAGACAAAAAAGTGAGAAATTAACTTATTTGATATTGACAATGTTCTCTTCAAAACAACCACTATCCCAGTTCAGGAGTGAATGACAATGTTTTGACAGTCATCTTGAAGTGGCTTAAATCTTATTTCTTGAAGCCTAAACAGAAAATAGACCTGTGGAATCAGATTTCTCCTTTTAGATGACATTTTTATATGATTTAAATCTGATTCAAATCTAATTCCTGCCCATGGGATTTGTGTCTGACCTGACCAACCAAATCAGGTTTCCTACCCCAAAGTGTTTTTTTTTTTTTTACTTACTCTCTAAATGGTGAATGGTAACTTAGTAAAGTACTTTTTTTGTACTTTACTAAGTTACCATTTACATCATCATATTAACACTGCCATTTTATCTCAAAGACACTTTTAAAGGAATAGTTCACCTAAGTCATATTTCTGTAGTACATCACATACCTTGCAAGTGATTTATAGGCCAGAGGTGAGAGTGTTGACATGGGACAATTTCTAGCATGCTGCACCCAACGGATGCCCAAAATACTAACCATACAATCCTTATCTATGTAGACCCATTTAAGACTTTCTTAAAGAATGCATGAAATTAGTCAGAGTATGAAACTGTCTTATTGTTGATACGATCACAACTACAGTTTCATTTGGAAGGTACGGTATATTACAGAAATATGTTGTTTGGGTTGACTATTCCTTTGTGTCCCTGAAGCTGAAGTTTACCACAAAGGACAACTTTAAATCATTTTAAAAAATACTCTGTGTACATTTTCAGATGCATTTCTATCCAGTCACAATTTCTACAATGAATTGTGTTGAGTGGCAAAATGTGCAATTGCATGAAGATGAGATCAACATGCATTAAGTAACATGGGAAAAAGCAGAATTATGTATCAATCTGTACTCTACTCTTAATTTCCCTGATTCCTGAAACACCACTTTAGGGAAGTCAGTTACATCTGCAGATTTTTCATGAATAAACTTACAATTACAGATCCCCAGAAGACGATCCCAGAGAAAACAGATATGCTGTTGACATTTACTGCCAAGACGATTCCAAATAATGCGATTACCAGAGCGATCACTATTTGTACAGTCTGTGAAACACAAAGAACGATAAGATCTACTAGCAGTTCCTGTAATTCAGCAAGCACATCTATGGTCATGACATTTAATGAAAATGCTTTACTGTATTGCATTCAGAGGCTCTCTACTGGCACTATGGGTATTGCTTCAAAATATGATGTTCTCTTACCCCCAGTGCCTTCGGCTCCCCTTTCAGAAACATTCCCAGCACAGGGGGAACATTTGGGGTGGCGCAGGGAGCATGTGCAGCAGTGCTAGCGGTGGGCCCAGCAGGGGGACTTTGCTGGGGGTACACATGGGTGACGACCACAAGCCCATTGGCTCCTGAGGCAGAACTGGACATGTTACAATCAGAAGGCTCTCTGTTTTGGGAGACAGATAAGGGAGAGGATGTCTTGCTCTTTGTTTAGGGATTTGGATCCTGTCAAGTGAACTGATGGTAGAAAAACAATAAATGCTAAATGTATACTTTTCTATAATACATATGGTGTAATTCCAGTAGACCTCAGTTCCAAGCATTAATGTGCTCATTGTTCATTCATTCATTCATTCATTCATTCATTCATTTCATGATTAAAAACTTGGGTGAATGGAATATAAAAATGCAGCTCTATATTGCTTGAAGAATGATTATATACACTGTACAACACAGGAAAGTATCTCAAATGATATTAAAAAGTATTCTGCATGTTTGTCATAAGGCTGCACTACACATGACCAGATTGAATGGCTTCAACTATTTGTACATTGAGTAAATGTGTATTCGGTACTTGCATTGGTAAAGTAGCGTTGGTGATAAACTCAGATTATCTGTTCTGTTAGCGCCTTCCACCATGCTATAGAACTAAATTAGTGTGTTTTTGGAAAGATAGCAGAAAGTAAAAAATGTTCATCAATAAAAGTAAGTTTTAAAGTCAATTTGGAAATATATTATGATATTGCTAATTATGCATTATGAATGGTTACTCATTTCTACATTTCAGTATAGTGAGAAACTAGAACTGATGTGTAATTCTTCACACTTAAAGACCATATGGAGTGTGAGGTCATGCTAATGAAGCTGAAGCATGTTTTCTTCTGCTGTAGGACTTCTGTATTGTTTTATGTTGTGCAATTTATCATAACTGTAAATGAATTGTTGCTCACAAAATGTGCCAGTATAAAATAAGAATGACAGACGGAAGCCAAACATTGCACCGTGGTCTCCTCTGGTTAACAACAGTTATTTTCAGCAATGTGACTTATGATGTTCAAATCCAAAAATTGAATATCAAATATGAAAATAACACTAATGCAGCAAATATCGGGAGTATGGATTTTCTGCCACTGAAAAAATCTATATGTCACTTTAAATATGTGAAAGTTAGTGATGAACAATCATTGACATGTCTTTGTCTTATCAGCTGAAATGACTGTTTTAATCCAAGTAACACACATGAAATATTAAACAATGCTGAAGTAATATCAGCTATGAAAATAAAGATTGTTATTTCAAAAACATATTGTGTGCAGATGTAATTATATATATATATATTTTTTTTTCAGCTTGTAATGTCTGTAATTCAAAAGTGAAACTGAAGAATATGCGAAGTAAGACTCATGATTTTGACATTCAACAAGCCCAAAATCATAAGAGGTTAAACAACAGACGCAGGTTCCAAACTGTGAAGTCTTCAGTCCCTAGCCACTTCCCCTCAGTACCTGGCATGGTGCCATCGTCAAGAGCTGATCCAAGCAAACCATAACAATGAAAACATCACACAACAGCAAACGAAGCAGAGAAAGCCATACAAAAGTATACAACATAATTATCTTAATGCAAATAAAAGAAAACTACACACATGAACCAAGCCTTGATAGTGTAAGTGACACTTTTGGGGTTACATCAACAGGGCGAGCCCAAGCATGGAATCACACAACAGGAAATGTTGCCTAGAGCGGAAGTTGCAACAGTTTGGAAACTTGACTGTTCCTCAAGCTTTCCCAGCCATCACGTGCTTTTGTGAATTACAAAATCACATGGCAAAGCAATTACGTAAGGTCTTCAAAACATCTGATTAACTCTCACTTTCCCACTGCTCAGTAAGGCCTGGATCATTAGTTAAACCTGTAGTCAGTGGGAAAAACTCAACCTAGAGGCTTGAATAAGCTTATTCATTTTTCTAAATTGCTTGGAAATTCTAGTGCCTTCATTTTTGGATGAAGTTGCTAGCTAGTTTAGTTTGCTAATTAAATTCACTGCATCAGCAAGATGCAGGTCACAAACGAGACCAACATAATCCTGTAATGTGATCCAGCATAGTAGCACAGCAAAGAGTGGATTTTTTTAAATATAAAAGGCAACCGGTATAAATACAATACAATTAGGACTATAAATAAAATAAACATGGCTTTCATTATTCATTAAAAATATCTACTTTGATGGTATGACAGTGGAGGAATGCTAGATTTATGGATGAACCACTATTCTACCGTGGATTAGTGGATTAGAAGTGGAAAAAGTATCTATCTTGTAGCTGTTCTTTTATTCTAATTTTAGCTTTTAGATATGGTTTGTCCATAATAATGAATAATGAGTTTGACATACCGGAACACTTCCTCACAACTGTACACTTGTCTTCTATCTATTAAATGCATTATCTCTTTATGGATCATTACTTTTGTACTGAATACAGCATCTGACTTTTGACACGCTCGTTACACACAATGTACATACATGCATGCAAACATACACAGGCAAAGGATGCCCAACGTATTTATAAACACTAGTCAGCACTTCATGTTTTGATATTAAACACTAATGATTAACTGTGCATTAGGAATAAAACTGCAGACAAAACTAAGTCATTTTAACCAGCACTTTATGTAACCAACTTTTTCCTACCCTTGTCCTATAGTCAGCGCTTGTTACTTATGCCAATACTTCAAAAAAATCAAATGATCTATTAAAGCCCTGTTCATTAAGGTTATTATACAGTCCTTAAAGCCTTCAATCAAATATTTCAAGAAACAGTATTATGTTAAGAGAGAAAAACATTTCATACTTACCTTCAGATGCACAACAAAGAAAACAGAGGAAAAGTCCTGTGGGTTGGATGCTATAGCAACTTGCTAGTTGAGATAGCAACTTGCTAGGAGACTGGAGCTCTAGGGCAGAGAAGCTGGTGCTTTGTGAATTCAATGCTGCAAAACATCTGCATTAAGAATCATGATGGATTTACAACTGATAATGGCCATTCACTGTTATGGAAGTGAGGAGCGTGGGTAGGCATTATTAAACATGAAAACTGAAAAGTAATAATGGATAATGCAGGTGAAATAAAGGATTCTGAGGAAAGTTCTGTCCCCGTTGTGTTTCCTGATTGTCCCGAGATGTCATTAGGGTACTGTAAGGGGAACGGTCCCTGTAAGAGGGGTTTGGCTTCTACATGCACATTGACATTAGAGGAGGGGACATTAAAGAACTGGGTCTGAGTCCCATTCCCAATTGCCCATTACTCTCGTAACTAGCTATTTAGCCTGCCACCTTGATATCTGACCAGCTGGACTATGGCATGCATGCTGACTCAGTATGATCAGCATACTGATCAGCATTTGGCCTACTCAGTATTCTTTTCAAAACTAAGATGCACATTACCACACTCGGAGATTGAACAAAAAGAACAGCCAGAGGGTCAGAAATGCCTTAAGCCCAGGAAAAAATCCCCTCAGCAAGCTCACACAGCCAAGAAGAGACAGGAGGGAAAAAATGACCTGCTGTGTTTAGAGAGGGAAGTAACAGAGTTATTATCTCATATGTATTTGGTGTTGGGATTACATTTTCAAATGTGACACTTCATTTTACAATTAATGTTATGAATCAATATTAAATTATTTTATGAGTGGCATAGTGCTCCATCTATTGACAACATCTTGCACACACATACACACAAAGAATAGTTTTTTTCAAAGAGCAGAAATTGAGAACACATCTAGAACCAATATTGACAGAATATATCAGCAGATGGTATGTCTGAGACATTTCAGATCGGGCCAAATCCAGTTTGAGTGTCATACTCAATACTCTTCCCATATTTTCTGTCACTTCTATCACTTACTTATACAGAGAACCTGCAATATGCCAATGGACAGATGAGAGATTGAAGGTTCTTCTCCACTTGTTGGGAATAATGTTTTTGGCCTACCATTTTGATTTGCCTGCACAGATTGAAATAATAATCTTGAATGAAAGCATTAATTACAGCTCTCTCTGTCCATAATAAGTTAATGCAAAAGTGACTCTATTCATGTCAGAATACTGTATCTTACATAATACACTCAAGTCGTCTATGCCTTCAAGATAAACATTGTCTATCCCTCATAGGAAAGCACTGATATGACAAATATTCACAGAAAAGACACTCTGAGGTCAGTGATCAGTAGTCTGAAGCTACTCTCCTGCTTCACCCCAGTCAGCGCTCTAACACTGCTCCACACAGACTCACACACTCAAGATGTAAACTGTTCCATCCTTTATTAAACATAGCTTGCAAGAGATAAATATTACAAAGTTATTTCCTCCAAAATTAGCTTATTTTTTCAGTCAATGCATAATCGTTATTAATCAACTGGCAGTATTCAAACAGCATTTATATTGTTTTCATTTTTTAAGACATTTAAATATCAAGGATGTGCAAAAGGTCTGGACTAAAGTTGAAAATTAAACAAAAATCAAAAATTCACTTTTTTGCTTCAAAATCCAATTCACTTTAATATCTGACTCATGCTGATGGTTCCCCTTCAGTCAGAACAGCTCAGAAGTGACTGGAGAGCTCAATCCTGGACCTAAGAGAGACCTGGTCCAAGTGAACAGCTAATAAGTTCACTGACCAAAAAGGAAAAAAAATGCATGTTACATACCAGTCACTAATCAGTTTGGACAGCTTTCATTGGTAACTTTGTAAATTCACTGAAATGATCGGACCCTTTCCACTTGCCTCCACACAATTCCAACTAATAATACTAAGAAAATTATATCAGTAAGACCATAAAGTCCAGAAATAAACAAAACAAAAATCTCCCAATCTGTTAGGTGACATTTCAAGGCAAAGAAAAAGAAACAACAAATAAAAACCCAGCAAAATACTTTCCAGAGAAGAACCACATTTGTCGAAAGAGGCCACTCCCACAGTAAATGTGTCAGAATCCTCATTGAGAATGCCAATGAAAAGGTGGCTTTGGTGACATCCAGAGTATAAACTGTGACTACATTTTGTATTTGTCACTGGCATCTTTTTAAGGGAGGAGCAGAGGCAAACTTGCAAACATGTTTGAAGTGCTATTTTTTTCAGACAGGAGTGCTTATTTCCTGACTTTAATTACTGATTGTAAGTTTTTTTTTTTTTTTGAAGGCCCACACATGCACCTGAAAAATATAGTGACCCTTTTCAGAATTATTTTAATTTTAAGTGACCTCACTGGTTGCCCATGACCATAAACAAGTTGCACATATATCTTTATCAAAAATTATTACACTATTTGCTTAATGGAACCAAGAAATATTTGTCAAAATTAGCGCAAAAGTAGAATCAGTTCAGTCAGCTTACATAAGAATTTGGGAGCTATGTTTTCTATGCTTACCTGGAAAGTATAAGTGCTCTCAGTTCTTTTCATTGCAGAGGAGGAGTATATCCCCATTCCAGTCATTTGATCCACCCCAAAACCTAAACTGCTCAGTTTGTATGGATTAATCAAAAAACAATCCAAAACCAAAAACAGTGTTTATCGTCACCATCGAAACATCAAAACAAGGGAACACCCAATAACTTGCGCGTTTAAGCCTGAAACAGATCAAACAACTCCTTATCAGAATAATGGTCTGACTGCCACTAAATACTAGAAAAACAAAAAAATACAGTAAGGTGAAAATTAATTTTTATAGCTAATTGAAAAAGGAGAATTATAACCCCATACATTTTGCACATTTGTTGCACAATAATACACAGTGATCACAAAACGAAATGACAAGCTTCACAATATTCATGGCTTTTGTTTGCTTTTCTACACAATATACAACCATTTGATTTTCATTTATTTCATCTTTTTTTATCCAAGGAAAAAAAAGCATATGTACAATAAGTCATTATTATTACTTCTGGCCTAGCAAATATTGTGTCATTTAATTTCATAGTTCAAACAAATTTTGTTTACATTTTATTTTTCTTTATTACAAAACATCAAAACAAAGCTAAATGAAGAAGCCAGCAAAAGAGTGAAGTTTTAAAAAAAAAATCTAAAAAGAACTGACATTTAAAAAGTATTTTTTCTTTTGATTTTTTTCCTTGTTGATATTAAAACATAAGTACAGGGATGCATTTAGCATAGCGCAAGATTTATTTCAATATACAAGGTCAGTCTGCAGTGGTGCACATAGAAGAGAAACAAGACCATCCAACACTAACAGAGAGACAAAAGAAGAAGAAAGCAAAAACCATTGCGGTGACAAAAATTCATAAGACAGCAAAAAAAAAAAAAAAAAAAATATATGCCACTGTGTCCTATACTAATCAACTTGGGGATGCGCCAACTTATATTCAAATAAATTAAAAATGAATCTCTTCTGAGTTTAATCTTCCCTGCGTCTCCAAATATTGCACCTGCGGTTCAAGTTTGCCCACAAGGATACTTTTGAACAGAGCACAATGTCGTCATATTCGGACAGTGCCTGTGGACTGCGTTAGGGATGGGGGATGACCCGATATGCCAACACATGCACACTCTCTCTCATATGAGAGCACCCCCCACCACTACCACCACCACCTTGTATGGCCCGAGTCATTTAACCAGCCTTAAGAATCCATCACAATTCCTCTGAGTGCAATAAAATACAGGACGAGAGCAAGAGGCAGGGGATGCAGGGGAAGACCATGACAGAAAACCCACTGCCCTGTGACTGCAGGACTTCCCATCATCCTTTGGTTTAAATCATTCACATAGGCCCGGACACCATACGATCTCGGGAGCTCTGGAAGATGGTTTGAAATGAAGGAGAACAAGCTCAAGCTGTGTCCTGTACCTTCCTCTACAGTATGTCTGACTCCCCTGATTCCACTACCTGTCTTGACACTTCCACTCAACCCTCTGTTCCAAAGTGAATCGTCTAACATGTTCTGACTGGCAGAACTGTCAGTCTGTTTCCACCCCCTCCATCCCTTACCTGACACCCCCAGTGTAACACTGCTCATAGACTCAACACTGTCTCTGTCCTGACAGTGGGTGTTGGAAGCCACTTCAGGGGAATATAACCAGGGAAACAGGAGGACTTTTACTTTGAAAGATCTGGTATGGGGGCGGGGTCTCCATTATAGTCTCCATAATTGGAGCAAATGCAGTCCCTCCAAGCAGCCCTCCTGCAGCCAAGTTGCACAACACAAGGCTTTGTCTGTTCAGGGAGCAGATTTGTTCAAGATGGGGAGGGGAAAAAAAACTAACAGCTTATTTTCATTTTACAAATAGGAAACTTAAAATCACAATACTGTTAAAATATCTGAACACCAGCATCACCCAATACTTCAGTCTTACCACACCATCTGGTGTGAGGGGATCTCATAGCTGTCTCAGAGACACTGAGGTTAACCCCATCCTATTTGTGACTGAGATGTGTTCATTCTCCCATTCCCATTTCTGTTATCCAATTCTTTACACAACAAAAGTGCTCCTGAAAATAGGCTACTCTTGTGCGTTGCCTTAACACACCAATCAACCAACGTTCTGCTATTACAGATATAATCATCTCATACTATAAGTCCATCTAGCCATCTACATAAATATCCATATAGATATTTTAAAGTTGCATTGTTTTTTTATTATTGTTATTATTATTGTCATTACTCTTTTTCTTATTATCGTCTCCCTGGAGAGTACCTCTCAGGTACACAACCGATTGTACGGGAGACGCCAGAGCAGTCTGAAATTGTGTCTGAAATCTCTTTTAGCTGAGGTGATCCAGGCTTAACATACTCTATCAGAAATGCAACAGAAACCAACAAGGTAAGGGCTCTTCTGGGCTGGCTGCTGTTTTCGTGCACAAACGTTCCAGCTCCATGAGGGAGGTAAACTGATGTACCCCTCAATGTCCTTTGACCCGCTCACATCACGTCCATCGTTCACATTAGTCGTTAACAAGGTGGAACTCCTCAGGCTGTTTGCAGCGTAAGCTCCTGGATGCATGCTTCATGCGATCTCTCCGCTCTCGAAGAGCCCCTGGGCACTTTGTTTCATCTCCTCGCAGGGATTTAGGCTGTTAACGGGTCTGGGCGGAATATTGAGCATAGAATCACGATCAGCTCCAATGCAGCACGAGAGGAAAGAGGCAGATGGGAGATGGCAGAACTAGAGTCCAATGGCCTTTTACAGCTCTGTGTTCACATTCTGTGTCTTTCTTAATAAGTGTGTAGCTCTAGTGCACAGTCCCTCCTTTGACAGCACAGTCCACTTTGTGTGGATTCAATAACAAGTTGTTCTAAACTGTCAATACCAATGAACTGCATTTTCCCTCTCTTCTCAGACTCTGGAGGAAGAATCAGCTGTGTAGCCAAAGACCTGTTATAGCCTATTATAGCCTGTTCACAGGCCCCTGGTGTACAAGATCCCTCTTTAATCGTTTCATCCATTTGAAAACTGATGGGATTTTGACGGGTCGCATTCCCGCTCTTCCTTTCCCACCATTTTCCATGATCATGTTGAAATGAATCTGATGAACTTTTACCGAAACCTTTTTAAAACAAAGGCCGCCTTCTCCTCCCTGGGTCCTCCATTCTCCACCTTTCCATCATCTCCCAGCATCCGCCCCCAAGCTCTGGGTTCCTGTGGGAAGATCTGAGGAGCTGCCCTAGCACAGGGAATCCTCATCATGCAAAACAGGTGCTTTTGTAATCCCCAACACAGAAAAGATTTGTGTCAATATTCAGGGAGTAAGCCAAACAATAAAAAAGTATATTTAAAATAATAAAAAGGAAGGAGGAGGGGGGAGGGAGAAGAAAACAGGATTTAGACCATCCTGCTATAAGCCCTCTCCCCTCCACCCAAAAAGCTAAAGATGAAGGGAAGGGTTCAAAATAAGAACCAACGGACGCGACAACAGCAATAACAATAATGGTAACAGTAGCAGTAATATAGAAGTAGTAATAATAATAATAATTTGCAATACATGTAGTAAGAAAGTAAGTTCAGATGCACTGACAGTTTGGTGGCTTTTTTCTCGTTGATTGTGTCGTTCTTACAGGTTAGTTGGTAGGCACACTGACAGGCACTGCATGCGACGGTGTGGGGTTGGGGGAGATGGGCTGGGGTGGGGTAGGGTGCGTTGCAGTGTGTGTGGGTAGGGGCGGAAGGCGGTCTCATTTCTGTCCGGTAATGGACTGCGATATGGACCGGGGAGGGATCATGTCTAGCAGGTACTCTCGCTGTCGGTCAGCCAAGCTGGACCCCTTGTGTCCCCCAACACTTCCAGGGTTCAGATAAGCAATGTTCACCCCTGTGGAGAGAGAGGGAGAGACAGGGGTAAACCAGAGACTGTACAGGCCGGGTAATGCAGCGTCCCAACCCATCCGTCTGCACTGTCAGACTTCATCTGCACTGCTAATTATGTGTGAGCGGGGCAACAAACTGGGCGGAGGGGTTGTTTTTCTGCAAATTTCAAAACTTTCCATGGAAGTCTCCCCTGAGACTTTAGCTTGGGAATTTTGGGAATGTTGCCCAACTGCAAAAGCACACACTAGCACTTAATACTGTGTTCTTTACTTAAGATGCTGATTTTGAATCTTTACACAATGAAACAGATACACGACCTGAGAAACAGAACATTTACATTTGATAGCAGGGCATGCCTACTTTGGACACTAAAGCTGTATAGGACTGGAACATGATTTGAAGGCTGAATTCAGCGGTAAAAGCCAAGGACACAGTTTGTGTTTGTGCATACATGTGTTTTGTGTTTTTGTGTGTATGTGTGTGTATGTGTGTGTGAGTGACAGTGGGGAAGTTCTCCGGCTTGATTCTGACCCGTGTCCTCCCTCTCAGAGACTCTCACCAGGGATATTGTAGAGCTGGCGCCGGCTCTCGTGCTGAGCCCGGCTGCTGCCACCCCCGCATCGCTGCTTGCCCGTCATGCCCAGGAGGCCGCTGGCCACCTGCAGCTGGGAGGCCTGGGCGAAGTTGGATAGCACCCCCCGTGCGGAGCTGGTGAGGCTGCGCTGGAGAGAGGCCTGAGACTGGGCAGCCTGTGGCTGAGGGGCCTGCCACACAGACAGAGAGTGCTACGCTTACACTCACATCCACAGCAACTTACACAGCTCACACTTTACACATAACACAACCACCCAACTGCACATTTACTGCCCCTATTCTGAGAAAATCACAGAAGCTTGAATTTTCACTATGTGTAAGGCAATTGTAGGAGAAGCAGCTTACTCACGGCTACAATGTCAGTGCCCTACCTGACAATCAATCCTGCAACCTCTGAGGGACAAGCCAGCCCCCTAATTATTATACGCAGCGTCTGTTTGGCCCCTCATATGCACAATACATTACTGACATTACTTACTATCACACTCTTAACACACAAAAACTGCTCTCATTCAAACGGAAGAATGTAACACTGGAAGACAATCAGAAAAAGGTAATCTTCACAACACACATGGCTGTTTAAATGGTCTAAACTTAAGGCATGATGGTCGTATCAGAAACACTACTTGAGTACATGCTGCTCAGTTCATTTAAAACTGTATGACATTTCACACTATCAGAATGTGAATGTGACCGTTATGCAGCTTCAATGGTAACATTCCATACTGCTTTGAAATGAATTTCACTCTGATGCAGACATCACACAACACAAGGTTTCCAAACAAATGACGCACCAACTACTCAATATAATGCAGTCTTTTTTATATAATTGTGCCAAAAACTTGGACTGCCAGAATTGACCCCAGAATGCATTATGGTTTTGCACCAGGTACTCATCCCTGAAGCGGTGCAACATGCCATACCAGTTAGTTACTGTGCAAACCCAGGACAAGCTTAATCTTGCTGCTGCTTACACATAAATATCAGTTTGGGCACAGCCTAGGCACTGAAAAGCACCAATGCAAGTGTCATCTGAAGAGAGAAGTGTAGCTGCATTGAAAAAAGGGTTTGGCCACAGGCCCTACCTGTCTGAGCGCATGGTGTCGGATCATGGTCTCCGCCTTGCTGACGCTGGGAACAGTCTGGGCAGAGCTCGGAGACAGGGCAGCCTGCTGCTGGAGCCTCTGCTCAATCTCCTGTGACATGTCACACACACACACACACACACACACAAATACACACAAACACACACACACACACACAACACACACACACACACACACACACACACACACACACACACAGTTAAACTTGGTCAGTCACATAAGGCAATAAGAAGGTCAGTGTGCAGTGCGCTCAAACAGTGATCAGATGTTATATTTCTGTTGACATGTTTGATCCCTGAACTTTACCTGTGCCTTATCGGGCAAGCTGGGCCTTAACTGTATAAAAGTCAGTTAAAAGTAAATAAATAAGATTGACTGACAGAGTTTATCTGCACTGAACATCCAGAAGCAAGTGAGATACTTTCAACTGTTTGGCTCAGAAGCTATTGCTTTACAGGACCCGACAACTGTAAATCCCATGATAGAGCTATATCATTTGAGAGTGAACTGAACCAGGGAAAAACCAATTTTGAAAGATATCTGAAGTAAGGAGTTTTGTTTCTGCACAGGGTAATAAGGCTAATGAAGGAAGGAAGCTCTCACAGAGTCCGGCTTACCTGCTCCTGCTGCAGGGCCTTCACGAAGGCGTTCTTCAGCCGGTTGGTGTGCTCAGCCTTCAGGGCCTTCTTCTGATTGGACGTCATGCACAGCTCACAAAGGATGCGCCCACCCTTCTCTTGCTTCCAGTGCGGAGTGAAGTCCGTCCTGCACTGTGCACACATGAAGGGTTCCATGCGGGACAGGGGCCCACGGAATTTACCTATGGAGAGGCAGGGGACTGTTTAGCTTATTCACAAATCACCCCTCCACTTACAGATGCTACATAAGCTTGAGTAAAGACACTTCCAAGAAATCCAAGGCACTACATCCTCAAGTGAAAAACTTGACTTTATTTCACATGACAAGGATTAAAACACACTCAACCTACATATATCGACCACTCAAGGTCTTCATCAGGGCACTGCCTTTTTGTGACTGCAGCTACTGCCCCTTCTTCCACACCCTCTCCACTTACCTTGGCTGTCGATGACGCTCTGCACAACCTCCTCCAGTCCAACCATGTAGATGAATTCACTGTTGGCGGCCGAGGGCAGGAAGTGGAGCAGGGGGGCAGGCGGCTTGGGGGGCGGGATCTCCAGCAGGGTCTTCTCCAGCTGCTTGCGCAAGGCTAGTTTGGCAGCCGCTTGGCTGCTGACCGAATCTGTCAAGGATCCAGCCCCCGGGCTTGGCAGGGGCGAGGGGCTAACAGCGCCTACACCCGCCACACCTCCGACTCCACCAGCTGCCTGCATGTGAGCCAGGTTCATGTACATGGCAGAAGAGCTGGAACGCTGGGAGGCTGACACCTGCTGGCTGGAGGACTGTTTTGCACAGGGACAGGACAAGAAGTGAGTTAGAGCCCATTACAGCAGTCACAACTTAAAAAAATAAAATAATAATACAATAAAAAAGCAACTTAAACAAGCAAAAGGCATGTATACACAATAGCACACCAAGAGCAGAGTGCTTAAGATGGAAAACTGGTAAGCAAAGCTGGAAGAGACCAGAGACAGGGAGACTCAGCAGTGGTTTGTCCCCAGTTGCTAGCACTTTGTGAATGATTTAAACATGAACATCTGTAATGTTATTACCCTTTTCAGGTCATTCATTCCAGCAAGAATGAGTTTTGAAGGCACACATTTCCTTTCTCCTCGCTTTCAACCAGATGCTCAATCTTTGATAAAAAACACAGCTATTTTGGCATGGGCTGCCTACAAGCTTACTGGTGCCATATAAACTCTGGTGCTTACAGTTAAGCTTGCCTATAGCTCCCTTTAGAAGCACCAGAAAATTTTCTGATTCCAAGCAGCGGCTGACCATTGGTTCATAGTTCAAAAGACCATCACTGAATTTGGGCAGTGTTATTCCACAGTGGGTACAGTAGTTTGCTTGACTCATTATGCTGACGGAAGAAGGCCCTGTACCTGCTGGTAGCCGACTGCATTGTTGATGCTTCCTGTGGTGGATCTCATCATGCCTGGCTTGGAGGGCACCCTCTGCCCCTGCAGCTGGGCAGGGTTGGGGGCGATGACCCTCTGTGACATCATCATTGGGGGCAGGGAGGCATTGGCAGCTGACCTGATCACTGTGTGGCCCTGTGGTTTAAAAGGGGGGGGAAGAAGGAGAGACTTGATTCAAGACAAACTTAAAAACTGAACCCTCACCAGAAATATGGACACAATAAAATGGTGAATAAACTGCCCAAACTGCAGTACAAAATAAAAATAAATTAAATAAAATGTATGGAGTTATCCCAATCATAACATACCTGGAAGTATCTTCAACTGTGCTGTGAGGCTATGCTTAATTCACATTTATCATTTAAAAAACATATCTTTATTTAGCCTTTATTAATCCTTGAAGTTCCTTGAGATAAAATAGCTCATTTTCAAATAAGGCCTGGCCAAGACTGCACTAACAAGGTTTGTCAAGCTTGACCTCATTTGCATGTGCAAAAATGGAACTACATCAACTGGCTAAAAGTAGCCATTCTGCTTAATGCATTTGAACTCAAAAATAACATCTGAAGAACATTCAAAGAAATGCGTGAAGGCATGTCGATACAGTAATACTTTGCCTGATCTCTCAGAAATGTGTCTTGGCATCACAAAACATGCAGATCATACAGTTCAAGTCAACATCACATTACTCAGAGAACAACTGCAAATACATTACACAAATGCATTGCCCGCCACATTCTTGCGCCACATGACTGCACCGGGGACATATGAGTGAGCCTCCCCTCCACTGCACAGGCCTCACTACCCACCTCACAGACTGACCCAGGGTCTCAACACTGCACAACACTGGCCTCACAGACTGACCCAGGGTCTCAACACTGCACAACACTGGCCTCACAGACTGACCCAGGGTCTCAACACTGCACAACACTGGCCTCACAGACTGATCCAGGGTCTCAACACTGCACAACACTGACCTCACAGACTGACCCAGGGTCTCAACACTGCACAACACTGACCTCACAGACTGACCCAGGGTCTAAACACTGCACAACACTGACCTCACAGACTGACCCAGGGTCTCAACACTGCACAACACTGGCCTCACAGGCTGACCCAGGGTCTCAACACTGCACAACACTGACCTCACAGACTGACCCAGGGTCTCAACACTGCACAACACTGACCTCACAGACTGACCCAGGGTCTCAACACTGCACAACACTGACCTCACAGACTGACCCAGGGTCTCAACACTGCACAACACTGCACAACACTGACCTCACAGACTGACCCAGGGTCTCAACACTGCACAACACTGCACAACACTGACCTCACAGACTGACCCAGGGTCTCAACACTGCACAACACTGACCTCACAGACTGACCCAGGGTCTCAACACTGCACAACACTGACCTCACAGACTGACCCAGGGTCTCAACACTGCACAACACTGACCTCACAGACTGACCCAGGGTCTCAACACTGCACAACACTGCACAACACTGGCCTCACAGACTGACCCAGGGTCTCAACACTGCACAACACTGACCTCACAGACTGATCCAGGGTCTCAACACTGCACAACACTGACCTCACAGACTGACCCAGGGTCTCAACACTGCACAACACTGACCTCACAGACTGATCCAGGGTCTCAACACTGCACAACACTGACCTCACAGACTGATCCAGGGTCTCAACACTGCACAACACTGACCTCACAGACTGATCCAGGGTCTCAACACTGCACACTACCCACCTCACTCACTGCACTGGATCTATTGATTAGATTTATGGTGCCTGTATTTTCATCGATATTGTGAGCAAATTTCTAAGTACAGTATTTGAATATGGCATAAAATCTATTGCTTTGCCTTTTCAGTCTACTTTGGGGACTCTAAAATTTGCTGCAATGAGCTGATATTGTTCATTCAGAACATGAGGGGTCAGAGAACACAAGCTTAACATCCTTCAAACAGGCAGTTAGGGAGATCTATCTTAAACATTGACTGCCCACCCATCTTAGAGCCAACACTCAAGAGACTGGATATCTTTGCTTTAAGTGTGACAGGAAGGCGAATGTCCATACTGCACAGATCACAGAAAAGAATAAGATCTGACTGCTTGTCCAAAAAAAAAAAACTTGAACACGTGAAGTAACACAATTAACATAATTATCATCATATCATGTTTCAAATCAAATCAACATGCGTATTCAAAAGCAGAGAAAGATCTATATGCATTTTCAGATATCTGTCAATTCAATGCTTTATAAACTCATTATGGCTGACGTGGGACATTATTTGTGTCTCTTATTTGTGAATATGGATATGTTATGAAAACATTCATAGCTTAGTACGAAACACCAAATCAATGGGTATCACAAATTGTTGTGAAGTTATAGCCATGGCCTTCTAAAGACCAGCAGTGTTTTAGCAAATACAAGCATTGATGTATGGCTGTTTCATAAAAATTAATACTAATAATGTAAATCATTAACGATGAAAGCCAGAGAGTAAAAAAAATCATTATAGTGTCAACAAACTGTAGGTGATTTTTCAATTAATAACAGCCAAACGAAAAACAACAGGGTGCTGGGCCCCCTAATGACTGCATGACTGCCTGTAGTTATGCATGAGCACACAGCAACCCATACCCTGTGTAACCACTAGATGGCAGGCTTTACAAAGGTAACAACAGCCTTAGAATACGGGATTATACACATTGGGGGTAGGTCTATTTTGCACAAATACTGAATAAGAACAGGCAAGGCATTGTGAGTAATTCTCTACATATGGAACTCATATAGCTATTCAATGTTTCTGCTATGTCAGTGAATTAGATCCTAAGGTCTGCTCCCTGGCAAGACCTCAAACCTCCACAACAGTTTGTTAAGTATCCATGTCCCCATCACACACACATGCATCTCTATCAATAACCTGAAATTCACAATATTAATTCAAAATAACACAACAAAGCAAATTAAGCAAAGTAAATGGCTCGCTTTTACTCCTGATAAAAGCAACCACACAGATCTGATTCAAACCCATAACTTCATAATTCATATCCTCAGATAACCAACTTAAATGGTCAATACAATTCAGACAAGGGATGGAGTTAGGAATGTGAATTACATTACATTACATTATGTCATTTGTGAATTACAGTTGAAGATAACCAAGGGCCAAGACAGAGGGCCTTGCTCTGGCCCAACAGCAATTGGTAAATTAGTCCCAAATTGAGGCCACAGGCTGCCCCAGGCTGCCCCTCTGTCTATCTTGAATTACTGAATTCAGGATCTGAATTAGTCATTCAAGAACAACAATTAGTAAATTGAGGGGCCTCAGTGTGAACAGGAGGGGGTTTGTTTGTTTGTTTAGACCATTTCCTCTAAGGACATCTGTATGCAGAATTCCCCTGGGATTAAGATTCCCATAAAACCCACTGCAAAAGTCTTTTACAAACACAAGTCCGCAGTGCCATCAAATAGACAATGAAGCAGAGGCAAACTCTAATTTAAAACAACTTAACTGTGAAACACTTCTAATGCAGTCAAAGACCAAAAAGGAGAGGCAAAAAAAAAAAAAAAATTGGTCCTGTGGACCCACCTGAACGGTGCGGAGGTTCTGTGGCTCCTGATTGTGGAGGCCGGGTCGCACCGGCAGTTTGGCCAGGCCCTGGGAACTGTGAATGGGGGACGGCTGCACAGACGATGTGGTGTTTTGGACCACCGGAACCTGGGTACAGAGAGGTGAAGTCAAACATGGAAGAGTTGAGGTGGTGAGGGACCCTCTTTTGCACTCACATGTATACTTGTTGTCTGCCTCTTATTTTAGCCAATTTTTTAACTCAATGGGACTACAGGATTGACCACAATGAGAAACAATGCTTTGGCTCCACATGGAAGAGTTGTTTTCAGGGCCTGTTTCATGCCAAGCACACACACAGGCATGAACATAGGCTTTCAAACAAGAATATGTACACACACACACACACACACACACACACACACACACACACACACACACACACACACACACACACAAAAGAAAAATAATACGAGGTAGGAAGCATCCAGTACAGTGGGATCCAGTGTCCCCCCTTGAACAGGCCTCTCAGCGCACAGTGGGGACTGACCTTCTGCACCAGGTTCTCCTTCTGCATCTGGCTCTGCCTCAGCTTCTTCAGCAGCACCAGCCGGGCCTCCTCCAGGCGCAGCTCCTCTCTCAGAGCCTTGATCATCTGCTGCCGCTCCTCGCCACTCTTCCCCTGCCACAGGAGCACACGGAGCACACTTCACACTCCAGCCATGTAACAGGCGCACGCATCCGCACTCACACAACATGCTTATCTTTTACACGTGCAAAATATTTACACAGCTGGATTTTTTACTGAAGAAATTCTGGCTACACACTTTGCTCAGGGGTACAATCACAGTGCCCCATCTGCAAATCGATCCTGTAAGCATCCCAGTCCCAAAACCATATGCATAAGACACCCATGTACATGCATATACATATGAATAAACATGAACATGAAGTCTACAGCTGTGTGTAGGGAACTTCATCATACATAGATCTGGTGAAGATTGTGCAAGGTATGACTATATTCACTGAGTCCTAAGCACCACTACAGAGTCAGCAGAGTTGTTCAGCTGAGCCACTCTGGTTCTTGTGATTGACGTCTTCCCCACCGTGTACCTTGAACATCTCTACATTTGCAGCCCTCAGCCTCTCTTCTGCACGGGACGACCCCCTGGGGCTGGAGGCCTCGTTGTCCGACAGGACGATAACATCCGGAGATGGAGTGTGGCGCTCTCTGTCCACATCGCTGAAAGAGCAAGAAAGCTTGGGTCAACACTGGATGCAAACACACACACGAGAATTCACCTTCATTTTTACTCCAGCCCATAAACACAGAGGGAGTATGCATTTTAGACTGGACTCTGGAGCCTGGAATAGCTCTATAATAGATTCTATAGATAGCTCAAATAAGTACTACAAGGAAGAATGGATTTCCAACTCAAATAGAGACTTCAATCAAGTAATTACATCTGTGGTAGATTGCAAACCAAAACTATTCCAACCCATGGAATGGAAATTTCCCTCCCCGCTGATAACTGCACAGGGCCAAGGCCGTGTTCCCCAGCCCCACTCACCCTCGCTTGGCACTCATATCCACTGGCTCGTCCCCCATGTTTTCCTTCCCGCTCTTTCCCATGGCCCCGTGACCCCCGTGGGCCCCATGGCCCCCTGACCCACCCCGCAGGCTCCCGTTCATCTTTTCCTCATAGCACAGGGACCCAGCCAACCCCTGGCCACTGCTTGGGGAGACCTTGGCCTCGCCTTGGGCTCCGGCGGTGCCACCCTCCAGGCTGGCCAGGTCTTTGCGCTTGAGCAGGGCCAGCATCTTCAGGCGCTCCATGGCCTCATGGCCTTCCATCTTGAGCCGCTTGGCAAGGGCCTCCTCCCGCTCCTCAGGGGCCTCCAGGCCCCTCTTCAGCAGGTTCATCCGCAGGGTCTCCTCACTCATCCGCTCCATCCTGTGCCAGGAGAAAACAGGAAGCAGTGGAATGAGAGGAGACTGAGGCGAGAGCCCAACAGGCCAGGTAGCTTTTAGTTAACCACTAAGAGTGCAGCAAGAGAACCTTTCTGAACAGTGGCTGCAATGCCAGAGGTGACCAACTGCAATCCTGAAGAGGCAGTCTCACAGAAACACATTACTGAACACTTTGAAGTGAAAACAACCTAAGACATCTGTGTAATCCGATTGGCCATCTCAGACAAACAGGAAGAGTAAGCCACTTCCTGGGTCAAATTTCATTCCTGACAAAGGTTTCAGTGAGAAGTCAGGTACTTCTGACTGCTCTGTAACGGTGTTCCAGGGAAACCGTGTGATGGGCAAAACGATGCTTGTCCTGGATCTGAACCAGGATCCCATCTGTGTGCCAACTTGTTCCCCATCCCAGATGACGTCTCACTTACAGGGGGGGGAGAAAGCAATAAAGAAAGTGATTCAGGAAGCAGGGTAAGATGAGACAAAGAGAAGGCATGGAACACGAGTACTGATGGGAATATACAGAGGTTGAAACTGGACTACTGTTATAGGGAAATCAAACAGCTTGAAGACTACAGGAGAAACAGGGGGTTAGGGAGTGCAAGCCAGGGACGAGAGGCCCACGCAGAAAGCAAAATGAAGGCACAATGCCCAAGACTTGCAGAAGGGCGTGGTGGTGGGGGAGGGGAGCGCTGAAAGAAAGCTTACCAAGATTAGGCCTATATACACACACTACTGACAGAAAGTGAAATGGAAGGTTTTCATTGGCCAGCTCCTAGCTAGGTGCTTCTCCTAAGGGTTTTCCTGTATGCCTGAGGGGGAAAAAAACGGCAAGGAAAAATGCCGTCTTTGCCCAATAAATCAAACACACCATCTCCCTGCAGATGCAACTACACACAAATGAACACACAAGCTTTCATAAACACACTCCTTCCCTGTCTTTTTCAGTTTGTCTATTTCCAGTGATGAACTATAATTTCCTTTAAGGATTACTGAAATAATTCACATTTTATACAGGCTGTAGTTTGATGTTAACATTCACATATGATTTTGGCTCATTTCAAATTTTCTCAAATTATAAACAAATCTGAATTGAAAAAGGGAATGCAATGGACAGATGCGCGCGCGCACACACACACACACACACACACACACACACACACACACACACACACACACACACACACACACACACACACACACACAGTATTTAAGCATATGCTTGCAAGTGCTGGAGCAGTGCTGAAAATGCTCAGGTATGACATTAAAAGCGCATACAGCTGCAGAAAATGAACACCCCATGGCCAATATCCCTCAAACCATTTTTCACCACACAAATCTTTTGTAAACCCACAGAAAGTCCTGGTTGTTATCTGAAGAATTAATATGTTTATATTCTTTAGCCGGCTGACTCGCACAAAATGATGAATACTGTACGTTCTAAGCAGAGTTTATACAGTACAGCCAACTGCAAATGCAGCTGTAGAACAGTCTTCCCACCACAAAACAAGAATTCCAGACCATCAGCCTACTCGACTGTTTTAGAGAAGCTTCTTTCACTTGATGTGGATAGAAGATCAAATTCAGAGGTAGATGGGCTAAATTACATCCACTCAGCTGACAACAGTATGAGACCAGGGTGGGAGAGGGTGAGGTTTGAGATCTCTACATCAGCCCAGAAAAGATGTGACCATCTAAAAGAACCACACTTCAAAAGAAGGGAAATCTTATGCAATAAAGTCTACTTCATATTCTTTAGCAGTATTTTTATGTTCAGTCCTAAGGACAAACAGCAATGGCAAGTTTTGAAACAAATGCAATATAAAAATGTTTAAATATTATATAATTCAGGACGATTTAGGTGCTGAGGGCACATCTTGTCCTGAGCATGTTAAAAGCTGAACTATAGGGTGTCAGCCTGTGTTATATCCCTTCTTCTCTAAAATGAGGAAAAACCTGAAGATTTTAAACTATAACTTTAAAATAAGTTCAAGAGCAAAAAAGAAAATACAAAATCCATGGCATTCATAATTCATGCTAACTGATGGTAGCAGAGGCAATCTACAGTCTCTTCTGGTGGGGAAGATTTTTAGGCAACCAGTCGGTCTGTCTGCATTGCAGACGGTCAAATCCAGTTCCAAAATTGATACTTTCCCTATCCAGCATTGAACTGGAGCCGACCACAGCACTGCAGCTCTGAGACTCATAGACTGCTTCGCCAACTTTTATCAGGCCTGTTGTGTCATCACTCCCATCCGACACCCATAACAATGTAACCAACATCTACAGTAGCTACATAAACAACAACGATACCTCTAATGAATTACTGAACAACTGTATTTTACAGTCATATTTACAGTAGAGCACACTGGATATTGTGCTAATTCTTTTTATTAAGAAAGTACAGTACTCAGGGTTTTATCCCCAAGAAAAGAAAAACAAATTAAAAAAAAAAAACTAAAGCAAAGCTTTTTGGCTGGACATTGTCTAAAAGAAAGGCAAGTCACATTTTCAAGTAGCTCCAGAACAAACTTTCCTTTTGGCACAAAGTTTGTTCGTCATGGCTGGATGTTCCAAACTTTCATAAATCAGCATTGAAAAAGTCTATTAACTTCCTTGCATGCTAAATACATCCAAAGACACGGCTTCCCTAGATTTCATTTTTCACTTTTTTTTTTTTTTTTTTTTTTTTTTGAATTATTGTACTGGATCACACTGATCCATGGATGCATGGGAAATGGACTGAAGACATGTTTTCAACAAAATGCCCTCAATGTACTTCGAAAGTGACAAAATGGCAAAATGCATGCTTTCAATATAATCAGTTTTTCAATCTCTTTGGAAATAGATGAAAATTAGATGGGTTACCTCACTGCCAAGTCTAGTTAAATTAAGATTTACAATATCCATACACTAAACAAGCGATGCAAGGAAGTGAGGTGCCAGCAGTCAAAATGGCCTAAGCGATGATCGAATTCTCCGTCACATGTGGACAAACAGAGTCTCAAGTGCAGCAGAGCGCATCTGCACATGCACGGTCAATGTGCGTTAGCATGACCGTGAGCCGACATCAGCTCAATTAGGATGATGACACACAGGCCTAGCATGACCTCAATTCTCATCCAGGCAGAATGGCGGTAACGCGATATGTGCATGGAAGAGAACACGCTCCAGGGCTGGTATCACAATGCATCATGTTTGGATCGCCACGTACTGGAGTATGTGGCACATGCGATTGTGACGTCCTGTACGCTGAAGCGCCTCACAGTTAATCATGTGCACGCATGATTTTTCAGGGTGGGCTAGGCCATGTGTCATGTGCCATTGTCTTGAAAGATCACATGCAGGCACACATCTGTCTCCATTCGGCATGCTTTGGACTTGAGACTTTCGAGGGAGGAAGAAATAGAAAGAAAACAAGGATGCTGTAAATACCATCCAGGCTTTTTAATAAAGCCATTAATATGGCATCCAGAAGGTTACCAAAAATAACCAGTCCGATATCAAATTACGTAACGCTAAGGTTTAGCGTAACGCTCCAGAATGCCCTCAAATGAATCTGCCTTAAGTAATTATCACTGCTCAAAAACGACTGAGAGACATCAAACAGCACAATACTGATGTGGACTGTCGTTCCATGCATAATAATCATTGTCAGTTTCGCAGATATCAGCACAATAAAGGAGTGAAGGCTATATGCCTGAGAGTGCTGAGTGATTAACCTTATTCTACTAGACTATATGAATCTCATCTTTATTGGGGAGACTCTGGATTGCCTTTGAATAAGAAAAGATTCGGGCATGATTTTTCTAATCGCAGTTCACAATGAATTAGAATGCAGTTGCAGTACTGGCAGGAGATGCACCGAGAGCTTGCAGTGACCCAGGCGGCTGTGCGAGGGGAGTCAGCGGTTTCAAGCCTGACGCCTTCACTAACTCACTGCCATCCTGTGACTCAGTAAACAGCCCTGGTTAGGATTTGATGACAGGGTGGGGGAGGGGAGCTGGGATGGTTATAATTAGAGCAAAATGCCTCATCGGGCCAAATTAACAAGCCCCACTCCACCCATCCCCCACCCTAGAAACGCAAGTATGTTTTTAATCCCCCCATTTATAATCCATATAGATTAACAAATCAAGGAAGTCGCCATTTCCTTTATTTAAAAGAAAGAAAGTGGGGGAAAAAAACGCCTACATCGTATCCAAACTGTAGCAACCTCCCGGACGAACCACCCACCTAGAATAAGATGGAGAACGAGTGCACACGAGCCCAAGCCAAACCAACCATGGCACCAACAAGCCAATCGGAATTGCCCTGTGGTGTGCAAGTGTGTGTTTGTGTGTGTGTGTGTGTGTGTGTGTGTGTGCGCGCGCATGTCTTAACCACCCCCATTCCCCTTTACATAATATAATGACTGTTTCCCTCAGCTGCTACACAAACCAGACTCTTTCTCCTCAACCAACCCCCACCCCCCATCCAAACCCGCACACGCGCACTTCACAACAGACACACAGTTCTGGGCACTTTGCCAGCCAACACAACAGCCAGACGCCTCCGTACAGCTCTGGGACGAGAGGAAGAAAACGAGGTGCTCAGACGGAGAGATGGTGGAAGGAAGATCGGCATTAGAGCTCCAGGAACGTTTTCCATCTCATTGCTTCCATCTCACAAGTAAAAATAACAGAAATTGTGGGTTAATTTGATATTAGTGTTCAGATTAGGAGATTCTATACAGACACACAAGAAAATGCACCAGTGCAAGACAGCTACCAGATCATCTATGTATTTTAAAGCTTTAGTAACACATGTTACCCTTGTCATGCCAATAACAGACATTTGAATATGATAGGGAAAGGGTGAGAGAGGAAAACAGTGAATGGCTAAGAGAGGGAGAGAATGGGTGGGTGAGAGAGAGAGAGAGAGAGAGAGAAGAGGGAGAGAGAGAGAGAGAGAGAGAGAGAGAGAGAGAGAGAGAGAGAGAGAGAGAGAGCTGTGCTGTGGCCTCAAGCTGTATGCAGCCCCACACAAAAGCAGACATGCTGAGATTTCACAGGCCGTGCCAACATAAGGCACTCTTTGTTCCCTTCCTCACCCCCCCTCCATTTTACTACAGTTGTGCCACGCCAACAAAGCACCATATAAACATAACCCCCCTCCCCATTTTTGCTATGCCCACTCCCTGAAAAAGTACTAGTATGCTCTTTTTTTCTTGAAGTAAAAATAAACACTACTTACTTTCAGGGGGCCCCTTGGAGGTAGTGACAGCTAAGATTTTTTTTCATTAATGTATTTTTAATATCCAAGCCCCAAGGCCCTTTTTTGGTGGTGATAAAAAAGAAGGAGAGGGGAGTGTGTGTAAGGGTGTAGGGCCAAGTGAGAAAGGCCAGTCAAAGACGAAGTGAGGGAATGAGAGAGACAACTGAGAGGAGAGAGAGAGAGACAGAGAGAGAGAGAGAGAGAGAGAGAGAGAGAAGAGAAGTAGGCGGTTCTCTCCTGACATGTCATTCTCATATACCGACAATTCATAATTCCCATCACCCCTCCCCCCACCGTCACTCAGTTCTTTATGTGTGCACCATAACTGCCTGCCAATCAACTGGCTTATGCAGTCTGTTATAAAGAGTACATCACACTGTACCCCCCTTCCCACATCTGTTCTCCTGAACCCTCCCACCCACACATACGTAGGCTCTGTAAACTCAGCTTCCCTAGCCATAACAGCCTGGAAATGTTTTCAAACAAGCCAACACCATGCACTGGATACCCCAAGCAGGCTTGCTCATTTCACAAATAATCTAGACAACAACAATTCTGGTTGATGAACACATGCGCAACCCGCGATACGTTTCTGGAGGGTTTGTAACGTGCCCTTCTTATGAACAGGCACTGGTGATGCAGCACAGCTGATGCATCACACTACTTAGCGCCTGTCACTGCTAGTGGCCATTTTAAGTTTGACAAGCATTGATCCCAGCTTTGATTACAGGCTCTGGCTGAGCTTCGATTAATAAAGCCAAAGATAGGTCTAAGGTCAAGCAGGGTTAGGCATGTTACCAACCAAGGGCTAAACACAACCAGCTGTACCTCCAGCCTAGTACAGGTGTGCTCCCATACAATGGAGAACGCAGTGTGGACACATGGACAGTTGTGTGGAGACATGGTTTCTGCAGATGAGTTTTGGGGAAATGCCATATCGATGCATTTGCAGTTCTGTTTGTGTTACCTAATCCTTTCTAAGCACTTTTGCCAGCTGGAAATTAATATGATTTGTTTTAGTACTACATTTTATATTTATATGAAATATATAAATGAGTTTGACTTTCATTTGAAATCTTAGACATTAATATAGGATTCCATTGGAATATTCTCTACATCTACTTTATACATTATGCAATGACATCTGTCATGCTGACTTGGGACAGGGTAACTGGTATGTTCAGTATTCCTTTATAAAATGTAAAATACACATTGACATCATGTTCAGTTGTGAAAGTCTAACTATGATATGTACAATAAGTAACACAATGGAATAGGTTGTTAAAGCATTAAAGCATTGGTAAAATAAAATATCCACAGTTCTGGAAGAAGCTTTTGACTTGAGAGGCATTTAAACATAACAGGATTGTCTCTGTGCAAGTTTGCATTTCGTTCTATTGTGTACCAGGTGGTTGAAAGTTCAATATTCAATATAATAACATAATAATATGGTTATTAGCAGTGACTACTGTTTTTTACTACATTAGTTTTTAAATAGCTCAGGAGTTGATGCACACTCGGTAAGAAAAAACAAATCCATCTTATGAGGCGTATAGTTGAGCCAGCAATGCAAATTGTGGCTTTAATTTTTCAGTCCAGATTCTAATGCAAGCTGTCTTATACGACTGTGCAATAAATATTAATCCTTCATAAGTATACTTTTCTACCATGTCAAAGTTCAGAAAAATAATGAATGAAGACATTATAATTAATATGACAAACAAAGAGAAGGGAAAAAATGAACATTCACAAGTGAGGGAGTTGAACACTGAATAATGGTAATAGAGCAGTAGTAGTCTTAGCACAAGCCTCAGGCACTGAATCCTGAATTATTACTTACATTTGCAGACATGGACTTCATATTGGTACCATTTGTTTTTGGATGTGACTGCAAACCCTATAAAGGGTAATATCCCTCACTTTCACAATGACTACCTCATTGAGTGGTTACCATGGTAACACACTTTAACACAAGATGGGCTTGAGGGTAAAAAGGCCATCAGTGTCACCTCAACCAATATCCCAGTTTCCATTGATCTAGCTTAGCCAGACATTTGATTATTTGAAAGAAAATCCAAGAAGTAATCTAATCTTGTGTGTGAAGAGCTTGTCCAGCATGTCATCAGAGATGAGCTTTTATGGTACAGCCTGTACATACTGGCCTCAAGTGTGTTTGCGAAATAATTAGAGAAGATTCTCCTTAAAGATGTGTGTAGAAGCGTGATAGCAAAAGATAAAGGGAAAAATCCTCATGCTTAAGTGTGCTTATTGCTGGTGGGAGTCGACACATGTACATGTGTGTAACTACCATTCGGTTACGGGGCGTGCCTCGTATTTCAAGGGCACAACATGGATAGACTTAACCAATATGCAATTAATGAACTCACAAAGAATGTGTATGTCAAATATGTAACTGTGTGCTTTCCATGGACAATTCAGCGTTTTACACAAGATGCATTTCATTTTATAAAAAAAAGTGTCTTCTGAACTGCACAAGTTGTGGCCACGTGACTTTTTCAAGACTTCATTACCCAAACTTGTTGCAACTTGTAGACCAACCCACAGACCCACCTAAAATGTGTGCTTTATGTGTTTCTGGTTTGAAAGCACTATGGTGCAACCACAGATGTGATAAAACAATTATCAAAGATGAATTTGGCATATTAAACAGTGTGATAGCTTTTCATTTGAAGTTTTCAACATGAACACAACTCTATCCAGTTGACCAGTGAGCTACCATATTAATAAGGGGGGTTATCTCATGCTTTTTCACAAGCTATTATGCCCTTGCTTGTCATGTTTGCATAGGTAGTTGATTAAATAAATAATCAACTTTTCTTGCACCCACTACAGTCCAAGATGAGCCAATGTTATAATGAAAACACAGGATAAATATACACATTTCTGCCTGGGTACTGGAAAAAATTACTACTGAGGCTGGCAACTGTTTAGTCAACATGTTTTAATTCTGCTGTGGAAACACTCACAGTGCAGTCCAGGTATAGCTAACCTACTGCTACAAGTGAGAGGCAATGTGCCTGATGCAAAAAGGTTTGATTATGCTGAATATAGGAAATATGTGAGTGCTAACAAACTGGTATTGCCCAAATTTACAGCAAAGAAGTCATTCCACCATGTCTTTCCTATGTCTCTTCCATTATTTAACATGGAATCCAATAATAGTAGGCTTCCAAACAAACAGCCATTTACATTGAACTAGCAGGGATGAGAGTGTGATATGGAGCTCTACACATGACTCCAAACCAAGACTGCCAAAACATCTGCCACTTTCCAGAATAACTCACTACCATATCGATAATATCAATTTTATTAACTTCTAATACATTGTGCATCACAAATATCAACAAAGATATGTCTTGCAACAAATCAAAGGAACTGAACATTTCAGGAGTATTTACAGCATATTAAAAATACTTCCAGATTCTGACGAGCATGTGGCAGTTTTTGACAGGAGATGACTCAATTACTGTTCACCAGTTGAATAGCACTGATGGAGATGTACAATGGCAGCGTGGAGAAGAGGAAAAATAATCACCATGTGACAGGGTAGCTGAGGAAGTATGATTTGCAGCATGAGGCAAGTTTGTAATCAAGAAAAAACAAAACAGATAGTTCAACAGTAAGCAGTGGATGACTTGAGAAGGGATAAAAGGGGATGGCATCTCCCTTGTTAACAAAATTGTTAAATCTCCCTTGACTTTAGGCAGTCAGAAGTGTTTTTCCCCATTGTCAACTTAGCACAAAGGTAAGCAACAACCAACAAAGCAAACAGAGCCTCATCAAGGGTCCATGGTGTCACATGACACACTGCATCATGTGACCTGAGGCAGTCATGTATCACATGCATAATGGGTGCCACTGGTCTCACTGCAATGAAAAAAAAAACAAAAAACTGAAAGACAGTCAGAGTTCCTGTCTCAGGTTTAGGTCCTGGGCAACACATCCTCAACATGCAGATTGACACTATAAAAGCTGCTGCTGCACATCACAGTGAATCCCTACATTCACATATCTAAACTACAGCACTCAGTCACAGAGACTAAAAGGAACATTCAGACTAACCGGCGTTAAAAACAGAGACTGAGCCCTGGATCCAAAGGATCATAGCTGCAGCTATTCCCTCGCTGCTGGTAATCCTGTTCCTAGAGAGAGGCAGCTCTGGCTATGCCTTGGTCATCCACTGGAAACCTTCTCGGCTTGGTCAACTGACCAAACTAACTACCATGATAACAGAACCTACCTACTTAGAAACCTGAGGAATAAAAACAAAATCAGAGCCTGAAATAACTGCTGGACATACTCATAGTCAAATTAAGACTCTAGTTCTGGCCAGAAATTTGATCAACTCTTAAATCCACTCTTTGGACCTGTGAAAGGGAGCTAAATTTGTTCAAAGAGCTGGCACCAGATCCACCACACTCTGTGCCACATCAGAGCCAGGACTTAGACCTGCTCTGCAGCTGAATGACCAAAGTCACCACAACCGATACTGGGAACAAAGCAGAAGGACGTATACGTACACTGAAGCAAGCCACAGAAGTGTTACATAGTTTCCAGGTTCCTCTTAGTTAAAAGTTCCTCTGAGATTTGTTACTCTACTTGCACTTCTTATGCTAAAACGTCTTCCTTGTGATGACATTTGGATTGAACACCACTTCCTTTGTGTAGTCAAGGTAATGCTGATACAGAGCTAACAGCCAGATGACACGTCTGCAGCAGGGAACCTCCGCTAATCCAGCCTCTCCACCACACGCAGAAATACAGGGGAGTGCATCCTATCTTTCCACACCAATGACAAGAATATTCATCAAATGTTATCAGTAGGAATTATTTCTATTGATAAATCCCTGATAAATTCTATCGATAAAATATCAAACCAAGATAGGATATCAAGTAATGATAAAAAGGCTGATTACATCTAAATCTACAGGAGTTGCGGGGTTTTTACTGTGTTTTCAATTAAAATTATGGACAGCTGTTACAGAACCAAATATCCAGTTTTTGCCATCTATTTTTTCCATCCATGGATGAAAGTTGTTCAAATAGAAGTTGCTGACATAAGTCTGAACAATTAAAAAAAAAAAAAAAAAAAAACATATTCATTATGTTTCATGAAAAAAAGAGAAAAAACACATAAAAACATTTCCATATCAGATAAGCGATAATATACTGTATTGTCTGAACTACTGAATTAAGAATATGTTATGCTTAAATATTAAGCTATCCATAAGAATGTAAATCAGAAGTGTATACTTTGCTGTCTGTGGTAAGATGTTAATTAATCTGGTCATTACAGTCTTTGTCATAAACTGAGAACTCATTCAAATTGTTAAAGAAATTGAATGATTTCTTAATAATCATTCATTATGCTCCTTGCAGTGAGTGCAAATCAATGTCTTGAGGGTGCGAGGACTAAATTACAACTCCAAAAAGTACAGCAAAAGACAAGACTGCATTTCTCATTAACGCTGGCCTAGAGCAGATCATAATATTGCCAGCGAACATGGAAACCCAATAACAGCAAATGGGAGGTCTAGGCATGAGGGCAACAGCTAAGAGGCTGGATAATTTGCCAATTGGTAGAGTTACATCATGCTCAACCCACACACGAGCACCCCAACTATATATTACAGGGGGTGAATGGGAACATGATTTGCGTTAGTTCCTGACACAAAAATTAGACTAATTAAGGGACAGAGTCCATAGCAACAGAGCTGTAATTGGTTAGATTGGACCACGCAAGTGCAGAGGGTGATAAGTTGGAGGTTTTCGTTGCTAGCTGACATGAGCAGAATTAGCATCTATGCCTTGAATGAAGCAGAGATTAACCTACCTAGAATTTATGAGACTGATGCAACCAAAATCAGCTACTGACAACAACATTCACTTACCAATGTTGCCACCCCCTCACTAAAATTCTATGCCAACACTCCATACGTCACGCACACGCACACGCACACACACACACACACACACACAGAAACCCAGTACACAGTGACTGCCACCTCCTGCTTGCTCTCAACTACAATACTTAAGCCCAGGTCTTCATTAAAAAAGGCAACAACTCATTGTGGGTGTTTCCATGGTAACTGGTCCCTCTATTTTTAAACAGCGCAACTAATCAATTTCATTTCTACCACTGCCTAAGGGAAGGTGGGGTGATATTTGGGGGGTGATGCAGGGGGTCAAGTTGTAGAACAACAGATGAAACAGAGTACAATACAGGATTCTACAGTCAGTGTCATCTGATGCTACATGAAAGGCAGTTAAGGATGGGCCTGGTTATGCTCAATGTCATTCACCAGTTTTGCCCTGCAGCTTTAGTCTGTTACGAGGAAGCCCTTAACTTCATAAACGTGAACATAAAACAAAGTCATTTTGCATTGATCCATCGTTTTGAATGGGAAACTGTAGGCTTTGGGCAAAAGCAATTTATTCAGGAATTCATTTTATTTTGTGTTTTTTTTAATTAATCACCACAGATAATATGAACATTTGCATAGATAGCTTAAAACAAAGCCATTTTCCAGGACATGGATTCTTAGACCAGAAGGCACCAAGCAGCAAAAAGTGATGCAGTAATAAAGACATCTCTAAACGAGAGCCAGGGAAGGAAGATTCAGCGGGGTACCATCACAGTTGCAGATGACTAGTAAAGTTCCCTAAGCCCATGAGACCAGAATTATACCTGCATACAATTTGCCTAGTCTAAACCTGTAGCAGAGTCAGGGATGACAATTACCATCGGTCTCCTTAGTGGAGTCACAGCTCTCATATCTAAGCATTGCTGTCTGTATTTTCACACTTAGTGAATCCTGCTCAGTTTACAAGACTCACCAAGCATGATAATCAGGCCAGGTGAAGTCAGTCTGCTGCAGCCAGACTGTAGTCTGGGCGCTGGAGCCCTGGGCCGGAGAGCACATCACGCATGATGACGCAAACAATAGCGTTGGAGGGCAACTTCAGTCTACATGTTTGTTCTCTGAGACCAAAGGAATTCAGGATCAAACCTTTCATTCAGTCCTACCCTTGAACTTACACTGTTTACCTGGACTACTACTTTTACCAGAAAACTAAACAAAATCGTGCAAAAATAGGGCAAGAGGATACACAAAAAAAAAAGACAGATAGCTGTATCAGTCCTGGTCATGTCCTGTCAGAGCAAGAGAGAAACGCAGAACACTGAACAGCATACAAACCAATTTTAGAAACTATTTTTTATAATGAAAAAAAGATTTAAATGCTTAGTGTTTCATTACTGCTGTCAACTAATGTTAGTCTACTGCATGATGATGAGGGCATAACAAAAACATTCCTGGAAAGATACAAAAGAAAAAAAGCATATAACTGCATATAAACAGAGTATAGTCGACATATACAAGACTATTCTGGTAGCCTTTCACCAAGAGTCAGCTTTTGCAAACCCGCCAAATCCTCATTATTCATCTTCGAGATCTGCCTCCGATTACATGGAGGAGCCAATCAAACGCATGTGGAGGGAGTTACAGTAGGATTAGAATTTTTTGGGGTTGGGGTGTGGGGGTAATGTAATCTATTTCTTAAAAAGCCATCTTAGGACACATGATCTTGGTTCAGCAGCTGAATGCTTGCATTTTAAAATCTTAATCAAATGTGCTGCATTCCCATGCTACACTCTGTCAAGATTAAAATCACTCATGCACGCCACTGTTTCAGGCTTTCAGTCACAGAAGGCAGACTTGCTGTCACCCTTCCTGTGATTAGGATCCTGTTTCTTTAAGAGTAAAGCAGTCGCAATTCTTTCTTTATTTCTTACCCAGGGTGCCCAGCGCAGTCAAAATGAGCGAGCCAGTCTGAGCCGGTTTGTAACCTCAGGATATGGAATTATCTCTTAATATGTAACCGTTAGTGGTCAGGACGTCACACAGAAAAAAAAGACAAGCAAGAAAGAGGGAAGGAGGGTGTGTGTGTGTGGGGGGGGTACAAGAAACCCCTGTACTCATGAGTGAAGAAAAGAGGGAAAAAAATCTGCTTAGAAGAATTGAGCTAAATCTGAACCTGGCACCTTTACAAAACGGCTCGCTGTGCAGCTACAGACCACAGGGTGGGGCAGACGTTGTTTAGAGAAAAGAAGGAGAGGGGGAAAAAAGCTGAAACTTGAACCATCTGGTGGAGCTGAGGTAGCAGAGATTTTGTTGTATTTGGGGGGTGGGTGGGATCAGAATCAGAATCTTAAATATAATCTGCAGAAAATGGAACACTGCAGAATGAGATGTGGAACATGACAGTTGTATTTCTCATCAGAGTTCCTTCATTATGTGTGGACAAACACACACCGCTACCTGCCTGCCATCAAACCTCACAAATCCACAGGGTAAGCAGGCTTTTTAAACTTGAGATAATCATCAATGGGGAAACACAGCTGGACTGTGCTCCAATGCACTATGGGTAGGCCAAGTTGCAGCCATGTGACAGAGAGGACAGATTAGAAGATGCGACCTCTTGTACAGGACCAAAGGCTATATAAAGCACAGTGAAACACCACAGTGGGTGAGGTTCTACAAAAGAAAATGAGGAACTTGCAACATGTGTGAATTACATCTAAAAAAGCTTTCAGTCTAAGACTGGGTTTAATCCATGTCATGGATTTCACCTGTCCAGAGGCTGCATCTGAAAGGTCCAAACAACAGCGTCAAAATCAACTGTGGAACAGTTCAATATCTCCAGCCCCAGTGCATTCATGGTGGATATGACGATCTATTAATCTGGAGGACGAATAAGCACGCACCATACGACCCGGGAACTGTGGGAAACACAGAGAGCTGAGGCGGTATCACTGAGGACTAGACACTTCTCTCCATATACGGTGTCACTGTTATTCTGACCAAGTGGAAAGAGGGTCTCTTCATGTTAACAGCCCTCTCTGAGGTTTCCCCATCAAAGATCTGACCTGACCCAGTCCACTATGTTTCTAATGTCAAACAGAAGACAAAAATTCACTGGCTCAGATAGTCAATGTGGCCTTGCTTTTTGCCCTACACTATGTCATGTGGTTCAGTGCCAACACCTGCTCCATTTTGTGAGGCATCAAAGCTGCATCTTCATTGACTAAAGTGGGACATATGATCATGAGGCTAATGCAATATTCAAAGCAACACTGACAGACTGAATCACTGATCAGACAGCCAGTTCCTCAGGTAACCTCAAACCTCCTGTGAACAGGTCTCAAGTAAAAACTACACACCACAAAGATCAAAGGCTGGCAAAAGGCTGCCATATGCAAGAACCTTTGGCTGTGACCGAGCAGCTGTAGAAATGGCAGTATTCTTCCCTTGCTCATTGACTGATCAGCTCCCTCAAAATAACATCAGTATGTTCCTTTCACCACTAGATGGCAATCACATGTTAATAAGGAGACACACTGGAGCATAGTATCAGTCACTTTACAAACTTGTGAAACCAAGCAATAGTTTTGAAGGGTTACAAAATAAGGGATTCACCCACTTTCAGGCTGGGCAGATCAACTCTAAGCCTACCAATTATGACATAACAAGTCCTTACACAAATCAGTGGTGAAGACCAAAGAGTCTGTACACACACACACACACACACACACACACACACACACACACACACACACACACACACACACACACACACACACACACACACACACACACACACACACACACACACTATGAAACATTTTGACAACAAAACTCTGACTGGAACTACATTGTTCAAAGTACATTGTCACTGTTCAAACGAAGGAGCTACAAAACAGACAAGGACACTGCAGCTATGACGGATCCACTGTGAGCCTTTGAAACAATGCATCAATCATCCTCTAACAAATCTGTCCAGAAAACTAAAAATGTGTATGTATTTAGGTCACAGAATAGCTTATCATTATTAATATGACATCACAAGAAAGTATGTGAGGTATAGAGAAGTATCCTTCTTAAACAGCCACCTTGATTCAGAGGAGTCACCAAGCTTCTTATCAGTGTTAATGAGAGAACAGTTAGCTTGCCCACACAAGAAACTGAGTAATTGTCAGAACAAAATTATACATGGTGATGATAATATGGCATCCATGCCCATCTGGGCACTCCATTTGCCAGTTTTGTAGTGTAGAGAGCATCCAGCACTGTGCCAGGTCTGGTTCTGAATACCCTGAAAATGCCTTCTACTATATGATCTGGCAAGCTCTTCTACACAGCTCTCCAAACATTCACATTTATTTTGCAGCTTTACTTTGGAGTTTATGCATGTGTTTTCTGAGCACCTACTGTTCTATCAGAATCCATTTACTCACTCTTCCCAGTCCCCGGCATAACTGAATGATTAATTACCAACAGCCATTTCTGCACAGCCTTTGAATAGTGAAGGAAGGCCACCCCTGGGCTGAATCTGATTGGTCGGGGGCAATGGGATACAAGGCAATGACAAGATACACAGCATAACTGGCAACAATATCTGGTGAGATGCAAAAAATAATGGCCAAATATTAAAGACCACCATGTAACACCACATATTTTAAATAACCTCCAGACTGCTGTACTACATAGTTATGTATGTCTCAAGAGCTTCCAAGTGGTTCAGATTATTAAACAGACACCAGTAAAAAAGTTATTTCTTGGTTAATAGGTAATCTGCAGTTGCACACTGAAAATTTTGTCAGCTCATATTTGGGTAAAGTACTAGTCCTCAGGGCATGATTCCTCCCTCAGTGCAGAGCAGATTATAGAACATGCTCGTGGCTGATTGTGGTCTGGGGTCCCATGGGGCAGTGGATAACTGACCACTGCATTAGAAGGGAGGGTTTCAATCAGCAGAGTGTTCTGCACCCTGTTTGTAAAAGTCACTCCTTCAGTCTACCAGCACACGCTGAGCAGCTCCCTGGGGCAGTACCCACCCAAGCCAGATGGGAGACCGCAGCGGGGGAGGAGGGTGTTGGCTCAATGCATTTTGTAGGACTGGAGCACTAATCTGCAATTCCTTGAAGTGACACAGGATCAAAAACACAACTGGCCCTTGCAAATTAGAAAAATTAAAAAACAAATTTGGTGAATTTTTGCTGCTAATAAACTTTTTCAATTTGAGTTCATGTGTTTAAATGCAAACATGATATGCTACCATGTATTTCTGTTTTTTTGACCAGATACTGTTTTTGAAAACTGTAGAGGCATGCTCCCAACAGTCATAGAACCTGTAATGATGTCATCTCAGACAGTTTTCCGCAGGGCCAGGTGTGCTCCTTGCATTACCAGCAGTATGCTGGAGATGCAAATGAACTGCAGTTACAAAACAGGTCTTGTGACCAGAGATCTCGGGTTCAAATTCCATGCAGAGCATGTGTGGTACCATTAAAAATGACATACAACATGAAATGCGCATGTAATAATTCAGCTGCATAGATGGGTTGTGTAAATTGTGTTGGTGTATGTAAATCTCCCTCAATAAGGAAGCATGCCAGGCAAGTAAATGATGTCACATCAGGATCAGCAGCTTTGAACATGGCTGGACACTTGATCAACTTTGCACTCTTTGTACATTAAGCACTGTAGTGATCTATAAAAGCTGCAAAGACCATAGACCTCATGCACTACTCTCAAAAACACAGATAAATCAAAAGGTCTCTGTTTCGCTTAGACACTTCCTTTCTTTAGGAGCAATGTCCTTGCCTCTCTTCCGATCAGACAAAATCGGACCATTCATCTTCATGTGTCACCTGCTTCATTTGCTTTCTGATGACCTCAGCACTGCTTGGGGGTGAATCTGAGGTGCACAGCACCTCTATAGGTGTTCGTACGTAAAAGTGAGGCCCTTTCAGCCCACTGAAACCCCGTGCTTTGGTGCAGTGCATGCATCTCTGTAGGCATCACCAAAGCTGTCCCGAGTTGAGCCAGCTGATTTTTCACAAACTAACAGCTGAGCTGCTTCCATAATTAAACTTCAGAGCTGCAGCAGAGAACACTGCAGTCCATTGTTTTATTGTGGGGTTTTAACAAGCCTTTCGTAATGCTTTGATTCAAAGATGCCAAATTCAGGTGCTAACATGGTGAACAGACCAAAATATATCACATTAAATACACTTTTCTCAGTTGTTAAAAGAAGTCTACTGAAACCATTTTAAACACAGGGATTAACACACACCGAATCTGGCAAAGACTGTCTTATCAGGGTTAACAATACCTTGCTGTAAAAAAGTTTAAAATGTTTAAATACAGCAATTATGTTTTTCTTTTCCTGAACACAATATCAATCATCAGTGTAACAATTGTTCATTTTATTCATTTTAAACATAATTCAGGTGTGAAGAAGAAAAAAGCTACTTCTGAAGGTATGTCTCACAATTTAAACACAGTCGTGTCAGAAAACTGGGTCATTTGCAATCCTGATACATATACATTGGATGGGAATAAACAGGTCAGATCATAATGGTTGGCGTTAATTCCTTTTCATATTAAAATTTATATTACTGGCTTAATGCAACCCAAAATGCAAATGATAAAATGAATAATGCATGTGAAGTGTTCAGTATGCCGTTCATAGCAAAAGAGAGGACTTGCATAGCATGTTCAGTGTATTTCTCAATTCTTTATCTGAGTTTATCTGGTTTACAAACTACCCTTTCATTTGACCCTTTACTTGTGACTGTGCAGGAGGCAGAGATGCCTGGGTTAAAATACAAACCTGGGTTAAAATAACATAAAATGTACATTTTCTCAAATGTACGGTGCAGCTGGGTATATTTTTCCATTATATAATACTCATTTTCATTGTATTTAGCTTATACATTTATATGTAGCACCGACAGATTACATTTGTTATTAATAATGCTTTACTTGAATTGCTTAATTTCCTGACAATGTTACAGAGTTTCTTCCAGAAGATTTTATATCTTAAATCAGATATGACCAAAAATAATTGTATATTACTACTTGCAGTAATGTAGTTCTCTCGAAATATACACGTTTCAATAATCCATGAGAGAATCGTAGAAAATAAACCTTCAGGGCTGAGAGAAATGACAGAAGTTTGACTGAAGACCATTAATACGATTTATATGACAGTTAGTGATACCGAGAGTGTGTACTCACAAAAACCAACCTCATGCCCATCATTTTAATGAATCAATTCTGTATGGAACATCTGAAATCCATTTATAATCAAATATAGTGATCTGCAAACAGCTCAGGAGTAAACAGGACTGTACATCCTTTCAATAAAGGGCACCGATACAACACTACACCTTGCACCAAATAAAAATGTTAGAGTGAATGTTCATTTTACCTGAACATTAACCTCATAAAATCAGTATGTTAAAAGTTTCAGTATTATGAACCATAATGAGGAAACAAAGCACTAACCTTTACCTCTACCCACAATGCGTTGCTTCATGCTCTTTTCTACATTCCCCTCATTTCCTGCTTCATGCAAATGTTAAAACTTAAACACATATGAAGTTTGCACAGTAAACAAGATATACAAGCAAGTACAGTTCTCAGGTATGGAACTTCCGTATGTTTCAGTGAATATGCATGTGTATGAATGGACAGTGGAGGAGGTACGAGGAGCTATGAGGAGACAGCTGTGTAGGGTGCTCTGGATAAGTGAGTCTGCTGAATGCCTACAATGTGAATGTGTAATGTCTTCAATGATATCTGCAACACTTAATGTAAACCACTCATCAAAGCCATTTTCTGGCATATTTAACACATAGGTCCAATTGAAATAAATATGAAAACACACACACTCCACCAGACTCCCTAAGTGACAGCAAAGTCTCCTGAACTGGGGAAACAAAGAGTAGCAGATTCAGTCCAGTTTTTCCCAAAGAGCACTTTTTCCTCTAACTACATGAGCAAATATGTACTGTCAATGTGTACATAATAATGGGTACACAATGTACAATTGAGTGATAGGTGAAAATTCTCAATGATTAGGTAAAATTACATGACATGCTGTCCCTTCTCACAGAAGATTGTTAAAATGCACTGTAAAACAACAGCGTACACAATATTCATGACCAACATCATGATTGCAAGTAACAATGTGCTGGAAATGTTCAAACGTTTGATACAGCTAAAGATGGATATATTTGGATCACTACGTATTTTTGGTATGAACCTATTATGTTTTACTACAACAATTCTGAATAAACCCAATTCTACCTATTACTGAGAAGCATCAAGCAGCAGTGCTTTAATTCTTTTTACTGCTCATTGAAAATCAAATCCTTGGTTCAGAAGTTCTTGAAACTTTGTCATTTTTCAAAACACCCAATACTTCAATCTCCCCCCGAACGGGCATAAGGGAGTATATATTATATATTACTTAAAAAGTGACATAACATTCAATTTTGATTCTAGTTAAATTATTCATAAGCATCACTCAACTCTGCACATTTTTGAGTGCTTGCAGCTGAAAGTATGCCTACTGCACAGAAAAGGGCGTCTTTCCTTCACAGTCAAGGATGTGAATAAATCCTCAATTACAGACACAATGTACAGAAAGAAAAAAATATATAATTGCATACATATACTCTGCCAACGCCTAAGCAGTCATTATAGACCGGTTAGGAGACTATTATCATTCATAAAAATGCAGCTGATGAGGACTGCTGTAAGAGCAGTCACTTTCATCCACACAAGTGCCAGTGCACTTCCACAAGCAGACCACTCACTGTGGAAGTTGGGCATTCATAATATGCTGATACAGGACCGTCCTCCGCCATATTCCCCTTCCCCACCACACATTTTGACAGTTTTTAAAGTTTTCTATCAACTAGGACAGCAAACTAAATGTGTTTTCTTCCTGTACATTTCAATGAATTACATTCCTAAATTAAATTGGATGTTCCAGTATATTTCAGTTGTGCAACTGTAATTTACACAAACTTTTTTAAAAATGGCATATTTTATCAATATTTTTGCTTGTCCAACTTTGTTTTGCTGTGACATTTTCAGAGCGGTCCTGACGACAATTAGGGGACAACTTGAAAACACTTTCATTCTATAAATATAACAGACATACAAGAGAGCAAACATAAAAATAAACACTTTATACAGTATTTGGTTTAAAACCAAACTTTAGGTCTAAAGCAAGTTGAAAGGGCAATATGTATTCCTTTTGGATCAATTTCAACAGTTGTGGCACAGTTACATTATGTTCTTATTATTCCAGTCACGTTTGACCTGTGACCACATGAGTAACATAAATGGGTGTTTTTGCCGAGTATGCGCATTCCATTGGCTGTTTGTTTTCATGACAGCCAAGTTGGTGGTCAGCTGTGCTTTCCTCTGTGGAACTAGCAGCTCCTCAGCAATCCCCAAAAATCTTACACCATCATCACCATACGGAACGGGGTAGGACTACTACGAGGAGCCAGACAATTGAAAAAATCACCAGTTGTGCACCCAAGTCACAAAAGCAGAAAGCACAAAGCAAGGAAGACAACATGTCTAGATAGAGGACTTGCATTTTACTGGTGGTTAAAATTACATCACACCCATTATGCTTTAGAGAAACTAGGCAGCAAATTGCATAAGTAAAAGGGATTGGTCTCAGGCAAAGTCTTGCAGCTATTTAACTTGATTTGTGAATGGATTTAGGAGGGGTAGAAACTATTATTTTTCTTTGTAATAACTAAAATCTTCTCATGCACAATACAATTTTATGTAGCAGGAAGGATTAAAACCTCACATAGCATAGAATTAAGTCTAGCAATACTTTAATACCTTCATAAACAATAATCCAAACAAGATATGTATCCATGATGAGCTCACCATCTTAACAGAAAACCTCAAGAGAGTCAACAACAGACAAAAATGAACAGACGGAACAACACTCTGCATACTGCAAGGAGGAGTTTAATCCCTATGCACACCAATACCTTGGTTTCAGATATGAAATTCAAGGCTAGTAAACCAGAAACCTTGAGAAAGTTCAAATTTTAGTTTTCCGAACACCCCTCCTGTTTATGCAGCAGTAATTGATGCCGACACTTTCAATGAAAATATAGATGTATAGAAATATATAGGAGCTGCAGTCTTTCAACCAGCCAATTCAACTTGCCTACAATGCAGTCCTGTTTGAGTAATTCAATGCGTCAGAGAACTAAAATGACATTAGATGAGTTCTGTTCAGTTGAGTCTTCTTTAACACATTCACCCATTCACTTTTCTTAAATCACAAGACACCACAAGAAAGTTGGGTAAAATATTTCACGTTACTTTAAAAATATAAAAGAAAACTCCTCTGATCTTTACTTTTAAACTACCTTTCTAACATACGCTACACCATGTCCCCACTGCGAGACAGTTCGCTCTCACCCATTGAGTACAGAAGGTAACAGTGCCCTGTCCTAATATCTTCTATCCATTGTCTGCTGCATCGAGATAATGGACGACATATTATTGATATACTGTATGCTTTTTTCTGTCGACATCATTCGCAGCTACACGTTGTTTCCAATGTGTCCGTGCCTTTACGTACCATTTAATTGCAGTCTTAAGTACACTGAGACCGGGGGTAGCCATTTGCGTGCGTATGAAACAACTTGAGAGCGAGAGAGAACACGTTTTCGCTTACGTAAATGGCTGATGCACTTTTTTAATTGTACAACCATCATCTCCACGGCACACGACACTTGGCGCCCTCTACGCTGTTAACACACCTCAGTTTCACGTACTTCAGTGACCACTGTCACGTCAGACTTCATATCTATAAAATGTTTACAGAAATAACCCAACTGGCGTAATACAAGTAAACGATTCGGATTTGCATTGTGCTCACTACACCGTTATAGTGCTCGCGCAGCCGGGAAGACGCAGGGCTTTCTCAACCAATCTGGGTTAACCCCTAGAGACGCGAGATGAAACAATGAAACGGATTTCAACCTTTGCAAGAAAGAGGTCTCCAAAACCGTGGTCCTTTTCCATGCAGTGACCACTGCATCTAAGAGCTGACATTGCAGTAGTATGCCCTTATTGCCTAGACAGAGAATATTTTTTTCGATTTGATCACTTTGGGATATTGATTCAACGGCGGTTGACTAGCTAGCCAACTGGATAACAATTGTGTGTATGTGTGCACCATCTCTCTAGCCGCATCTAAACGCTGAGCGGTTTCGTACACAGGCTGACAAATCAAGACAACACACCATCATATCACATTGAATCCAGTCATACAGCGTTATTTTGTTAATCTAATTGATTCCCGACTAGGCCAAAACTAAATCCTCGGGTTTACCTGACTCGCCTTTACCCTGCAGGTTCCACTGGCTCCGGGTTCGCTTTCCGATCCTGAAGCGCTGCAGCAGCTCCTCGCGACCAGTCCCCGGCACCGGTAGGCAACACAAAAACGCTGATTGGGCCTCGACAAGCGCTCATCCCCCTTGGTCTCTGCCCAGACAGACGGGTTATTGGTCGGCGGCTGTGTCGGAGACGCGCCCCTATTAAGGTGTGTGTTGTTGTCTGTGTCTGGAGGGGAGGGGACAAGAAGCGGCGAAATGATGGGAACTAAATGGGTTGTTATGCCCATCGTGTCGGCAGCGCAAGCTTGCCATGACAGATAAATTGTGGCCAGCCATATTATCTCTCCTCCTCTTTCCACACGGTCCATTGGTTGGATTCCATAAGAACAATGCCTTACATTGCTCCTGCTTTCTCACCTCTTCCCCATTGTTAAAATCCCAAAGTAGCTGTAACTGATTCCCAAAACTGTGCCCCCCTCCTGCATCCGCCCCAAGATGGTTCTTTACTTTTTGAAATGGTCCGAATACAACTGATTAATTAAAACAATAATGAAAAAACATGACCGACAGTTACATGTATACCTATATTTCATAGCTTAGGTAAAAATGTTAAAACGGCAACAAAAACAATCCTGAATATGTATCAAGCAACAACACAGAGGCTATTGCCTTTCATCTTCTACAATGATCTCAAAACGTGAGTGCTTTTTAAGGTTATTTTCAATATTGCACTCATTAACTCTGAATTAATGGAAATAGAACCACTAACAGTGTGATCTTATTGTTTTAAATAAAAAAATATATCATTCGTTTTGCTTTTAATGAACAGTCCTCAACATTATCTGAAATGTTAAATTTCCGACCGTGACACCAAATAGCCTACGTTGCTTCCTATCTAATCGTAACGTATTCTAATTGAGAATAGTGTTATTAGTCATCATATTTTACAAATAAAATTTCAGTGACCTAGTTTTACATTTTCAAAGGTCTAAAATAAAAGTTAGGGTACAAAGAGGGTGTATATTTTACTAACTTTGTAAATGAGACATAGGTAAACAATATGTTGCATTATCTCCAATGCACACGGCAAAAATTGATTGTAGCAAACTATCCTTCGAAGCATCAGCGCTTTCTAGATGATCTTTTGTTGCTCACGTATCACATAGATATTGTAGTCGCATGGGACAACATGACATTTAATTATGTAGAGTACGTATTTTTGGAAAAGCAGTTGTCCAACGTCTGTTTATTGTACACCCAGGATAATGACCTGAGGCTCCATGTCTGTGATAGCTCCCCGACAGAACATACAGACCTCATATCGCAACTTCCACGTTTTGTTTACTGGGATGTTCCGTGTATTGTGATATAGCTTTGTGGGTTACTTCTAGTTCAGTTTCCGATATGGACAGATTAAGATTAAATATATCAGTTTACTATACAAAACATGTAATCGATTTTAACTGTAGTTCTGTGACAGCTTTATACACAGGATACAGCCGAACGCATTTTGAAACGTTATTCAGTAGGCTCTGTTTAGATGAAATTGACTTTTGTTAAAACGCGCCCTCTTGTGGTTATTTTTCACTACCTCGCCGGGCACGCGGCCAGTTAGGGATACAGTAGTGTGCTCTTTACGCAATTACACAGGGGTAGTCCTGATGGAATACCGTACTTTGAATGGAATTCCACTGCGGGATTTCCGACCAACCATTTTTTCTCGAAAATGACTGCGCTAAAACTCAGTGGCGACTTGCATCTAAAATGTCCGATAGTTCGTGTCAAGGTCTGTTGGAGCGGGTACTTGCATTCAGAGTTTTTTTTCCGGTTTGTTAGCACGAAACATCGCCATGGAGCATACATTGTAATGTTCTACACTCCAGGTTTGTACCCATGCACTGGAAAAGACTAAAAATGTGGCTATATTACTTTTTTATATTTCTTATTAGCAACATTATAGATGCATTTAAGACAATAAGATATTTAAATGACAAGGTAACGTTGTGACAGATTACACAATTCAATTTTATTGAAATAAACAGAAGTGCAATACATAAATTTGGAGTATTCCTCAACAGTGTTCCTCAAGTGGCACATAGGAACAAGATTAACAAGGTTTCCCAGATTTAGGCAAAACATCCCTTTATCAGATTATTCACTGTAACATCAGATTGGCAAAATGTTACTATGGGATGTTGGTAATCCTGATGGCAGGTTTCATCTTTCTGAGAGAAGAAACCTTTTCCTCAGAGGACACACTTCAAACCATATACATAAAAAAACCTTAGTGTTTGCATAAAGATGGAACTATAAAAGTGAAAAAAAAAAAAAAACAGGATAGCATAATAGAAAGAACAGGTAAAAGGACAATACAGTACATCAGAAAATATTTACAGTTAGGAGATTGGCAGAGCCCAAATCAAGCCCAAGCCTGGTGAGTGTTGAACAGAACAGGACCAAGAAAAAAATGAAAAAAGACAATCACAGGAAGTCGCCTGTCGCAACTGCCATTTCCTCAGTGAAGAAGGTTTAACTTGAGAAGAGATCAAACAATTCAGAATCTTACAGATATACATGAGCAGTGTAACCTCCAGAAGCCAAGCAGTAGGCCTCAGCCAATTAAAGGCGGTGTGCTAATACCCAGGGATTGTATGCATAATACGTGCTAGTTGGAGTGTTCTATTTAAGTGCATGCCATAAATAATGCATGTGGAGCTGGTCAGGGGTTTAAAATGGGGAGCAGAGTGACGATGGCTTCTCCCTGAAAATACCATTATGACATGCCTCAGAATTATACCCCTGAATGAAATTCCCATTTTTATCCTAAAAACATATTTAAACATAATGACTTAAACATATTGATAAAACAAATTAAACAAATAAAACAGGTTGGAGGTACCATGAAATATTCAAACTTGTGTAATAAAATAGGAGATTTTTAAAAATCTTACTACTTTGGCAAAACATAAATATCCCTGCTTCCATAACAAACATAAGAAATTGTAATTATTGAGCTTTCACACAAATAGGAAATGAATATCTTAAATAGGGAATATGGCTTTCAATCCAGCCAAATATGATAGGACTTGAGCTGAAATAGATGGGGAGAGGTCTTGTTGGCTAAATCTACCATATTCCTTACCAGTTTGCATTTGATGCAGTAGTTATGTCAAGGAATTCAAATAACATGCAAATATACACCCACACCACTCTAAAATAGATCTGACTGAGCTGGTGTTGTAGCCATTTTCACACCTTCCTAGATTCAATAGTTATGATGAATTATTTCCTAAAAAGTAAGCTGCTGTACTGTCAATATCTTGTAAAACTATGAGCAAATGCTTGCAGTGTATTCAAAGTCCATAAAATCAATTTTTGGCCCAAGTAAGATTTCAGACTGTTGAAATAACTTTACTCGGTCTGAGGTTAACCCCTAAACTGGCAAAGAATTATGGATACTCAAAGTAAATATAAATGATTGTGTGTTGACAATTAATGTGTGTTTCACAGCTAATAAACTATTCTATAAGCAATTTAGTTTTATATTTAGTTAAATCGTGCTTTTTCAATATAAAGTAAATATTTTAGTAACCGATACATGGATTTGATAAGTGAATTTTAGATTAAAGCATCATTCTGTTAAGGTGAGACTTAACTGTATGGATTTGGTTATAATCGGGGTCGATTATATTGTTTCACCCTATCATTTTTTGAAGAACTTCTTGTTGAGGAGGAAGATGAGCAGGTTGACATTGACTTTGGCCTTATCAAACATCTTCATCACAGCAACTCCCTCATACTGAAGCTGTAGCAAGTCCTGCAAAAAAACCGACACACAATCGTATTTAAAATCCTATACACATTCCCAAACCTGCAGATTAAAAACTGCAGACCACAATGAGTAGCTAAATCAAAGAGGCTTAAATGCACCATACTCCACACATCACATATACCATATGCACTATGTTGTTTGAGCATAAAAATGATAAAGGATTCATTTTCAGCTGGAAAGTGATGTGATGTTTTATGTATTATGGTACAAACCCAAAATGCATCCAAGTGAGCAAAAACTAAATAATGCAGAAGAAGTTTATCCAGTGAGAGAAACAGACATCGTGCGATTGTCAAAATGCCAGTTCCCAGCGGTGAGCACTGTATCACAACTAGGTAAATTAGGATATAGACATGGAAGAAAGCAAAGAACTGCTGTCAAAACATTCAAAGTGGCACGGTTTGCTGTTTACAATGCTAATTTAAAAAAAAAAAAAAAAAAAAAAAAGACATTAACATGAACACACCCCACTGTCAAAATATAGAAATGATTCGTCATTTCTTTTGTTAGCTGTCATTTGACCTGGGGGATTGTGTGCCCATATTTGGGCTCGTTAGGCTGCCTCCACAGCAGCCCGTTTCCCTCCTCCCCTGAGACGCACCTGGTATTTGAGGGGGAACTTCTCCATATCCACTCCCATGAACCGAGCCTTCACCTGGAATGTGCCCCCCTCCTCGCTGGGCACAATGTCGAAGATCACGTTCTTAAACCTAATAAGAGAGAAGAGGACAGGTTTGTGTACAGATACATGAGAATGACCATAGAAGCTGTAATGTAAACATGGATTCCTACACTGGACTAAAAATGGCCACTGAGACTGAACATTTGTCTAAATCCTGGCAGCTGAAAGGAGATAATCTGTAACAGTGCTTGAAATAATCTGAAACAGTTCTTATGGAGGCAGACAGAGCATGATCTCCGGATGACTGCATGGATTCATATTTTGAAGGGACTGATGTCCTGAGGTTGAGTGCTCGTGTCTGTATGCATGTGCATATGTTTGTGTGTGTGCACTGACTGGGTGACTGGCAGGTCCTCAATCTCCAGCAGTACGCCCTTTTCATGTAGTCGGGCAGCGGTGTAGGTCAGGATCAGTTGCTTGTTCTTCTTCCCCTTGTTTTCTGCTGTTTTCTTCCCATTCCCCTTACTGAGAGCAAGAGAGTGAGAGCACAAGAGTATGAAAGAGAGATAGAGAGAGTGAGAGAGAGATTGGCACTTGATCTCATAAATCAGTGCTTACATGGCCTCTGATATGGTATGACCACTACAGGTTGAGTGCTCAGATAATGTTGGAGCAGCACAGCTCTTTAAAGACTGATCCAGGGCTGCCGTGCGGCTCCCTGCAGCTCCTGCAGAAGGACAGAGCAGCTGGGCCATACCTGTTCTTGGCAGTGAGGTTGTCCAGGCAGGTGGTGATGTACTGGCTGTAGTAGTCCACCTGCTCGCTGTGGAAGGCACTCTTACAGTGCAGGCTGTGCAGCGTCTGCCTCAGCTTCACCAGCTCTGCCTGGCGGCGCTGCCGGTACAGCCGCTGGTGGCGGATATCCTGCAGGGAGGGGAGCAGAGGAGCGGGTTAGCTTCACAAGGCCTGTGTGCAGCTGTGTGTGTGTGTGTGTGTGTGTATGCATGCTTAGTAAAATCAGTGGGCAAAATGTTCACATTCACAATTTAGTATCCATAAAAAAAAAAAAAGAAAACATTTTATTTGTACAATTAGTTTGTACCTGTATGGCATAGATTGTAATGTTGTCTATCAAGCGGATGATCTTTTTTTTTTTTTTTTTTTTTAATGATTTCTCAGCACAAATAGACCCCTTTAACAAATCATAACTATAAATATCACTGTGCACGTACAAAACTTTAACTGATGGAGGAACACTCTTTGGCATTTTGTGCTCAGGGGCCTCACCTTGGCGATGAGCTGCAGGATTTGGGCCTCGGTGTCTGGGGGGGTGAGCACGCCCAGGGCCTCCAGCCTCCGCAGGCTGCGCTGGATCTTTCTCTTCTTCTCCTCCAGGGACAGTTTGCTGTCGGCGATGAGGGACTGGTTCCTCTTCATCTTCTCTGGGGTGCGAGCATCAGCGCTGGGCCCGCCGCTGCATCATCCAGCAGTGCTGTGCCTCCTGGAGGAGAGAGAGAGGGAGGGAGGGGAGGAGTGAGACAAAACAGTGGAAGGACGAGAGCAGTGGCAAACAAGGTTTTGGGAGATATCAGGGATGTCATTTTTCCCAATTAATCAAGACGTTGATTTTTCAGATCCCAAGACAGGAGGGTGACCCCTGGTCCTGGGGACCTGTAGGGATTGCTGGTGTTGGTCATAATACAGCCCTGCATTCAAATTAAATGTTCAGCAGTAAAACTAAACACTGGCTACAGACCAATTGGGGTCTGTAATGTCTGGAGTAATAAGGACACATTTAATATAAACACGTCTCTGCTAATGAGCAAACTCTGCAGTCACCTGATCATGGGAGATGGAGGCTCTCAGGACTTCACTCAGTGTATCCCCAGGCTGGGTCCGGATCACGTCGATGATCAGCTGCTTGGTGCTGAAGCAGAACACAGACCCGTCAAGCGTACGTGTCCCTGGCTCCCTCAAACAGAACCCAGGCCTCCTACAGGGCCCGAGGGCTTCTTGTGTGCACTGGTTTCGGTTCACACAGACTTTGCTATGAACTGTCGAGTGAATATTCAAAATAATCTGCCCATAAAAGACACTTCACTGCAGGTGCATGGTGTTGAAGAAGAGAGCAAGGCGTATTTAAGAATGTAATTTTCATAATCAGCTCTATGACTATTCCTTTGGAGAGGCTGCCACTGTGCCTGTAAAATTCAGAAAGCCTGAAGTTTATTTATTAATAAAGTATCAGGTTGTAGACACCCTGTTAAAGAAATAATAACTGTGGGTGGGAGACAGCAAGGGAAATAGAAAATGTAAAAATGAATTTGTCATATAAAACACTCAAATTTCTCAAAGTGAAAGAAGAAGTACCTGTGGTTTAGAAAGACTTAAGTAACCTGCATATTATACCACTCAACAGTGACTGACATGCCACTCAGCTCAGCTGTTCCTGGCACCTTGCATTCTCACCTGAGCAGGATTCCCCTGACATCAGCATGGTCGTCGGAACTCCGGAACACATCAAACTTGCTGGTGAGGGTCAGAGACACTTCCATCTTGCTATACTGAGACAAGATCTGTTCTGCGTTGGAGTCTCCAGGACTGACCACACCCTCCCCTATCCCAAAACACACACAAACAGCAAAATATTTGATACAAATAAACAGTGTTTTAATAAAAAAGTTTAGAATAATTGAATTAGTTACAAATGCCTGAACCCATGTTCTGAAAATTCTTGTACTTGCTGTAAAGCTTTGCATATGCTGGCGTGGCACAGCAATGCTGAGGAAACTCACCAACAAGAGCCTGGATAGAGGGCACCTTCCCAAGATCCCTCAGCAGCTCCCGCAGGGGGTCAGCAGGGTCTGGACACAGGGAGTCCTGATGCTCCAGCAGCAGCTGCAATCAGTGACCACACACACACACACACACACACACACACACACACACACACACACACACACACACACACACACACACACACACACACACACACACACACACACACACACACACACACACACACACACACACACACACACACACACACACACAAGCAGTACAAACATCAGCACAATGGGCTATATTGTGACACCACAGCAAAATAATACATATATTTTCATTGAATACATTGAATACAATTCATACATTGAATTTTCAGTCAAATACAGAAAAACAAATCTGCATTTCACCACATTGTGTGCATGTATGAGTGGGACAGATGCTGTGAGACACAGCACAGGTGCAGACCTTGTGTGTGTTGATGAGCTCGCTGATGGAGATGTAGATCACAGGCTTGTTGAGGATGACCATCTCAGAGTACTCATCGATGCTGAAGCGCTCCTCGGGCTCCGGGACGTCGCAGGCCGCGCGCAGGAACTTACTGTGTGGAACAGGGGTTTGAGCAGGGGGAACTTACTGTGTGGAACGGGTTTGACACATCACCTTCATTTCAGTGTGACAGAACTGTTGGCTTTGTCTTTATGCCACCACAAGTTGAGATTTAAGTTCAGATGAATTAAAATCACTAGAAATAGAATACGTTTTGTCATGCAGTTTCTATATGTAGAAACAAGCATGGGTGAAGGCCTGTTTCAACAGCTTTTGCGTCACTGGGGCAGCCACACCCACTCTCTAGAGCCAGATAGATTCTGGATGGAGCTTTGCAGCTTTCTTCCCATTTACGGGGAAAAAAAAAAAAAAAACACAATTCTAGCTTTATTTTTGAAAGATTTCATATCTCTTTTCCAAATGTAAATACAGTGGGAAGTACCAAGGCATATTCATATTAAGACAAATATCCTCACTTGATGTTCAAGACTGTAAAATTGAAACACAGCCCTGTGTGTCTGTGGGAAGCGGTCTAACTAACATCTGGCCAGCATGCAGGGAGCATGCGGTCATTTTCATTTTTCGCTGGAGTCTCCCTTTCAAAACGGGGGAAAGCTGGTGCTCTGACCTGAACTTGGCGTGTGTGAGAGTGATGTAATCGTTGAGAGCTCGTAGGTGGGCGCTATCGCCCTGGAAGTGCTTGTGGGCGGCACTGTGCTGCAGGATGCGTGCAATGGAGCCCAGGGTCCGCCGCTGGTCCGGCTGCAGGGCCACGCCTGCCGACAGCTCCACCACGTCGAAGCCATCCGGAGCCACCACCGCTGGGTTCATGTAGCGGTAGTACAGCAGGTTCCCCACAATCTGCAAAATGACAGCTGTGGTCAACCATGGCGACAGTGTGGAATGACTGTCACTACTGGTTTCAATGGCTCCAAGCAGTCTAAAGTTACGAGTCGGTACAATGTAGGGTACCAGGGATGTTAAACTCAACTTCTGAAGGGCTGCAGAACATGAAGTTTTTTGTGGTTTCATGAAGTGGTTAATTTAAGCCATGGAAACAGGGCTTGTTGACTCTGTAGCCAATTAGCCAAATAAATGCTAAATCATTCCAAACACCAAGTCATACCAAATCATACCGAAGCCTTGTACTACAGTCTTGTCTGGAAGCAGTAGCTTCATATGGACAGTACGGTGGTGATTCACTAATACAAACAAATCAGTTAATTGCTGAGAAGAGTTTATACAAGTGATTGACAGCATACAGTATATCAATCCATCGTGGAGTTAAAGCACCACCCACAAATCCATTATCTAAGGTTCAAATCATTGGTGGAGGGTTTGTTGTAGTGCGCATAGTTCAATGAAAATACGGTAAAAAGCACTGTACTGTCCAGTGCTCTTTAATTACACACGGCACCTTGTAGAGCTCATCCTCGCTGGCCTGGGGGAACTTCTCCTGCAGTGCATCTCTCAGGACTTTGGCCGTGTAACGCATCCCATATCTGACCACAACACAAGAGGGAGAAACCTTCAGTAACCCCAGTGTTCAGCTGCACTCCCTGTGTGCACACAGCATCAGACTAACTTCATTTCATCTATGCAGGAATATCAAGGGGAAACCAACCAACATGACAAACATTCCATTTTTACACCAATACTGACAAAATATCTCTAAAGGTCACAACAGCAAATGTTGAAGAACATTACTCACATGGCACTATCAGAAATAAAGAAACACATTGCAAACATTTGCAGACAGACATATATAAAGAGACATTTTTGTTTGACCAACACAGGTGGGCCGCAACACACAGGATCGGAGAAGTACAGCAGATAGACAAAGAGGACAGGGTGACAGTATGGCAGAATGAGCTTATAACTCGGGAGTTTTGGGGATGCGATTCCAGGTGCTACCATTTTACTGAAAACATCCAGCTGTATGAGTGCATTGTTACTGTATCCAATAAAGGCCTAAAATGTAATCCAAGTGATCTAGTGACTCACGGCAGTTTGTGGAGGTTTGTGGTGATGGCGTGGAGCACACGGTCAGTCAGGCTCTTCAGGTTGGTGATGGCAATGTCCAGTCGCCGCTGGACCTCGGGGTGGCTGAGAGCCTGCTCAGCGCTCACCTCGTATGGCAGGGAGCTGCGTGCAGAAAGGGGTCAGAACACACACCGCCACACGACCCACAAGCAGGCAATTAATCACACTGCAGACAGTACACTGCACTCAGCATAAAGCAGACACAGATACACTCCCGTGAGGTTAAAACACAGTTAAGTCTGGTAGGCAGAATATTCAGGACTCTGTACTTTGTCTTAGGCTTCAACATCGAAAGCCATGTGAAATACTCCACTTTTGATAAAGGTACAGCAACCAAATAGGAGTATTAGGGCTGCACAATGAGCCCTTAAAATGTTATCACGATAAATTTAGACATTTTGGTGATAACGATAACATATTCCGATAAACTTTGCGGCCTAAAATCCGATTGAAACGTGGCCGGCTTTCAACAAATACAAATAGAAATTAAGTCAAACACGTCAACTGATGTGTTTACTGAATGCAACTTCCTTTTTGGGATTAAATCATTAATGTTGCCATCTGCGGCTTCGCTTCTCCCGCTCTCCAGTTTCACCAGCAAGCTAACTTCCGTGCCGGCCACAGACCCGCATACACAATTCTCAAGGGGCAAGACTAGATCTTGTGAAGTAGGCTACAAAGCAGATTTAAAGACACATCAAACTAAATGCATATTTATCATGGTTAAATTATCTATCGTGAAAATGACAATAATATCGTCATACTCATGATATCATGGAGCCCTAAGGAGTATGTGATAAAATTGGACCTCCATCTTGTGACCTGCAAATGCTTTAAATGTGTTACAGACTGGCTTTCTATAGCATTAAAAATACCACACAGAAACCCATTTCTACTGGTAGCAGTTTCAGAAAATGCCAGAATCCCAAATCTTGGTGAGGTCTGCTGCTCAAATGTGTATTTTCAAGTGTGGACTTGAAAACATTTACATTAATTATCCTCAAATCATTACAGATACCCCCTGAAGTTCATTTTGATTCCAGCTTGCTGGAGCAGTATGGAACGGTGTTTTTTGTAGTCCCTTTTCAGAAACAAGAAAGAATTGAAACAAGCCAACACACATGGAATGGGGGAGGCAACACACATCTGACATTGATAGCCTTTGATGTAATAAATCGCTCTGTTATAGCAGTTGAGTTATGTCCTACCTGTTTTCAAATTGAGCTCATTTTTGTCAGATTAGACACTTCCCCCACTGCTCAGACACCTTTTTGATGTTTCTGTCTGCCCTACTGTATGTAGCAATCATGTTCTTCCTGTACTTTTTCTAAACTTTCATCTGCTTGTATTGAGAGTCTCTTGTCTCTGTTCCAGACCACACTCTCCCATGGTCTCAGATTAGTAATGGACATCCGAGGTCCCAGAGAACACTCTGCACGCCATGCTGATCACTGATCTGAAATCAGTGAAGATCAGGGACTGATGGAATGTGCGGTTTGGGACACAGCTTTACAGTGCTGTGTTTGACTTGTCTTAAACACAAACATCTGTGTGCTGATGGAACCCTTTCATCCCTGCTTTGCTCATTTGGATGTTGCTGGAATTCCTTCATTCCATGAACTCAGTCTGAGTTTGAGTGAAATTACTTCTGAACAGCAGAACTTATTTTGTGAAAATTTCTTCTGTATTAATGAGCATTTTGTATAAGTGTGTGTCTGCTTGCATGCTCTTTGCTGACCTCTTGTGGCCGGTCTGTGACTCGGTCTGGTTGATCCAGCTCTTGTAGATCTCCACAGGGTCAGTGCGGATGCTAAGGGACCGCTCCTGCAGCACATCCCGGATAGCAGGCCCCAGGATGTCCTTCAGGGCGTTCTGCCCGCGGGCGTGGCGGTAGAAGCTGACCAGCATCTTGATGACAGTGGGGTTTCCCATCACCACCTCCTGGGGCTGGTCCACCTTCAGCCTGAGGGGAAAAAAGAGAGGAATCAGTGGGACTGTGTGAACACTGTGGTTAAAGCAGTTTATTTTCATTTTTCATTTATTTAACCCTGAGATATAAAATCTCTTTTTCAAGGGAGACCTGGCCAAGACAGCAGCTTTGCAATACATACACATATTTAAAAACAGATTATATTGATACAATTTTTACAATACAAATACAATATACAATCACCAGAGACATGCCTAGTTAAAACAGTGTTTTTTTTAAAAGGGTTTTGAAGTCATTTAGTAGAATTAAGGCTTTCATTTTCAGGCGGTTTTGTAAGGTGTTACAAGGTATTCCATGACCATGGTGCAAAGTAACCACTTCAACCACTTTAACCACTTCAATGTCAATGTCAACATCGTTGATGTCAACCTCTCCTGCTTTAGAGGCTGCAATACCAACATGGGTTGACTTTCGGCGGTCTGTGTGCACTAACTTGATCTCGTGCCGCAGGGCTGCGGTGAAGAGCTGGAGCAGCAGGTAGGCCTCCCTGCAGTCAGAGCCGTAGTTGAAGAGGGTGAAGATCACGGTCTCCATGAAACGTGTGCTCTTGTTCTGGGTCATCAAGAAGATGAGCTGGGCCAGGTACAGGGGCTGGGTCTGTTCAGAGAGGGGCAGAGCATGGCTTCAATATTGTATAGACCATGACTCAGACTTGCTGTGGGCCAGGTACATACAAACAAACTGTAGCCTTGTATAGACCATGCAGAGTTAGCCTGACACAGAGCTAAATAAGCTTTAACCTTAAATAAAGCATGACTCAGACAGCCTCAAACTGTCAAACCCTGCACTATAGTGAAGACTGTATCACCCAAACAGTTCTCTGATTTAGGCCAAAACAGACACCACAATTGCCTGGCACAGGGCCAAACAAAGTAATTTTGTACAGACCACCGCCAAAAACATATCAGACTGAGACTGTACCAAACTTTGGCACAAACATAGCACAAACAGCTGTGAGTACAAACAGCTGCAAGCAGGACCATTTTTATACAAGCACAAAGATCACTTTAATACAGACCTTCACAATACCACACTATACAGGTATGCTGCAAACCATGCACATTAACACCTGAAGGATTTAAAGCAGTGGTGCTCAGGTTATGGCCGATTGCAATGCACTGATTTGGGAGTCCAGCTCAGAGGCTGACACAAAGCACTCACCTGCAGCAGGTAGAACAGGTGTTGATAGGCCTCCAGCTTCTCCCTCTTGTCTTTGCTCAGGGACTTCAGCCCCTTGTGTTTGTCCAGAGCCATCATGTCCGACAGCTGCTCTTTGTTCTTCTTGGTCAGTTTCTTGCAGTGGGATACCACCTCCTGTACTCAAGGAGAGGATAAGCGAGAGTAAACTGAACCTACTTTCTGTCACATACCAAAAAATCATTGATAAGTGCAAGACACTTGTGCAGGAGTTATATACGTCAAAACCAACAAAGTAAAATACTGAATTAAATGCTTTCGAAAATGGCTGAGATTCTTTCTTGTATAACTGTTCTGGACTAAATGCTCATTTTTGCCTTAGACCACAGCATATATGGACTTCGTACAAAATAATCAAGCAAGTGAATAAATTTTAATGTAATCCAACAAGTTTTGTCTGTAATGAGTGTGCAGAGAGACTTCTGGCCAGGGCTGTCACCCGTGCTGCAATTCCTTGGCTCAGAGATCACTGTGCATCAGATGCAGGAGTGCAGGGGGTTCTGACCTGCAGAGTGACCCGGTTTCGGACCAGCAGCCCGATCTTAAGGTCCATCAGGTCCAGATCTGCCTCCAGCTGGCGGTTGGCACGGATGGTCCGCACCACCTCCTCCCGCAAGCGCAACAGCTCCCCCTCCTGGCGGATGTCACTATCACCCTGCTCCAACAAGTGAGCAAACTTGCGCACCACAGAGAGGGAAGGGGCATGGGAGTGCACTGTGTGAGGAGGGGGAGGAAACAGGAACAGACATAATGCATGAAAACCTTGAACACTAAATACAGCCTTTCTTTATCATATTAGCATGAGGGACAAAATAATATCTAAAGGGTGCTTTAGTGTACAATCTTCTTACACCAATTACCTGTAAAGGACTGAGGTTGTGTGTTTGTGGCTGACAGTCGTAACTGTGCCTGAAACCAGGTCACGTTAATATTAGCAGTGAGTGCTCAGTGTTTAGTCTCATACCCAGCATTCTGTAGTCCTCACGGGCTTTATTTGCTCTGAAGAAAGCTTGAATCTTAACAATAGCACCCACCTGTGGAAAAAATATTTTTTAACTTTTGAATGATAGAGATTTTACTAATTTGTAAGTATTGCAAACAATGATTAACTTTTATAAAGTCCTATGGAAAACAACAGACACCTCAAATAGTATGCACATTGCACTCATCGGGCAGTACAGAACTCACGTTTCTCCTGAAGTGTCTGAGTCGGGCCTGGTACCTGCGTCGGGCCAGCCACATCCTCACCATGGCCTGGATCTACAGGGGAAAGAGCAGGTCACAGGTCACAGATACTGCACCACTGATCACACAGAGCTCACACGCAGAACCTGAGCTCCACCTGCATCCATTCGCAGTCTCAAGAAGGCATGAGCTATATTAAGGGTAATCAGGAACACCAACCAACAGCTAAATGCTGGTAGATTTTCCTTTCAGCTGGTAAAAAGTAAAAAGCTTAATTTGACTTGAATACACCAATTTAATTTTCCCCCTTTACAACCACCCTGCTCCTGAAGACCAATAGGATATGCTGGTTTTTTGTTTTCACCTTAAAATTGAGACTCAATAAACCAGGAAAGAAACAATGAGAGCATGTGCTGAGTAACAACAAAAACCAGTACACCCTACAGTACTCCAGAATCAGGGTTAGCTACCAGACCAAACAGGGTTGCATAAAACACACACAGGCCTACATTTTCTGCACACATCATGATCATAGTAAGTAAGACTTCTATTTTAAACCAGAATCTTGAACAGAATCCACTGCAGGCTCTGGTTCCAGTGTGACTGGCTTTGCCATACCTTGACTACAGCTCTCCAGTTCCGGTGGAGGTATTTCAGCCTCTGTCTGTAGGCCCGCTGCTGTCTGTACCTCCTCCAGTGGGACTGAAACAGACAAACAGAGTTAGTGAGTAAACCTCCTCCTTTCTGCCCTGGGGCAATAAAATATTAAATGAAATATTACACTGAGGCTGAAGAGGAGGCAATTGCCTTTTTTCCTAAATTGAAACCCACATATTAATTTCATGCATTTATTTTGTTTTTCCATTAGACGTTTAATGTGCAGTTTGAATGTTTCTGGATTTGGGTGTGTGAGTGAGTCTAATATAAAAAAAAAAAAAACTTCCTAAAAAGGCAATAACATTCATTAATTGGGAGAAGTGGACATACACATCACTGGTTTTGGATTGGGCTAAAAAGCACTTGAAACCAATAAAATGACAATATATGCTCAAACTGGAAAAGGTTTTTATACATTAAAGATGACAACACACACATGTTATATCTTGAGAGAGTATGCATTAAAGCCTGGATGCATTTTGGAGTCCTTTCCACCATTTATGAGTTTGGATGACAGCAGCAGACGGAAGGTGAACCCTGGTGAACTCACCTGTATGGTGACGATGGCTGGCAGCTGAGTGTGCAGAAAGTGCAGGCGTTTACCCAGTCTCTGCCTCACCAGAAAGCCCCTAATCCTGGCCTGCAGCTGCACCACCATGGACTCACTGGCCTTCCACTGCACCTCGCGACTGTGCGCCGCCGTCACACTGGTCACCACCGCCTGCAAAATGACATCATAAGAGCAGGGACAGAGGACAGATAACAGATAAGACCAATATGGACCAATGTTGCATTCACTATAGAAATAAATAGCCTTTCATGATGGAAAGGTTATGCATTTTCACAAAACTTATCCACACTAATCAGCACCAAATTTACAGTTGTCAGTTCAGAACAAGAAAACACAATCTGCATTTCTCTGTGGTACTACAACCAAGGGAAACACTACCAGCTGTTCATGTTATTTTCTTGGTCTCCTCTGTGGTGTCGTGGGACTATTTTTATACACTGCAATGACAGTAAACCAGCCAGTTAATAGCATAGTGTTAAGCTGGTGGTGAGAAAGTATTTCCAAAAGTCTAAAAATAACAAAAATATCAAACTTACCAAACACAAACAGGATCATTACTTTCCATTACCAACTTCAAAATCATTCAAACATGGTAAATAATTTACCAGTAGGGGGCAGCATTACTTCTAAAGCATACATAGAGAAACACCATATCACAGATTCCAGAGACCCACCAGTATTCTATTAGGTCTAGCCACTCCTGAAGCCAAAATATTCCAAATTGATGTACCTAATATTCATGACACAGCTTTGGCAAAGACAGTGCTGTAGCAATGGATTCTCTGGGTATCTACATATTTTTTATTTAAAACTTGTTGAATAATCGTAGGGAGGTGGGAAGTGCTCTTGGCACAGACCAACAGGTTTGAGCCTGGTTAAAATCTGGAATAAAAGGTTAGAACGGGGTACCTGTATCTCTTCATGGGCCATGAACAGGCTGTTCTGCATAAAGCCCTGGGGGCGGTCCCAGGTGCCCTCCAGCCTCTGCAGGTGGAAGAAATAAGAGCTCCCATCCTGTGTCTTGTGTCTCAGCCAGGGGCTCCTGTTGTCTCCTGGACAAGAAAGATGGCCAATTTTAACATTTCCTGAGCTTCAGGTCACAGGAATCACATGTGTCCTCTGCTACAACATGTGCCAATATGACAGGCAAAAGATCATAATATAGATAAAACTGTGCATTTTATTTAACTTGTTGCAAGAGGGTTTATCATAAGCACACTCAGTAGAAAGGAAGCAGCCATACATTTTAACATTTTAAGTCAATGCGTCAGCCACATTCACTCTCTATTCACTGGCCACTAGTCTTATAGGGACACAAAACAAAGACAGAGTCAATGGTCAAAGGGGTCTCACCACCCATAGCCTTGGCCCGCAGCAGGGCAGACAGCTCGGTTTGGTATCCCCCAGCACATTCTGCCACCACGCTCCGCAGTGCCACCTCTGGCAGGCGCAGGACTCGCAGTGTCTGAGACGCCTTGCTTTCCTTCACGGCCTGGTTCACTGCAGCCAATCCCAACGACACTAGAGCAAAACACAGATCAATATATTTTGTGCCTTGTTTTGGACATGCTATCACAATAGTGAGATTTTGATATGGAAGAGCACCCTATTTTAAGTCTTATTTTGACATCTCATTTGAGCTTTATGATGGGGACATGCTTGTGATGCACACATCAGGATTTCACAGACTGAAGTTGAAATCAATAAATTATAAACATGTTTGGAGAGCAGGAATGATGAGTCATATGGTGTGTAATTTGTCGCACTTACTCTTCAGAGCTCGCTGTGTGTCCTGATTGGCTTTCCTTATTCCCTCCTGGATGTCAGCCAACCACAGCTCAGCAGAGGGATCATGGCTCACCTAAAACCAAACAAGTTATCTAGAAATTTAGCTGGTGGATACAGACCAGGACGGATGGAAAATTTCTTAATTCACATTGATCTTTCCCATCATGCATTTGCTTGCAGTACCTCCGCTTTGCGTCTCTTGGCTTGGGTCAGCACATCATGGTAGCGTCTGGCATTCATCGCTTGTACCTCCTCTAGGCCGCTAGAGGGCAGCATCAGTGCAGCCAGCGTCTTCTGGGGGTCGCTGCGGCTCAGAGCCTGGTTGATCAACCCAATACTGAGGATCTCTGAAAGCAAAAAGGGAAGATTGGCACTCCAGTCTGGAGAAACCTTTTTGACACATCCCCGCAGCCAGTGCAGCGCAGGAGCAATGGTCAACTGATCAAATGGTTTTGCTCTCCATAGGAGAACACAATGGCGGTTTCAGATCTGTGAGCTAGTGGTAACGTATGGTAACTCACGGTCATGTTCTTCCTGCACTGCTGCATTGATAGCATTAAGTCCCCCCTGGAGCTCGTTCCACGTCAGTAAGGCTCTCCCTGCCTGCCTCTTCAGCCCACACAGCTCCTCAAAGTACCTGTGAGGAAAAGCAGAGTCAAAACCATGTGGGTATGAGTCTGAGTGTCTGCATACCAATTTCAGTACAAACACCTGGCACAGAAAACAACTGAATAATCACTGTGCATAAGAAGTCACTGGTGAATGTTTGTTTGAGGAACTCAGAGGGGAAAGTGGAAGAAGAAGCATGTTCACCTCTGAACCAAGCTGTCATCAATGTCAGCCAGTCCTGCTGCTGGGCTGACCAGTGTTGCACAGAAGGCACCAGCATCCTTTGCCTCTACAGCCTGGTTGATTAGAGCCACTGCAGACAGCATCTCAACTGCCACAAACAGCTCTTCCTGTTGCAGCTCCCCCTATAGGTATGGAGGATAAATGGTTAACACAGCCAACACAAACCCCCTGAAATCATACATCTTACACTTCCTCCTGACTATTTCTGTGAATTAAAAAAATCTCCCTGCAACTAAGGTGTCTCAGTATACCTCAGGGCTCTGTTCCCGCAGGGGATTCAGTTCCCGCTGGTAGAGCTCGGCGGCGAAGGGATAGACGTCTGGGAGCTGGGCGTCAGGGTTCATCAGGGCGCGAACAGTCTGCCTGGCCTCACCCCGTCGCAGGGCCTCGTTAATGCCGCGGACCGCCTGCTGCACTGTGTACGTCACACACAAGGGTAACACACTTACTGCACAAATCCGGGCACAGTGTTCAATTTAAACAAGTTCTCATGTTTTCTGGATAAGACAAAGACTGTAAGAACAAGAGACGGCAAAATATCCACATAATGTATTTATGTTTTGTGTCTTGTGATATTGCCTGGAACACAAGAACATATGCTGACAGGAACAGGCCGTTCAACCAAACCAGGCTTTCCATTTACCTTCGCACAGCATCCAGTACTGCAAGTGAATGCACAATGCTAGGTCAAAACCCCAATCAAAGAAAAAAAAATCCCACCCTCTTTGTTCACAAGACAGATTTCTGTGCCTAAAACTGTAAAGCTTTCAGGTCCATTAACTTATGGACAGTCAATCAATGTGAGTAAGTCAATCAGGCTTCAGCCCTTCTCTCATCAGCAATGGAAGCACATCTCCACAATAGGCTCCATGTGTGACATGGACTGGCACACTGACTTGTCTGAGAGCGCTGTGCCTCTTCGTTTGCCACGCAGACCGCCTCCTGCAGCTCATCCTGGTCCAGAGGGTCCACACACCCCAGGTCCTGCAGCATGGACACATGACACAGAAGAAGGGTGAAGCGCTATATTTTTAAAATATTACCACATTTACCCAGTTGGTGTGTGGCATTTAAGGACAATGTCATGGCATGCTTTGGTTTTCAAATTTAGATTGGGACCAAACTGTGACCTAACCGCCCTGACTTAATGAATGAGTGCAGTCAGAAATGATAATGAGCAGACTCCAAAGCACCACACTTGGAGTTATGCTTGCCCTGGTCTTGCCAAAACACAATGCAATGTATCATTACGTGACCTCGCTCTACCCGTAATCCTGCCCTTTACGCCTGGGTGTGTCAGGAGGGTAGACGTACAATCAGTAGTAAATCTGAGTATATTAAGAGTCCTAACTTGAATAAATACCAACTGAGAAATCAGAATCAATTGTACTTCACATTCTCTTTTCACATTTCGATCTGTCTCATTGGCCAAATTGTGAAAATACCTCTCTTATAAAGGGTCATTATAAAAGCTTCATTAAATATAAACTGAAATCTGAATTAAAACAAAAAAAAAAAAAAAAAAAAAAAAAAAAAACATAAGTTGAGGTGAGTCTTGGATCCCAGATTGCCCAGATCTCAGGACACTTGCCTTACTGTGTAAGGGTAGCACATAACGTAGCAGTAACTGCCAGCAAAGGCAACAGTTTGATTCTCAGGGGGTGTTTCTAAAAAGTGTGATATAGCACACCTCTCCTTTCACCATTCAACCCAATAGAATACCATTTCACCTCAGGTTATGTGTGAATTCTAATGAAAAAAACACTGGTTTTATCCCTGAGGATAAAAATTACTCTGAGTTGACCTTCTTCAGCCAGGCTTATAGTGCATCTTTGGCCTTTCTGCCCTCTTATGGTAAATTCTAAAACTGTTGAACTGTGGATAGCAAACTTACTGAACTAGAAGATTCATGTTTCTATAGATGGCTGTAAGGGTGGAATGTGAGAAATCTTTTGAACCAGAAACTGACACTGGCACACAGTTTACAGATGGTCAGAGTATCATGTATCATAATGTACTTGGGATGGAATGGGTCTTCGCTTACCAGGGCCTTCTGCTCACGGTCAGCAGCCAGCTGCTCCAGGTACCAGGGAGCATTTTCTCTGTGCACACCCCGCAAAGCCAGGCAGGGGGTCTGCAGGGCAGAGAGGAGGGCCAGAGAGTCCCCACACTCCAGCGCTTCGTCCACATGCTCCACTGCTGCTCGTACTGTTCAAAAACACAGCACACATCTAAAGCATCCAACGGACTATGCCACTGCATGCTCTGCACAAAAACACAGTATGGATCTAAAGCTCACCCATGACCATACCACTGCATGAGCTGTGCACAAATACAGCAGAGTACAAAGGCACACTTTTCCTTTGCTTGGACTGCTATTTGACAGCCATCAGAAAACTGAGTCTGAAACGCCATCTAGTGAGCACACTACTGCACAGCAGTCCCTCACAAAATGAATAAGAGGTCACTAAATTTCACAATAAACTTGCATGATCACCTTGTAATTAGTGTAGTACATGCATTTACAGTTACATGCAATGTAGTCATCTGAAAAATGCCTTTTACAGTAACACATCAAAAGCCTCACAGAATGAAAATCTGAAGCGTAGTGAGGTTCTATCTAAACCCACCATTCACTTTGTTGATGCTGTCCTGGATCTCTCGCTGAGTCAGGTATTCCTCATAGATGTCTTTTTCTTCTGAGCCATTCACCTGAAATACAGACCATTCTGACTTCACCTACTTTACATTTTTCTGGCATTTCTCTACTTTGACACTTTTACTTAGGTCTATTTCTGCTGAGTAGTCACACCTCAATTTAATTTGGTTATTAACCATATTAAATGGGGACCAAAATGTGGCTACTATCTATTTTGAGACACAAAAACTAAAATATTTGTAAAGCAAGGAAATTCAACTGGACAAATTCATGTTTCTGCCCACTGACCTTATAAACAAGCTTTATGTACAAACTCCAAAGTTGCCCACCAATTCTAATCCATAACTCATCAAAAAACTAATTATGTTCCAGGACTATCTCAGTCTCAGTCATGCTCACCTTGCCGTAGGAGCGGGCAGCCTTTTCTGCGCGGGCCTGGCGCAGCATCTCCTGATAGACAGGCACAAGGTGGTCCCACAGGTCTGCTAACATGGCATTGGGGTTCCGCAGGGCTTGGGCAGTGTCCTCCACGCAGCCCCGCTCCACTGCCTCATTGATGGCGATCACTGCCGCATGCACTGCCATAACAATGATGCAATATCAACACCAGAGAGGCCAGCACTAGCAAACAATGGACTAATGACCCCAAGAGTAAGAACTATGCTGTTTGTAATGGTAATAACTGGTATGTGCATGCTAGCACAAAGACATTCTGTATTAGGATGTCTGCAATTAAACAATACATTATCATTACACATGCATACATCCTTTTTTCTGTTTGTATCTTTACATTACTCCAGTCTCTCATCATCATTATATTCCATATCTATCAATACAAGCTCATTTCCAGACCAGGTATGGAAACTCCCCCCAGGCACTTCTGTCCCACCCTACCTGCTGCCTCATCCACAGACAGCTCGTTTGCCAGGATGCCCCCGATCTTGCTAAAGGCTGGCATCTGAATTCCATACTTATCCAGCTCACGCTTCATGTTGTTGATCTCCTCCTCTGCAAGAGACAGAAAGAGTCTCATCACAAACACAAAACAGTCTCACATTCTGTTTTTTTGGCTTTTCTGATGGTGTAGAACACCAGGTAGCCAAACAGAATATAAAACAGCTTTACCGGTGAACTTGACCTTGCCACACAGATCATGGATCTGAGGGGCCAGCCCCAGTCTGAACAGGTAGAGGCTGTGAAGCAAACAGAATATCCAAATTAGCAGTGCTAGTATATTATAGCATTATGCAAGTATGATATTATGCAAGTATAGTATATCCATCTTGCACACATTAAAAGGTTTTAACTAATTCTCATATCTAGACTCACCAACATGAAGCAATATGATGGTGCTCAGTTAAAAGTGTTGGTTTACTCGGTGTGCTCTGCACAGGGCTGGATGTTGGACTTACCTAAGAGCATGGATGCAGTACACTGTGCGTGGCATGTTCTTCTTGTCATAGATATCAGTGGTCTCTGGCTGGAAGATCTGATAAAACAGAAGAGTAGTGCATTTCAAAACTGGAGCACTATTTTAATAAAATAATAATGATGTACATCTAGCTTTTTTTCTACGATATGCAGTTAAATTAAAATGCATTTTAACACATGACCATATCACATTCTGCTACTTGTATTGACTATTGGAAAGCATCTCAAGTTACCGTTGGCAATCCGACTTCCACCATTGCATTTCGCCAGTGATTTATGTTATCAGTATGACGGAACTGCAGCCCGGTTGCCTGGGATAAAAGACATCGTTAAGCTCTGTGATCATGTCACATTGCACTACTCCACTCTCCGGGAGTACTTCATTTACCCAAAGACCTGAAGTCAAAACACACTTTCAAAGACAAATTACAGAAGAGACTAATCCAATTGTATATTCAGCCTTCACAAGAAAAATATGCTGTCATTTGTATATAAATTTGTAAATCATTTAATTTGTTCTTCAAACTAAACCTTTATTGGATCAGCTCTTTAATATGGAAAAAAATGCACCAGTGCACATCAATACATGAATGAGTTCAAAAGTAAAGCAATAAATTCTGCAGTCTTCAGTCACAGTATTTTAGGTGAGTAAAATGGGTCCACAGAAGAGAAGATAAGCTGGAATGATCAGGGACTTTGTATCTATGACTCCTCAGTGTTTTTTTTTTTGTATTCCCTCAGGAATTCACACAGATACCCTTGTCTAGATATGTATAAAGGTGTGCTGAAGAGGTTAACACAAGAGTGGAAGAGACCGAAGAGAAACAAGCACTGGACAGCAAAGTGTAAAGTCAAAACGCAATTGAGCTTAAATGAACTACATGGCTGGGAGCTGACCTTGTATCGCTCCTGGTCCAGATCATAGATCTTTTTGAGGGGGACAACCTTGGGTGCAAAGCAATGGCCTAGTTTGGCCAGCAGCACCCCATTTCTCAGCCCTTCCTCCAGTTCAGTGGGAGCAGGCAGGTCCTCCTGGAGACAGGCCTCCATCCACCTGTCAGTCAGAGGGCAGACACATACACCTTAACAGCCAAGAAACACTGAGATGCTGTAAGTGGAATTTTTACATCTCAGGGCTTGTGGTCAAGCAGGTTTTCCCCAGCCACCCTTCTGTTGCAGTCATTACACAAGGACAGGGCCTTGTCAACCAGGAAAGTGAGCTACGCAAGGAACACAGTATGTTGAAGTTATGTCTCAACAATAACTCTCCACTGACCTCTTTGCCTCCTCTAGGCGGCAAAGGTACTGGTAAGCAACGTTCTGGATTCGCTGTTCATCCATTTCTTCGGCAGTCAGGCGTTCATCTGGATTACAGGTAAACAGGTATGAGGAAAATGCATTGAGATTTTAGTACCTCTCAACTTTGTTCTCACCTGTGGCACGACATTGGCCAGGCAACTGTGTAAAGTAACATTGCCAGATTTGGCAATTAGTAACTTTACGGTTTAAGAAAAATCAAAGCACCAGCAATAAAACGTAGCCTTGATAGCAGCTGAAGGTCAACCGGAGACTAGCATCGACTTATGTGGACGTTCATCGCACAGTCATAGTACTGTTATAATTTATTTGTTTAAGATATTTAAAATATTGAACAAATTACAAACATTAAAGTATGCATTTACCAATACAGACAGCTGGTCATGTTTTTTTTTTTTTTTTATAATGTGCAGTTAACCTGATACCTCCGGCCTTGCTACCTGAAAAAAGGACCTAGCAAATACTGACTACCATTCATATAAATTGGGCAACATTAACAAACATTACATCAAACAGACGGGAGCGACGTTCTCATTCTAGTCATCTGCTAGGATCATCCTGACATGAAAGCTAGCAAACTACCTTAGTTGATTACGTATTAAAATTACATTGACGCTGAGGTGACAAATAATTTAAGTGAACATACGAATAAAACATATAATAGAATGTCGCTAACCAACTAGCAAGCAACTTGCAAAGATTAGTTGGACTAACGTCTGACATTTCAAATTTTATATCACAATATAGATTTGTATAAGGTTGAAAGGTGTATCGCATGATTAACTTTCCAGGCTAGTTAATGTCTATGAAACAATACGAGTGATAACTAATTGCCCTTGCTTTTGCTACTTACAGCCCGAACGCGTTTGGCCTCCGAAGTCTCCCATTTCCTTGATGCAATAAGAATACTAGTTTGCAAAGTAAACACGTCTGCTCGTTTTTTCTGTTCCCAAAAATTAAGTTTTTGCTTGTTGTAAATTGTAGTCTACAGTGTATATGATCTAATTTCCATAACGAATAGACATTTATTTGAAATAAAAAGCCGATGTCACCGCAGACACTGACGTCTGTTCCCCTCTTTCTCGCATTCAAAAGCCAGGCGTGTCTGTTTACTACTTTGGGTCAGGTTTGAATATCCCGCCGGCATCTGATTGGTTATCTAACGGCCACTCTCATTCGTCCATTTGCAGGAAGATTTTAAAATGGATTGTGGGATAAGCAGTTCACTTATTGTAACGCCATGTGGACGCAGAGCCTGAGTTAGGGCACTGCTCTAACATTGTTGCTTATAATGCTGATAGTCTATCTGCACATAAAACGAATTAAAAAAGTTAAAAAGATTTTCATGTGAATTGCATTTCGAAATTATCCCTAGCTCTGACGTTGGGCAATTTCTATGAGCTTTGTTGCAGTCCAAAATTCCATTGCATATTTGACAAAATATAGCCACAGCCATGTGATCCTATAATTCTCAGAATCAAGGACCAAATTATTTATTGGGAGCGCATTAGACTACAATAGACGATACCTCTCCATATACATTCAAAAAACAAACTCCACTATGTACCAATGTAGACAGTCTAATATGTAGTAGTTGAAAACACCAGCAAACTGACTAGGTGTCAAATCAACCAATCCAGAGACAATGGTTTTTATGGGCGTCGTTCAGTGTTGACTCATCTGTTGCTGGATTGGCTGAAGTAATTGTCTGTTCTTGGGTTGACGCTCATGGTTGGGACCCTCTACTTTCTCCGTTGCTATAGTAACGTACTTCAACTGAGTTGCACCAAGTTTTAACTAGTATAGGTGGCTAGTAATGGTCAGTTTTTGGTTTTAGATGGTGTGTTACCTTTAGGTGATATTACAGGGAATCTAACAGTAATTTGTAGCTGTCTGGCAGGCAAGTTAGCCATCTAGGTAGTTTGAAAGATGACATTAACTGGCTGATAATAATAGTTAGCAATACACCAATAACGGTAACTATATCTAGCATCTGTCGCTAACATAAGCATAGCTAACGGTCAGCAAATGTTCTTGATAGATTCTTAGGTTGGACAGCTACGAATGGCAGCACATCGTCTTGTAAGTACCAATACTTAGCTATAATATTTACACTTACCCAATTAGCTGGCTCAGTTGCATGACATGATCTAGCGATGACGTTAGAACGACTGCTAGCAATATATCACTGCGTACAGTACCTATTTATCGAGCGAATATTGTGTCCTGTAAAACGTCACTTAATCTTTGTAACTATATTAACAAACATAGCTATAGCCTATAGATAAGTATATATCATCAGCTGTAACGTTAGCAAACGTTAAAGTATGTTTGGTGCATTAGAACAATATAAATGTACTACTATAGTTAACCACGAATAGTGTACCAAGGAGAAGTGGGAGAGCACTTCTACATCGTGTGCCCAGACACTGAACTTCACACGAGTTAACACGGCAGTGCCAGTGTTTGCTACGAAAAAGCGGGGGGAGAAATGGGCAGTCATTGGACACGGGTGGTGCAATGCTATGTTGATTAAACATTGATAGCAGTATGCTGGATTGTACTGCCAGGCTGACGTAGGGTCTGTACTCCCGTGAAGAAGTTCAGCTGTATTGCAATTGTATCTGGCAAACAAGCATGGTTAAAAGCATTGTAGTTAATCGCTTTCGTTATCATAGGTGTATTTATTTCCATCTGTTTCACAAGTGTGTAGGCTATGGTTCGTTTATTTAATTTATGTATTTATTTTTCATGTATTGGGTGCTCTATGTCTGTGTGGTTTACCATAATGCTTTAACCAAAGTTTTCTGATTACAGTAACTGTAAGTTACCCTTGCTCTCCCTTCTTCTCTCCTCTCTCCAGTCGCTCCTGATATCTGCTCTCTGCTCGGACTGACATGGCCTCTGATGGTTCCTCGCCACAGCTGGGCAGCAAGAAGAAAAAGAACAGCCGTTCAAAGAAAGTGGTTGAGGCTCCGGCTCCAGACACATCAGAGCTTCGGGCCGATATTGAAGAGCTGACCACCTCTGGATACAGCGCTCTGCTCAAGGGGGACTGCACCGAAGCCCTTGACTTCTTCAAGAGGGCCTTCAAAGCTTCACTTAAGGTAATGTCTCTGGAGTCAGACACAGATGGATGATAACATTGCTGAAAATGTTTTGATCTTTTTCTTACACTAAAAAGAAGACAGAACCAAGCAACAAGACTCTTTATTCCTGAAAGCCAGAGGAGTGACAGTTTGAAACTCACCTAAGTCACTCTCCGACTTTTTTGTTGTTTAAATACACATTCATATACCCAGCATTAAGACATGTGTTGCTTTACTTGAAAGAAATACAGGAGTCTCTCTGACCACACCCTGTTTCACTGTCCTTAGCTGAAGGAGACCAGGGTCCAGCGGGCTTGTGCCTTTAATGTGGGTGCAGCCTATGTGGAGGCAGGAAAGCCTCAGAAGGGACTGGACTTCCTTAAGCGAGCCCAGCCCGGTGAGAGGGGGGATCGAGTGGCAGACCTCCAGTTCAATCTGGGCGCAGCGCATGAGGCTTTGAAAGAGCCAGCTCAGGCAGCAGTGCATTACCTACAGGCTGCCCAGCTGTACCGCTCCCAAGGAGAGGGGGCCAGTGAAGGCGATGCCTGCATGAAGCTGGCCCACTGCCATCTCCTTGTCCAGGTCAGTTTCCGTAGTTGCCATGGGTCTACCTTAGGAAACCACTGGTTGCATGAATGCGTTATTGCATGCTGATGTAATGTAGAAGAAAAACAGAGTGAATGGATTTCAGGAACTGCGTCATTAGCAGAATCACCTTTTATTGGAGAGAGGTCATCATTACTATTGAGGCCAGTGTGGTTTCATCTGTTTAGCTCCTTGAACTGAGTTAAATCTTGTTAATGTGATAATCTCAATGATGAAAAAAAATCTAGAGTCCATATTTACTGCTAACACATCCAAGTAGTTGTTTTTCTTGTTTGAAGAGCTTTAATCAGGGAATATTAAGGTTTGAAATTCAAAGGCACTTTGATAATGTGGACAGACAGTATTTTAAATCTTTTTTGTATACATAACAGATGAGCTCAAGAGTTGCTAATGAATACGTGTTACACAAGTTTTATCTATAAAGAGAATATGCTCTTAAAATAGAAGATTAATGTTCTGAAACGTGTTAAATCAGCAAATGTGAATTTTGAATCACTTGAATAGACTTCCGCAAATTGAGACTTTTCCAGATTTATTAAAGGTGCTCTTGAAATGCAGTGCTAGCATTGTTTCATTATCTGTGACCACAAGAAAATGAGAACTTAGAACTCATTTTATGAAGATTACTAAAATTAGATTATATGTCTCTGATTCTTGACATTTGAAATGTTTTTTTACTGTGATTCAGGGTTTTTCAGTTCATGGAATAACAAGCCATGAGTTATCACCAATAAATTAAATCATCATTTGACATCACCCATTTCGCACTCCCATAAAAGTTTGCTTTTTGGAGTAAAGACATCTGTACATGAGATGAAGGTTGTTAAAGCTGCTTCATTTAGTAACCCACCCATCCTTGCCAATGATTCTTTTGCATGAAATTAATAGAAACAACTGTTAAGTATGAACAGCATCCTGTAACTGTGTTTCAGGACTGGACTCAGGCAGCCCAGAGCTTACAGCGGGCTGGGGAGAGCTACAGGGTGGCAGGCAAGCTGGACTCTGCTGCTGTGGCCCTGAAAGAGGCAGGAGATCACATGCTCCAGAGTGACCATTTCACAGAGGATGATGTCATCAGCGTGCTCACTGAATGCCTGGAGCTGACTGTTAGTGTCAAGGATGAAGAGACACTGGGTAAAGACATGACTGTATCTCCTGAAATTTTCTCTCCTTCACCCTCTCCTTAACTGTGGAGGGTTTGACAGAGGGTTGAATATTTCCCATCATCCATCTATGTCCAAGAATAGAGGATAACATGGAGATCAAACACAGGGAAATGCACAACAGTAGGCTTTTTAGAAAATTGCTCTGGGCCTATATTCATAAAGCATTTTTGATTGAGAGTGCTGATCTATTACCAGTTTTGTCTCTCACTTGATTCATATGGTTAGTCAGTCTAAATTTGAAAAAAAGTGACCTCTTTATAACAGAATCTTTTATAATATAGGAAAACAACAAAATGAAAGTATTACTCTGATACAAAAAAAGATCCAGGATGTGAATATGAATGGGACATCTATTCTCCCTGATGTCCATAACTGTTTCATTGCATAATGTGGCTACAGAGGGTAAATCTTCCCTGAACAGAATAAAAGGATCTCATTAAGAAGAGTTAACAGCTTTTTGCAATTAAAGGTTTGCAACTTTGGCTGGAAGGGAAGCCTGCATATAGAAGGGTCCTCCAGCACCAAGTTTTGGAACCCCTTCTTGAAAAGAAAAGCTTCAACTTAATACTAGGTCCTTTGGCAGCAAGCCACCCTCCTCACAGTGTCCCATCGTCATGCTAAATGCCACACACTGCTGCAAGGAGAGCACAGGGGAAAGATTCATTACTGAAGGAAAATAATAGCTGCTGGGGATATACCTCACAACTGAGATCCTTGTATCCCTTAAACTACTCACTAATAGGTAAGTAGTCTTTGGGTCAGTTAGAGGACTCATTAGCATAGATCGCTATCATTGGGATTGCATTAACTATGAATCCATTTTACATTGGTGGTGTCTGTCTGCACCGTTCACCATCCCTGTAAATTGATCTTGGACAGCCACAGGAGCCCTTTCTACTGCACCTTGATAGTTTAATGGTCCCTATTTACAGAGAAGACCTGGCACAGCTCCAAGGGAATTTGCATCACTCAAGCTCATCTGCATGGAATCTAAAGCAGAGTACCAAGGTTCTTCTTAAAGAGAAGTAGTGTTTCTTATTAATAGTGTTGTCTCAGTCCAGACTGCACTGTAGGGTCACATATAATTGGCTATAGCAGGTTGTTAGCAGGTTCTTCCATATCTCATTGTGGTCTTCAGTTGATTGCTAGTCGGCAGTTTGACTGCACTGGCTGCGCATAGAGTTTACTCTTCTGACATTATTACTAAGCAGCTCAGCTGCCAGAGGGGTCAAAAGAAGCCTGACAGCCATCATTTTTGAGGAGAGTCCACACTCCTGCATTTACAGTGGAGTGACAATGATCAGATATTCTGAATTGCTTTTAAAAGATTAACCAAGCTCTGTCGCATGAAAAAAGATTAAGGTATTCAATCTATCAATACATTGCAGTTTCAAACAGGTGTCATAATTATTACGGCTGTGGTGTTATGTGTCATCCGTTTCACTCGTTTACATTGCAGGTAAACTGTACAATGACTTGGGCCTGAGCTTCTCCCAGCTGCAGTTGTTCCAGGAGGCTGCAGAGTGTTTCGAGCGGGCTCAGCCCCTGGCCCAAGCCAAGCCCCGCAGGCTAGCTGTGGTTCTGCAGAACCTGGGTGCGGTCCAAAACACCCTGGGCCAGTACCAGCAGGCCCTGGAGTACCACAGAGAAGCTGCCACCCTGCATGGTGAGGCTGTGTTGCACGTGCTGAATGACTGAGCAGTGACAGAGGACCAGCAGCCTGTGTTTAGAGGTGTTGTTACCTCGGGCTCCTGAGCCTTTTCATGCTGTTTTATGACACTACTCATCCCAGAGCTGGTGTTGAAATGAACCTTACATAACCATTCCAGGGCTGCTTGGGGTTCTATAATATATTGATACACTTTCCCGTTATATCTATGATAAATGTAAAATACATGCATACTTACGTTGCTAAGAATTCATATAATGTAGCCAGCTGTAGCATATAACTTATCCTGACGGAAGTGGTAGTGAAATATCCAGCATAAATTTTAATCTTTGTGAAGACTTTGCAATTTGGTGTGAAATTTTTTAATTTTCAAATCAGCTGATGGTCATTTATCTAACACTTTACTTGCTCTACCTGGCCTGTTTACTGTTTTTTTGTTAGGTTGGAATTTTGCAGAACAAAACTAAAATAGCAGCATTCTTATCAGCACCCACCGAAAAGAATGTTTTCATTTCACTCAGGCAAGATTTCAATTCAAATTTTAATTGGGGTATGTCCATTGAATCCTTAACTGAGGTATCTAATTTGCAATGTAACAGTGCAGTGTCCTTGGAACTAAGAAGACAATGTGGATGGGGCAAACCATGAAAAGTACATTTTTGTGAATGTCACTAGGCTCTACCAGGTTTTAATTAATTTATTTGCCCTGCATGAACAAAACTCTCTCACCTACCTCCGTACAAATGAATACTTTACTGATGTCAGTGCTGTTTTAAGCATTGGTGCCTGCAAAATTGAATGGTACATAGGCATCATCCAGAGGGACAATCCAGATCCACAATGTATTTTCAGTTTGACTTGTGTTGTCTATCATTCTAGGCTGCATTTATATTTAATATAATGTTTTTCAAAGCAGTATATGCCAATACATGACAAAATCACTTTTTATATAACCATAGCCTGAAACAAGGCCATCTATTAGTCTATGTATGATGACATTCAAGAACACTGTAACTGGATTCTCTTATGATGAATGACACAAAGTCCTGGATGTTACATTATGTGATGAATTTGTTTAGATATTGTTATTTAAACTTAATGGGATATATTGCTGAGTAAAAAACAACTGTCAAATTTTGTCATGTACAAAATAAATTTATATATCATCTTTGACAGTCTAAAAGGGACCTTATCATTCAGTTATGCATTGAGTATGCACAAAAGGTTTTATTGTTCATAGATGTTTAGAGGTTTGCTTTGCTTATGCCCATTTGACTGTCTAAAAAATAAACTATCTAGCATGCAGGGGAATCTAAAAAAACATCAATAAAACTTGTACAAATGACCAACAGTGAAATGTCTGGATATAAATGTGGCCTCCAAATGAGTTGGAACCTCTCCCCCCCCTCTCTCTCTCTCTCTCTGTATGCTAGGATCTCTGGGCAGTCGCAGTGCTCAGGGTCAGTGCTTCAGTAACCTAGCATTTGCCCTCAGCCAGGTTGGTGACCACGAGGAGGCCGGGGAGAACTATCTTCATGCCCTGCAGGCCTTCAGGGACACAGGTACTATTATTTCTGCCCTTTGCGTTCCTGTGAAGAATAAGTCTGTGTTACACTGACTGTCCTTGGAACTGATGTTCTTACAATATTTATTCACATTGCCTAAAATAATGGATGATCTTTTCAGGAAAGGTTTTTCAGGAGATTCCACAAGATACTTTGACTATTAACTAATGCAGCTATGGTTTTAGGAGAATGAACAGATACCCCACCTTGGTTCCCTCATTAAACTCTGTCTATGTTTGTTTTTCCCTATCCTCTTTGTTGCTCTTCTTTGTTTCCCCATCTGTGGGACACTGGCTGTGGCTCTGCAGGTGACTACAAGGGGCAGTGGCAGGCCTGTGAAGGTCTCGGGGCAGCCAGGATCCGAATGGGCGACCCTGAGAAAGCCACTCTGTATTATAAGCAGGCTCTGGGGCTGCTGTCCAAATGCAAAGTGAGTGTCCACTCTGGTCTCTTCATCCAATTTTTGCTACAACAAGCAGGGAGCCACATGTAAAAATGACATGCATTGCGCTTGCTAAAGTCTGTATGTTGTATAGTTTTGTTTACTTCATTTTATTGTAATAGCAGTCTGACAAAAATTGTTTGATTTCATTGATATGAGTTGAACCTTTTTAATTGTTGTCATACACAGAAAAGTGTATCTGACAGTGCAGATCCTTGTCACTTTGGCAGGACTGCTCCAGCACAGTCCAGGAGCGGCTGGTGAACAAGCTGAGTGATGCTCTCCAGTACAGGCTGTCCCTGCAGAGCCGCCAGGCCCACAGAAGAGGCCCCGCCCCTGCCCTACCTCTGGTGAGCTTGTTCCCCCTCGCATTTAAACCCTCAGCTCTGACATCATTTCCTTCCAAGGAATGACAGGTTCCACACCACATGGCCTCTGACATCAATAATCAGTGAGTCCATTGAGTAGTTATGCTGAAGTTATACTGCAGTGTCGGAAGGGTAGAAGCACATTGATGTTAAATGATGCACGATTGTACTCTCCCACCCTTGTTGATTGCTCAGAATATTTACTTTGGTTTAATGGGTTGTTTGTGATTAGCTCTGTCTCTTCCATTTCAGAGGGGTCCCTATGAAAACAAGCCTTTTTTCAGACAAGTCCCTCAAGACAGACAGACATTACAAGGGTAAGATAGAAAATAAAGAAGAAAATTTAAATGTCTGTGGAGATTTAGGGAGGAGGTATTATATATGGATATTACTGTCTCAGTAGTTATCTTTCCATTTTCTGTGTTTATTTGTTTGTCCAGGGTTCCTGGCACTAAGGGAGCCAGGCCATCTACACTCCCATTCAATCTATCAGCTCCATCACCTCAGGGATTGGATTTCAACCACCAGCCCAGAGCTGAGCCCACAAATGGTCACAGAGAGGAGGGAGGATCAGGTCACGGGGTGCGAGGTGGATCTCAGGGTAAACACCAGTCCTCAGGTTTACTGCCTCTCATGTTCTACCATGGCTGTGCTGGTGGTGCTGGTAATGTGGAGCTGTGGCAGTGAGAGGGCCCTGTGCTGACTGTGGCACTGTCACCCAGGGGTAGCAGCTCGCATCGCAGAGCAGAGGGATCTGGCACCCCGCAGAGAGGAGGCCGAGAGCAACAGTGTGACCCCAGCAACAGAGTCGGATTCGCAGTTTAGAAATCCCCACCTGGAGCAGCACACCTGCCAAACTGCACTGCCAGAGGCCAACAGGCAAGAATATATATGTGCAGTGAACTCCATAATGTTTGGGACAAAGACACTTTTTTTGATTTGGCTCTGTATTGCACAATTGTAGATATTTAATCTGCAGAGTGTAGCTAATTTGCTGATTCTGAGCTTTTATCAAACTTTTATTTGTATGTATAAAATGTATTTGTATGAAGTATGTGTATTTGAACAGACATAAGAACCTTGAGAGACACTTTAATCAGTGTCCAGACTACCCTCCACACTCCCTCTTTGTTGTATTTCTCTGTGGTGAGGTGCATCAGAGGTGACTCTGCTGAGCCGCAGTTGTTCTCAGCTGCCAATAACCCTCCCAGGAGGACTTTATCTCTCAAATCTAGCAAGTCAATGCAGGAGGAGCATTGAGTCACAGTAAGAAGACCGTGTAGGTGGTTCATATAAAATCCACACTTATATATGAGTATAATTCCTTTGCATAATAAATATATTGTGAGGACAGATTTCATAATGTCATTGCTAGTATGTGATACATGCAGGGAAGTAGAGTGAGAAAATGCATTTCAGATTGTCATTTTCCAGAGAGTAAAGGTATACATCTCTGCCTGAAGGTCCTATGTATGGTACACCTCCCTATGCTAAATTATTTACTTTGGAAAATTAATGATATTTTACCTCAAGTTAACCTGAAATTTTCCTCACCGATGAAGGTTTAGCTGCATGTCGTTTTTGTGGAACCAAAGTTTCTCAAATACAGAGAAGTGCAGAAAACATTAGCAGGAAAAAATTATACCAGTGTAGAGAAAATCCAGTTAATCTGCTAGGAAATGATATTGACATTGTTATTCTTATGCATGTCTGCATAACTACACAGTCTTTGATTGCCTTTCAGCTGTATGCTCTGCTCCTCTTTGTGGGGTCCACTGTCCTGTGACAGGGGCTTAGAGGAGGTAGTCTGAACCACAGGGGGTATTTCTAATGACACGAGTAACCTTGTGCGGCTTGGCATTGTGTCTGTTCCTATTACAGTACAAAAGAAGATGGTGAATGTGATTAAAGACTTCATTTTCATTCCATAAAGGGCAATACACTGTATTGTTCACCCAGGATGAAAGAAGTCTCATAGTCATCAGATATTGCAGTTGTTTTTGGAGGTGGACAGAATGTCATAGAGCAGAAAATAAGGAGTCTGTTTTTAAAAGTACATACTGTAATATGCATACACTTACCTAAGGATCACGAGAGCATTGTGTCCAACAGCCAACTTGCCATTAGATAGCTATGTGTTAAAAGCTACACCAAAGGGTGTTTTTCACTCAGTTATTTACCAGAGTCCTGTCTAAATGGTAGTTATACTTTTGGACTTACACTGAATGTTGCAGAAGTCAGCATACCCTTTAACTATTAAACCTCCGTCTCCATGTCTCTGCTATCAATGGATAGTGCACATTGCGTCATGTCTTCTTCCTCTAATTGCAGGAATCTAAATAACACCTACCTACAGCCAGATCCACATTACCAGAACCAGGGCTTCTCAGAGTCCCTGGAACTGACCCAGCAAAGTAAGTATAGTTCAGCTATTGTAGAACATATAAAGATGCTTTGGGGATTTTAGACTGTCCTTCCATCAAGTGAAGAGTAAAGAGTTCCGCATCAGAGCCAGAGTGTATATGAAGTAGGAAAGCTGACATGAATCGAATATTGACTGTGAAACAGAAGACATCTGTAAGGGAGTTTGAAGATATAATGGAGTTCATCTATGACCTTTCCTCTGCTGCAGTAAGCTTCTGGGACTGAGGGAGACTAAACCTAGGTTGACACTCTGGTGCCACTTTCTGTGTCTGCAAGTATTTTTTTCAACGGCAACCTTTTAGAATATGGACTGTATCCAGATTTTTTAAAAAAAAAAAAAAAACAACCTGGCTACATATAATATGTAATCATATGTAGTGTATTCCTTCTATTGAGACCTTGAGTAAGATGTGTTGCTTCAGTAAATAGACAGACACGTAAAATTGAATTCCGTGCCCACCACTGTAATTGTGCAGTAGGTAAAGTCAAATACCTGATAACCTCAACTACCTTTGGTAAAGAGCTCCAGTGAATTCTTAGTTTCAACGAATTCAGAAGGCTCTCTTGTCAATTTTGTAAAGCTTGACTTCAGATGTTTTTACTGCTTTAGGGAATGAAAACAGTATCTTGTTTAGCATACTCATTAAAATTGCATGATTATTGCTCTGAGGGATTCATATATACTGCAAGGAAGAAGCCTAATAATAAGTTGTAGCAAAAAATGTATAATAATTTTTAGAAGTGGTGTTTAATTGATATTTTAAATTATATTTTACTCCTTAGCTGAGCACTTGTACGAAACCATTAAACGGAGGACAACAGATATAAGGTATGGATCAGCTGGTCAATTAATTTTATGGAATAAGAAATTTTGATATATCTTAATTAGATTTTGTTTTTCATGTAAATGTTTTGGCATTAGTCAAATTAATCAATCAATTAATCTGTCAAATGTGACCTTGAATGGGTAGATAAACCAGTTTGACAATGAACACACTTTCAAAATATGAACATGTAAATGTTATAGTATTGGCAGTATAGAATATAGTTTTTCAGAATGAAAATTGCCATAACACGGACAACTGGGCATTTTGCTTAACTCATCATTGGGAATGTGAATATCATATTATTATCATCAAACAATTTTGTGTATATGTTGTTTCAGTGACCCTCCTCTGGCTCAGAGCTCGGAACTGTCTCTTACTGAAAAGACTGGCAGTGAGGAAGGTACACCCCTGTACAGGAAGTGGAAGTCACGGGTGTGTGCAGTCATGTGATTCTCCTAAGGCTAAACCATTTCAACAGCATAAATATTTGAAACATTCAGCACACACAGCATTTCCATAGTAATGGAATACAAGCAATAAACAGATTTGTCTGTTTCTCTGGATTCCCCTGCATTTGCTTTTATGGTCGAAGGCCATATTGTGCTGAGCTTTGAAATGGCCCATGAAACTTTCCACCAACCATGTCAGGATTTGTGCATTCAAACGTGACATCTCAAGTTTTGAGAACGTCCCAAAACCAAGTAATCTGATGTCAGCATGGGCTTATGTGTGAATATTTGTGATTCCCTTGACTACCCATTTCAACTAAACAGCAGCAATGCACTGGGAGCTCAGTGATGTGATAAACCAAGATCCCTTTCTTCAATTATGGCACCTGAGTCTTGATGACAGAAGAAGAGATGACACTGCCTACAGGAAGCTGAGAGGACAGTAGCTGCATCCATGTCCTTCCTCATGTAAGAACAAAGAAGTGCTGAGGTGAACTGAAAGACTGAGGATTTACAGCCAGCTCGGACCTATTTTCTGCTTTTCTGCCCATCACTGTGGCATGTGCAAGATGGGAGGAGCAAGTCAACACAAGGCTTCATATTTTATCAAAGGGACACGCAGTCCATTTACTGTGTTTCATAACTCATTCGCTGTGAGTGACCCTTGTTTTCATTGAGGGAAATCATATGAGTGCCATTTCTTCAAGTGGCTAAGTTCTACAGGAGGTTTAGGTTTTGAAACTCCACTTTGATCTGGCTATATATACTGTATGATTAAATGTGTTTCAATTTCTATAAGGAGAAAACTAAGTTTGCAACATGTTTGCAACTCAGCTATTTGCATTTATTCAATGGTATTGTTTTGATTGTATTGTTGTACCAGTATGTTTAATATTGTGTCTTTATGTTTTGCAGTCTCTTTATAGATAATGACTAGACACATTTTGAAACATTTTAAATGCTTGTGTTAACCGTGTTAATTTTAGCTTGTGTTAGTGCTCGCTTTAATTTTGTAAAGCTTATAAGTGGGTGTAGATTTTGGCCAAGTAATTGTAATTCATTATCCAAGGGCCTCAGGGTACTTTCCCTAAGGGTATTCGGTGTGATTGACATTATTTTTAGTGGCTGGAACACAGGGCTGCTGAAATTCCAACACCAGCATCCAATTTGTAGTGAAAATTGTTAATTAAGGGGAAAAGCATTCAGCAGTTTCACATTTTTACCTTATGGGCACGCTTAGGGCTTTTTAATATGAATGTTAATCGTGTCTTTGTGACATTTTATTATATGAAGTGAATTTGGAAGGAACCAGTAAAACTTTCAATTAGTGATAAGTAATTAAAACTTTTTTATACCAGTATCTGATGGGTTTGTGTCTTCACACCGCAGTGAAGGACAAATAGCTTTATTTACTCAAGTTTTCAAGAGTTTTTATACCACAAGAAGGTTTTGTATGTTACATTTGTCTTTAGTCGACCTATATGATAAATAACCGTAGACTTGTAAGTTGTAGCGCTGTAAGCATTCTGCTTGTAGATACATCAGTCGCAGATCAAATTATCAGTCTGCGTGATTTGCTTTTCTCGGTTTCTTTATCAATGACAGTAATTCTCTGAAAGTAATGTTTGGGAATCAATGAATCAATGTGCGAAGTCTCACCAATTGGTAATGTTGAAAATGACCTCGCGGAAAACCTCTTAACCAGGACTTACTGATATAAGCACAGTAATTAAGTCGAGTTACGCTGTTGGAGACATGGAAGGGTTGCTATCAAAGCAACTCTGGTGTGGCGAAGGAATGCAGTGAAAAATGTAAATGTGAGATTAGACTTCCCCCTGCAGCGTGGAATGAGGAAATATTATTGGCTCGAGCCATTGCCAGCTACAAGAGGAGGGGGGCGCTGGGTGAGGGGGGCGAGGGCAGGCTTGTACCAGTGATTCATTCAAGGTACGCTAGTCATAGGACTGTCGCAATCTAAATTTCAGTGAAGTATTAGATATTTTTCCAAGTATGAGATAAAACAACAAGCCTCTTTTCTAACACGGTTTTCTTTTCTAACTAAAATATGTTGTAATAACTTCTGTTAAATCTTGACTTATTACTGAATTGCTGTCATACTTAGAAAGCATTTGGCTGTTTAATACATCTTTAGCTAGATTTATATTTATATGACTGTATACTCTATGTTATATGAGGTTTAGGAGAACTTTGCCATTGCAACAAGTTTAGCCAGAATCTTTACGACGGCTGCGATCAAGTCTTCAGTACTCATGTGAATGGACAGCTCCCTTCAGTTGCGGCTTCTCTGTGCAGTTGGACGGGACTACGGAAAAATACTGAGCTGCGGCTAAAAAATCACGCTGTTCCTGGGAATACCAACCAAATCGGCTACTGGGTATAAACGACTGCAGCACAGCAGCGAGGGGTCGAAAATAGTCAGATGCCAGACGGTAAATGGAAAATACGGCTGGAAGAAGAAGTGCGGAGGGATTCGCGTTTAGAGAGATAATACTATAGAATGGATGTTTCGAGTCGGGGAAATACTTTTTCTCATGATTCCAAACATACTCCTTTAAGTATAGCCTTATGATATTCTTGGACCTACTGTGACCAAAAGCACTTGGATGTTGGATAGAAGTGACTGCTAATTGCATGAATAATTATTCGATAACGGAAGAATTGTGGAACAAAAAAAAAGATTTGCATGCTCTGTGAATACATCCAGTTTCCGAAGTGAGCGGAAAAATACACGAGGTAGGCTAAGATTTTTGATATAATCACAATGTAACAATTTTGGTTCAACAGAACACATTGAACATATATGTGAATCAACCCTCATATCATTTATCATCAATGTATTTTTTGTTTTTGTTTAATCGAATGATTCATGCGTCAAGAAGTATGAAATGTGTCGAATAAGTGCAAAGTTAATACTAAAATCCGGCAGTAAATATGTAAAAAGTAAAGTAAGGTGACGGTTCAGCTACAGGAACTGTTGTGGTTGGAAACCCTTTAGAGAAGGGAAGGAGTCCTCTGAGCGATATCTGGTGCTCCCCGGACATCCTATGGCTGTTAGTGAGAATGCTGAAGTTAGCAATTCTCGCATCGACTAGGATGTGTCTCTTGGAACCTTCCATTAAGGTGAAACAGCAAATTTCAGCCTTATCTGACTGAACTGCTGCATGTTACCCACGTCAAACATGTCTCCATAGGATATTCCATGCACATGGAATACCCAGGTCTACATCGTAAAATGGAATTTCGTTTGGATAGCCAAAGGTTTTATAATAGCGTTCATTAATACTATGCTAACAATCAGGAATGCAGTTCCGCGTCTTTTGAAAGTCCAAAGTGAATTACAATCAGCGATGCACACCTGAGTAGTCCACTGAAAAGATTGAAAATGATCACAGGAACATATTACGTAAGAGACCCTTGCTGTTTCTGGATTTCTTGCAATTTTGTTCTTGGAAATGTATCTTATCTTTGTAAGTAGTCTTTGTAAGTAGCCCATTCAAACTCTTCATGGAAAGACTGCAGCTCTGAGATCTGTGGTCTACACGTATGCGCATATTTGTGTTTTTGAGTGGTTTAGACATTGAAACCCGACCAAAAGACGCCTGTATACTTTTTCAAATTATAATTTTACAAAATCCAATAGTTTCATAGTATTGGTTTTAAGAGGTGGATTATAGTTGTTATTGGGGTTTTTGAGAGACATGCAACCAAATAAATCTGGTGGAGCTTTGAGGGATAAATATGCATTTATTTAATTTATGAAGCTAATGTGCGAAAAACCATGAAAGCATAAGGGAAAAAACCGTGTGAGAAAGATGTGTTACAGGTTAAATAAAATGATGGAGTAAATTGCATTAATTCTGGGGAAATGGTTTGGAAACAATGGGGTGCTTAAGGAAGAAACAAGGTTTACGACCCTGATGTAAAGATAAAAGATGAGAATCATAAAGGGACAAGGCAGTAAATGGCAGAACAAACACAGAGATAGAAAAGCTTGAGCTGTTGAAAGATTAATAAAAAAAAAAAAAAAGCAGGAAGAGAGGATAAGTTTGCAAATACAATTAATTTTAAGGTAAGGTTAAAAGAAGAAATTCATACACAGAAAGTGGATTCAAGATAAAGTGGAGGATTGAGAAGAGATGGAAAAGTAAAGAGCAATTTACATGGATCGTTAGATATATATTAAGTGTATGACAGTGTCATTTAGATTAGGAAGCTGCTTAATGATTTATACATACAATCATTAAACACATGCCTATGTAGATTCACCGATGAATCTCTAATCAGATACCATTTTGTATCATAACTATGAGTTACAGGCATCTAAACACAATGTGTGTATGTTTAGCAAACACCAGATGTTGATGTCTCTCTTTTTCTAGAGTAAATTATCCAAATTTGACAATGTAGTGTATGTAATATAGTGTTATCATGACTAAATTATTAAATGTTATTTTCAGCTCTGCAATTCTGGTGAATATGATAATCCTGGTATTTGTAGTTCATGCTGAACATTGTTCTGTTCTTTTTTGTCATCCATGCTAAAATTTAGTTTGGTGATTCTATCAGGTATGGTTACTGGCAATCCAAGAAGTCACATACTTATTATATTCAGTACGTGAATCATAAAAGAGTCTGATTTTATATGATTTACTGATGGTTCACTGTGCTGCTGTTATTCAGGATATAGTTGTTGTAGGTTATGACCATCACAAAGTTAGATCACAAAGAAGACAAGTCTTGTTAAAGTTATATATTACTACCAGATTGTGGGCTATATCAGAGAAACTCAATTCAGGACAACTGCATTGCAACTTTCCGTTCTAACCAGAAACCGAACTACCTGGTTCAGTAATCATCAATAATCATGTTGATAATTTGAAAAAAGTAATGCACCTCACCATTTCTAATGGTCTTAGACATTTAAAGACAGTGAGGAAGCCCTGCTAAATTATAGCACTGTAGAGCTCACGTTTCATAGTCCGGTTTTAAATGGTGTTTAAATTGACAATAAATTAAGTGCACTTTTAAGGTGGTGCATTAATCAACTTTCTGTTTATGTGTGTCTCATCCTGGAAACAATGTGTTATACTTGCAATTATGGGAAAATAATGCTGTGTGGTCTACAGCAAGAGCACAATACAGTATTTATGCTTTCTCACTATTTTAATTTTGACATCAGTATGTACTGAGACAGAACATGCAAAGCCACTGGCATTACACTCTGCAAGTAGTGGCCAATTACTAGACAAGGATTACCACTGAATTGCTGTTCCACATATACAGTACAGTAAACAGTTCCTATTTATCTTGCTATGGCCAATTTGTTTGAGGGAGGGACCCAATTATGGAAGTCTTTGCATAATGAATTTGTATATTACTCAGCTGTAAGTATACAAATAATACCAAATCCAAATAATTTTTCATATTTAGTTAATATTGAGATCTGATATTTATTTCATCCATGTGTTGATAATCAGGAGTGTGATGGGGATTGTGTGTTAATCCAGTGGGAACTCCCAGGTAGTACCTCTCATAGTGCTGACTGGAAAATTTCCACCCCAGGAGCCTCAGTGAAAGGGGAGAACCAGGAACTCAGCTGGACAAAAGGTACATACAATAATCTGCAGTTTATTAAGATACGAGCAAACGGAGACTAGCAGAAACAGAACTCCCTCTCTCACCGAGGGTGTAGAACACTAGTCTGAGCTACAGACTACTGACCTCCCTGTCTTGTTGAAGGAATGTATATAGTTATAAGTTGGAAATTATGAAATAATTTGTTTGACTCCCAACAGTGAAGTGATGGGCCCCACAGCCCAAACTGAATGCTGACTGTGCCAAAGCTATGTGTGGCAGGGAGTTTTAGTCAGCAGGTTATTCCTTGTCTCAGTGTGCAAATGTTTCACCTCTGTTCAACACAATATCTGTGGTCTGCATCCACTAGCTGCATGGTTTGTGCACTTTGGTGCAGTAACCATATGGATCAGCTCTCGAATTGTCAGGTGAAGAAAATGACAGCTATCTGTATGCATTCTGTATGAAATCACACACAATGGCATGCAATCTCAAAAACTGTCTGAAGTCAGATAACAGATCAGGGAAGGTTATTATGTATGGTAGAGGTAAATTCATTGATATTGTTATATATATTATTCAATAGAATTAAACATTAGTGAAGAATGGTGACAAAGGTTCGCGATTCCAGACCTGTTGCAAATATGGTTCGTTTTTTTTTTTACCTAAATACAAGGCACTTTGTCTAGATTGTGCTGGAATACTCAATGGTATTATGGGGTGAGTGAGATATGAAATTTGAAATGATAAATGGTATTAAGAATGACAGCACGAAGATTGTGGTGTAATCTCTGTGAATATGATGCATGATAAAAGTCAAGGGAGCAGCTTTAGCTTATCAGTGCATCACCGACAGCTTAATGAATCAGCACAAACCTCTAATTCCAATATCTGAAACCACAACCATGTGGAATGTAATGGCGCAGTGAGAATCAGACCTTGTCCGGGATCAATGGAAAATGATTAGTTACAGACAAAAACTCAATTAGCTGCCAGTTTTTTACTGTAAGATGATCTATGTTGGCGGTGTCTCATTTTATACATTTCCACTGTACAGTGGCACTGCACTATATCCTTTTTCTATTATAGTGCATGGTTATTACTTCAGGGGTCATTTTCTCATGGCAATGGGCCTTTTGAAATATTTATAAATGGAGGGTCTCATTAATCCCCAGTCTACAAAAATAAGGAAAAAAGAGGCATCTTATTAACCCTGTGCTGTCCTTCTAGTGTATTACCCCAGTGTCAGACATGTCCCTCAGCTGGGCAATGGGATGCTCTACAGCAATTATACATCAGCTGGGTGCTGTGCTATGTGTCTTTTTCAGGACTCATGAGGCATTCTCTTGTGAGGGTACAGAGCAAGATAAGGCCAGGAATTATAACTCCTCCTGTGACCTTGGTTGTGTCAGTCTGAAGCATTACCACACAGAACTATAGGTTCACGGAGAGATCAGATTTTGAAGGTTAAAAAAAACACAACCTCCTTTTTTGGCCCATCTGTTTTGGAAGGGAATGCCCAAGTTGATTAAACCACATAGGAAAGGTATATTAATGCTGATTAAATTTATTTATCGAGAAAATGAGTTATCTTCTTATCTTGGCAGAAAAATAGACATGGACTTTACCAAAAAGAGGAAGAATACCTTTCCTGAATGTTGATTCCATTCCAAATATTCATTTATTTGAGCAGCTTTGAATTAAATTTGAAATCTGAAATGGTTAGGTTATTGTGGCACAAGATGTTTCTGAGCTGCACCTCTCTGTAATCCCCCTGAGATTTTAGAGCAGGCATACTCTGCTGCCCCTCTACAGCTATTGACATTAAAGCTCAGAAAAAATAGTACAGTAATCCCATGTTTTCTTGTGTAATGCCTGTCTACAGTACATTTCAATATACCTTTCAATCATGAGTTTAAAAATAGCCACATGGAAGCAGGGGAAGAAATTGATATGGAAGGTTACCCACTAGCGAGATGAAATCCCTATCCAGCAAGAATTTTAGCGTAAAACAGTGTTTTATTTAGAATCCTGTCTGTGAAGATGTTGTCTGCATCATTTCCAAAGGTTTTAAAGAGCACTCTCCAAGCCCCTGTGGTGCGTCACTGCTCCTCTGCTAAACTTGGTACACAAGCAGCCCACATCATTGCCTATTGTGTTAGTCATTACAACACCACAGAGCCACAAAAGCTTACTTACTGTGCTCTGCGCGAAGGTTATCTGCAGGTAATAGCTGTACTCTGAATATAAATCACTTTAATGCCAACCTGTGCACATAGACCTGCATAATATGGTTGCTGTTGATGGTTAACAGAATTGTGTAAATTATAGTCTGAAAAGTGAACTAATCCTCATCCTCAAATTGTAAACCTGTCCATTAGATCTGATGCTCAGAGGAAATTCTGTTTTGTTTATAGTGATTTATCATCTATGTATAATTATGAAATGATTTAGCATTGGGCTGAAATTAATGGCAGGTTTTTTGGATTAAACTATGTATATTGCTCATAGATAATCCAGGATTGCTCACTTTGCAGACCTTTAACCCTAACCTTAACCCTATCCCCCTTCAAATGTGTTGTAGTGAAGTATCTTCCTGAATATAGATTCCCACAGCCACGTTCTACTCAGTTTTGGTACTGAGGCCTGTTTCTCATATCCAGACATATCAAATGGAATGTTAAGCATCTCTGTGTCCAAATTCTTAAGGTTTAAACAGCACATTTGACCCACAGGATGTCGGGGAACTTGTCTCTACTGACGACAGCGTCAGAAGACACATCGACAAACTCCTCTGCCAACTCCTCCACCTCTCCTCCACTGGTGGACTGGGTGGCCCCCACCTTCACCCGGGCGGCGCAGTTTCGGGTGGTGGCCACCTTGGTTCTCTTCTTGTTTGCGGCAATCAGCAACCTAGCGGTGCTGATCAGCGTGGTTCGGGGCGTGGCCGACGGTTGGCCTCACACCTGCGCCCACTCATCGCCAGCCTGGCTGTGGCCGACCTGATGATGACATTCATTGTGATGCCGCTGGACATGGTGTGGAATGTAACGGTGCAGTGGTACGCTGGCGACTCCATGTGCAAACTACTTTGCTTTCTCAAGCTCTTCGCCATGCACTCCTCAGCCTTCATCTTGGTGGTCATCAGCCTGGACCGCCACCACGCCATCCTGCGGCCGCTGGACTCTTTCGACGCCAACCGCAGGAACAAGAGGATGCTGCTCCTGGCCTGGTCCTTCAGCCTGCTGCTCGCATCCCCTCAGGTGCGTGAGGGGGTGCTATTTCTGTGCCTTTATTTATTGTGTTTAGGATTGTTTAGAGAATTGTAATCATGCAGCAGCTTCAGTGATGCATACCAAAGCTCCATCTATGATGGCATTGAGACTAGAATTTGGAAAAATAAAAAGGTGAACCTATGTTGTAAAAAATGTGTAAGGAAGAGCACATAATTATATGCTCTTAGAAGAAAAAGGTTCTTCGCTTGTCCCACTGGGGAAAACTTAGGGGTTCTTCTTTGATATAGATTTCACTCTGAGGGTTATATAAAGAACCCCTTAAAGATATCTGTATCTAAAATGAACCTTTAAGCAATGTCCCAGCACAACAAATGAAAACTTTAAAGGTGTTATTAAGCCCTTTTTCTAAGAGTGGATGGGCCCATGAGTTAACATCACACTGGATGTAATAAACATGTAGGAGCAATAGGCTATCCAGACCAGTACAAACACACTGTTTTACACCTCCACTGTCCCAGTCAGGGATGGAGAATGACAGGCAGGCCAAATCAAAGGTCGAGAATCCCAACAGTGTCACAATGGCAGACAGGTGCTGAGTCTGCACTATCTGAAGGTCGAAACCATATTCCACCTCCCTCAGTGTTCCAAAAATACTTCTTTTGCATTCCCTATCACTGGCATTGAGTCCCTTTAAACAGTGACATTTTCATCTCCTGTTTCTGCGTGGCAGACCTTGCCCTGTTGGGATGTCTCTGAGCATAGCCTGCTATCATTAAAGTGAGATGGATATGACTATTGGGATTAGTGGAAGGGCCTGTCACAAAGAGAATGACTAAATTCATCTTTATCTGATTTTGCAAAGAGTCATTTGATGTGATGATTCTTAATTTGTTTTTTACATAATATAATAATAAGTGACAGGTTTAAAAGAAGAATGGGGGCCTTTATATGCAGAAGGGAGAATGGCACACACATACACATATACACACACACAAACACAATCAAGTCCAACAGATAGATTGTGCTTTTCAGGACATTTAACTGTGAAGACAGGAATGCTATTTCAAAGTACAACTCTGCCTTTAAAGTTTTGACAATGTAAATAACTGCATTTCACAAGAACAAAATATTGATGATGGACGAGAATGCATCTGACCTCATGACAGATGCAATAAACTGGGCCACATTAATTGATAAATTTATGATTCAGAGGAGAAAGGATTTGTTTAATTTGCTGTCACAGTGGCTCCAGTGCAGCAGGCAGCTTTATGAGGCGCACCTGGGAGGTAGGCCGCTCATGCAGAGTGTGGTGCCTAAGGCAGCTCTGCTCTGATTAAATATTCAGGGCTATTGGGAGCATAATGTAATTCACTGAGCGATTTCTCCCTCCTGATCCCAAACGGTCCCCAGAGCGGTGGGGCAGAGGAGCACACCTGATACAATTTCACAATCTGAAGGGCTTTACATCACTGAAAGTTTGTACAATATTTCACTTGTATAAAAGCGATGACACCCAAATGGCGATCAAATCAATTCACTGATTGTCAGTTGACAGTTCACCTCTGATACATGAGCTTTTAGTGATCTGAGAGCCTGAATAGATGTGGGTGTGACGTGACTTATGCGACATCAATTACAGCATCTCATCATTAGCTCATCATTATGCTGACAAATTGAAAAAGATATAACTCTTTTCTCACAAATTCAATTTCATTTCCTCCCACTTGTTTTTCAAACATGTTCAGAAAAGTATGAGAGAATATGACCTCAATGCAATCAAGACCTTAACTGAACTATAGGATTGATCTATGAGTTCAATCTTTGCTGGGCTCTTTGTTGACTGGGGGACCCCAGGAATCAACACAACACAGTGATTGACAGCTCTTCTTTCCCAACTCCAGCTTTTCATCTTCCGGGCGATCAAGGCTGAGGGCAAAGACTTCACCCAGTGTGTGACCCATGGCAGCTTCCAGCAACGCTGGCAGGAAACGGTCTACAACATGTTCCATTTTGTCACACTCTACGTTGTCCCCCTACTGGTTATGAGCTTGTGCTACACCCGCATACTCATCGAGATCAACCATCAGATCCACAAGAGTAAAGGTACCCCTACATTCATTCCACTGTTAAACTGACTGATCATTGGTGGATGTTCCTGCTAAGTTAACTGATATCTATCTGTATTACCCTCATACTGTATTAAAAAAGAGGGCTAAAACAATCATGTACAAAGCATGACTGATATAAAATTTGACTTTCTTTTTAATTTTAAAACTTTTAAATCCACATAGGCTTTTTGCACATGACTATTGTATTTTGTGCATATCATAAGTTTTGTGTATTTCTGGTCTCTTAGACTATGCTTCATGTCTCCAAGGTATATTTGCACTTCGACCCCAATCTATGCATGTGTTCCTGCATTTGTCACAGGACCTCAGCCAGATGTAACTTTTTGGGTTTCAAAAGATTTGGTACCCTCATTACCACATGCACAATTCCATTAACCAAACTAATTGACCAATTTGATGTGACATAACTCTGGCCTACTAGTAGCTATTACCCTGTAAATCAATGATAAGTTCCACAGAGTGTTGCAGGTGGATATGTGAAATGATAAACTGCCAAACAAATCTACAGTCAGAAATCTTCTGATACCAATCAGATTTCATGAAGCTCATGCTAATAAAGGTAACAGAACTGTCCAGATGCTGTATGAGAGATTAATCACCAGGTGTTGAGACTTACTGTCGGTAAACTACTGTGTGCTACATGGTCCCTGCTCCTCCATCTTGTTCCAGGTGGAGAGTCATGCTTGAGGCGAAGTGGGACTGACATGATCCCCAAGGCACGAATGAAGACACTGAAGATGACTATCATCATTGTGGTGTCCTTCGTGGTGTGCTGGACACCCTACTACCTACTGGGCATCTGGTACTGGTTCCACCCACAGATGCTGAATGTAACGCCCGAGTACGTCCACCACATCCTCTTTGTTTTTGGCAATCTAAACTCCTGCTGTGACCCTGTCATCTATGGCCTCTACACCCCATCCTTCCGTGCTGACCTTGCCATGTGCTGCCGGCCGCAGGACTCCTCCCCTAAGTCCCTGGACCGCCTGTCTGCTCGACAAGCGAACCCCAGCGCTGAGCAGGAGTCCGACGCCCCCAGCGTAGACCAGATGAGAGGCAATGAGGAGTAAAGACTCAGTATCCCTATGGAATCTCCCAGTGTCACCCCATTGGGGGATAGGCTCATGAAGCCTGCCTCTAAAGGCTGGAGTCCTGAAGGAAAATGGCCCCACCCTTACCTTGCTGAGACCCAGCACTCCAGATGACTGATCAGACAGAACTGAATGTTCGGCATATTGTGTTCTGGATCTGTCAATGGACTGGTTTCCTGACTGATGGCTGTTCTGACTGTCTTGCTGCATTATTTGGGCATGCTCTTTAAATAATAAGACATGCTGCAGGGTATCCAATCCATTTTATATTGTTTACATAGTTGGTGCCTGTATAAAAAAACCTTTGGGTGGACTGAGAGTAAACTGCAAAAAGGCTCAATGGTCATGCATTTGCATACAAGCATGAAAATGTTTTGTGTGGAACAGTTTAATGTGTAGCAGTGTTTTGTGGTGTCACATAGAGCCTATTGATCACCAAATCATAAAGGAAACAACTAAAGCTTTGTTTCTGTTAATTATATGAGGTCAACCACAGACAATATTGATGGATTATTCTACATTCAGCAAAAAATGTTGGTGAAAAAATGTATATCTTTATTTATTCTTTGATCTATACAAATAATCTGAATTGTCTTTGGGTATTGGCGAAACGGAACAGAGACACTCCTTCTGTTTGAGTACATTTCTGATGCACTCTGTTGCTCACATACCCTCTTTTTAACAATCCCTGGTTCAAGAGAGCTGAAAATATTTCATACAACAGGTCTAGTTCAGTAAGATAAACTCCATATTTTGCCAAAGATGTGCAATGTTACTGGTAGTATTTTCTGGGCACAATTATCTTTTTTTTATTTATATAGGCTCTCTTGCAAAAAAAATATAGAAATTATTTAAACACTGATTTTTCTGAAGGAATATCTGAGGGATCTTTAGCCCTACAGATCTTCAGGGCTTGAGGCTTGGTGACTTTTTTCACCCTCTGTGAGAGCCCTTCATATCAGTGTGGCTGTGACAGGAAATCCTGTGGGACCCACAGCATCTAACAGGATGTCAGCTCTGACCTCAGGGCATGACTGACGTGCCACCTTTCATCTGTCATTTTTAGAGGAACAATCAACTGGAGTTCGCTCCATGCCAGTGACTTTGGTGGAAGATGTTCATGTCTTTGCTAGGGCAGAACCCATAATCATGATGTGATTGAGCCTTGAGTGTGTAAATCTGGAGAGGTTTCTCAGAATAGATGGTATAAGAATATGTTTGGACCAAAACGGCACATTACCTTCTGAAATCGAAGCTTGCTACTTTTGATGTTGGCTCCTGTTATGTGAGTGGAAGATTCAATCACATCTGGTTAAAATGTTTACTTTACATGGGCTTTAGGAATTCAATGTTTTAAGTTTAACTGATTACATGAGATGCTTTCTTGAGTGGGAATAGATTTTGTCAACCTCACTGCTGAATAATAGAAAAAAATTAGCAAATGTCACACCTTTTTACCGTTAATACTGCAGGTACTATGAAAGCTGTTGTGATTCAAGTGTGCCAATCAAGTGAGATATGCTCCTGTCTGGGAATGGTTCTTGTTTTTTTATATGGGAAATGTGAAAATATGTCATTTCAAATTAATGCAAAATTATGATATTATTAAATGTATGTTAGGTCATATGTTGTTGTGTTGAACTGCAAATAAATCAAATAAAGGATGTCAATCAAATAAGCATAATTTCAATATCTCTGTGTCTGAGCTGTAGTAATGGTTGAGTGGGGTTTTGTTGAACCAAAAATAGGAGGAGCGTCCGTATAGTATCAGTAACATTATTGGCCATGGAAGATTGATTCTAATAAGTCAAGGATCGATGGCTGTGCATTGCTTCATCCAATCGGGGTTTCATTAAACTTTATATCTGAGCTGTGCTACAAGCTGCATGAATGGAGCTGCATCACATTGCCGTTTCTGGCTCTGTGGCATTGGGGCATTTATCCTCCAATAAATCTGTTCTCTGAAAATAGAAGGGAGAGGGAGGGCAGGCGAGAGGAACAGATGGGCACAGAGAGAGAGAGAGAGAGAGAGAGAGAGAACCATGAATCTGTTGCAGCTGGTTTAAGAAGCGGTAAGTGTCAGTTTGGTAAAATACGTTCGCAGAGCAGACGAGGCAGGCTAGCTACATGGGGATGACACCAGTCCATCAACGAAGGACAACAATAGAGCCTATAAAAGGTGTCTTATCTCTAGAAGGTCTCCATAATGGTTTCTCATCACAGGTCTAGGGGATATGTTGGCGGTTTTATCTCAGTCCCCTCACACGGAGCCAGTGCAATGAAAGGCGGTGCTAATTAAAGCTGCAGGTTATTGGTTTCTGTTTTTCAAATGCCGATGAAACACCCAAACATACTGCTAGCCTGCTCTGATAAATGGGCCATGAAGGCATTAAAGATTCATTGAGTGAGAATAAAAATAGACTGCAAAGTCAGAGTTTTACACATAAAAGGCATATTTATCAGACTGTTGTTTTAAATACATCTATAAAAAATACATTTATAAATGAACACAGATTCCATTTTTTGTGCCTCAGTATAGCATAAAAAGTTAGAGGCTGGGATTTCTCTACTCCTCTTAAAAGACTAAAACAGAACACAGGGAGTGTTCTCCCTGCTTATAGTCTTACTTTTTCACTATATGTACAACATACAAACCAAAGTAAGATTTAAGTTGTCAATTTACCAAGCATTTGACGTTGTGATGCTATTCAAATAATTTTTATTTTCAGATACATTTCATGACTGTTATCTTCAAATGATGATAGGAAAATGAACATCATCTTACAGGAATGATTGGACATTAAATGTGTTTCTGTGTTCACCTAGCTGACTTTGTTCACTGGGCACTGTTTAGTAACTAGCTATGTTATACAGTATTCACTCTGGAGACAGGTTACTGGGTCTGTGACATGATTCACTCAGGGGTCCCCAGCAGTAAAATCCTTGTAGAATGGAGATGCATGGGTCATTGGAGGGAATGGTGGACAGTGGGGTTGTGGGAAGGTGTGTTGCCAGTAGTGACTTGCTAGGAGACCAGGAGGACTGAGCTGATAAGCTGCTTTGCTAGTTCAATGCTGATTTCCCATTGATACTGGCCACATGCCAGTCAAAGGCTGATTATTTGATAACTCTACACATGTGGAAAATTTCAATAAACAATTAATTTAGTCTTGCACTTACACTAACAGGTACCTGGATATTGAATAAGCCTTGTGCTGGAATAATAGAAAACTTTAATGTAGACTTCCACTGAAGAAAGTTTGGGGAAACCAGGACAATGAGTTTAACCATGTCTGCATGTTCCATCTGACCCCTTCAGAATGCCTCAAATAACATTCTATATACTGTACTTCAGTGCTGAAACAAATGCCTAAAAACTGCAACAATAGTATTTTCACTGAGAAATGATGAAGCCTTATTTTAGAAGTTGCCCAAAAAGTTTCCTAAATACACCATCTTTAATTGAATAGTAATTGAATGTACAGCTTCTCTTTGCATTCTGTGATGGTTCACACAAGAGAATTTTAATTGAAATACAGGCATTGTATTGCAATATAATTATTTGGATGGTATTGACACTTTGAATGTATTATAGACCCAGTTTATATTATGGGATTATTCTGGCAATGTGAAATTCTTAACAGTGAATGAGCCCTGTGCTCTGGGCCTTTTTCTCAAGTGTTGCTTGGTTTGTGAAGCTCCACATCTGCAAGCTGTGAACAGAAGCCTTGGCAGATTCATCACTGCAGACACATCTTCCCTCAGCCCAAGCCAGGTACATTAATCAAACGAAGATGAGCCCATCTTTCTGCGGTTGGCCAGGTGCAACAGTCAGTGAATCTCAATTATGGGCTGAAATCAATTGTCCCGTCATCACACTGTGTCACGTATGTCAGGATGTTTGTTCGATGGATTTTAGATGTCATCCGCTCACAACTCTGAACCTCAATCAAAGCACCGCGTGATTGCTGGGCCTGAGCCCTGCCTCGCATCTGCACTGCTGAAGATCACGCTGGATCGATTCTCATTCCTGGCTACAGGGAGTGGATGAAAGGGACACTGAGGGGAACTTCTCCCTGTGGACCATGAGAGCAGTGCATGAGACCCTGCATGTGACAAGCACCCCCAAGCCAAATACGCTGTGGGGTTCATCTTTGCATCGCTCTCTCTCTCGCTCTCTCTCTCTCTCCCTTCATAAATATTATATATCGATACAGCGCATGTGCATGTCGACTTTTTCAAGGAGTTGTTGATGAAGTCCAATTTGTCCAATAAACTTGTATGTGTAAATGTTAGCATTTGTAAATTCTCATTATTTTACCAAAATACTGCCAGGTGCATGTAGTTCACATAATGCACTAAAGCCCTCTCTATCAATGTGAGACTGAGTGTGAAAGATAAAGAGGTGGGGTAGTCCTTTCGAACACCTCTCCGTGTTGTAATACTTCGACAGCTGTGGGACTGAGATAATGACAGTCTGTGACCTTCCAACCCAATACATGTGTGCCTTCAGGTCCTCACATAATCACAGGCAGGGGGCAGGGTGCATATGCCTGCCTGGAACACTGCCTTAAGTACTGTATATGCCAACACATTTGGTGCCTCTACAGCAAGTCTGTTTATTTGTAAAATACACTGTTCGATATAAAATATCTTAACAAACAATGCGTTAACTTAGAAAGTCTAGCAATCTAGTAACTTCAGGACAAAGTATTTCAAGACATGTGATTGGTGATACCATAATTTATGGAAAAAAAATGTTGGGGGGAGATAGCACATGTAATATTAAATTTTAAAAAAATCCATACTACACTCCCTGTATTTTGCAGTGAAGTCAAGTTCACTGTAACCATTGAAGAATGTGCAGGACCTCTGTCATTAATCTTCAAGTCAGCTGACCTTTCTTCTTCTGTTTGAAGAGAAGGTGTTTTCCTGCATCGCTATTAATTTTTAAAATACTGAGAGTCAGTTTTGTTCTATCATAGAACACAGATATTGCAGCCAGTCAGAACTCATTTTCCACTGAAACATTCATAGGATTGGCAGGTGCATTTCAAGAAATGGCTCTTAAACTTTAACTAAATCAATGAACCCACTAATTAAAGCTCAGATTGATTTATATGTTTATGTGGTAAGCAGGGGATTTCCATGGAGACAAAGAGCCTACTTACTGGATGTGGGAACCAACCTCTACAAAGCAGCAACATTATGTCACTCTAAAGAGTATAAGCTTCTAGGTGACGCAGAATCTCATGCTCCAGTGCTCCAACAGGTGCAATTTCTACATGACTCATTTCGGATCAGAAAAGTTTATGCCACTTAACCAGCGTAGTGTAATAGTTTGGGAGCTGAGCTGTAACTCTGAGGCTGCAGGTTTGTTTCTCTGCAGGCCACTGCTGTCACACCCTTGAGCAATGTTTGAGGCCTGAACTGAATATTCAGTGAAGAATCCATCTGTATAAATGGATAATGTGCATAACTGTATACTGTGCATGTTGCTCTGCTTAATGCCTAAAAGTTACTGCAGTCCAATGTATTCAGTTTGCCTATCCATCTATCAAGACAAGCAATGTCTTCCTGGCCACTTCAGTAGTACTCACTGAATGCAGATTTAATTGCTGAGTCCTGGCACTTCTAGTCCTCATGACCAGGACATGAAAAGCATGATTTCTGTGTTTCAGGTGTTTAAGGAGGTAACTATTCTGAAAATCCTGGATGCTAATGGTGGGATGATAGCCATATTTATTTATTTTTTCATCACAGGTGTAAATATAATATGTTTCAGGGAATAAGAATAAACCACTATTGTAAATGTGAACAAAATTTTGTATTAACTATTTTTTTTTAAACCAACATACTTTTACCACCTTGGCAACCCAGTCCATATTAGCCTATTAGCCTGATTATAGTTATTTCCTTACATTCGTCTATAACATGGTTTGTACTAATGCAGGGACTTGTACCAGTGTATCTGATACGTGTTACTACACTTCAAAGTTCCTTTGCTATCAAGATACAAGCTGTTTGGAGCAGATGAGAGAGTTTTCTAGCATATTAGCTGGATCAGTATGTGTATTTTAAAAACACTCATTTCTACAGGGAACTATTTTCTTTGCAATGGATCCATTAATGGAACAAATGAATGTCTCCTCTGTTTGTCCAGCAGATCATTAAGCTCCTGGCTCAGAGATGAAAACATGACTCTTGTCTGAAGCCTATAGTTATTGGATTCATTGTCTCCATTCCCCTGTGAAGTATTGAGCCCATGTCACATAGTTTAAAGTGGCAAATCCTCCTTCTGTTGAAAACGCCCATGTGAACTGATATAGCTATCAGCTGATTAGAGGTATATAAAAGTTATTATTTTCTGTTGTAAATTGCCACTGAGGACTTCACAGAGGACTGCTGTTTTCCTCAGTGAAACCACATGTACATTTTGTTTATAGTGCAATATGCACTGTATGCACAATATGAAAACTTAATTTTACTGATTTCAGAGTGCAGTCTCAGTGTACATTGCTTGTTTTTGTATGGTAGTGGTTTGGCATGGTTAGTGTTGCAAAGAGCAAAATGTTTCTAATATCTTTGTCTTCATATGTAAGTCTCATGGGAGATGATGTCATGCTAGGAGTCCAGTGTAGGAGACATGTTGAGTTTCCCTCCATTTGGCCCAGGCTTGTCAAGGGAATACTTGGTCTTACATGGTTCTGTGTGCTTCCCTTTTTCCTCTGGGCATAGGGGAGTTGGATATGCACATTATTGGTATATATTTTAGAAAGAGGGCTTTCCAGTCCAATAACAACAGGGCCAGTGATTTCTATATTGAATTGTTGGTTGTACTCTTTGTTTTGAGATCCTTGTGTGTCTTTATTTGTAATTCCCATTGCATACACAACAATGACATTAAGCAACAGCCTCTTTTCTGTCTTTGTGGTGACAGAACACTAATATGACACTCTCTTCTAATTAAGGTAGTCCCAAACAAACAAGCAATATCACTTAAGCCTTTAGTTCCAACTGTACGAATCCCCATTTCAATTTGCACAAAACACCTGCTGATGGGCACTCTGTGGAGAATAGGATCTCTGGCAGGAGCAGGAAGAGGAGATATTGATCTCAGATTGAGAGTACTATTTTAGGGTGCACTGGGATGAAAACAAAAAGAAGCTGATAGAGGGGTCAGTGTTCTTCAGACCATAATGTAATATTTCCATTGTCCTGTTATTCTGGGGTGATGCAGAAAAATACAGAATTCTAAAAGAATATAACAAGTGACAGGAGGAAGTAATTACACTGCAGCGAATGGTGTGATAGATAAACTGATTACCAAGATTTATTTTTTTTTTTATTTTTTTTTCAGCATGTTATAGATGGTGCCAAATGCAGATGGTCTGGTATTCTGGCCTGTACTCTGCTCCAGTTTGTACTGAAAGCAAACTGTGGCTCTCAGCACTGCTGTTGGACTTAGTACTGTGTGCTCAGTTCTCCCCAGAGACCCTTCAGGTTTGTGTGAATGCATCCTGTCCAGTTCAATCATGCTCACCAAGCCCCAAGTGTGCAAAGGAATGCCAAGGTGAAGCACTGGCTGCTAGGTCCTACCAGGGGAACTCAACTGAAGACAGACAGCTCCTCACTGCCCTTTGTGCAGTGGCTGCAAAGAAGGTAACATTCAATGGACACGCCTCTTGGGACACTGGACTGCAATAGCAAAAACAGGCTGTATTCATACATATATATGGCCTTCCCAGCTGCATGACAGAAAGTGTTGCTTTTATTTATTGGTGACACCCAGCAAGCTTCTGTTATACCCACTGTATGCCACTTGCACGTAATTTTTAAGCCTCAAAGGAGAAATATATTAATACAGACATTTTATAATAGCAATATCATGTGTTCATGAAATATTATTTTAAAATGTCAGATATCACTATCTGATACATTTCTGATGATATGAACCTATGTATAATATATTGAATTATATCATGATTAAAGTAAATGGCAGTTCAGCCTTCCTGAGTCCTGTATTGTGGGACTTCCATTCACTCAGCTATAGGGCTCAGCTTAAACTGCAGTGAGTACCTTTACCTTTACCAAATGAGCTGCTCAGAAGGCACAAAACAATGTTTGATGAAAAATATGTCCTGCTGGGCCATGAGCAGGAGTCAGTCACACACTTAAGGAAAGATGAGCAGGTTCTGAAAGGCTGTGATTGCAGCAGAAAATGAAGCTGTGCTGATCTCATTCACTAGATCATCTTGTATCTCCTTATTTATTTGTATAATCAAACACAATTCATCTTCCCTTTTCCACATCCCTCCTCCACATTCTTACCTGCTAAATGTCTAAATGCCTAAGCTTTCTCCGAACCCCTCTCCTTTTCTCAGATGCAGAAGAATGTCTGTATGTTGTTGCATGTGAAGTAAATCCATGTCCATTTCCCTTCACCTTTGTGTTCATAATGCTCATTGTCACCTGATCCACCACCAAAAACTGGCCCCATCTGATGTCTCCATCCCCTGTCAATAAGGGGGTGACAAGTGTCAGAAACTCAATACCAGTTAATTAGAAATGACCTGCTTACAATCTTCTCTCCTTGAAATTGTATTAATCCCCTGGTCTCACTGCCTGTATACTGGTAGTGATTTAGTGCATGATCCATAGCTCATCTTGAGAGGGTCGACTCACAACCCTGCTCCATATGTTTCATCCCCCATCTCACCATCATTTGGGCACTAATCCTCCTCAGACATGTTTTTAGGTGAGACAATATTGAGCTGGATCTGTGTGGTCAGTCACATTTTTGTGACTGACCTTTCTGGTCAGTCACAAAAATGCAAACAGCACCTCCTTATCTCACCCTGTCTGTTGGTGCTGACAGAAGGCACTTATGTAATCTTGCTCCAGTTTAATTATAAAACATAAAGCCAAGCAATACCAGCCCACCACGAGTGACAGCGATATTAAAATGGTAATATGAGGCAGCAAAGGCCAGTCCATTTATCTGCTAATGGCTGAAGTCACAAATAGCTCTTAATCCTAGGTAATTTGCCATGGGTCTGTTGTACTTCATTCAAAGGAACAATGATGTCAACATCAAGCAACACAGAAGTAAAGTTTTAGGAACCATATACACTGACTTTAAGTAAAGCCAGATTAACAATTCTGGTGTTGATTTAGAACAAAATAATGGAATATTGTCAGTATATGTGGAATTGAATATGTATGAGGGTGTGAGCTAATTTTAATCATTTTTCATAAATAATTGTACTTGATTAGTACCTAATGCCTAATTAAACCCTGGCAGAGCCAATTTTAGTTCAACTGAGATCAAAAGTACTTTATGAGAGTGAAATTAACTCTCTCAGAGTTAATTTGACACCAGATGGTGGACTGTGCAGTATGGGGCTGCAGGTGAATGGTGCATATATGGGGGTGTGAGTCAGAGTGTTTGTGTTTGGCTGTGAGGTAGACCATGTGACCGCCAGCCTACATGCAACACCCTGATCACTCCATCTGACTCAATCAAGTTACTGTCTGCAGACAGCAGTGTAATGAATGGGTCTCAAGCATTAAATTAGCTCTGCTCTTATCTAAGCTCCCTAAAGAGGAGGAATATGCAGTCCTGAATTAAACAATTACTATTATGCATGACTGCTTTGGGATTTAAGACTTTAATACTTTAATATGGAGTGTCATCACTTCAACAAGGCCTGCGTTAAGACTGATAGGGAGTCGTGTCTATGTGAGTGTGTGTGTGGCTTTCCATAATTAATCTAGCATTCATTTTCCATGTACAGTACACATAACAGCCACTTCCTCACCCATGAAAAAAATGGAATGAAGGCATAGTATTTTATGAGTAAATCTAATTATTTTCATTTTGGTTGTTAATTGTAAGAAATGGCCATGTTGATGAAGGTAAAGGTAGTTGCAAGGCTCTGGATGAAGATCCTGGTGACTCTGGACAGCAGTGGACAGCCCCAGCCCTGCAGGACTGCTAGACGTCAGGGAATTTCCTGTCTGCAAACTGGATCTGTAAGAAATGGTTTCCTCCTGGATGTGACATAAAAAACTAAGCAGAGACCAGCAATCGTCTTACACAGAGAAGAAAAGGTTTAGGCAATGAGCAGAGATCCAGGTATATCTGAAGTGTGGGAAAAGCAAGCTTGACATCCTGTTAATGAGAGGAGTCACGTGATCATGGCTACCTCTTCCCAAGGTTGGCTTCAGGGTGGGAAGATTAGGAATCCATATTGCATCCAATCCCAGTGCAGCTCAATCATATGGCTTCATGAGCTCTCCTGTCTAAATTGGCTGGAATTCTGTAAATATTCTCAGGAGGTTGAGGATCTCTGCTAATGCAGTCTGCTGCATTTTATGCTTTATAAGCAGAAGTTTAGTTTTGTTTCAGAGTGAGGAGAGAATGCCCACCGGGATTGATTTTATATTTAATCAATATAATATTTATTTTTGCAGATGTCATTGGTAGATGTGTATATTGACTGCCTGGATTCACTCAGTAATATATAACACCACTTAACTCTGTGTTTATCTTTCTCACCAGGCACTTTGAATGAAAGCCATCTCTTCATCACATCAGAGATTCTGACCTCACTGCTGCATAAACACACTCTGTCTTTTCTTTCACTCCACTGCCTTGTTGCTTGGATGAAAGGAGCTGTCATCATATATTTAGCCATGTAATGCACCATAACCAAAGGACCATCAGCTATTTCAGACCCTGACTGGTAGCTTTAAGTACCTTAAGTGATAACCATTTTTGCATTAAAATACACACACTAACACCTTCAACTGGGTGAGTGATAGAAAACAACAAGTCATGGCTCTAACTAAGGGAATTACAGTATTAAATAGCAATAATGACATAAAGTGTATATAATGTATGTTTTATAACATTTTAAGGTTATAGTGTAGCTGTTATTGCTTTACAAGGCATAAATAATAGCACTGCAGGTTTACTGAGAAGTCTATTATTATATTTATATGCATATAAGCTCCCATCTCAGAAGTGCATATTGTAACCTTTTGTTCTCTCAATCATGTCACTCCCGTATGCTTATCACATTTACAAACATTTGTTTATTTATTGTAATCATCACCTGAGTAGCTTGGCCACCAGGTCACTGTATATTGCATTGAACAATGTTTAATATTAATGTTTAATATTAATGTTACACAGTTTAGATCAGATAAAATCTAAGATTCACAAAATACCCACTCTCAGATTCTGTAAATAAATCCCATCTCAGTTTCTGTCAGTCATGTGATCAGTATTTGGCATTTGAAAATTATGGCCTTTTAACAAACAGTGTAAATCAATGCGCTTCTTTTGTACGACATCATATCCTGCCATGTGTTCCTTTACGCTGTAAAATGAAAAGGTTCACATCCTGAAGCTTTGTCTTTTCTGTGATTCAGCCTTAATGGGATTCAGACAGCTGCTTCAGCACACTGCCTGCAACAGCCTCGTTTATCACACCAGACCCCCGCTGGCAGCTCCTTAAAAATAGACCCATTTACACCGCCCCTCACATACTGTCATTTTAACAATCTTACTGTATACTACAAAGAAGTCACCAAGCTGAGAGATTCATCAGAGGGAAAATAAGGATCTGAGAGGTCTGTCACAAAGTATGAGAATTTTTTAAACCACATCATGATTATGCAGACTCTATACCTGAATGACATCTAATGTCTGCTCCCTGAAGTAGGACGTTGAATGTTCATCTGCATCTGTGTGCAATGTAATTAAACCCACACACATAAAAATGTACAAACACACGCATATACACAAGCACACAGATGTATACACATGCACACACAGTGAAAAAATGCAAGTCTAATAAGTGTACATGTGTGGGAGCATAAAAATCTGTTCATTACCTCTACAGGATGTCACTACCATCAACTTCACTGAATGAAAAAAAATATGTTTAAGAATAGCCTTCACTCTGTAAGACGTGCTTATTTAGACTGAAGGAATGTAAGTCTACAGTGGATTGGGGAATGGGTTGATATGTTTGGGATATCTGTATTTAGAAAATGCAATAGCTTTTTTAAGAGATGAAAAGATCAGGGGAAGAATAAGGGAGGAAGGAGGGGAGGGAGAGACAGGGAGAGATAATGAAGGGAGGTTGAAGTATTATTTACATGCTATTATTTATTCATTAAATGCTCACCACACTGACTGTTTATTATGTTGTGCGCAGGTGAGTGTGACACTACAGACAGCTCAGAGCAGCAATGTGAGAAGAGGAGGAGCTGATCATGTGACAGGGGTGATGCAGTGGGTGGATGTGATAGATTCTCAGTTGTAATGGTTCATGCCATCAGCTCTGCCATCTGAAAACACATGACAATCCCACAATGCAGCAAGTGAAATCATGTGATGAGTGTCTGAAAAAACCTAAAGACTAGAGAGAGGGAGTATGCAGCAGGAGGACAGAGAAACAGGACAGAGGGTCTGGTGTAGGAATGGAGAAGGAGTCAAGCAGGAAGAGAAACATCCCACTGGGAGAGATATGTAGCATAAAATACCTGTTTGGTGAAATCAGGTTAGAAACACTCACAAATGTTCACTGGCACTGGTAACTCAAAAAGCAGGCATGAAGCTCAAAGACAATGGTTATGTTTCTTTTTAATCCAGCCACCCCTCTTCTCTATGCCACAACAGAATTGACTCAGCTCCCCTGCCTTATCTGAAGACATTAGCTCTCAAACACGTCACAATACGTACAGAAGCCACATATTCATTTTTTCCATCTGTATATAGCAGCCATATCCTGCTTATATAAAATTTACTTTCATGCCCACAAGCCCATTGATTACAATTCTTTATTCATTATGGTTATCGATTGACTAAAGAGGGGCAGAGAGCTGTTGAGATGGGCCATTAGCAGGAGTTACAATCTCAGGGACTTAATTGGCATTGCACACATGTAGCCCTGTGTGCGGCCATTGACAAAAGCTCACTCATATTTTACCCTGTCCTGGAACACTACTGCAGCAGCCACAAGCTCCTGATGCAGGAAGCTTGCTAAGGGGCAGTGACTCATCTGTGTAATTCTCCAAAGACTGTTCCACTGAGTTCAGCTGAACAGAGTAAATGTGTTGTTGCCCTTGGCCATTAGTTAGATTCTTTGAATATTTCCTTTTCAATGCTGTAGGATAGCAGTCTGATGGGATGGTCTGTGTGGTAAACTGGTGCTGTCATTGTGCTCATTGCTTTAAATAAAGCATCCAAAGATGTGCTGCAAGTGGAAAAAAATATTCATGTGCCATATGACATGCTGAACACAATCTCTCAGCTTCACTTTACTATATTGGTCTATCCGGAACAAGTGTTGTCTCATTATGCTCATTTTAATGTAGTGCTGAATTTTATCAACTGTTTAGATAATAAATAATCAAATATTTACAGATTACATTGAAATTGTTTTTTTAAAGCCATATGAGGAGAATTTATTGATCAAATAACATCTGAGCTAATAAACAGAAACAGCTGTGATGTGAGGTGTGATGTGACGCATACAGGTCCTGGCTTTCACAAGAAATAAAAATAGATGTGAATGCTGATCCCCAGCCCAAAGCATCTCCATAAATGTATTCAGAGCATTTATGACTGAAACATATTGGATGCGAACAGAATGGAGAGGGATAGAACAGGAACACAGAATCATGGAGATCAAAAGGAAGCAGAGCAGAGATACAGCCTACAATTCTACAGTTCCATCCTACCATTCTTCATGGGAACTGCAAAACCAGGGCAGGGTAAAGCAATATGGCAGAAACCTCACGATGTCAGTTAATCACTGGTCACTTCATATCAGTGAAGTGACAAAGGAAGGGAGGGAGGGAGTATTCAAATGGGGCCCGGCTCTCTCATCTGTTTATGCATTAGACTGGACTCAAGAGAAACACACGCATTTCCCATATGGCAATCATAAAACAAGTATAAAACTATGATCCTGGCATTGAGCTTACCTGATCTTCATTCATCAGCTCTCTGCTCTGTGCAGATGAATCCATTTGGTCATTCTGAGTCACTGTCTTCTGGCTATAATTGCAGCATATATGGCAGTCACATAAGAAGTCATGAAAATTCTCTCTTGGGCCTTAAGAAAAATTATGCTGTACACATTTCACAGCTGACATGAGTCTGGAGTAAGAGATGAATACTGGTGCCTTGAAAATAAATAAATCTTCACAAGAATTTATTACAAGGTAAAATCCAATGGTCCGTAAATGCTTACAAGTGTTTTATCATCGCAGTGGACAGTATTCCTTTCATCATGGCCCTTACCCTCCCACCTCCTCTGCTGCAGACATAGCAGGGTTATGGGCCAGTCAGAAATCATCGCCATGAAGAGCCCAAGCTTGACAAGTGTGCCCCTCTGACACAGGTCTGTCCACAGTGCCTGACATAAACCACGTCATTGCATCAGCAGGCAGGGAGGCTGACACTAACAGTGGCATACAGCAGCAATACACTATGTCATTATGATGGCTCTCTTCCTCTGGTGTTTGACAGCCAGCTAATGGGTCTCATCATCATGCCTTTGCAAAGAGCTTCTGTTAAAGGTAGTTAAGGTAACGGGACTGAGTCCATCCACCGACTAATTGCCTCCTGTTTCGCTTACTTTAGTTGATACCGGGGGCTCCTGCAGGATTTTATTTTATGTTACAAACAGAATGATGCTAATGCTAAATCGATTGGTGGCTTTCAATGAGAAAAGGTTGCATTGTATGCTAAAATAAGCATTTCCCCCATAATCATACATGAATGCAGTTCTACCCAATCTTGTGTCAGAATGCAAAACAGCTCAATAACAATCACTATTCCGCTGTCATTTCTTTAATTTGTGATGCAGCTTGATTCAGTAGAATACATGGATAAGTAAAGGCTAAAATAGAAAGAGTTCTCCAGCCCAAATGATATGTCTAGTGCATAGACTGACAAGACAGTGGAGATTTCCACAGTAAATGGAAGTGAAATTGATATGATTATTGATTTATTTCCATAATAGAAGCATTATCTTGTCATGGGAAATACCTAATTTCTTCTAGAGTTATGTCTCTACATTATTAAGGGGTCAATCCAAGCCAAGGTATTTGGGTTTTGATTTACAAGCTTAAGGCTCTATTACTGTTTTGCATAAAAATTTTGGTTCATTTTGAACAGAAATGAAGGAACTGACACATCCTTAAGCGTGTTACTCCGAGCTGAGGGAAAATCGCCTCATGGCTTAATTGAATTTCTCCTTGCGCAGCCGCCCCAGTTGTGACATTATTCATCAAACTCCACAAGGGATTTTGTGTCTTGTGCAGCTAGCTTTTACTGATATTCAGCATTTATTTGATCATTTAAAGCAGTCTATTTCAGTTAATATCCCTTATCAGGTGTCTTGGATCTGAAGTTGTTGTGGAATCCAATGTGAAAAGCAGCAGGAACTGTGACTCTTAAGTACCAGGACTATGGGCCCTGGGCACACTCATCTCTGAAAGCCAGTGAGATCGCTATACCTTAACTGGTTGTCCATAAAATTAATGGGTGCCTGCAGAATAACTGTGATGCTTATTGGGCCGCTGTAAATCATGAGAGGAAGGATAATCAAAACACACCATGAAACTACCCGGACCCCTTAGACCCGTCAGAAAATGAAGTGAACTGTTTGGTATTCCGGATCTTAATCCAAGTCAACTTCATCTGTAGTCAATATTGGATGACAGAAAGCATTGACTCCAGCAGGTGTCAATGCTCAGGACGACGCCCTGTTCCCCCACTAAACTTAATCATCTTCTTCATGTTTTCATCACATCCCTCAAAGCGATTGATTGGACACCACCGCACGCCTGCAGACCGAATCCATCATTAGAAGACAGCTCTGCATCTCTCAGGATGGAAAAAGACAGAAAGATGGAAAATGTGATTCATTTAAACACAGGATGAATTTGTATTTTCATCCAAGGCCAGCAAGAATGAGTTCAATGAAAGACAGCCTGTGTTATAAGAAGCCCTCAATGACCTTATGGTTTGTCATTTGACAGAAAACAGTTTGACAGTTTTATACAATAATATGGACAAGTCTGGCAGCATGACTGCTTACAGTAATTTAGGTAAATGCACAATTCAATCTGTCAAAATGTGACTACAGCCTTCTACTACATTAAACATATTGTAAAAATTGAGTGTTACCCTTTGATTTTAATCTTACATTAATCAAAATCTTGTTAAGCAACATCACACGCAGGCTGAATGATAGCCCTTTGAGTCTCTGCTTGGCATTATGCAGAGCAAAGCTTTCTTGTAAAACTCCCAAAATGGACTTTAATCAGTGGTATAGTCAACCTTATATCCAAGTATATGTAGTATAGGCACCTAAATGTCTGGGTATGAACAGTATACTAACCAATTTTTTTTTTTTTTTTACCGTTAATTAGTATTGTCTTTGCAGTTACAGTATGACTACTTATAAAGACAGTAATCTCCTCCGTCATGACTACATCACTGTTTTTAATTACCACTGATTTGACCATTGATCTGTTTTAAAAAGGCTAATCACTTTGAGAAAATCTACCACAGCTTTTAGCTGACAGTATGGCGCTTTATTCTTTTTATAAATAACTTGGCTGCACATATTACAAGCAGTAGGAATGAGGGGTGTAGCTCTCTGTGTTTACTGTAAAATAAGCATACCAGTGGCATCAACTTCAAAGCTGCAAGGTGGCTTCTCTGACACACAGCATGACTTAGGAGGACCTTGCTAGAGTATTTCCATGGCAACCTGTGACAGTCTAAACAGATGGGCTTGGGGGAGGTGGGATTGGTTTTCTCCCAGAGAAAATGACTGATGTTTGTCTCTGACAACATTGGGAGTTCAGATTCATTATGCGTGTTAAGATCATCAGGTCGCATGCAGAAATGACTGCAGTTTGACACCCCAGACAGAAGTCCAGAGGACGCAGTAAATCACCCACGATGGCTAAGTTCAACCCCCTGATGTTCTTGCAGCTCTAATGACCAGTTTACTCCATCCTTTGTATCAATTCATTGTGTCTCTTCTCATTGGACTATATTCTGTTTGTGACTTGTAAGAGAAAAACTAACACTTCCTTTCAACAGAGGGTAAGAGTTTTTTAAACTTTGTTGGCTTTCAATTATGAGTGATATCAGGTGCAACTGATACATTTTTTTTCTCTTGAAAGGATTTAAAGACTTTTACAGACTCTAAAGACTGTGGTAATTACTACAGGAAGCACTCATCTGCCACATGATCTATTTGATATTAAAACTTCAGCTTTGGGTGACCTTTGTGGGCTCCTTCCACCAGAAAACATGAAGATTATTGACATGAAATAATGGGAAACTTATCTCCTTCAATAAGGATGCTCAGAGCAGTATGCTGGGACCCATGAGTGTGAGTGTGATCAATATGACACACGCTAAAAGCCATGGGCCCAAGAGGGACACAGGGACAAGGGCACAGGAAGGAGAAAATTACACTGCCAAAAGAAGAGGAAGGATATATAAAGTTCTATAAATTTTGTGTAGATGCATTCAATTGCAATCCAGGTTAATGGACATCAAGCCGGTCTACCTCGCAAATCAATTTGTCAATCAAACTGTATGCATACTAAACCATATATATTGCTTATATATTTTCCAATCACACAGTCCCATCTTTTCTAATGGCATCGCAACAATCATGAAACAGTGGCAACTCTATACTCTAAAACCATGCTATTTCTGGTTGATGCAAGTACATGTATGTCAAAAGAATATAAAATATTTGTAAAATGTGATCTAACTACACAAATACACTGGCAATGAAGCAAGAAAGGACTTTGCAATGAGTGCATCCACTATTCACAGATTCCTTATACGTTCTGAGGAGCAGGCTGGGCTCTCTAGTGGACACTGTATCCCATCCTGTTCTGGAGGCATTTGCGCATTTTTCGCACATTGCTTGTCGCTTACAGGCTCCTACATTAACCAGTGAAACAAAAGGGATAACTGTATAATGAAATGATGTACCCTATTTACCTCTCTGATTATGAATAAAACCTCCAAATAATCGGAAAGGCACTCATATATGTAAAAAAACTCAATATTCATAACGGACACTTGTTTTGGCTAAGTACTCTGCACACCCATCGTAAACTGACTTATTAAAACAGATGAGACCTTCTCAGGGAAACTGTAATGTTCACTCTAAAAAGCAAGTCATTTTAAGGTTTCAATTTAATATATTATTCTGAACTTGCCTGTCAGTTCCTATGTGTTTCTTTGTCAAGGAAAAATGAACAGTGTAGTGCCAGGCGTATGTGTTAATATAAATGTCTGTCAACAAAAGAACTGGGATAATGGATTAATGTTCCTGTCAGGAGCTTCTGTATGTGTTATTACCAAACAACATCTGCTTAATGTTTGTCATTTTAATATCACACCACTTATTGTAATGCTGTTTCTACAGTGAGATAACATTAACCTTAATGCTGCATGTTAGCAACTAATATATCAGATGAGAAAATACTTATATTCAAAGATCAGTCTACACTATCAATTAACTTGAAGATGATGTAATAGTTGTGTTGAGAGAAATATTAAAGAAATTTTCATTGCCAAATAATTTTTGACTTAGCAAAACAGACTTTTTTAATACATGGAGGTTTATACTGCAAACAAAGCATTTAATTCACAAGAAAATGAATGAACACTCAAGAAAAGCCCATTTCTAATTAATGTTCTTTATTTTATTTGGTTTTCAGGTGACATGGAATCTGAATGAGGATGAAACATAGAAAAAAACAGGCAAGCTGTTCTTAGCCTATAGTTCACAGGCATAATAACCAGGGACATCCTAGCAAGAGAGATATTTGTCACAACTCCTGACATGGACACATTACTGTGTACAACTTTCACCTTTGATATTGTAGACCCCCTATAATCTCTAATAGTATGGAATATGTGTACAGGAACAAGTATGCCTATAACAGGCCATTGGTTTAGAGTTCAGTATTTCATGTAGAGGTTTAGAGCAATTGTTTCATCAGTATTTTCATGTACAACATCTGGCCGACTCAATCAGACTCACGCTGAATACAAACAAGGAACTCTGAGAGAACGATATTAGCATTTAATTCCTGTGTGACACATTCTTTGTCAAGGGTTAAACATACTGCCACTGTCTTATTTTAGCAGTGGAGGATAAGAGAGGACATATGAATAAGTTATAAGGACAGGGGCAGAAGCTCGGGAAGGCTGTGGTTTCTCCTCATTGATCGGGTCTTTGGCAGTGGAACACAGGGAGCTGAGTTTCACAATTTTCATAAGACAGCCAGAAGTAACAAAGAGGCTTTGCAGGGAGTGTTGACTTGATCCTGCATATCTTGTAGGTGAATTTATCTGGGCTTCAGTAAGCAGTGTCTTATGGGTATGGGTAAGGATTGAACAGTATTTGGCCTGAATGCAAATGTACTGATCTGTCTTTATGTCTCCTCTTTCTGTTACGGATATAGCTCTTGAGTTACAATGAGATATATAGATGTAATGTGTTGTGCTTTTTTAGGTTGTGGAAAGCGATATTGAGTTTGAGCCAGGGGAGCTGTGTGACTCATCTTCATATGTAAGTGTGTTCCATGGAATACTTATTTCACTAGCCCACCTCCATAAACTACACCGCACTTCTTTAGAATACAACATGCCAATCAGATCATTGAGTTTTTAAGGCTTTAGTTTAACATAGCTTGGGACTGAGACCACAACCCTCCTTTGCACAATTATGCTTATTTATGGAGTTATGTGTAGAAAGGGATCTTAAAAAGTCTTTGTTTGGTCTTACGTTGCTGTGTTTAACTTTTAATACAAAGGTCTTCCAAGTCAAGAGAAGTGAACAAATAGGTTCTCTAGCTATGACTGTTTCGGGCTCTTATACACATCAAACCCAACTCTCCTCTTTTCTCAGCAGTTGTACTTGTCTCAGAACAGTTTAAAGCTTTAGTAGTTTCAGTTAGGTATGACACGCATGAAAGGAACTGTTTCAGAAAGAGAAAACAAACATTAAAGCATTGTTTTTCTCATTGGTTCTAGCATTCATCATCTAAATCTCTACTTTTCATATTTTTTTCCTAACCAGTGGGTATACAGGGCAATTGGTAGAGCAATGAGCAGAGAGCTCCTCTGAATATTCAGTCAGAATAAAAGATCCTCTTTAGTGTTTGTAACTATTTTACAGGTTTAGTTGCAGGGTCAGCACTACCTGTGAACATGGCTTGAACTTTCCTTTTCATTTTATCTCAGTACAAAGTCTTATTCTGAAACACTGGAGATAACTTACGTATTGTTATTCCCTTTGTCAAATATGTACTGTATTAAAAACTTATAGATTAACGTATGGCTTAGTTTTTTCCATTATGGCTTATAGGTCTGTAGCATGTGGCTTTGGTTCTTTGGAATCTAAGCAGTTTAATACTGTTGTACCTATCAATGGACTATTGTAAAGAAAGCAGTGAGCAACAGTCAGCAAATAGAAATAGGAGGGGTGGCTGTTACATTTAAGACCCAATCAGAATGTACCATAATTTTACACTGTTATTTTAACCTGATCCACATCTAACAATGCCCTACCTTTTGCCCTAAACCCACTTTCAGTTTTTTAACTCTTAAATTCCTAATGAACAGTTTCACATAATCCTTTAACCTGCTAAATGAAATAAAAACAATTGGGAAATAAACAGGGAAGGGGAAATCAAAAAGCAATAATTATAATATTAATAACAATAATAATAGCAACATTTTTTTTCTTAAACTGTCTCACTTTTGGCAACAATTTCCTACATGTAACAGGAAGAACATTTGTTTGGAAGAAAAACAAGAACAAAAATGTAAGTTCTACAGAAAGAACAGCCAAAGGTGTTTTTAAGAAATATGGGTTAACCACCACAGTAAAACACAGGATCCATTATTTCCCATATCACACTTAACACACTCTTTTGGTATCATGTTTACACCTTTACACCTTCAAATAATATAAACACAATGGTAGCACAGGTATTTTGTAGACCATTAAATTGTGTTATCTTGACAGTTTAACTTAGTTATGTTGACAGACTATTGACAGGTTCCTCTCAACCTTCATCGCAGTAAGGGTTGGTGAGGAGAGTGCTTTTATTGGTCAATTTATCTGAAAGTCTTGTGGACTCATGATTTATCTATTACATGGAAGGGCATTTCCAAAGTGCCCTATAAAATGAATACTGGGAGAAAATGCATGGAAAGTGATATTTTCTCAAGGTCCACATGGTTTTTAAAGTCTAACTGGTCCCCTATTGTGCTCAAGGTTTAACAGCTGTCAGAAATTCACAATACACTTACACATAATGTACAGTCATACACACACATATTCCTGTGCTTTGGTCATGAGGAAGTGTCACACATGATACAGACTTATGAATGTTAAAATGTAAGAAGTATTTGGTTGTATTATTCTATTATTCTTTATAAGACAGTTATTTGGTAATTTCAGGTAAAGACAAAAGTAATTATATTTTTGTACCAGCATATGAAAATATATCCCATTTTCACTTGTTATATCTTAAAAGTTAAATGTTAATTTTAAAAGAAAGAAAAACAGTTCCATGTCCAAGGAGGTCATCTAAAAAGACATACAAAATTGACTTACCTCCAATAAAGAGAGCCTATTACTTGTTAATTTTTGCTGTTGAGAGATCTGTGTTAAATTTTTTTGCTTTGGTTCATGGTAAGCATCTTTTCGAAGCTTCTTGGTTCAGCTGTGTCATGAAAATGGCTATCCCTTAGAACAGGAACTGTATGAAATAAAAGAAAAGCAATACTGACAATTTTCTTTTCTTAAAGAATGTTATAAAGGAAAAGAATGAAAACCAACATTTACATCTTTGGAAATTATTCATCTTGGTTTTCATGTAGGCTATTTGGAAAAGTCAAGGAGGAAAAGGTCTACAGTAGAAGCTAGTGTCGTGCCTGATGCGGGAAGGGAAAATACAAACAGATATCACAATGACAAAAATCGCTCAGTCACAAGAAAACCTGAAGCAGGTTCTGCCATCTCCACACAGCAACCACAGGCTGTCGTCTCAATGGACGAGGTCTCTGAAGAGCTGGTCAATCGCCATGGCAACGAACCTGCTCAGCATCTGCAAAGCTTCCAAGGCCCAAATAAAAGGTGGTTTCGTTCTTTTGGCAGGGGAGTACTTCCAAATGTAGACTTCAGAGAAAAATCTATTTGTACATCCTTTTTTTGGAGGTCTTCAGGAAAGGCCCAGAATTTCCTTCATTTCTCTAAGAACTGCCAGACAAAATGAAGCTCATTCTTTTAGGTCCATACTTTCCACTTTGTACCTTTTGTAATGCCAAATGAATCCTGGGAACAGTAAGGTTGATATGCTGTAATGGCTCCCATCCATGTTAAATGGTGATGTTCTTTCAAGAATACAACAGCACCTTCATCAGAAAAGCAACCATGTTTCAATCTATCCTAGTGATGAGCCAGGGAGTTACAAACCATCTGCAGGCATCTAAAAATTAACTTAGCATCAACATGCCGGGCACCACGGGATGCACAATCCAATCAGGGCACTCTGTTCAGGGGCTCCAGTGCTCCACTCCGCCCAAACGATCGGCTCCCAGCAGGTGGCCTGCCATAGCAGTAATTACAATACAGACATCTAGTCTTGAAGCCTTGACCATGGAGTCAAAAAGCAGGCAAAAAGCAAAATAATTAATGAGAATCAATAATAAAGGAGATAAATCATAACAATATGCCCGGACAGCCATCCTGCAGCTTGGGGGTTGAAAGTGAAGGGCGAACCCTTCGAGCAGGACTTGTGCTCACGACATAGGACAGGCTGGCCAGGGCAGGTGGAGGGGGTTGGGGGTGTGGGACATGGGGGCATTCAGTACCCATGGTTAGGCTCCTGACCCCAGTCTCCTGGGTAACTTCCTGAATGTGGGCAGCTGTGGCTGGCACGGGACACTGACGTTGGCACATAGAGAATTGGGGGAAGAAGGAAAGGGGGTTTTGGTTGAGGTAGGACTGCTGCACCCAAAGAATTGCAGGCAAACGGCTCCGTAATGGCTCGGACATTCTCGTCTCGCTGAGGTAGCTATCTTTGGAGGTATAGAATTTCTGTAGGGAGGATGAAGGGGTGAGGGCAGCTGAACAAACGGCTTCCCCAGATCGGCCTGCCTCGAGGCCAGTATGGTGAAACAAACAATCACATCAAACAGGATCCAATTTACACAAGGCTAAAGCAGACCACCATGTGACCCTATATGGTACCACTCATTGTATCATAGTAGTAAGGCTACTTCACAAAAATATATCAGCTGGAGAGTCAAGAATCAGAAATTTGCATTGCACAGTTTAGCTTGTCTGTCTGTCTGTATGATGGAACAGTATCAGGCATTTTTAATAAGGCCCTGCTCTGTTCTGTTCATGTATCTAGTTAGACATGCTTCTCCTCCAAAATAACTACTCTTGGTACTATATGAATTCTGGGGCAACACCAAATCATTTCCAGGGCCTGTCTAATCTTCTGCTTGGACTTGAAATGCTTAATGATCTCTGCACAGCTGTTCACAGTATTTGGCACACAGTAACATACTAACAGAACAATACTAGTGGATATAATATCACCTAATGGAGCAGTTGTAAGAAAATATTTTGGTTTTAACACTCACATCCATGGTAATATTAAGCATGCAATACAATGTGTGGTACCAGAACAACATGATCTCATGTGTATCTGTTTGTTGCTTTAGCCATAATGAGGTATATGTGATGTCATTACATTCGGGACATATCAGGCATGTGAAATGTCAGTCTGGTAAATGGCAGTTTTTCCATTGATCTTCCTGTTTTCATATACATGAACTGGTATGTATAAAGGCATTCAGCTTTGGTTTAAGGGAAGAGAGAAATGAAAGATCTTTTTTATCACATGCAGATAAAATGCTGGGCACTTCTGTGGTGATGCACAATCATAGCATCAAAGTGACAAACACTATGGCAGTGCATCGTCACTTTGAGCCTTTAGAAGTTGTGTGTAAAGCACTTTGGAGGTGCTGCTCCATTGTAAGTCAGCAACCTCTTTGTTAGCAGCTTCTGATACAGGTAAGACTATGGTAACCCTGGCATCACAGGGACACCATGGGTTTTTAGGTGGGCAGGCGAAATGGGGGAGCCAGTGAACAGCCGTTGGTTTTCTCTTTTTTTGGGGGGCGGTGGGCGGGGGGGTGTTTTGTGTTAGCCAGTGCCCGTGCCAGGCTGCTGGGGTGGGTGCTGCTCGATGAGGACCTGGCATTGAGCGGGCGGAGACTGGCCATGCCCAGCTGCTCCATGGGAGTCACAGGTCTGTTATTGAAAGAGAGGGAAGGCCTTTAATCTCACATGAATCACAGAAGGCAGCAGCACTGTGCTGGCAGCACAGCAGCTGTTCATGAGGCTCAGCTCCGTTTTCAGTTACTGTAAAAAAGGCCTGCAGCTACGGTTTATAAGCCTGTCATATCAGGGGCCCTTAGATTGTTAAACTGGTTTGTACAGATGTACGGACAGCAAAAAAGATTAAAAGATAAATACCAAGAACAAATGACAGACAGGCAGATAAGATGAATATCCATAGATAGAACGGTGGATAGAAATTAGTTGAATGTTCTTGTTGATCTTCAATTACTGCTATTAACACTTTTAACTTCCTACAGTAAGTCCTGTTTCCCTTGATATGAAAAATGCTACGAAAAATAAAATCATCATGTAATCTTTTGTTACAATAAAGTGTAGAAAAAAATAAAATAGTCTATGTTGTATGTGTGCATAGAACAATAAATAGGTCAGCAATTCCTCATCAAATCAATAGCCATCAGTAATTTAAGGAAAAAGTATCTATGAAACTATCTGTAACTAAGACACCCAGGTGTTGCATTGCGGTCTTACCTGAGGCACTAGTTCTATGGCTTCAGCGGGGCAAGTGACCCCTTCTTTTAGAGAGCCTCTCGGTCCTCCAGCCTGCCCCTGGGGTACAGACCAACTGTCCTGGGTCCCCTTCCTGCAGAACAGACTGGAGTAAAAGAGATTTCAGTCAGTTTCGCAGCCCTAAAGAGCGACCTCTCCAAAGCCTGCTTTAATGTATTAAGTCATGCTCAGTCTGCCCCACGTTTTGTATTACACTTTACACTGTGATAACGTAATACTGCTGTAGACACCCTTATTCACAGTACTCACAGTTTTAGAACTAGAGACAATGTAAAGTGCCTGGCAAAGAGCTAAAGTGTGAAGTGTCACCATTACAACAAAACCATGAAACATCTCTTTCATTTGGGATCATTTACAGATTCTCTCATTGCTTGCATTGCATGACATATAGACCTGGACTTAATCAACTGATCTGTCCTCAAAGACACATAGCTTGCATTTATCTGTAAAGTCAAAGTTAAGGACAAATTCTGACTGAATCAAGGCCATAGCTGTGGATTATGTGTCATGTGCTGGCATTACTTATATGGCTCTATGCTGCAGGCATGTTCACACATACAGATTACTACACACAGCTGCCATAGGGGGTGAACACATTAATTTATAATGGCTTCCTCTCTCATTTACATGTTGGGGAAGGCAGTTTGAAGAGTCTTTGAAGAGTCACCTCACAAAGAGACCCTCCTCCACTTGCAAAGACAGAAATGAAATGGCATTTCACTGATTAATGGTTTCCATAGACTAGCGCGGATGATTGCTTACACAATTTCTATGGATTGGATTAAAGTCACCCAGATCATTAAAGTCTGGAAGAATGATAATGCCATAGGTGTTCTGTTCAAATCATTCAACTTATCACTTAAGTTATTGCTTCAGCAAGGATTATAACAAGACACAAATTCTATTTACTGGCTATTCTCAGGTTTATTACAGATCCATAAAAACTGAAATATTGGTCTAACTAATATTTATGTTTAAAAAAATATTATGTCTTCACTGAACTAATTTTAATTACATTTTCACTGAATATAATGTATTACCTCCAAACGAACATGCCTTTTGATGCTGTTCTGCTACAATGAATGGCTGCAATATCACAAACTGTAAATGTAGGTCACACACTGTAATCTACAGTTCTGTCAGATGGTGGGCTGAGGATTGATCTGAGTGTGATGGATCCTGCTTTGGGTGTTCAGATTGATCAGAGGGCTAAAGGCTAACATGCGCCTCACCAGCAAGTACACAGGTCATATGCATTAACCATGCTGTGCAGTTTGGCCCACGGGGCTTCCCCTCACCTGCGGCGGTATCCGAACATGAGGAAGAGCACACAGAAGATGATGCATGCCATGCCAATGTGGATGCCCACCACGATGCCCGCCATGGAGCCCTCACTCTCCTGCCTGCAGTTGCATACAGTCTCTCCACCTGTTCAAAGACACACACACAGAGGAACACTCATCACTGAGCCAGCTTCACACACACATACACACACAGATAGAGGTACACTCAGTACTGAGCCAGCTATACACACACACCCACATACAGGGGTACACTCAGCGCTGAGCCAGCTACACACACATATGCACACACAAAAACAAGTGTGCAAACACATACATATGGACACACAAAACACACACACACATACACATGTACAAACAATCTCAGACCAGCCCTGAAATACTGCAGTATTACACAAAACACTTTCATCACAGCTAACAGCAGACTGTTGAGATGCTTGTCCCTTACCTGTGCTGGTCTTGGCACTGGTACCCTCCTCCGCCAGGGACACCAGCCGCATGTTTCCGTCGCTGTCTCCATTTCCATTATAGGCCATCAGCTTGATCTCATATACGGCTGCTGGCTCTGAAACACAGTTTCCAGCTTATTATAGAAAAGGCTGCATTTTCTGTAGACCACTCAATAAAAGCAAAGCTATTAACCTCAGGGAGAAAAGGCCAGGTAATGATCTGGATCCAATTGTCTCTTCCCCTGAACTTATTTCTGATTATCCTTTTTACTCCAACCTGCCACACTGGGCCTATGTCACTTTACTGGCTCTTAAATATCTAGGTTGGAAATGGTATGGGTGTTGATATAGGAAAACAGCAAATGGGTTGGGCTTACTGACCGAGGCTGGAGATGGTGTGGGTGTTGATTTGGCTGGGCAGCATGAGGGGACCCTGGAAGTCAGGGTCTGGAACCCTGCGGTAGGACAGCTTGAAGCCCACCAGTTTTCCGGGTTTGTTTGGGAGCTCCCAGAACACCTGTAAAGCTGTGCTGTTCAGCACCTTGGTGAAGAAACTGGGGGCAGAGGGCACTGCAGAAGAGAGAGAATGAAGCAGCAGTGGACAGGGTAAAGATAGGAAGGAGGAGCATTAGAGGAAGACAGAGAGGAACGAGTGAAAAAGAGACAGGTTTAAAGAATGTGAAAAAGTGAATCAGTCAAAAGAATGGAATGACAGAGAGAAAGGAAATAGAAATGGAGTAGAACAACAGGAGAGAAGGAAATCACAGGTTAACGCTAAATTCCTATTATTATGACAATACCATAAAAAGAGAAAAAAATCACCACTTATAAGATTGCCAGAAACAGCACACAGAATATCCTCACCACAGCTTATACAGCAAACTTCATATTTGCTTCAACAGTCTCCTCATACCACCATCAACATTCAGGTCGTGCAGTGTGACTTACCACCCCCTAGTGTTGTAGCAAAGACAGTGTTGGACTGCTGGCTGGCTCCTAAGGGGGAATAGGCCTTGAGGTAGATGGAGTAAGTTGTTGCTGGCTCCAGGTTGTTAAACTCATGCTGAAACGTGGTCTTACTAACTGCCTCCTGCAGCTCTCTGCTGTCTGGCTCTGTGAGAGACACAACAGCAATGTCAGCATTCACAGAGCACAATTTCTATTGGAAAGATTCCCTTGTCCATGTTTTTGACAGAACCCAGACTCCATGTGGTACGCTGCGCTTCCTCTCACCTCCGATCATGCGAATGTGCAACACGTATCCGATGATGCCATCAGTGACCTCAGGCGGTGGCTGGGCCCAGGACACCTGCAGCGATGTGGTTGAAAGCGCAGTGGCGGACAGGTCCTGTGGTGCCTCAGGCAGCTCCTTTGCCATGGAGACCGCCAGGCGTGCACTGGCTTGGTTAGTACCAGCGCTGTTCTCCGCTATGCACTGGTAGATGGCCTCATCTTCGGAGGTGATACGTGTCACTGCAAGGGTGCTGAGGAATTAAGAAAATAAAACAAAAGTGTAAATGATAAAAGAAAAAAGAAAAAATACAGTTAGGCCTTATATGCCACAAAGCACAATTGAAAAATACTTTCTATAGTTGCTGGTTTCCAACTTTATTCAAAGTTGTATGTGTGACACACATACAGTGTCAGTATGCTATCAGTAGTAAACATAGTACAACACTGACACCTTGTGGCAGAACGTAAGAAATGCAGATGAACAGTACAATGCCACAAGCAGTGGTTTAAAAGTTTATTCAATCAATACACTTTCTCACACGAACACTGTTGAACATTTTCCCCCAGGTGTATATGTTTAAAATTTAAATTATATAACAGATATGTTCTAAACTATATTTTTCACAAGCCTTTTATCTGTGCACATTTTGTAATATGTAAAATACTCAAACAAACAGGTGTTTGTGTGTGGAAAAGCAAGATATTTCTTCTGTCTTTTGTTTTCTTTGTTTCCTTCTACTATGCTTAATATGCATACATTTGCAATCATGATAGACTTCTGTAGTTTTGAAAGTTGGCCACTGGACATAGCTCTTATCTGTTTTTAATGCATATCAGGAGGTACTACCAGTGCTGATATCAATGCCGTAACATGCTTTATTTATTACATAGGTTAAACTGATTTTAGAGTTTGCTAATAGCAGCAGAGACTGTATATCTTTGCTAGTTTCAATAACTGTGAGTTTGATCTTAGAAAAGTAAGTGCACCTGTTGTTGTTGGTGAGTTTGACATTGTCCCCTGGAGTCAGTATCTTGCCATTCTTCAGCCAGATCAGATGAGGCTCTGGGACACCCTGTGCCATACATGTAAACACAGCACTGCCCCCTGCTGGCTTTGAGACAGACTGCGGCCACTGCAGAAACTCAGGGGGGGCTAGAGAGTAAGGAGGAATGGGAGAGCAAGATCATTTTCTGATGTAATTCCAAAACTGTGCAGTAGGAGGCAGCACTGGCCTTTCAGCAGACAGTAAACATTTTGATGACCACATATTGAGTGAGTAATGCATTGAACAAGAAAAAGCTATATATGAACAGGCACTGAGTTAGCAAGAAAGAGAACTTCAAGAACAGACAAACATGGTAACTTATAGTGTCTACTCAGCAGACCTCACTCAATGTTTTCAGCAGCAAATTAATTGAATTGCCTGAGAAACAGTTTTTTTAATAACTACAAAATAAACTGCTGAAAGTCCAATATTCCTATCAAATCTGTGGGAAATATAACTTTCAATAAAGTGTATCATTGCAGACATATATGACAACAGCTGTGTGCCACACTAATTCCTGTGTGTGTGTGTGTGTGTGTGTGTGTGTGTGTGTGTGTGTGTGTGTGTGTGTGTGTGTGTGTGTGTGTGTGTGTGTGTGTGTGTGTGTGTGTGTGTGTGTGTTTGAATATGTATGTTCACACTCTGTCTTTATAGCAGAACTCTATGGAACAAAGAACTGATGAAAAGAGAATAAGGTCCACACTTATACACTTAGGTGATAGGAACCAAGTCAAACACAGACAAGAGAGCGAGCAGACAGACACATAAATGCACAGACATAAAATCTCACACAGGCGATAACCTTAGGGTGAAATCCTGAGAAAGAAGTCACAACCTTTATCAACAACAATGACAATGGGCCCTCATGAGATGAACAGGGAGGACAGATGCGGGTCCGTCACTAGCCTTGACACCCGGCTCAGCGCAAACACAATGGACATGTATATATGCAGAACCTGGAGTCCCGGCCTCCTGCATCTCATTGATCTATTACCAACCCTCCCCCCAGAAAGAGGCTCCTCTCACAGCTCATTGTACTGACTCTGGGAAGAGGGTCCAGCAGGGGAGGGGCAGGGGGGCGGGGGGGCAGGGGAGGCCCCAGTTTGAATGCAGAGACATTAATCAATCAGAATGGATTTTATCCCCTGTGCATTCACCCCCAGGCCCCCATCCCTTTTATTGAGTGGGAAAAAATAGATTATTCTTAAAAATGGGTTTGTAAAATCAAAAACAGGGGCCCTTCCCTGAAATTACAGTTGACTTTTTTATTCTGTTGATATAACATTTAACTTTGACCATTCTGTGAGGACTTTGACTCATTCTTTTATAGTAATTTTATTCAGAATTGCATATTATTATGTTCTAGTATAATAGGCCATTAAGCTGGGAAAAGAGAAGCAGGTGTGCGGTACAAAAGCCAGACAGAAAATCAGTCGCAGTTTTAAATATGACCATAGCAGCCTTGGGTGAGACTGTTCTCACTCAGGGTTATTTGAACTTGACCATGTGCATTAAATTCACTGGTGCTATCATTACACTTTGATGTTTTGTGATCAAAGATGTGATGGGATTATTCTGGCAGGTACATTCTAAAAATGTCTTAACCTTCTACTTTAAAGACCAAAATCACATCAAAATCACACAAGGTAATTTAAACTGAATTTAATTTTGAGTGCCTTCACTTGATATAAAACAGAGTAAGAGTCGATCATAAACTTGAGTCTAAGAAAATGTCAAGCAAATGTCTCTTTAAGGATGTATGCTTTTTTAAAATGATAAGAACACATTCCAAAGTAGATTTGTGTGTCTTTCTTCAAAACATTCTTCAAATTTAACATGTTTAAAGAACATAATGCTGTGATATACAGTCTGTTTGGACTGATTGCGTATGCTCTTAAAAAGACTATGTGCTTTTGATTGAATCTAACTCTGATGTAACTCATCTCTCAGTACTTCATAAAGGGGGCAGCTGTTTTACTTCTGACAGAATTTACTGATATGTTTGCAGCTCCATACATGCACTGAGACAGACTTCCCCTCCATTCTGTGTGTATTGCCTGGTGTCATCAGGGTTTATTGTCAGATGTATTGTCATTGTATTTACAAAGCTGCACCTCTAGACTGCGCCTCTTCAGTGAGTCAGGGCTGGTTAGGGTTAGGGTGAGGGGGTGAGGGGGTGAGGGGGTGAGGGGGTGAGGGGGTGAGGGGGTGAGGGGGTGAGGGGGTGAGGGGCAGTAGCAGAAGATAGATGGGTGGATTGTGGGGCTGAATGGGGGCCACTCCAGGCCTCTATACAGGCCCTGAATTGCACCGTGAGCGGGGGGAACTGTGTAATTAATCTGGCTGATCAGACACTCTCTCCTCAGCTCGAGTGCACTTCACACTTGAACTTCACTGGAATTGTTTATTTGTGAGGAGAGGGGCATCCCAGCCCAGGACCGGCGAGTGATTTAAAGAAGGAAACCCTCCTCGGCTCTCTGGTGTTCTTTACGCCGTTTATTTTGACAGCTCAGCTAAAGCCATTTGGTCTCCTTGTCATTGGCATCTGTTCGGCTCAAGGCTTATCTGTTGTTTATTTTTTAACTTTTCTCCTTAAAGCAAATAAGGTAAACATCACAGTCAAATCCCTGGAAGGTCACAGCTATGTTGGTTTTAGTTCCAACCCATGCTTACTGCTTTCTTAACTGGCCAAATCATTTATTTAGTTTATTAATTTATGCCACAACTTTAATGCTTATTTACCACAGTGCATTTTAAGATTCATTTAAAGTGATAGAAAATGCTTATAGTTAACTAATAAATTAGCACAACTGAGAAATTAAGGATTGAGTTTGTCTCCTCTCCTACTGTTACCACACATCCCTTATTACTAACCACACCAGAGTTCATATTAAAACAATTATAACTACTTTTTCTTTCATATTATATGGATTTCAAATGTGGAATTACAATCATTTAACAAAATCAACATGTAACAAAGAAGTGGCTGATGTGAAAGAGATCAGTATTTAAAGAATGCTGAATGATTCAGGCTTTTTACTGCGTTTTGCATATGAAAATGCACACTAAAAGGCCTGGTATGGGAGAATATGGACAGACCCCGTTCAGGAAAATCTGTTGTGCAAACACAATAGCCCCCATCCCTTTGTGTCGCGGCCTCTCCCAGTGCTCGGTGGCCCTGTCCCTTGAACTTGGCTGTTCCTGTGTCCCCCTCAGTCTCTGCTGTGACACGAACAACTGTCCCCAAAGGCCAGTGTGCAGGGTGGGGGTGGGGGGTCTCCCTCTGCTTCATCAGGACCCATCAATCTCCAACCCCCTCCTCCCTCTACGCCAGTCCCCACCCCCTCAAACACACACCCTGTTTCCTGGGGGCCTACTGGGATAGGGTCAGAGGTCAGAGGTTAGGGGGTGATCCTTCACTCTGACATAATTATTCCCTCCCCCCTCCTCCATTCTGCCTACTCCGTCTCTCTCCCTCCCTCTCTTTCCTCTCCTCTCCTCTTGGATGGATTCTCATTGTCCATCCCTGGTCTGCATCTGTCCAGGCTGCCCCACATGCAATCTGGCCTGTGTTCCAACATCAGCATCCCCCACCCCCCAAAACACAACAGCCGTGACCAGGACATTCAAGGCCAGGGACACCGGCTGGGGGTGGGGGCAGATTCTGGGTGTGTGAAAGGGCAGACCTCCAGACTGCTCCCCACAGCCAGTCAACTTGAGGGTGCACATAAACAGGCCTAAGCTCAACTGCAGGCCAGACCTTAAACTTGACCATGGAAGTGAGAGGACAAAAGGCAAAGAGTGTTCAAGTTCAAGTAGATCCTCTGAACTTGTCAACCCTCTCACATCAACAGACAGATGGTGAAGATCAAGGCAGAGACATATGTGCACATATATGAATATTAGCCCAAACCCAAAACATTAAGATGTAATATATTAAGAGAGAGCAAAATAAGATGCTTGAAATGTATAAATATCCTAGTGCATAGAAACCCTGAATACAAGTATTGACAGAGCACTATAAATATATTGAATAAAAACAAATAATTAAAGACAGTAATGAGCAAAACTGCTCAACCAGAGGCATAGGAAGAGATAACACATAATACTGGGATGTAGTGGAGGGTTAACAAAACCAATAGACTGAACAATTTCAACTACATATTGCACAATAAATACACAGAGATAGATGCAGCAATAGATACTTCAGTTCAGATCAATACAGAGACAGAAAAATAATTTAATCCATTGTCTCTCATGAATCGAGTAATAAGATTAATTTTCTGCAAGGAAAAAGCTTTTTCTGTGATCGAAATATGAAGTATTAGACATGTCACTGGTTCTAGATACCCTTTGCACTGTGCACATGTGTCTCTTTACAACACCATTATTTTGTGTTTCTCAGTTAATACTGCAGGTGCTACATGCAGTTTGTGGTGTGACCAGCATCCATTTGGGTCAGACATGAATTAGGTTTTCCTCACATGCTTGTTATATGATTGCATGTCAAATCATATTGTGCTACAGTTAGGAAAAGCTATGCTGATACTAACTAATACTAACCACATTGATATTGAAAACAGTGCTACAATAAACATGATCCTAAAACAATGTAAAGAGCGACTGCAGATATAGAAAAGTACTGCCGAAAGCATGATTCAAAACCTGTGAGGGGACAGACCAAAGCTGGATGTGTAACTGACTTCCTTTAGGGGATACCAGCGTTTGGGCCCTTTTTTCCTTTCCACAATCAATCAATACATGAATGAATATATTAGACAGCCCTCGCCTGTATGAGTCCAGCTCCAATCCAGTTGTAGGGGACTGATAGCAGGAAAATATTGATCAATTGGGCCACAAGGAGTAAAGATAGGAGCTGAAATCTAAAGGCTATAAACAAATTCTTAAAGAGATTCAGGTTCAGTTCAGTCTCAGTACAAAGGCCTGGACATTTCAATTTCTCTACCTATATTTGGATAAGGTCTCTCTCTTTCTGTGCTCATATAAACACTTGGGGTGTGGCTTTTATCTTTCATGCATACTTCATTTATTTCCTGATATTATGTGATGGACAGGATTTCCAATTATATAAAAAAGAGCCAAAAATATCAAGAGAATTACCATGTCGACAGATGTAGGATGATGGATGGACATTGTCAGTGTGCAGCAGCTTTGGGGTCCATTACCCAGGTCCAGCTGGAGCCTCAATATCAATGCTTAATTATAAAATGGAGGGTATGAGTCTCACGCCAGTGGCGTTAAAACCTGGCTGCTCGGCAGAGGGGCAAAGGTGAGGGGGGAAGGGTGTCAACTCACCCCTAAGGTCACGGCCAAATCCACTGCAGGTTAATATAGTCTGGCCTGCCCAAATTCAGCCCCCACACTCATTAATTCCCCCCCTCCCCCACCCCCATTCTGTTCGTCTGTCTGTGTCACTCACAGTTATATGCTTTCCAACCTGGGAATGGACCCTTTTATGCTGGATGGAGAATTGTTTTGTTTTTGGGGATGGAGATGCTGCACAGGCCAGACATACCCAAAACTACATTAATTAGCCTTCAGTTTCAAGGGGAAAGAAAATGCAATTCTTAAACCAGGGACCAGGGAGAAAGCATGATTTTAAAGGTACTCACTAGAACATTATTTGCAATGCAGACATCCTTATACAAGGTATTTAACATAGTTTATATTTTCACATAGTTATGTTCATCATTTATACTGGAGATTCACCAGTGCAATTTGGGTTAGGCACCTTGCATAAGGACAGCGACAGCATTCATCCATTTGAGAATCAAACTTAGAGCCTTCATAATAACAACTCTACATTACTGTACTGCATCAATAATAAAAGTAAAAAACAGTACATTATTAACCCAAATATAGTCCCAAATCACCCAAATGTTCATACTAATAAGTTCAGTTGTGTCAGTGAAGTCAATAAACCAATGCTCTTCCTTCTACTCAGGCTTGAAAATGAGAGTCAAGCTCAAAGCAAATCCAGTTCCAAAGTCAAGTTCAAAGTAAACCCAGGCTAGTCTGCATGGGGCCCTTGATCTTAGACAACAGAGCCAGGTTCATCCAATTAGCTTACATAGTTGTGGGATCTGTGGCCTGGCCAATAGAGAGGCCAGGCATTTTACTTACACACATCATGTAGGTGTGTCATTTGACAGGTGTGGTTCAGGATTCAGGAGCTCACCTTGTACCACCAGTCTCCCTAAAGCGGTACGCCTCATCCTGGTCCCAGGCCGGTTGGCAGAGCACACGTACACCCCGGAGTGCTGCAGGGTCACGTCTGAAATCATCAGGTTGCCGGTCCCAAGCACCTGGATGCCCTCCACTCCAATGGAGCGTCCATCTGAGCAGCAAACCCAGCAGGGAGAGAGATGGAGGAGTCAGAGCCACCCTCTAAAACTCCTTACCTTACCTGAACAGGACGCTTTACCTTTTAACACATCTCTTCATAAAAGCTTCTCATCAAAGTTTTCTCTTTACTGAAAACTAATTTTAAGAGCAAGCCTTATATCAAGCAAGCAAGTTGAACATTGTTATATTAAAATGAATAATTTCATGCAGCCAAATTGGTAATATAGTGACCGTCTTTATCTGCAGTCCCATCTAAGGCATAGCCAGGATAAGTGAAATAAAAATGTTCCTCTTCAGAGGTTCTTTATCAAATCCGTCTTTAGGTCCTGGTATAAATATCCTCAGTGATCACAGTTATTCTGCTGTGTTCCCCCTGTTCCTTACCCAGCCTGCTCCAGGACACTATGGGCTTGGGGTTTCCTGTGGCGATGCACTCCAGGATGGCCGTCTGATGGACTGTGATGGTCAGGTTCTGAGGACCTGACAGGATCACGGGCTCCTTATATATGCGTGGTGCCGCAACTACGAGAGATGGGAGTGAGTGAGTGAGTGAGTGAGAGAGACACACAGCAAGGGAGAAAGAGACAAAGAGAGATACAGAGAGCAAAAAGATAGAGGGATAAGATACCCAAATAACAAATACCAAAGTGTCTAAGATATAAGTGAATTAATAAACAATTTATGAACACAAGCTGGTGCCAAAGGACACAGGCAGCTAACTCACCCGTCACATTGAGCTGGGCCTCATGGCTGTAGCGGGTGTTCGCAATGTTAGTGGCTACACAGCGATACACCCCGATGTCCGTCCGCCGCACGCCTGTGATCTGGAGGATTCCGCTGGGGAGGAGGGTGTATCTGCACAGGACAGCAAGAGAGATCGATCACATGACAGAACCTCAGCACCCTCTCAGGTACACCACTCCAGAGAGTAGACTGCAGGGTGCTTCAGGAACTTTGCTTGTAGCTCAAAGGTTATAGGTTCATTTGCCATTGTACCCTTGAGCAAAGCACTTCACCTGAGGTTGCGTTAATAAATATCCAAGTGTATAAATGACTTGTGTGTAAAAAAGACTGTCCAAGCTGGTGGACAGTCTTACCCTGTTACTGTTACTGTGTTCCTGGGAATTTATGATGAGCAATATTCTCAGGGTAAGGGTATGCCCATGCAAACATTACCGTTTATCCTGAGTGCTCAGGACAGTCCTGTTCCTCTCCCAGGCGATGCTGGCCTCTGGGATACCGTTCACCTGGCAATGGAAGCGTGCGACACCCCCCTCATCCACAGTCATGGACTCAGGGTGAGTGTGGAACTTGGGAAGAGCTGGGAGAGAGAGTAGGAATGTTACCTTCCAGCACTCTCCATGTGTGCTTATCACATATAGGGTTTGCTCATTGGACTGTATTATTAATGAATATATATCTGTATTACTTTTATTAAATACATAAGCTATTATATCATTATATAATGCTTTATATTTTCAATATATATTGTCAGCTTACTGGAAAAAATAAATAATAAAATGTGAAAAAAGGATACCAGTGATTCCCCACAGGTTTTTCAAAATGTTTGTCTTTGCACCACTTTCTGAAATGCCGGGTAAAATTTAACAATGGCATTTTCTACTGCAATAGAACTCAAACGGGGTGTTTTGATTGACCAAATGGCAAATAACCTTTTTTCATAATCAATACAAGTAGTGGCAGAGTGTGTATGTTGGGGGTCTTTAAATGAAAGTGCATTACCATGGTAACCTCTTGCCCAGAGGGAGCACCACCACGCAACCCTGTGACAGCCATAATTCTGCTGGATTACCCATAACCCCCCTTGGTTTTATTTGGCCGAAGGGAGGGGGTCAGGGGGAATGGGCAAAGAAAAGGTTGCTCATTCTTTCAAATGGGATTGGGAGTTATTAAATGTGCCATCCCCACTGAGAGGCAAGAAAGATAAAGGGAGATGGGGGGTTATGGTTGTCAGGTATGATTTAGGTGTACACTGGGCAGAATCAAAGGGAGCACAGATACAATAGTGTGTTTTGACCAGGATGGGACCTCAAGTATATCTGAAATGAGTTTCTAATGTACCGACAAAAACATGGTCTTTGCTGGTCATTTTTCTATGCTGATAAGAGGTAATTGCTTTTATCATACTGTTCCACTCTGAGAGAATCAGTTAAAAACTTCTTAGGTTCTTATAATCTAAAGAATATTAATGTTTTTATGAGAGTTTGATGTGTACGTATGTCAGATTTACATTCACAGAACTTATTTTGAATATGTTAAAAGCTCTGTGTAATAACTACATGGTCTCACCATTGTATGTTTTATATTCCTGTATTGTTTATCTCAAAGCACACAGCATATGGTACAATCATTACCATTGTTCTTACTGACACACTCAGATTGTACTGAAGCTACAGTTGGAGCTGTTCTCTGATAATGTGCCATGCATGATGCCATGTACAGAGTCACCAGGACAAATGTGACTGAAGAGGAATAAATACAGCAGCTCTGCAGATTATTCAGAAGATAAACATGGACCCTGGGAGCAGGTTTGGCTTGGAGGCAGAGTAAATTGGTTTTAGGAGAATTGAGTGAGGGCAAATAAGATTAGAATCAGGAGGTATAAATATGATTATTAGAAAAGCACGTATAGAAAGGAAAACACATATAGAGATACAAAATATCACACATTGTACTTGATATGGGCTGTCAATAATAATAGGTCAAAGAAATCCATCTTCAGAGCGCATCCAAATACTGAAAGGGTGAAAAGGTGAAAGATCCATACAGAAGAAATCAGATGATAACCAAAAAAGCGTAAGATACAAAAACATCCCTCTACGTATTGCTCACTCACATGCAAATTGGACCCGAGCTTTGCGGCTGACCAACATCCCATATCGGTTCTGTGCGGCACAATCGTATTCGCCCGCGTCCGTCTCGTTGCTCTCCCTTCTTTTCTGGAAGTTTTGAATCAGGAGGGTTCCATTGGCCAGCACGCTCGCCCTCTGCCCAGTGGGCACTGGCACCCCATTCTTGCGCCATGTGATTGAGATAGGCCCCTCTCCCTCCACTTGGCAGTCCAGCATCAGGGGGCGGTCCCGCACTGCTATGACATCATTGGGTTCCTTCAGAAATGCCAGCTCAGAGGCTTCACCCAACCCTGGGAGAGAAGAGGAATTCTGTGGTCAGCACTGTGCTGTGTGGCACAGATGGTGTTGAGGATGATGATGATGATGCTGACAAAGATGAATACTGGATGATGATGATGATGATGATGATGATGATGATGCTGATGATGATGATGATGATGATGATGATGATGATGATGATGATGATGTAAAAAGAAATACAGTGATGAAGTAGATGAGAACCATGGCAAAAAAATGAGTCACTAGAATTGTAAGGGGCATGATGGTGACTTTCACGAAAATGAAGTGATGATAAGTGAATGACATTGTCAGGATGCAAAAGATTGTAAAGAACAGTTGAGAACAGCATAAGCATGACAGCAATGGTGATGAAAACACTTTCAAGTTGTGTATCAATCACATTCACTATCAAACACCTCACTATAATGATGCTAAACATTTTTACACCCTGCAACAGCATCTACCATTTGAATCTACCAATATACTACATCACTATGTTCCTGCAGCTTTGCTCCAGCATGACTGACACTATCTGTCCAGTTCCACTGTGATCCCTGGTGAGACAAAAACAAGTTGTCAGTTCATATCCTCTAGCTGATAAGGGATGTGTGCAGCCTGGTGATCACAGAGAATCAGTTCATGTCCAGCTACACAACGAACCAATCCCTGACACTCTAAACTCCATACAACAGAGCAGCCAATGAGAAGAACAGGAACCCTGTCGTTTACAGCTTGCTTCATGATCTCAAACACAAGGTGAGGCAAAGGGCCAGGAAGGTTATTTGGGTTTATGGACTAATAAAGGCGTTGAGGACTTGTTTTATGATAGCCACTAATAATTGGGATGGGGGTGAGAGTAAGGGACATATAAAGAAAATGAATGGTACTCTCCCGAAGCAAAGACATTGATATCATCGATCCGCACTTTTGCATGTGTGGGTGCGCAGGTGTGTGTGTGTGTGAGAGTGTGCATGTGTGTGTATCTTAATTATTTCCCATTAACAAGCTGAAAGGGAACATCATACAAAGTCTTTAATGGGCATCTCCCGTTATGCTGTCATTACTGTAGCGCATCTCCCCCAGGTAATTAATAGGTTAACGAGTACCATCAATTATGTGGAATTCAGCCTGGAATGAAAAGCACAGACAGTTTCCCTTTTGATAGATTTTTTTCAGAAGAAATGACCTCAGCTTTGTTATTTAGGACCATCTCCCAATGTCCAGGGCAAGTGAAAAGTGTTGTTTTTTCAGCTGTATAGACATGTATGGATGGTATCTTTATGTGCCAATATGCCGAAAATCACTGTTCGTAAACAAAAAGAAGATGTGTGATTATTTATGTTCAAATACTCTGAAAAATGTTATTGAATGTTTGTATTATGTAGGAGACTAGTCAGATTCCATTCCTTCATGCATTGAATATTTTTTTCAAAATCTATAAAATTGGCACATTTCCTTTGTTTCATTGCTAACATAGGAGGCTCCTAATGAGCCATTTGAGACTATGCATGAAAACCAGCTTTCAAAACAAAGGTGTGAAAGAAAATTAATAACCTTCAAGGAGGCTTTCTGCCTTCTAAAGAGCTCTTGGTTTATATCTCTGTCAAGACTTGTCTTCGCAGCAACCAGCCCCTAATTTGCTTAATAGCGCCTTAATTACAGCTGAAGATCAGTCATGTTAATTAGGGATTAAGGGGAGAGGAGCACAGTGAAAAAGCCACGATCGCTCTCCCAGCATTGGCCTGCCAGTATCAGCCCAATGAAAGCAGAGATGAATGGAAAGCAATGCGGATCACAACGGAGGCCTGAATCGTTTCCACAAAGTGTGGAAAAGTGAGACTCATCCTCTCCTGTGAGATGGCTTCACCGCTGTGCAGGCTGGTGACAGCTTCATTCTTAGTGGGGAGAACTGTGTGAAGAAGTGAAGAAAAGGGGAGACAACAGCACAGGAGGGGGTCCCCCAAAATGGATGGATGTTGTTGGGGGACAGAGGGCTGTTTGAGTAGATTTTTTAGGGTGAACTTGCACTTGACATTCTCCTGGCTGATTGATAGCTCTGTTAGTGTTCCTCTCTTCTGTGCAAGATCTACGGTCCCCCCACCCTCAGCTCTCCACCCTTTCACAATGGGGCAGAATGCCATGGAGTCATTGATCCAAAGAGGGCCACACAATGCAAGAGTTTGGGGAGGGGGGGTCATGTTGGGATGACTTCTATTGAGTTGGGGTGGAGGAGTAGTCTAGCGATGGCACCCCATCCCCCCAGAGCCCCAAAGTCTCCCCTCAGCCATCATCCAGTCTTAGGGAACCATCTGCCCCCCTCTAACTAACACCCCCCACCCCCACCCCCCCCATCGTAGTCTCTCCTTTTCACTCGAACTTGGAGGTGACTTTCCCATGCCACCCGATCACTCAAACCATGCCCCTGTCCCGTCTCACAGTCCATTCCGCCGACACGCCCATCCTCCCATTTTTCTCATCTTTTGGGGATCTCCAGACATAGTCTCCCCACCCTGACCTCAGTCATGTCCAATACCCTTCTCCCAGCTGTTATGGGGAAGAAAGGCTATGCTGGATAAATCAAAATTCGCACTTGAACTTGGGTGATGAGATGTGAAATTGAGACGCTTTCACCTTCTACTGCATCTGCTTTCCAAACCCCCTGCCCCCCATTCCCCGTCTCTGCAACCTCAAAACACCATGCAACATCGTCTACCAGCAACCTTCTCATCTATGGCATATCAAACTCATACAGCTTCAACCCTACCTCTGGATCTTTGTTTCTCCATTACCGACCTTCCACTGACTGCTGGTTTGTCCCATCTACAAACACCAGTCCACGAGCTTTAATCTCCCACATTTGGCTCTTCTCCAAAGCATGCTGTGCAACGCTGATTGCCTGAAGTTACTCTGTGTGCCAAATTAACTTCTCTTTTCTCCAAAACCCTACTCCACCCAGTTAATCCAGTGCCTTGGCTTTTCTCTAATTCAAACAAAGTGCTGGCACAAAAGCCTTTAGCACCACCAGTATATGTTTATTCTTTCCAAATGAAGCGAAACATGCCAAGCATGAAATCACACGTCCTGTCATATAAAGCTGTCTTACACAGAACAGAACCAAACTAGTATTAAAATCAAATTGCTTAATTTTGGTTCGGATATTTTGCTTACATAGATGACGGGACTAAAAAAATGTATGATTCTGAATGTGTTATCAACAGGCTTCTGTTTTAGTTTTTCCATATTGATATTCTTTCCTAAACATTCTTGTGCTTGCTCATCACAAGAGTGACCATTTCCAGGTAGAAACTGTGTCCATCTACTTACAAATAAGACAAACACTGTCAATGCCAGACTTTAGGTTTTGTCATATCTTTTGCATCCTGACCCATAGAAAATATTGCTAGGTCAGTTACTTAAGCTGACTTGCATTCCCATGTTAATTATGGCTTGGAATTTTGATTCTGGATCTGAAACCAGTAAACAGGAACCAAATTTTGCTCTTTTTCTCCCATATCCTTCATATCCAACATTGAATAATACATCCAGAGCAAACTACCACCTATGGTGAAGAGAAATGCCTCTTACATCGCTCAAACGCTCTTACATTTCCTGTTCTGCTGTGTGAAAGCCAAAAGATTCCCCCCATGCTTCTTTTCTCTGGTCTGATATCCAGCAGATGGGGGGCTTTGACTCAGCAGAGACGGCCAGCCTAGCCTCCCAAAGTGCTTAATGACAGCCTTTGTGATTCAGTCATCCCAGAGGAGGCCCGCGCCACACGGCAGGCACTGGGGACTTTTTCTGCCCCCAGCGCCCAGCGCTGCAGAGCCTCAGCAGTGCACTGCACCGGGGAAAGCATTGGCTTTGGATATCTGGAGATCACAGTGCTTACGATTCAAGCAGAGCCCACAGAGAGCAAGGCATTACAAGGGATAAGAGTTTGCTCGCAGTGCCATGACCATCACCAGACTATATGTCTATTCAGAGCCATGAAGAAACACAGCCGCTTTCTCAATACATGTAGACCCCCTCCAAAGGTTGAGCTTTTTATATTGGTTGGTTATGTGCCATCTTAATTTCAGAGGCTAAATAAAAATAATAGTATTGAGTTTGTATATTACCATTTGAAACACTTTTCTTTTCCCACCCCGATTACAAATCCATTGGTTTTTCAGGAACTTCAACTCAAGGACATCTATAATAAAACTCAATCTATATCAGCGGTGCTTAAGGTTGTTTTAAATAGTAAGTCCAATCTTGACCATAGCAAACAACAAAGAGTGAGATGCATTTCTAATTAAATCAGGCTTTTCAGCTGTGATGGTCTCCCACATGTATTCTCTGCATAGCGAATGGTGGGCCAGATCTCCCAGCCTTTCTGCTGAAGTATTGTGGGACCTCTGTGCCCTAGGGTGTGATTGAGTGTTCAAGTTTAGGGATGAATTTGCACCCCATCTGGGGGCGTGTAATGAAAAGACGGGTTTGGGGGGCTGTCCAGGACGGTGGGACCCCCCACTCCACCCCCTAAAAAAAGGCCAGCCGTCCCACCCTACCCCCAGACTGTGACCCCAGCCCCTCAGGGGTCATGAGAGAGTTTGTGGTGGAGCTGGGGTGTCGGACAGCTTGCACTTGGCCACCAAAGCCCCCATCATCACCCCCCCTTCCTTTGTCTATTGTCCCCACCGCTGCCCGTGAACTTCACACTGCATTGTGGCCGTCGTCGTGCTAAGCCCCCCAAGAAAGCAAAAGGGTTTTTCGGGGAGACCAGGATAAGGCAAACACAAGCAAATCCCTTCATTGATTGCATTCCCTTCTCCCACTCTCTCGCTCTGTCTTCCATGGGTGTCGGGGGGAGCCAGTAAACCCTGGATGCAAGAGAGGACCAGAATCCCAAATTGAAACGTCCCATCCTATTCCACTCTCCCTTGGGTAGTGATGCATGTTGAAAAGAAAGAAAAGTCCTACATCTTCATGCTCGATATTTTAAGTCCTGGACAATCCATATAGGAGCTGTGAAACATTTTTTGGTTGTTCTTGCATTCAAGGCTTGCCCTGCAAATGGTAATTTTTTTACAGTGCTGTAAAGCTGTACTGCAGATGTTTTAGACAAACGGGCCGGGAAGGTTTATTGGTCACTAAAATGTTTAGGGCTCAGGGTGAAAATGAATGCATAAGAAAAGGGAACCGCTCCTTTTGGCTTTTGAAGGCTATACATGCATAGCTGCATTAGCCCTTTTATGACTGCTTGGGATGCAGGAGGTCATACACACTTCAGCATCCCACTCCTACAACTGGCATTTATTCACAATATGACATAAACATATCCACCTCATTTTCAGAAATCTCTCTCTGAACTCTGCTACATAAATAAATAAATAAATAAAATATTGCAATGATAGAAAATGGTTTAGTTGAAAACTTTTCTTGATACTTGCAAATGTATTACAGGCCTTTGTGTAGGATTACAAATGTATACGCAGCCAAAGAACCCTCCCCCCCTGCCAGCCTATTATCGCCATTAAAGCTGGAGAATTGGGGGAAACAATGGCTGAATACAGACCACGCAGGGAAGACACTGAAGACCTGAGCAAAGGATTCGAATCCGGGGGCAGCATGAAGCGCAAAGCCCAGGGCTGCTCCTTTGTCCCACTAATGGGAGTTAAACTCGCTCACTTCTGGGCAGCCATGAGCTCTTTTGAGGCACGTAACACAAACATGCTAATATAGGCCAACCGTCTTTGTTTAAAGATTGATTGTCATTAACTGGCGTCTGCCAAATTGGAAGTCATGTAAACATGCAACCATTTCCGATTGAGAGCTAAACAAATGGACTCTAATGTGTACAATCACCTCCCCCACCCCAAAGAGTGTAAAAGCATGGGCCAATTTATGTCACAGTTTTAGTCCAAGAGCTATTGTTTTATATGAGAACCAAACAAACAGGCAGAGTTGTTTTAACTACAGTTATTAACATGCTTGTAATTTCCTGAAACCAGATGGCAGAATTACGCAGAATTTCACATTTCAGTGCTGATTAGAAGCTACCATAAAGTATTGCATTGTTTTCCGTCATTTCCAAGATACTTTCAGCACTGTCCTTGCTAGCATTAGAGCAGTAATCCATGCCATTAAGTTATGAAGGTAGAGCTCAGGTAAGCTCCAAGACAATAAAAACAGCAACAGTGACCTGAATTTGTAAATTGGCTGGCCTTCAGTGTTCAATACCCTCAAAATTTACAGGCCTGCCAAGCCGCTTACATGGCAATCAATAGCCCAGGATGTCTAATATGTGTGAGAGAAAACTTCATCTCTTGTTCCCTGGATTTTAATAATTGAAGAGATGAGTACCAAGGGATAGTTATTATGTCATTAAGGTTTCATTAAGGAACTGAGGCACCATGGGTCAAAGTCCCCCCATGACAAGGACTGAGAGGGTCAAGATAGCCATCGTAAACTGGACTTCTCATGTGTGTCACTTGTACTTTTACTAATTATAAATATCCTTTACTTTGGGAATACCAAGGACAGAATATCATTCAACCTTTAAAGGCCAATATCGCATTTCAGATCATGTTAACATTTAAACACTGAGAGACCAGAATGATTGGTTCTATTTTATTTGCTCTATGTTTTTCTTATTTGCCAAGTATTTGTGAAGACTGATGGATTTCAATTCAAAGAACATGGAATGGGATTTGCCTTTAATTAAAAACAACACTCCTGTAAAGGTTATTCAAGTTCCTCTCTGATCACTCAGGGGACATAGGTATTGTTTTAATTAAAATAACTGATGTATAGCATTGAGATGGATACATGTTCTTTGAAATGGGATTGTGTAGATCAGCATTCAATCATGTAGACTTGTTTGGAAATCTGTCGATAAACACATCAGTCAATAGCCCCCACCCCCAGACACACACACACACACACACACACACACACACACACACACAAAGACCAATATGGTACATAAAGGAATCTGAAGGACAACTAACAGACTGCATATGCCCAAAGAAAAATTGAGTGGTGTAAGTTGTTTTCTACCTACATTGGAGCCAAAGCTGAAGAGGTTCTTTAAGGTCAGAATGATTCGCTTCAATAAGGGTTTATATTTATTGCTCCACTGCAAATTAGTACTGCTGGAGGCTAGATGCTTTCTGCTGCTATCTTCTGCTGGGGCTGTGGCCATAAATTATGTCTCCAGATCCGATGTAACATCCATAATGACTCCACAAGATCACAGAAATAAACATGAATTTGGGGTCATGAAATGAAAAGAAGATGAAAAGAACACAGATGTCTTGCCCTCCATTAGGTTATAACTTCAGGCATTACAGTGTAGACAACATTAATGTTCCTACATCATTGACAAATGAGAACATGAGAATGTTCGATGATGGGAACAGGCCCGTCGACTAAGGATTTGTTATTTAGATTACTGTGTGGAGAGTGTCCAGCACTAAGGTCTCTATTACAAAGTCTTCAAACACATGTCCTCAGAGGTTATTGCAGCCATTAGGGAGTCTCTATAAAAGGAAATATGTATTTATTTTCATAAGTGTAAAATTTACCTTTAAATAATTTCTACCTCAACAACTGGAATGCATGATTTCATTGAATAAATTCTGTCTTTCTGAGTCCCATGCATAGTGTGGATGCAGCATTACATGATGATGGTCAAAGCACTGCTCCACACTCAGCTTCTGGCCCAGGATGTGCACACTCCTCAGCCAGCTTCAGCTGCACAATTACAGAATTAAAATCCACAACTCCTCCTGATTCCAATGCTCCTCTATTTGTGTGCAAATGCTTTGAAAAATAGGCTCATTTCTGCCAAAGCTATAAGTTCAAGCAAATCTTCAAATTTCAAAGCAACAATTTCAACAAAATAGTCCATTAAATTCATTATCATTCATCTTCAACAAGCAAAAAAATTGTTAATGATAACAAATGAAGCAATTCATTATCATTGCTAGAGCTAAGATTTGTTGAATATCTTTTTCTTTTGAATGGAACAAACAAGGATGTCATTGGGTTTTTCTGCACAGATAGTAGCATTTCTTTTTTAACAAGATGGTTCAAGCCCCCTGTGAACACTGAGGATCTTAAAGGTTCTATCATTACTTCGGCTGATGTGCTTGAGCCTGGAATACAGTTATTGAATCAAAGCATTGAAGACACTTATGGCAAATAAAGTAAATTGAATTATTGGAAGTGATTGTGGTGTGCAGGAAAATAGTATATAAAATTAATCTCACTGTTGGTGAAAACCTACCACACATGAAATCCCAAGAAGATTCAGCATGGTGCTCACCATGAAATTACCATGATTATTATCATAGCAGTTAACAGACTACGGTATTAACATATTTTTACATGGTCTTTCCTGACTAATACACTGTGGGAAGATACTTTGTACTCCACATGTATTCGCCCTCACAGTCAAGGTTCCCACACTAGAGGACAATGTTTTGCCCTGATTTGTATCCATACATGGAACCCAATGAAGGCAACACACAGCCACATCAGCTCATAAATGTAACATGACCAAGGTTTCCCCCTGTGCAGACATTGAAACTCTGCCTCCTATCCTAGCAGGATTCAATTCGATTTAATTGTAGATCTTTCGGATTAGGCCCCCAAATCAGAGGGGTGTCTTGTTGGATTAAAATGGTCCTATCTATGCCAGGACAGGGTGTGGGGAGGTGCAAGGGGGAGGTGATGGTGTAGGGGGCAGGGGGTTTGGAGGCATGGTCCAAGGCAGCTGTGGAGGGATTACTCCTCCTCCCCCCCATTTAATAAGATCTCAATCAGGGGTCCCCCACAGAAGACCAGGCCAGTCTCATGGAAATGAAGGCGTGAGGGTTGGGTCGTGTGGTGGCCAGGGTGGGGCTACTGTCATTGTCTGTGTGGCTTTTCCCGGCTGGTCTGTTGACCATGAGGGAGTTTTGAGGGTTAATCTCCCCAGTCCCAGCCACCCCCCCCAACCACCCCCATACCCAACTCTGTTTTAGTCTGGCCTCACACCCCTACCATCTCTGGTCCATCATAGTAGGACTATTGGTCCTGTCCCACTCTCTGAAGCTAGATTGGAAATTGCAAAAAAGATCTGTTCTAGCACTTGCAGAAGCTGAAGAACAGTACAAATGCCTTTTTACAATTACTAGGGGAAGCACCAGCAAGATCCAAAATGAATGTGTCTAGTGAACTTATATCTACACTTTGGTCTGCCTAATGCCTGCCTAATAAAAAAAAAAAAAAACTTAAAACTAAATTAGAAAAACTAAATTAACCCAAATATTTTGTTTGCCAAAAATAAAAAAACATTTCACAATATGTTTGTTGCTTACCGTGTTTCCTCCTTCCTGGTATGCAATTAGAGATTAGGGGTGGGGAACGGTCAGTAGTTTTATTGAATTCCTGACCTGCACTGAAATAAACTAATTTAGGGCTTTAGAGATGTATGCAGTTAGTCATTAGTGTTCCAGTGCAATGTGTATATGCCTCATGAACTCTCCTAAGAACACTGCAATTATGTGCCTCAACCTGATCACCTCGGGAATCATTATTTACCACAAGGACTTTGCCAACAACAGAGCCGATTAGAATATAAACCCAATCTGAAAGAGCAAGGGTTTTCTCACTGCACACTGATGAGCTAAATCGAATATTGTTAGTACTGAACAACTTCCAAAAGGGAACTATATAGAATCAATGCCCAGCAACACTGCTCCTTTTTTCAATCTGCAAATGAAATGCAGTTTAATAGCCAAACACATACTTGAGAAGAAAGTCAATATACATTTGAAACACAATTTAACATTGGGTTAACGGATAGCAGATGTGTCAAGAATAATGTCGAAATTGAGAAATAATTCAAATGAAATGGTGGGATGTGATGATAATTGCACCATGATACTTGTATGATACTGTGAAAAGATTTTATTAATTTCTGATCATATTCCATGGATACATGGACATTTAGACCACAGAACACCTGCCAATACTGAAATAATATGAGGGTTCTTCTTTTAGTCAGAGATATAAAAACATCTAATAAATAAATAAATAAATAAATAAATAAATAAATAAATAGCTATATGCTTGTTGAATGATTACTTTGTGTCTAAATGCACATATAAGAAATGTTAATATTATATTTAATGACTTATTTTATTTCAATACCACTATATCTGAGATATTAAAAATATAATTAAAATGAATATTACATTTTAGAAAATACAGTGTACACGATTTCTATAAAATATAAATTGTTTTTAATGCAAATAAATACTGAAGCTGCCATTGTTTCGTTATCCAAAGAAAGGTGATAAGTTTCAAAGAAATTTTAATATGCATATATGTCCTTTCTAAAGTGTCCAGAAAAGACTATTTTAATTCATTAAAGACGGAACTGGCAACTGTTCAAGATTCCAAACGATCATACAACTCTCTGGTGGCCAAAACAAAGTTATAAACAATGACCCCCATGAGGTACTATTCATCTTCATACACGGTTTAATAGCCTCGTTAATTGGACCAAATTAACTTGCTTGTTTCCGGTGCCTATAGACAATGCGTATGCTACAATATCACTGCCAATTACGTTTTATAGGGGATGAACTTCCTCTAATTACAAGGTCCCGAGCTTTAAAATACGTTTAAGTAATGGAAGCATTTTGGAGTACTAGAGTAATGTTTTGGCGCTCATAATGTTCAGTTTGCCCATGTAGTTTTTGATAGTGATGTTCCATCATTTGTTTCGGTCAAATGAGAATTAAAAAACAATTCTGGTCGTTTTATCCATGCATTTACTTTGACAGTATTAAAGAAAAGCATGAGCCTTAATAACTTAATTCCATAGTCGTTTCGTGCCCATAATTTTGACTCATAGAAAGTCTCCGTTCAGAGAGAACACAGCTTTAAGCGTGTTCAGTGAGTTCAAATCTCCAGCGAAAGCAGAAACTAATTTTAACTTTTCAATTTTTGCACGGTGCAAGTGTGAAGTATCCACAACCATCCGCCGCGAGCATTTCAAATGTTGATTTCAATGCGGGAAATGACCTCTCGTTGCGTTGCGTTGTGTCTTGCCTGTGCATAAGTGAACCTGGACTTGAACTTCACCAGCAGTATCTAGGCTACCGTTGAGCCTTAACTTCAACAATGTGGAAATACATATTTTTAAATCAGGTTTTAAATCATATTGCGTGTGCAATTTATATGCATGTAACACAGATAATGCATCTGAACTGAAAACCTAGATATTCAGCAATTCACTGCCATGCCGAGTCAAATAACGTGTTCTAACACTTCTCACAACAACATACCAGCTACAGTACCAAGAAGCAATGCTCTTGAGTTTACGTTAAGGAATCACAGTGTATGATACCTAATTATAGAATTTTACACAATATCTATATTGTCTATCATGTTTCTCAAAACAAAGCCTGTTTCTTTCATAATAAAAAAGTTTGACTTTGCCTGACTTCTATTTACCAGAATAGGCATCAAATCATATTTTATTTACTGAAAGAACTGTACCATACAGAAATTAACATTTAACAAATTACCATAGCCTATTTCCTGGAATAAATGCAGCATTATTTTTATAATTCTTGTTTAATCTGTGTAAGGTCGTAAAGCTGAAACAAGATCATTGCCTCATGGTTCTGTAGACGTTGTGATGTCAATGGGACAATATATTTTTAATAGCCCAATGTCATAACCATACACCGTGAAAATGTCATGTTCACAGTGAAAACAGAACGAGTTCATTGCACCATCACGTAACTCCCGGTCAATCACTGCCAGTAATGCTACCGTTCGACCCTTAATGTCAGATATTGGTGACCTGCGCAATGAACAAATGGAGTCATCGTTTAGGGTTAGCTAGGAAAGCCATAAGACTATTTATCTCATCATGCGGTTATAATAGTTCACAGTCACAACGCAAATCAAAAGCTTTCTGTAATGAACTGCAAGTAATGATTGTCTTCACCAATTTTAAATCGAATAACAGATCATAATCAGTATGACTCAAATATGTGACTTAAATGTAGTCTACTCCTAATGTAGGACCAGGCTAAGGAGCCCTCTGAACGAGGAAGTCTGATAATTGAAATGACCTTAACTTGAAAGTTGAGTAAAACCACAATACTTCTATATTTCTCAGTATCAATATTCCAATATTTCTTAGCTGTTACGTTGTATACATTATGATATTTTACAAAAAAGTACCTGGCATCCTCAAGGCACTGATCAGACATCTCCAAGACTAAGCAAAGTTTCTTTTTCAAGAGACCATAGAACGAATAAAGACTTTGTTTTAAAAGCACACTTACTTGAACAGGTAACAATCGCCAGAAAGGCAAACAGAATCCCTGGGTGGTTCATAGTTTCAAGTAAATCCGTAATCAATTTGTTGGATGAAGGACGTGATGAAACACTGGATGAATTTTCATTTGCCCCGAAAAGTACAGCAAAAGAACAAATGTTTAAAAAAAAATGATGTAAAACAAAAACTCCCAGATGCGGAATATGTCATAAACTTAATTTTCTATGGAATTTAACGATGCAAACTTAAGACAACATATCAGCTTTTCTCCAAGTTCCGTTGTCCAGCATACGCCGGAATAGTGATCTGGCCTCGTCCAAAGCTACTTCGAGAATAGAGCTGGTCCTTTTCGTTATTCTATAGCTTAGGACCCTCACAGGGGACAGCGGAGATTAGTTATGCGGCGTTATTGTTGTCTCCGCTGACACCCCAGTCGATGAATGGACATTGATACAACAGCTTTCGCCACAGAGGCAGGTTTGCGCGCTGTGAGCCAATGAAAGGCCAGAATGACACCGAGAGGGCGGTACTGTATGCTTCCCCCGCCCAAAACTACATAGGATTTATATTCATTCATTTGAATAGAACCCATGCAACTTTTCAGCACCAAAATGAATGAATGGCACAGGAGTGAATCAAGATGACTTTCCCACACGGAGGCAATATGGTTAGCAGTGTTTTCATGATAATAATACAGTAATAATAATTGCACTCAGAGATTCTGCATTACATATTACGCTATACTACTATTCATACTTCTATGACAGTTATTTTGCAATATTTTGTGAATACTCAAAGAGAGTGCTACCAAATGGGCAGTATAACAAAATGAAAATTTCCATGTCTCTGCAATAAAGCTTTTCCATTTTGGGGAACATTACATGGTATTTTATTTTAACATAAAGAATTCATAATGGAATCATGGAGTATTGGTAAGCACAGGACGTGATGGCGATACAGTACAGAAGAGCAGAGTCAGTTAGGGGCGGGTGAAATAATTTAAGGCATCAGCACTAACATGAATCATCCGTTAGGATTTTGAAAGAAAGGTACAGCATACTATCATGTGTATTGTTGGTACGTAAGGTTTGTTATTTAGGTATTACATAGGCATTACTATATAGATATCTTTAGTTGAATATATGTACAGATAATTCGATATGATTTGTTATTATGCTGATGCTTTAATAAATATTTTCATTATAACCACATTGTAGACAGAAATACTTAAGTAGTCATAGTAGCAGTAGTATAAAATTGCAAAATCAGTAAAAATGCCTTTATCCAAACTTGTAAAATACATGTTCATTCCTGAGTGCATCATGAACTCGGGCTTCATGATTAGAGTCCACTAAACAATATTTCTGTGTTTCAGAAATATGTGATGTTAAAATAGATATTAGGATGAAGTTTTGACAATTTTCAATAACAGCTTTTACCTTAGGAGTGACGCTGAAGTGCCAAAGGGTTTGCAAGTTTATTTTTACATTTTAATAAGCAGCCAGTTAAAACACAAGACACCTGGTGAGGCGAGGTAAACTTCTGCTTAATTGATCAATTAGCTCCTAAATAATGATGCAGCTCTTGAGAGAAAGGCTCACCCTGTGTTACCATCGTCTAAATAAAAACAAAAATGAGTACTTGACAGACATTTTCTATAACTGATTCGCTTTATCTCCACCCACTTTTCTTCTCACTTGAATTAAACCCTATAATTATCCCAACCAAAAACACCCCCATGCGCTCAAGAGGAAGTTGCCCACAGAGACGAGCACTCCAATGGTGATTTGCTACTACAGGTGCGACACCAACCACTTATTGTGTTACAACAAATACAGTGGTGATATTTGTCAGTTTATGACCATACAAGAACAAATGGCTTGATACACCAAAGAGTGATGAGGCAGATGTTTTTCATTAATTTAGCGGTTGTTGCCTTGTCAAAGTAAAATTCTGACCATAGCCAATAAGAGCAGAGCTGTGATTCGAGCCCCCTGCCTTTACTCTATGTACCACCTTAAGAACCCTGATCCTCCTTTTTTAGGGCACAGTTTTCCATATGAACCATATTATTGTCAAGATGAGGGGCCTGATGGAGCCGTGAACCCTGTAACTGGGTGGTTAAGTCCCAGCTGCTCCAACAGAGGCCATTACCACACTTGCAAGGCTACAACTGGCTCAGCTTCACTGGGGAAATATAGGGGGTAAAGCTGGTTAAACCATTGTCATCACTCCCATGTTGCCACTCCTGGACAAGGTGTACCTACAAGTCTGTGAACAGAGCATATGTTGACATTGTGTTCCTCTGACAGCATAGCCAATTTGTAACTCGTGACACCTCAAGAATATAGGAAGAAGTATGGGCTAGTCATTACAGGAATTATAGAAGTCACAAGTGTAGGGCCTCCTCTTGAGTTGCCGAGAGAGACTTGTTGCAGTGAGTTGATAAGTTTGGCTAATTTAATGGCTTGACTGAAGAAAAATAAGTTCAGTTCTGAAAAGTTCAGACAAAATATGACAAATCAATGGATGAGGACAAATCAAAATCTAATATAGTTTGAATTCAATTTGGATTCAGTACCTCTTCATACTCTACTGTAGAAGTATGAGTTACACTTAATTTGCAGTTCAGTGACATGATGGAGGTTCTGTTGAATAATGTGATCAATAAAGATTAATCTCTGTCTGTTTTCCTTTGTATAAGGGGCTGAGATGGATGTAATTAACTCAAAGAAACACCTTTACATGTTTTCTTCTCTTACAATAAGCAACACAGAGCCCATACCTGTAATTAAGTTCTAATACTTGTGGCAAAGCTGGTTCAAACATCACTCTGGTCCTACAGAAATCAGCTCTCAAAAAGCACCATGGGACCCCAGAGGCAGGATGGGGAAACTCTGTTTTATGCCTGAAATGGTAATCAAAAATGACTATGAGCTGCACACCATTGACTCAACACAAACTGAAAAAGTCCATCAATACAATCCTGAAATGCAAACCTTGCATCAAATTTGTTCTCACCACCTGTTCAACCACCCAGACCTTGGCAAGCCCCCCATCAGTTTTCATCTAGGGGCAAGTGAAAAGGAAGCCAAGTTGTTGGAGGGCTGTGTGCTGCCCAGCATGACACAACAGCCAATTAACAAGCATTAACATACGCAGTGGGGCACCCCCTGACACACAATGGGGAGCCCCTTAAAAAGAACCACATGCCAACGGGGTGTTTTTCATTAGGTGGCCTTTCTGTTCCCTCACAAAAGCCATGCAAAACAGATCTAATTAGAGCTGGGATCAAGCCGGTACAGTGAATCTATTGTGCACTGGATATCAACATGCACAACCAGAGCTGGGTAGAAATAGAGTAATGAGAATGTGTGTGTGTGTGTGCATGTGTGTGTGTGTGTGTGTGTGTATGAGTCTTCCTGTTCACCTCTATTTTTGGAAAGGGTACAGATTAGCTCCCTTTATGATCTTTTTAACAAACCTATTAACTTCCCCTTCAGGGGTTATCCCAAGCATGCAGCTGAATCAAAAGGAAGTTCACTGTATATAGGTACAGTCTGCATGTGTATGTGTGCGTGGAAAGAGAGAACCAGAAGTAAAACAAGCAAAAATAAAGATGCACATTTACTGTTTTATGATAGGAATTATGTTTATATGAATTATGCTGTTTCCTTTTGTGTTTCTATGTCAGAGACAGGATGCATTTTGAAGTCATCATGTCTTGGTTATTTTCCGTGTTTGTGTAGACGTCTATGTGTTTCACATCTCATCATAATCCTTCATAATGTCTCCATAGGGGAAGCTTAACTCCTGGTTCAGTGAATGCATTTCTGTTTGCCAAGTACTATACCATCACACAGAGATCGAGAAGTGTCAGCTGATGTATTGATTTTTTCTTGCCAGAATTATGACAAAGGGACAGATTCAACTCTCACCAACATCACCATTTCAGTTCCTATTTGATTTGCACTGGTACACTCTGCCGGTGAACGTGCTTGTTTAATGATACTCAGCCAGAATATGTTTCCACATACAGCTTCATTTCCAGAACTAATAGAATCATCATCATTATCATCACCAAGTAAGAAATTATACAGTGAGTGGAAATTGGTCAAATCAATTTTACTAGAATCTCAGTATTACCCAAATGGTTGATCATTGTGTCTACTGTTAACAGATGAATGTGAACATGAATGACAAACATTAAAAAGAAAGTCACTTAATGTCAGGGAATACTAACAAGAATGATGACACATTTATCCACAGGTGATAAGGAAAATAGACTTTATGTCTAGAATAAGACATTCTCTGTGGCTCTGTTTTTTAAAGATTACCATCTTTTACTTCATAAATGAAATAGGTTTTCCATGAGACATTTTAATTGTGTCCATTCCCTCTTTGTGTGTGTCATGCTTCTATAAGATCTCTTTTGTTGCTCAAACATTAAAGTGGTTATATTATATTTCTTTATAGTAGAAACATATCAGTAATTAGTCTCAATATTAACATTCCATACCTCCACAGAGTCCTTTTTCATTGGAATTAAATCATTTCACAATTCTTTAACATTCGATGTATTTATTATTTCCATTATTATCAATGCCATTAGATTATCACTGTCTTACTTTTCATATAGACGATCACTGAAGGCTTTGATCCATTCAAATGGATAGATATTCTATCTCAATCTATGAGCAAGTACTCAGTATTTCAATGTTGATGGTGTACCTGCTCTAGTCCAGTCTGTTTCTAGGGGTGAAGGTATGTTAAATGGCTCTGCAGTAATACTCAGAAATAGCTTGCTTGTCATCAAATATAAAGACATCCAGCAGATGGATAAGGAATAGAATATTTTACCCCATATATTTTTCTAATCTTTCCATTAAGTTGTGTTACCATGGAGGGTGAATGATTGAAAGAGGCCAGCATGAGGATTCTTGTTGAAATAGATATGTGACATTGGTATCACAGCTGTGCATTATGCAGCCCTGGGTATTAGAAAACATCCAGCTCATTGATCGGACTGATAGGAGGGTTCAGTACAGTATCATGTCCCCTGGCTCCCTGTGACACTTTATTTGTCCCATTAATTATGATGTAGCTATGGAACACCACTGAACTGTAATCCCATGAGTCTTCACCCCCTCCCTTCTCCTGACTGTAAAGCAGGCAATGAAGTCAACCTGCTGTTCAGCAGCGCACACATAAAAAGGCCTGTCCATTGCAGTGATTCAGATCCTCTCAACTGGGTAGGATCCATTACAGCCTCTCAAGCTATTTCGTGCAACATTGTAGACTTAATACTTAATGAGGAGTGTAAACTATGCAAAGACATGATTTCTGTCTTATCTGAACTGGGCCACAAGAGTAACTATAGTAAACAATTCAATAATATTAAAGTAATCCATTTGAAACAATTAATATGGACAATAAAAACACAGTTTTTATTGATTTGACAATATCTGTTTTTAGAACCACTGTTTCTTGGATTTTTATAACCTGACTGCTTGAATTAGGTGATGGAAATTTGCATTACTCATATATGAAATATGACATTTATATTAATTATTGATCACTAGTCATTAATCTGAATTATCCATATACATGCACTGAACTATTAATTTTTTTTGGTCACACATTATGATTTTACTTATATTCATGTGTTATTCAACATTATAAATCATTGTTCTGTGCTCACTGTTCACAGTGCATGTCTGCTTAAACTGTGCCAAAAGGCTTTGCTTGTGGAAAGTAACAAAGAGATAAATTCTTAGGCTCTATCAGGCCTGATGTCCCTGAGTGAAAGAAGTCTAGTACCAGGTGGTTCTACAGCCGTCTGTGTGTGTGTGTGTGTGTGTGTGTGTGTGTGTGTGTGTGTGTGTGTGTGTGTGTGTGTGTGTGTGTGTGTGTGTGTGTGTGTGTGTGTGTGTGTGTGTGTGTGTGTGTGTGTGTGTGTGTGTGTGTGTGTGTGTGTGTGTGTGTGTGTGTGTGTGTGTGTCCATTCAGGCTGCTATTAACCACTGACCTTCTACTGAGTATACAAATGTCTGCTGGTGCTATTAATCTGTTATTATCTAATATCCATGTATTAATATACACTTGTGTTATTGTTCTGTAACATGTGTTTACCTGTAATTCCATATAATGTGTATTCTGTTTTAGAATCATGTAATCCTTTGTTAGTGATAAAGTAAGCTGGTGGGACAATACTGGACAAGAAGCATCTCAGACCCTTATCATATATGCTGATCTTGAGTGGTGGAGCCCGGCTTCTTGTCCTTTATAACTTGTGAGCACCATCTATATTTGTTATTATCTACTATGTAAGAGCTGTAAACCCTAGCAACAGCTGGTAGATATCTAGTTATGTTCGGATTATACCCCTGGACCAATTACAGAAAGGTAAACTAACGATGCCTTGCCCAGACTTTGACTGTATAGGAAGGGTACTGTCCTCTATATTCTTCAGACAAAGCTGATGCATTGCTGAATGTACTGCTTCTCCCATATTGCAATGTTAAACAAGACAAAGACAACTGTTCTCCATTATTTAAGGATATGTTTGCCACGACAGCCAACAGATTTTTTAAATTATTTAACTCATCTTGCAAATAATGAGCCACAATAAACTGTGAAACTCATGGAGCATAAATTCTTATGACAGCATTATTACCTCCTTACAAAGTGTACATAAATGTATCTCTGTTCTTGTCAGCAGTCAATATGTGACTGTCCTGTGAACTGAATTTTTCAAAAAATCACCTAGTTCAAAAAGTTTAAAGCATCTCCATAATCATTTTTTAATCATTTTTGATTTGTGTTTGACATTCAGGGCAGATTGCTCAGAATTTTAGGCTGACAATTTGGCCTCCAGAGACAAAACTTTGCATTTAAAAATAAGAGGCGGACTACAAGGGGTAAAATTTACACACCTGAAAAGTGGGATGGTCACATCACACTCTTGAGATAGCTCAGCACATATGAACACACCGCAAGAATGAATTGAAATTGAAATTGAGGCTAAGTCTGTATGTAAGTTCCTCTGTACTGAATACACACAGGCAGAATGCAATGCAAAGGAAAAGTTAATTCCTTCTTAAAGTGCCAGGACAGACCACAAACTATACAGCAAATTAGGAACTAATTATCCTCTGGCTTATTTTACATGTAGGTGGTTTACCAAATGTACAAAAGATATTGTGAGACAATAAATAAAATGGCATGTAGTGACAAGAAGGTATTTTGATGTCTGACATGAATAAGATCCAGTATTTTCAAACAGAAGGGTATGGGTTTTGATCAGTCCCATCTACAGTAGATGAATGCATCACACTGAAAGCCACAATTCCTAAGGATGTGGTCATATATTCCACAGTATCTCTATAGAGCATACAGCAAGTGCAGCATATCCTCAAAGAGGGGAAAAAATTAATTCAGCGGACACAGGAATCTGAACTCCAACATGCAACATGATGGCTCAACTTTGGACTTAGTGGACAAAGTCTATTTTAATTTAAAAAAAAACTTTGCATGGTTTTCCTGTTCATCTATGGCAAATAAAATAGCGCCAGGCACCCAGTGCAAGACGATTCTACACAAGAACAAGTGACTACAATGACTCACATTCATTTGAGAGCAGAGGTGTTAGAAAGGAAATGCCTTTCCATACAGTTTGTGTTGGCAGTGGGACCAGTGTAATGGAGCTGTTTATTAGGCCTTTAGAGTTAAACGGGCAGGGCTGCGCACTGCTATATTAAGTGCCCTTGGCTACCCATTGCCAGGCAAGCTGCTGTCCCTTATCCTATTAGCTTCATAATGGCCTTTCGGTTACCCATGGCGACGATCACAGGGTCCTAATCCGGGTTCTCAATCAGTCCCCCACACGCTTTTCACGCTATCACTTTCACAAGCTGTTGACTCAATTATCTCCCGGGAGAGAGAGGTGGAGGGAGGGGACTTCCAGGGAGAAAGGGAGGGAGAGGGAGAGGAGGTGGGGAAGACAGCCAGAGAGGGAGAAAGAAATCAGAGAAACACAGAAGGAGGGAAGGATGAGGATGGGTGACAGAGGTAGACAGGAAAGCAGGAGAGGAGCAAGTGAAGGTACTAAGAAGGAGTTGGTGAGAGAAATGGGGAAATGTGTTTGTAGAATAGAAAAGTGGGGGCGGAAGGCTATCTTTCCATCCCTCTCTTTACAGCTCATGTCGAACAAGAAGCGTTCTAGCCCTCCCCCTGGCCCCCTTATCTCCATGGTGAAAATGACAAGAGCGCCAATTGAAATGCCCTTAACCCTGCAAGTTATTAAACATGTATTTGTTAATTGTGCCCCTGCCTTCCCTCCCTGCCTCCCACTCTTTACAGCAGTGTTGAATAAATTAGTACAGAACTGAGCGACAGCACAAAGGGCTGGTGAAAGAGGGTGAGCTGCTTACCCCCATCTCTCATTGCTCCCATTAACAGAAACCCCTTTTGGTCACGGATTTTTTTTTATATCAGTGTCAGCGCTGCTTCTTAACTAATGTCCTACACTCCATCAGCAAAACATACCTTCATCTCTCTACAGAAGGCACAGCACCCAGAAGACAGATTACACTGTAATATTCTCCACAAAATCTCAATAGTTGATTTGTCTTTTGTTAATAGTTTGTCATGTCAAATATAGCCTTGCCTCTCAGAGAAACATATAGCTGAACTCCTTGTCATTATAGATTCCAAGCACATTTTTTTAAGTTAAGAGTTTCACTGTGTTGTCTTATCCTAATACTAAAATCTGTCACTTCAACTTTGGCCGCTTGATTTCTGGCTGCTTGCCTAAATGAATTATTATTTATTTACCAATGAGGGCTGGATTTCCTGTTGGATAATGGCAGCTGAGAATCAGGCAGGAAATTAATGAAAGTCATTGATGCTGTAAGGTCACTGGTCTGTGAAGCACATTAAGATCTGAGAAAAACACCAAACAGAAGCACACTGAAACTGAACAAACATCTAAAAATTGAAATCAGTTAGAGACACTGTGCTAATGTCTCAATAATTGTTGAAATAACTGTAAGATGCAAGATAATAATTTAAAAGAATTTTAAGAGCCCCATTTTCCTCCTGCTTTGATCGCTACAGCTGCCAGCAAAGATGTGATAAGCTGCTAATCACCCCAGTAGTTTAAACAGAGTGTGGTGGCAACCCAGCACATTTACTCAGCACCACTACAGCTCTTACTCTATATGTGGTCTGCCAGCCAATGACTATGAGGAATGCTGTGCCATTCTGATAGTTGGTAGGAAAGCCAACACTCTGGGTGGGGTTTCAACCCTAATTAACCATTACAGCAGATATAGCATCAACCAATCACTGCTCAACCAGTCTCAGTCATCCAGCAGAAACCTTTACAAATACTGGATGGGTAAGATAAATATATTTCATCAAGGAAATGCTTTGGTAGTTCAGTGATGAGTTCAGTATTAGATCTGTAATGCCATCCCTACTGCTAATGAAATTGCCATAATTATTATATTTTATTATAGAATAATAAAAGTACTATTCTAGTTTTATAGTTAGTAAGGTTTTATGGATACACAGCTTTGCAAAGTCATCAGTTACCACTAAATGCATTATTTAACCCTTTGCAAAGAGTTTAATGAAGGGACATGATCTAACTAATAAAATTATTTTCTATGGTACGAATAGACAGTTATGAGTATTTTAAGATCATGGTAGCTGGTAGATTCTTGCTCATTCACCAGCGGGAAGCAGCAATCTGTTAAAGTAGGCCAATCTTATTTGGGAGAGTTTATTTGCTCATTAGGCAATCAGAAGTAAAGAATGATCCTGACTCCTGTTTATCGACAGTCAGCCAGCTATACTCCAACTGGAGAAGGACAGAATTTCCATAATTCCAGTTCCATGAGTCTCTGCAGGTATGACTGTGAGGAAGACAGCAAATTTTGATGATGGCTAAGATGTCAATATCTGTGGCCTCTTGAATCTCTGTACCCTTCAGTCATATTGGAACGAGTGTGAATACTGATTGATTGAGGGACAAATTTCATTAATGAGATCAATATTACACTATTGATCAGAAAGGATTACAGTAAAGGCACACTGAAAGGGGTGAGGATGTAATTCAGTTTTGGAGAGACAAAGAAGTGCATACCCTCTAGTAGAGCAATACTAAAAACAAATATTGTATAATATGTTCTTCAGTAACAATTTACTCTTGTTTGCTGGCCACCTCAATTACCTTACCAGAAGGAACAGATTGAAAATTTGACAACTTTTTGAAATTGCGAACAATGTTTTGTTGTGCTGCCATAATATCCAAATATAAATATTTTTGCAACCATTATAATTGCTACTATTAAAAATAGATGATAAAAGTATCATAATTTGATAACATATCAAATTATTATCATCCAGCAAGATGTATTTGTCAATTGTTCATTTGCGACCACTGCTAAAGAAAGGGCTCCCCTGTGTGGCCATTTCACTTCTGAACCAAAAATCCCCTCCAGTTTTTTAAGTAAAGATTCTTTTTCCCTAATTGTGTTTTTGTTCAACTTTTGGCATCATTGCTGTAAGTATGTTTGTGCAAATTTAAATGTACAGTAATTTGCACAAAATACTGAACATTCATATTCCATGTTCAAAAACCAGTTGAAATAAATGTCAAAGGGATTTTAATAAACACTTCACTAGAGTTATAAAAATATAAAAACAAAATAACAGAAAATAGGGTACATGGGAACAGGTTTCAAGGTCACTTTATGTTCAATGAGTCAATGTTTCCCATGTAGCATGATTTCCCCAAATTTGTTGCAGAAGGACAATTTGTGCATTTTCCACCGTACACTGTACACAGAACAGTGGATGATTTCTGGAGCTTACAAAAATGTTACGTTCTTGACATGAATGAAAAGAGACAAACCCTGTAACAAAACATATGTCAAGACCAACTGAAAAACTGAAGCCAATTGGTGAGAAATGGGTGCCATCTAGTGGAGCTGAAGCTTTCATCAATGGCAAAGATTACAACATGGTGATGCTAATTGAAGTGTCCTATGAGGTCCCACTCTGTGCTAAAGAGACACATCATAGCTGGTGTACAGAGTCAACACCTTGATACTATCGGTCCCCACAAAGGCAGATAGGTAGATGAACCACAGGCTGCGGCAGTGACCACACACCCAGCAGAAGAGAACATAAAAATGTCCATATTCTGGACCACTAATCTATGGTTTCTCGTAAATGTTAGATGGTATCTCAGTATTTGATCTATATATCACAGCTTAATCTTGGTTTCCCATCATGCCAAGGGTTTTGATGGTGTTGGTGGATGGTGGAATCAGTGCTGCTGGTAGTGGTTCCACTTTATGAAATGACAGCTGAATATAGTGATCAAGAACAGAATATAATGAACAGAGGTTTACTCAAGAACTTTCTATTTATGTTGGTTCACAATCTTGGAAAGCTAAAACATTATTGATAATAAATACATAGGCATGAATACATTTCTAAAAAATGAACAAACGAAACAGATTCCAAAATGAAATTTGTTATAGAAATCTTTAATTAGAAACTGTACAAGTACCATTTGAAAGAGAAACCTCCCGAATTGCCTCTGTAAGTCCCTAACTTACAAAATACACGTTGCTAGGAAGTGCAGCTCAATATAAAATAAAATTAAAATGTTTCTCATATTCCTCCCTTTGCTTATAAATACAGAAAACATAAATATGAAAAGAACAAGATCAAAGCATGACAAGAAGCCATGTTTAGCAGTGATATATGTATCCAATGCCAAGTTGTCAAAGAGATAAGAAAATCATGGCTGGACACAGTTGCTAATCATCATGTTGATTTGACCAAAGGCCTTCTTTGAAGTAAACGGAAAGATAAAGGCAGTTTGCTTACGTTTCAAAAACATGTCTTTGAAGCATAAGTTCATGCACTTAAACACCTATCAGCTTTCAATCTATAGGTTTCAGAGCTAAGAGACCACTAAAATAGCTCTACAAATTCACATATTTCAAAAGCTTCTGTTGTGTGAACACCTGTCAGAATCCTTGTAGTCATGTGAAGAGCAAGGTAATGAATTAGCCCGTGAAAAAATTCTTTAACTGTTATCTTTGTTTGAGCCTAGATTACATTCATTCCTCGCCATGCACTGTAGTAAAACCGTTACTACACTATGCAAACACTCTGCACGTTCACTAATGCTCAATACAAAACATTCTCCCCTACTATACTAAAAGCAACAAAAGTAATGTAGGGTAGAAAGCAATTAGTTAGCTGAAGTATTCAACAGTGTCCAAAAAACAAAAATAATGTGATTTCACTTTCTTTCCTTTTTAAAAGAGTTCCAGAATGCAGACAAAGATTTCTGACATATGTACTGATAAACCGTTTGTCTACATCTCATCGGCATGGGCTGGTTTGGTAGGATCGACATTGGTGCTCCCTTGTCCTTTGGCTGACATCAAACCTAAAGGAAGTGTGTCAGTCCTTCCCTCCACTTTGGTTGAGACATTTCTGGGTTCGCTGTTCTCCAGGCCCGTGCCCTCATTGAGAGCCGCGTCTGGGTGATCCATTGGTTGCTGCAGTAGCACTGAATTCAGATCCAGTGAATCAGCTTGGCCAGAGTCAGGGAATAAGGGCAGGGTGTCTGGATTTAGGGCGGGGCTGTCCACGTCCTCTGACAGTTGTAGAGATGATGCAGGGTCAGTGAGGATGTTTCTGGAGATAACTGCAACAGCAGAGAACAACACAGATTACTCATACTGCAGCAGTGGGTCTTCAATACAGCTGAACAGAGAGACAGTGACACCCGACTCAGCTGCAGTCTCCCTTCAAAAAAGCATGAATAAATCCTGTCAGTGTAGCACATGCAGTGAGGCAGAGTGCTGGGAAACCTAACTCATCGATTACTGCACATTTCAGAGGTCGCTGTTAAATGAGATGACATGAGATGACAGCCATCAAGTTGAAAATATTATACTCCTTTTAACAGTTTTATTAAAATTTGAAATAATGGAAAATGTGTGTTCATATAAATGACTTGCCAACTTCACACAAACAAAAGCCCCTAAATCTATGTTCAACCACACCTCATACTTTCCCCTGTTGTCTTTTAAGAGAAGAAACTTAATAAAACTCCAAGTGACTCTTTCTCTCAAAACACTGCTGTAATACTGTTGCTGATTAAGGAAACAGCCCTGCTTAGACAGACCTGGAACAGCTGAAGTTCCCTCTGTTCACCAGCTATTGAACTATACTATTGTGAAATGACTGTTATTATTTGTCAAAATGTCATGTGAACATGATGAAAATAGCAGATATAAATGGCTCCAGAAATTCCTCAGCCAAAACACCCATTAGAGGATTTGAGTGACCACATCATGAGAAAGAAAAGCACAACTGTCATTGCCTTGACAGCACTTTTAGCAACTGAGGCACTCTGGGTAATACAGCTAGCATCCAATACACTGAAACAAAAACAGCAAAAAAAACCCAACATAATGCATAATAAAAAGGAAATGACAAGGGCAAACACATTGAGAGGGAAATTTATCTTGGACTGGTATGAACTGTGAATAGACACACTCTGTGTGTATAACAGGGTACCTGCCCTCACCCTCTTCAACTTGTCTTTTGTCTATCATACGACATATTTACTAGATTCAACAGGCAAATGTAAAAAAACTGAAAAATTCCAGAACTAGCAGTAATGTGGAAGTTGATTCACTGAATGAAGAGTAAAGCAAGTGCCCAGCAGGAAATCAGCAAGACTGGAGTCACACAGCATGAGGACTGCATATATCTGCTGTTTGGACACAACCTAAGTCATGTTCAAACTGGCAAAATTAGCTAAGGTTGCTCAACATCAACAATTTGTATTTGTATATGCCAGACCCTATAATAGAGGCACTCACTGAGATGATACATTTACACTACTCTGCCTGGTGAGTATCCTTCTCAGATGCTTTGTACTGTACGCTTCTGGAGGGGGCATGTGAAGTCCTATCTCACATCTGTCTGTTTACATTAAAAAAGGACTCTAGAGAGAAATGTCAGCCACTTCTCACGCATGAGATAATTGCTATTATTTTTTCACTAATTCAAACAAACACTTATGTGTACTTGTAGAACCTGAGAAGGTTATGCAGTGAACAGACTCAGCCTGTCATTAGGGCTGTGGACTAACCTCCAGTTGGTGCATAGCCCTCCTCCACAGATGCAGTATCCCAGCTAAAAGGGCTGTAACTGGGGAAAATTATGAGAGCCAGAGAGAAGAGGAAGATCTGGTCCAGGACAACACACACAAACACACAAAGACATTCAGTTAGCGTTGTCTTTTTGTATGCATATCCTGACTTATTATTGTGCACTAAACATACAGTACTGTGTGCAATACCAATATTGAAACATACTGATCAAGGTTTCAAAAAGGAAAAGAGAGCATCAGCAGTAACGGAGGGATGGTGGTCTCACCATGATGCAGGTGCTTGTCTGTGCAGCCTTGGTGGCTGTCTGCTTGATCAGGGACTGCAGTCTGCGCAGCTGTGCCAGTAGAGACCTGCACAGAGGCACACACCTTTGAAACACTCTGCTCTCATTATGTAAAACTCATTGCTTTGGTTCACCTGTGATGAGTAGAGCAGGATATGTATTGGAGTCCACCTGCAAGTATGCAATACCTACATGTTGTGTTTCTCCAGTTGATCCACAGTCTTCTGCAGCTCCTGGTTCTGTGCTGAGCAAGCTGCCACCCTGGGAAAGCCAAAACAAGGCGGTCAGGTGACCCAGACCCATTGCACCAGAGGTGAAGGCCCTGGTTCTGATGCAGTCTCCTGCATAGACAGCCAGCCTCACCTGCTCTCCAGTCCATCGATGTACTCCTTCTTCCTCCGCCTACTGTCCTGGGCTGACTGCTTGTTGCGGATCTTGCGCCGCACTTTCTTCAGTATTCTCTCCTCTGCCTACAGGTTTGGCCAGTCAGACACAACATTGAAAAAAATTGCATGGTTTTGGCCATCAATACCAGCTACTGCAGCTACTGTCTAAACAAATTTTCTATCAGGATGACTGAGACTTTAGCCACATCCTGCAAAGATACAACTACACACTGTGCATGGTAGATGCCATTTTCAGAAGCTGGGATATTCTGCTTGTCCTGCAAGCACGGTTGTGAGCTCATACAGAATGAAAAGCATGACTCCTAATTTTGGGACAATGAATTTGTACTACAACAAGCACAAATTTGCAATAGCTGTGACCAGGCCACTCCCACTGCCACGCCCCCTTTTAGCCAAATGGCATGAACAGAAACACACACACACATACACACACACACACACACACACACATGATTTCCATGCCAAATGCCAAATTTCAGCCTCCTATGGAGAAAACTGTGGCTGCCAAAGGGTGGGGAAATTTCTGTGGACCGACCAACCAACTGACAGAGCGAGCTAAAAATCTTTAGAGGCAAGGTAAGACTGATAAATGTCCTACAATGTACCTGCCACACTTTATGAAAATAAAACTTTTCAACAGAGAAATCTAATCTTCAACATAGGTCAAAACTATTGTAACAACTGTTTTGTTATTTGTTGGCAGGCAGACATAGACATTTTCACTGATTACTGGGCATGCTATCTTATACACAGTTTACAAAAACACCCAAACAGATAGGAGTTCAAATCAAAGGAGAACCCATGCTTAGTCTGTGACTTGGCAGTGTAAAAGCTGTGTACCTTTGTAAGAGGCAGGTTATTGGGTAAGGATATCCCTTCTTGTGTCAGAAGTTTCTGTTCCTCCTCAGTCAGATGGAGTTCAGGGTAAAGCTTTTGAGAGACAGATAGGAACCTATGATATATAATACTGCAATCACAGAGAACCAGAGAACAGATTGACACAAAGTTTTGGCTTCAGTACAGACCATACTAACTGTATGTAAACAAACAAATTTAAACTGATAAGCCTGTCTCTACCAGAATACATGACCTTACAACAGGCTGACGTGTGTTACATTCCATGAACTGGGTAGGAGTCGAAATATAGGACTATGTAACAGGTAAAACCTGTATTAACTAATATAGTAGGGTAGAGGGAATCTCATCTTTACCAGTCCTTTTGTTACCCAGCCCTCCAGGAGAAAGCTGAAACTATGACTTTGTAACAGACTTTGCATGTTCTTCAAAATTTTCATTACTCCTATTTAGGTCTCTTCAGGCACTTTACCGGCAGGTTGTCAAGACCATGGTCGTCTTTGGAAATAGCTGCTGCAGCAAGGACACTTTCAGGTTTCACTGTGGGCACCACGGGAAGCTCATTCACAATGCAGGACTCTGAGATTAACATCTGAGAGCTCCACTCATCTGTTGGAAACACACAGAATGTGAACCACATTCTTGAAATAACATGGCCGGATAAATGAAGTGTGACATTAAGGTCTTCCATCGCTCAAGGGCCTTCCCTTTCAAGGTAGGGCCATATTAGACATACAATGAAGTGTTTATGGTGTGATTGATTGTGACTTGGTTTTATATGCAACAATTTGTTCCCCAAATTGAGAGAAGATAGATTTCAAACCATCCAAGCAAGGGGACACATGTAACACATCATAAGCAAATTATCATTGAGAAGCTCCTTTGTCATTAAATTGTATTTACATTTTACACAGAAGCCCTTATCCAGAGAGACTTACATATCTTACAGTTTTACACACTATCCTGAACACCGAACCTGCAACCTCAGAGATCCTAGCCAAACTTCCTGGCAATTATACTATAATGCCAACCCTTCAGCTTTAGGAATCAGCTGTTTAATCATGGGGCTCACCCAGCTCTATAGAGATGACATCCACACTGTGTTGTTCTGGCTCAGTCTTGATGCTGCTCAGATTGCTGATGTCATATACCACCTGATATACAGTGGGAGGGCCCTGAAGAGGCTCGGAGGGCCCCGGTGGGGTTTCAGAACGAGGATCCTCAGAGATACCACTGTCACTCTCTGAGAGGGACTCTCCTGGGGGTCCTGATGGGTATACATCATTTGGGTTGATCGCATGAAGGACATCTTCTGGCTCACTGTCATTCAGACCCTATTAGGGAAGAAACCCCTATTAGGTTTTCTTCATTGCAATGACAGAAGCAACAAACGTTCTGTATAAATGCAGGAAATAAATCAGAAATATATATGTGTGTGTATAAATTTCCTTGCAATGTTATGACTCAACTATGTGTGGGCTAGTTAACTGGATTTAACTGAATTTGAAAGATAACTTAATACAGATGTTCTCAGACTTGGTCCTAGGGGAACCCCTGAATTTGAACAAGTTGCTAATTTATTTTAGTTACACATTGTGGAGTATATGCTGAGAAACCAAACATGTGGCACAATGATGAATTGTACTGAATAAATACTGCATTTGAAAATCTATTTGTGTGCAATATCTGTATCAGGGCAGAGTTAATTTTCTAAAAGTCCAGAATGCAATCTGTGCAACCACATGACTGTTGTCCTCTTACTTGTGTGAAATTGACCTCATGTAGTTTAAATAAATACAGTACCAATTAATCCAAGTAATATTCTCTATTTCAACCACCGTGCCCACTGTAAATAGCCCCTTAAAACCTGAAATATACGCACACAGTGGGGCTCCAGAGCCCACTCCTCCAAGATTTTTTCTGTTCCAGTATAGACGGAATTGGGGCAAGAGAATGGCCCTTCTACACCCAAACTGCCTTCTACGGCCCCCTCCTCCTCTTGCCCAAAGAAGACTGCACCATTCTCTGCATCCATTTCCTGGAATAAAGGACACAGAATGTTAGGTAATCTAGTGAAACTTTATCTCCTGCAGTCTTGTTATAACATTCTCTTAATCTCCCATTTATTTGCCAGTCTCCCTGGCATTGAATATGGGCATACATGTAAATCAGAGCTGATAGAAGTGACCAAGGCCTGACCAGAAAAACAGAACACTGAGTTATCTAGACTGTGCTTCTGCAGATGGTTCAATGACCTTGAACACAATTAGACACAATTTATATTCCAAGGCCATTACTGAGCATAGACATCTTATATCAAAATTGGTAATCTGAAATAGATCACAAGACATAGCTTCTCAATGCAAGGCAAGACAATAAATGGTGATGGGAGAAAATAAATAAATTTGTACACTTCCTTTATTCTCAGTTACAACAATGTCTTATCTAAAATCAAATGTGTACTCTTATGCTGCTCTGTGTTCAGACAACTACAGTATAGAGCAGGTGCAGCATTTGTTCAAGGAGTTTACATGTGTGTGTGTGTGTGTGTGCGCGGTGGGGAGGGTTCCTGGAGTTTACTGTTTGAACAGTGATCCAGAGAGGATGTCTATATCCTGGTGGGAGAAAAGCTGCGGTGCTGCTGAGGTTCGATTCTGCAGTACTTTTGTTATCACCATGACATATGAAACCACACCACCTTTTAAAATTCCAGCCCAGATACTACAAGTTCTCATGAAAGCCCCTGAAGGGGAATCTTTTGCCCCATCCCCCAGTCTAAGATCAGGTAATGTTCTGATGCATTCATTTATCCTGTGTGCCCCATCTCACAACAAGGTCACAGTTTCAAGGCATTCTCTCTCATACACAGAATGAGGAAATCCAGATAAATAATTCAAATTATAGAAAGCATGACAATGGGTTGCTGTCACTAATTGTCAACTTTAAATGCAAGCACCAAGCGTTTCCCTTCAACTGTATTGGTGATTTGTGTAAGAGAATACAGTTTTAAATCGCGATACCATATATTTTTAAACTGTGCAATAATCCAAAACACAGAACATCATTTTCCGGCAAGAGTAACACGAAATCCTATTTGTAATAGCACAACACACAGGAGAAGCAAGATTATATTCCTTAGGTTTGACTCACTGATTTAGGGAATGACATTTGGTGCATTCCTATTTGAACACATCTGTGGCCTATTTAATAATTTAAGATCGACTTAAAACAGCATTAACTAATTAATAACAACTGAGAATAACATTACCATACTAAGCATTTACACTGTCAGACTGAAAAGCTTATACCTGTCGATCGACGCTTAATTGCACTGTTAATCATCACTACTGTCATTTTATCTGTAAAAGTAAAGAAATTGTACATTGCTAATCTACGGCCGCAAAAGTAGGCAGTACCATGAAGTAGCTACGGCCATCCATTGCCCCGTTTCCTTTCTACAACGCTGTCAGTCGAACTGCGGCCATTCCATCAAGCAACAGGTTTCTATCAGCATGCCCTCATAGACTGTGAACTCTGAATTCGTCTGATTATCTCATGTTATTTACATACCTTCCTTCAACGGAATACAAACCTTGAGTTGCGACACTACCTCACTTCTTTCTCGTCGATATGTGGGAGGAGCTTTCGTGAGTCGAGCCGGATAAACAAGACTTGCATTGTAGCTAGTCAGTTAGCATTCTACTTACTTGTTATCTGGTTATGTCCTGCCTTCAGACGTGATTGATAATGAGTATATATGCATGCCTAATATTATGCATTTATTATAGTTATTTTTATTTACTTAGTTATTTTGGTACAAATGCAGTTCTTCTTCCAGCCGGCTGCAGCACAACGCACCTCTCCCTCTTTAATCCAGCTGGCAAATCGTACGTCAATCATTCAGCCACGATCCGCTCACACTTCCCGCCCCCAAATCTTGGTTGGTCACAATAGTTTTAAGTAACCAATAAATATGTGTGAAAGAGTCACGAGTGGCTGGCAATATTTTCTTTTCAGTGATTTGCGAAATCTACTGGCTGTCTGAAGAACATTGGTTGAAACGGCCCGGAAGCAAACACATTACAGTCTTTCTGGTTATGGGTGTGGCGAAAGGGATGCAGATAATATGACCTGAAAGATAAACTTTTAGTGCTTTGGATTTAAATTCTGTCTCCTAATAAATTCATCACCTTTATATTATTGCATGCTTTCTGCTGCATTTATTTTCAAAATAAACAAATGAAACTGTCTGTATCTCTAGATATAAGAACACTGGAACACTGTTCTTCATTGATCCATGTCAGGAAATGGCTGTCTGTAAAGAAAAGACCACAGATTGTCTGGAGTTCTGTTTGGCTTCTGAGAAAGACTTTGAACAGGTCCTTGCCATATCACAAGGCATTTTTGATGGACTAGATTATATGGCAGTCACCTACCACCGCTGGCTACAGGAGCCTGGCCGTCTGGTATTCTTGGCAAAGAAGGACGGGAGAATTGTGAGTCCACTTGATCTTAACTACAAATATTTGTGTGAAGCAGCTGTCAGGCCTGTTTGTATAATTACAAATTATTTCATACTCCCATCATGGATATTATTAAACCTACATCCAATATTGGACTATTATGAATTAGATGATAATAAATATTACTCTATTTATACTAAGTATATTCATTTCTCTATTTTGTAAGTTTTAAATATTGTACCAAATGCTCCAAGTGTGTATTCCTGCTCATAATTTTAGATTATACACAGAATATCGACCCTTAAGGTGTAAATATACTCTCAACTTTCTTGAATTTGTGCTTTTGACTTTGTTTTGACAAATCACATGTGCTTTGAATACAGAGAGCAGGGCATCAACTGGGCTCCCTTAAATGTGTAAGAAAAGATCTCTCTATATCTTGTGTCTTCAAGGTGGCCCTGGATTCAGCCCTGTTGGTGGATGGTGGTGAGACAATCGTGGTCCAGGGGCTGCGAGTAGCTCCAGCCCTACAAGGTCAGGGCATTGCTGGAGCAATTCAGAGACATGTCAGGAAGCATATCAGGGAAAACTTCCCCCAGGTCACTGCCTTCCGATTGTGCCGTGGGGATAAACCAGGTCCAAAGGAGTTGGCCAAATATCGCCTGCTAGCCAAAGAGGTATTGATAAACTACAGGTTAATTGCATACCAATATACAGTACATTGTTACATAGTTGTCCTAGTCACCACAAACCATATAGAAGAAGAGTAAGAACACAGACACATTAGTTATGATCAATGTAACCTCACTTATCAGGCTCATAACTATGACCCTGATTCACTCTGATGTTGAAGAATTCTGTTTAAAAATAGTGTTATTAGATACTATTTGTAAGTAATTATTAACTACTAAAGGGGAATGATAAATTGCCCCAGCTTATCAAATCCCTCATTAGAAATCTCACAGCACAAATCAGATTGCATGAAGCCTCGGTCAGAATATTTCACAATGCTATTCAGACAATCTCTCTGAAGCTGAGGCTATGTCCCCTGTGGTATTTGTAAGTTTCAGTATGAGATTAACATGTATCTGCCATGTATCTGCCAGTATCTTCCAAGTGTGAAACAGTTATCAAAATTTCAGCCAATAAGGGTATTACTGGCTGACACTTATTGCTACTAATGGTAAAGCCATGTTTGTGGTCTTTATTATTACTGCTTTATTATTGGCTATGGCCAAAGGCTGAAACCGGCAAAACAATAAGTGGTTCAACCTGGCTTGAAAAAAAAAATAAAACTACACTGGGTATTTTAGTTAAACTGACACGTCTCATTGATCATATGCTAACTATGCATTCTTCCAACAGCATAGACTGCATTGGAATGGTGGCACATTTGAAAAAGAGCTCCACCATGGAAATGAGTCCTATGCAGCTGTCTCCTTGTGAGTTAGTGGGGAAGGTTAACGATAGGGCTGATAGCATACAGTAGCTTAATACACAGGGAAGAAAACATGGGAAGAGGTACTTGCAGTTTAAAACCTCACATGATCAATTTATGTTTTATTATTATCATATGCATTATTAGTATTAGGATTTGTATTTAGTACCCTCTGTCACCCTGTAGGCCATCTTGTCCCTGCACTGTGAAGTAGGGGACCTTGGTCCCTTCCTTGTGGAGCTGCAGCAGAAACTGGGGAAGGAGTGGGCAGCAGCTAGGGAAACAGTGATTCTAAGCCAAGAGGAAGCAGAGCAGCTCATTCTTCATGGTGACGTGGTGCAGAACTTGCTGCCAGGTGGCACTATTATTAATGACTGGGAGCCACTGAAGCCTATTGAGGCCAACCTGGACATCCTTCGCAGGAGGGGACTGACATGGGTGGCTGACTGCCCAAACCAGCCAGCAGCCCTCAGTCTCTGCACCACGCCCTATGCTGTTCCCTACCGCCATGATGCTCTACACTTCAACATTAATATATTTGGATGTGATCTCGGGCCAGTCTGTGCCGTTTTCCTTAGACAGCTCAGGAATCTGCTCCCAGCACTTCGTGGTTATCTAATATTCTATACCTATGTACATCCCAGCATTTGGCCTGGTCTGAGAAGGCTCTGCCAGACTTCAGCTAATGTCCTGCTCTTCAGGGATTACTGGGAGGAGCTCCTGCTGGAGGCTGACATCTCTGTTGACACAAACAACCAAATTGTCCAGGACAATAAATAGACAAAGTTGCAATGCCATATCAGCATGAATTTCACTTTTCAGAGGATTGCTCATCACTGCTGACTAACAACAGTAGCCTACCAACATCCAAATTGTATTAATATTCTTCCATGTACAGTATTTTAGTACTATAATGGCCTGTAATTTCTATCCAAAACCTGGACAGAGGGTCAATTCAATACTTAGGTAGAATGGGTTTCAGGTAAACTTTGTGGAAAATGTAAACATTTTCATATAGTCAAATAGCAACAAACAAATAATGTTTTTCTGTGTATGTTATTGTTCTAAAAGTACCCTACAGATTAAAAACATTCAGCATGAAACTCACATTTCTCTTAATCAAATAACTCTTAATTATAACTCTTTGTACCTCACTATAATTTACACATTACCACGCTGTTTCATTGGAAACCCCCTTAAGACCGTTCAGTTGGTGGGCGGAGAAGTAGAAAGAGAGGAAACTATCATCCAGTCTCTGCTGAAAAAGTTTGAAAAAGGGCCGCTTTGAGCCAACATGGCGGATTACAATAATGTAGTCGATTTCACCGCTGGAATCCCTCCTCCAATTTTGAGCTGTAACGACGTTTCCACCTATCAGCTGAGTGGTGTTGATGGAGCGTGAGTCAGAGACGTGTGTTCCCGCACAGGGAAGAGCATGTTTCTTGGCACAAATAAGCTAGCGGCACAAAATTACACAAAAGTTAACTGCTGCCTGAATCGCGCTAGACGTGACAGATTTACTGAAGATCAGCTCTGAAGATCTGCCGTCGATTACCGATGAATGAAGACTAAAGAGGTAACACATGCCGTTTTAGATTCAACATTAATTTACCCTTCAACTGGCTTGGTAAAGATAGAAAACTTTTCGTTCATCTTACACTAGTTGAACAGGAACGCCTCGTTTTAAGATTTTGGATCAAGTACACATTTTTAGTACAATAAAAATTATACCAATGGAACGGGCTAACAGACTAGCTTGCGTTAACGTTAGCCATTGCGACGACTGAAGCTAACATTACAAAGTAGGCTACACAAAAACGCAAGCGCCCATTATTTTAAAATAGTCTCTGATCGAAACCTAGTTTAGCATTCAGTAAAAGCTTGAACTAATGTTAGGGTGTCATACGTGCGCCTTAAGAAGATACTCCGTTACAGATAGCTGTAATATTTTTGACATCCTACTTGTGTAGTCTTCAACGGAAACATTTTGTCAAAACAAACGTTCGGGCAGATTTAGTTCCTTGAAAAGAGAGAATCATTTTCCTCAGCCGCTCTTAACTGGAAGTTTTTCTTAGGGGGCTGGTCTTCCGAGAATTCGAAATCGTGCTGTCCAATGGCTATGTTAATTTAAGCAATTTCAGGTGAGCTAAAGTTATTGAAATCGAGCTGTGTAAATTCGGGAGAATAGGTTACTGCTTCTGTAAATGATAGGCTAAGTAGAGTAACAAAGGAAAAGCAATAAAAGGGAATACGTCATTCAGTTTATTCAGGAAAGGATTTAGGATACACTTGAGAGTACTTTTCATTGCTTTTGCAAAAAATATAACTTTTCATTGTGTGTTCATGATATTGCACATAACATGATTATTCCCATGTGATACATGTATGCACGGTAAAATGAGATGTGTTCTGGAGCTAACAGAATTATTGGTTAGTGAAGGTGAACCTACAGGCAAGGTTAGGGTCTGTCATCTTCCAGTACCTGAAAGATTAAAACGTTTTAATGTATTTATTGTGTCCCTATCTGAAAAGAGAGGCTGGTTTACATGTGATTGAATGTGTCTGCTACTTTGTATTGTGTGTCTGTCTGTGCCAGTGAGGAGTGTAGCTGTATAGGCTCATCCTAAGTGAAAAGTGTTCTTGTTCACAAATGTGATAATTAATTTAGCTTAAGTGTGCTCTGGAGAGTCTTTTTTTATCAACTATCTTGTGCCTCCCAGCTGTCTTCCATCCTCCATTACAGTACACCTGTGACCTAGGTGATTGGTCTTATTCCTGGCAGTCTCAAAGTTTCCTGGCTGATTTAATTTGTGATTGTGCTCTACAGTCTGGAGTCAGAACCTGCACAGAATCCATTGACGTCACCTCCAAGCATGGAAGAAATTATGTTGAAAAATAAAATGTTACTGAGGGTTGTTTAGGGAGTGAGGGCAAATTTCAATAGTGTGCTGACATCACTACATAGCTCTCTAAAATATGGTTTATAGCTGTTTAAGAACATTTTGTATGTGTTTGATAAACTAATTGGCTTTCAAGCCAAGTTCAGTGTTGTACAACACAGTCAGTGGACAGATCTGGTTCATGCCAAAATATTACAGTACCATCTGGTCAGTTTGAGGTTTAGCTGAATTTTGTATTGAAGAATGGGTTGATTTAGTACTAGTGCAATCCTGTGATTTCAAGTTATTAGCTTGATATGGGGAGCTAACTTTAATATAATTACTCTGTATTTCTGTAAGTCCATGCTAACATTTTTCAACCTGTCTTGTCTTGAGTGTTGTAGAATGTTGTATCTATCTGAAATATTGTGAAGGAAAAGTGTATAAAACTTGTCTGAACTTGGTTTGAAGTTCTAATGGAGGCAATTGACAGCAGACACATAGCAACTCATACTAAGGAGCTGGAGATGTTTCTGAAATACATTTTGGTGTGTTTTGTTCCAGACATTTCCAGTTTTGTTGGCTGTGGACTAATTCCTTGGACAGAATGTGAATTTCGTATGACATCTGACAGAAATCTGAGGAACAGTGACAACTTTGAGGGAGACGATGGCCCAGGGAGAGTCAGTAAGATGGGACTCTGGGATGGCAGGCAGCCAGGGCTTGATGAATGGACTGGAGATCAAGCTTGGCTCACTGGTTGTGCTGCTGTTCATGACACTGTTGTGTGGTTTTGCACCATTATGCATGATCAGAGGAACAGGGAGGTGCGGCACTGACCCAGGTAAGGCTCTTTATAATTTGAATTAGGTAATTTTCTGTAAGTTCAGTTGTGTGCTACCAGTAATGTGTAACAAAAATGCTAATCATTATTTAATTCAAAGATGCCTCACCTATGTATTGTTGTCCTGCTGAAATGTGTTATTGGTATGCATGAGAGTCATCTCTGTTTTCTTATGTTGCGGGATGTCTGCTCATGCTCATGTGTTTGTATGTCTGTCGTGTATGTGTATTCCTGTGTGTTATGGCACAGATACACGCCATAAACTTCTCAGTTTAGTGAGCTGTTTTGCGGGAGGGGTGTTCCTGGCCACCTGTCTCTTGGATCTGGTGCCTGACTACCTTGTGGAGATAAATGAGGCTTTCAGAAACCTGGAGATCGAGGTAAGGATGAGGTTGGCAGATCATTATAGTGTCATGTCATGCAGGAGGTTATGTTTTTCCCTCCTGCTGATTGACAGTATTGCATATAATGAAGACCTGAAGCTTATTTTTTTCAGTTTAGTCCTTCTTCAATACCCAGCACACAAATGGTGCTGTGATTTTGACAAGCAAGACATAGAGTGAAGTCTTTACCTTTTTCAAGCCACACCCAACTGTAACAGTTTCAGTGAACTAGCGAATCTTGTTTGTTTTGTACTGTATTGTGGGTGTGGAATTGAATTTCACTCTCTCTCTTTGTTCATCCCAGCTGCAGTTCCCTCTCCCTGAATTCATCATGGCTATGGGCTTCTTCCTTGTACTGGTTCTTGAGCAGATTGTCCTGGCCTTCAAGGATCAGTCGGGGGGATCCTTTGAGGAGAGGCGGGCTCTTTTGGTAGAATCTAATATCCAGTCATGCAATACAGAGAACCAGGGACATACCCATCTGCATTCTTCCTTTCCCCAGACCACTGAAGAGTTGGGCAGATCAAGAGGTCCAGGCACTGAGCGTGTTCACCTTCATGTGGACTTCAACTCCCATTCAGCCATCCGCTCATTTATCCTGGTTTTCTCACTGTCACTACATTCTGTATTTGAGGGTCTGGCAGTGGGGCTGCAGCAGGAGAGTCAGAAGGTATTGGAAATCTGCATGGCCCTACTACTACACAAGTGCATCATTGCTTTCAGCTTGTCACTCAAGCTTACCCAAGGCCGGTTGCGGCGGGTGGCAGTGACTGGCTGCCTCCTGCTCTTCTCTCTAATGTCACCTCTTGGCATTGGTCTGGGCATTGCCCTCACAGAAGCACAATCTACGCCTCAGCACCACTTGGCACAGTCTACCTTGGAGGGCCTGGCCGCAGGCACCTTCATCTATATCACATTTATGGAGATCTTACCTCACGAGCTGGGTGCCCCACAGAATCGCATCCCCAAGGTGGCACTCCTTCTCACTGGCTTTGCAGTGGTCACTGGGGTGCTCTTCATAAAGATCTAGACCCCCTTTGTTGGCTCAGTCGTCAAAAATAAATAAAGCCACTTTTGTATATCTGTTTGGTGTTATGTAGTGTAGTGTTGCTTTTTAATCAAATTGTCACTTTAGTGATATACCATGTCCTATTTACTAAACAACATGTTAATATATTTTTGTACTGAAATGTAATTTCCATGATATTATATAAAGCTTTGGATTCATCTGTCTGGCAAAAACTGATTTTAGTGAAAGCCATTAGTTCAACATAATTACTAAAGAAATAAATCTAAAAGAATCAATTACTGTATTCCAGTTCAGGTAACCATTTCCATATTTACACTCACTGAGGCTGAGCAACATTGCTCAAATCTGGGCTATGTCATTATCTTTGGATCTGACCCTCCAAATTAGGATTGGTATAAGTTATGTAACCCAAAGTGTTTCAACAGCCATTCTCTGTGTTTCCATAGGTTAGTAGTTAAAAGTGGTTCACAGAGAAGTGGCTGAAAGGAGTGCACATGCTCAGCTCATATGCTCCTGGTGTCAGAGTGGATGTCAAGCAATGATACAAGAGCATAAAAATGGACAAAAATAGGGATTTCCTTAGATTGCATTTCCATGCAGAAAAATAAACATTGAAAAATCAACACAGTTTCATCTCTGACATTTCACAGATTATTGATGAAATACATAATCTGACTTGTTTACTTTGTACATCTATGACTATGACTTCATACATGACTGTAACCTAACTTGTTTGGCTAGGAATGCTGCATGGTGTATTTCAACTATGAACAACTAGCATTTATCACCAGCAGCCTTTACTGTGCTGGCCTTTTAACAATGTTAAAATCAGGATTCAAACTGTCATAGTGGTGATGTAAAAGTGACAGAACTTGTTTGTAATGTTGCTTCCAGATATGCAAAAAGGACTGTTTTTGATTGCAGTCAACTTGCAGAAATGTTAGAATTAATTAAAATCAAAGTTGGAGTCATTTAAACACTGTAGTTGTAGAGTTAAGACATGTCACACCCACTAACAATTTGAAATGCTTTGCACTGTTAGAAATTATTGAAATGGTTGGACTAGATAATTGTTTTAAAAATTCTATGCGTAATATATCATTTAGTGGCACATGACTTACATGTAGGAACAGTATCCCAGACATGAATTAATCCAAATGCTAGACTGAACAAAAATGTAAATGATGTTCCCCTCACAGTTTTTAGTCTTTGAGTAGGCCTAATCCTTTTCTGGGAAACTGGCCCCTAGTGTAACAGTTAAATACAACCCTCAATATAACCACAGAAACACCTGTAACATGTAACTAATACAATGAAATGAACATTACTTGTTACATTGTGAATTTTAAGCAGTGTCATAACTGTTCGATTTTGATAAGTGAAAGTTAAGGGTGAATTGGATGTGGACACACAAACCACGGGAGCTGGCTTTAGAACACAGGGATATGTAGGGCAAAGTGATGATTCAGTTGGCTAAAATATGTAGTCAGGATATCCTCAGCTTAGAACGTATTGATGACTTCTGTGGTTAGTCTCCCTGTTCTTGCTGCACAAGAAATGTGCCCTCCTGACTCTGGATGACTGGTGGAGGGTTACCTGTGCTTAAAAGCAGAGATTTCATTCAGATTTTGCACACCCATCAGTTATTGCGCATAAAGCCTGGTGCTTCCCAGAAATGTAGTTTGTGAGCATAAGGGTGTGTACATAAATAAAAGACCTTGCATAAAAAAGAACAAAAACTGAAAAACAGTTTATGACGCAGGTGGACAATCAATGTTTAACTAATATGACAAGGTCAGTGTGAAAAAGTTGCAATACCTTGTGACAAATTTACTTCATTGGCAACTCTGCAGCCAAAACTTTTGTAGCCTCGTTGAAAAGATTCACACTTCACACTACTACTGGAATCTGTTTGTGTAGAATATTTTTGTATATGAAGAAATTATTTTTTAAACTTCGAGGGCCAATGTTTTTTAAGTAAAAAGTGGAGATTGAACGTGAAGATATCAATAAAATGTGCTCCATCGTGTACCGATCAAATTATTTAATGTATCTTATTCATTATTCACACCTGAACTTTATTAAGCTTTAATAAAGTTCAGGTGACAATTCATCGGTTAATGAAACCAATTAAAACGGGTAACTTCTGAACGGTCGTCGGTTCATTCAAAATATAAATAAACTACTTTTCCCAGTTTCATATACGGTTATTTTCCGGTCTTTCCGTGCAAGACTTGTAGGGACTTGTAGTTTATCATCTTTTGACCTTTGACTCTTGAAGGCACGCACTCTGTTGTAAAAACTACACGTCCCAAATTGCGTTCTGGGCAGATGTCCAGAACGCTCTCCCCTCCGCCCCTCCTCACTTGCCCTCCTCCCACCAAGTCAACTCGGTTCACCAAAGTAGCAAAAGATGTCTGCGGCGGGCACGGGTGGTTGCGGACCCGGACCGGGTGCCGGGTCTGGTACCTCGAACCCAAGAAAATTTAGCGAGAAGATAGCCTTGCACACTCAGCGACAAGCAGAAGAGACTGCCGCCTTCAGAGAGGTTATGATGGATATCACCTCGACCCGGGTAAGTTGGGGTGGGAGGCAGGGAGAGAACCCGAAGAAGACAGGCCTCTCATGGGATATGCTTGGCAACGGGACTCGCTTACTTGGCTACCAATGCAAAGTCTTTTAGGAGTTTACTTGGCTAATATATACAGACAGTGGCTAGCAGTAAAGACGTGATAACTTTAGCTGACTAGCTAGCTAGCAGAAAACGTTCTCCATCACAACATAGACTAGCTAGCCAGCTAGTTAATGCTAGTTGGCTATCATCTATAACGTCAATTGGAAAGATACTGAATGAGACTGTATGGCCATCTAGCTAGCCATTCTAGCTACTTCGCTCTCGTCAGATATTTAGACTACTTACCGACAGGTATCACTTATCGCTGGATATCATGCTAGTTAGCCAATGCTAGGCAAAAATAAAATTATTATATTGCAACCGAGAAGTAGGTAACTTGCTACGTCAACAAGCAGTATGTACTAGGTATTAATTAGTAGATGATAGCAAGTAACTAATCTCAAATTCATTTGTCCAGCTTGCCAAATAAATTATCTAAATAATGTAACTTATCGATATATTATCCAACTAGCGAATTTAGTTAGCTACATAAAGTCACCTTAGATGTGGGTAACTTAATATGGAGTAACTACGCTAACCTTCGGCAAATAGTTCCTTTAGTTTCCCATTTGTTAGTTAGTAGTAGTGGAAATATAGCGATAACTATACCTGGCTGTGATGTTTTTAAAGATGGGTTTAAGCTCAATGTCTGACTGCATACTGCAAGCCATGAGTCAATCTCGCATATACGCGCGAGTAACATAACATGATTGCTAAGGTTAGTCTACCTGGTCAATTTGCTAATTGTTTAAGGTCTGAGGTGATGACACTGCTGGCAATACTAAACTAACGGTAGCGACGACCGCACAACCATTTATCTGTAATATTGCAATCTAATGTTTACTACCCAGTTATTGTCTTTCAGTTATACATATCGTTACGATCGTTGTGCGATGAATGTGACAGTAATTTCAGAGTTGTTTGTATGCTAATTCGTTCTGTTCAATTCTAAAAGAGCTCGATTTGCTAAGTAGTGATAGCGTAGCGCGGGCTCACAGAGCTGAAATATCTGTCGAGTTCTGTATCTGAATGTCAGTTAAACGAATAAATTAGCTAGCAAACGAACTAGATGCTTACCTGTTTTTCTTTATGTGAAATCGAAGTCGTCTGCTGAATAACAGTAGTTTTGACTACGTTTGCATCGCCTGGTGTAATTGTTAAACAAAACTTTAAGAAGTGCTCAAATTACTAGATTTTCTGCAGCGAAATGATGCAGCAAAAAAAGCTGTGGATAAAATGCCACTCATTGATACCATGATATGTACCACTCATTAAAGGTAGGCTTTTACGTAGTAATAACTGAAGTTGAAGGGAAATGCGGCATTGCTAAAACATACCTGTGTCGCTGCTAAGATAATCAACTTCTTCCTTTGTTACAATTAATTTGGGTGTTGAGCTTTACTGTAACGTCACTAAATGTTCCCTTTATCAACATATCTGCTCTCTTGCTTTTAGTTTCCTGGATGTGTTTTTCTTAATTTCTGTTAACAGAAATGCAAAAAAGTAGCATTACAAAGTGGTTAAATGGGCTGCAAAATAAAGTAACGGCCACTTTAATTTGTTGTACTTTAACGAGGGGATCGAATAACATTCACTTCAAATCAGGGATGGCTTTTGAGACAAAGATCTGACTTGGCCAGATGCTGTCATTCATGCGGCAGTTTTAAAAGCTTATGAGACGGAGGCAGCAGTTAATGATGACACTCACGCCAAGCACGTATTTTAGCAGGAGAGAGCGCCTACTACGACTGACCCATTTTATTTTAAGCCCCTATCAATTCATACACTAAAGCAAAAAGCTTCTTCATGGATTCTTTGCTCATCATGGGGTAACCTATTTGGTACTATGAACCATTAGAAGCAGTTTTGCCTTATGAGGTTGCCCTATCACGAAGAGTGAAAAACCTTCTTTTGTAGAATCTAGGACATATTTTAGTGTACTATTTTGACATCTGTGTTTCCCCCAGCTTCACTTTCATCTATGTGTTTACATTACCCCTGTGTCAGGTGTTTAAAAAAGGCATCCAATCAGGCTAAGAGTGGGATGGACAGCATGGGGGTGGATGGTTACTGGCAGTAAATGAAAGTCAAAGACTGCTTCCTGATGTGCTGACAGGGCAGTGGGGAGGCATACATTATTCCATCAAGCACAGTAGTTTGTGGTGCACGTTTTTTGGTGATAATACAGTCTGTGTGCAGCTGCCCATGGGGATAATACATCGATGGGACTAGTGTTAGTGGCAGAATAAATTCTATGAAATGTTGACATACTGTGGGTTATGCATTTTAACGTTTTTGGCAGTGCAGTATAGTGGATGATGCACAAGGCTTGTGATCTAAGATCTTGTGGGTATAACACCAGAGGGGACTGCAGGTGCTCTGACCCAAGCTCAGGCTTATAACAGTAAACACCCAGGATAGGATTAGTGAATACATTTTTTTAGATTAGGCTGACAAACTCCATCAGCGTACCTTTCATGATGGTGAGCTGAAATAAGATGATACAAATGGACATAACAGCAGCAAAATTATCTGCAATTCCTGGATGACACTTTTTTTTTGTTTTGGTGTACAAGTTCCTTAAGGTTACATAAAGCATAAGGAAGCTGTTTTTCTTGAATAAACAACTTTTACAATGTTGATGTAAGTTCATCAAAGTACACATTATGAAGGCCCTTAATGGAATATTCACATCTGTGCAAATTCATGTTGGCTGTAATGCTTACAGTCCTAAAAGTCACAATCCTTGCATAAATAGTACTACAGTTCCAGAATCACATCATGCTGTCGTGGTGTACAAGCTTAAACGTTGCTATGTCACATCGGTGGCAATACAAAGGACTGCATTGTCACATTCACTCTTGAAAAATAATTTATGCAAGTCTATTAAAGATTGGAATGCTAAGTGCAATCGGTCTGGGATGTTTACTACAATGATTTGTTTGTGACATGGCCTGAGGAAGCAAACTAAGGCCATGTAAGAAATCCCGAGTAACAATGGTGTCCATTTCAAATATGGAAATGAAGAAATCCGCCAAAGGGAAACGTCAAAAGGCAATTGCTTTTGATGGTAAAAACACTCTCTGTCATTGAGCCTTTGGGGAAGCATGAACCTCCATCATACAACAGTGGAAGCTGCCGTCTTAGCCGAGTTGCTCTACTATTGGAATGTGCTTCGCTCCTCTTTGACAAGGGTTTGCCTGTAGCTCATCAGCCGAGTTAAAGTGAAAGCCCCAAACTGCTTTAATTCTGACTGCAATCAGCAATGGTTTCATTTGTGCATATTGTATATGTGCAACAAAATCCATTGGTCTGGTTTTTTTTTGTTAATCCTAACTCAAAAGAGTGCCATACATACAGTCTTTCTCCAATGAAACTGCTGCTGCCTGCACCTTTTCTGATTTTTTCTGTCTTGTATTTCTCCTTCAGTTTATGAAGTGATTTGTATGTGTTCCTGCACTCATTATCATCAGTTGCTATTGTACTTTGCTAAATCCTAAGAACTCTTCCATTTGAGGGAAAGGGTGCTTTGACATGAATATTTTGATATATGTATCCATTTCATTCCCAGTGCCTGCTTTTCTTGGAAATGAGGAGTAAATATGTCTCTAGTGTAACATTTTGGTTAAAATTGATGTCCCTTAGTGATGTTTTTATTTTGCTTTTAATTTTATGTAAACTTAATCCATTATCTGGCAATGCTGGAAAAACCTTATGCCCAGATAATTAGCAAAATTCATGAAATCTGATACAACTGACAACACCAAGTTTGCAGATGTGTTTAATCTAAAGAAAGCAATGGATGTGATGGAAAGATGAGCAAAATGTATGAACACTTTCAAAACGAGAGTAGTACTTTTCCTCATATTTGTGCACAGTCCACTAGAGGGTTAAAAGGCAGTGTTGTCTGATATAATGAGAATGGTAGGACACCTGCAGTGCTGACATTTTGTTGAGATCAGTGTCTTGTATTAAAGGTTGCTAGGATAAAGCCATCTTATTGACAGCTGCAAATCTGAAGTTTCATGCTGAAGTATCAGTAGCAGTTTGATATGAAACCCCTCAGTTTTAGTTGGGTGTCTTCAATGATGCAGCATAACCATATTTGTCATTTAAGACCATACATTTGTTTCATTGCAACACAGCATAAACAGTAGTTGTTGATATGTAACATGTCACATTAATGTACATTACCCAAAACAGTCAGTTCACCTGTTTTTCTTTCCCAGTAATGTGGCAGTCTTATGCATGATTATGCATATACATTCATAAATATTCAAAGAAAGTAGTAAGACTTGGGACACAGAACTTGTCCTCTCTCAAGTTATGTCCAAATATTTGGTAACTTGAAATGCTTCACATGTTGTTTTCTCTCTTTCTCCATTTTTTCCCATTAATGTCTCGGCTGAAATGACTAAAACCATTCTTCCTTGGTGATTCCTTCCATACATTATTAGAGATTATCCCAACCAGAGCTTGTACTGGAAGAATCTTCTATGCTATCCCTTTTATATTGTTTATGTTTTGCTTACTGTATAAAGCAATCAACTTTGCTTATATAATATGGATATCCCTAAATACGCTGCAGTGCAACAGCATTATTCCTCATGGAACTGAAACTGTAAAGTTCTGATTGCCTTGTGCCCAGATATAATATTTTAGGTCCAGCAGGATAATTCTACTTCATCTACTGAATTTAAACTCTGTTATCAGAGAGCAAGCTGATGTTTTCATTAATCAGAAGGAAACTAAACAATGACTGTTTTACTTTACTTGACTCCATCAATATAATTTATCTGTGGACAATTGTTTTGTGTGTTTTAGTCTTAAAGGTCTGCTCTTGTCCTTGGAGCTTTAGTATCCCAGCAGCTGTTGTAATTGGTCTGATACCTTGGTGTGCAACATGATGTAATGAAAAAATAAAAGGAGAACTGGTTCATGCCCAGAAAGAAATCTGATGGTTTAGCTGCTTCCTGTCTTTCACAACCTATTTCAGTATTGACCTCATCAAAGAAACTCCTCCCCTCTAAAAATTCCTCTTTATGTCCATTGTTTATTGAGGGATCATAGAGGGGTCAGGTATGTTGGTTGAGTACATCATTGATGTACTCAACTTTGTACTCTCCTCAGAAAAAAGATGAACCTCCCCTGTGCAGCCTGCTTAACTGAAAGCCCACCATTGCTGAGATTAACTGTTGTACTGCATAATGGCCCTAGAAATTTCCCATGCTTTATTGATGTCACAGTCTGTTGGTCAGAAATTGCCTGAATAGCTTTTGAGTGTTCACACAAGTTTGTGGATTTTGAATGAATTAGTTGGTTTTACATATGTGGGCCTTCTTTTTAAACTTGTTTTCTATTTCTACTTTTTTAAGTTGGGGTATAACTTTTCATGCTGTACAGCAATGTGGGAGCTTAACACTTCCCATGTCCCTGTCCATACATAGTTTATGGTCTCATATATTATTTCTCACATGAATTGCACAGAAATGCCATCAGGAGCTTAAGAGTTGTACTTCAGGCTTAATATAGCCTTCATTTTCTGATAAGATGTGATTTTTGTATATTACTATAACTGTATGTTCAGTTGAATTGTCTCTTTTAACCCAAAGCCTGAATGACAGAGTTTGTTTTCAAAGAAATAATTTTGAGTCAAGAAAATGGTACATAGTCTGGAGGAAAGACAATATTTAGAGCATTACATTTGAATCATAGGAATCATAGGTTTTAATCTGTTAAATCTGATATTCACTGTTGAGTTGCAGCTCAGTGGCTGCTTTAGGGTCTAACACTCATTTTCTCCTCTCAGATACAGGCCCAGAAAGTACGTCTTGCGAGAAATCAGGGCCCATATTATGGGGGATCTTTGCCAAATGTTAATCAGATCGGGAGAAACATTTCTGACCTCCAGGTGAGGCCCTGAAACCTGACATAAACATTGCTGTTGCTTATTTCTCTCATAAGTACCACATACTGCAAAAGAAGTCTTACGAAAGTTGAGTTCAATGAAGAACTGGACACATATTGTATCTCTGTCTATTTTAGTGTCACGATAACTCATTTTCCCTTGTAATATATATGTATTTTTATAATACATACAATATCATGTCTCATTAGAGCCCACATCCTTTTTGTTTTTTGTTCAGACAGCGTTAAATTTATTAGTCACATTTTCTCTGTTGCTCTTTTTTTTACTTTCTCATCTGCTCACTTAACCGCCCTCCTCTTCACCCTCTCTTCAGGGCACATTCCACCCCACACCGCTAGACTCCAGTCGCTCGACGCGACACCACGGACTAGTGGAGAGAGTCCAGAGGGACAGGAGGTTCATGTCCCCAGTGCGCCCCTACAGGAGACATGTATCCTACCTGTTATATCATGGGGTTTCTAAACTGCGGACAGGACAGATGCGATGTCATCTTACTGGAGGCAGACAGTGGAGTTCCACCACTCAGTGGTGATTGTGATTGGTGGATACTTTCCAGCTTTACTTCGGGGTGCCGTTAGCATCTGGATGTTAGCAGAAAGTACAGCTAGAAGGTATCCACCAATGTCTGTCATCATTTTTCCATTGATTTTTACCAACATGGTGCTTTCTTCTGTTTTTTTTTTTTTTTTTTTGGGTGTGAAGTGGCTACATGTCTCTCTGTAGTTTATTATTTGTGTTGTACCACACTGTACAACACATTTTTTAAATTTAATGTAGCATTAATGGGAGAGGGAATTGTGTTAGTGGAGCAGGGTAAGGGGCATTTCAAGTTAATGTGAACCTAAGGATAATTATATTGTGGCCTAGAGATGGTAGGAATCGGACATGGTTTGAAGTTCATGCCTTAATCATGGCCTGCAGGTTGACAGTTCTCCGTATAACTCGGCATATCTCTCTCCACCCCCTGATCCCAGCTGGAGAAGGTAATATTCTGGAGTCACTGATGGTCTTCAGGATGCCTGTATATGTTTGTGCCATAGTCTTGCTTTTCCCTTTTTAACTCTGGTCACATCGGTGCATATGACCTTTGTCTTGAGTAAATTTCACACTAACAGGACTAACACAAGACAGTTTGTTCCTGAGGCAATATTCTTTTCTGGTGTGGCATCCATCCTTGAGTTCCTTTGCTTTTTTTTTTTTTTTTTTTTTTTTTTTTCTCCAATGTCAGTATTTTTTTCCTTTCTGGTTCTTGCATATGCTTGAATTCTTCAGCTTCTATAGTGAAGAATCTCTTTTTTTTTCATAATCCAATCAGTTTTTGTTTTTTGTTTTTTTTTTCTGCCCGAGACTTCCTGCCCCCCTCCCCCAACTAAAAATAATGATGGCACTCTCAGAGAAGGGGAAACTGACGTGTGTAGACACCATGTGAAATGACTGCCTTTGGCATCTTTTTATCTGGCTTCCCTTGTCATGTTTCACATGCAGACTTTTTTTCATTTGTTTGTTTTCCCAGGCAAATCAGTCTGCAGCAATTTGGGAAAAATGATAGGCCTCTTCAGAACATGTCTTAAAATAAAAAATTTAGGCCATTTTCCTATGATTCTCAAACTGCCCCAAAGTGCAGCTCTCTTTAACCAGGTTGTTTGCAGACTCATGTGCTTCTGCAGATGGGTGATATTAATCAGATTCATTGAAGGAATCACTGCTGAACTGTTTCCTGGTGTCAGCAAAGCCTGCCCAATTTCCTGAAGTCAGCGCTGGGCCTAACACTTGATAAACAACACTGTAAATTCCAGTAATATCGACCAAGAGCTGTCGAAGTGATGCTTCAAACTCCACACAAGAATTGCATTGTAGAATGTTGCGTAATCAAGAGGCCACACAGACCATGGAAAGAGAAAATTCCTTTGCTTCCAGTATTCCTAATCTGTGAATCTGGAACATCGGCAACACTCAACTCCACTGAAGAGTCTGTCCTTGGCCTTGATCTCTATTTTAATGTCAGCCTCCCTCTCTCTGACCTGCATATTCCCTCTGCTTTCGGTCATTTTGTGGCCATTGCCATTTTTCTTCTGATTTGGAAATTAATGGGCATTTTTCTGTCGATCATGAAGGAACTGGTCCAACAACTTCCCCATGGACAAAAACCAGTCGTTCCGACTCCCCACTACTGCACTCAACAGGTGAATCCAGCCCTCTCTTCTTTACCCCCACCCCCTCTTTAGAGGTGACCATCACTGCCTTTTGTTGTATGGCAATGACAGACCCACCCATCAACTGCTCAGTTTTGTGCAGAATTATGGAGTCCCTCTGTACTCGTACCATATATCTCTCAGGTGGCAATGATCAATATGCCTTCAGTGATGGACACTGCTCTGAGTATATCACCATGTGTGTCAGTGAGGGCAGATGCATTATGCTGGTTTTGACTGGTCATTGATCCATGACGTCAGGTTTATTGTTAATCGCTGGATTGTTTATGTAGGCAGATGGAGGCATTAGCAGTTGCTGGTCTCTTGGAGTGCTGCCTTGTGGACTACATACTTGCTGACCATTTCCTGGTCCAGATGTCATACATCACATGTAGATATTTTGTATGGTCTTCACGGTGAAGACCTCCTTTGCAGCCTTTGTCAGATCAGGTTATTTGGCTATGTGAAAGATCTACCTACTGTCTGCACAGCAGAGCTCGGCCACTCGTGTCATCATGGGACAGGAATCCATGCTTCTCCTACCGTCCAGTAACCATCTTCTCGATCCCCTTCCATCTTCCCCTTCAATGTGTCTATCTCCCTTCCTCTTCCCTCTCTTCTCCTCCACAGAACAAACTCTGATTCCGCCTTACACACCAGCGTTATGAACCCTAACACAGCGGAAAGGTTCAGCTCGGGCCACATGCCAACCCCACAAAGCAGGCTCAGTGGTGAGTTCCGGCGACCCCACCGTGACCAATGATGGCAGAGTTAATTACACCCAAGCAGACATTGGCTGTAATTAAAGTCTTTGTACCAGAGATGAAAATAGCCTTGGGCATGGAATCTTATTATATAGATCTACTGTGAATTCTATATTGATTTAAATCACCCATGGTAGAGAGTGTTTGTTGCCTTTGAAATGCAGCATTTTTAGGGACTGGGAAGATAGCTACCAAAGGAAAATTGCTAGCAGGCCTTAGATGTAGATTTGCTTAGCTTTAGCAGCATCTACATACCAGTACCAGACATCTTAATGTCTTGTGAAAAGATGTTTGGTTCCTTTGTAGTGTGAAATCGTTTACATTTCCTCCAGACTGACCCTCCCTCTTTTGCTGTTTATAGGTGTGGCTGAGAGTGAGAGCAGAAAGAGTGAGTCTCAGTTTCATTCCTTTTTTCTGACTAATGTTGAGTTCTGTTTAGGTATAACAGTTCACAGTTTTGTTCAAAGCTGAGACTTGCAAACAAATGGTTTTGGTGTGTGAGTCATCTGCTTTTTTGCCTAATTGTTTTGCGGTCATATTAAAATATTAATGTATAAATAAAGTCTGCATATTGTCGATATCCCATAGGATTTTGTGACAGTGTGCTTACTTCTGGCAAGGTCTCCCTTTGAGTAAAACATTGGGTCTTATTTCTTGATAAATAAAGGATGAATAATCTGTAACAATCAATTATCTTCTACATTTGTAAAGGGTAAGCAATTCCAGTTTTACTTGTTTGGCTATACAAATGTTGAAAATAACAAATATTGAAACCTGTACCAAGGTATGATGGGAACCTTAACTTATAAAGATCAGAACCAAAATTATAATGACCAGTGCCTGCTTTGTCTTGTCAGTGTACACGCACAGAAGTCCATTTAGGCACCCGTGCATTTGAGTGGTCTCTCATAGTAAGTGCATGTTAACCTGGTTTTGCATTTCAGTGAGTTGCTCTCCTGTACAGTTTGCAGTAGCATCAATCTGTCCCACTGTCTCCCCTCAGTGTTCCCATACCCTGTGCCCCCCATCGAAGAGAACATACTAGACGAGGGAAAACTAATGAAGCCCTGGGACTCTAAGAAGGTAACCTAAATGATGCCTCACGTCTAATTAAATTCCCAAGTAATCATACTCTGCCCTCAGGCAATTAATCTTTGGCAAAGCCTGCCCTAATTCAAAGATACACAATTTGTGTGTTTGACCATAGCTCTGCAAAGAAAGTGGTTTCACTGGTTCTCTTCTGTTTAGTTACCTATCCTGTCCTCACGGCCCAAGTCCTGTGAAGTCCCTGGTATCAAGTAAGTTGATGTCTTGAGCCTGTTTCATCCTCACATGTCACTTTTAAGGTATTCTTTCATTTGCTTCTATAGCTTGCTTGTGCCTTATACAGAATCAGTTGTCCAGAAAGGGGCCAACTAATTGCAAATGGGATATTGAGAGATTTTCTTCTGTCTGTGGGTTCACAGGCCTACCCTGGAGCAAGTTGTATCTCTTAACTGTGTAAATTGATGTTACAGGTTTGGAGTCTTTTGACATAAGACATCAGATGAATGATTATTAAATCCTTTCAGAAACATTTGGTTGTTAATGATGTATCTCCCAGTCTCCTCTTACTCTTTCATATTCATATTTTGAAAGGATTGCAGCAGGATTCATATTTTGCCTTGTTTTAGTTGTATGACTAAGAGGGACAGAGCTAGCCAGAGGGCTGTGATGATGTGATGCCCTCCTCTCCCTTCCTATCATTCATAGCTCACTCTAATTACTGACACCACCTCCATACTTATTAATATCCCTCTCACATCCAGCATGAATATGAGGTTATTTGCTGTCTGCAGGGTATTTCTCCTCTCTGTCTCCCTCTCTCTCATTTTCATCTCTCTTCCTGTCCCTCAAGCTGTTGCATACTAGGGCTCAGCCTGGCATAGAACCATAGAAAGCACCTTAGTTTCCTCAGTGTTCTTAACAGCCTTTTTGTCTCCATGGTCCAACACTTGTTTTTTGCCAGATACTTAGAATGTTTTTTTTCCTCATTATTCGCTTCCCCTTTCTTCTATTCGATGTCTCACCTCCATCTTCCCTGTTTGTTTTTCAGTGTCTTCCCTTCTCCGGACCAGCAGTCTAGCACCCCTCATATCCCCCTGGCCATGAACACAGGGGGCTCGCTTCCAGATCTGTCCAGCCTTCACTTCCCCTCCCCTCTGCCCACCCCCCTGGACCCAGAGGAGCCAGGCTACCCTTCCATAAGTGGGGGCTGCAGCACTGGCAACCTGACCAACACCCTCACCCAGCTAGGCATAACCCCTGGCAATACCTTCCAGTCAGCAGGTACTAGCATTCACTCATCCATCTTTGAACCACCTCATGTAGTCTTTTTTCTTAATATTTATCATTCGTTTTGATATATTGTGCTGTTTCTTTTCTTAAACTCCTTGCATTCTTTTCTATACATTACTGTTTTTTGCCTTTTCCCTTAAGGATGGGAAACCCACTGCTAAACAGTTTCCAAACTCACATAGGCCCAGTTTATTGTATCTAGTGTACATACATTTTAACATTTCTGTGCATTAAACCACCATCTTTTCTTGCATTACTAAAATGATATCAATTAAAGAAGTAAACATAAAATACATGTGCATTAGAAAAAAAAAAGAGACTGTTTTGGCTTTTTCCTACAAGTGTATTCAGACATGTCGGAAAGGTGTTGTGTAGGAAATGAGGATAGATGTATTACAGTTTATGGAAATGCTTAGTGTTACCACACATGCCATGTTTGTTTGGTGTGAGAAGCATATAGTTAATGTATGGAATGTGTTCTCTTTGAATTAGTGTCTCTATTTAGCATTAAATAGTTCAAGTAAGTTGATCTTGAAGTTAGAAAAAGAAGAGGTTTTTGGGTATCAGTTTTGACCTTGTTTACGCTTAACCTTAAATCTGTTATTGGTTCTATTTTGCATGGAATCCCATTTTTTACCCACATTGCTTTATATTGCCCTTACATAGCATGTTAGTATTTGTGTCCATGATACACAAACAAAAAAGACTCAATAATATGTAAGCTCATGTCACCTATGCTCATGATTGTTTTCCCCACCTAACCAGGGTGAAAATAAGCCAGTATGGACAGATACATTGCAACAGTATTAAAACATAGCCAGAATGTAGTACTGGAAGCTCTCTAGCATGGCTGACTATGGAGAAAGCAGAAAGTCATTCTGTCTGCTCTTCATATAGAATGCTGGACTAAGAGCTGAGTTAGAATTGAAGTTAACTCATGGTTCTTATGGCATTGTGTGAACCTTATAAAAAGGTCAGATAATTCACATTATGTAGCTGTATGCTTTTGAAGAGATGCCTGGAGTAGCGTAACCACACCCAATAGTCATATTTGTGCTATGCTGTTATTCATAATAGTGCATTGATACTACCAGGACTTTATATTGACCAGAAGACCCGTGATGCAGAGCAACAAGACCATGGCCTCAAATCAACTCCCTGTAGTGCTTTTTTTCTTTACAGTCTCTTGACTGGTGAACTGGGATTGGCTATATTTCATACACATACTCAGAAGCAGATTTCTGAGAAGCAGGCGTCCATGAAACTGTTGTGATGCCAGCTTAGGCATTTTACAGTTTGTGCCTTTGAAGTTATAGTGCACTCCACTGATATGCAGCTTTAGTGATCGGTTGGGTTGGGTTTTTTTTTTTTTTTTTTTTTTTTGAGAGGTTATTTTTTTTATAACATAGTCTGCAACTCGCTTGCAACTCACCAGCATCTTGCCAGCAAGTAAGTGATGTCTTCCCTGGATGCTGTCTTTTTACCCAGAGTTGGGTGCAATGTACAGTGGTGGCTGATGACACTACTGTAACTTGGTTAATATAGGCTAAGTTTGTGTGAGCTTTCAAGCATTAGTAAACACAGATGCATTTATGAGAGCAGCACTGTAGCTAGGTTCCATCTTTTTCATGTTCAGTATCCTTGAGCCAGGTATTCAAGTGAATGTCTCTGCGACCAATTACAGGAGGTCCTCAGGTTATGACGGTCTCGAGTTACGTCATTTCGTGGCTACAACGCACTCCCATAACTTACTTAAAAAAAAAAAAAAAAAAAAAAAAAAAAAAACCTAGTTTCAACTTAAGCGGTTTGGTTTGTAAATACGACCACAGAAATAAAGGTAAAGAATTGTTCTCTCTTTTTTTTTTTTTTAACGACTGTTTCATTTAATTACTGTATTTTTATATGTCCTTCATGTGCCGTGTGTACAGTGTGAGTGGCTTAAGGTGTTAATTTAGTTATAATTTATGTATAAATTCCAACTTACGTCGAAAATTGGCTTACGACATGTTGTAGGAACGGAACTTCTAAAAATCATGATTGTCATTACAATACTGAGACAAACCATTTCGAGTGGTTTTTGTCATAATATTGGAGCTGTCAGTTAAGATGTTAATGTAAAGAGCAGTGTATTAGAGGCTCTGGACCCTTTGAACAGTTGTGAAAATTGAGGTTGTGCTTAGCTCAGTTCCCTAAAGCAGTTATGTGAATGTGCAGTGGAAAAATGTGTCTGTCCTTATCTCCACTGTAGTGCTAAGGCACACCACACAGGAAGTAGCACCTCTACTGAAGGCTCTGAAACCAGTCTGGGGAGGTTTGTGGGACTTTTTTCTTCTTTTTTTTCATAGCTTCAAATTAGAAGTGTGCTGTGAGCACAGCGTTTTATGTGAGGAGGCTGTTTGTCTGAAGTACCGGCCAACCTATGTCGTCCCAGTTTGCTTTTTGGAGGTCACTGAATAAGCTTGGCGTCACTGTTTTGTTGATTAGTCTTTTAGGAAGGCTGTATATTATGGTTCTTAATTGCTTATCTTTTATTAATGTTTAAATGAGTAGAATTAAGTAGATACTTACAACTTTGCTTAATTTTCTCATTTTCACCCTGTCACTTTGTTAGTGCGTAGGTTGTTCTATATACCATACCTTTTTAATTGCAGGATCCCTGTATCAGCCAATCTTCTGATGTGAAGATTTTGTTGAGTTATTTTCACTGAATAGTGTTATGGTTTGGTCTTTGTATTTGACATCAACTTAACTTGTAAAATTGTATTAACATGAGTGTGTGTAAGAGGTGGCATTTTAATTAGACCAGAAAACTCATTGAATTAGCTGCATGCCACTGCATTTCATGTGCAGCAGGACACTAATTACTGTTAGTTTGTATAACTAACAGTAATTATTGTGTGCAACAACAACAAACAAATGCAAGTATTTTATAAAGAATTACATCTATCTATCTTAAATTGCTGTCAATTCAACAGTTAAAATAGTCTGTTCAAATGTTGGTCACTATACCCTTGTTTTGAGGAGAGACTCGGTGAAGACATTGCTGCTATTATGAAATATAATAACTATCTGTGTTCCTGCACATTGCTGCCCACAGTGTCGCTGTAGGCTTTTGACTTCCCTGGCATTCACTGTTCTTTATGTGGTCATCAGAATTTCATTGTAGACCTCACCCTCTGTACTTTCCTGATGTTACAGTAGGCATTTAAATCAAGAAGTGAAACTTGGAAAAATTAAATATTTGCTCGCATTGTGTAATCATTCTGTCACTCAGTACCCTGATGATGAAGACCTTGCATTGTGTGTGTGTGTGTGTGTGTGTGAGAGATAAGTCACTGGAGCACAAGTACTCCTTCCTAATTTTCCTCAAAAACCAAGCAACCCTGTTTCCTAAAGACCACCTGTACCATACATATTTAATAAGTATTGAGTAATGCGATTTCTTTTGAATGTATTCGAATACAATTCAAATTTCTTTCGAATGGAGCTTCACTAATTCAGGGATGTGTCAGTGTTGTTTTTTAATTATGCCAAAGGAATGGAAATAAGAACAATGGCACGGACAGGTTTGGTGGCTCAATGTATACATTTACCATCTTCATATAAATGCAGACTTGCCAAACAAGTTCTAAAACAAACATCTCTCTCCAGCTCAGTAACTTGACTGGAAAAGCACAGAATAAATCCTGTTTGTTTGGTATTGGCAGGGCAGTGAAAGCATACATCTAATAGAGGTATAGAATGCTCTGTGCTTGATTCGTCCCTGTGGGCACTGCAATCACTGAACTCAGAACCATGATGCATTTGTTAATTTTTTTGTTTTTTAGGTAACAAGATTCCTCCACAGTACCTGAGGGGAAAATGGATGAAATAAGTATCTGTTGTGTTTTTTTTTTCCTCCTCTTCTTAGGTCTGTCAACATCTCTACAGGGAACTGCATGTAATTCCTTCCTTCAGTCATCGCTCAGCAACCCCAACATCAAATCATCACTCAGTAGCCACTCCTTCCCTACGTCCCTTAGCTCCACATCCTTACACTCCTCACTCAGCAACCCCTCCTTGCAATCCTCCCTCAGCTCCTCCCCGTCTTTACAGTCATCCCTCAGCAACCAGTCCCTGCACTCCTCCCTCAGTAACTCTTCCCTGAGTGGCCAGTCGCTCCAGTCAGCAGCCAGTAATCCTAGCTACAGTAGTGGGGTAGGAGGATCCAACTCTTGTTCCTCCTCCTTCCCCCCACTCTTGGTGGGTCAGGCTACGCCACAGCTCAGCACATCACCACGGAGACGGGCTCAGCTCACCCCAATAATATTGCCTGGGGGTGGAGAGTCCCGACGGCACCACCCCAAGCAGTTTTCACCTACCATCTCCCCCACACTCTCCTCAATTACGCAGGTAAACTTACCAGCATGGCAAAGCAGTTCAAAATACACAGCGGTGATATCTGTTACAAAATGTTTTATTTATTGTGTTATATTTTCCATTTGGAAAATAAATCTTCTTGTGATAGCTTATCAGTGCCTTGTCATCAGTGCGCTTACACTAAACAAACTTTCTTTTTATGATGCCTTGCAGTCATGAAGCATTTTCTCTGTGATTTATTTTGGCATTTTCCAGCACCTGACCCTCTATGCAATTTTAAAGAGGATCTCACAAGGTTTTTTTTTTTTCAACAGTAGCCAGCCTTTCAAACCTTGTCCTCAGTGGTAGTTGGTGTTCTGAGTTTGGTTTTCATCAAGTGGTTCATGTGATCCTCCTCTTCTCCTCCATAGGGTGTTCCTCTTGACACCAGCAAATTACCTGCGGACCAGAGGCTACCTCCCTATCCCTACAGCCAATCCCAGCAGCCACAGTCTTGCCCCCCAGTGGCCCATCAGCCCCTACAGAAGGGTGTGATGTCTTCTCCTGCAGTTCAAGCCATGCAGCAGCCTCAGCAAGCTCGAATGCCACAGTCCAACCAGCAGCAGCAACAGCTGCACCACCATCATCAGCATCATCATCATCATCAGCAGCAGCGCACGCATATGCAACCACAGGACGTGCAGTTACACCTGCAGAACATGCAGAATCTGCACTCTGGGCCAGTGCAGCATGTCCAGGGGCCAGCTACGCAGACACAGATGCAAACCAAGACCCAGATGCCTGCTGATGCACAGGGCCAGAACTCTCAGAGTATGCAGCCACAGCTACAGGACCAGAACGTAGGCACCCCTGAGCAGCAGCCGCAGCAGAGCCTTTCTCAGCTGCAGCACATAAGCAACTCACTGGCGACGGATCTGGGCCTCTACAGTGTGAGTTGCTGTCCTGTTAGCCTCATTTGTTAGGCTCATAACTATGACTATGGCTTACCTCTCAGGGGAGACGCGCTTTGCTTCATAAATCAGGGGTTGCCTCGACTTCTGACCTTCTATATTCCGGAGGCAGGCAGGGTAGAATACCTTTTTTAAACTGAATGTTATTTTAGGCTAATATGCAGGCAAAAGCATCATTTCAGCATTCCCTTGTTGTGAAAACACAAAGATTACAAGCTTAAGACAAACTGTTCACAATTAAAGTCAATAGGCTGCAAAGTCTACATAGTCCTTTTGCCTAATTTCTATCTGTATAGCTAGACGGTTATGATGGTCAGTATACAAAGAACAAAAGTCAGTTGATCTTAGATTTGGTAGCTATGCTAGAAAGCAGCACCAATTCAGTTCCAGCTATTTTATTAATCATGGGTTAATTATCTTGAAAAGAAACCACTGCTACTTTTGTAGCCAGCTAGCTGTTGCTATATTTGGTTGTTTGTCAACTAGCTACCATTACTGCTAGTTACTTGCTACCAACAGCAAAAAGAATCAAGTTTCCCAGATGATCTATTATAGATGGAGGTTCTGTATAAGGGTAACTTTACTAAACAGAAAAGCTTCTTCTCCCTCACAGGACTCCTCACTACTAAACTCTCTACTGGATGACCCATATCTGGGACTGCATCTCTCATCTAGGCAGAGTCAGACCCTCTCCCAACAGGTAGGTTATCACTGACAGCCACTATCCACAGTATCACTTGATCATGTCTTGGTGACCAGCCAAAAAAAGGACCTTAGAGCTTCAATAACTCTTAAGGTTACCATTGCTTCCAGTATCACTTTTTTAACACAAAATTCTTTTGCTTTCTTGTATAGGTCTGTAACCATTAACTACCATCATGGATCTTCATATTTGTTAATACACAATGCCACATCTAGGAATTTTTAAAAGGAGAAATGCATAGTGAAATTATTTTGTTGTGCATCACCATGCATTATGTGTGGAGAGTGCAATACAGTGGAATGAAGGAAGTCGGAGGCTGATGAACTACAGCAGGTTGTGCAATCAGGGAAATATAATGTAATGCGTCACCACCGCAGGACCTTGGCAACAATTTTACAGCAATGCAGTGCCACCCTTTGGCGTCCTAAACCAGAACATACAAAGTCACCAACTGTTTCTGTGAACCTGCAGGATTATTTCTTTCCACTTACTGTACTTATGAATTGCATTCTTTAGTGGATTTATCAAATAAACCTTCATGCTTTTGCCACAGCTCAATACATCCCTTATCCTCCTCTCCTCTGTAGCATGTGTTTTGACCTTTGGTTCTCAAGGAAATACTTCACAACTTGAACCATTAACAGTTTATTTTTTATGAATCAGCAAACTGCTGTCTTTTTACTGGTATATTATTGAATGTCTGTTTTTCAGTGTCTGCTGACTTTCTGTTCATGATTTGTGATAGACTAGAATAGCAAAGATTCTTAATAGCATTTAATTTCTGGGCTTGAATTATCGTCTTTAACATTGGCAAGCGATGTTTGCAGTTCTAGTGGATGATGTCATTTCTGGATTGAGGGGGAGGGCATGGAAAATGTTCCTGTCGTGTATCTTCAATTTCTCAGGCCTCACTTGTTCCCTGTCCCTCTTGAATTTTTTTAAAATTCAACTACTATTTAAAATCAGCTTGCAACTTGTAAAGGAGCTGTTCACCAGTCTGGTGTACCAGTCTGACTTATCAGAGTTGGACTTCATAAATGACAAACTTTCTACATCTCTGTGTTTCTACCCTGTCCTTACTGCCCTACTCCGTGTGCCTTGCTGGACCAGTTCAACATGGAGAACCAGGTGGAAGGTCTGTCCTTCAACCATAGCTCAGGCTCCAGGCCCATATTCTGTAAGGGGCAAGAAGAGTCATTTTCTGCTGAGCAGGGAGCCTTGGACTTCCAGAATTCTGGCGACCCGAACCAGAATTATAGAGGCGGGGGACACCATAACGTTCCTAACATAATACTGACTGGTAAGATGGAGACACTCACACCGAAGGTTTACAACAAGCTCTTCCAAAGCCTTGCCATGTGTAACTGCCATAGCAGTTTCTTCACACCACATAAGAATTCCAAAACATTTAAACAGGTTATTTGTTGTTTGAATGACAGTGCTTATATAATCTAACAGCTATTAACATGGTGCATGTGTTTATGAAAGCATGTAGGCTGGCAGTCTTCATAAAAATTATGCTAAGGGGCTGTATCACCTGATTGAACAGAAGTGGTGAAGATCAGTTGTATTAATTTATGGATATATTTTTTCCCTCCTTTGGACTGTGGAGATATGATAAATCAAACTAAAAGCAGTCTCCCCTCACTGGCCCTCCCCCTCTTCTCTCCTCTGTTCAGGGGACTCTCCACCTGGCCTGTCCAAGGAGATCACCAGTGCACTGTCGGGAGTCCCAGGGTTCGAGGTTGATCCTTTTCCCCTGGATGATTCCCTGCGGATGGACCCCCTAGCTCTGGAAGGGTTGGGCATGCTGGCTGATGGGGACCTCATGCTTGCCGATCCCGCTGTGGAGGACTCCTTCCGCTCTGACAGGCTGAAGTGATTGGGGCAAGAGCTAACGTGTACATCTCCAACAGGATGTGGGGTGGTTTGGGGGGTGTGAGCTTGGCTGCTCCCCCGAGTGGCCATTGTAATCTGTGCTATGGATTGTGGTGAATGTAGTAATCTGTGTGTTGAGAACCACAATCATTCTTGAAATGTTTGACAGGGGAAATGACTGAGCGATACAAAAAAAAGAAAAAATTGGGACCAAGTTTTCCGGCCAGGTAGTTTGGTCCTGTACAGAGTTCTGTATGCCAGCACCTAAGTAAATTGTCCTTGTGTTGCTTGAAAAATAATATTTAGGCAATATTGTATGCGTATAACTGCATGTTAACAATTGCACTTCAAACAATCCAGCAAATGAGAATTATGAAGCATGTGATGGTGGCTTTATAAATTAGTCCACTTGGGGTAAATGCACCACTCTGACTGCTATGTGATTAGCTGTCTTCCCAACCCTTATCAGGTGAGGTCCATTATGTTCTCCTGCTTCTGTCTCTTAAATAACTGAATTCAGTGGAAATTCAAAACGTAATGGTGAGGACGGAAGGCAATCAAACTCTGTCCATTCTTGGAGCAACAAGATCAAACAATTGTTATTCCTTTTCAGAATACTGTTGTCTGCTTGGCTCAAGATACCCTTCATATACAAAATTATGTGGGCTTCAGCGCATGTTTTCAGGGTTTTCCCCATTAATCCATTCTCTGAAACAAACGATAGACAAAGACAAAGCGATATTAATCATTTAGTCCCACCGAGAATATCTTGTCAGCCCACATAAGTATAGCATGGAGTGTTGAAACATTACTGGAAAGGTAATGTGAAGACTGAAGAGCAGAAACAGGAAGATTTCAGTGGGAGAACTGCCGTTTTGCCCTTCATCTGGATCAATTCCATGCCCACTGTTTGGAATTAATAGCAAGTTTTGGAGCATCTAAAACTGTCTGTTCTGCATTCACTGACGTCACAACAGCATGACACATTCAATTTCCCTTCGGGAGAGTGCTGCTGCCATGCCATCAAATGGCTTTTCTTGTGCACTTATTTCCAGATACATTTGCCAGCCAGCAGATTGTTGATAGTGATACAAAGACTTGTTTTTGTCAAGGGTGATCACTGTGACCTAGCCGTCATTGGTGCTGTTCTGGTCCAATTTAATGCTTTTAAAGGGCCTTTGGCTTTTGGGACAGGGATCCAATCTACCGTTCTTCTTCCCAGAACCAGCTGAATGAGTACCTGAGCTAGCGATTACCTGCACTAGCAGTGTATGTGTATACAACTGAGAGCTGAATGTAGATTCATGGTCATCAGCACATTGCATTGAGTGTCTCAAGGAGAACCTTAGAGCTTTCCCTTCCACATATTCACTATACACTTGCCTTTAACCTGAGAAGCAGTAACTTTGGTACATTCTCACTAGTGAGCTTGCTTTACTGTTTACTACGATAAGTGCATAGGTTTATCCCTCTGCTGCTGACTTGAATTCAGTTAATATTCAGCAACCTGAAGATGGTGCAGTTGACAGCACCAAGGCATTATGTGTCAGTAAAACCATCCTTTTATGCAGTGGATGCAGAAATGTTTAGATTCCCACCAGACATGGGTCCTGTCTGCAATGCTTAGCCTTTACCTAAATTGTGTGTATTAACTGTGCAGTAAGTTGAGTATTGAAAATGCAAGTGACAAAATGCAAAAGTAGTTATGTGCGTATAAATGTCATTGTGTGTATATGTCAAATGAGCTCCCGTGATCTGCTCTGATCCACTACTCCCTGTCACTTATCTGTGGATTTTGCACCTGGTTATTCCAGACTAAAGGCCATAAAATGAGTATAACATTTTTATGTAACTAAAACAAAGATATTATACAAATGTATATTTTTAACAAAGTTGGATATATATACACAGTATATATGTATAGATAGATGTAAAGGAAGCAAAGCCTAATAATTTAGTGGGTGTAAGAACTACACACCAAAGCAACAGCCTCGAACTGAGGTTTCATTTGTGGTATTTAAAACTGCAGGATTTCTGTGTCTGTCATGTCATTTCTCAGCTGTGTATATGTTGTGTCACCACATGTTTTGTGAATATTTTTGTGGTAATTATGATATAATGCCACTGTGGATATTGTTGTGTCACATTGCATTGATTCAGTGGAACTGTTTGTGAAGAGCGGTTGTGGGAGGAGGTGTTCTTTAGCGCAACTTGACCTCATCTCATCAGTACAGTCGTGAGTGCAAGTGTTGAAGGCATTCCTTCTCCCCCCATGTACTTTCTGCCTCTGAAATGTATTAAAAATTGTTGGTAGGAAACCTGACAATTAAAATGTCTGCCAGTGGCAGAGAATTTTAATAGAACTTTCTGTATTGTAGAAAAGTGATGAGACAGGTTTAGCCCTAAGTGTTTCTCGATGAGGCTGAGCAGCTAAGTTGGCACTTGTGCAGAAATGCAATCCTTCCGATCCATTTTCATAAGCTCTTGTAATCGTATCATGTAATTTTTTTTATTGTTCAATCTATCAGGCAGATTCAGATTTGAAAATACACCCTGTTCAGTTCTGCAGTTAATTAACAGGAGTGCCTTTAATTACAGGAAATGGCTCACTCTAGTGTAGTGAGTGACCATGGTGTGCATCTGATGATTGTCTATAGCAAGTGAGCAAATAGAAAGCATTGTCATAAGTCATAATGGTCAAGGGTTTTGAGTGCCAACTGATTTTCAGTATGTATAGTTCCTCATCCACTTCCCCATTTCCCCAAACTGCCAGCACCATTGTGCGCTTCATGATTTTATTTAAAAACCTGTGTTTCTCCTAAATGTAAGCTTATTCCTGAGTCTGTGCCTACTGTGTAGGCAAAATGTTGTAAGACTGGGCTTATGTGGTTTATAAGAATCCTGTAATTTGAAGCTGATGCTTGAGCTTGCAGAGGAAGATCTGGGTCAGAGGTTCAACTGTTTGGGAGAATAAAAATATTTAAGATAAAGGCCAGGGGGCTTATGATACAACTTTGAGGAGGCAGAGTGTCCAGCAGGTTGTTGCTCTGCAAGAGGTTATTGTCAGGATTCTGGCAGTAAAAGATAGCAAATTGTTTTAACAGTAAGCTGAAGCCTTTGCATTGTCTTTGTTACTTCTTGAAATTGTCCCTTTTGTCTCATGTTGCATACAATTAAGGTTAGTTCAATAACTTAGGTGTTAACAGTGCTCCCATCCTAAAATGTAGTCAATTGTAGTAGAACCGGTATGAATACATTAGCGTAAAATTGTGGGGCTAATTAATGTTGCACTCTGTAGGTAGCCTGTACTATCCTTAATGAACTAAGTGTTCATAACCAACTTTTTTGCAGGGATAGATAGTGGAGTAGGGCATGTAGCATAAGCAATGATGGGATCATGCAGGTCGTGAGGAATGAAAGCAGGGAGAAAATTTTGGAGGAAGAGGCAGAGAAGAATATGAAGTACTAATTGTTATAGGGCTCAGCGCAGGCAGCTAGCCCCAGACCCTGAGGACTGTATTTATGGCCAATGCAACAGTAGAACCTGAGTGCAGGGAAGGTTTACCAGTACACTTGTATTATGCACTTTCCAGTAATATTTACTGAAGGATGAAATACTGCAAACAAACTTGTTGCCATTTAGCCAGTTTATCACAGAAAGTAAAAATGAGCATACTGCTCAATGTGATTATTGCATGCCATCAGTTTGTTTATCTTCTGTGACTGTGCTGGTCTCACATTTGTCTTCTTCAGGAATTTGCATTTGATCTGAAATGACACACTGCCAATTTTGTGTTAAACAGACCCAAAACAACCTAAATGTTAAAGTTACTGATCAAAAAAGTAGTGTATAATGGCATTAACCATCACTTTTGAAGCAGGCCATTGTGTGTTGCATAAAGTTTGAGCCATAGTAGGATTTGCAGATTGTAGATTCAAATTTTGGTTTCAGTAATGTGAATTGAAATGTGGATATTCGTGGGGATATTCTACGGATCTCCGTAGGCCCAAGAGAGCCCAAACGGACATGCAATTATTTGTTATTGATCACCCTGTACTACAGTAACATTGAATTTCAGTTCTATTCTCTGCCAATAGAGGTAGCTGTTGAGCAGCATAAAATGTGATTTAAAAAACAGGGATGGTAAAATAATGGCCATATTTTTTTACTGACGTTATTATTGAGTGCTGTAATTATTCTATATTGTTTGCGTATGTATTTGTATAATTTTCCTTTCTGATGGAGTAAAGATGGTGCAAAAATGCTTCTGTGAAAATTCACATTTTTGTTTTTAATGTTTGTTTTGGAATTTTAATAACCAGGGAAACAATATCTGTTGTATATAATAATCGAAAACCGTAGGTGCTTCTTAAACCTAACATTTTTTAAGTAAAGACTGTATATTCACAATATTTTACAAGAAAAACAAATAAATGGGAAAAAGCTTCATGCATGGTTTAATGTGTTTTGGGGTTGGGTCTCTTTTCGTTGTCAGCCTCAATTTTCTGTTCAAGCACCCATGTCACCAGCTCTCTCGCATATTTAGAAAGTGGGGAGCCCTGACTGAACAGCTGAAAGGAGTTCAATAGCATTACACACCACCCTGCATTTGTGCTATTATTGGATATGTCCAGGAGGACCTCTGCTGCAACGTTTTCACAGAAATAACTGGCAACAACACACATTTGGAGTTTTCGAAAAGTGTAAACATATATCTGGAAAAAGGGAATCTAAAATCTCTCTAAAACTCAACACTTAAACCTAATAACACACTCCAAAAATAACTTACTGATTTAGTCATGGTGTTGCAGTGAGTTTTGCTCATTGCATAGTCTTTGTATTTTCTTGTCACTGTATAGTAAAGGGGAATTACCGTATGGCTCATCCACGCCGACAGTAGTCAGTGTTTTCTCATGGTGCAGCACCACACCATGTATATCATTTCTTGACGTAGGCACAGCCTAGCAATCGAGCAGGCTAGACAGCGACCGAACGTTGGATGAGATACTTTTGCTCGGCCCTCTATGGTCGGCTGAAGACACAGGCCCGTGACCCCTCCCAACTTAGCTACGACCGATCAGTCCAGTCTTCTAGCTGCATCCTTCACTGTTGAAGAAATAGATTTTGCTGGTAATGAAGACACTGTTGGATATGGACGTACAATACTTCAACATGACTTAAACCGTTAGAGAAATGACATTTGTAGAGCCCCACCGAAGCTGCCAGCAAGGATTACGTGGTAAGACATTTGTCAAGATATTTATATGAAGCTAGTCAAGTGTTGTCGTCTTCCCATTGCCATACATTTCGCTTGCTTGTCGCGGTATCCTCTGTGGATTGCTATTGCTAACTTGCTAAATAATACACAATTCATTCGCAGGACTCAAACAAGAAATACGCGGTTAGTTGTAGTGCGACAGAAAAAAGGCTAGTTTCACGTGCAGCGTAGCGTTACACAGCTAGCTGGCTAGGCGACATTCCCACATAATTTAAAATTAATTCACCTGCGTTGCACAGGCTCAATTTTTCCTGCAAGCTCGCTGAAGTAGCTAGCCAAATTGTAACATATAAACACAAGGCAATCAATTTATTAATGCAAAGCTACATCTAGCGAGCTATGGGGTAGTCATTTACGTTTTTGCTATATTTACTAAGGAACTGACAACAAACACCAAACATTTCAATATATCGGTATCTAACTGGTATTTTAGCTGGCTGGATTGAATATTACTGTTTACATTTTGTCGCTGTTTACTGCAGCCACAAGCCTCAAATATTTACATAGTGCTCTGACACGTGTGTAAAGTTAAGTTAGAAATTCGAAAACGATACGAATAAAACATGTATTCAGCTCATATACGCGTGGGTAGCTTCATATGTTTGTGCAGTGCTACTGCTGCTGGTAGGCAGCTAGCTGCGTTAACAATTAATTCCATCCCAGCAAATTGCGTTTTGAACAGTAAGTGCAACAAGCACAACGGACCTGGCTGGAGCATTATGTCAGCAGTTATCACGCTTGTTTTTTAGAGTCTAGATGGACAAATTGAGTAATATAGGTAACGTTTACTATCCAGCGATAGAGGTAAAAAAGTGCAGATTGACGTCTTGTGTCATGGACGTGGAAATCATGAGATTTTACTTTGATTCGGATTAACACCATAGTAGTTTAACCTACATATTTCCAGCCCCTGCATTTATGAACAGATGGCCTATTTTCAGTATAATGCAGGTGCTGTTTTCCATACATTCAAAATAATAATTATAGAATAACTCGAGTTTTGACCCACATTTGAGAATGATTTACTCTGAAATGCTGCTGTATTTCTTATTATCTGCAAATCCATAGACGTGACAGTTACAGATCGCCTGTCGAAGTAAATGGCTAAAATATACTAAGTTAAGCTTAGGGTTTTCTTCTTTTAATGGTCTCCAGGCTCCCCCCTTTATGGAATACCACTTCACTCAATTACATAAACATCTAAATAAAGTACTTTCACTGTAGCTATGCTCACTCTACACACAACGTTAGCCATTGTCCTGAAGAGGCACTGTATCTGCTGGCATTTTTCCCACCCAGGCACATAGTCACTCCAGTTTAATTTTTGTCCTGGACTTTTTTTTCTTACTGAATTAAACACTTTGCTTGTTACAAAGGGAAGAGGGGTCAATAAAGAGACCCTATGGTACTATGGTCCTTAAGGAAGTTGTTAATACAGTGTATGTGTACAGTATGTAGGTGTGGTAGGAATGTAGTGTGGCAGCTGTCACTGCTAAGTTCAAGTTATTTCAAAATATTCAGACCAATTTTGTCTTTTTTTCGCTGCATGTTTGTACATAGTAGTTCAATATGAAACCGTTTTAATGGACACACCTGTGGCAATTCGCAGCCATTTCCACACAGAATTAAAATACCAGCCCAAAAATGACCCTTTACCCAGGGTTTAAATACATTTTTTTGTGTCAGAATTAGTAATGCACCAAATTTAAAAATAATTTTGTGTTCCTCATATGTATAATTAGGTGCAATAGTCTTCTGTTTTTCGAAGAAGCTTGGATGTTCACACATCACTATTATCTGTATTCTAGTATTTACCACAAAGATCAAGATAAGAGAGGGAATTGCATGTGGTATGCACAGTCTGCATTCTTGGGATTTTTTCCTCAGTTCCCCTTCATTTAGATAGGCTATACTTCATGACAGTGTAAAACAAGAAGGGAGAATCTCTGAGCAGAGTCACTACTTTTTTTGAGATTCACTAACATCTAGATCTTCATACTCTAATAATATAATTCATTTTTCATTGTGATCTTAAATGTCATTGAAACGGTCTGATGTTAATCACCTGAAATTTCATAAGTAAATTGAACTACCAAGAATTTATATACAGTGTGTTTGGGGCCATATACTCTGTCTATATGGCCTCATGTATAACATTTTCATAAAATGAGAAATTAAGTTTAGTCTTCAGCTATACACATAACATTTGTTTAGCAATCATTGTCAACTGATGTTTTAGGGAAAATACTCGGTGTCATTAAAATTAATTGTAAAGCCCTCAAGAAGGAGCCATACTGTGGTCTGACTGTCACTGGACATTTTTGACCCTGAAGTGCCATTTTGCTGACATGTGTAAAACGTGGAGGGAGGGTGACTCGCCTGCCATTTGCCACCCTTCATTCTGAGCTAGTGAAGCATGGAACCTGGACACACTTGGGTAATCTACCAATCTCCTCTGGATGTGAAAGATGAGATTACCTTTGCTCAGTGCAGGATACATGGCACATCTACATTATATACCGCAAATACAGCGCTTTGACATGCATGGCAGTGAATCCCATGAGCTGTAATACAATTCCTGAGTGAAGTACCTTACATCAGACTGTCTTACACAGTGTATCAGTCCAGCCTCAGAGTAGGCTATCGGATAGCAAATACAGGTTTTTAATCATTCCACATTAAATAATCAGCCATGATCTGACCACTTCTGAACCAATCTAAAGGTAAAATATTTTGGATATTCCTGTTTAAGGAAAAATAAATAGTCCTCCATATTAATAACCAGTATCCTACTCCAGTATGTTGACTAATGTCCACCCCTTTAGCCATTAAGCATCTTAAACTTCCAAGCTAGAGTGACCCGCTGATGTTTACAGGTCTCTCAAGAATACTAGCTCTCTGACCACTGATTCTAGCATCCTAACTCACAGTATGATCTCTTTCCCTTTTCACCCAGACCCTTAATTCATACATTGAGTATCTGTTAATAAAAAAAATATTTTTATAGTTGTTGATTAATGAGATGACTTTTAGGGCCTCTGACATGTTGTATGATCCCAGGCTCTTCACAAACTGGGGGCCAAACAGCAGACAGAGCCCCAAGAGTGCTTAATGTGATATAGCTGAAATGAAATGGGTGGTTTCACATTTTGCCGTCTCCCTGACTTGTCACCATGACCACCACAGGAGACAGGTAGTCTCAGGCTCAGTTCTTGTCCTTGTTGGGAAACATTGCTGCACCTTGGCATGTCCTATCTTGTTAGGAATTGCATCCACATCAAGAAAGTCTTTCCATATGTTTGATAAGCAATGAAGCCACATAGCGCAAATGAGTGGTTGTGTTTTTGTAAAGGCCTCACTCTACTCCTTTCTCTGACTGGCAATTTACACATAAGAAAAACTGGATTTAGTCTATAGATGGGGGAATGGTTTATCATGAGCTATCTGTGGTAGTAGGTTTTTTTTTCTTGGAATAATGTCAGAGAAAAGGAAGAAAGCACGGTTTGACTTTCAGCTTTCTCAAAATGAATTGAATTGACATAATATGGCAGAAATAACCTCTGTTGAATACTTTCATTATTGTAATGTCTGTATGACTGTATGTTAGCCAACAGTCTAGTTTTAGCATAACTATTTTATCTGCTGGGGTTCCCTGGAATATTTTCCTAGAGAAGAGTACTATTCAGTGTTCATTTTCTCAGCCTCACAAAGGGGAAGCAGAGACATTATATTGGTTATAAAGATGACAGATGGTTAGATGTTTGTATGGGAGCAGATTCCAATGGCAGCATGGTTGCTGCAGCCCAGCCCTGTCAAAATAAACCAGTTTTTCTCCCTGAGTACTCTCTGTCTCAACCCTGGTGGCGTAGGCCTTTGCATCAAGACGTGGAACTCTGCGTGAAGCAGCACTGAGAGAAATTTGAGTACTGCCTGAGAGTGATCCTCAAGAGTTTCTCCATTCTTATGAGCCTTTTGGAATCATGTTAAATTGTTGAATTATCTGAAACTGCAAGAAATCAAAATTTCCTTCAGGTTTTTTCTAATTTCTTGTAATTGTGCACTTATATATGTGTTGCGCACATCTTATATCACATAGACATGTTTCTCTGTTCTCTTTTGTCACCTCTAAACTCTCTAAAACTTTATATGGATAACACATTTATAAAAACAAACATCTTTTAATAAGCTTGATATGCTTCCTCTTATGCAGCATTTTGTAGACAGTCATGTTTGCTTTTTCACAATATGTAGGCTGCGATATAAGATTGCAGCATATCAGTATTAGGATTCACTTTAGGACTGAAATCCCATCAAATTTAAATAAAAAAATTCTAATGAATTAATGAAAAGTTCACTAAAAAAGAGTTTTTTTAAATTGTGAATGTAGTTTTTAATTGAGAATTTGAAGTTTGAAAATATAAAGTGTCACAAAATAAATAATGGGGGTAATATATTGAGATATTGGGTATATCAACATCCTTCTCCCACTGGCCATGGTTACAGACCTCTGCCCTGGTGTGAAGAGACACGGAAACAGGACTGGTTTGAGCCCAGCCCTTTCCCCAGCCGCTTCTAACCCTCACCAGCTGAGAGAGGGATTTGAGGAACTGGTTTGTGCGTTTGTCAGTGAAACTGCTTAGCCAGCTGTGAACTGCTAGAATGGAGTAATTTCAACCCTTAAATACATCAGGACAGGAAGTGGGTGTGCAGATGGAGGATCTGACCTGTGCTGTGGGGACTGAATGCCTTTGCTGCCTTCGTAGTTTGCTTTGCACCGGGGCAGTGTGTGGGGGCAGGGTGGAAAATGATAGACACTCCAGGCTCCCAACTCTGTCACCGTTAGTAAAGTGATGACCACATCACTGTCTGCATTTGACAGTCTTTATTCTCCCTGTGGCATCACATTCACCTTACCTCCTCTTCTTTTTTATATAACATCTCTGTTTACAGCTCTGTATTGTCTAGACTGTGTATTTGTGTAGTCTTATTCTCTGTTAGAGAGACAACAATAGGACATGGTACCATTAAGTTAACCTCATGCTGCTAACCATGATAATAGAGTTGTTGCTGCTCCATACAGTGTCTGACAGTTCTCCATGGCCACTAAATTCACGGGATGTGTAGCTTGTTTTGTAACGCTTCATTGCTTTTGGATAGCATAGCAAATTAGAGCTTTTCCTTTGCTAAATAAAAACACGACCTTTTACATGGCCAAGTGTGGTTTCCCCAGCCTCAGATGTTACAGCACTTTATTTAACGTCATAGCACAAAATACAGCCACAAACCGAATGCAGTTCCTGTGTTATATAGCTAAGTGTCAATCAATAATGCACACCCCCACCCCCCACCCCGAGTAATAAATGAGATGGCTGCAGAAACTATGGTCCCATTTTGAATTTTCCAGCCCCATTTCAATAACAGATGGTCAATAACAGAGTTCTAAAATTTTCTAAAAAATGTAAAATCATGCTTTTGTGAGTTTTGCTTTTGTGGTTTTTTTTTTTTTTTTTTTTTTAAAAAAAAAGAAACAAAATATATTTGAATCCAAAGTCAGAAGTAACTGTTTGTTCACATGATGTTGATTTTGACTTGTGTGTAAGGTTAAAAAAAATGTCCAGCCTCCCTCTGTTTTCTGCAATTCAGTATAAGAGCGTCTGTTCTGGGGTGATGATATATAGGCCTATTTATTATGGTTTTGTTATTAGTGCCTTGGTACCGCACAGAGGCCTCTGAGGAGTAAAGATGGTAATGCTTTTACCTCAGCGCTGTCATCCAATAACAGAATACCTAATGCACGGCCTTGGCATCTACACAAGAGCTCTCAGCTTGTAAATGTGTGGTTTCTCCTCCGAATACAGTTTACAGATGGAGCTCCATCTATACAGCTCTGCTGTCAAGTTTCTGCGCATGGTTCCTCCGAATTGCTAACCAGCTCTAGAACGCCCCCAGCAAGATCAGCTAGCAAACAGCCAATTACAAGATTATTTGTTACCATCTGCTCTTACCCTCATATTTCACATTCAGTTTTTATTTTGTGTCGTCTGTTATCTTCCTTTGCTGTCTATATTGGCTTTGTATGTGTTATGCTTTGGGGAAAATGCAACTTGCAGCAGTAAAATATGCATGATGATACATGCAGATACATGCAGGCAGGCCTAGAGTTTGCCCTCCATCTTTCTAGCTTCCCACTGTTCAGCATAGGGAATATATGTATCCAGCATACTGCTATGATCACACTTGTGCCTGCTACATCAAACCTGGCGACGGCTCAAAATAAACCACTCTCCCTTTTTCTCCTTCTCTCTCTGTCTTCTACCCCTCCTCCCTGCCCCCACCCCCCACTTTTCCCCAGTCATCTATCTCTTTAATCCCTCCTCTTTTCCCTTATGTGGCGTCGCACTGGCATTCTGTTAACCTGAAGATTGTGCCCATGCTGACACTCGCATATACAGCTTGCATGCAAAAGCAGGTACACATACACACATGCAAAGACAAATAAACACAGGTACACAAATCATGTAATTCACAATCACACCTGCAAACCAGAATTCACACAGAAACAAAGAAATCCACTCCCACACAAGTGCCTGCAGATATCCACTTACTCACAAGCACACACAATGGGGTCAAAGACAGACCTTTCATAAGAATCAAAGGTCCCTGTGATACTGTCAGTTAATCTGTTGACCGCCCACCTCCTCTAGGTTTTAGTGGCTTTTCCATCTCTGCCAGCTAAAGACACAGTTCCATTGACCTCAGCCAAGTTCTGTGACACTGCTGGCTACACTGTCTGGGGCATGTAAACACATGGGGCTCTATTTTAATGTTCTAGACTCATGGTGCAATGGTCAAAATAAGGTGCAGTGCCAGAGTAATTGCCACTGTGTTTATTTCAAAATGCAGAGAATGTGTCAGTTACATGGTTTCAATGGTCACATTAACATGAAATTTCCCCACAAATCTGGGTTTTACAATAATTGACATTACTTGTATATGTAGTGTAACTGGTTGTGTTATTCAGTATAATTTTTAGTTGTACGATAACTTTGGACTATCAAATTAGAGCCCATAATATCCTATATCCACTCTGCTACTAAAATGAGGAAAGATGACTTGTAGTGTCAAATCATATGTCTTGTAGTGCTTTAGGGAGTGCTGTACTGCTTATGTTCAGATAATAACCATGTGAATTCTTGCACGTGAGATTTTTATGAATTTTAATGTCTTGCTCAAGGGCACAGATTCCCATCCAGACAGGATTCAAACCCACAGCCTCCTGAGCACGTGTCCACAGCCTGAAACAGGACACTCTGCTGCTGCCTCGCTCAGCTTGCCAAATAGTGATCTGATGAGTGCACTGTTTGACTAAGGCCTGTTCAGCATCACCATAGGAACCACTGATGTGTATTGATATGACCCCTAACTGGGGATTGTGGGTGGGGGGGTAGCTAGTAGGTCACAGCTAGTAGGTAACAAACTGTGGAAACGCTTGGGACGGATTTTTGTTTTAATCTGTAGACTTGATAAGTGGATGCTTATGAATACCCCTGTGAAACACCCGAGCACCCTTCAAGTAAAGGAGTGAATATGTTGTAGTTTTTGATGTATTTTAAATCTGCTATAATATTTTTGGCATCTGGGGATTTGCACTCTTCGGGGGGAATTTTTACTGTCTCTCTTAGATTGATTTATCTGTCTACCCCACATTAATTATCATTTCTGCATCATTGTGTTTTGCAATAGTCTGTAAAACAGTGCGGTTATTGTGAGAATGAATGACGTCGCACTGGGAAATAAGCATTGATCATGTCCATGAGATCAACTATTAATATAGTGTAGGCTACTACTTCACCTCTTCTGTTTAAAGGCATAGCGGGCCAGTGCAACGTCTGTCCGCCCCTTGCTTTATTACTGAGGAGTATTTCTGAACGGGCTTTAAATAGCAGTGCCCACTGGAAATAGCTGTTTCTCAGGAGTGCTGACAGTCAGAGACACTGGGGCCACGTGTCCCACCAAACACCAGTGGAGGAGAATCGAGGTGTTTCAGCAAAACCAGGCCAGCATGAACACCAGCAAGATGGCCTCCGCTCCAGAGCTGGTCTGGGACTGTGATTTTGGCTGAACCGGACTCCTCTGTGTGACGGAGATCCTAAGAACGGCATCCATCAGTGGCACAAGGGTAGGAGACTGATACCCCAGGAGATTGTGTGACAGAGTCAACACAGCCGACACTCAGGTTACAGGGCTGGTGGCTGATCTGTGCTTTCATTTTATGGCTTTCCGGTGTTTGATTTGCTTTGTCTTGTAAGAGTTTGGGGAATGTGTATGTGTGCTCTGAGGAAAACCATATCAGGGACTGTCATACAGGACAGATATTTCTTGTTGAGCATGCATTACTTGATTCTTGGTTCTTTGAAGTCCTGGACATCCACGTGTAATGCCGTGATTGTTATGAAAAACAAGACAATATTTAAAAGGTTAACCTACTGGTATATTCAGTCTGGTTTGTCTGTACAGCTTACCTGCTCCATGTTGAAAGCACTCTTTTGCCAGTTCATTGCGACATAAGCAAGACGATGCTCTGGAGCATTTGGAGTAGCTCTGGGTCAAATATAGAATTCAGTGTTATGGTACTAACTGCCTGTGATTGAAACGGACAGCATAGTTTTAAAATGGGTCAAATGTCAGTCAGGGTGGATTTCGCTTTCTGCTTTTGACTGGACTTTGTGTATGAAAGTAGGGGTTAGTTTTTGCGTTTGATCAAAAATGTCACGTTTGAGTTTGGGTAACAGGGCACTTGCGGCATTTATTTTAAGATAAGAGTCAATCTAAGATGGCATCAGGAAAATATATTGTTATGGTTTTACGATGAGTGTTTTTCCATTTATTGTTGTTTATGATCATTTGTTGGTTTCTGCTCATAAGGCTGCTCTGTGAGTTGTTAAATAAAATGGATTTTATATTTGTGTGCAAACTAGGAGCATGTGGCTTTGTATGTGTAAGTATCATTACACAAACATTATGTAATATACAGCTTTAGTAGATATTGACTTGAGTGAGTCACGAGAGAGAAACCAAAACAACTTGGTTAGATGTAGGTGGGGCCTTAAAAATGATTTTATCTCTCAGCTCGAGTCAGTGTTGGGGTTTAAGCTAGTTTCAGCCTGTTAATGACCACTGTTGTTCCTGCACAGGCCACATTTAGTTTCCAGTGTCCGGCCCTGTTTTCCCGTAGATGTGCTCGGTGACATCACGTGCCTTGGCTCTCAATGAGGCATTGTGGGCCGGCCTAGTGGTCTATGAGAGTGGCATTGTCGTTGATGCCCCCGCATTGGCGCGGGTGTCACTGTACCAGCTGGACATCTCTGTGGGGATTTCTATTCACCCCTCACCCTGCTGAATACTCCCACTGTCAGAGTTCCTGGCTGGGGGACAGGCGTGGGCGCCCTGACAAGCAAGCAGGCCAACCGAGCTAACATTTATCCTGAGAGCTGGAACTTGATCATGCATCATTTGTTTCATAATGTAACCATTTCACAACTATCAGCTACAGTCATTTATGTATACATGTGTTTTTTTTATTTAACTTGTTAATTGATATCCTGGAATTTTTTAGAGAGGCAAACATGTATGGGAGGGTAGGGAAGATGATGTCTGTTAATGTTGGTGTGCATTTCTGTGGTTTAGGTTAACCAGGTTTGGACCAAATTAAATCCTGACCTTTATGAAGTCACTGCTGTGTGATGCAGTCTTGTGGCCATTACACAGTGCCAGATAAACATGTTATCATTTTCTTTAACATTAGATTCCTTCTAGTTATAATTCCTCCTAGTCACAGTAGCAAAAGTAATTTCCAGCAGCTGCCTTCCTGGAAGTCGTGCAGCTTTGCCATCAGTATGCAGTGATGGATCTGAAGGGTATGCATTTACAAGCAGCAATCAAAGGAGAAGTCAGCTCCCACTAGCACTGTGTCCATGGCACCGTGAAGATGGACGCCTCCAAGATGCATCTATTGATTAGGTGGTATTGGAGAGAAACATCTAAAAATAGTATCAGATGATATGTGAATGTCACAAACATAGTGCTGGAGAGCACCCATACTGCGGATCCTCATCAAGGCTGGCAAAGCTCTGTCCAGTTATGGATCTGAAGGAAAATTGCTGTGGTTGAGCATTGCAACATTATATCGCAATGCTTTGCAATATATTATGATTCTTCATTTTATGATATTGTGGTATTTTGAGGCTTCATTTTGTGAAAATGTGTAGCCTAAATTTACAAAAAAAATTTAATCTTAAAAAAAAAAAAACAATTGAACAATATTCAGTAGCAATATATTGCTGTATTGAATAACACTAATATATTGTCTGGCATGTGTGTCATGATACTATCGCAAGGTTCCTAAACCCTACTGTCCAGCAAAGGAGTATACAAAAGGCTGAATGAACAGAGATGTGAATATTGTTGTATAAATACTAGGGATTCCACACCAACACAGCTCTGAGGAGCAGCAGACTGTGGTGCAAAACGGCATGGCCAAGTGCAGGGCTGCAAGGCAACTGGGGCGCATGGTGTCAGGAGAGCGTTTTGGGGGAGGGCGGGGATCGAGGAGGGTGCGGGGGGGGGGTGGCGCTTGTGGATAACCGTGTCTCTCTATGTGTCTCAGCTGTTTCTGTATAGGGCTTATCAGCTACACACACCTGGGGGAGGATTCAACAGCTTTTCTCAATGGGCTGGGCTAGGCTCGCTGTAATATGTGCACACATACACACACATACACTGTAGGGACTTCAGGGGTATCTATGCTGGAGAGCAGTGTATCAACAGCTATGCTCTGCCAAAGCAAGCTATTTAAAATAAATAAGCCCTAATAAGACCCTTGGGTGCCAATTACCTTCAGCCCCTTTTGCTGGACAGAATTTTTCTGGTAATTCTTGTTTGCTCATGGCTCATTGGTCTGAGTAATTACATTTTATCACCACAAAATTCAGAACTCCCTTTGATATCTTTTATTATATTTTATCATGGATCGTTTCTGAATGTTTGGCTTAGGAAGTATTTTTACGAGGAAGGAGCATGGGTAGAAAACATACTCTGGTTTTTTTTTTTTTTCCCCTCATGTTCTATGACCCTCAAGTGACTCCTGTTGTGTTTCTGTTATGTCACTGCTGCCTTCTTGAGGTTGGACTCTTAATTTGTGTATTATGTATCGCACACATAGGTTTTGGGTTGTTTGTCTCCATGCCGACCGTTTGCACCAATGAGGAGGCGGCTTCAGAGAGTAAGCATGAGAGGGTGATGTGCTGACATTAATAAGAGAGGCAGAATATAAGAGGCTTCAGGGCCAAAAACGCTCAACTCCTCTGTTTTCTCATTTTAGGCGAATACCGTTAACCCTGGGAATGATTCATAAGGCTATTCTGTGTGCTAGAGGGTTTATGTAGCTGTTTCAAACCCACATCAGTCTCTCTGTACTATGTAGGCTGCATAACATGTAGGCTGGTTTTCATGGTACTCAGTGTGTATTATGAATGAGTGAATGAATATTTTAAATTTGAAATGTGGGAACTGTTTGCAATATAAGATGGTAAAGCTGACATTTAAAGGCAGCTTAGTCACTGAATTTCGCACTCAATGGACTGACTGTGAGTCATGATTTGCTGTCTCTGTACATATTTTTCATAGAGTTGGTATGTTGAGTGCTCAGTTTTGTTGTAATATGAATCTCTTTGAGATGATGTGACTTCGCAGAAAATTATATTTTTTTTAACCGTTTGAGTTGTCTTTTGTTGATTTTGTTGTCATTACATATCACTGTTAATGGGGTCATCCTTAGAAATTTGAAATGGCTCACATTTAGACCATGATGCCCATTTCTTAAACCATGACTTCCCAGTTTTACTTCCTCTTGCACCACTCCTACATTTTCATTTTTATTGATTCAACATTGAACAGGCTTGAACTAAAAATCAAAGGTGTCTATTTTGACAGACCAGCCTGTTGAATCACTAACAGAAAACACTTTCCAATGACTTAGATTTGTTGGATATATGTGTCAGGGAAAAGTTTGAGATGTAGGCTAAAGGTTGCAGCCATGTAATAGTTGCATTTTACTCGAGTGAAATTGAAGCCACACAGTTTTGAAATGAACATGATAGTGATTATTCAACATAATATGCCCTATTTGAACACTGTGCCATGGGTTTGGACCATCAAAATGGTCAGCATATGTAAACTCCTGAAATTTGAAGTTGTAAAACTAATGTATATTGGATCATCATAGTTAAACAGTGCTGATTTTAAAGTAAAACAGCCTTTCATTTTGCAAACTGACATGTTAAATGATTGCCTTCCTCATCTATTCACCATGTATCCATTGTCTCTTTGAGTACTAAATTTTATATTTAAGTAGCCCAAATTTTATTTCCTGTCCAAGGAGGAGTTGTCACGGAAACCCCACAGGAAGAAGTGTCATCCGTTCACTGATGTGCCTGGGAAGTAGTTCACAGGCACACAAGCTTCAAACAGGAAGCAGGTTTCTGATGTTCGCTTCCTGTTTTGACGTTAACCCCTCTCACACTAAACCAGGGTGTCTTTGCTTTCACTTTTGGGGATGTTTTTTTTTTTGGGACTGGCACATAACTGTTAACTGTCAAACACGGATGGCACGATAGGAAGGGCCCAAGGTCCATGGGAGATCTTTGTTGTCTGTTGTGAAAGCGTCAGTTAAGCGAACATGTAGCTGACTGATGCAGATTTGTTTGCCGATTCCAGTATTGCAGTTTCAGCAAGACAATTATGCAAGTGGGCTTCACTGGTATGTGTGAGCAGTCTGAGACAACAGGATCTTGTTCTTTTATTTAATTTTGCTGTGTTTGTATATTTTACTGAAATTGCCCATTGTAGTGCATGCAGAATAGGAAACATTTGTTTTCTTAATATGACAGTTTATGATCTAAAATGAAAGTAATGGCACTCATTTCAGGCAGATCTGAGCTATACAGCTTTGTCTGCCAAGCCTTTAGCCACCTTCTGTGGTGATAGCGCAAAGTGATTACAAATATTGGCTGTAACTAGAGAAACAAAATTGGTGTAAAATGACCACAGTATGTAGGCAGAGATAAGTGTTTTAGGCAGTTTGGACCTCTTCAGGATGATGATGAAACAGATAATGGTTAAAATGGACCAATTACTTACACCAGCCACAGCCATTCTGATAGAGAAATTGAAGGTGTTTATCTGTTCCTGGATAGTTATATTGCTTCACAATGCCTTGGCTCTCAGAGTGAAATGCAGTGTGTATGACAATGGAAACTGTACAGGCATGATTTTAGTTATTTCTATAAGGTTTTTATTTGTACTTATCCCTCTAAACTCAATAATATGTTTTTCACATTTATGGAATCTGTGTTTGTCCATATGTGTTTGATTATGCATATTTGTAAATGCTCTCATACTAATAACCGTGCTTGGTGTTTTTCTTTATTTCTTTGTCTCTCCACTTTTCTGTTGTCCTCTTTCCATTCTCCTCTCTTCCCTTTCTCTTATTCCTCTCCCTTCCATTTCATTCCTCCCTTCTTACACCTCTACTGCAGCAGTGGGGGGCAGGCAGTCGGCATGACTGAGGAGAAATGTCCGCAGCTGGTGGACTACTTCGTGGTGGCTGGGCTGGCAGGGAGGTCTGCGCCCCTGGACGAGGAGGGGCAGCAGAGGGGCGGCAGGGTGGTGGAGCCAGTGACAGACCTGGCAGTGATCGCCCGGGGGCTGGGGGAGGAGGTGCCCGAGGGCTTCACCTGCATCGAGAAGACCCAGGGTGGGCATCCAGCCGAACTGAGTGCTGGCCTCATAAACAACCCCCACATGTACCTGTGCTACCGGAGAGGCCACGACAAGCCGCCCATCCTGGAGCTGGGGTGAGCGTTCTACATTACCAGCTCAGAGGCGTTGGGGGCAATGTTACAGCCACTGCAAACACAGTGTCATATAGAATGAGCAGCAAGTGTGGGGTTGTCTCCTTATTTAAATGTTCTCAAAAGGAGCAAATGCTTTAAAGTACTTGAAGTATTTATTGTTGAGTGATTTATTGGGGATAGTCTTGAAAAGCTCTTCACATGGATCAGAGTTGGGGATCACAAGGGTTGGATTGGGATTGAAAGAGCTGATCCCTGTTTTCCCAGAATATTTAAGTCATTTTTGTGTTGATTTATCAATTGCCTGTGAACATTTGCAGTATGGTCTACTGTACAAATTTTATGGGCCGTTCAGTTTGGAGGAAATGGGTCCTCAATATGACTTGAAATTACACACTATAAGATTGAGATAAAGCCCACACAGTTGCTGAGCTGGGCATAGAAAGAACATCGGTAGTTTGTTTTCTTAATTGCCTGTGTCCAGAGCTTCCCAGGTTTATCAGGCCCCTGTGAGCAAGTACCTAATCTGCACAGATGATGTGACCTGGGAACAGTACAATGACTGTAAAGGATTTGTTTGGTTCTTTTATGTTTTATATTTATTCTGGCCTCAGTCTTTTTTTTAAGTCAACTAATGGGTGTACATGTTCATCTAAAATTGAATTGCTCATTATGGGAAAAAAACATTAAAATAAACAACTTGGTTAAGTGCTGCATCTGCCTTTATTGAAATGTTTTGAAGTAGCTTGTTGAAACTTTTCAAGTACTCTGTTAGACTAATTGGAAGCACAGCAGTTTGATAACTAACGTGGCTGTATAACCAGTTCAGCTAGTGTACAATGTAGTCACAGGACTGTGTGCATATTCACTCGTGCGTGCATGTGCGTAAAATTACCCTTAGACTGTTAGAAGGTAATAGTATTAGCTAATGTCTGTGATTATTTCTTATTTGGATAAATTTCCCCTTATTCAGCTGTGCCTGACTGGCATATTTATTGCGTAAATGCAGCATGATCACATGCTCCTGCTGTCTGCTTCCTCCCAGGGTGCTTTACGAGGGCAAGGAGCCTGCCAAGCCAGGCTGGTACGTGATCGAGACCACGCCCTACAGCCGCTCAGCCAGCCTCAGCTCCGGGGGGCCAGCCACCCACCGCACCTTTCTGATGTACAGGCGCGCCCCGGACTCACAGGCCCTCAACACGCTGGGGGTGACCGATATCTCCCTCCTCCTCCCCAGCAAGGGAGAGACCGCGCCCCACACCTTCTGCAGAGTGGACAAAAACCTCAATACTGGCATGGTGAGAGCCCCAGTCTCGTTTTTATTCTAGCCTCGCTCTTCAGCTTCGAAGCAAAATCCATTAGACAAAATCCTGACACTTAGTGGTCATTAAAGATCCCATGACACTTTTGAAAGAGGAGCCGTGTTAATGCCAACGTGCAGGTCAGATGCCCTCAGTCTCCTGCACCTGGCCACCTAATCATTCTAACCGGCAACACAAGGTGGTCAATGCAAAAGAAAACTCAGGTTGTAGTTGATCTGCCTTGTTAATTAAGATGAAATAAAAATGAATCAGTTCAGGGTCATAACTGTGACTAGTTTTTCACTCTGATGTGACATAGCCCAAACTCCAGTGATGCTTTGCTAATAACCCAGTTGTCAGTTCTTTGAATCGCCTGTTCTGTGGGTGTATGTATGAAAGGTAAACTGCATCAGCCAATTAGATCCACCCTCAAAAACGTGGAGGGACCAGTTAGATTGCAGGATGCCCTGGCCAGAAAAGTTAACGCAGCTCTCCAGCTGCTCCACCAGAGATGGAGTCTGTAGTGAAGACCATTTCAAACAAGGGAAGAGTGAGACCATCAGCTCTTGAGGGACTGACACTGTTTGCTCACACCTGGTTTAAATTATGACAGTGCTGATATTTCATGTGTATAAAAGTGTCTACACATTCATTCTTGCATTTGCAAACACACAGGTAAAATGGCAACAAAAGGATTTTTAAAAATATGATTAATTACATTTTCAGTCAGTTGTAGGACAATATGTTATTTGCAAAGTAAATGGTTTAATCAGATTTGATTAAAGTTAATGAGTATTCATAAATTCTTCTCATACTTTTCTTAAAATACTTTTTTCTCCACTTCTCTGTGAACTCACTGTGAAACTTAACTGCGGCTATCAGTGAGGAAGCTCTTTCTTACAAAAGAGAATATTCTTTTCATTCAAATACTAAAACGCATATAGAAAAATGAGGCACACACTGAAGCTGACATTATGATGCGTGTGCATTAAATGTGCAAATAGGAAACATATAAGTCTGTTCAGAAAAATCTTATTATTTAATACTGTTGGCATTCATGCTTTGCATATTTTTCTGTTATCATGCCCTCAAGGACATTGCTGCACAATTACCTATTCAGGAGTCTTTTAATTTTTAACAGGGCTTTGAGATGACCTCTTTGAATTGTTCTATTTCAGAAAGTTTATTTTTATCATTATTAGAAATATTTTCATTCTTATGAAAAACTCTTCCTGGGTCAGATGTTTCTGTTGCACAAAATGCTTTTTCACTTTATGTGAATAATTGAGGATTGGAATGAGAAAGGGGGCTCTTATGCAAAACAATTGGGCATTGAAAGAAGACACTTTGGGAAATAAATTTGATTAAAATGCAATCCGAGTACTAAACAGAATGAATTTCGTTTAATTAAGTTAACCTTTATCTGCCATATGGGAATGTTGATTCTGATGGATCATGGTTGGCCTTCCATAATTGCTCTCATAAAATACAAGCCAACATAATTAACATCTGGCTGCATCTATTACAATGAGCTGCTGTTTTTAGCCTCAGTTACAGGGCTGCTGCGATCAGGACATGTCTAGTAAACAAGGCTTTGCCTGTCAGTAGTTGTCTGCTTTGCAATAGCCACAGTTACAGAGTTACTTTTAACAGTGTTTAACCTTATCTTGGTCTGATCCGAAAGGTTTTTATGTTAACCTTACATTCATGGGTCATGCGCTTTTGTCTTTACACTCTAATCTCACTTCAGCATGACTTGCTTTTTTTGTCTTGTAGCTAGCAACGGTGTCCACTGCTGCAGTCACGACAACCTCAGTTTTTCATCTACCCTATCGTCTTGACCTAGTTATTTTGGTCTTGAACTGTTTTACCAAGTGATAGCTCTCTGTGTAAAAACATCACTTGTCATCATGGTAGAGAAATTACCTTTGGTAGTTGTGACTGGGAATGGAGCAAATAAAATGTTACATACTGTGTCTTCTTTCACTGTTAACTCTTTGCGTCCACCTTTGTTTTCTCCATAGTGGGGTCCTGCTCTATACCTGTGCTATAAGAGAGCCGTGGCCAAAGCCAACGCCCTCGTGTATGAGGCAGGTGAGTGTTCAATGAGCACCAAACATGAGATGAGTACATTTTAAAATATTTTTGTTTGAAATAATTAGAATTTAAAAAGTTGTTTAATACAGGTCCAGTATAAATCATAAATAAATATAATTTTAATGAGCTAAAAGTGTATGAGCACTCTCAACAGCCAACCAGAAACTATTTGATTCCACAATCCAGCAAGTAAAACTAGCTGAATCATATGAATACATGTAATTAGATATTTAGAATGCGTTGGACCACTGTAAACTGCATTTCTGTGTGCAGGTTCTTACTTCTTGTCCCAAATGTAAAGGTGGTTGAACTAGACCTTTTTACCTTTCTGTTCCTCTTTTGAAATCCACGGCAACCATCTTGTATTGATAGTAGGAAGGGAAACACTGAACGTGTTTACATTTTAAATATATTTTTACTTTTCAAATTGTTCAAATTGCATGATATTTTCAAAAAGTACTTACTCTATGGAATGTGTATAATTGCTTCCAAATATTTTAGAAATAGATTTGTGGGATCAATATTTGTTAGAAAATATTGTCTTTAATTTATGTGATAGATCATTTATGTGATAGTTTCGGCTGTGATCAGCACCATGATGTTTTAACTAGTTGTGTTAGAAGTCCTGCAAAATCAATTTGGTGTCTAGTGATAGTGACATTCTGCAGCTATATGCTTTTTATTGTAGAGGGCAATTACTTTGGTAAAATGAGCATGTTCAGAAATTCAGCATATTCTAATACTGAAAATACTCACTGCATAAATCCTTTACTCATACCTTACAGTCCAACACCCACAGAGCTTCAATTTATTGCTACAAAACTGTGAGGAATTATCTAACTAGCATTCCTAGCACTGTTTCTCAGCAGTAACTTGTTGTTCTTGATGTGATGTTGTTCTGTATTTAAAACAGGCAATTGGATGAGGTCAGCCCTTTTTCATGTTTTTACTCCAGTATATTTACCATTTAGGGTGACAGCAATATCCAGTAGACAGTGCAGTAGCTTCAGGGCCAGCATTGGCTACTCCTGATCTGCAATCTTGTATGCGACCCTGTCTATTGTGTATAGGTTGATTTATGCTCATGTGTACTCCCATGGATGACCTTGCAGGTCTTATTAGCCGCTACCCTGAGGAAGATCTGGAGTCCTTCCCTCTACCAGACTCCGTACCCGTCTTTTGCCTCCCGATGGGCGTCACCGTGGAGAGCTGGCCCCTCAACACCAAGTACCAGCTGCCTGTTTTCTCCACCTTTGTCCTCACCTCTGCTTGTGGAGACAAGGTACCACTAAACAGGCTGCTTTGGTCAAACCTGTCAAATGCTGTGTGCCAAATTTAAAGAGACAGGAGGAAAAGCATTAGCTGTGGCCTCTTAGGCTGAAGGCTTTGGGGATGTTTTCTTAACTGTTTTGGTAAACACTCTGAGTCTCCCTGGCTATTGTCCTAATACACATTAAGTCAATCAAGCATTTGTTAGGCCAGGTTATCTGTGTCTGAATTGTGTCGCCTGTTAGGGTGATAAGCAGGCTTCCTGGTAAAGATCAATGACAAGAGCCAGCTCTCTATGAATGCAAATGACTCTGTTCTTATACGGTAGAAGGTCCCACTGGCTGTGCTCTGCAGGGTACCAGCCTGGTATTTTATCCAGAATAACAGAGCAGAGAGGTGTTTGCTTGAATAGTATTGTGTTTCTCTGGGCTTTTTTTTTTCTTTTTTCATTGTGTTTTGTTCATTTGAGCGGGAAAGACCCACAAATTCCTCTACTGCATTAAAATATCTCAGTTCAACCTGTATATAAAGAATTCAGTCTGTATTTCTTCTTCCTCTTCACAAAGGCACATTTGTGCTTCTGAGTGTTTCTGTAGTTACGCTAGCAGCTGCACTGTGTGGTGTCACATCAGGGGAACTTGTACAGATAGAGCCAGATTTGTATGCAGGTACTTTCTCAGTTTGAGATCCATTCTCATTTCCTCAAACTTGTCCGTGCCTCAAAATCAGTTACAATTTTGCTTTCATTTCACTAAAAAAAAAAAAAAATATTGCATCTTATATGATGTAGTAATGTAATTAATTAGATTTTTTGAAATAAGAATCTTTACCCCCCCACTCCCCGCCTTTACCCACATCCCCCCAGGTGTATGGAGCTGCGATCCAGTTCTACGAGGCGTTTCCGCGGGAGGGGCTGTCGGAGAGGCAGAGCGTGCGGCTGGGGCTGGTGAGCGTGGTGGACCGGCGGCCCATCACCAACCGATCGGTGCAGGTGAAGAAGAGCGTCTGTGTGCTCTCACACTGGCCCTTCTTCACCGTGTTCCAGAAGTTCCTCACCTTCATCTACCGCTACTCCATCTCTGGCCCCCATGTGCTGCCCCTGGAGAAGTGAGCCCCAACCCCCCTTCAGCTCCACACTCACAAAACAACACATGCTGCTTTACCACAGGAAATACTTCCTAGTAAGACTGTCTAATCATGAAATTTCAGAATAGCTACATTTAAGTACATGCGGTACAGGTAGCTGCATACAGGTTTGTGTGCTTGTCCATGTGTGTATCTGCCAGTGAAATGGCTGTCTAATTGGGTGGCAGGGGAAGTATAGGGCCTGTGTTTTTTTCAGTACAGTTCTAAATAGCTAGCAATAGGTTATTATGTAGGTGATTAGAAACGCACCTGTCTGTTGCTGATCACTGCCTTTTTACATACCAAGGTGTCCAAAAAAATACAAAAAAAAAAAAAAATCTCCTTGAAATATTATTTTTTACAAATCATGTGGTGATAAGTATCTTTTCATCAACCAGTTCTTAAAGTTTTAACTGTAGAGTTCTGAGCTGAAATGGTGATGTGGTGTCTCTTAACTGCATATTTAGTAAATAGCTGAATTTGATTGTTTAAAAAAAAACTGCATGCTGCAGACTAAATGAAATTCTTCTTTGTATGCTGAGACCTCCAAGCAAAGCTAGATGTCTTGATTTAATATAAAGCCAAGAAGAGCTTGTAGGTAGTGATACTTTTTTGGTAGGTAACACCACAGCATTTGTGAATTATTTATAAACCGCTCCCAATGAGGAAGTGAGATTATCTGTTTTCTGATTCTCAAGAGGGTTTCCAAATGAGAGCTATTTTGGTGGTATATCAGACTGAATGGAAAGTTTTAGAATACCGCCTGTGTGACTTCACTCATTGTCTCTCATTCTAGTTGTGGTTGATTCAGATCTGTGTGCTTCTGCTTTAGGCACATCTCCAGCTTCATGCACAATGTGCCCTTCCCCTCACCACAGCGCCCTCGAATCCTGGTGCAGGTAGGAATCATGCTTGTGGACACAGCATACCAAAGGTCTGCTGTGGGATGTAGTTATTTTATGCCTGTGGTTGGACAAACAGAACTTGTTAGGTTGTGGTAGATTATTTGCATGGACACTTTCGTTGTGAACCAACATTCCTTCCCCTTAAAGTATTTCAGTTCCAGAACAGCAGTGCATTCTTAATAAGGACTCCACTTCCTCCACAGGTATAGCTATGTTGCTCTGCAGGTGGTGGCTGTGGTGCTGATGCCACTGATTCCACTCTGGAATGGGTAAACCATCCAAGAGGTCAATAAACAAGTGTCTTACAAACCCAATCATTCAAATTCTATAAATCTGCTTAATTTTGGAACCTTTTTTCACAACTTTCTGGAATTGTAATCAAGCAGTGTTTAAAAAGTACCCAGATCATTGCCTGTGTGGTGAAGGGGAAGAATCAGAGCATGGGTGCATTTTTCATTGGATTGAGAGACGTGATTGTCTTTTAGCATGGGATGGTCTGTTTCCTGGCATCTGTGAGCTTCAGTGTGCTGACTGTGCATCTTCCTTGCAGCTCTCTCCCTATGACAACCTTCTGCTCTGCCAGCCGGTTTCCTCCCCTTTGCCTCTCAGGTAAAAATTAGCTGTGAGCAACATTCTCGCTCATTTTCACTCTTCCAGTCCCTCACTCAGCCCCTTGCTATCCCAGTTTTGTATGGGCAGTGACATGGTTTTTCTTTTATACCTCATATATAAATGGGAGTGCGAATAAGTAAGCCACAAACCATTAGCATCTGCTTGCACTGTGATCCAAGAGCCCCTCTTACACTGGTGCCTGACCCAATGAGTGACCGTGTAATATAGTGGTGGTATGACTTTCATCTTAGAAACTGCTATTATACCCTTGAACAAGGTATTTCAATGAGTATTCTCTTAAAAAATTGAGATGTACAATTGCTCACAAAATGCCTAAATGTAATGTAATGTAATGGACCCCCATGTTGAGCATGTTATTTGAGGTGTATCGTTGTGTGATGTCTCCCTCCTCCTCCTTTTGTTCCACACAGTGGTGCCAGTTTTGTGAAGCTGCTGCAGATCCTGGGGGCGGAGAATGCCTGCACCCTCCTGCTGGCCGTGCTGACGGAGAACAAGCTGCTCCTGCACTCACTCCGCCCGGACGTGCTCACATCCATCAGCGAGGCGCTGGTCTCTGTGAGTCCCCCTCACCCTCCGCCAGACTGTTGAGTCACATAGGATGGAACGCCTGTTCTGTTTGGCTATAATCGCAGCTCTCAGATATGTGCACTCACAAAGCATAAAATTAAAATGATCTGGAGGTGCACCAAGCAAGTATTAATCCCTGCCATCTGGTTGATGTTCTCTGTCATTCTGATGGAAAAGGAAAGATCATTTACACTCATTAGGCCTCATTTAATTTTGATACGAGATTCCGATTATCAAAGCAGCATAAGAACCCACATTAATTTCAAAGACGCTGAATTTGAAGTATACATAATAACACGTGTGACCACAGTGGCTTATCACTCCAATGACCTATCGAAATGGCAGGTCAAAACATTTAGCTTTTTTGGCCACTGGGGAAAGTAAAAGACAGAATGCAAACATGCATACAGACCTTACCAAATAAAAATGATTGCACATCTCTCCTGTTAAATCACTGTCTCTCACTCTGTGCAGATGACGTTCCCGCTGCGCTGGCACTGTCCTTACATCCCCCTATGCCCTTTGCGGCTAGCTGACGTGCTGTGCGCCCCTATGCCTTTCATTGTGGGTGTTCACTCCAGCTACTTCGACCTGTACGACCCGCCGCAGGATGTGGTGTGTGTGGACCTGGACACCAACACCATCTTCCAGTGAGTCCCTTCAGAGCCAGGCCTCTCCCCACGCCAGGACACTGGCTGTACACATCACTTGCTTGTCATGTTTTCTAATCTCAGGGGTCATGACATTTTAAATGTCATTTAGTGGTATTTGCTGGGAAAATATGAATTCTGTTAATCTACAAAGTTTGATTTTTCTGTTGCACTGTTGGTCTTGTTAGCCTGTGCATGTACATTTATGCTATAGTGAATGAATGCAAATTCAGACTTTTTTTTGGCCATCATTTTTGTCCCCCACCTTAGGTCGGAGGATAAGAAACCGCTATCATGGAGGTCACTGCCCAGGAAGCATGGCAAGACCCTGGTGAACTCCCTCACCAACCTGCATAAAACCCTAGAGAAGAGTGAGTTTGTCTATGTGGACAGTGTGTTAGGGACACTCTCTTGAGTATGTTTTATACATTAATACTAAATGGAATGCTCTAATCACTGTCATTCATAACATTGTGTACCTGCAACAATATTCCTTAAAAGGGAATAGGACTAAAGTGGTGTTTCCACTGAGCAACAGGCCTTTTTCAAAGTTGTCAATAACACATACTGTATGGATGCTTTACGCTATCTAATTGGATTTACCTGATTAGCTTGATGCTGTATTTCTGTCCACCTGATATTTTTTCTTGTCTCCTTCCCCTTTGCTCCTCTTTCTCTGCTGTATTTCAGTCTGCACCCCTGGCCAGGAGGAGGCCACGCTGGAGTTCCTGCTGACAGATTATGACCTGATCTACGGGCGTCAGAAGCAGCTGGAGCTGGAGATCCAGGAAGCCTTCCTGCGCTTCATGAGCTGCTTGCTGCGGGGCTACAGGGCCTACCTGCTGCCAATCACCCAGGCACCCTCAGAGAGGACCACAGACTGCAGCTCCCTCTTCAACCTGCAGGGTGTGTGTGGGTGTGGGCTGCACCAAACCAAAATGGCCTGCAGTTAAATCGGTTGTTCCAAATTAGGATCTATGTAAAGAGGAAATAATGACTGTGCTTATAAACATGACATCTCATGTTTTGCAGGGTTCCTGAAGTCACGGGATCGAACCCAGCAGAAGTTCTACACGCAGCTGACCCGCACACAGATGTTCACCCAGTTCATCGAGGAGTGCTCTTTCGTCAGCGACAGGCACACCTGCCTGGAGTTTTTCGACGAGTGCGTCCAAAAGGTGTGCGTGATATAAATCACCAGCTGGCCGCTTTGCAGACACTGTCTCTGAGGGACGGGGTGTTCTGTTTGGTGCGTCGCCTCTTTCTGGAGCAGCATTCTAGCCACAGCCCCACACGACAGCCTGTACTTAATCAATTTGACTTATTCGTTTTTCACTAAATGCGATTTATCAACTTTCAGCGAATAAATTGTGTTACATGTGCCCTCTCAGCATGTTTTCCTCTGCAGAATTTGTTCTGTTTTTCCTCCCCCCTCCTCCCTCTGTGTTCTCTCTCTCTCTCACAGCCTCACTTTCTCTCTCTTTTTTTTCTTGTCTCGCTGTGTGTGTGGGAGCAGGTGGACGTGGAGAAGCCGGAGGAGGTCCGTCTGATTGACCTGGACGAGACGCACAGCGGGGAGCACACCGTCTTCATCATGCCCCCAGAGGAGCCTCAGGAGGCTGACGGCTCCGAGTGCCCTGCTCTCTACAGGTCTCTTATGAACACGAACACAAGAACATCCATGCATGCATAAACATGTCTTCACACACAGGTTTGAGAGCACACATGAAACATGCAAACACATGTGTGCATGTTTGAGCATGCATACTTTTTCTTCTTGATTTGGCTCTGTACTCCACAATTTTAGATTTGTAGAACCTTCTATGTCTTCTCCTGCACGCATTGATTACGCATCAATGCTCAACTGTGAGAAAGACTGGCCACTACCTTGACCCTTCATTGATAGTTGATCTTGGGGATAGGGTTCCATGGAGTCCTGACACTGTGTATGTGTGTCTGTTCAGCTATGAGACCTTCCCATCCCTGCAGCCAGATCTGTTTGACCGGCCACAGGACCAGCTGCGTGCTCCTGCCAAAGGCAGCGCCCCCAGCAGCCCTGCCCCACGACGCACCAAACAGGTAGGCACGAGTTCACAGTCACTGTTTGTTTGCAGTTTCTGGGTTCTTCTCTGTGGCAGAATTTCCTGGCTTCATCAGAGACTTCCAGGTAGCAGTGTAATCAATATGTCTGTCCACCCTCATTTTCTGAGTTTTTTTGTAGTTCTGAGAATAAGTAAAATAATAAGGCCAATGAAGGCCGGTGAACATTAACAGCACTAAGCAGACCTGAAGCAAATGAGTTAATGAATTGGGTATTAAATTATCTCGTGGATCTGCCTGCACAGTGGGCTTAATGTAGCGCTCAGGCAGACCATAATGAACTGACAGAATGGATGGTATTAGACTCAGCTGCTTAGCAGACACCCTGAGGCAGTGCTGTTCATAGTGGCAGTACACAGAGTATCTGTAGTGTACAGAGAGAGGAAGTGTGCTCATTTCTTAGCCTTTGCTTGCTAAATTGATGCTTTCATAGTGAAGCAAAAGCACAATTCACATCTTGGTTTAGTCACAGCCCCAACTTGAGCGTAATTTAGAACCACATGTCTTTAATTTTTACAGCATCTTTTATCTATTATTCCATTTTCCCTTGTGAAGTATAAATGCTTCATTGCATATATAAATTGGCCTCAAGTGAAATGCTTTGTGATACCGCATGTACCTGAAAATACTCGACTTTCACAAAGCCAAGTCATCCTTGAACTCCATCCCACACAAATCTGTCATTACAGAATGCAGTACCAGATCTGTGGTCTGCACAAAGTTGTAAATGAAATGAAACTGTTAAATGTTTTCACTTGAAATATATTTAGGAGACACTCTTTTCTTTTATATCTTTACACACTATCTATTTATACAGCTGGATATTTTGACCAAAGTGGTTCAGGTTCAGTACCTTTCTCAACAGCACAGTGGCCTGTCTGACAGCAGCAGTGCAGCTGACTTAAAGTTCCATGTAGTTCTCCAAATTTAAGAAGGAATATCAATTAACAAGTCATGGATTTGTGAGACACAGCCATCTTTGTATTTTACGTATAATATGGTTGGGTTTTTTTTTTTTTTTTTTTTTTTTTTTTTTTTTTTTTTTTTACTAAGGAGGTGCGTAACTGCTATTACAATGTAACAGTCCTCCATATTTTTTGGTGTTGGCATGTGTTTTATCTCTTATTGGCATGTGTCATATCTCTTATGTAGGGTTTTTTCTTAGTGGTGGGGTTTTTTTTTTTTTTTTCAATTGCCCAGTTCGAAACTCTTTTGACTTGTGATTGCTGGGCTGTTGGGATCAGCTGTTGCTCAGAGTTCTGGGGACAGCAGCTGTTGTGCATTTCTCTCTCGTGCAGTCCGGTGTGGGTGTGAATACGCCCTTCCTGTGGGGGTTTAAAAAGCAGGAAATGGCACACCTACATCATTTCTGATCTTACCTTTGCTCTTTGCACTCTTCATGTGAAACTTTGTTGAAACCTCTCACTGCTGGAAACCCTTTCACGACTATCATTTAAGAATGTCTCATATTAGCCTTTAATTGTCGGACCAGTTGAACACTTCAGGATATTGATTAACTTAAAAAGACTTCTTTGCTGGGTCACCTGCAATAGGGTACCAAGTAGAGCCACACATTGCAAGACCTCATGGCTCGTGATGGCATAGTCCTGCAGGCTTTATTGGTTGTCTTGTATATCTGCTTAAAAAGCACCTAAACCTCATATCTACACATTTTTTTGCCATTTTTAGTCGACTAAAGAAAATTATGAAGAGATGGAATATGTGTGTGTCCTTATATATTCAAGAGGCATTAATGCACATTGAGGAGGCATTTGTTAATGCATATTGAAGCTTTCCTTGTTTTTATGCGGTGCGGAACTGCTTCACTGGCTCCTTCCTGAACAGCTGGGGCTTGGAAAATCTGCACCACAACAAATGTAGTACACCAGCGTTATTTTTGGGATAATGCTGCATCCTAATACGCATTTGTCTGTGGTCTGGTTTAAGCACAGTTCTGCAGATCCTCTGCTTTTCCAGAGGAAATATTGTAACATCAAAGACATTTTGCTAGGAATGACTACTACTTCTCATAAAATAATATTTCAAGATTATTTTTACAATTAGTATTCTCCCCAAAGTACTTCCTGGCCCCACAACCTCATGACTACCTGTTCCAATTAACTTTTTTTATTCAAAATCATGCTCAAATTATTCATAATGTGAATGTTTTAATGGTTGTGTAACTAGTTTCTTGCTCTATCTGTGTCTGTCAGCAAGTCCTGATCATTAATCTCTAACATTAAGATCCTGCTTTTAAGAATACGTGTTTAGCATAATCCGATGGCAGATCAGTGGGGATTAACATAAGCATAAGAACCAGAAATTTGTCCCAAAAAGTTTAATTTTACAGTTTAGGTTCCCTCATGCACATAAGTAAATTTGAATTTTATAAACTGAACAGTTTTGAGTTGTTGAAATGTATGGCATTGTGTATTTTGTGTGTGTATGTATAATATATAATCTTTATTATATAATCTTAATTCAGATACTGAGGACAGAAGTGCCTTTGTTTTGTTATTCATTACCTATCATTAACCCACTGGATTACTGTTCTGAAACAGGTGTTTTTGAAGTGTCTTCACTTTCAGTCTGTACAGTGTCTCTTCAGTTTGATGGTTTGACACTCAGTTGTCCAGGGGATGTGGGACATGTCTGTTGGCTCAGTCATCCTTACCAGCTCCTCTTTCCCTAACAGGAGATCAAACTGGCGCAGAGGCGGGCCCAGAAGTACGCTTCAGTCCCAGACATGTGGTCCAAGTGCCTCCTGGGGCACTGCTACGGCCTGTGGTTCATCTACCTGCCCACATTTGTGCGGGCAGAGAGCGCCAAGGTGCGGGCACTGCAGACAGCCTACGAAGTGCTGAAGCACATGGAGACCCGGAAGGTGGTCCTGCCTGATGAGGTGAGGCGACAGCAGGGTCTTTGACAGCTTGGCCAGTAGTATTTAAATCACAAATGGCTAAAGGAGCAACCACGTTTCCCAGTATTGTGCTCTGCTCGGAAATGAATGCTCCACTAGGTGGTGCCATCTGATTTCAGATTATGAATTCATCTCACTCGGTTGTGACTGACCTTTTTGTGCCTTACAGAATGCTTTGGAAAACAGTATGCTTTAGAGTCTCATCTGGGTATTCCCCTGACACCAGATATGCAGTAAATGATTAATATGTTTGACAGTATTTGTTAGGTTCACATATATGCATGTGATGGAGAAAGGAATCCCCACTTCTTTAAAGATGGGGGTTTATCCATTGAATTTCTGTTCAGTGTATTTGGTGCTTTTCTTCATTCTTGGTGTTTCCCTGTCATTTTGTCAGTATGTTCACAGTACTGTGACATCTGTCTGCTAAATCAGCCTTTGTGGAATCAGTGTGGTTATTCCCCTCATATTTTGTGAAGAGATTCTGTTAAAAAAGGATCTTTATGTTTAATCGTCGTGAATATGGTCTCATTTTTCATTTAGCAGCATCAGATAGCTTCGATAAGGACACATATTAGTGGGAGGATATTGGAATGAATTGTGTACATTCTGATAAGTGCAGATGTTATATTAGGAAAATCTCTCCCTTAATTAGCCCCTATTCACAGATTCTGAGAGCCAGCTGATGGCTAAGTGCAGATGTGAAAATCTCTCCCTTAATGCGTTCATAGGTGTGCTACCGGATTCTGATGCAGTTGTGTGGCCAGTATGGGCAACCAGTACTGGCTGTTCGGGTTCTGCTGGAGATGAAGAAAGCCGGCATCACGCCAAATACCATTACTTATGGGTACTACAATAAGGTGAGTCACCAAGTAAGCCCAATGTCAAACCCATTCTTCAGCCTGATGTAGCATACTTTATATCAGGTCTGTTATACTTTAGGGCCAAGGAGGTTGACTAATCAGTGAAATGAGATGTGTGATTGCTTTGCATCATTGCATGACCTGCAGGTGATTGCATGAGTGCAGGTACCTGCAGACACTGTGGCCCTCAGAACCTGGAGGTGTATACTCCTGCTTCATTTGGCACAGCCAGGATCTCCTGTGCCTATAAAAGATACTGTTTATTTGCTGTCACACCAAGCTTTTTTGCACCTAACCTACAGGCAGTGCTGGAGAGCAAGTGGCCTTCCACCAATCAGGGTGGCCGGCTGCGGTGGGCCAAGCTCCGAAATGTGATAATGGGCGTGGCACAGTTCCGACAGCCAATCAAACGACGACAGAAGAGTGGATCGATTGGATCTCGACCAGGTAGGAGCGAAAATACATTGGATAAGCATTCGTTGCACTTAAATGTAGTGATTGCTATAAAGAGCTTCTTTGATCATTATAGAATTTATAGTATTAATTTACATGTCTACTGAGCATGTGTGCTGTGGTTGGTATGGCACAGACTTTCCGGCTGAGCAGCCTCCTAAGGCACGCCCCCACTCCAGTCTGATTCGCCAGTCTAGCTGGAGTGGGTTGAGTGAAGGCTCCAGCCACGAATCCCTGACCAGCCCTCTTGTGAAGAGCAACAGTCTAAACAGCATGCGAGCATCAACTGACAGTGAGTGGCAGTGAAATGCTGGAAATGCCTTTTTTGCTTTTATAAGTGTTTTCAGAAAATGAATAATTTAATATTCAGTTTCTTAAGTAGTTTTTTCTTTTAAACAAAGACAGTTTTGTAAGGGACGTGACAATAAAAAAGGTATTATTTGTATTGTCCCATATCTTTAGAACAGTTGATTTGTCTATGTTGGATACAACTTTTGAATCCATAAACAATGCACATAATTAAAGTATAAAAGACTCCTGGAGATTAGCCAAGTTCTTTTGCTCTTTGTGTTATGGGAATTGGGGAATTGTTGGTTTGGAACATTTTGATAACACAAGGCATCTCCCCTAAGCTCAGTCTACCCTTCATATCCTGTGGGGGTGAGGAGCCTCCCATGAAAGAGAATTGTGTTTTGAATATGTGAGAGACAGACTCAAAGAGAGATAAAAATGCTGAAGGCACAGAAATACCCTAATGGGCAGACTGTAAGTGTATCCATCCAGAAATTGATTGCTTGACATAACCAGATAGTCCATTTAGGAACGGAGGCCTACAGAGGTTTTTTTTGCTCAGCTGTAATCAGTAAAAATATGGCAAACCTCCAGCTCCCCAAACACAGAGGCCTTGTAGAGTTTATCTTATAGAACTTTTGAGAATGAGCTTTAGCTGTGGATTACCAGGTGACATTTAAGAAACTTTTCTGAAAGGTAAGGAGAAATGTGTATAAACGATTTAGGTTTATTTTGTAAATGACCTGTTTTTGGATTGTATAACAAGCCATTTCTGAATAGATTAAACGCAAGTTTTGGAGTTTTCAGGTAAATGCAACCTTTCATGTCTAAGCCCCTTGTGTTTAGGTAGTCCCTTGTTGGCAGTTCATGTACTTGATAGATGTGTAAGCCACTATAATTTCAGTATGTTTGCATAATGAATCATGGTTAAACCTTGGCTTGACTTATTTATATTCATTACAAGCCCATTAGGAACATGCTGGGAACATTCATGGCTATGAAATCAATTAATAATTCACAATACATCAGAGAATAGTTAAGTTTGATGGGCTGTCCAGTTCATTAGGAACACAAATAATATAACGATTAATTGGTTATAATGTGCAGATGTACGTGCTTGCTTTGTAATAATTGAGCCAACTATACATAAAAAAAAACAAAAAGACACAAAACAATTGTACAGTTTTAGCATTCTTACTTAGCTACCAATGTACTAGTTAGTGATGTTGCTGCCAGTTATGTTGAGCTGTCAATGCCATCTAACACCATGATGTATGAGCTTGCTCTCTAGAAAGCGGTAACCACTACGTTTTGTCATTTTGGAGCAAAAGAGTATAGTGTCATGAATGGAAAGCAGATCAATATTATTTATTTCACTGTCGATTTTGATTAGGTACCCTTGTAATGAAAACAATTCCTTTCTCCTTACAGAGTCTAAACTATCCAAGAAAGGGCTGATCCAGTGCACGGGCACAGATGACCCTGCTGCTCGTAAGCCCCCGGCTGGGCCTCGTGACTTAGTCACTCCACCACCTCTGCCACACTCTGGTGGCTTTGTGCGGCGCAGTGAAGTGTGCCTCTCCACCTTCTACAAAGACTGTGCTGAGACGCAAGACACTGAGCCAGACTGTAGCTGCCAGCCGGGGGAGAGAGACAGCAGGTACGAATGATGCTGGCAGTGGGGGGGAAGCAGTGATAGATAAGGCTAATATAGATTCTGAAATTTGTAAGATGCTTTGGCATTTTTTCATATGCTAAATGCCCAAATGTAAATGTACAGTACGTGTGGACCCAAAGTTAATCCACAGGAAAAAAATTGTCTGTTTTGGAGCTCGCGTTTAGTGTATGGATTTGGGAGTTAACACATTTTATTCTAATCCTCCTTAAGCCCGAGTGGTAGGGCGGCAGGGCCCAGGGACACTTTAGGACGGAAGGCAGTTGATGAGAACTGTAACAACGTTCCATCCCCCAGTCGGGGGCTTGCGGGGAAGTTGCAGCAGCTCCTCACTCCTACAAGAAACCGGGCCTCAGTCCGACGGGCTGCCAGCGTGGATGACCGTCGATCAGGTGGCGGTAGCGTACCAGGACGAAGGGTGTCTGAGCAGCGCCCGTCTCGCAAGACCCAAGTAGCGGAGAGTTTGCTGAAGGCAAGGGAACGTCTCTATAATGCCACCTCTGAGGTAAGAAATCCCCTTCTGGCTGTGTGTGAAATTGCAGCAGGATTCCCGTTTGCTCTGATTTTATGTTGGGTGTAAGATGAGCACAATATTTAGCAGCGTAGAGATCAAAAAGTGTACTTGAATACATTCAAATCACCTTAAAAAGTTAACTGTTAATCAGTTCTTTTTTAGAGATTCTTAGAAAGTGAAGATGCAAGAGTATTATGTTTACTGATAAAGCAAAGCTTTCTTGCTAGAAGACTATTTGAAGGGGTCCATCATTAGAATTTGTAAAATGGATGGCTTGTGAAACATTGAGAAATGGCCCATTAACTATGACCTGCTCATAATAGAGCAGTGTATGGCTCAAGCTAACCTTAATCATGATTGGGCACATTATGATTTTGGCATCTTCAAATTTCTGTCACGCTTAGGAAGTAACTATATTTTTTCCTCTAGTAACATCAGGTTGGTATACACACACATACACACAAACATGTGCCATTAAAAGGAGAATTTACTTGATCACTATCTGCAAGTCCATTTCCTGGTAAATTAATGTTACTTATTATTTTGTCTCCTCTCACCAGAGTTCACTCTCCGTCAATAGTGACATTGACCTTTCAGACACTGCTAATTTAACGTTTCAACTCAGAAAGTCCTGGGATTCCACACAGGAAGGGGCAGGACTTGAGGTAAAAAAATTTTGTAATCATTCTATGAAATACTTGTTCCTCAGAATAAGAGTTCCAGCAGTGGGATTGGGTAACAGTGGGAGCCAGCCTAAAAGACAAAAGGAAAAAACTGTTCCCTGTGGGGCTCTACCACACAGGGCACTTATTCTTCAGCAATTACTGTGTATGGAAAGTGTCCCTTCAAAGTCTCTATATCCAACAATGTTGCTCACAATACCAGTACAGAGCTTGTAAATTACAGTGTAGTGTGCTGGAGCTACTGAGTGAGAACTTGTTTATAGTCTTCTGGATGACAGTGCTGTGGGTTTCCAGGTGGTGATGTCTAGCTGTTCCCTGTGCCGGAGCTGTAACTCACTGGTCTACGATGAGGAGATTATGGCCGGTTGGACGTCTGACGACTCCAACCTCAACTCCACTTGCCCCTTCTGCTCGGCCACCTTTGTGCCCCTGTTAAATGCTGAAATCTGCGACCTGGGCCCTGTCAGCAGGTACCCCCACGAACAACTCTGCTTATTTCAAACAGGAAGTAGTCAAGTGCATCTGCAGTCTGAAGTTCTGTAGTGCCTGTAGGTCCTCTTTTTCTTCAGCAAAACAGCCACCTTTTGTATTTGGGAATGTTTTCTTAATGGGACTAGTTTAACCGTAATCCTTCTTCTGAAAGAGCCACTTATCTAAAGCTTATACGTTTGTGCAGGTCAGAGCAGGTCTGACAGTTTGTGCAGACCACACCACCTGCTCAAACATAAATGAGAAAGACAAACATGCATTTCATCACCTTATTTACCAAAAAAGACAAGTTGCAGGATTAAAGTAAAGACAAACTTGCTCTGTTGTGTGTTTACAGTTTGGAACGCAGCAACTGGAACATGGAAGATGGCTCAGAGGCTAGCACGGCACCACCTAGTGGACAGGAGGGATTCCTGAGGCACCTCTACAATGGCGTGAGCGAGGACTCCAGCTCTGAGACCAGCGGGTATTCAGAGAGCAGCAACACTACCCTGGTATACTGTTGTTATTCAGTATGACTTGTGTACTGGTTGTAAATATTTTTAAAGATATTTAAAGATATTTTACCTGGCTTTCTTCCATTTTATTTATGTCCTAAGCCTCTTACTGTATATTACTTGCATGTAATTATTGTTTATCGAGTAGTGGTTCATTTTTTTTGTTTTTTTTATTATACCCTTGTTTAATATTTTGGTAATTTTTCACAGTTCTATTTATTTTTGCTACAGTCATGTATAACAGACACTATATACATAAAGTGTAAAAAATAATGAATAAAATTAACATTAACATGCGGATCGGTTGTGTGTGCAGGGCTCATCAGTCAGCGGTCCGCCATTGGTGACAGTGGCTTACCTGAGCCCACTAGTGCTGCGCAAGGAGCTGGAGAGCCTCCTGGAGAATGAGGGCGAGGCCGTGCTCTCCCAGGGCCAGCTCCTTGACAGCCACTCCATCATCTTTTGGAACCTGGTGTGGTATTTCCAGCGTCTGGGCCTGCCCAGCAACCTACTGCAGCTAATCCGCTCCTCACAGCTGGCCTCCCAGCTCACCCAGGTAAGCCCAGGCCTCGGCTGTCTTTCACTAAGCCCCATGGATCTTCAGTTATCTGGTGGGTGAATTTGCGTTTCTGTGTATGTTCGGGGACATGTTAGTTGCGTGTATTTTGTGTGTTAGTGTGGGTGGGTGTGTGCGCTTCTGTGTGTTCCAGTTGTCCATCTCAGTTTTCATCATGCAACTATTGTGACACTCAATGATAGTTTATGAACTGATGGAAATGACTGTTAGCATTGGTCATGCAAACAAATGGGTATCATCTCTGTTGATTATCAGACTTGATTTCATGGATTTCCAGCAGTAGCTCTGGATGAGGCATTATGTGGAGAATCTGCTAAATGCCTGAATGTAACTGTAAACATAAATGGTACCTGCCTCCTCAGGGGTTGGAGAACTCAGCAGTGAGGGTGCGATTGCTGTGGGACACCCTGACCCCCGATACAGACCACTGGCCTCCCCTCTATGTCCTCTGGAGGATACACAGTAAGACCTTGACTGTCACTCACACCTAAAAATGAAAAGAGTCTCAATTCTTAATGCTGTGTGGAACAACTATCCTGAGTTCATTTCAGACTGTGGAGACAGGGCAGTGGTAAATGTGGCATTGCAATGTTATACTATTAAACAGGTTATAGGTCTAGCCTGAAGTATCACAAAATAGTTGGAATGACTGGGCGGCTTTTGGTTTGATGAAAACTGACTGTTTAAACTGCCTGGTTTAAGAGACTTGGGCTTTGGGTGAGTGTTTTGTAACCAAGCAGTTGATATCTATGCCTCTCTTTACTTATTCACCTCAGTTTTTCCTGTCCGTCTGTCAGGTGGGGTGTCCATGCGGAACCACTGCTGGAGGAGGCACAATCACCCTTTCACCCTGGGGTTCCTTGAGGAAGTGCTGCGCTGGGTCGGCATGAACGAGGTTCACAAGGCAGTTACTCTCTTTCTGGATACTGTTGCTAAGCAACCTGGCACTCCCCGGATACAAAGGTGAGTGGTGGAGTGATATGAGATGGGGCGCATGCATGCAGTAACTATTAAGAGTAAAAAATATCCAACCCTGGAGAGGGGGTGAAATCTCTGTATTGTCCAAGGGGAATGTGCTTTGGGAATTCATCTAAACAGAGTGGATGATTCACCTCCTGTGAAAATGAGGAATTATTTTCTCAGAATTTTTAAAGTATTTAGTGCAGGATGTTTTGCCAATTCAACGCTGTGCTTCATCTGAATTTGACCTGGGTGCATGTCTGTAGGAGTTTGTACAGAGAGATCCTGTTCCTCACTCTGGCTGCCATGGGAAAGGATCATGTCGGTAAGCAGGCTTGCACTCCATCATTAATACACAAACCTACAGTGCTATCTACTGAGAAACAGTCCTTCGACAGTAAGAACCAAACTTACTGTCAATACATACATACATCTGATTCTTTCTTATGTCCTTGTTCTCTCATTCAGTTTGTCTACACTCTGTCCAAGACATAAATTTACCATCTCCATCACATTTGTTCCAATACTTTTTATGACAAAGGAAAATGCATTCCTCCATTACTAAGGAATGATAATTGCAGTGGTCCATCATTTTATTTTTTAAATTTGTTGTAACCTTCTGTCTACAAACCAATTACCTCGCAGAAATACAAAAAATATAATAGTCCCTAGTATTTCTGTTGAAAGCAATCAGTGGCACGATAAGCGATTCTGTTTGTGTCTTATTTCCCCCCCAGCTGCTTTTGATAAGAAGTACAAGGCAGCCTACTCCCGTCTGAGTAGTTCTCTGGGACGGGAAGAGCTCCGGAGAAAGAGAGCCCAGCCACCCAGCCCCAAGGCCGTGGACTGCCGCCGCTGCTTCCTGGTTGCACTGGAGTGCTGATCCCTGCCACCAGGGGGTGACACCGCAGCACACACATACACACATAAGCGCGCACACATACACATACGGACACGCACATGCACACATTCACACAAAAAGACCAGCTGTCTCAAATTTCATCACAGTCCAGACTACTGTTAATTTTGCTATAGCCTGGCCGTACGATATCTAGACGTCTGCCTATTATACCTCATGGTGCTTTGGTCCGTATACCCTGAGTCAAACGTACATTCAATCCGGCCTTTAAATGGTCTGCAGTCTGTAAGCCACCCCATAAGCTACTGCTAGAGGCTGTCTGTACCGCTGATATAGCCTGGCTCATATCTTGCCCTCTGCACTGTGCAGCCTAAGTCCTACATGGTTCCTGGCCATGGATCCATATCCTGCTACTTGTTGTATTCAAACTGATATGAAGGTCTTAAATGGAGTTCAACTGTAATGATAACCGTATACCCCACAGTCCATAAACAGGGCTTGTGGACTTTGCTGAGGGCACCTTTAAAATTAGGGGAATTAGAAAAATGCAGTCACACAATACACTTTGTAGACCTCATCGATTTGTCCTGTAATGGGCATTTTTATTTTGAAACAAAACATTTCAAAATTAAGGAGCATGTGTGAGAGACAGAATCCTAACGTACAAAACTATGCGTTAAGTATGAACACGTAACAGTGTGATTTTTTTTTTATTTATTATTATTTTTTTCCTGCGGTCAGAAATGCGCGTATGACAGAAAACTGCAGTTTGGTTATCGTACTCCAGCAGTACTTTGATAAACCATCAGACCTGAACTTGTTCTTTTTAAGTGGAGCCTCTGTAACGTACTGTAACTTGCCCAACCTTGCCAGGTCTGTACAGTTGTAGGATTAATCATCACTTACCGGTAACAAACCTGCCACTCAGTGCGTCAGTTATATGAGGCTTGAATCAGGAGAGATGAGGTACAAGTTCACCACACTTCCCTACACGGTAAATTACCATGAGCTCAGTCACTCTGTATTCCACCTTTCCTTCAGCATAGACTGCTGAGCCTGATTGGATAGCTTTCTTTTGGATGAAACAGAGAAGTGCAGTCTCATAACCTGTAGGGGGAGCCGGTGTAATAGGAAACTTCATTGGATTTGTCAGTGATTGACACTGAGGAAGACGAGGATGTGGAGAGCAACCCCTGGAGCTCTCTGCGCGATTCACAGCGGCTCAGGAAATGTCTGCCAGGGAAAGGGAAGGATTCCTCACGAAAGCCAGTATGTTTGCAACAGCCAGAGGGAGGCGCTGCAGGCAGGTGGAGCGGTGGAGGGCCACAGACACTGACAGTTGACGTGACCATAGGAGCCTCTCTCCAACCTCCTGCTTCCCAAGCACCTGCCCAGCTGCCATAAACCAAACGACTTCACAGACTCACAGAAGATTCATTTCAATATTGTTTTTGTATTTTTTTTTGATTGATTGATTGATTGATTATTGTTACTGTATTGGGAATGTTTTTGCTGAGGAAAGAGAAAGAGAGCTCAGCAGAGACATGCTGAGCTCTTTGTGGAAGTAATTTAAGGTGACTGACAGAGAGAGGGGGTCGTTGATGTCCTATGTTCTACCCACTTGTACCCCTAGTTACCTCGTTTTACACTTATTGTTCCCCGATAAATGTGATGGGTATGTTTGTGTCTTCTGCAGCTGTTTTTATGGGAGTTTTTAAAATCATCTCAAGGTATAGTAACTTGGGAAATGTCTTCTGGTCACTTATAGGAAATGTGTGTCATTAAGGGAAATCTCCAGAGAGTAAATCACAAACTGTAACCTTCACAGGGCTGTACCATGCATGGCCTCCGGGTCCTCTGACTTACTGAAACACCGCTGGATGTATTCCTTTGACATCCACCTAATCTCACTCAAAGTTCAGACAACAGATCATTTGTCTTGATGAGTCAACTGACATCTATTTGACTGCTCTCTGACTCTATCTGACTTGCAACAGAAAATGTTGCGTACATTATCCATATGGACACACGTAATCTGCCCATGAGGATGATTTCATAAAGTAACAGTAGTCCTCACCAAGTGCTCTTCCCTCTTCGCTTTATGACAAAAATGCTTGGGGGAGTGAGGTTCAGCTTTTCAGCTACCTGTTCATATTGTCAGGTGAAACTTTTGGGCAAGATGATCTTCTTGGGTTTACTGCACCACAGAAACGCCCTTAATTTTTGAATTTGGATGTACTACACACAACATATCAAACTACAGATTTTAACCAGAGGCCTCGTCGGTTGGAATACATCAAATAGATCAGTCTAGACCTTGTTCTCATATGTTACAGTTTAAAATTAACATTACAGTTGGCATTATTAAACCTTGTGAAAATTGAGCAACTGTTCAAGGTGTCTGCCTCATAGTCCTTCAGCGACAGTGCATGCTTGGTTCCATTATAGGTCTTGCCTTGTACAGAGGACTATGTCTATCCAGCCATTGGCGGTTGGTGTGTTAAATTCCATGTGAAGGATTTGGACTCAAGAAAACTAAGGCTTAGTCTGACATTTCTGAAAATAGAATTTTTTCATTGCCAGAAATAAGAACATATCTCCTCTCAGAGGTTCCTGACTGAATCAGTGAGGAGCTTTTGTCAGGGGAAAAAAGGTTTGGGACAGGCAAGTATAGCGTTCCATTGCTTCGTCTTGAAAGAAAAACAATCTGCATTAACCAGTAGGAGTAATTGGAAAACGTGTAAAATGGGAGAATTTGTCTCTGGACCATTCCTACCCAATATACATGGATGATGACCAGATACATAATTGGAGTTTGCTTTCTGCTTCATGGGTGACAGAATAAACTCAGAACTTCCTTGTATACAGAAGTATAGCTGGGGAGTACAGCCATGAGTCACACTGCTAATAGTTATAATAGTCTTAAAAGAGAAGACTATTTGAAATGACTTCAACATTTGCGCATTGTCAAAGAAAAACAGCAATCAGAACAGTTCCTGTCTAGAACTGTATGTATCAATATTGATAAGTATATGTTTTTCCAATTGTCCTAATCCCATTAGGATTGACAAAACTCTGTTCCACATTGAACAGATATGACCAGCAGAGGGCAATATGCCAAAGTGAGTCGAGTCAACTTTGCAATAGTGGAGTAGTGACACATTCTGGAGTCATACCAATCCTACTTCTCGGCCATTGTATTTCGAAGCACGAGACTGCAAATTAGAAAGAGGGAATTTCAAATGTCACTTTTTATTTTTTTAAGGGCAAATGAACAAAATAATGAAAAAAAAACAACTTTATTTAAGATTTACTTTTCATGTTGTGTTTGCTGTTGTAATTTATATGGCTGTAATTTCTGTTGTAAATGTCTTGTTTTTAAAAAACAAAGACCCCTCCCCCAAAAAAGGCCGGGTCGGTGTGTTTAATCTGTGAGTTTGAGCATATGATGTTTGCGTTCATTTTGGTTGACTAGTTGTGTGACCGTGGTGCTGAGGGGGAGGGGGAGGGGGCACATAAGGATTTGATTCATATTTTCAAATACTCATAGTGAATGCTACAGTGAAAAGATATGCTTGGCCTACCCCAGAATCCATTTGAAAATGACTTTCACATGACCCTTACAATTAGAATAGTTAAACCTAAAATATTGACAACATACCATATATTACCAACAATACTTCTACTTCTTCATAATTGACTTGGTAATGATAGAAACTAGCCAGTGTTTTTAGTGATATAGAAAAATGTTCATCATAAATATGAGCGTAACTCTAACCTCTCTCCATTGTATGAGTTCCAACACACCTTGCATTACTAAATGAGAATGAGGGCTCACTTCAGGTCATGTGGTCATCCCCTGACAGGTCAGTCAACATTTAAGTTGATCAGTAAGATATTACTGCAAAGTCAGCAATAGTTTATGGGATCTGTCTCATGTTAATGCACTGATTAATTTGTATATGCTAGCTGAATTGCAAGATCCGGTATATTTGCATTCTTACCAGTTGTAATTCATATTGAGGTTACAATTTTTTTTAAACTAGTCATTACTCCGGTATTTGATATCAACTTATCTGGGCCTTCTAGTATGTTGTCTATATTGACATGTCACAATCCCAAATTTATCTGTCAGACTTCAAGTTCACCAGTAGTTACAATTGTGAATAAATCACTAGTTGCCATTCAGAAATGTTCCATTCACAACTCCATTGTTACTAGTTACTATTAAACCAATACCAGCAATTTTTCTGTAATAACTAGTCAACCTTTTATTCATAGTATTAAGACTTTGCACTGAACAAGCCCACAACTCATTACTGATGACAAGTAAAAAAGCCATTGTTGCTTGTAAGAATAACAATTTTACAAGAAAGAATAGCAAAAAAAAAAGTCACTAGTAACCAATGATTAAGTACTGGTACCCATTGAAGATGGACTATTATTATTAAAATAGTATAGTAGTAATAGTGTTGTTCAGGTTTCACAGCTTCTTTTTTGAAAACATGTCATTAAGGATTTTCTAAATAGCTCTTGCAGAGTTTTTAATTCAGCCAGTATTCAAGCAGTTCTGAAAGCAGTATGCTAGTATTGTTTGAAATAGAGCTTGGTCATTGTTTCATACAATACAATGAAGTAAAGCATACCTACCTCAATACCTCATCCAATCTCCTTGGAGAATTTGTTCAAGCCCAAGATTAAACTTCCTGAAAAAGGTTGTAGTGCCTGTACCTCCCTATAAACTTTTCAACTCTCAGGCTTCACAAAGTCTAAATGTTAAATATTACTGAGTTTCATGTTGTCATGTAACACATATAAATGCATTTAGAATATTATAATATTTAGAAATGCAGCATAATAGTTTGGGCTTTCTGTGGTGCCTGAAAGGGCTGCTCAATGTAATTTAAGTAAGAGTAACATAGCAATAATTATATCTCATACATGCCTTTTGTAATTCATTTACATATGGTACTTGACTTTAAGAAGCACCTACAAAAAAGACAAAGAAATTACTTAGCAATTGCATGCAAGATGGGTCTTAAACAATCACTGCTGCAGTGTCCGTACCCCTATGGCCTTCCCGCCAAAAACAGTGATCATCATTAACTGATGGCTGTTTATTGTTGGTTCAAATGGTTTTTGCTCTCCTTAAGAAAATCATCTATGAGTTGTAAGTAGTTTCAGATTAAATCTCCCCCTTGTCTAGGAGACTTGAAATAAAGCCTTTATAAGCTGTTCATAAAGGTTCTGATTATTTCTTTGTTAAGTAAAGGTTTTGGGATGCAAAATTCCCATGGAAAGTAACAAGGGTGAGTCAAAAGTTGTTTTTATCTTAGGTATATAAACGTTTTTTGGATATTATGGGAAACAAGGCATATAACTCCTGTCTACAGCCAAATGTAGTGCTTTAAACATGCAGGTCATCTAGATGTGTTGTGTCTGAACCCCATATGAAGGTCACTGAAAATTATTTTTTTCATGGATGCTGAGCAGCTTGTGCAGAGATATTTCAGAACAAGAAACGAATCAAAGGGCAACATGAATATTACAATCATTTTACAAATAATGAAACTTGGTCTTTGCTCCTTGTTGACCCATAGATGGAGCACGCCATTGTAAAAATGCCGGAAACAAATTCAGGAAGCAGAGCTGTAATCGTCATCAGTTCATTCATGACTTACCATCGCTTCAACGAGGAAAGTGGATGTCAAAATTTTACTTTCAGCTTTACTGAGAGATTCTCCCTGACATGCCTTCTCACACACATTCTTGAGAACATGAAAACTTGTAATTCAGTCAGTTTGAACAAGGTAACTTAACTTGTTGCATGTGAACATTTTGCGCAACATGTAAACTTTTTCTCCAAATACATCTGCTTCCAAGTGCAATGAAATATACAAAGAACTGTAAAAATGTACACATTTGACCAGTCCAATACCTATAGAAAGTTGGTTGAAGGCAGCATTTTTTGCGCAAATTTCATTGAAATGATTGCACTCAGCTGTAGTTATCAAGCCTTTTAACTACGCAACTAGCTACGTAACCAGTCGAGTTCAAGATGGCCGCAAGTACGAGATGGCAATTATGTTTGAAGATAAACTTTTTGTGTAATGTTAACTTCTGGACAGTTGTTTCTCATCAGAGACGGGTATGTAAATTGTGGTGTACCAAATAATTCTGTGGCATAAAATAATTTAATTTTGATGACTAATTTGTCGGTCGCAAGCTTACGAATGCTGTTAGCAAGCTAGCCAAATAGATGGAGCTAGTGATAGCTAGCAAGAAAGCCATCCTGTATTTAACAGCTTGGCAAACCATAACCCATTATCCATTACTAATGAAATTATCGTAAGTTTCAAGCTCGAAACCAGCTAGCCATTCAGTCGTTGTGTACTAGTTTTACTTAACTAAATGGTTGACGCGGTTTGTCGTTTTTCCCCTTTTTTATCATTTCAACTTGCATAGAGTGACGCAATCTGTCATCATTAATAACAAACACTTTAGGTAGAGCGTATTAGCTGGCTTGCTAGTGATATGTAGGTAAAGTAGGTAGAGGTAGGTTAGTTAGATGTGCCAGTCCTGAAAGAAAAAGTTTGGCCAGCTGCACTGTCGGAGTTGACACAAGTTTATAGGTAGGATAGCGTCGTTTGGTGTAACTATGATCCATTTATTTATTACAAAGGTGGTTCAACATCAGGCGACATATCAAATTTCTAGGTCAAGTTTTGTTCTTCTAGCTAACGTGCTGACTGGTGTAGTCCGAAATACAGATGTGCTCCTATTTCTTACGTTACTCTGGTTTGTGTTATTTTGTTGCTTTCTCAGATTTAGCAAACTACAGAAAAAGAGGTCGGGTACATTTTAGTTGTTGACTGTACCCACGCGACCTAGCATCATGGAGAGTGATTGCAGAATCTGTGCCAGGACTCTGGCTGTCTACATCGTCCTCTGCAGTTGGATATCGTTCAGGTGAGGCGAAAATCCGGATGAGCCACGGACTCTGAAGCTTGTTAATCTTCATAGCTTCGAGATATGTTAAAGTATGCATTTCTAGTTAAACAAGCTAAGCTTAGTTTTCTCATATCTTTTACAGAGTTCTTGGTGCCTCCGTTTTGCGCAACGCAAATGCTTCAGGTACAGTGGCAATTAAATTTACTATGTTTATGTTAACTTACAGTTGGCTATTGCAGTAACATTGCGCTAACATGAGCGTTTAGAGTTTGTACAATTTGTCCTAGCACAAACATGCATACAGTCGTATAGTGTGACCTTATGCTTACACATTGTGATGCAGAAGTCTTAATGAGTAAATATCACATGAATGGCTGAGTAAAAATGAATCAATGGTCTCATTGCATATCTGATCTGCATTATAGATACCATGATAGCCGAGACCACACCTTGCTGGCAGAACGAGGAGTTTGTGGTGTCGGCAAAATGTTCTCCATGCAATGATTTTCAGTCTGTGAGTACCAATCCTTTTTCCCATTCTTTCTCCTATTGTAAATTCTTGACTTATGTAATTAACTGGCTTTTACGGGGCAACCAAAGATTCTGGGTTGTGTTTCCCTACTGTGGTACACTTGCCAAGATGCCATTTACCTTAAATATGAAAAGATGACCAAATGATTAGGCACATGCTTGTCTGCAATGTTTTGTGCTCTTGTTTTTATTATTAATAGCTGCATCAGTGCTCATGCATGCACACTCATTTGAAAGTCACATCTTTGAAGGCATCTGGCCTAACAGTAAAATTGAGAATTTAAAAATACAAAACTTTATCATTGAATGTGTTTTCTATTGTGACATATTTTAGTATTGCAAACAATAAATCCATAAAAAAATAAAGCAAGTACCTCTTTTTGTTTACTCAGCATTTTGTATTTGGTGTGGACAACTTAATTCATTAAAATAAGAAGTGATGTGCACACCACTCCTATTCACCCTCAGCTGCATTTTTCCTTGTGGAGTGTAATGACTCCATGTGGAGTGTAATGACTGGGCCAGTGTAAATGTTTAGGTATTAGGTAGAGTATATGTGACTGGAACCCAAGGGAAACTGGTCTAGCTGGCCATGTGAAAATTGTCAGCATAAGAGAAAATTAAATACTGTCAGATATTTAAATAAGGTCAGACAGACTGTGTCTGACTGATTTTAGAATTTGGATTTTAGTCAGGGAAGAAAATTGTGATATATCCACCTGCACTGTGAACTGTTAGTGACCCCTTTCCAATGATTTGCTTCTGCCTCTTTAGAAAGTTTTGACAGAATGCAAACAAACTGGGTATGTGGAGAAGATCATCTGTGCAAAGTCACACAAGGATGAATACAAGAGGTGACTGCATGCTTTTGCTGTGTGGCAGTTCTGATGGTGTGAATTACTGCACTGAATTTGGGTTGTAGTCTTAAACTTGAGTGAGGTTACAGGTATTATTCCTTTTCTTAAAAAGTAACTGTGAAGTTGTCTAAAATGTACCTCACCCCTGAGTCAGGTGATTCCTTCATAATTGGCTGATTTATTATGCTCCTGTAACTTGTCATCATTGTAAGTTTGTAGTGTGTGCTAAGCAATGCTGTAGGGTCATTGTTCAGTTCGGGCACAACCTCCTCATCTCAAGATGCATCTCCCTGTCTTTACCCAACCCCAGCTGTCGCTCTGCTGAGATGGAGGAGCACCGCTTCTGGAAATTTGAGGGCACCATGCTGGGCCTTACTGTTGTTTTTGCATTGCTGGTTGTGTCACGTCAGAGGGCCCTGGACCGTCTGGCATCTGAGAAGGTCCGCAAGCAAATAGAATCAATATAGAACAGCACAGGACCCAATGCCACCCAACCCTAAACTTGCCTCACCTCATTTGAACTGAAAACACTACCAATTTTTATTTATTTTTTTTAATTTTTCAGTATTAATGTAACTTCTCTATCAGCCCTAACTTGTCCCTTGGAAAGTTTTTTCAAGAGGGCTTCATTGCAATTAATCAAGAAATAACTGCCCATTTGTGTTACAGAAGGATGTTTACAGTCAGTTGTGAAGCTGTATTAGGTAATGGTGAATGGCTCTGTGTGATTGCTAGATACAGAACAGGAGTGGTGCTATATTCCTGTGTGTTTATTTTGTGGAAGAACTTGCATTCAAGATAGCCTTGTAGTTGTGTCCTCAACAAACTAGAAAAATAAGCTGCCAGAACTTGCAGAGGACCTGTGTATATCTTTCTGTCATTAGATAAAATTTGGATGCACAAAAAACACTTGGCACCTTAAGAACAGCTTCCAACATGTAAAAATAATTCCCAAAGTGAAGAAGTCACTTGAGTCATACTATTGCTTCTCCATTATTTATTTTTATGACATTGCCCACAACACAGTGATATAATCTCAGGTAAATTTGGCAATTTGCCAAGCATGATTTATGGTTTCTAGTGTTTGAAATATGTCTTTGTTATATAAAACCCTCAATATCCCAGTCTAGATATTCCAAAGTGTGGACTTCTTACCGCTTCAGTCATACAATCACAGTATATGTGGTTTTCGCATAAAGGGTAGGAGATATTCTTTTTACCTGGGGTGCTGCAGGTATGTGTTACTGTTATGAATGTGGGGATGACCAGAATATAACAGAATGGGTCCTGAGTTTGTATGTATTATATGACTAATACTCCTTCCTGTTTGTTATAATACATTTGTGTTTGATTTGGAGAAATTTATGCTATCTGGCTTTGACAGTGTCAACACAGAGTCAGGTTATTTCTACATATAAGTAAGAAGCAGGCTATGGTTTTGTTCTTGGTGTTTCAAATCCCTAATATAAATCAGTGAGTCTGACAACATTCTATGTGCATCCATAAATTCATCAGTCAGGTGTGTTAAAGCCATCCAGAACATTAAGGAAGGCACAGTAATAACTGTTCCTATAGAAAGCATTTTATACATGGTTAAATGTGATTATTGCACTGATGGATGTTCTGTGGAAAGGAGCCAACACTGTACAATTACTTGTGAGAATGAACTATATTTTCCCATTTATTTGTTTGTGCCTTTGGCTACATGAGGTGCTGCTTCTCAGTATACTGACACTAAGACAAGAATGACACTGGGATTATTTAATAGATTTTTATTTTTTACCCCATATTTATGATTTTACTCTCTAGATGTGGGTACAGTTAAATTATTCATTATTAACTTTATTCATAACTTAAGTCTGGTTTGCTTCCTCAAAGCCATAAGTTATAATAATTGTCTGGTAATATGGATATTTATTAAAATGTATTGAAAACCTTCACTTCTGCTTACTTTAACCCAAATCATTGATTTGTATTCCCTCTTAAAACAATCTGGTATTAATTCTGATTCAAAGTGAGATCAAAATGTCAAATACTGCATTTGAATGATCTGGTATTTTATGCTTTTGATTTACAAAGCTCTGTTCATGTATTTTGTTTATAAGTTTAGAATTTCACAAACTAGGTGCTACAGCAAACAAAAAATAGTTTATCATTTTAGACTTCTGGTTCAGACTTATTTAAAAAGTTGATTGAAAAAGTCTGTTCACTTCTAATTCATTTTCCATATGTTAGTGATATGCATTTGAGGTCCTCTGATGTGACGATAGACACCTGAATGGAGTTTTCTTGCACAACAGATAATTGTTGTATCAAAGATGCTGGTATATTTTGTTCTTTTTAATGAGCTTTTAGAACACAAGTCCATATTCTGTAAATCCGGGGTGTCAAACTCCAGTCCTGGAATTCTGCTGTGCCTGCAGGTTTTTGTTATTTTTTTGGTTGATCTTGAGCTGTTATTAGACTCATAGACCACATGCTTGGTCACTGAAGACAAATTGATTAAAAGCTCTATACACACCACAAACCCACAGACATATCTGCCCCCAGGACTGGATCTTGACAATTTGTGGTCATAAAAGGATTTTTATTAAATGTCAGAATTGTGTTACCTTCCCACTGATGAAGGGTAATTCTGTTCCTAACATGGATGTTTTCTGTAACATGTCAGAGCATAGAGACTGATGAGCAAGGGCTCAGGTTTGTTTTCCACTTTAAGTATTTTTAGCCTCAAGCAGAGGAGAATGCAAGGTATCAAAAATTACAATAAAGAAGTTCAACATTAGTTTGTACTGTAATCTATTCATTTATTCAAAAAATATTCCATCTGTATATACGTTTAGAAAAAATACATTCCAAGTAAACCAGTGGCTTCCAAACTTGGTCCTGGGGACTCACTCTGTGCAGGTTTTCTTTTCAATAATATCAAGTTGTAATAAACTTTTTAGACATGGAAGTCTCCAGAAAGGTGATTTCTAAATTACTTCAGAAATAGCTGTGAGGAATGGATGTCACACATTCACATCCCAGGATTTTTCATCAGGCCATCTACTGCCATTTTCTGTAATGTAACATTTTATGAGTCATTTGTTAAGAGATTTTACATTCTAATTGACTCAATTATAGACTGGTAGGTGAAATCACTAGGTCCTTACAACTGGAAGCGTGCACACATAGAGACAGCACAGAGAGCGGATCCCCAGGACCCAGTTTGGTAACTGCTGACGTAGACAATACCGGGTTTTTTTATTTTTTTTTTTTTTTGTTTAATCGGCTTTGGTTTTATGACTCGATTTGTGAATAGCAAAACGAATCTTTGTTTTTGCATAAAGCACTTAAGGTCAAAGCCAGGAAGTTATTTAAAAAGTAGAGTTTAAAACAAGATGCGGGCAACCCTGGCGTTAAGAGAATAGAAATACGAGCTGTGTGTGTGAATAGATTGAAAATGTACATGGTAGTACTTCTACTTTCTAAAACCAGGGTGGCGCACCACTGCCAACAGCCTGAAAATAATGTATGCATCCTGACACTGGAAGAAAGTACTGACACATATTCGAGTTAGCTGGGTACCGTTGGTGCAAGGAGTCACAAGCATTTGAGGAAAAAATGGTTGCACTTTGAACCACGTGGACAGTCACACAGTTGACCGAACCGAGCTCCCTTCTTCACTGAGCAGAAATCGCCAACATTACACTAAAAAAAGGAAAATGAAAAAATACGTTATTAGAAATTTTTAAAATGTAGAACAATGGTAAAGCCAACAATATAACTTTAGCGTACCACAAAAATGGACCGCTCTCACAATGTTGCTATTAGACAGTTCTATTCAGTTTTATTTGCATAGCGCTTTTTATAACACACATTGCCTAAGGGCAACTTTACATCGATCTCGGATCCCAAGACCTTCTCAGAGAAACCCAAGAACGAATGGCAAGGAAAAACTTCCATACTACAAGGAAGGAACTTTGACGAGAACCCATCTCAGTGGAGCCCATCGGCCTTTCGCCGGATAGGCCTACTGGATTTAATTATTGCAATCATTATAGCTGTTAACATGCCATTTTTCCTTTATATAAATAGAACGAATGGCAAGAAAACTTCCATACTACAAGGAAGGAACTTTGACGAGAACCCATCTCAGTGGAGCCCATCGGCCTTTCGCCGGATAGGCCTACTGGATTTAATTATTGCAATCATTATAGCTGTTAACATGCCATTTTTCCTTTATATAAATAGGCAACTGTGAGAGTTGCCTGGTCTTGCATGGAGAAATCCAGTCTGACTACTTGTATAGACGCCTGGATAATAACAATAACAAAATATTTACAGCTACAAGATATTTAAAATAAGGACTAGGATACATCTCATTTGTAGGATTAGCCAGTAATTGCCAGTTTTTAATGAATGATTAATGATGGGAAATGTTTTATTTTATGTACTTTTTTTTTTTTTTATGAAGCTATTTGCATACCCCAGGGAGACGACTGTGCCTTCTCTCCCAAATTGTCATTCTTCTATTCTGAAGTTTTTCCAGAACCTCGTGAAGAACATCGAGCTGCAAAAGAGACCGAAGTAATTATTGCTGCAATGCGAGTTTGATTTTGCCAGTGATAAAATATTATCGGCTTCTCCCTTTGATATTTGTGACCATAACATGGAATTTAAAGTGGCCAAGTTCAAATCATAATTGGGTTCGAAGTGAATTCAAGTCAAATATAAATATAGAGTAACACTTTCAATGTTTGTATGACGCTGTGCCTATAATTATTTAATTGCTAAGCGTGCAGGTCAGTGTAGCTAAGATATGAATGAACTATCGGTTATCCGAACTCACAAGTTCTTTCTTTTGATTCCCGGTGTCATCCGTTTTCGCTGGTAGATCATCCGCCCATCTTGCTTCCACTCCAGACGAGCGGGAGTGCACATGTAAAAAGAGACATAGTGCCAGGAACAGTGTTGTAATATTTGCCATATTGTGATTTCGCAATGATTTTAATTGGACTGCTGGAGTTAAGATAACGTTCAAGTCGGGAGCGCGCGGTGTTTTACGAACCAAAGTTCGCTGTCCGAGGTACTGAATGGATATCAGTTCTTCGATTAGTACAATCCACTGTGACTGAGCTTGCCTTTTCATAGACTAAACGCGCTTCCCGGCGTAACGCGAAATCGCAAACAGGCATTGATTCACCTCCGTTTATGCAATTAATCCACACACTACACCGTGATTCGTCACAGCATGAAGAGTGTCATATTACACGTCGATTACACGTTTTTTTTCTTCTTCTGGTTATGTGACAGCTGTTTATGATATAACACATATGACTTGTTATTACACGAGTTTGATCTTTCTGTTCGATCCTAACATTGACAGAAACGTATGTTTTAAAACACATAGTCTCATTTTAACTATTGTGTGTGTTTATACAATGGCAACTGTAACAGTCAATTAACTTTGTGAACTTTTTTATTACCATAGATCTCCTTATACAGCGTCTGTCTTTTACAAGTGTCTCGCAAGCCTGGGATCCCTTCCCTTAATATAATGAACGGCGCTTCGAGGCTGGGGACTCTTTTGACCCACTAAACAAACCTGTTACCTTGTGTGTTTGTCTGCCAGTTACGTAAAAAGATATAAGGGGAAGACCCCACGCACATAATCCCTTTGCTGTTCCCAGCTTAATCGTTTCCGTTTTTAGACAGGTTTAATGGTCAGATAACGTCACTGTCATGACTCTTGTTAGCACAACACGAGTGAAAGACTGTTGTCTTCCTGTAGAGAACCACAAGCATCTTCAGCTGTGCACAAGGACTGTTTTATCCTGTCAGATAATACATCGATTATGCGTTAGTTTTCAAACTGGTTGACATCTTGGGAGGAATTATCTTTTAAATCATTTATGTATTTGTATTTTTGTTTTTTTATCATGGTTGTTTTCTTGAACTAAACCAGAGCGCGATAGTTGTATTGATTTAGTAGTTTTACCCTGAAATTTATTCCAACTCGGTTGGTTCACAGCATCCTGTTTCGTTAAAGAAAAAAAGTTTCCAGTAGATGGCAGCACACAGACGTGATTAAAGTTTGGAACACCTCAGTTGATGTTCTGAGGAATACACGTTTAAATGCAGGGGATAATACTACCATGATGTATTATAGTTCTGCGTCTTATTTATATTGGCAAACATGGAACTTAATGAAAATCAAGACGTAACTGTAGCCATGTGCAGTTCAAAGCATTGATACTGTCAAAAAGGTCCAGCTTTTGATAGGTTTACAATTTTAAAATATGCAACACTAATAATTTCTCCGTAAAATTACCTATAGTACATGTTTGCTCTGTAATTTAGACTTGTTTTTAAATAAATGCTTCGTCGTTTGTTTTAAATCTGTCTCTGTATTTCCTGTCTCTAATTAAGATAAGTTGCCATGGTGTGCGTGACGAGCTCTGTAAGTTTTGACTTTGTAACGTTTGAGAAACCTCTCCGAAAAAGAAATGCTGGAGAATCAAAACTTGAGCCCTTGTTCATCAGTCTCTTGCATTTCAAAGGTCAGTAATCCAGTAGATAAAACTCAATTTAAGGTGGAAAAGGTCAACAGTGAAGTCAGGTCAGTAGTCAAATACATCACCTAACTCCTCCCTAACTGAAATAAGAGTAAAATGAATATGCCCTCCCTCGGATCAGTTGTTGTAATCGGTGGTCTAGCAATGCATTACTAGAATCTGGGTTCAGGGATCCACAGTATAATGTCACATTTACCAGTGTCCCATTTGGTCTGATTAGTCAGATACAGACTATTGGTCATTTTTTTACATTAAGCAAATCATGTAAATGGCTATTTTTATTTTCATGTAAGTATTTAACTGTATCAAATTAAATTAAAAGGTATAAGGTTAGGACTATAACCGCTACAGACATTCTGGGACTTGAGTTTGAACTACTCCACTGTGTTGACCCTCATAATTATTTCTGAAGGGCAGCTGCAGTTTTGTAGACATAATGATACAACCATAATAGTCTGGTTTGTTATTAGAGACCCAGGCCCAGAGGAAGGGGTATCAGTGTTCTCTGGCATTGGAAACCCCCCAATGCCTAGATTTACGGGCCTTTTCCCTCCATAGTGTGTACTTCCAGGTTGCTGGCTCCCAGAGTGCGATGGTTCCATGGAGCGGAGTGGGCCAAGATAAACACAGGCTGAGGATGTGCAGATGTTGTGGCTGTCTTTCATGTCCTCGCAGCTGGGACTAGTTTGCAGGGGGGAGTGGCAAGCAGCAAACTGTCAAACCAGTGGTGCATGAGGCAGGCCAAAGGGGGCCAAGACACCCACATCACCAATCCCCTTTAATTCCCAACATCCCCCATAATCCCCTGTGGTTTGGTATGTCACCCCTGGCCTCCTAAATATCCTCATAATTCAGTGGTAATAACGGCGCTTTTTTTTCTTCTCCACTCCCAGACTGCTGTGTGCTCTCATGTAACATAGTGGTTTCTATCTTAATACCAAATTTTCCAATAATTCTGTTTGATGTCATGTACTGTCACAGTGCCATGATACAGCTTAGTGCACCCTCTACCTGTGTAAGATTGTATACAAATATGCTACAATTATGAATGCATATTTATTCACTTTCACATTTCATTGTTGAAATGAATTGTCCATTCAATCTCATATTTAAAATACTTCACACCAACAACAATTTTTACAATTTTATACTATTCACTCTGCTTTGTCTTCAGATTCACTAATGTCTCAACCATTTACAGCTGCTGCATTCTCTCCATGGTGCTTTATACCTTTGGTTCTTTCTAAACCCCAGTGCACATGATTTGGCATGTCTACCACCCTTTCTTTCCCATGGTGCTGTAGCAGCACTTCAAAAACAAAAAAATAAACATTAGCATCAATGTACTGAACCTGCAAGCCTAAAAAATAGTGCTTTGTTGTTGTTTTTTTTGTAATTCAGAATACTTTTGGAACATTTAAAATAGTAATACATATATTCTTCCTTTACTCCCTTCTGTTTAAGTGGTCTTATTAATGTATTACACAACACAAAAAGATAATGAAGACAGGTTAAAATTCACTTTGGCATAAAATAAGACAGAACAAAGAACCCATTTTCATCAAAGAAAACTCTAACAAGAGCATCTACTGAAAAATATTTATTAAAGAATATCAACAACACATATAAATGTTTTTTCTCCTCTCCCAAACCAAGGAAGCCAGATATATATGTTTCTTTAAGTGGCTATAAACTGTGGGCGTGATAAGATGAGTGTGAGGGCACTGTGTAATTCACTGTGGGCCTGCCTTTCGGTTGATACTCTGTGAGACATATATCAAATGCAGTATAGTGCGAGTGCATCCCAGAAGCAAGTGCTCCCTGGTCAAGATCCCACAGATGATTTTGCAAAGCAGCAAAAATGTGAATGTTTGATTCACATTTTCACATTCACAATGATTGTCTCAGTTCATTAAGAAAGGAATACCTCAGACCTGGAGCTCACAGACGTATGGAGAGAACTCTGCCCAGGTAAGGAAGATAAAATGTACACACACTTCCTCTGGCCTGAACATTACAACTAGCTACTCCAGCAAGATCATCAGCTAACCCAAACAGATGAATGAAGTCTGTACTCTGCATTAAAATGGCACTCTGCCTGTCTATAAGAGGTAAGTGTGAGGTGTTTCTGTGGAAGGGTGGGTGGTTTGTCATGAATGGAAGGATATGAGCTGTGAAGCTCCGGCCCAGGAGGAGGTCTGAGGTGCTCAGGGTGTGTTGGAGTGGCATTAATGCAGCTGTGAACGGTTGAGCTATGCACATGAAACGTTCCTTTGTTCTGAGAGATGGCTCGTCCCAGCCCCTTTGACTATCCTTACTTCCTCCTCCACTCAGGGCCACGAAAGTCTGAAAGAAATAACAAGATGCACACTGCTAATGCTTGAAGAGGAAATGGCTGTAATCATGATTAATTGAGCCTGTTTCCAATTGCTGTCAGAGAACTGGAATCTTGACCTAAGGGTCTTGGGTTCATTTCCTGGGTGTGACACTGAAATTATAAAGAGTACGATTATAAATTCACTTCTGTTGATAATGGTGGTTGGAAACAAATGGGCTAAAATTTCAGTATGGCCTTTTTGATTAATCAGTGAGCAAAAAATTACTACATCTCTCTGGGTTTTTGCTATGGTTGAGATCTTCTCCCTGGTGGGACAGTTGTTTTAAACATCTAAATTCAATAACATCCATATCAGTGTATCTTTAAATGATGGGTGATATTCACGTGGTATGGTTAGTTTTGTATCTGATGAGAGCTGTTATGCGTTAAACCATGAATTAATTATACTCCTTCTCATATTTGTGATGTCAATTAAAATAGGACAAAAACCTTCTGTAGATACTTAAACCCAAACCATTTCTGCATGGTAACAATTTCCATGTTCTTATTGGGAAGTAAAACATAAAGGTTTGATTACACAAGGTAAAAATATTTTTCAGTAAGCCCATGTTTGGCTCTGAATTAAATTTCTTCAGAAAATCAAATACACTACTGTACTGATGTATGTTCCACTCAGTGTAGAGTGCTACCTGCTGTCATAAAGTTGAACTAGCCAAAAGGTTTATGGACTTGCGTCACTATTTTGCGTTTTGCCCCCAGAGTTTTCTGGGTTTATTATTTAAGCCTGCAGACAACAATTCTGTCATGTCAAATTAAGTAAAAATGAATTAAACACAAAAACAAACAAAAAAAGAAGCCTGACACCCTGCTTCTGTTCCCAAGAACCCCTCTGGGTTTGCACAAAAATAAATGTTTGGTCCAAAGCCAGCTCACGCAACTGCAGCCACAACTACATGGTGATTGGATAGGTCCTGAATGTTTTCCCTTCATCTATATGTATATTTATGTTTTCCTTTTCAACATGCTGCAGAGGAAATTGCGGTGCCTCTTTTAGCATTCAGATAGGGGACCTTGTTCCAGGAGAAAAGATCGACTCTGTGGCTCCGCCTCTCCAGATACTCGGACATCAGGCCTCTCTAATTAAACACCTACCAGAACAATACTTTACCCGTTTCACATACATGACAACTTCCTACATGCATCACATGTCTAACTCAGTTGAAAAGGTCATTCTTTGGAATGAAGTTCAAGTGGAATCCAATATCATGTGTACATATATTCCCATATAATGTGCATATAGGTACAGGTTGGGTATTTTTTACAAATGAACTGAAGTTTGACTTACCTTTCTGCAATACACAGTAATATGCAGTCCCATTCAGAGCAGTTGACAGACTTGGTGTATGGACAAACTCAGAATCAGAACGACCGGTAGGCTAATTTCTGGAGTCTGTCAGAGTGAACACAGAAAAACATTGCAACATACAGAATGAACAGTTACTGCAGTAGACTGAGCTCCCTGGAAAAATGTGTGAAGTTCAAATAAATTCTTGTTTTCAGTTTAGTTTATTTTGAGTGGGAATAAACCATAAATACATCAGTAAATCACTATATATTTACTCATGTGGCTTGGCTATTGCACAGCTGGATGTGGATGCTGTAACAGAGTGATGACTCAGAGAATTACACTGATAAGACATGGCTGTGGGGGCTGTAGAGGCACGTCCCCGCCAGGCAAGCTCTTTCTGTCATTGTTGCCGGGAATGTAGAAGAGACAGATTTGTCAGTTTGGAAATCCAGCAGATGGGGTTTTCAGATGAAAATGTTCCTTTGTAAGGTCCGCTTGCTCCACAATTTAGCTTAACCCTGAATGCTTGAGAATTTGTGTCTCATCAACTTCCTGTCTCCAGGAACGTTGGGTCAATGTTGCATTTTAACAATGGGTTGCCCTGTTTATGTTTTGGTGCACAGCCCTGCTGTTTTAGTAGGTCAAGTAAAAATACATAAAACCATGCACTGCTTGTCCTGGGAATTGTAAAAAAAAATATAGATAATATAATCATACCAGGTTATGAAAAGATAAGTCTGTAAATAACATTACATCTATTAAATGTACAGGATCATGGGCTCCAAAACTGTATATCTCAACTGCAGTCTCTCAGTCTCTGAGAGAGCATGTGAAACAGGAGCATAGATGATTTGGCACAGGCCTCGACATTTACCCCCTCTGAATGCTCACTTCAAATAGAACCCCAGGAGTATCACATTTTTTTGTAATTATATGACAATTTAATCAATGCTACTGAGATAGACATGTACCAATCACATTCATTTAATGTACTTAGGTACATTTCCAGCAGGCAAACATGAATGCACTGCAGGCTAATGATTTAACATTAGAAATACATTATTTCAATGGTTCATTTCTATTTCAATGGTTCAAACGTATGGCAAAACTGTAAATATCAACTCCAGTTACTCAGTCTCCAAGAGTGCATGTGAAACATGTGCATCGACAATTTGGCATAGACTGCCAGCAAGCTCTATTTTAATGGTCCAAAGGTATGGCATAATGGCAAAAATTTAGAGTGTATTAATATGAGCCATCACTGCCATTTTTATTTCCTGTGGCACAAATTTCACATGAGTAGGATATGGTACTCATGTAGCTAAAACTCTTTCATTCTTCTACTAAGCTTTACCTTGACACAGATATTATACAAATATAGATTTTCAAGTGAATTATTTATCCATTATTTAATATAATATAATATATAATGCAATATTTTTAAACACTGCACCACAAGTTTGAACTTTGAAAACAGGGTTGTGGGTTCCCCTTACAGTGAATAATAACATTGGACCATCATGGTGACTTATTAAGTAATATAGCCAATTGGAAAGGACAAATGAATTTACGGCTTTACCTTATTATTGTTGTTGTTAACTCCGGTGTCTGATTGACCCTTCACTGCATTACCTTTGCTTTGAACTTCATACAAACCATAATCCACATCGCTGACATTATCTGTTCAGAACAGAATACATAGACAATAAATAATATTTGTGGCATTGCATAAAGGTAAGAAAATGCAAACTGAGCTGCAAAGTATTATTTAGAAATGGACTGGTTCTGCTTACTGAGATATATGTAGTCGAAGGTAACATTGTAGTCATAGTCTGGTGTTGCAGTTGCTTCATAGTCATAATTGTATTCCTCCTCATTGCCTGTGGTGACAGAAAAGGAGGAAAAGTTGTTACACCCAGGGTTCAGAAAAACACATGCTTCATTTAATCGTTCCTTTAAGGTTCGATAAGTTTTCCAAGATTTTTTGTCGTATTACCGTAACCATTATCACAGGCAAACCACAGAATCCATTAAGCCCATAGCTCAAAACATATGCATAAAACAGAGAACTTCAGGTTCTCCTTAGAAACCAGCCTGGAGATCAAGGGTGGGCAGACTTGGTCCTGGAGGGCCAGTGTGTATGCAGGTTTTAGTTTCCACCAACAAACCCAACTAAATCAGCCTGTTAGTCGCAAACGTCAATGCAGATTTACTCAGAGATTATGCCCTGGTATGTACATAAACGTGAACTGTCGTTCATAAGGTTATCGTGAAATTTTGCTAAAATACCTGATTACAAAAATGATCAGAGGCTAGAAAAGAGCAGAGGCTAGCATGGGATCCAAAATCTGACAGTGCCCTCCTTGCCTGCTCCCTGCTCTAGTTTGAGGTGGCAGTTACAGTGAGATAAATCAGAGAGTGGCTGATGCCCTGGTAGTCGTTCTGTGTTAATCTACACAGCGCAATGCTACCTTTCTGTGTCCCAGTTATAATGTGGCACAACTAGGGCTAGGGTGTTTCCATATCCGATTTCTGACAAGAGACCATGTGATCTTTTTCATACTTTAAAATTAACTCATACAATGTGACTTCTCAATCATTGCCTACAATGTGCATCACACTATACAAGCCCTGACAAGCAAAAAGCACCAAACTTATCAAATGCTGAAATGTATTGTTATAGCATCCCCATCAGTTGTGATTCTGTTACCCTCTGGCCCTGGGGCTGCAGGCCTGCGCACTCAGATGTCCCTAATTCAGATGGCCAAAGACAAGCAAAGTCGTCTTGCATGAATTATGGCAGGAGGGGGAACTGAGCAGGACAATGGAAATGCGTGAGATGATGTTCTCTCTGAGGAATCGATCTGAAGGCTGGCACCTGGACAATGCAGGAGGAGAGCTGAGGCTGGGTCAATGAGTCATCCTCCCCTAAAGCAGGCAGTGTGAGAGGTGAGGGGTCTCCTGATGCTCTGGGCTTTGTTGTTCTGACAGGAATCTTGTGCAACAATGAGAGTCAAGTTTCATTACCGGAATCCCCCTGGCAGACCAGCCTGGCAGACCTGTCCTGGAAAGCTGCCACCCCAAAAAAATGGCTGGACTCAGCAAAAAATGTATTAAAAACACTACAAAAAAACTCAACCAAGTAACTCACACCCCACTTTCCAATACTAAAAAAATCCCTCCAAACAGTTTCCAACCCAACTGTGAACTGAGCAAAAGCTGAGCGCTTCATGACAGTGCATGTGACAGGCTGCAGACTGCCAGGTTATGCCACTGAGCCACCACTGTCAGAGGCAACTTTTTCATGTCTGTCTTTGGATTACCTTTTACTGTGTGTTTTTTGCATATCTGACAGCTATGTATGTCTTACGTTAACATGACACATGTTTATACAGGGATGTTTTAGAGACCAGTAGAAGTACACCTGAACAATCACTGTGTGGAATCAAAATCCAGTGCAAGGTGTGTAAATGCAGAGGCATACTGGATGGCAGAATGCTAAAAAAAATAAAATTCCACAATAAGAATAACAGGAACTGGCAGGCCTGTGCTGTAATTCAAGACTGGCATTGTGCAATTCAGCTCAGTAAAGACCAACAAGGCAGAGTTATAATCCGTACTAATTTTCCTCTCATCACCAGGCATTCATAGGGGAAGGTGCTTAGCTGATGTTTACCTTTGCATGGCAGGATCAAAGCCATTTAGCAACAGATTTCCAATCACACCTTTTACCCATTCACCACATGCCCTCAGCTTAGTGGGTAATTCTTGGACTTGCTTCCCAATTGGAGGTCTGTGCTATCAGTTCACAGGCATATTTCCTGTTTGTCAGAGGGACAAACCTGCTGGGATAAAGCCATCACATGGCCAGGAGGGTGGGACAGATGAGAATCTGCACTCAGTGCATTACTTTAACATTTTGGCATTCAGCTGAACCCCTCATCCAAAACAACTTACATACTATCCATATATACAGCTGGATATTTACCAAAGCAATTCAGGTAAAGTACATTTATACAATAGTATACAATAGCAGTGCCCTAACTGGGTATGACACTTATAAGTTACACTTACAAGCCCAGCACCCTAAGCATTATACTGCACAGACAGCCCTGATCACAGACACTATGAAACATCTGCCGTCCTTCTTTTCAGGAACCGAATAGCAGAACCCCCCCCCAACCCCCCACCCTGCTTGTGGAAGTCTTCAAGTGGATTCAGACTGTTAGATCCTTCCCAGGTCTGACCCCTGGGGGCGGGGGGGTTTGACGGAGGGGAGGGTGGGAAACTGACCCCTGCAAACTCACCTCCCCGTCATCCTTACAACCTGTCACCCCACAGCCACGCCCTGACCCCACTCAACTTCCCACATGCAGAAACCATTACCCCCTTCCCCAGCTGGGCCCTCCCCACCCAAACCCACCAAATCCTTCCCTCCTCAGTGACACGAAGCCCCACTAAAGACATGCTCAGTGCTGAAATGATGTTATCCATACAATTTTATCACACAAACCAGTTACAGCAGATGGCATGAAAACAACAGCTATATGCCTGCAAGAGTTTGGTTGTCAAAAGAACATTTTGTCTTGTCGTAGAGTAGGGACATTAAGAATAAGGAATAATCCATTCTTTGAACTGTTGTTGCAATCACGCTAGCCTCACTTCAACAACAATGATTTGGAATCAGTTAGATGACTGCTCTCACAGGCTGCTCTACTCCAGGTGTGACAAGATTTCTCTAAAGAAGGCCAGTGTTGGGCCACAAGTTTTGTCATAGCCCTGCGCTCACACATGACACAACCAATTACAGGGTCTTCAATCAAGACCACAATTAATTGAGTCAAGTGTTTTAACACTGAACTACAGCAGAAGGCTGCACAGCCACCCTTCTCAGATTAGACTGGTGTAACATGTCCATCCCCAGATGTAGTGAATGTACGGACTGCCTCTCTTTTTCCCTTAAACAGGTCCTCCCAAGTGTCCTAAATTCTCCTCAGCAGTCACTTTTCCCACATTAATTTCATATTAAGGGCAACAATGAAAAGGTAACCTAATGACTGCCATCCACATTAACAACAGCAGATTCACACGACAGCCATAACACTGTCCATATGTCAACAGACATATATCAATATGTGCCATAAATATAATGTTAATACTGATTGTATGAAGATGAGGCTCATGGAATTGACAAACAGTTTCCATGAACAATATTTTGTGTTGAACAAAATATGTTTCTGTAAAAGTAATTTTATTATGCTAGGCTGTGCAGTGACTTCACCATTAACATGACAAAAGCAGAATGAATAGTTCACAAAGCAAAAAAACAGGAACTTCAATATCCCTAGATAAAGTAAAATTTCCCTCTAATTTCAGGGAACTTTAATTTTCTCAGTCTTTTGATTTTTTTTTTCAAGAAACCCCAAGGCAGCCTTAGAAATTTCCTGTAAATGTGGTTTTATGAGAAAAACCTACAGCTTCATACCATGCATCCGTTTGTCAGATCATATCAGAAGCACCCACTTTATCTTAAAGAAGACCACTTTGTCGGAGGGCTGTCAAAAAGCACTGCTCTGAAAGGCCTCAATAAAACATACTGCAAAATGAAGAGTTTGCGTCCTTTTACTAAACAGCTTTAAGGACCTCACTTAAACAAGAAACTGGTCCTTCAAAATATGTAATTTCAGACATTGAAAACTCAGCTCACAGAGTACACCCCCTGGGTAGCCCTTCTCTCCAGCACCAGTGTAAAAATGCCTCTTCACCCTGCTTGTAAACAGCACAAGTGCTAAACAGACACTCGAGGCACTGAGCCCACATGCACTAGACTGAGGGTAAATGCATTTCTCTCAAGTCAACACCCGCTGGCTGAATGCTCAGAGAAAGTGAACTGATGAACAAAACAAATCAACACAAAACAGCTGCATGAAGTCCACAGGGGATTAGAAGAGCTACTGCTACTAATTGCTCTACTTTGGCAAACTTTAGAGATCCCTGAAAAGGCACTATAAGCTCTCCACAGAATGAGTTCTATATTGACTCCAAAGCAGCTCCTTTCCTACTGGTGCCAAAGAGCCTGCTTGCCCCAGTTTTGCCATGCATTCCTGTTAGTAATGTGCAGTGCTGTTTGGCGAGGGATGCCCTGTGAGAATGCATGGATTGGTACTCACCTTGGCAGAGAGGCAGCAGCAGTGCCCCGGTCAGGCACAGAGAGAGCAGTCGCTGGGGCAGCCTCCCCATGCTGTCAGAGGGACAGAGACAGGAAGAGTGAGAGTGAGTGGTGAGCGCTGGCAGTGCGTGTGCATGTGTGAGTGAGGGGGGTGGTGATGGGGGAGGCTGCAGCAGAGTGTGGGACCTCCCCCTCCCCCTCCCCCTCTCATCCTTTCTCCCAGGGGAGGAGGGCTTTTCCCAGGTATGAGCACCCAGCCTAGACAACTGATAAGCAAAGCCTTACAGTTGACAGATCCCAGCATGTTCTGCCATATTATCTCCTGCTAGATCTTTACATGCAAAGGTTAAGTCACAGTGTTATGGGTATTGCTTGGGGGTTGGTGTTCATATTGGGCAGGCAGTGAGAGATGACAAGAGTTTGGCAACGTCTTTGACAGTGTTTGTGTGTGAGTGTGTGTGAGAGAGAGGGACAGAGAGAGAGGAAGAAAGTGTGAGAGTGCATGTCTGTGGGTTTTTCTGCAAAAGACAACTTCTGGTTGTTTCCACAGCCCATGAAAGTTAATGTAATACATTCTGTTAAATGCAAATAAAACAAGGGTTTCTGCTACATTTCACAACATCTAAAATAGACACCAGGAAAACAGCATATTTTTTTACAAATAAGCTCTGAGATCCAAAGTCTTTGCTGAAGAAGATATCAACCACTTCATGAATACTTTTTTTAATTATGCTAATGCCATCACTCTGCAGCTAATGGCTATGATTATAACTTGCTAATCATGTACTGAATCCAAACTCCACACTCTTTATTCATTGTAATATTAGTTGTTCCTCTGTGTGGAACATGCATCCAAGAGAGTTCTTTAATTCTCAATTAGCCCCTGATAAATGGTCCCCTTGGGTCTTCATTTGAACGTAACAGAATGGCTCAGAGAAAAAAAAATGTAGAAAAACACGTTTGACACAGGATTGCCTGAAGGAGAATGACAGCGCTGTAGTATTTCAGCTCTGTGCTCCTGCAGGTCTTCTTGAGGTATTAGGGGTAAATCTGACTATGGGAATTGGCTGGATCAAGCATATGAGCCTAAACACAGGACCAGGTACCAGTATTTGGAATATACCAGGCATGCTGAGAACTTACCAAGTGTTTTCCCCCTAAAATTTCCCTTTCAAGCAAGAATCAGGAGCTATATTGTTCAAAAATGTTCAAATGAGTCAGCTGGTGACCTATAGATTCAGGGCTTGAACAGTACTTTTTCCAGATAATATACTAATATAACTTCTCTTTAAAAGTATTCTCCATGTCTCAAGAAAAAACATAGTTATATAAAACATAAAGAAAAGACACAAAACCCCAAGTGGAAATAAAGGGTTTAAAAGGAACATGAGACACCATTTCAGGGAACCATCAAAAGATACAAGAAACAACAGCAACCTGGGCCACAAAATATCTCTGTTCATTTTGTTCAACTTGTGAGGACCAGTTTGAGCATGCCCACATTTCAGATTTATGGCTTGTCTACCAGTATAATTTTGGCATGGGAGACATTAAAATTGTCATACCCAAAACCTCCACCCACTGCACCCCCCCACCCCCCCACCCCCCCGGTCCTACCCTGAATGGGGTGGGGGGGCTCTAACTGAAACTGTGCATTTGGGAATCTATTTACAACCAGTAGAGCTGTACAGCTGTACTGGTGCCAGCACAAACTGCATTCAGCCATGATGTTTAATCAAAGGGGCCCCCATTGTAGGCCAGTCTTTATGGTGTCTACTCTGCGAGTCTATTGGTCCCGATTGCAAATAGCAAACAGCAGGCATTCACCCAACTAATTGAACCCTGCGGAGGAGACCGTTTCCCCGCAGCCCTGGCAGGGATGAGTGCCTGGAAAGTATTCCCTGCTGAGCTGTTTTTTCATGTGCCTTTCCCCCAGGGGATCTGGGTGATGTTCAACTCTTTGTCAAGTGTGGAGAAGCAAAAGTGATTCTGACTTTTGTATGTCATGGTATTTTTCATTTCTAGTCTCTGATCCCTGCTTTAATCAGTGGAAAGATTCCTTTGTTCTACAATCAGAATCTAGAAATATCATGTACATAATATCAATATAATGTTTGTCAAGACTGTTGATGATGCTAACAGTACAGGTCATTGTCACACTTTTTGTTTGAACTGCAACTGTCTCTAACAGATGTTTTACCTTTTGTTGTAGGTACTGCACATTGTGAACCTTGTGGGGAAGAATGTTTTTCTCAGTGACTCATTCATGCCATCAGGCAATCAGTTAGACTAACACATAACTTTGACATTCATAAAGCAGGTTCAGTCATGAATCTCAGTTACTTTCACAGTATTTGTTCCTGTTCTGATCTGGTTCATTACCTTTATTGATTTGGAAGTGGGGAGTTTAAGAAAGAGAAATGAAAAATGTCCTTTTTCACCACTCCTCATACGGATTGATTTGAAGTGCTATTTTCTCAATTTACAGTACATACTGTTTGTGAATATGTTATTGTTTCAGAGTTACCTCTGCTCTCTATCAAGGCACTTTTTATTTGTTATCGCTGATCTAATCTTTCTCCACTATTTTTTGTCATTATAAATTTTGTTCTTTATATAGTGTTACAGCCAGTTAGATGAGCAGTACTAACCAACATAGTTCAAATCAACCCAAACCATGCTAGATGAGAATGAACTAAATACACTACCCTGTTTACAATTTCAAACACACCATTAGAAGAGATTCCTGCTTTGCTGTGGAAGGTAGAGACCTAACACAGGAGAAGCCCAGGGTACAGGAAGTTCACAGTGGCAACAGAGAAATGCTTTGATGAAAATGTATGAATGGATCAATCTTTTAGCTAATGATATATGAGGGTCTCATCTGTGACCCTGGATAGCAGTAGCTTTATTGCAGTCCAGCGCTATCTAGAGATGATCACTCTGTCCAACACAAAATAAGGATAAACTTCAACGCTCAGAGCCTTGACATCATAAACACTGATGTGAAGATATGATTTCAAGTTCAGCCTTGGTCTGCAGAGAAATGGGGACAATTGTAATGGGAAAGTAGGCTAATCCAAGGAACTGCCATGTCTTTAGAAGAGCTGGGGAAGTGATGGCTCTAACACACTATGACACTGATGAAGACGGGTCAGCAGGACAATGTTGAACATCCACGCTGTTGACATTCAGGGCAGTAGACTGTACAGGGCGCTGTGAGGAATCTCGCATTGAGCTGATCCCAGCCACTTAAAGAACAGAAGGCCACACTGTTTACAGCATTGTAAAACAGGCTACATTTTGTCACTAACACTGTGGCAGGCAGACCACAGTTGTGACATTTCCATATTGCTGTCTCAGCTCGTCTTTGTTGGGGTTATCCTTTATTCACATTAACAGATGCACACAATCATTAGGGATGAGAAACTGTATCATTTGTGCATTTTGTGTCTGAGGTTATAGGGAATGAGGAAGCTGCTTTCTTAGTTACTTTCAGTGGTTTACCGAAGTATGCAAAGTCCATACCACAAGGAGAAGCAGGACAGGGAAGGAGATGTATGTATGTTGTAACTCACCCAGAGTCACGAGCAGTGGATACATCTTAAAAGTTCTTTAACAATCCCTTTGGTATTTTAAAAATGTACAGTTTAATATACTATAAATTTGTATCAGCGATGTGTATAAATGCCAAAAGATTGTGATTTCAAACCTGGGAAATGTACCTTTCATCAGCATCACATAATGATGAATTTTACTTTTGCTTTATTGTGGGTGTCAATATTGGGGTTGCAAAAATCCTTTGTTTGATCAAAGTGACAAACTGCGTAACAAAATAAATGAAGACAAATGCCCCCTCATGATCGCTCCCCCTCACACACAGTTACACAGCTCTCCAGCAGTGAGCAGTGAGTGAGTGGGAGTTCTGCAGCCGGTCCAGCTGGAGGAAATAGGTGTGGGCATGGGCACAGGTGAGGGCACCTGTGGCAAAAGCTGTGAGTGTCCCAGAGAGGGATTGTCAGGAATGGGGAGGCATTCATTGGAGGCACTCCTGAACCTGTCCCATGTCTCTGCAGGAGTTTGGAGAGTTTGGAATAGAGCCAGAGCCACATTCCCCCACCTGCCCAGACAAGGACCTCAGTAATGACTATAATAAAGATGGATATGAAGTATCGGGAAGGTAAGTGCATCGCAAGTGTATTTACATTAGCTCCTCTAAAAACACATTACACAGGGTTTACAGTAAGGCTAGAAGGAAACAAAAAGGTATTATTAACCAGATCAATGTGTGACAGACAGTAGATAAAAAGACCATTGAGACAGAAGTAAGTTTTTGGTCGGAAATTCCAATATGAAAATTCCCTGGAGGCAGAAGATGGAAAGTGAAAGTTCATGTACAGGAATTGATGAATCATAGATAAAGCAGAATGTTCCACAAAATATAAATACATAAACCCACTGAGAGCCTGGACTTTCCCTCTGTTCTCAGGAGGACTTGAACAACTGTAAATGGCTGTAAGTGGTATGTGATTATCATGTGGTAATACACAAAATTCCCACTTTTTTGTATGTGCTTAATTACAGCTGCCAGTTGTCAACCCCAGTGACTGGGGAAAGTCCTTGTTGGAATGTATCAAACTGATGGGAATGGATTCCATTCTGCATTCTCCTGCCAGCCCCATTATCAAGGGCCTTAGTTAGGTTCTGACTGCCAAATGGATATTCACACAACACAAAAAAAACTATTCCATTATGACATATTTTTGCTCCAAATAAACTTGTTTATCAAGCTTTAATTTTTTCCTCATCCCTACTCAAAATACCATGCAGCACTCTAATGTTGTTTCCACTGGCTATACAGAGTTATTCATGAGCTGTTTTAGCAGCACTGCCCGGTTTAGGAGGTGGGAGGGGTTTAGGTTTAGGACATAGGTATGTATGTCAATTAGCTTCTTTGATTCGCTTTGCCCACAATACGCTAATATTAATTATTTGGATTTTTGAATTTTATTGTTTTTTATGTTTTTATTATAAGACATTCTTGTGTTTATTATTGTATGTTATTTTTATATCTATGAAAGTCCTGCATACATTTTCCATCTATGACCCATGCTGTTACATACAGTGGCTACACTTTATTCATCATATATTTGAATAAAGATTGTCACATGCACAGGTTATCAGCAGCAGGAAGCTTATGATAGGAGGACTAAAATAAGGCTCTAGAGTACACATACTGTGGTACTTTTTCCTTGAAGGTTTTCCCTGCATCATTTCTCGAAAACAAAATATACCATAACAAATACTACATGTACTAGAGAGCACCCATAACTCACTGTGAAATCTTCCTTGCTATCTTTATAACAATTGGTCATTTTCTATGCTTCCCTTGATATCAACTCTGGAACTATTGCCAATAGGAAATGACAACAGGAGTTTTGGGAGAATTTATTTTCCTTGGACCTTTGCCCTGATCTAACACTTTCATATTTAAGAATGATTAAAATGACCTTTGGTTAGTTGTATGTGTATGATAGTTCAAAGCCAACCTCCTCCACCACCTGCAGTTTCAACCTGAACATGGCAAGCAGTTACATAAAACATTTGGGGGAATCTAAGGTAGGAGAAGCATAGCAAATCGTGAAACCCTTTGAAGTGTCCCTGCATGGGCTTATTACTTTTATGGTTAGAAAGTCGTGAAGTAAGATGAGGAGAACACTTACTTTCTACCAACGCATATTGCTGACTGACAAGCCAGTGTTTATAATGGGTAATTTGTCAGGTCATATGAGAAGGCTTATTGATGAAATAATGGATTTTCCTGGCTAGAGCGTTGACGACTACAAGACAGAACACATTAAGGAGACAGATTTTATCTATCTTCTTATATTTGGGTTTCAAAGTAGAACTGGATACAGAATCTTTTGCAACCAACAAATAAACTTTCAGCTTGAATGTTAAATTTGATCTATTTATTTTTGCCATCAGTGCCAACATTGCCAGGTTTCAGTGTTGTGGCAAAAGGTAACTGTATTTAAAACATACTTCACAATCATCAGTATTTTAGTAAATAGTCAACTGTTTTCATTCATTTATGAAAGCAAAGAAAAACATATTCATTCAGTGCATACAAATATTTTCTATATCAAAAATATTTGTTTTTTTTTACATTAAGAAGTTTCTGTAAGATTACAAGATTACAACTGTTACTAATTACTGAACAATTTATGCTGTAGCTAGTCTCATAACAGCAGAGATCAGTCATCCAATTGTGAACGATTATTTGGTTTTGAGGGTTCAGAGCAAACATACTCAATGTGTGAAAGTGTTTGAAAGAAGTAAGCACATGCAGAAAAATTAGCACACAGTGGAGGACAAGAGATCACCAGGGCCAAAACATACAAATGAACAAGATTGGTGTCAGTGATAAAGCAAGATTGTGCATTTGTCAAGGAAAGTCATTGACACTGAATATTTCCTAACTTTAAAATCTTTAAAAGTATTACTTGCAGAAGATTATATTACATGTTTGGCCATATTCTGATGCATCTTCAAATTTAAAAAATGTATCAACCATCATCAAAAACTAAGAAGGGGACGAGTGTATAGTACAGACATTTTTAACACAAGCATAGTCTCTCCCATGTGCAGCAGTCTGTGAAGCTTTGCAAAGAAGCTGAAGCAGTGAAAAGGAAAGTGGGAGTGGAACCTCCGGGATTTGGCATGGGGAAGGCTGCCAGTTCCCACATCTGAGCTGCAGGACAGTGTCCTGGAGCTGTGGCTTAGAGGGAGTTAAAGAACGCGACATGCCTGTGCTGTGTAGTGGCCAACAGCCTGGCACGGCTGGCAAAATACTGGGGCTGCAGTCTTGAGCCCCGTCATGCATGTTCCACCTCCCCTCTGCTCTCTGATTTTGTTTTTCCTCCCCCTCTGTCCCCTCATCTGCAGCTTACACTGTTTTGCCAATATCCTGTGGGGGAGCTGGATTCTGGAATCATATTTCACTGGAAACAATACAAGTTGTCAAAGAAGTATGGTGTTTAGCTGTGCAGACTAGTTAAGACCATGCTTTATGTGAAACTTGATACACTAAGTTTATACCTGGGAAGGGTATTTTCACACAGAGGCCATCCTTTGTGGTTTTCTTGAATAACAGTTCAGGTCAAAGGGCTAGGGCATTTGAAAGTGCTATAGTCTCAGACTACATTACAGTTGATGTGTGAGACATTAGAAAGTATTTAACTGGGAGAGTATATAGTCCAGTAGTGTTCATATGCCATAAATGTGTGTTTTATAAAGCATCCAATCATTATCATGGGTGATTTTCAACAACCTACTCAATAAATTTACCAGGTGCATCCACGTTGTAATGGTTCTAGTGTGATACAATAAGGCAGTTTGTATTTCAATTGGCAGAGTATCACCAGCTGTTGCTGGTGATGTTGAGACATGATCATCTTTAGAGTTAAGCTTACTGGAACACTCATTGGATTTGCGATTATTGTCTTATTTTGTGGTAACCACAGATTTGATTGATTACATAGCATGGGTAACCTCATTGGGTACTCACTGGTCTTAGTGGTCCAGGCAATGTATAGATGTACTCATGCTTGACACAGAAACTATTGTTTTCTGCTATTGACTAACATACCATTGGCCCATAATCATTTTCTTATTCATTTTGTATAAGAAAGTCAATCCAATCTTTTCACTATGCCATAATTTAAAAAGCTCCATTATGTGTTTTAAAACCACTGCTCTCTTTCAAATAAGAGCCCGGTGTGTGCTGTAATATTAGCATTGCCTTGGTGCCTCTGGAGCTTTCTGCACTTGATGACTTCATGATGAAGGTGCTCTTGACATTGTCAGTACATGTGTGTGGCCATACGTTCTCTCAGCCACGGTTTCTCTCAGAGGAACGCAGGTTTCCCAATATAAAATCTCAGACCTCTTCATGAGGGAAGCATTCATAGATCAATCCCAGAGTTCCATGCGCTGGGCTACCCTTCAGCAGGGTGAATACACCTTGGAGTACAAATACAATGTTTTGCAAAGAATGTTCTTAAAGGTAAGAATGAATGTGATTCTAATTTCTTGAAATGGAGAAAAGGATTAAAGAATTTCCCTTCCCTTTAATTGCATGCTTTTGGAATAGTACTGTGTGTTAAAAGCCCCCATACACCTCCCAACCAAACCCATCTCTACTGGGAGACAAAATAAACAATATAGGTTGAAATATATTTTTTATAACATAAAACTGGGTTTCCAGGATTCAGCAACATCATTCCCATGGAATATTCATGTTACAACACCCCAGAAACAAATGGTATCAAGCAGGTCACCTGGTTAAAATGTATGCATTTTCCATCAGCCCACATCTAAACATATTACACCAACATCACCCAGATCTCCCAGCATGCATTTGACCCAGTTTGTGCATGGCCCTTGGTCTACAAGCAATAAAGCTGATTTGCCCTTTCTTCAGACACCAGGCTCTGCAAAGTGTCCACAAATGGTTGACTAATGTGTTGATCCAGCTTCTCTTCATCACTGTCACACCTTGCTGTGGTCCCTAGGACGACCACCACTGGAATCGTGGGTTAAAAAAAAGGGCCCTGTCAGTTTGAGGCAGCTGGTGGACTCGTTAATGCCATCCCGTGGGGCCGTCGTGCTGTTGCTGAATGTGCACTGCCTGCCTGTTTGTGGCCCACATCTGGATGGATTCAGGTGGTGGGAGGTGCAGCCAGTGAGGTGCCGGGGTCAATTCACACGCAACCACCACCCAGGTGAGCCCCAGAAAGAGCTGGAGGGAAGATTAAAAACAGCCACCGCAAAAGCATAACAGTCATCACAATGATGACACCAGCATATGAAATAGTGTCCTTTCTATCATGTGGGAGAAATGTTAATTAAACAGGGTTTACTGTCAGGATACAATTTTCTGGAGGCAAGGTTGTACATGCCCTTTGTTTACAGAGCTTTTAGGCGCTGGTTAAACAGTACGGTGAGTGTCAAGGGGATATGACATCTTAATGAATTGTAGAACCATTTTTCATTTCATATGTGTAGAGAATAGCTGCTTTTGCTGTACATAGCAGAAGCCTTTCTTCAAATGAGCCATTTTGAACATTATGTGTACTTTAATGTGTGTTTGCTTAACTTGATGTTCGCTCGAGCAATGCAGATGAATGAAATCCCTGTGGACCACTGCAGCAGCACTCCATGTTTTTGAACCCTCGACCCTGCTGTCCTCCAGAGGGAAGGGCCATAACTGATTCTCTGCTCCAGAGCCTGATTAAGCAGTCCTTTGGGGCTGTAGCATCAGTCCTGCAGGCCTGTAAGTTGCTGTAACCCTCCTCCATCCCTGACCCATCCCTCATCATTAGCCAAAAATGCCTTGTGCTCCAGAATACATTTCCCAATGCCTTTAGATCCCCTGCAGCCAATGATGTTAAGATTCACACTTTGCACTCCTCACTACATTCACATTTTAGGACCTCATAAAACCAAAACATTAATGGAGCATTCGTCTGGCTAATTAGGGGAAAATAAATGGAGACTGTCTCCTGGTTTTGCAGTTGTGGGCAGGCTGCCCATGAGGGCTGGCGGTGAATGAGCGAAGTTGGCACAGAGCCAGAGTGCTGTTTGCCCACAGTGGGGACTCAGGCACAGCAGGGGTTGGATAGTGAATGGAAGCAGGCAGCTGACAGTTCAACAGAGAATAAGAAGAAACAGGGAACCCCGGAGTTTCTTTGGGGGAGTATGTGCCTGTCAGGGGGTGTGGGGGAGCCAGTGGGGCTGGGAATTGGGGGGTGAGGGACAGTCCATCTGGATTTCCCATCAGCCTCAGGTCAAGGGATTTTCGTTTTTAGGGAATGGCTCCAACAAGCTTTAACTGCATGCATATGGACACACACAAACACTTAGAGCAGGGGGAGAGCTGGGAATTCCCTATGCCTTTTCATTGCTAATCTCCTCCCTCTTAAGGCTGGGATATTCTGAGAATGGAGGATACTGGGAAAGGAAGAGGTGGAATCACAGTGAGGTCAAATGCCAGGAAACTGCAGAACTTGTTAAGTACCATAAATTTGTCAATATTTAGATTAGAGGTAGGAGCCAGGGATATCATTTCAAATAGGACAATACAGTGAATGCACTCCATATGGAAAATACATCAAGCCAACACCTAAAACACAAAAAATAGGGCTTAAACTTCTTCATCCCATCTCATTACTTAAACTTCCCAAAGGTTGAAGCTGAGACAATACCAGGAAACATGACATGTTGTTGTTAATTTAGCTTTCTAAGTTTTACAGCACTGTAGAATGTTTTGTTGTTCAATTGTTTGATTAAAAAAGATTTCTCATGTTCATCATAGGATAATTATGTCACTAATTAAACCAGCACACTTCCAAAGTGGCAGTTTTACATGTTGCTACCAATGTTAAAATATTTACTTTTTTGTTGCATTATTGTTCATACTGGAACTCTCAAGTGACCCATCCCAATGTATGAAAGTACTATCAGTCTTATTCAATGATCTATGTTGCACTTAGAGGAAAGTATATGAAGAGATCTACTTAACTGAAGAATGTTTCATATCTGCAATAAACTGCATGTCTTTGTTCTGAATCATTCAATACCAAAATCCTCTCATATCAGCAGGGGCTTTCTGGGTTCTGTCCTTACTGACCTTAAAAACTCCCATCCACTTTGTATCAGTGTAAGAGTCAGTAAAGCATGAGAGAAATCCCAATCCACCCTCCAGAGAGATGATTCATGTCCAGAATGCACAATGATTGTCAGAATTTTTTGCTGTTTTGTTGTGATTATTTTTATTGTTTTTTATTCAAATATCAGGCCTAGCTGGGTGCTTTTTCTACATTTTCTAGAATAATAAGTTTGTTGAGGAGTGAATACAAGCCCTTAAAGGTGCAGCTGTGAGCACACAGTGGGTCATACACATTAATAATGCACATGAATTGCACCTTCATGTACAGTCCTACCATTACTAATGTTTACATTTCAAGTAATTTTGTGTTTTTATATTACCTTCAATCTTAACATTCTGACAAATGTTCCCCACAACAAGCAACAAAGAATAACCATCTACACCATTGAGCTAAAACATTATGACCACTCGCACATGAACTGAATAACGCTGATCATCTCGTAACAATGGTGAATGTCAAATTTCATTGAGATATGTAGTTCAGTTTTTATCTGTCCAAAATAAATGTGCCATAAAGTCAGGTGCATGCACTTTGTATGTATGGCTCCAATTAAATGCCAGCAGCGGTCTGTAAGACATCACACCACTCATTTGTTCTGGATACTAGGCATGTTCCTGAGTAACTCTAGCCCCACTTCCATTGAAACATGTATAGTTTTTTACAGTCCAGTTTTGACAGTCCAATGTTTGAGTTCTGTATGTTGAATGAATAACTGAATAAAATGCAATTTTTACTTTAAATGTTGCAAAATACAAAGCAGATTTTAGAACTTTTGTTTACTCATTGCCGATTTATGTTTAAATTACTTATTTTAGCATTTCAGTGAATTTTTTAACATTTTTCAGAGGACTCTTATTATGATAGTCTTGATCTGGAAGTACTTTTCTTCGTGCTGCTGGTGGAACGCAGGTATGGGCAGGCATAAAGACCTGAGCGACTTTGACAAGGGCCAAATCGTTATGGCCAGACGTCTGGGTCTGAGCGTTGCCGAAACGGCAAAGCTTCTGGGGTGCTCCCAATCAACAGTGGTGAGTAGGGGTGTGCAGAGAGGTCATTACCTGTATCTGTGTTTGTATTCGTTTAACCACAAAATTATCTGTATTCGGATCGAAACCGGAAGTGGGTGTGGTCTTAACAGGATGTTCCTATTAATTACGACTGTATAGGTTCTTCATCTTTCATCTCTTTCTGAAGGCAACTGTCGGTCTTGTACTTGCATGCAGGGTTTTTGATTGCTTGTATCTGACTGACATCAAGTCAATGCTTTTTTTTTATTTTGTAAGATAAAACGAGAAAACATTGGCTACTACATGGCAACATTTGCGAAGATACATACCTTATGGTATAGACATTTAGTTCTTGGAATTCAGCGGACTAGCCTACCTGTCAAGCTATATTTCTGCCTCGTTGATCTTTTGCTCATTAAAGATATTAGCGAAATCATAAAATATGATTTATTGTTAGCTGTCCTGCTAGTGAAGAAACATTATCTTGAATACTGCTTTCATGTGAAAGCTGAAACAGGTAGTGCCAAAGGCTAGGCATCGTTTGCCCCAAGTCTGTCTTGCCATGTCAGGACAAACTTTTTCCCTGCTTTGTACTTGTATTTGTCTGCTAGTTGTCAGATGTTTCCGAGGACTTCTGTTCGGCAATCGGTCAGGTTTCTACGTTGCTTGAGAAGAACATTGAACTTGCAGCTATCTAAACTTCATCGGTGGTGAGGCTTTGCCCCAGAAGGCGCATCTGAATTAACTCGCGTTTTTGGGGTAGGCTAAGACGCTACACCACAACATTCTTTCAGCCCAGAACGCAATTTGGAGCACAAACCATGCCACCTTGGGAACGCGCAGTCTCAAAGCACTGGGTTCATAGCTACGAGCGGCATTGTTCACCTGTCACTAACAATTGTTCGTGCTGAATCCTGCTACTGCACTGGATGACCATGGAGGAGAGATGAGACTGAATCGAAGTTACTGCTCTCGTCTCGATTTGGGGTAGTATGCGCAGCAGATCGCTCCCATTTCAGCGAGGAGGATCACAATAAGTTGAACATAATTGTAAAAACATTGAGTCTTTACCGTACCCAACCGATTTCTTCGAGAAAAAAAAATCGAGTACAAGGGGTGATATTTGGACGGAATTATTATTTCTTTATGGTTCATTATTCGTGCGTTTTCTAATACTGTATTTGGATTCGGGCACACCCTTCGTGGTGAGCATGATTACCTGCCGACAGTGGTCTGAGGAGGGACAAACCACGGACCGGCGCCAGGGTGTTGGGAGCCCAAGGTTCATCGATGCACGGGGGCAAAGAAGGCTATCCCGTCATGTCTGAACCGATAGAAAGGCTGCTGTCGCACATGTCTGAGAAAATTTAAATGGTGCTTAGGGAAGGTATGTGTCAACACATAAGGTGTTGTCGTACCTTGCTGCTTATGGGCTGACAGTGAAAATAAGTCTAGCACTCAGTCTTATTAAGTAAAATAAAACATAGGTACAGGTTGGGAACTAAAGGGCCAGAATTTAGTTAACAACGTATCATTTGATGAGATGAAAAATGTGGTGAAATTTTACAACAGTACATGCATTTTTTGATAGGATTTTAACTGCTGAAAATATTTTATTTTGCGGTCCATACCATGACACGTATATTCATTAATGTCATAAACTGTACTTTGCAATCAATTACTGTTTTTTTTTTCTTTTGGAGTATCATTTTTAAAGTTTTGCAACCTCTTTCCCATCATATCTCTTTTATAGTACCCATTCCACATGATCAGGAATGCAGTGGTTACCTACTCAACCTATTCAGCTCATTTATTTTGTGATTGCTTTGTCTGGAACAAAACAATAGCTAAAACAGACATCAAAGTGCTCTCTATTTGCAACCCTATCCTATTTGTCAGTTTATTGCAGTTCTATTAAAAACACCCTTGTTTTACCTGGTGTTCACCAATCAGCTGTGTTTGCCTTGAGCTCAGTTGTCTTATCAGGAGGAGAACATTTAACCTTCTCTCACTCTAGTATAATGATCCTGAGTGAAGCCTCTATGAGGGATCAGGACAGACAGAAGTCTCAAAGATGTGAGCAGAGCATCAGCATGACCACTATTACTCTTCTATAGTACTGCCATGAATGAGGACCAATCCGCACTTCATTTGTAAGTGTCTGCAAATAAAGGTATCTTCAACTAACATTGTTATTCTTGGCCCTCCAATCTGACTAAAATTGATTATGTATTTTAAAAATGTAAGTGGTTATCTTTTTGTTAAAGTACATATATCTTCAGGTAAGATGTAGATATGAATCATAATTTAGGTGAAGAAATCAAAAGATTCAGTTTCAGCATAACATTTATATTGATATCCATATTAATTTATTAAAAATTACATTAATGAAAAAAGAAAACAAATTTTTATAATGTACTAATGATAACGCTGAGAGAAATGGAAAAATTGCAAGGACTTACACTCCCTCTTGGGTATTCCTAACACAATCAGTGACCAGGGATTTCAAGGTTTAAGGGATTTTGAGACTTTGTGTTGACTGCCCCCTGGTGGACATCACTTATTTAGCACATGTAAACATAGTCCAGGACTGTACAGTACTATCCTTCCTATGTCAAATTGCATAGCTCCACAAATGTCACATAACTCAGTCTCAGAATAAAGCTTTTAATGCTGATAGCACTCCAGAGATTTAGCTGCTGGTGAAAAATGTCCCTTCCATTCTGTTCCTATAGAAATGTTTTGATATGAACAACATATTTTCCTATTTGTTTGGATGATTCAATTCATATATTTGAATGTTATGTTATAGTCACAAATAGGTCCATGTGTCAAATACATCTAGGGAGATGATACCAGTTGGTGCAGAAAGGATCAGTATGGACAGGCTCTCCTCACTGATCAGTGTATCAGCCCACTCACAGGTTCCAGAATAAGGTACATCACAATAATAATAAAAATGACCCTCACCCCGAGCTTTTCTGTGACAGATTAGCTCATTCACCTTAATAATTGTTTTGCAATGACATGTCTGAGCTGAGGAATCTCTTAAAAGATAATACACATTTCCGATTTTCCCTATTTAAATTTTAAGAGAAATTTCACTGCAAAGTAGATCAATGTATCATTTTAACAAATTATTTCAATCCCATAATATTCCATGGAGGTTATTCTTTTAGTTGATTGGTGTTCAAAGCAATTAACATGCAATCATTGGGTGTGAAAAGAGTGATTGTGCCCCTGGTTAACTCAACCTAACAATGGGGATATACAGGATCACATTTCTGAATAATCTGGTAGACAGTCAGGCCTAATTTGTGCAGGCCCTACACAACAATACAAATTTGACTAACTTTTGTCCTTACCGCAAGAATGAAGCTAACAAAAAAACAGGTTCTAAATGCATGTTATATTACAAAAGAAATTAAGTTGTTGATGCCTATCAGTCTCTTGCCTCTCTTGCCTCTATTAATGTCAGTGTTCATGACTCCACTATTAAAGACAGTTTAGTTGTGAATTTCATACAGTACCTGTGTACAAAAATGACAGCACTTTGCCATAGAACATTTAAAACCATCACACCATTCTTAACATCTCTTTATTGTGGTGTTTTGTATGATCATCTGATATTGAAATACTGATTCAATCTCAATATAAGTTTTTAAATATTTTACTAAATAAGATTTCTGATGTTCAGTAAGTAAAATATTGTGGGGAGACTAAGCTCTAGTGTTAAGAAATCGGAATGGATGTAACTTTGGGGTTCCCATATGGGAGACACCTCCCCCGCCCCAAGAGTAAATGGAGCTGAAATTAAAAAAAAAAAAAAAAAAAAAGACAGCTGGCCCCACATGTTCCTCCTTCAGTATCAGTACACAGTAGTACTGTCCTTTGTGGTCAAATAACTGTAACTACCATTGAGGATATGGAGGTCATGCCCTCTGAATATTTTGTAAAATTTATAAACTGAGAAATGTAACAGACTACTTGTGAAACCAGGAGGTCTTTCCTTTCAATAAAGTCTTTCTTACTACATATTTCAGTTGTCACTCTCAGGCTGTTTGCCCAGGTCAACTCCTTTTTTTGGACTCATGACCTTGATATTCCCTTAATACAGGTTACAGCCATGAATGCAACACATATGAAATGTGCTCATTCCAATAGAGTAGTATACTGAAATATTTTGTCCCCCACTGAAGCACCATGCCTGACTGTCCACATTGCATTGTCAGCCAATTCTATCTAATGTTGACAGGATCAACGTTTTCAAAACAGGCTGAAGGTAAACAATTGTTGCACTTTGGGAACTATGATTATTGATCAGTCTAATGCTCATAAGCTTTCACTTTCCACTTGTAATGACCTGTTTGGATTTTTCAGACAATGGTCAACTCATTATTTTCTGCTTGAGCCACAAATGGATTTTATACATATCATTCTGATCTGTAGGTTTTGACTACAAAGGGAACATGGGAAGTGCACACCTTTAAAAGTCCAGTGAATTCCTGTAAACTGAAAGGCGACACTAAATGTAACTTTCTACGGTTTCTTTGGTCATTGAATTAGAATCATGGTTACTGTATTTTCTTCATCTGGCGGTCACCTTGGGGTACTACATTTAAATTATTTACGGACATGTACCCAAAAACTTAACGCTAATTAATAATAATACTACATAGAACAAAGAAGTTCGTTTAAAATTTAAACGAAAATGAATATACATCATTATTCCCAAGAGATGATACATGGAACGAGAAAACGTCCATATTGAATCACGTTACGTTACGAGCCAAAGCAAGTTCTTGAGATCTCTGTTACGTCTGGAACAAATACGGACTTCAATACAAATTCAGTTTGAGTATTCGAGGAAACCGATGAGCTATATGAGCTGTCTAGTAACATTTAGTGGCTAAGGCAGATGGTGTGGATTGCGTTCCCATTTAAAACCCCTCACCCCGCCCCGCTAATGTTGATTCACTGGTAGCCATTTTGTCTGTTTAATGGGGATACAGAATTATGTCAAACGACAGGGCAAAGCCGCCTGTGATGGTTAAGGCTTTAAATTCGTAACCGATTGGAAAGACGGATAAAAATGCGTCTATTTAATGCCCTGGAAGACTGAATCAGTCCATTTATTTAATGGCACTATAATCTCTCCTGCTACACTGTAACCCTTCCATGCGTCCAGTTTCAACTACTGTGGCAAATGGTGAAATAGAATAAAGGGGTGTATTATTTCAACGGTAGATCCTCAACAAAGGCGCCAATGAGAACAAACAGTAGGCGGATTTAAAGTTTAAAAGCAGGATATTGACAGCCGCTTTGACTAATCTAAATTTACTGCGCGCGTAATTTCAACCAATAGCAACAGCAGGCTTCTGAGATTATGTTGAGCAGAACAGTCTTTGTGACTGACATAGGGTTCCTCCAATAATATGTGGAAAAACCGAAGTTATCCAATACCATGACAAAGGGGCGTCGTTTGAGAGAGGGGGCTGGGTACGAGGTATCATGGAGGCTCAGTTAACGAGTAGCAGCCATTGATGAAAGCCAAGGTATAGGGCAGAGCTCTGGAGTTTCGGGAATTTTTTTAATTTACATTTTTTTTCTCGTTTGAAACTTTTTGTATTTATTTATACCTTTTAGAAATGGAGATGAAGAAGAGAATCAGTTTAGAGCTGAGGAACAGGACTCCAGCTGAGGTATGAAATATCCCTTTTATTTATTTATTTTGTAAGAATTGCGAGGTGGTGTAGCCAGTAGCTAGTAGATGTGAGATAGCTTTCAATAGCGAGCAAGGTAGCCGCGGTGTTCGATAGACCACATGGGCACTTGGAGGATGCGACTGATATCGAAGTTTCAAGTTGCGCGGTGTTGAGAAAATACATCAAAGACTTGGTGTCTGCTGTTTAATTTGATAAGATTGTGAATCACTCCCTGTAATGGCGATGGCGTGGTTGAACTGCTCACAAGCTATGATATTTTTCAGTTCTGTCTTGTTAAAATAGACAAACTCCCTCCGAAAAGAATCAGTTCTAACGAAGCATGCGGCAGAATATTCATTAGTCAAAATGTTCTGAATTCCGAGTCTGAGTTATCTTGGCACATAGTTAGCAAGCTAGCTACGACCGCCACTATATTTTCAGTCACCCCTTAGAGGCGTTTGAAATTCGTCCGGGTTCTGCAAAAAGTCTTAACTCGCATTAACTCTTTAGGTGGTGTGCCTGCGTGGGTTTGTGCTGTGCAGTCTCCGTTATAGTATTGTACGTCGTTTGTCTCTGTCCAATTCTGTGCAAAACCCGATGCCTAGAAAACCCTGGCTAGAAACCAACTAACACTTCTGCAGCCACGTTACGACAAAACGATGCCCTAAGTTTTGCCCTTGATCTTATTTTCACTTGCATCAAACGAAGGCTGAGGCTTATAACGTGTCATAGGTTAGTAGCAGAACAAGTAATTCCACGGACGAGCCAAGTTTATTGTAACCTTACCGATTACTATCCCGTCAAACCAACATTTACGTTAACTGCTGATTTATCCACTGTAGGTTACGGCATGTTTACGATCTCCGTATCCAGTAACTTCTGTTTATACCTCAAATGGTCAAGGAGCCATTTTAAGCGGTATTATGTCGAGCAGGTCTATCTGAAGGCGGCTTAATTTTAGGTGGAAAAGGTGGTCTAGAATGATGTGCGAACAGAGGCGACGTTGGTTCTGCTACACTTCAGCCCAATACTTTGGTAGCTAACGCTTGCTAACTAGTGAATGGGTGGGGGAGGCAACAGTGTTTGTCGATCCCTCCCTCGTACGGTCTAGAAATCGTGTAGAGGAAGGCATTTTGTTGCAGGGATGAGTCGCTTGTAAGTCAACGAACTAAGTCGAAGAAAAACCTTTGTTTCGATGAAGTATTCCCTCTATTATGACTGAAGTTACCGACCGGAAACGAAGTGGTGCACGTTGTAGTATATTCAGTTGGACTAACTGGCTGATCTTCGCTAACCATTGTACCAACATATATATTTTCGTTCGTGAAATACCAAGCTGCTAGTAAAAGCTCACCTTTGCTAGCTACGCTATCACTAGCAACCAATTGGCGGACTCGCACGCTGGTTGTCATTCATTCAGTTAGGTATCTGTCTGAAATGTGCTCGACAAAACAAATTTTCCCCTCACCTAAAGCGTTATTTAATAACTGACCTGCTAGTTAGTTATGGTATACTTCGTATTAATTAACGTGCCACTCAGAGAGTTAGCCTAGCCACAGTAATGGATAATAGACATGCCTTGTTTCGCAAAAACAAACGAGCTGGGGAAAGGGAAACAGTGGCGCTGGTTTCCATTTTCTCGCCTGGCTGAATGGATGTGTTAAAATGTTATTCTAATCTAATATGAAATGAAGGACTCCGGCAGATGGTCAGGGTGGGCCAGAACGCCTCCCCTGGCCATAGATTAACCCCCAAGCCCTCCTTACCAACCTTGCTTTTTATGTAGTAAGCTGAATGGGGTGGATTCGATTGTTTTCTTTGACTGCAAACAACCGAATCCACACATTTCCCGAACCTTTCATTTATTTCTTAATTGTAAGTGAGATGGGCACTGTGCAAGCAATTTTTGTAGTCTTATCATCCGCCCCGCCGCCGCCGCCGCCGCCAATACATTGCTATTTGAGTGGAAATGCCACATGTATAAGGCAATGCGAATAGTGGACCACCCTGTGTGCATAACTCATCTGTCTCACCATTTTGTGCCGTGTTCCAATTTTAGAGGGCTTGCAGTAGCTAAAATACAAAAGTTATATTGCAGAGCATGTGAACTTCGACATATGTAATAGAGGTGAAAGCTCTGACAAGGCTGAACTTCTCGAGTGTGATCGACTTGCACATAAATATTTAGCCCGCCCTGCGTTTGAATTGAGGTGAACGGTGGCTACACTAAGCTTTTTTCATTGTACATTCCCAGATACATATCCCGATGTGTGTAGTCATGCAATGTTATAGAGCAGAGTTGCACACCAGGTTTTCACAGCTTTTTGAACTGTTAGCTAAGCTACAGCAACTACATTGGCAAGTGCAACGCATCAGCATGCATGTACTAGATTGAGAAAACTTTTTTAGCTCAAATTCGTTAACTTTATTGCATACAGTACCGCATAGTATTCCAGTATGATGCTCTGTTTTTTATGGCCAGCTTACAACAAGGTTAGACAAATATTTGTCTTTTCAAAGGGGCTATTCTCAAAGCCCAAAGTGCATGTGAATATAGACCTGGCTTTATTTGTGAAAGACTCAGTACAAAACCATTTTTATGTTAACATTTTCTGGCAGTCCTCCCAAAGTACACAATTATCAGATGTGCTTCATTGATAATCTAAGTTTCTGTGGTGTAATAGGGATGATATTTAATATCCCACAGGTGGCGGAGTTGGTGGTGGATAACTGTCGCTCAAGTGATGGAGAAGTGGAGGGCCTTACAGACGACTTCAAGGAGCTGGAGTTTCTCAGCATGGTCAATGTGGGCCTGACCTCTTTGGCCAAACTCCCCTCCCTACCAAAACTACGAAAGGTACGGGGACTCCAGGGCACAGAGGGTCACCATTAGCAGAATTTAGCTAACCGGAATCAAGTGCAAATGACTAAAATAAAAGCTTAGTCTTTAACTGTTGGCATATCATTTTCCCTTGTGGAATGGCAAGATTAAATGTCTTGGTGTCATACATTTTGTGTTGTGGTAATTTGCATCACATTTAAACTCTGGCTAACGGTTTCCCCTTTCTTTCTATCTGAACCTTTGTGCTCATGGTGCAGCTGGAGCTCAGCGACAACAACATCTCAGGGGGTCTGGAGACACTTTCAGAGAAGTGTCCCAACCTGACGTACCTTAACCTGAGTGGAAACAAAATCAAGGAGTTGAGCACAGTGGAGGCTCTGGTAAGAAGGCATTCCTTGAAGGAGAAGCTGGCACACCATTATTGCATGAGTTTAGAAAGAGTAGTGTTACTTTTATATATTAGTGTGTATGGCCTGATACAGCAACACCTTTAATGTGAGTGCATGTTTGGGCATTTTATGTGGCCTCAAGTATAATTTCTTGCCTTTAAGTGTGTAACAGTGTGTTAACCGGCCTGGATTAAAGCTGCATTAGAAATACTTAATACGTTGTTAAAAGGTAAAAATGCATTGGCAGAAATGGGAGGAAAAACAGAGTTAATCGTAGAAGCTGTTGATCAACAAGTTAACTTAAACCTGCGTTTTTAATGAGTAAGTACCTGAATCACAGGTATTATTTTTTTGATCGTCTTGGACCCTTCAACAACTCCATTAAGTAGGATGTGTGTAACTTTTTGATTTTCCATTTTGCTAATGGTGTAATATTAGTATTATGTCAGTATAACAGAACAGGTTGAACTTGCACAAATGATTTGTATTTGTTATGCATATGCCATTTGTTCTTGCCCTCAGCCTGTCCCCATTTGTCACTGAGTGAGCCATAAAGATGTTATGATCTTATTTACATGTTTAAGCTATGAGCTACAATAATTTGCTGAGCTGTTGAATTTTGGAAGATTAGATTGATGGCTATTTAAAGCGGACCTTGAGTGCTGTGGTTCAGTACATTTCAGTAATGGATTCTGCAGCACTCTTGCATAGTAATACTATATCAGCTGCTCTGTCAAGAATCTTTGTCAGCTCACTGCTGAATATATTTGAGGTGTACAGATACATAGACAATATTTTTATTTAAAATGCCCCAACTCAGTGTTGACATGTTTATATTCATGTCACGGTCTTACTTGTGTTGTCTGTAGTAGTAACTTGCATTGCCATTTGTTCTTAATTCCTGCCCATGATTCAGCTGGCACAGGTCACCAGAGGCAGCAGTCACTTGCCAGTACCAATCGGGTATCTCTCGTTGTAGCAAAACCTGAAAAACCTGAAGAGTCTGGACCTGTTCAACTGTGAGATCACCACTCTGGAAGAGTACCGTGAGAGCATCTTTGAACTGCTGCCTCAGGTCACCTATCTTGACGGCTTTGACCAGGAGGATAACGAGGCTCCGGACTCTGAGGCTGATGGTGACGATGATGGTGAGGAAGTGGTTTCTGAGAACATGTGCTTCTGGACAAATATGGTCTTATTCAAACATGTATATGTAAGCCCTTCACAAACTTTTGGCATAGCTTTAGAAGTGTAGTTCCTTGACATGTATTGATTTTTTAACTTTTGCCTTTTTATGAAAAGGAAGGAGGACGGACACCCTATATATAACAAGGTGCTAATCATCAAAAAATAACATTAAAGAGAGGAGAAAGTGCTCAGTGCTTGTCAAGAATGACCATTTTACTGTTCCTATTAATGTAAATATACCATCCAATTTTGGTTTGCAGATGATGATGATGACGATGATGATGAAGGAGCAGGTCCCACAGGAGATGGTGAGGATGATGATGACGATGATGACGAGGGCTCGGATGGTGGAGAAGAGGTGGGGCTATCTTACCTCATGAAAGAGGGCATCCAGGTAGTGTGACATTTCATTCTGTCTTACAGTGTCAGTAGTTTGACTTTAAAATCCTAGTGACATGACCTGGCTTTGCATTCAGATTGTCCTTATTACTTAACTCCATGTACATGACTCATTTATTTTGTCTTGGGATTCAAATTACACACAGCTGTCTGATTACAAGTGAGAATTTATGCCTGCTTGTTTGGTCTTAATGTAGTCATTACAGTCAAGTGAGTGGAACTTGAGGCAACAAAGAACGGTGTTAGTTTTGCAGACTGGCAGGCAAAAGCGTTGAGCTTCAGTTGTATTTTGTCCTGTTTTGCCCCAGGATGAAGAGGATGACGATGACTATGTAGAAGAGGAAGAGGAGGAAGGTAAAGATTTTTACCCTTTAAAGAGTTTTTGCCCAGTATAGTTGTGATTAGAATGTCCACAAAAGTGTGAATGGAATGATGGACCATACCATACCATTTGGTGGGAAATGACTCCCACTGCTTCTGCTCAGCATAGCCGAGATGGATCGGGGTGGGTATTTTGATCCTGTGACAGTTTTGAGTTTTACTGAAGCATTCCTCACAGCCATTGTTTATGTGCTGACATTGCTAACAAATAGGGTAGTGTATTGGTTTGGGTACTGTAGACCTACTCTATGTCCCTGGAGTCTACTGCATGTGGGACACTGTGTTGTCCTACAGGGTCAGGATGGGTTTACTCACACAAAATTTGTCCAGAGCCAAGTAATAAAGTAAAATACTTGGTGTCAATGCCACTTTAGCACTATGTGCTGTGGTGTGGAGAAATAATCACTGACTTCTTAATTTGTGTGTTTATCTGCTGTGCTGGTGAGAGAGTGTGGACGCTGTAACTCCAGTTACCATAGTTGATCCCAAATAGGAAAGGGTAATAGATGGCAAATATGGTAGAACATTTTTTTTTTAAAACCAGAGGTTTGCCACCTTCACCATAATGATATTACTAATGAACGGCATTCACTGTTAAGAGCATAATGCAAATATGCATATGCGTTGCACAAAAATGTTTTAAAAATAAGGTTTCAGGTAGTTATCTCTGTTAGACCTTGTAAGTAGCCTCATGTCTTTGGAGTTCATCATTGAATTTCCAAAGAAATATGGTATGCTGAAAACGCCATGGGAACAGAGTTTGAACCTTGTCCTGTTCTTCTTTAGATGAAGATGGGGCTGATGCTCGTGGAGAGAAGCGGAAACGAGACCCCGAAGACGAAGGGGAGGATGATGACGAAGACGACGACTAGCCCTACCAGACCCCCCTCCCCAGACATGGGATCCAGAACTAAGCTGTAGAACAACGGAAAAAAAGTGTGATCTTGCAGATTCAGTTCTTTGTTATACCATAGATATCACTGTAGAAGCTGTGTTTCTTTTTATATATATATATAAATATATATTACACAAGAAATGAACGGTTTTAACAATTCATTTGTAATCATTCCAAGTTTTTTTTTTTTTTTTTTTTGCCCCCCCTCCCTATTGTCTTGTTAATGAGGGGCGGAACGTGGATGGGTGTAGCGTTAATTCAAGCCAAGGGCTGGTTGCCTGTAGATGTCGGAATTGGGTTCTCTTGAAACTGTATTTATGTAAAATCAGTTCATATATTTGTAAGCCTTGTTCAGCACAAACCCCAAATTTTAAAGTAGCGCCGCTCATGTGGCGCTGGCTGTGGTGTCATCTCCTTGGTGTTAGCTATCTCTGTGACTTTCCTAAGACCTTAGTAATCAAGAGTAAAACTTCTCTGCTTCTACTTCTCTGGGGTCTACTAAGGTTGGTGTGAATGCACTTTCTGCCAGCAAACAACACAGGCCAGAACTCTGAGATGGGCAGGAACATTTGACAAGTGAAATGCTGACCTTCGAACCTACCCAGAAATTTGCCTGCAACTGGTTACCCTGTGCTGTTTTGTGGGGTCGCTATTTCCCAGTGCTTTTGTATAGGATAGGAATTTATCTTAGTGTGTCACTTAACGAACCTCATCTATTAGTTAGTCAACAGCAATTTTAGAAGAGTCCTAAGTTATCAGTGTGAGGGTGTGGAGGCATTTTGGGGGAGGTACTGGAAAGTAGTCTTGATCATTTTTTTTAAATGCCAGCATAGGTCCTGGAGAGACATAATGTTGCATGGATTTTAAGGTTGTTCAGAACAAGCGATGGCAGATTGAGGTGTCGATCCAGATGTGGGCAGAGCTACCATAGATAATCAGTGATGTCCTGATTTGAATCAGTGGTCATGTTTTTCAATGAAGATCACAATCTTGATTGGTTTAAACAAGTCAATGATTGACACCTTATTGTAGCTCCGCCCATTATGTCCATGAAACCACGTTCTCTCATCACTACTGAAAACCTTGATGGGCTGAAGACCTGATCATGTTCATTCCAACCATTTGTCTACATTCAAAAGCTCAGGTGGACCAGATTTTAAAGGGTCTTGCAGATCTCCAGGGGCATAACCGGTCATCTCACTCTGTCAGAAATCAAAGTACCTTTCAATTTTATCAAGCTGTGGACAAAAATGAGCTTTTCCATTTTTTTTAAAAGTATTTTACTGAGCGAGAACTTTAATCATGTTTGTATTGCAATATGTACATAGTATCTGTTCCAGCTCTTTGTTGTATCTCCTGTGTAGATGTTTTTTTGTTTGTTTTTAATTTGGATCATCTTTGGTCCTTTTTTAAATGAATACAAAGCACAGGTCAGGAGGTAAAGATTCAAATCCATGACACAATAGTTTTTATTTTCTGTCCTCTGCTGTTGTGACACTTGTGTGTTTGCCGTTTGTGTGCAGTAAACTTCTAGAGTGTTTTTAAAATAAAAGTTGCTTTAAAAAGTGTTAAATGTATATTTCTATTTTTATCTAAAAGTGTCTTCATGCTAGTTCTAAGCTTATCGCAGTTCCTGGTGTTAACGTTTCCCTCCATTTTGTTTACAATTTTGAACTTCTGCCAGGTTGATTACCTATGTTTAATGCAATCCATATAGAATGCAGTTGAATTTGAGTTGATTTATCATGTAATCGACTTAATATTTGCTTAGACTTGTTTGCATTGGACAAACACATTTATCTGGAGTGCCTTACACATTTTATCTTTAACTCAAGACAGCTGTGTATACAGAAGCGATTTGGGTTCAGTACATTGCCCCGTAATTCAGCTGTAGTGCTTTATGAAGGAGGTGAATGAATGTCCTGAGTGACAAGGCCAGTCACTCTAACCAATATAAAGCACCTGCTTCTGTGTAATGCATTGATACACTGCTGTCTTCAGTAGAAGTAACCATGACTGATCAGCTTTACAGTGACAGGAAATTATGGCATCCATAGCCCATGGTCTCAGCCGTGCTAACTTACTGAAGGTGTAGCCACTAAACTTAGGGTATGGCATAATGGCTGCTCTAAGGGAAACTACATTTTCTAATTAAAGGAATGTGATTTAGTCATACCTTTAAAAAACTTGTGTATGTACATCAGAACCTCTGATATGAAATGTGTGTCAAAGTTCATCATCAGGTGCCTTTCATCTTCCTAACTGATGCAAATGGATGAGCATTAAAGCAGAACAAATATTTTCTGTTGGAAATGTTCATAGAGATTCTTTGAAAAGGTGATTGCACAGGTGAAGACAGTTGCCAATCTGATAGGCCTTGAGAAAACAACCGCTTTTAAAACCATTAAGCCTACTGTCTTGGAAATGATGTTAGCAGTTCATGCTGATAATCTTACAGCACAGGCAACAGTGTGGAATTGCTCCCGAGGTGCCAGAAGAGCAGCATCAGGTGAGTGATATCTCTGGTTTTGACGTGGCTGATGGGTGGATGTCTAAAACAGCACCCAAAATGTAATTGTAACTGATACATTTGTGTTGGAGTGGGTTGTAACATCTGGAGTCATAGGCATATGCAAATAAGATAAATGTACAAATTGTGATGATCATGTTTATATTAACATGGTCAATACACTTGAATAAGTGATGTAAAACTTTTTCGGTTCTCATTGTGTAAAACAAGTCATTTCACAGATAAATGTGCAGAAATGGACAGAAGTATTAGGTTGTATTGGCTACATTTTTTTGCAGTGACTTTGTTTCCTTTGCCAACATTATGGTTTTCTGAGGCCATGTTAAATACAGTGTGCATATGATCAAAGAGCTAAATTGTAAAAGAGTTTAAAAGTTGAGACCTTTTGCTCACAGTTTGGTCCCCCCCACTTCAAAAATCTCTCCTGCACGCTGGCCCTGTAGATGTGTTTTCACAGCAGATATACTCAAGAGGGGTCGTGTTTGTGTGCATCACATGACACCTAATGTTGTTTCCATTTTGGTAATCAGATTTTTTTTTATCCACTTGACTGTGTTCAACCAAACAGGGCACAAGTCTGTCTTTCAAGCTCATTTTGATCTGCCTGTTGTAATTCAGTCCACTGATGCCCATGCTGCTTTCATGAGTAAGTCTATTCATTTAGCTCCTGAAGTCTTTCACCTGTGTACAACAATACAGAAAACTATAAACAACCCATTAGCTCACTTTAACTGTAAAAATGTGATCCAGCACCATTTGCATTTCTTTGAAATCATGCAAAATTGATGCAAATCATCTGTATGCACCATAGATTTAGTTAAATTGCAAGCTTAATCAAGCTCTGCGCCACTCCTTGGGGAAATGTGTGAAAGTAAAAGATTAGTCTTTTTAACTTAAGATGTAGCTGAAATTTCAAATGACTACATACTTCCTTCATTGGTACAATTCTATAATGTGCTGCTTGCAAAGGTATATATCTTACTACATCACAGTAGGTGACATTATAGATGGTGTATGTAAGCAGGGTAAAAACCAACAACGAAGCAAATCCAAAAAAGAATATATGTTTTACATAGAAATAGATTGTCCATCAACACTGCAGTCAATTTCTATTTAAAATTGCTACATTTAGTAAAAGAGAGTCATACGGTATATATACACTGTTAAACCCTTTCTTGTAAAAAACAGTAAACAACTGGCAGCAGGGTTGCCATTTAGTTACTGTAAAGTTAACCTTTTACTGTCTCTAAAATGTATGGTTTTGTACTGTTAATGAAAAATACAGTATGAACTTGTTTTTGATTACTTTCACAGTATTCTACAGTTAACTGACTTGTTTAAAAATACATTATATAGCTGTTTTTTCTTTTACGGTATCTTACAGTTGACTGATTAGTACACCCACAGCCTCTGCTTTATGGCCTTTACTGCACTATCAGCATGTCATCAAGCAGACTCATGTCAATGCGATTAATACAACTTTGAGAAAAACTACCACACTTACACGGATTTGAAGAAGCAGCAAGTTACAGCAATGTAATGGGTTGCGGCCCAGCTGAAGAATCCCAGTGTCTCATGGTTTGTCTCTAATTGTCTTCATTAAGTAATGAGACTCACAGGTGAAATTATAGTAAGAAGGTCTTCTGTCCCTGGAGCATTGTTTAAAGCTGCCATCTGCTTTGCAGGAGCTCACTCTGTATCAGTAACTAATGAGCCCTCATTCTAGAGGGGCCCATTCAGATAATTGGGGAGGGTCACAGAATCTTCTCTCCCACCTTACAGAGCTGTTATCCAGGAGATGGGATGGACGCTGTGTCACTGTTTGTTGTGTTTTGGTTGAGCTGAAGCAGGAGTAAGGCTGGCGGAAGATTCACAAGTGTCTCATGTGAGACCTGAATTAGTGGAGTGTCCACTGAACTAGCAGTGAAATGACTCAATTTTACTCTCATCTTACATCCGTGTATCTTTCAGTACTGCATCAACAGGCCCATGTATGCTGCAATGAGAGGGCTATAGGCTCAAGCTCTTGAGTATGGCCACATTTGACCATGGTGTTCAGTAAGATGGGTAACATCCATATCATGATGGCTTCTTCTTACATACTGTACGTTTGCAGTTTGTGCCACATATGTGCTGGGATGCCATGTTATCCTCAGGTAGTTATGATCTGGATTTGTTCTGTTTGCATTACTTTTATGTGTTTTATTGGTCAATTGGTTGGTGAACACAACCACCAACTCTCTCCTTTTTTTCTTTAGTTGCTGTTTCCTGCTGTGGATGGGCTCTCTTGAGTGATCATTAAAGCAACTTCTCTGCTGTATGGCAAATTGCTTATTTGGAATTTCATGTCATAAAGACCTTGTCAAAAAGCTTCATCACCGCTATTCAACACACTGCTGGGATTAGACTAATTATAATAATGATGTTGAAATTTGAAATCCCACTGAATTATGAGGCTATATAATCAATTGGTTTCCTTGCCTCATTAAAGTGATACTGCACTCTTCATGTAGACCCGTTTCATGTGAATCAGTGAACATGGTACTTGGTGATTACCTGAGCTGGAAAACCTGATCAACAGCAGCAAACACTTTCTGTCATAAGCACCAATATTTCAAAGAACAGCGGTATGTAGCTGTGCATCAGTTTCTTAAACAAAAAAAAATCCCCCCACATACACACGCACATAAGGTCCTTTCTTCCCTGTTCACATGCAGTAAATTATGAATTGCTGTCATATGAGCTTACACTATAGACCTACAACACATGACACTAAACTAGACCCTGTCTGAATGATGACAGAACTGTTTTTTTTCAGCCAGCTGGAGTGATGATAGTCTTCCTTCCACCTCCCATGCCTCCCAGGGGGTTCCAGAGAAGACGATTCTCTGATCCTGAATGCTCAGTTTTCTTCAACACAAGATTACCATTTTTTAATTGGCCCAGATGGCTCTTGCACTACTACAGACTTGGAAACGATCCCCTTGCTGTTTTATGCACTGACAATTACCTCTTTCTGTTTGAGAAAGAAAAAGAATTTTGGGCATAGTAAACATGTATGTATAAAAAAGTTTGGAAAGGGAAGCTGTGTCTTCTCCAGGATGGCCTTGGTAGAGGATAGTTCAAACACACGTTACATGGAGATATTGGTCTGTATCGAATGACAGCTTACAAAAATAGAGGCTGGACCAATTCCCCTCATGCCCAAAGCCAATAAAGGGAAAAATGCAGCTCATAGAATCCATTATCAAGACCATTTTTTATTTTATGGAAAATGTCTGGTGTCCAGAAATATGTTTGAAACAACAACAAATTGAGTTTTCTCTTCTGAGAAGAGAGAAAGCAGTTAGGCGTATAAATCCTTCTTGATTCCTCAGAAGGAGCAGGAAACCAGAAGATGAGGCCCCACAGTTTTGGAAAGACTTTAAAATGATAAAGCCATTTTTTTTTTTACTTGAGCTGCCAAAAAATATTTTTACAGTTATGCTTTCAAATGCTACGTTATAGATGTTACTAGCTAAAGTAATAACAAATTATTCCACCAGGTGGCGAAACAGACCACATTTTAAACTGTGTTATTGGCCCCTCCAACAAATCCAGATTCCTCATTCTAAATCAGCACACAGGGTCAAATCTACACCTCAGCTCTGCTTAAGTGCATTTTACCTGTAAATCTAATACTACCTGGATTGTACGCATAATTCTGAACTTCTAGTGACTTCCACAGAAGAGCAATCCTTGCTTAAAGGTACAACATGACTTTTTGGTTTAAAATGTCCCAGATGAGGTGGATTCTTGCTCTGTTTTGGAGTGTCAGTCAATGAAAAGTTTTCGACCCCTTTAGCACAGGCTAATACCTGAACAGAAGAGTGTGTTTGAGAGGACACAGGACCACTGGTAGGAGGAGAGGTGTCTATGAGGATGCCTTATGTGTCTTTTCACTGCCCACATACTGACCTCACTGACTGGCCCAAAACAACACCAAATGTGATCCAGAGCCCTATAAAATAAATACACTGGGCACCAGAATCATTCCGGCTCTTCTTGATACAGCATCATGATAATATAAAAAAGATCCGAAATTAACGTTTTCAGAATAAATAATGAAACGTGTATTTAAGCAAAAGTAAAATGAAAAACCTTACTCCTGCACTTTAAAATTGTAAACATTGAAGCTGCACAGTGCAACATGACAAGATTTACAAATAATTCATAAATGATTGCCAACAAATGTAATCCTGTTGAAGTATTGTATTGTCAGTATGAATTACAAAATTAAACACTTGTATTTATATTTTAGCTCAAAAGAATTTATCTGTTCTGGATTTGACAGTAAAACCTGTCTCTGAGACAGACAAAGCTACTTTGAATGTCCTTTGGTGTGTAGCTACTGTACAAGCCCAGCACAGTACAGCCTTGGTCCGTAAAGAGGGAAAGAAATCCCCGTCGACTAGAGTCTGCCCAGTGCCAAGTCCCGCAGGGGATCTTCACTTATCCCACTTCTGAGCGCATTCCACAGTCACAAAAGCCCCTGTCAAATCTGAGGGTAACATCTGCCCCTTGCCCCCTCCACCCACCCCCTGCTGCTCCAGCGGTGAACAGAGGCAGTGAGAGGGGAGGATGTGGAGAGTGTCAAACTGTCAGACTGGCTCCAGGACACAATGAAAAAGGGCTGCGACATTGGCCCTGGCATGGCCCAGGCATGGCCGGGCGGGACCGACTGCCAGGCCACAAAGATGGCCTTTGAAGGACATCAATTCAGGGGTTCATTTTGCTGGCTGAGGAGGGGAAGGAGGGCTTGGAGGGAATACTGTGGCTCCAGACAGACATTCTACTGTGTGTGTGTCTGTCTGAATGCCCCACTTTGAGAGAGGGGTTTGAAGCTGACGTTGGCCTGTGCCCCAAGCAGAAAACCACATGTATGCACAGGTCACAGCCGCTGTACAGGACATGGTCACAGAGTTCTTATTAATAACTGCTGTCAGTACAGCCCTCAGGCTCTTCTAAATGTGAAAGCACTTTCACACATCCTCACAAAACTACATGCCCAGTGCATGCACAGCTTTCTCATGCACAAACACAGATACCTGCAAGCACATCATATCTACACACACACACACTCAAACACTCCTAAACCAAATGAGAGTCCTTTGTAATGAGTCTACAGTGTATGTATCTGTAGCAGGAAACACACTTCCTTACTTTATTATTGTTGGGTTCCTGCAACAGGTCTATCCAATACTTGGATAGCTGCTGTGTGTCATTGTTATTGGAGGTCCCAAGATCATTCAAGGCCAGATGAGAAATGGTTCATGTATCATGCTATAATATGAAATGGCTGGGAGCAGAATTAACCATTTTACCAACACCTTGTAAACTACATGAAAGCACCAGACAGAACAGAAGAGAATCATCAGCTTGCTTCAATTTTTGTGACTGCGACCAGAGCTGCCTGTTTGAATGTGCAACACTCTGTTCAGTTTGTGTGTCACATTTCTGTCTGGATGCATAAGACTTCTGGTGTTGACTGTAAAATTCAGAGTGTCTGTGGAGCTGAGCCCTGATGTTAGCACCTGACATCCGTCCCCTTGGCAGGGAGATCTGAGGCCCAGCTCTGGGCTGTGTGGAGGCCCCCCAGCTGCTGCGTCCCCTCAGACACCTTTGGGCCCAGTGCTCCGGAGGATGGCTTCATGCTCACATCTCACAGGTGATGCTGAAAAGGAAACAAGGAAATGCAGATTTCTCATTCTGTAGTGCATTGACTTGACCAAAATCAACAAGAAAACGAACACAAATTTGATTCGTTTGTATCTGAAATCTAATTAATGGAGCAGTGCATTAATCATTCTGGGTGTCTCCTAGCTAATCAATTCCAAAACAGCTGCCATGGTTATATAACTTAATAATGGGGTGATGAATTGTCGGCATCACTGATCCCAGTCACACACACGGAGGTGTGCATATTCCTCATTAAAACAGGCTTTGATTTGTGAAAGTTCACAAGTGTGCAGACATTTTTTCTCAGCAGAAAATGTGTTTCTATAAGCTCTCTAGTTTTTCTGCGTGCGTGTATGTCTGTGTGTGTGTGTGTGTGTGTGTGTGTGTGTGTGTGTGTGTGTGTGTGTGTGTGTGTGTGTGTGTGTGTGTGTGTGTGTGTGTGTGTGTGTGTGTGCATGCATGTATGAATGTGAACAAAGGAACTTGCGGTGACACTTCTCAGTGGTGTGCCTCACATGAGCTACTCTTCCTGTGCTGTGAGGACTTCTGCAAAGTGAGGTGAGGTGGGAAACCTCAGAGCGAAGGGGGAAGAAGCAGATCCTCTCACTGCCCCTGCAATAACAGCACAGAACCTCAATTAGCTCTGTCGCTTTGACATGCATCAGTCACTCTTCCTCCTTTCTCTCATGACTAAATGACTAAAACTTTCACATCCATTCTCAGCCCTGACCGCAATGATGGCCTTCCCCCTATCTAACTGAAGGGAGAATGGGACACTTGGACAGAGCTCTGACTTGAGAAGCCAACCGTTCCAAAGACTATGGAGTCTGGGAGTACCAGATATTCCCCAGAATTCCTAAGTATCCTAAGTGCTGATCCTCTGGTTGTCCAAGTAGTGGCCTACCATAGCTCCCATGGGCCCCCATGTGGTTCACTTTGTAAAGACATTCACTCTGAGGACAGTCTGGGTCAAATCATCAAACATCTGATCCTGAACTGTGTGTCAGTGACAAAGGGGACAGTGACCTGGCGCACAGGTGGCAGACAGGTGGAGCGTGGTTACCTGGTGGCCCGCTCAGCTTCATCCCCATCAGCTCTCTCTCCCTGATGGGGCAGATGAAGGAAGTGGCTCAGTGGGTCAGACTGATAATCCAGCAGGTCTGTGAGGGCTTCCATCTATCTGTGGGGGAAGTGGCTCTCCTAGCAGACATGAGCCACAGCATGTGGGCATAGTCTGTTTTAACAGTCCAAACTCACAGCGCAATGGCCGTAATCAGTTGCATTATCTTAAGTCATCGATACGCTTATTTCAAAATTAAGTGGTGTGAGTTTCATGGAAGATTGTTACAAGGCCCTAGAAGATGACTGAATTTTGTCCTGACAAAGATGGCACAGTAATGGGAGATTTCAAATTAGTGATATTCAGTTTCAAATTAGTGATTCACCAGTTATTCAAACTGATGAACTGTCTCTACATCATTTCTTTTAATATGATTTTTTTTTCTTTGTAAGCACAACTTTTTGTGATAAATTTGTAAAGTTAAATGCAAATCTTGAAAACCCAGGCCTGTTTTTCCTTCCAGAGCAAATTTAGTGCATGTTTTTTCAGTTCCATTTTCAGTGCCCTCTATAAACTGCTCTTTTTTGTAATTTGTTTTAATGCATCCATCTCGTGATCTCTGTTATTACCTGCTGTGAAAGGTAATAGGGGCAGAGTTAGTGGTGAGATTTACTGGCAGTTTCCCATGCTTTTTGGACAGATGTTGTTAATGTGAGGTTTTTTTGATATTCTAATCTGGGCAAATGGTTTATGGATCAGAGAAATTTCAGGACAAACAATCACAGAAAAAAGTCCAGATCTCCCATGATGTGTGCTGAATCTCCTCTGGGGCAGTGCTAGCATCCTATCCTCTTTGTCTCCCCTCTGTACTGCGTTCCCCTCCCTCATTTCTCTCCCCCTCAGCACCTCCCCCCAAGCATCGCCGTTCACACCACATACACCTCGCTGCCTCCTGCAATTAACCTCCCCCTTCCCTCCTCCCAACCCCCGCCCCTCTCTCTGTGTGTCTCTCAGCCAGCCAATGGCAGGGCTTAGGCAGCTCCATGCCTTATATGGTGAATCTGGGCTGTTAAGGGGAAGGATTTTCGAGCAGCAGTGAGTGGCACTAGGCCTTTTGTTGTTGCGCGACTGAGTGTCTCCCCACACCAAAGGGGCCTTCCCACACACTCGCAGCCCCCGCTCATCCAGCCCCCCTTCCCTCCCCCAGGCCTACACAGTCTGACTGCCTTCCACAACACACGCACACTCACACACACACGTCCACCCTGGTGGGGAGAGAGGTACGTGCACAAACTTTTAGGAAATCCACAGGAGAAGCAGCAGCACCAGTTTAGACGCACGTTCCCACGGCTCAGCCTTTTTTGGCCCTGAAATAGCAGTCCACACACGAGCAGACAGCGCCAACAGGAGTTTGATCTTAAATTCAACACCCAGCTGTCTGTCAGGGAATAGAAACAAATGGCACAGATGGAAGTCCACACCGCCAAAAAACCTCAGTTTTTTCAAAGCCTGACACAGCAAATTAAACCTGAGACACATTACAGAGTAGCTATGTTGCGCTTGTAAAGACATAGCTAGCGTTTTCTGTGAAACAGCATTTATTTACTGTAAATGAGCCAATAGGCACCTTAAATCAGGAAGTGTTTTCACAGCAATGCGCAGTGATGTGAGTAATACACAGAGCTGTCCATGCGCACATACCTAATGTCTGCATGCACATAATCTTTCAGGCAGGCACATAAACACATGCTTATGGTCAAATGCAAACTCCCACTCAAACGCCCATCGAGGCATGTGCTGAGCATGCATATATGTGCTCATGTATACTGCAGGACACTACATTATTCATTTGCTTAACAGATGGTCTTAACCAGTGTGACAATTGCTACTATGGTATGTATTATGCATTTTGTGACTTTATCCTGGTTAAGTACCTTTCTCTAGGGATCATAAGCAATGGCATACTCAGGTTTTCAGCCAACAATTTTCTGATGTCAACTCTGATGTAACATACTCTTCCCTTCCTCTCACTATCACAGGCATAAAAACATACTCATTCTATTATACTCAGAGAGCAGTCACCCTCTGTCACACTCCACTGGCTCTGTCCCCAGACATTGGGTCCCATGTGATACACCTTCCACACTAACAGGGAATTGTCACTGCATTAAAAATACAACTGCAATCCATCGCTGTCAATGGTGACTTCAGCATCGCTGAAGTAATCATCAGGCCATTCTGTCCATTTGCCCAGCTTGGCGTGCTTTACATTTGATCACATTCTGGTTACGAGAATCTACCGAACCTAACCCACAGGATCCACCCCAAAACGTTGTGCATGAAATGCATGAGTGTGCTTTGGGAGCAGAGCGCAGTAATTGTGCTATAATAAGCAGAGTGTTTCAGGTGAGCCGTGCCTAGGGAGACACGTGAGGCACAAAGAGAACAGAGCCAGACAGCTGTGGCTGTCCTCCTCTGGGCCCTCACATTTAATCACTGATCCCTCCATCTCCACTCACACTATCAACTGCCCTGGAAACCGCCTGGAGTCGCCGTGGAGATCAGAGCATGACAGCAGTGCTTCCCTGTGTTGACTGCAATGATTCTGACAGAGGATTTGACAGTATAAGCTGAGCAATCATGACTTCAAAGTAAACAAATCTATTCAGCATTAATTATTGTTTATTTATTTATTTGTGGAAAAATAAAAGTTGTTGTAACTGATGGACTACAAATAAAAATCCTGAAGAAACACACTCAGAGAAATTCCGGGACAATCACAGCAAAAAGATCTCCCATGGTGTGTGTTGGATCTTTTCATCAAAGAATGGTTGAATAACAGAATTATTTAGCAGAGTAGATATTTATAAAAATGTATCCTAAGGGTGAAAATTTTTTGAGGATGAGAATGTGGAAAATCAGGCTTTCAGGGAATTTGTAAAGGCTTGTCCAGGGTAGGGACAACACATGTCAGTCAAATGGAATATGCACAGGGCCAAAGAACTCTTGGAGCAGAAACACAGCCACTATCCAGTGTTTACCAGGGGCATTTGCTAAAAACAGAAACACTAATTTATGTGATTCACACTTCAAATCCCCAATAGCAGTCAATGTGTCAGTGTTTGAACTGCTCTGTGTGTATGTGTGTGTATGTATGTTGTGTGCTTGGTGTCTGTCCCAATCACCTCATGGAACATTTGCCTATTGTACATTATATATTATTGTAAATTATTACAATAAAATATGATATAAAATCATACTGTATTATAATACACAATCATCTTGATTCAAAAACTTGAATAAGAGAAGATATGGAGATTAACCTTACACATGGGCTGTAATGCTATAAACCTTGAGTGCATTACTTTTTTCCTGTTTTATTATAACTTGTTTTTAATATGATGAACTGTTGCAATGTTGAATTCCATTCTCCCTTTGAAATGAATAAATAAACACATAAAGAAATGAAACTAAAGAGGCCTCTCTTCATTGGAAGATGACTACATTGCATGCAGTTAATATCATAATCCCGCTGGGCAGTTCATGACCCGGGGCCTTGTTTGTTTGGCCTCTAATTGGCAGCGCTGGAGTGCTGATTGATCAATGAGTCCCTGATTAATTTGATCCCAAAGGACGATAATGGAAGATACCCGTGAGGCCTTGCCAGTTTCCTGGAAATATCACAATGATTTGGTCGTCCACTGCCCATAACAGTGAGTCTCTGTTCCAGACATTATGAATAACACTCCAGAATCTATGCGAGGAAATGATTTCTTGAGGATGTGAATGGGGAATCGCGCAGCTGTGTAAACACTCAAAGTGAGTCATAGGGTTAATCACTCAGATCCGCGTGACAATTAGAGATAGATTGAGCTTCTTTGTAAACATGCAGGCGACAGCTTCTGAAGTGCAGCCAAATCACACCCATTCCAGTGCATATACTGACATTGTCCAGGAGACACGAATGCTGTTATTTCTATCTGCAGCACATAGTCATGGTGAATGTTATGAGCCCATGAAAAGACATTTACAAGGACAGAGATGGTACCCAATTTTCATTCACACAAGTGCAGAGATATAAAACATCTCACTACTTGCAATGTAAGGGCATAGTCATAAATGTTCCACCACAGATAAACTTGTGTTCAAGGACATTTTTGTCCAGCCAATCAGTACTGAAGTGTGGGTGGCTGTAGTGTGGGCTTGGGCTTGGCAGGCCACTGTTTCTGGCTACTTTTGGAGAAGGCAGAGAAGTGAAACAAGATGCGAAGAGACAGACCAACAGCTATCACAGTATTTCATTTTAATATGGAATGATGCCATTTGTAATCTTTTATATACATTTCCTCATATCTTTTGTATGTTGTAGTTATCTCTCCACTGTCACTTATCAAGAGTTATGTAAGCATCGTTCAATTCAAGCTAGTCAGTGATGTAATAAAACAAGACAGAAAATGGATAGCTCAGTTATAGGTGTACATACAATAAATATATAGTATAATTTGGAAAAGTAAAGCTTTAGAATTATCAGGTATTGTATGACAGGTCAAATGACATAAACATGGCTGACAAACATACATGGCAATTAGCCACATTTTTTATTAAGGTTGGTTGAATTTTTATGCATCTATGATTATTTCTGTGTGAGAACCAAGTAAAGCCAGATGTGATTCCTCCAACTTCAGAACTTTTTTTCTATTGTAAATAATGTATTTGAACAGGTATGTTGAATGTTACATGTACCTTTTTCATTAGATAGATATGATAGATACATATGTTCATTAATTGGGCTTGGTTGGAATTGTGTGCATTTATGATGGTTATTCAGTTGAACCCAAAGTGAACAGATGATCTCATTTTGTCATGGCCTAACAATTACACCTTTTCATAGCTCAGCCAGTCATGACATCAGCTTCAGAAGGTTGTATGTTTATTCAAACAATAACACCTGTGACCAGTGCTCAGAAAAGAATGTGGCCAACGGCAAAGCTGTAAATGCAAACACATGCTGAAATATTATCCCTGTGAGCCTCAAAGCATCAATGCTGAGATGCCCAGTGGTCTTCAGCATGCACGCGTGCCAGGTGTCCAGCAGAAGGTGATTATCTGTGATGAGGGAGGCTGTGAGATGATGAATGAGCAGGGTTTCCCAGTAGCGCCAGAGCGCCTCCGTCGTTTGAATGCAAAATCATGCAAAAACAGGCAGCACCACCTGCCAGCGCTGTGCCTTGCACAGCTTGCTCATGGAGCGAGTGGCACTCAGCGGGGAGGAAAACACTCCGGGCCTGCTGGGAAAGCTGTCCCAGAATGCACCACTGATCACCTGTGAAACAATGCTGTGAAACAGACACCTGCGAAAGAGCGTCTGATGCGCTTTGTGCTCAGTGAGGGAGATGCTGTGTGCTGCCAGCCAGGTGGCTGGGGTAAGAGCTCTGCTCTGATAGATCGTTTAGTCCATGCTGTATCTGTCAGCTGTCTGCATAAGTCATGACGATGTGGTTCTGATTATACAGGAGTGACCCAAAGTGGTGGCTGACTGCTTCTGCCTTTGTTCTAGTGTGTGGTAGGCCAGCTGAAGCTTCTGTTGAGCTGACAGATCCCATTTTAATACTGTGATATTGTATTCTGAGCCACAGCTGGAAACTGGACATCCTATGTCAGAAAACGATCCTCTCTGCCAACCCAACCCTACCCCAAATGCCCCCCAACCCCTCTGCTCACACACTCCTGCCCCCCACGCTCCCCCCTACCCCCAACTGGATGAGACACGGGGCAGGTGACTCCCCCTGTGTGGCCTGGGTTCAAATCCCAGCTGAGACAGCCCTCAGCTGTGTGAACCTTCTTTGTCTGTACCCCTTTCTACTGTGGAGATATATATATATATATATCAAGACAGAGACAACACAGGCAAGCGATTAACGGCTCTGGCCCATTACAGCCAGGTTGGACTTGATCACCACAATTGTATACTGTAGCCTTGTGCTTGTGTCCACAATAGACTTAATGCTTCAATAAGACATGATGATTATAACAAAAAACCTACATCTACTGCAACAAATAAATACATAATTTTTACTAATCTGTGATCTTTGCTTGAACAAATGCATGTGTCAGCTACATCATGTAATTATTTAGGTTTTTAAAATAGTTAAACTGATGGATTTTTAAATATATGACCATTTGATGCATGTTAGACACAGACTACAAGATTTATCTCCTTGCAGTCGGTCTGAATATCGGCTCAGTAAACTCTACGTGACATTTTCAATATGTGTTATACTGACTGACTTGTGGCCATTTGATGTTAACAATGAACAGTTTGTTTCCTCTGGAAATTCATGAACTTATCAAATAAGAGACAGGAACTCAGACTGAAGAAACAAAACTCATATCTGTTTATAGCACATTTATTCACATTAAACCCTGAAATTTCAAGGCTTAACCATGGGACAATCTCAGTCTGAAAGAGTTGAATGCTTTCTTCAGTTAAATAAAGAAATCAATTCACTCCAATTAATTTTTGTGGTACAGTCTTTGCTTCACAAAACTAAAACAAGGATCTGTACCATGTATGGATGTGGGTGACAACTCTTTACCTTTGCTATGCAGATTAGAAGCCCTTGTACAAACCCAACTCTGTTTTAAGGCTAAAGTAACTACCATTTGGTACGAGACAAACTTGAATAAAATTCCCCTCTATGCCATGGGGAAAAGCAATGTAAAAGTAAAATGAAAACATAAATACTCTTCAGACATCAAAGGAAGACTTTTTGCTTGAGAATAAGAACTACAAAACTTCAACCAAAACATCCTTCTGAGCAATCACTTACATAATGGCAGAATTATTTTTCATAGCTGAAGTTAAATGGGACATGATTTGTTACAATTCATAAAATGTGTCTGTAATGGTTTAAAAAAGCCATTGCATGAAAACCACATACACATGCATTAGCAAATTATGGTAATCTTAAAGCAAATATTTCTTCAAAAGACAGCTGTAGTTGCACTGTCTGTTTGATCTCATTTACAGACACTTTGATTTTGGTGACATTCAGTTTCTTTAGAGGTTACCTTACTTCAATTGTATTTTCTGCAAATACATTTCTCCAAGGTAATGCATACAGCACATTCATTTGACATTTTAGAATTCATCAGCATTGCATGATTTAAACATTGTAATCAAGTCAAGGAACATTCATGGAAGCCATCGCATCACTAGAATAAACAGAATACCATTTCTGAGACTTCATACACCTAATGCTTTTGGATTAATCACTTATATTTGTGGTGAGCCATTCAAATTAGTGAAGGGTGAAAGAGATATTGTGACATCACATCGGCTGAGGAACAATTAGCTGTAACTCACTTGTTTTGACTGATCAAAAGGTTTTGCTCTTTACAACAAAGCAATGAGTGGTCAAATCAATGAGTCTGTGGTGACGTATGCTAGCTCCACCTATTTGTGCTGTCATGATGTCAGGATCTTTTATCACTTGTTCAAGTGATAGACCAATTGATTTATTGACAAAATGGTGGTTGCATCTGAAGGTTATTTTGGCTGAAGATAAACCATCCACACCAGTGCAAGACACGTGACAATCAAAGTCAGGACACTGCTTTGTCCACTCATCCAGTAAATTTTGAATTATCCTTAATTATTTGCTGGATAATGTACATGCCTACCTTAAATTGCCCTGTAATCTTTGGCATATCTCTGGGATGCTATTAAAGCTGGAATTCCACTACAAGTTCCCATCAGTTCAAAGTTTGACTGTCTATAAAGGAAAAATCATCCATTTCTATTTTAATCCAAGTGAATAAGCGTTGCGCTATGAGGTTGATAGAAACAGTATTTGTTCAATATCTCAAGTAGAGCAGTGAGGCTGAACCCAAAACTCATAGAACATAGTGGAATGGCAGCATTTCATTTTCTAATCTTTAGACTAACTGGCCACTATTTCACCCTGTTTCACTTCAGTCGTACCCCTTTAAGTAAAATCACACAGGTTCACATTGACATAGCAGGTTTTGCAGCACAACAATTGCTAACCCTTCTGTGAAAAATAACCACCAGGACACTCATGTTCACATGATTGTAGGTAATCCAAGCATACCAGAAAACAAACCAACAAAGAATAATTACAATCATAATTAAAATTAAGATTAGTTTAAAATGCTCTGGAAACATTAAACATATTGTAAGCAGAACAAAAAAAGAAACAAAAAAAATATCCTCAGGATTGCCAGTGTTCTGTTTTGTTCAACAGGCTACTTCTGAGCAGAAGAAAACATTAACACTAATAAAGTAAACATTGTCATATGGCCTACTTAGTTTTAATATTTGTGTGGAAAGCTTAGCCCTTTTGTAGCAATACCAAAAATTGAGACATTTTTTAGCCTACTTGCACTGCATCTATATATTATTAACCCAGTGATAATGCAGTATGCATGTTTGTTAAGTAGAGAGCCAGTGAGTAATATGGGTTAAAGAATCCTGAAACAGCCATGACTCAGAGAATAATGACTGTCTCTCAATATTCTTAAACAATGCTGTAAAACAACTGTGAAACTGCCCACCTGCTCTCCATGCTCAATGAACCCAATACAATTCTTCAGGATGCATGCCGTAATGCCTCCATAAGAGGTGATCCTGTCAGGTCTTTGAATAGCAATCACTGATAATAACCACATCCTCCCACTCGTGTGAATTCATTTAACTGAAGGCTTTTTCAGACATCTTTTAGGGCTGCAGCCAGCAAAATGCACCTGAGATTCTCACAGACACACACAAGAGATGAGTTTGAGTTTTTCTTCCAATAGATTCAGACAGACAGCGTGATGACAGTGCAAGTTGACTCAGAACCTGTATGTCATTTCCCGTCGTTTCAGCAAGTCGATTAGGAATAAAACAAAGACTATGAAAATGTTACTGTGGCCATTCGGGGTAAATGTCAATTTGTGAACCCAGACTATTCTATGATGTTGCTCTCCATTATTGTTTTCCTTTCTCACTGCAGGCAGAGCAGTTAATCAAAGCAAGGAAATGATCAAGGAGGATCTGTTTTTAAATCAGATTAATATGACTTTGTTTACAGTGACACATAAGAAATGGTCAAATTTAAAAAAATCTGACTTTCACTTGCACTTTGAGACAAGTCCTGAACTCACATTGATCTACCTGCACCAAAACCCAGTTGTGTTGAACTTAAGATGCCATTGGTTTTCTGCTATTTAGGGTTCATAACGAAACAGTCTTGGAGAACAATATAGTATCTTTATTTGACATTTACCCTAAAGAGGGCCGTAGTCTACTTCAAATCAGACAAGTTACATTGACTGCTGATCAGCCTCGGTGTGCATAGCTTCCCTAAATTTGTGAAATTGCATTGTTGAGCTACAGTAGCTAGAGCTTCCACACAAGCAATGTTATGAGAACGCTTCTCACTCTCAAAGCATACCTTAAGAGTCCAAGACCCCACTTTTTTATTCACAAAAGCATACAATTTTTCTTCCTTCAAAAAGCACTTTTTACAATAAAAAATACACAAAAATAATAACACTGTTTTTGTAATGTCTGAGTGACAGAACAGAATGAACCATGACTCCCAGTACTATTGTGCAAACACATTTCAAAGCTACTAACTGTAAAACAAGGAGAGGCGTGCTGGCAAGAAATACCCCTTGGTTTGTCTGCCATCCTCTTCCCACTTATCAATTGCAAATGACCATTTACTAGCAAGCTCTCAAAAACAGCAACTCCCAAAATGCAACACCACATAAACCCAATCAGAGAAAAATGACCAGCTAAGTGTTGACATCACTGTTAGTCAATCACATTCTCATTCCCAGCGCATGAATAACGGGCTATATTCAAACATTTAATATAACACTGCATTTACAATGCATTGTTCTGATACAGAGCATGTAACAGTGTTTACAGGTGTGAGATACAGCACACAGTTGCTACCTGAAAGTATTCTAAGGCAGTTTTAGATTTTGTATTCCATTGGCATTGAGAGTTGATTGAGATGCAAAATGCTGTTATATACAGTCCCTGGATAGCTGGCTAGATTGTCTTAACAAAGTTCAGCCCCACAAGTATTCCTTGCCAGGAAAATAAGTTATCCACACTTTCCCCACGCCAGTGTCAAGTTCTTGTTTTACAGTGTTCCCCATAGTGCAATTGCATAAACACCTCTGCCCTAAAAACACAGATCCAGTTAATTATTACTATTTACTTAATTCTATAATATGTGGTTTCACTCCAGCAAGTACTCCATGGGATCTCCATTTGAATCTCACTGCTGACATCCATTTTTAATTTCCATACAAGCAATCCCTTCAACATGCCTAGCCCCAAAATTCAAAAACATGGAAATGAAGGAGAGCGCACTGGGTTGATTGCTGCAGGAGACAATGTGCCGGCTTTGTGTGGTGTCTTTGTTATTTGTTCATCTTGCAAAACTAAAACAGAAAATTCAATTGATACAAAACAACAAAGCCTGATGGTGCTGAAAGCAAATGAATGTCGCCCAGAATATGCCGATGCTGACTTTGCCTGGATTTTTTTTACTCGATATCTATGTTTTGACTGCCGTGTTTGCAGTGTCAGCTGGCAAGCCACTGGTGACATCACTTGTGTGTGTCACTCAAACTGTACTACAGTGAAGGGGCCTGAGCCAGCTTGAACAAATCTGATGACATGGACCCTGCAGTTATTTTACTGAACACCACTACTGAAACAGCACACTCTTACTCTGTGTCTATTGTGATCTGGAGCCCTGGGAACTTGCAGCAGGACAGTTGTGTGGTACATTTCCAGTGCGTTACGAAACATGAAAGGAAAACATTCACATCCCGGAGAGCCAGCCAGGAGACAGACCGTCCCGGCAGCTCTTGCAGCTGGCCTGCTCTGCACTTCCTTCCGTCTGAGTCAATCACAGCCCAGAACCGCAGAACTTACTCCACCCCTCCCCCTCCACCCCATCCCACCCCCTGCCTGCTGTTACTGGTTGCCTGTGGAAGCGTGCAGTGGGACACAGCACAGCAGTATTTACACTAGACGAGCTGCAGTACTGCAGGCCTACCCTGATGCCTTCACTAATTCATTTCTGCTGCCTCTGTGACAGCACTATGAACTGGTGAACCCACACTGCTGCAGCCACGGAGAATGGTGTGTTGGAACAGCCGGCAAGAGTTGCTCCCTGCACCCAATCCTCCCAAACAATCACAACGCATACACGCATTGAAGGCGCAAAAGTACAAAGTGGAAATCAGCAATCAGAGGAACTGTTTGTGCATTTTTGTCACAGCATAGAGTGAAAAGAAACACATAAAAAAGGAAACCCAGACATAATTTCCACATGCCTGTAACTCATTGTGGTCTTGTTGAGTATTTTTGTCTTTTACAAGGGTTTACCAATTTTTCAATGTCCAGCCCCCCCTGGGTCACATTAGGCTCTTCCTGTACTGAGTCTGCTGGGGGCTCTTCAGCTTGCCACTTTGTGAAGGTGTCAGGGGTGTGCCAGGGGCAGGGGAGTCCAGCTGCCGGTACAGTGCCCGCAGTTCCTTCACCTCCTCCAGAACGTCCCGGGCCTGGCCCCAGGTGGTGGTGGCCTCCTGCAGCAGCCGCTCCGCCTCCGCCCGCGTGCCTTCCACGTCCAGGCCTTTGCCAGGAGGCGAGTCCTTGCCCTTGCGCTCCTGAACACGGACCTCAGTCAGCAGCTCCTGAGTTCTCTCCAGCTTCTGGGAGATGAGGTCCTGCAGCTGGCTGATGGGCTGGGCGGGGACGGACGGGGAGGCGGGGATGGCCCGCTTGCTCACCCGTGTGTCCGAGTGAGAGAGGATCTCCTCCATGGAGGCGCAGCGGCTCTTCTCGGCAGCTGTCAGCTTCTTGCCGGGCTGCGGGGTGCGGGCATGGCCATCCGCGTTCTGCCGGTCCCAGGAGATCTCGCTCTTGCGGGGCAGGCTGCCCGCCTTGGCCGGCGTCTCGCTGGATGCTGGGGGCTTTGCGCTGTCCACGTCAGGGCGCTGGGTGCCAGAAGAGAGCTGAGCCACTGATTTGTCCAGTTCGACCCGGAAGTTGTTCTCGCAGGTCTCCTGCTCATCTGGGCTGGTGGTGTCTTCCTCCTGGATGAGGTCCAGTGTCAACATGCCATCAGAGGTGGAGGTGGACGCCTGCAGAGAGGATGGGAATTTCAGCACCACTGGCAAACAGCACACTTCTACAAACAATTACAATAGCAGCGATTACAGGTAAAGACACTGGAATTCTCTGATAACCACCCTTTCTCTCACAAATAGACATATTTTACCCATAACGACAAAGGGTCCATTCACTCCTGTATCACTACAGTTCTGATTCTGCTTTCCTTACAGAATGTGACCAAAAGCTGGTCTGAAACCTGGGGATTTCGACATGCAATTAACCAAAGTGGCAACAGATGAACCACCAGTTCTTTTGATCCCTGTGTTGGAGGTGTCAGACGGCACCATCTCAGCCCAGAGGCGGCATCACCTACCACTGCCATGAGGTGCCCGCGGGTTGGCAGACGGCGTGTGTGTGGGATCTTGGCACGATCACGCGTCGGGTGAGCCAGGAGGCTTTCCTCTTCGACCGTGACCTGCAGAGATGAGAGAGGGAGCATGGGGATGGAGACTGTGAGAGAGAGATTTGTGTAGCGTGGAGGGGGTGGGGGAGAACATCTCCACAGATAGCCTGGGGGGGGTCTGGGACAGTAATTGATCAGATGTTCGATCTGTTCATTGATTGGCAGCGTGTGATGTGCCAACACATGAGGACTCTGTAGGAATGTTGCATAAGTCCCCCAGACAAACAAATTCCGGCTGTGTCTAGCTGCTGTTGTATGTTCAGGCTTACAATACAGTGACATGTTTACTAATATTCCAGTGCTAAACCACTGATAACTGCACATGTATATGGCTGATCTGTGGCACATTCACTTAGAGAAATGCCATGCTACAATTAGTCTGCAGTTTCTAGACAGGGCATTGACAACATACCCTTGAGTAGAATAATTAACATGGATTTACAGTGAACATCCAAGTGTACGGCAGACTGGAAAATGTAAACAATTGAAATGGCCCTAGGAACGTTTATGTCATATAGCAAATAGATAACATACTGTAACAAGTTATTATTTCATGGGCTACCCCACTGAGGTCTTGCCTAGCCCAAACATACATGTTTCTCAGTACAACAATATCAGTAGAGTAGGCTTTATTCTGAGTTGCATGGGAGTTATAAAGTGTACATTTTCACTGTATGCTGCACAAATATGGATTTGTTGTTCTTAAGTGGTCAGGCACTGGAGAAAAAGGAAACATTAAAATGAATGGCAGTCATTGCACAACCTTTTAAAAGGATTGAATTTGTTTCCAAACAAAATTTATCTCCAGGGTTGGAAATAACCCAAAAAGGGTGTTTAGCATGATGATTAGTTGATCCGATCGTAATGTACACAGGATTAATTTGACTTATCAGGAGCCAGTTTTCATTTTATCTGATGCCACCATGCATGCCCTGCATGTCCCAGCCCATGTGTGATACACACATCCAATATAAACTCAAGGCAATGCTTTGTTGTGCTGTTATGGACTTTTAATTCACATTTTAATTTTAAAAAGTTTTATTTCTGCATGATGTCCCTCAACAAATGTAATAGCTAGGGTTAGGGTTTAACAGTGTTAAATGTGTTAACAGTGTTATTGTATCAGGATGTATTGGTGTTCATCTCTATTTGTTGAGGCCATATGGACAACAAGACCCCACCCTTATGGTTATGAGTCTGAAGAATGAACACACCCCAAGCTTGAGTGGAAATTGATATTCAAGCAATGGCTCACATGCTGTCTGTCAGCTGATTTCCTGTGTTCTATCTAGAAGGAAGACGCACTCCTTCACCAGGGCAGCTGGGATAGTAATAAGACTGGATGGGGGCGGCTGAGTCATCCGTGACCTTCCCCAGCTGACGTTTGTGCTGACACCTGACACCAGGCCCAGAGTCCACCGTTCTCATTACGGAGAGAGCACACAGATCCCATAATTCATTTTTCCTCCCCTCCTCCTGCACGTGTGTGTTTTCCGAATCACCTCCTCGTATTTTATATGCGTAGTTGGCAGCTGAGTCACCTCTGCTGATTTCATTAAGGAGACGTCAGCGAGCAACAAGATTGAGAGATTTGTCATTGAGGAAATCGTTTGATCTCGAATCTGCGCAGATAATATCGCATGTGGCTGCTCTTCCTAATGTAAGTAATTAATTGTGTACATGTATGTGCGTTTGCCTGCAAGAAGCATGCAGGTCGGGAGCTGGAATTAAGCAAGTGCATTTGTCAGTCTACGATAGGATCAGCAAGCAACCCCCATGATCCTCTTCTAATGACTGCCTTACTGCTCTCATGGGTTTAATCAGGAGACTGGCTTCATTTGAGAGCTGTTCTCAGGGAGGATTGCTCACTGATCCACACTCGGCACATGATAGTGTACCTCATCCAAGATGCGGTTCTTAGCTCTGGTGATGGCTCCATTCAAAGCATTGATCCAGGATTCCTTCTCCTCTGGACTGACAGCCAAGAACACCAGATTTGGGACCTGGGGAAGGGAGGGAGGGAAGGAGAGGGAGAGACAGACAGAAAAGGAAAGAGAGAAAGAGAGGAAGACCAAAACTTAGTCGTTATCATGCACTGACAGGAAATGAAGCTGAACGGAGTATCTGTGCAGTGCTGTTGATTTGCAGCAGAGATGGATCTTAAGCCAACACAGTCACAAGTGATCAGAGCCACTGAAACAGGCAATCCTGGCACCCACAACAAAACTGATAATGTTATCTCTGAGCGACAGGATAGGCTGAGACATGGAAGCACTTCCTCCCACACAGTAGAAAGTACAAAAATAAAGACTTTCCTTTAAAAAAGTAAACATGTCACTTCCAAGTTTTAGCAACCTGCAGGCAGAGTGAAATTACCAATTCTATTAGGTGAGGGCATGCCCCTGTAGGAGAGACTCTCTGTGACAGCTTGTCACTGTCGGAGGGGCACTTACACTTGTTTCTTGTGCACAAATGAGATGGGGAAGAATCTAGGGTAGGTGGAAGACAATTATTTGGTTCCTATTGTTCATTTAAACCAATTAATATTATTATCTCTTATTCTTGCAACCGCTGTGTATTGCTGCACCCATTTTTCTTCATTGCTTTTGTTCAGCTTTGTTAATTGCTTTGGCAATGTGCTTTGAGGTCATGCTAACAAGCCACCTTGAACTCAGAGAAAAAAAGAGTAACAATGAGAACAAGAAAAGTGGGCAGTCAGCATGTATAGCGTGACTTTAAACGCTACGCTACCTACTCCTATCAACAAAGTAAGGTCATCTGAGCCTTGTTCTGGTGAGCGAAGTCCTTTGAGAAACAAAAGGGCCTGTATCAGATATTCATTTTTCATTGAAATTACAATAGCGCAGCTGGTACGGCTCAGCTCTCTGGGCTCAGTGTAATAAGACTTATGGGTAGGAATCGTGTACTGGTGCTGCTAGCATTTTTGGACACCTGCACCCTTTAGTTCCAGATCCAGACTTTCCCTTCCCCGATTTGGCACACTCCAGTACTGAAACAGTACGCCTCAGTCCTGCTGGGATGAGGGACACCTCTGAGACCCACGCCCTCTTCATTGACGCTCGTCTGCAGTTACGATCGCGCAGTTATCTCTGGCTCTTGGCAGATGTTGAAATGGTGGCGTTGTTGAGATCCTCCTGTGTGTCAGACAGGCAAAGGCTGCCGACCAGGAGTGCCCTACTCCTCCTCCAGCAGCCTGCTGCTGGTCAGACCTGAGGAGCACTGTGCTGGGGGACAGCCAAGGGCTTTCCAGTTTCCACAAAATGCAGCCTTCTCTAGGAAGCAGCACTCATACTGAACCTTCTGAAAACTTACGTGTGACATAGTCCGTCCATTATGGGTTCCCCTAAAAGCTTTTTCCATGCCCGCTAAAGTGAAATATTAAAATATGATTTTTTTAAAAATACAAACTTATAATGCTGTAAGCTAGTTTGTGTGGACTGCTTCATTGCCCTTGAATTTGTGAACATTTATCTTATGCTGAGACAAACAGTCCCCTACAACATTTCAAAGAAATTAATTTGAAAACTGTCTTCATGTCTTTGTTTTCAGACTGGTTTAGAGAGGGGAGCAAACTCAGTCATCAGTGTGATCTAAAATGATGTCATTGGAAGGGATGTGTAGATATATGTAAACTCACATCTGTCAGACAGACAGTTTAATGTGATGTAGGTGTCAGGGCTCAGATAGGGCCTCAACCATATTTGCTCCATCTTGACAAGAATTTGCAGTTCCCTCTTACACATTCATAACGGTTCTGCACGCACAGTTTTGCATACACAGACACAGCACTCAAAGAATTACACAGATATTACTCAGACGCGTACTGCTAACTGCTACCTGGTCCCAAATAAGAAAAAAGTGTGACTTCCCCATCAAAACTGTTTCATTTTATTTCCTATCCAAAATGACTGAATGAGCGGTCTGTTTCAACCACGATTTCTCTATGACAGAATGCCTGGGCCCCGGCTCTTCTGCTGTTCCATGAGCATTGTCCAGCTGTTGGCTGCTGTGGAGAGAGGGGGGAGGGGGGAAGAGGCACGGGACACTATCCCCAGCACTGCTGCAGCGATGGTGGATTCCCTTCAGGCCCAAAGAGCCTGCGGCCGGGGATTAACCGCCTGCTTCAGCATGGGATTTTAGCAGCTTGCTCAGACTTAATGCTTCCCTATCCTTCAAAAATTCACCACTTCCTTGCCAACTGGGCCTTGTTTCCTCCCCCGCCCCACACAAATCCAACTCTACTTTCCTAAGTCGCTTACGACTGAAGATTTTGTGTGTGTGTTTTGTATTTTTTCCCTCCAAAATTCTCTTTAAAGAGAACAGGCTACAATCCTCTATGGCAGTGATTTTCAATAGGTGGCCTGAAAACATTCCACATGCCCTCGTAGTTGAGCACCGTCTTTTCCAACTATTATTGTGAAACTAGTCCGTATAAACTCGGTGATTCCAAGTGGTACCGCAACAGCGATAACCAGCAGTGCATGCTACACACGGACTGAATGAACTTTTATTTTGACAGTGAAGATAGGAATTGCATCCAGTGTCACTTCCAGACCAAACACACAGGTTTCAATGCCAGCTTCCCACCCAAGTCTGAAGTACATAAAGGTAAAATTGAGACTCTGTTAACCTCTTACAACCAATCAGTGTTTACCATCCACAAAACCTCATCTGAGTAAGAGAACGCAATGGCTTTATCTCTCCAGGTGGCCTGGCACCTCGCATAAAGCAAAAGGTCTTTTTTTTATGTAAAGAGATGCTTAGTCATGACCTCAACACAAAAAAACATAGTCACAGAATTTACTAGACAAATACCACAGTCAGATTAATTGAAGATTAAATTTCCCATTTTCTCAATAATAATGCACACATCTCATTTTATGAACCTGATGGTAAGTAAATTGTAAGCTACAAGCCCACATTTACTACAGTTTATGGCCTACTAATGAAAATGTTAGCATTATGATATGATATGATATGATATGATATGATATGATAGGCCTATGATACAATATAATATTATTAAAATGCGTCGTGGCCAACTGGCCTGCCACTCTATTCACAAATGTAAAAGTGGCCCACCAGCAATATTAATTGAAAATCTCTGCTCTATGGTGTAAACGGCACTTGAAACGTTATACCCACTGCCACTGTTTGGTAGAACAATGACTGAGCTCTCTGTGGGCAGTCTGGATATGGATACTGTAATTGCCTCTGACTGATGTTATTGTTTCACTGTTGGCCCGTTTTGTTTTTCATTAATATTAAAGTGATTCATATTTTGAATGAACTGCAATTAATATATTTCTGCTGAAAGAAACGGATTGGGGGGCCTAACACCGCTGCAGAGGAGCAGCATTGTTTGAATGTATGGGGTTTTTTTCTTTTCAGCAGGTAAATCTCTCAACCATTTCAGTGGGCTATTCAGTGAAATAACAGAACTGATTCTTCAGCCTGGCCATGTTAAAAGTTCTCCTCAATGACAATGACCACCATAGAGTGACACCTCATTTATCAACAGCTCTGCCATGAAACAAACACAAAGCTACGGGACAAAAAACATTATTGCTGGAAATTATTAAAGATTTCTGAAAAAAAGCTAAGTGACATTTGTATTTGGGTTACAGAGCAGTGAATGCCTCTTCACTGTTTTACTGATACGTTTTGTTTATTGGGTCAACAGAATTTATATTATGAGATGGGATTTTGTTTACGAAATGATAATAAAATTAAAAAAGAACATCAAGTTCTCATCCTCAAAATAACTAAAACTGAATACAGTGTTGAATACAGTGTTTGTTTGAATGTGAATGATTGTGTGTGTGAAATGCAGTATTTTGAAGTTCTGAATGTAATTAAGTGCTTTACAGAGAATGCCTAGTGTATGTCAGTTCCTGAATGCCAGTATGTCTTTGGGGAATGTGTGACTTCATGTCAGTGAATGTTTTGCATGTCAGTGAGCGAACCACTGTGAGTCTGGAATACAATGTTCTTGTGAACGAACACTGTGTCTTCTGTCTGGGGCGGCGAAAGGCGATTAGCAGAATCAGATTTAATTACTCAGGACAGGATAATGGCTGAGCTGGGTCAGGGGAGTTTACCTAGCGCTTAGCCGTAGCCAATCGAGCGAAGCCTCACAAATGACTCCCACGATTGCTAACAATCACCAGGCCGACTCAGCTCATGCTCTGCTCTTCCCTCATCCGTGAGCTTAGTAACATAGCCCTGCAATCTCTCCACCTCGTCACTGACTGTCCAGCTGGGCAGAGCTCTAGCCAAGCAAGCTGTTGTGGACTCAGCAAGATGACGTAGCTGGTAGCTGCTCGTGGTTCCCTCCCACCCCATTTCCCACCACTGCAGCCCACCTCTGGGCCGCGAGACTCACCGTGTTCCCTGGCTGCCGAGAGCGCAGCAGGGTGAACTTGCTGTGGTTCTTTTTGCTGCGGCTCTTGGACTTGCGAAGCTCCTCAGAGCGCTCGTAGTCTGTCAGGTCGAACACCTCCTGGATCTTCTTCTCATCCTTCACCTGTGGATACACAAAGATTCATGTGAGCTGTGGAGAGCCAGAGCCGCTGTGTCTAACACAGATGTGCAGCCAGACTAGGGCTGGCGAGTGACTCCTAAAACACAAGTACTTCAGTCACAGCTGTTTTCAACAGGGCTGGGGAAATGATAGCTGGAATGCAACAAGCAGTCATAGGCATCATTTTCACCAAACACAGTACAACTTTGGGAGCTTATGAATGACTCACTGGGTATGCCACTTCATTAAGCTTGTAGACATCCCCCACCTACACACCCACGCCGTCAATCCACCAAGCAAAGACAGGAGAAACAACAGCACACGTTAACAGCTAATTGGATTACGGTCAGTGGCTTTGTCTGCGACAGACCCACACATTACCATATGGATCCGGGGCCTCCGATCTGGCAAACTGGCCCGAGGGGTTGTGCCAGGGCTTAGTGGGTGCAGCCGAACGCCTTAATGTCATTACTCTGTACGGCGGCGGAGGCCGAAGGGGGCCCCACAGCGGTGTGGCTAAGCCTGACTCCTTGGCCTACTTCTCAATCTGCTCCCCTACGGCAGACACCATGTGTGGGACACAGCTGTGGCGGATCCCCATGTGGCGGAAGGGGGGATGGAGTGTCTGCTGGAGAATGCAGAGGGACCCACAGTGCTCACCCTGAAAGAGAGCTCATCGCAACTGTCTACCCCTGCAACGTTAACAGCATCCAGCCCCATCAGAAAGAAATGCCTGATGCGTGTGTGTGTGTGTGTGTGTGTGTGTGTGTGTGCGCACGTGTGCGGATGTGTGGGTAGGGGGGTAGGGAGGGGGGTAGGGGTGTGCATTCACTGTGAATATTTTTGTGTTGAGGCAGAGGTCTAAATGCAATCTGTGGCTTGTATATCAGGTAATGCCCACAACTAGCTGGTAGCTGTTATTGTGTATACGTGTAATTGGGTCACACACTTTCCAATACGGTTCTTATAACATCACATTTAAACAATATGCATTGGATTTCCCTGAAGTCAGAGAATACTAAATAATAAAATATGAGATACATTTTTTCCTCAAGTCTCCACTTATTCTAGCAATAATAGAGAGAAATATAAAACTGTTTGCTTTCGTCATGGTTTCAATCACAGTCAGACACTGCATCTGCCATGATGTGATCCTGGACCTCATGTGTCGTCTGGGTGGTGAAGGGGTCTGTGGCGTTTGATGGTAAAAGACTCTGGCACTCAACAGAAGGCTGAAGGAGACGCAGGACACTCCATAACCCCCATCTCCACACATATACACACATGTCCCCCCTGGTGCTGACATGCACACTCTGACACACACGTTATACAGAGACCGCTTTTCCCACTTCCCACCCTGTCACTTCTCATCAGCAGGATTTGTGGGAGGGGGTTGCGATGAACGACCTCTCCACTCAGCCCAGCAGCTGTGTCAGGATCTTCCCATCCCTCCATCACCCACAGCGGCGGCACAGCCTCTGCTACTCTCTCACTGGAGGCTTACAGCCCGGGAATTCATCAGTCATATATATATAAATATATATATGGCTGTGATCAATTCACCTTTACTGGGGAGGTGGCGCCAGCTTGTGTAATTCGGCCTACTTGTACATTTCAGCTGCAAGCCTGAACTCATTAAACATGATCTCGGTTAAAGTGCCAAGCCCATAATTGCCCTTTTTGTTGCACAGAATCCCGTCCAATAAAAGAGACCACTAATAAATCTGCAGAGTATTAGAGCCCTGAGGGTACTTTGTCACCAGTTCTGAAACAGGCCACAAACATCTGTGCGTGTTCAGCACCATGCCGGGACCAAACCGCCTTTGTGTGGCACACCATGGCCTTTTGACGTCAAAGCAGCCCAGGCAAAATGACCTTGTTGAACAGTGATCAATTTTAATTACTAGAGCAGCAGCAGAGAAATCAAACTCTGTGGCCCTCAGTGCCCTACACTCGACTGCCTTTCATCTAAGGCGGGGTCTGCAGGGGCCACATGGGGCCACATGCCCCGGAAATCAGGGCCTGCGCATGGGAATAGCCCATGAGCGAGGGACGGAGGGAGCATCAAAGTCACTGTGTGGGCAACACTGAGAGGCAGCACACTGCACAACAATGAGCCCTGACCTGACTGGACAGAGAGGAGGGGCTGAGGACACAGCACCGTTACAGTTCCGCATGCTCGCCACGGCAACCAGACTTGACACTGAAGACCTTTGCTGACGTCAGCTGAGTAAATGAAACACGGTGCTGTTGCTATGGGGGTCAGGAGGGTCTGTATTGAAAGAAATGCTGTATTAAGCGGGTGTATGACGGCTGAAACTGCCATTGTAGTACTAAGACCTGCTTTATAACACATTTTAAACAAGTATATCATTTCCAACCAGTTCAATTCCAAGTATTTCACAACAGGGGGCACATGAAAACACTAATAGCTGTCAAGATGACAGAATGTATTTAGAGCCTAGAAGGCAGACAGCAAGATTGACATGTCCAGGGATGGCTGCAGTCAGTGCAGCCCCAAGACCAGCTCTCCTCCGCTTGTCCTACAGAGAGCTGCGTAAAACGCCCTGCGCCCACACCCCCTTTCCAGAGCCTCGTGATAAGGAAACATCATTAAAGGCATCTGCTCATATGCTTTGGCTCCTTAAGTTGGAGGGGGCGGTTTCTATTCAAAGCTCAGTCTTTCACACAGATCTCCACCACACCTCGCTGGATGGAGAAACCCGAGTGCGTCGTGCACAAAGGAAGACGCACGGTTGCTATTTTGAGCAAAAGACACGCGTGGAGAAACTCTTGGGGACCTTTTCCATTGCACGCCAATGGCACATCAGTATTGCATTTCCTTGCTGTTGTACATTAAGTTTTAAGCAGGGGCATCCCTTTTCAATGCTACACTTATCAACAGCCTCCACTGAATTCACTGCAGTGAAAAGCAGTACCAAAATAAAAACAGCCCTAACCACATGCAGGCTATCTCGATTTACATCATCATGTGATGGACATTTGAGGGAAATATTTTTTTTTTACAATGACAACTAAAAATGTTTATTTTTTCCCAACCTTTTCTTGATTGACCCCCATAGTTTCATATAATATAAATCTCTCAGGTCCCATTACATCACCCACAAAGGCATTACTCATATTCTAATCCAAAGATTTCCTCGGTTTAACAAGTGTCTGATGTGAGACTAATCTTACATGATGTGCTGATTATTTCAACTCAGAAATGCTTTGCCCACCTTGCTTGATTAGTAAAGATGAACTAGGTACTGTCTGACTGAACTTATAGCAAAAACTGATGGATAATGTATTCCTTACTTTCATTTCATAGATTAGAGCTATATTGCTTATTCTGAATCTTCTGTCTATATTTAACACTGAAAGGGAACTGCAGATTACCCTAGCATTAAAGGAGCTACAACACAGATGACAAAAACGGAGGTGTGTTTTGTGTTCCCCAGAACAGGGCTGACTGAGATAGCTGAACCATTGCGGTGCTGTGAGATTTCCATAGAAATGCGGCATGAGGAAGACTGATGTAACAGCTACACTAAGCATCAGTTTAGCACAGGAGCATGACAGCTTACTCAAAAAACTATTTTAACAGGCAAGCCCTTAAAAGAATAAAAGATTGCCTACCTCTTTAAAAAAGAAATACAAAACTACAACCTAAAATAGGTAAGTTTCTTAGTAATAGGATATTCAGTCTGTTTTTCATCATGGTAGTAAAATTACTTTTTATATGTTTTCATTCAGTATGGTCTTCACAGCTATATTAATGGAAAAACAATAAGAAAATCGCACTACACAAAGTATTCTTAGAATACATGAACACAATGAGTTAACCATTAAAAATAAAAATGACCTGCCATGATTTTGTAGTGCTCCCAGGTTAAAATATATACATACATGAGCACTTGACTACATGGCAGGGGAGACAGTGTGGTAAGCAGCCTTATTAAACTTTCATGCTGTACATTCTTTGAGATGATCTGTAGGAGAGAGCAATGAGAGCAAAGTGTGACACACACAGTGATATCATGGCAGCAAAAATAGCTCTATAACCAACACCCTCCGCCCCCACTCCCTGGCACGTGTTGTCCTAGTGACGGAAGCTGGAGGAACAGGTGGGGGCAGGTGGAAGGCAGGGAGAGCCAAGGGCTGCTGTGGTGTGTGTATTTTGCGAAAAACGCTGGCATGCACCAGAAAAGATCAAATATGGAGAAATTCCCTTGATGCGGTGGCTGAGCAAGGCAGCACATGGAGGAAGAGGAAGTGGCAAAAGAGGGTTTACTCCTTTACTATTTCAAGATGAAGAGGAGCCAAACTGTGTTTCACTATCCATTTCTATCCCCCAACCTGTGATGATGCCTCTGTGACCAGCTTGTAATTTGGCTCATGTTTCAAACAGTCCACTGGGGCCCAACCTTGTGATCCCTGTCAGCCTGGACCTCACTCTGCCTGTTCAGCTTTAAGCCCTGTGAGCCATTGAGGCATTTACCTTCCTTCCCATCTGTCCTGAGATCTTCTTCACTGGCACACAACAACAGAAAGCACCACATGCTGCAGTAAAGCGGAAAACCACTGGTTTGTGCCATCACTCGGACAGACAAACACATAAAGTATGAGAACACGCTTTGTGAATTAATAACTCTCAGAATGACACACAGGCCCCGAAGCAAGCAAGGATCTTCCTGCAGACAAGCAGATTTATCAAAAAATGTGGTCTTACCCAATTCATGTTGTCCATAGATGTGTGGTCCTGTGCCCTGTCCCAGTTCTAACCCTCAGTGAATTTATAGCCAAAGGGACAGCATGTCCTCTCATACCCATGGACAGGGGGTCTAAGGATAATACATGTCTGCCCTTGGTCTGCCTCTCTCTTCTGCTTCTGGCACTGACAGTGCAGGAAGGCCCTGCTGCTTGCAGAGATGAGGTCTAACAGGTAAAATGACTAAGGTGCTGCCTGCCAGCAAGCTGACCCTAAGGTGGGGCCCTCTTCAAGGGCAAAAGGTACCTAAGTCTCAGTTTCCATGAGAGTAATGTCTCAGCTGTGTCCTCTGACCAGAGGCATTAGATAACAGCATTGACCAGGTCATTGCTGTAAATGCAGATTGGATCTTGGTTGACCTTACTTTGCTGAATAAAGTTTAAAATAAAATGAATAAGACAGGACAGAGTCAGAACTATGAAACTCACTTTGGACCCACACAGCCAGCTGATGTCCCATCTCTGTTCTCAAAATCACCACATCATGCACTCATCCAGGATCCATTTGGCGAAGCCAGCACTAGTCAGGTCTCAGGACCTTTTCAGTCATCGGGGACCTTTCTGAAAACCCGGCCAGTGGATTTCCCGGAAATGGATTTGTCATTGATCAGTGCCACAGGCTGTCGTCCATCACCTGAACACCACTGCAGTGACGGGCCTGCATTTCTGAATGCGATGACAATGCCTTCAGCTCATTTCTCCTTTGCCACATCCGCGAGTCGCCGGAGACTGGCGTGTCAGCGCGCACCACGAGTCCCCAGACACTAATTGTCCTGGACATGATGATAAAGGCTTGAGCGTTTCTGGCACCAGCTCTGCAGAACAGTCTCACAGGTCAAATTCATGAATCATTTCCATTGATATTTTTCCGTGGCTCTAAACATTAAAAAGCCATCCACTAAAGTAGCAGTAGTAAATTTAACTATGAATGGTCATAAAATGAGGAAGTATCAAAAGGTGATGTGCTGTGACAGGGAACATATTTTTTCAGGTGGTCCTTGAAAGTATGTTCTATACTTATGTTCTTTTGCTGCATACAAAAACCTCTTGTAGCAAAATGGTTATCTCTAAAATAAATAAACACAACAATAATAATACTGTAATAATATTGATTGGAGATGTAAACAATTACCATTAACACTTTTCACATAGCCAGTTGATAATAACTGGATTTCCCAGTTCAAGCATAACACAGGATTCTATTTCAATCATTAAAAAGTTTTTCAAAAGAAACCATAGCTATGGCATTGGATATATATTAATTGCTGTGGTTTTGCATGCTGATATCATGTGTATGACTGCATCAAAAATAAGATGTTATATACCGCATTTCAGTGGCAGGCAACATATTTAGACCTGCGCTATCAGCAAATGCCTACGCGTAATGCTGGGGGAGGAAAAGCTCTGCAAGCAGCGCAGAACACAAGCTCTGCTTGAGTCACAATTTTTATAATGGCAGTCAAACAGAATTACTCACAACAAACAGAAACGCACACCTATCCACACTGCGCACTGCTTTTCAACCTGATATGTACGATTGATTTGAAGCCCTACCTGGGTTTAATGTATCAAGACAGTTTTCGAGACATGAGATAACAGGATAACGGCACTAGCTATTGTGGCGAAGAGGAAATCGTGAGGAAAGGCAGTCACCTGATCTAATCCCCACAATGAACCTTTGTGACCAAATTACAACTGAGGTGGATGGAGAGAAGCCTGGGAACCTGAAAGTACACTAGACATCTGTAAATACTGCATGGAGTCAGCAGCGCCCACTGGCCTGGTCTGAACGCATGCCAATGAGGTGTGTAGCACTATGCGAAAGAAGGATTTACAAAATACAAACAAATATGTGTGTGGATCATGTTATAGTGAGCACCTTTTTTAAGTTCATATGGAACTGGTTCACAGGAATATGGTGCTTCTTTTACAATAAAGCGCTTCATAATGTTCTTTATAAAACCAAATGTGTTTATTTCTTGGTGCAAAATCATCTGTCAGTTAACACTTGAGGAGAGTGAAGGGAGTTTGTCATTCCAGCAGCTTTTCCATTAGGAGTAAGATGTATCACATGGAACAACCTTAGTGATGACAAAAGTGTATTTTTTTTTATTGAATTTCAGCTCTTTATTTAAGTTTCTGTTTTTAAACAAGCTGTCAAAACTGCCAAAAAGACTATTTAAGCCAGAGTACAATCTGCAGTCTTGCAGTTGTGACCCACTGTCTGTACCCTGGAAGCTTATGAGTTGAATCACCTGCCAATCTGCACCACAGACTCAGTATTAAAATAATGAATTGGGGATAAACGTGCTGCCTTTTAAAAGGCTGTCCTTTCCAGGTAGTGCACATGCAAGCCAGCTTTGCACAAATCTGAATAACACCACATCTGTGAGCCTCTCCAGCTTGTATGCGGCTAACGACATTGTTTGCATAATTTTGGTTAGTGTCTGTAGCCACCGAATTGAAATTTTATCATTTTATATTTTATATGTTACATTTTTCCTTTTACATAGGATGACTACACTTCCCAGACAGCCCAGAGACTTCTATACATTCATGCATGTACATTGTTTCATACCAGTTCTGCATTCATGCCCAGCGGTCTATACACTCATTCAAGCCTGAATTAACAAATGCCTTCATCTTAGTTCACAAACCATACACACAAACACACACACATACACACACACACAGAACCCAAATGGGAAGAAAGCTCAGCTCACTGTGCTGCTCGGATACTGTGGCTGGCGCGCTATGAGATAAGCGCTGCATCATGGCAGTAGTTGCCAGGGCAGCAGGCAATCAGAAATACTCCCAGAAGCCTCTCCCAATTACAAGCCCATTGCAGTTGCAGCCTTGTTAATTAGCTTCATAAACACAGGGTATTCACTGCCTGTGACCACCACCATGCTCTCAAACCTCTGGCCACCTAGACTGTGACATCACCATAATTCACTCAATTCACCTACTCTAAATTCAACAAACTTGGATGCACTCGACATCTGTGACATACATTTTATGAATGTGAGATTTACTGGAGTGGACAGAATATTAAATTGATCTTTAAGTATCATTTTTTAAGTACGGTTAATTCATGTGTGAAATGTGCGGATGAAAGGGCCATATTTTACATTACGCACTTCAAAGGTTAGTCATTCATTATAAATGCAGTTAGTGGCTGGATGGCGATGTCTCAGTCGCTGAGAGCTGCAGAGAAGCCTATCCCATGAGTAAGTAGTAAGGCAACAGATTGCTGGTTATATCCAAGTCCCATCATATCCAGTTTACAGGAGCATGAGTCAGACACAGCTGTCAACATGGCAGTAACATTATCTGCAACTCTGCGGCTACCTACCATATGCCCATTACTGTGCTCATTTGTAAATCTGATTATTCATGTGTTCATTTGTTTTATACTTCAAAAGAGGGAAATCTGTGCTTTTGGGTCAGAATACAACAAGGGTATGAATGGCTGTGCAGCATTTGCTTCTTGGTGTATTGCTATTTTTCTTCATATTATGTGCCTTTTATTTTTTTACTTTCAAAGGTTAATGTTTTCACCTTGGTATGAATGGCAAATGTTTAATTTGAAAAATGCTACATCAGCCTAATTTGCTGATACATCTACTTTAAAATGTCTGCTAAGTGGAACGGGAGCAGTGAAGCAGAACTTGCCCCTACAGACATTAACCTTTCACTTGGTCTACTATACCACGGGTGGCTAACATAAGACTTTTTAATTAGAGCTATTCTGTGTCAGCCAAAATAAGCCTGTGATTACAGCATTCACGATTTTACAATTCACCCACTGACGATTTAGTTAGAAAAGTATAAGGGCCAAAATGAAAAATACTGTCCAGCTTAAAACATTCTTTTTGTTTCATCAAGCTGCCCCACAAGAAAGGTAATCAATCTAAGACAGTCAACCTAAAAATAAAGAGTACCATGCATTTGTAGACTAATTATTCAAGCTAATTATTCCACAATGCTTCCAAGCAATTAAATGTAAATAAAACCATTGACTTTTAAGAGGGTGATTCATGAGGTACCCCTGAACTGATAATATCTTTTGAACGATAAAAATCTAGTGATCTTCTTTCCATACTATGAGGGGCCTAAGGACTGGATCACAGCAGATTCCAGAGCACCTACCAAAGAACTGAACCTGCTCACAGAGCTTCACTCAGTCAGCACAGTGTTTAAAGCCCACTGTGTGAGTTAATGCGAAGGGCGGACAGCAGAAATCTCCCTCACATTCAGCCGTAGTTTGAAGAGGTGATAAAGCGGTCAGCCATTAATTGGTACCCTTGTCTGAGAATTCTCACCCCACAGCCAGCTGATGGGAAATAAATCATTACCCCTTTCCAGCGCTCGATTAGCATCTAACGGTGCGTTCTCTCATCTGCCACTCTCTGGCCAGCTTCATGGCGGCGTACAGACGGTGAGTTTAGAGCAGTCTGCATGGGGTGTTGGCCCTCCAAGGGAGGTTCAATACAGGAAGGGTACTAAAGTTCAGATGGAGGTGGGTAGATATTTCCATGGAACTGAGAGCTGGTGAGATGCAAATGGATTAATGGGGTAGGTGCATGTGTGCCTATTTGCGTGTATATGTGTGTATGAATGTGTGTAAGCTTTTGTGTATGCATGCACCTCTGCATATGTGTTAATTAATATTTAATGAATCAATAATGGTTCTTTAAAACCTAACTAGCAATTCAGCAGTGCAGTATTGGACATCTGCTCACACTTCATTTCTAAGGGCCAGTTTATACCAGGAAAATGTTTATTGAAGCAGATAAACGGCATTAAAACTAAATATTTATCTAAGATAAGTCTAACTAATCAAAATCATCACTCTTTCCATGAAATCTGAATCAGAGGACCACTAACAGGGGTCCCCATTTGACCATGTAGAGTGCATGTAGCCTCTAAATCTGTGCAGTTCCATTGGCTCTTGTCAATTTGAGGGAGTCCACTGAGGAAAGGCAGGGAGGGAGAACCAGTTTCATCATGGCCTCCATGGGCAATATGGCCTATAAATAATATTGAGATATTTTTAGGCTATATTGCAATACACAATATATATATATATATCAATATTTTGAAATCTCATCTAAAGCACTTCATAAATGCTCGATTTAACCCTTTGATGCATACAATCACAACAGTATGATGATTCTAGTAGTCCGGACAACATATGTCTGCATTAAAACATTCTTGTTTATATTCATTAGTGGTTTCTATTGGAACAATTTTAAACTTGCATGCAAAAAGCGGGAACTCACCACCAAGTTAAATTTAAGAAGCCAGAGTCATTTGCTTCTGGGTTGGTAGCTTTGGCTTTTTATTCGGTGTGGGTGGAGATGTGGACATGTGGAGTTTCAGGCATTCTTCGTTTTGTAGTGGGTGGCATTTCCAATGGTGAAACAAATTTGTGGTACTGCTACCTTTCATGGCAATGATGTTGCTGCATATTTTGCAGATGCAGTTGTTTGTTCAACAGTCTCCTTGCAATGCCCAAACCACAACCAGACAATGGATCCAATGCTGTTTCTTTTTGTAACCAATTCGTCTGACTCTGGGGGTCTTTTATTACCGTTTCCGAACTCAACAAACTTCACTTCTTTCACTCTCATGAGATACTGATTTCATAATTCAAATGTGACACCCAGCCAAATGTTATGATTGATACCAACATTTGGACAAATGGTCGTGTCATAATTACCAATCATAACAGTAGCTTGACATAATTCTTACATCTCCTGACCTTTCTGATCTCTACTTTCTCCTGTCTGCCACCCTTTCACCCGTAACCGTTGGCCTTGTCTCTGCTCTCATACTCCTGTACAGCCCTGTCTGCCCTTCCCACTGTGGACTCAGGCTTATGCGGACTGGGTCATCTTTCCTCTCTACTCTCAAATTAATTTTATTGACTAACTCCCGATTTCTCTTGTGCACAAAGTCATCTCTCGCAGTCCCCTCCAAAACCAGCTTTCCCTTGTTCAACATGCAGACAGTAAAGTAGTGAGCAGTAAGCACAAACACTAGAAAGACCTTTTTCTCACAACAGAGACTGTGCACACTGAGGTCCTTCCTGGTCTGCTTAAGATTTCCAGAAGTCACTTTTTAAATGTCTGAACCTGATGTTTTGGTGATGGAATGAACAGAACTTTCAATAAAGCACAGAGTCTGTCATTTTGGTTAGTACTTGTACAGTGTCTTTGGCCAAATTTTCTGACCTCAACCTCTAAGTCTCCCTTCTTTTCTCTTGCCTCAACTATAAATACATTGTCACACCAGAGATCTGCCAGTAATCTGGCCCCCTGCCCCACACAGATTTTTTTTCATCCTCTATTCTACCTATTCACCGACTAACCTCCACCTCTTGTCACTTTGTCTCAAGGGTAATTAGTTTTGCTTCAACCTCCTTCAAAATTTCCTTCTTGCTTCCATCTGAGCTACTCTCCTCTCCCAAAGAGAGCACAGATCCATGGATAATGACCTCTATTCCTTAACCATCTTTTCTCAACTCCTGACTACAACCCACAACATGACACCATGAGTGGACATTTTTTCATATCTGATTTTCTTTGTCCTCCCAGTCAGGAATTCCCAATTTCATTCATAAGATTATTGCATCCCTGCAACTTAAGTTTGCAAGAGCACAGATGAAGACATGCTCTCCTCTATAACACTGGCTGCTGTAGGCCACATATCCTTTTTATTCCATTGATCAGAGAGGGTCGGTTGTGCATGACGAGACACTGTCAATCCCATGACTAAAACTCTCCTTCCCTGGACAGCACTACCTCCGCGTGCTACCCTGCAGGGCAGCCAGCCACGGTTGGCACCAGCAAGGTCTGGGGCCCAAGCACACACTGGAACAGCGTCTTAACAGTGAAGAGGAATCCAGCACCCTTGGAGCAGCTGAACTGATCACCTCTTAGCTAGAATGTTTTTTAATGTTATGGAGATTACCACATTTACTATGGTATAAATAGCAGTATTTACACATTTAAATTAGGTGAAAATCCAGCCCTCAAACTTAAGCAATCTGGAATGGTCGCTTTTGCTCCTCATATTCACACCTCAAGTCACAACCAGCCAACTTCTAACACTGAATGGAAGTTTGCCAATGGACGAGGCATACTTCAAACTGAATGCCCAGTTTTCAAGGCCTACTTAAGCATTGTCATGGCAACCATCCCACCCACCTCCTACCCCTCCCCCCCACCTTCCCTCCCAACACCCTGACACTCCCACACCATCCTGCTTGCCAGCAAGCTCTACACTGGCACAGACCTGTGGCTCCAAATAAAAAAGAAAGCAGGGGGGCTATGGGATTAAACAATCAGCCAGACTTAATTACTCCTGTCCCACTGGGCTTCAAGTGCTCTGGCATGGGACACACGGAGTGAGAGGCTGAGAGCAAGAGATACAGAGAGGGAGAGACATAGAAAGAGAGAGACAAGGATCCAGGGACAAGATTCGGATTGTTTCTCCCCAAACACAAGGGGCCCTTGTGCACCCCATCATGGGAAGGGCCGCTGTTGACTGATCCTTTGTGCATCAAAACAAAAAAAGACCCGCTCCCTCTGACACACTTTCCAGGATCTGCTGTCAGTACACCACAGTCTGCCATGTGGGACTGCCAGGGATGGGTGAATAGAATGCCATGGCACTCCCGCCGAACATCAAAGACAGAGCTGCCCTTCTGCCTGAACTTACTCTGAAAGACCCCTTCCCCTCTCTTCCTCCACTGGGTCACTGGTCTCTTTCAAAGGAAATGGGTGATAACCATTCTGTTCAAAGGCAACAAAAAGCATGGAGCTTCTACAGTTCCATTTTTGCTGTAGGTGAGACAGAAACATTGACTGTTCTTCTGGTTTAATGTGAATCACATTGTTGGGAATGCTGGAAGGAGGCCAAGCCTTGTGGGCGGAGTTTATTAATCTTACATCAACACAGGGCTTGAGACCCTCATCTGTGTTTCAAACTGATGATCTGCCTTGTCCTACTCACTCATGCTGTGCATTGTCCCACTTAAGACGATAAACTGTAATGAACATGACAACAACACTGCTCACATCTGCTGATGGACTCATAGTTGGGCAGAAGCTGGGCTATAAAAAAACATGCCTACACAGAGAGAGAACTGGGCAAGATCCAAGCCTTAGCCAGTCCTCTCCTTGCAAATCACAAACAATGCAACATGTGTTGTTCTACTTGACTCAAAAGCCAACTTTTATACCAGAAGGGGGGATGTCACAACTGAAAAATTATGACAGTTGATAATAGCTAGAGGTTCATGAATTTGATCTAAACTGGGCAGAGGACTGTTGGAAATAGTTTGCAATCTTGATTATTTGTGGCTAAAATGGACACAAGGTGATCAGGCAGTGAATCTCTTGGCATATGGTTCATTAAAGACACTACATTACTCTACAGGGAACTCAGAGTTCTTTGGGCAAAACACACTGAACAGTGATAAATTGACTTTGCTGAAAACAGAATAAAGGAGCTCTCTGAAATTGAGATCTGTATACTTCATGTGTGTAATATACTGCCAGCAAGGTACTGATGTATCCAAAGCAAGGTTCTGTCCAGGCAGACTGTTACATCTTCATTACTGGCACTTCTCTTTTGAAGATAAGAATAAGAGTCCCAAAATGGTGTCTGTCACTTAAGGAAATTTCTCATCGCTAACTCATAAAGCAGAACTGCCACAAATATCTTTTTCATACAACATCCATAACATCTCCCTTATTTGGCAACAGAAGGACAGTCAAAATAAGGAACTTTATTTTTTTGCATTTTATTTTTTCCATATTCTAATCACTCTTTGGCAGAGTGAAACTTAAATAAATAGTTGTTGTTTTTATTACTGGCATCATACATCAGGGGTTTGACAATTCAGCAATTGGGATATTGGTGTGACGCAATGACTGGTCTTGTTTTTTTAATGTTTTAAAAATGAGTTAATACACTTCAGGGAAGGCATTGACCATGGCATTAAAAACACACAATTAAAACTCTGGCAAACCCCCAGATCTAGATTCTTATGATGGCTCCTGGACTCTATTAGTGTAAATGAATTATATCTCAAGGAGTCTCCTCCAGAATTGAAAATGACCTTTGACAGCCAGGGAATGCTGGCCTGTCAGGCTTGAGCGCACCGCGAACAGACCACTTTGCTGGGTGAACTGCTACTTGTCCTTCTACAGCACAGACATTAAAAAAAAACATGTTCCACTGCAATCCGATCTGGCCTGCACGGTCACCCCCATTTACCCACAGCTGTCCTGCACTGAGGTCGGAGGGGGGAGGGCGGAGCTGTTCTTTCCAGTCCCTCTGAAATCCCATTCACATCTCAAAGGCAGACATAAAATAGTGCTGAGACTGAGAACAAACTTTTACCCCATCAGAGCACACAAATAAAACACAGTGTGGAATGCAGATTGTTATATGCTCACAGGCTTACTGTACCAATCTCAAGGGGAGCCGTCTTCACTGGGTATTAATTGCAACTGTTATCAGGAGTCTTGTTGTCATCATTTAAATCACATCCCTAAGACTTCACCAGATTCACAGAGTGCAGTTTAGGCCTATGCATAGCATTGTTTCTTATTTAGCTTACTTCACTTAATTCTTTCTTCCTACATTCAGTAAAACAGCAAAACCTAACCCTCTGAATCCCCCACACTGGCAATCTCCCAATCGCCTGGATGCAAATCATCTCTGTGTTTACCATCGCAGCTGGTTATCAGGCGACTGCTTTAAGGAGATTCTGATGGAGAATTTAAGAGCTGTGCCCTTCTGGTTTTTTTTTGAAAATCTTATGATGAGTACCCCAAAAAAACACAAACACAGAACAAACAATGTGTGAGATAAAACATAGAAACTGGAGGGTAGGCCACAGACCTGCTTGGCATTCATACAGTGTGTGCGCTTTAGCAGCCATCCGCTGCTCAGGTGGTCCATCTCACAGGAAACAGGATGCACACTCCCAGTGAGCCGGGGCTCAGGTAAATCCTAAGCCTGGGTCACACCGTGTGACCCATCTGCTGCTCCTGTGCTCATCAGCTCTGTTTACCATGGTGCTGGGCTGAGGGCCTCATGTGCGGCCCATTTCACAACACTGTGAAAACCACTACGACTCAACACAAGCACAGACTATACATCACAGAGCCTGGTGACTGGACACTAACATAGACAGAAATCACACAATGCCACAGTCTGTGATTGGACATCAACCCAAACAGAGCCCAAGCAGTGAGTGCAAGGCTCCTCTGGTGTTAGCCATGCCTTTGGAACCCATTTATTCATTTTTGTTAACTATTATCTGGGTGTGATGCACTCTTGCGTCTTTAAATTGGGTGAGCACCTTGGTCAACCTCTAAAAGTTTCGGCCCAAACATGAAATTAGAGGACAGAGCTGGAGTTATGTTTAGGAACTTCTTAGAAGCGGGTACAAAAATAAAAAATTTGACCTCCTCCTTTAATTAGTGAAATTAACAGCTGCCATTGGGCACCACTTGCATGTTACAAAGCTGTTCTGTTCCAGAGGGGGAAAAGCCATTGTCAGAGCTACTTCTGGACCATACTGCTGTCCAGTTTTTGTTTTGATCCGAAGCTCTGCTTTCAATTGGATCAAGGAGTTAAGAACATTTTAAGAACCTCCCCCCCCTTATATCCTTCTTAAAGCTTCAGCTGTGCGAAACAAATCTCAGACTCAGCTCTTCTAAGCATGCTCACAGAGACAGGGGTGGCAAACAGTCACTGAGCTGTTATCAAAAGCACTTAGCGCATCACATTGGCCCCTTTTAAAACACTTTTCTATGTGCATAACACTCAAGAGGAGCTCAACATCCAGAAAAGGGTAATATTCCTGGAAGTCATCCATCCTCATCACCACATATAAATACATATTTATACAATGTGCAAATTACAGTGCTTGTAAAAGTGCACTTACAAAATTTCTTTTATCAGCTTTCAAGAAACTTTTAAGACAAAAGAATCGTATCCCAACTATTGTTAATATCCAGCACCTGGATGATTAAATGCAGCTATTATTCTGAGACATTTCCCTCCTAGACCACCAAAAACCACAGTCACCTGAGGATCCCCTATGAAGCGCTGAACAACCCTGATGAAGTACAACCTATCCAGTCCTAACCAGATATTCCATGGCCCTGTGCTGCCCGGATGATTGTAACTCCCTATTTTCAGGCCTTTTTTTAGCTCTTCCATCCTGCTCTACAGTGGTCATATCTCAGTATTCCCTGTAAATCTCCACTGGCCGTCACAGCCAGCTGGACCAGACTGCTAACCCTCAAAATCAAGGAAGGTGATATGCACATCCAAAAGTCAGCGCAACTGAAGGGACAGAACTATTTCATAAGTGGAAAAAATACCCTGCACACAATTTATCATGACTACTGTAAACGTATAAGCTGCACCATGAAAACAATATTTTTTTGTATGACTCCTCAGGCCTTGCATCCAAGCTCTTCAATCTACCTGGCAACCTCTGATCATCTGGTTGCCTTTCTCCTACACACCTGCACATCACAGATTCAGCTCTCAGCCTTACTGGATGCACAGTGGTGGAATGAGCTACCTACCACTTTCAAAATTCCACCATCTTCTGGCACTGACTGACACACCACCTCTTCAGAGTATCACTCATGGGTGTATCCTACAGAAGCATCCAACACTTCATCATTCCAAATCAAAGGTGAAAACAGTGTATCTCACAGGCCATTGTCAGACATGGCCTGTGATGCACTGTCACATACTTTTACTGTCAGTTATTGGATTCATAACAACATAGTTACTGTGGTATGCTTATGTCAGCACTTCAGAGATGGATGCTCAGCTACTGTCTTACTAGCTGTTTGGAACCCATGTTGTTGTTGCACTGTTACATGTATTCAGTATGCCTTGACATACTTCTAGATCTAAATGTCAGTCACATCAACAGCTGTGTGGAAAAAGTGTACTCAGCCAGATATTTAATTTAGCATTATTCAAATTTTATAGTATAGTTCTTACAAAGAAATCTAGCCAAATGTACTTTGCAGATAACAAAATAGAACAAAAGATCAAATTAAGTCACAAAACAGTGAGAAATAAATATCAGTTAACAGATGCTATAAGATAAAATGAGAGACAGTAATAATAAAACCACGATGAAAATGAAATAGAATCCACTACAAACACTACAATGCTTCATAACAGGCCACATATTATCTGTGGTTATTAAAAGATTCTCTTCCTGTGTTCTTTTTGTTTTCTGCTCTTCTGACAAGTCCATTAAAAGATCTAGCCATGATGGCTTTATAAGTCACTCCAGGCAAAAGTATCTGCCAAACAAATAAATGCTAGAATGTCTCAAGAGGGAATGGTCATCAGGAGGGGCTAAGACTGTATCAACATTCAGCTCTACTCTCCCCTGTTCTGTCAGATCATGGCAGGGCCTGACTCAGACGTGGGTGTCAGTGTATAGTCCCAGGCTGAGTATGTTAAAACGCACACAGAGAGACAGAGACAGAGAGAGAGAGAGAGAGAGAGAGAGAGAGAGAGAGAGAGAGGAGGGGGAAGCCATCCATGACAGCATGAAGGGAGACATCTGATGCTCAGTAAACTCTCCAGACATTACAATCTACAGTCACAGAGGGTGTTTCATCCTTATTAGCTCTCATTAAAACAATGCCAGAGTTATTGAAAAACATCTCAGGAAATGAGAATAATTATCCTCTGGTCATAGAGGCCTCTTAAGTTCTCAGGTGAAATGCTTATATGTGTTACATTTGGATTTGTTGATTAGGAAGCGTTTTCATTTCAACACTCACTTCAGGGAAACTTCAGCCCTTAAAGGACTTCTAAATTTCCCCTTTATACTTCATGTTGAACCACAAATTAAAACAAACACGCACACTTTTTTCCAGAGGGCAATTTTCATTTCAGTTGCCAACAGTTTTTTAAAACGGAAACATACAAACACTTGGAAAGGGACCAAAGCAGTTTGAGGCCCATATGTGGCTTAACTCTGACCCACTGGCACAGAATGTACTATAGGCTTATGTTTGGTGCGTGGTTTCAGCTGCCTCTAGACTCCTTCCAAGCCATTTATAAACCCTTATTGCTTTCTGCTCAGTTGTGCGGGTGATATTTTAACAGCACCTTTGACACACACCTCTTTATATCATTGTAAGGGCATCCAAGAAACACACAATGATGATAACAGCAAACCAAAACCCTGCACAGAGTGTCAAGAGCCACAAACTCCAGGTGCCCAAGAGAAAAAAAGAGCAATTTCAAAACGCTTGATCTCTGACAGCAAAGACAATCGCTTTATCCGTAATATTAAGTCACATTTTCCCGGGCTTAATGGAAGCCGTGAGGTAGTCTGAACCTTGTTTGCAATTTTCCAAAACTGAGAGCGGGAGAATAACCTCAGTGGTGCCGTGTGCTGACAGAGGAGCTGAGGCGTCGCTGCTGAGAAAGGCCTTGGGGGTTGATGAATGAGGCAGCAGAGAGGCACGATGCTTTCTGCGAGTCCTCATGTGAACCTGTGATTTTTTTTGGCACACTATGTTAGACTGGGGCACAGGCCTGCACCCGGCCGTGAGGGTCCAGTCAGCCTGCCACACTGATGCTTGATTCAGTGGGTAAACAGTGACTCAGACATTCATGTGCGCCTCACATGAGCAAGGAGTTGCTGAAACAGACGCACATTAACGCGACCATTCAGTGAAACGTGAAGTGGCTCTCCGGGCTTACAGCGATGTTCATTAGCTCTCTCCAAACGAGCCCATAATGCAAGGTCAACTCTGTGTTGGACCCAGCACAGGGGATGTCAACACTGAGCTCTTCCAGGAACTTCCTGCTCTATAGTGATATTCTTTAGGGACGGAAATCAGCCATGCTGCCATAAGCAGGGGGACACTGCATTTTTGCAACTTGCTGAGCACCCTGAGCACATTAATTCATTTAGTGCTCTAACAACTCCAGCTATGCAATTAAAAGCTCAAATCAAACAAAAACCAAGAACATCTCCTGCATCCCAGACCAAGCACACAATACCCCTGTGGTAAATGACAGCCAGTGAATCTCCCATCCTTTTTATTTACGGGAGCTCTACCTCAGCTATAGTTTCAGTTTGTGGATCTGATCAATGCAATCTGTATTGGGTGAGCATGGAAGCATTGAGCAATTTTGCACGTCATAAAAGGCAAAGTCCTGCATCTGTCTTAGAAAGTATATTGAATTTACAGGTATCTTGTTCCATAAAGACCTTGATTGTAGACTCAATCAATTAGCTAATCAATCAATCAACCAATAAAACGATCCTTTAAGATGTATTTTTTCTTTTACAAACCTTCACTAAACTACAAAGTCTCATTAAGTTCCAGAATCTCTTTTTCAAGAGGGACCTGGCCCAGCCTTTCATGGGTATTATTGCAAAACCATTATGTGTTGTAACCTCACCAACTTATTCTTTAAACCACATTGCAGCATTTGTTTTAAGTCTAGGGAGAAAACTTGAGCCACACTTCATCCAGTCATACTAAAGAGTAAAAAGTACTTTTCCCCTATGTAATATATAGGCCTGGACAGGAATAAGCATTGATAATTTTACACTGCATCCATCATGATTGAAAATACCATACCGAGATACAGCCAGATTGCTATTTGTTTATTACATAATTTCAGGAAAATGACGGAAAGAGTATGTCTTGCTGTTTCGGTACATAGGTAAGTTCAAAGCACAAAATGCAAAACAAAACCTTAATGAATTACTAATTTGTCCGAATATCAATAATGTAAAAACAATTACCATTTTAACATCGATGACAAGTATCTGGTTATTTGGAGATAAATTTCTATCCTGCTTTTAAAAACAATATTACAGTCTCATTTCATGCCATATAAATATATCGTACCTCTTTCTCTGAGATGTAAAGTTGGTCCCCTTTGAGCACCACGAAACGGTTTTTCCAGATTTCCCTGAAAATCCCTTTGCCACAAAACTTGCGAATCCATCCGATTTTGTCCGGCTGCGACGAAGGCTGGTTGGCATCCTGCGGGCCCTAAATGTTTGGAGAAGAAATATGAGCTGTTACACACTGTCAAGCGTCGCGAACATAAAATAGCCGTAGCCCCTTATTTAGATTCAAAAGAGCCCGCACAGACTGGAAAAGGAGCGACTTTTGCAAAGGCTACTGAGCCCCAGTCATTTCTATTGTCATGTAGATGCTGTCACATTCCTCCCGCGGACCGTATTTTCTTTTCCTCGCGGCGTATTATCTCTAACACAATCTCGGGTCGATATATAATTTACGTTATTCCTTTAAATTCAAATCCTGGGCTAAAATGGTGAATGATCTCTAACCACAAAATTCTCCCTTACACACCACAACGGGGTATGTTTCATCCCGCATGTCATTAATTGTGCACAATTAAATAACATACTACATAGGCTAATATCACTGCACAATAACAGTACTAACTTAACCACTACATACAGCTAAATAAACTGCTCGCGTAGACTGATCACTGCAAGTCAGCGCGTCAAGCCTGATGTCCGCTGACAAATACATCAGTTTGGACTGAGACAATATGTAACAAAATTGCATGTATGAAGTAGCAAGGCAAAAACACTGTCTAGCAATGAAGATTCATTATATGGTACCTGATCTGGTCATTTAATTGCCTGCTGGTACCATACTAAAAAGACGAGGACATCATTCTTGCTAACAAAAGCTATTTGTACATCCGTGCGCATGCAACATTATAAACAGCTCACCCGTTTGGCCGAATTGTTTTTCTTCATTGTGAAGGTATCAGGGTTGCCGATTGCTTTCCCAGAGTTTACCCAGTTTCGCCTGCTGTCTGTTATGTTAGCAACAATTCTCTTCTTGTGGGGATACGAGGTTAAATCGGGAGACGGAAGGGTTCCTGGTGAGAAAAGAAAACTGTAGCTACAGTATTGTGCGTCCCTCTCTCTTAGCCGTTTCTCTGCGTTAAACTACCTCCGCTTCCTCCCGTCTCTTTTTCACTCTGCTGCTTTTGCTATAGATGTCGCCCAATGGATTTGCTCTCTCGTTGGCTCACAGGGTCAGTACGCGGATCTGAATTGGTAGTCTCTAGTTTCACGGATGAGGCTGTGTCATCGGCACTCCACTCCGCTTCCCCCTCCCTAAGCAGAGGGCTATGTTGTAATAGGGGACTTGCTGGGATACTCCCGCTATAACACTCGACAGCTCCATCTATAGCCACGGCAACGTTGGGTAGTGATGTCACTGAGAAAAGCAGAACTGAATGCACGAGGTGTGCTTATGTTTATCGCATGCATGGAAAAAAGAGAAGGAAGACGTCATTAGAAGTTGTACTAATATCTTTACTAGTACGTTTATATGTAAACTACTTATTCATAGTGAGAGCCAAGGGTTTTTCTTGGGAGCACAAATGGCCCCACTGAAATTATTGGACAGAGTAATAATCGTGGTCTTGGGAGATCTTAAGAGGTCGTTCATTCTTCTCCACAAATATTTCGTTAAAAATTCTAAATTGATTATGAATTGATCATGTATCTTGCGAGGCATTTCTGCTTAACTCTGCTATCCCCTTGCAAAGTTCAATGTTGATTGGATGAAGTGCATGTTAAACAGACCTATCGAGTGTAGAACCAGTGTTTGCTCATCAGATACATTTGCGGAGCTCCTTTCTCAGTCACATAGAATGAGACGAATACTGCAATGACCACCTGTGGTTCTTAGCCTTTTATGACCTTCTTAAGTTTCCCAGAATAGGCTGGGAATTAGTGTCTGGTCATAATTCAGTCTGCAAGAGTACACCTACAAGGAATGTTTATCTAACCAGTTATTGTATATTGGTACTTTGTATTTAGGTATAGCTTTCACACAGCTGCAAAAGTTGTCTACTCCATTTTATACCAGTGGTTTTCCACAATACCCTTGTTCCCTTGTTATATTTTATGACTACTCTCATTTGAGTTTCCCTTTTTAGTACAGAATTACATATAAACAAATAGCTGAGGTCACTGCTAAATGGGAGTACATAAAAAACACATTTGAAGAGCTTATCCCCTAAAATGTGACCCACATTTATACACAGAGAATTCAGAAAACCACACTACTGAATTATCTCTGAATTACCTTTTTTTAAAACTGTTGTCACTGTAAAATAATTTGGCTAAAAGCTGTATTTTTGGCTTAGTTCTTTTCCCCCTCACATACAGTATGTGCTAGCTTGTTCACATCAAGCCAGTGTGCCCAATACTGAGATATTAAGTGGTATGGTATCAAAGAATGCTAAGCCGCTTGAGCTCTGGGTTGCACTTAAAACAGATTGGGTAACATTTGGAAGGAAAGACACATATTCCTTGTTTTGTTCCTACTATGTTACTGTTACTGCTGAAGAGGATTAGGGGTTGGGTACTAGGGGGGAGGGGCCTGTGGAGTTTAACAGGGAATCAATAGGAGAGGCAGTCTGGGTGTCTTGGGGGGGACATTGAGCCAGCAGTAGCCAGAGGGGTGGACTCTGGGGCCAGGCTTTGTCTGTATGCACACTCACTCATGCACACACACGCGCACACACTGGCGCACACACACATCCTGCTTCCCGCCATCCTGAGGTGAATTCACTGGAAACCCTCAAGTCTTTTTTATTGGGCAGAGGGCAGGCCTTTTATTTGGGTTTTTAGTCCTTGGAAAATTATTTATAAAAAGGGTGGATGGTATGAATGCAACCTTATGAAATATTACTTTGGACAGTTTTGCCTTTGGTTATTTATTCCGTTCTTAAATGTTTGTCCTGAAAAGGTACAACAATTACTTTTGCTGTGTACATCCACAAAATGAAGGAATGTGAACTGTTTTAACATATCAGTTGAATTTAATTTGCAAGGTATATGCACAGATGCCCAAATACAAACAGGTTAGGATAAATTGGTTCCAATTTCATACTGTAGCATCGTTTTACCAGTATGAATGATACAGTCCAGCTAGGTCTGAAAAATACCTTTATTACCACTCTCTTACCTACTATCACCATTGCATTTGATGTTTGTAAAGTTGAATGTATGAATAAGTTTAACCTGCATATTTTAAAAGTACAGTGGACTGTGGAAATGAGTGGAAAAACTTATATTCAGTGCACCCCAGGGTGTTTATTACATTCTCCCCATACAGACTCAAAGTGAATTTAGAACAGAACTGTCAATCCACTGTACCCTGGTGTGTTTTGCATTGTTAAAATATCTACATATACTCAGATTCCAGCCAATAACTAACCTGTGGTTTTAAGATATTAAAACAAATAAACATTTTCAGGAATTCAATCATGTGTATGTGTGTATGAGAAGATCAGGCCTCTCTTTGTAAAGAACTGCACTGGCCTCTATGCTCTCCCAAGTCAATAAGGTGTCCTATTTATATTCACTCTGCAGACTCCCTCCATCTGTCTGTCAGAGGGGGTATGGTCCATGGCTCCTTGATGTGTGAGCTGTGAGGTAAACAAACACAGAGAAGAAGACCTTCTTATGGAGTTTTTGCACAAACCTTTAAAGGCACACAAGTTCATAACTGACAAAAATGTGCCCATACTGTAAACCATTGCATTATTTCAGTGCATATAATAATCTTTAATTAATCTTTTGATTGTCAACCGCTGGTACCATAAATAGAAGAGTGAATCTTAGTATATGTTTAAATATAACAATTTTTTTTCTTTTAGTCAAAAGTATTGGCAGTCTGGAACATCAGGACATGTACCTATTATTTATTTATTTATTTATTCATTTATGTTACATATGCATTTACATGGGTGACTTTCAATGTTCTCAAAGTCAGACACTTGATTAGTATAACTGAACATTTGTTGACAGTTGGTTAAATACTGCAGGACCTGGGATGTAAACCTTGTTTACTTGTTTGCTAAACCAATCTTTATTAGCAGTTGGTCAGGAGACGGTAGTTAAACCTCAATTTTATTGTTCAAAGTTGTGTAAACCGGCCAAGTTAAAATAAGGCTGCATCTTGTGCTGCTCTCCAAGACTAGCACCACCCATATCGTGAAAAACAGCCCTTAAAGAAGCCATATGAGCCAGAATAATTACAGTGGAGAAACGGTCTAATCCAACCCAGCAACAGAATTAAGAAGCACTACTGTCCCAGTTTAAACTGGCTGTTGCGCAAGCTCACAGAAATCAGCTTACGGGAGACAACCTCACATGGGCTTGTTAATTGCTGGAAAACCAAGAGGCTTGAAGCAATTTTCTTGGGAGTGGGGGCTGGAAGTCAAAGGTCAGGAGATTCCTATGTGGGAGAGTTGTCTAATTATGTCCCTTGATCCCATTAGAAGACCTCCACTGTATATCTCACCAACAGCACTGCATTTGACATACAAGACCATTGGATCCTCCTGACCACTTTGGACACTGCACAGACCCCAGCTGGCAACCTCACACACCATACCATCCATACACCACAAACCTAAGCCTAGCACCCTAAAACACCACACACTCAACTCTCCTACATGGCAAACTCATGCCCCAGGATCTCGAGTAGCTCATGAGTACTTTCCATTAATTAGTGTAGTATTATGGTACACTAAAATAAGGACAGACAGCACCCAGCTAGCAAGCATGCGGTGGTTTGCTATTGGCTCGACTTTCAGCACAGCTGTTGGTCTGCCATCATTTACAAATCAGCACTGCAGCGGTCCTCCTGCAGACAGCTGAGCTGAGGATCAGCCTTTAATTATCACCAATCACTTGTAAAGGAAAGGCAAAATTGTGGGTGAAGTATTCCACAGCAGACCACTGTAGTGCAAATTTGCAAAACCTGAACCTACGATTCCGCCACTAGTGATCCACTCCATGCTTGCCGGCTAGGTATATTCTTATGTTACCTTTGCTACAATACATTAAAAATACATGTTCTCTCCCAGGCAGTTCAGTTGTAGTAGCAGTGCTGGAATAAGGTATCTAGAGAATCCCTAGTAAAAGTTGTGTAACTGGGCAATCTGTCAAAAATGCAAGCGATGCAAGTGGCCCTAGATTGGACTTGTAGCAGCCAAATAAATAATACAGTAAGTTCATTCTGAAGCTGAGGAGGAAACTGTTTTTGCCTATTCACAGACCATCCTCACACTGCTCCTGGGTCGTACTTTAAACAGATTTGAAACATTTGGAAGGAAAGACACATTTCCTGAAGAGGTAACGCAGAAAAGACATTCAGTTATCTTTCTCAATGTACTCCAGAAAACAGCTATAATTTTCAGATTTTTATCATCATGTGTATCTTAATTTCATTTCACTTTTTTGAAAAGAGGGGATATTTTGTCATGATATTTTTGTTATGTTTGCAATTTAGGTTATTTCCCATCTCTTGCACAAACTGTATACATCGTAGGGTGAAGTCTTTTACAGACACTATCTCTTCTTCCCCTTCGCGTCTCTTCCTGTCAAGCTGACACCTTGCACAAGTCATGTCGAACTCTGCCCAGTCTTTTGGGGCACCATTTTCTCTTCACTTCCTGTTTTTCAAACCAGACAGGAATTGTTGAAGCAGAGCTTTGTTGTGAGTACATGTCGGGGTCCCCATTAGTTCACATTGTGCTTTCCTCCCCCACCCCACTACCCCTTTCTTTCCCTCTCTCCCTCCCTCTCTGTCTAATCAAACTCACCCATGTCATGTCCCCAGTCACAGGTAGAAAGCAAACATATTAAGCTCAAGAAACAACTTCAGGGTTTTTTTTTTTTTTTACCTGAAAATGGCACCTCCTAAAACTACTGTCCACCCCTCACCTACGTACGCATGAAATCAACATCTTGCATCCTGTTACAGTAGCTCACAGATTGTCAGCTGATAGTGACTGGTTACTTGTAACAGCTTTGTGGCAACCTACTCCCCTACACCCATTTCCCAGGCTTCTCAGCCCTGAGTGTCTGTTATTTGGGGAACAAAGTGTGTGGTACATGCCCCCTGCCAGAACACACACACACGCACGCTCGCATGCACGCACGCACACACATGCACACACACACAGTAAGGCCTCAATAGTCAAGATTTTCCAGGCTCCCTGTCAGCTCCACAGAGCAATGTTGTATCAGCTCTAAAAGCAAATATGTTGTTTTAGTCACACTTCAAGGATGCTTGCCTGCTGTTTGCCTGTTGCCATGTGTGTGTTTGTGCTCATGATTGAAAGTCTGGTTGTTGCTGGCTTTTAATTCTTCTTGGGTTCTGAGCTTCCTGAAATGGGTATTTCATACATAAGCTCACAGGATGTAACAGAGGACCCAAAATAAACAACACATTTCCAATCCATATACAAATTGTCTACTTGAGATCTTCTAAATCCTTTAACTTAAGAAGATCAAGCAGTAAACTGGGGGGCCGGTAACTAAAATCACAACTGTCTGGTATAGGGTTTCACTGTGAGCTGATATCTGCCAAAAAGTGGGCTTTTCAAAAGCTCACTAATTGATTTGAGGTCCATTATATGCTTACACCCTCATAAAAATCTCTTCTGAAGAACTTTGCCAAAGCACTCTCCACCCACAGTGGGGCCTGGAGCAGAACTTGAACTTTTGGCTGTGGTACAGCAGTGTCATAATGACTGAAGCATAGCAAGGCACAGTGATATCCACCCAGCCCCATGCCAAGCAACCAGAGGAATGCTGGTCCCGTCTGTGAAGACAAGAGCCACCACTGGATCTTGTCTGATGGATTATGAGGGAGATTATGGACTCTGGACGAGGGGTGTATGTAGGAGATGGGGGGCAGATGGCGGGGTTTATCCACCAATGTAGGGCACTGGGGCTCGAGCAGACGGAGTCTGGGTGGATGGTGGAGGGGGTTTCTTCTTACAGATCGGGGCTGCCAGGCAGTATCCAAGTGGTGGAGGATTACACACCAACAGTTCATACCCCATCAGCATTTTATCTTATTGCCGGTGTAGTTAACTGCACCCTCAGTGCCTTCCATGCAGAGAAATCTGTAGGCCTGAACCTTGACTCAGTATCAAAAGAATCCCATATCTACATCTGGGCAGTTGTTTGAGGCTCAGAGAGTTGGAATATGACTCATTGTCAATAACCTGACCGCCCATAAAAGGTCATCTCTTTGTCACTGGTTAACTTGCACTATGCTGACACAGCACATGCCTCATGTTCTCATTTTATCATCAAGGCCAAAGGAACTATCTTTGGTTTGGATTGTGAAATGTTTCAGCAGTGTGTAGATTAGCGTTAATCATACTGTATATCTGACTATGCAGATCATTCGTCTGACTAAGATTTGATGGTGGGATCAAGTTCTCAGTCAAATAATCATTTGGAACAAAGGCTGAATGTGCTGGAGACATTCTTAGGACTTAGTGTGGGAAAAAGGGACAATGAACCTCTACAGCACTTTCAGACTGAACTAACTCCAAAAGCTAAGAAAGTGCAATGTTGTTCTGTTCACTAACTCTCTGTTTACAATACAAGCTCTTCACATGATACTTGCCTGCAATTATTTCATAACATTAATTGTCTGGAGTAACAAAAGAACAATGCACACAAGAGTTACCTAATCTAAATCACCCTCACAATAGTGAAAGTTAAAATAGTCACGTTCTATTATTTTCAGTCATTGTCCCAAAAATGACAGATCAGTGGGTCAGTTACTCACAATATTGTGTATTATAGATATTACAGTGACTTTGATTAAATATCGCTTTGACAAATTGCATATCAAAACTCTGAACATCATAATTAAGACACAACAGGTCACTCTGATGTTCCACAGCATTGTTTATTTTTTACCAGTATGATAAGCACATGCAGAGAAAAATTAACGTATAACAATAATATGGAACTCTCTTCAACATTTTGAAATGCTCTAACTAATACAATTCCATTCTCCTCTCCTTAAAATCAGTTTTTACTCAGATACAGTGATTACCATTACAGAAAATGCTACATGTACGTGATGTAGATGTCATCTTCTTCATGGTAATAAATACTTGATGGCCTTCGACATTTGGTGACAAAGAGTATGCACATATAGTACACACCTGCACATATAATACAATTCATAATTAAACAAAATTGCAAAATGTTTTCATTCCCCAAACATATCTTAAGGAAAGGGAAAAAAATATTTGAACAAACACACATTAGATGTTTAGAAAAAAAGGATGTTTACTCAAGGAACCAACTATTTTGATTCAGCTGGGTATTAAAAACAAAACATTAGTCTTGCTTCCTCAGAGCAGCTTTGTATTCAGAGTTCTCAGTTCCTGTCCCTCTGCTGCCGGACAGTGGACAGGCTCAGGTAAATATTCTGAGTTATTAGGGCTGCGCTTTTACTCAGAGCCTCCATGGTGAAAACTCTCCCTCCAGAACTGCAGCCCTGCTCCAAGATTTAGGACACACTGCTCTGTTGATTCTCTGGAGCTGACAATACTGATTAACCAGGATTAAACCAAAACGTAGACTTGACTTCTGCATTCTGATGTATTCCCTCACTGTCTCTGCACTGTAGCTGCTGATCCAGTTTGGGTGTAATCCGATTCCATTCTGAATTAAATTTAAATCCAGAATAAATTATTACATATATGGATTTGCTCAACTGATACCCTTATCTGTGGGAAACGTGGGCTTCATATTATATGTGATCTATATATATCTACATGTTTACTGAAATGGTTCATGGTGCTTTTCTCAGAAAGGATACTAAGGGTTCAGACCTGTGACCTTCTGGATACAAATCCACTTTCCTGAAGTGCTTTAACGCTGCTGGCATATGACTGTAAATGTGGCATGCAGGCTGCCAATAACAGGACTGAAGGGATGTGGGCTGAGATCTACCACAGTTTAAACAGCACCATGGGGTACAAGGACAGGTCCCTGCCTCAGAGCCTCCTCTCTGACTTCCACAAACACACAGCAGGAGTTTGCAGATCAAACTGAAAACCGATCGCCCCCACAGCCGGACTGACTCTTCAGAAAGCGCGCTTCTACATCCAGACAGACCCCGAAGCACCCTCTGCAATGACGCTCACAGCGATTTACTCAACATCCCTTTTCTCACATTCTAGGAAGTGGATGCAAAAGCCCCTCTCCTTCTTGTGACGGGATTTTGTAACCACGCTGTTCTCCATTGCGCATTGGCAAAAGCCTTTTATTTTTGTCTCCCCACAAACTTCTTCATTTCCTGTGGGTTCTCAAGTTTGCTTACTATGCTTTCCTTCAACGAAACGTTCCTCCCCTCCCCCATGTAAACAGAAAGTCCAACCACTCTAGATTCATCGAGTGTATAATTTAGGCATCCAAAATACAGACCCTTTTTTTAAAGAATGCTGGAACTCTGAAGTTTTACAATGACTGTGAGAGGGATCCTGGCCTTGGTATGTGAAAGCACACTAGGAATTCAACTGTGAGTATTTTGAGGTCTTCCTGCCTTTTGTGGCATAAATTCAGAAAAACCATTCTTAAGTATACTCAAGGTATGGCCCACAGATAAATGCAGCAAACTGTGAGAAGAATGAGGTTTGCTGTGTTTGAAAATGAAATTCAATTTCAAGAAATCATGACAATAACTTTCATTTAGCTCCTTTCATTTATGAGTTATTGCTGGTGTGCACAAAGTCTCAGTGAGATGGTTGCAGTAAAATCATGGACACATAATAATGTATTGGCTTGAAATGTTTTAAAAGCTGGTACTCTGGGGGAATCAGGGGTTTAATGTTGTGTAGCTGGGTAAATCACTGTTTTAAACAGCGTGTGTATGTACTGAGTGTAGGGCACTGGAATGCATGCTGATTAGATTCATGAGCTTGTTCAGGGAGTTCACAGCTGTTTGAAGACGCAGCAGGCCTTGAAGTGGCTTCTCTCTTGGCTGGTTGGATCATAAAAACAAAGCAGGAAATGATGTGCTTTTGTCTGGATGCCTGCTTGGCTACCTCTTCCCCCATTGTGACCTCTGAACCCCCGCCCTGTCTGAGCTGCTGCTGTGACATCTTTCATGAAGTATCACGAGAAAATTTAGAGGAAATGCAAAATTGCAACATGGGGTTTAGCTAATTCTGGAGAAGCTCATGACTCCAGTGTCTCACTGTTTCCACTTCTCTCAGAAATCATGGCTGGTCCAGATTGTGAAACATGCTCAAACACATTGCCCATGTCTGTTCATAATGTTCATTAACCAGAACTTCATCACCTCTTTCTGTTTTTTTTTTTTTTTTTTTACATCAGGAGGACTGTATGTTTAAATTGATTGTGGTCAGAAGTATAGCACCTTGAGTGAAAATCCAGAATAACAAATGAAAAATGGAACAAATACAAATAGTTTAGCTGTATAATCGCAACAAAAGCAAAAAGAAATATGAAAGATTGTTGTGTTGTATGATTGTTTTGATTATTTTTTACAACTACTTGTTTGTAAATTTTTTTATTAATGACTAAATCTGACTATTTCATGGCGCCTCTCCAGCTGCTCTATCATTATTCCTTGCCTGCAACATCCCCCGGCAACCCACCGCTGCAACAATCTGAGCAAAGCAATGTTTCCTTTCACTCAGTGTACAGTTCACTGGGTCGCAAACATCTTAGACAAGATGTCATACCTCAGACAGCAGGCACAGTAATGTCAGGTATTAAAACACTACCGTAGTTTGCATGGTCTCTAACAGAATCTCCAAACTCTGATGTTTACTACCTGCAGACACCTTTGAATGTGTCATGCAAATGATCCCACATGCTTGCATGCAGACCTGTTGAGTGAAACAAAGTAAAGCTTAAGTCTTTAATTATGAAATACATACATACATTTTATATCCAAATTCTGTATAGTAGTGTGATTCTGGGCCAAGTGTGTGCATTGAGAATATGATGAGTTCCTGGATAGGCCATCCTATAATACTGCTGACAGAATTCCAGGCATTCCTTCAATCTCTGACTCCCCCCATGGGTGCAGATACAGCTCTGGAGTGCCATAGCCCACAGCTGCACTATCACTTTACACTGCCCAATGAAACATTCATTGTAATCCCATCTCTGGCTGGTCTGGGCTTGCCAGTCAGCTTCAGGTAGAAGTGAAGGGGATGGGGGGACTGTCAGTCCCGCCCATGTCCTCTCTCTCTCTCTGTCTCTCTGTCTCTCAATTAAATTTCAATTTCAATTTGCTTTATTGGCAGGACAACAAACGTCATATTGCCAAAGCAACATATAAAATCACATAATCAACACATTAACAACAATGCAAAGTGTGATTTACAATGCTTAAAATAACTAAACATTACAAACAAAGACAAGGAAAAGTGAATAAATACATAAATAGATAAATAAATAAATAAATAAATAAATAAATATGCATATACATACACACACATACATTATATCTCTGTCTCTACATTATCTCTGCTCTACATTACAGTATGATGGTGTCAGGGACATAAAGCTTACAGTGAAAAATGCCACAAGATATTATTTTTGCACAAATCCTCCTCATTTACACACAGGTTCCCAGAATTCAGCTTGCTGATGTGCTGATAGCAGGTCCTGTTTTTTTTTTTTTCCTGGAGCACCCAGATGATATTGGCCCCATAAAAACCACAGGCATCCAACCTTCCCTCACAAGATGCAGACCCATCTAAGAAAACAAATACTCATTTGCATACTTCAGGTAATCTAAATAAAATTTAGAAACAGACTGCTTCTAAATTAATAGTAGCCTCTTCTTTGGCCATTTACAAAATGCTTCCATGTATTTAATATAAAACACAGGTTTGGTACAACTTTGTGGAACCACATTTAGAATACTGTACTTCATTTGGTTCAGCGCAGAGCTTGATGATAGCTTTCAGAGTGACGTTTTAGAGCAAAATCAAAAGCAACAAAAGCCACAATCAACATTTATTTGGCCTGATATTTCTCAGAATGACGAACTTCCCACGGAACTTTCCAAGTTTTAACATCACATTTTAAAAATGCTCGTCTTGTAATGACAAAACACTGACATGTTGCATAAAGTATTTATAAAATCATTACATTTTAATGGAATCGTATGACAGCACTAACCAGGCTTACCATACACGGCAAGTCCTTTCATGCTTTACTCCTCCTGTATCTCTGCCAGCCTCACTCTTTACTGGCAGCTTTTCTTGGCCTGCTTATCAGCTGCAGGTAACGTTACAGGGATGATTTTATATCTTCTGCCTCCCTCACAGTGCTTCCTTATCTCAGGACTGAATTCCCCTTTCCACCCCTGTCCCTGGAAGGCCTGATCGAGGTGATTGACTGCAGTGCATTGATCGCCCCTCTGCCAGCCAGCCAGGCAGGCCCTTCTGATGGGAATCCAGGAGCCACCACCGGCTGATAGAGATCAGGAGCCACAAAAGGGGGGAAACACTGTGGGATTAGCAGGTCTTTGCATGGCTGCTGGGGGCATTAGCACAAATTTCCTCATGTACATTGATGGCGGCACAGGGCGCTAATCCAGGAGAGAAAGGGAAATACTAAAAAAATGCATTAAAAGCCCTATCTGGATTGTGCTCTGGATTAGTGGGCGGACAATACACAGCTCCCCTTGTTACACAGATGCCCTTTTAGACAGATAAAGAAGATGCTCTGCACACAATGTGCCTCTCAATCACTGAAATGAAAGCCGAATGGCTGGGGAATGTTCTGTGGCTGCTGGGCACAGTACTCAGCTTGATCTCCAAAGACACGGCAGCCCTGTGGGGCATGTGTTTGTTTGTTTTGACATCATTACCTGTATGCCAAAAGGCCTGAGCTTCCTTGAGTCAACCTTCTAGAATATAATTAAGATAAATGAATAACTGTACTTGTGGCCTGTTTTTCTTGTCTCCCGGGTAAGGGGTGTGCATTTTTTCCTTCATGTTCTTAACTTTGGGAAATCTGAATTTGATATGGAAGTGTCAGGGGCTTTCAGTAGAGAGAGATGTTGTGTCTCCATCTAGTGCTTGGTATGTATCCTCTGTTATGCAACAATCTTTTCAAGCAACTCCATAGAAACATCTTCTGAGATCATTTCTTTTGGACATGTGATCTTCTTTTCAGGACCAGGACCTTGAAATTGCATCTCTGAACATAGAACCCCACTGCCAGAGATGCCTCTTATGTAACATCAGTCAAAAGACCTATCAGCAAATATGGCAGTAAAGTCACAACGGAAGATTTTGTGTAGTTTTAGCCTCTGCAGTCCTATCCATACATACACTGCACAGCTTTCTATCATTCAACTATTTTTTTATTTACATTGAAAATTGGCTTACTTTATTGGTATTAATTACATTGTTTACAAACTGATTTTCTATGGACAATACAAATAGAAAAGTGCATTCACTGATAAATTATGGAATATTTTCGGCATGCGGGGAGTGGAGTGGAGATCTCATTCCACATGAATGAAGCTGGAATGTGCCCCCTGGCAGCAGACAGTGACCAGCTATGATGTCTCCTCAGTGCTTGGGATCTAAGTCATACCTAAAGGGCTGGTCTAGGGGAATTGGAATGATGGGCAGCTGGACAGCAGCTCATCTCCATCCACTATAATGGCACACGCCATCCACTGCTGCAATAACACTGAGTACCAGTCGCCTTAGGGGCCTGATACCTGCTGTGAAAATAGCTGCTGACAAGACATGAAGACAACACTACACAAAGAAGTGTGAGGAGTGGGGAGGCATAATTGAGATCATTGCTGACAGTCCTGTCAGACAGGACAAGTGAAACACTTAATTTGCGCGTGAATATGCAAAAATGATTATTCAGAAGCACTTATTCAGTCTCTAATAGCTGGCATTGCTGAATCATCCATTGTTACTCAAACAATCTGGGATATGTTTCGTGCCTCCAGTGAAAGCCCAGAATGTTTGCACCTGCACACAATGACAGGCCTGCCTGGGAACTGATTGTAGGGTGTGTTTATATTCAAAATTGAGTCCCTGGTTTGCACACTCTATGCTGTATCACATGCTGCATGTACAGGCTGAAGTAAGGCTAAAAAAGGAATGGGAACTACTGCACGATGAAGAATTGAGATTGATGGTGATTTAAATGGTGAGCTAAATGGATTTAGAAAGAAAGAAAGCAGTGACTGAACGGTGCTGAAAGCCGACACCAGAAAAGACAACACACAGATGTGGCAAAGTGAGCAGGGCTGTTATGCTGGACACGCTGACTGGCAGACACAGTAAAAATGGAGCGCACAGAGCAGTGTTGAGACAGATGCCGCAGGGGTCACACAGCAGTGGTGATGATGCATGGATAGACCCGTTATTAAGAAGATGGCCGCTGTGTTTTCCAGCCTCAGTGTGCAACTACTGTAGCTGCCCGGGACGGACGGTGCAGAGAGTCTGTGGACCCTAGGGCCTCAAATGGTAATGCTAGCCCTGTCATCCTACACTGGACACCCATCAATAATACAACAGACCTTCGCGGGAGACGCTCCGCACATTCTGAGTCTCCACCACCGACACTCACCCTGCAGGCATAGCCTCTCCACAGGGTCCATCCAGACACAATGCCCACAAACAATGAGGAAATGTGATCCTGCACCCTGTTGTTTCAACCAGCTTTTGTCCAAGTCAGCCCTTTCCCCCTTTTAACCTTATTTAACATTAGGTTGGGTTTCAAAGAAAAAACATGAGCGACATAATATGAAAATGCATATGTATATCAAACACTTAAAATAAATCACACCACTTTATGACTTTTGGGCATTTGAATGGGATCTTGAAAAGTGCTAAATACATGTCATTAAAAATAATTTATTTTTATTTTCCTAGTCTGAAACACCTGCCAGATCTTCTTGAGTTCCTCCAGAAGACCTCTACACAGAACATAAATGTAACAGAACAGAAACTCCCGACTCTTCTCTGAATTCAAATGTATTTAAAAGACACAAAATTTTGATTGTCAAAATGATCCTCACTCAGTGAATTTGTACCCTCACTTCATCTTTACTCATGCAACTTTTATTTCTCATTTTGACATAAATGTCAGTTTGAGGACAAAAAAACCTTTCCAAAAGTTACAGTCACTACAAAGAAAATGGGTATGCCTTGTACTTCAATGCAATGTCAGATTCTTGGTACCACATCAAAGCTGAAGCATTACTAAGCTACTGTGTGCATGTGGCATAGCAACAATGTGAAATATCGCTGTGGGCTATTTACTTTGAGTTGAGGGGGTAATAATCTTACATTAGCTTTACTCTGGTTGTTCCTGGACTGTAGCATGTGACCCAGGGGCTTTGGATTGAAGGGGTCAGCCTGGTGAAGTGATTGTCTAATCCTTACTCCCAGTGCTGGCCTTTCAGGGCATGTAAGCCTGAGCCCCAAAGACAAGTGTGCTCAACCTCAAACAAACAAACCCACATCAGTGTTTTAGGTGTCCGAATTTACTGCAGTTGTAGCAAAGTCTGAAAAACTTAAGCCTCCTCTGGAAAATACAGTAAACCACATGAAATCCAGTTGAAGAACCTCTTACAGTGGGTGATGGGCAGGCATTCTATTCTGATCTTTTCATTACTGAAGCATCCATTATAGCCTTGTCCATTATTCATGGTTTCTGAAAAGCCATCAGCGGTGTTACCCTTATGCCCTGTCAGCAAATGGGCAGTGCTGGCACCATCCAGGCAACAGGCATCAGAGTTCCACCCTTAAAGATTATTATAGTATTATTTGTCTTTTATCTAAAACTGAGCAAATGGCTATATTTGTTTCAAAATCCTACCAGAAAACTAGAGAAAATTTAAATTTTACATATTCATTCTTGATTTTATTCTTATTTATGCTTATAAAATTTGATACATGTACATAATTAGTTCTGAGGTCTCTTAAATAAATGATACATGTATGTGAGACATGATAAAACTAGCCAATATAGTTCACCACAATTTGTGGTCTCTCATGTTCACCCCCTTTCACACCTCTCCTAATACTACTGGCATGAATGCAGAATAGCTTGAAAATAAATCATTAATATTTGTATAATTACCAAAAGTAATGCAATGATTGTTTTTCATCTTGATGTTCCAATAAGATTGTGCCCAGTGAAATGAGGAACATATTTGAAAGACTTATCACAAACAAGAAATGAACTTTGAAGAATATTTAAAAGACAGCCTCTTTGTTGGTTACACATTGTTGTCACAGACAAGCTGAAATGTTTGAGTTTGAAACTCATTAGCATACCCTTACTGCATATTAGCATACATTTGCATATTTTACTGTTCAGTACAGAGCAGTGTGGGGAAGCAGTGGAATGGTTTCTGAATCCAAGGTGGTCTAAAGTCATTTGCCAAGAGAGAAACACCATCTCTGTCATCTGAAGTGTGGATTAGAAGCTTAACAAACTATATCTCTAATGATCCATTTCGTTTAAAAAGGCTGACTTTGTGAATCGCTATGTCACAGCTGCAGACCTGCTTGTCCAACAGATAACATAAAAGTACACATTTTAAATATATACTATTAGTATACTGTGATGAGAATATTCAGAAATCTTAGCCTACTACTCATCATCAAAATTCAAAAGGTAATTACAAGAGGATTTAAATAATCAGACAACAAATGCACTCCAACAGAATTTATTCCAAGTTGCATTATATTTCATGTTTTTTTTTTTATAGACCCAGCACATTTAATCGATGCAGCATAACCCTTTCCCGTCCCTCCATCAGCTGTTATTGGCATGGCACGGCACATGGCTCTGCGTGTGTTTGTCACCCTTGCCACAGCAACAGACAAACAGACTGTTTTTCCATCCAGACAATTTCTGTAACTGGAAATGGCTGCCAGCTACATTAGGTTGGGTAACAGAATCAAAACCATTTAAATCAATTTCTGTACCCTTGTTTTTTTTCACTCTCCCTCTCCCTTTTTCCCTCTCTCTCTCTTAGTCTGCGCCACTTTCAGAATAGTACAATATCAGTGTGACTTTCAGTTAACTTGCAATCAGGAAGAGTTAAATGTACCACAGCATAGTATACGCTAACTTCCATTTCAACTGGTACATACCTAATTTGTTCATTTCAGTCCTAACGCAGATGTTCAATGTGTTCCCTGCTGTAAATTTTGTTTTTAAAAAACTGAAATACTTTTTGATTGACAGGTTGAGTCATTCCTTATAATTAGAGGAGCCTGGAAAATCCCAGAAAAATCAGCACAATACCCATTCTGTTATAATTAGTAAAGTATTGAATGAGATGATCTGTAGAGTATACCAAAAGTCATTGTTATGGTATGGTAATTAGATTACAATGAATAATTTACATATTTTGGAGCAGCTGTATGTTTCCCACTTTCTGGAAGTGGTTAACTGAATGTGCAAAGGCAGACAGAGGTTTGTGGCAGTGGTGTAGTTGAGGGTATGAAAAGTGTACCCACCTAAATTTATGGGGATGTACAGTATACCCACCTCCTTAGACACTTTACTTGACCCTACAGTACAATGCATAATTAGTTGTCATGGCAACATGTAGCATCCAGGGAGGGATGATTCTGCTATGTGGGGTTTTCCTACATCTCAACTCACACAAGCCGCTTCTGTCGGACATACATACTAGTGCCTATTGTCTACCTGCAGTCCACCTGCACCTACTGCACATGAAGAGTACTTCTTCAGTTCATTGGCTATTCATCTTAGCCTGAAGAGTGAGAAGAACCACAGTTGTGAGACAATATATGTCTGTTTTTTCTCTGCTTAGCTGACAGAAAGTGACAGCTTGGCACAGAACTGTTTGAGTACAAAAACAAGTCACTTTGACTTTCAGTCAGAAATGTAGAAAAAAAATGAATGTAGTTACCAGCAAATAGAGGGGAAGTGAGAAGGCTACACCACAAAGGCAGATATGCTTTGATGTGCCATCCCTGGCCATTGGGATGGTGGAAACAGGATCGTTGGAGTTCCTGTGCCGGCTAAGTGGAGAGTATTAAATATGCATCAGCACTGATAATAATGAAGAAATAAACCCCAACTGCATGGAGGAGGACTGGCATTATTCACCCTGGCTGGCCCACTGAGTGTGATCAGGGGGCTAAATGGCACTCATTCCTCAGAGCACTAATAACAGGGAGGAATGGGAAGGCAGTGTGGTATGGAGTCCATCAAAGCACATAGAGGCTGACTCTGGTGAATATGAATCAATACTTCCCATTCTCCTCCTGGTTTTGAGCCCCATCAGAAAGGGAGGCTGGGAGGCGGCATCTCCCTGGCTGGGGAGGATATAACAGCTGAGTGTAAACAGAGAGGTAGTACAGGACAGTCTGGGTACACCCTGACTGATGTCACATCTGCCCCCAGCTCCTGCTGTAGAACACAGCACCCCGAGGCACTTAGAGACACACTTTAGAGTGGGGAGGCTGGACTGTGTGTGTGTGTGTGTGTGTGTGTGTGTGTGTGTGTGTGTGTGTGTGTGTGTGTGTGTGTGTGTGTGTGTGCGTGTGTGTGTGTGTTTGTGTGTGTAGGTGCCTGTGTCTGTGTATGTACCTGCATATGTGCTAGCATTTTACAGAAGTATTGCTTCCCCAGCAGGGTTTGTAAAAATACTATTTGCAAGGATAATTTTTCTGAGGAAATTGCCTGTGAATTTTCTATGACCCTGATTCAGCAAAAAATGATGTGTCAAATGGCCAAGGATGATGAAGACAAACAGTAATATCTGTTCTCAAACATTATAATTTAATGTTATGTAATCTACTGTACTGCTATAATAGAAAAGAAGTGAACAGAATAGAATAATGAGATCATTTGTCTTATAGTACTGGCCCCATAGGTTATCTGCTTCTGATCTGTGTAGTGATCGTTTCAAGAATTCTCAGCTTTTCCAGGTATTTTCAGGTATTTTAATTTAATAAATTTGACACCTTCTTGCATTTGCTGTCTAAAGATGTTTCTGTAGAGATATATACACATATCCCTCCAGATGAATAAATACAGCTTCAGAGACATATGATCACTGATGTTTTATATTTGGTTTAATGTTGCCACACCAGCTGAAGGGGAATGTAGCTGCCATTAAGAGACTGCCATAAAGCTCCCTAAGAGGTAATGAAAACTCAGTCCCATGAGTGGAAATGATTTTATGACTTCATAAAGTCCCACACAGTGGAAGTGTAGAGCCAGTTAGCTTAACCGTCACCATTAAAGAAAGTGCATCTTCCCATGGTGATGTAACAGATGATGTAACAAGTGATCGAATGTTTCCACCTTGTGTCCCTCCCATGCCTAGGACAAAGTGGGAATTGACTGGTCCCTCTGATGGGAATATTACTGGGTCACTGATTCTCTGATGGCCTGCAGATGTTATGGAACTATCCAGGTCAACCAAAAGTATGTCAATGTGTTTTCATATCTGACAGTGGCTATGGTCCCATTGTGCAAGGGCTATTGTTGTGGCCAGGGCTATCCAGTGGATGCTCGGTTCTGTAGGGAAATTATACAACTGTTTCCCATTTGTCCCATTAACAGCATCAGTAGGACTGATTGCACAGTAGCGCCAGATACTGTTGAGCGGCAAGATTACCCCATGCAACAATAAGCTCTGATCGGAACCAAGCATTAATTACACACCAGGCACCATCTCTTCTTCTCCGCACTGCTGATTTCTTCCTGTGACAGCATGCCGTGCTCTGATTAAAACTCCTAAACAGAGCAATACAGCTTCCCACTGTGAGAGGGCAGCCCCTGAGAGACTGGCCCTGGGGAGGGTTAGGCCATGCTAAGGGTTAGACTGAATTTGCCAGGTGCCTGTTTTTTACAACTGTTTGTGAACATTGCCATTAGGGTGGCAGTGTAGTGTAATGGTTTGGGAGCTCTATTACACCAGAGGTTGCCGGTTTAATTCCTAGTCAGGTCTCTCCTGCTGTACCCTGAGCAAGCTATTTCACCTATATTGCATGAGTAAATATGAGCTAAATGGATAGAGTGTAAAATTTTCAGAGATTCCCTGGATAAGCTAATACCTAAAATATGACTGTTGACTGAACGTGTAGTAGTGATTAGTCTCCCCAAGGTAGAGAAGACACAGACAACATGACTGTGAACTGTGAATTTACACCATATCAAATGTATCTATCAAGGCAAACCACATAAACAAAGGTAAAGATTCTCCCTGCTGGTGTGTGTGTGTGTGCATTAATACATTTAAGCACTATAATGAAAAATAATGATGTTTGTCTTTCCTTACTGAATAGTATCTTCCCAGAGGACAAATACAGTACATTTTGTTCTTCCCGCAAAAACTGGGAATGAAAATATATTTTTCAAGGAGACATTCAGTGTTGCACACCCGTAATATAAATGTTTGTGATGTATGATATTTGCTTGTAAAATGGTTATTTTTAAAATCTCCCATATGCATATAGAGAAAACAACATGGCAGTTGACAGCAAAGTTACACAAGGACTGATGTTTGACTGATGTATCACACGCCCTTTATGTCGCCCCATCACCTGACTGATGTTAAATGCTGCAGAGTCACCTGTCCTGGGCCCACAGCCTCAACTGTTCTCTGCCTGTCAGGCATACGAGTGTGAACAGCTGTGGCTCTGCCTTCTCAGCTGTGCACTTTAAGCCGACGCGGTGCTGTGGATGTGTGTGAGACAGCCTGGGGTGGGGTGCGCTTGAGTCGGGGGGGTTGGGGGCTGTCCCAACAGCTGTCACAGACCTCAGATTGACTTTCACTTTTCACTGCATTCCACAGTCACTGCTGGCTCCCAGCCCATGAGCTTCACTCAAAAGCCCTCTCACATAAGGCTATAATCACTGCCCAACAACTGGTCACTGTGAGGGTCGCAGGGATGCGGCGGTAAATTGCAAGAAGGAGAGAGAAGACTTATAAGAGGAAATCTGGAAAAGCAGAAGAGAAAAGTGGGATAGGGAATGAAGAATCAGTATTTAAATCAGTGAAAGAATAAGGAAAAATGGTCGGAAAAGGAGGTGGGGCAAGGGTTGAGGGAAAATACAAATCAAGCCTCACACCAAAATTTTGCCCTAATGAGTTAAATATACGCGTCGGCCATAATGTGTGTCTTGTGACTCTTGCTAAATGTGTAACGTAAGGAGGTTACACCATGGGAAAATCTGTAAAACACTCACTTTCTTTCAGCCACAGTGAAACATGGCCACCGGGGGTGTGATATTTATTCACAGCACTGCACAGTCTCGCTCAAGTTTCCCTACACCTGCACCAATCCTGAGTGCATACGAACAAAAGTCCCTTTTTCCAGTAAGCTGAATAGAGGATACGCGCTAAAGGCCAAACACAAAGTGTACGATTGCAGCTGAGTCCAAAACTTTGACCCACTAAGCTGATTACACGCCATCTAGTAACTTGACACGGTCTTTTTTGTGTTTGTTTTAATAGTACAAGACAAGGGGTCCAATAAATAAAGAAGCCCAACATAGAGAGTGGAGAAATAACAGTATGCTGTACTTTAGGTACAGATTTTGTAATTGTTTGCTTGTATGGTTTTGTACAGGAATGTTGAGGGGTGCCCTAAATTCGGCACAGATTGATTTTGACCCCACCTTGTGCAGTTCAGGATTCAGGCGAAGAGTAATTTCTCATATGTGGAACACAGAGACAGAGTGCAGAGGAATGGAGACACAAACACTAATCAGACACAGTTAACATAGTGTATGGCACTTTGACACCTGTCTTCTTTGTGTATGCTGCATAAATATGATGACTATCAATGTACAGCGTGTGTGTGTGTGTGTGTGTGTGTGTTAGTGCGTGTGTGTAAAACTGTGTTTATGTGTTGTTAATTGGACATTTGTAACAGGTTATCTTTCTTCCCTCTGCTCAGCTGTCAGGTGGTGCAGCTCCAGCTGCTGACCCAACTGAACTTTAACCATATGTCCCCTACCCCACAGACACAAAAACACATACATGTACACACACACACTCATAGACATTCACATACAAACCGTGTGTTTGGATACATTTTGACTAAAAAAATGTATGTTATGTAGCTCATCAGATCAATCAACACAGAGCCAAGTGTTGGAAAGTAGCAGAATCCAATGCTGAAAAGTGGAAGGACATGTCTGCCATTAATGTAATCAGCCTCTGATGGTGAAAAGTCAAAAAGAAAACACAAAGCAAGAGCGTCCGCAGCCAATGTGCACAGGACCTCTTCCCTGGCCTGTTCATCAGGATGCTACAGTATGTTATAGTGTTGGGGAGATCTGGGTCATAAAGGATGCATAAGAAAGTCAACTCTCCACGGAGCCCTAGAGCATGGATGCAGTTGTGTTTCTTGAGCAAAGCTTGATACAACAAACAGTCTGGAGTTCTATTTCGAATTTTCAGTGGGCTGTTTTCTGCCGCTGCTCTCAAACACTCCCTTGCATGATTAAACTGGTCAGCCCCTCTTTGTAACTGCAGGCTATTTTTGCCAATCCCCATTTGACACCCATGACCTGCGCAGCCCTGGCGCAGGGGAATCAGGACTCATAAATTAAAGTGTGGATAGCAGAGACCCAGAGGTGGAGAGGGGAGTTTGACACAGACATGAATGGAGTGGTGACACCCTTGGGACAAGGGTCACCAAAACTGGTCTCCCCTTTCTCTCCATTTCGATTAACTGAACCTCCCAGCAATGGGGCTCAAAGATACTCATCTCTAGAGAGTATAATCATCTCTATTACCATTTCTGGGGGGCTCACTTGTCAGGCATACACCTCACCAACAGTGTGGCAAAAGCAGGTGAAGACCAAATAAACCCACATACTTTACTTTCATGATGTAAGCTACATTTTTTAGCCAATCACTGTAGCTCAGTGAAGGCAGGTGTAAGCAGAAGCCTTTGATTCAATTCCATACATTTAATTCAGCAAATCAAACATAATCTAGTAGACACAGTATTCTTCTCAGATTGAATACTGAGAGAGGACTTTGTCAAGCACTTCACACTTGTGCAAGCCTCCTTCTGAGAATCTGACCTGTGACTAAGTGTCCCTGGCATGGTAACTGCTGCTACAGTTAGTGCTATTACGAAGACAATAATGTGAGAGTGTCTTGAAATCTCTGGAGAGCTGACTGTCTGGCTTCCGAGACAACCACTGACACGTGCTGTTATGGTACTTCCAGTTTATACTAGAATTTGGCCAGAGGTTAAGTGTTTGAACTTCCATCTCAGTTTTTATTCTTTTTACTTTCCTAAGTATTAGTCTGTTCTAAATTAGTTCAAGAGTAGAACCAAGGCCCATTTCTTGTTTCTTATTTTACCCTGATTTTTTCCCCCCAATGTTTCCCAACCCGAACTCAACCAAACTTGCTGACCTGACCGCAGCACCCATTCTGCCAGCTTTGGGAGGAGAGCTGAAAATATGACTCCTCTGATTCTGACAACACTCTTGCTTCTATTCACACTGCAGCTGCACCACTAAGTGGACTCTGCCTGTGACGTTGGAGGATTTTGTAGCCAGTGCACCCTCATAACCCATAAAGTGGGTGCTATATCTATGAGACCAACAAATTTAGCAGGCGTATCCCCCGTCATCCCTGACGAGCCTGGGCCAATTGTTGCCTCACCAATGCAGATCTTCGGCCATGGCTGGCAATGGTGAGACCGGGATTCAGGCCCCTGTGCTCAGGGCTCCCAGGCAAACATCTTACCCTGTGTGCCATTCAGAGGCCCCCAATGCCCATTTCTGAGGGTGCTGAGGCACACTGCGGAGACACATACACACACAGATAAACACACAGGGAGAAGGAGTCATACTCTAATACACATGTTCATACACTGACCCGTGGAACGAAGCTCTGCCCTTCCTGTAATGACTTCTCAGCCCATTCAAGGGAGTTGGAGGATACTGTCCAAATATTCCCAGTTATGATAGCATGGTTTATGAGCTAGGTCAAATGGCATGGGAAATTAAGCATTTAACTGCCTACTTTTGGGGAAAAAACTCACAGTACTTTGCAATTGTAGTCAACTGAAACAGCACTGATAAGCATTATAGAATACAAAGCATTCGAAAACCATCATAAACTTTTCATTTGTCAGGGTTCTGAGAGATGGTGAACCAACATCCACTCCTCTGTAGTTCTAGTCTTGGGTCCACTGTGTATGCTGGATTTTACTTAATTAATATTGCTTGCTCGATGCATTAATTAAATACCAATTTGGATTTGATGCATTTGAGAGCCATCTGTTAAGCTTTGGAAGAAAGATCTAGAATTGAGGGTGTGTTGAAACAATGGAAAATAAATATAAAATATTTCAACTTATCTTTGTTTACCATGGCCAAGCTTACATTCATGCATTCCTGTATCACATGACACTAATCTATGATGCTGTTGTGACGCATTCCAGCAAAGGCCATAGAGCACAATACTAATTACTGTAGGGCTCTATTCCAATTCCTGGAAATCCAGCCCTTTAATAGGCCGTTACACAAAGCCAGAAGAAAGGGTCAGTGGTCATCCAGTAAGTAGCCACTGTTTTGGTGTGCGTAGAGACTGGAGGGAGGGTGGAGGGATGCCATTTTTTAGCCTTCGTATCCAACTTCACAAGACATTAATGTACTGGGGACACAAAGCGCTCCCATTCTTGTCCGGTCTTTGCTGGTGTCCCAGCTATTCCTCCCCCACCACCGCCTTCCTCCAGAGTTCTCTTCACAGCCAGCCATCAGGGAGTTTAGAGAGGGAGGGAAGGACAGGCGCCCCTGCAACCTATATAGCAAAGCACCGAGGTCGTCATGATGACACACCATACTCACAGTTAGCCACAGCTTATTCTATACCGTCTTTCTTCTGGGTCTTGTAAAATGCGTCACAAGCGGACGTAGCCTTCCTGTAAGTCTTAGGCACACATTCTTTTACCCAAATCCCTTCTGCTGCCCTTTGAAAAAGACTGGATGCTTTGTTTTCACTCTTAAAAACAACTCTCACTGATAAGATATATCTCTCTGCCTTTTAGCCATTAGTATTAGTTGTTTTGTAAACCAGTTTAGGGCCAAGAAAAAATAGTTAAAATTTGATTGTTAATTTGGTTTAATCAAGGGCGTTATTATGCCCTGTATAGAAACAGAGTTAGGAGAAGACCTACAAATGCACTTCACACCTTCAACAGACAGCAGTTTGGGTTTTCCATCTTTATTAATTGCTGTGAGGTTTGAGACAGCATGACCTGAAACTCCCAACAAGCAACAAAGCTGAACATGGATCCCAACCCAGAAAAGGTTGCTGATAAAGAACAGAGGATAACGCCACATGTCTTTATAACTCTTCCTCATCATTGGCTCCTCTCCTCTTGTGCTGCTAATTACACTAATGTAGATTTGATTGCTTTAACTAGCAAGACAGTTTCCTCTCCTTAATGTGCTGCTCTTTGTTCAGCTCTGGGGAGTTTAGCAGAACAGGGGGACTGATGGAAATACTAAGCTTTAGTACCTTTCAGGCTGCAATGAATGTTTGATGATACAGACGCTGTGAATGCAGGGAGGAGTGCGCTGAATGTGAATAGGTATTATTGCAATATTATTGGAGGTCTGACCCTCTGAAACGGATAGCTAAGGGACTGTAACAATAAATCATATGAGTGGGCATGCCTTACTTCAGTCTTCATAATGCCTTTATAAGGTAGGTAATTGTTACAATCTTTGCAATGAGTATTTTGTACAGAATAGAGGACAAGATTTTAACAACTTACATACAATTAGGAGCATATAATGACAAGAAACTTGTGGACAAATATCATATGGTAAGTCCCTTAATTTAAGTCCCAGTTGCTATAATCAAGAAAAAACATACTCTTCTTTGGCAATGGTTGATGATGAAGGCCATTATGCTGCATTATGTAGCAGTAAAGAAGGTATTACAAATGCTTAATACGACTTGTCACCAGACTGGTATAATGGAATTGCAACAAAAAGTTGGAGCTTCAATCCAAAGTGTGGCAGTAATTTAATAATCACAAGTAAAGTGCTTCTCCTTAAATTGTACCATGAAACATTCAGCTGTTTAAGTGGAAAGTGTAAATATGTAATTTTGAATTTTGCTTTGTATAAATTTGTGAGGTATATCATGGTGTGAAAATATTGTAAATGGGATTCATAATTTATAGCTGGTATTTCAAGGTCATACTTGCACAAAAATCCGTTTAAGGGTAACTGCTACTTCAACATAAACCTGCTTTCCTGCCCATACTTCCTCACAGTGCTCTTTGTTTCCTGTCCTACTGATGTCATTTCCATGTATAAGCATTTATAAATGGCCCAAACCCTGCCCCTGTGACTTTCAGTCAGGAAACCCTTTTTTCATTCTGGTACTTTACTAAGGCCTGCTATTGTATCACGGCCATGTTCTATTATCAAAGCCATTTCCATTACTCATCCTCTCATCTCTCATAGTTCATTTAACACTCATCAAATCTGCAGCAGCTTAGCCCAGTCGACCTGAGGCCCATTCCCTCTGTGTCTTTCCGTGCTCTGTCCTTCCCTAAAGTGAAAACAGAATTGGATGTTTTCACATTCCACTGACCCTACAAAGCCAATGTATTTCAGGTTATGGTGATCCATTAATTACATGCCTGTCTTCAGCCTTGTCATTTAAAAATAAAACCAAGTTCACCACTTACATCAAATGTTGACATATTGCCCTTGCTTCCCTGCACTACTTTTTCAAAATTTTCAAAAGGGGTAAAATGAATGCTCTTGTCATAGCAAATGGGATGTGTTAATAAGTTATGCTGCTCTCACATGAAGGACAGTAGATGGTAGATGGCAATCTAGATGTCATTATTTTCAATAAGAGCATGTTGTTGAATTCCGCTGAGGACAGAGGGAGATGGTGCTTACCACACAAGGTTTGACCTTCTCCATCTATTGTCACTGTGTGGCTAAATAAGATTTTGATGTCCTGAGATAACAAACAAAAGCTATATATTATTAAAATATATGGCATTTTATTTATCACAGTCAATAATCAAAATGATCAAACAGATGATTTTCAGTTTGCAATTTTTATTGTAAACAATGGCTTGGAATGCTTCATCCAGCAACATCACCTGGTACCAGATCTTGTTTTTCCTTGTACCTTCCTGTTCTGTCATCTACTGTCATTCCACCAAATTATATGGAACCATCCATGTGGACATAGCACTGCACATACCTAGATTATCCCCCGTTTTACTTTCAATCCAATGTTGAATGCCCAATTGTTTTTTTAAGCTCTTCCCATTGTTGGACCATTGTCTCGTCTCTAATCTACTGGTCCCCTGTGATCACTGCACAAAACAATACATCATGGAAGCTATTTTCTCCTAAATGACATCGTTACATAACTGTCATGCATCTCCCTGCTTTACCCTGCCCTCCTAACACTGCAGTCATCAGGGGGCATGTGGTGTGTTTAAAGAGGAACAGGGGAAAAACCATGGGAGAGAAAATGGGCCGGTAAGTATGCTGTAGAGGAGAGTCATTGCTGCCCATTACTCCCCTAATGCCTGCTCTGACGGCACAAATCAATGGTCCCACTCCGCCAGACTGCATTATCCAAAAATGAATAGGACACTAAGCGACAGTAAAGGGGGCTTGACCCAGGATCCCTCATTGATTGGGCTGGCACCGGGGAGCTGTCCATAGTGCTGAAAGCTATAAGTGTGTGCATGTTTGTGTGTGCGCGGGTTTGTGTTTGTTTTGTGGCAGGGTCAAGTAAGCATGCTGTGCTGTCTGCACTGCTGTGAAAATGCAGACACTGAAGCACTGCCATTTTATTTAGGCTCAGTGGCTCCCTCAGGCCCTCTGCTACATATTACCAGGCCCAAAAAGATTAATGCAGGATCAGTGTCAAATCCTTAAGTGAATTATCATAGAGCGACTACCAGGGCCCCTTAGCTGCCCTCTAATGACACTCAAAGGCAGGGCTTACCTCTTGTCCTGGAGACTCAGTTGCATTTTTCCTGTATACAGTATACACAGAATGAAGCCCCAAAACTGAATTCCCTTATTCGATTGTTCAGCAGTATGGACGTTGATTCTTCATTATAAACAGAATGTTTTTGCATCTCTCCTTAACTGTAATCTAGAGGCAGTGGTCCACTCTTAAACATAGTATCATACAGGTAGCGTACCATCTTTCTGTCTCTCTTTGTCTGTCTTACACATTCAGATACATACATGCATACATACTCATTCACTGTCTCACTGTGCACATTGAAACTCTTGTAGGTGTCAAAAGACATGTTACATAGGGCTTCTTTGTATGTGATCCATGTAAGTATGGAGCATTCATCACAGAGGTCATCTGTTTTCAGGCTCTGCATGTGAAAGCACAGAGCGTCACTGATGTGATTTCTGCTGTAGAGGTCATTCTGGCTGGCCAGCTACTGCTCCACCTCTGACATTGCCATCATCTGTCTTTATCTCACTTACTATGACTGATTCTCCAGCCCAGTCACATGCTCTCACACTGAGCCTCACATCTTCTTACACTGGAACAGTTTTCCACACGCCTGACCAATAGGATGGTGGGGATCTTAGCTTGATGAATCTTGTTAGTGTATAAGTTACCAGTTGACCTTACCATAAGATTACACTCATTATGCTTATTGCTGCTGAGCAAAACCAGCTTTTCAAATCAAATGAATTGATGGGGAGTAAGTCCTGACTATATTTTCTACAATTTTAAATATATTGATATGTGTTCATGCGCTTTCATTCTCTTTCTGCAAGTTCCCTAATGGTGAAATATGTCTTCCGACCTTTGTTGGTATGTATGGGTTTATTTGTCGGGGTCTTAAGTGAAAGTGGTGTTTTGCTCAAAGATGCTACTATTCTTAGTAAGTTCAGGTCACCATGGTCAATCCTCCACCAGGTTAGAAACGTGCCTTATAACCTTTGTGTCTAAACCTTTAATTGCGTAATGGGATTTGCTGTTCGGTTTCATGAGTCGAACTGATCATGGGTTTCAAAGTTTACAGATTGAGAGCGATTATAAAATCCTACAAGAATTCTGATCTCTAGAAATAGCAATTGCCAATCATCGACAGAGTGCATAGTTTTCATGCAACTTTGTTAATCACAAGACCTAACATCACTATATACTTACCATTCGTTTTCCACATTTGCCAAACAATGTCGTACTATATCAACCTCTGTTTTTTCTGCTAATGTTGCAGTGGCACAAAATACCGTCATCAGACTTTTAACTGGAGTAAAACAGCAAGTGAAGACATGTTGTTTGACCAACTTGGGCCTCTGTTCATTTGAATTTGATGTAGACTGTGTAACTCAGGATCTATGCCCTTTGGCCCGAAGCACAGAAGCTAGCCTTTCAGCTTCTTCATGTGGAAATCTGTAAAATTCCTGATGAAGGTGCTGACTTCCCACAAATTCAGGAAGAGGGATAATCAGGTGATTCGATTAGCAGTGCTCTCTTCTGTATGTCAATATCAATTTCCCACCTTCCATCTCAGCCCTCCTCCAACAAACCAGCACTAATGAGTTTCAATTATGATCTGAGATCTGATGTTCTCTCAGACGATTATTCTCAAACAGGCCTGCCATTATTGTGGTACTGGACCAGATTAGGAGCAGAAGCGAACAGCTTTGTCAAAAACCAAAAAACAGATGTACACCTCAGTTCACTTGCTCTAAGAGGCTAATGGGAAGAACAACAGTGGAGATCAGATGGTCGTAGATACAGGGTAAACCCTCAGCTGCAAGGTAAACATGTGCAAGCAGCTTAAAGAATGACCCTATCTACAATAATTGCTGTATTTTTCAAATAATAAAAATAATTGAAATATATGTGTCAGAGGGTAACAAAGTACAGAGAAGATTTTCCCACAATCTAGCATTAGAAAAAATATTAAAATTGTTCTGCAGTTCTTTCTTTGAACCAAGCTAAATAAAGTGCTTGCTCTGATTTATTACTGCCACATACATATTCTTAAGATTCCTCTTCAGGTGATTCAGCAGGTGTGGCAGTGCAGAATATAGTATGTAGCCTTCAAGGTGGGGAGGTGATTTAAGAGATACAAAGAATGTGAGGCATCAGCATTATCCATTTACCCATGATTCACTCACATTTTAGCTACAGATCAGGACATAATCATACATCTAACTTACTTAGTTACAACCCAGTGATTTATTTCTTGAAATCCAGCTCTTGATTACAACCTCATCTGAAAAGCTGACTGATGGAGTACTGAATTGTTGGACTCTTCCACCACCTAGTGGTGGAATATAGAAATATGAAATATGGATATGTAGAGTTATAGGAACAAAAAAAAAAGAGTCTGAAGTTCAACTGTTATTAAATGACAGTTCAACAACCAAAAACTGAAATACAGATGCAGGATATTTTCTAACTACCAGGAATGTGAAATGGCATTAATGTAAGACTCCTACTACAAGCTCCTTACATACAGTTCCCGTCAATCATAAAATTCTGCCTTACTTCAAACGTCTTCGGATCCCTGTCTCAAAATAGTATTAATGAAAAGGAGTCACTTGAATGTATGAATAAATGTATGCAAAAATGAAGTAATTTCCCTTCTCCGCTTCTTAAGAGGTAAATAGGCCTGGAGGCCATCTGTGACCGTGAGGGTATGATGTGCTGTACAAGGCAGTGATTGGAAGAGAAGGATACCCTTTGTTTTCTTACTTAAATGTTAACTGCTTGTTTAAAAAATGTTTTAAAAAGTTGCAGTAATTTATAAACATTTTACCAGTTTTAATATACATTAGGCACCTCAAACCTAAGTCTGAAACAAACTAAGGTTTCATCATTGAGAAATGAGAGACACTTGGCCTATGAAAGGTATTATACTTTAATAATCAAAAACATAGATTGGATGTAAAAGTTAGATAAGTACCACAAAATAATAAAAAAGATAAGACAGTTTTGTCTAACACACAGTGACTCCTTTTTGTGTATTTCCAGCATTCTCTTCCTCCAATCCTCTATTCTACTCTGTCCCAAAGGAAAATCTGGCTCATTCCACAAGAACATACTTACTCCAGCAATTTAAGGGATATCCTAATCTCCAGCTGTCCTAATTCAGGAACAACAGCCATTGAGATGACAACAGGAAAATACATTATGTAAGTTAATTGACATTAAACAAAGGTCAAAATGTTGCAAAATATTAAATTCCTTTGATTAAAACATTACAACTTTTCAAAAGACATAATTCACAGTAAGTGACTGCAAGGCCAGGTAAGGTGCTTCCAAACAGACTCTCATCAGCAGCAGAGCACAGAAAATCAGATATGCATGGCGCAATTTTGTTTTCATGGTGCTAAGAACCAAATAGTCACTTTTTTGTCTATTTTGAATTGTATCAATATTCAAACTGAGGAATTCTAACCAACTGAGTTGGGTTTCCAGGTAAGAGTGGCCTCTCTCAAACCCAAAGTGCTATTCTTGACAGAAGTTCGCTGAAGTATCCCTGGCAGGGAGTCGATTGAGGCTCTTCAGATAATCAGCTCTTGAACTGGAACCAACAGCTTTCCGTGATGCAAGCCGAGACAAAAGAAGAGAGGTGGGAGAAAAGAAGACAGGAGCAGAGGAGGGAGCAGCTGAGTGTGCGAATCTTAGGCCTGGTTGGTGTGCAGTCCAGCTGGCTTGGAGAAGGCAGAGTCTGGTCAACGCTCCTCGCTGTACCCCACCAACCGCGCACTCACCTCCCACAACCTCTGAGCCACCGAGTCATCTCTGCCTTCAGGTGCCGGCTCTTTCAGGGCACAGTCACTGAGACACACAGAGCAGCAGGGCTTACATTAGGCACTTAACATGGTCACATGTCCTGTAACACAGGCTGCAAAAAGACCCAAAAGCTAGCAGAGGCTTTTGTGACTTCTAGTCAAGGGAGGGAGTACTTTTCGACTTTATTAAGCATGAATTTAATTATGTTACCTTTATTGGACCACTTATCAAACCACAGTGAAGTTTTCTGTTAACTCAGGTAAATAGCCACCTACCAACCCCCATCCTGTATAATAATGGCAATGACAACACCGAACAACCCCACACTGCATTGTGATAGAGAAGGAGTCCTGCAGCGGTATGCTACCTGAAGTAGCAGCCTGACTTGTCCTCCAGCCCATCTGTCACGGCACAGTAGATGGAGGTCTGGGCACCCTCCCTGGGGGTCTTCATCAGGAGGATGGAGGGTGCAGTCAGCAGTGCCTTCAGCAGGGGGAACCAGGTCTCCACATGTCGGCTCAGCTCAGTGCGGATCACCCCAGGGTGCAGGCTATAGGATGTGACCCCAGTTCCTGTAGAAGAGCCAAGAGGAGCAGCAGTTACTACCCCCATCTCCAGAATTTGTCATAGGTATCATAAAATGAATTGTGTATCTCCATTTTTCCTGATTTTATGGTTTCATACATGAAAATAGAGCTCAAGTATTGTTTGTGGAATTATGTTTGCTTTTGAAATCCAGCTACAATCAACAATTATTGCACAAATTAGAATGGTTCTATGACAAATAAGGTTTATTTAAAACATATGACCATGCAATTGCTGATGTAATGATGAAATTGGTTTTTTTATTTCTTTCTGTAGATGCAAGATTATGCTTATGTGGAAAACCAATGTGACTTCTGCCAAATTCAGATGACATTTTAATCAACACCATAATTAATTTTCAGTGTCAGAATTTAGTTTGTTTGTGGCTACATAGTGTCACCCTTTATGCAGCTGACCCTACCATCTTTTATGGACTTTATGGATGGAACGGATGGATTCTTAATGCTTTAACAGTCAATGAATAAATCATTCATTTATTGCATGTGATACAAGCTTACACATGCACAGACACAGAGGAATGCAAGACGTAGAACCATCCATAAAGGCTGAAAGTATGAAGCCACAATCTAAAACAGTTCTGACACTGAAAGGTTACCTGCTAGTGTAATCATAGTTACACAAAGGCTGTACTAGCTGTGTGTGTTCTACAGATTTCATTACATTAACACTAGATATAGACTAGGAATATTCTTGCAATGAGTTGAGAATTAACTTCAATAGGAAAATCAAGAGCTGGAAGGCAAGCTGTACTTGAGTCCACACAAATGACCAAATATGACAGTAATTTATCAGACTATAAAGCCCACAGACCCACACCCACAGTATCTATGGCAGGCTATTACTGTTGTTTAAGCTACAGGGAATTTAGGGGTCAGGAATGGTTCAAAATGGAAAATCCCCAGATTACACCACTCTGTGGGAGACCTCAATAAGCATAAATCTGAAGTGTGACCACAACTAGTCCTACTAAATCAGTGGCTTTGAGTTGTTTCCTGCACCTCCTACATAATGTCACATCTTGAAAAAAAATGTTTTGTTTCAATAATTTTAACCATCTTTTAGACCCTCACATTTATTTTACATGGAATTTAGTATTAACAAACTGGAGTTCTTTCAATACATAAAACACATATTGAAACATGCTGTACTTTTGTGCTTTAATATCCCTAGTTTTTAAGTCGGTTTAGCTGAGTATGGCTTTTATTTGTTGTTGAAACTCGGCTCTTGCGGTGAACATTTCAGTTTGATTTAAGCTTCTTGTCTTCGGGACTCCAAGGACCCATGTAGCACAAATGTGGGACTCTCTGGAGTTGACACTGAAATCGTTTCTGCCTTGGGCTGTAGAATTAGCTGTGAATGTGTGCCAAATCCTTTTTCTTTACAACTATTTATGAGTGGTTTCACTGCAGACAATGTGAGCCAGTTCCAAGTTTCTGTAGTGTGAAGAGAGTAAACCTGCAAGGGCATTTACCTCTTAACCTGTGAGCCAGCTCTCTGGAGAAAAGCACATTGGCCAGCTTGCTCTGCCTGTAGCTCACCAGGGAATTGTATGGCATTTTGTCAAAGCAGAGATCATCAAAATGGATCTTCCCTGTAGAAAGATACGGAAGGATTACGGATGCATCTGCAGTTAAAATGTATGCCATCCAGAAGCTTTCTCTTCCCAGACAGCTGAAGCAGAATATGAGAAGATGAACTGCGAGGAGGCTGAATGTTACAGTGTGTGTTGATGTGCTTCGTGAGGAGGGAGGGACTTACCGCCCCTGTGGGCAATGCTGGACACGTTTACAACACGGCTGGGGGACGACAGCTTTAACTTTGGCAGGAGGAGATTAGTCAACAAGAAATGCCCCAGATGATTGACAGCCAGTTGTGTCTCATATCCATCTTCTGTGAGCCATTTGGGGCACATCATCACACCTGTGAGAGGCAAGGAGACCGAACTCAAAGGATGAAAGAAACTTCAATGGATTCAATAGTCTTTACTAGCATGACTGCAGTGTTTCTAAGGCATTACTGAATATAAAAGCCATTCCCATATACCTTTGTAATGGCAGCACTAGTTCTACATTTAACAGCTTGGATATGCACCCTGTGCCTGAAATTCCTTAATCCTGAAGACAGTCTTAACACTAATCCTAAAAATCACCAGATAATTCAATCACAGCTGAATCATATAATAGTACAATTATGGGTAAGCATGCAAAATAAATCCACTCTTAGTTCCTTTCCCCCCTCCTGAATAAAACTATATTATCAGCCCACCCTCTGTTAGCCTCAGTCAGAGTCATGAATGAGCAGCAACACACAACTCTTCCAATGCCTTTCGCAACAAGCAACCCCCTTTCTCACACAGCTGATTCAGTTCACAAACCTGCGGGCACCCAGCCAGACAGGAGAGGTCACTACAAAACTATGAGACTGATGGATTTAATATGCCTGACAACTGTTATCTTGCCAATGTAGACCTCTGACTTCATGCCAGCTATCAGAGATAAATCTGTACCAATAAAGTGTGCCTTTACTCTGAGCACCACCCACCCATCCCCATCCCAACTCCAGAATTAGTAAAAAGCCAGTTTCCCAAATTTGTCCTTCAGAGAGACAGCACTACCAATGTTTTTGATGCTCTGTCTCACCAGCATTGTTGATGAGTATGTCCAGTCGTTCCTCTGTGACAAGGTATTCCTTGGCAAACTGTCGAACAGAGTACAAGGAGGCCAAGTCTAAGTGGCGCACCACCACATTTCCATTCCCAGTTGACTGACGTATATCTGCCGCTGCCTTCTCTGCCCGGGTTAGGTCCCGACACGCCATTACCACCCGGGCCCCTGAAACACACAAACCACATGTGCTTGAGAGGGGTCCCATCGCAAGGAGTATAGAGGCGACTGAGGCGTGAACTTAGCAAGCTGATTCTAATTTCCATAACTCTTAGGCCAGCTTAATAGTGAAATCACCTGTTGTAGTGCAGTGGTAGAACAAATACATGGTAGAACCTTTTCTTTTGAAGCTTTCTTTTGGAGTTTTTCACTTCTGGGTGCAAAAGATTACACATCTTACCTCTTTGGGCCATGTCTTTTGCTGTCTCCTTCCCAATGCCAGTGTTGGCACCAGTAATCAAAACCGTCTTCCCATCCAAACGGGCCCGACTGCGGCAGACCCCACCCGCAATCCACTTCCTCAGCAGAACTATGCCTGGATCATAACAAAATAAAAGTCTACAGAACAGGTTTTACTTCCCTGCAGCTAGTGCCTCAGAGCAGCATGGACCTGCAGCTGCTGTAGCTATTCTAAAAATGATTGTGAGTCACTCATCACGTAGGTGGTTCAGCATAGCGTTTGACACTATCTAACATACCATCCAAGATAAACAGACTCCAGATAGGCTCATGATCAGTTTCACTTTTTTGAGGTATTTTTTTTGCTACATACATTCCAGAAATCTACAAGAAGAAGCCATTGAAGGTATACATTTTTCAGGTTTAACAAAATCCTAATACTGTCAGCTAGATCAATGTGGTTAGTCTGAGCTTTTCTCCACTTTGCAACACATCACATAATCTCCCATCTTACTCTGATCTATTAAATCAATGGCACATCTGGAACAAAAATTGTGTTTAAGAAATGTAAAACATTTAAAACACACTGCATAAGAAATGTGTAAGCCTGCCTGCTTTCTGCATTGCAGGCCTTTCTGAGTTTGTCTTCGTGTGTGTGATTAATTCACCAAACTAAAATGCAGCCAAAAATGTCACCTATCCATTTTTATTAACAGCTAGAATTGTAGCATGATGATTCATACACACATCTTAGTATGTTTATAGTATGTTATCAGCTATAGTTTTTAAGCTCTTTTTCACCAACTAGAAGGCACTTAACAGGCAGACTAGGGTGAGCAATTGCAAATAAGGACCTCAGAACTTTGAAATGGTCATTCAAGTTCAGTTCAATACCTGAAAGAGATAGTTTAAGTCTTCAAATGTGTCATTCTTATTACTTATGAGAAAGGACAGATCGATTACTTAATTTAATGTTTCTGGGATCTGGTGAGAAATATGAGCTGTGGGTTCTACATCGTTAGTCATGAGCTCCTGCAACAGACTACCTTCTGACTGGCTACTCAGCTTGGTGATCTGAAAATTGAAGTGTAGACAGAATCTACCGGTAACAAATATAAAGTAGTTTTGCTCTTTGAACATTTTTTTATTAAAAATAGTGAATGGAAACACGGTATTCCTCTGTCAATCACTAGTTTTCAACAAAAGCATCAGAACCCAAGGATAATAAGGTCCCAACATTTAAGTCCACTTTGATTATTATAATTATTTCATAACTTGAAGCTGAGTTTAACCGCAATGTATTGTGTGTCTTTCAATTATGATCCATTCTGCAAAGTACAAACATTTATCACATAAACATGCAATTTATGTGATTCATGAGATAAAGAAATGACAGTAACGACGATAAAACTACTTTGGTTATTCGTATTTGTTTCAATTGTGTATAATTCACCATGGAATACATCAATTTTGTCAAATATCTTTTCTTTTCAAAGTATTTCCCTTTCACCGTGACGACATTGACAGTTACAAACTGGGCTAACTGACACAATCACTAACTGCAATACAGCAAACAAACAAACAAATAAATAAATAAGCGCTTCCACGTATCAGCATATGTACCAAAGGATATGCACTACGGGTCTTTGTTTGCTTTGTTTGAACACATGTCCTTGATAGTTTTGAGCCACAATATTCTACAACTGCATTCACAATTTACATTCATTGATTTTAAACACACCAGATCTATATGTAAATACCAACGCATTGCATTGAACTGGACTCAATACGCTGCACCCATCTGATTGAAAGACGCTGTCGAACGCGGTGAGAATACAATACAAAGGCCGTGACTTACTGACGACTGTCACTGCAGTTAGAGCGCCATACTTGGCAAGCGCGGAAGAATGAACTGCTTCCCACATCGCACCCGCCGGCACGGAGCTGTCAAACCATGGGCAAAAAGGACCTCTTCTCGATTGACCAAGCTCTTCTCGAGATGCCGTGTAGTTCGGCTCAGGATGCTACCAGCAATCGGCTACACGCGGCTATGAATAGGTTTAAGCAACTTAAAAATAAAAGCTTAACGTCTGTGTTCAGATTACAGAGTGATTACGCTCCCGTCAGTGCACAGCGTGTGGCAGTGTTGCTGACGAACACTAAAACAGTTAAAGGAAAGGAAAATCCTTTCTTATCTAGTTGATCTAATGTAAATAATTAATACTAAAGCCAATGAGAAGCATGCTGTTTTTAGTGGGAAATGTGGCAACAGTAAAAACGGCAATTTCAACCAAAACTGTCAGGTATAATCCTTCAGGTTTATCATTAAGTGCGCTTAAAGTCTTTGACAAATACTATGACTTGTGCAAATGATTTGCTTGGCAACCACGTGATCTGATCTTTCCGACAGACACTCGATTTGGTTCTTCAGTTTCAAGGTAATTAGTTCTATTGAACAGTTATTTTTACGTCGTTAATAGATACTGTTTTGTCAAAATGTAAACTCTGCAGGTAAAAGTATTTGTGCAGAAAATCTTATTCCCCCCTCCACAAAGTTTTTCGAAAGGCTATTTTATATTTCTCAGCTTGATTACAGGGCAATACAAGCCAAACAGAAAATGCTGAGAGACTGATAGGAAAAGTACAAAAAAAAAACAAAAAAACAGACAGACAGACAGACAGAAGAGAAAACAAAGGGTTAGGACAAAGAGCTATGACAAAGTAAGAGCGGAAGACATAGGCAGAGTTTAAAGGGAAGACAATAATCTTAAGGGGGAGAGGGAAGGAACAAGGGGAGCTAAAGAGGCAAAAAAGCATAGAAGCACATAGATGATGTTTGATACATTCAATGTATTCAATATCTGCCTAGTATATCATCCTGTTTAATCCGAATAATAGGATGTGTCAGAGGCATGATGTACATGTTTCATTCATCATTCGTCATGTTTCAGTCACTTCTTTTCACACTGCTCTCATGAACCATGTCCTCAAAAAGTTAACATGAGGCACTTTTTGGTGGTACCTTTACAAAACTGAGGCCCTCTCACCAGCATTGTTCTGATTGATTTCTGCTCAGCTGTACCATAGGTTTGGACATGATTTGGTTTTTTATAGCTATTAAGGCAAGGAACATGTAATTACGTTTAAATGGGAAGACAGCACAGCACAAGAAGAGCAACCTCAGGAACATGGACATGGATGGAATTAAACAGAAGAGATGAATACTGTAGGTAAACAGGGCACCTAGAAACTATTTCATTTGTGGTTTGCCCTTCCCTGATAATTTTGTAATGCTTAACCTGGTACAGATTATCAATGGAGAGTTTATTTCATTTTTATGACATGAGGAAGTAAAATTTAAGAGTAAAACAGACATTTTAATTTATTAGGAAATAGAGTATGGTCTCTTCTGTTTTACAGGACAGGGTCAATTTCAGGTATATAACAAGTTTATCCAAACAGGAACAACCTCCTAAAATCCAATGAGGACCAATCTGCTCTTACCAAACGGTCACATTCTTATAATGGTGAAGACACAATGAAAAGAATACTATCTTCTAAAAATACAGAGGCCCTATCAGAGACCATAGGCCATGAAATAAAAAATAGATTAATAAATGATGCTACTGAAAACAAAATGTGATTCCAAAACGCAGCAAGGATTTGAACCTTTGAGAATTCAGATTTATGTTACAAACCAAACAATGAAGCACTCCTCAAAAATGAAGATACTGAGACAAATTTTTCACTGTATTAAAATGTTTTTTTTTTTCAATTAAAATACACAGTGAAGCCTGAATGTAACTCATTGTAACCTATTAGGAGTAGGGTTGTGGCAACCTATTTGAGATTGTTTTACCCTAGTTATGAGGAAAAAATCACAATAACTGCTTTTTGTAATCTTATTTTTAAATAAATTGTATTATTAAGTGCTGTTAAATAAAATGCAATGTCTTTTTGAGTACAGACAACTATATTTTATGTTATATTTATATATATATATTTATATATATAAAAACAACACAAAATTTTTCCTCAGTGAGACAGTAGTACCAATATTTCTGAAGCTCTGTCTCACCAGCATTGTTGATGAGTATGTCCAGTTGGTCCTCTGTGACAAGTTATTCCTTGGCAAACTGTCGAACAGAGTACAAGGAGGCCAAGTCTAACTGGCGCACCACCACGTTTCCATTCCCATTTTCCATTCAGTTGACTGACATATATCTGTCACTGCCTTCTCTGCCCAGGTTAGATCCCGACATGCCATTACCACCCAGGCCCCTGAAACACACAAACCACATGCTTAGTTGTTTAGATTGGTATAGCTACCGTCTCCCCTTTTTAAATGGTTTTTAAACCATTTTCTCTTAATTTCAGATGAGGTGTGATCATTGCTCACCATGAAGATGCTAAATGTTATGTTAAAATAAATGAAAAGCAGCCTTGCATAATATATTTCATGGTTATGTAACTCAATTGTGTAAATAGTCAGTTGTTGACAATGGTTCACTAGACATTAAAAAGTAATGTATTAATGACAGAAACAATGGGTGCATATTTGCATGTCTCAAAACAAACAGCTTACCACAGAAAACCAAGGTGGCTGCCTATCTATTGGTCAACTGGAAGCACATGGCATTCTCCTTTATGGTGCCTTTCTTAATATTATTGCATTCACTATGTATGATATTACTACATAATTTTGCTAGCTGGTTGCTAGGGTGTTTGTAGGTGGTAACTATTGATCTATTGTTCTATGTAATTGTTAATATGTTGCTAGGCAGCTGCTATGATGTTTCTAGGTGGTGCATTTAAAGGCAGTTGCTCTGGTGTTGTTGGTAGTTGCTAGAGTATTGCTAAGTAGTTGGTAAGGTGTTCTAAGTGGTTGCTAATGTGTTTCTAAGCAGTTGCTATGACATTGCTGCCCATTGCCAGGGCATTGCTCGGCAGTTGCTATTGTGTCCTAGCTAGTTGTTAGGGTGTTTGCAGGTGGTTGCAATGGTGTTTTATGTTATTTCCATTGTGTTGCTAGGCAGTTACTATTGTGTTTCATGGTGATTGCTATGGTGTTTTATGTGCTTGCCAATGTGTTGCTAGGCAGTAGCAATGGTGTTTGCATGTGGTTGCTATGGTGTTTTATGTCATTGTCAATGTGTTGCTAGGTGGTTGCTATGGTGTTTCTAGGTGGTTGCTATGGTGTTCTAAATGGTTGTTAATGTGATTCTATGCCGTTTCTATGGTGTTCTAACTGGTTTCTAATGTGTTACTAGATAGTTGGTGTTGGCATATAAGGGGTTGCAATAATGTTGCTAGGCTGTTGCTATGGTCTTCTAAGTGGTTGCTAGTGTGTTTCCTGGCAACTGATATGACATTACTGGCCATTGCGAGGGCGTTGCTAGGCAGTTGGTAGGGTGTCCTAGCTGGTTGCTAGGGTGTTTGCAGGTGGTTGCTATGGTGTTTTCTGTCATTGCTTATGTGTTGCTAGGTGGTTGACATGGTGTTTCTAGGTGGTTGCCATGGTGGCCCAGTTTGTTGCTAGGGTGTTGCTAGGTGGTTGCTATGGCATTCCAGATGATTGCTAGGATGCTTCAGGATGGTTGCCAAGGCATTGTTGATTATCATTATAATACTACTAATAATAATAGGATAATAATAAGATGTTATCCGCCCTTTAGCAAAGATCTGCCAATCAAAATGTCGACCTTGAGAGCGGAAGTGACGAAAATATGTCGCCACCATTGCTAGTTAAAGAGAAAGAAAAGTGTTTTGCCCTCTCGGTGCAGTTATTTTTTCCAGTGGGTGACGGATAAGTCTTTTACTGTTTTACCTTTCAGTTTAATATTCCAACTGTCAGTTTTGAACAAGAGAACGGTGAGTGTAATATTTCAAATGCACTTTGAGTGCCAGGGGTGTGTTTCATGGTTTCAGGTCTCGCTTCTCATTGCTCTAAGTAAAAACATGCAAAGTCAATATCGCATTTTAATTAGGCACTTGGGCTGCAGGACGCGGTACTCCTCAGCAGTAATATTGCGCTGTTTCAGGAAACGCGTGTTTCAATGCTCCCCTTCAAATATTTACATGAATCTTACGTGCATACCTTGAGAGGCAACTAAGGAATTATTTAGTAATTCCGACAACTTTGCCACATGCACCCTCTCGAACCATATATTACATGTTTCTGTATTGGAATATTCCGTGTATCCAAAAAGCGCATTGTAGTAGGGAACTGTTTTTCCTCGCCGCCCATCGTATGTATCACTGACGTTACGACCTAGCTTTAATTACTCAATGTTCAACATGAAAATGTAACTGGTATATGTCGATTTTCAACGAAGTGTAGCGGTGTAAACTTACATGCAGTAGCTGTATGATGTAGGTTTCAGTGGAGTTGTTCGTGGTTGCTGCGTTGTAGGATCTAATGTTCTCATTCGAGCGATGGTGCTTGAAGTGATCTGATCATCATAGAAGTGATAATATGATCACCCTTTCTAAGACGCCTGAAGTTCTTTTAACGGTGTTTTTAATTATTTCAATATTACGGTTGTTTTGTGGTGATAACCTATGTTGTCATAACCCAACGGCTCTTTTAAGAGCCACCTACTCTCGGAAAGAATATTATTAGAATTGCTTTTCGGTTGTCCGTAGTGCTACTTTCTCCACTGCAAACTTGGAGGTGTGTGTGTGTATGTGTCGAATGGTTTTCCCAGACGGAAAATCTGGGAAACATTCCCACATGTTTCAATGAAAGTGATAGGCTAAAAGTGGGAGGAAGACGCTTCATTGCCGCTTCTGTCTGCTTGGCCGTTTTGTAGGCAGTTGTGTAGGTGGTTTTAGGGTGTTGGTATGTGGTTGCTATGGTAATCTAGGTGGTTGCTAGAGTGGTGGTGTATGGTTGCTAAGGTGTTGTAGGTGGTTGCTAGGATGTTCTACATCGGTGTTAGGATGTTGCTTGGCGGCAGAAATAGCATAGTATGTGGTTGCTAGAGTGTTTCAGTGGTTGCTATGGTTCTTTATGTTGTTGTTAGGCTGTTGCTAGGCGGTTGCTAAAGTGTTGTAGGTCGTTGCTGGGGTGATGGTAGGTGGTTGCAATGGTGTTGTAAGTGCATGCTAGTGAGTGGCTGGACGGTTGCTGGCGTGTTTCTAGGTGATTGCTATGGTGGTCTAGGTCGTTGCTAGAGTGTTGCTTGGGTATTGCTATGGCCTCTGGTAAGCACAATAATAACAATAATTATTATTATAAGAATTGTAATATATGGATATATATTATTATATTCCAGGATAACAATAGTGTTTTGCTTCCTGTGTTGCACACTAATAATCTTACAATTTGCATATGCTAGAAGTTTGAGCATAACTTTTATTTAGAAGAAAATGCAATGAACAGTATTACAGCTGTCACATTCTTATGTTACTAAATAAAAATTCATAACAATAATTAATAAATATATGATAAATAACAGTAAATACTTAAGTAGATCTTTATAACCATTTCATGTGGGAAACTTGCAACGATATTTAGTGAACTATGCAATCTTGTTTCTGTTTTAGTATGAGTTACTGACTATAGTTTTGAATATATACAGTAATAAAAGGCAAGCTAGCAAATAAATTTAGGTTTGTTGTTTTAAGGTAATGTTTGCTAACCCATTGTCAATTAACTCACCTTATAATTAGCCAAGTAAGGGTAATAAGCTTTCTGTGCCCTCAACATATTATTACGTTCAAGACATACTAGTGAGCCAAGCTGACTGGCTAGCTAGCTACATGCCTGTTTGACAAGCTAGCTAAATGTCTCTGTCTAATATTTGACATTTATTGGTATGGACAAATAGCCCAGTAGATTAATCTTGTTAGCTAGCAAACATAACTAGCTATTCTATTGTGTGAAGTGACTGAGGAAAAATCTCAATTTCTATACTTTGTTTTTCCTCCAGAAATGGACAAAAAACAAAATGTCATATTCTCCTGTGTACCATTAATTTTAAAAGGCTGCATTGTATCATTGTGAAGTTAGCTAGTTGATGTTGATGTAGAGCCAATTATTTGGTCATTTTGGCAGCATTACTATGAATCACAGATGTATAATGTACAAAAAATTTCTATAACAATGAACTTCATTTTTAAATAATTTGACATGCTTACAAACTCAGTGTAATTTTATTCTTCAAAGTCACCGTATATTAGTGAGCAGTATGTGATGTATTGATAGCAGGCAGCATGGCCGATGCAGACCTATTCATGGAATGTGAGGAGGAGGAGTTGGAGCCATGGCAACAGATGAATGGTGATGTGGAGAATGAAGAAGTTGGCGTTGTAGAGAATAAAGCAAACACTAGTGAGTACCAGTACCTGTTGCCCCATCCTGTCCACTGTCAAGCATTTTTAACCTGGGGGAGAAATGTTAATTGTTCAGTCATGGTGACATTTGTGCATGTATGAGTGTATGTGGTTGGGTATGTTCCCCATCACATAAGCTGTACCTTCCTTGTACCATTTTATGAATCTGGAATACAGTCAGCAAGGGTATTATATAACATTATGGGCATTTTACAGATGCTCTTATCCAGAGTGACTTGGTCATTATTTTATTTGGTCAGTATTAGTTTTAATTGTCAGTGGAATGTAAGGGTGTACTGGTTTCTCTGAATTTCTGCAATATGTCAAGTGCATGCAAAACAATATGATTTATGTACTCGTTTAATGGTCTCCAGTGCCACAATCCCTTATGATGTCAACAAGCCAATGGTCTTAATCTTCACCAGTGCCACATGAAAGTAGAATGTCCCATCTGCTGACTTCATTGCCCAAATCTTAAATTTATGCACTGTAGACTTGTTGCATTGGTACCATTGTAATGCTGCTGCAAGTTCCATCCTAAAAACGTTGTATACTAGGTAAATGACTTTCTTCTTTAGACAGGTTCCCTTATCGGACATGATGATAAAAAATGGTGGGACCATTCTTTTGTGGATTTGCTTGTGTGCTTTGGATGATTGTTTTCTATGGCCCAGCTACTTTTCAGCTTCAATTTCAGTTCAAAGATGGATGGCCTGACATTCTCCTTTAGAATTCTGATACAGAGTATAAATCATAGTCCCGTCAATGGTGGCAAGTTATCCAGATTATGATGTATCCAGGTAGCGTCAAAGAGGGACACTTCCACTGTCATTCTTATAATATGTGGTTCTTGCTGTGGACTACTATTTTTGGGTTTGTCAGATATAACAGGTCCCAAGTCACCAAATTGCTCCTCTTTTGAATCATCTGTCCATAGACCATCTGATCCTGACGCAGAGCCCTGCAGGGCTCGGGACTGTGGCTATGCCACAGGTGTTACAGCCTATGCAGGTGATGCCCAACCCAGCACCTGGCCCCAGCACAGCCAACAACCAGCCAATATTCTTCACCATGCATGTATGAATGTTTCACCAAACTCATGTTTTTCTGGGCAGATCTGTGACATGATTTATGACACAGTTAGATGGAATTGCCAGGACAATAAACATAAAATTGCAGTAAGTTGGTAAAATGTGCAGAAGGAGAAAAGTTATAGTAACCTAATAATCTCTCATTCCACTAAGATATTCAAAAGAGAGGAAATGTTTTTGTTTAGCTATGTAAATTGTGCTGCACACCAATTCTAAATAAATAAAAGATAAGGAGGTACAACAATTTTAAATCCAAACAGTTTCTGGTTTTAAGCCTAATATTTGCACAGATGTAATAAACAGCTGAGATCTTGAGGTTGAGGCGCGTGGGTTCATGTGAATTGTGTGGACACTTGGGCTAAGCTAATGCATTTTGTTGAGTGTGCCTCACTGTGTCTCTCACCCATGGCCGCCTCTTTCCACATGTTACAGGATTTCCCTGTTCCGAACGTGAGGCCTGTTCAGAACTCTGTCAACCCACTGGGGATTGTGCTGAACATCCAGCAGGCTCAAACGGTGAGACCCATCACCCTGGTGTCAGGTAATGAATCTTTTCTCTCCCTTTCTAATTGTGACCATCCTATCACAATTCAGGCATATAGCCTGAACTATTTGAACTGAGTGCTTTGCTTGCATAGACTTTTGCAAAGATTCAAAACACCAGTTGGAGACTAAATATTAAATTGATGTCTGACCCTTAAAGTTTTTCTTTTGTTGTGCTTGTGTGTGCTCGTTTGTGTTGATGGGATAACTGTTACATACATACATGAAGTAGAAGGAGCTGTGAACTTTGGGTGATTGGAATTTTGCCAAAAAATTTGAGTTGAAGTTCTTGTTCAGACAAGAAACCACAAGGCAATTGCATGGAATGATAAGATGAGTTAAGTCAAGATATGAAAGATTTTGCAATCATGTATTTACATACATTTTTCTTAATTCTCAGGACTAGAGGGCTTTCATTTTTGGGGGTAAAATGAGAATTTGAAAGATTCCTAAAACAAATATACTGTTGCACTCATTTGTCCTGATTGGTCTAAACCACCTTACTTAGGGTGTATGTTTTCTCCTTTTATCAGGTTATGTTCTGTCTCATTTAAAAGACCTTTTTAATACAGATCATTATGAACCACTATTGCAGTCGCAGCCCTCATCCTTGTACTCTTCGGATGCTTTTATTTTAGTTTTATGTTTTAATTATCATTACAGATGTGTTAAGTTACTGTCTAGAAATTGAATGCTCTATTGAAGGCAGAGTGTATGTATGTGTGTGTCTAAGTGTGATTTGTGTTGCAGCCCCAGGCACTCAGTTCTTCAAGCCGGCTGTGGGGGTGCCCCAAGTGATGCCCCAGCCTGCCCCTATGCAGCCGGGGACCCAGGTGGCGGGGCGCCCTCCAACCAGCACCTACACGACTGTGCAGATCCCCGCCACCCTCACCATCCGCAGCTCCACCCCGCTCACCCAGCCCCTCACCACCATGGCAGGAACCACAGGCACCCACCCACACCCGTCCACTGGGCCGCCCCCCAACCAAACCCCTAAGATCGGTAAGACCTTCCCAAAGGGATGCATTTCTGAAATAGCCTTGGGGTGCTTTTGCTGGTCTCTGTGGTTTCTCCCAAGTGAATGTGTCATTGTGGCCAAAGCCTCAAACTGCTGTTTCTTGTTCCCTCACCTTCAAGCAGTCCTCAGAGAAATAAATGGACGATGAAAATATGCATGGTTCTTATGAGGAGGATGGTTAAACATGGTAAAACCTGTTTGTCTCACTCAACATTATTAAATAATTTTGCAATTGCTGAAAGGAGTAATGTTTTTAAGGGAATAATGTCTTGGAAGAAGAAAAATAAAAACTAAGAAAAAGGACAGTCACTGAATCATGTCAGAAGAGGGAGAGGAAAATTTTAAAGGTTTTCACATTGAACTCTGAATGCTTCCACAATCCTAATGTTAACATGAACATGATATTTTATCTTCTAAATCGAATTAACCTCTTTTGCAACACCAGCTTCATTATAAACTGAGATAAAATGAGATTTCCCATAACCCCTCTCAGGAGCAGGGAGGACAAAAAATGAGTGGACTGTGAGAGGGCAAAAAATGATTTGCAACTGGTTCCTCCTTTTGTTGGACAGAGGTGAGTTTAGATGGCCTGTGTCATTCTGACTGTGTCATTTTTTTTTTTTGCAGCAGTGAGCATGTGCAACCTGGAGACAATCGCAAGCAAGGAGCAAGGAGACAGCAACCCTGAAGTGCAGAATCTGCTGAACCTGATCAACAGTGTCTGCCCCCTCACCATTGCACAACCTCAGACCCTGCAGGTCGTCATGGCCAACAACAAAGGGCCAACCAATGGCCTAAGCACTGCTGCTGCTGCCTCTGTGCCGGCCCCCTCACCTCTTGACAGCATCAAAGGTCTGGATTCTTCAGTTTACCTCATTCACTTGCCAGGAGTAAGATATGCGAGACTTCAGCTGAATGTGTAATGTATACCTGCAATTGAACACAATGTAATGTTTTGTCCACATAGAGCACAGAGCTTGTTACAGACAGCTCGTGTGTTTTCTTTTTAAACTGTTAAAGTTAGAAGCTTTGGAACAGGAAGTGCCCACTAACAATATGTTCCTATAAGTGTTGTTTTTGCAAAGCTTGGTGTTTTGATGTTAGCCAGGTTCCTTTCTATCATTAAGATCAGTGTTCTTATTTTTCCAGTCATGAGAAATAATTGTGTTAATCTCAGCTCCAGACAGCTTTGCTCTGTACAGTGGTGTAAGTCTGACCGCATGTGCCTCTGTGCTTTCAGTTGGCCCTGCCACATCTGTAGCCACAACCAATAATGCCTGCCCACGATGTAGAGCCCAGTTCAGAATGGTGGAGGCTCTTCAGGGACATATGTGTGTAAGTGTGTATTGGGCTTGCCAGATCTGTGTGAAACGTGACAATGTGCATTGTCAACTTAACTGTGTAAATGGAGAATCTTTCCTGTGCTCTAAATTTGATGCGGAAGCTCACAGTTTATGGACACTGGATCTGAATAAATGAAATGCATGCTTTTGACACAGAAATGAAAATGTAAGACTTCCATTGAATGTGTGATGTGTAAACAGTGTACCTTAAAAGATTAATTTAAAAGGATTAGTTCCAATGTTGGAGATAAAGTGAGATGGCAGTGCATAATCCCAAACTAGATTTACTAATATCCTAAATTCTGTCTTTTTCTCTGCTACTGATAAGTTAAGTAAGACTGTAATAACTAGCTGTTCAATTCTTGGCTTGATGCAAGTGTTTTATCCCTCTCTAGACTGTAGGTAAATGACAAGTTGGAGGGCCCATTCTTGTCATGAGGGATAATTTTTCTCTCCCCTGCACAGTTCTGCTGTCCAGAGCTAACGCTGAATATGAAGTCACCTGAGGGTCAGGAGTCCATGGACTCCCAGGAACAGCTGATCATGCTGGTGGATGACTTCTACTACGGTACCTACGAGGGCATCCGCAGCCGAGCCTCTGCAGACTTGATGCGGGAGCCCATGATATTCAAGTGCCTCAGTTGTGCCAAGAAGCTCAAAAACAACATCAGGTCAGAGGCACAGCAATTACAAAAATATGATACACTTTTGGTTGAAGAGTACAAGTAAAGTAAGATGCTCATTATCTGTAGAGTAATGAAAAATTGGGCAGTGACACCACACTGTAGAAGTCATGGTGCATTTGTGAAAATCAAGCCTGTTCCCCTACTAATTGCTGTTGTAATTTTTTTTTTAAACAAATGTGTTTCACTTACATGTGAGTAATACATGGCAATTACATGACTGCAATGATTATATTGCTAAAAAAAAACATTTCCCCTCAAAAATCGGCAAAATTGGCAAAACAAAAAATACTTTGTATTGGGCCTGAATAGAGTATGTATGTGCTCCCTAATGTAATTAGACTACTGATTCTCTCTCACCCCACACCACATAGACTCATGAACCACATGAAGCACCATGTGGAGCTGGATCAACAGAATGGAGAGGTGGACACCCACACCAACTGCCAGCACTGCTACCGCCAGTTCCCAACACCGTTCCAGCTGCAGTGCCATCTGGAGAGTGTTCACAGCCATTATTACGAGTCAACCAGTATGCTTCTTCGCCCTTAATCCATAGACCAGTAGTGTCATGTGTGTGCAAGTTTACTGCACTTTTGCAAAGATACTGTATTTGCTAATCCATTTTGGTTTAAGATCAGTTCTGTGTTGTTTAAATGATCCTTATTGTCTGTGCCATGGAGTGTCTTATTTTGTGGGTGAGATGAATGCCAGCATACATATTGCCTTTACTGTTTAGTCTGCACTTTTGCATAAAAAGATACTGTCCAGTGTTTTTGCTCAGCTAAGCTTTTTGTCACTTTTTTGAGCTTGTTTATATCAGGTCAATTGAAGTTGTGTGAAGATGAAGATCAGACAGATTAAATCAACCTTTGTATAAAGATCTTCAGACAGATAGAATCAGAATCTGAGCCAAGCTGCAGTAGACGATGATTGATGCTGAATTGTCTTTTGTTTCTGTGCAGCCAAGTGTAAGATTTGTGAGTGGGCATTTGAGAGTGAGCCAGTGTTCCTGCAGCACATGAAGAACACACACAAGCCAGGGGAGATGCCATACGTGTGCCAGGTAAATGCCAGCCTGTCACTTACTGTCTCCCTCTTCCCTAGCTCATCACACTGCAGGCTGAGAATTTTGGTAGCATTGCAGTATTTCAAATCTTTTTCCAGAGAAGGGCTTCTTAATTTACATAGCACCCTTTCAGATTTTGTAGAAATGGTTTGTACTTTTGTGCATGTTGGATGCATGCTCATTTTTTCCCCCCCACATACACTGTATTTTATTTTAAATTCTCTCTGTTCACCCAAACTTTAAGGTATGTGAGTACAGGTCCTCCTTTTACTCTGATGTGTACAACCATTTCCGTACCTGGCACGAGGACACCAGGCACCTGCTGTGCCTCTACTGCCTCAAGGTCTTCAAAAACAGCAACTCCTACCAGCAGCACTACATCAGACACCAGGTAAACATGGACTTCCTGGGCATCCTCCCAGTGTGTGGGACCCACCAGATTGGGCCTCACTGCTCTTCCTTGTTGTGCACTGCATGATTGCCAGTTTAGCATGCTGTAGTTATCAGTAGATATTCAGTTTGTGATATCATTACTAAACATTTGCAGTAGTCATTCAGAGAAAGAGAGGGTCACATGTCTTTGTAATTTTAAATTTATATGAGTGCAACATTTTGGAGAGTTAAATCATTCCTCATTTTACGACCTATTATGCGTTTGTGTTAGAATAGAAAAAGTACACTGACCCTGTAGGCTAGTTTGATTTACTCTGTGTTTCCATGTGTTCAAACAAATATTTGTAAGGTTTAATTTCTGTCAGTTTTCTGATTCCAGGTCAAATGGAGTACAGGCAGAACTAAATAAAGAAAAAATAATAAATAAATACAAAAGTAAATCAGACCTTTTCAGTTATCGGGATTGAAATGCTGACGTGCATATTATGCACTAGTCATGGAAAGCCAAATAAAACTAGATTTTGCTCGATAAATGTTTATTTTTGCCAACCTTTTCTAAACTGGCGTAGAAGAATTTTGAAGTCATACAATGGATAATTTATCTGAGATCTTGAACTTACAAATGGCATCCAAATACTGTTTTCAGTCGCCTTTTTGAACTGGAGCTTTATTCCTCCTAATTCATCTGAAGGTCTCTTAACATGGACTGTCCCTTGTTTAGACCCTCATATTCTCCTCTACTTTGCTTTATGTATTCAGAAGAAGACCGTGTACCACTGCAATAAGTGTCGCCTGCAGTTCCTCTTCACCAAGGACAAGATTGAGCACAAGGTGAACCATCACAAGACATTCCGCAAGCCCAGGCAGCTGGACGGACTCATGCCAGGGACAAAGGTAGGGAAGGCCAACACTGTGTGTGAGTAGATTAAACATGATAAATAGATGTTTTTGTCTTGGTTTAGATTTGAAGAATGCGCATTTAATAATTACCATTAGACCTTGTTCTGCTCTTAGTCATACTAAAATTTCTGTAAAGAAAATGACTGATCACATAAATGTGTTAAATCTGAAATCGTTGCTGAGGTTGTCTTAATGAGTCTGTTGGTACATCACATGTGTGTTATGCCAGTAACTGTCAAACATAAGAACATTTGAAGACAGAAACAGGTCATTCACCACATGTAGAAGGGTCTATGATACAGGCCCTGGAACTGATCTTTCCTTTAGTCCGATGCTCTGTTCTAGAACACAGAACTCTTTGTTCTACTTTTCATACTTGTCATTGTGTTATATATTTTAATAATTTTATTCACTTTGACTCCTCTCTGCTAAATCTGATTGTGTGCATACCAGGTGACCATCAGGGCATATGCAGCACAGAACAAGGCCATTGTGCAGCCCCCTGTGGTCCCACCTATCATCTCCTCTGGCACACTGCCGTCTTCCGTCAGCAGAAACAACCCCACTCCTCACATGGGTGAAGGCCACCCCAAACCCTCCCACACCAACATCCAGAGCCAAAATAAACTGCAAACCCTGACCAAGAAGAGATCAGTCAGTAAGATGCTGGAGCTGCTGACCAATTTCCAGGAGAATCGGTATGTTTGAACCCTCAGTCCATGCCTGAGTGAAAAACCTGGCTGTTCTGTGTTTTACTGCTCAGTGCACAGATAATGAAATGATCTTAAAGTGTAAAGTAACAATAAAGGGGGAAATGGAATAAGATTCTGTAGTAGTCACCAACTTACTTCGCTGTCATTGAATCAGCATACATGAGTTTGTTGACTTTCAGGAAAAGGTTATACCTGAACTCAACTACCCATACATTATAAAAAAATGCTCTGGTGATCCTTCAATTTCAGCTGAAAGATATCACTGCATTTGAGCAGCAGGCACTGACAGAAGTCTCTTGGAGTTATTCCCATATTGTTTAGGGTTTTTTCTGACACCCTGGCTATAATGCCAGTTTGGAAAGTATTACATTCCTGCAAATTTTGACTATGCTTAATCTTTGTGTCATGTGATCTCCCCTCAGTGCACCATTAGGTAAACAGCTGTGTCTGGAGTGCAACTTTGAGGTTCCGGACATCCCCAACCACTTCCCTACCTACGTCCACTGCTCTCTGTGCCACTATGGCACCTGCTGCTCCCGTGCTTACGCCAACCACATGAAAAAGTGAGTGACAGCTCTCTGTGGGAGGGAGGGGCAATGACATCACAGTCTTCATTGTTGTAATTCTACCAGAAGAGTTTTCTTCTTTTCATCTGGACTTTCACTCAATTTTTTTTGTTACATTCTGCTTTACTTTTAAATGTTATAGTTGTCCTGGAATTATGATATTCTGTTTCAAGTTGCGATTTTGTCAACAGTTCAAAAAAAAAAAAAGTACTTGTTTTGCCTCATTTGTAGCAATCACGTACCTCGAAGAAGCCACAAATACCTGTCCATGTACAAAAGGCCAGCCCCAAGGTAAATGGATAAGCATTTTTTACTTGCTTTAAATTATAGATACATACTATATAGGTGCTTGTTCTCATGGCCTCCAATTTGAATGCCATTTTCAGCAGAGTGAAGCTGGCCTGCAGTTCTTGCAATTTCACCTCCCAGACGGGTGATATAATGGCCAAGCATCTTGTCCAGTACCCCATCCATTGCTACAGTCTCTGCACCCTGAAAGGTGGGTGTCATGAAGTCTTTGCCTCAGGAGCCTGGCCAGGGAGTCTTTGTATTGAACATTTATCAATGTTATTCCAATGTTCTTGTATTTATGCAGCCACATCTTACAGGTGACCTCCTTTTAATAAAGCAAAACACTGTGCTATGGGCATAATATATTTACTCATGAAATAACTGACTGTACATTTTTCTCCAATCAAATAATTTGCTTTCAGTTGGTGGCTTAATTGACCCCTTGGTTTTTGTCTGTCCCTCCCCACTACACACATACACAAATCTCATCCTTACATTTTATAGGTCACAGCATTTTACAATTGGGATGAAGCCATGTGTGTAATTGAAAAGCAATTAATAATGCAAAATGTCTTCCAATGAGAATGAATAATCAACATTATTTAAGAGCTGTACAATTGGTAAGAGAGAAAAATATTGAGTTTTCTGCACCAGAACTGTCTCTGTATGACCAGTCAGAAATGTAGAAAAAGACTGAGCAAATGGTGAGTTCGCCTCCTACCTTGTCTTAAATGTGCTGTTGTTTTTGCTTTGTTGCTAATGTATTATTTTTGTTCAAATTTTTGTTTTTTTTTCAGGATCCTCAAGAGTCAGATTAATGGTGGAGAGGTATGTAAGATGTTTGCTATTTGTGTTTGCTGTCAACATTACACATATGGTTTTTGATAACCCATCCATACACAAGCAAGAATAAAGGTAATATATCATACATCAAGTTATCTTCATGCTCCTGCCTAAGTACTTGCCTGTGTTTGTTTGCTCTACCCTGTTGTTTTAGTGGTGATTATTTTTATAGTCATTCTAATTGTTATCCTTATGATGATGGCGAGTGTGATTAATTCACTGAGTTACACACATCCCTTTGGTCAGTGTTTGCTGCAGATCAGTATGTGTTGATAAATTCATCAATGCATTAATTTAATGAATAAATTCAAGAGAAACATTAAAAGTGTCAAACATGAAACACAAACAATAAAATAGTCAAATATGACAAATTACCACTGTGAACAATATTACCACATTTACTACAGTAAAAGCATTAGTTCTTCATTCTATAACCGAAAATACAAATGTATTGTAGGCAATGTTTAATTCATGTAAAAATTAAAAATGACAAATGTTTTCAAAGAAGCATCACCACAACAGTGACAGTGATGGGAAGTTTATTTTCACAATTGGTGATGATCATATGGTGATCATGACAGCCATCAGTGCAACAAAATATCACAAAATAAGGTATCACAATGTTATGTAAAAATAAAATTGTGATACTCAGCTGTATCAATTCCCCACCCCTAATTTTCAGCTCTGTAGATGGAGTGTTGATATTGTTAGTATGTTTGGGGATCGAGCTCTGTTCCTTCATTGTGCAGAGCTGAGTTTTGGTAATGCCAAAACAGCAGCGCAGCAGATAGCAGTGTCTATTAATCGTTTACAGCAACAGCAGCGACTCCAGCTCCTTTAACTCGGCTGACCAGCTACACACCTGCAAATGGATTCGCAGTCACCTGGAGGAGCACACTGACACCTGCCTGCCCAAGCAGGATGTTTACGACACGTACAAGTGAGAAAGTGGAGCAGTAGCTCAGATTCACATGAGCAGGCCTTGCTGCAGTTGCCTCTCATCATGCTATTTTCATTTTCACTTCCATTTGCAGTTAATATTATTTTGGTAAATTATTTATAGTTAAATTAGTAAACTGAATGTCATAAAATCTGTTCTTGCCTTAATTATTATTTCATCAAATGTATACAAAAGTCTGTGTGAGTAATTTTATAATCTTTTGGACATGTAGGTGGCAGCAGTGTTCAGTGAGTCCTCTTCACTGAGCTCTGTGGCAGCAGTTGTGTTTACATTTACATTCAGAGTACTTATATCTTTCCTATTCAGTTAAGACCTTGAATCTAAGTTATTGCAAATAGTAAAAATATACAACAAAAATAAATTGCTGTTGAAACAGTTGCTGCTGAAATTGCTGTAGGAAACATTTGGATTTTGTTAATCTCAACAGATTTTCTGTATAGCTACAATGGGTTCTTGGATTACTTAAGTGAATTTCCTTGAAAAGTACATTTTTAATCTTAGAATTTGATGATAACATAGCATTTAGTTGTGTGGTTATAAATGAAACATAAAAAAAACACATAGAATGAGGAAAGCCAACTGCAAGGACAACTTTAGTGTCTGAAGTTTATGACATTGTTTCAGCAGTTTTCTCTTATGTTTTGCAACAGGAGATACTTCAATAACTTACAGTACCAGCCAGTAAGTGCATCCAACTTTGGCAAGATCATCCGTGACATCTTCCCAAACATCACAGCACGAAGACTGGGTGCAAGGGGGCAGTCCAAATATCCTTTCAGTCCTGTTACACATATACCAGCAGTCAAATCTGTTGATAATGCAGTGCAATTCCTTCACAATTATTTTGATTACACTAGCAACAAAAAAGCTAATTAAGCATTAGTAAAGTGATTCAGTGTACAGTGATTCAGTACTTGTGTGGGTGCACTTAACCACCCTGTTCAGGTACTGCTACAGTGGGATTCGCAGGATAACTGTTTCTGAGCATGCCCCCCCTCCCCAGTCTGGACCTCAAGAATGACCCGGTAAGAGGTTCATACATTAGCCTGACAGATGATGTTTCCAGATGTAGGATTGTTTGGGAAATTATTGTGCCCTTGATTATCTTCCTCTGATCTGTGCAGTTTTCAAATGAATAGGGCCATATTTGGAGCCACTACATTACAGTGTCAACACTAAAGTTGGCACATAATAAAAAAAATGCATGTTTCCAATGATTAATTGTAAAACCTTATGTAGCTACCACAAACCCCTTGTGTATAGACATTACCAAATGAGTTTTTAATCCTAAATAAATACAGTACAGTAAGGAAACATCCCCTGGTCCTGTTCTCCCTGCAGTCAGAGCTTACAGAGCTGGTCCAGACTTACAACCAGGAGGTGATGGAGGCGGCATGTGAGCTGGTCTGAGACTGGGCACAGAAGATTCTGAAGTACTCCTTCGACACTGTGTTGGAGACCATCACTTCCTGGTTGAAGAGCACATCATCAACCCACGCTGCAGCCAGGCAGAGCTAGTCACCTCTGCCACACTTGCTGGTGAGTGTCAAGAGTCCTCCATGTTCCTGTTTTCCATTTTAGGTATAAATCATGCAAAAGGAAAGCATGTGTTCCTAGATGAAACAACCATGCTGTCTACTTATTATTAGGTGGCAATTGGTTTAATAACCTAATTCACCTTGCATTTATTTCTAAGAATGTGCATCTTATTATGTAATATTGATGTGAAATGTAAAAAAATTGAGCAATAATCTAAAGCCTTGTTGTCACCCATTGTATATCACACTGTAACCAAAATGGAAAGCTCCCTAACTGCAAATAGTTTAGTATACTCATGTGAGTGGTTTTTTGCAGGAATCTTTTACCACCATGACAAGCTCTCTGCAATGAAAAAAGCAATGCTTTATTAGCCACTTGTGTAGACCGCTAAGTGTGCAGCTTTTGTCAAGTTTGGCACCACTGTAACAGACCATATACTTTTTAGTAAGGGTGGGTTGTTTGCCTTTTTTGAATGGTTAGAATCTTTGTGCCATTTGCAAGGTAAACTTCACCTCCACCATTTTATGGATCAAATTATGGATTTGAAGTAATGGCATTTTAGGCATAAGCAAACACTCTTATCCAGAGTGACCTTTTATGCTTTATCCATCATGCAGCCAAATATACAGCTATACAGCTGTGTATTTACTGAAGCACTTAAGGTAAAGTACCTTGTTCAAGGGTACCAGGGAAATTATCCTGTAAACCAGGCAAGCTGATCTCCCAAACTACACTGCTGCTTAAGACATGATTTTCTGTGACTCAAAATGCAAATATTCTAGATTTTTATATTTAATGTAATGGGCTGTTTTGCTTTTCAGTCGGACAAAGACAGAGGGAGCAAGCTTTACTGAGCAAACCAACGCCAAGTGAGTAACCATGGAAGGGTACAGAGTTCAGTCGGTCTGGAGATTGCAGTCTCCAGGTAGAGACAGTGAAGAAGTGTTATCTGCAGCGTCTTCTCAGAACTGGGAAGCAGGCAGGGCCATGGCAGAGGTTATCAGAAGAGGTCATCAGAAGATGTGCCTACCCTGGTCCAAGCACCTGCAGCCCCAGCACCAGCTGCTACCTCTCAGCCTGAGAATAAGCAGGAGATGGAGATCATCCTCACACCAGTCCACATGTTCCCAGAGCCCTCACTCACCTCCGGCCGATTGGAAAGTAGCCCTGACTGTCCCCAACCTAGTACTAGCCCCTAGGCTTACACGCCATTAAACTCAGGGGTCAACAAGGGTCATTCAGCTTCCAGGCCCACTACATGTCTCATAGAAGGAGATGTGGGCTTGTTCTCCAAGCAGATGGTTAAAAGGTATGATGGACACTTTTGGCAGCCAGTTGGATTGACTAGCATTATTTTATATTGAACTGAATTGCAGTTGATACCACTCATTGAAGGAAAAGCACATCATACACTAACACAGTTCAGATTAAGTTGACTTAGATAATATAAATCTATCTGCCTTGGTACCTCTTGTTTTTCAGGCACAGTTCTAAACTGGCTCAAAACTGATCTGTTGGGCCATGAATACCTTGTCTACCTCTATGATTTTTCAGCATTACCTGTGGTGTGCCCCAAGGCTCAATGTTAGGACCCATCATTTTCAGTCTATAAATGTTCTCTTTAGGAAGTATTATACACAAACAAAATGTTAAGAGAATCAGGTCCAGACATTATCCGGAGTTTTCCTTTCACACATAACAGGAAATTGTCCATGTCAGACACGTTCTCACCTACTGGAAATACTCTGTTTGGTTTAGGCGAGGGGTGGCACCTGGGTAGAACATGCAGGAGGCAAGACATGATACAAAAGGTAAGCTGCGGATATCGTACCGTTTTCAGCACATTAAAAATGGTGGAGGAGGCTACCGACTCATCCATAATGACGACTGTTTTTTGCGTTGATATCAATGCTACATGTATTCGGAGGTATCCACAATATGAACAAAAGAGTGGAAAACAATATACAGGCAAGCAGAAAAGAGTATGAAGCAGCTACCCTCAGATGTTTTTTATTCTTCCGGTTTTGCGCCAGTCTCATGAACGAAACGTCATCAACACGCCCACTTGCTTGCTGTGAACCTGGGTAGAACACAGATAATGGTAATTGACAATTAAAAATAGGAGGGAGATGACTGTTAATCACCTTAAAAGCATGGGGCTTAATGTGACCTCTCAGGCTTAAAACAGAAATGTATCCAAAGCTGCTTTTTACCATCTGATCAATATAATAAGTTGGGTCCTTGCTCTCCAATTTAGATACTGAAAAATGTATGTATGCATTTATAAATAATCATCTTCATTATTTAAATGGGTTACTCCATGGCCTGACTACATAAGCAGTCTTTTTGTAAAATATGTTCCTATGAGAGATCTCAGATCCTCAGAGTCCTCCTGTTATCCGCATCATGATTTAGGACTAAAACATAGGGCGGGGCTGCCTTTCATATGCCCACAGATTGTGGAATAAACTTCCTTTGGATCTGAGTGAATCTGAAACTGGATGTTGTCAAAAGAGATCTGAAGACCGATCTATTTATGTGCTTTTCCAGAAGAACTATTTTATTCATGTATGACTTTTAACTTGTTTTATTATTGTTATTTTAATATTGTTGCCATTTTATTGTACACAGTTACATTTTTTATTGCTATTTTAAATATTTTATTATACTGCCTTTCTGTTCCTTTTTATTTATCTGTTTTTATTTACTTGAATGTTTTTCATTTTCATCTTTATTTAAATCATATTGAATGACACTACATGTTCAAAATGTGTCATATAAAGTTTATAAAATATCATTATTAATAATTGTTCAAATTGTTCTCTGTGCCTAATATAAGCATAGTTGTTCAAGTATAATACATTATTAAACATAATAGTCTTGCTTTAATAGTACAACGATTGAATTGTGTACACATTCTTAATGATATAAGTGCCTGATGATTTTCTATCATGCTGTGACACTGGTGCTATACAATGTTCTTTAAGGGGAGAGGGAAGGAACAGATTTGGAAAAGGAAGCTAAAGAAGTGAAAAATGCATAGAAGCACATTGATATATTCAATGTATGATTAATATCTGCCTGTTATATCATCCTGTTTAATCAGGGTAATAGGATGAGTCAGGGGCATGATGTGCATGTTTCATTCATGTCACTTCTCTTCACACTGCTCTCATGAACCATAACCTGGAGCACTTTTAGCTGGTATCTTTACAAAACTGAGGTCTCCTCACCAGCATTCATTTCTGCACTGCCGTAGCAGAGGCGTGGATGTGTAACTTTGGTTTTTATGGCTGCTAAGGCAAGGAACATTTAATTTCATCTAATAAAGAAGGCAGTGCAGCACAAGTAAACAATCGGGAAATACTGGACAGAATTGAAGAGATACATGTTGCAGGTGAACAGGAGAACCAGAAACCGTTTCCATGGCAGTTCACTCTTTTCTGGTGAGGAACTAAAATAAAATAAAATGGATATATCTGGTAAAGATGTAACAAGTTTATCCGACAATGTGGTCAAGTCTGTTTAAGCTCTTCGTACACATTCACATTATCATAACTGTGAAGTCACAAGGAAAAAAAAATCATATAAGAATACGGCAGCTCTGACAGAGGCCATAAATGATGCTATTGTTTTTAACCGTTGAGAATTCAGATTCATATTACAAACTGTTTTTGCTGTTCAAAAAGGATATTATTGATAGTGTAATTTTTCGCTATATTAAAATAGTATGCTGTTTTCAATTAAAATACACAGTCAACCTGTAATTTAACTACAACCTGAGTTAGGTTGAATGAACCTTTCTAAATCAAATTATGTGATTATGATAAATGATTTTTTCATTTTATTTATTAAATTGTGTTATTAAATGTTGTTAAATAAATTTTAATAATTTTAAAACACATTGCTTTATTTTTCCCAAACTTTTGTATGAGCTTTCCTTAATGGCTAGGGAAGTAACTACATTAGTATGTATAGCTATATAGCTAAGATAAGCATTGACACAAAGATAGACAGCTTTGTTTTACTTTTTACAATGCACACAAGCAATACATTTCATACAGTTGGTTTTGATGGACGGAGCAGATGAAAGCAACATTAATGATGTAGGCTAGCTATGTAGCTCAGAAAGTAGTTAAAATTACTGTCTAAATAATTTTGTCATGCAAGCTATTTAGACTGGTATAGCTACCATATTGCTCTTTAAATTGCTTGTAAACAATTGTCTCTTCATTTCAGTTGAGGTATGATCAATGCTCACCATGAACATGCTAAATGTTATATCAAAATAAATTAAAAGTAGCCTGGTATATTAGATTTCATGTTTGTGTAATTCAATTGTACAAATATTATGTTGTTGACAATGGCTCATTACATATTAAAAAGTACTGCTTTAATATCATAAGCAATGGGTCTACATTCTTATGTCTCAGAACAAATAGCCTACTACAGGCAACCAAAATGGTTGTCTAACTGGAAGCACATGGCATTTTCCTTCATTGTTTTTCAGTGCCTTTTAAATATTATTTCATCTACAACAAATGAAAATGTAGCAAACATTTGTTTTCAATACAACTTAAAACACTACATTGCATTAACACAGAATAAATTCACTTTGCCATAAACAAAAACGACAAAGGTTTGGTTTAGCAAGTAGGACATATTTAATGATGTCATACAATCCTCCGCCCTTTTGCAAAGATCGCTACCAATCAAGATGTCGACTGTAGGAGCGGAAGTGACGAAAGTATGCTTCCACCAGTGCTAGCTGAAGAGAAGGAAAAACGTCTGCCCACTCGGCGCAGTTATCTTTTTCAGTGGGTGGTAAGCCCGCGAAGAATTTCACTGTTTTGCCATTAGGTTTAATGTTCTAACTGTCAGTTTTGTACAAGGGAGAGGTGAGTCAAATATTTTAAACGCACTTTGAGCACTGCGATGTATGATACATGGTTTCAGGTCGCGCGTCTCATTGTCCTAGCTAAACGACATGCAAAGCGAATATCGCATTGTAATGAGGCACTTGGGCTGCAGGACGCCGTACTTCTCAGGAGTAATATTACGCTGTTTCAGGAAACGCGTTTTTCAATTTTCCCCTTTAAATATTTACATGAATCTTGCATGCATAGTATAAGATGCATCTAAGGAATTATTTAGTAATTCCTTGAACTTCACCACACAACCCACTTGATACTATATTATTGCGTGCTGCTTCATTTAGAACACTCTGTGTATCAACAAAGCGCATTCTAGCAGGGAACTACTTTTCCTCGTCGCCCCTCGTATGTATCACTAGCTAACGTAACGACCTAGCTGTAATTACTCAATGGTCACCCCATGAAAATGTAACTGGTATGTGTCACCAGTGAAGTGTGCCATTGTAGACTTACATGCTGTTGCTCTTTGAAGACTTGGTTAGCTTGTTAACTCTGTTACTCTGTTCTGAACTGGTATTCTGTAAACAATGTGCCAATGTTGTCTATGTAAATGAAGCTAGCTTTTGAGTTAGCTATTGTACCAGAAAATGGCTGCTGTGTTCTGACAGGTTATTTTCCACAGTATATGCACGTAAATAATAATTATTCATAATAACTTTTAGAATATACTAGGGATTGGTTTTAGTATGGAGTTTACTTGGAGTACATACAATGAACAGTATTACTGCTCAGTTATATTCTTATTTCACAAAATCACTCAAATGCATAGCAGTTATAAATGTATATGGTAATGACAGTAAGTACATCAGTAGATTTCAGTGTAACTTATGTGGGAAATTAGCAAAGATATGTAGTGTATTATGCAGTCATATGTCTTACATCGGGATGTTGACTGGGATTTCTTTAGCTACTTAGTGTTAGATATACAGTCATGATTGACAAGCTAGCAAATAGATTTAGGCTTGTTTTAAGTTGTTTGCAAACCCATTTTTTATTGCCAATTAACTCACTTTGTAATCAGCCAATTAAGGGTATTTATCTCACTGTGCCCTCAACATATTATTACATTGAAGACATACTAGTGAGCCAACCTGACTGGCTAGCTAGCTAAATGCCTGTAACATAATTTGTAAAATTTTATGGACACACAGCCCTTTAGATTAAACTTCTTAGCTAGCTAGCATGTAATCTATTGTGTGAAATGAGTGAGGTATAAATCTCAATTCCTATATTTTGTTTTCCTTCAAGAAATGGTAACAAAAACAAAATTTAAATACACAATTTTTAAAAAATGTATTGATCTTGTGACAGAAAGGTTATTACAAATGTGATGTATCTTTGATTGATTTAAAATGGATCAGGTATAATCGCTTACTTTTGCTACAACCATTTGGCAAAATTGAACAGGCATTGTTTCCTTAGAGCCATTATGCCAGAGTACATTGCTGGCTTGTTGTCTTTATTTATGAGGAATGAAATTCATCGTAAGTTCACATATTGTCCACATATTGTTCTGATATCCTTTTATAGCTTTTGAGTTCAGCGATTTTGTAACGTTATCATTATTTTTTGACTTCTATTTTTTGACCATCTCACTGCTGGTTTGAGTGTGAATGTTGACTGAGCCCATTGGTAGAGGAGCTGGAGACAGCTAACCAGGTTATGTCATGTTATTGTTTTGGCTGTTATTGAGCTATATCATTGATTGAACTATTTAACATTTGTCAGTCTATTTTGTTAACTCAAAATTCTACACCACAGCTGTATCAAACATAGTGGTAACTAACATGACATACCTTAGTACATACAAAGGCCTGTGTTGCTAGCATACCATTGGCATTTACCAAACTAACCCGGTGTTTCCAGTGACCTGATGCTGAGAGTGTATTCATATTCTCTGAAGGTCTCCTAAGGTGATGGTCCATGGTGAGAAAGGATTAGGCCCACACAGTTGATGTCCAGTAGTTGATGCAAGTTAAAGGTACTTTGAAGAATTAGTCTATGATGAAAGGAGACATTCAGTCAGAAAATTTTTATATTGTGCTTTCAGATTGAAAAATACCCAGTCTATTGACAGAGGGAAAAACAATAGATAATAGATAACAATAGAAACAAATGGATAAATCCAATGTGAGAAAATATTTTTTTTTATCCTTTGCTAGACAATGGATTTAAACCCCGGGATACTGGGATGCCAAAGGATAGAATGTATAGATAAAGCTAATGAACAGTATAATTTTTTTTTTTTTAACTTGTAAAAGTGAGCTTCCAGCTACAATTGAAACTGGATGATATGACCATGTTAGGAATGGATTTATTTATTGAAATAATATGGGTAAAGGTAGTAGATATGTTAAAGGTAGTAGATTTATGGAGGTGCTGCCACTTCTTTTGACAGCACTTAGTCTGTAAGATCATGTTTCTTGAGCTAATGTTGGTTACCTGGAGACAAAATTGTTAGCTAGCTAGTACTGTTCTGCTTACCAGCGCCCTCTGTGTGTGTAGAGCAGTGCTTGTCACTATTGCTTGTCTTCGGTAACATTACTGATGGAAGAACTGTGTTCATGTATGGCATTCTCAGGTCATGTAAAAATAATTTATATTTCACAAATACTGATTTAAGTTTTTTACAAAAGGCATTGACATTTACCCATTAAAAAATTTTAATTCCTACTTGTCGTTTAAATTATTTAATGGCTTTTATTTGTTATTTCTACTTTAATGTGGCCCTTTGACCTTGATGTCAGTTCAGCATCAGTTCAGAGTTTAGTGTAAATTAGGCTCAAAAGAACACAAACCAACATGCAACTGTACAAAATATTTCTATAACAGTTAATTTCATTTTTAAATGATTTGACATGCTTTCAAGCTCAGTGTAATTTTATTATTTGCCAGCTTGTCATAATAGTGAGCAGTTTGTGATGTATTGATAGCAGGCAGCATGGCCGATGCAGACCTGTTCATGGAATGTGAGGAGGAGGAGTTGGAGCCATGGCAGCAGATGAATGATGATGTGGAGGATGAAGAAGTTGGTGTTGTAGAGAATAAAGCAAACACTAGTGAGTACCAGTACCTGTTGCCCCATCCTGTCCCACTGTCAAGCATTGGAAGATGTTAATTGTTCACAATTGATGAGATTTGGGCATACAAATTAAAGTGTATGTGGGTGGGTATGTTCTTCATAACCTAAGCTGTACACTCCACTGCTGTTGCAGTTGACACATGGAATTTCAATAATCTAGATGAGTGGTTCCTAACGTCACTCCTGGCGACCCACTGTTTTTAGTCCAACCACAACTGCAACCCCAGAATCTTAACAAGCTGATAATTGTTCATAATTTTTCAATTGTTCATGTTTGTCATGATTAGAGAGATAATTTGCCGTTATAGCTATGTATGTCATGAAGAAAAAGCTCCTATATTCACATTGTGTCATATTTCTGGTAGTTGCATAAAGACAAGTAAAATGTTTTAACTCATTAAGGGATAAGTGAGGGAAAAAAATCTGGAGCTTAATCATGTGTTCAGTGACTTGAGTGTATTGATTCACCCCAGTCTATAATTTCAGGTATCTATGATATGTCAAGAGTATGCAAAATAATGTAACTCAGTTTTACCATAGTGCGTGTCTACAGCACAAGCATCAGGGTTTTAAAGGGTAGTCTCCCCCCACTGACTCATTGGGCAAAGACACCTCTGCCCATACTTGTTCTCAGAAATGTTACATACATTCATAGGAATCTTTATGAAGTTCTTTATTCTTTATGAACTTTGTTTTCCACCCCCTGTAGCCTCCATCAGTGTGGTGAACCCTGGAACCTCCTCTTTGACGGTAGTGCCCCCAGTTGCAACCCCTGTGGCACTGCCCATTGTATCTACCCCTTTAATGGTCTCCAGTGCCACCATCCCTAATGATGTGAAGAAGCCAATGGTCTCAATGTTCTCCAGTGCCACATGTGAGTGTAATGTTGTGTCTTCTGACTTCATTGTATAGATTTTGAATGTGTTTTCTCCAGATTATGATTAATCAAAGCAGCCTCAAAGAGGGACACTTCCACTGCCATTCTTATGATATGAGGTTCTTGTGCCAGAATACAGGTTTTGGATTTGTCAGACATAATGGGTCCCATGTCACCATAATGCTCCTCTTTTGACTTACCTGTCCAGAGAGGGTTGTTCCAGAACTTTTGAGAACTTCAGATGAGCAATCATGTTCTTCGTCATGCCCTCCTATAAACTGACCCTCTGATATTTTTGCCCCATGTACTGCAGCACCTATCTCGTCTGGGCTACCTCCATCCATGGTTCCCCAGGCTGTCCCACACACAGTGCCCTCGCTAGTGTCCCCTGGCTTACCCAAGCCTGCCCCTGGTCAGCAGCTGATCCTGACGCAGAGCCCTGCAGGGCTCGGGACTATGGCAATGCCACAGGTGTTACAGCCTATGCAGGTGATGCCCAACCCAGCACCTGGACCCAGCGCAGCCAACAACCAGCCAATATTCTTCACCACGCAGGTACGACTGTTTCAGCAAGCTGAATTTTTTTCTGGCAGATCTCTGAGATGACACTGCTAGGTGGAATTGCCATGATAATAAACACACACCTTCAGCATATAGTTAAGTGTGCTGAAGGTGAAAAGTTAATATTTAAAAAATGCTTGGCTGAATTTATGTGATTGCATTTGCTGAAATAGTAACCTAATTAATCTCACTAAGAAAATTAAAAATAGAAGAAATATTTCTGTTTAGCTAAATTGTACTGCACACCAATTCTGCATGTGTAGTCGTTCAGTATTGTCTGGGTTGTTGAGAGTAATTTATGTATTGATTATGTGTACTAATATTCTGTGTTGTGGAACAGACAATACTTCTGTTTTAAATGCATGTTCTGTCTGTAAATGCACATTTTTTTGTTAAACCATACAAATTTAAAATAATAACCAATTTTAATATACAAACAAAACCTTGTGATTAAAATTAAATTGTGATCAAGTTGTTTCATCATCTGATTGGTAAAAGTGGGTAGTCACTTGGATAACTTGTTTAGTTGTTACTTGGTTAGTAATTTGGTTAGTTACCTGTTTATGTCATATAGGTCGCATCTGACTGCGGTTTGATATTTTGCTTTTGTGTTTTTAGTTATTTGACATTCTAATCTGTTAAAACAAATAAGTTTTTGATATTTTTATCTTTTCCTCTCAAGATGACAGTTAGTAAAGATACGAAACATGCCTTGGGGTGAAGCCTCTGAAATGAATGAGAACAAACTGTGACCCTGTCACTTCAGGGATGCTAGCAAAATATAGTTTGGTGGCTGTTAAATGTATTAAAAAGCCAGAATGGGTTGCTTTTATCCAAGTATTAAAGAGTCTTACCATCTCATCAGGTATTGCCCATTGAAAAAGGCTTGATGGATCTGTTTATTGTGGTTGTTGTGGAACCCTGTGACAGGGTAGCATAAAGTAGACATCCTTCAAGTGGCTTAGAAAACATTTCAGGAAACATCTTTCTGGCTATCTCATTATCCTGATGTTATTTAAAATGAAGGGCAGGAATTAAATTTGTTGCAATTTACAACCATTTTGCAAGCTCATTCACAACATTATTTTTCCATCTGTGGCAAAAAAATACCTGCGGTGTGAGGAAAGATTTGGAAATAAATTATTCCTGCCAAACCTGCATTCATCTGAAATCCATTTTGAATAAATGTCATTACAATTTATTTACTTTTTGGGAAAAGCGTCAAGTAAGGGTGTTTACTTGGAAGTATTTTGGCTTTTGGGGGGATTGTGCATTCCCCCTCATTATTTTATTTGGCTAATTATTCCCTCAGGACCTCCCTCCCACTCACCCACAGAGACCTGTAGGGCCTGCCTTCCCCGACCAGTACAACATGGTAGGTGTGGAGCACAGCATTTGAGGGGATGACGGGACAATGTGGGGCACCACTGCTCTTCTACCACTGGAGATGGTTGCATCATAACCTGCCCTCAGATCCTGTTATACTGTAGCAGACCTTGAGATCATCCTATACGCGACAGTTACATATCGCTGGCATGGCTTGCACATGACTAAACCTGATGGAAACAAAAATAAAAAGTCTTGGTGATCCAACTGCATTTTTAAATCCAAACAGCCTAAGCTAATGCATTTTGCTGAGTGTGCCACACTGGGTCTCTCACCCATGGCCACCTCTTTTTCCACGTGTTACAGGGTTTCCCCGTCCGGAATGTGAGGCCCGTTCAGAACTCTGTCAACCCGCTGGGGATTGTGCTGAACGTCCAGCAGGGTCAAACAGTGAGACCCATCACCCTGGTGTCAGGTAATGAATCTTTTCTCTCCCTTTCTAATTGTGACCATCCTATCACAATTCAGGCATATAGCCTGAACTATTTGAACTGAGTGATTTGCTCACATAAACATTTGCAAAGATTCAAAAGGCCAGTTGAAGACTAAATACTTAATCCAATGATATCTGACCCTTAAAGTTTTTCATTTGTTGTGCTTGTGTGTGCTTGTTTGTGTGTTGATGGGGTAACTGTTACATACTTAAGAAGAAGGAGCTATGAATTATGGGGGATTGGAATTTTAGCAAATCATTTTGGTCAAAGGTCTTGTTCAGACACAAAACCACAAGGCAGCTGCATGGATAGTTCTTCTCAGGACTAGAGGGCTTTTATTTTGGGGTGTAAAATGAGAATTTGAGAGAAGGCTGGATTTCTAAAGCAAATACGCTTTTGCAGTTCATTTCTGATTTGTTTTTACATAGGGTGTATATTCTCCCCTTTTTTCAGGTTATGTTCTGTCCCATTTCAAAGACTGTTTCAAAACAGATCATTATGAACCACTGTTGTATGCACAGCCCTTATCCTCATACTCTTCTGTTGCTAATGTAATCATTTTAATAATTTGAATAACCATTTTACTTTTCTGAGTGTATTATTTTAGTTCTTATGTTTCAGTCATTACAGATGTGTTAAGTTTCTGTGTTAAACCAACTTACTTAGGGTTTATGTTTCCTCCTTTTTTCAGGTTATGTTCTGTCTCATTTAAAAGACCTTTTTAATACAGATCATTATGAACCACTGTTGTATGCACAGCCCTTATCCTCATACTCTTCTGTTGCTAATGTAATCATTTTAATAATTTGAATAACCATTGTACTTTTCTGAGTGTATTATTGTAGTTCTTATGTTTCAGTCATTACAGATGTGTTAAGTTTCTGTGTTAAACCAACTTACTTAGGGTTTATGTTTCCTCCTTTTTTCAGGTTATGTTCTGTCTCATTCAAAAGACCTTTTTAATGCAGATCATTATGAACCACTATTGCAGTCACAGCCCTCATCCTTGTACTCCTCTGATGCTTTTATTTTAGTTTTATGTTTTAATTATCATTACAGATGTGTTAAGTTACTGTCTAGAAATTGAATGCTCTATTGAAGGCAGAGTGTATGTATGTGTGTGTCTAAGTGTGATTTGTGTTGCAGCCCCAGGCACTCAGTTCTTCAAGCCGGCTGTGGGGGTACCTCAAGTGATGCCCCAGCCTGCCCCTATGCAGCCGGGGACCCAGGTGGCTGGGCGCCCTCCAACCAGCACCTACACCACTGTGCAGATCCCCGCCACCCTCACCATCCGCAGCTCCACCCCGCTCACCCAGCCCCTCACCACCATGGCAGCAACCACAGGCACCCATCCACACCCGTCCACTGGGCCGCCCCCCAACCAAACCCCTAAGATCGGTAAGACCTTCCCAAAGGGATGCATTTCTGAAATAGCCTTGGGGTGCTTTTGCTGGTCTCTGTGGTTTCTCCCAAGTGAATGTGTCATCGTGGCCAAAGCCTCTTCGTACAAACTACTGTTTCTTGTTCCCTCACCTTCAATCAGTCCTCAGAGAAATAAATGGGCTGCTCTTTTGACCTAACTGTGAATATGCATGTTTCTTATGTGTAGGATAGTTATGCATGGCAAAACCTTTTTGTCTTGCTCAACATTTTGAAAAAAATGTGCATTTCCTGAAAGGAGTAATGTCTTTTAAGAATACTGTCTAATTAAGAAAAGACCCTATGCAGTTTAACCCACTTTCGAAGGTATAACAGGTGTAGTTGAAACATGGCTTGTCACTGAATCTTTTGTCAGAAGTACTGGTATATTTCAAAGGTTTTCACATTGAATGATGCATCAACAACCACAATGTTAAAAATGAGGGAACAATCACCCTGAATTTGAAATTTTGTCATTCTATATCTGAATCTTCTGTACTGTACTCTAATTAACCAATCTTTTTCCCCCCAACTTTTAACCTGTCTCAAAACCATCCTCAATTGAATAAACCAAAGGCAGAAACTCCAGCTTCATTATAAACTCATGTTTTTTTCCCCATAATTAATGTAGGTAGTACTGATCTCAGCTCAAGTGAGAAGCTGTCCTACTAACTCATACATTTTTTTTCCTGTAGAGATTCACTCCTCCCTGCTTTCATTAGCTCACCTTCTCCCTCTTCCAGAGCCCAAAGGAAGGGAAGCACATGCGTGTGTACACGTGCGCGTCTTTGGTCACACAAGCTCTGTAGTTTGTGGGGCTGTGGCCCTGCCAAGAGTTGAGGGAATGGTGGTAAAGAGCAGGCAGAGTGTTGCACTGTGTCTGATGTTTGGAATGCAGTAGGTGTCCAGAGCTTGGGGACGGGAAGGAGCAGGCGCTTCGTGATGAAGGGGGACGTAGTGCTGGAGGTACAGGAGCCAGAGAATGATGAAGGTAAAGGTGTCATGGCTGCATGACCACTTCCCTGGTGCTGGTCTGCCTGATGAGGGGAAAAACACGTTTCACCTTCAGGTTACCCACCATGCCAGAAACACACACTGTTACTGGCACAAATAGTTTTTTTTTTTTTTTTTCCATCAAAAACATCTCGTGTCACCAGTTGTCTTCTCACCTCCAGCTTTCACTATTCATAATTTATTTCACTCAAATAACAAATGTTTTTTCACAGATAAAGATGAGTGTGTGGCATAAAATTAGATTTCCCATAACCCCCCCCAGGAGCAGTGAGGACTGTGTGACAGCAGAAATTAGTGGTAACTGCGGAGTCCCTCCCTGTATGGGGCTGAGATGTGATTCTGACTGCGTCATCTTTTTCCTTTCCCCTCCTGTATGGCAGTAAACGTGTGCAACCTGGTGACGGTCAAGCAAGGGGATGGCAACCCCGAAGTGCAGAAGCTGGTGAACCTGGTCAACACTGTTAGCCCCCCCGCCATTGCACAACCTCAGGCCCTGCAGGTCGTCATGGCCAACAACAAAGGCCCAACCAATGGCCTAAGCACTGCTGCTGCTGCCTGTGTGCCGGCCCCCTCACCTCTTGACAGCATCAAAGGTTTGGAGTCAAACATTTAGAACGTTATCTTAATTTACAGGCTGGAAATGGTACATGACCTCTGCCAAAAACAATTCTGTTAAGAAAAAAAAACAATTGTAAAATGGTCTAATCCTCAAAGTCTGCTTGAATAACCAGGGAAACAGTCAATTTTTGCATTTTAAAATGGTCAAATTAATTTTAAGTTGACCTAATTAACTTACCAGGAGCAAGATGATAGCCTGCAAATAAAAATGATTGAATGTGTTGTCCACATGATGTGCAGAGCTTGCCATCATGAAGGCTAGCATGTTTTTAACTCTTAAAGTTCTGTTCAGTAGAGGAAGATGTACGTGTGCCAATACTATTACTTATTGTAGTAAGTTGATTGCAGTGTTGTTTTTTTTTTTTATGAAGCTTTTATGATGCTTGCTTGATTCCTTTCTTTCATGAGGATCAGTGTTTTTCCAGTCATGAGAAATAATTGTGTTAATCTCAGCTCCAGACAGCTTTGCTCTGTACAGTGGTGTAAGTCTGACCGCATGTGCCTCTGTGCTTTCAGTTGGCCCTGCCACATCTGTAGCCACAACCAATAATACCTGCCCACGATGTAGAGCCCAGTTCAGAATGGTGGAAGCTCTTCGGGGACATATGTGTGTAAGTGTGTATTGGGCTTGCCAGTTCTGTGTGAAACGTGACAGTGTGCACTGTTAACTACTGTGAAAGTGGAAGATCTCTGCTGTTCTTGCAATTTGGCTGAGGAAGCTCATAACTGGACCTGACATCAATAACAAATGAAAATGTAGGACTTCAGCTGAATGTGTAGTGTATAAACAGTCCAAACAAGACCTTAAGAGGAGGAATAGCACCCATTGTTGGTAGTTGAAAGTGAGAAGGCAATATGCAATCCCCATAACAAGAGAGCATAAAGTGTGCAGTCTAAATGAGGTTGTTTTTATAGTGAGCCTAGATTGACTGACTAATATCCTAAATTTGCCTTTTTTCTGCCAGAGAAAACATAATGAAGATTGTAATAACTAGCTTTTCAATTTCTGGCTTGAGGCAAGTGCTTTATCCCTCTCTAGACTGACAAGTTGGGCGGCCCATTCTTGTCATTGGGGATTATTATTTTTTTTGTCTCCCCTGCACAGTTCTGCTGTCCAGAGCTAACGCTGAATATGAAGTCACCTGAGGGTCAGAAGTCCATGCCCGCCAATAGTGCCCCTGTCACACGGCCTGCCCTGGCCCCACCCATACAGCCCAAACCTCTGTCAACTCCTCCATCCCCTCAGCTGGTGGAGAGGGGTGGCTGCAGTGGCATGGACTCCCAGGGAAAGTTGATCATGCTGGTGGATGACTTCTACTACGGTACCTACGAGGGCATCCGCAGCCGAGCCTCTGCAGACTTGATGCGGGAGCCCATGATATTCAAGTGCCTCAGTTGTGCCAAGAAGCTCAAAAACAACATCAGGTCAGAGGCACAGCAATTAAAAAAATGTGATACACTTTTGGTTGAAGAGTACAAGTAAAGTGAGATGTTCATTATTTGTAGAGTAATGGAAAAAAAGTTTTATGCAAGCAGTATGTGGCTATTACGTGGCAGCAACAACTGCATTCGTAATAGCTATGAGATGAATGTGTCCCTGACGGGTATCACAAAAATCTGAGGCTTCAAAAAATATTCCCTACTTCCTTACTGTGTGTTTGTTTCACCACAAGATTGAACAGTCTGAATAGTCCATTGATATCAACTTGAAGTATTAGAACGGCCTAGGCAGTAAAATTAGATTTTCTGTGCTTACAGCAGGTGGCAGCATTTAGCAAGTATATAAAACCTGTCAGAACGTGAACATTGATATTTGCTGCTGTTCCTGGCTTTTATTCAGTAACAGTTCTGTGAACTCAATTTGCAATTCACAGCAAAAACAAAAAATACTGTGTATTGGGCCTGAATAGAGTATGTATGTGCTCCCTAATGTAATTAGACTACTGATTCTCTCTCACCCCACACCACGTAGACTCATGAACCACATGAAGCACCATGTGGAGCTGGATCAACAGAATGGAGAGGTGGACACCCACACCAACTGCCAGCACTGCTACCGCCAGTTCCCAACACCGTTCCAGCTGCAGTGCCATCTGGAGAGTGTTCACAGCCATTACGAGTCAACCAGTATGCTTCTTCGCCCTTAATCCATAGATCAGTTCCGTCAACCTCTGTGCCATGGAGTGTCATGTGTGTGCAAGTTTACTGTAGTCTGCACTTTTGCAAAGATACTGTATTTGCTTAATTTGTCATTCTGGTTTATATGTGAAGTGTAGATGAAGATCAGACAGATTAAATGAGATCTTCAGAGAATCTGAGCCTAAGCTGCAGTAGATGATGATTGGTGCTGAGTTGTCTTTTATTTCTGTGCAGCCAAGTGTAAGATTTGTGAGTGGGCATTTGAGAGTGAGCCAGTGTTCCTGCAGCACATGAAGAACACACACAAGCCAGGGGAGATGCCATACGTGTGCCAGGTAAATGCCAGCCTGTCACTTACTGTCTCCCTCTTCCCTAGCTCATCACACTGCAGGCTGAGAATTTTGGTAGCATTGCAGTATTTCAGATCTTTTTCCAAAGAAGGGCTTCTTAATTTACATAGAACCCTTTCAGATTTTGTAGAAATGGTTTGTACTTTTGTGCATGTTGGATGCATGCTCATTTCCCCCACATATACTGTATTTTATTTTAAATTCTCTCTGTTCACCCAAACTTTAAGGTATGTGAGTACAGGTCCTCCTTTTACTCTGATGTGTACAACCATTTCCGTACCTGGCACGAGGACACCCGGCACCTGCTGTGCCTCTACTGCCTCAAGGTCTTCAAAAACAGCAACTCCTACCAGCAGCACTACATCCGACACCAGGTAAACATGGAGTTCCTGGGCATCCTCCCACTGTGTGGGACCCACCAGATTGGGCCTCACTGCTTTTCCTTGTTGTGCACAGCGTGATTGCCAGTTTAGCATGCTGTGGTTATCAGTAGATATTCAGCTTGTGATATGATAACAAATGTTTTGCTTGCCATGTTGAGGAAGAGACAGAGACACATTTTCATGCAACTTTCGTATTTTGCGACCTAGTTTGCATTTGTGTTTAACAATAGAAAAAAAAAGCACACTGACCCAGTGGGTTAGTCTGATTTACTCTGTGTTTCCAATGTTTATGTGTTAAAACAAATATTTGTGAATTTTTTATTTCCGTCAGTTGTCTGAATCCAGGTCAAATGGAGTACAAGCTGAAGAAAAAAAAAAAAAGAATTAAAAAAAAAAATACGTCAACATTTTTTAACTGGCTTATTATGCTCTAGTCACGTAAGGCCAAATAAAACAGGATTTTGCTAGATAAATGTTTATTTTGTTCAACCTTTTTTAAACTGGCATAGTTTAAAAAGAATTTTGGAAGTTATACAATGGATAATTTATCTGAAATCATTTGAACTTTCCCTTGAATTGAGCTAAGGTCTGTTTTTCATTAGCACGAAAGGGTTTTATCCTATGTTATCCTGCTTCCTTACAAATGGCACCCAAATACTGTTATCAGCCGCCTTTTTGAACTGGAGCTTTTTCCCCCTAATTCATTTAAAGGTCCCTTAACATGGACTGTCCCTTGTTTAGACCCTCATATTCTCCTCTACTTTGCTTTATGTATTCAGAAGAAGACCGTGTACCACTGCAATAAGTGTCGCCTGCAGTTCCTCTTCACCAAGGACAAGATTGAACACAAGGTGAACCATCACAAGACATTCCGCAAGCCCAGGCAGCTGGACGGACTCATGCCAGGGACAAAGGTAGGGAAGGCCAACACTGTGTATGAGTAGATTAAACATGATAAATAGATGTTTTTGTCTTGGTTTGGATTTGAAGAATGCGCATTTCATAATTACCATTAGACCTTGTTCTGCTCTTAGTCATACTAAAATTTCTGTAAAGAAAATGACTGATCACATAAATGTGTTAAATCTGAAATCGTTGCTGAGGTTGTCTTAATGAGTCTGTTGGTACATCACATGTGTGTTATGCCAGTAACTGTCAAACATAAGAACATCTGAAGACAGAAACAGGTCATTCACCACATGTAGAAGGGTCTATGATACAGGCCCTGGAACTGATCTTTCCTTTAGTCCGATGCTCTGTTCTAGAACACAGAACTCTTTGTTCTACTTTTCATACTTGTCATTGTGTTATATATTTTAATAATTTTATTCACTTTGACTCCTCTCTGCTAAATCTGATTGTGTGCATACCAGGTGACCATCAGGGCTTATGCAGCACAGAACAAGGCCATTGTGCAGCCCCCTGTGGTCCCACCTATCATCTCCTCTGGCACACTGCCGTCTTCCGTCAGCAGAAACAACCCCACTCCTCACATGGGTGAAGGCCACCCCAAACCCTCCCACACCAACATCCAGAGCCAAAATAAACTGCAAACCCTGACCAAGAAGAGATCAGTCAGTAAGATGCTGGAGCTGCTGACCAATTTCCAGGAGAATCGGTATGTTTGCAAAATCAATCAAAGGGCAGTGCTTTTACCTTAACAGAGCGGATATGTAATACTTCCTTGCGGTGTTAAATCATTATACAGCATGTCAGAATGTTCGTTCATAATAATCTTTTAGTTTCCTCTAACATGCACATTCCACAATATGAAACATTGTCAGCACCAACTTTAAACATCTCATTAACCTTCTATGGCTCAATGCATGAGTGAAAAAGTGTGCTGCTTCATATTTTACTTTTCAGTGCACAGAGAAGAAAATGGTATTAAACTTTAAAACAACAGTAAAGGGTGGAATGGAATAAGTTGTAGTTTTAGGCTAAATTTACTTTGCTGTCATTGAATGAACATACATATGTTTGTGGACTCGCATACATATGTTTATGGTAAAATGCTCTTGTGGTTGAGTCCTTAAATTTCAGCTGAGACCCAAAGATATTGCTGCATTTGAGCAGCGGGCACTGACACAAGTCTCTTGGAATTATTCCCATATTTGTTATGGTTTTTCTGAGTGCCAATTTAGAAAGGATTACAGTTCATTCAGCCTGCAAATTTTGACTATGCTTGATCTTTGTGTCATGTGATCTCCCCTCAGTGCACCATTAGGTAAACAGCTGTGTCTGGAGTGCAACTTTGAGGTTCCGGACTTCCCCAACCACTTCCCTACCTACGTCCACTGCTCTCTGTGCCACTATGGCACCTGCTGCTCCCGTGCTTATGCCAACCACATGATCAAGTGAGTGACAGCTGCCTGTGAGTGGGAGGGGCAATGACATCACAGTAGGTGGCTGGTAATGATGGCATGCTGCCAATAAGAAAATTTAAACAGGGATCATAAACCAGGTGAAAGTTTCCGTTGTAAAGTCCATTGTAATTTCTTCATCACTTTTTCCATTGTTGTAATTCTGCCAGTTCTCTTCTTTTCATCTGGACATTTTGTTGCATCCAGCTTTTCAAGGTTCTTGTTGTCCTGGAATTATAATATTCAGTTTCAAGTTGTGCTTTTGTCAACAGTTTAAAAAAGATGTACTTGTTTTGCCACATTTGTAGCAATCACGTACCTCGCAGAAGCCACAAATACCTGGCCATGTACAAAAGGCCAGCCCCAAGGTAAATGGATAAGTATTTTGTATTTCTGCCACATTTTTTTACTTTGCTTAATCTGCACATACATACTATATAGGTGCTTGTTCTAATGGCCTCCAATTTGAATGCCATTTTCAGCAGAGTGAAGCTGGCCTGCACTTCTTGCAACTTCACCTCCCAGACGGGTGATATAATGGCCAAGCATCTTGTCCAGTACCCCAGCCATTGCTACAGTTTCTGCACCCTGAAAGGTGGGTTTCGTGAAGTCTTTGCCTCATTAGCCTGGCCAAGGAGTCCTTGTATGTGTGTAGCATTCAAAGGAGGGAGATATGTTAGCATGAACACTTAGCAATGTTCAAGGTCTTGTGTTTATGCAGCCTTTCCTGAGAGTTGACCTCCTTTCAATAAAGTAACACTGTGCTGTGGGCCTAATATACCTGCCCAAGAAGTGACAGGATAATTATCAGCAATTTAGTCATTTGCTTTAAGTTGGCGGCTTAAATTTTTTTTTTTTTTTTTTTTTCTGTCCCTCCCCACTACACGCATGTACAACCTCAGCCTTACATATCACACAGCATTTTACAATGGGGATCAGGCCATGTGTGTAATTGGAAAGCAGTGGAGAGTCAGGTTTCATGGTTTTTCTGGCCACAATGTGTCAGAGGTTAGTGTAGTGATAATGGAAAAGTAGAAAAAGTAAAGATGTCATTCAAGTGTTTTGATTGTATTGATTTAATGCATTAAAAATACTGACAGCACAGACTGTTAACACAATTCTCACTTGGAATGCACGACCAAACCTTGTCTCCCAGCCAGTGTACTGCACACAGCTGCGCGCATTACTTCACTGTGAGTGAAGATTTTTTTGGGTTTTCGGCACTGGGCCTAAGCTGTCTACAAGACTTTTGAGACATTTGGCTTTTCCATTTTGTTTCCCCCCCCTCCATCTCCCCTCAGTAATACGCCACAGGAATAATGGACAAGCTTTCGTGAAAGCTCTCTGGAACATAAAGGGAACCAAAGCTGACATATCCTAAGCAGAAGGAGACTTGCCAAAAGTGGAGTGCAAAACATATCACTTCCTTTGGACAGCGGACGAATGCCCACTGAGGAAACATCACCTGAAAACCACTTTTTTCTTTTTCAGTATGATTCCAGGCAAACCTGATTTGTTTCCTGCTTTGAGAAATGTCTCTTTCTCAGCATGGTATTTGGAGTGAATAAAAAGTAAATTGTAAAAGAAAGGAAAAATCCCAGCGGAGCAGAAGACTAACTGTATTGTTCCTGTGACCCCCCCCCCTTCCCTCCCCACAGAACAGCTGGAGTCGGATATTGAAAACTCCGATGCTGAGGAGGAGGAGGAGGAGGAGGAACCGGGAGGGGAAGGAGGGAGTGAAGTTGAAGTTGGGGGAATGCCAGGCTGTATGTCCAGGGACTGCTATGAGGAACTACAGACGACCCTCACAATCCCGGAATTTACAGACTCCTCTGGTCCATACCATTCCCTGAGTAAGACCAGTGATGCCATCGACTATTTCCACCTGCTATTTCCAAACTCTCTCCTGGAAGTCATCACTCAGGAGACAAATGCCTACGCCTTGTCCAGTGAAGTCACAGATCTGGGTGAGCCCAACTGGAGCCCAGTAACCGCAGCAGAGATCCAGGGTTTTATGGGCCTCAGCATCCTGATGGGGCTGCAGAGCCTCCCGGAGCAGGGAATGTACTGGTCCTGGCAGCACTGTGAGAGCTGTCTCACCTTCCTCAAGACAATGCCTGCAAAGCGCTTTAGGCAGATTGCTAAGCTCATCAGGATCTGCGGTGAGACCGCAGATGTGCAGGACGTCTCCTCCGACAGTCTGCTCATGCGCATGATTCAGCCCTTAGTGGAGGCACTGGAGGACACTTTATGGGAAGCCTACCTTCCCAACAAATGTCTCACCATCGATCAAGCTCTTCTGTCTCATCTGGAGGTTGAGGGCAGTGAGGAGAAGCAGACCAATGGGCAGATGCAGGTGTGGCTGTTGTGTGATTCCAAATCAGGGTATTGTCACCGTTTTCTTATCGAGACCCCACTAGATGAGGAAGAGAAAAATGGGGATCCAGGCTCCCGGGTGGTACTACCCCTGCTGAAAGGTCTTCAGGGCAAGCAACATCAAATCTTCCTCACCAGCTCCCTGATCTCTTTCCCCCTTATGGAGAAGTTAATGGATCAGGATATCTACAGCTGTAGCTCCCTCCCTCCATGTTCTCCCATTGTTCCAGAGGAGTTCTGGTCCAGTGGCCAACTGAGCCATCCTGGGGACTTCCTCCAGCAGCAGTTTGGCCCTGTGCTGGCCACTCGATGGCAGGATAGCAAGGAGATGTGTTGTGTATCGACCAATGCTGAGCCAGGTTTGCCTGACACAGTGTGGAGGAAGTCTTTTGTAAAAGCAGGCGAGCTCCGGCCCATCCAGCGGCCTAAGGCCTTCCGACTGCTTCAGGAAAACATGCGGGGTGTTGACATCTGCAACCAGCTGCAGGCCTGCAACCCTCTGGGAGGGCTGATTCGGGACACATGGTGGCGCTGCCTTTTCTGGTTCTTGCTCAACATCTGCATTGTCAACTCCTTCATCTTGCTGCGTGAGAGCCGTAAAGACAACCCGCCCCTGTGGGTCCAGGATGGCCGATTCTCCCAGGCCAATTTTCGCAAGCGCCTTGGGCACCAGCTGGCCAAATGCGCCCAAAGAGGGGTGCGCAGGCAGTCCGGTGAAGGACGGGGAGTGGCATCCGAGGAGGCAGAACGGGAAGGAGAAGGAGGAAGAAGACAGTTGTGGCACAGACTTGTAAAAATCACCGCCAAGACTAAGAGATGCAAGAACTGCAGTGTGAAGAATCTGCGCCACGAGAGTGTGTTCGGTTGCATAGTCTGCAAGGTCAACCTGTGCAAGGGCAGCCGCTGCTTCTGGGAGTACCACGGCCTCTCACCCCACAACCGAGGTCAACAGCGGTTCCCTGGCCCCAGCAGCCCATGTGGACGAACTCCATAAACAGTCCTCCACACTTACCACACTCAGTCCACATGCACACAACATGCAGCACCTACACACAATGAGTGTGTACTGGAGAGCGAGTGTAGCTGTAGACTGACAACATAGTTTGTAAGTCACCTACAAAAAAAGCATCGACAGGGCAGGCTATGTCAGCCTGACTGCAGCTGTTCAGTTGAAGTTGGTACATTTATGCACTGTGTGGTGTATAAAGTTTGCATTAGTAATGGAAACATGTCTTCCAATGAGAATGAATGATCAAAATGATTTAACCACTTGAAATGTAGATTGGGTAAGAGAGAAGTTTTCTGCAACAGGCCTGCCAATGTATGGCCAGTCAGAAATGTAGAAAGACTGTGAGCAAATGGTGAGTTTACCTCCCACCTTGTTTCAAATGTGGTATTGTTTTTGTACTGTTGCTAATGTATTATTTTTTCAATTGTTCTTTTTTTCAGGATCCCCAAAAGTTGGATTCATGATGGAGAGGTATTTAAAATGTTTGCTATGTGTTTCCTGTCAGTATTACCCAACCCACATATGGTTGTTTGATACCTTATCCATACACAAGTAACAACTAATGCTATTTTGTTGGGTGTGTATTATGTGAGTTAACTCTGTGGGACCTATAGTAGTCCATGTCGTAGTGTCTTGTTCCTTTTTTGACAAATGACCGCATTTCAGATAACCTTGTGGTAGTAATACAATATTCAAATACTTTGAACTGCATTAAGAATGCAGACTCATCCATGGCTTCATTGATGCTTCTTGCTCTGTTTTCCAAAAGGCAGGTCACATCACCAAACAAAATCAGTTACAGCCAGCCCTCTCTCCCTCGCCCTGTCCGCAATGCCTCTCCGTCTTCATCAAAATGGGAGCATGCAGGACAAGATGAAGTGCTAGACCATGAAATGGCTCCTGTGGAGGACATGGACACAGACACAGAAGAAGACCAAGAGTCATGCCTTGCAGAAGAACAGGAAGTGCAGGGAACAGGTAACGAGAAGGAGAGGGATAAACTGAGGGAGCAGCCGAAAGTGTCTGCACCTACAGCTGATGTAAAACCCATGATTGATGGGCTAGGTGGAGCAAAAGAGCGGGAAGAGACGCTTTCTGTGCGCCAACTACGGATTGTGCTATTTGCTTTATGCTGTGGCATCCCCCAGGCTGCAGAGCACTTTAACACACAGACCCAGTTGATCCATACCTGGCTGCTGGAGAAGGAGCGGCAGCTGGACCGGGAGCGCCGCAGTGGGGGTGGGGAGGCCGTGGATCGCCTGGTGGAATGGGTGCTCGCCCAGCGAGAGCAGCAGCTGCCAGTCAACGAGAAGAACCTCTTCCAGAAGGCCTCAGAGATCCATAGTCAGACCAACCAGAGCAGCTCCTTTCGTATTTCCTATGAATGGGCAGTGGGCTTCATGCTGCAGCATGATCTTGGCCTCCAGACTTTGGGCACGATGAGCCGGTACCTGCCCAGGAACACGGAGGAGAATGCCCATGCTTTCATAGAGTTTGTCCGCAAGCAGATTCAGGCTCAGAACCTCTCCCTCTCTGTCATTGGCGCCATGGATGAACTCTCCATCTTTGTGGACCTGGATCTGCTTGCTGACCCTGCCACACCAAGCAAGGAGCCTGCCTTCCAGTTGGTGGGCACTGGGGAGTCGTTGATCGACATCTTTTTAGCTGTGCTGGCTGATGGCACCCTGCTCCCAACCATGGTCTTCTTTAAGGGCCAGATCCCAGGGAGACTACGAGCTGGTGTTCCTGACTCAGTTCTGCTGGAGGCCAAGGTGGAAGGCTTCACAGAGGAGGAAGAAATGGAACTGTGGACATCACAAGTGTGGCAAAAACATATGAAAACTCGGGGTGGGGCCAAAGGTATGCTTGTAATGGACTCCTTCCGCAGCCACATGTTGGACGACACACTGGCCACCCTTAGTGCTACCAGCACACTGCCCACAGTTGTCCCTGCGGGCTGCACCTGCCGCCTGCAGCCACTGGAGATGTGTGTGCGGCCCTTGCTGCAGAGGTTCCTGCAGGCCCACTGGAACAAACTGGCAGCGCAGGGTGGTGCTGCAGGAGCCAGTCCCAAAGACCTTGTGCAGCTTTTGGTGGCCTGGCTGGTGGAGGCTTTGGGCTCTCTGTCCGTCCAGCCAGAGCTTTTACAACGCTCCTTTCATGTGGCTGGTGTGCTGCCTGGCCCAGAGAGTGGCAGTACACAAGCAGATGCCCAGAGAGAGCTAGTGAGCACCCTGTCAGAGATTATGCTGGGGCCTGACAAAGCAGAACCTGTACCAACAACGCAGGAGAGTCCTGGCAAAGCAAAAGAGCAGGCAGAGAAGCTGGAAGCCAAGTCAGATAGTGAGAGCAGGGCTGGCAAAGACGAGGTAGAGGCAAAGGAGGACAAAGGAGCAAGCAAGATGGAGGTAAAGGAAGCCGAGGAGAAGCTAAAGGTCCAAGAAGTGGAGAACATGAACATCGATGCATCAAAACCGGGTATGGCTGAAAATCCTCTCTCCTCCTCCAAACCTCACCGTCTTCAACAACTTTTTGATAAAGACAGTGATGCAGAGTCTTTTCATGGTTTTGATGACACTGAGATTGACACAGAGCTAGGCCCATAGTGGGCTGCTGGCACAAACTTACTAGAATGGGTGTCATGCTGGCCCCAAACCACAAACTGCAGAGACTAACTGAAAGGGTTACTGCAATGTTTGGTTTTTGCACTTGGGTGGTCCTAATGTTTTTGCTTTTGTCACCAGGGATGGTATGATCCAGTCTTCCCCGAAGCAGCCTCCATCGCTTTTCGTGTTTTGCCTTCCCCCCTCCCCCATGTGGCCGGGCCCTGTGGACCAGAGCTTCTCATTACATACAGAATGGCCTCTTTCAGGGCCAGGAGGGTAGGAATGACACTTGAACAATGAAAGTGCTTTCTTAGGTGTCCGTTGGTGGCCAGGCGGCGCTTATGACTGACAGATGCAAGGCATCTATGAGCATGCACCAACAAATGAACCTGAACAAGAGGACACACTTTATGAAGAGGCATTAAAGACTTGGTGTGGTTTTTTTCTAATATGCTGCTGTACATTCATAATATATTAAATGCATGATGTCTTTCTTACAATGCCTTCTTTGGTATCTGGTATACTGAACCCTTTGTAAACAGTATTGAACTCTGTTTAATGGCCACCTCAGAATGGTGCTGTTTTTTTTTTTTTTTTTTTTTTTTTTTTTTTGGTGAGTGTGTCATACTGTTAACCTTTGGGAAATGTGTGTACAAGATCAGTGATCCCACCACATTGTCCATCCACATCATTGTTCTCTATTGCAATAATTTGCTTGACTTAAGAGGCGGTAGTTTAAATCAAGATTCCTTTTTACCAAATTATTTGGGTACACAGATCATTAACTTTGTATTAAACTCAAAGGTGTTGCACACATTATCATAGATATGCTAGCTAATGCATCTGCGTGCCCTCATTCTGGGCTCAGATTTTAGAAATAAACTGATCACAGAACTTTCCTGCATCACAACATTATCATTATCACTAGTATAAAACCTGTGACAATAGGGATATAATGGATCTTGGGATAACTTGGGGGGAAAAAAAAACTTTGAAATATTTGTAATCCATGTTAAACCATGTTAATAAGTAACTTGGTTAAAGTATAGATATTCATATTTTTCCAAAAGTCAAAAAATCAAGTTATAAAAAGGTTAAAATATGACCTCTTTCAGGTTTTGTATAAGGACTGTTTAGGGGACAGTCCTTGTCAGTCATTTTTTGATGTAGTTATTGACACTTCTCATCAATCCATATAGAGAATCTTAGCAAAAATAGTGTACACAGCCTGTCATTTGGGCTAATACAAGTAATGCTGTTTGGCCAGGTCAAGACTTGAGAATTTCAAATATGGATATACTTTCAAGGAAATGAGATTACAACAATAGGAACTAGATGCACTAGTTATCAAATCATGATCATGTCCTACATTACACTAGTTTTCCTGCTTCTGGGGCTATCGGTATGCTTACCAACTCTGGAGTATTTCAGCCATTTCCCCAAAGTCATTCAGTGCTCTTCACAATTTAGTTTGTGTTATGATGAGAAAAAGGGGCTTTAATTCATATGGGAAAGTAAGCTTTGTGCCTTCTATATTCTCATTTTATGTTCCAAAAACATAGTGTGAAATCAGTGCTCTCCAGGTTTGTTCTTAGTTTAAAATATGATCCATATTTAAAATGACTGTTTTGATCGACTGGAAATGGATTGAATCAGAAACTAAAACTGCAACAAAAGCAGAGCTGAATTACTGCCTCGTAGAAATTCAAATAATTGAAATATGTTGCTTCATAATTCAATGTGTTATGCTTTGTTTTTTTTCCCAGCTGATCTGTTACACCTTTTAAGGTTTTTTTCTAGAATCTTAAATATATTTTGTGCTATAGCGTGGTTTCTTTTGATCCAAAATTCATTCCTTTCATAGCCTGCAGATTAGTAAAGCTATCGTTCTCATGATGATGTAGAGATCTGTGCACGTGATATTTTTCATGCTCATGTAACGACTTCTATTTTACACCTTTCAGCCCTGAAACCGCCCCCTCAGTCCTGACTCTCTGAAATGGTAGTCTTACGTGCCAAGAAATTAACTTACCCAGCCATTTCATTCTTTTGATGTCCAGCTGTTGTGGACCATCTCATAGCAAAAAGGTAATTTTTTTTAAGAGTTCTGTCACTAAGTAGGTGACCCATAAATCTGAAAAAAATGAGGGTAGAGTGGACTTGAGGAGAAAATGTATGCAGTCTAAAAAGTGATACTAAAATAAACTTCAGGGAAAAAAATAATGGAAAAAATATTTATTTTAAACAGTCCACCTCCCCTGCACTTAAACTCAACTCTTACCTCTGGTTTTTGTGTCACTTAAGTCATGTTTAATGGTTTGGATGTACAGCAGTCTGTCTTCTGTAAATTACTAGGCCATTTTTTTACAGTGTTTGTTTTTAGTTTGTTCTTGGTCCTTTCTTAAAAAGTAAAGGTGTCTGCCTGGATGTTTTCTGAAATAAAATAAGCTAGACAAGCAAATGAATATTTGCAGTTTTTAGTATTTAATTGAAATTGGTAAGTGATAACTCCAACATTGGAATTCTATGAAAGAAACTCAGAGTTGTGGGAAAAAATACATTTCATACTTTTCAACTGGAGTCCCTGGGTGTCATTCTTTTAAGGCACTGGTGTAGTGTGTAGTGCTGCCTGATGGCCTGTAATGAACCCAGTCTTTGCCAATGGCAACTGGCCATAACCCTACAACCCTACAGAGGCAGTTAAACATTGGCAATAGTTTTGCCCAGGTTGGAAAGTCTGTGCATTGCTGTCTGCTGCCTGTCTACAAAAGCTGAACATGAAGTGTCACCCTCAGAATTGATGTCTGTAACCTTATTTGATTAATTACAGACGTAACAGAACAATGACTGATGACCTTTGAGACTTTTGTACTTCTTTAACACATGGAGGGGTTGCATCAAGAAGTGACCAAATGACCATTCCAAACTGAGGGAAATAGAGTATCATTTAAATATTTTAAGCCAATATATTCTAATTTCTGAAAATGTTTTCTGTAATCATCCTAATTAATTTATTCCATACAGGTAATTCCTGAATTGACATCTACAAAACTTTAATTTTCTTTCCTGTGTAGGTTTTTAATCAATATAACTTATACTAGTGATGAATCATAAGCATTTCTTGCAAAGTTGACATTTCAAAATTTTATTTAACATTTTGGCTCTGAATTAATTTGTAACACAACTGCCAGATTTCAGTGTGCAAACTTCAAATAGAGCAGGCAGTCTAATCTTACAAATGTGATGTCTGATTTCCCTGTAGGAGGAAAAAAAAAAAAAAAGATGTCTTTTTCTGGATAATGTAGCATTGCTAGCCTCTGGGCAGCTTGCTGATTTAGACATAACTGTGTAGTGTCACTGTGAGGCAGATCAACAGAACTGGTCTATCAGTTGATTGAGGTACAGCTACCGCTGTGAGATATTTAGGGAATTTTTGCCCTTTTATTTATACACTTACTTGGCATCTATCCAGAAGTGCTTTGCTGCTGTTCTTATCTGAATATTCCTCTGCTTGTAATAACTTGGAGAGACTCCACATCTAAGCAGCAGTTCCAAAACATTTAGCTCAGCATAATGATGTTTATGTTACCATCAAGAGTACTGCATCCAGTTTACTTTGCTGCAAACTATTTTCAAATGGGTAAGTAACATGTACAAGTGTGTAATAATTGTAATGCTGGTTACATTTTATGCAGGTACAATTTATTATCAGACCATATGTGGGAAGAATATCCTGTTTTTCTGTCCCACTATGACCTTAAATTTCCTTATCTATGGTGAGCAATCAAGTCTCCGCACTGCAGAACTTGTGGAATGTTTTTTCACTACAGAGGAAGTGGAGGAGGGGACTAGCATGCTGTATTTAAGGGTGTTTGAAACTTGGAGAGTCTGCTTAAAAGTACTAATATATTTTTAGTGCATTGATTGCATGTAAGAGACATTAGTTTATTTTGATGGACAGGATCACAATTTTACCTGTGTAAGATGATCGAGCCTTCACAGAGTTCAACCTGCTCACAAGAAGGAGCAGATGCAACACGCATCACTCCTTTACCGCATAGCAGCCTCTCTCACACCAGTACTAACATACCTTTCCACTATGCTTTCACACACAAATGATTTCACTGTTACAGAAGCATACAAGATTAGAAGAACACTCAATAACCTGCAATATTGGGCCAGGCTTCTGGAAAAAGGTTCTGTGTCACATGGAACTGACAGGAAGGAGTAAAATGATCATAAGGAGAAAAACAGATGAATGTGAATATGCAGTTTTGAGTGCACTTTCTTTCCTGCCTTATGGGGAACAAAGGAATCAGAAGTGTATTTAGGTACATCAAATTCTCCCATGGTTCTTCATTTAACTTGGCATGTCCTCTGAGACTGTTGTGTGTGAAAGCTCTGCAGCAAGATTGCAGCACACAACAGGCATGTCCTCTGAGACTGTTGTGTTTGAAAGCTGTGCAGCAAGATTGCAACACTATCTCCTCGTCAGACACCATATTTTGTATTTTTTTCAAAGATTGAGCGCGGTAATGTTTTTAGACATATAAATACAATCATTGATTGAACCATGGTTGCTAGAAGTAGTATTTTATTTTATTCTGTCCTGAGGAGAATATTTTGAGGTGTTGTGTCAAAGAGTCTTTCCAGTAATCAAGTGCAATTTTGGCTGCAGCAACTTATGAATTGTAGCTGGAATCCATCCAAAACCATAAACAAATATAGCTGCAAGCAGCGATGCGCGGGCCAAGCAGTCCAGCAGGAAAGACTCACCATGGCAACTTGATCTGATCATGTTAGAAGCATGGCTGTAAGCACTGATAGGAAATTTTGTGTCATTTGACCAAAGATTGGGCGTAACTGAAATATAGGATCACGTCCTGTTTTGGTCCTTTGCCTTTGATTTGGCTGTAATGAATGAATGTTTTTGAAAGTCAAAAATGCATCAGAGACCTTTTTTGAGGGTTGTTCTGAAAATGATTTGTGTCAGCTGATAATTTTTTCAACTATTCGATAAAATCCAGTTTGGCAGCCGTATCAGTTTGGTTGATATGAAAGGTTGTCATGTCAACCTAATTGATGGCAGGTCTTGGGATCTCCTAAGGCCTTACTACACATAGGAATCACTTTTAGGCAAACACAACAGTTATTGGGGAGAACGTGTTTTTGCTTATTGCAGCACCCCCCAGTGGTCATCCCAGTTTTGTACATCCTCAGAATAGAGTTCTGAGTCCATGTACCAAGTTTGATGTCAATGCATTGAAGAATTGTTGAGATATGACCTCCCTTCCTGTTTGGCGGCTTGGCCACCAATTTAGATTGGCTGTAACAGACCAACGGTTTCAAAAATCAAAACTCCATCTGATAACTTTTGTGAGGCTTCGTCTGAAGATCATCTGTGCCAATTTTGGGGAAGATCCAGCAAAATTTGTGGCCTGTGAAAAACTTTTGAACTTTTGTGTGTGTGCGCGTTGAACTCAACTTGATCCATGGAATCCGATGGTACCTCATTTTTGAAAATCAGGCATACACTTCAAAATCAGGGGACTGTCCCCAGTCAGTGTGCTAAATTTCAAAACTTTTGACCATACAGTTCTAGGGGCTGCCATAGACTTCAATGGCAGAAGAAGATGATTATGTATAATTATAAGACAAGGTAGAAACCTAATGAGTGCCTACTCAGCTTTGCTACTTGGCCCCCAAATATGATCTTTCTGAGGCATTAATATCTTGGTACATGCTAAAATGTAATGCCTGGAGATCTATCCTCTATACTACTCACTCATTGAATATTGAATAAAATATAGCTATATTTTAATTTTTCCTCGGTGACTGATAGGTGGAGTAGAAAAGTGTTTGAATGGAACAGAGGAGCCCCACAATCTCCACCCTGGCCTCCAGTTCAGTTGTAATCCACTGCTGAAAAATCTTTCTTTTCATGATGTGCATTTAACTGTGCAGTTATTTGTTTGGACAATGCACATCATACAGACCAGTCTTCTGGAAAAGCATCCATTCAGACAATTTCCAAGGACCATCCAGATGGGAGTTGTATTTGTTGAGGTATGTTCCAGACATTTCAGTTGGGATTACAACAATTATTTCTATTTTGTGTAGAGTGTAGAGTATTTCTAAGAGTGCTGTCAAGTAGGCTTCATAACAGATTTCGATTATTCCATTCCTACAGCATACAGCATACAGTTGCTAAGGGAATGTGTTAAATAGTATTCATGGACATCAGATAAACCTCCTCTCACACACCACAAATCATTGACTACAAGTTCAGCACGAGCGTAGCATGCAGGGCAAAATACAAAGTCCAGCTGGACGAGTTTACTTGACTAGTGAAATACACACAAAATGGTTCAATGGTTTTAGGGGAGCAATGGTAGTTCCCATTCTCTATGGTGGTATTTGAATACTTATGTGTTCTGTGAATAATGATGTTCTATCCTGTTTTATGAAACTCATAAGAAACATGTTTATTTTGCAAGAATATTTGTTGATCTCAAAGTAAAATGTGTTCAGTGGAAAATTGGGTGTAACCATGAAACAGCCAGCATATGCTATTATCTCACCATTTAGATACCTCAGTCATTATAAAAGATTAATTTTGAAGCCTGTGTCATATTTAAGCCTCCAAGCTCTGATCATGAATCCATTTAAATTCACTGCATTTAGTTATGTCACTTTCATTTTAACATAAACTAGTATAGTGATTAAGTAGATCCAGCACTGGTGCTCAAAGTACTGTGAGGCTAAAATACATGACTGTACAACGTCTGGTTCAACTGGGGGTTGGAAAAATAGGATGCTGAAAAAGTATTTTGCAAATAAATGGATGTCAATGCCAAGGTCTTTGTTTTTATGTCTCTGCTAGTATCACTATATTATGGTCTGAGAAACATGGTCATTGCAATGTAAACTGTTTTATCTTTCTAACTCTGCTGTGAGAGTTATGTCCCAAAGTGATGGCTGGAATATTGCACTCAGGAAAAGCGTTGTGTAGAAGGTTGGGAGGACAGATGAGTTACTGCCAAAGAGCAATTACATGGTGTTCCTGCTTCTCAAAAGCACTGCAAAGAACATCTGGTGTCATGAGTAGTTTATGGTGGTCAAAAACAATGCCAAAATGGGGAGATATACTGCAGCATAAGTATTGACATGTAGTAAAAATATTTATTATGTGATTAATTGTATACGTAATGCTGAATGCAGATTGCCTCTCATATCACCAAGATATTTTACCCCTCAGCTGCTGGGGGCCTGAGGAAAAACCACTGCAGTGTGACAGGGACCAAGTTAAACCCTCAGCTGAGATTATCATTGACTGCCTCCTCTGAATAGCATCTTCATAAACATTTCATTCAATTGTGTGCAATGTATTCTATGCATTAAAGAGTACTTCTATAAAAAAAACATCGGCTTATGTTGAGGCCAGTAAGGTTTAGGTGAAGTTATGTTGACTCCATGTCAGAGTTTGTGACAAGGTAACAGAGCACTGCCTGCTTGTTCATGGAATCATAGCAGACAGAAAATGGCATCAAATTCACTTCAGACCTATGCAAAACAAAAGTCATATGTATTTATGCACATTTCAAAATTCATCTTGCTTGGGAGGAGCAGCATGTTATTTGAATAGGAAGACTGTCATTTGCTGTCAGTCATGTGGTAAGTGGAAATTTAAGTAATAAATACTCAGATACAGTTTATTTTTGTACAGCGATGATATGGGGCATGTTTTGCACATTTCAGGTTTACATGTTATCTCCTGTGTTGTCACCTGGAAGGTTTGGGAGCCTCTGTCACCTCCTCACAGGAAGGCATAGATACTCTTTTTCTGTTACACAGCCACAAGGAGTGGAGGTAGCCCATAGCATTTCTACAGATTCCATATTGTTGGGACACTGGCATGGTTTTGGATTAATCCCCCTTGAAATTCCCCAGCTTGTCCCCCTCTTGTGTCACACGCCAGAAGCCCTTTCACACACTGTTCAACTTGCCTGACCTACTTTACTCTCCAGTGATTTAAGCGTAGCTGTATTGTTTTCTCGATGTCCTTCCGACGGCAAATAGACCTTTGCTTGTCAAAAAGCGATAAAGTTTTTAGCTGCTAAGGTTGACAAAATCCTGTGTATGATACATAAGCATCATCTATATTTTCTTATAATTTGAATGAGTTCCAAACCCTAGTATTGTGTAAGGACAAACTACGCTCTGGGTTAATGTTTAAATTCCAATCAATTATTGATACAAGTAGAGTTATATAAAGTCCACCTTATTGATGCAAGTTGTTTATTATTTTTAATTCATGGTTCAAGCTTTGGCTAAAAAAATAAATAAATAAATAAATAAATAAATAAATAAATAAATAAATAAATGAACGTCGTTTTCCCGTGTGTTAGCGAGAAAATTGGCAATAATTTTATTTAAATGTACTCCTACGTGCAACAGGATGAATTTCAACGCCAGTGAAAACAGTACTGCCCCTCGATTCCTCCCTCCGTCATAGCCTACACTTTATTACACAAGTGAAGGCTGCTGGACTGTAATTTGCGGAACTACTGGGAAAGTTGGAGTAGTTGTGTTACGACTTGCAAACACGAAGATCTGGAATGGGTAGGCTATGCAAATAAATGAATAAAAATTTCGAATGTTGTACTTAACTCGAAAGTGCCATGTTACTCTTTATCAAGCGTATTGTTATTTATTGAGAGTACATTTTTGGCAGCCTATGGTTAACTTGTTATTTGGCACGATGCGAATAAACATCTTGTTCAATATGCACAGGGAATCTGACCTTGTTTATTAGAAAGGCTAGTAAACCTTTTAAAAATTGAATATAAAACAAGTAGCTAACTTTTTCGATGTACTCTGCTTGCCATTTGAGACAGGTTATATATTTGAAAAGAAAATGTATAATGTTTCTAGAGTTTTGTCTCTTGATTACTTGCTTTTCAATTCTGCACAAGTGCTCGTTCTTCTGCAGCAATTTCTTTGCACCGCTCAAAAGAGGTGGAAAATGCATGAAAGAATCCGTTTTTCGTGGAAGTTCGCTACTTTTGCATTGCCCCTGTCCCGGTTTGACATGACTCACATTGGCTCACGACAACTTCTGTCTACCAGCGTTTCCACATGCATTAATCCATCCTTTTACTTCTAATGTTAAACTTGTAACCTAATTGTGTTGTTACTTGCGTGGAATTTAAGGGGTACGATACACCCCCACAACTTAAAACATATGTATGCCCGATTAAGGATTCTGTTTTTTCTCTTTTTTTTATTACAATGACCACCATGAAAATATACAGGACCTTATTACATTTTTAGCTTTGTGTAAGGTGCGCGCCTCTTGCAGCAGCGACAATAGCCTGGCGAAAATATTCGCTTGCATTAATGTGCACTTAAACAAACGGTAGTTAACCACATAAAACAATAATTCACATAGCCTAAAGTAGGCCATATCAATAGAACTACACTATTTTGCCACCAGAAAATAAATATTCGCACATGATATATCTTTATGCAATTATTTTGGCATTAAACACGGCATATTGATTCTGGTTATTAAAAATTGCATCTTTTGAGAATATGCAACAAGGAATGTGGTCTTGGACGGTGATAATTCATATCTAATTAATTCAAAGTTTTTTTTAAAACGTTGGATCTTAATATTTACACATTTGTCTGAAATTGCACTGCATTTGGTTCAGTTTTGTTCGTACACGTGTGATATCATGTCATCCTCAGCTTCCAACTTCCAAAACGGCATAACGACTCCCAACTGAACAATCAGACTCCGCCTATATGTAGGGTACATGCTGCCTTGTACGAAAGTATATGTCCTTACTTTTCTCCTGTACAAGTATCACAAAGTGAGACAAAATGTTTAATAAGTCCGAACTACACATGTATGTAGGATTACTATATTAAACCAGACTTACAATGCTTACACCCTTACCATACTGGCACAATGCGCCCGTGCAAAACCCACGATGCATTTTATTTCAGTAAATAAATTGCATGTCATCCTTTGCAACCTGCAATACCTAGTTTGTTCAAGTAAGAAAATAATTTATAGAATAACTTTTCATTATTTCGTATTCAAGGCAGCTATGAGCCGCAGCCAACTGAAAACAAACACGCACGCACGCACACACACACACACACACACACACACACACAACTACATACAGACTTGATAGACAAGAACTGAAAAATATATGTGTATTATATCCTGTCTAGTTATTCAATATTCAAAAACAGGCTTAATTGTGAATAGTTAAAATTTTCCTGTTAATTAAGCAATACATTATTCAAGTGATGTACACAAATCTGTCATTGATACTTTTCACAAATGATAACCAGGGACTATGACATATTAAAATTTAACTTACAATTAAGTTAAGGCATCCTTGGGTGATTGTTCAGTTGGGGGCTCTTTTTACAATCTTAACTATTGATAAATAAGATCAGTAATAATTGTGTTTTAATTATGTCAAGACAATGCTTACATGCTTTGAAGTAAAGCCATAATGTTGGTCAAAACTGAGCTTATATAGAATTAAAATATTTTATTAGTTATTTAAATATTTAAAATATTTGCTGTGTCATGATATGGTCAAGTTATGTGTTGTAGTAGTGAAGTGTTGCAGTAATGACAATTTTCACATTTTCAGGAAAACATGCGCAAGGTCATGGATTTGCGAACACTACTCAACAGCTAGTATAAGATGAACTTAAAATACATATAAATAATATGCACATTTCATTTTTTTTCATGAAATATTGCTGTAATGGCTTAAATGGTAATCAGTTGATCAGGAGGAACACATGATTAAATTACTCACTTTTGCAGACATCAAAATGTCACTCTTCATTCATGGCTGACATGTGCTGACCTGTCAGTCTTCATTTCCATGGTTACAACATAAACAAGTGTTCCCTTCAAAACATTTCCTACCCTAATTATAGGCTGTCGTGGTAATGACAGTAATGTTAGGGACAGTAATATATTGCACAAAAATATGCACAAGTTGTATCGATATCAACCCAAATAATACAGTATGTGTCTTTTTAAGTTACTACAAAAACACACTTAAGAAAATCTGATGGATGGTTATACTAGAAAGAGAATGTGACATGAAATGATCCAGCTGTATCTCAAAATGGCATCAATACATCATTTTTGACTTATGTATGGAATTTAAATATGCACTGAATTTAGACAGCAAACACATGATTCCACAGATGCCACTGATTCACTGTGTGAATTCTGGTGCAGCTGTTTTGCTGTTCTGCTTGTGGAAAGTGAGTTTGACAGATGTTGGCTGCATGCACATGTTAGTCCATGCGCTCCTGAATTACCAGAAGATGTTTCACCAACAGGACAGGGTGACAAAATAATCGGGCATTTATGATAATGTGATGCCAATAATCAGCATCTCTGGGATACTCATCAAAATGTTAATTTTATTTTGTTTGTACCTGATGTGTGATTTGTCTGATTGTGCATCCACCAAGTACTTTCTAATTAAACTTTCAACAGTTGTGTAAGTTATAAATTCTGATTTATAGACAGATTTTTAAATGGTGTTTTTTGGTCCACATTGTGGTCATTGAGTCTATAGCATAATGTTTCATAACTCCATAGTCACATATTGACTGAGTTGTATTGTGTTTATGTTTGTATTAGTGTCATTTTTTTTGTACGTTATGACTGGCTGTCATTCAACTTTTACACATGGTAGACCTGTAAAATCAGCTCTGTTTTCAGAGAGTCTTTGGCTGTTGAGATCACTTATGTCAAGTGTTTGTAGCTGTGTGCACTCAGGGCATGCAGGAAGTGGGGTTATGTCAGCATCTTGTTGCCCACATTGCCTTTATCCAGTGGCACAATGTGGCACAGACAATGATCTTCACCTTTGACTTGTGGTTGAAGGTTGCTGTATATTTTACATAACCATGCTGCTAATTTGTTCCTGTATGCAACTGGGGAAAATATGTGGTTTATCTCATCTTTCAAACATAAGGAATTACCAGTGTTAGAGAATGAATGATAGAAATATGAGCGTGGTAGAAGTATCAGCTAAAACCCTTATTCTATTAATATCACCCTTCCTGTGTTTGTCTTTCAACAGCAAAGTGTGGAGGCTGTGGGCCAGGGTATAAAAGTCCTCTGGACGCTATGAAGGGTGAGTGGAAGGGCGAAACATATATGGATATGTCATAATTTTGTAGTAATACAATTATAATTGTAGTAATTGTATTGTAATAATATGTAAAGGCTCCATCCAATCTTACCTCCTGATTTTATGCAATTAAATTCTTCCATAAAATGGAAGCAGGGAGTGGTAGAATAGGACCTCATAAAAGTAACACCCTCTCATTTCTCAAGTGACTTAACAGACAGGATTTCAACGTTAGGTCTCTAAGATATGCAAGAATGTATGTCACAGTGAGGGGAAATTCTTTTTGCTGGAAAACAGAAAATTGACTGCTACAGCCAATATACTCCTACCATTTCTGACATGTCAGTTTTTGTATCATTGTTCAACACCATTTTCCAACTACAGGATGTGATATAGAGATAAAAAACATCAGTGTGAGTCTGGTGGGCCTTCTAATGTCCATCACCACAGTAACAGTAGATTTGACTTTGTTGGACAGAGCACAATTGCAATGTTTGTTTTTTCACCTCTCATTTGGGTTGAAGGGCCTCGAGAGGAGATTGTCTATCTGCCCTGTATTTACCGCAATACTGACACCCAGAAACCTGATTACCTCGCTACTGTGGACGTGGACCCCAAGTCACCCACCTATTGCAAGGTAAAGCCTGTAGGCAAATTTTTCTCAGGTGAATTTTTGTCATGCCTTTGTGGAGTTTGCAGGCCTAGACTTCCAGCCAAAGCCAGTTGTAGCACAGATGGGGTTTGAACCCTATGCTTGGGACACATGGCTGCACAATGAATATGTGCCTGTACTCCATGCACCATCCAAAAGCCTATACATTTCTCATTTTTCGTGTGGGGAGATTACTCTGTACTTTAAGAACCTGATCCTGAGCACAGCATTAAGAGCAATAAGCAGCCTGATCATAACATGTTCTACATCCAAGGAGCACACAGTATCAAACAGAAGCTTTTCAATGATATGGGTTAATCTGATTGGTTGATGTTGGGGGGGTGCATGGTCAGGTGATCCACCGATTGCCCATGCCCAACATGAAGGATGAGTTGCACCACTCTGGATGGAATGCCTGTAGCAGCTGCCATGATGACCCCTCCAAGAGGCGTGACCGCCTCATCTTGCCCTCGCTCATCTCCTCCCGGATCTATGTGGTGGACGTGGGCACGGAACCCCGTGCTCCTCGTCTGTTCAAGGTAGGGACCAGGTGTCACCCCAGGGTCCCTCCTACCCTGGCCATTTTATTCCTCATTCACAACTTGCTTGTCCCCAGCTGTATTTGAGTCAGACAGAACAGTTCCATGTCAAATCATTTAATGCAATTCAGGCTGTTAGACCCGATTTAGGAGTCAGCTGCCATCCCACGCAAACATCCCACGCTTTTCTCAGACTCATGCTTTTCATCACACATTCCATCTTTGGTTCCCAACACTGGTGATCTGACAGAGGTGAAATATCTACAACCAATTGTCAATTTCAACTGCAGACATTAAATCCCGGTGAAAACTACTTGATAACATTAAACTTTTGTGAACTAGACCTCCTGACATCTGATTGGTGCCAGCACATTTCTGCCTGTGGATTTGTTTGTTTTAGGTGGTTTATTTCACACAAACTTGTATGACCTTCATAAGAAGTAGTAAGTGGCTACTGGGAACACTCATAACACATCAGCGAGATAAAAGAATCTGGCACATACTTATGAGCCAAACAAGTGAGACTGGTTCTTTGCAGTGCTTTGCAGTTTGCAGGTAATGATGACAGACGTGTAAATGCTTTCTCATAAAATGGCAGACCTCGATGACACGCATTCAGTAAATAAAGAAGCTCCGTTAAGGCTGAATGTAAGTGGAGAGAACTGAATGGCTCCCACACTTCCCTGAGCAGCTCTCAGCACTTTGCTCTGTTTGTTGTTTGCAGACAGTGGAGCCAACCGAGCTGTTCTGGAAGTGTGACCTTGCTAATCCCCACACGTCACACTGCCTGGGCAGCGGCCAAATCATGATCAGTGCCATGGGAGATCCCTCTGGCAACGGGAAGGGTGAGAACCAGTTCAACACCAGGGCTTACAGATTTATGTAATTCCAAGGTTTAAATAATGGGGTGCAGTCCTTGTTGCAGGTTTGAGTCATGTTTTTGAGTCAAGCAAATTTGTATGTTCCGTATTGGTGATTGTTTGTTTAAGTACTTTATATTTTGCTTTTATCCCAAGGTGGCTTCATCTTATTAGATGGGGAGACATTCGAGGTGATTGGTAACTGGGAGCTGCCAGGGGAAGCTGCCCCCTTTGGGTATGACTTCTGGTACCAGCCAAGACACAATGTCATGATGAGCACAGAATGGGGTGCTCCAAAGGCTCTCGCCAATGGCTTCAACCCTGCAGATGTCAAAGCAGGTACATATGTGCATTGCTTGTGCTGCCTTGTCCCTCAGGCATTGAGTGAACAGAAATAACCTTGCATATGATGGTGACATCATGCATCATGTGCGGATTGTGGTAATGGCTTTCTATTTCAAATTATTTATTAATCCACCATACAAATTTTACCTCTGCATCTCTGTATGCATATGATAGTATTATTGTTTTTACAGTATAGACATGTTACAAACATTTTAAATAAAGATAAATTTTTTTACGAAGTAATAGGGGGAACTCTGCAGTTATTACTTAGACATAATTGGCTTTACAATTTTATTTGTCCAGAAAATCTAGAAAAAGGTTCTGTTAATTTTTGGAGCAAACTACAGCTAAATTGTTAATAGGTGTTTGATTTAATGAAGTGGCCATTGCACTGCTTAAAGTGATGGAATAGTAGTTAATTTGGTTGTGGGTAGACTGATCTGTGAGAAAAGCAGGGCGAACAGAGTGATTCCTCTCATCCACCTTGAAATACATCATATATCTGTAAACTACAGAGATGAAAATGAGCCATACAAGACATTTAAAGATCAAGTTGATCCACAGCATCATGATTGGTGTAACAATTCAACCAGTCTTTTAAATGGAGCTGGTTCTAAGTAGAGAGATTTTCTATTAAATTCATGTGCAGCCAGCAAAGGAGCCATTTAACAGAACCAGCAGCACCACCTGGCGGTAACAGATGTCAGAATTTAGTAAGACTATAAAGGCTTTAAAAAGAAGTATACCCAGTCATGATAAGATCGGCCATGTGCCTGTGTTCGTGGGTGGATGTTCTGGGATATTGCAAAACAAAGTCCATGACATTAAAAATATCAAAGGTGAATAAAATGACACTTTGGGGAGTCAACATCGATATACAATCTTCATAGATTAATTACTATAGTGATTATGGTAGCAAACATTGAGGCAAGGAGAAGAATAATAACTGCAATAGTAAGCAGGGTTTGGCTCCAGGAAGAACCAGAGTAAAAGCTTTCACTGTGGCCACACCCAGAGTTTTTTATGCATAAAACAGATGAATGGATGGCTTATCATGAATTGTACTACATTATGTATTGATGCATTTTTATATGATGTGGTATTTGATGCATGAAGTTCCCTCACAAGAAAAATAGCTATTCTGATTTTATGTTCATGCAGCTGTATGTCTGAATGGTTACATTGCTTTGCAAAACATTCATTTTCTCATTTTCCTGTATGAGAAAATTGCATTACCCAAAACATTACTACATGAAGATGTAAAGCAAACCAAGTATAGCTTAAATATTGGCCAGAGTGTGGGCCATGTATTTTACATATTTCATGTTCATAACACCTTCCATATGGTTGTGTGCATTGCATTGCCCAGTGCTTAAGTGCAGAGTGTCAAGCTCCAGTTCTGCAGGGCTACAGTATGGTTTTGGTGATTTCCTTTCATTCGGCAGGTCTGTTGTGGATTCTAAAACCAATCAGTGATTAAATGGTTAAGATCAGTTCTTACACACACCAAAAACACTCTGACCACAGGGCTGCATCCTAACATCTTTGCTTTAGTGTCTCTCTATTGTTTCATGTTGTTCTGAATGATTACACCGTGCGGTAGATATATACATAAAATCTAAATTTCCCATGTGCAACCTCCTGCGTGCAGGGCTTTATGGGCAACGCATCCACGTGTGGGACTGGACCACCCACAAGCATTTGCAGACGCTGCACCTGGGAGAAGATGGTGGCATCCCCTTGGAGATCCGGTTTCTGCATGACCCCGCTGCTTCAGAGGGGTTTGTGGGCTGTGCGCTTCCAGGAACAGTCTTCCGCTTCTTCAAAACACAGGTAAACAGGACCCAGCCATGATTGTTTCTTGGATTCACAGGCCACTTCAGTGATAATGCCAGATCTCACTGTATTCTGTCACTGTTATCCAGCAGTCCCAATAACTGATCCATATAGGTAGTTTTCCTCTGTTTGTGTCTTCAGTAGTCTAATAATTTGGTTTATGTTTGGCTTTAAAGACTTAAATTTCTCAATGATTCCTGTGACTTACCTGTACCTCCTGGATAGGTAGCATTCAAAGACCATTTTTGAAACCTGACTTTTTTTTGTTTGCTTTTTCCAGCAGCACTACTGAGGGTGTTTGACCCTCCATTAAAGACCGTCTCCCTTTCATTCATATCTGAATGTAATGCATATCATATCCTCGCACAAACACTGGAGGGTTTGAAGAATGGCCCTCCTTTGTTAACTCAGTCTCTACATGTCTGTCCACAGAAGGGGGACTGGGCTGCTGAGAAGGTCATAAGTGTTCCCAGTAAGAAAGTGGAAGGCTGGGTGTTGCCGCTGATGCCGAGTAAGTAGTGGGGGATACCTTGTAGGATGGGGACAGAATACACTGAGAGACTGAGGGATGCAGGGAGACTGAGGATGCACATCTTGCAGATGGGATTAAGTACAGGTTAGAAGAGCAGTGAGGGGTTGTTGTTAAATGTAGCTATGCATACCAGGAAAACAATCTATTCACATGTACATATACATGTAAATGTACATTTTTAATTATAAACTGACATGTGAATCACTGTGACCCCAACTGGTGAAAATGTGAACAAATAATTACTAAAACTCTGCATTTTTTTTAGATAATGATTTATGAGATAATTAATTAGAAAGAAATCACAATCTGCATTGAGCCAAATTTTAACTTTTGAATGAGGTTAAGTGATCTGAACCGCTAATGATTGAAACTAGGACTCATCTGTCATTTAGCTGGCCTCAGTTCCCTGCTTCAGCTTGTCTTTTTTGACTCATTTGTGACAGCTTGCAAATATCTCTGTCTGCTTACTGAATGTTATGTTGCTTCTGTCTGTGTCCCAAGGCTTAATCACAGACATACTGATCTCCCTTGATGATCGCTTCCTGTACTTCAGCAACTGGCTGCATGGCGACATTCGGCAGTATGACATCACAGACACCAGGAACCCACGAATGGTGGGCCAGGTGAGCTCAAAACTCAAAAATATCTGAAAACACCCTGCTCTTCACTGCTTTCCAGTAACATGGAGTCATGCAGTCTTTTTGTACAGACCACTTTGATGACCTGACAGGACAAAAAACATTGTTTTGTTGAAGATAAATTCTCACATTTGTGTCATTATTTACTAGTTACCTTTTATGACTAAATTGAAATGAAACTGAAAAGCACTCTGGTTTGCATCTGGGTGCATAATGTGTATGAGAGGCAAACATTTGCTCATTAGGCTTAAAGAACAGGTTCTGTTGACACTGTTGTGGCTCTGTGGAGTTCTGATTTGTGAAACTGGTCTAATGATGGCTCATCTGCCAGGGTACATTAAACTTTGTGCCAAGACAGGAACATTTATTTCGCATGCTCAACCAACAAGCTCTGTCGCACAGCAGTAGCTGTGTGGAGCTCTGATTTGTGGAGGTCTGGTGAGTAATGACAGCTCACCTGTCTGTGCCTAAGGTGTTTCTGGGTGGCAGCATTCAAAACGATGGCCCGGTCAAAGTGCTGGAAGACCAGGAGCTGGACAGCCAGCCACCACCTCGAGTGATAAAGGTACAGAGCACATATCTATTAGAGTTTGAGGAATATTATAACTCCAAGGTCTGTCAGGATGTAAAGACAATGGGCAACTGGACATCAACTTTGTGGAATGTTGTTTGAATGTTTGTGCTGCACATCTTTAGGGAAAACGGGTGCAGGGAAGCCCGCAGATGTTGCAGCTGAGTCTGGATGGAAAGAGACTGTATGTCACAACCTCTCTGTATAGTGCCTGGGACAAACAGTTCTACCCAAATCTCACAAAGTAAGACACCTTCTGTCCATTATATAAAATGAACGAACTAGAATCATATCGACATTTAATTATATATTGGAAATTTACATGAACAATACATAGGGCTTATATCACACACACACACACACACACACACACACACACACACACACACACACACACACACACACACACACATATATATATGTATATATATAGAATAAAAACCCACGTCCAAAAGAGCTCCAGATATTTTTCAATGGTAAAATTCAGTATTAACTTTAAGACAAATTGCTGTTGTAATTACTCAAAAGAATCATATTTTTGAGATTGGTATTACATTTAACCGTTCTAATGACTGAACAGTGAGCCAACAAGATTATCCTGAGACACTGAGCTGAAGTCTTCATTTTTACTAACATCCCAGCCATGATGCTAATGGAAAATACAATAACAAGCAGACAAGAAAGTTCAAACTGAAATATATAACACAAATCGACTGTCAGCTGAATACTTTTGATATAATATTGGTAAATATTAGAGCAAATATAAATACTGAAACATTTCATATCGATATCCATTGTTCTATTGAATTTTATGATCTGCTATTTGATAGTGACATTTTTGCCTGTCCTTAGGGAAGGCTCAGTGATGATGCAGATTGACGTGGACACAGTGAAGGGAGGCCTGAAAGCCAATGAGGATTTCCTGGTTGATTTTGGGAAGGAGCCTGATGGACCAGCTCTTGCCCATGAGTTACGATACCCTGGTGGAGACTGTACCTCTGACATCTGGCTATGAATAAGGCTCCACCTCTACTCATTAACCTCCACTGAAGAGTCTAATAGCTCTCCAAGGGACTCATATTTGCCTGCTTAGGTCTGCCATTAATGTGCGGTCTCCTATAAGATTTGCATTAGCTTAAGATTTGCATTAGCTTTTATTATTCCATTCACAGGCCCAATGCAATCATTGCTGGTTTGCTTAATGAGCCCTCTGATTGTCAAAGTATTGTAATGAAAAACAATTTCAGAATGAAATATTTTTTTTAATGTTTTTGAAAGACTTCATTGAATATTTCAACTGTTCCATCAGCACTGATTCTTCAAAATTCATTAAAGGCACAAACACGTATCTGTAAAATGACTGGTTTGTTGTACTTGGTACTGTCCGACAGCAAAACTTTTTCCCTATCCATGTAAGATACACAGATGCTTTGTTCCCCACTGAAGAAACAAGGAACTATATAAGCTTTCCAATCGTCTTTCCGTCACTAGGCGGGTTTCTGTCACTAGACAGGTTTCCCTCAGGAATTCACCATTTAAGTTACTGAGCAGAATTTGTGTGCAACCAATAAAAATAAACTTTCTGAAGAAAATAAAGAAGTTCAGCCTATCGGATCAAAGACAAACTCTGTATCCTAGTTGATCGAAAACAGTCAACCAATCAGAGTACCTTTTACTCAGTAGTCAGGCAGACAGAACAGTGCTGTCCAATCACAAAAAAACGAAAGGGGATTTTTCGCAGTATCTTGAATCAGGTACTTTCTTTTTCTCATAAAATAGTTTAATTGCTACATTACTTGAATTACGAGATCCGTAAAATGTGCTAAGTGAGGTAATATTGCTCGCTGGAAAACTAAGTTAAAATGTTTTTAAAAAGCTAACGTTAGTCGTTGCAGGTCTATGTTAGCTAACGTTAGATACTAGCCCACAGCTTGCTATTCAGTTGTCAAACGAGGATGAAATGGCATAATCGCTTGCCCGCTGACTGGCAAAGGAACATGTTAATTGTAGCTACTTAATTAGTGTATGTAGTGAAGCTCTATGACATCGTAATAAACGCTGGATGTTGCTTGACTAGCTAACTCATACCTATTTGCCGTTGTAACGAAAGCGGAAAGCATGAGCTAGAAACAAATTTGAACGCATGGCATATGGCAGCGTTACTGTATCTACAATACTTGTAAGCTAATGGAATGCAAAGAATTATTGTTCATGTGGAGCATACAAAGTTTGCAATTTCCTTTAACTGATTAACTGTTTGCTTAAATATGTTTTAATTATCATCAATGTGGCTACAGCTTAGTCTAATAGCAAGAAAGGCTTGACGTAAGGCAAGCTCAAGTCCTAGATGTTTGCGTCTACAATGCTTTCACAATATGGCTGTTTAACACGGAAATCCACTGTACCTAGATATACCAACAGTGGCTGACAGCAGATATCATAATTGGCTATTTGTATGTAACTTCTCAGTCACCATTTGATTGTAATGTAGCTCGAAGTTTAAGTCGGCGACAGCAGCGGAACGTTTCCACAACGAGTTCCAAGACACCAAGTCACTCGCTGATTGTCTCTGTTATTCAGTGCTGCTGCTTAAGTTGGAGTTGGTTGTACACTCACACAAATACCAGTCTAGGACCAGTCAGCGGCGTAAAGTTTTATTTTTTTGTTCAACGCGCCACTCTGTGGTCCTTCACTTTCTTGACAGAAACTGCTGTTAACTAGCAGTAACGTTAGCCACTGGTGCTGTAGTGTAGTGGGAGTGTCCGCAAACTCCTGTTTTCGATCTACTTTATCTGAGCGGCGCTTTCATTGCGTGCTAACTACACTCTTGCCAGTGAACAATCATGTTTGCTAAGTGATTTACCTTACTTGAAATTTTATTTGTTTTTTTTGGAATTGAAGTTATTAGTCAGATTTCAAAGCTACATTTTAATTTGTGTTTCATGACAAATATCGCGCTGTACTTCTAAACAGAACAATAAAGTATACAATTACAATTTTATTTGTTTCCTAAGTGGAATTTATTTCCCAGTGTTTCCGAACTGACACTTGAAATGCGAACTTGAAATGCAACACTTGCAAACTTCCAAACTGTTGCACTTAACGCTCACATTACTGTTGGTGCGGTATGTCTGTATTACATAAATCTCATATTTGTAGGGTGCTGTGCATAAAATCATAAGAATCAAGAACAGTGTTATATTCCTTTGGTTTTATTGTGGTAAAGACTTATTTTTTCAGTATTAATACATATCAGTTTATTATTATTCATAATTATCTTGTAAACCAGTCAAGGTAATTAAGAAAAAAGTTTGCCTAAACAGACAAACAACACAAGGATTAAAACTTAAGGCTACAAGAAAGTAATGGAGGGGCAGGCAGAGAACAAACTCATTTTAAACATAGAAAGCACAATATCATGGACATGTGGAAATGTCTATAATTATGTTCTCAAAAGCAGAGACAGACAAAGCTGTGAAGAGCTGCAGTGTGTTTGCCACTCACCCCAGTGTCTGGCTGCAGTGGATTCAAAGGAGGTTTGATGCAAAGATGTGTTTGATTTCAGATTATATAAAACTGGATGTAATTAGCAGGTCTGGTGTTGTACAGGAGGTAGATTTGTTTGCACCTGCGTTGTATTTACAATGCAATTTATTGTGTTTATTTTTGTAGATTCTAGGGGATCTTGAACCCAAGTTCACACTGGCGGTAAGTTGGAGCCATGACGGAAGACGGCCTTCAAACGGTCACCTCAAAACGGGGCGGTTTGCCCTCTGGAGAGGGAGATACAGAGCCCAGCATGCTCCTTCACAAGCTACAGCGCAACATCTCGTAAGGCCCACTGGCTTGTAGTTATTTGATTATGTGCAGTTGAGCTGCATGCGGGATCCATGCAGAATTGTTTGTTCCCAAGGTGATCTGTTCGATTGGGTGACTGGAATCATTATTAATTTCACAGTGTGACTCATGGGCTGTGTATTGTAGTCTGCCTCTCAGCTGTGCATCCAACAAACGTGTTCTCAAGCTCAGATGCACAGGGTTTTGCCCTTTTAACACTCACTATCTTAATAAATGAATATTTTTTAAGGTGTCTGAGGAATGTAACATCTTTGATATTTTATGTTTTTGCAGTAAAAATGTACAGACCAAAGTGGACACAATTCTGGTGAGTTTATGAAAGTTTGTTTGACCCCACAGTGCAGAAGCAAAGTATATGGAGTCAGATAGACCTCTCATTGTCCTGTTGTTATGTGTCCATAGCAAGACGTTCAGCGCTTTTCTGACAATGCCAAGCTTTACCTGTACCTCCAGCTGCCCTCGGGACCTGGCACAGAGAAGAGGTGGGAAAAACCTTCCAAAGGGTGTCACTCATCCTCAGTTGTTTATCTGGTTCAGATTTTAAGTATAACACCTAAATTTTTTTGTTCTTGGAGAAAAAAAGGCTATTTCAGTGAAACAACTTAAGGACTGATAATGAAGTGATACCCTTTAACTATTCACCTGTGGGTTGCTAACATTTAAGTAAATGCATCAGTCTGTAGTAGTTCATTTCATAAAATGTAACATTTCTGGGGTTTGCCTCACCCCATGATATCAGAGCAATAATGATGCGAATGTAAAAAGTGATTTAAAAATTGAAAATGTGCTCTATGAAACTATGATATGTTCGTATGATTAGGCTAAATTTGTTGGCCATTGTGGATTAGGCTAATACATCAAGGTGCTCTCCATGCTCTTGCGTAAGTATTTGCCTGTGTTTGTTTGCTCTGCCCTGTTTTTGGTGGTGATTATTTTTATGATCATGGTAATTACTTATGATGATGATTAACTCACTGAGTTACATTGTGCAGTGTGTATTAATCGTTTGCAGCAGCAGCAGCGACTCCAGCTCCTTTAACTCGGCTGACCAGCTACACACCTGCAAATGGATTCGCAGTCACCTGGAGGAACACACTGACACCTGCCTGCCCAAGCAGGATGTTTACGACACGTACAAGTGAGAAAGTGGAGCAGTAGCTCAGATTCACATGAGCAGGCCTTGCTGCAGTTGCCTCTCATCATGCTATTTTCATTTTCATTTCCATTTCCATTTGCAATTAATATTATTTTGGTAAATGACAAATTTTTAAAGTATCAAATAAAAAATTCATAAAATGTTTTCTTACGTTAAGTATTATTGTATCAAATGCATACAAAGGTCCTTGTGAGTGATTTAATAATCTTTTGGACATATAGGTGGCAGCAGTGTGCAGCGAGTCCTCTTGACTCAGCTCTGTGGCTGAGCATTTGAGTTTAAACTTACGTTCAGAGTACTTATATCTTTCCTCTTCAGGAACCTTGAATCTAAGCTATTGCAAATAGTAAAAATATATTTAAAAAATGAATTGCTGTTGATGTAGGAAATAGTGGACTTGGTTATTCTCACCAAATTTGCTGTATAGCTACAATGGGTTGGTGGATCACTTAAATGTATTACCTTGATAAATACATTTTTAATCTGAGAAGTTGTAATGAAAAAGCATTACATTGTGTGGTGTATGAATCAAACAGAAGAGGCAATGCAGAGTGAGGAAAGCCCACTCCATGCACAGGGTTTCAGCAGGTTTCTCTTATGTTTTGCAACAGGAAATACTGCGATAACTTACAGTACCGACCACTGAGTGCAGCCAACTTTGGCAAGATCATCCGCGACATCTTCCCAAACATCAAAGCGCGAAGGCTGGGTGGAAGGGGGCAGTCCAAATATCCTTTCAGTCCTGTTACACATATACCAATAGTCAAGTCTGTCTCTTTCATAAATGTCTGTAATATGAAAGTACCTTTAAATAGATTTGAGTACCATTGTGAAAATTTTCACATTGTAAACTGAAAATCCATTGTGTTGCATCTATATCATTTTGGAGTATTTTGGCAATGCAGTGCAATTCCTTCACATTAAATGTACAAGCAAATTATTTAGATAGCACTAGCTACAAAAAAGCTAATTAAGCATTAGTAAAGTGATTCAGTGTACAGTGATTCTGTACTTGTTTGGGTGCACTTAACCGCCCTGTTCAGGTACTGCTACAGTGGGATCCGCAGGAAAGTAGTTATGAACATGCCTCTCCTCCCCAGTCTGGACCTCAAGAATGACCCGGTAAGAGGTTCATGCATTAGCCTGACAGATGATGTTTCCAGATGTAGGATTGTTTGGGAAATTATTGTGCCCTTGATTGTCTTCCTCTGATCTGTGCAGTTTTCAAATGAATAGGGCCATATTTGGAGCCACTACATTACAGTGTCAACACTAAAATGTAAAAGTTGGCACATGATAAAACCTTATGTAGCCACAAACCCCTTATGTATAGACATTACCAAATGAGTTTTTAATCCTAAATAAATACAGTACAGAAAGGAAACATCCCCTGGTCCTGTTCTCCCTGCAGTCAGAGCTGACAGAGCTGGTCCAGACTTACAACCAGGAGGTGATGGAGGCGGCATGTGAGCTGATCTGTGACTGGGCACAGAAGATTCTGAAGCGCTCCTTCGACACTGTGGTGGAGATCGCTCGCTTCCTGGTTCAAGAGCACATCGTCAATCCACGCTGCAGCCAGGCAGAGCTAGTCACCTCTGCCACACTTGCTGGTGAGTGTCAAGAGTCCTCCATGTTCCTGTTTTCCATTTTAGGTATAAATCATGCAAAAGGAAAGTTCCTAGATGAAACAACCATGCTGTCTACTTATTACTAGGTGACAATGTTATTTAATTGTTGTATAACCAAGTTTGCCTTTTAATTATGTTATATTATTTATATTATCAAAGTTGTATTTCTAAGAATTTCTGTGTGAAATATTGATGTGAAATATGAAAATCTGAGCAATAATCTTCAGCTTTGTCTCCCAGTGTTTTTCACACAGTAACCAATATGGAAAGCTAATTGTGAAAAGTATACCGGTGTCAGTTGGTTTTTGCAGGAGTGTGAAATTGCACCAGTGTGAAATTTTTACTACCGCAGCAAGCTCTCTGCAATGACTAAGCAGTGGTTCATTGGCCACTGTTGACCACTAAGTGTGCAGTTTTTGTCAAGTTTGGCACCACTATATAAGAGACAGAAAGCATACTTGTTTTACATAATAAGGGTTGCTTGTCTTTTTGTATGATTTGAATCTCTGTGCCATGTACAAGGTACACCTCCAGCATTTTGATTGTACCCCTCTCCACCTAGCCATGGTGTATCATCTGCCATGTACAGATGATAGATGTCAGGATGTCTGGTTTCATATTAATTCCTACAGAAGGCCCTGTAAGGCCTGTGAAGGTGATGAAGAAGAGTCAGGCCCAGGAGAATGAGGGCAGTATGGAGGGTGAGGAAAAAGGCTCTGAAAACAAGGTACTGCTGCTTCTGCACCTACATGTATTGTTTTAATCACTGCTACAAACCTGGATTTGAAGTAATGACATTTTCGGCATAAGAAAACACCCTTATCCAGAGTGACCTTTTATGCTTTATCCATAATGCAGCCAAATATCCAGCTATACAGCTGTGTATTTACTGAAGCACTTAAGGTAAAGTACCTTGTTCAAGGGTACCAGGGGAATTATCCTGTAACCCAGGCAAGCTGATCTCCCAAACTACACTGCTGCTTAAGACATGATTTTCTGTGACACAAAATCTCTTCTGGATTTTGATATTTAATGTAGTTTCTTTCTGGTTTTACAGAAGGACAAAGACGGAGGGGAGCAGGGTTCACCGAACAAACCAACGCCAAGTGAGAAACCAGGGAAGGGCACAGAGTCCAGTCGGTCGGGAGATCGTGATTTGCAGGTAGAGGCAGTGATGAAGCGTTATCCACAGCTTCTGCCTCGCAGCGCCCCAGACAAGCCTCAGCTCCCCGTTTGCTCCTCCCCCCACACACTGATGCCAAAGGATGCAGGTGGTGTCCAGGTCACCCTGCCCATTACTGTGACGACTTTGCCCCAGCAGCAAGGGGGGACCCTCCCTGTCATGATCTCGTACATCCCGTATCCTGACAAGGAGAAGACTACAGCTCTCACTGCCCCCACTGCAACCCCCTCACCAGGAGTGGTGCAGAAGGTCCGTGCTCCTCCAAAGCGGGCCTCGGAGCCAGCCACCACCGAGGGGGTTCCAGGAGCTGAGGGGATGCCTCCAAAAAGAAAGAGGGGCCGGCCAAGGAAGCCACGGCCAGAGGAGACAGGGCAGCCACTGCCACCCCCTTCGGTCCAAGCCTCTGCCCATCTCTCTGGAGGGGTTATCCAGAAGGTCATACCATCTGCTTCCTCCTGCATGCAGCCCCAGTCCCAGCCCCAGCCCCCTCCAGGCCCAGTCCCAGTCCCAGTCCCAGTCCCAGCCCCAGTCCCAGCCCCAGTCTCAGTCCCAGTCCCAGCCCCAGTCTCAGTCCCAGTCCCAGGCCCAGGCCCAGTCCCAGTCCCGCCCCAGCCCCAGCCCCAGCCCCAGCCCAGCCCCAGCCCCAGCCCCAGCCCCAGCCCCCCCAGTCCCAGTCCCAAGCCCCAGCCCCAGCCCCAGCCCCAGCTCCAGCCCCAGCCCCAGCCCCAGCCCCAGCCCCAGTCCCAGCCCCCCCAGCCCCAGCCCCAGCCCCAGTCCCCCCAGCCCCAGCCCCAGCCCCAGCCCCAGCCCCAGTCCCAGCCCCCTCCAGCCCCAGCCCCAGCCCCAGTCCCAGTCCCAGCCCCAGCCCCAGCCCCAGCCCCAGTCCCAGGCCCCAGGCCCTGAGGTTGTGGAGCTCATGATGCAGGACCAGCATGTGATACCAGGCAATGGTCAGCCATCGCAGGACACCCCCCACTCCCAACCTGCCTTGCTGCTGCCCTTTGCAGGCGAGCCCGTGGCAGTGGCTGCTCAGAGCTGGGAGACGGGCAGGGCCATGGTGGAGGTCATTAGAAGAGCTCCAGTTGCTGGAGAGGGTGTTCCTGCCCTTGTCCAAGCACCTGCAGCCCCAGCACTGCCTGCTACCGCTCAGCCTGAGAATAAGCAGGAGATGGAGATCATCCTCACACCAGTCCACATGTTCCCTGAGCCCTCACTCACCTCTGGCCAATCGGAAAGTAGCTCTGACTGTCCCCAACCTAGTACTAGCCCCTAGGCTTACACACCATTAAACCCAGGAGACAACAAGGGTTATTCAGCTTCCAGACCCACTACATGTCTCATAGAAGCAGATTTGAGCTTAGTCTCCAAGCAGATGATGAAAAAGTTTGATGGACACTTTTGGCAGCCTACTGGATTAAATACCACTATTTTGTATTGAATTCAGTTGCATTGGATACCACTAATAATTACGTTTTTTGCAGCTGACAACAGCCAGTCAGGCTGTTATATGTATTTGCAAAATTGCAAATTTGGATTTGTGGTGTTACTGGTGCTGTGCTTTTTTAACAGATGGGTGAATTGAGCAGCATTTTGCCCCTGTGGGGGTATCTTTAAGTGCACATTAAAATTGGCTTTACGGGTTCAGACTCATAGATCTGAGTGTGTCACTGCCATCATGGTAATGACTCCTCTGTACTTTTATTTTGTAAGGCATGTTGGGATATTTTATAAAGATTTATAACTTACAGTCCAGTTGGTACATTGCTCCTTGTAATCAAGTGGTATTCTCTGTCAGACACATACAGTGGACTAAAAAGGGAGTCATTATGTGTTGCATGAATCTTTGTGCATCTTCAGTTATCTCCAACAGCCTCCCTTGACATTTTAAATAATGATTTGGATGTGGCCATCCACATACCAAAGAAGCAAACTACATCGCAGCATAAAGGCATGATAATTAGTGATGGGTGAATGAGTTATCATAACACCACAAACAGGAGGATCTGCACTCTGCTGTCAGTCACTTAATTCGGTCAATCAAAAGGTTTAGCTCTTTATATCAAAACACATTCATTGTTTAAGATCAGTAAGTTACTGCAAACATGGTAGCTCCACACTTTTTTGGTATTATGATTGCAGTTACAGTAACTTTGACTCACTGACTTATTTTAACCAATGAAAAGATTTTTGTCTTTACACCGAATGCAATGACTGGCTGAAATCAGTTTGTTACTCATAACATGTGGTGACTCCACACTTGTTTGGTGTTATGCTTCATCATTCTTCCATCACTGGTGATACTGCCATAAAGCACACAGGCGCTTTCAGCTTTAGGGACTCACATTACTTTTGATTGTGTTGCAGGTACAAAATCTGAGCTTTTGTAATTTTCTGAGTTTTTAACTGTTTCTTTGTGAAATGCCACAGGAGAAGCCTGGGGAGGATAGTGCATGTGTCCATGTCTGTTATATTTGATCTGACATTTTAAATTATTTTTCCATGTGAAGTATTGATCTGGAACTATACATGAATTCATTTGAATAATGAATTGCATGCAGTTTTCTGACCTACTTTTTATACAATGCCAAAGCACTTTCCAACAATATTTGGAAGAATCCATACCTGAATTTAATTTCCAATTTTGATGTTACTTTGAATTGCAGTGCCCTTAATTTACCAGATGCATGCATGAGACTGGCACATCTGTTGCAGGTAAAACCCTGTCTTAGGTAGTAGGACCCACTGTTCGTATCATCTTTTTTTTTTTTTTTTTTTTTTTTTTTAGTAAGCCCTCAAAGCACAGATGGCTGTCAGTCACTATTTATATAATTTACTTTTTGTTTTATTTTTTTCAAATATTAGTCAAGTTCAAGATTTAACTTTACTCCTCTCAGCTTCCACTCCAGTTCTGTGGAGCTGGCTGCATTTATCCTGCCTCTTAGCAAGTTGCTGGCAATCTGCTTAAGTGGAAACGTTTTAACTTGTTTTTGAATGGGTAGCAACGTGACATGCAAATTCATTTTGTACAAAGGAAAGGAGGGGTGTCAAACTGTTCATTTCCTGAGCTTTCGTGGCCCCTTTTTCTTCATTTACAGTACAGGCTTAATACGCTCAGTTTGTTGACGAGAGGGAACTGATTTAATTCTTGTCTTCCAGACTGAAAGAAGATCTCTTGACTCTCTATGGCTTTGCATTGCTTCATCTTGACTGAACTGAGTGCCGCCAAATCATAACTCTTGTAACAGAGGTGTTTCATGCAGCCTCCATACTTTTAAAAGACTAACACAATTTCCCTACTCGGTACTAAAAATTCTGAAATAACAACCTGCCAACTGCATTAGATGGCAATTACAGTTACTTCCATTCAGAATTTTCAGCCATTTTCAGGCTACCAGATACAACAAGAATATAATTCTAGATTGATACTGTAGAAAGGAATCTTGGGCATCACCCAAGTTGTGATCACCTTGGAGAGCTGGAGAGTTCTCAACCTGCAGGTCTGCAGTCACACAGTATGAAGACATTAAAAGCCATGTATAAAAAGCAATTTTATATTTCAGAGTGTGGATTTATACGAGTCAATAACTACATGTACTAGCAGTGCAGTTCTTTGTGATGAGTATCTTGCAAATGTGAAAACAGCCATTTTAAAAGTTTATTATGAAACATGAACTTAGCCAGGATTTTAATGATTGTAAGATTGTATGCATTTTCTGCTTACATTTTCTCATTTTTTTGGCTTGAACTTATTTTATTTTTTACCAAATTATTTAAAATTTGTCTGCATAAAACTTGTTTTGATAATATATTTGATATACCACTTTCTATATTAGTCCACTTGTATGATCATTGCTCTTACCATTTTAAAATAAAAATAACAAAACTAAATACAACTTTGCCAAAAATGCTTGTCATAAATTTTGGTTTAGTATGAGGCACTGTCCTTGTACTTCCTTCCAGTTTACCTTCCGAAAAGTATTAGGAGGTCAACTACTCAGTGGAGAACTGATGTTAATGTCTCATAGATGTTCACTCCAAAACATTGTATGTACATTTTAAGCTGTACTGCTGTATAAAAATTGTAATGTTTCTCTATCTTCTCTAATGACAGAATTTCAGTTAGCTTGTTTTCCTGATCATTCTTGTTCATGCTCTCTATAAATTAATAGTTAAAGTAGGGTGATTACATCCCTTGGATCTTTATTCATCCTGTTATAGCTCTCCAAATAAATAAATAGCCTGAAGGCAGATGATTCCTTTAGTTAACTTGGACTACATGAAGCTAAAAATATGTTGCAATTTCCATTTAATGTTTTAATTCAACAAGTGTATTAACAGGTTTTCATTATGTGGTTCCATAAAGCAATGGTCGTCTAGTAGTGCACATATATTGGTTTAGTCAGTCGGTTACGGATGAGACGGAGCAGATGATACCAGAGACTATGAAGTTTTATTCTTGCACCAGTAGATATTAATTTCTCTCCAAATGACAAATCCAAGCAAAATTAAAAAATGTTGACTTCACCCAATGCACACAGTAAAGTGCTCACGACTGGCATAATATTTCCAATAACCACTTCTAATCCAGAATGCTTCCCAAAGATATTTTCATTCGCTTGAATTTCAGAAGAGATTTCACTCTGCCGTTGCTATCAGTAGTTGCATCTCCGGTGGAGACAAGTGAGCCACTACCTGTGTTTAGTACTGCAAGATAAATTATGATCGCACTCAGAAAATAAGCATGCAGAAAAACAGCAAAAATAACACTGCCACTATCCCAGTTACGTTATTCAAAAAATCCCTACAGTCAAAAGAAAGGGAAACATCGCTTACGTTTGTTAGTTACCTTGCTATTTAGCCAGGCAGAGCTGGGCAGCTATGGTAACAATTCATCTTGCAGAAAAGGACCTTACAAGTCAACAAAAAGTTACATGGCCTGTTGGCTACGGCTAATTAGCTAACGTTATCTTATTCGTACACACAAAATTTGAGGTAGTTTAGCTGCTGTAAGTTATGGCTACTAGTGATAAAACGAAGAGATATCATTTTGTATGCCTTCTACTCATATCCATCTGACGCATAGGCATGGAAAAACATAAATTGCTTAGTTTGGAAACTGCAAAACATTCACCATCTTGGATCTATACAAGCGACAATGTATGTACTTTTTGACTAACAGATCCAAAATGGCTTCCACTGGGCCTTAGTTTCGTGTGCTTGAATCGGTTTTTAAGACCTGCAGGCAATTGATACGGACGTCCCAGGCCTGTCAGTTGTCCAAGTTGCAAAGAGAGAAACTCGGAGTAGTTTGGGGGAATAGTACGTCTGTCCAAATGGAGCTAAAAAACCGGAGATAGAAAATATATTAAAACTCCACCTGACTGTTTAAGAGGTAAGAGGCGTAGATCATTTGTTTTGAACATTACTTGGAGTTCGTGAGTGATTTCGTTAGAATTGAAATTGTCATTGTGAGCTAGCTGAAAAGCTAATGTTATAGAATTGCGTGTCAATCCGTCAGCTAGAACTAGACAGGATGAAGAGTCAATGGTACGCTAGCCAGAGAGAACAACAAAGTAGCTAGCTAACCACTGGCTAACGTTAGTTATAAAGAAGTCTCTGAAAATGAAAATAGTGACAGGTTTTTGTCATTATTTTCCAACATATTTGCATCAAGCGGAACACATTTTAATAGGCTATGCCAAGCACTCAATGTTTTTCTATGCCGTATTTGCGGAGTTTGTCAGTTTTAGATAGTTAGGTGTGTATCGATAGATTGGTGGTGTAAGTACATTAGCTAGCCAGTCATGTTCATCTCTAGTCATATAAAAACAAAACCTCACGTTAGCTAACCAGGTAATTGGTTATCTAGATTTAGATGGGCAGAAGTAATGTTTGCTAGCTAACTAGCAACTACGTTTGCGACAAGCAGAACCATTCACTGACTTGGAGTTGCATAACGATACAACATATCCTTGCTGGCTAGCCAGCTAGCTAACAATAGTCGGACAAACAGATTAATCATGGCACAAGTTGTGTCCGCAGTATGCAAGCTAGCACGCCTGTGAGGGCGTGTTACCCCATGTCTTAAATTCCAGGGGGAGTCCTTGGTATCAACAGTGATCGTCCTAGCTAGCAACTCTATACTATGTTTGCTTCTGCAAGTGCAATCAGTGCGGCGGCAGGTGTTGGGTACCGGGGGTGGGATAGCAAGCTACTGTTCTGTATCTAGTTCTCAATGTGAATTGCTTTGCCACATTTGTTATAGCCGGTTTGCGATCTTACTGGCAGACATACAGTCAGTAATTCAGCTAAACATTTACAACGAGGTGGTTACCAAGACAAGATAGCTAACTAAGCCAGCTGACTGTAGTAAGTAATCATCAGATCATCAACAGCACAACATACTTAACTGTAGCTGGAGATCATTACATTTACCCCGTTCTCTGCTATGACTTGCAAGCAAGTGAGACAAACAGTGCGCAAACGTGCACCCTTTAGATGCAACGCAGGGCTATTGACTTAGCAGTTGCCGGGCCGGCTGTACCTGACCAGGAGTGCCGGCAATTTATTCGTAGTGTTGAGCATCAGCATTCAGTATTTCCTTACTAAATGGAATTCAGTTGACAACGTTTATTCTCTCACTCTCTCTCTCTCTCGTACACACACACACATACATACATACATACATACATACATACATATGCAGTCCATTGTTGTAACATGTAATACAACATACAATAAGTTATCTGATTTTATTGAGATTGTCAGTCAATGGGACTGAAACAATACAAGATTATATCTGGGCCCTCTCAAAGTGCTAATATCAATTCATTCATCTGAAAATCATAGATATTTTGTAGTTTGTGAGAACTGGTTTGTACCACAAATAGTCAGATCTAGGTCCTGTGTGGTTTTGGGGGTTAACTTAATCATTAAGGGATGGAAAACAAACCTGATCCTGTCATGTGTAACACTGCACTAGTGCATTGTCCTTTTCTGGATTGTGGGAGCCATAGTCACACAGCGCGGTCATCTTTCAGTATCGGGTAGAGAGTAGCCCTCAGGATATGCCTTTACAAGGGAAGAGTTACTTGCAGTCATAGGGTGACTGGCACCTGGTTTTGTGGCAGTGCAGTAGTGGCTTTTAGTTTCAGTAGCAATGGCAGAGTCATGTCCTTGTTGGTTTTCAATTTTCTGAAGTCAGAAGTCTGACCTGCATCAATGTGTTTGGCATGTCAGACTTCACCTGTAAAAGGCCCCTCTTACTAGCTTCACTGGTCCAGATGTGTAGTGCTTCGTTTGACTACCTTTTGCTTATGAGAGAAGGGGACAGCAGCATGTCTGTTTGCATTTTCCTGTTATTTTATATGTCTGCAGCCACTTGGGTCTGTCTGAAGTGTGAGCTGGGCTCACATAGCCTACCGTTTTTTGGCTTTTAGAATGTAGGCTCCTATGTTTGCTCTGTCCTCACAGCTTCTGAGCTACATTAGTGTCTGGTTTGTAACAGGAGCTTCCAGTGCTGTATTACCACATAGGGCATCCATTGCCTTAGTAGTGTACATGGTCAGGCCCCGTAATGAATTTGCAGAGGATACAGACATTTGGACGGTTTCCAGTCCAGTGATAAGGAGACGAAACTTTAAATGTTAAGTGCACAGACCAGAGTAACAGGAGGGTCTATAGAATCGGTGATAGCTTGGCAAAATGATTGACTAGCAATTTTCTGTGGTCAAACAAGCACTGCTGTCGCTTCAATGATATCTGACACAATAAAACACACACTCCTCACTTGGTCAAATAGTGAGGTGATGGAGGCCTGAGCAGGAGCTATTGCAGTCTTGATTTTAAAGGATGACATATGCTGTACAAAATAATTGAAAGTCAGCACTTGTGTGTATACGCTTGGGAACATCACAGTATTGAGCAACTGGATACCCAGCAAAGAGGTTTGTAAGGGTAAAGTAGCAAATTTCTCCTCTAGTTTGCTCTGCTAGCTGTGAGCTGCCCTGTCAGCCAGGCAGCAGAGTGAAGAAAGAACTCTGTAGGCAGAGTATGGTTGGCATCTTGGGCTCACTGAGTACAGGGAGCAAGACTCTGTGGTTGTTTGTACGAGCCTGTTCCGGGGAGCCAGACTTGTTCACAGAGGAGGTCAGTGTACTCTTGTGTCAGTTTTCTGCCACTGGCTGTATTTTCAGAAGAGGTAATAGGGCTGGAATTTTTCCAGCTTGTGTAGTGAAAACCATGGTAAACTAGAATAGTATTCCTTTGACTTCCTAAATGCAACTCATTGAGACAAGTTTGAGTCAAGTGTGGTCAATACTGTGCATGCCCTCTTGTGAAATTTGCGTAATGAGAAGGACAGTCCTATTGTATTTCAGTGTTGACGGATATCCCTGAATTTTAAGTTCTCAGAAATATTTGTATTTTCAGTGGTCATTGTTATTGATTAGATCAGATTACATTGTTTGTTAAAATGTACTGTTTAGCCCACAGTATGTATTTTACAAGCCATCAAAGCACAATTTCTTGGTGGTGTTATTAATTAAAAGCAGTTTTCAGATGGATGTATGGAGTTTATGGCTGTTTTCACAAGATCAAATCAGAATCTTAGTGCATTTAAATGGAATTGAGTGTCTAGAGATATTGTGATTCAAGTACTGCCTTCATTTGAGGATGCTGTGACTCATTGAGACAAGTATTCTAGAGTCCAGACTCTAGAATACCATGTTCAGGTGTGCTCTGTTCAGGATATTGGAAAGCAGCATGTGTATGATGACTTGCTGCATTCTGTCAAGGAATTTTGTGTCTGCATTGAAGCCGAAGTGCTGATGCTAAGCAGTGGGCTTAAGCTAAACTGTGAGCTGAAGCCAGATGTGTAGAGCTACACCCATATGAATATAATGGTGGCTGTTGTCAGGAATGGTCAGAGTGTCAATGTTTGGACACTTTGAATTTTTTTTTAATCCCATGCACACCATAACCAGTCCCAGTCTAGGGAACTGCACCAGCATGTCCAGTACTAAGGGAATTTGATGTTAAACGCCTGGCGTGATAAATGATGTCTCTAAAAATTTGTTGTAGGAAAAGTTGCAACAATGGTAGAGAACCCAAGCCTGGACTGAGACAAAAATTTTGAGAAACCAGACACTTGTGGCAAGGGTAGCCTATGGGTTTACCAACAGGCTCTATTTTTACTGCACAAAGAGAATGTATGTCTAAGTTAAATAAATAAATGAATAAAATCACTGCAATAATGAAACATGCACATCTGCTTTCAGGGAATTAAACAGCATGTTTTAGCTGGTCATAAAAATTGTAATCCTCAAAGCAGACCTAGAAATGAAACTGTGGAAGCTGCTAGCCTGTTACTCCCATAATGGTGAGGGAGAGGGATATAGTGATTTGCCCTGTTATGGGGATCTGAAGCTGTGTTGCTGTTATGATGAGGGGGGTCATTCTTGGTGTTAGCGTGTGGCGCACGAGCCTCTCTCAGGTTATACTGAATGAAGGAGGAGGAGGTGATGAAGGAGTGGCTTTGTGTTTCATCGTTTGGCACAGGAGCCCCTTGTGGTGTCATACTGAACTGTGGACCCCACAGTGGTGCTCTGCATGAGGGCGACTGCACTGCATGCAGACTTCTGCCTCTGTTACAGAACCTGTCGCACCACTTCATACCTTGATGGGGCCCACCAGAGAGAGTGCGGTGCACCATGCTATTGGAGACTATTTCTGGTATCGTTTGTAGGTCTTTGCGTCACAGACCAGCCCCACCTCACAGAGAGGAAGAAATGAAGTATACAAGCTGATAAATGGCAGACATAGTGTCCCCACTTATACCGGTGTAGGGAGATGTTTGTAAGTCGCGATGCTTAGTGAACGAACATGCCCCGTCCCGTTTCTGCTTTCCACAGCAAGGGGACAGTGCCAGTGCTGGTGCTAATGAACATGAAAATCATGCTCTCATGCATACTGCAAACAAAGCCACATTGTGTTATGAAATGCAGGACCCAGAATATAGGTATATATTTTTAATATTTTTAATTATAGAACTGCATGTACTGGAGGAGCAAAGACAAGAGTGGTACCTTTCAACTTGCTTCACGTGGACTAAGTAAAACTATGTCTCCAACTCAGTCATGATTTCCAATAATAGATTTTTCTATCCATATGTGTTATTTATCATTTGGATGGCTTCAGCAGTTATTTGTAAGTTGCTGCTGAGTGGCCAGCAGTTTAAATATTTTATGACAGGAAGGTAAGAAATATATTTTGCTTTACATTTCTACTTTGTGACCTAAATTATTGTTTGAATAACCCCTCTTAGGAAATTTCCTTAAACACGAAGGTGTCTAGCTGTGTTGAAGGAAAGACCCAGGTTTATCAACACACATATTTCTATTGTAACTGGAAAATATCAGTGGAGTGTCAGTTTAGCCTGTAATTGAACTGTTGGCAATTTTGAAAGGAACAGTAAAGCAGAAGGAGCTGTTGGTATCAGGGGCCTGGCTGGAACAGTTCTGTGCTCTTCATCAGACATGGAAGCAAGCTGCACGTGCAGTGAAGTGCTAATCTACTCAGGCAGATTACAACTGCATTCCACAGTAGGGGATCAGTAGGGCAGAATAACCTGTGAACAGCTCTCCCTGTCTGTCTCTTGCTCTCACACATGCACACACACACCCATGCACATGCGCACACACAAAATACCCAAACCTACAGAATATGAATGTGGACAAACAGGTGCACACACACAGGGTGGTCTAGTGAGTCACACTTTGCTCAGTTGGTCCCCCAGCACATTTGACCTGTAGTCAAAGTGCAAAAGTCATGTTGAGACAAGTCGTGCTTCAGCAAGACATGATCCACCCTAGGAGACTGCTCTTTTGTGGAAAATCTTTCGGAAACCTTCTCCGAATAGATGCCTTTGATCTTCTCTGTGATATCCAAAATACTTGTTGTCAAACAAAAAGATTGTGTTGTTACAGATGAGTTCAGTACTGTGGAAACGGATGCAATATGGAGCTGGGCTGCTCTCCTTTCTCATTTTCAAGTACTTTTATCTTGAAGAAATATTAGCAAATCGTTTGGACTATAAGTACTCCAATGTGTTTCTGGAACAGAATGTAAGTAAGAAAAACAATGAGACTAAGGAGGTTTTTGTTTTATATCAGTCAAGATACATTATCCCTAATTTGGGGAACTTTGCAGATGCTACAGAAACAATGTACCCCAGGCTAATCTCATAATCAAGTGGTATCTTGTGACATGCATTGTGTCTAAAGCAAATGGCTATTCAGAATACTTTAATCGCAGATGTAAAGAGGATTTATAGAGTGAGGTGCGGAATGTTTATGCCTCTGAAAGGAATTTGTACATCTTTTGTGAAAGCCAAATTTTGTTCAGTAAATAGCAGTTGTTCTGTGGTTTTTGCATGTAATAGAAATGACCACAAGCATTCACCGATGTCTAAACTGTGGTCAAACTTAACAAGGTTCATTTGTCGGTTGTGTAACACTTTGTACTTGTGGACAGGACAGTTTCTTGCTACAGTCTTGCTTTTCAGACTTTCTTGATTATGTGTCGAATTCTTTTAGACAGAAGTTGAATTTTTCCAATGAAAAGCAACAAACTGCTTATGGTGTCCTTTGAATGAGTGGACCAGTGCTTTGATTGACTGTTTGACTCCCTCTCTTCCTCACAGTGGCCATGGGTGACACAGATGTGGAGCTCCCACCTACTCAGGTGGAAGAACTCCAGCAGAGCCCCTCTGCCGTCTCCACCCCCACCTCCACCTCCTCCCTGCCTTCCTCTCCCTCCCCCAGCTGCCTCCTCACCCCAGGCAGCAGTGACAGCCCACGGGGACCCAGCCCACCCCTGGGAATCATCTCAGAAGGCGTGGGCGAGCTGGGTGTGGTCATAGATCCCGAGGTGGCCAAGAAGGCCTGCCAGGAGGTCCTCCAGAAGGTCAAGCTTCTTAAAGGTGAAAATGAAAGCCCTGACACGGACACAGCGCAGGGCAAGGATGCTGAGCCAGGGCTGGTAAATGGGGATGCCCACCCGGAACCTGCTGAGGCCACCAAGCCCCCCAAGATCCACGAAGAAGTTGGGGAAGAGCCCCTGCCTGGCACGGTGAAGAGCGCCCGGCGCCGACAGAAGAACAACTCCTCCAAGCAGTCGTGGCTCTTGCGGCTTTTTGAGTCCAAGCTCTTTGACGTCTCCATGGCTATTTCTTACCTGTACAACTCCAAAGAGCCTGGTGTACAGGCCTACATTGGCAACCGGCTCTTCAGTTTCCGCTACGAGGATGTGGACTTTTACTTGCCACAGCTGCTTAATATGTACATCCACATGGACGAGGACGTGGGTGACGCCATCAAGCCATATGTGGTGCACCGCTGCCGGCAGAGCATCAGCTTTTCACTGCAGTGTGCCTGGCTGCTGGGGGCCTACTCGTCCGATATGCACATCTCCACGCAGCGCCACTCGCGTGGGACCAAGCTGCGCAAGCTCATCCTCTCGGACGAGCTCAAGCCAGCCAGCCAGCGGCTCCGGCCCTGCCCACCCCCTGTCCTCAGCAGCCACGCCCTCCCAGAGCATGGCCTGTCACCCTCTAAGCGAACGCACCAGCGCTCCAAGTCAGACGCCACAGTCAGCATCAGTCTCAGCAGCAACCTGAAGAGGACGGCTAGCAATCCCAAAGTGGAGAGCAGCCAGGACGAGGTGAGCTCCACCTTCACACTCCCTCTCTGATTTGAAAAGCTGGAAATCTCCATGTGCTGTTGACTCTTTGTACTGGCATGCAATTTTGAGTACTGGCATGCAATTTATACTACATGAGGGTATACTAGCTTCTATCATTCCATCAATTTTAGCTGTACATTTCATTATATTGGGGGAAAAAGAAAGATTTTTAGTGAACTATGACTTAAGCATGTGCAACAACCCAGGATTCAGTATTGGTCATTATGTTGCCTGTTTTAATACTACGCAAATCCATTTTCACATCTGTATGCTTGGATGGGAGCCTCGCTCAGGCCTGGCTGTACTAGTTGTAACTGCCACGTCAGTCAGGGTCTTTCCGGCTAACAGTTGTTCCAAAGCCTCTTCACTTTTCCCTTGCACATTAACAGACTGTCTTACGCAAGTTGCAGGACTCCACAGTTTTCTCTCCTTGTTCATTCCCTATTGAAACACAATATATTTCACTAAAATCTTATCTGTATGTAATAGCTTAATATTATCTGTACCCAGTCAGTGTACTTAGAGTGGCTGTGTTGGAATGCCACTCTCCTTTATTCTATCATGGTTATTGAAGTCGGAAACTAGAGTGAGAAACGTGAGAGGCAATAAAAACATAATGCAGTGTAGTGAGGGCTGAACCCATGACCCTTGTGGGCAAACAAACAATATACTGTGTTGCTGATCGCAAGCATTACAATTAAGCCACAATGTTGGTACTAATTGAATTAAATCCATCTGTTAGTGGTCATGATTAAACATTTGTTTGTCAGACTAAATGTTTTCTGATGTTTAAAGGCACATACTTAGCGTTGACTGTTTGTGTGTCTTAAGTCAGTTTAACATGACTCTGCCGCGCGTGTTTGTGTCATGCTCATAAGGCTGTGACTTCATGACCGCCTCTATCCCAGAGCCCTGCTGAGCCTGCTGCATTAGTGCCGCGCTTCTCCTCAGGGCGGGTCCTCTCAATACCCAGCTAAGTGGGTCACACACATGTGGCAGAAACTTCAGCCCTGACAAACAAGGCAAGTGTGGGGGCAGGCGATACATACCAGCATGCCTGAGTACAGTCAAGCGAGACTGGGACATCAGCCATCCATCTATTCAACCAGCCCATCCCCTTGCCGCTGAACTGGGTGAGCTTTTTCTAGGTCTGAAAAGAGGTGCGGCAGAGCTTTTGTGGTCATCTGTGCCCCCGACTGTGTTGCTTTGGTATTTATTGCATCAAATGCATATGGCAATATTTTTTTGCCAGGTAGCTCCCCTCCTGTGATCAAAGGTGGAATGCTGGTGTCTGCTTCTTAGAAGGGTTTCTCAAGGTGTGTGTGAGTGTGAATGGAGCTCTGCTCCTCTTGTAGTCACTTACTAATTATGGTCTCTGAATCTACCATGAATAATTTTCTACCCTTCCTCCCCAACTTAAACACATTCCAAATGTGTGTCAAATCCTTGGGTTTCGCAGGGAATGCACAGAACCACGTGCAACAATTGTGGCATTGTGTTCCACTGAGCATGGGATGAGATGCCGGCACTACACTGAGGTGTCTCTCCTCATTGCTCAACAGTCAAACAGGAGTTACTCTAAGTTACGGACCGATATCCCTCATTCCTGCAACATCTGATTCCAGCTGTACTGAAATTGTACATACAGGTTATACGATGAAATCAATGATCTGGCATGACAGCTGTGCTGATGAAATGCTTTCGTATCGAGTTCAGTGTGATCAGCTGTTACTTATTCTTTGCCGGGCAACACGGCAACCACAGAGGCAGGAAAAACAAGCTGCAGGAATGAGCAGCCTGTATACGGCATTGTGCTCAGATGACTGGGCGCACCACATATCTGCCTTGGGACGAGGTGTCTCATGAGGGTTGGAAGACTTCAGCACGCAGCCGGCTCCCTTAGCAGGGCCGTGAGCTGCTTCTTTTTAGGGCTGCTTCGCAACAACCCCCCCCCCCCGCACCACACAGCCTGCAAGACTCGTCCTCATTTCTGTTTTTCCCTGAAGGCTGAATTGAAATACTGAAGACGTGGTGGTCACAGAGCTAACGGGAACAGGGGGAGTGCTTGTGCGAGGGTGAGGGAGAGCTGTAATTTTCTGGCCATCTGCAAAGCTTTTCTCCTTCCCTCTATCTCCATGTACCCTGTTTATCTTCCCTTCCTCTCATCTCTGGCTGTGTTCTTTGCTCTCCTCCCCGTCTTTCATCTCTCCAAACTTCAGTCGTTGTCCTCTGGGATCTGACTGCCCCGACTGTGTAGCATATCTGCCTCTCTGTTCTCTGTCTCTCTCTTCTCTCCCTCACTCATCCCTGTGTGTCTTTTTTAATCCCTGCATCCTTATCACTGTTATCAACATTTCCCACACTGCTTTCTCCCTATGCTGCTGCTTACCGCTGTCCCTCATCCCTTCCAAATCTGACTGCGAGGCGCTAGATCAGTAGAGTCTGTGTGCTACAGGGCCATGATCTTCAAAGGTCTGCCTAATCTGTGTGGCGTTCCACTCACCTTGAGGCAGTGTCAGGGCTAGCAATTTGTGCAGATCATTACAGTGTGAGACGCAGCCATGGTGCTGTAAATGATACCTGCTATGTCCTGGCCACAGGGCGAATAGTGGAGAATTCAAGGGCAGGTGTATGTAACGTGACCTACCTCCACATTTCACTCCTGTTAACGAAGGAGCAATGGACACAAAGCATCTAATATATATGTTCTAGCCCCCATGATTGTCATTCTGTAACTAATCTGGGGCCATACTTGACTTGCAGGTATATGTGCCATTAATTGGAATGGGACTTTTTGACCAAATATATAAAAGGTGCAACTACACAGACCCAGAGGGTGATGTCACCAGGAGCAGTGGTTATGTGGCTGGCCTTGTGCAGTGACTGTGGGTTTTACTTGGGCTATTCCAGAATGTTGGTTACATGATGTGTGCAAAATATTTCTCTAGTGGTGCAGGCTTCAACCCTTAGTGAGGTGGCAATATTAGACTGAAACCTTCTGGGGAAATCACCATCCTTTCAACACTCAAAGTTTTATTTTAACCAGCAGACAAACCGGATAGACTGCTAAGAAGTAATTATGGAAAATATTCACAGAAATGCCTTTTTACTAAAAGTGCAAATGGTTCAGTTCTGTTAAAACAAACATCAACTAAATACCAAATATCCCGGAAATTCAAGCAACTTACGTAAGGGAATATATGAAGGCCTGACATCACAGAGATGCATGGCGCTGATAAGTGACATAACTGAAGCAGATTAGAGGTTCCTCTAGTGTGGGGTGGGTCCATTACATCAGAGCTCTGTTTTCAATAATCCCCTATACTTCTCCCTCTCTGCTCAGATCTTACCCCATCTGTTCACCTCTTTACTCTTCCCCTTCACTCTGACTCTCTTTCATAGTATCCCACCACTATCACCACCTCTCTGCGATATCAACCTCACGCTGGCCCCATCACTGGGGTAACTGTTGCCTGGGATTCACTCGTGCCATATGCAGGGGCCTGTTGTTTGTTAACGGAGTGAGTCGACACAGCCACTGCCTCCATTTCTAGTGCCTGTGAATCAGTGGGCATTGGTAGTTGGTATTCTGTGCCTCTGTTTCAGTGGCTGCTCTGATGTCTCTCGGTTACCTGCTTGGCCTCTCCCAAGGCCTCTCATTTACACAGAAATGGCTTCCACTTGGATATCACTGCAGATAATTCAGTGTTAACTTGGATTGGGGTACTGGGATAGCTTTGTCAATTGCTCTTTCATAATGGTTCAATTTGATTTGTGTGTAATGAGCATAACTGAATGCCCTCTAACTTTTTACCTAGATCCCAGGGCATGCACAGTGTATAATCTCATAGACCTTCCAGTCACACAGAGACAGTTGGACTCTTGCACATGGACATGTGTCTGCTCACAGCAGACTTTAGACATATGTGGTTTGAAGGGATGGCAAAATGTGGCTCACACACTGAAATGCTGTCAAGGTCTATGCAGTTTTCCAATGATCCGATGGGATGTGTTGCTTCCCCCTCTTGGTATCATTGAGATCCCCATCAGCGTTGTGGGTGGAAGCTGCTTAATCACTGTTAAAGAGCAAGCTGGGGTGTACCATGGTGTGTGATGAGGGGGTGTGCTGTGCTGGAAAGTGGCAGGAGTTTGGACTGATGACCTTTTCTCCCATCCTCATTGATGTTTGTCCATCTGTTGTGATAGTGCCACCAACTATAGCATGCTCCTGACCGCAATGCAAATGCTATCTTTACACATCTGCAGAGCCCTCTTCCTCCAGTCTGTTACCCTTTCTTTCCTCTCTCCAGTCATCTATTATTTTCTCTTTTATAATCTGCATGTATACTGCCCTTTCTGCCTTCATTTCTCTTTTTTCACCCTGATGTGTCCTCACTGCCTTTTTTCCTCTTTCCCCCTGACTGTCTTCCCTGGTCTCTCTGTTCTCCTCCTGAATGTGGCCTGTACGCTCCCCTTTCCTCCTACTTGTCATCCCAAGTGTTATTTCTAATCACTACAGTCCTTTTACCCTAATTTTCCTCCTGAATGCCCCTCCTTTTCTCTCCATTTGTTTCTCTCTCCTCCTTAACTTGTCTCTCTGCTCTCTCCATTTGTCTCTTTTCATTAGTGTCACTGCTCAAGTCCCTTTTTCCTCCTTTATCCCCCTGAAAATGTTCTCCTATGTTGTGCTCCTCTGCCTGCGTCCGTCTGTGGTTCTGCCCTGGCGGTGAACCTCTCTCCTGCTCTCACCCAGAGTGGAGCGTCTCCTGATCTGGCTGCAGCCAGGCAGCGTGTGACCCGGGTCATGTGGGAGTGTTTATGACTGGTCGCCCCCCATCTCAGCAGCAGGAGCCGGGTCCCATGCTGTCATATGCTTCTCTGTGTTCCTCCTCCCACTTCCTGTGACCCTCCTGAGTCTCCACAGCAGCATGTCTTAAGCCTCACACAAGTTAGAAAGATTTGCCTAGTTGTGCTCACCTGTCTTGTGGATTAGAGAATTTCAAATCATGTGTAAGATTCAAAATGTCAATAACAGCATGAATAAGAGTCACACTCAAAACATTATGAACCATATAATTTTTTTTCATACGTTATCTTTCAGTTTTATTGTTGTATGATTTCTTTTTTATAGGCATATAGGAACATATATTTTTCACAGGTATTAAACTTATTCAATGAAAATTAACAAAAGTGCATTTCAGTTCAGCTAATTGAAATCTCCCATAATGGATTACTTCCGCATGTAACCACACAAAAACCATGTTTTGCAGCGTGCAAAAGTGAAGCATTGCAGAAAAGAATATAATGGATCAGTGTTAGTGGAATCTCCTTTTTTGCAGAAATGGTAATGGATGTATTTGTTTAAGCTAGGAACTTGCTGATACAGAACCTTGAAAACTTGAGTAGTGTGTGTTTTGAATTTTTTCCAACATATGGGTGGGTTGATGGGTAAACAGTAAACAAATGCATGGCACAGTGTTTTAGTTTTGCACAAGTGTTCATACTAAGCGACCCACATGCCTGCAGGATGAAGAATTAGAGCACTGAACCCCAGCAGCCTCTGCAGTTCTGTCACAGCCACAGACCTAAAAGCTTCCCGTAGGAGAACAACCCTCAGACAACCAGTGCTTCTGCGTTCACAAGGATAATTGACTTTACTGACTAATTAATAAAACCAAGACCTGCCAGCAGCCATCTGGGTGAAAGTCCTTGCATTGCAAGGGACCATAAAGTAGGCCTTTAGATATTTCCGCTGTGCCCTTTTGTCTCGCGTGCTGTAACTGGAAAAAGAGATGTTTTCCCCCTTTCACTTTCAGCCCTGACAATATCGTTAGAATGGAACAGTTGTTCTGTTGGTTGGACATTTAATTAAAGACCTTGTAAGGTTTTGAAAAAGGGCTTAGCGACTTAATGGAGTGCCTAATAACTGAATGGAATGTGTTATCGATGTAACTGTCCAACATGAGTGTAGCTTTATTCATCACTCCCCAGAATGGAACTGTATCCCATCTTTGGAGGTGAGTGTAGCTGCCCTGTTGTTAATTGTCACTGTATTGAAGTGACCCTTACTTCTATAGGGCAGTGCCTTCAACTCCTGTAAAATTCTGCCGCTTCAGTTACCACTGTCCGTGGCCTGCATCTGCCAGAGAAGTGGTTTGACTTCACAACTGCCAGCACAATATGTCCAACCATTTACAGCGCCGTACAGATTGGATTTGGGAATGAAAGAGCTTGTGTCCTTAATGCAACTATCAATATTGAACAAGCTGCCTGGTCCTGATTTGTTAAATGTGGAAGAGGACAAATAAAGAGGTCAGCAGGGGGGTTCTTTTTAAGGCAGTCTACAGTGGTGTCCAGGGTGGATCTTAAGGTGGAGTACATAGGCAGCACTTTGTTTTGCTGTACCTGTGACCCTTCCCTGTGTCTGAACAGTCCAGACACCAGGATCCACTGGCAAGCCAATGCCCCTCTCAGCTCAGCAGTCACAAAATCCCCCACTGTGAGGTCAGGGCTCGGCCCAGCCCTGCTGCTGCTCCCAGGATTAAGCAGAGGATCTAGGCAGGGATAAATGACGCAGCGAGCCGTACTATGACCTCCCCCAGTAACAGCCTGTAGTCCCTCTCGCAATGCACACTCATCGCCTCCACAGAACTGTGTCCCTTTCACAGGATTGTCACAGGGTGTAATTAAACCTGCTTCCGTGAGATAAATGCCATACCTTAATAGTACCTGTGGAACTCTTATTAAATTGCAATTTTATTAGCTACTAGCTATCTTATTGTAGGCTGGCTGTAACTTCTGACAGAATAACTTGTTTGTTAATAAACAAGTCTTCCACTGCCTTCTCGGTGAATTCCTGTATATATGCTTGGAAACTAGAAGTGTACAGCACTCTCCAGGAGATGCTGCTATTATTAGCAGCTTGTTGCCTGTGACAGTCAGTTGTTTGCCATTTTTAGGGGGGCATTGACATGGAGACCTTGCCCCATCATCTGGTTGATTAACTGTCCCTTCCCAGAGTCAAGAGCACAGTACTAGCATATCTGGATGTATTTGTTCTGCATTCTAGCAGACCGTTGCAGGATTTTCAATAACAAAAAAGCGTGAACTGTGCAACATGTGCTCTCAGGCATGAATTAATCTGTCTCTTCTCCCAAATGTGGTCTTTTAACATGTCATAGGGGAAGTTATTCCTAATATCATGCTGTCTCTGCCCTGTACTATCAGACAGTGTGAACTTGGTACCTCAGCTACTGTGAACTCCCATTTCCTAGAATTGTGCAGGACACGTTAAGTGCTGCTTAAAAAGCATGGCAATGGAATCTCTGCTCTTCTCTTGTGGCTAGGGCCGGTGCAGGAACCAGCGGCTAACAGATGGTGAACCACTTTTCCTCTAAATCTGGGCTAATGCTTTATGGGCATGGCCACCACCCACTGGCGCCGTGGTCCTACTCGGTCCATAGTATTCACCATTGTCTTGTTTTTTGTCTTGCCCTCCCCCTCTCCTCCATGCTGTAACCCTCTCCTTTCCCAGGGTTTGAGCTCCAGCACTGAGAGCCTTGACTCAGAGACTGGTACAGTAAGTTCACTGCGTCCTTATTGTCCTGGTGCTGTGTATTGTGGGATGCTGGCTGACTTCACTGGCCTACTCTCTTCAGATTTATCTGGAGTAAATTTTGTAGAAAAATCATATGACCCTGAAAACAAGATTTTAAATCATAAGTTGCAATGTGAAATCCTGCAACTGTTTTTTTTTTTTCTAACTGTGACAGGACCTAGATTGGTTATGCTATCCTGTATTCTTTGGACTGATATTAGGAGTGTTAACTGTATAGATTCTGGTTGATGATCTAGATGTTGAACACACTGGTAGCAGGAGGAATCATGCTAATTGTCAGGTAGCCTTAAATTAATGTTGTACATTATATTTACATACTATAGATTCCAGGTTTTTCATATTTTAAATCTATATTTTCTGAATGGGGCTTGACATTTACCAGGTGCCCATAGACTTTCATTCAGTGGTCATTTAATTTTTCCTGAATAGGACTCCATTCTATAGATCTGTTTCAGATCAAATTCATATGCATGTCTGACTCATCAACTTCAGCCTGGCTCATAATAAATTGCAATCTTTTATGAAACCAATCTTTGATTGACAAAAAAATGAAATACATGCCTCTGTTTGGCAAAAATTAGTTTAATATGAGCCAAGGTTTTGGCAGAGTCGGGGACAAATCTCTTTCGGTTTTTGAAGTAATTTTGCAACATTCACCTCAAGTTTGTAGCATAATTTTCCAGAATTCTAGAGAGGAACTGATAGTCTGGGTATTGTAGTTCTCTGCTGTGAACTTGAGGTCAATGGTAGTGTTGTTGGGTATGTGGTAATTGGGCAGGGCCATCTCTGGGCCTTTGGCCTTTGGTCTGTCTGTGGCTGATGGAGAAAAACAAGGAGGTGTGTGTTTTGAGGACTGCTCTGGTTCCATCCGAGGGCAGCAGAGGGACCAAAATGGTGAACATCAGCTGGGTCCAAGTGGTTGGATCCTGTCATCACATGGTGGGGTGCTGTATAACTGTGTAGTGATGTAGAAACTACACTGTTACCTGTATCTTTGTTGTCAGTCTGTTACATTTCAGTTGTAATGCAAAATCCTTTTAAATACCTTGGTACAGATACAGCTTCATACATTGTCTGTTTCTGTGACACTGGGTTAACTTTGAATATTTTAAACTTTAAATGTGTGAACTCCCGTAACTGTTTCTGTGCACTGTATAAGAGTTTTATGTGGACTCACACCACCTTAACAGTCATTTACTGTAGAAAACCCTCTGAATGCAAAGGTTGTCCTATGTGTGTTGATGCATTTACAGTGAAATACTGAAGCTCAGTTTTACCAGTGCTGCCATAATCTTTTATATAATAAAGGAAACTTGTTTAGGATGTTTTATAGTGTATGTCTTATAATGTATTTCAAATATCATGTATTTCAGCCAAAATAGGCTTATATCTTTCACTAAATCATTACACTAAGGTATAAATCTGTGACCTTTGACCCTATCAGCCTTATCTCTCCACTCATTTTTAACACTAGCTTTTTTGGGTAATATGTAGGTGGTTCTCTACTGGTTTTTCCTTTGGAGAAAAAAGGCATTTTTTATGTCCCATGTTTTTTGATACATTTTCATGTGAGATATTAACAAGGAAACTCATACTCATACTCCAATGCTATCTTTGCTATCTTTCTACGTTTCCCAAGCAGGAAGTTGGTTTCTATGAAGTTTTCTGTTTGTGTACCCTGCACAGAAAATGGAGAATTGATTTTCTTAGCCTCAAACTGCAGCAAAACAAGTGTGCTTGTATTCTGTTCAGCTTGTTTGTGGGATGAGTCTCTGAACAGCAGTGAATTGGTGGACTTGCATGGTTTTTAGAGGTGGGGGGAAAGTCCATCTAAAAGAAAGACTTTGGCTGTTTCCATGGCTGTATGGGCTGGGGTGGTGGTCAAGATAAACATGACTGCAGTGTGTCACAACAGGTTGTCTGATTCACATGTGATAAGAGCTTTTCAGCCCTGCCCGCTGTTTTGTATATGAGCCTACATGAGTTTGACAGATTGATTACCTCCGCTGTTTGTACATTTTCAGATGGTGGTTTTCCACTTCCCTTAAACCCCTTTCATACAGCAGACAAACAATGGAGTTAGATGTCTCTTTTTGAAAACCAGAACTTGGTCAAAGCTGTACATTTTAACTGCAGATACCACTGAAGTATTTTTCTTAGTTGTGTGAATTGGTGACATATCACTTTGCAGGTAAACTTTCAATTGTGCTTGAACCTACAACCTTCATAATCAGTGTCAGATGATATAGTACAGCTCTATATTACATAGGTATGGGTATTAAAAAAAAAGTTTGTTTTCAGTTCAAGTGTATGAGTCCTCTAGTTTAATAGTCCTATTGGCTTCTTAAAATTCTGGCAGTAGTATTAATAAAGTTGGATTTTGTTACCTTCACTATCACTTCTTTATTTTTAAGGGATACCAGCAGTATTGCCACCTGGTGTTCATTCTGTGATATTGTTTACACTAACATGTTAAATCGTGTGCCATGTTCATCTTTTTTCTTTCATGACCCAAATAGTATTGGAGTATTGCATTTTATAGTAACAAGAATATCACAACAAGTAGAACTTTTATTGGTGTGAGAAGATAATGCTGTTAGGTTGTGTGTGGTAGACATTATCAGGCTGGCTACCCATACTTGTGGTAACGCTCTTGTAATGAATAAATATTGGTTCCATGATTTTCTCTCTCCTGCAAAGGGATTATGGAAAGGATTGCTGGCAGCCTGAACGATGCTCAGAACCCTCCTTGAGATTAAACAACACTTGCTATTATGTTTGTCACATTCTCCTCAGTCAATTATCTGTTTGTCACATTTAAGTTAATGGTCCTCCTTTCTCCCTCTCACCCTTTCCTCTTGCCTCCCTCTTGTCGTGCCTTGTCTATTCTGCTGTGCCCCCCCACAGCCTGTGCGCTTGACCCCCCAGCGGGAGTTCATCAAGTCCCTGATGGGCATCGGGAAGCGGCTGGCCACGCTGCCCACCAAGGAGCAGAAAACCCAGCGGCTGATCTCTGAGCTGTCGCTGCTCAACCACAAGCTGCCCGCGCGCGTCTGGCTGCCGACCGCTGCCTTTGACCACCATGTGGTGCGTGTGCCCCACACCCAGGCCGTAGTGCTGAACTCTAAGGACAAGGTGAGGAGGGAGAGTCCTGACAGGGACATGCAGTTCTCCATGTGATAGGTCCAGTTGAATGTGAAGTAACATTTTTCTAAAGAAAAAGATAGGAAAAATGTTAAGTGTTGTTGGAACCAAATCTGCATATTAAAGGTGTTACAGTCAGCCTGTTTACTCATGATGTACAAAATAAAGTGTTGATTGTTTATATGCTCTCACAGGCACCTTACTTGATCTACGTTGAGGTTTTGGAGTGTGAGAACTTTGAGACGTCCAACGTACCAGTGCGGATCCCAGAGACCCGTATTCGCAGCACACGCTCCGTAGAGAACCTTCCAGACTGTGGCATCACGGCTGAGCAGCGCGCCAGCAGCTTCTCCACCGTGCCCAACTACGATAATGACGATGAGGCATGGTCTGTTGACGACATAGGCGAGCTGCAGGTGGAGGTAACCAAGGGCGCTGTGTTCCTGAAAAATTTGCAGCTTCTCTGTTTCAGTAAACCATTTTTCTTGTTTCACTTTCTAATAATTTGAACAAATGCTTAGCCTTAAAGGACAAAGCATCACAAGGAATCGACTGATTAAAATGCCAGGAGACAATGCGCTATAACATCAGAATATCTCCCCTTTGACACAGCGAATGGTGCAATCCACTCTGATCATTCACTTCCACATTGTATCACATTACAGAGGGAACAGGAGCCTCCCAACCTCTGTGGGGCATTTAGATTTTCTTTGCTTTGAGTTACTGGTTATCAGGTGACTAGCCTATTCAGCCTTATTTGCTCTGGATCCGCCACCCCCCCCAGTGCACAGAGCAGGTTAATTGAATGTGTTTGAAGAGGCCCCTGTGGGGACGTTGCTCTGATCTCACTGTGCTTCCAGCTCCCAGAGATCCACACCAACAGCTGCGACAACATCTCCCAGTTCTCTGTGGACAGCATCACCAGCCAGGAGAGCAAGGAGCCCGTGTTCATCGCCGCGGGAGACATCAGGTGCGTTTCCTCTTCTGTAGTGTCTACCTGTTCGGCGTCAAAGACTTCAGGTCAGAACCCAAAATAGTGGAGTATAGGGAGAAAGATTGTGGAGGAAGCATCACAGTCTTTATTGGCATTTTAATATGACATGTTCCACGCTTGCAGTCCTGTTCCTTGACTGCTTTTACATGCTTTTTTTGGTTTGGTGCAGTGATGAATATGAGTAAGCTGACTTGAGAGTTGTTGTGACTCCAGTGTTTGTGCCGTCTTAAGGGACATAACATACTAATTGTGTGATTGTGTTTATGTGTGTGTTTGTCCAGGCGGCGCTTGTCTGAGCAGTTGGCTCACACCCCAACCACGTTTAAGAGGGACCCAGAGGACCCCTCAGCAGTGGCCCTGAAGGAGCCCTGGCAGGAGAAAGTCCGGTGGGTGACATCTCTCTCCACACAGCTCTGAGATCAGCAATTAAAGAATGAATTAATACTCACTGATTATGTGTAACCAAACAATTAAATACACATACCCAATATGGGCTTGAAATTCAATAGACTTGTTTGAAAGTGTGTCAGAATGATGGATGTTTCTGTCTGTCACACAGGCGAATAAGAGAAGGTTCACCCTACGGCCACCTCCCTAACTGGCGTCTGCTCTCAGTCATTGTCAAGTGCGGAGATGACCTTCGACAAGAGCTCCTGGCCTTTCAAGTCCTCAAACAGCTGCAGGTAACATCACCATGGAAATTTCCTGTCTTCAAGGCTACCAGCAGAAATCTGTTCAAAATGAACAGAAATTATGTGACTGTGATTTTGGTCCATAACAAAAGTTTACTTTTTTTGTACAATTACATGGGTTAAGAAGGTGTTGCTTCTCTGATACTTTCAAATTCAGTTTGCACTGACTGACTGTAGGAGATTAGATTCCCTGCGGCGGCATACATTTATTTCAGAAGTTTGTAGAGTGGAACTGTCCTACCATGTTCCAGCATCACAATATGGAAATAGCTAATTCCGTTGGCTGTGAACATGAAAAGTTATGAAAATGCTTCCATTACTTTTATTTAATGGTCATATTAGTGGTTTAGTGCTCAGTTTATACACTGAAATATACAGGTTGTATATTGTCCTGATTTAAGACCAATTATGACCTTTTAAAAAAATCTAGGGAGATAAGTGCTGTATAAATGTACATCTCGCTCTCTTTATCCAGTCAATCTGGGAGCAGGAGCGGGTCCCTCTGTGGATCAAGCCCTACAAGATCCTGGTGATCTCGTCGGACAGCGGCATGATTGAGCCGGTGGTCAATGCCGTGTCCATCCACCAGGTGAAGAAGCAGAGCCAGCTGTCCCTGCTAGACTACTTCCTGCAGGACCACGGCAACTACACCACAGAAGCCTTCCTGACCGCACAGCGCAACTTTGTGCAGAGCTGTGCCGGCTACTGCCTCGTCTGCTACCTGCTGCAGGTCAAGGACAGGTGAGGGCCCGGGGTGGACTGAATTCGCTCTCATTATCACAACACCTTCCTGTGTCGCCACTCCCTGTAGCTCGATAGCTAGTCTTCTCTCTTTTCTCACCCAACTTCATTTCTCTTCCTGGTTTTTTTAATTTTGTAAAATGAGTTGCCATCATGTCCCACAATGGGTGAAGCTACAACAAACTGTCAATAACTGACTTTTTTTTTTAGCCAGTCTAAAGGTTTTTGAACTCTACAAAGCAGCACAGTGATTGATTCAGTGCAGTCAGGTACCAGTAGAAAGTGGTTGCTCCACCTATTTGTGACTATATAATACCTCACTCAGTCACTGCTTTTTATCACTCTCTCCATGAAAGGGTAACATTGGTGTAGCCTGACTGGCTTTGACAAGCCAGTTTAAATGTTTAGCCTTTGTAGGGTCTACAACATTGTTATTAGGACAGCAGTACCTGAAATTAACAAAAAAATATTGTTGAATCAATGAAATGTTATTCTTGCTTCTTTGTCAACATGGAAAAATTACTAATAGTAGTCACCTATAATGCCCCCTCCCCCCACTGTCTTTCTACCAACATCACTTCCTGTTTGTCTGAGTAGGTTCTCCTCCATTTGGTGATCTCTTCCTCATTTCTTTTCTCTTTTGTTTGATATTGGTTTCAACATGTCTTCCTCCCTCCTGTTTGGCCTTTTGCTGCCTCACATGAGTCTCAGGGCAGCAGTGTAGTGTAATACTGTAAGACTGTAGCTGAATTGCTTAAGCAAATATCCAGCTGTAGAAATGGATAGTGTGTAAAAATTAAAGAGCTGGAAGTCACTGTGGACAACAGTGTCTGCTGAAAGCTGAAAATGTAAATCTCTGTCCCCCTCTCTCTCTCTCTCTGTTTTTTCTCGTTGTGTGCTCTTTTCCCTCATCGCGTCCCTCACCTCTCATCGTTCTCCTCAGGCATAATGGGAACATCCTGCTGGACGCAGAGGGCCACATCATCCACATTGACTTTGGCTTCATTCTGTCCAGCTCTCCACGCAACCTGGGCTTTGAGACCTCGGCTTTCAAACTCACCAGCGAGTTTGTAGATGTGAGTAACCGCTCAGGCTGCACCATCTCACAGGCTCAGTGAGGGAGGAGAACTTGCTCCAGTCCTGAAGCAGATGTCTTTAGACCATTAATCGGAAATTTACTTTGACCCCCCTCCTCACATTTAATGATAAATCAACTGATTCATTCAACTCTTGTGCAAAGAATACTGAATGCAACAGAGCTTTGTTGTGCACAATTCATTGAATGATGTTGATCTAAAATTTACTAAAGACTATTTACAATGATAAATAAATAAAAATTATAAAATAGAATAGTGTGATAATATGAATTGATACATTTTCAAAAGCTGTTTTGGGTCAGATAGAACATTCTTTAAGGTTTGAAATTAAAAAGTAAGGTTGTTGATTTAATCCATGCAGAATATTCAAGTTGTGTTTTCAGTCCAGGCATTGAGCAGTTTGTGAAATTGTGGTTGGAGCTGTAAGAAAGTTCTGCTTCTCAGTACAGTCAGCAGCAAAGGCTTATTGTTCACGAGTGTTTTGTGTTTTTGTGTGCGTGTGTCTGTGTGTGGCTATATCTCTCAGGTAATGGGTGGCCTGGATGGAGACATGTTTAACTACTACAAGATGCTGATGCTGCAGGGCCTGATTGCTGCACGGAAGCACCATGAGAAGGTGGTGCAAATTGTGGAGATCATGCAGCAAGGTAACCCTACCTGCAGGATTCTTCTGTCAGTCTTTTAGTTTCCCGCTTTCGGTGTTTTCCCACACTTAATCTTACCATAAAGTCTCCAAAAAGACCAATGCCTATTGAAACTCAGGGAAGCATTGTAGAGAATGTTCCAGGGATGTGCAAGAGAAACTAGGCTTCATTAAATGGGACAGAATGAATGATAGTTGACAGTGTTGTGATGTTCTTCGTCAGGAATAAAATCTCACCCATTGATACATGTTGGTCATGCCCCTCCCACAGGCTCGCAGCTGCCCTGTTTTCATGGCTCCAGCACCATCCGTAATCTGAAGGAGCGTTTCCACATGAACCTGACCGAGGAGCAGCTGCAGGTTCTGGTGGAGCAGATGGTGGACGGGTCCATGCGCTCCATCACCACCAAGCTGTATGACGGCTTCCAGTACCTCACCAACGGCATCATGTGAACAAGACACAGACACTCACATACACATGCACATCCCATACACACACAGGCGTGCTGGACGAAAGTCGTGCACGGACAAAGACTGAGGGAGACTAAAGAAGCAAGCACCTTGGAAAGACTGCAACTCTCATATTGCAACTGTGTTTCTCTTCTCCCTAAGTTTGGACTAAAGAAGCTTGGCTTGCTCATGGATTTTGTACCCTGACGGGCGAGGTCCCAGCTGTGTAGTTCTCGTGTTACCTCCCGCCATGTTGATCCTCAGACTGGCCTCCTTATATGCCCCACTCCCCATCTTTTCAGGGTCTTTTTCTCTTTCACCTCACGGCTCAGGACCCCTTTCCCTCACTTGGAAAGTCATACACCTGGTTTTTAGTTGGCCCAGACTCAACATTTGGGAAATGTGTTAACTCACCTACTTTTCCTGTCTTCAAATTTTCCATCTTTTTCCACTAGCCACATTGGCTGTTTCCTGTCTGGCCCCAGCCTTTCATGATGTTGTTCTCATGGTGTTTGTTTCACTCTGTATAGACTATGCACCAGCCCTGTAGGTATGAAAGGGTAATTCAGCATTGGCTCCAGGAAAGTGTATATGGGGTCAATCAAACTGTGGCCTCAGTACCATGGCTCTGGGTTGAAACTATGGTGACACGAGAATACAGGTATCACGAGGAAGCCGGGTAAATTCCAAGCTGAGCTACAAGGTTTAGTCAGCTTTTGCCTCGTCCAGGGTCCACTATTCATAACAAATGTGAACAGAGGGGTACAATGATATCAGCGCTAGCTCAGTCCACAAAGCAACTGTGACCGTTTCAGTCCGATTCAATGCAAGTCTTTCCTTTGATGGATTTCACAGTATTGTTAAAGCCCTCATCAGCCACAGTGTTCTGGAGCTCCTTTGTTAATTGGGGACGAACTGCAAGCTCTGATGCCAGTGATCCTGTATTGGTATCACAAGGGACTTGAGTTTTGGGAGTGAGCTGTGACATGGGTTTGAGAAAGTAGGCACTATTTATTGTCTCTTTGTAAAGCTTTACAAAATAATTAGAACACTTACAGGCATCGTATTGCATAATAGACATGATGCAAATTAATGTAACATTTCTAGTATGTCCTCTTCAGAGCTTTACGAAATAATCAAAACACTTGCAGACATCCTATTGTGTAATAGGCATGGTGCAAGTAACTGTAAGTAAAATTTCTAGTTTGTTGTAGAGTTTTTAATTGAAAGTGTGTTTTTAAAGTATTGAAAGCACAAAGAATAATCACTAGAATAATCCCTTTAACCCCTTGCGCATAGACGTGTTAGTGGTCTAATTTTGTAATTTTTCCAGGTAGTCTACTACAGAATTATTTTGTGTTTCAGGTACGTTACTGTGCTCATACTGGTGTAGACCATATGTATACATTCAAGTTAGTAACTCCCTGTTTGGAGTTGTGGTAAAACTTTGAGAGCCCAAATCTTATTTAATTTTTAGGTTTCAGCCAAAGATCACGACTCATCTGGTGTGTGGTTTCTGGACTGCAGGCCCAGTTTCCTCCTCCACTGAGGTTTTGACTTGCACCCTTATTTTGTGCTTCATATAGATCTTATGTTTCCTCTTGGAGCTACACACATTGTTTGAGTTGGTTTTATTAAAACAGTAATACTTAAAAGCACATACTGGATGCCAGGGGCCTTCACAGAGATGAGGGACCTGGTTGTCCGGTTACATGCTCTGAGCCACATTAAACCTCACTGGGAAACCAGCAGGACCAGGTAGTTTTGTTTTTTTTCCCCACAGAACTGTGGAAGTTTAGCTAAAAAGTTGGCCCTTTTATGTGTCACTAATCCTCCAAGTGGCTCATTGTTTGAAGAAGGATGGAACATTAAAACAAGAAATGCATTGATTGCTTGAAGCTAAACTGAATGGAACAATCTGAAAATCTCTACACTGGTACTGTGGTTCTATTCCTTAAAACCCATCAAACCCATTCTCAAATTGTATGCACTCAGTGACAAAAAATATAAAGAAATATATTTTAGGTAACTTGAGGAAATGTTACACCTAAGCCACTAAAAAAAACTGCAGTGAAGGAATCTGAGAAGAAAAGTTCCTGGTGCCTGCTGTAGATTCTTTGTGCTCAGAATGCGTTGTGAATCCCCCTTGTACTTGAAAAAACTAATTACAGTGGTGTTGTTTTCAAAGACATGAGCCGACCCTGAGAGAAAGCAAAAAAAAAACTAACTTAAAAAAAAAAAAACAACCTAGAGCTGTACATGTATTTGCTCCCCTTTTCTTTGTTCCTTCAATTTTTTTTAATGTATGTCCTCATTCAGGATTAAAATATTTTCTCTTAAGTGCTAGTTCAGTATTTGTGTTTGGAGGTGATAACAGGTTTATATCCCTCTTGAACATTATGACTGATTTCTGTATTTTTCTGACTGTTTATAGAGTGAAACTGCACAACATGCTGGTCTGGTTACCTGTATTTTTTTCTGATTCTCTCCACACGTCTCAGTAGTGGCTTGAAATTGCCTCCACTTTCTCTTAGAATGCAAGGAGTAGTCGAGACAAACCAACAAGCATCAGTTCTTCCCTTTGTAATTTCCTGAACTAAATTTTTTTTACCTCTTTGTTAGTTCCATCTTTATTACTAATTGCAATATAATGGACCATCTCATATGATCATGTGAATGACCTCCCTTAACTTGTGAATGTCTCTTTGCATAATAAATTAAGTTTCCTTGTCTCTGTATAACTTTGCTAACCGTGAACACACGTGACAACCAAATACATATTCAGTTTCTTAGAGAATCTCTTCTGTAGTTTGTAGTATTTTAATTAAAATGTTCAGCGGTTGTTTTGGATATTAGGGTTTAAACTGGATTAAAAATTGACAGTCTGAGAAAATCACAGAAGCAATGAATCATCTTACCCGACACAATAGTAGGGATAATTATGACCTGCAGGATGTATCCCCCGATCATACTGCACATTCTCACATGCACCGTAGGGGGGCGCCAAAATCTCAGGTTTTACTCAGCAATATTTTCCGAATATACCCATAATTCAACTAACCTTAGGAATTACTGTCCTACCTGCCTGCACTTGCACCCGTAGTGCAAATCGCCTGTGTGTGTACAACCACCTAGCCGCTCCCCACACTCACCCACACAGAAAGAGCGTACACGAACGTGAGGACTTAGGGACCGCACAACAGGACAAGTGACAAGCAACAAGCCCACACGGATGATACGGTTGAGGAATTAAACTTTTTTTGTTTTGCATGGAAATGCTATGACCACCGAGTTTTGGCTCAGGTTTGGGGGAATCTGTGCTTCTCGTGTTCGAAGGAAGGTGAACTCCTTTACCTTTTTTGGCCCGTAACAGGAAGTAACTTAAAAACCACAATGGTAAGTTAAAGTTACATGGCATATGTATGCTAAATTACGTTTAACTTGTTACTATGGAATGTTATTCCGTTGCACGTGTTTCAGGTTTTGAACCTTGTTATACATTCTCAGGGATGTTGATACTCATTTTATCCAAACTATTAACATCATATTTATTGCACATTAAAATGGCCCATTCTCTCCTGAATAATTGATATGCTATTTTAGTTAAGGGCATCGTCATACTAATGTCTAGTGTATTGTTTTCGTGAACAAGTAGCCTACCTGAGTAAATCTGGGGTGGAGTTAAGGTGAGCTAGTTTCACCTATGGCCCAACAATTCACGGAAGCCACCACTTAATGTACTGTAAAATGGTGTATGGAACGCTAATAAATGTAACGTTGGGGTTTCAAGTCCCTTATGTTTTGTATTTGTTGATTTTCATAAATGTTTCATAATATTCTTTATCGTGGAGATAATTGTGCCTCATTCTCCAGCGTAGTTGATGGGGCGTTTGCGAGGTGGCGTTCATGCACAAATACAGATTACCCAGGTAGCCACAAACTAGTAGGGACTGGCTACAAAACAACTTTTCCTGAAGACATATGGAACAGTGTTAGTTGTTGCCCTTAAATGGTATCATACGATGACATTCTGCATCCATCAGGTTGTTGGATTCATTGATAGGCAGTGTTTACGCGTGCATTGGGGCTGTGTCATCCTATTTTACGTGTTAAGTGGTGAAACTATATGTATCGACATCAATATTGTGGTAGAGCAAGTGAGGCTACTATTTCACTCCATGCACTAAAAGTTTATTTCATTCGGTTAGCGCCAACAAGGGCCAACGTGTCTGGGCAGGGCTGCACACTTCAAACAACTCCTGGATAAGAGGGCAAGAATGCTGGGAATTCATATTTTTGAAGAGAGCATATAAGACAGTGGAGGACAGAGAAAAAATGTTTAACTAATGTATATATAAACCAGAATCTACAAATCTTATTTTGTAGTATTAATAGTTGCAGGCTACAGAGTCGAGAATCTGAAAAAAGTTTCAGAAATCTCTGTACTGCAGTTTTGGTCATGGGGGCCAAACAAGATTAGACAAGATTTAAACTCTGCACTTCATCTTGTGCAAGGTTAAGTGATGGACAAATGCAGTTACACTCAACAACAACTCTAATAAAATCCTGTCAGTGAACACACCCATAAATATGGAACTTCATTGCTGGGGAGAGACTAATCAACCTGCATTATGCAAGCCAATGCTGCAGTAAAATACACTCACCACAAAGAAGAATAAGGTGGCTCAGCATGTAATCCTGTGGTGTTTCTCAATGACATCCTTTAGCAAATGTAACATGCATCAAATGGAAATCATTGATGCTGGACTGGAAATTTCACTGAGTTAATCTCCTCACTGAACTCAATTTATTAATACAAGGGCCATTCTGAGAGGACTGGGTGATGCTCATGGAAATGCTTCATCCACATCAAAGCTCAGTTAAAATCAGAGAATGCACTGAGAATCGCAATATCATAAGTTTGGGAAACTCATAACAAGTGGTATGTGGATATTTTTATAAACCCATATTGTCCTTTCCTACTACCCATCAGTTCAGGCTCCCATAGAAACTGCTCACATTGAGCTGAGTCTCCTCATTCAGTCAGCTGAATATAATATTAGTCTATGTAAGTATGTTAGTGTATGTAAAACATTGAGTAGTTGCAGTGGCAGAACACTTTACCTGAAAATCTGTAATGGCCATAGCATGTATATCCCTAAGCATTGCTTAAGCCCTTTCCCTTCCTCTATTCCATTTTTACTTAACAGCTGACATTGTGTTCTGTGGGTCAGCAGCCTCACTTGTCCACTCTGCTTTAGCGAGGGTGATGTTCCTCTTTTGGAGTACTGATGGCTGAATTTCTTCCCTTGAGTAAAGTGGATGAAGATATTTCATCACATCCTGCCATTTTGTAGCATGAGATGCAAAGTGCAGAAATGAGAATGGCCTTTCATTGGAGTCTACAGCAGTGTAGGTTTTTTTTTTTGTGCTACTTTAGCTTCCCTAAATAACTTTGCAGAGATCCATCATGGCATGTATTACCCATCAGTAAAATGCTCCTGTATTGAGGTGGGGGTAATCTGAATGAATGACTAGCTGAAGGATGCAACAGCACTTCCTTGCCAGGTGTTTGAACCAGGTGTCTTCATGAACATTGTCAAACCACAGTGCACCAATGTTCCTCTGTCTCAATCAGAGAAGTGCATGTATACGATTACAATGCATTCCACCTCTTTCCTCGCAACTCATCAAACACACAAAAGGTGTATTAAATGCTGTGTCAGTCCTGCTTGAAGTCAGTTCATCAGAAATGGCAGAGAATGGTATTTTGCCCTGAGCGTTTTCACTTACAGTGCTGAAACTGGAGCTGGGATGACACACCTGAGAGCTCATGTATGCAGAAAAGGCCTGCTTGGTTTCAGGGCGGGGGCGTTCCTTATGATTGAATTCAGCCACTGAAAATATGCCTTTGTCTGGTTTCAACATTAATGGCTTAAGAAGGAGGGACTTCTTTGTTATCTCACCTATCAGCAGACACTTCATGTGGGTCATTTCTTGCCCACATGGAGAATCTGTCTGGGTACAGGGAATTCAGTCATAGTCCTCATGATGAAACGTTTCTTCCTTTCTTGCTAGTGGGGAGGTACAGGTTTTGCTGGTTTTTGTACTTACTCAACACTTAATCGATCAATTAACACTATTTACTGGACTGTGAACTCATCTCCCGTGGTTTCTTGGGTCAGAAGTGATTGCTGATTTTTAAAGTTGAAACAAAAAAAGCATACCCTGTAGCTCCTCAGGACCAGGGTTGGCAATCTCTGCACTAAGAAGTGGCTGTGAAGGCTCTTAAATTCTAGCTTTGTTCTGTTGTTTTGAAAGAGCATAGCGTTTCCCAAAGCTAAAAAGCACCGCACATCACTTTACCATAAACTGATTACATCTGTCTCATTGCAGGATATAGTGTTTGCTGTGTTTGCTCCAGGAAGTATTGAGCAATTCCGTATCTCTGTCCTCCCTGAAATACACACTGCCATAGAGTAGGCGGGGATTTTAAACACACCAGACATCCAGACACTGGGTGGACAAGACTCGAGAGTTGTCTCAATAGCTTGTTGAGAAAATGAAGTACAAATAATAGTTGGTCCATCCACAGCAGTTGACTTATATTTCTGAGGCAAAACTAAAGTGAACAGTTGATTATGCTTTTTTTTTTTTTTTTTTTTTTTTAAGCTATCTTCAGTAGTAACTTACCATTTTATTTATTGCACTTCATGTTCAATGTACACACACTGGACATTTGAGATAAAATACTTTGCTCAAGGATATGTACAAAAGTTATGTCCACCATTCAGTGATGTATGTCTGTTTGAAATATTTTTGGTGACATCATAGGTTACTGATTCCCCTTATTTATTTAAAGCATATCTAATTAGAGTGTATTTTATTTATGACACTGAAACTCTGTTTTCAATTCCAGGGAGAGACAGTGATGATGTTGAGTTGAATTTGCACTGTCTGAGTCAGGCAAACATTTCACAGTGATGTTGTTGGAGATGAGACTTAGAGATAAACACTGTGGTGCATGTGAGAAGGAATCAGTGTGCAGTGAGGACTAGGGCATTGTTTTCTGTAAATAGGCCATGTATGCTACTCCTGTCTGTTTGAATGTTGTAGTTGTATTCATTCATAGAAAAATGGCCTGCAGCAGTAATTCTGGTCACTGTGCACTATGTTACAAGTAAACACTCATGCAAATAATGGTCCTTGAATGTCTTACCTGTTACTGATGTCAAACAAAATAACACACACAAGACCTAGCATTCATCTGTAAGCTGTAAAGAGAGGATATGCATTTGATATGTAATGTAATATATATTGCTGATAACAATTATCTACAAAAAAATCCCCTCCCACACTCAGCAATTTTATGTCATTATGTTATTTGTTGCTGCTTTTGAAGCTCATTTGTTGTAATTTGTGAATAATTACTGAGTGCTACAACAGAAAATGTTAGGCTGCTAGTCCTCCCACTGAGAAGTAATTGTCTATGTTGTTTTATTAGAGGGGATGTTGAGGGCTACTCCTTTTGTGAAAGAGAGTGTTAATCTAATGAGAGTTAATTAAAGAGGACAGTGGTATGAAGCCAGCCATGATAAATTCCTTGTTAGCCATTTCCTCATTATTTAGTTGTGGGTGAACAATATGAATATATTTTCCTTGTTACATTTCAATTAAAATGTAGGCTTTTGTCTTTGTTTGACTTAATCTCTCAGTTTCCGTTTATTATTTCAGTTTACAGTTGTGTGAAATACATTCTGGACCTTGTAAAGTGCCAAACTATTTAACTAAAGAGTAGGCATGAGACATTGCTTTTACAATAATTGCCTGTATTTCAGTGCATCGTTCAATTCCACTTGCATAGTTACACCTGGCCTCTGCATGTGGTATTAACATGTGCCTGTTGTTACCCAGTCATGTTTCTGCCTGGTGTGGACACACAAAAGACGCTGTGATTTAGATATGACTATATCTGGCTAAGCTCCTCTGGAGGTGCACAGGGATGCAGTGTTGCTCCTGTCTCTGCTGTGTGTAGAAACTGTCAGGCCACTGACAGCACATGCAGTGGACAGCATCCTGTTTAGAGTTTCACTGTTATTCTGTGTTTGGCATCTCTTATTGTAGGGGAGTAAGGAGCGCTACCACTGGCAGACCCAGAATGTGAAGGTGAGCGGTGTGGATGACATGGTCCTGCTGTCCAAGATCAACGAGGACGCCATCACCGACAACCTCAAGAAGAGATACAATGATGACTACATTTTCGTATCCTCTCTCTTGCACCTGTCCAGCCATATTTCGTCACTGTGACTGATGTCTTCAGTTGTCATGCATTTAGATTTAATTTTTGTTCATTTTTGTCTCTGTACTCCTAAATCAGATTATCCATCTTGTGTTTCACTGTAGATCAGCACTTTAAGAGATTGGTCTTGATGATTATTTTTCACAGTATCAAAGTAAGACAATCAAAACGCTTGAAATGTCAGAGTCCTGTGTGTGCTTTCTTCTCAGGCTGCTCAGAACTGTTGTGCGTTTGAATTATGTCTGTTCATTCATTTTAATCAGTCATTAATATTAGCAATAATGCAAAAGCAAAATGTGAAATGTTTAAGGAGGTTAAGGAGAATTATTATCTCCTGTCTTTGCTACAAAATGGTCAACTTAGAAAGCTTTGGTGAAGGCCAATGTATTCACTGTCTCATTACCAGGACTTCGGGGGTTTAACAGAGTACCAGTTTCAGTTGAAAATTCAGTGGCCCTCAGTATACAGCATTCTCTATTAAATTATATATAAATGCATGTACTGTATTGTTTGTTTATACATCATAGGATTATCAAAGTTAAACAAATTTCCCTTGGATTTTCAAGTGTGTGGGCTTGGCAAATGCATGAGGCTAATGAATTAATACTCCTTAACTTTATCCCCTCAGACCTACATAGGTCCTGTCCTCATCTCTGTCAATCCTTTCAAACAGCTGCCGTACTTCACTGATCGTGAAGTGGAGCTGTACCAGGGGGCGGTGAGTGTTCCCAAACTGAAAGACTGTGGTCACCACTCTGATCATTATCATCTTGGCAGCATGGCATAGATGACTTAATGGGAGTATCAGTGTCGTCCATTTCAGAGATGCACAGAGACGGGGGTGACGGGCTTCTCAGTCATGGTCTGTGATTTACCCTTATTGGAGAAGTGTACCAAACAGCAAAATGACTTACTAACATATGCATAATGGATTGGTAATGGAAAAATTGCATAATTATGAAGCACAAGGAGGACTTGGGACATATAAAATAAACCAAAAGATTAACTCTTATTTGTTTCACCGGAATAGATCTGTACATTTATGCGACCTCATACTAGTCAGCATGTCATCAGTTTCTGTCTTGTCCACTTGGGTTGCAAAACTGTATTTGTTATTATTTGAAAAATTATAGTTCAGTATACAGTTTGAAATACAAAATAACCCAAGTGATGCCTTTTTCAAATAGGCTTTGTCTAATGACTTGCTTCCATTAGTAGCAATGGTAGAATCTGCCGAGTTCTGTGTGGAGACCGGTGTGCTCCACTTCAGTCAGCAGGTTGTTAGGAGTACCAGATCTGTTGGAACTGGCTGATGAGTCACTGCTAAACCTGAGCCCTTAGGAGAGCTGAATTTGAACGGGGCTTGGCCTCAGCAGGTGTAGACATGCCAGTGCTCAGAAGTGTGTTTATGTGGGTGTGTGTTCATGCGTAAGATATCGGGATTCTAGTTGAAGAATCTCCAGAACACTCATGTGTTGTTGACCCCTGTCCTTTGAATTAATTTCCTGTTTCCTCCCTGCAGTTTTCCATCTTGGGTTTTTCAGCCAATAAGAGTCCACATTTTGTATCTCGTTGTCAATGATTAACTGGGTGACGTCTCACTCTGGTTTTTTTTTTTTGTCTGCATATTCACTTGTGCTTACTCCATTTTCAACAGTAATACATCCACCTCTTTCACTTTATTTGAATAATGAAGGAGAAGAAGACCCAGAAGGAAATAGCTGAAAATTTAGTGCCATTTAATCTCAAATTTTATTCAGGTCCAAGAGAAGAATTACACAATTTATATCCTCAGGTCATGCATTCATCCACTCAAAAACTACTCTCACCCTACATCTGGTTATTAGCCACAGTGTAATTAACTTAATTTATCTTAAACTAATTAACTAAACAAATCAACTAATTAATTAATTAACTTAATATAAGTTTAATAGTTGTGATGACAACAATGAAATTACATTGATTTTGACGTTTTGCAGTGATTATTTCATAGGCTCAGTATGAAAACCCTCCACACATCTACGCCCTGGCAGACAACATGTACCGCAACATGATGATTGACGTGGAGAACCAGTGTGTCATTATTAGGTGAGAAACGTTTAAGTCATTGTTCAGATCAGAGCTCATGGAAATGAAGGCGTCAGGTTGTGTGCATGGTGAGGCTCAAGCAGAATGCCGTCTCCAGGACTGTTACATTAACCGTGTACTTTTTCCACTGCAGTGGAGAGAGTGGAGCTGGGAAGACAGTGGCTGCAAAATATATCATGAGCTACATTTCCAAAGTGTCAGGTGGAGGACCCAAAGTTCAGGTGAGACCCCTCCCCCATTGCCTAAGTCTCTCCTTTCATCAACACTTAATCTGTCTGTCTGTGCTCTTTCTGCCTTTCACACAGTAAGCCCAATGATTAAATACTCCTCGTACATTTAGTATTTTGGTACTGTCATTTTAGTCTGGTTATCAGAGTTGATTGATAGAGTATTGTATTGTATGGGAGGATGTATGTAGGAAAATGTTTAGGTGGCCATGTAGAGCCATTTGAAGTGGGTCTAGGATGCGGGGTTAACACCTCTCATTGTTTTTAGAAGCACCAAGAAACTTTAATAGCCACAATTAATCCTGGTTTTGATAATATGACTGAAGGAGTCTCCTGTCTCTGCAATGGGGTATTTGTTTCCTGCTTGGATTAGTGGGAAGATAGCCCCCTACTGGTTCATCAGCAGAAACATAGTTTTAATAAGTCTTCTCTCATCCAACTAACTGAGCCCAACCCTGTTTCGCTTCAGCAGTTTGATAAACGGTTGAGAAGGATACAGGGTGGTATTGCTGGAAGCAAATATATTTCTGCTTAAGCTCTCTGTTTTTTACAGTTTATCACAATGCATCTCTTTTTCAATCTCCTCTGTCTCACATGGACCGTACCTTTTCTCTTTTTGTCTCTTTTCACTTCTTATTATTTCTCTCTTTCTCACACAGCAAGTGAAAGACATCATCCTCCAATCCAATCCTCTTCTGGAGGCGTTTGGAAATGCCAAAACTGTCCGTAACAACAATTCTAGTCGCTTTGTGAGTAACAGCTTTGGAGCTTTGAATGGGTGTGCTGTTTCAACAGCCCAGTTACTACACTGATTATTTTCATCACAGTGTTTTATGTTTCTTGAGTAGTCAGACACTGCTGAACTTGAACACAGACAAGAGCTGATCTGATCTTAGCACAGGAAATGTAGATATCTGGGCACACTGGTGGGGATGAATCTTGTGCAACTGTTTTATCTGAGCATCTTGTGTTTTTGGAAGGTATTACTGCCTTGACTGAGGCCTTTATACCATATGCATTACCACCTGTATGGTTGTCTACCTGCTACAGGGGAAGTACTTTGAGATCCAGTTCAGCCGTGGAGGTGAGCCTGATGGAGGGAAAATCTCCAATTTCCTTCTGGAAAAATCCAGGGTGGTATCGCAGAACCATGGGGAGAGAAACTTTCACATCTACTACCAGGTAGGACATCGGCCTTGCCTCCAGAGCCTAGATCTATTCTATTGATTTTTTTTGGCTGCTTGCAAGCTTATTAGTAGCAAACAGATGTCTGAGGACATATATTATTTTTTCTTACACATGATGGTAACCATTGGTTTATTGGCAAAGAACATCCCATAAGTTGACAGTGTTATGCCACAGTGCAGACAATAGTTTGTAATCGCTGTATTATGAAACAATTTCCTATTACACATGCACTCACACATTGTGGCATATCACAGTTTGGTGGCAGAAGTAACATAAATTGGCAAAAAATTACAAAAATGATGCTGGCTTTAATTCTAGCATTAGAAAATATGTTTACTGTCAGTGAAAACATTCTTGTGAAAGAAAATTATATCTAATTTTGCCTCTATTTTGCCGTATAACCTGTAGGGTCTAAATATATGGTTCAAGGGCATGAAATTTCTTGTGGTGTCTTTGTCTGTCATACAGATTCACTATAACCTCCTTTAATCCATTTAGTGCTCAAGTGATCTTCCCTGGTACCTTTTCTTCTGACCTCTCACTCTTGTCCTCCAGCTCCTAGAGGGTGCCACCAAAGAACAGAGAGAGAATCTTGGCATTACCACACCTGACTATTACCTCTACCTCAACCAGTCAGGAACCTACACAGTGGAGGACGTCAACGACAAGAAGGAGTTCTCTGATACCATGGTGAGCTGAGATTTGACTGAGCAGCTGTATTCTGTTGTAAAGAGAAACACTTTTGTTTGGTTGTAACTGTCAGTGATTGAACTGGTGTCATGATGTCTCATTGAACCATCACCAGTATTTGTGGTATAAAAATATGTTGTCATGTTGCAATGTGAATTTGTTTCAGGATATGGAGCTATTATTATGTATGTAGTCTTTGTTTTGATCAAATCAAAGCTGACATAGTACAAACATTGCAGTGTTAGACCACAGGATGTTTGCATTACCATGAGTTTCAAGTATGTGTTGTTGTTATATGATTATGTAGTTATGTGTAGTTGCATGTATTTCCGGATGGTGTGTTGCATGGTGTTTTGGATGGTGTGTGTGTTTCTTAGGATGGACTGCTTTGTAGTATTACTTTTTGTTGGTATGTTGTATTGTTATTAAATATAGTATATTTTTAGTAAAGTCATACTGTTAAATGTAACTGCGCTGTGCATTCATTAGAAGTACTGTGACTGTGTTTTTTACTGTGTTAAAATGCATTTTGGCATGTTGTGATGTGTTTTGCATTGTCACTATGTGGTTGCATGTTATGGTATGTGTTCTTCAGGATGCCATGTCTGTAGTAGGGCTTTCTGCAGACGAGCAGGCCACTGTACTGCAGATAGTTGCAGGTATTCTTCACCTGGGCAATATTGCTTTCAGAGAGGAGGGGAACTACGCCGTGGTGGAGAGTGAGGACTGTGAGTGACATGCCTTCAAAACACAAAGCACACACACACACACACACACACACACACACACACACACACACACACACACACACACACACACACACACACACACACACCTTCTACTTCCCCTGTTTAATGTGTGCCAAAGCACTTTGTCTTTACACCCATCTGTTCTCTCTCGGTTCTCTCTCTCTCTCTGTTACTCCCCCAGTCCTGGCATTTCCAGCCTACCTCTTAGGCATTGCCCAGAATGGCCTTAAGGAGAAGCTGACCAGCCGCACAATGGACAGCAAGTGGGGTGGTAAATCTGAGAGCATCGCAGTCACCCTGAACACGGAGCAGGCCACCTTTACCCGGGACGCCCTTTCCAAAGCCCTCTACTCACGCCTCTTTGACTACCTCGTAGATGTGAGTCCAGTATAGTGTTTAGAGTATGCTATATCTGTGTGTGTTTAGTATAGTGTAGTGTAATGTTAAAGGAGCTGTTCTTTCAACTCAGAGGTGGTGGGTTTGACTCCCATGTAGGGCACTGCTGTTGTACCCCTAGAGTAAAGTACTTAAACCAGATTGTTTCAGTGAGATATCCTGCTGTATAAATAGATAGTGTGAGGACATATACATTTTGTAAGCCCCCCTGGACAGGAGCATTTGCTTAAGTCCAGCAAGAACCCTCCAACTGAATCCTAGATTTGTTTCAGTCAATCTCTAGGTTTGTTTTAGTCAACTATACAAGTGAACACATTTACTGCATCCAAAGGGCATTGTAACATTTCCCTTTGTCTTTATATACAGGCCTCATGCCACAACACTGTTCTTGTCATGCACCGATCGTCCCATTTTGAGGAAGTAATTAAAAACTGCTTTTGCAAGGCATTCGAGTTGAGGCATGCCTCAAAATCAAACAGTGGATGTAGAAACATTGAGATTTATGCATGTAGTGTCCTGTTTGTATGAGCAATGTGTATAATTTGACTCCTTGTATAGATGTGGATGCAATTAGTCAAAGGAAAGTGCAAAGCAAATTTTTAGAAGGACTGTATGTTTGTATGTAATTTACACTGAGTAAATGTTAGCTTATAGGAACCTACTCATGGCAAGGAATGAAGTGGGATTCGTTGGGCTGAATTAGAGCAGTTGTCACTCTTTGTTATTGCTCCCATAGGCCATTAACAAAGCCATGCAGAAAGACCATGAGGAGTTTAATATTGGAGTTCTGGACATCTATGGCTTTGAGATATTCCAGGTGGGTATTGCTTTGCTATATAAAATATGGAGATATTTGAAACATTGACTTATACACCAACTACCACTGGCCACTCATCATGGCAAGAATAGACAAAATACTGAGGAATTTGTTTTTTTAACAGTGTTTTTTTTTAGCTATAAAATAGAATTGTACTGAAATAGTTTCCTTCTCTTTGGTCCAATAGAAAAACGGCTTTGAGCAGTTCTGCATCAACTTTGTGAATGAGAAGCTGCAGCAGATTTTCATTGAACTGACATTGAAGGCAGAGCAGGTGAGTGAGTTCTGAGAGAATCTGGTGGACAGAGCACACCATGTAGAGTGTGTAACTACGTATATTCATACATATATGTATTTACACAGACCTCTGCCTGAGCCCCAGTATTATTGGTTGGTGTGTGGCCTGTATCCTGGGCTGATGATGTGCTTTGATCCTGCAGGAGGAGTATGTTCAGGAAGGAATCAAGTGGACGCCCATTGAATATTTCAACAACAAAGTGGTGTGTGACCTCATTGAGTCTAAACTGGTGAGTCGCAACCCTTGAATCCCAGGAAATCTTTTTTGGGTTTACTGGCTTAAGGTTTTTCTTTGTGATTACGAAGAAAGGAGAATGCAGAGGTCTTTGTAAATTATTCACAAATGTCACATCTCACAATGAATCCTAGAGCGGCAGCCTGTGATAGCATGTTGGCATTCCTTCTCATTTCAGAAGGCCAAAAGTATGGTGCAGCTTAAAAGGTCATACTGAGTAAAGGGCTAGACCAAGCATGATTGTGTAGTGGGAATCACTAGTGCTAAATGGTCGCCTCCTATCATGGGTTTTATAGGAGTTTAAATCTAGTGTAGTTTTATTGCTTATACCAAAAGTAAAAACAAAAAATAAAACTCCCTGCTGAGGTCACAGTCATATTGCCCCCCTCAGTAGATCATGTAATAGACTTGTTTTGATATGTTTATTTTTTCTTATCCAGAATCCACCAGGAATCATGAGCATCCTGGATGATGTTTGTGCCACCATGCATGCCAAGGGCGAGGGCGCAGACCAGACGCTGATTCAGAAGCTGCAGACGCAGATTGGCAACCATGAGCACTTTAACAGCTGGAACCAGGGCTTTGTGGTGCATCACTATGCTGGAAAGGCAGGGGGCGCTCTTTTCATCACTCTTCACAGGGGGCTCCATTGTTAAATTTGTAAATCAGGGACAGATGTGATTTTTTACTTGGAATTTAAATGTTAAATATTTAATCAGTTTGACCACATATATGCCCCTGAAGCAGAAAAGAGACTTTGGTTCAGTGTAGAGGTCCAGTTGTGCAAACCCAAGCAAACAATAACATTACATGCACCATTATCTCTCTTTCTGCTCCATTCTGTTCCCCTATATAGGTGTCATATGATGTGAGTGGTTTTTGTGAGAGGAACAGAGATGTGCTCTTCAATGACATCATCGAGTTGATGCAGAGCAGTGAATTGTAAGTGTGGACAGTCAATAAGTTTGTCTCTTTTTCAATGTCTTCCTTGGAAATTGCTGTTTTTTTTTTTTTCGTTTTGTCATTGTTGATCTTTTAAATTAGTTTGTTTTCTCTCAGTTCCTTTATCAAAGACCTGTTCCCAGAAAATCTGGAAGCTGAGAAAAGGGGCCGTCCCACAACTGCAGGAAGCAAAATCAAGGTAACTGCGATATAATTCTCCTCATGTAACAGTCTCTCTTAATCAAATGACTGTTGAATGAAGTACTGATTAAAAGTTGACAACAACAAAAAAAGGTTCCCTGCCAGCATCACACACCACTCTGCTCATTCCCTTCCCTTCAGAAACAGGCCAATAACCTGGTGCAGACACTGATGAAGTGCACTCCCCATTACATCCGCTGCATCAAGCCCAACGAGACCAAGAAGCCCCGCGACTGGGAGGAGAGTCGGGTCAAGCACCAGGTGGAGTATCTGGGCCTGCGTGAGAACATCCGGGTCCGCCGTGCTGGCTATGCCTTCCGCAGAGCCTTCAGCAAGTTCCTGCACAGGTACACTGCTACACTGAGTGGAGTGGTGGATTGCAATGACTGATGGGAAAGGTCAAAGAGCCCCCTTCCATCTTATGCTGAGCCTCATTCTGTTGTGTGGTTTCATTTTCAATAATGCAAATGGCCTGGGCATGGAAAGCCCACTGATTCAATTGGCTAAAAAGCTCAAAGCTAAAATAATATGTGCATGGGACCAAGTTCAGCTATGGCATAGATGACTCAAAATAACTTTGCATGAACAAATAGAAGTGTTAATTTATAGAAATTCAAATATAGACATAACTGTATTATGTCTGATTTCTGTAACAACCACACTTATTGTTGTAATAAAAAGACAATGCATTTTAACAAGCCAATAGAAATTCATAAGAGGAACTTATAACCTACATAAGAATGGGTAGTAGCTGTGTCATGTTACTGTGCTTAATTTGTTGAGAACATGATGAGAACAGCTGGTGAGAAGTATCCACCCAAAGATACAATATATTTCCTCATGAATGTTGTGCCTTAATATTTTATAAGTAGCCTACCCTACATCAAAAGACAGGTTATTCTTGGGACCTGCTTCATGTAGGATGCAGGATTCCTGTCAAGAACATTCAAGCCATTGCCTTTGTGATACAGCTTTTTCCATACACCGTCCATGGACAAACTAAAAGTGCAAACAGTTACTTTATGCAAATGCTTGCACCAAATATGCATTCAAATCAGGCAACAACACAGCTGGGTTACAGCATCCAAAACCACAGCAAAGCTCTCTGATGGTGATATGGGAAGGGAAGCACTTTCATGGCTTTGTTCCTCATGGCTTATATCCAGGAAAAAGTCATGGAAGAGGCATTGCATTGTTGTGTAATTTTGAAAAAAAAAAAAAATGTCAATGGGAACACCAGGTTAACACCTTGTTTATTTTTCACCATATTATAAGACAGTGGTCTGTCCTGGAAACATTAATATCACAAGATTTAAATTAGACATACCCCATATCCATGGGAAAACAGCTTGTGCATGAGTGTTAACTTTGTTGACTTTGGGCTGTGAATTAGAAAAGATCTTTGGCCAAAGAAGTGGGACTACCTGTAGGGTCATATAGGAGCCCAGAATTCAGTAGCTGTCTGCTTATTTCAGACTTATTGCTTTGGCAGATTGCTTTGAATAATTGACTATAATATAAATGTTGATAAATAATTGTCCTCTGAAATGAACTGCTGTTTATAATGTGTGGTTGTTATACAGTGTGTTTCTTTTTTGTGCCGTTGTGCAGGTATGCCATCCTGACGAGGGAGACCTGGCCGCAGTGGCGGGGGGAGGAGAGACAGGGGGTTCTGCATCTGCTGCGCTCTGTCAACATGGACCAGGACCAGTACCAGCTGGGCAAGAGCAAGATCTTCATCAAGGCTCCTGAGTCTGTAAGTCCCTTCTTTCTTTCACTTCTCTCCTTCCCTCTTAACTATTTCTCTTTTGTGTAACTCCTACACCCTTGGATTTAAAGGATTTGTTCAGTTGTCTTTGGTTATGACTATGATCATTGTACATTATTGGCTGAATCTTTGGCCATGCCCCTCAGTTATTTCTGCTGGAGGAGATGAGGGAGAGGAAGTTCAATGGCTATGCCCGTACCATTCAGAAGGCCTGGCGCAAGCACATTGCTGTCCGCAAGTATGTCCGCATGAGGGAGGAAGGTAAGATTGACATTTGTTATGATCATGTCTCACTCAGTTAAACCTTTAGGCCCTTGCCTGTTTTCTCTGCTTTGTGTCAACACATAAACTGACTGCTTCTTCATAGAAATGACAGATATCCATAAATATTGCAGGATTAACGATATTCAGACTGTATTCTGTTGTGAAGATCACAGTATTCATATGCATTTAAAGAGTGCACATATCACTACTAATTCATTGCAGTTTTTAGACAGGTATCTAATAATCTCTGGAATGGCTTAATCTCTGAAGTGTTGTGGGATCCATCGCTACAGAGCAATGAGGACGGTTTCAGCAGATGAAGATCATTGATTGATAGGTTGGTTTTCCAGTGTTGGGCTCAGTACAGGCCTCTCTTTTCCTACAGCATCAGACATTCTGCTGAACAAGAAGGAGCGACGAAGAAACAGCCTCAACCGTAACTTTGTGGGTGACTACATTGGCACTGACAACCACCCAGAGATCCGGCAGTTTGTGGGACGGAGAGAAAGGATTGACTTTGCGGCTGTGGTGGTGAAATATGACCGCAGGTTCAGGGTGAGAGCCTGGCAACATTTATCAGATCCTGCTTAAACCAATCATGGTGTTAATTTATTTCTCATTCCCTGTCTCATATGAGCTCCTTGTATCTTACTGTTATTTTGACTGATAACTGTCTTTGTAGATTTTTGTGTTTTATGTCAGGCTCTGCTTAGATAAGAGATGTTGATCTCCATGGGATCTTACTGGTTAAAGAAAGAACAAATAAAAAAATGAATTACTAATATGATATTATATACTAATAATTAAGCATTACTGCTTAAGAGCTACACAAAGGAAATTGCAAATTTTGTATTGAAATTAAATAAAGAAAACCCACGTGACCTCTCAACCTACCACTATCCCCCCTTTCTACAGTCTGTGAAGCGTGACCTTATTCTGACCCCCAAATTCCTGTACCTGATTGGTCGTGAGAAGGTTAAGCAGGGCCCAGACAAGGGTCAGATCCGGGAGGTTCTGAAAAGGCAGATCGAGCTGGAGAAGGTCCAATCTGTCTCCCTGAGGTACCACAGTCAGTGCCCTATGTGTACTCTGTGCTTCTAGTGATCTTGTTTGAGTAATGCAGCATTGGTAGTTTGACTCAAGCTGATACAGGCGTTGTGTCATCTTTGGGATCACACAGTTGGGAGGTAAAGATCACAGAAATGATTTATGTTCCATTGAGCAGATCAGCCTCCCTCCATTGCTTCCTTTGTTGTGTTCTGTCTCCAGCACTTTGCAGGATGACTTCTTCATTGTGCATGAGGAACACTATGACAGTGTGCTGCAATGCATTTTCAAGACCGAGTTCCTCAGCCTGCTGTACAAGCGCTATGAGGAGAAAACCCAGAGGAAGCTGCCACTCAAGTTCAATAACCTGTGAGCAAGTCTCCCCATTCATCTTCCATCATCTGTCTGTCTGTCTGTTCCCTGTATTCTGCAAAGTCAGAATTTGTAAAGTAAGCCTTAAGCTACCTATTGAAGTCTCTTGTGTTTGGTTTCCCTGGCCATTCTGGGCTAAGTGGCTATTGTGTATTAGAGCACATAACCTAACTGTTATTGCTTCGAAATACCGGAATACTATTCATTGATTTCCAAATACCTTTCTGTGTTCAACAAACAATTATAGATCAATTATAGATTGTATTTGTAGACAGTCAAATCTTGGACTGACCATTTCTCACAGAAGTACACAGAAATTAATTTTAAAATTGAATTGCTTCAATGCCATAAACTAATCCATGATATTCACATTATCACTAACAGCACAGACAGCATAATTCCAGTGTACTAGCAGCGAATACCCCTCCGAATCCCTGTGACCCTTTTTGTCTCACCCCCAGACTGGAGTTCAAGGTGAAGAAGGGGGGATGGGGTCCCTTTGGTGCAGCCGGGTCCAGGCAGATCCAATTTCAGGTGGGCCAAGGAGATGAGGTGGTTCTGAAACCCAGCAGCAAGGTCCTGATTGTCAGCATCGGACCAGGACTCCCAAAGAATTCCAGTGAGTTTCAGCAATTTTAAGAAAACCATTCAGTATTGTCCTTCACAACCAAACAGTCCCTGCTGAATACAGGAAGTGAAAACTGTTGTAGGAGATTTTGCCAAAATCCAAACTTGTATATCTTTAAAGAATAACATGCTTAAAGGTGTAATTGGTAGACCTTAGTTATTGATTTGCATTGCATTCATAAAGAGGTAGACATGTGTATGATCTGTAAGAAGGCTGCATTTGCTATCCCACAATGCCCTCTCTGTAAACCTTGCGGTGTTGTAATCTGCAGGGCCTACTCGCCGAGACAAACGGAAGAGCAAATACTTAGGCAACCAGGCCCCCAACTCAGGACGCCATTCACGAGGTGAGATATCAGGAATGATGTACTCGGTCTGGGCCTGATGCAGTGGCAGCCATATAGGGTTTACTGTGCCTTGTCTGGCCTAAACTGGACCTCAGGATTGCTGCAATGAGAATGTATTCAGCAGAAATGTGTGTTTCTGACTGTTGACAGCCCACAGTAGGCAGTTCTATCTTTTTCACACCACTGTTGCATGAACTTGGACAATAGGTAAGCACAAAAGTACATATTTAAAAAGCAAACATCATGTGACTCAGTACTACTCGGTGGTAAATATTGGTTGTGTGTTTATGTGGAGAAAAATTGTCATCATACTTTGCGCACTGTGAATTGTGGTGTAACATTGTATAAAAAAAAATAAAAATATATTGTTCCTCTCAAAGGTATAGGTTTTGAAATACAAATGAAAAATTATAAGCCAAATGTCTCTAAATAGTGAACAATATGAGTGGTTATCAAAATCAACTGTATGCTTTCTATACTTATGGTCTAATCCATCCTAAACACACACCCTCACAGCGTCCCCCAGGAGCGGAGGCCGAGGTGGGCGTGAGCGTCAGCGGGGGAGCCAGCCCTCATCCCGGGCATCTCTGCTACGCCAGCAGAGCAGCATGGAGCAGCCTAGCCTGCCCCGACACCACGGGCCCCGGCAGACGCAGAACCAGAACCAGGGCCACGTGGACATGGGCTTCATGAATGTGCCTGACCAGGGTGTCGCAGGGTGAGTGTGAGAACGCAAGCTGCACTGTGGAGAAACGGTGCAGGGGCTCGGCTTCCCAGATGTGCTAAGGCTGCCTGCGGTGGCATCTAGAGAGGAATAAAAAGCGAATAATGAAGAAAATGCTAGAGACTGAGAAGGTGAGCTTGAGGCTTAAAGGTATGGGTCGGATTGTGCAACCTTCCCCTGACATTTCTTTCCATTGACTATAAAAGGGTCACAGCTTTGCAGGCATGCCATTAGATAAGTGTAGTTTCATAGGCCTGTACGCAAATCATTTCAATGCAGCTGCTTGGCAAAACATAGTAATGCAAAAGAAGAGTGGAGAATGTGCACATTGTTGTTACGCTCTGTTAGGTGATTCATTAACTTAGCCCATGCTCTTGCCTTAATAAATCACCTGGGAACATAATCGAACGTTACCTGCTCACTCTTCCTCTTTTTCATAAACGTAGATAAGGCAAGATCAAGCAAATACAAAAACATTAAAACACTGATCCAATAACATTAGCTGACACTACTCTGATATATAACCTTTTCTGCTATTAACATTTTGCTGGAGTTGAAAGGGGAACCTCAGTATTCTGGTTTGTCCAATATCTGATTTTCTGAAAACCCTGCAGTATTATTCATTGGTAGATTGCAGCTTGACTCAGACTGTTGAATGGCAGAGTTTTTCAGGGAAGTCTTGACTACTCCTGTTTGCAAGAGAGCCCCCTCATGTAGCTGCACTTTTTTGGTCGCTTGCTCATTTTTGAATAACACTCGTTAGCTTTGACATGAGGGATGAATAACTATTGTTGCCATTCAGGTGAGACAGTGACCATTGAACCCTTACTGAAGCTTGTAAGAACCGAGTGTGAAAAAGGTATAGTGCCACCTTGTTCGACCACAGAAACGATTTAAAGAGAAAGATGGGACAAGGAGAACCAAGAAATATCTGGGTGGGAGGAAAAGAATGGTATGCAGTTTGAGGAAATGGACTGGGTTGGGAAATAACTGTGGAGTAAAGGGGGTGAAAGGAGATAGGAATGGAGAATGAGGGAACAGAGGGCAGAAATTACAAAAGGAGGGCAGAGGTTAATGTTAGCATTCTTGGGTTGCTTGCTGGGACTGTGATGCATGGTGGGTGTCAATAGTCTCCCTCGTGCCCATCTGTGTGTTTGTGAGCACACATTGACATTGCTACAACATTAAAACGCTTAAATTAAAGATTAAAACTACTGGAACTTAAATTTAACTGGAATATACTGCAGAGCTGAGGTTAAGTCTCAAAGAGACCTCCTCCATCACTGAGCGGTGTGAGCGCAGTCTTAACATGTAATCCTTGGGATCAACATGTTCTAAGTAGCACTGCCTTTGACAGCTCTGTGTAATGACGGCAGATTAAGAGGGGACTTTTCTTTCTTGTCAGACTGGTGGCTTTGTGTTTCTGTCTTTTTCAGATAAGTTTGCTCTGTTTCTCCACGTTTGAGTATACTTAGCAGTTAAAGCTTGCCAAGATTGTATGTGCTGTGAGACGTCTCAGTTCAAGTGAAAAATATCACTGAAAACACATTTTGTGCATTCATATTTTGTTGCAGTCACATTCTGTAATTCACACATTTTGTCACGTTATGACAGAACAGTTTACGTTATGAATACCTTAACACATACACATATTATTGCCTTGCAGATGAACCAGAATAATTTAAATAGGAGAACATTAGTGATCTTTATCATGTTTTTAAAAAGTATTTTTATTTCCCTGTCTCAGCATTTAAAGGTTAGTATTGACCTACCGTAGACCTCGGAATGACTCATTACAATATAACAAATGAATAGCCCTATTTGCCTGGAGCTGGAGTCAGTTAACTTCCACAGTGCTTTCTTTGTGTGTGCCCAGACTGTAACCCCCCTCCCCTATTTGACTCTGGCACCCATCTAAAAAGCATTTGCAGTGTGTACATTAATACACTCTCCCATAAAACAATGCCCCCAAATCAGTATCTGGTGGCATGAAGCAGAATGTATGAGCAAACTAAATGTTGGAAATTTGAATCAAACTATGTGTTGTCTCTCACAGAAGAGCAGTGGAGGGCTAATCAATTGAATGGGATAGGTTTACACAGTCACATTCTTTGCTACATGATAGATGATAATAGTAGCGTTCACAGCAACATAGGAAGGTTTCAACCCTCCCCTCTTACTAAGCAATAACAGGGAACCTAAATGAGATATATTGAGAGACCCAGAATGAAAGAGATATTAATTTGTTTCATTTCTAAAATGTGTACAGTTCTACAGTAAGTATTAGCAGTTTGATACAAATTTATAATCTTGCTTATTAACTGAATATGTGGACGTTCATCACTATTTCTTGTAACAATATTTTTACAAGAGCTCTAATCAGAAGCTATATTGAAAATCATGGTCTCTATGCAATTACATACCCCTTTCCCTGCTGGTGACCCCCTTTCTTCTTATTTCTATTTTTTTTCTCTGTCTGCCTGCTTCATAGACTCCATCGGAGACGCTCCAAGGAATACAAGCCCACCCCGGGAGGAGGACGACCAAAGCCCGCCCCCAAACCTAAACCTCGCGCCCCACACTGCCGCGCCCTGTATGCTTATGATGCTCAGGACACCGACGAGCTCAGCTTCAACGCCGAGGACATCATTGAGATACTAACTGAAGGTACTCAACTCAACACAGCACTGGGCTTGGGGGGATCTGAGTCTGTTGGAAAGGCACTGGTTGTACTGTCTTCCAGATGAACATGAGTCCTGTTGTTTTGCAGATTTGTCATCTATATGCATCATGTGTTATCTAAATTAATTTTTGTTCATATTGTTTGTTGTATATATGTGGTCCATAATGGCTTCTACATTGTTCATGTACAAGGGTCAATGCCATATTGTAAAAAACCTGTGTACATATATACCTGCTGTGTGTGGATTATTTCTTGGTAAGGGGTTATACCAATGATTTCACTTGTCTGTTTCCCTCCTAGATCCATCTGGCTGGTGGTATGGCCGTCTAAGAGGAAGAGAAGGCATGTTTCCTGGAAACTATGTAGAAAAGATTTAGACCTAATAAATAACAGTGTTCTGAAATTTGATCACCATTGGGATGGACATGTGAAACCAGGCCACTGTCACAAGGCAGTACTTTCAACAAGTACAGCAGCGGACAGTCCTTCGCCCATGCTACTGATTTATTAGTGATTTTGACACATTATAATATATTAGAAAAGAACTGCATCTGCACCCAGGATTGTATAAAGTAGTTAAAATGATTGCCTGTTTTATTTGGGAGCTTGTGGGAAGAACACAGAAAACTGATATTTTAATAAGTAGAAAGCAGAACAATTATTTCAACAGAATTATTTTCCTTCATAATTTTAATTTTTAAATGTTTTTTTTTTATATCTTAATGATTTTCAACAATTTATATAATCCTCAATGTATCAGATGAACACAAAAATAATTTACTGTATTGTTTACCTGTAGATAGTCTGTCTTCCTACATTTCAGGAATGAAAAAATGGGACATTTTAAAATATTCTCTGCAACTTGAAAACATTTTATGGGACATGTTTGCTGTTATGCAGATCATGCCATTCTAGTGCTGGCACTGATTTCTCCCCATTTTGTTCCATTTTTAAGTCCTTCAGACTTTTATGTTGTGGACTGAGGCAGGGAACAAATTTAATATGAATTATATGATAAGCCTCCTTTCTCCCACTGTCACATACTGAATTAATTCAAAGTCATCACACTCCCAACCTCTTCTACAATGTTAATTTTACAATTGTAGCTGCAAAATGAATTTTTAAGGAGTTTAAATGAATTCTCAGATCATTTTCCTCTGCCTCAGTGTGCACTTGTCTGATACAACGGACTTCACAGCATGTGTGGCTACGTAGAAAAAGTCAGGTTTTGTCTATGAATGCACTGACAAATTATTGTGCTATCAAATATTTGGTGAGACTGCTGGGTGGGTTATCCTGTTAATGCATTGTTCCAGACAGACCCCACAGTCCGGTATGGAATTTGGCCAGGGCCCACTGCAGCCAGCAGCCCCACAGGGTGGCCCTTAATTGCAGGCCCAGGGCAGGAGGATTTACTCAGCTGGGGTGTCCATGTCTCATCACTCAGCAGCAACCCCTGCTGGCCAATCAGGTGTGCCTGCACAAAGCTGCACTTGAAAGTGTCGTCCTTCAGCTCATGTCTGTGCAAGCATGACTTGTATACTGTCTGAAATGAGTGACATCTTATTTCATATTTCAGAGGGGAGGGAGCGTATGTCTATTCATGCAAATCACAGCAGAGTTTGTTGCAATGAGCATGGCTCATGTGCATGATTTAGCATTCCAGATTTGGGAGAAAAAGGGAGGAAGCATTAAATCAAATATTATTTGGAACGAGAGTATAGTTCGAAAAGTCTGGCATGGGAAATCACATGCAAACTTTTAATTGGATTAACATAACTAGTTGCATGAAATATGAATCTAATATGGCTGTAGAGAGCTGCTCTTTGTTGACACCTTTTAGGAACTAATAACAATTCTTATGAAAACTACACATAGTCCAGGTGATGCACAATACATGTAACCTGTTTTAGTTTAAAACAATATACAGTATTTATTCAAAAGGATTACTCTGGACAGCTCACTTCCACTTTCCTGACAAATAAATATGCTTTTCTGTCATATTTCAAAACAACAGTCCACAAATAAAATAGTCTATGTTTATCTGAAAAACATTTATAGAAAATAAGTCATTTGCATTTGGTTGCTTCTTGTGCCATAGGTTAATTTTGTTATCAAAATAAACATGAAATAAAGACTTTTTCAATAAACGATCAGTTCATTTGCTCTTAATCTGATTAACAGACCCTATGAATTTATACTTCACATGTGGTGTTATGTCTGGTATTGCACTGTATATTCCCACCTCATAAAACGCAAGATTCATTTTAAACCAATACTGACTGGCTTGTCATGGTTAAGATGCTGTCTGGCATACAAGGACAAACAATTAGCAAGGAGTTTTAGCAGCCCTACATTAGCATTTTCCTTAATACAGTGTGCACAGGTTGTATATTATTCTAACTGGTCTTAAGGTCACGCAGCTTTATTAACCTGATCAAAGAAGGGACAAAATAGAATATGATTTAATATTAACACGGTTTCATTGTAATTTTCATTTGAAGAATAAAAAATTAAATCCCTTCTAGGATGTACACTTTTAAAGGGAAGAGGATCAAGCAACAAATAAACACCCGCTTACGTGACTGAATTGCGTATCAGTTGAGTTCGATTGCTAGAGTTTTATTGGATAGAGATTTAGTTGGGACTTAAATTTGCTAACGTACACTGATCTGCTGGCTGCTGTGTGCTGAAGAGTGTTTGCGTGAAGTTGGCAAATACACAAATTATATGTCATTACATGTCAAGCTAGGGGAAATATAAAAATATGTGAGTGGTAGGGAGCACATCTTCCATGTTGCTGCTCCGGGGATAACCGGAGTAATCAGATACTACAGTACCCATATACGCCGCCGCGTTTCTTGGAACGTCAGCCTCGAGCGACACGTGGTAGTAAGTCTTTTACAACAGCGATGCTAAAGCAAATCGTAAAGACATTCATACGTCTACCTCGCTGACTCTGGCTCAGCTAAGATAGGGGGTTCTAACTGCCCATAAATCTGACTCGCAGGGTTTTCCGAGCTCAGCTGAATATGGAGTGTTTTTTACGGAGCTGTCGGTCTCTACTTCAGGTAACATTACAGGCATACTGTCTATTGCTTCACTACTCATCAATTCACGACTGGTCAGCTGATAGTTAGTAATGGACAATTTTCATAAACAGCTTGTCTTATCGGTTTGCATGCCTGCAGGACAACCTAAGTATCGTAATGCTTGAAGTCTTAAAATTTCCGAATTTGTTTGAAAAGCCATGTAACTTTTGGTTCAATGTAACGAATTAGACATGTGATTACCAAGCAAATTATGTGTTCTTAAACAAATAATTTGCACGACGTTTAAGTAAAATGTTATTTAATAAGATCCTAAAATGTTTAACTTAAGGAACATTTTACTGAAAATATTAACTAACATGACAGCGACCGATATCCCTTCCAGAAATGGTAACAGTTTATTGCGTGAAATTTTTAAAGGTATTTATAAGATTATTTTGTCTATGAAATTAAATTTTCTTGCAATGATACGTTTGTGTGTACCTTGGCTAGCTGTGGTGTGAGTTTGGCATCGTGTGCTAGCTGTTTGCTTTTCCAGTTTATTGCCCACCATAGGCATTTTGTAACCTTTGATCTGGACAAGACGAAAATTGCCTTGTGTTTAAGTTAATCACATCAATGAGTCTATACCTGTCAATTCTGTATGTGGAGTGTTGACTGATATTTGAACAATACAATTTAAGCTTATATATATATATATATATATATATATATATATATATATATATATATATATATATATATAAAAAATGTTTTACTGTTAAAATAAACTATAAAGCCCTGAAATAGAAATAGGTATAGCAAAAAGAAAATAACTGATGTCATGGTTAATGTTTTTAATGGTTGAGCCCCTAGTCATTGCATGGTAAATGCAAAAGTGTAGAATGCATCAGAACTGAGATCCACAGTTGGCAATAAGTTTAAAGAATGATGACTCCATCCCAGTGTTCATGCCAAAATTCCTGCCCCTGGATTTTTAGATATGTCATGCACAGTGTATGTCCAGGTCTGTATTTCCCAGTCCAGGTGTAAACCCCAGATCTATGAGAAAATAATATCAACCAAAGTCAGGAAGAGTGAGTTACTCCGAGGGAACCAACATTGAAATTATGTCAATGTGTGTCTGTTCATGGCCGGTCAGTGCTGATAGGGATTTGTCTGAGCACAAACTGCAACAGCAGTTAGTCAGCAAGCAGAGACTCAGGCGTAGGCAGAACAGAGGAGCTTGTTTACTCTGCTCCTTTTGCTCTGAAAGTCAAACAGAGCTGGGGGATCAGAAGCCTTTCTCACCAGCAGGGTTTCCGGCTGACTGAACAAGGCAGGCATTTGATGTGGCCCCTGTGGCTGGGTGATCACCAGTGCGGCAAAGCAAAGAGAGCTGTAACCATTACACCTGCAATATACACCTTTTAAAGCTACTGAAAAAAACCCAGAGTGCCCACAGAGAGAGGGGACTGCATGAGTCATTATTACACTGCCTTTCCTCATAAGACTGCAACTGTCTCTCTGTTTACCCACTTCCTTTTGGCTACTTCAGGTCAAGTGTAGCTGACTTCCTGTCTTTGCCTGTCGACAGATAGATGGTTGCATTAAGGAGGGAGAAAGTATAATATGAATCACGTGGGAAAACTTTGTAAGTCACCCAGACAAGTTTGATTTACTCTGATAGATGCCCACGTCCTAGTGAGGGGTTTATATAGTGCTTGGCATCTCTGAATTCGAGAACGCTTTGCATCTGCTAGTAAGATGAGAAGTCATGTGTGTACATGAAGATAAAGTGTCTTGTTCTCCAGCCTGCATCCTTTGAGTGTTATGTCATTGGTGGCTCAGGTATATTGATGGAGCATGTGATGAGTGCATAAACAATAGCCAGGGCTTTCACACAGAAGGATGAAATCAGCTTCTCCCCAGCGGCTCACACTGAGCTCCCTTTATTAGCACCCCATGTCTGAGACAATGGGACAAGTCACTAAAACTGAGCGGGTTCTACACTCAAGACGCTTATCCCTTCCGGAAGTTTCAGCTGTCTGAAAGCAGACACCCAGAAGCACCCTCTTAAAAAAGGATTGAGGCAGGCCTGCTGTTAACAGCACGTTTATAGACAGCCCTTTACTCTGGAATAAATGGCATAAATGGGTTGACATCACTTAAATCTCAGACCATGTGTAATCTCAATGATTTAGGTAGAGTCCCAGGTGAAATGAAAGTGAGAGGGTCCCCCAACCAGCAAGAGTCCAGTGCTCTTTAACCACTGATAGAGCCTCACTGGCTCTGATTGACAATGTTCAGCTGGTTTTGCATTGCAATACCTGGTGCTGAATCGCATGATGTCATGTGAATTACAGCAGAAGGTGATATGCCCTGAACCGAGACGAGGAGAGGAAAGCTCATGCTTTTGTTTCACAAATGACTTCTTGCCTAACTAACATGAAAAATCTATTACATTTATTTGTATTGTGCATTAATCTTTCTTAGAGTGTACAAGGCCCTCTGTGATGAATGTTAGGGGAATTATTGATTGCAAAAGCAGTTTCACATAAATTGCTGGCAAGAGGAAGAATGGATTAAAATAAATGTTGGTGGATGTGCTGGATGAGGTGCTGTGTGATTTACAGTGAGGGACTGCGGGGCTCATCTTCATCTCTGCAGGGCCATGAAGCAAATGAGGCAAAGCAGTGAATTATGAGACGCGGTCATTGGGTGGCACGCTGTTTTAAGTGATTTAAACCCCATGTCTGCAGGCGCCTCAGAAAAGAAGAGAATTTTTACTGCAACTTGAAATTGATAAATCATGCCATTTGATGCACAGTGCTTAGGCAGCACTTCAAGTTATAATACTAGCAGTTTGGTGAGTGATGTGTTTTACTGATGGGAGAATTAGTTTATCAGCTCATTATTTTATTTCCGAAAATACAGCAAATTATTTTATTTTCTGAGAGGCAGCTTCTCTTGGCTCGGTACATAAATATAACATTTATAGCATAAAAGGTTACATTTTGGCATAACAGGCTATGGCCAGTGAAGCTTATTTATGTTTTCTATTGGAATGTGACTTTTTAGATAAGAAATGGATTATGGTAATGTAAATCACATTTACAGTAAAATATAGGTGATTTAAACAAAGGTAAGCACCACCAGAAGCAAACATCAGCCACAGAAAGTGTAAAAAGGGCTGTCGTGATGGGTACTTAATAGAGGAATCACAGACTGGATTTGTGAAGTGCTTTTCATCTCATGGTCCTGGAGTAATAGTTGACCCCTTATTCTGATTAAAGGAATATGAATTTAGGTGCACAGACAGAAATGCAACAAAAATACATCAGTTGTGGACTAAGACAAAATCGTACATGTAAACATGGCACTGGCTTTGTGCAGCTGAATGCAACCACTAAGAACACAGCGGTGGTTCCCCTGCTGCCGTGTTCTAATCTGCAGGCTGGATTGACTGCTGATCTGAGCTGACATGAAGCTATGAGGGGGCTGGAGGGGGGGTAGTCTCATTGGCAGCCATTAGCATCTTCTCTCAGGGTGCATTCACACAGAACACTGCAGACGATCAGGACCCTGCTGGTGCTCAGTGGATCTGCCCTGTCGGAAACAGCGATTCCACCCCACGCCCTCCCCCTCCTGCTGAATGTATTTAACATGACATCCCTCTGGGGTTATTAACGCGCCATTTCCTCTTGTCATGACTTCTGACCCTGGGATTTCTGTGCTCTGCGAAATGTGTCATAACTACCAGTCTCTAAAATCTAATTTATTTGTCTCATTTTAAGACAAATTAAGACATTCATACAAAGACTCATCTACTAGTCCTTACATATTAAATATTGAGAACTTCCTCAAAATTCACTGACAGAGTCCTGGATATTTTTAGCCGATTGTAATGGAAAAAGAATGTCATCTGAGTGCACGACTCAGAGCAGTTGGTGAATGGGAAATGCATTTTGTAACAATGCTATAATTGTGTATTGAAGACAATCATTTTACATACACCTCTCCCTCCATGTGGGCTGCTGTACCTCACACCACCGCTCTCTCTCTCTCAGGCCACTCCAGAGGCGAGTCCTGGACTACACATTGTCCTGGGCAACGAGGCGTGTGACCTGGACTCAATGGTCTCTTCTCTTGCATTTGCATACTTTCTCTCAAAGGTGATCTCAGCCATTCCCCTCATTATATTTATATATCATATATTTCTTACTGAACTGAAAATAGAAGTTTGAATTGTTTCCTTTTCTCCACATTCCTCTATATAATTGTGGACCAGCCCTTTTCAAATACATCTGGAACCTTGTCAGATTAGTTATTAGATACAGAATCAGTCAGCGTATTAGTATGGCATAATTTTCAAAAAATATGACTAACAAATTAGTGAAGCCAAACTTTACGACTGAATGTGGATAAGATCTGTTAATCGTGTAATTTTGTAGTGATAACGATTGACGCATTCACTTATCGGTGACTACAGTACATCATTCAGTCTTCAAAGGACTTGCGTGCTGCTGAAGTTCCCCTAAGGGTTAATTAAATGAGCAGATGAAGTGAGGGACTCATGGATACAGCGCGTTTCGGATGTTAACATTGACTCTCTGTCCCCTGCCACACTGTAGAGGGCTGGCTCTGGGAAGGCTCCAGTGCCGGTGCTGAACATTCCACGGGCTGAATTCCCCCTGCACACAGACAATGGCTTCCTGTTGCGAGAGAGCGGCCTCACCCAGGATGCCCTGGTGTTCCGGGACGAGGTGGACCTGCCTGGTCTGCATCGTGAGGGAAAACTGGCCCTTACTCTGGTGGATCACAACGTGCTGGCCAGGTCTGGGGGTCAGGGCAAAGACGCACTGGGCTCAGTTTTACACTCTAAATTTGTGTATTTTATTTTGTAGTTAGCGCATCATTTATTTGAAAACCCAGATTTTATAGTTTTCTGTGTAATCATTGCAGTCATTTAACTTTCATATTCTAGTGGTGTGAAATTAAAACCAAAAAATGTTGATATAAACCTTTCAGTAATTACTCAAGGGTTATGTGTTTGACCATATATATTTTGACCAATTTGTTTTTACTGTGAACACTACAGAAATGTTCCCCATTGCATGTGTTTTGAACATAGCAGTCAATGAAATACTATCTGTGAGCATTATATGTGGTAATCTAAATCACATTCTCAAACTTGTGGCAAGCAGATAATTTCTAATTTATTTAGCATCTAATTTATATGCAGGATCTGTATAATCTCCCTTTTAGACCTCTGTTTACACTGTAGAAAATCCTATCATTTGTAGTAAAACACCGTAAAGCATGAACAATGGAATACCTGGAGGACACTCAAGATTTAATTAACACTTAATCTTCAATTGAAATATGTAATACCTGACATTAGCTTCCCACTTGGCTATTAAGAAGAAAGAAAGAACTGCACTGATATGATCATTTCCAGGTAGATCCCCATTTCAAAGAGGTGTTTTTTTCCTCAGCAGTGCTGACACTGACCTGGAGGGGGTGGTTGTGGAGGTTATTGACCATCACCAGCTGGAAAGGAAACCCTCCCCTTCCTGTTCCATTACCGTGGAGACCGTGGGCTCGTGTACCACCTTAGTGACGGAGCGCATCATGCAGACGGCCCATGAAGTGCTCGACAAACAGGTGGCGATGCTCCTATACGGTAACCGCCATGGCAGCAGTGTGCGCACTGATCTCATAGATGCTTAGACGGTCGGTTTAAAAGTAGAGAGCTCAGAATTCTCGTCCGAATCTTATCACAGTAAGTTGCTGTGCATCTCACTTTCTATAATGTTTGTCTAATACAATTTCTTTGAGTTGTGTTGATGTCATAAAGACACAGACATTTGTAGTACTATAACGGTTGTGTGTAGAATTTATGTGAGGATAGAGTTCAATAGCAAAGCTGGTGTCCCTTTGCTTCTACATTAGTATGACCTTAGGCACCACCTTTTTAATTTCACCTCTTTGGTGTGACTGCAGGGGCCATTGTTATGGATTGTGTGAACATGGCACCGGAGGCAGGGAAGGTCACACCCAAGGACAGCAAGTATGTTCATTCAGTTGGAGTCGCAATTTCCAGATCTGCCACCAAGGGGGCCCTCTTCCAGTCCCTGCAGAATGCCAAGTTTGACATTTCAGGTAGAATCAGAGAACTGCATTGTGCACTCTAGTTTTTTTGATTGGCTTCTGGTAAGACTGTTAGCATAAGAGAGGCGCTTAACGGCAGAGCGGTGTGTCACAGGTCTAACTACAGAGCAGATGTTGCTGAAGGACTTGAAGGTGGTGACTGGGGCAGATTTAAAACTGGCTGTGAGTGTCATATACATGACACTTGAGGTGAGTTTGCAGTTTTAATTCTGTCTTGAAATTGAATTAGTTCTTATTAATTCTTATTCTTTAAGTAATTCTTACATCAGAGGTATGTTGTGTACAGCTCAGAGAGAGAGAGTGAGTGAAAGTGAGAGGACTAGACAGAGACAGAAACCACACCCAATTCAAGTACGTGTTTCTATATAAAGCGATGTCAGGTTACATAATTATATAATTCCTAGTCTTAGATATACATGAGTGACTAATATTGCATCACTCTCAGACTTGAGAATGATGCAATACTTGGACTTGGACTTTTGGGAGTTTGAAACTATATGTGTATATTCATTCACACATAATTCTTTATTGCAGGCTTTTCTTCAGCGGAGAGGCTTGCAGAAGGAGCTCTGTGATTTCTGTCACAAACACAGCTACAGCCTGGTCATTGCCATGGCAATCTCCATCGATGAGAAAAATGAGCCTACCCGTCAGCTGGCCATCTACAGCTCCAGCGCCCTCTATAGGGAGGAGGTAATTTTCTTACTTAGGCATGGTATACAAAAAGGGTAGTGCAAAGCATATCAACAGTTGTATAGGAAGTGATTTATACTTGGCTTTTACCTAACATATTTTACATAACTTGTTGTTAAAAGAGAGAGATTGTGTTTTTCCTCTTGTCCTGTAGATGAGCCTAGCTTTGGAGAAGGCCAACAGTCCCTGCTTGAACCTGTCTCCAGTGTGTAGCCCATATACTGAAATAAGGGCCTATTGCCAGGGCAACACGCTGGCCTCTCGTAAGAAAGTGATGCCTATAATCAAGGACTTTCTGAGCGACCAGGAGAGGGGAGCAATGCATTGTGGTAATCCGGAGGACCTTGGAGATCTGGAGGAGCAGTTCAAAACCTCCTGTAGCCCTGTCACGGGATTCAGCACCCGGCAGTGCATGGCCACAAGGCATCACAGGCATGCTGCCGACGGTTCTGGGATGGAGGAGGACTCCCTTGTGCCTCCAACCCCCATGAACAGCCTGGTGGAGGGATGCCCTCTGGACCGTGGCCTTCCTAGAGTGAGCGCAGAGGCTGTCCTGGAGAGGTTCAGGGAAGTGGCCGATGAGGAGTGCAGAGAGGACAGGCCCATGCAGGGGCAGTGATGGGGAGGAGCCTGTCCCTCCCACTGCTACCTCCAAAACCCATCGTCCCGACATCCCTCCCTCATATTTTACAGCATCTGAATCGGGATCTTGCCATGAGCAGTTCCCAAAACAAGGATTAACCAAAGTTTTTGTAATATTTTAACATGGGGAAAAATTGACATCTCAGTTAGCTACCCAACATTATGGGGTGGAATGCACAAAGGAAACACAGTGTAATACTCCCAATGCCTGATTCTCAGCTGCACATGCAACATTTTGATCAGGCAGATATCCATCAGAGGAACTGGAGTGTAGCTGAAGGTAGACTTCCATGCAGTAGCTTTGGATAGCCAGGATATTGCCTTTCTGCTATCCAGGAGTGTAGTCCAAGGATTACTTTAGCAGAAAGTTAGCAGTAACATCTCCTGCATATGCTGAATGGTAGTTAAACTAGTTCCTAATATTGCCTTGCAGAGGGCTCAACAATATGTTTTAATATAGTTTATTTGAGGAGTTCAGGCTTGCTATCTCAGCATTGGAGATTAAGTGAAGGGCCATTAAGAAGCATAGCGAATAAGATTTTCTGCTGCTGGCTTGGGCTTCGTGTTTGGATCAGTAACACCCTGATTTCACTATCACGTCACATCACCTACTGTTGTAACCTTTCAGGTCAGGATTGTCCTCTAAATTCTAAATCCAGTGACATCTGCTGTAGTTCACAATGCATAACCAGGCTGATATTTGTGTTGTTTTTTCTAACACTATGAAGTACTTTTGCGTTTTATTAAAGCTTGTTACCTCATTGAGTCTCGTAGAGTAGAAGTTACTCCTTAGCCCAGAGTGTCTCTGCCAGGGGTCCCTCAGCAGCGTGTAAATGGTTGTGGGGGTTTACTGGAGTGTAAACAGCATGAATAGTAAAGTGTCATGATCAGGTGTGCATGGGTGCTTGAGTTAAAGTTCTTTTGCAATGATACAATGCAAGAATATGTTTGGAAACTTCTGCCTTAATCCCACTGATTTTCTTTTTTCTGCCACTAAATTTACAGGAATACACCCGTTAAGAATTTCTCAGGCATCTGCTTCATGAACTTGAATTTATAATATCAGTAAAAAAAAAAAGTGTAAATAATTATACTGACATTTATGGTTTTAATGCTTGATTTTTTAAAATTATTGTAAAATATACAATGTATTCATTTATAGTACAGACCATTTAATCAGTATTTTTCTTTGTTAGTATCACAACGTTTGCTTGGTAGCATCCTGGCGATTTTCCTTTTGAACTCAGAAAAATTTTGTGTGAATTTGTAAGCTACAGAAGAAATTTATTCTCAGTGTATTTGTATTCATTGTAATTAATTTAATATGTTAATTTTTATACATCAGTTCCACTTTCTGTTACAGTAATATGTAAAACTGTCCTGTATGTTGTGTAAGTGTCTAATTGGCCACTTACTCTGGTATCTATTAATCCATCTGTCGAAGGTGTGTGCCTGTCAGTTTTTACGTAGCTTCCCTATTGTTCCAGTCAAATCAAGGCAGTCAAATGCAGTCATCCGTAAGATCAAACAAAATATATTTGTGTGCTGTATTTTTCTCAAGCAAGTGACAGTTCTTGCAGGTTGTACTAATTGTATAAGTTTCAAAATGATCTGTAAATGAAACATTTCCAATAAGAAATATTGACTCATAATTATCTGTTTGACTTATTATTCAACTGATGTTGTGCATACAACTTAAAAATGAACTAGTAATATTAACAGGTAGTCCAGTTTAAGACATTTATTCACTTCTTTTTCATGAAAATGTACCATAGCTGTATCAATCTAAAGCTATATAACACTTCTAATACTCTAGGTATTTATTGTCTGCCTTTGTAAAGAGATTGAAAATATGATTTGGTGTTTCCAGTATTATTCATTCTCAGTAGGTTTTCCCTTTCTTGGAAACACTGTCTTGTGTGTATTGGACACCGTTCTTGTTGGTTAAATGCCAGGAAGTTAATGACAGAAATATTTCTCACCCACATCTACTGGCTATTTTTTCATAAGCAGTAGATGTGGGTGAGAAACCTTAGATGAAGGCATGGGTGAAGTTCATACACACCCTTGTGTTTGTGAAAGGACCTTTCACACATTTGCATATAACAGATATTTGAGGTTTGGGACACATTGTTTACATGCTTGTTTTGGGACACGATAGAGTGAAATACAATGAGATAAGCCTCACCAAACTGCTATGGACCTGAAAATATGTCAAAAAGTTGTACAGAGTCATACTTAAAAGCTTGTAAGGCTTATTAGCTACATAACAAAAGACTATTAGATACTATATTTTTATGGCAGGGTGTTTGTGGGAAAGGTGTAAGCTTCTTTAGAGACGCATTGAATACATTTTAGCAAACCACTTTAAAAGAAAATATCCTTTTCAAAAGATCATGGAATGTATCAATTCTTATGGAAGGCTTCATCAAATCCACTGGAGGGCAGCCTAGCTCACACAGTTTTAATTAACTGAAGATGTTCAGTCTGAGAGGACATACTCAAGTATGCCATCAATTCATTTGAAATCCAATATTTTATTAGTAAGAGTTCAGAGGAATCAGTTTATCCTGAATTAAAATGGTCCTATTAAATCATAATCTTTCTAATTTGGAAAGGATTCCATTCGTTTTTGTTCATGTGTTGAATTTTATTTTTAACAAGTCTATGGTTATTCAACAAGAGCATTCAAAACATTGAGAATATTCCCTCATTACAAAAAGCATATTCCATTTAAATCCAGAATTTATTTCCATATGCGCTATAAGAGATTCATATAAAAAATTATAACTAATGAGTAAGAGGATCAGTGCTGCCTTTTTCATATCCTGCTCTTGGTAAATCAGTCTTAACAATAATGGAGTAAGAGCCAGAACATGCTGGATATTCTGCATAAAGGCACATATAGTTTAACAAAGGTGATACTGTCTTGTTTCATAATCCTTTCTCTATAGTCGTGTTGTTATTTGTTAGAACAAACATAAACTGAAATGATTCTGAAGTACTTGGATCTGATCCTAACAGTATCAGTTCTGTTTGTGGACTTTAGGACCCTGGGGGCATCTGTTGGTGTGGCATCTGCCTCCTTCCTCTCTGCTGAGTGCGTTGTTGTGGTTGTGGGAGAACAGGGCTGCCCAGGTGAGACCAGCCAATCAGGTACAACCCTGGCAGGTCTCAATGAAATGTGGTAAAACCTGTAGGGACAGAGAGGGTGAGTTCACTGACAGATATAGGCACACACTCACTTGCGGAGTCACTGCGTGGATGGGGCCAACATATAGGACCAGTTCATTTAACTGAAGGAAGACGAGAGCTATTCCATTTATGAGTTTCTTTATACTGGGACACATTTCTGCCTTGCTAACGTTGTGAAGGCCATGGGAACATACATGGATGAGAGGGACCAGTACTTGCTCAATGGGTAAGTCCATCAAAGAACAATGTGACAAGTTTTTTCGACTTTTTCCTTTGAAACTATAGCAAAAGTTTTGCTTACAGTTTTTGTGGTATATTACTGTCAGTACTGGTTTAGAAAGAGGAAGTGACATCTTTCTAGATGGGTTCATTGCTCAGCCTTGGTATCTGGGGGACGGCGAGAGAAGGATGTGTGGCTGATAACCAGAGACATTAACTGACTCTAATGTGTCTTACTTGTCAGTTGCATTACAGCCAGGGATGCTTCTTGTGACAAAGTCATACAGGTCTTTTATCTGCTGAATGGAGAAGTGAGAAATCACAACCTACTTTGGTGTAACTGGATCAGTGCAGGAAGGGTGGTGGGGGAGTCTGATCATTACAGGAAGTGTCAGTTCACACTGACTTCCTGAGCTCCAGTAGAATGTTATAATTATCACAAACTTATAATCCTTCACGTCATTACAACAGTATGTGCTTTCACTTCATCTGTATCAGCTCTCCACTGCCATCTTCCTCCTACAAATGAACAGAGCACTACTAATTAAGAGTGACTTACAACACTGTAATAATCCAAGCTGACAATATGTGTCACAAATGATAAATAGAATTTCTCTACCAGTAACAATGTACTTTATCCATCATTCCAGCTCATGACTGTGGGGCAGCAAGACTGCCTTTCACGGTCACATATACTTCACTAATGGAGGAAAAAACAAGCATAATGTTAGATGGGTGATTTACCACAGCACTATAGCATCAAGAGACAGCATCCTCTACTTCCCACATCGAAGGTCTTTTGAGAACAACTCCTTTTGCAGTCTCAGAGTTTTTCATTTACAGTGACAGCTACAAGATTGTTTAAGGCATATGCTGAATCCAGTGATTTGCTTAGTCTGCTGTGTATAGTAGTGGTTTCTCCATACTGCACTGCACATAGCAGCAACAGTGGCCCTCCACCTCTGGATACCACAGTAAAGCCAACAATACAGTGTGACCTCCAGGACTTTTCTCCCATCAACCCTCTTTGAGTCCCCCTTTATGACTCTATGACCTCCCCCTTTCTCCGAGGGTGATCCTTACCTTTGTGTGTGTGTGCACGTGTGTGTGTGTGTGTGTGTGTGTGTTCTCCATCCTAGATCTTGTCTGAACAGGATGGAGCTTTCATTTAACATTCCATGGGTACCCATGACCAGTGCTGTCTGGCAAGTGGGCGTTCTGTCTTGATACCAGGTCCTATGAGCCCAGCAATCCCTACTATTCCACGGTTATGACTTGCGTAGGTGGAGGCAACAAGAGACTTAAGCCAGCAGCTGCCATTTAAAGATCTTGTTACAGCTGTATAGAGGACAACATACAGTATATACTCCTTATTAGGCTAAAACAAGAGCAAGGCAACAATAGAGGTATTGTCCCTTTTTTCGCCAACTGGTGCAAATTTCAGCCTTCAAGACAAGCATCTGGATCAGGCCCCAAATGTCACATTATCTAAAAACAGGTGCACTTTACCGGCTCCATTTTGTGTAAATGCATCTATTCAATCTGTCTGCTTGAATACGGCCAAGCAAGTGGTATTTTCTCTCTGTTGTGGTATGTGCACTTGTGCTTCTGGTTGGGCTTTTGATTTAATCTCTGGAACAGGGTGTATCTCAGTCCAATATCCCTGTAAAATCTGAAAACTATTCTCCATTTTAGTTGAGAAACTTCTCCAGACCCAGGCTCTCCAGAGTTTGTCAAACCTGTTACTTAACAGTCAGGAGTATAGAGAAGTGTAGGGAAAGTAATTGGTCTCACAGGTGATCAGGCATGACAGTAAGCATAGAAATATATAAGTGAGGATCCCAAAGAGTAGAGACTGGAAAGGCCTGAGCTCATGACAAGAAGAGCGTCATTCCTGCATCAGAGAAACTGCGTCCAATGACACATTCCATATACCCCCATGACTTGATTTGAGACCTGTTTTGTGGTGTAATGCTGACTAGAATAACATGACAGCATCATACATGTGGGAGTGCCAAGGAAATGACTGTGCACAGAAACTAGATTTTCAGGTGCCGGCTGTCATACACATTTCACAGATCATAACGCATTGATGATTGTACCATCATCATTATTTAGAGGAGCACAAAAGCTATTGTGCTTTGTGTTCTTGGTATACAAAAAGCACGGACACAAACTTGCAACTGGCATAACATGAAAACCCACCTGATGAAAACAGAAAGAAATATAGTCTACCAACAGTTGTGCATTTATTCAAAATTTTTTTCAAAAGTGACAGAAAACAAAGAAGAGCCACCCCCTACACATCCCAAGCAACTTCCTCCAACTAATTCTCTTGATCTCACACCCACACCCATTTATTTGTAATAAAAAGAATGCTGTCCCCACAATGAAGTCAAATGTAGACTGAATACCCCTTCTTGTGTTTCCTGCTCAGCTACAGGCCAGCCTCCCACAGGTGAACGCTGCTCTTCTGTTATTGAACTGATTATCTGATATGACAGTGACAATGTGTGATGACACACTGTAGCCATGCTAAGCACTCATGAAATGTACTTTTACAAATCTCTGTTACCAACAATACTAGCAGGTATGATTATCAGATGTTTGGTCGTGCAGTGCGCACTGTTGAATGTGTGGAGAAAAAAAAATCACATGACATTGTGCAGCCACTTCATTGTCCAATTTTCACTTTATTGCTGAAGCCTGAAAAATCTGTCTGGATTAAAGACTGACTACAATAATTATAAATTATGTTCTTTGTTCCTGGTTGGAACCCTGTAGAATAAAAATAAATTGTTTTATTTGAGCCATTGTAATGCTGTAAGCCATTGGAGAGGCAAAGAAGAGGTCAACCAAAAACATGTTTGCTGAGGGATGTTAGTATGAGTTCCACACTTGGGTAACAGAGAGATTATACACCCCATGACCTTGTCATCTAACATTAATTATATTTACTTTACCCTCAGGATTATTTTTCAATTTCCCTGAATGAACTTTAAGTTACAGTTGAAGGGGATAGTTTGAAAAACAATATTAAACCGTTTGGTAGTCACTGAGGAGCTAGGGCTTGTCTTGGGGTTTTGCACAATCTGTTCCAGCTGAGCTCATTGTTGAAATAAAAGAGCCCCGGTTGTTTCTTCACTGTGCGGTTAATTCATGAGCTGGTATAAACCCTGCCTCCAGGCTATGTGCAATGCACCCGCTTCATTACACAAGACAATCTGAGAATCACTCAGCTATATGGAGTGGGGCCCCTTATAAGAGAAAGCTGGCATTCTTTGCTGCATGTCCTGCCTCATCGTCTTACTTTTGTACACATAAGGGACCTTTTTCAGTAAATGTCACACACAGTCCTCCACTTGCTTATCTATGTAACATTTACTTGGTTGCATAATAAATTGAACGTTTGTCTTGAGTTTTATTTATGATATGATTCCATTATATTTTAACGGCAATATTCAAAAATTAGAACTGGAGTATAATTAGGTTAAACATGCTCTCTCACGTAGATTATTGCCTGAGTTGTATAAATACAGGCGAGTCCGTGTGGCCGCTGTTGCCGTGGCTACACTAGGTACATTTAATTTGGGCGTTGTAGAATGTCCAACTCACCTTTCAGGTGCACCGAATATGTCACTGAGAATGGAGCTTTCTCATTGGCTACGCTCCTGTCGTGTGGGTCTCTACAGGTCTTTCTCTAGCAAGTGCTTACCTCCGTCGAGCCTAGCTAAAACATTAAAATAGAAGAAAAGTATGTTTGTGACGCTGTAAAAAAAAAACTGCACCTCTAAACGACACAGGTAATACGACAGGTGTTTTATCTTCTTGTCTTCATCTTTCTGTGGGTGGCTAACTATGTGGAGCGAATTGTTGCCTGCTTTGTTTGTCTCTCTGTACACAGACGAACTGACTGCACAGAAAGAAAATTGTAAATAGACGACGCAGTTCAAACAGGTTTAAGAGCGTGTAAACGTACACAAACGAAGTTATAGTTCATCCTATCATCTAATTTATTATCTAAATATTGTAGTTGGCCAGGAAAGTATTTTTACACACCATATGTGTAATCTAATGGACAAACCCCCTTCAGGGAATGTGAAAATATTCGTTTTCAGATAATCGTTTGAAAAAGTTTTTATTAACCAGTCATCGTTGCATCTCATTTAAACTCGCTTTCCGGTAATGTCCTATTACTTGGGAGCAACAAATGCGGCAATGTAGAATGTAGTCATTAGGTTTAAACTGATGTTCTTTTACAAAGCAACTACAATACACAATATGACAGTACACCAATATATAAGGAGTTCAGCAGAGTACCACATTTTTTTCTGGTTGACTGGTTCTTTTCATTGCAAACTCAGACCTACTTTATCCTTCTGTTTTTGATGGGTTTTTGGCTTTCTGTGTGCAGCTATGGTCAGTAACACTCTGAAACAAAAGACGTGTTAGATGGTCATAGAAGTGACACCCATTACTGCCTCTGGCATTTCCAGTGTGCAGTTGAACAACTTAAGATGGTTCCTGTGTGTTATTCATTTTTTGCATTCAGGTCACAGCCATATTGGCTACAGCACTGCATCACCTTTAGGCATCTGGCCAGTAGGATTCCATTTTAAACAAATGCAAGTGTGGTAGTTCGCCTCTGCCGACTGTCCTGAGACTATTGGCCCGTCTTTCTGGCAAGCAGATTGGGGGTGGGGGGGCAATGACATGCAGAGGACAGCCACAGAAAAGCAGAACAGGAACTGCTCGGGCTGGTTTGTTCCCTCCGCTCTGTACTGACTGTGTGTACTCTGCAGAAACAACTTGAAAGGAGCACATGAGATAGGACCCAAGAACTTAATTAGAGAAGCCTGGTTAAGGTGGGATTCAAAAGTGCCATGTAGAAGAACAGTGCAAGGAGGTCTGTGGGTGCCACAGCAAAGCCTATCACTGAATTTGTCTAATGCAGTCTATATGTATTGGCCATTTGACTTCTTGCTGATGTTTATGTTGCATATAAAAATTAATTTTGACTGGCATCAGAGCTCTCTAAAAGAAATGTGGTGGATCTCAAAGTAAATGTGATTTCAGTGTGTCGATCCTTCAAATCTTTTTAGCTGTATTCATACAGAGTGCTTGTGAAACTGGCCTCTGTTGATATTGACCAATGAGCCAGTCAGGGTGTCTCCACCCCAGGAGTGAGTAAGCCATGGTAATGAGTCTCATAAGGTGGCACAGGGATTTTTTTTTGCATACTGGTCTGCAAACTTGCAGTTCTTGCCTGTAAGGTCTTGAAATGACACCTCTCTCTCCTTCACTCTAAATGGACCGCTCTGTGTCATGTTTCTCCTAGGGGTCCAGGAGACGTAAAGACACTGCCCAATTTCCAGGACATGGAGCTGAGAGAGGAATGGCAGGATGAAGAGTTCCCCAGGTCAGGGGTCACCTGTAAAAGGACCTATCAGTCAGGCTGCAAGGCCATTGGCCAGCTGGAATTTGACACCACACCTGAGCTTCAACAAACCAAGTTATCCAAAGTCCCTTAGTAAAATCAGTCTTATGAAAAGCATCATGGAAAGTAGAGGGCCTTTGCATCAAATACCTGTGTCACATGCTCAGAAGTCTTTTCTCTTCATTCTTGATTAGAATTTAGTTTCCGTTTGAAAAGCAAAGAATTATGTATGTGAATTATGTTTAAAAGTGTTTTTGTACATTTTATTTTTCATTTATGTCATATGTGTTGCTGATGACATAGTCGTCACGGTCTTAAGTTAGAATATAATTATTAATTGTAGTTCAGAGATGTATTGAATAACACCAATCTGTTTACTATATGTGCTCCTTAATTATGCTGAAGAGACAGAATAGGCACAGGTCATTAAGGGCATGTCTTATTTAAATGTTAATTTATCAGTCAGTGGTGTTATGAGTATTAAACTAAGTAGTAAGCATGTTTACTCCTCTAAAACTATCTTCACAATTAATAACTGACAGAAATATTTAATCACTGATATGCCTGCTGGAGTAAATTTTGCTCCCTCTGCTGGAAACCTCTTTAAAAATCACAACATCATTTGATAATGTACAATTTACATGCCTGTATAATAATTTAATCTTAAAGGGACAAATGACATTATAGTGCCACATAGTGGTAATTTACTGAATTCCAGATTAACTTTGTTTTAAGAGCTTTTATCCTAATTCTTGTGTATTCCATCATCAATTTCCCTGTCACATTTGCATGCCTGTCTCACAGCTGTGAGAATCTGCATCAGTTTGCGAGGGGATAATAGCACACATGTCCGGTGAAATATGTGCATACATTTAATGTGTGCAACCCAGCAGCTGAGCTGTGCAGTCACTGTGTAAGGGCTGCATGTCCTCCTCAGCTGAAGGATGAGGTAACTCACTGTTTTGAGCTCATCAATGTTTTGAAGAATGCAGCCATTTCATTGGTTGCGACAATTCTGTGATTGACAGTTGCACAGACAGTTGTGCCCCCACCCATTTGTTCTGTTGTTTTACCTCATTCACCCATCACTGGGAGCTGGTAGATTGCTGGTGACTGGTCAGCCAGAGAAGCTGGTATTGGCCAAGGCTAGGAATCCTCTGAATACTGAGCCTTACTGTGTGATGCTGTGGCCATTTGTATGTTGCTCCATAGGCCTAGCGACCATAGTCATTGATGGGAGACTTAACAATTTTACTGAAATGACAATATCAGGAGTTTAGTTGAGGCATACCCAAGCCCAGTCCAGGGATTTCCAGTGTTTTAGCTGAATACACCATCAGACAGACCCTTGATGCAATTTTTCTCAATCCTCTGCCATCAAAGAAATGCAACCAACATTACATGCTGAGTAACTGAATTAGGTTTTCATTTTATTCTAGTGACACGCTGTGGGGAAATGACAGAAATAAATTTGAAGAGTAAGCTTTAAAAGCATAAATCTTGTTCCAGGCCACTTCCAGAAGACAGTCATGACCCAGAGGACCAGCTGGAGACTGCTGCAGCAGATGGGAACAGGCCAGGTAATGCAGTGCACTATTCAGTCCTATTATAAAAATGTGACCGCTTACTGAAAATGACATTTACACCACTGTGGAGTTTTTACAACATGTTGAGTATGAAAAGGAAAACCAAATTTGGGCTGGGGTGGGGAACTTTAGATGTGGACTCTATTACAATTGTGGGAAATGTATTCACAAACAGCAATTGACCTGAGACACTGTTGGGAATTATGGCATAGGTCTGCGCTGCAGTAAGTAATATGTGGCCCTCATAGTGCCTGGGGCATGCGAAAAAACCTGTATGTCCAAAAATGTCATTCCTTGGACAAAAAGGCTCATTTTTTTGTTTGATCAACACTAGAGTACTCACAGCAAGGGCAGTATTTCAATGGCAGTTCAGTGTAATCTGTACTTCTTGCATTTTATTAAAATACTAGCAACAGAATTTTCAATCAAACATAAATCTCTGCAATTTGAAGCATAACGGGTACAAAATGTACAGTACATAACACATGTGACTTTTATTTTCATTTCACCTACTTAGCCCTAGCATGCATAATCATTAATTGAGGAGATGCATATTTCATGTAGTGAGGTGTGGCTATTTGAAGAGAGTGGTTAAGGTAAAGGTAACACTTGTGCTGTGGTATACTGCCTCAGAAATATGGCCCTTAGGGTTTTGAACTTGCTTTATATGGCATGAAGTGTGTTGTTGAGTTATGATAAATGCACAGCATGTAGAGTTACATAAAAATGTGCAAACACTTGACTCATTTATCAAGCATTTGCACGTATGACTGGATTCCTGCTTTTTGTTAGCATTACAAAACACAAAATGTAAATTTGAAGGAAAAATCAGGATTACAGATAGACTTTATTTTTGCTGGAAAGGGTAAAACAGAAGAATTTCTGGGTCCCATCCTAAATATTTGCTTTTTAGTGCCTTGGAAAAAATTATTCAAACAAGCGCATGATACATTTTTTCCAGTGCATATTAAAATACATTTATTCTTTCCTAGATAAAGAAAAATGGGTTCTGCATCATTTGATAGCAATGACCTGTGACTGGACTGATATGATGTTTGGGTGTTGGCAGTGCCACCCAGCAGCCTGGCGCTGTCAGGGGGCCAGCCCCGGAAGAAGAGGCTGTTGGCTCCCACACTGAGCCTGACGCTTGACAAGAGCGACTCGATGGTCTCAGACGAGTTTGCCGCCGCTGCCCTGTCCGCCACCCCTGATGACGACACAGAGCTTGACATCAACCTCGAGGCACTGGAGACGCCCTCCGACAGCGAGTCCTGCAACTTCCCTGACAGCATGCACGAGCTGGAGTGGGAAGGTAACAGAGGCCCATGGGAAATTTAACTTGTTTCAAATCCTCATTCCAGTTTTATTGCTGTGACATTTTCAATTTATTTTGTTTGTGTGTGTTTCTTTGCTGTGTTATTTTTGTACTACGTGAGTCTGCTGAAAATTGCTTCTCTGTGAAGTGATTATTACAGACCAGTGGTCTTCACTCCAGATCCTGGACAGCCACAGGGTCTCCCATATTTTATTTCACCTTGAACACCACAACCATTTCAGCCCCAAAAAACAAGGGGAAGTCAGTTAACAGTGTGATCGAGTGCTGTAACTGATCAGATAAGTATTAAGAAACAGCAAAGACCAGCACAGGACCATGATTTAGAAACACTGGTATGACTGTCATCCAGTGTGTTAGTCTTTAAGTGCTGAGGGGTGTTTTTGTCCCTGGTGTGTGACCCTGCGTCTCTTTGGCAGATGACCTGCCGCGAATGGGCAGGGGGGAGGACGCAGTCAGCACACCTGTGATGGAGCATGCCGATATGGACCTGGACCAGGTGGACAGCAAGGGCCGGAGGTGGCGGCGCTTTCGCATCGCGGGGCAGGAGTGTCAGGTCAACATGAGTGTGCTGGAGCCCTACCTCCAGGTGCTGTCCCACGGGGGTGAGTTTGGGATGGGCGTCATACAAGGGCAGCGGGGCGAGGCTGAGAGAGGGACTTTGCACTTCTGTGCAGAGGCAGTTCCTGAGGTGGGGGATGTTCATCAGTGCCGTAGGGTTAGTGCAGGAGCCGAGGGCTTAAGTCAAATCAGTGTTGCGTAACGGCCCAGGCTAAAGGATATGGAGAATCATAGCACTGTACACTGCAGTTTTTTTAATTTTGTTATTCTTTTCAGTTTCATTTTTCTACCGTGAACAATATGGGACATCATCAGAGTGAACATGTGACATGTTCAGCAAAGCATTGCCAATCACTGTCAATACACAACAATGCATTGTCATGGTTAGGGAACTGGGCTTGATAAGAGGATGGCTCAGTAATGTTTGAAAAACCAAGGCAAATGTGTTTAGTTATCATTTGTAACTTGTCTTGGTAAAGAGTAGGAGGTTCAGCCATATGATGGTCATCTCTGAATTATTAATAGGTTGGATTAAAAAACATATTTGTCCTTAAGATTTCTAACATAGCATCTCCCTTGTCCCAGGCTACTATGGGGATGGAATGAACGCCATTATTGTGTTCTCCTCCTGTTATCTCCCTGAAAACACCATTGAGAACTACCAGTATGTCATGGACAATCTTTTCAGGTACTGAACGCTTCACTTGCCATTCTGTGTCAACCACCACATGTCATATGAATAAAACCAGCAAATCCAAAAAACGAAAGTATTTGCAACCATTGCATTTCTATTCATCAGAAGCAATTTGTTACGTGTTTTTGGTTTCAGACAAATAAATAGGGTTAAATTCCCCCTCATACGGTACAAGATTTGCACTGTTAGTTACTGCATTGTTGAGCAAATGCAGCATTGTCTTTAAATGGCAGGTGTGATGAGTTTGTTTGTGGCATGGTGTTCACAGGTACATCGTGGGGACGCTGGACCTGATGGTGTCAGAGAACTACGTCATGGTGTACCTGTGTGGGATGGCCCCTCGCAGCAAGATGCCTGCCATTAAGTGGCTACGCCAGTGCTACATGACTGTGGACCGAAGGTAAGGGACGGTGCTGCCTGGACACTCAGAGAACATCACTTCCTGCAGGTCATGGTGTCTCTCCAGGTTTTAGTCTTGAACCTCATTGTGTAGTCTTGTTCATCATGGTGCTGTCTTGTACCCTCCAGGTTGTGTAGTGTTTTACTCATGTACCTCATTGACTGTGCCCCACTGTGTTACCAATAGACAGAGAGGATTTTTATCAGGAAGCTGTATTTCAAGATAAAGGGTGATAGTGATTTATACTCTTGCTTGCGCAGAATATGAATGACTTGCGGACATCTACTTGCCTTTGTAAATTCAAAAATCTGAAACAGCCTAAAAGACAACGAGCCTTGAACTTGACAAGAAAACTAAATCTACCGGTGACTGGTGTTTTCCACCTCTTTCTCCACATGCAGCAAAGCATTCTTTAGAACCTTGTCATTTTATGGTATTACCAGATGAGGTTGACTCCCTGGGATCATTAAAATACCACTGCATAAAATCTAACATGTGACTTCTCTCATGTACTTTAGTAGGTATACATAAAACTGTTTTAACAAAAATGGATATGTATGGTATCTTTAGATTCATGGTTTCAAGATGAGAATTAATAGTTTACCAACAAGTCAAGTGATAGTCATATATCTTTCCTTCTGTCTGGGCAAATTACTTTTACAAACAGTTTTGTTACTTTCTCTGGAGTTAAAAAAATGTTCCTGGTCAATTGTCTGTTACTGGTCAGTTCACTCAAGATGATCATTAGTTGAATCTAAATAATTAATTGAATTACTGCTGATGTGAGCAAAAGCTTGCCCCATATCAGCCAATTATTGAGAACATGGCTGAGCCCTGTATCAAATGGATTGTCAATGAATTTACCTTTCAAACTCACTGGAAGATGCAATTCTGCAGATGGCCACAAGAGGGTACACAAGTCAACACTGTAATCTTTTCCCATTGCTTTCTTAAGGAGATTTGGTTTGAATGGGAGTGCCAGTGTGATGTGAGGGACCGGTGCTTGGCAGTCTCTCTCTCTCAGCCCCCAGTATGAAATATGACAGGAATGTCATGATAATTCACGGGCTGTTGGGATTGCTATCAGAGGAGAACTGTTCCTTTTCAACATTCCTCAGATAACCCTTTGACCCTAGACTGTAGCTGCCAGTGTTACAGTCAGGGTGTGAGGTTTCACCCTGTACATACACGAGCACACACACACACACACTCACACACACACACATGTACAAAACACTGTCTCTTCAGAGAGAAAAAATGGCATTCACAGTGCAATGGTGTAAACTTTGAATTAACCTGGCTGAAACACTTCTCATGGTGTGTGAACACAGTCTGATTAATGATTGGTAAATGAAGGTTTTACAAGGAGAAGGCTGTTTGCGTGAATGCAACATTTGGGTCATGGAACTGCACTGCATATTTCAGAGTGTATACTCGCACTGCCATGGCTTGTCTTATCGCTGCAATGTTTGCATATTCCTTATAAAGGCAGCTCAGCCCTGTAGGCTACATGCCTTTCAGTGCTAACCCTCATATCACATTTCCCTGTTGAAACACCACAAACATTTCTATGCTTGACCTTATTTTTCCCATAAAAATCAAAATGAGTACATAATGACAAGGTGCCTTATTCCTTTATATTTTCAGTAGATTAAGTTAAAATGTAATACAATTCAATAAAACTTCGGAATGTGGATAAAGGTCAAAAGTAAACCATTACATTATTCTCAGTATTTCCAAAAATGACCTAATGATCCAAATAAGCAGTACTTGTCTGACCTGTTTTGGGCAAGGAGAGCATTAGGCTTCATAAGAGAGTCATTACACACATATGTGTGCTGTCATTCTCAGCTGGGCCGTGGGAAAGGTACCTCTCTCCGGAGTCTTGAATACAAACAAAAAGGCTCCTGGCATTTTTGGGAGGTATTGGCCATTTGCAGCAGCAGTGACAACATTGTCCTGAGGCGTTACCTCATGAGCTCAGAGAACTGGAAGCAACTTGAGCTGGAAACAAAGTGTTATGAGTGTTCATTGCTCTACAACTGAAAGCTTCAATATGTGTTAATGAAGAGTTGGAGTAAACTCTTGTTTTAGCCCCTGTGGAGGAGCAGGGAGGTGGTGTAGTATAGTGGTTTGGGTACTGGGCTTGTAACTCCAAGGTTAAGACCAGGTGAGATACTGCTTGCATACTCTTGAGCAACCTTCTACTGAATTTCTTGAATATACACCAATATACATACATATACATGACATACTTCAATATACATACATACATGTAAATGTATATGTGTGTAACCTATGTGAGTTTCTCTGCAAGAGCATCTATTAAGCTGACGCAATGCAAAGACTAAAGCTGGCATGTGAAAGAGAGGCTGTAAAAAAAGTCTGGTTTGTGTCATTATGACTTTGAAATGTCCTCAGCTGTTTATCAGTGATAAACAACCCGTGATGGAACAGGCAACCATGTGGTGAGATGGGTCACTTTAGGTCAAAAAGCAGATTAACACAAGATCAGCTCTGCCGGTGTGGAATACACACCAGGTGGGGTTCATGCCATTGCTTCGCAAGCCACTGCAAGATGTATCCTTTTGATGTGGGGAGTCTTGCAGCTTCATCTCCTGGCCCCCAGGACTGTTTGTGTAAATAATGACGGTGCTCCGGCTGTTGCTCCTAGTCACTGGGTTCCCATGGTAGAATCACAGTGTGGGTGGAGGCCAGACGGTGATGCTTCTGATGTGTCATTCTGCACACAGCGCTGAGTCACTCTGCTGGAGACGTGTCATGCCATTGAGGTGTGCCCTGTGTGCCACCTCCACTGATCCAGGACCAGCCTTTCCTTTCAATAATTCCCATAATCCTTGCTGCTCTTCTCTCTTGATTGAACCTCCATCGCTCAGTGTATCCTCCTATTATTGCTTTTCAAGCAGTCAATTATTAGCCCTGTTCCATGGGCCTTAGACTTGGACATGCCCCCTAAGGGAGTCTTGTAATCCAGTAAAAATGTCCCAGATAACTATTGCTGCCATCCAGAGCGGTTTCATTCGTACACTTCATTCTTTAATCATCCTCCTTTGTGGAAGGTGATTCAAAGACCTGGAACTCATTCATTCAGCTGAGTTATTACTGAGAAAACCTGGGAGAGGTTTAGTAATTTGTACTTCATTTTATGACGGGCAAAAGCTCCAGTTGCTTTGGTCAATGTGTCCACCTCTGTCTGTGTCTGTTCTTCTGTCCAGATTGAGGAAAGATCTGAAAGGCCTTTTTGTTGTTCATCCTACCTGGTACATCAAAGCCCTGATAACCATCATCAAGCCTTTCATCAGGTGAGAGCCCCTTGTGCTCAATGTCCAATGTTTAATAACTGAAACTCAGATTACCCTCTCACCTCAAAATTCTCAAGTCTCTTATGAAGATTTTTGCTTCCAATGTCATCTGCCCAATCTGATTTTACTAATTAGCTTACCAAACCAAAGATCTCTCTCTCTCCCAAATTAAAGCTATGGCCATAGTGCTCCCTGTCAGAGTCTATTAGCACAGTCCAGATTCAGTCAAGGCCATCAGCCCCATTATACTACGCTCAATATATCTTAACTGGTTACACCAGTCCTGAGTAACACATAGCATTGTACAGTTTTACAAGCATCCTGAAATTACAAGTAATTGTGAGAGTCTTATTTGAGACTTGAACCTGTGTCCCTCACCAGTGAAAAAGTCCTAGCTGTCATGCTTCCACATTACTGTACCTGCTGAATGGTGTCAGCCCTGATTATGCCTGTCTGGTTGGTAAGGGTGACCCCTCTTGTGTCTAACAGTGTGAAGTTCAGCCGGAAAGTGCGCTTCATTGACAGCCTGCTGGAGCTGCAGGAATTTATCCCTATGGAACATGTGCAGATCCCAGAGTGCATCAAACAGTGAGTAACGTGTCAGAAAGGAGCAGGAATAATATGGAAATATATATTAGAAAAAATGATCTGATCATCATAGTCTAAAAAAGCAATGAAATACAATAACTGTGAACAGCAAAGCACTTTTACTTGTCTTCCAGTGCCATATTCCAGTTCAGAATAGGATAATGTTCTCCAACACACTTTGCTTTAAAAAAAAAAAAAATAAGACACACATTTACAAACACACAGAGACACTTGCACTTACAGGGTGTTCTGTACCTGCATACCTCAGCAGCTACTTCAGAACAATAGGAGGGGGGAGGTGCTCTCTCCGAAATACCAAGGTAAAATGAAGGGCTTAGCTCAGAGCACTTCCAAAAGGAGGAGTAATCCTTTGGCAGCAAACCTGAGTGCATAAACTCAAACATGCACAGAACGCAGGCGTTTAACTTTCAGCAGGACAGCATTCATCCTTGGGTAGTAAGGGCAGATATGATGGATGTTTCAACAGCTTTCCAGAGAAGAACTTCCAGGAACATGCTCATTGAGCTGAGAACCCCATTTATGTTTCAGGGTTCAGGGATTTTGGTGTTGCACATGTGCTTTCCTGTCAAGAGAGTCAACTCAAGCAAATCCATTGTCTTTGTTTTACAGGTTTGACGAGACAATGAACAGGTGAATCGTCCACATTTTCGGCATGTAATATAATGTACATAAGGACTGGACGTTTTGGGTGGAAGACTGGGCAAAGATAGGCAATCACACAGGCTGACAGTGTGGGGCCAAATGTCAGCTGCTTTCACAGGTTCACAGCACCAAAAAGGTCAAGGCTGTGTCATACAGTAAAGGGAGATTAAACAGTAGCTTGCTATTACATATGCAGCCCACCTCTGGTAACTGGTGCAAGGGAGGTCTGTGGAAGCATTTTACATGATGATGCTATGGTGTACCATGTGATCACAAAGGTGAACTCCACACCCTGTTCATTGGTAAGAGCCATGGTTATCAGTCTGTATGACACTGTTGCCCAAGGGGACTTCTCACAGCAGAACTTCACTGGGGAGGAGAGGGGGAAAGCACAGCACTTGGGAGAACCTGTTAACTTCTACCCCAATATAGAGCAATTGGTAATGTTCTTTTTAATCTTGGGAGATGTAATCCAATAGGAATGGATATTGAGTTTATCTGACGGGGAGAGATAAGAGTGTTGTGGAAAAGAGGTTTCGACAGAACAGGCTTGAATAATGCAGCCCTATTCCAGTCTGTCACTGGAGTTGATTGATGTTTCAGAATGAGCTCACTCTCGCAGCACACCTGACCTAACATCTCTCATCATCAAATGCTGCCAGAACAGAACAAACTCCCTCCTACCTTGTGAGGAGGAGCTGATGCCAATCCTGTTACATAACATTGCTTGGATTGCCACATCAAATGCATGTCTAAGTACTAGTTAAGTGAGAACTATGAACTATCATTTGACAAAAGGACAACTGTTACAAGGTAGATGGTTTGTAGTACAACAAAAACACTATTTTTTACAATACCAACTGTGTGAGTGTCATGGCCTCCTTGCCCTTTTGAATCAATTCAGACCAAATCTGATGTCCAGTGTTTGAATAATTGATTATTAATAGATAACAATGAATTTTAGACTTTCGTGGGTTCATTTGGGTTATGTGTTTTTATTCCAAGAATAGCACTGTATCATGTTTTGACTGTAAAAGTACATTTTACGACTGAGAACTGAACTCGTACTAATTTGTGATGTATTATCTCATGGCCGATCAAATGAGCACTATGTGCTCACAGGGAGCAGGCTGGAGAACCTTGGGCAGTGAAAATCCCAGTGTAAACTTAGTAACAACCAGAGGGAAATCTCCCCATGTTCTGTTCTGTCCATTTCTGTAAGCACAGGTCTTTTCATTGCTCTTCCTCAGTGCAAATATTTACACAAGGTTAACAGTCAAACAACCTATACATTCAGAGTTATTATAGACAGAAAAACCTTGGGGCTATTTTTCAAAGTTATGTGTGGTAGTTTTTTTTTGTTGTTTTTGAGTGCTGTGCAGTGAGAGGGAATTTAGCACATACCTGTTTCCAGTAACTATTAATTGTTCCACTAATAGAAGGCAGTTGGGTGGGTGTTTGTCAATCTTTGGCTTGAGTGAAGGTCTCTGGGACTCACAATGGGAACTTACTGAACCACCAGGAAATGGACTTTGGCAGGGAAGGGAAGTGAGGTAGCATTATTGGGGGAAATGGAGGAGAGTTGTTACTGTTTGGCTTTAACCCATAAACAGGAACTGAGAAATGTTTATTAAGGAATTATGCAATATTTTCCAGCACCTTTTAACCCTTTCTGTGCATGAGGCTCTCACTAGTTACCACACAAGTATCGAGTAAAATATTGCATTGTTGTATGAACTGTAAAGAACTAATTGTTACTGTACTTTCAAGCTTTCCTATAATCATCCATCTCTTGAGATAAAACCTAAATCGTATGCTATTATGTAAGAACTGAATTACAGTGGTTTTGTAATATTACTTTTTGAAAAAATCTTCAGTTTTATTTCAACATGCATGTTGTTCATCATGCTTACAAAGTGGTGTACCTTTATTCCCAGATTCCCAGAAATCGATATAGCAACTAATATTTTTTTAACCATTCCTCTATATTTTTTTGCATCCATATTGTGCTACCAGGCATTAGTTTATTTAAACTTGAAGATACACCAATTAGTTAATTTATGGTTAATTTTGTCTGGAGCTTTAATTAAGCAAAACTTGTAATCCATTCCTATACGAACTGCACTATGAAGCACCTGAAATTCAGAAACTCTCATTTTCTTTTTAGAAGTGATAAAAATCAGTTGAATTTGAATATGTTTGATTGTCAAGTGTACACGCCAGATAAAAATCTGAAGCTTTCAAATCAGACTCTGTTATGAGCCTACCTCATGAAGGAAAACCACATGATTAATTCAAATTGTTTCTGATATACTGCCCAGTGGTTAGATGGTGGAACAGATAGTACTGTGCTTTCTATGGTGGTTTGTAAGGCACCTGGAGTGGTTGTATGGGCAGATAAACATTGGGAAATGTGTTGTTAAACTTACCTTACAGTGCCAAGCATTTATAAAGTAGCCTAGCAAGGGCCATTAAACTATATGGTGCGCGTTTGGTGCTTCCAGCTAAACTCTGTAATTTAATAAGGAATGTATTTTTGAAAATTGACATTTTATACACTTAAACTCAATGCAGTTACTTTATAAACTTAGATATTAAGATATTAATACCTATAAAAGTATGTATGCTTCAGATGACAGTCTTTGGTGTCTTTTAAGACTTTTGCAGATGAAATAGCAGACGCTTGTACAGGAAAAGAAGACCACTCAGAATAAGATCTGTAACTTGCAGATGTATGGTGTATGGAATATTATGACCTTTTGGACATACCAATTTGCATCAGATTTAAGTTTGATCAAACAAACCAACTGGGCTCATGGCTTGCAAAACTCTTGAGAAGACAGTGGAGACCCATTGCAAAATTAATCCATTCAACTGTCTGACTTCTCCCAACTGGAAGTGGAAAAATACATGCTTGTCTCATAGCAAGCCTAATTGCATCACTTATGCAATCAATGAACACAATAGGCCATAGATTTTGCTCAGTCAAGCACTGTACTGTATTACATGCTTTTCCAAGTGTGTGTGCAGCTCCTGTGTTTAGAGCCTTAGCTGTTGTCTGGCAATGGTACAGTAAGCTGTCGAAGAAAGGAAACTAAATGTTATTGGTGTCTTGTTCCTAATAAAACTGTTTCTTACCAACATCTGTTAACACACACTAATGTGGATTCTGCTTATTTTTGTACATCTTTATGTAAACTTCTTGAATGTTTTGAAAGTGTTATGCCTGCTCCTTCGTGGTGGTTTAGTTTTCAGTTGTTCATGTAAATAAAAATGTCATTATGGGCTGTTGAGATTTCCACGGTTGCTGAGGGCTGCCCTTTTTAAGAGAGTAAAGATTGTGTATATATGAATCTCAATGTTTGGCTGAAATTTTATTTCCATACACTGATAAAATTCCATATATGCCAAAAAATGCTACATGATTACATTTTGTCATAAATGATGGCTTTTTACAACAAAAAGTTTGGACTGTTAAGTAGCCAATAAAGCTTCTGAAGTATCAGTTGATGCAGACAAAATGATAGTTGTCACTATTGGTGCTGGATATCTGGAGAGCTTTCTGTGAATGGGCTGGGTTGAAGGGTACATTTACATTTTATGTTTGGGCATAAAGTAGTTTCTTATCCACAGTGACTCATGACGATTGTCTTCCTACACTATCCATTTATACAACTGTATTTTTATATACTGTTGATTTGTACAGTTGTATATGTACTGAAGGGATTCAGGTAAGATACTTTGCTCAAGGGTCCAACAGCAGTGCCCTTCCTGGGAATCAAACCCAGCTCTTTAACAAGTACACTACATTGCCTCACTCATAGAGGAGGGGCACAATAGGTGAGGTAGGCAGAACAAAAAAAAAAAAAAAAAGAGCATGCATTCCGCCAAGCTCAGGAAAATCCCAGTCTGAGATATCCTTGTACCAATGCCGAGTGTCCTTGAGAACAAGAATCACTTTGTGCGATGAGTGGATTTCTTCACTAGCTTAGCCAGGCAGAGGTGGGGTCTGCCCGGGTGTGAGTGGTCTGGAAGCTGGCCACAGCACCTGTCTGAGGCATGGCGGCCAGGGGAGATCCTGGCACCCACAGCAGATTAGGTATGTGAGGGACCGGTCATACTTGTGATACACAGCGACTGTTTCCATATGTAAAATGAAACCATGACTCTAATCTGTACCACAAAAAATGTTGAATTTAAAAATGTAAAAAAAAAAAAAAAAAAACCTATGGCTAATTACTATGAACTCCTCTCTCAGAATCACTTAATATATCACTCAATATGAACAGTCCTAAATTTACTGTCAGAAACATTTGTGCTGATGGATGTTTTAATTATAGGGTGCTGACCTTTCCAGCTTTAATTTACATTCAGTCTTGTAAAGAATAATGCATGGTGTTCATGCTGCCACTGAGGCCTATAAAACGCCTCAGCGGCAACACGGATAAAAGGAATTAAATTTTGGCTACAGTGGTAATTAAGACTAAAAGTGTACCCCAACAACATGAAGACAAAGGCTTTAAAGGTACAAAATGGAAAACAGACCACTAACTGTGGTGAAACTAGGAGTTTTTACAGTCTGTACATACTTTTCATTTGTTTGACATGGGCCTCTACACTGAATTTATCATATAATCTGGTATATGGAAAATCAAACATAGCTACACAAAATGTAATTTTGTAAATCTGAGTAATAACTAAGTGAGTAGTAACTAATAGTGGTCCCTTCAATTAACAGAAAATGTTATATTCTTATATATATGTACAGGTACAAACAATTTAGGAACATTTTCTCTTCACATGAATACAGTATGTACATCTCCTACAAACATTGTAACCGGATATCATGCATACTCTATATATAAAGTTGCCATTTAAAAAAAAAAAAAAACATTCTAGTCTTACTTTCCTCAGCTCCCCACAAAAAAACCACAACGCACAAAACTGATACTTAAAATATCAACTGTATTTCTCATTAAAAACCAGCAGGGCACAAGGCCACAGGAAGATAACATTTCTGTTGCATTTCACACTCTAGTCATTTAAAAAAAAAAAAAAAAAAAAAAAAAAAAAAAAAAAGCCTCCACATGCATGTGCTGTTGACATTGACATTGGTCTCTATATACCAATCCTTGATGGGGATCACACAGCTGGTTATGGGAGAATGAGGGATCATGAAACTTGAAATGGGCACAGCTACATCAAGACAGCTACACAGCTAACCAACCATTGTGCTTTTTCCACGGTAAGGCACAATGTTTTAATTGGTTCAAACAAGTCAGTGATTAACAGCTCACTGTAGCACCAAACAATAGGGGATCTTGAAACCTCATTCGCCCTTCACTACACACAGCTATTGTATGGATTCAGGGAAAAGGCTGATCTTCCTGACGTCACTGCCAGTTAAACTGCAAAACATGGTAAATTAATCTAATTTGCAGCAGTCTCTTTGCTTTCAAAGTTGTCATGGGTTTTTAATCACAAAATGTACGGAGCGTCACTCAGGATTATATGTCACTGTGCATCTTTTAACGAAGAACTGGGCTGACTGAAACAGCATGCATGGAGGTGAAGCTATAGAAAATATAAATACCTGTCTTTATTTTGAAAAGCAATTGGATTGACACCGATTCAGTCATCTTAAAGTAAAAAGGAAATAAAATGGCTGCAAGTCCAACTGGCAGGGAATAACCACCCTCCCCCACCACATAAAAACCTAACCAATTTAAAAGATTCTAAAAGTCTGCAGGTATACATATACGCTGAACAATAACATGTAATTAAGTTTTAAAATCATTTTAAAATATTATACAGTGACTTGCCTTAAATGATCAGTTATCCAGTGGAAAAACCATTCCTTTATCATAATTACATCTGTGGTTATAACACAAAAACAACAATGGTAGGGGATACATATTTACAGTCCACTGAACAACACATTGTCGTGTTGCAGAATTCAATGGTACGACTATTTTACAGTTCAAAGACCAATCATGCTAGAGCTTGATCAGTAACAGATGATTGAATGTGATGATCCAAGAACCAAAGGCTGGGATTTCCTCAAACATTATTTCAAATCAACGCTTACACTGAATCAAATAATCATTACCTATTTAGAATAGGTGGTTGTAAGGCTAACTTATTGTGAGAAAAGTACAAGGCACTTGGTATATCCCTGGTCTTTGAGAGCGGGAACACAAAACAAGATGGACAGGGACAGAATCACTAACAGAACAGTTCGGTGTACTTGGCCAACCTCCACTCTGAAACCACGGTGCTGTAACACCTAGGATACAAGTGCTCAATCCTCTACAGGAGGTCCATTCTGACGAAGGCCACGGGGTAAGCTTTGAGTGATTGGGTAAAGTGACATCAATGGCCTCCTCCCATCTACGCAGATTTCTTGGATGATCCCCAGATGTAGCGGATTACCAAGAGGTAATTCAATAAGAGAAATTCCTCTCTAATTTCTTTGAAGGGAGTCAGAGAGCCACAGCCCTTGGCACGCAGTAGGGAATGACCATTTCCAGCAAACCTGTTCCTACAGCCATTTACTGTACTACTTTCTGGGCTCTCATGATCAGAAGCCCCACTTCGTTGAAACTACCACTGAACAAGTCATTTTGGCATCTGTGCTTGATTTTCAAGTTGAAGAGAGCAAATACCTTTCAGATACTGATTAAAATGCAAGCCTCCAAGTGCTTATGTACTGATACAATCTTAAACCATAAGATTAATTAACCATTCATGCAGGGAGTTTGATCACATTACAGGAATTACTCCCAGATCTAAGCATGAGATAACTGAGGGTTTCCAGATTCTCTGAACGTTTTCAAAAGCGGGGTTACTGAAAATCCCATTTTGGCTACAAAAATGTTTATGGAACTAAACATGTTTAAAAAAAAAAAAAAGTACTTTGTGACAGTAACTGCACTGGTAAAAAAGGACAAAGACTGTCACATCGGTTTTGGTGCAATTTATGGTCTCACAACGGGAGAAGGAAATGGGTGCAGACATTAAGCTCTGTGCACAAATTAAACATTTGGGGAGCGGTGGGAGTGAAATAAATCAGTGAAAAAAATTCACACCCTGTGAATTGGACAAGAACAAAAAAGGCAAAGCTGCTCCATCTGGCACACATGAAATATAAGGATTTATGGGTAATAACCATGAGGATGTTATGCCATAACCTCAGATGGAACATAAGGTAGGAAATTGCTTTGTTTAGAAGTGCTATCCAGTGTACAGCCAGGTGGATCCATGCCCTAAAGCAAAAATCAATGGCAAATTGAATTGAAATAAATTAATTACTCTAAACACAAACAAAGAGCCCTTTGGTTGTTATAAACTGGGGATCAATTACAATTATGATGACATGTGCTATACATATGAGCAAGCAAAAACAAACTACAATAATTATGCCATACAATATGATTTGATGAATATGTGCATAGAAAATGGGCAGGAGTGGAAAAGGTATTCAGCTGGTTGGACTAAACCCCACTTCTCAGAACTCGATCCAGGATAAATCTGATCGACCCTCATCAAAATTAAAACACTTGTATTATAACAGAGATAACATTAATAGCAATAAACATTGGTATTATATGGATAAACTGTGCAATCTTGGAAGGCATCCGCTAAAAGTTGAGCATTCCGCAACTCATACAACTTAAAAGTCTCACACAATGCTTGTCCAGAACCTTGAGCATACAAACGCCCCCCTTTTAGAATCAGAAAGTAATGGAGCGTCCTCATTAGTTTGGCAGGTTTCAGCATGTGAACAGAATCCTGGGCTGGTTGGCCATATGGTGGGAGACAGATGAACAACGTCCTGGCAGAAGAGGGGGAGTTCGGAGCATTCATACTATGCCTCGAGTGACAAGCACTTCTGGGACCTGAGATCAGGACTGAAATCCACAAATGTCTATGACCTTTTTGTTTTTTTAAAGTGTGAAAGACCAGTGTGTGTGTGGATATGCCACTCATTCCTCTGCTGCACATAGTCTCTCTTCCACATCAAATCTCCCACAAAGTCCAGGTAAGGTTAAAATTCAATTTAACAGCCCATAGTCTGGCAAACAACTACACACTTTCCTTAAAAACAACAACGGGAAAAAAAAATTAAAACCTGTATCTTTCTCCACTGGAAAAAAAGATTGACCCAAGGAGACATAATACATTTCTACGACGATAAATTCCTTTTTTGGATGTGCAGCAAATGGATGGCAGTAGTAGTTGGAGGACCAGCAACGAGGCCAGGGTGCAGGACTAGGGATGTATGGAGACGCTTCCAGGAAGTGCTGTGTGTGGGGTGGGTCGGGCCCCACGGTGATAGCTGCTTTGGGCGAGGGCTGGTAGAGGAGTCAGAGAGGATCCCCATAAGGTCTTTCATTTCTGAAAGAGACAAGAACCAACAACTAAGATGAGGAGAAGTTCTTGCAACACATTTCCTGCCATTTTTATCTAGCTGGAATCAACACAACACTTCCAATACCAGGCAGTCTGAATCATTCCAGGTCTTGCTGGAAGCAGCTGGGCACAGTGAGTGAAAGGGACCTCTTGCTGGTGCATTGACCTACTTCTCGCTCTTCAAAGACATGGAATGGATCATACTGCTATGCAATGAGACTGATATCCACACACCAGTCAGGTTTATTTCAGTTAAGTTAGTTCATTTAGATAGAAGTTTATTTATCTATTCTATTGTAAGGCTGACCTCATCAGAATTCAGGTGTTTTCTCTGAGGCCTCCTTACAGTCCATACCTTGCTTCTACCCACAGGGAGCAAACATAATTGCTATGAAAAAAGTTCCTGAAACAAGCTTCATGGTGTCACAGAATAAAGCTAGTTTCCATTTGTGGGATACAGAGTGGCAATTGACAAAGAGAGATGAGCTGAAATATTTGTGAAATAATAAATTGGAGACTTGTAGATGCCACTGTGAAGTAGCACCAGGTGCTGGTGAAACACTCACCCGGCTTGGCAGCTATAACAAGCTGTTGCGGCCATTAGCGCTGGGTCCTTTTGACCTCATCTGTTCCTGGACCTGGCCTGACTGCAGGAGAAAGACACACACTTTACACGTTATCTGCAGTCTTTTCCGGGCACATTTCCTTCCTGCTACCCTGTTGACCTTGGAGTTCAGGTGGTTTTAGGCAAGAGTGAGAATTGCCCACCTATTCAGCTGCAAATATAAAACAATTCATTGTGTAATGTGAAACATTAATTTAGTTTTGTAATTAATATGTATGACAAGATAACATTTACTCAGACCTCTGGTATAACTAACCTTTATGAATAGTTTGGAAGGAATAAGTTCACCACAGGTATTTAGCTAGATGCTCTTATCCAGAGTGACTAAGAACACAAATTACACAAGTCACTCAGATTAATAAGTGAAATAAACAATTCTCAATAGTGCCAACTTATTAGTGGTTGTACCATGATAAACAGGCAGTAGGTTGCATCACATTTGCACTCACTTTGTAGTTGAAAATTTACATACAAGCTTGTTTAACGCAATGTGACTGTAGTATAAAGAGCACTAAAAATAGAGCTACACTGTGAAGTAAACATGCTGCCGGCCTGCCTCTCTCTCGATAGAGATCAGTCAAGTCACTTCCCCAGTCTGACTCATCTCCCCGTTTTCATTTCAGATCATTTACAGCCACAACAGACAGTGCTGGGATGCAGTCTGTAGTCCATTTATCTGCCATCGACCAGATAAGGAATATGAAACCCTGAGCTGGGCCCAGTCACAGACCTCTCTCTTGCCCTTACAGGCTGTCAACCCGTGGGCAGCAATGTTTTTTTTCCTCCCTACAGCAGTGCCAGAGTTAAGATCGATGGTCTCATATAGTGTGGAGGCATTCTATGCATTCAAACTATGGCATCATTTTGGCCCAAGACAGTTTAACGTGGTGGCATCCAAGATCTGAATGGCAGGCGGGCACAGGGGTGAGCCAGCTACCACCCACATGAGGTGGAGCTAGGTCACTCTCATTGGAAAGTGACACCATACGCTCAAAAGGATGGGAAAGACGACTGTGGTGCTCCAGAACAGAACATGCTCTTGCTGTAGAATGTGCCGAAAACAGATCATGCACAGGCTTGTCTTTCATGAACACGGCCCGACGACGCACCCTTACCCGACACCTGCTATTACATCAGAGATATTCAATGCACAAGGAACGTGTATGACAGCCTTGAGAGCTGTTCAATTTAAACAAAAAAAAAAATTTTTTTGCTGTGCTTCCCCAGGCCTACTGAATCCTTACATAATTTTACAGTCACATCATCTAAAAAGCAGTCAGGAAGAGACATGCATCTAGACACCAAACTCAAAGTGTGGAGCCCTCCGGACAGCTTATGTCACTGCAGCTCATGGCCCTAAAGCAAAATGATGTATCAAATTTCTCCCAAACTCATACCTACAGTGTTGTAGTGGCACTCACACCGGGTGGCAGCAAACCCAGTGCAAACTGGAGGGAGAGATGCATTAAGTACACTCACTATTCAAGTCACAGGGAAGAAAACAAAGAGACCATTTTTCAGTTTCATTTCTCCATTTCAGAAATAGTATTATTACATGATAAAGATACCATAAAGCTCTCTCAAAGGTCAGGGAAAGCCGATTTCGTAGAGGCCACTGCTGCCTCATTTCCGTACAGATTTTTAGATCAATCTACAACTTCACAAAGGGATTCCCACAGCCAAAAAGCCAGTTACATTTTGTTTTGTGTGTATGCCTAACTCACTGGTTAGTCATTTCAGTGCTTGAGTAGGTTCATGGGTTTGGTCTAAAATGTTTAATTTGCAACAAGTATAGGAGTTCCACTTGGAACCAACAATGGGCCAACAAGCAGGACGAGGAATATGACTATAAGAAAGCAGGATAACGAAAGGACTTGAATTTAAAATGACTGACAGACTGCATAGGTGGAGACCAGTTCTCACACACCCAGAGTACCAGAGCCATGGGCTGTTCACAGGCACACAATGCCACACTAATGCCAGGGAACACACACCCTCAGCCCAGACCTGAGCACAAACCATGCACTAAAGACAACACACACACCCACCATCAGCCTGGATTTAACAGCATTTGCAAAGAAAAGGTGAGGCAATGTGAAAGACTTCTGATGAATGGATACAGCTTATGCAACATAGGCAGGAGTACCAGGAATGCCGTTTACCATTAGAGTTTACGATAGCAGAGATTTGGTAAACCAACATGCCAAAGCAGGTCATGCATTTTTTCCTTAACATTTATCAATCATATTCTGAGAGACCTACAAGGTATTGTGTGGATCAAGGTTTGATAAACACCAGGAAAGATGCAAACAACTGATGGTAACTGAAGAGTCATAAAAATCCAATTCTGGAATGGTATATTGTTACAGACAAGAGCCACACTTAACAAGAAACATTAAAGTGCCCCCCCGCAGCTGAACCACTATGTGTCCATGACAACACCATCGACATTAGCCACACAACTGCTCTTGCTGCAAATATGAAATCACATGAAGTGAAACAGTACTTTTATTACATTCGCCATATTAGTGGTTTAACATACACAATGCAACAGTCTTTGCCGAAACAGTAACTGTAATAATTCCCCTATAAATTCTGAAAAATGATGCCACTTGGTGAAAGAATTTTGTGGAGGCCACTGAAAAGCTGTACCAACAGCTGTAAAAAAGATGCATCAATGAGTCTCTTAGAACAGGTTTCAGACAAGCTTCAGGTAACTGCTGCGGTAGCTTTTTAACTGTCATAAACTGTACCCTATTTCAAAAAGGTCAAATGAATTAAAAAACCTCCCTGGATGACGTACTGAAACTAGTGATAAAAGGGCTACATGAGAGTTTATATCAGTCAAGTTTACATTACTGTTGGGGGAGCGGAGTTTAAAGTGCTGGCTGACAAGAGCCCATAAAGGACTGGAGGAGGAGCTCTGCCACTCCCACATGCTGGAAGCCACAGAGCGGCCTTTCATTTCATAGGCACTTCCAGCAGCCAGCTGTGGCCCCGTCACTCTCTCTCTGCCCACATCCTGCTCTCAGGAAGGGGGTCTATTTTAAGGTTGATTCATGAGGGGCACTTCCGTCGCTTATCCAGTAATCAGATTTTTAAAGCGGGGTCCAGGCTTGGGTGGAGTGGCAGGGCATGTTGGGGACAGAGAGAGATGTCCTTTTCCACAGAAGGTAGACAGGTCCTTGGTCAGAGACAAAGTAGGAGGGGTATTTTCCGTGCTTGTATTTGGAATGACGTTACACACCTTGTTAAAACAGATGACCTAAGAAATTCCTTCCAGTGAGAGAATAATTTACAAATATCAACACACCACAAACACACACAAGTAAATAACAGCCGGACCAATAGAGAATCTCCAGAACCACTAAAACAGAGGAATGAATAAACCAAGTCTAATAATAGTTCAGAAATGATAACGTGTTCAAAGCCATGCAAGCCATAACACATACTAGAGAGTAAAAAGCATAATTCAGACTGTATCTGGTTAGTTTCTGTCCCCCACAGAGGTTGATCAGGTGTACACACACACAAACACACATGCACAAAACTTAAATCTTAGAGTCTTAGAAATTTAACTCTACCAGAAATCTTGGAACCTACACACACTGCTGGCCACTGGATCCAATGTTACGTTATGAAACATTTCCCCTACAACATTTCTTGCGCAGGATGCCTGGCCAACAATATTCCTCCTGACACGTTTCCAAGTACACAGTACTGCCCAGGTACCGAGCATGCTCAAATGCATAAGGGGTGGGATTAAATGACTCTGCCATGACAACAAGATGGGTCACTGCCAAGAGTCCTGAGACACACTCCACTGCTGCCACATCTCAGAGAAAACTTCTTAGTTGCACTGGCTAGTTTAGTTTATTTTAAAATCCTTTCATTCCTTTATCCCTTTATATAAATTGGCCCTATAAATGAAGAAATTCAAGTATTTTTAGGCTGTGGCCCACTGTATTTCATCAATTGCTGGAGACAACCCTTTGCTCACAGTTCTATGAGAGAGAGCCAACACCACAGCACCCAGAATGGAGAACTGGGTACCCCACTGGCTCGGTCTCTCTCTCTCATACTTTGCCTTTCTCTTCATGTAAAGAATGTGACTGCCAGAGCCAGATGCCCCTCAGGCAGCTCCCAAAGTTCCTGCTTGCTGCCCCTGTAAAGCATGGCAATTACCACCCAATCTCCTGCACTATGTTGGGTTACAAATCCAATATCTACAGGTGGTCTGTCTGGGGCGTGGAAGCTATATCAACCTGCGCAATGGTACACTTGTGGAGTCTACAGGGGCAATTTGGATGGGCTTGTAAATAAGGAACAGTTCACCCATATCATGGGCCAGGTGGTGCCCATCTGGATAGCAGGTAGTCTCCATGCTATGGTTTGGCAATGCTGCACAGACAAACAGAGGCGTGCCCCAGTGGTGCTCTACAAGTAGCCCAATGTTCATTTAAAAGACAAGCCAAACTAGGATACAATAAACTACATGTAAATTTATTTATGAGTATTTAATGTAACAGATGATTGTTAGTAGAAATACTGGAGATGTAGGAATAGTTCCTGACAGTAAAACCAATTTTCTGCCAGTGGTGGTGGTAACATATCGGCCTGAACACTGGCTCTCTTACCGGGGCAAACCCCTCTGTCATCTCCCCAGATCCAATGTGGGTCAGGTGGACGAAGTTCATGGGCTCCCCGATCATGCTCCTGTCAATCTTCCTCCTCTTCTTCTTCTGAAAGTACATGGGGGAAATCAGTATGCTAGTTAAACCTTTTTTCTTATAAATTGTTCTCAAAGTTGTGGTTAAGTTTCAAGTCAATTCAGCATCAAAGTATGTGCTACTGTGACACCCAAATCACATGTTACACTAGCAAACAGCAAAATCACCAGCTGGATCTTTTGAAAGATATGCATTTAGTGATTGTCATGTTATTTTTCACCAGACTTCAACAGGCTGCACACCACCCCTTACTAAGACCTTAAAATACCAGTGAAACAATATAAAATATCAATTAAGAGAAAACAGTCATTATGGATCACATTCTTCATTCTTGCCCAGGTAAGAGGTTTCATTTCTCATAATGAGTGCAATCTTCTCACATCCATTTCCAACCATGAGAGCATAATCATGCACAGAAAAGAAAAAAAAAGTATGCACTTTACTGTGTGAACTACAACAACACTGGATAGTTCACCAACTAAATCTTTAGGTTTACCCATATGACACACTGACCACAGACATTCAAAAAAATAACCACCCATTTTCAAGTCACAGTGTAAGGGCGTAGAGGTTCCACTTATTATTTAACACGAAAAAAGTCCTCGCTGGCAGCAATCACATTTTTCTGTTTAATCCAATAAATGTGGTGCCAACAATGAGATCCTACAGTACCTACATGACACACAACTTAAAGATGTTCAAGTGTTTGTATTAGCTCCATTTAGTGACAATTCTTTGATGTCTCAATTCTACCCTCTGTAACCTCACAGGGTTCTTGCTCAATGTCTGTAACCTCATACCACATCTGACCATCCTCCCCTTCTCGTATTTTCCCCCATTATATGGTTTTGTGTTCTTCAGAAGACTTGTCGTCACATGTCTGCCAGCACAGAGGATCATCGCAGTTCCCACCTGCTGCTACATGCTTTGCTGAGGCCATCACATAATCTAAACTGTTCCCACCTTTATCCCAGCTTTTGGTTACATGACAGTGTGACACCATTGAGTCCCTAGCATTACGTTTCCTTAAAGTATAATTGCACAATACTACTATAGATCAGCAAAATGCTTTTTTCCCCACCCATAGTAAAGCAGTTGCCTCAAAATGAAGATATGCATGCTGTTTAGCCAAAAACAAGAGTGTATAATTGGCAGTGTCTTCATTGTGAGGGTGCTTTGAGCAGAGGGCTGCTGGTTGTTTATGGGTCTTCTGAATGCGCCATGATTTTACAATAATTATGTTTGAAAAAAATTGAGACTTCATGCTGGAACCCAGGAGGAAAAACCATCACCACCTTCCAAAACAACAACATGAAATAAGTCTCTGTCTGCTGGGAAATGACATGTATGTGTATGTTTAATGAAAGCCCCTGCCCCAGCCCACTTTCTTCCCAACAATAGAACAAACACAGGCCTAAAAATACAAAAAAAAAAAAAAAAAAAAAAAAAGCGATGAGGAAGTGGGGGTAGGAAAATGGCTTGCTCCCCACAGACTCAACCGGCAGACTTCCTCTCTCCTGAGCCCTTGCTCATTGTTGAAAGCAAATCCTCCAAAAGGGTGGGCAGGCAACGTTACACAACCCATGCTACAATCAGACTGGAGTCAAAGGTCACCTGTCAGTCAGGTACTGGGCAGTATAGTGCGGGAGGGAATGAAAGCAAAAGGCAAAACGTCCAGTGCACTGGTCTGCCTGTTAGTATGAGAGTGCAGGGGGTCAGGGGAGGGCAGCTCTTTCCCTGTTATCCACATCAGCCCCTGGCACCAGGCGGTAGAGGAAGTCTCGACATGGAGCTGGACAAACACACTCAGCGTGTACACAGCACTGCCGATACAATCCAGTCTAGGCGGGATAACATTGTTCTTGGAGTACTGTAATGTGGCAGGTTTACATACACTGTGGAAAGGTTATTTAAACAGGACTAAAAACTAGACCAGACCAAGGAAATAAATTAATTTTGGTCAAATGTGTTTAATCTGGATAAGGTTATTTATATCATACTGCGAGGAATAAGATTTAACACTGGATAGGGAAAAATGTTTCTAAGGCATTATGCATTTAAAAAACCTATCACTGGTAAGTTCTGCGGCTCTGTGCAACCTGCTAAATTACAAAACAAACTTTAATAAATAACATGGGACGAAAAACCTTTGTCTAGAGTAAATTTAAATGGCATGATCAAAACAATGAAAGCAGAGTCCTACATCCTGAGAGCTCTGCACTCCCTGGCCAAACCACTATTTCCACTTTAGGTTCCAATAACCCTGTTTCCATGCTGTGCATCCCTAAGTAGGATGCAAGGGCTGGTTATGACAGAGACATCTTTGTCTTGCTGTATTTCGTGTTTGGGCGTACACTCTCATACATGTCTATACTCCTGCCAGAGACTCCCGTGACTACACATCAGTGAATTAAAGGAAAAAAAAAAAAAAAAAACGTTACATTCTTCCAGCTGTCCATCTGCAGTGGTTTAGCCCATTTCTGATCACATGTGACAAATTCACAGATCCCTCCCACTGCACAAAGTCAGCTGGAAGAGTAAAAGAATGATCTATCAAGCACTTTGAATTACCAAAGACTTGGGAAATTACATCTGGTAGTGAGTAATGATATCAAATGAGCAAAACTAAAAATCGCAGGCACATTTCTGGGAAATGGCATATCTCAAGTAAAAATTGACTCACAGCATCTACTAGGGATACCACTGCAGCAGGATACTTCAGGGGATTATGGGAAGACAGTATTCAAAAAAATAAGATTCAAAAAAATAAAAAGGGCTCACCGGTGGGGGTTTGGCCACTACACAGCAGCTCATCTTGTGCCAGAACTCACTCATCCCCGGTGTCCTCCAATTCAGCTCTTGGCTCTCTTGCGCCGCCCTGCAGGCAGCTGAAGGTGTGGTGGAAAGGAAGCCTGCTGCCTTCTCCCGAATTGCTGAAGATCTAGAATGTCTGCAGGTTACCCCGAAAATGTTCCGCCCCCCAAAACCTGGTCGCCACTCCAACCGAAAGCCTTCAAAATGTCACCCCTGTTCTCCTCCTTCCTTCTGAACTCCCTGCTGCCTCTGGTCTGTCAGTCTCAGGGTCCTGCTGCCTCTGTTTGGACCTGTCAAGACATAAACAGATTCTATTGGCTGATAGCTCAAGAGAAGAATAGAGAATCACACAACCGATCAAGCACTCAAGACTGGTATTTAAAAATAAAAGTGATCCATGTCTGCAAACATCTTGACCTTTTAGTTTTTCCCAGACTCTTCATTCTTATAAAAGGAGAAAAAAATGAATAAATGGCTGCCAACAGGCTTTTTTTGCCAGCACATAGCCAAGTCAGAATTGGTGCATATTGATATCAGGCAAGATGGCCCAAAACAGTGTGCAGATAACTTGCTTTATTTTAACAGACATTCAGTTCAAAAGAAAAAAAAATACATCAGTAATTTATCTTAGAGCTAAAGCTGACCGGGTTATGAACAGGCACAAGAATACTGAAGCAGTTACTCGAGAAAGCAAAACACTTCTTGTAATTACCTTCACATTCAATTTATATAACATCATACCTTCTCTCTTCCTCATTTCATTTTGAGACACAAATTCAAAAGTATCTTTAGGTATTTCCCTAAACTTTCCTCCTTGGTCACCATTACACTAAGTCACATGAAAGGAAAACCCCATAAATGTTTTCAATGCCAATGTCCACTGATTCAAAAAGGTTTGCTTCCCTTTGTACAACTGCTTTATCGTGTATGGAGACAAACTTATACAGTAAGCTTGACAGTACTTGGAAAATCTTGCAGCTTAATTTGAGCAGAGAACTGAAAACTTTAAAGCTTCTTGGGGAAAAAAAAGACAGCTCCGTCATTGATTTTTATTATGGTCATGGAAGGAGGAGAAGCAAAAACACCCAAACACATGAAGTTCCACATTCTGCCTAGATTTAGATGCTCTGCTCATCAGCAGAGGCTCACCATGTGCCGAACATGCCAGCTCGCCCCAAGGCTTTCACATGGATTCTTGTATCCAAAAAACCCAACTTATTTTTCTTTGAATTACTGTAAATTAACACATAACTAACATGGATCCACTCAGCTCAACGTGCAGCTACATTACTCAAATGTGCATTTTATTGTGTGCTCAGACAATCAAGCAGTGATCAATGACTGGCAATGTCTTCCATCTTTGTATCTGCCACCAGTGAAGTTCCACTAGATACCACTGCATAATGAAAGAGACAGTTGAACAACACATCACAACATTACATTCTATGTGCTAAAGGATTCAAATACTGTAGATTAGACTTGTGGAAGTTGATAAACGTGCAAACTCCCTGAGCTGTCAATAGACAGCTTACTTTGCTAAAAGCTCTTCGGGTTAAGGGGAGGACAGAGCTGAAAATGCAGACAGACTGACAGCAGACAGAGGGAGTGTGTGCAGTGCCAAGGTAGAGAAAGCATTCAGCATTGCCACCGCAGGGCCCCTGTGAGCCAGCAGTCTTCACAATGTACCCAAGGGAAAGTGTGCGAGGAAGAGATACCGGGAGCTGCTGTGTCACAGAAAACAGAGAGACAACTCCTGCAGAGGCTACCAACATCTCGTCAATATTAGTCATGCAACAGACAGAATTAGAAATTAAAACATAAAAAAGTCCAATGCATTAACTGTGACTAGTGAGACCAAGAGGGAATAAACATGTATTGTTTTCTTGTTCCCTACCCTGATATGCTATGGTTCTCACATCTTTTTTCCCCTGAGTAAATTTCATTAATGGGACTATTCAAAAGAGGACTTAGGCCTCAGGGGACCTCCATTTTTAGCAAAAGCAGCCATTTGTTGAGCAAGCCTCTACCGGTTTGGGGTGCCAGCTGCAGATCAAATTCCACAGCCTGCCCCGAATCTTCTCTCTTACCAGATCTTCAGTGGAATCAACAAACATGGGAATACACACATCTTTCAGTGCTTAACTGCGATGAAGCACAAACTCAGGCTGAGGATTGTAAAATGTAGTGAGAAATGAGTTGCAGGCAGAAAATCGAAATGTGTCAAAAACATCTATTTGAAGGCTGACATTGACTTGAATGAAAACAAACTGAGGTCAGTAGTTACCAGGGAGTTCCATTAAGACCAACCGGTCTCATGAGTATTTGCAGGGGAGTTCCGACAGGGCAAAAGCCCTCATGACTCAGGTGCCACCTGAACACTGATCAAGAGCAATTTTCAAAGAACGGATTAAAAGACATTCGTTAGCCATGAAATAACCCACAATGATGCACCCTTGGCTAGGTTCACAATCGCCAAGATCCTTGTTTACACTCTTCATATGAGCTGATATTATTTAATTACCTTTTTACTACTCGCATGGATGTTGGAAACATAAATATGAACTCGTATCAAAGTCCCTTTCCTGGCATCTGCAAGTCAGTGTCATAAAATCGCATTTATCGCCTGAAGAAAAAAAAATGAAGTACAAAGATGATGTTGGCTTTCTATTCATGCGTCAAACTAAAAAAACCCAGATTTTTTTTGCTTTACAATTGTTGTGTTGACCTATGCATCCTATTCATGTAAAATATACAAATAAAAGGTGGTTTCAAGTAAAAATTCAGACAAAGGACCAACCAGTCAAATTTTAATGCACTATGTCTATATTTCCATTTGGATATTTACCACATATAAAAGGTCAGGACAGTGTGTGTGAAGCCAGTCTCTGCTTGGCTTTATTAAAACTAAAACCGAAACCGGATCAACAATACAGATCGTAGCAGACTGCTTAGAAACATGTTCAGGTATGGTCTCATATCCTGATATTTTTCCTGCTAATCGGCGTTCTTTTATTTCATGTTTTTTAAGAGTGTGGAGCAGTTTTCAAATATATGACATTATAGGCAAATGTTTACAAAAAGATGGTGACTTCACCATTCATTTCACACCAATTACAAACATTGTACATATTAATTGAAACTGAATCATTTCAAAGACATAAATATTGTCCATCCATAGTTTAAGAACATGAATATTTTAGAAAGCCATATTCCACACAATATTTCACACATTTTCTCTCACATTGAGAGGCCATTTCTCACATCTCCAAATTTGATGCATCCCATCACTGCAGCTCAATGCTTATGGAATATGCTCATTTCTGCTGATGTCTTATTTATATGCCACATGGAGCGGTCATTAGTACTGGTGTTTTTACTGCACCATATACAACAGTGATCTGTAGGGCCTGAAGTGATTTATGGGGTCACAACTAGTACCGAAATAAATGGATGTCTTCAGATGAAAGATGAACATCCTACCACCATTCCACCCCACCAACTCATCTATACCATTCTCCATAAGCAAAGTGGCAAGCTTTCTCTTTCTGTTTGCACATCAAACTGCAGAATGTATCAAACATCCATCTTCCTCTGTTGCTCACTTGGAACCATGCGAGAAAAGAAACTCAGCAAACACAGGCAAGCAAACTGCGTCTTGTAGCGGCAACACCCATTCAAGTGTATGTGTACAGAGTTACACTTGGCTGATGCGTAGGCTTACACAATTCTTGAGAACTGATACTGAGTTTGCATGGAGAACTGCAGTGGTGAATCTTACTACAGCACTAATCATTCACAGGTTAGAGCTAAATTAAGAACGAACAAGATATAGGTACAGACAGGTGCATTGTGGGCCAACAGATTCACCAGGCAATGTATACAAATACTTTTGTGTAAGTTTCTGTATCATCTCCATAACTGGATTTTGCACACTGGACAGCAGTGAAATAACTTTGATGAAGCAGTCCAAAAGTCAATATTTTACAGCTATATATAAAAAAAAACATGGTTTAATGCACTGTTTCCAATGTTGTGTTCTTGATGAAATCTGACACTCATTTAAAGACAAATAAATCTACGCACTCACTAACAATACAATTAAACCCTATGAATAAGTGCAGTTTTGTACTATCAAAATGATTACTTCCCAGATGGTGTCATTTTGTTTAATAAGTCAACTATTATTTGCTCAGAGCAATCAGTAGTTTTGCTGAATGAGAAACACAGCAATAGATTGGGCTCTCTGGTCTATGACAATTTTCATATCAGTTCCTATACTGCAGCTTCATGAATGTTGTCAGCCATTCAATTGTGTGCCAAAATGCACATGCATATTTCTTTATACAGGAAAATTAATTGACTTTTACTATTAATATTATCCAGCAACCTACACTACACCACATAAAGTCATCTTCACTTTGTATCACTACCTCAAGGCAAAAAGGGGAGGGGTTATGATTATTTGTGGAAGGAATTACAATGAGGGGTTCCACTGTTGTTTAACCATTTGTGGCTGTTTCACCATGCTGTTGAACATGTGTATGTAATTGTTTTGAACATTAGTCTAGGAACAGACCAGCTCTTTCACAGTGTTTGTGTTCTCTTGGTGGAATAGGAGTTGCTTATATGTCAGAGCTCAAACAGTTGAAGTTAGACTTACTTATGAAGTGTAATAATCAAGCGTATGATTCCACCAGCTACACCAGATCAACACTACATTCCTTCTTGGCTGTATAGGAAGTGAATTACGAACAGCGATTACTGCCTGCAACATGTCCATGTTTAGGACTACTTAAGTGTAGCATGAAACAAAATACAAATGATACGTGGTTTAATGGTATAGGTACATGGCCATCATGCATATTGGTTCCACTTCTTCAGCAAGCTCATTTAAACATTTTCTGGCTGTTTTAAAGGAGAATATTTCTTTCATAAAGACGGAACAGCCATGTACCACTAAATTATGTGGCTGCATACATATCATACACACGACATTTCGGCAATCTCATTTGTCAAACCTTCAAAACCACTAAAAAGGTTTTACTCAAGGAAAAAAAGATACCAAACAAGCACACGGTCTCAAACGGACCGAAGAAACACTTATCGTGCTGTTGCCGCTAACCGAAAACGGACTGCAACCAGTAACACTTCTCATTTATTCTGCATTTTAAGCTTGAGCGCTGGCCAACTGGCAACAACAAAGTGCCTTTAGCCTGATCCTACACCATGTCTTAGAATGCTCTAGTAAAGTCGTTGAGAGGATAACCGCAGTTCAAAGAGCTCTTCTCTGAAACTGACCGACGGAGTTTATTGCATTGCTTCGCTTATGCAGAGGAAAAGAGGTGTTGTCCCGTCGGCTACAGCACCTGAACTTAAGGAGAACGTTTAACAAAAAAAAAAGTCACCAAAAAAGTCTGCCCCACTTATAAGTAAATATAAACAAGCAACTTCTATCACATACAATGGAGTAACATAGCGAATCTTTAGTGGACTAATATGTTTTACATTATATCGAACTGTAATACATGAGAATAGCAATTAACTCTCCATACACATTGTCTCAATGAATAAACGTTTCAGAATAGCTCGTATAACGAAAGCTCATGGCATTGTTAAACACGAAAACATTCGTCATGTCAACTACAAAGAGGATGGAACTTCAGTTAGTAAAATAATTACCACTTAGCAGACTGACGGTTTCTGCCGCCACGGTAGATCCACGTTCAACTTCTCTCACAATTACTTAACGCACACCAATGTCCTGTATGTGAAACAATTAGGCTACCATAATGTTTCGTTAACATACACCAATGGAAAAGGTTTGTCTGGTTAATTCAATTGCAGTACTCTTTTTTTAAAACGAGCGGATTACAATTTTCGTTAAACTCTTTCAAATGCATTCGGTATGTTTCAACAACTTTACAGGATTAGTGTTAGTTTACCTCGGTTGTTTGTCAAACCGGCCGGTACAACTTCAAACAGCACGGATGTCCTCGCCAAACGCGGCGACTCCAGCAGCAGTGTGTGTGTTATCTCACTGTTGAGGTTCTGCTCGAAGTTACTAACCAGATGAGGTGTGGTTCCAAGTTCTCAACCAGGAAATTCTTCGTTTTTAAAGTGGTCTGGCTTTTTTAACCCAATTTTCTCAAGCATAACCATGTAGCGCCGCCAATGGATAAAAATGGAATGGTGCGCTTAAAATGAAACAGCTTTCATGTAAATTAAGTTGTCCTTGAAATCATACAACCTGGAAAAATATTTTTCTTGTCAATATATGGCAATATAGGCTTTAAAAATTTTTTTAAAATGTTCACGCTTGAATTCATGCTTGTCGTCAAAAGGATTTATGAAGAGTACAGCTGTAGGCCTATGTGAGGGAGAAACAAGGAACACCAGAATGACAATGAACGTACAATTAATTTGCTTGACTGGTGGGTGTACCCATGATAGTTTGAAGCAAGTCGCTGAGCGCTGACTTCGTGCGTGCTACGCATTGGCCAGAGTCAAGACCTACAGTGATACTGGCACTGCTAACAAAGACGCCTTTTCACCGATGTGCCAGACATCCCTACAAAAAGAGAACTGTTCTCCCCGTCGCAGTGATTAAAAACGGTGAACCAGCTGGCTTACGTTTCCTAATTTGTTTTAATTGATGCATGGATACAACCTATTTCACTGCCCGGTGTTGAATGTCAATACATACTCAGTGGCCGATTAAATGTGGGTCCCGGCTTATAATCATTATTACAGGACTTCGTAAATGTTGGTCAACATCATAATATTTGTATCAAAAGATAAAACCAACACCGTACCATATTTACCCAAAACACAGCAGAATCACAGGGACTTATCAGACTTGACAAAAATAGAGTCATGTGTTGTTGTTGTTGTTTTTTTTTTATACATATTTTAGTTTTGGTGATTGAGAGTATTTTGACAAATATTCATGCAATAGACTACTTCTTTATGATACCATGAACCCAGCTGTCTTCATTTTGACCTCAGGGCAACCAGTACCTTACGGGCAGGAAAAGCAATAACCATACTAAAAAAAAGAACATTCCACAAGTCCTACATGTCTGTTAGTGATAGTTCAATTTGGATGTACAGCTGTTTTTCAGCTATACAGAATCACACAGATTAAAACAAAAAAAAAGACATACATTGAGCCCACAAAATATGAAAGCAAGATTTCCCCAAGTACAAAATTTGTTTGGCAGGGAAATGTTTAGTGACAACGAACAGCATCATCCTTGAAAATATTGTTGGGAATAAATGTTATCAAGCCCACCCTTGCTGTCAAAATGCACCAATTGATGATGGCTCTGTTGAATTACTGTAATGTCATTGTTACATTCCTCAAAAACTGTGGCTCATAGAGCTATTACTACATGGTCTATCATTCCTCTTGAAAAATTCTTGTCCTTCAGGGTCATGGTGGCAACAGGGCAAGCAGAGCAGCCGTGATATCTCTTTCTCTGAGCATTTTCTCCAGTTCCTCCTGAGGGACCCCCAGATGTTCCGACACCAGCCAGGAGATACAACCCCTCTAACCAACTGGGTCTTTCCTGGGTTCTCCTTCAAGGGGGGTTTCCCAACCAAATGTCTGAACCACCTCCATTAGCTACCCTCAAATCAGAGAAGTAGCATGCTCTATCCTAGGGTTCTCCTGGATCCCTTGGGCCCCCGCTTCAGACACTCTCTGTAATATTTGAAAATGGAATTGGCTTACTAATTATTAAATTGTTGGCAATAACATTAATGTCACATGAAGGGTAATCTTTTGTTAGGACATTTTGGTGCTGATGAATTAGCACTGGGGGAACTGACGGTGATCACATCGACTTTGTTCCCAGTTTGCCCATGTCTCGAAGGATGTAGCCGTTTATTAGTGAATATTTTGATTATTTTCAATTAGATGAGGTGCATTTCATATCTTGTGGTCAGTTCCTTTGCTTTACAGAAAACACTGACAGATATTGAGCATGGACGACCATATAAAATGTATTAGAACACTGAAGTGTTCCCTAAACTTGCCGCCAAATGGAAAAAAAAAAACAACAACAAACTAAATGCCAGCACTTCTTCTGCCGAGGCACATCCTCCAGTTTTCTTATATGCCATACCACATTATATAGTACTTAATCAATCAATTAAAATGAAAGATATGTAGAGAGAGGATGACTTACAAAATGGACAGTAATATCATAGAAAATGTCATTTGGAGAGCAGGTACATTTTTTTTTTTTACTTTAGTAAGTTCTCACTTTATTTAAGACACAAACGATGACATTATTTTAATGATCTTTTAGTATCCATGCGCTCAAGAACGACTTACTCAGTTTCCACTTCCGGTGTCGCTCAACCGCCATCTTTGTGCGGCTGTTCAGATTAAAGTATATATTTATTTTTTCCCCAAAAAAGTTGCGTTAAAATATGACATAAGAAACTGTTTTTTTCTCCCAATAGATGTTGACAACTCTACGTCCTTTCCTCCTTTGACGCCGAGGTAAGTAGCACGCGATCACATAAACATCTTTATTGTACGGTAGCTAGACTGGGTACCAAGCGAGGAGACAGGAGCTAAAAGTTGGGTAAGTAAAGAACATTTGGAAAGTTAGTGCTATGTACTGCTAATGTTAGCTCATCCAAATATCACTCTAAAACAACGAAAACGTTTACTTGATCGCTCTGTAACAAGTGGGCCCTAGCTATGTATCGGGTTTATGTGCCTGGCTATCCAGCCAGTCAGATAGCCAAAAGTCAAACCTTGGCGCGTTTAGTTAAATGTTGCTAACGTGGCTAAATACTGATATGCTACAGCTGGTGTGTGGTTAGCTATGTAAACTGTTCGCTATCTGTCCAGCATGTCAGCCAGTTATCTGGGCTGGCATGTTTTGCATTTTGGAATGACAGTCTAGCTAATTAACATGCTTTATAGCTCAACAGCAAGTGAAATGTGAAATTTAACTATCGATAGATGACAACTTGCCTAACTTTGTTTTGTAGTTCGCTAGCAGTTGGCTGTGTGAGCCAGCCAACAGTGGCCAGTGGTGCTATCTACTAGACCTGCCTAAGTTTGTACATTTCAAGTAACTTTAGTAGGCTAGAAGTACAAGCAAGCTGGAAATGAACAAGCTATCTCCTAACTAAGACATGGGATCGGCTAGCGTGCTAAAATTGGTGTTGGCGAAATTGTCTTAAACTTCACAAATAAGTTAGCTAGCTAATCAGCTATGTGATATATTTGGTGCGCAGCAAAGCTGCCATGCTAAGCCATGCTAATAGCTATGTCCGTATCTACTCAATAGGGTAATAATTATTTTGGCTAGCAAGATGTTAGCTATGCCTAGTGAATCGGAAATTCACATATTGTGGAACATTATCAGCGATACCAACTGGATGATAATGCAAGATAACTTTAATCAGCCGGTTAACTTGAAGGCTAACTCGTCGGTGCAGTCACCTGTCATTCCACCACTCACATGTGCTGTTCATTGAAGCGGAAGTGAATTTGATACACGAACATGTGTTACACAAACATGCCAATTTTAACAATCAAAGCAAGTATAAGGGGGAATTGTGAAGTTATGCTGATAGTAAAATTTGCCTGTCCAGATGTAAGGTGACTGTGTATTGTTTAAAGGAATGTGCAGGCTCGTGAAAGTGTGTTAAGTAATGATTGGCAGTACATCGTGTATTCTTGGTGTTTTTCCCACTGGTAGCTGAAGTTGGTTTGGGCTGGATATATAACCCACCCATCTTAGTTTCACAAGAAGTTGTGTTATAATTCATACTCATTACACTGTTGACTACGGTGTTACGTTTTACTGCTTGGTATGCTTCGTAACAATAGGGTTTCAGAGGCACTGATATGTTATAATACACAACCTTAACCTAAAGGATAATTTGAACCATCCAGAGTACCTTAACAAACCCCACATCCTTCTTCTTCTCCTACTTCACCCCCTCAACTCAGATGTCACTGGTGGATTTAGGGAAGCGGCTGTTGGAAGCTGCGAGAAAAGGACAGGATGATGATGTCAGGTCGCTCATGGCCAATGGAGCCCCCTTCACCACAGACTGGGTAATCCATCATCCCGCTGTATTCAGTGGGGTATTGAAAGGCACGGCTGGCCTTTTTTTTTTTTTTTTTTTTTTTTTGAAGTAATTGGCTGGGTACTAAAAAGGAAATATATTGGTGAACTGTTGTAAAAGTTTTAGCTCAGTAGCAAAGGGAGCTATTTATCCCACTTGCCAATTTAATTCAGTTATTTTTCAAAACCCTTTTGCCAATATCTGCTTGAGGATGTGATCTCTTGTTAAAACCCATGAGGAAATTGCAACTACATTTTAGCATTGAGCAAATATAGGAAAGATTGTGTTTTGTATATAAATGCAATCCCGCTTCTTTCCTTTGTTTTAAAGGATTGCATTCATTTCAGTTTCATCAACATCTTGAGGTGTTTAGCAGTAGTTGCATAAAGGTCTACTCAGGCTTGGACCATGTCTGTGTGTTTTTATTTCAACTGTTCAGGTCCAGAAGCTTTCCAAGGCCTGTGTTTTCATACACCTTCCCCCTGTTCTTGTTTACAGCTAGGGACATCACCACTGCACCTAGCTGCTCAGTACGGGCGCTACTCCACAGCCGAGGTGTTGCTTAGAGCAGGGGTCAGCCGGGATGCTCGTACAAAGGTTGACAGGACCCCCCTGCACATGGCAGCTGCTGAGGGACACTCCTCCATCGTGGAGCTGCTGATCAGGGTAAATGCTCCGCTGTGAGAGGGACCCGTAAAAGCCCAGCATGAGGATCAAGAACGGCTGTAAACTGAATGTTGAAGTAAAATGGTGCCTGAGGCAAATGTTTTGTGCCTCTTGTGATCCTCATGAAATCAGCTGAGATGAAAAATGGCAAGGCAATTCCTAAGGGTGTTAGAAGTATGGATTTATTCATTTGTCATGGGACTAGTTGTCTTAGCCTTTGTGGTGTGTTCATTTTTATGCCTGTGAAAAAGTTCATTTAGGGCATCTGGTCCTCCCTGGTTTCTGAGCTTTCTGTTTACTTTGCAAGAAAAGACATTCAGAAAAATGTACTTTAAGCATCATGAGGAATTGGATAGCTGTTCTTCAAAAGTGGTATTTTGTTTTGTTCTCAGATGTTCCTGTGCAAAATTCTTTCCATTCTTTTGACCTTTAATTTTGTTTTAAAAGCATTTAATTGTGTTTAGAATTAAAATGATTATATGTACCTACAGTTGAAAAGAGTCTCCTCATTCTTGGCTACAGCCTTTTGGACACTTTTGGTTAAACAGTGAACATCTTTGATAACATCTATTAACATCAGTCTCACCTATTGCACTTGTCCCCTCTTTCCTGGGCGTGCTCCCCAGCAGAGTGGAGCAGACATCAATGCTAAAGACATGCTGAAGATGACAGCGCTGCACTGGGCAGCGGAGCATGGCCACCGTGAGGTGGCAGAGCTACTGGTCAAATATGGGGCTGACGTCCATGCTCTTAGCAAGTTTGACAAAACGCCTTTCGACATCGCTATGGACAGGCAAAATGCCGAGCTGATGGTCTTATTGCAGGTGAGACGGGCTCCCATGGTGTTGTCTGGGAATGCCCTTGCTGTCCCAGTCCAGCCACAGCAAGAACACCATTGCTGTTGGGCCCCTGAGCAAGGCTCCCATGGTGTTGTCTGTTGGCTGCACCTGATATATTCTGTCTGCACTGTACATGATGTGTATGTCTGTCTTGTTTAGGAAGGGATGCAGAACCAGGTGAATGTGAACCCGGAGAACAACCTGCCAGGCAGTACGATGGCTACCATTGCCTCACCCCAGTTTATTTTCTCCACTGCTGGGGTGGTCAACCTCTCCGACTTTGTCTCCACAACTGCCAAAACTACCTCAGGTATTCCATTGGCTATTCAACAAAAGCAGGTCATGGTCATGACAGAGTCAGGATCAACAAACAAGCTGTTCCAGTACTTTAGATGTATCAGCTTATGTCAAAGGAAGAAGGGAAGTGTGCAACCAACTGAATCTAAATTGACAAAACTTTCACCAGTCCACTCTGCTTTGCATATGTCTTTTAGGGGACCCTGTCTCCACCACCTCTGTCCTGGCAACACTAGCAGCACTTGCAGAAGCGTCAGGCCCCATGGCTAATTCAATCAGAGCAGGTAACCAATGTAATCTTTATTAGAATACCATTCATTTTTGTTGAGTGCATACATGCACTTTCCGGTGGCCAAAAATGTACCCATAATCTAACCCCGAGTGGAGGATGGATCACAGTGCTTCTCTGAGCTTTAGCTACATTTCTACGTGGGCAGACAAACAACCAAGAACAGTGTGATCCTCTGAAATTTAGATGAGCACCGCTGCTATTATTCAGAAACAGTTAATGAAATGTAGAGAATGTTCTCTTGAAATAAATCCAGTGTCAGCAGTATTCTGTATCACCTAGCAACAGCAACCCCATTTGTGTGATGTGAGGTTCCTGTTATTTGCGCTCGAGTTAAACACATATCACTCATTTAGTGCCATTAGTAACTCAGTGGAGAAAAACAGCTCTGTAAATGAGTTTTAGTGCTGTGTCATTGGCATGGTGAAAAACATCTCCTTTTCTTTTTATCCTTTTAAGACCACCAGTGATTTCCAAATGAAACCTTTTTAATGCTGGCATGATCTTTGACAGCCTGTTAATGCATCAGAATGATCTCGCCTGTCACACTGTATGGTCACTTCCCGGTAATAAAAAAAGCATAATAGAATTATTTGGCTGGATAAAACCATGTTTTATGATGTGTGTTGTCCCCATCATCTTCGCTACCTGAGAATGACATTGTGGTCTTTCTTCTGCAGGGGACTCTGAGGAGGTCACAGCTGCTGATTCGGTGGAATCGGCCATCCAGCATGTGGTTGGTGACGGAGGTCAGAGAGTCATCACCATAGTAACAGACCAACATGGCAACCTGCAGCCTGGCGGACTTGGACAGCAGTTCTTTGTCACCATGCAGAATGGGCAGCAAAGTGAGTATTAAGCAGTGACGCCTGCTTCTCCCTGTTCAGTGAGCACCTTCACACACCAATACAAGCTGCTGGTCTTTGGGTCCCTGGAGGAGCCTGGCATTAGAATTATTGTCCTGAAGCTCCTAACCCAACATTATTTACTAGTTATAGTCATATCAACTCTAAATAAAGAACAACTACAGTGACACTACTTGGGACTGACTTTTAGACATTTATTCTCTCAAAACTCTTCTGTAGATCTGTTTCAGGTGCATACTACTAAAAAGCTTACCCAGCTTGATGCTAGAACATTAAATGTGCTTGGTCCAACCAGACTGCAAAATGCAAGTACAGTGCTTAATTTTCAAAGTTCTGTAATTTTATTAATCTTTTACATATTTCCATGTACCTGTCAGATGTATGTTACTTTTTAGATTTATCCACATTTTCTCTTTTGAAGGAAGCTAGTCATTCCTTGTCAGCTCAGCTGAAAACAGTCTCTCCTTTGTGTATGTTGAGATGGAGAAGGAAGGAGTGACACAGTGACCTCTTGTTTGACCCTGTTTGTTCACAGTGGTCGCAGTGCCAGCCAGCCAGATTACGGAAGAGGTGGTGGAAGAGGAGCTCCAACCTCCCCCAGTCCGCAAGAGGAGACTGGAGATAGCAGCCAATCACACAGAGCCCAAAGACAAGGTAAGTGTGGCTATGCTCCAAACATATAGACATGACCAGCTTATTGCCGCAGAGCAGCATGGAAATGAGCCTACCACCTAAGCAGCCATGCATACTTGTGATTGGCACCCGGTCAATTTTTGGCTGCTTTTGGTGCCTTATTTTCTTCAGTATGTTCACTGCTAATACTAAGATGTCATTATATTCATAAATTGTAGTGATTTTATGTTTGGAAAATATGAATTTATATGTGAACACTTCAATACCTGATTTGATTCCAGGGCAGTTGCTGTGTGATTCCAACAATGTGCCTCTAGGAGATGTGTGCTCTGTGTTCTTAAGCTGTTGTGTGTGGTGTGTCGCCCTTCTCCAGGAGCCAGTGGTGAAGGACTGCAGGGAGCTACTGCAGAAACAGCTCCAGGAGGCCAACCGCAAGGCCCAGGAGTACCGGCAGCAGCTTCTAAAGAAGGAGCAGGAGGCTGAGCAGTACCGCCTTAGGCTGGAGGCCATCGCCCATGGCCGGACCAACGGCTCCGGAGCCACCGAGCAGAGCCAGGAGGAGGAGGTGGTGCAGGAGGTGGAGGGGCCTATGGGGCAGGACGGGCTGGATGGAGAGGAGGTGATGCTCTCAGAAGGAGCTATTATCCTCAAAGCAGACGAGCTGGATCCTACAGATGAGGAGGTGACGCTGGTGGAGTCGATGGAGACCTCGTCTGCTCACACGGAGGTCATCTTATAATAAGACTCTTAAAAGGGACAAGGCGAACAATCTTTAATAGCTGCCAATAGTGTTCTTTTTTTTTTTTTTTTTTTTTACTTTTGAATAATTATTTTTTACAGTCTTTTTTTATGCATATATGAAGAAGCCATTGGAGAGCAGCCAGGGAACCTGCACAGAGAACTGGACCTCTGGACCTGTCACATGACTCAGAACTCTGCTCTGCTGAGAAGACTGAGTGATGAACAGTACTGAGTACCACAGTACTACATAGGCTGCATTGCTGTGCCTGAATATTTGGGTCTGCTTTTACCCTCTGCTCGTCCTTCCCTTCATCCTGCTGTGCCTTATGAAGGTTTCTGCCACCATTAAAACTTTGTTTTGTTTCCCTTTTAAAGGGTGGGGGTTAGGGACTTCTCTTTCAATAACTGCTTCCAAAAGGAGCTTTATAACAGGGATTTGGAGCAATGAATAACATCCCTTTCTCTGTGTAAATTAACATAAAATTCATTATTGTCAAAGATCTGGCAGGGATATTGAGCAAAGAGGAAAAATGCTTTCAGGGACACATTATTAGACTGCTTAGGAGTGTGTTGTTTTTGTGGAGGTTTCAGCCGCGAGAAAGAACATCCCAGAGCTGTAGCTCAGCTTCAGTATAAGTACATATCAGCCCCCACATCGCTGGATCATATTTTCTCATTATCTCTTGCTTAACTTCATTTTTACTCTGAGAAACTGTAAATCACTAATCAGAATTTGTTCTTTATTCAGTGTCATCGTCAGCATTTTCTCTGTGGTGCAGTACTCTGTAAACCAAATTCCTGTGCAAAAGGAACCAGTAATACCTCTGGCTTTGGAGTCACAAACTCTTCATAACTTTCTCCTCACTGTAGTGGCATGGTTAGATGGTCATCTCACCGCTGTAACTCTGGGCTACAGGAATGACTAGCCTTTTCTCTGTTAAACTCAGATATACAATGATTCTGTATGCCAACTAGTCCTTAAAGTAACTTTACAATCCTGGTGGGAACACCTGAAATGGTCATTAGGTTAGTAGTGAGTAGTCTCTGCTTGTTTCCTTTCCACTCACATGTTCTGCTGGGATGTATTTTATGCTGGGCTCTGTCTGTGGTTAATTGTTGCCTTTTGAGCCACAGTGTGTTCTTTGCCACCATCAATGCACTACAGCCGTGCAGAACAGAGATAAATATGGTCATAATTCAGGGAGCAGAGGTGGCTAGCTCAGGGTCTGCTGTTTTGTGCCCACCATGGATACCCACAGTCACTGCAAACGCCCCACAGACTGACCCTGATGGGCTCCATCCTAAGAGGCCATGTTTGCTCTATTTCCAGGTCATCCATTGTATAGATGAACACAACATGCCACCCGCAATTAGTATGTCCACCTAATGTTTGTGCAGAGGGGAGTAGTCTTCCTATTACAGGAGGTCATATGGTTCCCTATCATTGATAAGTTGGCACAGGAGCAGACTATTGCTAGTGCCATAAAAAGCAGCATTTTTTCTTTTAAAGGGAGTATTTACCGTAAAGTCCATTTGCATGTTACTGACCTATATTTGTATGCACATATTGACATGCGTTATTTAGAGTGTATATGCTTGTGGCTTGGGCAGCTTATGTCGAAAAATAATTTGGCACCACTGAGTAAATTCACTCCAGTGAATTTGTTTTAATTACACAAATTTAATAATTGCTGGGGTAGAAAATTCAGGTTTCCTTCTCTTAACATTGACTTAATTTGCTATGAACTGACCATAGAGGAGCTCCTCATTAAGCATCTTTTATTCTGATATCTATTAATTCTGCATTTCTTGAAGACTTACCATGTCAGCATGTCTGCAGACAGTTTGTAGTAGTTGTCTGCTGTGTATGGGGGTTGCTCTTTATGAACTCGACCATTAGGTGGCACTGCACTTAAAGAGATGCATTGCCCTTGACAGGCAGTCTCTCATTTCCTCCCCACAGTATTTCACTACCTATCTGCAGTCTTGAGTGTTTGATAGTCTTGTTGAATTTCAACCAAATGGATATGAAGTCCTTGTAATAAGGGAAATGAGGGTGTATTTATATATATCACCCATCCCATTTTATTACCTATTGCTGTTACCCAACAAGGCAAAACTATCTGAAAATACTTTGACCTATACCAGGATTGCTCTTACGTGGAAACATACACAAAGACATGTAATGTGAAAGAGCTGCCTGGTCTACCACTAGGTCCTAGTGCATGTTGAAACCTGTTACTGTCTGGCAGTAGTTTTGGTCTTCAGGTTTACATTTTGCATGGATCTGGCTTTTGTCAGTAATTATGGGCTGGTTTAATTGTAGTTTACTCTGGGAAGAGTGACATTGTCAGTGATTCTGGGACTGTGTCTTTCATACTTAGCTGTTGAGAGACATCTTCATTTGAGATCATTTTTATGCCATTGGTCTTCAGACTTTCAGGAATATTGATAGGACTACTGTTTTGCACCATAAAGTAGTGTGTGTCAGAAATGAGGGATTGAGTTCTGTTCTCCTTTTTTTATGTAAGAAAACGCTATCAGGGGTTGTCTTCCAGACAGTTTTATGAACCAAGAAACATTGAGAACATTACATGAACTATTTTGTTTGTGGGAGAAAAGCAGAAAAATATATTGTAAAATAGTTTTGTAAGAGAATTGTTCCTTTTTATAACAAAAGATTTAAAATATTTTTTGAATCAAATAAATATGCACTCATTCACAAGATAAAATACTTCTTTGAATCTTACTGCTTCTGGAATCTGTGGAGGATGTCAAATTCCACAATATTGATGCTTTTTTACGCTGCTAAAATGGAGGAACATTATTTGAGAAAAAATGTCCATTGGCTTAGATTTATTCTAAAGAAATGTTATTGCTCACACCACTTTAAATGGACTGAACCTCTCAACGTGAAATGAGAGCAATCTCTTGTGGGAATGTTCTGTGTTTTTCCATATAGTTTCTGATGTACTGTGCTGAAAGGTTTAATTCCTCCATTATGCACATTACTTCTTGTATCTGTGTAAACCAAAATGTTTTTTCAAGTGTATTAGGTGGGAACTGGCATTCTGAGGGTGAAGGGGAATTACTGCTAGCAAAATGTTCTATTCGTAATCCAGGCCTCTTAGGCCGACAGTGATGGGAGCTGGCAAGGGACCTGGCTGTTAAATGGAAAATTATCAAGTTGCAGCGCATGGCTAAATCACCTACAGCCCTGCGCCAGTCATCACACCTACCCAGTAATTTCCTCCCACACAGTCCTCAAATTACTTGCCATTGTCAGGCAGCAGAGGGGTCTCTGACATTGAGAGCTGGTTTGATGGGGACAAACAGGTCAAGAGAGTTTCTTGCATCCTGGTTTTCAGTATATTTACACTATATTGCATTGTAATTGTGTTGCAATGAAACAAATTACTTTGAAACTTCTTGCACTGAAGTTTTAAGGTGTAGTTTATTTAAAAGGTCAAAAGTGTTCGACATTCTCAGAATTTACACGCCGAGTAGAGCAAGCTCCCTGTTCCAGATATCTCTGATTGTCCATTTAAAATGTGGGTGAGCACTGACACTTTCTTTAGGTATTGGTGTCATTGTGTGTACATATTTATGCATTTTTGTGTAATATTTGGTGCACCAGTGGTGCACCCCATTCTGAATACTATACAACGTTCTGGCACTTTCTGAACATCCTTTCTGAATGAAAAATTATTATAGAAAAGGTGTGACACACTGTCTAAATAATGTAAAACTATAAGAGCTTAGAGAAGCATTTAATCTGGTCAACAATATAAAAATCATGTATAAGAAATAGCCATTTAGCCCATGCAGACCCTTTACTTCTTTGTTACTTATTGTTAGATCTACATTTCAGTATAAAAGTAAAGAGGTCATTTCAAGCACCAAATAAAATAATTATGATGTCTTACAATATAACTGATGCAGAATAGACAAATATACTTTTATAATTACACCCTTGACTGACGTTCTAAAAACTGAAAAATGTGATGAGGAAACGTCTAGAAAGCACAGGTTCGTGTCATTCTGCTGTAATAGAAGCACAGAGAAATGTGTTGCCTGGGAGCAGTAAACATAAAACAGATGGAAGAGCTGATTAAGTAATAATGTCAAGAAGACAGTCGGAGTTTACACAGTCCATCTGGGAGAAGAATGACTGCACAGGAACAAACCATCCATATTACAGTGTAAGTATTTAATCTGTTTGCTATAAATGTTTTTGCAGTTTTTGCCAGCCAATGATCAAGTCAGCTCCTAACAACCATGCTATAGCTTAGCTCTTCTTAAAATGAACACAGAAAGACTGCATTATATGCATGATTCAAACCAAAACCTTAAAACTAAGATCTCTGTCTGACTCTCATCAACCACAGAAAAACACGGGGGAAGGTTATAAATGTCTGTATTACCCTACAGCGGTATACAGGTGACTCAAGGTGAATCAATAAATAATAGGAACAATATGTCCATTTAACCCCCCAGAACACACAACATGCCGGTGATATTGAAGTCCGAGGAGGTGGTTCACCCCCATCCCCAACCACTCTTCCACATCTCGCTCTTGAACTCAGCTCCCTATTCAGCTATTCTTGTTCACATGCCACTCTCATTCTACTGTGCCTGTATTATCAGAGTAGGCTGAGCAGTTAAAGCTTTCTCTTTTAATTTCTACTCTGCTTTCATCTGGTGAGAAGTGCCTGATTTGTGTATGCTCGCGCTCATCACTGCAACCTCCTGTTTATTCGGGAGAATGCAAAAAATGCATGTTGTGAAGCAGTTCTTTCTCTCTCTGCAGTGCACCGAGTAGGCCTTGGTTCAACACATCAGACACTGAGCATCTGCTATTGAGAGGCTCGGCCAAACTTTAAGTCTGAGGAGGACATTGGATGTGTCATTTCATAGATTTTGCAGACTTTGGGAACCTGATTGACCCGAGGTGGACACTGGATACACGGATATCTTGTTTTCTAACATTTACATTTGGTAGAAGATTTTGCACTAAACATTTAAAACGCACTCGAGGGGTTATTAGGTCTGCAATAGTACATGAATGATACCTCATTAAGACAACCACTGCTGGGATTTGTGTAAAAATAAAGCAATTGATTATACTAGTACACCCATGCTATAGAGCTATACATTAACAGGATTAGCCAGCTAGTAGCCCCCTAGGCTTAAGCTTTCTATTGTTCACCTTACAGTAGCAGTACACTAGAGACACACATTAGGAATAGAGCAACCACATGCCTTTTGTTACACTGTGGTGAGTTTGCTGGGGGGGCTGTATGACCATAGGGTCCCTGGTGTCCCACTGGCCCCTGCCTGTTGAACTCCTGTCTTTCACTTCAGTGAATTGCCCCTACTTGTGAGAGAAGAAAAAAAGCTGGTGAGGAGGTATTGAAAAATAAAAAATTAGCTACAGAGAATCCATGATGTGCAGTCCCAGCTCCCCAGCTTGTACAAACCTCAATGTGGGCAATATTGCTGAGGTTGATACACACAATCACAATTTTATTTAACCCACAGGATTCCTGCTCCCATTACTCAACCTTCCCAACCTGTGCAACTTTGTAGCATTGTGTAAATGCAATCCTGGAACTGAATTCTGGGGAGGGGAATTTCAAGACCCCGAAGAGTTATTTGCCAATTTCATTACTAACACTTGCTCTCTGATCTGTTTCCATCTTTCTCCAGTCTAGTCCTCCAGCATCCCTCTTTCCCCACGTGTCTGAGTAAGTTCTGCTGTCTGGGTGGATCCCACCTTAAATGCCCTGGCTCAGAGGGGCAGGTGTAAGCCTCATTTCTTCTAGGATAAAATAGAAGGTGGCCAAGATGCTACTCACAGACAGCAGCGTTTGAAATTCATGAATTTCATTGTGACAACTATTGACAACCTGTGCATTCATGCAATTCCAAACCAAAAAGTTACAGTGAGCCTGACTGTATTCATAGGGTACACACTTATTTTACCTTTAGTCAATGCCAGTTTACCTAAACATTCCCCTGATATTTAGGCCTAATTTATTTTTCCACTGAAGGAGCCATCTTTCCTACCGTGAGAGAATAAGCGTATTGGTGCGCCTGGATTTATTTATTGTATCTTACATACAAAATATTTAATTTAAATCAGTATATTTTCTTTGTGATTGTTATAGGTAGGCTACATTAAAATTTTAGAAGAGCGCATTCATCTTGGATGGAAGACCAGCTGTATCCATCTGACAATGCCCTTTTAATAGTTTTATTTTAATTTATTTCTAGTTTGTAGTTTTAGCGAAACTCGTGGTTAGGCGAGCAATAAATCAAACTCGTGTGAGGCTGTCCGGTTTCCTACTCAGCAATCAGATAAGCAGAGCAGATGCAAAGGCTGTATGAGGCGTATTTATTATTTATTTAAAACGTGATTACGATTATGTCACCACAGATTCGGTACACAATACGTTTGAGGAGAGGAGAAGGAGATAATAATTTAATTAGGATTCTCCCGCGACTCTAGTTAAACACCCCTCAATGATGGGAGCTGATCTAAGTCTGCTCCCGAGCGATCGCTGCCTTGATTCGACTGCGCTCCCTCGGGTACAGCGCTGAGGAATGGAAATCGAGCTGTCAGTCCGCCTCAGAAAGAGCGAGCGGAGTTTTAAACAGGTTGACAACAGGTGATAAAGATAAATGAACGGCGCTCAGTTTTCATTGAAGGCATTCCTCTCTAAAGCTCGCCATTCCCACCTTCACTTGTCCCTTCACGTATTTACGTTACCTTAAAATCACCCGTTCTCTCTGTATAATGAGGCCATTTTCACATTATCATTACACCTAACGTTAAGAAGAGCCTAATACAGGACGGCCTTTGAAAATAAGATGAATAACATAAATCACCCCTACAAGTAGTCAAACAAGGAATCAATCGCTAGCGGACCTTCCTATTTTATGAACTGCTAGAAACAATTAAAATAACAGGAGGGGGAATGTCTGCTTAAAAGGATGAAAAATCTAAATAATAAAATAAAATAAATATATAAATATAACTAAATTGATAAACGTGTTAAAGTAAGCAAGAACCGAAAGAACTTAGCAAATAATTTTAGAACTAGTTAATTGGTAGTTAATCCATAGATATTTTGAATAATAATTAAATTTTAAATTAAAACTGTATTCAAGGCAGCATAATGTCAGGTGGGAAAAGGGAACAGGCTGTGCTGACCAAAGCCAAGAACTCATTTATTCTGAAAGAAGAGCAAAATAATTAGCCTCAGAGTGCCCTGTGAAGTGGGATGGAAACCTGGGAGCTGCAGGCTGATAGGGAGCACCCCCTGGGCCCACCCTGGGATGAGGCTCTTGCCCAGAGATGTGTCCAGGGACTATTTTGCTCTTCAAAGCATGGGATGGAGAATTTTATTTCAGGCCGTCATATTGACAAGGTTAATCATTTTTGGAAAGCAAAACACTCTTATTTCCACATGGATTTACTGAATGTGGAATTTACAGAAAGAGGAATACCTAATTCCACCAGTGGTATCTAAGAAGAAGCTGAAAACAAAGACCACTGAGACATTTTAGTTGTTTTGAAAGTTTAAAATACTTTTTTATAAATGTAAGCTTTTCCTCCACACTCAAATTGACAACGTTATCAGCCCCACCACCTGGGACCTTCCCCACACACTGAGGAGAAGTGGTTGCATGAGACTGTAGATTCAAATAGAAGCTCACTGTTGGTAGTCTTCAGCCTGCAGATACGATGTCAATCCTGTATTTCTGGTGTTGTTGGGGGATCATAGTCAACATACATTCATAGTGAACTGAATATAAAGCCAGCATATATTCAGTTTGCTGGCATCAGCCTGCCATTACATGATGAATGAGGTTTCCAAGGACAATGCCCTGCTTTCCCTGGCAAAACTAAACCAATTGTTGACTTGACAATGTGGGCCTTTGGACATAGGTGGTAATGGTGAAGTTGGAGGTCAAATGTTGAGCTGTGGAGGCAGTGCTGTTTTATGAGACTGACATGACTGCATGAAGAAATGTTTATGTTCAATTAATGTTTTGTTTAAAGAACCAACAAGATACGACAGAGATAATACATTATCCACAAAGGGCAATTAGAAGTTTTAACATTGAATCATTACGTTTGTGAAGGTTTGCTTTATTACCATATGAAGGTAATGATAGGGACCATCACATATTTATGACTGCTACTTTGCATTATGGTCTTCATGATTTTAAACTGCCCTCCTCACATACAGCAGACAAAGCTGACAATGAGGATGGGAACTCATAACCATGAGTCACTATAAAAGGACTGCAGCTCTTTAACTCAGCTTTGTTAATAACCCCCATGTGAATAATTTAGCTCAATAAAATCCACTCTGAGTAAAATCCACATCCGGTAAAGAGGTGGTCACAAAATGAGAAGACTTCGGGAGAGATCTTTAAAATACCTCTACAAATGCATGTATTTAATAGATGGCAATCCCATTGATTTATATAGAGGCGATCCCTTCAATCGTTACTCAGTGGTCATTTTAGAGTAATTGGTGTTCTGCTCACAACAAAATATATGATATGGCATGTAATGTATAATGGATCATTTGAAAAATCAATGTGAAAATGTGATATCTCATTGGTTGGCATCCTGGCCTAAGATCTGAGTTTGATGTAGAGCTGAGCTCCCTCTGCTCCAGTTCACCTTCACTGCCTGCATTCAGCCTGCATGCATGTTTCATCACTCCCTACCAACTAACAACATCATTCTGTACAGCTGACCTGAAAACAGGATGACCATGATCAAACCCTGAGCTGACCAAAACAGGATGAGCCCCCTCCTCTACAATCTGGCTCTTTCCACAATTTCTTCTTATTTTTCCAGGGGTTGCATTTATGGGGAATTAGGCTGGTGTCTTCTGAAGTATTGTGGCAAATATATTAATATAAATTATTCCACAGCACACCACCTCTATAAATGAAATATCACTTCCACAAAGTCTCTGCAAGTATAGCTTACATTGTAAACTCTTTGATGAAATCTCTGGTATGCTATTGATTTAAGCAGCATGCAATGTGGTCATCAGTGGTAGAGGAGGCTCCGTTCACTGCCAAATAAGGTAGATTATTTTTAATACTGTATTCCCACATCTTGAGGCTTGTAAGTTTTTGTTGGTTATTTTCTCTACTTCGCGATTTGGAGGATATTACATCTTAGTTGGCCATTGTTTATTACCTGTACTCGACATCCTCTGTTCAATTTAAAACTAACTGGAGGTAGTCATTAAAACGCTGAAGACAATACATCAACTCACAAACACATAAATCAAACCAAGATTGTATAAAACAAAAGTACCAAACACAAATCCAGTGAGTTACTAGCTTTGAGCATATGACAAATAAATGTTTTGAAAATGTATGACATACAGATTTTTGTCATATATTTAGAAAAGCTTCCATCATAATCAGTACTATATGCTAATTAAAAATATCATCGAAGTGTTGTTTAATTACAGACATAAATTTCAACAAAGATCTCATTTTGCTTTGAATTTCAACTTTAAGAGGCTTCTTTTACAATGAAAGGTCTGTTTCTGTGTGTAGATATTTGCTTTGTGAGTGAACTGTTTCAGTTTGACAATTGATCTCTTCTCCCCATATGCTTCCATCACCAAAGTGATGATGAATTTAGAGATAAGCAGAATATTGTATGTTAATCAGACCCACCTCTGCCACCTGTCATTTGTATCCACCTGGTATCCACCAGAAATCAAACTGATTTCTGTATGTCTGTCTCTCTCCATGTCTCTCTTTGTACATCAGTTTATATGAATACAGTTCATTCATATTGCATCAGAATGATATCCATTATTATCAAATGTAAGCAACCATTCGATCATTCTATGTATTGAAGGTATGACTGTAGACTTTTAATTTGTGCCTAACTTGGCTCAGCTGGTGAATTGCACGAGGAAGACGTGCTCTCCAGAAACACTGCTGCTCTCCACGGCATTGGATCTCCATTAAAAGTCAAATCTCAGAGCTGCAGTGTGTGCAGAATTGCACAGGTGCTCCTATCAGCCTGGAAGCAGGATGAGGCAGCAGCCCAGAGGGGTGGCTTCACCTGATAACTGGTGCCAAGGAACCAATGCCCTTTTAATTTGTGCACAGGCATTCTCTCATATCGCCTTCATCAACAGTTTAGAAAGGGCAAGCTGGGGAGTTACAGCCAGCCTCCCATGCTCCCTTTTTTAGTGCTTCTGTCTTTTCTTTTCTTATTTTCTATGCTTTCATTTTTATGCAACATTCTTTTGGTTTGTGTTTTAATTTGAAACCACTCTTCACAAAACACACATGAAAAGGCACATAATAATTAGTGTATTTATGCGTATTGATTCATTTTGTACGTCACAAGCTTTGACAACGGTCATTATTGACATCAGCTTTTTTGTTACTTCAGCTTATTTCTGAAACGAAACATTGACAAAAATGGGACACACCCTTCAGTCAGCATGCAGTGTGACTATATTTGAGCATGCAGGACGGGTGGTCAGCACAGAAGATTTGTTTATTTAAAATGTTTGATCATGCAAAACTATAAAAAACAAGTGCTTGTTATCCATCTTTAATGCCCGATGTGGTAGTCATGTACTATTTTAAGGGGCGTATATTGATGCAACTAAATACCCCACTCACTTGCTGGAGAGTTTTGAAAGCAATTGATTACCTTTTGAAAAGCAACTCTACCATTATGCAATTAAAACTCAAGTTAATGACCTGTGGGGTTCTGACACATCTCAGTTGACTACTCGGTCTCGGGAGGTGATGGGGAAAGCATTGCAGTGTCAAGGTAATTACACCCTCACCCTACTAATGAAGGGCCTTTTAGCATAATTACAGGCATCCATAAGTGCAACAGAAACTCCGACACCAAAAAGGACCACGTTATTACTTGTAATTTGAGTAGTTAACCAAGTGCACCATACAACTAGTGCTAAGTTATTTTAGAGAGCCTGAAGGGTGTTTGAGATGTAACAAGAACATGCATAAAAACAAGAAGAGGTCCATGCAGAATGTAGTCTTTGTGAATGAAAGGGTTTTAACTGATTCCTATTCCAAAAGCATCAAAAGTATGATCAGCATGGATAGTAAAATCTACATTATGGTGCTGTTTATGTTAAATATTATTTGTAAATTATGCATTTCATAAGTCAATATATTGAACCAATATAAACAAGTTTGTGCATTTGGAAATTCTACAAACACAAGCCAAAACAAGCATATAGGAGAAAAAAGTGTTCATAATCCCCCATGAAGCCGAGATTCATCAAATCATACCAAAGCCTAAATTTTCTTTGTGTTTGATGAAATTAGCTATTAGTGCTAATGCAGCAATGTAGCTATAGATACATGACTGAGTTAGTGTAATGTGGATAACAGAATGATACCAACAAATGCAATCACAGATCTCACAAGGCCATTTGCGATTACACACAGGAGCTGTTCAAGAATGATGAAGCAAAAGCTATTGCAGATGGGTTTTCCTGTCATTGCCGTGCCATGGGTTCCGGCAGGTGTAATTACATACCCATCATCACTCTCTGTGTAAGGACCCACAAAGCACAGGAATGCGCTGCTCTGAGCCAGCCACTGTACGAGCTCATGGGTCCCATGGTAACCCAGAGCACCATCTGGAATAGGATTCCATTTTACAGAGTGCCAGCCAGACTGGGCTAGGCATTGGAATTATTAAACAGTATTCCCCTCCCTCTGGCAGGTTTGTCAGCATATGATTGTTTTGCAGAGCCAGGCAGCAGATTTGATGGGAAAGCCGGGAATTACCACAGCTGCTTTAAATGCTGCAAAGGTCCATTTATGCCCGATAGCAGCTGAAAAGGGCACATTACAACATGCGATAATCACACAGAAGGTGACTTAAGCTTATTCAAGACCCTTTTATTAGAAAAGAAGAAAACACCTGGAGAGAAAAAAACATATTACATATTGAAAAGTAGGCTGGATCGTAGTCAGTAAACAGCAGAGTAAACTCTAAAACAGGATTATCTTCAACACCAGCAACTACAGCAGATAAGAGTACTGTTCACCTCCTGGTGTCACCGGCATGCTGACAGAATACAGTGCAACAACAACGTGCGAATACACTGCACAAAATGTATGCATGGACTAACCTCCTACTTTAAAAAACACAGTGTAGCACAGAGGAAAGCATAGGTCAAAGTGCACCACTGGAACAGTGGACTTACATCTCTCAGAGTTTGGACTTGGCTGGTTCCTTGCCAGCTACTGACTGTAAACAAGCAACTTCATAAGGCATAGAGCTAAAGGACAAAGGGAGTGGCCCAATCTAAGAGCTACAGACATAGTCAATAAAGGGAAGTACGTACGTAAAAAAATCACTCACTACCTGTGCTCAGCAACCAAGAGTGTATCAGCAATGTTAACATAGACATCTGGAATGTCTACACTAAGGCAGTGCAACACAGCTAAACCTGAAAGCCTAGCTGTTGATCTACCATTCTTAACCTTGGAACCTTCTGTTAGCTTTGTTTCTGCTTCCTGAGCAACTGGGAGCACTTTGGAACCCATAAGTGTACAGTTGTGGCAAACTAGAATAACATCCTAAATATGATTAATCTCTCATTTGACCTCTTGGCCCCAGATAAATAAACATAAAATCAAAATTACATGATGTGTAGAGTCAGTTTGGTATTGTGATTATTGCACTTTTGCAGTCAAGATAAAGTGGATCTTTAAATCCACTTATAACCAAATTTACTGAATTGATTTTGTGTTGGAAAATTCCTGTCTCCACACCAGAATTGCATTTTCTCAAATTTTAGATTGACCATTGTTATTTATGCTTTGCATTGCTCGAGGTATCTCACTCTGGCAGGGGTCATTCTACCAGTCTCCATGACAACACTGTTTGAATAACAATATTACTGCATCGTGCAACAATATTCAGCTCTTGCTGTCATGTTAGACAGATATACTTTTTCTATATCTGAATCGCAGAATTCAAAGCCTCAGAGGTATAAAAAAAGGACAGCAAAGCTCCCACAAACACCACTAAAATAGTACTGCATACAGATTTTTACGGAGAAGTAAAAACATGTAAACATTTAAATTCTGTACTGAAGCAGTGTAGAGATCTGGTGCACAGTCTTTTCTTAGAACATCATGATGATACACAGTCTTCCCTTCTGCGTGAGGACCAGGCAGGTCTAGACAAATCAGTGCAGATTACATTGTATCAAACTATACAAAATAAGCTAAATCTTCTCTTTCACGTTTCTTTGCTTTGTATTTGAAGATGTGAAGTGTGAAGTACTGAGACTTTGAAAATCAGTGTCCAAGCTTCTAGAGAAGAGGATTTTGTTGAACAACTCTAAGCATTCACATCCTTTCTTCTCCTATCACCAATGAAGACAGAGTGCCATCACATCTCCTGATATGACCAGAATCGGCTGAGGGCCCGTTTCATTTTGATTAAACGCTCATAAGAAGAAGATGAGGAAGAAGATGAGGGGTGAGAAGAGGGCATTTAGAGAGACAGAGCAGAACTAAAGTTCAGTACAGATTTCCTGACTTACAAAAATCTTTTTTTGAACTGGCGGTGCAATCTTACATCATTTAAAAGGTAGTGCTTCTGTCACTGAGTACAGCTTGAGGTCTGTCTGTGTAACTTTGCAAGAGGACATTAAGATCTCAGACACAAAAGTGCTGCTATGGAGGATCCCGACACCAACATCCATGAATTGATGAGTGACAGTAATTACAGGGATTTTGATGGTCAAATTGTTCAGGAACAAAAAAAGGTCTCATCAGGTCCCTCCCCTCCTTTCAGCCACACACATCATCTATCCACCCCACCAGTCCTATCCACTGGGCCACGTGCTCGTTGCCTGGGTAGTATGGATGAGCATGCTCAGGGGATGCGATAGTCAAAGGTGTCCTTATCCCTGTAGTCAGTCCAGGTGGAGGATGGCATGCTGCGGTAGGGGTCGAGCAGGATTCGGAAACAGCGCACGATCAGCAGGCCCAGGAAGATGAAGAGCAGGAAGACAAAGACGAAAGCAGCCTTCTGCTCCATCGTTAGGGAAGAGGGCACAGGCAGAGCCGCCCCTGAGGCTGACATTGTGCTGCTCATGAGAGTCTCCACCATCTTGGGTGTGTCACCCTAATGGACACTTTTGCTGCACTTAGGTTCGTGTTAGGCAGCCATCTTGGGTGTGGTAGGGAAATTCAGGAGGCTCCTGTATGATAAAATCAAAATAAAATCACTTGAGATTTGGAAAATTAAACTTTATCCATATTTTTATTAGGCTATATAATGACAATGGAGACTATCAAAACTAATCAATAACACAAGAAAATCAAGAGGTTATGCAGTTTCCCTCTATATAGATTGTTAAGCCCCATGTTCAGAGGTACAAAACATAAAATAGTCTGCCTTAAATATTTTACTATATTTAGTTAACAGAAATTGCATGACACAGTGCAGCTTTCAAAGAGTTCCCTTAGGGAAAAAATGTTCAAAGAGCGTTGTGTGTGTAAAAAACTTTAGATAAAGTACAGACTGAAATTGCTTTATTGTAGAAAGAATGCACAATGACTTCAATTACCATCAGAACACCAGAAGCAGGGAGGACATTGTGGAGGACAAATGCACAGCACAAATACAGTATTGCTGTGGGGGAAACAATACAATCTGGACAAGTGCAAATTTGAGTCATCTTTTCTACAGAGATTCAGTTACACTAACTCCCTAGGAAGGTTCATGATAAGGGTGGGTCTATTGAGAGATTTGTATTGTGACCCTTTTCTCATGCATAGCACAACAAGATAATAATTACCTTACTTGTGTAAAGTCCCATATCATGGAGACCAATGGAATCTCACACTAGTTTCTGGCTAAAGGGAGTAATGTCACATCCATGACTAAGTTTCCACATACTCCATCAAGTTACTCAAACTCAGCAACACTACCATGATTTTTGCCTTCATGAGCTTCTTATATAAAGTTTGTGGTTTGTGGTTCAGTGAGCACTGAATGGGTATATTGACTCAGGCTATGTATGATTGTCTTAGATGCTGAACAAAAATGTAACCTGGGTGTCAATGAAGGAGCAAACAGAGATAAAATGGATCAAGGCATTTTTCTGTATGCATATCTGCTGCTGTTTCTCCACCACATTTGACAAGATCACATAATTAATCACCAAACATTAAGCATCACAACAGGATTCACAGCGCTAGATGACAAGCTTCAGCTGCTTAATCTCTCATGAAAGAATGGTGTGTGAGGTATGTATTTGTTATGGGTATAATAAAAGCTAGACACCTACAGGGCTGTGTTTGGTACCCAGCACACAAATTAATCTGAGAACCCTCAATTCTATTATTTCAGTAATCTAACCGCATTTGGATAAAACTTGAAGTAATGTACTTACTTATGTAAGTTGATTACAGAGAGAAGTCAATTAGCCTATATGTTTTTAACAATGACTCCTACAAAACCCTTAAAGGGGCGTTTTCCAAAAAATATTTCATTTCCCTGTAAAACAGTTGAATTAGTTGTGTCCACATTGCCTAGCTCTCCAAAGCCATGTGAATTTACAATGGGAAATTTGGCTTCTTGTAATGCTTTGAAATTTGAAATAGCCTCTGATACTTTGAAGCCTCAATCTCTTATTTGGATTTTAAATTCTAAATTCATGTACAGCCTGTCTGTAATAATACACAATTTGCTTTTTTTTGTTTCAGTGGCAATATGCTTCAGCTTCTGAGTTTAACAGATGGTTGCCTGACAGAAACCATTTTTCCTATGTTTCATGGCAAACATTGGCTTTTATGTTTTTTTTTTTTGAGAATAGCTTCTGATTAGCTTAGCTGCCCCATGTGACTTGTATGAATCACCCTGTGTTATGTACAAAGGGAAGAGCAACTTGAATGCATAGAAATAGTGGTCTGAATGGCTTTAGAATTCCACTAAGTGAACTGAAAGGAAAGAGCCATGCAGAGTATGAATACTGAAGTGTACTGAAAACAGTTTTAAGAGGTTTCTCCTTTTCACTCTACTCCAGTGTGCATCATTTGTGTCCTGGTAAAAAAAAAAAAAAAGCATCCAAATTCATGATATATTTATCATGCACAAAATAGTGTTGGTATACTGGTATAAATTATATATCCCCTCCCCTTTTTCACATGATGTTACAAGGTACCCTTGGCCCTTTATCGTTGGACCGTATGCACTTTGTTCAGTTCTGAAAGCATCATCCATCAGAACCCCACCCCCCCACCCCCAACATGCTCTCTTGCTTTCTCTACATTTTCCATGTCATACTTTGACATGCCAGATGTCATATTCCCGTCTCACTTTGCGAGTAAGAAAAAAAAAAACCTGATGTCATGCATAATCCACCAGTCGATGTCGTTCAGTTCCTTTCGTGAGGGAGCAATGAAGGTTACATCTTCTTGTGTTTCATTAAGGGCATGCTTGAGGCTGAATGCTGAGCACAATAGTGTAAAATGCACTTCTGCTGAAAGAAGCCCAGCATTTCATTCTTCCTTTTGAATTCATACTGATTACTTCACTGGTTGAAACGTGTGTATAGGCCACTACCTCTCCAGTAAAAGCATTGGTATACTATATGGCAGCCAATGAGACAAACAAGCTGTATATGAGTCTTTTGAGGTGTTCTGAAGTACATGCTATTCCACAGAGGATTTAGAGTGAGAGAAATCACTCAGTGGAAGAAATGCGGCACAAATGTGAGAGCAACGCCCAGGCTCCACATACAAAGACAAGAGAATAAATCAAAGGTGTTAAACAGCTGTTAAATATAAGTAAAAGAGACCATGTAATAATCACACTCCATTTCAATCTAAAGGCCCACATACTGTGCTTGTTGTAAAGACCAGGAAAACATCATGGTATTCAAAATATACTCCCACATTTCTTCAAACAATATTAGTTTCAGACTTCCCTTACAAATGGAAAACAGAAAAGTAGTCCATAAAAATGACACAAGAATTCAACTACACAGAAATGTATGTGTATGCTATTGCTGATTTGTAAAACAATTGTCTAAATTAAAAATAAATGTATGCTCTGCAAGTTAAGACAATAATGTGTGTTTCGGTGTGTATGTGTGTATGTCATTCAGTATATGAATCATTATAGATGTATTGCTGTATGATGCTTTGGATCAATGCTGTCTTGCCTGACAGACAACTGTAGCCATGAAGATCCAGTTGTGTTATAATGACAGGTAGTCCACGTGCCCAAAATGCCACCCTCTTTTGCCAGGCAACGCAAATGGAATGCCTGCAATGGGCACATGTTGGGCACAAGTGGTCGAATGGTCTAAAAGAAAAAAAAACAGGTTGTCTTTAAAATCCAGAGTGCTCCTGCTGACAAGATGTAGCGTTTTTCTTGACTCTAATAACAACTAATAACCAGTTAATAACATAACTATTGTTTTAAACCCACAATGTACCATAAAAGTGAATTCATCTGTCTTGATGCATGAGGGTCAAGAGAAGCCATATTGTATAAAAGCCGTACATACTGTTTTTAAATGTATAGATAGTTTCACAAACTGTTTTCCAATACCCACTGGTTCCATATATCTGGCTGTACGACGCTGTACCGCGTGGGAACGCACGGAGAAACACACATGAAACATGAATGACGAATCACAAGGGGAAAAACAGCAACAACACGGCTCTGATTCATGGCATCATGGGGATAAACCCCCAGAGAATATGTCCACAAATGAAACAAGCTTTTTCTCGAAAAAGCAATAATTGCTCAAAGAAGGGATTCAACCAAACTATACAGCCTTTGTAAAAGGCATACAGTGCGTATACTCTAAAACGGGGCAACATTTACTGTATGCAGCGCCACATGCTTTTATTTGTGGATTTAAAATAAGATAACCCAAATCTTCTTGAAAAAGTAAACTGCACTTTACGATAAAACATAATAAAATAATTGTGTTTTGTCCAAAATTATTTTCATTGACGTCTCCATCTCATACAAATTATCCCAAAAAACACGAGTAAATAAGTTCTGCTTATTTAAATTGTCATATTAAATATTATGTGATAATAATTCTGTTACGTAAAATACTATATTTCTTGCTGCACGGTAATTATTACTACGAAAACTCAACTCCCATCTTTTATGGTTAAAAAATACGAAAGGACGGGCATACATACGTGGCATGCAGGAATCACAACATGCCAACACAGATTAACATTGGTGCAGTTTTTATATTAATTAATACATCTTATACGGTTTAATAAAAAATAATGAATAACTACCCCTTATAATGTAACAATCTTAAAGCTACGAGACTGTTCTCGTGTATTCACCATAAGATCATTTGCTTACCTGTTGTGTCGGTTTGTGGTAACTCAGAAAAATCCGACAGCATGATGCTAGTAACTGACAGAGGAAATTGTACCAGCAAAAATAGTAACGGAGCAATATGTTTACGAGGCAATTGGAATTAAATTAGCGCTGAAAAATTATTACTCCAACTTTGTTTCCCCCTTCACCCTCTTTATGTCATACATACACTGCCTCTCTCCACATCCCTCCCTCCTTCTTTCGCCTCCCATATCCCTTTTTCTACAGGAGGACCTAGCTGGCGGTATCTCGTCACCAATAGCAACCAGTTGCTATAGCAATCGCGCGAAATAATACCACTTACTGTTGTGCACTTTTTTGTGATGCAGGGTAATGCGAGTGAGGTAGCTGATCAACGTGGACTCCAGAGTTTTACGCTAGATCGAGCAGATTCTATTTCTTGAAATGCTGGGGCGCTCTCTGCACAAGAGTTACCTTGTCCAATTAACTAATGAGCCGGACGCGTCTAGCTCTACAATCTGCTTTCCGGCATTGAATTTTCAGAGACATTGTGTATTTAGATTAAATATTATTTCCTTTCCTAAAAGTACTGTTCATATATAGGGTAATAAATTCAGACATAAAAGGGAGAGAAACAATCCTTTGTAGAAGCACTAATAAGGACATGAATCCCGTTCGAAAACGGGCCAATTCACTTGGGAGCCTGTTGAAAATAATCTTTGTGTGGTTTTGAAAATAAAATGAAAAGATACCTCATTGAATCTAATTATGCAGACAGTTTTTGAAGTATTCAGTCATAACTATTGCAATGACATGACCAGTATTCACATCCAAAGCAATACCTTGTAAAAGGCATTCATGACCTATTTTATAATTCCTTTCCTGTACACGTTCAACAACCGTTACTCTGCTGTTTATTGCAGCAATATTTATATTTATATGTCAGTGGCTAAACATCAGCTTCATTTGAACAGGATTGTATATAAGAATAAGATTCTTAGTGGTGTACAGGCTACTGGTAGTCAGACATAATAGCAATATCAGAATGTCCTGAGGCCATACTTTTGTGACTCGTTTTCATGTGGAATGCTTTATCATGCAGACCATACATTTATTTTAACATGTATACCATTTATACCATATGACAATAAACCCCACAACACTTGTGTTCTTCCTAGCTTTGAGTTTACATTTGTCTCTTTAAACACCAGTGAGCAACACATTTTGCCCTCTCCTCACAGAAATGATGGCTGAAAAGGAGCTGAAATGAAAGGCTATGTAAAGCACATATGGCCACCCTTCCAATCGTGGTGTTTTGAAACAAGGCCCCAACTCCAATTATCAGTTAGGATTTCAGAGCATTGAACTGGCGTATTTGAAGTATTTCCTTTCCTCTGCATACAGTATATGTTTACCACCTCTCACTGGTAGCCAACTGTACACAATTGATCAGGAACATCTGTGACAAGAAGCGGAGAGGGGTAGAGTGTCAAGAGCATCTTATTGTAAATGCACTTTAATCATTATTGGCCCTATGCCGTGTGGACTTAGCCAGGAGTGCAAGCGGCCCTGTTATCAGTCCTCTTCCGGCAGGGGTAATTCATCAGTGTGCCACGTATCTGATAACATGTCTGTTCTTTGTCTCCCTGACCGTAGCAATACTATTAATGTAGACTGTCTGTAGCTGTTATGGAATGGAGCTATAAAAACCATCTCCATTCAGGGCATTTTGGGATACCTGGACTATAGAGGTCTTTATAACAATCACCACAACCAAATTTATAAACCAATTGTGGTACGCCCCCCCAGTTTTACTTTCCAGATTAGTCTTTGGCCACAGGTTGTGTACCCATCCATCTTAACTGACAACTGTATGATGTCACAATTGCACCTGCAAAGTTCATAGGACAATAGATCCTGTGTAACTGTGTTCCAGACATTCAAAATACTCCAAACACTATGGCCTCCATTGCACAGCCACATTAGATTAACCACAGTTATCAAACTCCCACACGGTCAAACCCTGAGAGGAAATGGAGTTTCCATTTGCTTAGGATGCAATAAAATACACACTCATTGTGAAGCTTTTAGCGCTTATGCCAATCTAAACTTTTCAGAGGAGATGTCCTCTTAACTGAATAAGTTATATAAAAATGTTGCTGAAATATGATATTTTGAAGTGTTTAAAACTAGCAGAATAGCTGACTGGCAGAGATATAAATTTAGAAAGCTAATATTATTTATCATTACTTAGCTTTAGAAGGTGATCATGTTTACTAATTTTTTCTCACAGCTCAGAGTTGATAATGTGGAAAATTGTCTTTGAAAGGGAACACATGTGAGGGTATATTAAGAAAAACTAACAAATTTGGGAAAAAATGAAGTAAAATGTATTTTTGTATACAACAGTAAACGGTTTAAATGAAACTGAAGGCCAAACCTTTCATAGCATTACCTCATTATGTCTCTGTCAAAGGGCATACGTAAGACTATTTATGCAAAAACAATTACACAAGCATGCAGGATGTGAAGCTTTCATTTTTAACATAACCTCCGTATCCCGCATGACAACTACATCAGAGCTGTAGGCAGACCTGTCATTCTCCTATGTAGAGACTTAGAAATTGCACATATGATTTACCTTTTTCAAAATGCTTTAGGCATTCATTGATTTTTAAACATTTAAAACTGTAATGGAGATTGCAATAAAATTGAGGAGGAAAATACATATATTCTCATATTTTGAAAATGCAAAGTGTCTGAGTCATCTGTTTATATTTTAAGTTGCTCTCAACAAAACACATTTATGTATTATCTATTAATTAATCACTTCTTGACAGCCTATTAAATATTCATTGGCTATATCTAAGAAGCCAGACGGCCTCAATATGCAAACCAGGAAACAAACAACTATTAATTCTCAATTCCCATGGGTGCGTACATCATTTGCAGTTTAAATACAAGGTTTTGTTGTAATCAGTCTAAAAAAAGTCCACTGCCTGCAGGCATGCAGGATTATCAGCTTAGCGTGTGGTCCACTTGGTCTCACTATGCAGCAGTGCTTATTAGACTCAAGATGCTGTTTCAATCCTCCTTGACACAGGAGCTTTAACAAACATTATTGAATATGCTGATATTTTCTTGTTTCTAAAATAGAATTGATCTAATCCAATTTGAATATTGTTGAAATTCTCCCTGAGGAAATGACTGTCTCACTTCACTTGATTGTTAATTGGAATGTCCAAAAAAAGGCTACAAAACATGCCACTGATGGAAAATTGTGTTCAATGCAATTTGTTTTTTGCTGGAAACACTCCAATAGCACTGTGTTTTATTCTGATAATGTTTTTGTGCAGTATTTTCCAGTGTTTCAAATGGCCGCTGACATTTTCAGAAATCACACAATTAATTTAACGTCAGTGCACTTGAAGAACATGTCCTGATTTGTAATGTTTACATAAATGCCATAACTGACTGTCTCAACCAGCTCAATATTTTGTACATTGTTCTGAAGATGTGTAGTAAGATTAGTCAACACCAGAATTACTGGCTACTGGGTATTGGCACCCCTGCTAAACATGAGCTGATTGGCTTTGGAAGATTAACAAAAAACTAAAAATGAGTCACACTATGTACTTTAAAAAAATTTAAATAATATGTTCCATTAATAAAATCATTATTAAATAAAATAATATAATAAATATTCAAATACATTTGTTTAGAAATAAGTATAATTTTCAGCCAGGACTATTGCTGAATTTATGTAAGCTTGCATTCTTCTTTGCAATGACTTTTAATATTAATGAATTGTTTTTGGTCAAGTTCCATTTTAATGCAATACATCTGCTTATTGATACTGAATACACATCTAGAGCATCAGACCTATGACACTTCCCTCAGAGAGGCTTTTCAACCCAAAAAATGCATCTCTACAAACGTTTTAACTCTTTATTTTTAGCTGTTGATGAGATTGGAACATCATTGAGTTTCCTGATTGGTTAAATTAGTAGATGGTATTGAAACACTCGCCCAAAAACACTCACCTCCAACACATCCTCACACAGGCAAGTGAACATGGAAGAGGTGTCCTCCATCTTGGAATTTGTTATTGGTAAACATGGAGCCCACCTTCAGAAAAGATATCCATTTCTATTTTGCCAGATTAGATGGATTTGGGTGACTTAAATTTAGGTGTCTCATATTGAAATTATCCACACAGGTTCTCTTCTTCAGTTGCCATAGTTACCTACGAGTACCAATGGAGTTACAACTTGCTTGCCTTCAATTTCTGACTGACCTTTATCTTCAACTGTTTCTAAATGTCTAAATCATTTCACTTTCTAATTATTTAATATGTATAATCATTTATATAATCTGGCATTTTCAGAGTATTTATTGATAATATTGCATTATCAGTAATTGCTAAGAGCTTACTGCAATGCTTACTGCGGTTTTAAATAAATGAGTGAGGCAGCTAATTGAGCAAGAGTAATTGGTATTAATAAAAACCTGGATAAGCAACAATCCTCCAGTAATGCTCTAGGTGAAAAATGCTTTGTTGTACATAATCAGTAAACATGCTGTTAGATGAAAAAAAAAACATTACATTTAAAGCATTAAATTTATGTGCATTATATGTAAATCAATGGTACTAAAGCCACAAATGATGGGACTAATTATCTAATTAAGAGCAGAAGCTGGAGTAAAATCCAGTATGGACATGATTCTCTATGGTACTGAATTTGAGACCACTGCTCTAAGGAGTATTTTCACTTTCTGTTATGGCATTCACTTAGCCACCCACGCTCTGTCATAAGTACATACAGAATTGATTCAGTGCAATGGTACTATATACTATAGGCCAAATTGACCATAGTCCATACCCGAGTTTAATGCTTCTATATATTTTAAAACTTCATTAGGCTTAGGATTTCATGTTAAAAGTGCCACCTACAGCTTTAACTGTGATACAGTACAAACTGCGGAAATATAACTGACCACATGAGGGCATACTTACACAATAACATTATTAATACCTCTATAAGCATATTTACAACTCTTCTCTGTTTTAATGCTTTTCTGAAAACATTTCTTTACCTTTTTTCCCTCTGAAATGTAATCTCAGCCACTGTCCAGACCACAGTCCACTAGTTAAGATTGCTAAGACATTAGTCTGAAGAAGATGCTGCATTTGCATGTTCTTCCAGTTAGACTGTGCAAACCACAAATGTCTATAGGGGGTTCACTGGTGAGCTATGACACATGGACATTCCTGCTACCTGTACCTCCTCACATCATACAAAGGTCAGTTATGCATTCCTATCAGGGCTGCAATTAGCTGCCTCACAATTCCATCTTGATTCCAGATCATTGGATTCTTTGGGCATTTCTAGCCTCAAAACTGTCATATGATAGAATTAAGAGATATCATAATGTTGAAATACAAGTACAGTACATAGTGTGATCATATGCTAAACATTAATACTAAAGTTAATAGCTTCTCTGTTGGCTCACTCCTGAAAATGAGTGAAAACACAAAGGAACAAAAATCAGTTCTGTGCATGTACATTGTGTATATCAATTACTTTGCCTTTGAGCAAAAAATCTCTACATTTATTCCTGAAATAAAGCTGGAGTCATCTGTAAAAATGAACCATGGCTGGCATACCAATCTTGTATCTATCACTGAGTACAAGCAGTAAACAACTAGATTTTAAAGCATATAGAATATATTAAAACAAAAAGTGGTCACCCATTTGTTATGTATGTTTGAATATGATCATATTTGGTGTAAAAACACTACAACTATCATGCTCTGAGCAGCGTTGGACCATTTTTACAATGCGTAGAGGGCACAGTGTTTTTCAGTGTAGGATTATTCCTAATTACAGCCATTCAGAGGCTCAAACTGTAAGAGGCATGGACATTTCAACAAGCGCAGAATCAATTCCTTGCTCACCAGTAATTGGCTTTTCCTAAGAAAACAGGATTTGCACAGGTCTATTAGACTCTCTTAAAACTCATCTCCTCCCCTGTTATGTGGACGTATTTGTGTGTGCTTTGCACAAATCAGTCTCCTACGCTTTAATGAATTGTGCAGTGCTAACTTCAATAAATCTGCTCTCCATATTGCTCTCACTTTAGAACTACCAATAAAGTTCAATTACAGGCAGAATGGAGCCCCACTAATCACATTTAGAGGTGTCTGTCATTTCCAGGAGCCATTTAGACTGCTTTAAAAACCTTTGGTGTAAGCTTTTTCAGTGGGAATTCAGCCTTAGTGTTTTCCATAATAAAGTGTGTACCAGTTTAAAAAGAGTACAACATCCCTCATAAAACTCATAAAGAGGTTTTTAACCAACTAGCCTGGCAAATCACAGAGAGTACTGCATGGTTGTTGAAAGATCCAGACCTCTTTCATCAATCACAAATTAAACAAATTAAACTTAATCTATCAAAGAAGGACATTAGGAGATAACCAAGGATTCATATGCTCAGTTTCAAGCCAGACAAAAAGAATATATTTATTTGAATTTGGAGACTGTTTGTGGCTGTGTTCCTCACTGGTCAGTGCTTTGGGATGGCATGAAAGGCACTACATAAACACATGCATACAGTCCAACAACAGCAACAACTCTAACAATAATGAGGAATAATAATGTTTGAGTAACAATCTTCTGTATGGTATTTTAACCAATGGCAAAAAATCTATGGGCAAGAACCATGCCCATGATTCCTCTTCATTTCAAAGGAAGGCTTCTGTACTAGCACAGTCAGAAGCCATTTGAGGATAAGCATGAGTGCAGTATAGCTGTTCTGCCATTAGATGACAGCACGATGCCACTGTAAAACGAACAGAGACTGTGTTACATCTGAGCAGCATCCTACGCATAACATATCATTACATATTTGAGCTGTGGCTGCCAGGAGGCTGTAGGTAGGCACAGTGAAATTCAGTGAAGCGGTGAAGTCGAGTGAAGCGGTTGGTTATTTACAGCACAGGATAACATCCCACATTACATTTTTGATGAGCCAATTGTGGGAGATCACCTTTGAGTCAAAAGTGACAATAGCAGAGGTGTATACAGGAATTGGGCTTGTGTTTAATTTCCTGAAGTGATTTCCTGGAAGAGCTAGTGCTGCTCTCTTCATTGCAGTACTTATCCAGAACCCTCCATCACACTCAAAGTGTCACTGCACTCACTTGAGTTATTTATTGCTGGTATTGTTTGTTTTTTTTAAACCTGGAATTACTTGATTCCATTACATATTGAGCAAAGATATCATGAAAAGGAAAGAAAAATGCATTTCAAAGCCATGCAGTGAATTTCAAATAACAGGCAGATTTGCAGTTTTTATTCTTATTGTAAAGGCCATTGAACAATGAAAAAAACATTACATTTAAATGGTTTAGAATGGTAGCACCATGGAGAATATATGGTTTTTCAGTTATGGTCTAATAAGTGCAAATTAGTAAAGTTATGAGTCATGGATTTAAAAGTTTTAGTGTTATGAGATTTTGAACTTTGAGGTCAACTAAAAGTTTGCTTTTTAGCAACTCAAGATTTTCCCTTTGCACAATTGGTTCTGATTTTATTTGAATGACATCTGTATTCAAATATATAGGCAGATTTGATGTTAAATAATCTAGCTCAAAGATAAAATATCAATTTTGGGCCTGCCACATTCAAATTCCCTGAGATGGCTTATGTTCCAGTCTGTCCACCAGATTTTTGCTTCACTTGATCCATTCACAGAAGTAATACCACTTGCTTACAGGTTTCTGAGTGACTGGATCTACCTGTAAACTCATTCATCTGTAGGCTCCTCCTGTGGCCTTTTTTGGAATAACACAGGTTTCTGGATTTAAAAAACTGTAACATCTGAACAAGCCGGCCTCCCATTCTTACAGCTGTCATTGGCTTCTCACTCAGGCAATTGATTATCCTTTGGTGGTTTCATTTTTAAGATGAACAAGAGGAATGTAAAAAAAAAAATAAAAAGAAATAATTTTGCAGGAAAAGAGGTTCTGAGCCATTGGGTGCAGAGAGGTGTTTTTTGTTAAAAGAACTAATTGAGTGTCAATGTGAGCCTTCGTCTGCCGGCTCAAACCACTGCGTCAGCACTGCCAGGTGGGCGAAAAAAAGAGGAAGTTTGGAGAATGAGGGAGCTGCTGAAGGCGGAAGTAATGAGTGGTTTTTAATGAGGTCAGTGTGGGCTGAATCATTGGAGGTTCAGAGGGAGCTGCACGGGGTAATGAAGGGAAATGAGAGCTGTGGGTAAGTCATCCTCAAGTTATGCCCACATGCTTAAGAGTTGTGCCTCTCGGTTCATATTAAAGATATATTAGACTTCGCCCTCTGTTATCATTATTAATACATATTTTTGTAAGGATCCCTATTATTCATCCGCATTCAATTGGGAAACAGCTCAGTATCTGAACGTGCAGCCACATAGGAGAGATTCTGCAGTTGTACCCAAAGGAATACACAGCAGCAGTGTCCTGCTTTTCACTCAAGCTTTCTATTAATAAAGCCTCTTAGAACATTCTCCATAATGGACATGAACCACTACAAAATGACTAAGGGTTGCTCTTTATGTGTCTGAGAAAAGTAACAGCTACTGTGAGATTTAGCACTGTGTGTTTTTATGTGGCTGCAAAGAAAACCATGTCAAATGTTTGTAGATCAGGAGTGCTACAAATGATATTGCACTGATACATTACCAAAATCTTCACCCTCTACAATGTAGATTATGACTCACTTTATGCTGGACTCATCATGCACAACCCATTGAATGCATTTTCTATAACTACACTTCTCAGTAAACACCTTTTTCAGTAAATACTACAACTACAAGACTATATGATGCATGAATTCTATCTGATTCAAAGTAATGTATTCATTACAGCTTGAATTATGTATGCATGTATTAATGTACCTAACAGATGTGCTTAGCTAAGATGTTGCATACATATTTAATGCATTTAGATTACAATGAATTACAACAGCTGTGATATAAATGTTTCAATATAGAATGTAAAGCGCAGTTATTACAGATTTTGCTATTACTTTGTGAGCTTGATTGAAGTTGCTCCTGAAGGAAAGGAGACACATTCACTTTTTATGAAAGTACCTACAGTACATAAACATGAGGCAATATATTGATTGATTGAAATTGCTTGCACTGCAAATTATAGCAATGCTGGAAAACATAAATGTACTTTGGAACTGGCACAAAGTGTGCTCATTGCTAAATTATATGAAGGAAGGGAATATTTTAGGGGGAAGTACAAGTGCAGAACACGAGTACATGTCTGGACATTGCTTCTGGACAGTGTCCCCTGTCACATTCAGATATCTCACCAAGAGTGTGAAAAGTCAGTGATGTTGCTGTTCTTTCAGTCTCTCTCACAACACAAATGAAACATTTTCAACAGTAAAACTGAAGAATAAATAGTGATCGTAGGGATGGTGGAATTTTTGGCTTTGCTTTGATTCTGGATGGTTAATTCTGTTTTCATTGAGAGCCAGTTCTTTCATCCCATTGTTGGTGGGAAGACAATGCTGTAATGCATAAGTGCTCTGTAGTGTACTTTATAAATCAAGGTAGGTATTTTTGATACTTCAAGTCACTGGAACAAGAAAGTGATATCTTTTAAAACTTATTGTATATGACAAAATTATCATAAAACTCATTGGTGATTAGTGAAGATTGTATATGCCTCCATTTAGGTTTATAAAAATATTTGCTTGCCAAACTAACTATTCTCACAGTCTAAAGTTATACTTCTGTACTGTTTCTAATTTCCTGAAGTCAAAAAAGGCAAGACTGTCTCAGCATTTAATTCAGGAGAAAGCTGAAAAGATTATGTCAGAATATCCTCAATTATAGCTGTAGCAGAAAGACTGCCTGCCTGATGTAATCAGCGTTTCAGTAACTCTCTCGTATTCTACAGATTTAAACGTTTTTCCATCTCAAAGGTGGTTTCATCTGTGACATACTACACCCATTCACAGTTAAAATAAGGTGTTCATTGATAACCTTTTCTATATAATATAAACCTAGATATGTCTAACTTTTCTTTGAATTTTCTGCATTTAAGTGCAACTTCCAAAATGACGAGTTGTGGGATGAAACATTTGATATAAATAGACTTTTCCATGATACGATATGTCAAGGGGAGGGCAGGTAACAATTAGATTTAAAAAAAAGGCTCAAATGAATTTGTATTGTTCAGCCTTATGATTTCTTCTCATTTGCAAATTGACCCAGGATCATATTCACAAAAGAGCTGTGGATATAACCTTATACCAATACACATTCAGACAGAGGGTCAAATGGCCAGTTCATTTTCTTATATGGCCTGCATTCTGACTTTACATTCTGTAAATGGATATATGAAATCTTTTTTCATAGTTAACGTTTTGGATTTGAAAAGCTTGCTTAGTCAGCCATGATAGATAACAAACTGAAAATATCCCTCTTCATATATTTCATTTGTTACCATAAATATTATTCTGCTCACTGCTCTGGCAACAGATGAACGAGCATCAATTTAAATGACCATACAGAAGGGAAAGATTGTTACCAGTGAGAACACAGCAAATTGTCTCCTCTGAGCATTTTGTGAAATTGATTAGATTGCTACATATAGTTAATATAACATATATTCATACAGACATACATAAGTTGGTAATTCCTAACTTTTTTGATTGACATCATTACAATTTTGTACAACAAAAAGCAGTTATTGATGCCAAAACATGAGTACACCACCTCATCTGAAATCTGTAACCGTGAGCACTGCTCTGCTTTGCACTCCCATTGCAGATATTCCACAGAATCAATATTTTTGATATGCTGCTTGCATGTACTTCCTTGCCCAGATATGAGAGAGCCCTTTCCTTTCAGCCTGGTTCAGAACATCCTCAGTAGTGTGCATGGGGAACGGTACGCTGTGACAGTCACTAACAGCCCATGATGGGAACACTCAAGCTGTCATGTCACATTTCTTCAGATCGCTTTCTTTATTTACATTCTTTCCTCTGTGGGCAAGACTTTAATGGATGCTGTAAAACAAAACAAAACAATAATGGCACTGTCAGTGCTTTGATGGCAAACTGTAGGTAGGCAGACGTTGAAAGGGCTCTGTAGCCCCAGACGTTGCTATCAGGGATTGCAGCTCTCTGTTCCTGCAACAGCAATCTCAATTGGCCTGATGACATACTCTCAATATAGAATATAAGCAGCTGTAGTGGTTGTCTTGGTGATGTTGTTTTTGATGGATATCACTCTACTGGTATAAAGCTGTTTGAACCAGCTTGATTCTGGGTGACATCCAGATTGCTGGCAATGTATTGGCAAGATTGTTGCAGTGAAGGCGGAGCAACTGGGGTGGGGTGATCCTTCAGACAGGTGCATGGTGGGCAGGTTGAGGCAGGCAGGACAGGGGAGGGGTGGTGAGGGGGGATGGTTGATGGGTAAGGACGATGGCAGGAAGGAGAAAAGTGAATGATTCACAGATTGCCAGTTAGAGAGAGAGAGAGAGTGAAAGTGAGATGGAGGGACAGGGACAGGTGTCTCCTTGTCTCTGGGTGAAAGTGTCAAAAGTGCTGAGCTTGGGCCTCCGCTCCACCGGAACGGACCGGATCATACTGGTTGCCAGTCCCCTCCCCCCTGCCCTGAATGGGTGGTTAGCTGCGGGCCTGGAGAGCCGGGCATACCATGCATACTGCGTTGCTCCCTGCTGACCTCAGCCAATGCTGTAACAAGGCAGCTCCCGGACCAGTGAGTAACATCACCCCATACTGGAAAGGTCAGAGTGCTGGAGCATGGAGCTGGCACATGGAGGTGCCCAAATCATGGGATCTCTACCCAAGGCCTCACACTTAGAGATTCATGTTCTATTTACAGTTACATGAGTTAGGTTAGTGGACTTGTCATGCTGAACCTTCAAAAATATGATGGTAGGAGACCTGCATGTGCATGCCTGACTGATGTGAAAACTAGGAAGCTTCTAAACTATCTGAAAATGTTGAAATGTTGAAAGGCCTCAGATCAGGGTCTGTATTAATGAAGCATTACAACATTGGGCTGATGATCTGCTCTGAGATCATTTCCCCCAGGCCATACTTTAACTTCATCCATTACTAACTGAAAGACAAAACTGATCCTGGAATAGTGCTCCCACTTTGAAATGCTTAATTAATGCAGACCCTGGTTGGCAGAGATGTATCAGCTCAAAGGGAGAAAACAGGTCAACACCACGGTAGGTCTTACTCCAGCCCAGTCCAAAGCGTCTCATGATTTTCCAATAGCTTTTGGTCCACTGAACAGACCTTCATGAAAATATAATTATAGGGTGCATTTTCTGGCAAGATTACTTTACTATTACTTTAATTACACTTCACTGAAAATCTATGCTGTGCTAATGAATTTTCACATTGGCCACCATACAACAAGGGGATATATTTCCTGTTGCATGTTCTATTTATGGTAAAGAACATGTATTCTGCAACAGTGGAAAATTTCCTCATTCTGTCAATGAAAAGCTCAGTGTGTGTGTGTGTGCGCGTTTGTGTGCGTGTGTGTGTGTGTATACGTGCATGTAAAGGTCAGTCTTGCCTTGCTGAGAAGTTAGCACAGCTGAGCTTATTTGAACACCTTACGGAAAAACATGAACTTTTCCTTTCATTCTTTTCTTGAGAAAAAATGTTCCTTTGATGCAGTCTGATTTCCTCAGCCTTATCCTTGAAGTGTACAGGTATCTGTGTGTGTGTGTGTGTGTATGTGTGTGTTTGTATGGAAGAGAGAAAGAGAGAGAGCAAGAATGGGAGAGAAGGAGCACAACAGCTGAGAGAGGGTATTTGGATTGTGCCTGTGCACCTTTCAGCATTATAGGAGTGAAGCTGTTGGCAGTGCAAGATCCCTGGCGAGCATCCAGAGCAGGAAAAGGGCCTCAGACTGAAGTTCCCATCAGAACAGAAGGAAAAGGGGGGAAGTGTGTCTAAGTGTGAAAATACCAGCAAAGGAACAGTACTCACAGTCTGAAGGTTATAGTTTTTAAAGTTTCAGCTCTCAGATGATCAAAGCAGTCAACCTGCATTTACACTTTAAGTTGAATATAAACAGATGTGGATGGAGGAGGGCATGCTTCTCTGCCATTAAGGATGCTAGAGTAGAACAGTTGTCAGTGGGTTGTGGGCATGTACAGTACATTCATTACATTACATTATTATCCAGAGCAACCTGCAATATGGGAGAACATTAAGTGCAGGCATCTGATTATGAGTAATGATGCCAGACCTTAGAAACCCATGTTTCTAGACCAGCACGGGACTCAGCAGTATCACTAAGCAAGGGTGCAAGCTGGCATGAGTTCAAATACAACCAATAAACCATATATTGCACAACCATATATTAAATGAAACCTACCAAAACTCAAAACCATAGCCAACATACCATAAAGGTATGATTCAGGTGCAGTCAGGAGAGGTGAGTCCCTAGCCTGCATTGGAAGACAGACAAGTATGCGGCTGTCCTGAGATGAGTGGGGAGTGCACTCCACCACCTGGTGGCCAGTGCAGTGAGACACTGGGAGGACTGCCCAAAATGATCTCTTCAAACTATTCAAAATGCAAAGGCAGTACTGACACACCAGCTACTGGCTCTACCTTGAGCTCTCATGACATGCCAAAGGATGCCATAGGCAGGAAGCTAGACGGTGGTAAGGAAAAGGGTAATGCATAGCTATGGTGTTATTAAATGGTAATAAAATGCTCTCCAGTATCTATAAACAATAAATGTTTCCATGCCTTTGTTTTGTTTTTGTCATTTATTTGGTGTACCGGGGGCTGCTGAAAGAATCTACCTTAATCTCAAAAAATAAAGATGACCTTGTTTTCTTTACACTACATGTGCGTCATTCAAAACCCTCAGAATGCTGAGCAGTTTGTGGCCTGCTGGAGGCCATCCAAGGAAACTCAGGGGCCCTGCTGCAAAACCCCTTATTGTACACACTTAGAACAGAGACTGTTTTTGAGAGATTTTGGTGGAAGAGGAGTTTTTCCAGTGCTTTTCTTGGATACATAAAACCGTTAACTTTTGCACCCTTGACATATTTTCCCCTGCTGAATTTTTAAGGATGAGTCTGAGGAGGCCTGGACTTAAATAATCACTCAAAAGCATGGGAAATACAAGTTTTAGATGAGGGTTTATTTCCAAAAGGACCAACTACAAGGACTGTCTCTTTCAGTGTAAGCGAGGAGGCTATAATGAGGTGACATGAGCCTTTTCAATAACGACACGACACAGAATTGGATGAGGACAGCTGGTTAAGTCAGTGGCTGTGTAAGAAATGAGCAGAGCTGGAGAGAAAAGGCCTCTTCAGTCAGAGATAACCTGACCCTTTTCTCCCTCTGAAACAGTACATTCTAGAGCTGGCATTTGGGAATGCATTTAGCTGAAAGAGACACTGGGTGCCCATACCATATGAAGAAATAATTAAACAGAACTGATGTTTATATTTATTATCTGTCATAATCAATGCGCCAACCTTCAAAGCTCAATGCCTCAAACGGAAGGCTTAATGTAAATCCTTTGTAGTGTCCCCCCCTCAGTAAATTATGATAGATCTAAGCTAAGCTACAGCTTCCTCAACATCAAATTCAGCAAAAGTCTCTCTACAAATGTTAAACACAAAGTGATGGTTTCTAACATAGGCAAGTATATAGGGCAGCATGCACATCCATTTTCATGAGACATTAATTCATATTCTGCAAATTTAAATGCAGGGGGCATGTCTAACTATAGATTTCTCACATTCATTTTTTGATCATGAAACTCTAATTCAGGTTAGCAGTGTTGGACTCATAAATTGTGGTGCCTGGCTACAGTTGAAAGCTCTCCCTGAGAGATCATTGACTCTGTTGTTTACTGGTGAGTGACTCTTCCCTCCAATGTTATTGGTTGTTGCTGGCAACAGCCCAAAAGTCAACGAGGGCATGTCACAAACATCGGGCCACCACAATGGCAAACCCTTAGAGGCTGCCAGTGGAAACAAATGGGGATCTGTAGCCTTTGGACACAGTGAAAGTATCATAGCCTGTAGTAATTAATTCAGTGTAATTATATCTGAGGCTTAATGCTTGATTTACTGAATAAAATAACCCCACTCAACTTTTTAAGTGTGACTTGGCTCTGGTTTTTACAAACCACACTAGGAAGGAGTGGGATGAGCCCAGTATTTAATGCTAAAAATGTATGAAATAAGTCATTTACTTTATTTCAACCCACATTTTTGTTGTATTTTCTTATCCAGTCACTTGCCATGTACATTGTTAATTGCATTACCAAAACCCTTACAATCACTACCTACTACATAATGGATTTAGTCTGCTACAGAATGGGACTTCTGAGATGCTTCAGGGAATGGCTCATCCATGTGTATATTTGTGCAGGGCATGGATTGAAAGGGACACAGGGATCCAATGGGGAATTGAGTAAGATCACATCTGCTCTGAAACCTGATTCAACATTTCACCGCTACGCCTTTGCAAAAAGTTTTTGACAACAAAAATTATTTCTTTGACAAGTCTTGGCAAAAAATAGTGACTACTCCTCATCGCATTCCCTGTTTTTCTGGTGCAGACATGATGAATTTTGATGTCGGCAGTCAGTACATTGTTGTGAGTGCAGATGTGACAGGAATTATAAGCCATCGCAAGGCAGGTCTCATGACTTCACTGGAGCTGAAATTCCACGGGGAATTGGGGAGGGGGACGGCTGATAGCTGTAGAAAGCAATTTTAAAGAAAGAAAGACAATGAAAAAAATATATATAGTTTTTTTTTTTTTTAAATCTGACTGATTAAGATAGCCCTGTACTCTTTATAGGCACTTCATTGTATATTCTGCTTCGGGCTGTTTCCTTCGAACTGTATCACCAGCCAAACCAATCTAGTTGTATTTTACTCCTGTAAATAAATATTGTGCAGTTAATATAACCATGTTTTACCCATGACCCATGCTGCGCATTTGATTTTCTACACAGATTCATTTTATGAGGAAGCTGATTGTGTTGCTGGATGTACTGTGGAGGCAGTCAGGGGGAAACCAAGCACAGATAGATTTAGTTGGAGTTTTGTGAAGAAAGCATTGTTTCCTTGCTGTCAAAGGCATTTTTTAAGTTAGCTGGCTGACTGAGAGGACACGAATATGACAGCAAATGAGATGGCTTTGCCTGATATGGCTACTCAGCAGCTGCCAGTAACTTTTTCATTTCAAGCACTCTATCTGAAACAACCAGATATCATATATCTCAGGCGCTGGGTGCCCAGAAGGGTAGAGGCCATGGTATATGAACCCACGTGCACACTCGCGCACACACACACACACACACACACACACACACACACACACACACACACACACACACACACACACACACACACACACACACACACATACACATACACAGAGCCCACTCATCATTTCAACATCCACCTAATTCTTTAATAAGATAAACCACATCCAATAACTTGCCCTATAAGCCCAACTAATAAATTGCAATTAAATTTCTGTTCATTGAAATCTATTTAAATAGGTTATCTTGACTTTGCAGTGGCTGCAGGCTCCCAGTGTGAAAACATAAATAAATAACACTTCAGTTCTTCTAAGAATGAAGAATTTGACTCATCCTCCATTGGAATCCATTAATTATGCACTGGGCCTCATCTCAGCCAATTATTCTCAGTGCGTTGCTACCCCCCAAAGCTAACAGTCATGATTACCTAATTGGGATTGCAGATAATTAACACAAACCAATCAATAGGGCCCTGTTAAAAAGCCTGCAGTCAAGTCACTAAGTCTGACCTGTTCATATTCAGCTTGACGCTATCTCAACAATGCACAACCTTGGCTGAAGACAAAATGGGGGATAATGATTACTGAGAAATCAATTCTAATTCTTACGACAACAAACTATTTTCAAAGCCAAACACTGCAATAAACTAGAACGCTACAATCCCTGATCTAAAATCCATTCTGGAATGTTTTAATCCAGTTTAATAACTGTTCTAGCTCCATACACCAAATATTTTAATCAATTAAAAAAAACTTGGGGCCGGATCAAAACTAACTGGGTAGCACACAGGTCTCTAATCCTTCAAAAAAGCAACTCAAAACATAAATTGACTTCCACATCCTTCATAGTATAAATTGCATATTGCAGAAGGCCACACTATTATTATCCTTTATACATTTTACTTCCAAACACAACTGATAACATTTCACGCATGTATCAAAACAATGCATGCATAGATAATATAAATTTAACTATGTCGAACATAATTATGGCCGACATGACTGTGCTTTTGCAGAGTAACTGCAAGGAGTGTTTCTGATTGCATGCTGTATGGCATCTGATGGGCATGTTATCTTATTTAATCAGCTCTCTTTTCCTTAGGTTACTGTTATTGAAAACAACCTGGCAACCTGTCAGTTTTAAAGCCTTTTCCCACTGAAGAGGCAGCTTGTGAACCATACCAGATGAGTGTCTACTGTTAGTTAGACAGCACATCTAATTATACTATAGCTTGTTTAAATATCACTGTCACACACATGCATGATAATTGTTAATTTGTGATCAAACAATCTTGCTCATACAATACTCACATTTCTTCTCTGCACTTTAATGGAGTTTAAAACAGGCAAAATTCATTATCAGTTGCGAAGCACCGAGGTAGAGCAGAATGGAGGAGACAAGCATTTCAAACAGCTTGGTCAAAAAAGTAAATCAGATTTAGGCAGAAGAGAAATGATTTGCTCTTGATTAAAATGTGTTCAGAGAGTAACTGCACTGAAATGTGGAATTTTTCCTTAAGATATAGATTACAGATTATGGCAATATAATATACACACCTTTTTAAAATTCTTCACACATAATACCATTAGCATGTGCCCAAGTGACTCACACATGTTGAGCCTGCTTGTCAACATTAAAGATTACACTGTCTAAGCAAATTGGGAGAATGAGGTTCCATGAACCCCATAATGAGTGGTACATCAATGACTGGCCAATCAGCCACTCATTATCATGTTCTATGTATTACACAATAAAGTTTCAGCAATTTTTTGTCAAGATAATGCAGACAACAGCTGATTCTGCAATTTCTTTTAAAAGTGATGTTAGCAGCTGAAAAGACCAGCTATCCTTAGAGAGAAGATGCAATTATGTAGTCACAGAGTAACTGTTTTTGCCCTGCTGCTGTTCCTCATTACACATGGCCTGTTTGTGGGAATTCTTCCAGCTGACACAGAATGGACAAATCATGCATTTGGTAGAACACAGAACATGATTTCAATATTTATTCTTGAAGGGATGTTACAGTTTCTTAATGGCCAGTTGTCGCTGCGACCCCAGACGTAAGATCTAAGATGCAGGCTCAAGTACAGAAGGGAATGTGGTGTACTGGTGGTTCTGTAATTGCATTTAAAAACTGACACAAATTTAAATCAGAGATGAGAGATTAAAGCCCCATATCCTTGTGTCAGCTCAGTCAAGGGATGCTAATTACATCTAATTTGTGGGCAATTTAGTACTGTACACATGCTGGAATGCACTGTAAGTGTTGCAGTAGCCATTGAGGATAATGGCCAACGACCAGCCAAAATGTAGAGACAGAAACATTACAACATATTTGTAAGGTCATTTTATTTCCATTTTAATCATAAAGGACAAATGACAGTATTGAATGAGACTCAATTTAAGAGGTCTCCAGAGGCATAGCCCACTTAAAAAAAATAATGTTTAAATTGAAAACCCCAGATGGGAGATCTTCGTTATTTACACTGTGCAATTCTAAGAATTTCAAAAGCTATAGCGACTACAGCAGACACAGACTATATTCCCTTTCCCATGTCATCTTTGAGAAATGAAAGAAGCCACACTTGAACTCACATTAAGTCTGCAGCCCTTTTTTTCTTCTATGTGAATGTGTTGATGGGTAGTTGAGTTTATCACAACTTTAAAACATAACAACTTGAATGAGGTCTATGTTGTCACGATATACATGCAAACACAATGTAAATTATAAAATGTGCTGCAAACTGCATGTGATATTACAAAGTTTTCATTTATGTTCCAGGGCTGTAGATGTACAAAAAAGCGCACACAAAAGTGCACAGAATGTTCCTGTTATGGCACCTACTTGGCTGCCAACCTGAGGTGAATTCAAGTGTGGACTGCACACCTCTCCACAGATGCGCTTCTGTGACCCAGTTGGTAGTGACTCCACATATTTTCAATGCAAAACAACCATTTGTCCAAGTGTTAAACAAGACATGTTTAACTCAGGCCCACTCTAGCCTGACCAGGTTACAGAGCAGAAAATTCTAGAACAACTGACAATATCTGCAAGCCTGAGTGGACCTGCACCATCTCCCTGCATGTAACTACCTCTATGGCTGGAGAGAAGAAACAGATGCTTTATCACAGCACTTACAGTACTGCAACGCCTACGCCTTGTGTGCACTCAGCAGCTAGACAAGTTCATTTTAGAGATTCACTGGTTCTAAATGGTTCACACTATGACCATGCTATTAAATCAGGGAAATTATTAAATATCCCATTTCCCCCATTTCCTACAATGTCCATGTGAGTAAAAACTGAAAACTAAACACACTTGAAGCAGATTTTAGGGGTGATAGGATTTAATGTAGAGATTGGCGGGGGGGTGGGCTGTTCACCATTTAGTCTGTGGACTATACCTCCTGGCATGCTATTTATAATATGAATGGGCAGCGGAAGCTGAAAGAACAAGAAACCCAACAAATAACCAACATAAATAGGAACAACAATAAACCTGCAGCCTCAAGCTGGCAGTTGCTATGCAGATCATAACAGCCTCACACATAATTACACTGTCCTGCGGTTTGGGGATATCAAAAGGGAAAATTAGGGATAAAAATACAAATCTACAATGGCTATGACACGTATTGACAACAAAGTTAAAAAACAAAAATAAAACACAATAGCCTCTTTACCTTTTCCCCCATTATATCCCCCATAGCACATATTATATTAAATAAGGCACACATTTACACATACAATTAAAATTTGGCTAGTTATTATTCCTTTATTTACACAAATAGCCACAAAGTTAATTATAATTATAATAGCGCTCTTTACTACATTAAAATTAAGGACTTGTCCTCAAGTGGGCATAATCTGCTTTTGAACCTGATGCACAGCGGTCCTTCTTCAGAAGTAAATCTCATGTTGTTTCATACCCCTCATGAAAATCTGGTTTGGTTTTGTGGGGAAAAATTTTGGAGGCCTTCTTTTGGAGGTATGCGCTTAATATTTTGCATGGAGGAGGAGTGACCCTTCTGCTGTGTTCAGGAAGTAATAGCACCAACTTCTCAAAGCACCCTCCTGCTCAATCATATGGTGGTAGGGCCATTCGCTTCATCTTAACAGAACAGCAGTTCCTGTATGAATCTCCCTTTATGCAAAGGCAATAATAATAATATGACTTTTGGTCAGTTTACTTGTCCTTGACTTTGTTTCCCCCACACAGAATGACAGTCTATCATTCATGGGTCTTGGAGGAAACACCTTGGCGCAGGAGTCATTACCACCACGTCGGCTTCAAGAAAACGTATCCACTCTCGCCTCCTCCAGCCCAGCAGAGGGCGCTGCTCAACACCGGCCACTAGGTGTGATAGCACTGGCTGGTTATTGCTCAGACTCATTCATAGAACTCTTAGGGAGGTAACAGACGTCAGTAAGTAAGCTAGACATTTTCACAATTGTAAGTCTGTTGGAATAGTAAGGCAAAGATTTAGCTGCCTCCAAGGAGTTCGTCCAGCCATTTCAAGGGATACATAGACCGCGTATATGCATGTATACATATACTGTGTAAATATAAACACACATATATATACACATACATGCATAATGTATATACACATTATATGGGGGATCAGTGCTGCTCCTCTACTTAAGATCAACACATGTCAGCTTTGACCACATGTAAAAGAGACTCATTTATTATCAAGGTCTAGCCTGCTGTTTTTTTATCCAGGCTTATAGCTTATGATAGCCTCATCAGTAATACGGTTTGCTTTGTAGTACCTTGATGAAGGTGTTGGCCAAACAGCCAAATCAGAATGATCGTCTGGGTCTGTTTTTTCTCCCTATTCAATCACCATTCTACAAACAAGTTGTTAAACAATACCAATATGGTACAAAGACATTCATTGGACGTGGACAAAACAAGTTCAGTACAAGTGTGTGACGGTGGCAATGTCAACTGCAAAGCTAGCTCCTCAAACTTTGTTTTTAGGTCTTTCCCCTCTCACCCTCTATTCAATTTCTGGGAGGCTTTTGGGGAGGAAAGGCTTGTGTCTTCCTGTTTTTTAGACTCCCCCTCAGTAGTTGAATTTTCCCTGTGGGTTGACAGGAGAAGTGGCAGGGATGAAAAGTGGCTTGGGTGGAACGTCTGGCTTGAGGGAGGAGGTCCGGCGAACGATGGCTCCCCTGTGCATTTCAGGCTGCTCGTTATAGCTGTGCTGGCGTGACAGGTAGCTGTTGGGGATAAGGGGATGGTGGATCTCACAGGTGCTGCCTGTAGAGTTCATCCGGGCCAGCATGGGGGGTGGCTGGTGCCCGCTCCGGTGGTTGAAACTGTGTTGACGTGGCACAACCCCTCCGTTGGACATCTTGGATGCAGTGATTAAGGAGTTCCTCTGGGAAGGGTGGCGGGACACCCTCTCAAGGGTGGACTGTGGTGGGGGCATGTCAGGAGGGACATCCATGCGACGTGTCAGGCTGTCCCTTGGCAGTGTGGATGAGCTATAGTAAGAGGCAGACTCTGTTTCAGGAATATGCGGCTGAACACGGTTAGTAAAAGCCATCTGGCTCCCTTGGCCTGGAATCGAAGATGTCAAGACAGTTACACTTTTTCCGCCTACTGCGTTGACTTCGTGGACGTGTTTCAGGAGCTCATCCAGTGGTGTGATGTCCATAACCTTCTGGGAGTAGCAAGGGTAGGCCTGTATCATCATCCGTTCAGCATTGGGGATCTTCCTCTCCTCAAGGTGGAGGCCACCACCAAGAGCTTGCCCATTGGTCAGCCCATGGCTAAATGGGAACACCTGTTGGTGGATCCCGGAACTGGGCCGAGACCCGCATGTATTTTGAGGTTTACCATCCTTTGCGTTGTTGCAGTTCTGGTTCTTCTCCCATTGGTTCTTGAAGGCCTTCATGCTCTTGATGGGAAGCTCGGGGGTGGAGTCTGGGGTGGGCAGGCCTGAGAGCTCAGAGGTGTGGTGGTGGAGGTGGTGGTGATGATGATGATGGGGATGAAGCAGTTCCCCACTGGCTCCAAGTCGGCCGTTCCTGCTGGCATGATGGTCTTTCTTGCTTGGGATGAAAGAGTTGTACAGCTTGGGTGAGGACACCTCTAACTTCTCCTCCTTGTTCTGGCTGTCTAGGAGGCCATTGAGCTTGGCCAAGCTACGCAGAGACAGGGCATGGGGAATGGGTGCCTCAGGGTCTTTGCCGAGCCGCCTGGTTTTATGCACATTGTGGTTGCAGTAACAGGAGACCAAAAACCCAGACAGGAAAGCCCCCAAAACAAAGGCTACCAGCACACACGCAATCAGGAGGGTGTAGTGGACACTGTGGTGAGACTTCTCCACTTCAGGGGGCCTTCGAACACCTGAAAACACAGAAAGGGAAAAGGCAATTGATATGACAAACTGTAAAAATTATGACAGGAAACTCATCTTTTGTTCCATGTCTCAGTGCAACATAGGTGTTGTTTTCATTTGACTTTGAAGTAGTCAGGGAGCGGGAAAACATTTGTTTGTAGATTATGCACGATATTTTTCAAAAATATTTCCTTTTTTGTTAATAAACTAGAAAACTTTAACTACACAGTTTAGCTGAATCTTAGGAGTAGACTCCCCAGTGGGGAATGTGCACAGGTGCTTAGGCTTTGAAGATGGAAGCTAGAGCTAGCTGGAATCTAACAACAGATTTGGAGCATATGTTCAAGTATATGCTGCAGTATAAGAGGCCTTCACATTTCAGCTCTCTAAAAATCAACACTTGGAACCCCCATCTTGTTCACCTGGCATGCTGGTGCCAGTTCATTTTCTCCTCATGATGAAATTACGAGAGAGACTGAAAAGTATTGGAAAACAAAATGGAAAGATGCTCCCCAGGACCTTGTGATGTAACTTTTCTCCCTAAAAAGACCGTGAAAGTACCATAAACACTGAGACCCCACCGCCTAATATGTCTAATGGCCGCCACCAAATGAGGGATGAAGATACATGTCACCTCTTGCAATCAGAACTCATTTGCTGATGGCCCTGCCATCTGCGGTGTCAGACCCCTCTCTGCCCATAATGAGTCTCTGTGAATTAGATTAGTGACGGGAAGAGCTTCTGGTGGCGTGGGGACAAATTGCAGGTGTTGCAAATGGGATCATGTCTTCATGTAATGACTGTACAGGTTATATGTCATAATGGAGAACAACAGTGGAAAGCATGGCCATAACCATGAAGCTAACTAGGGAGGGAGAATGACTCAATGAACTTAACTTTATCCAAGCATAGAAGCACAAGGGAAAGAGTGATGGCTTCAGTTATTACTGCCACTTTGAAAGGACTGAGCTATGGGGAGCATTTCTAAAAATGTGCTTTTTAGTTGATTTTAAATACAATTGCTGCATTTTCATAAAATTTCACCACAACAGGCGTGAATGCTAATTTGAAAATATGTGTAAGTGTTTGCAGGGTCACACTGCAATAACATACTTGGCATTTGCTCTATTTCATAGCAGCACCGATACACTTGAAGTACAAGGGGTGTAAATGCACAGTAAGCTGATTAATTGTTCTTCATTTCTGACAAGATGTCCAAGGAAATGTTCTTGCATTGTGGTGAATGCTGGCAAGTGAAGCAGTGGGCACAAAGAACAAAGTACATGTGTATGGTCCTCTTGGGTGTATGTCAGAAAGAGGCTCCTGAGGATGGGCTTGTGGGCAAAGTCCCAGGAAAGGTATATTTAGGCTCAAGGGATGGTTTGAACAGTGTGCTGTGAGTGGGTTTCAAGCTGGGAAATGAAGTGCTGCCAGAGCCGGTTCTTCTGCAGCTGTGAAGGCAAAATAGCACCTGATTATCAACATGAGCCTAATCTCTCTCTCTCTCTCTCTCTCTCTCACACTCTCTCTCTGTTTCTCTTCTTTTCCCTCCCCCTTCATCTGTCTTTGCTCTCCCTCTAAAACATGTGCACATTCTGTGCATCTGCCCACTGCAAGCCCAAATGTGGGAAGGAAACAGATGGACCACTTCCTGCATACGTTTTCAAATAAATGCTCTTTTTTCTTTGACAGTTTTAAAAATGTGTGATGGAAGGATGCATGGCAGAATCAGAATCAGGGCAGGGGAGTGTTGCGTTCTTCAGAGACCCTGCAAGCGTGTGTCTTCATGAGACTCCGTGTACTTTCTGCAAAGGGAAGCTGATGCTGCCCAAGCAACTGCCACTCATGGAGGATCAAAGATTTGCCAAGTTCTCCAGTGATTTTGCTCTGCATTATGTACTGAGCTTTTTTCCAGCAAAAAAATGCATGGGTGTGTACACTCACGCACACAGACACACGCTCACAAAAACCGAGAAGAGGCTTGTTTTTTGTAAACTGTGGAATGCATTAACATGAAGGACAGCTCTCAGGAGGCTTGCTATAAAGGTTACAGGTTAACCTGTGCCAGAAGCAGCACTGTATTGCATGGTGTATTGTCAATCAATGTTATACATCTAAAATTAAATGGAGATTACCTAATTTAAACCCTCACTTAAAAGAACTTCTTAAAATCATGGCTAAATAAAATAATAAAGTAAACAGTTTAACAGTTGTTAAAGTAATTACAACTTCAGCGTTAGAACGCTCCTGACTAAAGAACGATTAATGCGTTCATTGGAATCTCAGCAAAAGCCCACATTCATGCTACTGCATTGTGAATATGGTTAGTTTCAAGTTGACAGCAATATGCTGCACTACCTGTCTAGTGAAGGGGATAGTGCACCTGACATACATGTACAGTAATTGGGGGGAGGGGGAGAAAATGCATGCAGAGCTGGGTGAAATGAATAGCCACGTAGCAGAATGTAATGCATCCAAAGTGAAAGTGGGACTGATGTGTGAGGTATATTTAGCCCCTTGAGTGTGTCTGGCTCGAGGACGTTGTCTGCCTTCAGGCTCATCCCCGAGCTTTCCATGCGGCCCCACAGCTGCAAGGTGGCATGTGGCACTAATGAATTATGAACTGTTCCTTTGCTGGGGAGCCGTGAATCCTCATCGACCGCCCCTGTGGCTCTGTGCGTGGTGACTCAGAGCCCCCTGCGGCAGGGGCCTAGGCCACGGTCACAGACCTCATGACTTATTGAAGAGCAACATATTGTCTCAAAGGCATGAGTCAAGCAATGGTGTGTCAGGCACCGCGGTGGTGAGCCGGCAGGAGGTACACAAACCTCCACCCCCAATGCACAGCTTGTCACAGCATATTTGCTGGCTCTGGGCATGACTCACCCGGTATGTGTGGGTGACATATGCTGCCCCGTTCACGTTAGATTTCACACCCGCCAAAACACAGAGCACACCGTGTGCACGGCCACTCGTGTGGCTGATCCTGCATTCACGCTTCCACCGTCCACATTAAACTATAGCCTCTACAACAATGATAAAAGCTTGAAAAAAACATTTGCTGACTGCTACAAATCACAAAACCAGTCCCAGTGGCTGCAATAATTTTACATAACCTGAAGAATAACTTCTTATTATTGTTTTACATAACCTGAAATTACTTTTAAAATTGCAAACTGCAATGATGGATGAGAAAATTAATCTATGCAGGAATATATTGGGGTGCAGAAAGATTGGGGTAAATATGAGAGTCACAATGTTGCGCAGTATATATAAACATGGGAATGGCAAAAATTAACCAAGAAAATTCAACCATGCATGTAACGATCATTAGCATGGTAGAAACAGTTTGATAACACTTTTCTAAGTTTCAAGTTACAGCTAATTTGTGTTTGCTGTTTGTCACATGGTATCTCCCCCTCACCTCCCATTTTAATACGGTCTCAGCTCATCTGCTGATTGATACAGCAATAATGTGTAAACGACAGGGATGCACATTAGGGATACTCACGGGTCCAAGGAAAAAGGTAAACAGACAGATGGGCCGAGAGGAAGTGAGGGAGACAGCGTGTGAGGAACAGATCGCGCGGGGGAGAGACAGTGCATTGACTGACAGATTGTCAGGCTGGTGAGTTTAAACGTGCTCTCTCAGAAGCAGATGCGTTACGGAAACGTAAGAGCCACTGGTGGGGCTTTGAAGACTCGCCTCGCCGTCTCGGAGCAACGCCCCTTCATCCACAGTGTGGAAAGTAATCGAAGCTCTGCGTTATGCGATTAAATTGAAGACACAGAAAAAGCTTTCATCTATTCACAGTCAGACAAATTGGGAATTGAGCGTGCATACACGGAACTTATAAACTGGCTGTCAAGTTTTATTTTTTTAACAATTTTGTTGGAGAGTGGGGAGTAATGACGCCGATAGAGTGACAGTTTTTGTGTAGCAACACACATAGAATGTTTAAATATTTTCATTATAGTTCTAAGAGATGTGTTCTAGTTGACTTTCAATTAAAATAGTAAATGAGACCTTGAAAAGCCTCAGAATAATTCTTGAGAGATAAAATCATCCTATGTTTATGGAATGTTAAAATGAATATGTGGGTAGAAGTAATTTTCTAGAATTTTTTCTACAACAGTGTATGTTGCCTAGCTACCAAACAGAATGCTATTACTGTTAATCACTGCTAGTATGGACATTTTACCCCAACAGTTCATAAGTGAAGCAGAGGACATACATGATTTAATAGAAGTAATCTTCATGACAGTTGTGGATAACATGCATAGAAAATCAGAAAGAGAGCAGACATGATGAATTTTCACTTTGTTCACTGAAATGGCAGATCTCATGGGAAATAAGTTTCTGCTGTGTGATAATTTTCATGATGAGAAATTTGGCTCACTTCTGAGAAGTGGCCTCAGAACCATAGCACAGCTTGTCCATCTGTTGTCTATTCCTGTATTCCATTTACATCAAACTTTTCGTACTTAGTGCAAAGTTCTCATGGTGCAGTGTCTCAAGACACTGCATTAGAGAAATACAGGAAACTTCATTCAAGTTGTGCTGCAGGGAGTCAAGATTGATTTTGCCCATGCATAAAAACAGAATTCCCAGCTAATACCATTGATTTACATCTGAGCATGAAAAAACAACTGATTGATCCACATGAAAGATGACCTTAGCTCATTAAATAGTCTGAGGTATTCAATGGACTGGAATAGCTTATTTTTATAAGTGAGCAAGAGGATGGTTTGGAATAAAAAAAATGTGTTTAATTCAACAATTTTGTTGCCAAATGAATCAAGAGTAAATGTGTGAAGCATCAAGTGTTTGTCTATTCCATTTCAGTTGAGTGCTTTTTCAGGTGAATACTCTGAAGTTTGACATATGCTTGCATGTGAAGGGCTGCTCTGTACTCTGTAAGTGGTTAATTGATTTTAAAAATCTGATTTCCTTTATCAGAAACAGTTGTCCTCATCAAGACCATCTCATTTTTGTCAAGAGGCTGAATTATCAGATCAACATCTGAACTGATTAAACCTTTTAAACATTTGTGATCAAACTCTTTGATCAGCCTCTATAAAGTATGCCTAATGTATGACTGTTTCTTTATGATGTTCATGTTTATGGGAGTGCTGTTGACTGTAGCAGTTTTTTGTGTAAAGATGGACAGATAAGTATGGTATTTAGCTACCTCACACATCTCACAGACAGTATTTTGAATGCACATCTCAGTTAAATTAAATACATTCATAGAGAAGATTAACAAAAACATGCAGCAAATTCAGGGTTACCCACAAGAAAAAAAAACGAGTATTTCATTTCTCATCAAGCAAAGGCACTGAAGCAGCAATCATCCCCAGCAGTATGAGGTGGCAAGCATATTGCAAATAGAGTAGCTGAATTATATTCATGGAGACTCCACTGTGATCTCTCCATAAATTTGTACTTCACTCTGACGAGTAAAGCAGCAAGGGACAAGTGTTAGGACTAAGACAAAGTGTCTCTAAGCCCGCTCCTTGAAAGAAACTCAACATCTTTGCAGGGAGCATGTTTGGAGACCACAGACCCAGGTAAAAATCAGCAGTGCTGCATGATTTTTTTGGCCCAGGTAAATTTGAGGACAGGGTTGTTTTTTTAAACCCTGCACACGCCTGGGAATCAGCCAAGCTGTTAAAACAACACGAGGGCAGGCAAGTTGAGGAAAAAGGGGAGTAGGGGGCGGGGATTAAACAAAAGAGGCAGGCTTATATTAGTTCAACAACAAACAAGGCAGATTAATTTGGGAAAAAATCTGCAAACAGGGAGGAGCCACACCCACAGGGACCAGTGAGACAGAGGAAGGGGGAGTCTGGACAGACAACTGCGTATATGGATCTGTGCACTGTGAGTCTAAGCTGCACGCTGAGACCCTGAAAGACCACATCACTGCTGTTAAGACCTTACTGCTGGAAACAGGAATCTGCGGCTTTCGTGAAACATCTGAGTGGAATATCATGTCTCTTGTCTATTCATGTCAATTTGTTGTCAAGGGAGCCACTAAATGTGCACGATAGCTCAGTTATTTGTGTGGTCTCACTATCCTTTATGCCTGACACAGACTAGGGGACAAGGACCCTATCCTAAATACAAACAAGGTTCCATTTATAAAAATGGGGCTCTAAGGGGATCATGGAAATGTACTCACACAAGGACATTTCAGCTGTTTGTAAAGATCACTGATCAAATGACAGAATATAAAGTGCACACTTTGTTACTTGAGTGTGTGGAAGAACACTACTTGCTCCAATGCAGACTATCACTTGTATTTTCATATCAAATATAATAGTATTTGGAAGAGGTCAAGGGAAATAAGGTTTTGTTTACTTGGTGCTTATTTCAAGAGCAACAGATACTTTACAGCTAATCTATTACATGTCAACAACTGAGTTATATATTATCCACGATGACAGTTGAGTGTGAATGTCTTTTTTGGGGTGAATGCTTCATTACATCAATTACAATTAAGAAATGCATTAATCTTGCATTTACCTCTGCATTCATACTCACAACCTACTTTTTCAGGACACTGTCAAAACTCAAAGGAAAATAAATATCTGTGGATAGATTTTCAAAAATGTGCAAGATTACATTAAGGGCCACTTGCTATGAATGTTAAGACTAATTTGTGGGAAATTATATATATTTTTTTGAGCTTGTACTCCTCTCCAAGGGTAAAGTTATAGTTTTTCCAATGGTGCCAGTGTACCCCTCATCTGCAGCTACATTAATAAGCCCAAAGCTCTATACCCCTCTATGCTCCATCTCTCTTCTGTGGAATAAAAAAGGTTCTGGATGAGTTCATTTTCTCCTCTCCCCACCGTGTTTTAATGAGTTTCAGAACCCCGCTTGCTTGCTCTATTATCGAGTTGTCTGCCTCTGCTCTTCAGATAAATTAGCTGCGGGCCAGGGATCTCGTTCACGTGAACTTGGTTCATTTGAATACGCCAACGGCCAGAAAGAAGGCCAATTTAAAACAGGAGGTGGTGAGAGATAGCCCAATACACAGATTATGGTGACCCAGGAAAACAAAGGTAATCAAGTCATTAAGCTATTATGGCCATGTAGGCTTAAACTTTCTTGAATTATGGGAGAGTAGGCATGATCCCTTGATGGAAATATAGTGTGGTGAACTGCTGCACAATTACTGAACAAAGTCATAGGAACACTGCCTCACTAAATTTATCTGCAGCCTAACACATATAGGTCAATGCCCTTTCCTTTACAAATTGCTAATTTCCATACATAGATGCATCATTGAAGATTTTCTCACTGCATCATTGGACCTTATGAATAGTGCTGGTGGGTGGTTTGACTGCTAGAGCTGACAAGAATAAATTATTTTGATGGTTTAGGATTTTAGATAAAAATAAAGGAAACTAATGAGTATCTAAGTCAGCCCCTGCATGTGGGTGTGTCTATTTAATAGGGATGAGTCTTTGTAATAGGGATGAGTCAGTGGGTGTGGAAGTGACTTTAAAACCCCACTCTAGCCCTTAGAAAGCACAGGCAGCTATGATGCACTGAAAGAGACTGGAGTCTGAAGTCTCTGTAATGTGTTCCCCCATCTGCTGCTCGGTGGCTGCTTATTTATTTGTTCCGAGGGTATTCTCATTTGAGACCGAGTGCCTCATCATGATGTCTGGCTAAATGTAGCTAAAGACCAAGATTTATGGACTCTCGATAACTTTCCAGGGAACTACAATGTGGTGAGGATAATCGGATCATCTGGGACTGTGATGGGGTTGGAATGTTAAGTTGCTGATATCAGTATCATCCATACAACAGTCACTTAAGGACTTTCCAGCTGCAGCCCAGGCTCTCCTGTAGGGCAAACATCACACAGTTATATCAGGGTCACAAGGAGCAAACCCCAAAGGAAAGCGACCTTGAAATGAACCATTCTGTGTGACTGTTAAAATTCCTATCATGCCTATATATTATTCAAAACCACTCATTCTTGTAGGAAACCCCTGAGAGAGTGGGCATGCAGACACAAATCTGTAGGATTATTTGGAAGAGGAAAAGGCGAAGTGTGACTATGTATGACTTAGTTAAGGTTTTTTTTGTGTTGGAAATATTTCATCTTCCTACCCAATTGGACAGTTATCATTCAGATATCCAAGCTTTTGTATTTATAGCTCCAACACCCTCAAGCTAATTCTTCCAGTTAATGCTGACCAGCAACAGGCTATCAAAAGAGAAGAAATCTACACTGCCTAAGGAGCTATTTATATATTGGAAGAACTTTTAGTGACCTCATTCCAAGCAGGCAGTCTGAGTGCACATGTTAGTGTATGTGTAAAGAGGGAAGGAAAATGAGAAGGATGAAAGTTGAAACTAATGCTACAGGGGTTTTTGTATGGTGAAACATAAATAAATCATGTTTCTGATTAAAGCATATTGAAGGAAATCTCAAGGCATGCACAGATTAATTTGTGTATTGTATAAAGACAACTTGCCCTTGGTAATCTTCTCCTAGATGTTCTTATCAATAGAGCTACACTGGTCTTTGTAAACATGGATTTCCAATGGGAACATGTGTTTCATGTTCTGTCATTGGTTATCTGTGTAAGTAATGAAAACTGGTCAATTGGCACAAGGTGCACTATCATGGAAGCAGCAATGGGGACAAAGGTTCAGCTAGCAGTGTTATTTGCCTTTTGCATGGATGCAAGTGTTAGTACAAGCCTTTGCAGGAGTCTACAGTGAAGCTACTAGCCCCACAGTGCGATCCATTACAGCGCAATTTTAAACCCAACACCAGACAGACACTTGGTCCCTCCCTCATACCCTGCCCCCTTACCCTCTGTCTCCACACTGATCGCCTCCAAGTCAGGTGACCCCTGTTTCCCCACAGGAGGGCGGTCATCTGGACCAGTACCTTTTTCTGAGCCAACTGTCACCTTTGGGAAAGCCGCCCCCTGATTGGTTGTGCTGGCGCTTGTGGGTGTGGTCTTTCCTGTGATTACCGGGAGGGGCAACAAAGTAGCCAATCAGTCAGATCAATTATAGACACATAACAGTGTGGAAGACAGTTAAGAGTGGCATGAATCAGTATTTCCATTGTCATTGGCCAGACCATGTCACTTGTGCTGAACACAACTTTGATACTGGAGGGAACACACAAACAAGCATCCTAACTATTTAATATAATTAGGCAGATATGTGAGAAAACCTTGCAGCATCACAAAGCTTTATTCAAATAATAATAATAAAAAAACAATTGAAAGCTGAGCTAAAATGTGGAATATAACTGCTACCCCCTACATTCCATATAAATGTATCTTTATGGAAAAGCACTGGGATATTATAGAAGTAGGTTAAAAGCTCCATGGAGATTGGAAGACATTCTTAACAGTTGTTATAATGTAAGTGTTGCTAGCTAAGGAAAGGTATACATAATGCAGAAACAGTAATAATGTGGACTGAATACACAGAACCTGCACTTCTACTGTTGCCAGTGATATACCTGGGTCTGAATGTTAAACATGGTTTAAGGAAAAAACTATTCTTCCCAATCAAAAATAATTTTTTAGATAAATTTAATATGTATGCCATAGCATTCTTTAAAAGGTATATAAATCAAACTCCCATATATCTCTACATATATTTTCTACCCATGCCTTGAGGGAGCAATTCTTACAGATACACATGCTATCTTACATAATTTGATCAAAAATACTATTGTATAAATAAATGGATACATTTACTATAATATACACACATAGCAATATCATATGATGCAACTAGCTCCTGTTCATCTACAGTGGAATACAATAACAGGAGCTACTGGCTCACTGACAATATGTTGGCAACCTCAAAAATGTACAAGACAAAGATTTCTTTGCAAAAAAAAAAAAAGGGGTATAGTTGCATTTTGAGAGTCTTACTATTCCTACAAAACTTTACCCAACACACATGCACCAGTGTAGCCCTTTGCCATAAAGCAGGTGTACTGGGCTCTTGTCTACAACATAAGGCAGCGGGGCCTGATTGATCTGTAATGGTAATGAGCCAGCCGCAATGTTGCCATCCCAGGAAGCTTCAGTCCAGATTGAACATGAGGGCCCGATTTCTCTTTGCCAGTTTGACAAGTTTTCCGCAGAATAAGGTGGCCTGTCAGAACGCCATCTGTGCCAGGCAAATTAAAACCCTTTGCCAGGGGAGATGAGAGTTGGCGAGCATGACAATAGCTGCAGGGCAGTGTTATTGCTTCCATTTCATTTAGCCTGTCCCCCCCCCGGCTGAGGAAAAAAATCTAAACAAATGCGTAATAGGCACCGAATGTCACTTCAGTGTCTTAATGTTGGTGCTGTCGGGAATGACTCTCGCGTGGACATCTTGATGAGGTGGAACCATCGGATAGTGGGAACAATGCAGAAAAGGAGACGCCTGAGCCGTTACGCTGTTTTGGTGTGGGAGAAATCAGGGGGCTGTCTCTCCCGCTCTCAGCATCTGCACTAGCGGCCGGCTTTGGTCTCTTGGACTAATGATCAGTAATCTCCTTTGTGCGGCTTGCAGGGGGCTTTAAAGTGATGCACTGGGTAAAATAAATCTGAACTGATCAATGGGGGTGCTCATCAAGCAGCGGTTTCCCATCGAGCTGGATCTCTGTCGGGAGGGCGTGCGCCGACCGTGAAGCAGCTCGAGAGGCTGGGGAGGCGGGGGTCTGCGTCAGCTGAAGACATATACCTCATCTCCCTCCGCTCTGTGGGGGATGGCAGACTGAAAGTGACTGACACCTGAGCATGGCACCTGCTGAATAAAGGCCCCCATCTCTCACACTGCTGCTGATGATCTCACTGCAGTCATTATCGCTGCAATAAATACAGCAGAACGGATGCATTGCAATTAACGTCCCGTGTGTCATCGCCAACAGCACAAAATGAGGATAAAATAAGGTTTGAGAAGCTGTGAGTCCATTTCTCCCAACCACCACCCACCACCACGGCTTGTTTGAAACATCACTTTTTCTCATAATCAATCCAGAAACCCAAGTGGGTTAGAGGGCTCAACAAAGCTTCATTTATCTTCTCTCATGACCCATCTTTGGCAGTGCTCCTCCACAAGCTTACAAAAGGCCATCAACAGACCCCAGTTAAAATGGTCCAAGTGTTTTTGTAATTTATGTCATGTATCGATTACTCCTGACCTGGAATTTGACACGAGCACAATCCACCAGAGGACCGTTTTGGTGAATGACAATGCAACAATCATGTCTCATCATATAGCTTCTCCAATTATTCTGACCCCATTTTAAAGCAAAAGAGATATTGCAGTTCTGTGTTTCTCAGCACTGCAGACTGATGAGAAAATATGATAAGGGACACACTGTCCTAAAAAGAATTAAATGTCTTTTTTTAAGGGAACCAACTCTACATGAAAAAATGGTCTACGCAATGGGTCCAGCTCTAGAGATTTTGTGTCCTCTATATTATATCCAACGCAATCAGTGACAGTGAGAATATTCATGGAAGCAGTCAATGTGTCAAACTTTCAGAAAATGAATTATGGAATACCCTCAAATTGAACAGATGTAAAAAAAAATGTACCATTATAGACAGATTCACTTGATTAAGTTTTTGAAAGGTTGTTTTACTATTTTTCAACAACTAAAAAGTGCCAAAATCCATCCATGCATGCTTTCATATAGCTACTTATTGAAAAAATAATGAAATTACCATAAATATTCCCTGGCTGAGTAAAGACCGCTTTCTATAACAATTACAGAAAATATTTTAGACACTGGGTCAAATGTAGGAATATTCTGTGTATTTCTGGCATACTTACATTGTGTATCCCTAGTGGGAAAAACAGTTGCTAAAAATGTCTGAATCATGATGTTATTGTGATGTGTATTGTGAAACAAGCAATGGAAACTGTTACAGGAGGAAAAACTGGAAACTGGAGCAAATAAAAAAAAAAAAATCAAGAACCAAATTCTGATCTCTCACAATATAGATAGTTAAACATTCCACTTTACTAAATAAGTGAAACAAACTGAATGAAATGGATATTCCAGCAGAGCTCATGAGAGTATGGGATCACTTGTAGCTCATCTGTATCTTCCTGGAGCAATGTAAGTGTAAATGAAGGAAGAGTCAAGGAAAAACAAAAGTAAACTGACCATAAGCAGAATCAGCAGCAGTGTTTTGCTTTCGAGTGGTAGCCAGGACATCTACAAATGGGAAAAGCACAAAGAGTAAATAAACAAAAAAATATGCTCAAAACAAAGCAAACTACCAACCACCAATAAACAGCCATAATATTCCAATAACACTGCGGTGTTGTGGAAGCTTGAGGCAATGTGTATGCATAAGCACAAGCACAGTGAAGAAAGCCTATTAATAGGAGCCTAGTGGCAATCATAATGTCGATCTTTGTGAGATGCTCTATGGTACAGTCCATGATCACATCAACCTGTGATGCGGAGGTGAATCTCACCTTGTGTGTTGTATTACAACTAAGAATTACATCTGACACCTGGGTTGCTATGGGTTATTTATAGCAATATTATTACAGCTCTTTTGAATGTTACCTACGCTGAGTCTGAAAGGGCACACATGCATATGTATCTGTGTGTACATGGCATACAGAAATAAGGAATTTGGTATGGCTATACTTATTGCAGTGATCTATGTTCCTTTTTCTGTGAAGTACAATGGCCAATAAAAAGGGGAGATAACTACTGAGGCATGGTATGTAATGGAATGTTTATGGCAACATACTTTTTGCCTAGTTGTGGGGTTATGATAGTAATGGTAGTTTCATACTTACCATGACAGCTGTCTGGATGTTGAGTGTAGCCATTCTCTATGTCTTGTTCAAATCCGGCCCTGAAAACCCAAGATCAATATGACAGACTGTTCGTGCACCTGCATCCTGTTACATCCCCGTTAAACACAACCTAGTCTAATTCAGAGATGGAATTAGCTGGGCACAAGGTCACTGCATCCAAATCACTAGATTGATGACACCAGCTTAAACAACAATGAGTCTGGGAAAAACAAAAGGAGAATTCTATTTGTCTGTCTGAACAAGGTCAGACTGTTCTGCTGAATGGTGGCCCCACCCACCCAGATGTGAGGTATTGTTGTCATGTTATGCAGCTACTTTTCAGCCCACATTGAGCTCAACAGTGAAAGAGTATGGTGTCAGTCTCATGAAGGTGAGCACACTCCAATCTCTCCTGCCCAAGTGATGCACAGGGGTTTTATCATTTGCCAGAAGGGCATGGATAAATGTAATGATAAAGCAGATTAGAGTGCTGGGAGTTTTGACTGGAGGTGTTAGTGTGCTGAAGGTCCCTCCCCACTGCCATTCTCAAGTCCCGATTTGTCCACTCGGTTTTACCCAGAATCCTTAGAGTCTGCTATTTGCTATAAGCGAATAGCGGTTTCATTTGTCTAGTGACATACACTTTTTCAGGGCTGGGTGCATTGAATCGGTCCCCCTCTGGACTCCTGTACTTTGATTTAGACACTGAAATCGAGGGTTGATATTCCATTTCTCCCTGGGGCAGGCTCACATGGTGAAGGAGACTTCATCTTTAACACAGACGAGTAGATCGTGATACAAAGGCTGTGCTTGTAATTGAATTCCAGCTGGTGAATAATTGAATTGCTTAATGTTTAGAAAGCCTTCTCAATCAAGAAAACCCTCACATAAACAACTGTGAATCCATTTATAGACAGTATTGACCGCTGTGAAAATAACGGAGAACAACAGAGGCGCAGCATCCGTGACTAATGGAACACAGGACATTCACTTCAGAAATGGCCCAACTTGAAGGCTGTCCCCATTGCCCATTAGGAAGGTAAATCAACTGAAATGTTTGTTTCATCCAAGCACTTCATCTGTTTCTGACACAAATGCAGCTTATTCAATTTTCTTCCTGCTGCATATTCAATCATTCTGCCGCTTTCCACTTATTATTTTGTTCCCCTCTTTCCATTAAACTGAGAAGTGTTGGGTTGGTCGGATGTGAGCAGGCACTATCAGAGTGCTATTTATTAACCAGGCACACTCTTCCACACTGCGTGCACTGAGCCACACTCCTGCTGTAATGGGAAAACACTAACACACACACACACACACACACACACACACACACACACACACACACACACACACACACACAGTGTGGTGGTTCCAAAAAATTAAATAAATAAATAAATTGATGAAACAGACTGATCTGAGATGAACAGATACAAATCAATGAGGAAATCACATGAGGAATTGACATGGAAGTCTGAGGGGAGACAGAAAATTATAATGTCACCTATCTTATGCTCAGTCATCAAGCTAGAGAACTAGGTGTAAGCATTGACTTGGTTTATTTGTAAGTATGTTTGTGCATTTGTACATTTGTGTACATGACTATGCCTGTGGATTTTTTTTTCCTTGTGTATTCTAAGGTCAGGATTCCTAAAGCCTACAGGGAATTCCTGAACCTGTCTGTGTTTATCTACATTGTGGTTTGGTTGTTAACATTTTTGAATGTGTTTCAGATTGTTTGGCATCTATGGAGCCCTGAGAGAGTGCACAGAGATGGGTAAAACACACTAGCAGCTCACCTCTGGATCACCTACCCCAAAACCTAATCCCCCAAGAGACTCAGAATCCATGTCCCCAGTTATGAAGCTATTCAGTACATTACGGTCTTTATGAGCTGTTGAATCTGGAGACCTCTTCCAGCTCCAGTTCTAGGCATTTCACACCATTTTACCTCACTCGCTTAACTAGACATGAGGGCAACGCTGCCATTTCAAATATTTGCCTACCTTGGCTTTTCTACTTCATTAGTTTAATTCCTGCGACTGTCTGCACATTAAAGCGTGACATAAATCAAAGCATGGCTCGATCTGCTTAACTTCCTCCCCAGCATCCCACAGACTCTATTATGCGTTGGCTGGCGGAAGTGTGGCAAATAAAACAGATGGGTGACTATGCGAATGGAATGTAATAATTCACCAATGAAGTGCATTTTGGGCATTCTGCGTAAATGGATGGGTACATGTCTACGCCTACTCTGTGGCCTCACAAATTTTAGATGCTGGTGCACTGCCCGAGTCTGCCTAAAGAAAATGGGCGCGCACGATGTGATTAAGAGACACATCTTAAATTAGAAAAAACAACAGTGTATGCGGGGGCTGTGGAGACGCTAAACAGGAGTGAAATAATGCTATTCTTTGCCAGACAGGCAGAGTGGTACAAGAGCCATGATTGAAATCCACAAAGCTGAACATTGCTTTCGATTACATGCAACAGGGCAGAAAGAGAGGTGGAGAAAGGCATTGATTGGCCTTCAGCTTCCACACGCCTTACTTTCTGGGAAGCTGAGTGATCGATAGCTCCAAGTGTCAAATGGCTTCTTTCCAGTTCATAAGAATGGATAAATAAATTATTTTTGGGTCAGTTTGATCAATAACTCAATTTCTTATCTTTCTAAGAATGGAGAGCTAGGAGGCTGTGTATAACGTTTGAATGATTGCATTTTCGTGATTTATAAATAAACAAAATGACACAATGTTCCATTATAGGACTGTGGTAGAGCTAATCATAGTCATGTAGTATCTTGGTTGTTTTGTTGATCAATACAAGAGTCTTTATTGTTTGGAGTGGGATTGGATTATATTAGATTGTACTTTAGCATGTCATTTCAGACTTACAACTTTGTGTAAAGACTTTAGACTTTGTAGATAGCTTTGTACTATGCCTCCTCTGTTTTTTTCATGCTGTTACTTTGTAAATATTCAGCACTAGTTATCTTCGTACATTCATTCACAGGCTGGAAAAAGCAGGATGTGCCATGGACAATAATAAATAAAACATAAACACAGCATGCACTGCCTTGGACAGCTTAGGGAACCAGGAGGACACTAAACCAGTAAGCATGGAAGGTGAACATTAAACCTGTTTTCAAACACTGATCCAGGTTTATCTCATTTATACACAGCATGTCTGTGCTGAATCACTGGTCAGAACCACCTTATGCTCAAGTGGTCATTTTGCTAATGACATCATTGGCTGGTGTCCTTAATTTGATGCAGAACTAACCTAAGTCCGGGTGCCATGGTGGAACAACCTCCAGTCTTCAGCCAGATGCAGTAGGGGTCACGCGAGGACAGGCAGCTCCTGTGAGACAGAAAGACAGCAGCACTGTAAAAACCCAAGCAGATGTGCTGGGCAAACTAACCGTTTTCCCCAGTCACCTATTAAGACTGTACTGATGAAACCAAAACGGATGTGGAAAGGCCACAATTAAAGAGCAAGTGTGAACTAATGTTTTGCCACTGAAGCACAAGTAAGATTTGCTGTCCTATCTGGGTGAAAAAAAAATCACAACAGGCAGGACATCGACCGGCTGCCAGTCAGGCCTAAAGCCAGTCATTTTACCGACAGCCCCGGGCGTTTGGGAGCCAGAGGCGGTCTGAAGCTTGCTGTCACAGCTCCAGTGACAGACAAAGCTGAGGGACTGTTGGCAGGGGCTCATTGCGGGGGTGTGGGGGGTTTGGACTGTCAACAAAATTCCTGCCATGGGGATGGGTGCCTGGGAGCTAAGAGGGCTGTCATTTTTTTTGCCCAAATCCCCCACCACCTAAGTGATGTGGACAGAAGTGGCCTCATCGCTCAAAGCAGCCCTGTTTGCCATTATATCTCAGAAGGAGATGGACAAGCCAGTATTTCTATTCTATTCTCTCCTCTAATCATTGTCTGCTGTCATTATGATCTCAGCTCATGGTAGTACCACACATGGACAGTTAGGTTTCTTAAGAAATATTCACAGAGGACTTCTACTTTATACTGTGGAAGAAATACTCTGTGTTCTTTCTTAGTACTTTACCACCACACAAGTGCATTTTCAATCAATGAAATTGCAATATATAGAAAAGTTAAGGAATATACATCCATCAACTGCATTTCTCAGTGTGCCATGATCATTGCCATAATATCTATGAAAGTTCCTGGCAAAAATAGTCTTGACTTCCATATAAATATAGTCTCACATTAAATGGACCTCTATGAATTACTGTTCTCAATACAGCAAAAGACAGAATGCCAAGTAGTCATGAAAACATCAACAGTGCCTCTTCCAACATTTTATATGTAACAGACTTCAGAAACAAACCTCAAAAATAAAACAGGCCACACCAAATCCTCTCTCCTTCCCCATCTACCACAATGGCACAAGCCCAGCAGTGTGGGATCCTGCTCTTGTTCCCACTGCGACTGAGTGAGATTCTCACTTTGTTATGTGTGAGCGAGAAAATGAGAATGGGAGCCAGGCCTAACTTCGCTTGCTTGGAAATGAGACGTGTTGCAAAGCGGTTGTGGGGCTGACATCTGAGGGGGTGGCGGGGGATGTCTGAGGTGATTATCGTGCTCCTAGACATGGACTGTTCGCTCCTCATGGACTTTGGCAGAAGGATTACTGCCGCCCTAATGACAGTCTTAACTTCAAGGCCTGTCACTATGCTGAGACCAACAGTTCCCTCCAGTCCAGTCAGATGGTTCTATTTCACATAAAAATGTGGTCTGTCACCTCTTTTGGAGCAGTCCGCACTGAGCTGCATTGGGCAGAATGGACCTGATCTGTGGGGGTTGAGTCGGGGGTACCACTTACTTCTTGCAGGAGCCATGGTCGGTGCAGCGGCTGAGGGGGATGCGGACCACACAGCTGGAGAAGGCCACAAACAGTGCATGGTGGTCTTTATCCAGTTCCAGCCCCAGGACCCGCTTATCTTCCCCTCGCACGTTACACCTAAAGATTAACACAGCACAGGTGAAACGGTGCCCATGACAATACGACTACCACAGAAATGGCTGCTGCTGTATGAACAAAAGAAGGCAGAACCTTGAATTGAACAAACAGAGCAGCAGAGTAGGAAAGAGGTGTCTAGTCATGCACCTGGATTTTTTTGGGTGGTAGAGTCCATGTGCTATTAAATGACATGGAGACGAATGCTTATGAAAAAATTGACTCTGATCAAACAGGATATGGAGTGTTTGGAGTTTGTGGTGATGTGATTGATATGATTACACTGATTACACAGACTTGAGAAGAGGCTTTCAGTGACAGATAAAAAGGTAGTTGTCTAACTCTTAAACACATTAAGGGTGGTGCTCATGTTCACTCATGTTCACGCTCACTTGGTGGGGTTGTACACATCTATGTCCTCCAGAAGCTGGGTGCTGAAAGATGCATTGGGATGGGTACTGGCCAGAATCTTTAACACCCTGCCATCCTCTGAGCCCAGAAACAGGACCGTGTAGTTCTTGTAGGGCCCGGCAGCAGTGTCCACGGCTATCTGGGTCAGTTTGAACCTAGAGGTAGATACAATTTTGGTGTGATCAGCAAGGCATGTGAAAAAGCAATGCAACTGACCTGCAAGCACAACGGAGACGGAGCAAGAAGCTGTTGTTAACTGCTGCCCATATTAGTTCTCTCCTAATTAATATATTTTACTGTATGTTCCAATGGTTTTTGCTTGTTAATCAAACCATAAAATCACATAGTACATTATTTTCAGGACACATTTATCTTAGATTTCTCAGTGATTTCCCCTGGAGAGATTAAAACAGATGTGTTGTTCTGAAAGAGATGTGAAACAATGAGCTTGCCTATGTGTCATCTGTCAAAAGTTCTACGATGCGTGTGGTGTGACACAGTTGGCATGCCAGCTGGTGGGGTAGGTAAATTACAATTCTGTGTTTCACATTCAATTTTTCCTCCTGTTAATGAGCTTCTGTGTGGAAATTTGCATGATCTTTTTAATGGAGTCTGAGCCACTGTGTCTGGTCTGGTCTGGTTCAGTCCGGTCCAGTCTGGTCTGGACTTTGCCCAGAGTTCGGATATTTCCTTGCTGTGATGGGGCCAGAGACATGGGGATGTAGGAGGCTTACCTGCTGGTGGTGCGGGTGAAGCAGGGCCGGTCATTGACAGAGGGCACCGCCTCGTCCATCAGCGGGTATGACTTGATGAAGGTTAGCGTATCATCGGGGAAGGTAGTGGAGGACTTGTACGTGGCAGCGGGGCCGTCGCCGGCACAGGACCCAGGCCTGTGCAGAGAGGCCAGTGAGGCTCCACCCATCTTACTCTCAAATCATCCCACACCTAGCCTGGCAGGATGATCTGACTAGCCAACTCATTCGTTTTAAAAACACTTTTAGTTCAGATCTTTTTTAAAAAGGATATAATATGGACTACACAACACAGTTTAAAAGATTAGAGGTTTTAATATATTGGCATTGACAGTGACTATTGTAAAACAGGTCAAACGGTGATGGATGTCTTTTGAAATCCACTGGATATGACCTTGGCTTGGTTAGACAGTCTTGAGTCATTCACTCACAATTAAAGGAAAATAAACCCATTCAACCAAGAAAATAATACAGCCATAATAAACTTGTAATAAAATGGTAATGGATTTTTTTGCATATCAATTTTATTCATGCTTTCTTTCAATTATATATATTTTTAATTACAGTTCAAGAGTGCCTGGGTCTTCTCATTTTGTGTCACCATTTATTATCAATTATTTACACAATAACAAATTAAATTATTCTCCTTAATTAATGCAATGTGCGCTACTATCAACTAACAATGAAAACTCGGAGGTCTTTTGTGTGGTCTAATGAATAATGCAGAAAGAGTGAGGGCAGTATAAATGCTCAGTGAGCATGACTGGACACGGACACGTGACATGACAGGACACGGTCTCTAGGCCCTTCACCCCTGCAGAGGACCCCCTCACCTGGGCCTGGGCACCTGCTCCTCGGGCACTGGTGTCCATGCCAGCTCGCTGCTCTTCTGCTCCTTGAACTTCCCATTGAAGGCCTTCTCGATGTCGTCCATGTAGAAGGCGCACACCGCAGAGCCTGTTATGCTGAAGGACAAGACCACATAATACCACGGGGGGTTATTATCCCTGTGACACACTGAGCTTCTGTACCACTCATACCGCCATCTACATCCACCCTAGATCCAGCCTTTGGTACTTATTAACTGCCATAGTGACAGAGACTAATAGGGCCAGGTTGAACTAATGAATGAAGCATAAATTAAACCCAACAAGATAAGTGATTGTAACATTTTGCCTTAAATTGCACACTTGTAGTTGTATCATACATTTTTTGGTAAGAGGAGTTTAGTAAGTGACTACAATGTAGACAACATGGAATAAGGGTAGATGACTTAAATATAACTACAAAATATATTAATGTCACTGCTATCTTTTTCAATTTTACCTACATTACACTTTCTGAGTGATAACCTCTTCATCTGAAAATAACTATGATATAACCACAGGTATGGGTGCAACTCAATGTAAGGTGTTATATAATATATTAATATTAATTATATATATTCATATAATATATGTATATTAATAATTTTTCTCATTAACTTCACTTCTTGTTTCCCAGCTGCATAAAACCCTACAATTCCATGTATGGATATTAATTTTTCAATATGATGCTGTAACCATCACAACCACTCAGACTTCTGAGAGGTCCTGACAGTTGGGCTGGCTCACCTGTTGGCCTGCGTGGTGAAGACGCCTAGCACAGTGGGTCTCTGGTTCACCTGCATCACGTTAGTCAGGGACTGCAGCACGTCAAAATAAAAGAAGGAGTCACCCGGCACTGAGCAGTTGAGGCGGGCCTTCAGGAACGAGGTCCAATAGCGTTCGAGTACCCGTGGAGATCCACCGTTGTCGTTCTTGCAGACCCGTGCCACTCGAGAGAACACCACCTGGTGAAGGTGTTGTATGTGTGGTCGTCAGAGAGAAAACAAATCATAATTGCTGACAGAAATGAATGTTAACACCAGGACTGTGAGGACAGTCTGTGCCTACAGGTATGTCACTAGGAGGGAGCCTTGTGTCAGTCAGTCAGACCGTCTTTATTTTATATAGTGTCAGTCACGAGAACATTGTCAAGCAGTGCTTCACAATGGACATTTTCCAGGGGAACAGGTAAGTAATTCATTGTGGTTTAAATCATATTTAAACCACAATGAATCAAAATGGGAAAGGCAATTATGCAGGACTGGAAACTACAGGGATACACAGCAGACCAGATCTATGTGCCATTTTCAAGAGCCCCTCTACCTCGGGACTCACAGGGTGTGTAGAAGACAGATCAAAGTCTTTGTGTGTATCGGCACTTAAGGCCTCTGCAAAGCCACTGGACATGCTCTCACCTTGCCAAGAGTGGTGTACTCCACTGCGATCTCACTGAAGAAGAAATACACATAGTTCCCGTACTCAATGGCATGGAGAAAATGAGGCTCTGCAACAAAACACAGACATGTAATGGAATCACAACTGAAACACTTAATAGTGGAAACTTCCTATGGTGGTCAGGACAGCAGAATCACTGGCTATCTTCCAGCTCTTCAGACTGCATTGTGGCTCTCCTACCATTCCTCTCCAGCTCTGGCTATTTTGGAGAGATGTCACATTTTACAGCATGTGGTATTTATCCTGACTTGTACCTGGGATATAGGAAGACACTGTTAACTTTATTGGTGCTCTGGGAGTGCTGTTAGCCAAGTCTGTTCTGTTCTGTCTTAAACTCCTGTAATGCACTTCTGTTCTGTCATGTCGGAAGCTACTTTGAGTAAGGGAGTCTGCAAAAGTACTGTACTGTAATGTATTCAATGTACCAGAATCACCAATAACAGCCAGTAGATGCCAGAGACATGTGAAGGAAGTGTCATGTGATTCACCTCGGAGCCACTTGGAGTCGTACTTCACGGTGCGCAGGACTGGGCTGCTCTCTCCCAGGCTGCGGTAGATCACTGCATCACTTGCCAGGAAGTCTGTCATGGTGGCTGAGTAGAAGGCACCACCTATGGAAAAGCAAAAACACAGAGACACACACAAAAAATGAGGCTCTGTGAATTAAAATATTCAAAAAAAAAACAGAGTGACCGTACCTCTGTTTTTATGACATTTCGGTGGCATTCTAAGGCAAATATTGACCTTAAATGGATGCTGGAGGTAAACACCCAGCAGATATTTTGCATTGCACAGCAATAGCACCAGGACTGATTTTAATCAAGGGCATATCAGCAAAGCTGAAGTCAGAGTTGAGTGTCGGGTTACGCCGTGACGGACAGATGGTTGAACCTCAGAAACTCACCGGCAAACAGGCCGACGTTGGACTGGCGAGACTCGAAAGGGCAGCGGGCTTGGCCAACCACTTCCTCCCCATGCTGCTCAAGCGTAGACATCTGCAAGAAATGGGCAATAAAATTATGCCTTATTATGCCCATCTGTGGAATATATCTACATCCATCAATTGTGCTAACCCTATTCTATCTGGCTGTATTCCATTTTCTAATAAAATTGTTATTGAATTTCTACTGTAATATTATGCATTGAAAACCCACAAAATAACAAGTAGGTGAAATGAGGTTCAAAATGAGGTGCATCTTTGGGTGTAATTTTGAATATAACAGTGCAAATACATCATTTTAATACAGTATTTCTTGTAACAATTTTCAAACATACCCCACAGCAACAACAACAACAAAACAAAAACAAATAATCAACATATGATAAACACTCTTGGCTCACAATCAGAATGCAATGTTGGCCAAAATGGCTATGGTAGTCCCGTAGGGCATAAAGCATCTTGTAATCTACGAGGCCATTAAAATACCTTGACAGAGAATGGGAAAAGCACACAGCATTTCATCTACTGTACAGAAAAAAGGAGGTGGTCAGTGACTCGGGTAGGGTGAGTTATCGCGCTTGTAATTGTCGTGTGCCTCAGAAACTTGAGGACATGTCTTGACCGCTGAACCTATCAGCAACTCTGAGTGTGCAGAATTGTTAGCAGGGTGCTAAACCTCAAGCAAAACAATGAGTAAGAACCCCGCCGGGCCAGAGCAGGGCAGGGCAGAACATGGACAGGAATAGCAGGACTGAACGGCTACAAGAAAGTTGTGGCAGGCACGGTAAACAGCTGCTGGTGCTAATGGCAACAGCCGTTAACCCAGTTGTCAATTCAAAAAAAAAAAAAAACATTCCCTATGGACCATCTCAGTTTGCCAAGCCACTTGTGTTGCATGATTCACACACAACACAAAGCATGGCTGTGAATTAGACAGCACCCGACTTTACTGATTTCACCTTTTGGTCCAGGCACCACCTGCTGTGCACAACCTCTGTCCGAGATCCAGCCGGCTCCAATTACCGGCCAGCAAGCTGAGTTAGGAGGTATCATTTTCTATGGAAAGTGCATCCTGTGCAAAATAAAGGAAAACTCATCCCATGCCCCCTTCGCTAAAACCCCATGCCTTTTCAAATAACATTGTAGATAGGTTATGAGATATGAATTACACTCTCAGAAGTTCATCCCATTTTCAATAGGTAGCTGTCGGGTTAGCTTTATCACAGTTGGCGAGAAAAGAATATATACTTGATTATTTGTTAATAAGCTTTTCCTCAGGTCTGTAGAATTTACACAGAGGAGAAGCCTGCTGTCTCAGTTAATAGACTTTATTGTGTATTATCAGGAGTTAACTTCTCACTGATTTGTTACATTTTTACAAACTCATGATTTTTCTGTAATGCTCCAAATAGTGCACCGAGAATCTCATGTCATTGGGTGTGACATTAAGGTTTCAATGCAATCAGGGACAATTTTCAGCTTCTAAATTCCTTAATTTTTGGCAAACAGGTTTAAGTTAGACCTGGAGTGACCCTATCAACATGTTGCTATAACACCGCCGGCCGTGTCTGCAGATGGCTGCCTTGTTCACACTCTCTGTTCCATTTCACACTGAAGACTACGTACAGATTGGTTTGGTTGTTGCTGAGCTTGTGACTCAGAACTGTGACCAGTCAGTTCTAACACCAGAATTCCCAGCATGATTCCACTAACAAGAAGCTGGTTCCTTTATGTGTGACCTAGTCATTCCATCTGCAACTGTGCCAGGCACAAAATCACAGTTTTTTCCACATTAAACCTGTTCATTCCTACTGCTGTACACTCAAACTCAGACATGTCAATAAGGACAGTCACTTTACTCAAACTCAACTGTGTTTGTGACTTGAAATACAATTCATCAACTAAAAGCAATCTGTAAAGTGCCATTCATGCATGGTAATGAATATGACAGAAAACCGGTTTAAAGTGACTTAAAAAAAGCTATGAAAAATAATCTTTATGCAAAACAATTTGAAGAAAGCTATTTCAGTTTCCTTCACATGCAATTCTGTGCGCATGGCAGCGAGAAGGAACAGAAGCGGGCCGAGTACCTTGTAGTTACGGCAGGTGGGGTTGAAGGCATTGGTGCCGCAGGCGAACAAAGTCTCATCGTTGCGAGGTACCAGCACTTTGATGTAGTTGTAGCACTCATCCTGTAAACAGAAGGCTCTGGTTTTAAGAAAAAAGGAAGATAACAAAGCTCCTATCACAGCACCTCCTCTGTTGTGGGGCTTCCACATGGAGCAGCAGCTTGCACATGTGCACAAACACACAGTGCACACTTTTATGCGCCCGATTTAATTCCTCCACTGAGTCCTGTGGTAGCGCCCGAGCCCAGGGACTCTCTCCTCTGCTGTTTGGGTAACATTACGCCACAGCTACATGTCTACTGATACCTGGGCTGCAGATTTTGATCTGGGAGCTCAACAACTGCTGACACTACTCTCCTACAAAGGAGCTGAGAACAGAGAGAGAGCGAGAGAGAAGGGAAGACAAGGGAAGAGGAGAGAGAGCAGAAGAGCGATAAAGGAACAGATAGAGGGAGGGAGAAGGAGAGGAAGAGTGCAAAAAAGATACTCACGCTGTTTTTGCCCCTCACGGTGCACTTCTCCACATCTTTTGTCTTCCATGTCAGCTTCTGAAACACATAGAACTGACTGTAAACAAGAGGGAGGGTGTGTTAACATTTAAGCTCTGCAGAAACATGGGCACCCAACTGTGATGAAGGAATCATAGAGAGCGCACTATCAAAGACGAACGCCTTGGCCATTTAATGGGTGTGAGTGTGCCGAACTTCAGATTTCCACCTTACAAGCTGCATTTGTAAAGTGCAGCATGGCTGATTTGCACAGGGCCATAAAACACTTTTTTTTTTTTTTTTTTTTTACAGTGGTGCTTAGAATTCTGTGTAATGGGGTCTGGGCTGGGGAGAGGACTAGTGCTAACGAAGTCCCCTCTCCTGCCTATTATGCCCTCCAACATCAGCAGCTGCTGCACGCCTCCTGAACTTAAGATACAGGCGAGGGGGAGAAATCCATCAGCTAGTTAACAAGCTCGTGAGGCTAGAGTGTCCTGGTGTACTGCAGGCTGGCATTAGGCAGTTGACTCAAGACTGCAAGGGTGAATTAATGACCCTTCAGTCCTCCTCACAGGATGACTGACCTCATCAGGGGAGCCAAGGATGCTGGGAAGGGAGGAGACCACACCCCAGGCTGCAGAAAAATTAACAGATCCTGTCTACTGCAGACTCAACAGGGGTCATCTTTGTGCATAGCTGATTCTGGGTACCTCTGAGAGGTTTCTGACACAGATGGGACTCTTCCGGAGGCCAGAGGATGTAAGACTGTCTCCACAGCTTGAGTAACGGAAAGAGAGCGCAGCTCCAACCAGCTTGCAACAAACTTGGAGCTGTTTATCTGCTCACACAGGCTTTTATCTAATGGTCGGGCATTATGTTGTTGAAATCGTTGATGTAAGTGAAATGAATCTTGTAAAACAACACGATTTAAAAGCAAGAGGAACAAAAAACTATGGGCGTAAACCCAGTACAGAACAATGTAAGTGCTCAAAAAACAATTCCAAACCTGTGATGCACGATGCAGCTTTAATTAGGCTGTATACATATGTACCACTTGGTGGTTGAAAAATGAATTTCATTATTGTATGACAACTGGAAGCCAACCAAAACTCTGTAGAAATCAAAATGTTCCAGTGTAAACTAGAATCCACTACTCTTTGAGGACTATTGATGAGTACTCATATAATACGCATGGTAATCAAAACCAGAACTGGAAAACAATAACCTTGCAATATACAAGCGTAGATTTTTTTTAGCTTATTTAAGCAAAATTATTTTTTTTTCAAGCAAATACGTTTTTTAGCATAAAAGGAAGACACATCGTTACATCATATGCATATATCTATACTTTAGAAAAATCACTCCACTTGAATGTATCATTTGTATTTCATAAGACTATTTCTACAACATGTTTTACCTTTCACAAGCTACCTAGCTGTACTACATTGTTGCACATTGGCTAGATTTACCAGCATCACCTCAGAAAAACAATAAATTTTTGTAAATTATTGTGAGGTTTGGAGAGAAAGCCAAGTGCTGAAAACCCAAAACCTAGCCAATGTTCCATTCGAGTACCTTGCATACTTTGATAATAGTTGCGATTATAGTTTCAGATAGAAATAGACATTAAAATAAAAATATCTACAATATTATCATTGTTCATTGAGCTTATTTCAATCAGTGGTTTAGCTTAGTTCTCCCTTCTGTTCATAGAGTTTGCACAATTCTTAGTCACTGGCAGTGACTCTGGTTTAATGCGCATGGCTTCAGGGAAATGTTCCACCCACTGCAAGTGTTGCACAGGAAAAAGAACCCAGATTTCAGAGGTGAAGGATTCACACTGAAACCTGATAGAGCTTTGGGCTTACCTGCTGTGGGACAATCTGCTCAGCAGAGGTGCTAAGATTGACGGCGAACACATGATCCCTGCAACAAACAGACAGCACAAGGCTTTTAGTGACTCTCTCTGTATGCCTTTCGCATCCAATCGTCTGAGCCCTGTGCAAAGTCGACAGACAAAAGCAAAGCCCATCCAAGCTGCCCTCCTGTTGGCTCTCCCTTTGCTGACATCAGTTTGACTTGACTGGTCACATAGTACTAATTAGTGGAGGGAGGGATCTCATTGAGAGAACTACTGCAGATCACACACAATTTTCTGCATGTTATTGATGTCAAAAGATATCCCCCTTGACAACTCATCATGCACAGCCTAGTAAAAAAAACTCAGACTTAAGGTAATATTTTGCTACAAAATTATGGCAGGATTATAACTAGATTTTCCTGCATGTTAATGACTGCAAAAACTAAAAATATGCACCTAAAGAACAGATAGAGATTCATAAATAGCAATATGCTGTCCATGTCAGCATATACAATGCCATATTTTGATTGCCTCCTGATGAGGCCCAGGAATGCTGCTTTCTTTCATTTCCTGCTCTGGCATTGGCAGAGATGTTAAATATGATGTACTTTTCTGCTTGACACGTTTAACTACTGTAAAGGCCCATGGTGGGAGAGGGATCAAGGAGTGCAGAACAGAAGAAAGGTACCTTTGAGCAAGACACGTCTGACCTTCAGCTACCTGAGTGAAAGTGCAGATGTTTTAATGGATAACACGTATAGTGAAAGCACTGCAAGTGGCCTTGTCAAAAGGCTTCGGCTATGTGAATGCATGAAGGAGTGTTACGGAAGCCAGAGAGAGGAGGATTCTGCTGGGTCTGAGCTGAGTGGGTGTGAGAAGAGGACGATCTGCGGAGCAGTGATGGGCGGACGCACCTGGCTGCGATGTAGAGCATGTGGTTGATGCGCAGCATTCTCTGGAAGTCCAGGCCCAGCCGCACTGTGTCATTGTCCGAGAGGAGGCCCTGGAAGCTGGGGTACAGGTAGGAGTCTGTGGGACGACAGGCCATGACGTTACATTTATGCCATGTCAACTGATGGTCATGATTTCACAGTGTTATATTCCTGCTAGTCTAGAATCCAGACCCTTGATCACTGAAATGATCTCTTGAAGACATGGATTGCTTTTTTGCTATAGACTGCTTGCAAGTACATTAGTGTTCTAAGATTTCTGAAGGCAAATTTGGTTTGTCCTTAAAAGCATTTCCATCTACATTTATTACAGTTTTTCATCTTATCCCTTCAAACTGGAGTCACACAAGACTGACAGTGGTCAGAAGCAGTAAATGAACCCTGGTTTATTACCAAGAGCATATCTCAAAGTTAGGTGGCACTATGCAACAACAGAGACAGTAGTTTGTCTGGCTTACAGTTATGAGCCTATTGAGAGAGCCTGTAGGTCATGGGTCATGGGAATCACTGTGAATTGACTCATCATGGTAATATAACATAACTTAACAGCTGTACACTACTCCCTATATTTAAACCTTAACGAGACCAATACGCACCACTTAGACCACCAACCAAGGTAAAGAGTTAAGTATTAAGTTGTGTGGTGGGCTCATCAAACGCACTGTCTCTGAGCCATTCACACCCTGTCTGAGCTATTCTATCAAGTTAATAAATCAAGCTGCCATCATATATGCCACAACTGTATCAGAGGAAATAGATTTTCACTCATGTGTGCTATGATTTTTTCAAACCTATGTACTTGCAGTCAGGAGTCAGTCAGAATCATTTATGAAAGGTTAGGCACTAAGGGCATTCGATACTGCACTGTATCCATGCTTAACTTGTAGCCATGTTTAAATTGCCAGCACATTCCTGAAACTGAAAACACCACCAAGAGGATGGCTTCAGAAATTGCTTCCGAGCACTGAGGGAAAAAGCTGATATTATGTTTTTGTGATGCATGTGTATTACTTGCAGCAGATTCATTGTCAGTCAGGACCCTTAAGAGCACAGCGACAGAATAAATGAACTATAGCAAGATGGTTGCACCTCAGCCTAGATGGTTGGATCTTTTGATGACTTCATTATAGAGACTCAGCAAGACGTCCAAGTGCGCCCCTGAGAGAGTACCAGCCCATTACGTGGACATTTACACAGTCCATTTATGTGCCGCTTAGGGCAGAGAATGGCACTCTAAAAGACCTTTAGTAAGACTGGAGACTCAAAACTTCTCAAGTGAAGATGGACACTCTGACCACATAGCCACCGAGGGGCCCCTCTAATTAAACGATTGACTTAATTATCCTCTATTGCTGCAGTTTTATTCCAAAACATGCTGAGGTTGAACATGAGCCAAACATTGATGGAGGTAAGTGAATTACAGTGTTCAAGAATTTAACTATTCTAATTATAGTCCTATTCTTCTTGGCTGGAGCCCTTGAGGTTTTCACCTCATCTCAGCAAAATTGTTCCTACTATGGCTCGCTGCCTTTTGTTGAAGCTGATCCTGGAAAAAAAAAAATCAACCAATCAAAACTACATGTGCACAATGAACTGCAGATGGAGTTGATCAGGGTGACCTCAGGCACCCAAAGAGGGCCTCCCAATGGTTATCAGTAACATACCCAAACAGTCATCATTTAACTGATTATTTAACAGAATTCATGTAAAAATAAGTTGGTCTGGGGCTGGTTGGGCAGCTCATCATGGGAGGACACAGGGTTCTAGCGTATGAATGACTGATGTACCTCAGGACCTAATCCCTGTGGCTGGCAGTCCCACAGGATGCAAAATAACTGGCCACAGTACTGGTGTGTGTGTGTGTGTGTGTGTGTGCGTGTGTGTGTGTGTATGTGTGTGTTGGGAAGGGAGGGAGGGGGCGGAGCACCAAGCTGCACATGAAGCACACACTCTGGCCCAATCACAGCACAGCTCATCTGGTGGACAACAGAGGGAACAGACATGACGGCTGGCAGGACGGGCTCCCGCATTGACAGAGGGTGTCAAGGCAATGAGTCAAGCCAGAAATACGGCTGAGTACTGAACCCAACACTTGTGAGAAACGCAAAGTCAAAAAATGTCAGTAATTGAAGCTGGGCTTCAGGGAATTTACTCTGTTGGACATGCCGGGAATACCACCAAGTCACAGACCATCACAAAGAGGACTGACAGATCATTGGTACATCAAATATAAACACATTCTCTGGGATTTACTTTCTCACAGAATCACCCTAGATGTCTTTTAAGATTACAAAGTGAGTGACATGAAAAGGAATGGAGAAAGGCTCTGACACCCCCCCAGTCTGCCTCACATTGCTGTTTTTGTGTCTCCCTGCATTTATTCTTCTGGCAACTGCTGTTTGTTAATGCAGCAGGGGGGTGGTGCTGTATCCCATGACTGGAGAGTGAGGCACCACCACAGGCCACTGCAGTTCATTATGTAACCTGGGTGGGAACTGCACATCGTGTGCTGAAGGTGTATGCATGAGACAGACAAAACAAAAGCAATGCAGCCAGCCAACCGATTGGCTGGGATGAGCACTGCAACGAGGGGAATGTTGTGTGTTAAATGTGCTCTGGGGGTTGTTGAGAGACAGGAGCACATGGAGCCAGAGCAACCTCCATGACAGAATTTTCATGTGAAATTGCAATCTACAGAAAGATATATATGGTATTTCTCCATCTCCATTTCTTTCTTTTCTCTCACCATCTGGGTTTCTCCCTCCCTCTTACTCACTCAATCACGTAACTACAATTTTATTTTTTAAGAGCACTTCTTCACCAAGTCTGCATTGCTGGAGGGCAGAACTGAGAATAAGCTCCCTGTCCCGCCATGATTGTGGTGTAATTACCTCTCAAACCTTTTTCTTACTTAAAAGTTCTGGACTGTGGTGGGCAAACTCTAACCCAGTTTCTTCCAATTAATGCAAATTGAAAGATAATTTCCTGTCCAGCTTCAGTGTGTCGCTGTGTTTTATGGACATCTCAGTTCTGAGGCAGTGTCACTTGTAGAAATTGGTGACGAATGGTTCTCATTACACCTCCTATGGGATCTACTTTTAGTGTGGCTATTTCTACTAATGACCCTATATTTTACTCAATAGATAAATCCATCCCAGCCCAGGTCATTGCTACATCTGGCTCTTTAATCAATTAAGGAGCCCTTAAATTAATCAAGGTGGTGCTGCCCCAATTGCACTCAGGGATCCCATAGATCAAGTGTAATGCCATAATGGGTTCTCCATATGCCTCTAGTGAAATCTACAGCAGCAGACCTTTTCGTAAATGAGGAGCAGCATCTTGGTATGCTGCGCAAGAATTTTACTGCAGCCATGCTGGGAACCCGAGTTCCAGAGAAATTACAGTATATTAGGGAAATAAGTGAATTGTTTTTCTTTGGACACCCTGTGAATGAAACCCAGTTGTGATGTTCTTACACTGCCTGCCGACGACACTGATAGGCTCCAGGTCCTTGGGGAAGGGTGCAGCTGCGATGGACATGTGCAGGACGCAGAGGGTCAGGGTGAGTGCCACCGTCAGAAGGGGCCGCAGCCCCAGGGTCAGGCTCATCTCCAGCACAGGGTCTGGGCCTCAGCAGGATACCATGGTGAGCAGCTACAGGTAACCTGTCTGGGAGCAGCGGAAAAGAAAAGGGGACTGTGATATAACTGTGCATATGATGATTGTGAAATTAGGGTTGGCAGGGTGAATGAATTTTGCTCAGTAACTTTACAAACCGGATAGCTATGTCACATCTGTAAAATATGCAAGAACATTGTCACAGCACATGGAAAAACATTTTAGGAAGTAAGAAAATTGAATCTCCCAGCCAAACTACTCATACTTTCACTGAAATGTCAATTTCTGGATTTAGATCATGCACAACACTGCTCTCAACCTGCAGAATATGAGATTTTCAAAACAAGTCCACTTGGTCTTGGTGAAGATAATGATGTGACCCAATATTCCCTTCAGCATTTCAATAAACTAACTGCAAAATGTATTCAGCTAGTTTCTGTCTTCACTCACCTATTTCAGCATTGAAGTGGGCTATTCCACGCACTGTCTAACAAGTTATTAAGTTATTAAGAGAGGTTTCTTGTGCAGTGATACACAGGAAAGAAAGAAATGACATGACCCAGTTCAGACAATGGCCACCTTATCTGGGCTCCACTTACCCCCACCGCAACAGTTGCACCTTCAAAAAGATGATTAATTTGCCATCAGAACCTTCTATATTTAAAACAAAAGTTGGACAGCACGCAGTGTTCTCATTAGCATGCGCTGCTTAGTGGGAATGCAGCGCGCGACCGCGCATTAACCTAGCTGCCGTGACTGGATCGTCGCGCGAGAGGGGTGAAACCGCAAGGCCCGTAGCCACAGGGACACCTGGCTCATTTACTCACAGACTGCAGTCTTTCACAGGTGAGTTCACACAATTAATGTCGGCGCCCCTCTGGGGAGCTGCCTCATTCTATCTACTGTGACAACAGGCCGACTGGGAGGCACGAGGTCCCATTTTAGGGACAAAAAAATTAAATGGAACAAAAAAAAGAGAACAAAAACAGCAATGGGAGGAAAAAAGAACGATCCCATCAAAGGTCAGACAAGAACTTGTGGATGAGTTTACTTTAGTGGAATTATTAATTACCTGTGCAGAGATGATTCAGGTCCAGATTGTCACAAAATGCTAATTTCAACATCTGCTGCCTCTTTCCCAGGTGAAGGATGAAAGCAGATGGATGGCATTACATTTGTCTCAGCAAAGACTGAAAAAGTGACTTGTGAGATTATAGAGGGCAGGGTGACCCCTGCTCTTGCCCACCCACTACAGCTCTCTAAATTGTATGAGTGGTTATATGAAACGTCAGCCCAGAGTCCAAAGGAATCAAAACCAAAATCAACAGATAGGAGCAGCCATCAATATTAATGACATGCGGCTTCATTCAGATTCAGAGGAGAAGTCTGCTTTTAGTGATGAGGTCAGGCAATAATCAAAAACCAATAAATTAGAAAGATTAGTATCTGCCCCCGTTCATTTTATAGATTACAGCCACCTGCATTGCCAGACTGACTCACATATTGAAACAACGTGACAGACAGATGAGACAACGCCAAATCTGACACCAAGAGGAAAAAGTGGCAATAACTGGCAGGAAATGGAAGATGAACTGACGTCCTGTCACATCCTCACTTGGCCACACCAGAACTTCTGCAGTAATCCCCTGATACCCACCCTGTCGAGACCAGGGGCAGGGTGGATAAGGGAAGCCTTTTAAATTGAAAATGTCAAAGTCACCAAATAAGATGTTTAAGTCTACAAACTGTGCCCATATGTCTTTTGAAAATGACATCATTCTTAATACTTCAATGCAACAAATGTTAGAGGACTCTACAGGTTTACAGTGTATGGTATTACAACATTGGTGTGGACCTATTTTAATAGAATACTATCCAAAAGAATACAAAGGCTGAAAAATCACAGAAAGAATAAATGCTCCATAAATCTTTGTTCTGTATTCAATGCAGTACTTTCATTTCTGACTAGGAAACATTTATTGTCATTTAGATCATTTTTAATGGTCATTACTTTGTGTCTTCCAAACCTAAAATCACGATATCATTCTTCCTCTACAAACTCTACCTCTAGAAATGATTCTCAAGCCTGTTGTAAACCAGGTTCCTGGAATGACCTCATCAAAGAAAATGTTACTAGTCTCACTAATGAACCTTTGAGTGATGCTCCCACACTTTGGGCGGTTTCGGTTTGAGCTGCTATGAGAAGTTCCATATGCTTGTGGGAAGGGCCTTCCTGTTTTACGTGATGTGATGGCAGCAGAGGGCAGGGTCAGGGCTGTGGTCTGGGACTTCAGCTGCTGCAAAAGCTCCTCTCTCTTGAGTTAAATGGGACCACCCGAAAATGTGACACAGCTGAGGTCCTGGTGTCAGTTATTGTCACAGGCAGCAAACGAAAATTAAAATGAGGGACAATGAAAGAGCTGCACGCACTTCGTAACTCAAATGTTTTTGGCGGTGAACTAGATTACTGGAGAGCACTGAAAAGCATAACAAATGACCTAAAGTGATGTGAGACACAAGTAGAACCATACAGAGAAACACCCCACTGCCAACCAAACAATAGCTTACGCAAGAGCTTATGCAAGCACACCAGATGCATTGTATCTCTGACTGTGTGGCTTTTTGTGAGTAAATTTCCACACAGAAGAAACAGTTTTTTTAAAGAAACTTTCTGTCTGCTCCTGAAGAGACGTCAGCAAAGGAGTCTAAAAAAGCTACCAGCTGGGGGTTGGTGGGGCAGGGAAGAAAATCCCTGAAAGTCTACGAGCGGCTGTGGTTCTGATTTGCTGTACTGTGCGCTGGAGGCCGGGTATTACACAGTGGTCCTGCGACAGATGCGCGACTTGGCCTCTCCGGTGGCGGCGAGTGCTGTGGCAGCTATAAATACACCCGCTTGGATCACGGTGGCATCACAATGGGAGAGCGCTTGGCAGCCGTCGCAGGCGTTGAAGGAGGCTGGCTGCAGCCGCTCCTGCTGGCACAGTGTTGCTCGAAGCGTCGCTCGGCCAATTAAACAACTTAAATCAAGCGTCTTTAAGCTGGATCTCTCTTTGTAAGGTTTGTGTTAATGAACTCACCGTTGACACCACCCCATGCCCTCTCTTACTCACTATGGCCTACAGCTGGCCCTGGTTTTAGTTATTCTGAATAAGGGCTGTCAGTTTGTCCCAATCAAATCTGCCCTGTACCAGATTCTGAGTAGTGAAACTTGAAACATGGCCGCAAGTTGTATGCAAACAGCCATTGGTTGGATCTTATTTCTGTTTATGGAGGACATGCCACACCCAGCCATCCTTACCCACTCCTTTCTCTAACTCCAAAAGCAACAACATCTCTCAAACCTAAAACACACATGGAGGCACACACGCAAGTATGCACGCACACACACACACACACACACACACACACACACACACACACACACACACACACACACACACACACACACACACACACACACACACACACACACACACCCCTATTAATCCCAGGGCACAGTGGTTTCTTATTTAATCAATTGCTGTTCAAAGGGGTCTGGTACTGAGAGACTGATGAGCTGACAGCTGTCAATTGGATATAAGTCACTGCTGATCCCCCTCTCTCTTTGTACTCATTTAGATTTTTAGGATTCTGTTCGACTCACTTTTAATGAAGCAGACTTGTTAAGCCATCTGGGACATGCAGTCAGTTTGGAGTGGAGGATTGTGGGCCGCCAGAGCAGCCCATCGATTAACTAACATTCGTTTAGATTCACCATGAGCCCTGGTCCTGTGGTACAGAGAGAGATCCTTTGTCTGACTCAGTGAAGCCATTGCTGGCAGGGCTAATAGGACAGAATTGAAAATAGAATGACAGGTCTTTATGGTTTCCTGCTTTAAAAACTTAATCTTCATTAATTCATCAATTCTCTTGAGCGGCACAAGCTTTAAGGCAAAAGCCAGTTGGCAAAGTGTCAGTATTACATAAAAACATGCAATCAAAGCCCTAATGTCACTTTTATATTCAATTTAGCGTTTTATGTCTTTTATGTCTTGAGTTTTATATGATGTCTCTGCCAACAACTTTGGACCTGTTGGTAACAGATCCACACCATCCCAACAGCATGCAACAGCAGCACTGGAACATTTACAGGGAAAGAAAAAGGTCACATAAAATCAATACCACAATGTATATGGATCATTCCTGATGCCTGTAATGTTTCTTATGGCTGGAGAAGAGTGTAAATGTCCAGCCCAGCAGGTTTCTGCACAGGGACCCATCTGTGTATGTGGCCATGTGAATCGAATGAGCCCCCCCCCCTTTCGCTAGTGTACACTGGCCTAGATAATTAGGCTGTGTGTCCCTGCACTCCTCTGTCATTTCAAACACGATTAGGCACATTAGCCCCTGCTCTCTATGGACCATTACCCCCCCGGAGCCCGTCAGGGACTATCATGTTCCAGGGGTGATGGGGAGGAACAAGGCCTGGATGATTAGACAGAGTGCTCACACAGAGCTCAAATACAGCTGAATGGGGGGTGAGGTGGAACGGAGTGAATCTGTTTACCCCATAGCTCAACTCTAACCCCCTGAATGGAGTCGTGTGTTTGTTCACACATCCCGCACAGCCTTTATTAGCTCTCTGATTGACGTGATGCTAAATTCTTTTTGACCTTTCGGTTCATGTAAAGGCTTATGTTACAGTTTCACGGCTTCATGTGTGAGCCGACCTCGATAACAAATCAAATGAAATGAGAACAGACATGTTTCTTGGTAGAATGTATAAAAATGAGAAACTGCCCCTCAGGGTGTGATCATTTTCTGTTCCTTGCTTCCATTGCTAGATGTCTGTAATTTTTTCAAAAACGTTTAATAAGCAAATCAATTCACCTCATGTTCTTTAATATAGCTGCATGGAATGACCAATCAGAGCAATGTACTGAAACCTTTTGCCTTCCTCCAAAGTCACTTTTCAGAGGACTGATAACATGCACTTCCTACAATTACTTTCCCTAAATGTTTTTCCACAAAACTATCTCTGATCTGTCTGTGGTTTATAACAATTACGGGCCAAAACATTGGAGAACAGCATGTGATCCACACTAATAGGTGGTACAATAAATAGGCTGTTTACACAGCTTGGGGGTGGGGGGACAACAATAAAAACAAAACAAGTCCTATATGTGTGCATGACCAAGGATACAAAAGTGCTCATTGTTCGCTGGAGCCAGATTAGCCCTGACCTGATCATGGTTGGTTCATCATGCCTCGTCCTGCTGATATCTGAACGCGTCCCATGACGAGCCTCACATGGCTGGAGATTAGCTACGAAGGCAGCCGTGTACAGCATGTGCTCCAGCTCCGGCGTCTTCCAGCAGAGCCCCTGTGCTAAAGGCCCCGTTCAGCAAACTGGCCCAATCAATTCCCAACAGACCGCCAGAGAGCCAGGAACTTCTCTAATTAGATTTCCAAAAGTTAAGTGTGGTGGCGTCACAGAGGCAAACTGGAAGCTGAACAATGAAGAACAGTGGGGTGTTATCAGCAAACGCCACCATGGGAGGCTTTATAATGCTATTATTGGCAAAATTATTTCTATGCTACAAAAGCTAAGGATCAAACTACTACCATAATCAACAACAGCTACCATAAGGACATTGCTCTATCAAACCACTGAACACCACCTTCAGAGTTAAACACAATATGCTACGCTAATATGGCAGAAAGGCAGGGGCATCAAAGGGCATAAATGTTCCAGCCCCCACAACAGTCATATCCTGAGTATCTGAGAGTGTTTTTATAAGTCATCCCTTTACTTTTGAAACAGTCGGTGTTATTTTATGCCTCCAGTAAATCCTCCCTGTTCCAGCCCAGCACTCCTCTTCAAACAGACCATGTCATCTGGATGTCATCAGCACTTCTTGTTTAGGAGAATTAGAGCACTGGCAACTTTTGAAATAATGACAGTTAAAATGCTACATGGGGCTCTGAGGCTTGAACGCCCTAGCCAGCTCTGTAGAACAGTCGATCCAGAATCAATACGCGTAGCTTGCTCATAATGATATTTTTATTATTTTAGCATTTAAACTTGATTTAGTGTCTCTTATCTTTTTCAGTCTTGTAGGAACTTGTGGAAAGGTACTTCAAGCCACACAATCTGAAGTATGGAGACAACTCTTGACGCCAGCAAACATCAAATAACAGTATAAAACACAAATTCCTGTTGACGCAAACTATTGCAGATCCAAGCATCAGGCCCATAAAACTGACATCAAAGTATTAATATAACTCTGATTCAGAGTTCGATATGTGGAAAATCTGTCATCTGTCACTTTGCTCTAAAAGGTTCCTTGGCATGACATATCAACCATGTCAAGTGCCATCTACTTAATTTGTGTTGGGGGGTGGGGTGGGGTGGTGGGGGAGGAAATCGATGCTCCTGACAACTTTGGCTATCTCACACAGTAGAGCACTTAGACGTGACAGTGCCAATCAAACTGCAGCCAACATTTAATCCCTCCTGCTTTTCCAACACACTGACATGGATGGCACACAAAGGGAATGATATCTGTCAGTCAGGCATTACCCCTTCAACAGAGCCCACCCTCCCACGGCAACAGGAGCTACTCCAGACATAGTGGCAGGCTTGTTCATGAACCACGACTTCCTTATTTCCCCCTTTCTCAGTATGGTTCCTCCCATCATACTGTTTGTAGAAAACACTCCACAGTGGCGGTATGGGGTATACTATCCTGTGCAACTAATTCCTCCCAGGCAGTGACTGGGCTCATGTTTACTGCTGAATCAATGGGCAAGTCGCTCTAGAGCAGAAGCTGGGTGTGAGAACAGGGAAAGAGCAGCAGCTGTGATTTTTGCCACGGGCAAATTTCTCAGAGCGCGAATTCGATCTGTGCGCCCATCCGCCGCTGTGTTTGTACAGTGCCTGCCATTCACTGTACGTTGGGAGACACCGGAATACTGTGTTCTGTTTTAATCATGAAACTAGACACCGAGCAGTCTGGATTGCTTGCAGTACTCTGAGAGCAACCAGAGTGATTCTGAGAGGGGGGAAACATAATGTATGAGCATTTAAAAAGGATCCGAGACCAATGCACTGGGCCATGACAGTGAACTAAAGAAGCATCTCACAAGAATGAAAACAATTTGATGCTTTTCGCTGCTCTAGGAGTATAATGTATTAAAAGTACCCACAAACATTTGACTGTACATTTTCTTACATTCTCAGAGCAACCTATAAAGGCCCACTATGACAGAACACTGGCCTGCTTTCAGGACAAGCATATCAACTAGACAGTAAGCAGGAGACGGATCAATAGAGAGGATCAGTGTGAGCATTAACCATTCTCTCCATGTCAGAACTTCACAAAAATAACAATGCCATTAGAATGGGCATGATGAACTGGTGCAAAATGCCCTCTCAGTTTCCCCACTGACTGCTCACCAGACAAGCCCCTTTCACCATTTCTCTCTGCAGGACTGCTATGGTCAGCTCGGGACACACAGACATGGGGAGCACACACTGCACGTGAAGGAAAAAGCAAAAGAAATAATGCTAATCACCAGCTCCAATTCTTCCGCTCTATCAATAATTCCTGCGTTATCAAAAAACATTTCCCAGCATGATATTGACAGGAACTCAAGCTTGTTTGCCCGAGGTAAGTCAAGAGAGTAGTGATCAAGTGCAAAAGCGTTGAGTGGAAAGCCAGCCTGCAAAGAGGAGGTGCGTGTTTGTGTCGAAGTCTTGTGTACCTTCATCTATTTTTACCAATCTATTTCAGCACTTCAAATCCACAGCCTCCAGACCCGACTTCTGGAGTCACTCTGTGTGCCGGGTGGGGGGGCACGCAGCATGACTCTTCAGACTCCCATTCCCTGAGGATGTTCTAAGTGGGAGGATGTGCGTGTGGGAGAGACTGTGAAAGAAGAAAGTGTGTGTGTGTGTGTGTGTGTGCGCGTGGGGTGGGGGGCGTGGAGACGTGGGAAACGAGGCTCTGCATCAAAGGGCCCCAGTGCACTTTATCAAGCATATAACACAATCGCTCGCTGCACTGAGTGACAGGGAGGCAGGAGAGAGGTGTCTGATGCCAGCAGTGAGCCAATCCCAGTTGAGCCGGTAATTAAGAGAGAGTGCCAGGGAGTGCTACCATGGCAGTCACACAGACCAACATTAAAACACCTGCAGCAGGAACTCATGTGTGCTCATTAAAGAGTGCACAGAGAAAGAGAGCGAGAGAACGAGTGAGAGTGCATAATAAAAACCCTCCATTTTGTAGTTTGATACATGCCTCGCCAGTTGAACACTGAAAGTATTCCACAACTCTGACTCGTAAAGTTAATTTAAAAGATGTGAATAAAGCTTTTCTGAAGTAATGCGATACACAGTTTCTTTTTCCTGAAAAGATGTATATTTCAGAGATGTTTTATTGTTCATTTTGAAAAGACAACATCATTGCTACCACATTTAGGTTTTTAAAATTAAGATATTAGCTTACATCTGTGTGAATGTGTCTAAATGAGTTACTGTACTGTAAAGTTACATACAGCTTTAACAAATCTTTTAAAATAACTGGCAAAATGTAGCAACAGTCATATTCAGCTAGAAGTAGCTTTATACTGTTATGCATATTGGCCTTCCCACAGTCTCTTTTCTATGACCTTTCACCTTTCTCTTCATGAAGGGCATTCCCAACCTTACCCTGACCACCAGCTCACATCATATAAGCTAAAGCATCATGGCATGACTGCTAAATGTAAGCAATAAAGTTTTCTCACATAAACACTGTATTGTCATTTTTACTACCTCAATTACTATTATTACCTTGCAAATTCAACTGCAGAGGCAATAAGCTTTTTCCTCTCAAACCAATAATACAATACATCAAGGAACGACATGAAAAATAGAATATAGCAGCTGTCACCAGCCATCCACCCCCACCCACCCCACCCCCACCATTATCATCAACACTAAAATGTGTTTTTGAATACTTTCTTGTGGGGTTTCAGAACTGAAAATGATTATGAAGATTTTCAAAATAGCAGACACATAAGAAACATCTGTGTATAGACACAACCTCTCATTTGGAAACTCTGCCTTACTTACTCAAAAGGAAAATCATCCTGTTTTCTGAATCATTATAGCATGTGTATACACTTATAACGCTACAGGGGTGTGAGAATGAAAAACAGAACATTTTACAAAAATACCTTAACACAAAGTTTAAATAATGGTGAACAATAACGCAAGATGTGCCACAAACATTCCATGACACTGTGATATGATTATTTAATGTCTACTCTATAGTCAGTTAGGTGTTCAGTTATTCTTAACACATAACTGTGTGCAGGAATTTGAGCTACTCTTGGATAGAAACAAATGATGTAAATATAACAAAATGTCTTTATTGTTGAGAAAGACAAAAACAACAGTTCATATCTGCCTTATGCCTGAAAAAATATGGTCCTGATGAAAACTTACAGCCAACAACTTTACTGTTTTTTTAACAATAAACACATTTTAATATTTTTCCTCCAAGAATGGCAGAATTTCCTGTACTCAGTACTTTTTTCTTTTTTCATACACCTTGGTGGAGCTGCAGGCTAGTGCCAGAATATTATTTCTTCTTCATTCTTGGCATATGAAATTCATTTCAAGGGTCCTAGAAAGTTTTTAAGACTAACCAGAATTAAATGTTTTGGCTGATGGCTAGGCACAAAGCATGTGTTCAGAAACCTCACTCAAATTTATTTAAATTGATTTCATTTGTAAACACATGGAAAAGCTCAAAGCTCACTGCACAAAAAGTGTCAAGTAGTAATTACATGTTTGCTCAAAGACTTCAATAAATAAGAAATACTTTTTCATAAACAGCCCAAGGTGGAAAAAAGGAATGCAACTCTATTCTGTTAGCTGGGATTGTGCCTGCCTGTGGAGTCAGCATGAGTCTGGCCCCAATGGGGTGTGAGGACCCAACCACCGTAGGCTCCCTGTACTCCTGCTGCATCATAGGCCCGCAGCTCCGTCTGCTTGTTCAGATCAGGCAGGAATGCCACCGTCTGCGTCCAAATATATATGTAATCTACTCAATCCAATACACTGTGGTGCATCTTCTCCTCCTGACAGCTAAACAATGGAAACAGAAACGTCTCCAGCCCCACACTTAATAGAATACAATATCTGGGGCCTGTCATTATTTTCCTGAGCTAGCATCCCCCCCGAGGGATGCGAGTGCAACCAGATGAAAATGATATCCGCCGCACTCCTGCTGGGAAGATGAAAAAACACCGCACGGATAGACAGAGAGAGGAGAGGGAAGAAAGGGAGGAGAGGACGAGGCAAACAATAACCACTGTCAGTACTCATCCTGCAGTGGATCGCTTATAATCTGCCACCACGTCTTTATTAGCGAGGCTCGAGGCCACCCCATCTCTCGTTATGTGGGTGGGAGGGTTTTGCGGTTTGGATGTGGGTGTCTGATTCCCTTCCCTGGCAGTCCTCAGGTTGGGGAAACAGGCTTAGAGTGGCGGAACATACAGAGCTCAGCTCCCCTTTACCCTTGATTAGATTTGGGTGTCTTTATTGTGTGGTGCTCCTGATCCGCTGTCATGCCTCCGTGATTAGGCTCTGCGCCGGGCTGTCCCCATCAAGTCGCAAAGCTAGAGCGGCAGCCGCGTCTGCAGAGGAAGGAGAAACCCACGTCCATGCCAAGCTCGGGAGGGCTGGGAAAACCCTCAGGAGGGCTGAGAAAATCAGTGGCATTTCGACAAGGCTGGCTTCCCCATGGCAGGGCATTAACCTCATCCGCACGCAGAGCAGATTTTGCTTTCTCAACAGAAGAGCACAGTTTGCATGGCTTCTGCGAACAGTCATGCCACTGAATGTGATTGATAGGCAGAGGGCTCGAAATGGTGAGAATGAAACTGTCTATGTTTTTGATCTCACAGCTCAGTGCTTTCTGCGCCTGGCCTTATGCATTACACTTACTATAGGATAAACCTAACCAAAAAGGTGACCGCAACCACCAGAGTCTAGGCGGCAAGTGGCAGAAGTGATAAGGGCATAGTGTCTGTGCTTGTACAAGTAAAGAAACCACAGTCTCCTTGTGGAAAACACAGTTCAAACAATGAGGGAATGGACTGAAAAAACACTTCAGCTGCATTTGCTGACATTATACACTTACCCCAGAGATGCTGGAAGTACAAGAAGATGCAAAAAGGAAAAATGCCTGTTAGTCTATGATCCTGAAGTGGAATCTGGAAATATAGCTGCTCTGCTAATACCAAACTCTGATTTGTCAAATTAAATTGATTATATTGTTTTGTTGCAGAGCCAGATAAAGTATGTGGTTTTTTCTGGCTGCAGATGACAATAAAGTCTGTCTAATGCAACAAGCTTACCAGACACTCTGACAAACTATTTACAGTCCTTACATTCGTCTTGATGAAAGTGCGTCTTTGCAGCACCCGAGAACAAAAGATACAAGACTGTATCTCTGAGACACAATACTTAGAGACGCAAAGCCAAATGGACCTTTCATTTTCTCTGATGCTGGTTCGTAAATTCAATCAAACTGCTACCGCAGTGCAGATCAATCCTGGCCCCATTTTTCAAAGCTAATAAGAAAAAAAGGTGTGAGCCATGAAGGGGATGACAGCAGCATTGTTCCTGGAATCCTTAGTAGGCTTTGGACACAATAGACACACTTTTTAAATGAATGATTTTCCAATCTGAGCAGTCAATGCTAATGTGCCGAAATATAAATCAATGAAGCTGTGGAAAAAAACCACTGCGATGTGGATGCTTTCAGTGTAATGCTATCATCTTGCCTGCGTGCCTCACAAATCCCTCCAAGATTAAATACTTCATCATTGTGTCTGCTGCTCCGATAATGCATATCTCACACGCGACATTGCATCTCTTTAACGGTCTAGAGCTCTTCTCTCCAGTGCATGCAGTTGTTGCCCCCCTTTGCGAAATTAAAAGGGTGAAACAGGGTGCCATGCCATGAGGAGGTCACCAGGACACCAGTCCCTGCAGGGTGTAAGTGACCACTGACATCATCAAAGCCATCCATGGCTGATGACATCATTAAGCCAACCACAAGGGCTTCCTGCTTCGTTCATCTCGGGGCTTTTTCTTTTCCTCTCCTGGACAGGCTTTTGCTTTAAGGGACATGGAAATAGAATGAAAAAGGGTGGTCCTCTTTTTGGCTGAAAAATACTGCAGAATGTACGTTTAAAGTCCTATCAAACACAGGCGTTGGTTTACCGTGGGGCACCTGCCTCCAGGACATGAGACAGGGCTTTTATAGCACCGCGGAGGTTAGGGTGTGTGTAATGACCCCCACGTCACAGCGCACGCTCCATTACATGTGATTCATGGCCGCCGTGTTGACTGCACAGGGTTACTGCAGCCCTGCTCCTGCGGGCGCACTGCCCATGTTTTCCCACATCACTGTAAATTGTGGATGAACCGGGAAGCACACTTAAAGAGACCCCTTGGGCTATTCTCTGAAAAATGACTGGTATTTTACCTTAAAAAATTATATCTAAATATGTATCTGCCTGGAGTTTGGCATTCATTTGAGGTTCTCTGCCTGGAAATAGCATGTGAGAATGCACCACAGGTAAAACATTTTGTTGGACATGCTCTGCCCACACCACATAAAATGAACCCTTCAGGGCAGATTTATAAATGATAAGAAAACCCAGCAGACACCTTGCCATGGATGTCATATTCTCACAAGATTACAGAAAGGACCCCTAGAAGCATCAATAATCAGCCTTATGGATGCATGTGGGATAAAAAAAATCTTAAAATAACCACTGATTGGCTAACCCAACCAGCCTAACTGTCTAAAATGAATCTTCATAAAATATTACCTTGGGTAAGTGTTCAACTAAAAGGAATAACAGTTAAAAGACAATTCATTGAATCATTAGGTGGAGCTCTCCTGTCCTGATGCTAGATACATTAATGCCATATTAATGGATAATGGATATTCTGAATGGATGTGTACCTCTTAATCTGTGGGCCAGATTTAAGTAGAGATATCATGGACCCAGCAGTACTTTGGTGGGATAATCCCTCATTTCAGATAAATCCAAAAACAAAATGGCTGCAATAATCTCTCTAAATTGCACTTAGAGTTCAAGGAAATGCACTGGTGTGTGTGTGTTTGTTCTGGAGGGCCTGTGGTCCCTTACCTTGCATTTTAGTTGGTATGCATACTTTAAAGGAACCGGTTTCACGGTGGAAAAATTTCTCCAGCCTTCCAAATAATTTTTTTTATTGACGTCAGAGTGTGACATTCCTTGCCTTTAATGTATGAATTATTGATGGACACTTGACAAATATCTGCAACAACATATTCTTTTCCACCATCCACAAACCAGGAATATTCAAAACTTGAACAAGCGGCTTTCTTGAACAATTTAAGCAATTTCTGTGCTTTAAAGGTACAGATAGTCCTTAAAATCATCTTTGAGACTGGCGGTCATCCTGACTTTCTCTTGCCAGTTCCTGGTATACCCATCTGCCTGTTGGAACAAGGCTTACACATTTGTAAAATGACTTACTCTAATTCTCAGAAAAGGTAGACAACAATTGCAACAAAGAGTGTAACTGCAGGTCTACAGACTGTACCATTCCATAAGGGGAGCTCAGTTCAGTCTTGACTGTGAACCGAAATATTTCCTACAGGGCAAACATGGTTATTCTGAGAAATAATATTAAAAACACAAACATATATGTTGTCTTTTATTTCTTTCAAGAGTGAGTAAAAATTATGCATCTTTTTCTGTCCAATTGTTTAATCTATGGGAGCAATGCTTGGCCAATCAAAACTGACAGCCCTACAATTCTTCATTTCAAAGTAAGGGCCAAGTGTAAGCACACAGTCCATTACTCTACAATGGTGGGTCGAGTCACTCAGGTCTATTTTCCTACCTTCAGGTACAATTACATGGTTACAGTAAGACTTTTTGTTGACAAAAGCAATCTAAAAATTGACACACTTTTTACCCATTACAGTTGTCATGAGTTTCAATATCAGGTAAAAAGGATAAGATGTGCTATTTCTATGAGTGGGAATATGATTTCTTGTTCACCAGTGGCACATACAAGTGTGTGCGCCTATTTTTGGCGATACAAGTTTTAGTTGAGATCTAACGTGGAGCTGCACTTCAGTATACTTCAGGGTAACAACCTGTGATCGGAGAAGGTGAGAGAGTTGAAGGCGGCTTTAAAAACGCAGTTGTCGTTACTCACCAAACCAGCCAGGAAGGAAAACGTGGCAACCGACTGTGAGTCAGCCTTCTCTGACATGAACTTCAATTCAAAGTTTAAAATGCGCCTCAATGACAGGCATCTGAAGGACTACATTAGTTCACCTGTCAGGATACATTCCTGATTAGAGAACTCTAGTATACAGAGGTAGACAGCATACAGAGTCAAGCCTCTCATTAATGATAAAAATGCAGTATCCTTTTTGAATCTCATTCAATCACAAAGGGTAAATATGAATGCTCACTATAAATAAAAATGATTAGGATCTCATTATTTGCATTGCATTATCATTGATCATTTGAACTCCATTGCAACCACAATGGCAAAACATATTTCTGCTGGAAAAGTAAATAAATATGTAAATAATTTATGTGTAGCTCTTAGGGTTGCCAGATGGCCAGTTTTTGACTGGAACAGCCAATTTTAAAATGTTCTTTGCTCATTAATGTCCAGTCCCAAAAGATACTGTAAAAATGTAATGTGGAAAAAGTGAGGCAGTCTTTGCGAAGGTGGAGGCTGCACAGTATTGATGTTGAAGTAAGATCTGAAACCACTCAAGGACGTTATTATGAGTTATAGAGTTAGGATATGGGCTATGTGGGAGAGCACTCAATAAGACAAAAAATAATAAAGATGGTAACAAGGGTATTTCTCTCAACTGGACCAGAAAATCTATGATCCATGTCCTCACCTGAACACATCTGTGTATTTGGAGTCACTGAAAGCCTCATTCCAAGGCATTGTCATCAGTGTGAATATTTGGACAGAATGGAGGAGAGACAGGCAAAGCAAAGGAGGAGTGAAAGAGAAAAAAAATGTCTTTGTTGTATCCGAACCCCTGACTTCATGGTTTAAACATATTAGCACTACAGAAAAGACAAAAAAGACAAACAGCTTCATCTGTAACATACAGACAGCGGCGTGTGCATGTTTTGGTGAAGATGTCGCTGAGTATGAGTGTGTGATGAATGTATTCGGCTGGCAGGATTTAAAATTCTCATTAGTGTGTGTGCAGGAGGGAATGGGGATCTATTACTCTTGTGGAGACTGGGAGTGGTGTGTATGCAGGTTCATTGTGCATGTAGAGAGGACACACAAATCAGATTCTCACAAATTGGAAAAACCTGGCAGGAAGAGGGTGCGACCCTGACTGAACACAGTTGCCTGAATGGATGGCTGCTTTACATTTCTGACAGCTGTGCTCACACACCTTTGTGTACCCTCTATCTTCCAATACTATTTATTTGCTGACAATTGCTATGATGCACCTCTTATTACAGCAGAGTACAGGAAATGTACATTAAGTTTCTATGGTTTTCCATTCTGTTTCATCATCGCAACAGAATTTCTTCTGATTTCCAGAGAAAGATCCACTCCCACTTGCAAACTTTCACTGTAAGCTGGTATATGTGGACGGAATTGAAAATTTCGAGCAAACACTGCTGCCAGACCAGAGATCCAGCTGGAATACAAATACATGCCGCAACCTCCTGTCTTGGCTAAAACAGCGTGAAATTGTTTATTATTTTGCTCATCTTACGACAGATTTTGGGAGCAGCGTGTTAGAATGAAAGGTAGCGTCCGTCCCAGCTGTGTAAGTAATTGTCAAACTGGATAGGTGCACAGGGGAGAAAGAAAAATAAACCTGGGGATTTGACAAGAGGGCTCACCTTCTGGATCAGTAACAGAGGCCTGCCAGAGCATGGGCATGCTTCTCATCCATGTGAAACCATGCAAGTCAAATACCCTGAACTCCTGTGCTTTCCCGGGCGGCCGCCCTGGCCCTGTTTGGGCATCTGTTACTCCAGTTGCTCAGGTGTAAAATCGGCCCAGAGTCATTGAGGAAAGAGATATTTAAAAGTGCCTGGGACTCAGAAACAGGAACGGCCTTGTTTACAGAGCCTTGGTAGGGAACGCAGTTGTTGAGGATTTGTAGAGGCGCAAAGGGCACAGGGGTTATGATGCAGATTACTCATGGTCCTGCAGGTTTCAGGATCACTGTTCTGGAATACGGATGTGATTTGCAGAGACATAGAGAACAATCAAAACATTTAAAGACCAGAATTTAAATACTGCAGTCTGTTCTTCCAAATATCTATTCAGGAGTACTTTCTAACTTTCAAGCCACCAGGACTGAATATCTTTTCTGTTCAATTTTTAAAAACCTTGAATCAATTATTTAAAAGGAAAGATGATATATATTGCCGACCCAAATATTGAAATACTTCAACTATGAAAACCTGTACAGTTGATAGCCGACCTGGAACAAAATCAGGCCACACAGATTCTGAGAAAATGAAAAGCATATGATGAGCCAAGTATTAATGTGGACAGTGCAGACTTGCTGTACATGTAAAAGTGGCTGCAGGCCTTAAATTCTGGACAGACCATAGATGTCTTGTAATGATGCGGTCCACTTTAGAAGTGGGGTAACTTACAGCATCACACATTAATGAATTTACAACACCATTAACAGTGTCAGTCAAAAAGGATCAAATTAATTAGGTAGTGGTCTATTTACAGACAGGGGAAAACGTTATTTCATGTTCTGCCAATATGACATATTATACAGCATTTAAACCAAGCCAGGTGTTTTTATGCACTGAGAAAAAGCTGAGAAGGAAGTTTGATGGTCAAGCTCCTTTTATGGTCCATCTTAAAAGTGGACTACAGTACATTTCCATAAAAGAGCTCATCAGAGTAACATCCTGTCAAATACGACAGGAACTTAGCCTCCACTACAGTCTGAAGCCATTCACGACAATGATCTGCCTCATTTGTTGAAATACACTCACATCTTTTGTCGTTGTGTTATAGGGAAGGTTTCTCTGGTAGCAAAATCATTCACTTCAGCAACCAAGGTGTTTTAGACTAGAACACAAACCCAAACTGCAGGACCAAGAGGCACTACATCACTGCACTAATGTACTGCAGTGTCCCAATAGAAACAAAGGCACACACGCACAAAGAACTATGGTTTGTAGCCCTGAAGTAACTCTCTTAATTACTGTAAAATAGTCTCAGACAGAGTAGAATCAATTGATCTCAGTTAATTACCTAAATGCACTTGGGTTCACTGAAATGCCATGGCTTCTTACAACTGTTTACCGTACAGCAGTAGAGAAATGTGACTCTTAAACCTTGGCCCTCTGACCCTCCTTCCCTCTTCGGCAAAAAAGTCTAGCTTACAGTGTCCTCTCCTATAGTACTGCAAAAGCTACCTGTGACAATTCCAGCTCTGAAACAAAAATTAAGATGCTAGTCCAGCTTTAGCAATGCAATGAGCAAACAGCACGGAGAGAGTGAGAGTTATCACCAAAACAATTAAACAGCTAATTTCTTAAGCAAAATGCAAAACCTCCTTACAAATAATCGCATCATCACACAAGCTGTGCGTGCACTTCAGCAGAATATGGTGACAAGGGAGGGAAATGCATGACAGCCACGCCCTCCTACCGCCACACAAAACCAACAAAATTTCAGGTAAGCCTACACACCATGACAGCGCACGCACAGCTGAGCAACCACTAGCGACAGACACTGTAAGTTAGCCTGTGGGATGTGAATGGAGAGAAGGTGAGAAGTCAAGAATGGGTGCATGTGAGGATTGGAGGCTGGAAGCCACACTTACATTAGACCACCTCTGTGGGTCTTACAGGAAACAAACTAAGTTTGTCTAGGTTCCATCTCAGAAGTCCCAATAGAAAAAAATTACATATTTTGAGATACATTGAAAAGAATATATGTAAACAGATATATGTAAAAAGAAGCGAAAAATCTGAAAATCTAAATAAGGAATAATATCAGAAACAGACAAAGACAGGGCCATCAAATTAAACAGCTTTAAAGTAGTAAGATGAATTGATTCTGAACTATGAAGTTTGTGGCAGTACTTGGGTCTGAAAGCCTCCACCCCCTGAAAACTAAAGCATCTGCCTGTTTTTACTTGACCCTGAATACAGCCCTCCTAAGGTGGCCAGCACCATGATGACTTGGGAGGTGGACTTTCCTGTAGTAAAAGAGCTGCCTCACAGAAATAAACATGAATCTTCTCACCGACAGCAAGCAGACCAATAGCTTGGATTCCTTCACCAGGAGAGAAGGCGTTGAAGCTAAGTGTGTATGTTATATTGAGCTTTGTTGTTAAACAAATTTTTGTGGTATTTAAACACTTTCCCTCAAATTGCCCCCCCCGCCCCATCCCCCTTTCTGTTGGAACTTGACTCATGTCTTTTACAGCTTTCATTTCTAGAACTTTCTGAATGATTCCCAGAGGGTGGCTTCAGAGGCACATATGCGGTCTGGGAGGGGTAATGTAGCATCTTCATAAGAGCTGGTGTCACACCGGGGAATTTTGCGCTTTGCCACACAACTTAAGTATGAAAAGTCGTCCATTCAAAGGATGAGAGGGAGGGACTGGTTTCTGTGGGTTCAAAGGACCCTTGACAAATTTAAGAGTCTCAGACTGTGAGGCTTGTGTGTAAACAGGCCATAAAACACCCTTTGCTGTGTGACGTTTATGCATGTTTTTCCTGATAGAAGTTATTAGCTTCACATTGCAAAAATATGCCATCAGCTTTGCCTCACATCAAGAGTCCCATGAGTTCATTCATCAGACAGAAAAAGGCAGGAGGTTTGGGGTTACAAACAAGGGATCACGCAAACAAAAGCTGCCTAAATTTAAAAGGACATGAATCCAAAGATAAAAAAGGAAGAATTTTCAGCAAACAAAGCTTCTTGAAGCAGAAAGAATGAGGACCACTTCGTGTTTATCTATCAGGTACATGGGGAAGAAATGGAAGAAGAAATGGGATAGGTTACTGTGAGGCATCTCTCTTCTTCATTCCCTCTCTACACCCTCTACACATTTTTGCTTTTCCTTCTTTAACTCTTCCCATTTTCTCTCCATTTCACAACTATTCTGGCTCTGTTACATTTCTGAGGCCATGGGAGAATCCAGCTGACTCAAATGTGGTTTCTCTTTACAGACGTACAGAGGTCTCACAGCTCATACAAAGGGCTTCCACTGAAAAGAGTCACACCTCACCTTCCCAGCATGCAACAGCTGTCACATTCACTTCCTTTCACTCCCTCTGGGTGACACACAAAACAATAGAAACAACAAAAAATACATGAGCAGAGCCCTTTCCTAATAAATAGAGGAGCAGTAGCTGTCTGTGGCACTCTTCAGCTGGCTGACACACCGGTAATTAGGGGGAGCTAAACAGAACAGTGACAAATGGGACAGTGTGCTCAGAGACTGAGGCTAAAATCACAGTGTTGCTCCGCAGCTGTATTCTCCACATCTACAAAGTCCTGTCAGACCGCCCATTGTATCCATTGCTATGAAGTGGTTGAGGGACGTTGAAGTCCGCCCACAGAAAATATCCCAGGGATGGGTTTTAGTTTCTTCTCTCTAACTCCCGGAGGATGCACGGTAGCTGCAAGAATCAATACTTTGAGCTGAAGAGGCACTTTGTCTCAGAGAGGAGATGCATTTTGGGAATTCTCCCCCACCAATCTCCAGGTGACAGGAGCCAAAGCCTGTGATTATCACCTACACCTACGGCAAAAGCCAGCCTTGCTTTGACACCAGCTTGTTTTGTAATTCAATTACAAGAGAGGTGGGCTATTATTCTTTTCCCTTTTTAGATTTAATTACATTTGCTGTATCCTTTGCCCTAAAACCAAAGTGCTATTGAAAGAGTTTTTGTCTTTTAACCTTGAAACGCTTTTGAGTGAGATCTAGGCCTTTGTGTTCACTGACAATCAATTTAAAACTGCAAAGCAGCCAAGAAATGAGAAAAAGATGAAACTCTTTTTTCAAAGTAGTTTATAAGCAGTACTTTTTAAAATTTGTACTTTCAAAACACTCACTGGGATTCTCCCGAGACTCCATTTTTTTTTACCTTTTCTGTATTTCTCAAAACAGAATGATACAGCAAAATCACAACAGACTTGTCTTTCCCTATGAATTTGGTTCATTTTATTTTTATGTAATTATTTGCAAAAATAAAAGAAAAAAAGTATGTTGTATTATTTGTACAGTTCAAATATTGAGGAGTAGTCTCTAAATACAGACAGATTGCTGTAGTCAAATAGGGTGCTTTTTCTTACTTTTGGAGACACCATTTATTAAGCCAGTCTTTTCTGTTTATTTGAAAATGGAAATACATTGGTTCTAAAAAATGAACCCCATTGAGTGCTGCTCACAAACCTGGAGCTTAGATTTGGTAGTTTACTTTCGACATTTACATTTTATTTAGACATTTAGCGAGCACTCAATCCATTCACACTCCTTATTCAATTGATTTATACAGCTGGACATTTTTACTGAAGAATCAGAGGTTAAGTACCTTGCTCAAGGGAACAATGACAGTTCCTTTACCATCATACTGACCTGCACCCCTCTCTTTATACTGAACTAGCTATGACAGTCTACTTCTATTATGATCTAGACCCCTATAGGCCCCTAGCCTGAGCAATGGCTGTCTGTCAATGTTTCCTTGTGTGCGCTGCATGTGTCACACTTCATGACCGTTTTACGCTTCTTCTGAGGGGCAAGAGGGGAGAGGCTGTGACCGGCTTTTACCATTAAGCAGCTTGGATCATTGATTGTAATTTGAGAAAGCGGGAGGGAGGGATGGAGGGAGGGAAGACTCCCGGATTACACAACTGGAGCATGACCAGCACCGGAAGATCAATTCATGTCACTTCTGTGCCGCAGTGACAACTCGTCCCTCCCAGCCACCATCTGCTCCGTCCTTACGCCAATCTGTCACGGCGCGCCAAAGTGCGGAGGAGCCCTGTCGCACCTCGTGGCCCGCTCGCAAAAAAAAAAAAAAAAAATAAAGCACTAAAAGAGCATCTGCATGGAGTTGGCTGCCTTTGAAATGTCTGGTGAGCAACAGGTCCTTAGTTATGCAAAATCCCGCCAGGGACTGCACTGGACTGCTTTGTCAGTGTAAAAGCCTGTCATCTCATGTGGAGGCAATCAAATTCCTACAGTCTGGATGGCTTTTCTATTTGATCCACAAACACTACCCAATGGGCATGAAGTGACAAGAAATATTGCTCAAGTCAATTTTGTTTTGTTGTTCCCTACTTTTATGTTACAGAGAATTTAAAACAATATGAACTGTGATGCATTTAAGATATCAAAAGAATTTCACACATCATCTGGCGATTTGGGCCTGGTGGGCGGGTGACAGCGCTGCATTTTGAAAGGGGTGGTGGATCAGAAAGCAGTGAAAGAAACGGCTTCCTCACCTACATGCTCTGCTGGCGTGACAATCAGCCATTCAGCGAGCAGTCCCATCATATTTCACGCCTATCCGCCCACTTTGAGCCGTGACTCCACTCGCTTTAGTGACGTTTCAAAAGCAACCACAACAAAGCCAAAGTGCCCCCCACCTGAATGTAATTCCCCACAGACCGCCTGCTTGTTCCCATACTGTCCCATTTCTATTTAGTTATTTATTTATTTTCTTTTAGATTTGTGAGATCTCGGCAGCGAAGGGCACACACCTGTGGGCTGGCGGCATCGCGCTCTGTTTGGCTGGCACACAATAGGCCCCCTGCATAGAGAGCCCCAGCAAATCAGGGATCGTGCATCGAAGGCGGTGATCGCAAAGTGAAAGTGCTGAATTTACACCCTCGTGTGGCACCAACTGCAGCAGAGCTGCCTGGAGAAATCTTTTATGCAGCAGTCAGCCAGTGCAGCATGAACGCCAGTGAACACTGCGTGGCGCAAATGCAAAAACCTCCGCTGAGCCGTTAACACTGCAGACATTGTTCTCTTAATGGCAGCAGATATGCATGTTAAGTTTGCGCGGGCTAAAGAGTTGGTCCCCACACTCTCTTACCTTAGCAATAAACTAGAAATATACTCTGAAAACACAGACTGTCTGCCAGACAGCAGAGGGTGGGCATGGCCACATAATATCAGCTTTTCCAGGGGCTATGACCCCTCCAGAATAAAAGAAAAACATTATCAATGATATCAGTCTTCTCACCCGATTCTTGCTATAATAGAAAGATAAAGAGATTTTGGAAATCCTGCAGATTATATCAGTTAACAAGTCTCAGGGTCATGGATGAAGGCACACATGAATGCACTTTAGTAGTCTATCATTGGTAGAGGAATCATTATGGGCTAATTTTCCTCCGATTATCAGGTCTGATGAGGGACAGAAATATGACACTTCAGGCACGCAATTTAGTTTCTCACCCCCCTGTTCATATCCTATCAACCGCCAATAGGAGAAAATCTATTACACCAGTCATGGGCTCAGCTATTTCAAGTGCTGGGTAAGCCATGTTACTGTGAACTGACTACAACTGATTGCATGCTGTGGGTTTTGGACCATTAAGGTGAGTGAACAGATGCATTTACACTCTGTAAACCATGCTGGGAGCTCCATTCTGCTGTGTAAGTGGCATTGTGAAACAAGAACGGGGGAACGGTGGTAGTGCAGCTCTACTCACTGTTTGCGCCAGTTGAAGGGAGGTCCAATCCAATCACTTTCCGGTTATCTCTGGTCCACTTTCTGTAACGTTCACTGCTGCAGATGGCGATGGGATGAAGCAGCGGGGATGTTGTTACGATGTTGGTGGTGGTGGGGGGGGGGTTGGACCCCCACAGATTGGCTTCAGATGGCAGCTCTTAGCAAAGTCCTGTTAGAATAAACAAGACAGTGATATTCTGTTGATATCATAAATTATTTCAGTCATGACAAACTCATTTCCTCAATACAGGGCTGCCTGCACAGCACACAGAGGTGAACACCCCCGGGTTCATCCATAAGGGTCTCTATGGGAATCCTGCGCGGGCAGCCAACCTTATTCCAAAGCAGCCACATGGGGTAAACACCCTTGGAGTAATCTTCTTAACTATCATAACATCCTTGCAAACACGAGCAAGAGTGCTCTAAACAAAAGCAGCTGTTTGGGGGTTTGAGAGGAGCAGTGGCTGGAGAGAGAAGGAAGCCATCTGCGATATCTTCCAGCCGGACCACAGAGAGCACTTACCCTGCCATTTCACACAGTCATTTCAATGCACTTTTACTGTATGGAGGCCTCACTGGTACAATTCAACTTAGTTTAAATGGCACGAAAGAAAGGAGCCACCTGGGAATGAAACCCGCTAACTCCTCATCATTAGTCCATCTCCCTGCTCCCAGATACAGGCCGCTCTCCTACTCAAATTGTCTATAATAAGCTTGAGCGAGAAGACGGCCCGAGACGAACTTCCGATTCAGCGCCGCCTCAACAGGGCCAGTAATTACCAGGGGTGATTAATGACATCTGTTTAATCCATTCTGTGATACAGCGTTACATGACCGCTCCTTCCTGTTGCAGGCCTGGGAACCATGACCAAAATGTCCGCGTTCACATTCTAACCCACGGCCTAGGCATGTCCCGGCTCTGTGTCACCCGGACATTCCACCCCCGGTGGTGCCCGCTGCCATAGCTTGCTGACTGTGAGGCTGTGGGCTGTGACTGTGCCATGCACTGAGCTGAACACAGTGGCCAAAGTGTTGTAAAGCCAGATCATAAAACACATCACCTTTTCCATCTCATTAAACTTCACTATTTATTCACTTAGCAGGTGCTCTTATCCTGGGCCACTATAAAAAGTTTGGCCACTGTTGTTTTTCTCAAGTAAAACAGCTGTGACCTGCTTGGGATGTGAACTTATAACACACTAGTTATATATCAAGCTTCTATAGCATTATGTGACCCTAGCCTCAACCAAAAGAGTGTTTGGCCTTCACTGTCAAAGAGTACAGGTCTCAGGCCAACTGTAAGCCTCTCAGCAGTGATGTCACAGTAACTGGCCATAAAAGCTATTCAGCTGTTTTGGACACACCCTCCCACTTTTGCTTCCCCACTCTCGCAAATCCACAGACAGATGGAAACAAATTTTAGGAATTAGCTTACATATTAAATGGAACAAAATAAGACCAGTGTTCACCACAGCACAGAGATAAGTAAAGCACATATACACAATTTTGATCAGGTTAGGTTTCAATAAACTGACCAATCAGACAGCCTGATTTTCACTAAACCACATTCCCTCTGAAAAGCTCTGTTTGGAGTGCGTCATGTAGAGAAGGGCTCAGCTCCTGGTGAGGTTTCAGTCCAGTGGTGCAGGTGGGCGAGTAGTGCAGGTGAGAAAGCAATTAAAGTGGCTGATATCTCACCGAAAGCAGGGACCAGGGAAAGGTCCACCGTACTGGTAGTGTCTGATCACAGACCTGGTTCTTTCAACCAATCAGATCACCCCAAAAACAACTTCACTGAAAATCTGAATCAATACACGGGACTGATGAAAAATGCTGTGTGATATCTGCGTCAGGGCAAAGTTCATTGAAGTAGACATTGAATATATTTCTTACAGTTCTTACTACCAAAGAACTGACACCTCATGCAACATTTTTCTCCTGTCTCCACATGATCCACAGTAGAGTTTATCCACAGCACAGTATCAATAAAGTAATTTACTTTTTATTGACTTGTTCATTTTTTTTGTTTTAGTTAAACAAGTATGTCCTGTCCAAATTATCCCTGTCTGCCACCAGTCCCCAGAAATGGAGATTAAGATTTTTTTCCATAAAAATATTAAAACTGAAATCTGATCGATGCTCTCCCCAGCTGCAGTGCACTCAATTTAATTTCAATCAGCCAGCAAATAAACAAGTCTAAGCCTTCCTTTATTCAGTCTGGGTTCTGTTCTCACTGCTCACATTTTGCCAGCAAAACTTCCATTGCTCTTTAAAGGGGCCACAGAGAGTACAATGTGCTCTGCAAGTATGATATTGTTATCAGTGCAACTTCTTGATGACTATATTTCTAAATAAAGACAAGGCTATTATTTGACCTTAAAAATAAAATAAGTGTTATTTCATCTTTCATCGTTACTGCATGCAATCACCACTCATTCATTCATATCATTTACATCATTTATGAGGAGTGTACACTGTAGAATGAGAATGCTGTTGAGTGGCTTTTGGGAGCTGGTCACTGCACTGATTAAGAGGGGACCTGTGACCTCTGTACTGCTTCATTTTCTCACCACACTGCTAAACATGCCCATTTCTGAAAGCAGCCTCTCTTAACAAGACACACTGGCATTTAGATTTGCCTCATTGGATAAATGATCTCTGCACACCTCATCTCCCTCTCTGCCCTCCCACCTTCTCTTTACCACCTCTTCCCCCTTCAATCCCTCCTTTTCTATCTTTTTCTGTCCCGGTGCTTCTCTGCTGCTCTTCGGTTCCTTTCATCCACCCCCCTCACAGCACTATCTCAGTAGCAATTTGTTTAAAAGCTCCAGCAGGCAGTGCGCTGGACGCCTCATTGCAGTGATAAATGGCCCCCGGACCTTCCCGCCTGCGGCCCTGGGGTCTTGAAATGGAAGTATTAATAATGCAGGGGCTGCTGTCATATTCTCTATTAGCGTGGGGAGGCTGTCCCGATGTCCTGATGGATTACTAATTGGATTAATTTCAGTCTGTCAGAGGAGAGGAGGAAAATCAAATAGACTTGAGTTCGAGCAGTGCTGAGACTGTTTGTGAGACAATGCGGTTAGCTTGGTGGGATACGGTTCAAAAATACACTGATGAGCGATGCCTGGCAGTCTGAGTCACTCCAGGTCGTCCTCTCTGCTGCAGCGAGGCGATGTAAGCTTCAGAAAACACACAGGATGTCATTATCCATTACTGCAATTAGCTAAACTTTCTCAGCTTAAATTCAGCAGGTAGAAAAGCTTGACAAATACTGTCTGTGTAAAACCTGTATGATGTAGCTAAGGAATTAGACATGGCTTTAAAAAAATCTGTAAAGTATACTCCTACTGTAAATAGGAGAACACTTTACTTGGATCCCACCATACATGTGCTTTAAGATTGCATGTAAATATGGAAGTTACATGAACATGAATTCCCTACATTTTAACATTACTGCAGTGTGCAGCCTGTATTTCAAAAGAAAGGGCAAGAAACAGGATCTTCCCAGAATAACTAATTCTGATGATTTTAACACCCTCATCTAGGGCCATTACTTCCTAAGTATCTTGTTAGCAATCGCCTCTTGGCAAGACAATTTGATAATCCAGGGATCTAATATGTATAATGATAGTGTTTGTCTCCAGCTGTGCTAACTGGGGGGAATGTATGCACTGAGACTTTCTTTTACTTAGCGACTTCACTCTCCTTTCCAAGCACAGAGCAGAGGACGACAGATTAAATGGCATAAAACATTAAATGGAAAGAGCATCATAGGGTGGTCTGAAATTGTTTGATTTTCAGGATTCAGAACTGGCTGAATGCACTTAACATTTTGGAGCCATGGACTGTATTCATACTCATGAACCAAACAAGCCGGAAAAAAGGAAACACAATTACAGTACCCTTATAAATAAGTGAAGAAATCATTTTTAGATCTAACCTTCAAGTAATGCTTTTGACACGCAGGCTCTGAAATTTCACACATTTGTGTGAAGCTAACCAATTTCTATAAAACAGTCCTGGCCAGCAGCCTCTATTGCTCTGATGTGGAGAAAGTTTGGGTTTAGTCTGTATTATGCAAATTGGATATGAAATTTTGCAGTGACGATAGTGCAGCCGCAAATCCTAAAGAAGAGCCTGAAGTAACCTTGCACTAGCCATGTAAAACAATTTTTATTTTCGTGTGACACTGAATGATGCACATGATACACCCACCAACCCACACTTCTCAACAGCCAATGTGGAGCTGTCAGGAGACATGTCAAAACTCAAGTGCCTGAAAATTGTGAGTGTCACCAGTGTGAGGGGGGTGTGTACATGCAGGAGACAGCGAGACAGAGGGGCCATGTACACGTCTGCATATCTGCCTGTGCATGTGTTAAGAGTGTGAATGTTAGGGAGGACTGTGTGTGCATGTGTCAGTCCCTTGGCTGCTATTTACCAGTTGCCCTTGGTAACGGTTGGCAAGGCGTGGGTCAGAGGATGGTGGAATAACCAGCGTATAATAACAGTCTGTGCCAGGTGCGGTCACACTCATTACAGCACGCTGAGTGGAAATATCGATCTGCTTCTCTCATCCTCCCAGGAACAGGTCCTTGGATGGTGCACAAATTAAAACGCGGCCTGCCACATCCTGCTCAGCCAGCGCATGGATCCTGAGGGATGGCCTCCATGCCAAAACTACAACTCTATACCCCAAAATTTCCTTTCCCTTCCTTTCCTGTGGTGTAATTAGTCACACACCATTGCAGGCTGAACAGGTGAAAGACACAAAGAAAGCTAGTCAAATTCTTCCCCTCTCATCATGTAGAAAGCAGGTTGCACTTTTCTGCCTCATTTTTTATGATGTTAGACTGCATACATATTGAATTATGCTGTACATCCATCATGTTGAATGATGAAAATGTGACAGACACCAATGAAATGGGCTCTTTGCAAAAAGCTCATGCAGCCTACTGATTGTGACTGACAAATATGACAGGATCTCTGAGTTTACAGACGTGGGGAGCTTGGAGATCCCAGCTGTATCCATATATTGCATATACCACTTAGTTTACTCCTTCTCTTAAAAAGTTCTATTAAAAAAAGTCTCAATTCATGTAATGCTAGAAATGAATGACAAATGAATCATTCTCAACCCCACTTGACCTACTCTGTTTTCAGAGAGACAACTAATAAAAACAACAGCAAAATTTCAATTAGAGTACTAATGACAGGCATATTTAGCAAGAGACTGGTCAGCATATTTCAATTTGCAGCCTCATCCATTAAGTTACAAATGACATAAAGAAAATCGGCCATGAGCCCCATGACTGAAATCAAATCAGTCGATGTCTGGCCTGTCAGCCCTGCACGGCACAGTGCATATCAAAACCTTATTTGGGGAAGGATGGGAAGGATTTTAATGCGGACAATCTGTTGGAGGGAAATATGATTTCTGAAGCCACAAATCGCAACGGAAGCTCATTACTGCAAATGCAGCCGTCGTGCCTTATCTGTCTCTCAGTCCATTATAATGAAATAGTCTTTAATGAGATTCAGGGAAAGAACGGAGATTTATGGAGAAGGCGTTTTTCCTCTCCTTCTTCCCTTTCCTTTTTCTCCATCTGAAATATGAGTCATTAAGAGACAATTCTGCATCAGAATGTTGAGGCCTCATTAATATTATTTTTCATTTTTGAGGGCACTTTCCTGGTTTCTCAGATCCTAAGGTGTGCACCTCTGAGACACCTTAACTATTTTTCAGTTGAGGGAGTTTGATGTTCCAAATTCAATAATTTAATAAAAAAAGGCCCACAGTGATGTAAACATAACCTATAATTTCTTTGTGGAGCTTTTGGAGGAGGCTGGCCTGTTTCACAAATCTACCTTGTCATGCATAGACACCCAAGGCATAAAAAACAAGGCCAGCTTCCAAAAAGAACAACCTCCAGGAATAAACAGAACCTGCCCCTTGTTTCACTCTTCAAGGATGAAGACTGGCACACTTTAACACTAATTGCTCCTTTAAAATCGCATAAAGCGGACTAAAACACTCAAACACTCACAGGGAGTGAATACTGTTAAAAGGCCAAGTCCATTAGCAAAAAAGGCAAGAAATGCGAGGGCCTCAAAAAACAAGTATGAAAAGGAATTACAGGCAGATCTGGGGAAGAAGAAGTGCAGAGAAAGATGACAACTTCAGCTGAGAGCACACTTGCTTGTCACAGCAGGGGACCATGCTTCCATGGTGACAGTATGTTCAACTTGTCTTTTCACCAAATTATACAGACAAAAAACAGGACAATGCATTTTACAGAGCTTCATAATGAATTTTCTTTCAGGCAATAAACAGCTACTAAATTCAAACCGTTTTTACATTTTTTAAAATTGACCTCAAATGCTGGTCTCATAGGATACCAGGATGGTAGACCTAAGAACATTTGGATCACAGTGTTGCTCCTATAGTGCATACAGTGTAGCGATGACTTTAATCTGCTATAAAATGCTATCAAACTGGAGGACCGTCATGCCAGTTAATGATGGACACTGGCAGCCAGATAAGCTCAGGAATTCACAACCCATTTTTGCCTACCTATACTTTGTTCCTGAGATTTGTGGTGCAGCCAATTCGATAATTAGGTCTTCTCTCTTTCCAGCACCACTATCAGAGTAAGTTACCATCAGGGCAGATGCTGGGCACAGGATGGGTCAAATTAAATTACTGGCAGTGCTGTCCAGATGCTGGCCTCCTCTCAGCTTCCCAGGAGAAGCCTTGATATCCAGGTGGCCAGAGAACAGTGTCTAACAGTGTCCTGCTGCCTCTGATCAACTTCAACCCCCTGCAGCTACTGTAGGCCAGCTTCACTTCCCTTCTGAGTAGCAGAGGCACTGTGTGAACTATCTGCCTGTTCGGTAGTCAGTTTTTTGTGTGTGTGTGTGTGCTCATTTATGTGCATACAAATGTGTGTACAAGAACGTGCACAAAATCTGCATAAACATGTGCAGGTGTGTGTATGTGTGTATATATACTTGTAATATGTTTATGTATGTGTGTGTGTGTGTGTGTGCTTGTAGAGTGTTTGAGTATATTTGTGTGTGCTCACACTATGTTTGTGAATGTGATTATGCGTGTTTTCAGCATGTCTTTGTCTATGTGTGCGGGATATGTGTGCTTGCGTGTATGTGTGTATTTGCAATACGTTTATCTAGGTATGCGTGTGGTCTTGTTTTTCTTGTAATACGTTTATGAATGTGTGTGAGTGTGTGAGCATTGACAAAGCAAGGGTGCATGTCCTACACTTTGTCTGTTCTCTTCTACACCCTGCCCCTCCCTCCCCCTCCCCCTGACAGAGGAGCGACACATGGACAGATAGCCTGCTGATAGAGGCTGTCGGTATGGCTCAGGATGTTAAAGGCCAGATGAGCACATCCATTAAGGCTAACAAATCCCTGTCTTTCACACCCTTTTCTCTCAGTCTACCTGTCTATACCTCTCACCATCTCATTTGTTGGGTCTTCTCTTCCTCTGTCACAATCTTTCTGCCCTAACCTCAGTCTCTGTCATTCCCTTATCTACATACCACTGACCCCCATATATAAAGAATAAATGCATGAGAATGCATATATATGCTATGAAGATAGTAGCATGATTGAAATGCAAACTCAAATTATACAAACATAATTGCAGACAAACAATCACTTTGCTTTTCTACCATCTCTCCTGGCCCACCATCTCACGGACCGCTGTGTCTCACTGCAGTGAAGGCATGCCACACTAATTGAAAGCGACCCTGACTCGTCCTTTTCCCAGATGCCACGGGGACACCCCACTGCTTCCTCTTGCTCTTTAAATGTGGCCAAGGCTCCCAGCACACACCTCTCCCCATTAAACAGCACAAGTCATATTTATAAAGATAAGATTATTCAGTTCATAAACACTGAGGAGACAAATGCCCTTATGAGAAGTCAAAGTCATAGTCAAGAGGTTAAAGTCAGATAGTTCCAGCCTTTGTCTGTTGTAATGAGATACAGATCAGTTATAAGCAGGTATGAATGCACATGTATAACTGCAAAGGTGTTGTGCAGGCTGCAAACAGACCACTTGCTTTACTAAAAAAGGGTCCTGAATGCTGGGTAAAAACACAAGCTATTCTTGGAAAAATTACTCCATCTATTTTTCAAGTCACAATAGTTATTTCCTCAGTTTTGTTTGGTTTTCCATTCTTGGTCCACAAGGGACAGGGAACTGTTGTGCAGCAAAAAGAAAGAGAGAAAATAAAAACTTTTAAAAGCTGGAGTTGGACCCCAGCAGTTTAAACAGTCATTATCAGAGTCCCATTAGCTCCAGAACCCAGAGATGCTGGGGAAAGGGCAGGGCTGGGTGATCACTCCCCACTGTTGAGCACACAAAAGGGACCCATGTGTACGGTTAGTCTCTGACAATCGTAACTAGGCAGGCAGGCAGCACTACAAACCCACATGGCAAAGGAGAGGGAAGACAAGCTTCAGTGGTAAGGGAGGAGATGATTCTCAGCTGACATTGTTGTTGGCCCCTCAAGAAAAACATTCTTGGCTTTGTCCTCATTTGCCACTGTATAGAAAAATACAGACTGCTGGCCAGGCTGAAGGAAGGAAGTAAATAAAGGATGAGGCAATACTCAACTTGACTGAAAACTGTTTTTCCCCTTCCATCTGATTAATGGAAATTGAGCAAAACAAGGAAACCCAGAGCAGCAACACTTTGGCAGGTATGCACAAAAGCCAAACTGCTTCTTATTCAGCCACACTTCCAAGACTACGCCACAAACAAAATGGCAAACACCGACTAAACCAGCTTGCTGAATACATTTGTCACACCACATATGAAAAAAGAAACCAAAACAGAAGTATTTCATTTTGGAATGAAAAGCGCACTCATTCTTTGTCCACTGGGCTGGTAGGCTAGCATTATCATCTTCTATGAGCAGAGCTAGCCCCCATAATGTAATAGCTCTTGCAGCCATAAATCACTCTGAAAGCACCATGCAACAGAGACTGACACTCTCGATTTAGCTACCTGTGTCTTTATTAAAGAACATATTAAAGCAGCAATAGGGAAAAGAAAGTCCCATTTCACAGTGGTAGAACACTTAAACTAAATATGCAAAGGCATCTAAATGTGAGTGAGCAGGAAAGCCAGAAGGGAACAGAGGCAGGTTTGGTTAATTAAAGAGCCGGTGATTTGGGGAAACATCCTTTCCCCCACTGATGGTGGGGTGAGGAGTGTAAAGAAAGAAGTTGGATGACAACATGGTGACAGTGTGGTTTGGGCAAAATAAGTGGAATGATAGACAATTATCAGGATATAAGAGTTTATTCATGCAAAGTCAAAGCATAGAGTATTGCGTTAATTTTAAATAAAAAAATAAACTTGAAATATCAAGGTCTACAGCTCATATATTATTTCCTGCTCTTCTTGTGTGTGTGTGTGTGTGTGTGTGTGTATATATATATATACATATATGTGCCTTTGGGTGTGCCCTAGCTTTGAGAACTAAATGAAAAATGTCAACATAATCTTACCTTCTGACAAAGAGGAAATGTGTGGGGACATTTCATTATAAAAGTAATTTCTGTTTCTCTTTTGAGGTGTGAAGTCAGTGAGCAGCGTCAACAGAAACAGCATCTCTCTCTCATACACACACACACGCAAGCAAGCACGCACGCACACACACGCATACACACAAGCACACACGTGCACATGCATGCACATGCAGAAACACAAACACATAAACGCACACACCCACACACCCACACACACACACACACACACACACACACACACACACACACACACACACACACACACACACACACACACACACACACACACAGAGGTGAGTGGGTAAGCTTAGCTGTATACATTTGCCCAAAGGGGAATGATATGTCTGGAATGAATACTGAGGTAATTTTTAATGCCCCTCCCTCATCTATCATCTCCCACTTCAGTGGCATTACCTGGGTATCTCAAAATGCCCAGAAACGAATACTGAAATAAGAGACAAACACAGCAATCTTCAAACCTCTGAGGACAACAAACCAACATTTCCTATTCATTTACACTGCATTTTATGCAATCCTGTGCAAGGAGACAGTAAAAAGGAAGTCAATTATGATATTACTGGAAATAAAGGCAATGCTTGCCTTGAGCTGCTGCTTATGTTCTGTTAAAACACACACACACACACACACACACACACACACACACACACACACACACACACACACACACACACACACACACACACAAAAACAAAAACAATCCAACACATAGCAGTTACTGAGGCATGTACTTACAGCGTAAACAAAGTAACTGATACACTGAGAAGCACAGGTCTTGACTTTTCGTGGTCTAAACCAAAAATACAGTTTTTTGTATACTAACATCTCTGAAGTTATGAATGGGATTGGGAACACACACAAAGAGGGAAATACTGTGAGGACTCTGAAACAGGAAACTGAACCTCTAGAGAAACCAACTGGGGTTATGTCACATTTAAAAATAACTTATTGAAGGCTGAACCATTCTACCAACTCATCCCACAAGTTTAGGGTTTACTTGGCAAAACCGAAAGCTCTGAATATTTGTATCTTATTTTTGCTAAAATGTATGTTGGGTATTTTCAGGACTGGGAGATTAATTTGCTGCCAAGAAAGTAAATACAGGATAATATCGCTGCATTTAGACCCATAACAAATCTCAGAGCTTAACTATTGACAGTTAAAGCCCAGGGCGCATGGCTGTGAATGAAAAAAATGGGTTCAAAAGACAACAGTCACATAATGTTCTTGGCAACTATAACAGGTAAGCTGGTTGAAAATTCTGCCAGTTTTATCCATTTATTTACTATTTTGAAGGCTTGTCATCATTCACACACACACGAACACACGCACAATCAACAATCTATCATATTCAAAATCAGCAAATGTAAATGACACATGCACACAAGGTCGCATAATAAATGGAATTAGTTCTTTGTCTCAGGCATGTCAGTCATTCAACAGTGCCTGAGGGACACGCATTAAGAGCAGTTGCCAGGTTATTGGAGGGTAGGGAGTGTAAGATGACTGGCAGCACAAAATCAAATCCATCCCTGACACCATCTCCTTCCTCTCTTCCAAGTCTCCTCCAACTACTCTGCTCAAAGATCATTTCCCCTTTTTTTCCCAACCTCTTCACTGTCCAGCAAATCCATACTTTTTAAACCGTGCTGGCTGTCTTGTGGCTACAGCACTTGGATCACTAAAAAATCATTTGCTCCAATTGTTGTGAAATTAAGTACCAAATTGTGATTTCTGCATTTAAAATGTTAAAATACAGGTTGAGACCAGCATGTTTCATCAGTTTCAGTGGGGTTTCAAATATGATGACACTTCATATTATTCATGGCTTTGGAGGCAAAGAAAGAATCCTCTTTCACAACACTTCACATGCATTCATCTGCCATTTTTGCATGACAGACCTTTTAAGACAAGCAATGTTTTGACAAGGTTCAGTTTAGTGGCAGTTTATAAAGCCTCTCTAAGCATCGACATGGAAGCTGATACCATGGAGGCAGAAATAAGAACCATTCCCAGCTGACCAGCTCTTTCTGCTGTTGATTGAAGATCTCTTGCTTTCAATCTGTTGGTGTACATCAGGGCTATTCCACTCCAGTCCTGAAGGGCCCCAGAATCTGCAGGTATTATCTGCAGCCACCAGCTCTGCCACCCAAGCTGTCTGATACATGGGCAGATGTGTTCACAGCAGTCTAAATGGATCCTCCCCCAGAACCTCAGTACCCTAACAAACCCATCAAAACTAAGTTCAGCTCTAAACCGAAGATTAGTTCAGCCATTTAGTATTCGACACATATACAGAGCATCTTTAAGTATTATACAATTAGCAAAAAACCAAAGCTGTATGCATATGTTTCTCATCCCACAAAACAATTTGGAGGATAAAGCCTGCACTGTCTTTCTTGCCATTTGAAGTATTTGTATTCCACAGATTGCACCTCACAGTTGCGGTCCTGTATGTGACATATTTTTTAGCACATGCAAATGTAGTGCTGCATAGTTAGACTACAAGCAGGTATTCTATCCAATGACATGCTACACCAGCTGATGTCATGAATTACCTCATCTTTTGGGACAGAGAGTTACATTTTATCAGCAAAATCAGCGAATTTAGTGTTTGGTTGGAGCAAATACTCAAAGACACAGTGGCCCTCCAGGACTGGAGTTAAACAGCCCTGGTTCAGATGGTTATCAGACCCTTCCCTGACCTGCTCCATTAACCCAGAGTCCCCCTGCTTCTGACACTTCTTTCTCAGCCTTTAAAATGCCACACACCCCCCCATGATGGCGGTCAGGATGGGCGGACAGAGAGGTTAAAGTGGTAACCCAGACACCACAGAGATGCACCGCGCTCAAAGCTGTCACAGCTTCCATCACCTCCTCCCACATGCAGAGGCACATCCAGACAGTAATCCTGGATTAGAGGTGGGACATCTTGTTCTTGTCACGTTCTAGACCCCTATATATGGGGGACCAACCTTCTCTGTCACCTCCTATACAGCCCTGTGATGGTGGACCGTGTCCATGAATAGATCTGGAGTTAATGAGTTCTGTGTTCCTGGTCGACAGCACCCTCCAGGCAGCCTGGATAATCTCTCTTTCGGCATCTCCTATCTCCACACTCCTTTATAAACATGCAGCTTTGCAGCAGATGAAATTTCATATCCATAGCAATCCTCAAAAAAATCCCCCAGCAGCTTTCTTATCTCCCTGTCTGGACTTTACAACGGCAAAAGAATGATAATTAGAGCTAGATCTTTCTCATGGCTCTTCAGGGTAAAGGTCACCATGTTCTTTGGATCTCTTCAAGGCCATCTAATTGGCCCAGTGAAGTTCAAGGGAGCTAGTGCAGTCCTTGTTGATGTGCAGTCACATGTATTTGCAGCAGCTCAAAATGGTCCTATCTACTATCAAACAATGAACTCTGACCAATCCAGCAAAACCAAACCCGGCTGTAAACCAAGGCGTTGATCTGCCAGGTATATGGTATAGACCAAGTTGAGTTTGGAGACTAGGAACACACATACAGAACATCTTCATGTATGATATAATTCACCAAAAAAAAGAAGTTGTTCATATATATTTCCCGACCACAAAAGTAACTGAAGGGCAATGCGGAAAGGGCCCTTCCTGTCATTTTGACAAGCTTGTTTTCCTGAAACTGTTCTTTGCAGTTTCGGTTTTGTCCCTGACATGTGTTGATTCTGCACATGCAACTTTATCTCAGCACAGTCAGAGCAACTGTGAGAAATGCATTCCACATGTCTACTTCAACATTTCCTGTGGAGTTACATTCTTTTACCCAGCAAACATATTCTTAAGATGACTGTGGAGTTCAAGACTCAGGAGTGTGACAGTCCAAGCAATGCTAAAAACACAACCATACATAACCTGTTCTCAGGGCAGAGCCTATTTCACAGTGCTTTAATCTGACTGAAACTAGAGAGAAGTGTGCAAAACAAGGCCTTGAATATGTTATTACAGTAAAGGGCTGTGTGTGAGCATTGATATCCCTGTACTGCGTGGAATTAGGGAAACACAAATGGACAATTTGGAATGGCCATAAACACCCTGGACTGTGGAAGGACAAGTGATACTGATAAGCCACTCTAACACTTGTTAGAGGGCGCCAACATAAGTATCTAAAGTTTCCTCTCCGTATAATGAAATTTTCATTAAAAATCCCAGCAGTAATGGGACACCTCAACTCAACCACTTATGGGCCCCATTCACCTTCATCCTGCCCAGTCATCTAATCAGCCCAGTGTGTGAAACTACACCAGGATACATGACCTTGCAATAGCTTTCAAACAGCAGGGTAAAGTCAAATGCATTTGCTCTGCTAGGAATAAGCACCTTTCAGAAGCACTTTACACATTCCCATTACTAAAGTGGTGGCTTCCTGTTAATGAAATGAAATTTCCACAGAAAAAGCCGATATGGTAGCCCAAAGAGCATGGTCTAAAGCTGCATTCACACGTTGTAAATGCCCTTGACATGGCAAGAACTAACCGGAATGAAAAAGAACTTTACAACTGTGCATCAACCCCTGGATTGTTGGCCTTCAGTTCTGATATGTTTGCTTAACCTGATTATAATGCTACAGTAGTTGCATTACTTGCACAAACTCTCATTTACAGTTTGATGCAATGTAGACCATGGCAAAGTTGGCTGACTGGCCTGTACTCGTGTTCCTTTTAAGAGTCTTGGCAGCCATTTTAGATTAGCTCATGTTTTTTCTCTCTTCCCACAACTGACTCACTTTTTCTTTGTGAACAAAAAAACTTTTCATCCAGCTCAGTTGCTTAAATAAAGAATAGTATTTGAAGCAGAATAAAGGAGAAAATCATATCCTTCCCCTTCCCCACTACTTGGTTAACATTCTGGACCTCATAAACACCCCCTTTAGTACTCAGCAACCCCATGTCTAGAACAGTACACTCTTTTCCAACCTTACAGATTCCTCCTCAGTACTGATTCAGCTCTGATAGCTGGTTCAGATTCAGCTGGCAGATATCACTTTTTAAAATCTGGGTCAAAAAGGCTGCACTTCAGTTTTCTACAAAGAGAGGAACAACTGTAAGATTCCACTGCACACTATTCATGAACTCAGCTTCAGTGCTTCACCTGCTATACCTCTTGTAAGCTATGCTACTGCATTTCCAGGTGTTTGACAAGCCAAACTGTTAAGGTATAAACTGTTATAACACTGTTTGTTTGTTTGGGGTAGTTTGGGGAGTCCTGTACTAAATGGCATTATAAACAGGAGATGTGGGTTAGAAAATAATGTGAGGCAGAAAACCCCCAAATCAAGGCCTCTCTTTAATTAAATATAACAGAAAAAAATTAAGTGCCAATTCATATAGCAACTGAAGAAATTAATCAGCTTTGGTACATAGATCCTTCCTTAACTCACTCCACCTTATCAAATATACAGTTTCACAACTATTGTCCTAACTGAAATGCTATATAATCAGAATGTTTTTGTTAAACTGTGATTAATATGTTCTTCTGTGTTGGTGGTGTGAGGGCAACCCATGAGCACAAGTTGACAATAAAATGACAAACAGATGATACTATGATGATTCCGAGCAAATGAGTAACACAAATAAACAAAACATTTCCTGCAATGACCTTGGCCACATTTCAAACTGAGATTTTTTACAGACATCGCAGAAAATAAGAAGAATTACATGGAGGAGCACTTGGCAACGGCAAACATTTTGAAGACTTGTTCCCCCCTTTGCAAATTCACTCTGCTTTTCTGAGGCGGAGGAAGGCAGTCTGCATTGTGCAGCATCTCCATCATGATAAAGGATGGGGGAGAGAGCTCCAGAGGGTATGGGGGGCACTTGGCCCACGTGACCCTGCATGAAACTTCAAGGATTATCCCTGCCGCATGGAGCCCAATTCCAGCTCTGATAACAAGCCATTTTCTGGGGTGAATTTCAGGTCAATCTGAAGGCATTAAGTCCCTGAATGTTCCAACCGCTGTACTTTGGCTTGGCTATACATTTTTATTATATAATTGCGTTCCATTTTTGGCTCAGCAAGCTTCTTAGAATAACTTTTTTTTTTTAATGATTCACCCCGTTATCATAAAGGTCTACAGTTACAGTTATTCTAATGACAGTTCCCGTCTAATAGACTTTATGATCATTGCACTGAAGAAGGTGTCCTTTATTAAAAGTGTCACATGAATATTTGGTTGAAATGAATGGGGGCCGCTGACAGAGAAAGTTTGGTGTGCCCACCATGATGGTGTCGTGGCCTGGCTGGCCTGTCTGCTTTGGAGCAGGGCTATGGAAAATAGCAGGTCATGTGCTGCCAGGCGGGTGCAATACAAGCTGCTCTGGTCTGCTAATGGGCCTGTGGCTGTGGGCTGTCAGGGCCAGTCCCACTGATGTCCATGCCAAAAGGCCTGACTTCTTTCCGTCTCTCCTTCCAATGGAAAAATACAGCAAGAGTGGGCCAACCAAGTGTGGGCATGGTCACTGCAGATATACGTGCAAGCAGAGGAAAACACTCAAACCTGCATGGATATAATCCACAAAGACATACATACAGGCATGAACATAAGAGAACATAATCAGAGTACAAAATATGTGAGCACAAAATCTCTCTCTCACTCTCTCACTCACTCACTCACTTACTCACTCACACACACACCCGCAGAGATACAGACAAACCATAATGAGAAACAAAGCTAGGGATATAGGCATTGAAGCATATTTGTGAGCACACACGCACACACTGCTCTGAAAGATTCAAGGCTGTTTCATCCATACTCCCTAAACAGCACACTTTGGCAGGAGAGGGTCATAGTTCCCTCAGACCATGCATTTTGTGAAACGCCACCATTATAACGTCTAGTCACACTGCGTGTTATGTAAACCTTATTCACCATACATTTGAAAGGAACACTGTGCTACTCGGCTGTGAAAAGGTACATTCCAAATTCTAGGAAACTGTCAATACTTAACAAAGAACAGCATCCTTCTTTTTGTATCCACACAATACACAAAGGAAACTTAAACCCATCAGAATAGGGGAGGGAAGGCCCCCCTCTCCTCCATCACTACCCCCCATGTGGCAGGACATTTCACAGTCCCACAGACTGACCAACATTGACGGGTCAGCTGGAAGTCCCACAGCCAAAAGAAACCCCCAGCAGGGAAAACGGGCACCAGACTACATGCTCCCCACGACTCCCGGACTCCCAGCACAGCAAAACAATTTCCTTTTCAATCTGCCACAGAGGGACTGGGCTGTTGTTTGTTGACCTTTGCTTGGTGTTCTCATCAAGCAATCAGCTCTCGACTCTGGATATAGAAATATAATATCAGCCCCACTCTACTATTGAAAATTCAGCACCTTCCAGCAGGACGGGACAAACTCCCAACCCAGGCCTCTGCCACTGATTCAGCCCAGAAAAAAGTAACTGTAAAACATAAGACTCCTACATAAGGCAGCTCTTATGGCATCATAATCAACAGAATGACATTGAAATCTGAAAAAGTCCTTAATAAGACTTCCATTCCTATCAAGACAATATCATGGAGTTGGTTTGAGCACTGAATTCTGGACTTCAAGATTGTACAGAGCATAATGTACCATGACAGAGCTTCAGCTGTAGTACTTGGCTGACATGATGCAACATGTTCAAGATGTTCACCCCGTAGACAATGATTTGCTAACACACCACACAAAACGCCATTATTTAAAAATAAATTCTAAAATATGTATTATTTTTGTTATTATTGTCACTGCTGACAACATGATGAATGGAGCAGGTAAAAAGCCCTGAACCTGAGAGGCTGTTACCCCACATTGCATGCCAATAGGGACTCGGTCACAGGGTGACACTGCCGGCCCTGCTGTGCATGGTAGTGGCGGTATGAGCTGTTTTCCAGAGCCAGTCCCGAATGGAGGGAAGGGGGTGGGGGTGGGGGTTTGCCGGGGTGGGTGGGTGTCAGCCGCTTATCTGCCAAAGCAGCTGGAGTGCGCCGCAATCCCCCATGGAGAGCGACGGCGGCTGAGCTGGTTCGCACCGGGAGGGAGCCAGCGGGGCGGAGCTCGCTTGGGGAGGAAATGGTGACAAGGCAGGGATCCTGCACTCGCCTGTCGCCTGCTTGGCTGATACTGCCGTAAGAGGTGTGCCTGGTTAACATGACCTGATTTGATTTATTTGACATATCAGAATATATTTATATTTATATATATGTGTGTGTGTGTGTGTATAAGGAAATGCCAAGGATAACATGCACAAGAAAGTTACAAGACTTATTTTCATTATGGTTCTCTTCAGGTAGGGCAAGAGCTGTACGCCTTTTATAGATGACAGTGATATTGATACACTGAATAAAATCAGAACATGAAGGCATGACATGAAAGCTGAAGCATGAAAACTGATGGGAAAATGGGATTTTTTTGCATACATTTTATTCTGTGAATGAACGGCCCCTGAGAAAGCCAAATGTACCTGGTTTGGAAAAAAAAGACCGAACAGAACCTCCATTCACAGATGTTGCAGAGTTAGTCAGTCATTCGGTCTGTGCAACTGTCTGCCACAGGGATTGTTATTCAGGTATCAGTTTGGGACTTATGGTTTTCTGTGTGGGGGGGACCTGAATTATGGGTCAGCTGAGAGTGAGCTGAGTGGCACTTACATAAAGTGCTTCTTATTAAATAAAACTGTTACTGTGTAGGCTGACAGTAAGATGAGCGGCATGTAAAAATGTAAGTGGTAAGATTAAAAACAGTCAAAGGGCACGCCCACAAAAACTAAGTCAGCATATAAGCAGAGAAACTGAGTTAAGTCACTCACTGGGTTACATAAGACTGAGGGAGCACTAACCTAAAAAGAAAATATACTGCATGCAATGTATGCTCTTTTGACAAATCCGCTCTGCTCTTTGGAACAAAGAAGATACTGAATATGGTATATGAACAAGGATAAAAATAGGCCGAGTCGGGGATGTAAACCAAAGTACAGCCATGACTGGACATGGCTTGTACCTCATGCTCAGACCATGTGTCACTGTATACATTTAATTCCTCAGTTGAGAATTTCTCTGTACATTTCATGGGGGAGAGTGCCCTCTGAAGACATGGACATTAAGTGTGCCTCTCCCATGTGCTGGTCCAGTGTGCAGGCACAATCACGTCATGAGTGTTGGGGAGTGAGAATGGGGTTTCTGAAAGATTCGGTGAGTTAGAGCGAGTGGGGTCACATAGAGGAGAGACAACAGAGCCAAAGGTTAACCTTACCTGAGGTGAAGAGGCAAGCAACAGCAGTGATCGAGGACATGTACATGTAAGGGAAACAAAAAAAAACATTATCAGACATGTAAACTTCAAATCTGTGTTTTATTATTACTAAAGTAACACATTTTGTTAGCGGCACATTCTCGGCATCAATTTTTCACCAAAACTGTATCCCACTGTATTATTCACAGCATACTGATAAAAACTTGAGACATATTAGCATATTGCTGCCTGCACATTAAGTTAATTTCACACTAATTGAGGAATAGGGTCTCTTCTCCATATTGGTATATTGACCTCAGATAAAAGGCTGACCTTTTCTGACACACAGACAACCTTTCGACGATGACACACTTGGTCCCTGCAGAGAGTTAAATCCCCAATGAGAAAAATAAAACGAGTCGCCGTCTCTGTCTGCTGCCTCGGCGGGTCCTCTCTTCCAGCGATTGTAATGAGATTACAGCCAGCCTGCATGACTGATGAAAGTGCCATGTCTCCAAGTGTCTCTTTTACATAAAGGAGAGGCGCTCCCAAATCCAGCGATTCATCATCCGTGGACTGATGGCTCCATCTGTCTTCATCCTCACCGGGCCTCCTCTCTGCGTCCAAATGGCACGCGCCCGCCCACAAAACCCCTTCGGTTGATTTGTGAGGAGAGTCAGCGATGTCTAACCTTTTCTATTATTTACCATCCACCACCCCCCCCTCCCACCACCACCCCTTGCTGGAAATGGAGAAACACACCTGGAAAGCTGAGGTTTGAAAAATGTAGCTAAGGATCCTCAGGTCCTTCTAATTTAATCTGATGTGATGCAGAGCCTGTTGCAAACCACACAACAGAGTACTCGCTAGTGCGTCAGTGGTTCCTCTATCAGGCCGGATGCAGTATGTTATGTTCTAGGGCTATTTGCACTCAGGGTCTAAAACAAGCATCAGCACAATTGGATCCTGTGCCCTAGACACAACTGTCTGAGCTCAGGCTTGACTCAGCACCGCCTGGGAGCTCTGAAAGAGTTTGAATCCCTTCTGGAGTAAAACTGTCCTCGTACGCCCTTCCGAGGTCAACCAGACAGCCACCAGCCTGGGGAAACACCCTATCTCTACTGCTTCTCATACCTGAGCCAGGCAGGCAAATTAAAAAGAGAGGGAGATGGTGCGGAGGGAGAGTGTGTGTTAAGAGGGGATAAAAGAAAAAGGGAGGAGGAGAAAGATGAATGATATGAGATATGTTACGTGGGAGAGAGAGAGAAAAGGTGTAAGGGGAGAGATACAGAGCTAAAGAAATGGGAGTAGAACACACAGGGAAGAGGAAGGGAGGGGGAAAGGAATCATGAGATATGGAAGGTGGAGGGGAGAGAAAAAGATGAAGGGAGAGAGAGGGAAAAGGAAGTGAAAGAAGGAAGCAGAGAAGGGAAAGGGGATAAGACAGAAGGGGAGGAGGAGAAAGTAGAATGACTGAAGTTAAGGGAGGAGAGAAAAAAGATAAGGAGGGAGGGAAAAAGACAGAAGGGGAAAGAAATGTGTAGAACAAGGTGTTTATGCAAGTCTTCCCTTAAGTGACTTTCTTGTAGAACAGCTGAGGCAGTAGACACGCCTGTGTTGGCAGTCCATTAAACAAGTCATGTCTTGAGTTTGGCCACAATGCACAAGGGCTTCACTGTGCATAATGCAATGACACAGTCACAGGGGACATCTTGTATGGCCCTGCTGATGCAGCCACTGCTTCTGACTCAGCCAACAACCGCGAATATTTCCCATTTACAGTCCTGCAGTCACCTCCACTTATAGCGAACACAGAATTGGTGCAGGTGTGCAGCTGTGATAACATGGACTTTGAACAGGATGCCTGACTTTTCCGCAGAAGCTTGTGGGATAATGGTTTAAGTGTGCACAGGAGGTGGGATGGTGACCTGATGGGGTCTGTTCGTTACCCATTAAAAGGAGTTAAGAGAGCTGTGCAGAGAAAAGGGGATGGACATATTTAATCAAGACCACAGTTGGGGGCATTGGGTGGCTCGGGCAGTAAAGGGACATGTTTATGGTGCAGATGAGAGCCCTGAGATTGTGCGCTAAAATCCGAGCAGCACCATTACTAGCAGCATTGGCAAGAAAACAACTGGCTCAAACCTGCGGGGGAAAGGTAGGCTTACGCAGGTTAAAGTCATCGGTCTCACTGCTCTCTAGCAGCCACTCCTGGCCGACCAGGGGCCTGCAAGTGTGAAACCAGATTTTGTCCGCCTCCGATGCATATATAGTATGAGATTGGTGATGCATTTGCACAACGTAAAATTGCAAGACTGTCGACATGAGAGCTATTGGCTGTCCTGAGTCTGGGAGAGGGTAAATGTGGTGGGCAGGGTGAGGAAAAAAGGGGGAAAGATTTACAAAAAGACTCCCACCAATCAGCTGCTGATGGGGTAGAGGTGCATGGATGCCTGTCGGAAAGATAGGCTGATGGATTTGACTACAGGGACTTTGCACACATATCGAGTGATAGAAAGACACTGTAGACCCCAAGCCTCATTGGTCTACATGTTAATAAACAAAGATTTATTGACATTTCCATTGGTTTACAAAGATGGAGATCAGTTCTGTTTTGATCTAGTGATTCAGGATGAGCCTTTCCTACATTTGTTTAAAGGGAAATGAACTGAGCTGGTACATCTAACAGCAGTAACATTATTTTAAAAAAGAAACAGCCCATCTTGCACATACCAAAATTCATGTCTAGGTTTGGGCGCCCGTCTGCTCACTGAGAACAGGGACTGAGGTGAAGTCGTTTCCATTTCTGTCATGGTTCTGACGTTGCCCTGGACGTCCTTCAGAGAGCTGGCCTACTTTACGCAACGACACTGCGTGACATCCATCTCGTGCAGGCCGATACCACCTCGCTGGCTGACAGACTCATTTTCCCAGGCTATTGTTCAGCCTTCTGACAGAGTCCGTGGCCACCTGGCCGCTCTAGATGTATGTGGAATCAGGCTTGGGCAAAACATTGCACACGGGGGGACCTAATTTGTTCAATACACCCAGGGTGACAGAGACATTCCCAGCATACTGTGTCACTGGAGATCCATAGGAGTAATATCTGCAGATTTTGCTCCCTTGAGTCCTAATGAAATTTGACTTTGACACACAATTTGGCAAGACTTTACCCAAGCATTACTAAAACACTATTGGTAAAAAATATTCCCCATGAGGTATAACTGAAATCCCCAAGGCCAGGAAATGATATCATCTGAAAGTCTGCAAATCACAGGTAAGCAGCTGTTTTTTTTTTCTGACTTTAGTTCAGCTTTCTGAGGAATATGTCCTAGCTAAGCTCATCATCACCTGGGCTGAACCTCCTCAGGCCCGCGCGGTCCGACAGTCCTCCTGAGGCCTCTGCCACCGGCAGGAGTGTTTGGACAGGATGTCAAACACCCAGTGGTGCACTGTTCCCGACGGCTCTCGAGCTGCAAGCCCGAGGTGCGGCGTCACCATGGATACCGCTGCCTGCCTCTGCCAGAGAGGAGGTCATCACACGGAGGCTGGCCATGATGAGGCAAAGGAAGGGGGCGCTGCCAAACACTCAGGGCACAATGGCAAAAGACTGTGGGGCATGGTGGTAGCCTATGGCCACGCTACAGGGACCATTGCTTCAGAGAGGAGAAGAGAAAGAACACTACTGAAAAGCTTTGCGTCAGGAAGAAAGAAATCACAGCAAGGGCTTCAGCATAATCTTTTGCTAGTGTAGAAAAGAATTCAATCCATCACCGAAAAAAAACAAACATGCCCTTATGTTGAACACAACTTCCCACTTTAGAATGGTACGGAGGTGGAGAGTGACCCCAGGCCTTTCCTTGCCAATCTCTGTGCCTGGTGGCCTGCCAAGTACTTTTATTACTGCCTGTCGGGTAAATGGCTTAAAATGCCAAAATGGGTAAATATGTACAGTTCACAAATGATTTCTGAGCAAGACTTTCTTTTTGTGCAGTAGTTTGAAAAGAGAGTGAGTGGTACAAGCTTGAGTGAATGGCGAATTTGAAGCAACACGTGTCGATATACAACGTAAATCATGTATTATTTGATGCAATCTAAGGGTACCAAAAGTCTACTGTCACCCCCAATAAGCTCCCATTATTACTGAAGTATATTTACAGCTTTCAATGGAGAGGCAGAAAACACTCTGTAACATTATTTTCCTGCAAGCTACCATGAGGAAAGGCAGCCTTTGATCAATTACGGTATGAACAATGCCCAACTGAACACCCATGAAATGAAAAGCAAGGCCAAACCTGGAATTAAATACAGTGTATAACTGTTTTAAGCCAACCATATTTCATCAGCTGCATATTTTACATTTGAAACGTCTGCATAAACCAGACGCTCTGTGCAGCACACACGCCTCTTCCCCAGAGAGGCCTCAGCACTTAGGCCGTGTGGAAGCCAGGGAAAACCTTTCAGCTCAGGGTGACTTCAGAGGAGGCACCTGATTTATACCAGCACTTATTTACCCTTCCCTCTCAAACTCACACACCTCTCAGCTCCACGGTTTACCCTCTGATATATGGCTTCATTTCAACCTTATTTTTTGCCAAAATGTGATTATAACCTGTGCGATTATGTGGAAACAAGATTGAGCCAGCAAAAAAAAAAAAAAAAAAAAAAGAGAAACACTACATGCTTTTCCTTTCCCCTTTCACTTGGTTTCATTTCAAGCCATGAAGTATCTACACATCCTCAGACCAGCAAGTTACTTATGGTGATCTATTTACAGGGGCACTGAACCTCGCATGGCTTGGATCGGATCAGCTGCAGATACACAAAAGAAACAGACAATGGGAATCGCTGGTAATCAGAACTGACACATTCTAGCATGCAGGCGAGTGCTGTATTCACTGGCCTTTCAAATGGCAGGCCTTGTTATCTGACCGTCCTGGTTTCTACGAAAGGGCAGGGGGGGATAATGGAGGGGGAAACTTCTCACACTGACATTAATGCAGCGGCTGAATACATCTCCCTCAATGCAGCTGCGCCTCTGTCGAGGACTCCCCAATAAAAAGGGCACACACTAAGAAAAATGGAAAAAGTTTGTTTTCCATGTGTTCTCTCTCAAACAATTACAATCTCTCCCTCTTATTTGCAGTTTGTGTAGAGGAATGGGGTTGTTTTGTGGTCTGAAGAAGCAGATAAGAGGAGAGGAAAATATAAGAAATGATTTGGCTGGAAAGCAAATGTTTTTTTTTATATATGTGCAATACGAGCAACAGTGGCATTTCTTCAATGCTATGGAACTACAGGGAATAAGAGAAAGGGGGAGACTAGCAACTCAGCTACTGCCCTGGCATAAGGGAAACACATGATTTACCTTAGATATGAAGGGCCCAGCTTTCCAGCACACTACCCTGATTTCGTTTGCACACTCTCTGGTGTCTAAAGTTGTTACGTTCCTGGCCAAGATTAGATTCATACTGTAGTTCCAGGGCAAGTCAAGAGATTCAGGTCCTGAACACTGCTTAAAACCTGACTATTGGCGGGTTTTACTTTATTTTATTTTCTTTTGCTCTGTATCCTTACGGCAGACAGAGGAAAACACAACAGATATGTCATAAGGGATTAGCCAATTGACTGGAAACGTGAAGCTGAGTCCACACGCATAAAGTCTGCTCTGCTCAGTGCTTCTACACTTGACCGGAGGCTTTTGGCTGTTCATATAGCACCATCTGTGAACTCAAGTCAGTGAAACTGGTTAGATTTGACAGCAAGGGGCTTTCTTTCAATGTGTCACAGAGAAACAAGCCATTGACCACAATAAGTGGCATGTCAATATAGACCAAAAAGACTGGAGGAACAAGACTGGGTCACCCTTAGCTCAGCAACCCCTTTTTGGATGCATAGTGATTCATATGGATAGAGATTTTCGGATTAAAACAGTGCCACCCATGAGAATGGGATTTGACATACTTGTTGATGCTTCTCTCAAAGAGTTCCACAGTTTTGATTTGGGCCACTCCTCTAAAGCAATTAAAAATAAGCTTTCACATTTGTATGGATGTGGGTGGAAGAGGCACTACCCATGGGCCCTCAATGTAATAACTGCCAGTGTAAAAGGTGCTTCCTAGCCTTTCAGGGCAAGGCAGTGCATCAAAAAAAGAGACACTTACCCACTAAAAATGAAATATGGCAAGTAGGGTTTGGGTAAAAAGGCAAGGAAAGGCATCTAAATTCTGGAGCTGAGGGGTGTACAAGCTGTCTGCTTTGCCATGTCTCACCTAAGTGTCACGGCCAGCTTGCCAAGACGTACTAACGTGAAAGAAGAGCCCCTATCCAGGTGCCTTCAAACGGTCACAGAGCTGCAGAACGTCACTTCTGATCTTTCAGCCGGCGGAGAGTGAAACTCATGAATCATAATCTGCACTCCCTCTGCTCTGCCAGGATAATCTATAGAGACTTCAGAGACCTGGTCTGTAGGTTTAAAATGCTAGATGTGTTGAGATTGGATGCTTTTTGCAAACTATGTGACACACACAAAAAATGAAGCAGAAGGCAACTTAAGTCTTTAAAAAGTTTGCAGCGGAAAAGGCGGTGATAAGACCATTCACTTGCAATCATTGTCTCCAAAGCTCCCTACCTCCTTAAACCCTTGCTTGCCTCCATCCTAACTCTGGCAGTGAAAAGCGTGGGAAATGCTTTCCTCCTGTCAGGGATTTTGGTGGACTGACCCCGAATTATTGAGCGAAACTTATATCACCCACCCAAACCGCCTTCAGTGGCAATCAGCCAGAGGGTGCATGGTCCGAAAGGAACAAAACACTTTGCCTGCTACGGGATGCTATTTTTCCTACTTTTTTTTGCTTGATGAATTCAAAAGACAGCCAATATACTTCTATTCTTGAAAACACGAATCTGCAATGTCTAACCTTAGAAAAGTCAAAACCATTTTCCTGGATGACATCCTCAATCTCCTTTTTTTGTGCCGACTGGCCCCCTTGCTTTGAGAGAGCAGAAATGAGAGGCGGTGTCAGGCAGGCTGGGGCGCTGAGAGCTCCTATTCACCGCGGCGTGAATGCACTGTTGACAGCTTGCGCACCATCATTACTCAGATGAATATCAATCATCCTGTATCGTCGCTCGAGTGCATCCCTTAGTGTCAGGTGTCCTTTCAAAAGCAGTCCCTACTGGTATGCACTCCTCCAGGATGGGACGTAAATATTAAACATGCCGGCGATGCCGGCGCGTTTGAGCGAGGACCCCTGAAAGAAACTCGGGAGCAAGGCGGAGGAAAGACGGGCCCTTCTCTCGGCTGACATCGGTAATTTGAATATCAAAACACGATGCAAAATGGTGATTAAAAGCCAATTACAGAGTACGCGGCTGAAAAGTCAATTAGAACTTCAGAGCCAGGGGTATGACAGCCGCCAAAAAATGCTGGAGGCTGGGGTGGAGGAACTACTGGGCCAGGCTTGCCACCTGTGTCACGCTGTCCATGACAATCAATACCACTTTCAAAGCATATTCCAGGTCATTTTTGACCCTGTCACCTTAGAACCATTAAGCAAAGGGCAGAAGGCAGCAGATGCTGTTTATTATATTCAGATATGCTTATAAAAAGAATTCAATCCGTGTCAATAAGACAATGTGCAGAAGGATTTGTAAATGGGAATACTGCCCATTGATCTGGCCAGCATTCAAGTCAGATGTGAAGATCTGAGGAAATGAGATCAATGTGGATTGTATAAACAATCAGAATCAGAGAACACCCTATTGTGGGTCTCATTCTCTCTGCAGTGATTACACCACCAACTATCTCTGGATTCGCTTAGGAGCAGCTTGTTCTGCGAGGGACTAAATTAAGAATCTGAAAGGTTGTCACCCCTTGCCTTTTATGTGGCCCGAAACAAAGACTGATTTTCAAATAGCCCCATTATGCAGTCCCAGAGCACCCAATCCAGCCGAGTAACTCCTGATTGATCCCATTTTACTTATTTATGCAGCTGAAATGAACGTTGAATATAAAAAAGGGGGGTAGGTGCTGGTGGTGGTGGGAGTTAAGGGGGGGGTGGGATGGGGGATGCCACCATGCTGGCGCTGGGGTTTGATCACCCGCCTGGAGCCACAGGGGACCCCTGCTTCCTTGCTGAAACGCAGGAGTACTGGAGCGCAGCCTCCCAGGGAGCCCTGCAGAGTTTACGAGCGCACCAGGCACAAATCATCTTCGGTGAAACACTGTGCCTCCTAACAAACAGGCCCAGGTCCCCACAGACCCTCACCAAAAAAAAAATAAAAATCATATGACTCAGAATCCAGTAATGCTATCTAACCAAGCGCATTAATTATTTAAAGCAATACCTGGAGGGGAGATGAATTATACAATGACACACTATTTTTGAGGTGATGTTTATTCAGGATGCTCACAGATAATTAAGAGGTTCGATCGACCATTTTAGGAAGGTGATCTCACCCGTCTCGAGGCAGATGTGATTTTCTCTGCAACAGATACGGCACATTTGTGTACAAATAAGGTGGCTCCAAGGTCATTGTATCACTTTAAAACACTTAACTTGGTTTACCAAGAACAAAATGAAACGGAACACAGACGGAACGGAGAGTGAAAAGAGGCCTTCCAAAAAATTGACTGCTTTTTTATTATTATTACTGAAGAATTTTGGCAGCTTCCCCAGCAACACAAACAAACACATGCTTACAATGAAGCTGGCGTCCGAGACAAAATGACCATCAGGCAGAGTGTTTGCTTTAAGCATTTTTCCCAAGATCTAAAGGGACATAGAGAGGGCTGGGAATTCGGCTGGCTGGCCGTTATCTCCAAAAAACGGCCGGACGGGAGATTAATTAAGGTCTCTGACAGTGCAAAGCCCTTTTACCCAGCATTCCCTGTCTACTTTGTCCCTTCAGCCCTGGTACCTTGTGTGCGTGTGTGTGCATTTCTGTGCGTGTGTATGCGTGTGTGCATGTGTGCGTTTGCATGGGGAAGTGGGGGAGTTGGGCCTCAGAACATCACAGATTCTACAGCCATAGCCCAGGGGGCAGCTGGCTCTGTAAGGATGGAATGGGCGCTTACTGATGATTTGGTGTTTAAGGCCCAATCTGAACCAGCTTATTTTTGATTAAAAATAATGACCAAAGGATTCCAGACTTTTGCAATGCTCTAAGTAAAATTTCATGAGCTTGATTCAAACAGGACTACAGGCTTTAGGCAAGGTAAAATTTTGCAGCAGCAACAGACAATTGATGATCATATTTCATCAATGTGTCTACGCAAATACTAGGGAATCTAACAGTGAGAGTGGTTGGTATCAAAGATTTTTCTTTGTATTATTAAATAACGCTTAATGTGAAAAATAAAATGGAAATCCAAGTTCGATAAACCAACAAATACGTGTTGGAGAACTACAGCACAGTAGAATTACAAATAATTAGAGTCTGGGACAGACAGTGATTCTAGCCATCAAAGCCGTCAAACCTCCCTGTGCAGCTTTAGCAATTTCTCAAATGATTCTGCTCTACCAAGATTCTGACTAAATGTCAAGCCACACTGCATGACTGCTTTTTTTTTTAAAAAAAGGAAGCTTTCAAGGGAAAGCAGATTTCCAGCTTACATGCTCCCTGCCTCCTGGTATTACCATTCGAGATGGTGGAGCAGTGGGACGCTGTGGGAGGTACAACATCGGAGATACTTGGCGCATCTACAGGATACAGCTCCGTCGGATCCTCCTCTCGCGCTGTCTGCTCCAGATCTGGGCTTGCAAGGCATTTGGCGCTGAGTGTTCGGATTCTTTTGCTGTGCATGCGCACACACGTATAGACGTTATACGAGATTGTCGGCTCCCCCAAGGCTTTTCACTACCACCAACAGAGAACAGCATGGAAAACTCCTGTGCAGTTACACCTGGGTTTACTGCACAAAAAAGCTATGTCATCAAACAACAAATCTGATGACTATTGAGGACTCCCGACGCTTTGTCGTCCTGCTTCGGTGGATGTGGGCCTTTATTGCATTAGAATAAGTGAAGGTTAATTTCATTGTCCTCCAGCAAATCCACTCAGACAGACGGGTCTTTCATATTCATCCATAAATGAAATTCCACTTAAGGCCATCCTTTGTCCCCCGCCATTCAGATCTGTGCAGCTCAGTTCTCAGCTTTGTGTCCCGGATGTGTGAAGTGTTTTCAGAGCGAGGTGAAAACGAGCAGGGCTCCCTGTCTAATGAATGATACTGATTATTCTGCCACTTCAGCTTCTCTCCTCTCACTGCCTCAGTGTGTGTGTCTGTAAGAAAGAGTGTGGGTGTGTGTTTGTTTATCTCTGGGTGTGGAGGTAGGGGGCATTAACTGGGTGTGTGTGTGTGTGTATGATAGAGAGATTGTATGAATGAGTGTGTGCATAAGCACATGTGAGTGAGAGTATGTATTTGTGAGTGTACATGTATTTGTGTGTATGTGTGTGCATGAGAGAGACAGAGAGAGATAGGAGAGAGAGTGTGTGAGTGTTTGTGTACGTGTGCATGTGGAGTAGCAGCTGGCAGAGTCAGAGATACAGATTTCCACATGCTCCTCTTTCGTGTCAGTTTACAGCCTGTGTGAGAAGTGTCTGTTTTCGCCGCAGGGCAGGTAGCACGTGTTGACACCGGATTCTCCCTGCTGCTGCTGGAACTTGCTCCCTCCTTTAACGGCCTGCAGCATTCTCACCGTTAATGGTCAAGCACACTCACCCCTGGGACAAATAATACAGCGCACTATACCATAACAAACTGCAGGATAATCAACACCACCCACCCCCACCAGGCCACTGTAAACATAACACTAATTATTCACTGAGCCTTTAAACATATGCTGTGGCAGTGGGTTAGGGGGTCTGTTTTCTGTTCCCATGCTGACAAAGCCCTTGAGTGCATTATGTTTAACGTCTAGGGCATCCAACATACTACCACAACATTGCGGGTTTAAATCCCAGATGGATTTCTGCTCTCATAAACAGAATAAAGAATTTAAATGTTCTACTGAACAGAAAAGAAAAAATCCACATGGACAGTGGAATGGATTTCCAAAAAGGCAATAGTCTATATGGGGAAAAAACAGCTATAAGTAAGTTAGAGTGAGCATAGCAATTCCAAGCAAATTATTTAGCATTTCAGGATTTAGGGGTGAAATACGCAGCGCAGTGTTTCTGAATGAAATGCAAATCCCTTTGTGCCTCTGTCCCACAAAGTGGGAAAGGAAAAGGTATTTTCTAATCTTAATCTCAACTGTCCTCAGACTCATTTCAGACTTGATCCGAGGCTGGGAGCCAATGGTAGTCCAGTTCAAAGCTCTTCAGACCTATGGTGCCAAATTTGCTTCCTCGTTCCAAGTACCTTTGTACAAGTGCACTTGACAAGGTAATCTGAGTGTAGTGAAATGTGGTTCTCTGCTCGTGGAATGCAATGCAGAATAGCAATGGAAATGCCCGTGGTTTTTTTTTTTTTTTTAGCTTGCTCATTTTAAAACGCTTTAGTCTAAGAAGCTCAGTCGGGTGGCATTTGGATTTCACACACTCTCGTTTCAAAGGGCTGCTTTCTTTTCTCTTCAGCATCTTTACTGCCCGTTTCACAAGTGATCGGCACGGCAATGCGGCAGAAATGACTGCGTGAGGCAGGGAATAAAGGCCTGCAGATTGCCTGTAATGACGGGCCCCGGCTGGCATCACCGGCTTCCCAGCTGCGGTTGTTTCGGCGGCGGGAAAGGACGGCAGTAATTACAGACAGCGGAGGGGACATGCGGCTGCTTCTCGAGTGGAGGAGCCAGCAGACACGGAACTAGCGTTTCTCACTCTCGTCAAGGGCACCAGCTGGAGTTTTTGTGCGCTCAAAGTCAAGAAAGGTGGACATGTATGAGCCCGAACAAAAGCTTTACCACCAGTACTTTTGATATTGTGAGACTGCATAGCTGGAGCTGCACAAAGGCCTTGTATGAAATGCAAATATCCCTTCATTTCTGGTTTTCAGATAAATAGCAAAAAATTTAAAAAATGAAAAGGCACTCAGGTCTTTAACTCCCAGTTACTACAATGCAAGAGATGTTCCTGGTCTTTGTTCCAAACAGCTTTATTGATCAAGGCAGCCTAAATAGTCACTCTAGGAATGTGGCTAATGACAGGATATGACATAATACATGTAAATAAGACACCATGGTAACATGGGGGCATAGAAGGTGATAGCATAGGGACAGCCACAGTAAACCAATGACTCACAGTTTAACACAAGGAGAGTCTGAAGCCATCCAACAGGCCTTGGCCTTCAGAGAAAAGAGATTAAATAGGGGAGCTGAGAGTGAATGGTTTAGGAAACAGAAAAGAGATGAAGAAAAGATAGAGCAAGGCCTCAATGACTGAGTGTGGGAAATTCAACATCTACAGTGGGGGGGGAATGATGGGAAAGCCAGGGGGCAGGGAGTGAGAGAGCAAATGAGATGGTAGAACAAGACTGACATCTTGACTGAGCGATTAACAGAAAGACAGAATGAATGTGGAAATCCATGTGGCAAACACAGAGGTTCTGCAGTGAATGTAAAAAGGACAGATCCCTAGCCTGTTGCCCTTACACCTGGTTCATAAATCACATGATCACACAACCTCCCCACCTCTTCATGCCTCTGCCTGTCCCCTCTCATTCCCTGCCTCCTGTGTTTCACAAGCGCAAATCATCAGCTGGTGAACCTCCCACAGGCTGCATAAAAGTGTGACTGTGTGTGTGTGTGTATGTGCGTGTGTGTATGTATGTGTGTGTTTATGAGGTCTGCGGGTGTCAGTGAGGAGAGATAGGGGACCATTTGCTGAGAGAGGTGGTGGGATTGTATCTGGCCACTTTGAAATTAGATATTGAGTGGATATGGGGGCATCAATGAGGAGAAATGAAGATTAACAACTCTCGACCTGCACAAGCTTTTGAGCTAACAGTGCAAGCCAGCCAATGCTATCGAACAGTGAGGGTGGGGGGGTGGGACAGGAGATCTGCAGTGGCCTCCACTAGGGGATGATTTATCACTTTGTGGGGGGAGGGGAGTGCAAGACCTCCTGACTGCACAGACAAGCTCAATTGCCCGCTACATTGGCGGCCACGAGGGCTCCATTTGTGCAACAATCGCATCCACTTCCTGTGCCTCAGCTGCACGGCCTGGCACCTTTTGTCTGGACGTACTCAACGTCCTTGAAAGAAAAAGAAAAAACAACCGGAGTTAAATTAACCTTATATGGAAGTGTTGTGGAAAAATACAAAAACGTCTGGAGCAGGCTGGGAAAGATGGATTGTTTTTTTTTGGCATCTCACTGCAACAGAAAGCTCAGTGCTTTAATGAACCCTGATAGACTTATAGACTGTATACTTTATTTACAAGCTCGGAATTGGTAATTGCAAACAGCTGTTCATAGGTATAACTTTGTTCAATTAATGCAATTAAGGCAATTAATACAGACATCCTGGAGATGTGGTCTCTGTGGAATTTCATCTGCAAATGATATAGAACAGCAAAGCAAATAAAGCACGACATTGTGTTCAGCTTAACGTAGGACGTGTGGGACACTGAAAACAAGCTCATGCTCAAGTCCTTAATTGTAAAACCTCATTATATAACAACTTTTTGTTCCTGGTTTGGCCCCTACATCATTTTCAAAAAGTACACATTTGCGTTTGAAATCTGATTTCCACAGTAGGCCCTGTTCCAAAAGTCAACAAGCCAAGAACCAAAACACAATGAGATGAGTGTATGGGCCGGTTTGGTCCAGAGAAGTGTTCATATAAAACTGACCAGAAACTTTCCTTCCTTACTTCAGTGGAAAGGCTCAGTTGGGGGGCAGGGGCTGGGGTTTCATGGGGGAACTCATCTGGTAAATCTAATCAGCTACTTTGGCCCTGACTCCCCCCCTCTGTCCCTCTGTCCCATGACAAGTGGCAGGGAATGAAATCCACCAAAACAACATTGTGCAGTTAGTCACATGAAGCAGCTGGGCCCTGTCAATAGTGCTTGAACGGACTGGTTTTTCCACATTACAGACAGCTGTGTGTATGAGTGCAACCTACTAGTTCCTTGCAATTTTCCCTGTTACACCCCAAAGACGAAGCTACAACCCTCCTGAGTGAGTGATCTGTTACTATTGTTTGTATTACAGCGGCTTGCTTCAAAACTATTTTTTATTTCTTGTACAAGCAAGAGAGCTGCTCATTCCAGTTAGATTGCCGAAGAGTACATAGCTAATTGTAATGCTATAACTGCCTATCATTTGTACTGTAGCCATCCTGCCAGCAAACTGTCCTGCTGAAAGGTGTCTAGACTAATGCTACACACCTAATACAATGCCAAAGCCAGACCACAGAATACATTAATATTCATTTATTTTTATTATGATGTCCTCCCTTCTTTTAAATATCAACACACATAAGTCTTACTGGGACTATGCATTAGGTCTATAGAGCTTCATTAGCTGAACAGAACTGATAAACAAAAAAAGAGGTATGTGTTCCCTTTAATTCATGAGGACACTGTATAGGAGGTTTTACTGGCTTAATTTAAGGACTGATGTGGAAAGGGACTGCGTTTTCATTGATTCAATCACAGCCATTCACTAAGAAAGGCACAAAAATAAATTGCTTTTCAAGCAAAGAAGCAATTTGTAAGGGAAGTAAGTTTGAATGTTTCATGTATATGTTCCTAAACATGGCTGGAGGTCTACACCAAGACAAGATGTGTTCTTACATTACACTACACTAGATCTCCACAAGCACTTTCCCTATGAACCCTAACAAGTATATAATTCTTCAAAAAAAAAAAAAAAAAAAAACAAAGTCACCATTATTCAGACTGAAGCTTTAAATTTGAAACTTCTATGGTTTTCAGACCTCCATTTGCATTGCAACTCAAGTAATTAACAAGTTTTGTTAATTTTGTTAACAGCTCAAGTTTACAAGAAAAATGAGATCAGTTATTCAGAATCCCCACCTCCACACCAATTGTCACATACTACCTAACAGGCCACGTTATCAGAGCAAATTTCTTCTCAGCCCAGGTGAAGAATAATCCGGAACCCAGGGAGTCCACTTCATGTAATTAAGGGGCTGTGTGGGTACCCGGTCTGTGTTTCTGCTTAATAAATGAGCAGGCAAGTGTCTTGAGATGGGAAATAATGACTCCTTTGCCATAATCAGCCTTTTATTCTAATCAAGGGTTCAAATGAACAAGGCACCCTCCACCACACAGGCAACAAAGAGGTTGATTAAATTAAATAATTAAATAAGAGGGTAAGAAAAAACAAAGGGATGGGAAAATAAGAAAAGAAAAATAAGCAGCCTGAATTCCACTTAGCAGAATTGGGAAAGTGCATAAGGACATCACCAATTGTTCTATAAAATAAATTGCCTCGCTTGTCGAGGCTCTGGAATTGCTTGCACTAGTCAGTATGATCACTTTCCACTTTCCATCAGCCCATACTTCAGGGGTTATTATATTCAACACACCACATTGTGTCACATTCTATTTCATGCTTGGTTGACGTGATGTACAGAAGCCCATAAAGTGAGTTTAACCCTTACATTAACCCAAACCCTAAAGTCAGGTTTTATACCTCTAAAAACCACCACAGGCTTTATTTTTCTTTTGCACAGTACATGACAACATTTCTGATTTTCTGCTTTCTCTATGTAAAAGGCCAACAGCATTTCAAAAGCATACAGTGCAAGGACATTATAATCTTGCATTCAGTATAATTAATAATAATATAATAATAATCACTATTGTACTCACACCACTAACCAGATCCGCATAATTAACCACACTCAACTACAGCTCTTTTAAAAGTGTGATGGTGGTCATTTTTCACAATATGACATAAAGTAGGCCTACTTTCCATGGAAAAACCACACTTGTGGTTTAATTTCCACAAACACTCAAGACACAGAACATACACTTATTAAAATATTCCAATGGGACAGAACCTTTTCAAAGGTTTGCTAATGCATTTCTGTACCTACGCCACAGTGCCAAGACTGAAAGTGAAATGCAGTGTTGCTACTTGAAGCTGGCGGTGAAATCAGTGACTCACAGCGATCCCAGTGGGCTACTAACACATTAAACCGCACAGGGTGGGTAATTCATGCTGTTTTTCGACATGAAACTCAAAAAGATGATTGAACTGTTTAGTGCTTGATGCTTCTCACAAAACTATCAAACTATCAAACACTACAAAAAACAAAACACTGAATTAATTTAAAATCATGAATTTAAGTTGCTTAAGTTTCATTAAGTTGAGAGACAGACAGAGACAAAATGTGGCCTGAAAATAAAAGTAGACACTAACCAGAAGTGTTGCAGCTATTGATGGACTCAATCTAATGTGCCATGAAAATCAGACAAGCTTGATGATGGTATATCTTGCTAAGGCAATTCAGGAAATGCATTCAAGCTTGGAGCTTTGCCTGGTTGTCAGACAATCAAGCTAATTGCTCTCTGGGAATCTAATTGGAAATGTGCATTCACAAGGGTTTATTGTTCCTGATAATCTGAATGAATCCAACAGAAACAGCTATAGAAAGTCTTCCAAAGTCTGGACAAGTACAAAACCTGCAAAGCTTTACTGATGCCATTTTGGCATCTTAGAGTAGTCTGGTGATAACAGCTACAGGTGTATATCACAAATTGCATTATAGATCCTGGTGCCAGATTTTTTTAAATTGTCAAAGTACTGAATACATTTGCTAATAATGCAGTCATTCTTAAAATCAGGGAGTTTGAATGGAGAATGCATTTTCTGGAGGAAAAAAGTCACCTAAATGACGTTGAAAACATTTGTGTTATTCTAAGTGAATTCCAAGGAAGAAACCAAGTAGCCAAACCAAACCCAGTCTAACTCTGAAATACCCCAAACTGTGTGATTTCAGTGGTTTTGCTTGCATGGCATGTAAAAAATACAAACATTTCCACAAATTTTCTGTGGGAGGTTTGAAGGGTGTGCTCTGCAAACGCTCTGGGGCTTTGCCTAGATGTATGAGTACAGCAGGCCCAGTACAAATTGGTGGTCGGAAGGCTGGAAACACTCTCTACAAAACAATGTCTTGCATAACATATGGCTGGCACTCCAATATATCCCAACCCTCTCTGCAGCACTGTTTCAACACAGGGGAGGCAGATAAATAACTTAGAAGGGGAAGGAGAAAGGTTTGGCTGTTTTTCCCCCCAGTGTTGCAAAAAGTGCTCTCGACAGCTCTGTGAATTAGGTGTGTCCCAAACACAAATACATCAAAAGCAGAGAGCAGGAAATGTTTTAAAATGCTTTTCTGCAGATGTCTAAAATGTGGTGGGTTCTGCAGGAGGGAAAGTGAATTAACCTTCTTTCTGAGTCATCACAGAAATGACTGATGTTATCAAAGGCTTGACATTGGGTGACATGAGGCTCCTGTTAAAATGTACTAAAATCCACATGTTGAGCACGGAAGTCACTAAGAGAGGTGCATTTCAGCATCACCAATGCAGAGGTCTCAAAGAACTGCTCTCGGTGTCACCAAAATTGGACAGAAAGCTGATTTAGAGAAGTTTAATGCAGGGGATTTGAATAACTATTACTCACCCCACTGGACATGATATGATTTTAGTTCAAAGCACTTGTGAAAATGAAACATTTTCCACATTGTAATATCCATCACTATTTTCAGTTTCACTTAAATCCTTTCCCTGCTTTCAGAAAACCCCAAACTTATATTGCATTAGTAACACTCTCCTAAATGCATTCCCACAAGTGAGGAAAACCTGCTTTAGAGGTAGACTAAAGGAGACTCTTCATGAAAAGGAAGCTCCACAGAAATGCATTTAAAGCGAGTGGCAAGGGGCTTCACCTTTACTTTTTATGGACCCAGATTTTCTCCTGTCTCATTTGACTTCTTAGCTCATCAGTGCCTATTTAAATTTGAATACCTTCACATGCCTTTGGCCCTCATGTCAGGTTTAGCTCAGAAAGGGGATTTAGCACATAAACAAGGGGCTGATCCGCAACCAGACAGAGAGCTTGACCGCCATCTGCTAAACAGCCTTGTTCTTGGGCCAGACTAGTTCGGCCGTGATCCAAACCCTCCATTCCCACTCGAGCAGGTAGAGGTTCCTAAGATCAATGGGTCACCCATCACCATGGATACCTGCCTTTGCGTAAAGTCCCCAGCCTCAACCTGAACTCTGTCCAAGGCAACCAGCTCTGCCTGTGTGGGAAAACAGTGACCCCCCCCACCCCAACCCAACAATGAGGCCGGATTTGTGAGTCCCACAGGATTCAGTAGGAGGTGATGGTATTCCTCCCTCCGCACATGCAGTTCTCCTTCAGCCTGAGCTGGGATTAACTAACTAACCGAGGCACAAGGGAACCCTGAGCCTGGCTCCTAGTTCCTAAGAAACCAATTTGTGAGAGAGAACTGAAGTAGGCTGTTAATACTGCTTGTGACCTCCCGTTTCAAGCCTTGCTTTGTTATGCTCACAGAGAAAGGGTAAAATATTCTCTGGGAGACATGCATCCAGGACCTTCAATTTCAGTTCCCCTCACTGCTTCTCCTGACAAGCTTCTGTGAGGGTTAATGTGCAAGGGCTCAGAAAGACAGCATGATTAAAGACGAACATTCCGCACACCCGTCAGCCAACGCAGTACCACAGTCTATGACATTTCTGGATTCAAATCTAGTAACTAGCTTAGTATAGGTTCAGGGTGGCAGAATGGTAAAGCAGTAGGAGAACTGGGCTTCAGACTTAAATGGAACTGCCATTATACTTTTGCAATAAGGTATTCAACCTGAATTACTTCAGAAAATATCCAGCATTAATGGATATTGTCAGTGATATTAATTTTTTGTAAGAAGGTACAGAGATTTGCCTTGTCTGTGGTGAATGTCTCAAGAATGGCTTGCCCCACTCTCTACGCAGCAATGGAGGGCCCTGGGCATCTGTTCAAAGGTAATGAAGGGGAGAAGGCCAACACTAATGGAGGTGATAAACAGTCGGACAATAACATTTACGACTCAATAAACAGGAAACAGGATCGCGCTTTGTCTCCTTTACTAGAGAGAGCGGCTTTTTTATGTCGGAAAACATTAAATCCTCTGAACAGACAGGCTTCAGATACAGAGGATTGTCTCCCACCCGTGGGCCTCAATTACGCAGAACAGAGGCGGTGAATGCCTGGTACAGTGAAAAAATACAACATTTAATACGCTGTGTCTGACTTCACAGCTTAATAGATATGCATGTTTAAAAGCAAGGGACTGCTTTTAAAGTGCAGAGCTCTGCTTTCTCCCTCTCAGTCTGCCATCAGTGTCTGACATTACTCCTCCCTAATGCACAGGCTCTAATGGACACATCAATTCCAACTCCCTAAAACAAGTCATGTTTTTTTAAATGCCAGTGAGCCAGGTGAGCCTTCAAAGCAACCTCAGTTAGCTTTTATGAAACAATTAATCCATTTTTACAGATTTTTTTCTTTAAATTGTGCTTTAAGCTAAATGCATGTCCTTGTAATTTGGTGTGAAGTTGATCACAACCTGTATGCCTGCTAGCACTAATGCACTACTAAAATGGATATTAAAATTCCATATTTTTTCAATGTAAGTGATCAAAAATAATTTTAAAGCATGAATTGAAATATGACTTGCAAACTTAATTCGCTGACAATTCAAAGTGGAGAGGTGGGTTAAAGAATTTTTGACTTGCTGAAATTAAATATGAATGAGGCAAAAAAGAGCTTTTCAATATGGATAAGTAAAGGTAAAGGACAACACATTAAATCCAACGTCGGAATGTATTACATTTTAAATTCTTTGGCCATTACATTATTTTAGAAATATTCAAGCCTGAAATACTTTGAATACAACATTTATCCAATTCCAGGCAACATTTTAACAACCAGAAGATTTGCATACCCCAGTAACAGGGCAGGAATTGCTTTTTAATTACTTAATGTTTAAATCATTAAAAGCAGAATACATCACTTAATCCAAACAGGTCTTTTACAAATTGATAAAACCATATCACAGTGCTTTCAAAGCAAGTTCATACCTATTAAAATAAAAACATGTCTTATCTGTTAAGAAAAATGAATGTAACACTTATCTGGTAGCTTGATATCATAGATGATCCTAATCATAGGCTGTTAAGACATCACTGAAACAGATCCTGAAGCCAAGGCTTGCATTTCACTCCTTGTTAAGCAGGTGTGTTTTTAATCATTCCTTTCGCTCTGACTGTTTCCGCGGGTCAGGTGTGGAGACTGAAGATTAGTGTGAGCATGCTGAACTGTGGCAAATCAGGGCATCCACGCTAAGCGGGCTAGATGCAGATCTAATACATCTACCCCAGGGATCACCTCACCCCAATTATGCACCCCACATCCCCCCATATTTTTTCTTTATATTTTATATTTTTTGCTCTTGTGTGCTCTCTCCCTCTTTTATGCATATATATATGTATATGATCTTCTTGCTTTGTGTGTTTCTCTCCCCCTCTTTTTTCTTCCTCTCCCTCCACAAACATGTCATGCATTTCCTCATCTATCTCTTTTACTCCCTACATCTCAAACTCTCTAATTCCTGAAATGATGCTGGAAGGAACACTGGGCTAATGGTAAGGCTGGCCTCTCTTTCTCTCCCTTTCCCAGTCTCTCCCACTCTCTCAGACACCCCTGCACATCCCCTCACTTTGCCTCAGTCATTTCTGATGCTCCTGGTAGGTGAAAAGGAATACACGGCATAGCAAGTGAATAGGAAGGCCAAGACTGGTGGCATAAACAGCTATTGCTATTCAATCAGCTTTATTTCCAGCGGAGCCCAATCACAGGCAACTGAAATGTTTGAACACACCATTCAAATGATTTTTTTCTCTTTCATTAGCAGGATATAACCTGTAAGTGCGATAACAACACAATATCTTAACGTCCTTGACTCTGAAAGCAATAGCCTATATGAAGATGTGCTGATTCTGAACTCTCACTGTTGTGTGGTGGTCTCAAGTGAAACACAGGGTTGAATTAAAACTCAATATGAAATCTCCGGCTATTGATCAAAGTCCAGTTACACTGATCATTTTAGGCTAAGCTGTAGAAACTGATGATACTAGTCCTGATGAAGGATAAAGCAAAGCTTAGCTACACAAGGTCATCAAGTACTGAAGTCCTATCTACAAAAAAACAAAAAACAAAGATGAAACGGAAAAGAATCTTTTCTCAAGGACCTGCAGGACCATTAGGGGCAACTGCACTGCCCAGTCCAGCATGTTTCAAGGTCACCACCAGCCTGCATCTGGGATACCATCAGTCTCACCACCATACCCCCCATGACAGTCTTTCAAAACAGAACCTTGGCCTTGTCCTCTGCTGTCCAGCAGTCACGCTGCTGAATTAACCAGGGACTGTCACATGACCTGATGCTTCCCCTCCCTTGGCTCAGCTACCATCTCTTGCAACTCCCCAAGGTGTTCTCCGTGAAAAGCAGTACGGATGGTCAGTCAAGTTTAGGGGGTCAGTGGCTCTTACCGAACATGATATGAAAGGGTGAAAGTGTTTGCCAACAGACTCTTCATCTTCACCCCAGATCATGGGCTAGTATCTGCTCTACGGCATTTACTCATTTGAATCCTCATTCTTATCAAAACCGATAAGAATGAGGATTCAAAATTCCCATTTTTCATTCTGGTGCACCAAAATGCAATATTTACTTAGTAAAAAAAAATATATCCTTTTCAGATATTGGATATATCATTATATTGGATATATAATACTTCAACTGAGTCAGTACCACAGGTTTTAAAATAAAATGAAATAAACATATGCATAATGTAGGCTACCTGGGAGTTTGACCAATCCAGTGCAGGGTTTCAGTCAGCTGATCCAGGTGGGAGAAGGTCTATGGTAGAATTGGATCACCTGGTTGAGAATTCACATCTTACTGCCAATCTAAAGGGATAAAAGAGGAAAAAAGAGAAAGTATTAGAGCATGGTAAACATGATTCAACACAGTATTAACCTATAGCTACAATGTGTCCTCTGGTGCAATGCCCTTTTTGCACTCAGGCTTTTAATATTACTCAAACAACCCAGATTTGTGCCTCAGACGTGCCACCTAACAAGCTCCTCAAAGACTGTACACCATGCCTACACACATCATGCCTCAAAGAAACACATTCATGCACCTGTTATGTAGCTTTCTGACTGTTTTCCTACACAATTACAATGGTTATGTGTGCTTAACATACAGGAAAGTCTGCTGTAGACTCCTGGGGGTAGCTGAACGATGCTACTGTACTTAATGAACACATGATGGCATACACCTGAGAGGTCCAAAGGCAACTGAGCAAATGTCTCCATGGATAGGTGGTGAAGTGAGGTAAATTATGTATACAAAGCTCTAAATAATAGTGTGGGAAACAGAGAGATTCTGTATTCAAATTGAGCAGCTGTTAGTTTTCAATGTATATTTTGGATACCTTCATGTGTGCAGTCTGTATTGCAGTGTACCTTTCAAAGTATTCCCTCTCACATCACTTTGACACATTTTATTAGATTAATTGGGTATTTTGTATGTGAGTAAACAGCTTTATTCCATAGCCACATATACTTAATACCAGGTGCATCCTTTATTCATAGACTAGTTTGCATTACATGGCTGTCTACTTGACTTCCATCTGTTGCTGATGGGTTAGAGAGGACTGCTTGTAGTTATCAGGATATCTGCATTATGCATGGTGTTTCCCATTGCCAATTACACAGCTTGAGGCCAATCAGTTTCAGGATGGTGTTTAGATTTGTTCTCACTACATCTGTTCTGTTTGCTGGACATCAGGATGGATACAATTCAGAGCAAGAAAGGCACCTACACTTCTACAAAGTTCCCTGACCTAGTTCAAGGCTCTAAGGCAACTGATGAGTAAACAATACAACGAACAGAAGCATGGGGTACATCAGAACAAGCTGCCTTTAAACCTGTAATGGCAGCTTTTTAACAAAACATTTGTGGGTGGAACCGCCAAAATCAAACCACATTCTGTTATCTCAATCTGCTTCACTTAAACAGGTGAAGACAGACAAAGTTTAAGACAAGAAAATGGTCTTTGACTCCACTGTGCCACGTCATTCTCTAAACTAACTGAGAAATGTCAAGGCCAAGCCTTGATATATGTCAGACACATTTTCCTTTGTATGTTAGAGGTGTGGCAGGGCACCACACCTGAAAGTTAGAGCATTTTGCAGACTCAGAAGGGAAAATAAGTGCATGGGTTTTGGACACTGCTTGTGCATGGCACATGAAAGTAAATGCTGAAAAAATGGTAGTAGAATCCATACATGGAAGAGGCTACACAGGCACTGCATTAGGGCTGGGTGATAACATAGAAGCTACATCACAACAATTATCTGGGTTGTCCTTGATATCAATAAATATCACAACACCAACAAAAAGGTGTTTAAACTTCAAAATGCAACTTACCACTTACCTTATGCAAGTTATGTCAACTCATTTGATTAAACTGAGTGGCATCTTAATTAAATATTTCAGATCAGCAAATTGTTTTGATTTTAGCTAAATAAACAAAAATATTGTTTATTTAGGTTAAACATACTAAACAAAATATGACTGACAGTTAATATATGTATCAATATGTAAACCGGCATTTTCTATTTTTCATGGTAATTATTGATGTTTATCATATTGTTAAACATCAGTAATTACCACTGTTATTCATTGTACATCATGGTCTAGAGCCTCAGCCTCAAGTATATTAACCCAACGTTAACTACCATCAAATGTTGTTCCTGTGGTTGCATTTACTACTACTACTAATAATAATAATAATAGTTACAGAGGGCAGTGTTTTTGACTTTTGGGGGGGGAGGGCAACATTTTATCCCAAAGGACCCTTGCCCTCTAGAACAGATCTGTCAAATGCAATTAGCTGTGTGGTTAAAGTTTTGAATTCATTTAATCCGGGCCTTGTTCGGTAGTCACAATTGAATGCCCATTCAGCAGAAGTCCAGAAATGTTAATTCCATCCATACACAGAGCAGCTGTTTTGCAAGCAGCCCAAATACGGTTAGCCAAATGGGTCAAGGGTTCAAGGTCGTTGTTTTTTGATCCGCAACTGAATTGCTATTCACACCACACCAGGTCAAATGGCGGGTCACACTCTCCCATAATGAGAGGAATTCTTAGTTTGCCAAAACATGTAGGGAAACACAGCCTTGTGACCAGGATTACATAGAATTGAGGCAGGCCTCTTGACCCCACAAGCTGGCATTAATGGCACGTCCAGGATCCCGCAGGTCACACATTGTATTAGGCCAGTTTCCCCAGCCAGTAGAGGTATATTCATTTACTTTCAGTTAAGACTTTCAGTTTCTTTGTTTTCTCAGACAAAAAATCAATCACACCGCTTTCTGTTTGGACCTTTCTCCCTTTCCATTTAGAGCACAGAACCACAAAGGAGTGATCGCATAAATAAATAAAAAAGCAGCATATCATATTGACAATGGGCTGAGAGAGAGTGTTTAATACTTGCTTCTAGGTGCATCACACATTTCCCTCCCTTTTTGTCTACATCTGTTTTGATCAATGACATCTTGTCTGAAGACCAAAGCTTAGACCTACTTAAAAACACTTCCACCATTCCAGCATTGCAGGCAGGGGTAGACAAGTTCAGCAGTAGCGATGCATCAGGTGATTAATCGGGCCAAAACGTCCCTGACTCTAATTTATTTTTAAATAGGGAATGTTCTGAGAATGTTGTTTTCCTCAATATAAAAAAAAACTGGTTATAACATATCAGAGCTTGATTAGTGCAGAGAGGAAGAATCAACAATGCAATCTGACAAACATTTGGCATTTGGAGAGCGGTGTCCATTTCTGCAGTCCTTTGAAGAGCCTAACCTACTGCATGTGCAGGACATAAGCTTTCATAATCAAGGCTTCCTTTCCATGAGCATCTCACTGCCTTTTCAAAAACAGATTAGACAACTGATTATGCAAAAGAGCTACAAAACACATAAATAAATAGCCAATCAGAGAGGAGCAGAGGAAACCGAGTTGTTTAATATGTTGGCAAAGCTGTGAGTGGAGTGGTGAGGTTTCTCCTGCATGGAGATGACGTCGCTCTGGTTTACACTGTTCATCCAGAGCACTGACAAAAGCAGTATCTGCTATTCATCACTCAGGATCAGAACTTTGTGTGGCCTGACACAGAATACATGGGAGTTCTTCCTCTTTGTTTGGGCAGATGCTTTTGCAATAAAAAGACCAGATAGTGTTTAAGGAGCTATTTGTGACTATCATGTATGAAGCCAAAGTTTACTTACGTTACAAAAGAGAATGCAGTCATTCAAAATGACGATGCTCGAAAACAAAAACTTTCCTTGCAGAGTTTTTAAAAAATATTTTGCACCAAAACAAACTCTTTCGAAAATATCAACAAAAATCCATAATGAAAGCATGGACTGAAGTTAAAAAACAGAAAATTACAGGATTTAATAGGATGCTTTTTAGAAGGTTCAAGCTAACTCCCAGCAATCAAGCAAGCAGGCAAACTTTAAAAGCAGAAACCATCTGACCTCATGCACAAATGGGAAGCACATGGAAAGAGAGAATCTGATGAGGGGTGGTGCTAATTTGAGGTTAAAGCAAACTGAGACTGGCATTCCACTGCTAGCGGAAGGTCCCATTATCACAGTACTACTGTCACCCCATTACCGGGCCGTCCCAAACTCAACACAAGGTCCATGTCATGCCACCTCAACAGACACAGGTCTTCAGCAGAGCACTGCCCCACCCCCAAATGGACATTTAACCTCTGCATATCCCTACAGAATGAGCTGCACTAACTGCTATCCAAATCCCTGAATGCCTATTTAAATCTACATAACATTTACAGTCATCACCCTGCCCTGTTTTGCTAATTCCATGACAAGACTCATTAAAAATTAGGGTCCAAACCAGGACATATCTACTTTTCTGGTGCTGGATTCAAGAAATGCTTTGTAAGATTAATCTAAGTTCTTATAATGATATAACGATACTCATGTAGTTCACAAGATCTCCAAATTTGCATACAACCTACACAGATATCTTAAAGGCTTTATTAATTTTCCTTGCAATTTAATGAGGGAAAAAAACAACCCTCTACTTGAAACACAAATCTAGGTAGAAAGCAAATATAAAATTATCATAAAATTCCTGCCAATCAAAGTTTTCTGCCTTAATATTCAGTTGTTTTGGATGTAGGGGCAAAACTTGCCTATCATTGAAATTAATTCCATTGGAATAACTATGATACTGTCTACTTGTGGCTAACACAGAAAATGCTAAATCTTTGTATTTACGACAAGAAATTGTTAATTGGATTCTCTACACAACACCCTGGGATTCTTGTTTGTTTATGAAGAAAAACTAGATCTCCAGGGGAATTAGGCCTCCATTTTAGAAGATTTGTTTTTTGAAAACAAAAACAGGGACAAGGGGTAACCCCCCACACAAAATCCTAAAAAACATTAAAAAATCTCAACATTACGTGACTTCATGTTGCCTCATCGATCCAAGAATTTCAATGCTCACTGCATATTATTTTGTCTCCAACCTTTCCACACTTCAGTGCTGTTAGGTTAAAGCATGATGCAATGCTTTATGGGATGTTCTAATGAGACTAAAAGAACACACATGCTGACGTTGCTTTGCATTCTCTATCAATTTTGACACTTAAGGATCACACAGCTTTGAATTAGATTTAAAGACAAAAAATGATGCAGAGGTTCAATTTCTTCCACTAAAGCACAAGGTAAGGCAGACAGTCACCAATTTATTTTTAGTAAGAAGAGATAAAAGAGTTCTCAAATCCAGAAAATGCTATCTAAACTAGGCCTATACCTAAATCTTGTTGAAAACATTATTCAGCAACAGTGGAAAGTGTACAGTTTCCTACTTAATCCCAGAAAAAAATCCTAAAAGACAAAATGTGTCTACAGCACCAGTAACTGCAAGGATATATCTAGACAGTGTTGGGAGAGAGCCTGTCATGTACTTTAGAGTCAGATGCAGAAGCAATATGAAGACTATCACAGCACTGAGCTGAACAGTTATCTATGAGTGCTTTTGATATCTGAGCTCCGGCCACTGGACAGGATGAAGAAGTCTTTAACAGTCATTAGATAACTAGAGGGTTTCTACATACATATCTAATGGGAAGACGCGTGTCTGCGTAGAACATGCCACAGATGTCTGACCTCCCTTCCGCTACTGTCTATTAAGAGCAAACATGTGGGTCAGAGCAGTCTCTCAGTCAAGAATGAAAACACATGGGCTAGGGGCGGGGCATGTGGCGAGCAAGGTAGACAGCGGTAACAGAACAGGAAACATTCACCACCACGTCCAGCTCCTGCTCCTCCATTCCCTGCGTCTCTCCAGAGGTCAAACGACTTGACCTGCTCCTGGAATTCCATTCAAGTCACACCAGCACTCTTCCCCTTAGCTCCTGACCCTGATAACCTTGCACAATTCTTTTCTGACAGGAGCTGAGGGTGGGGGCGGGGGGGGGGTTTGGGGACTCTGCCTCTGTGGCATTTGTTTGCTGTGTGTTGAACCTTGCCGTGTCAAGATGTAGAAGCAATTCATCTGTCAGTGTTAATTCAGGCAAGGCGGCAGGGCTTCACACCAACCCAGCATCTGTCATGAAAACCATGGCTTGCTCCAACAGACAGCTCACTTCAAATGGTCCATCGTACTGCAGGCTGCAAAGGCAAGCAGGCCCATCACAACATTTTAGGGTATTAGCAATGCTACAGCAGAGGGATTCAGAGTCGCTACACCCTGGGTACACAGACAGCACTGAACATACCAATCACAGTCTTGATTAGGAGTGATGGGGTGTACACTTTCATTACTGGTTGTTGTAGGAACACCCCCCACCGCCCTGGGCTCTGGATCGTGTGGAGATGAAGCGTCTGCACTCTCACAGGATGCCAAAACCACAGAACAATTCTAGTGAGCAGAATATAATACTGAGAACACCAGGGAACAGGGGAGCCCATTTGCCAATGCATTCAGAGCAATTACTGATCTTGTGTAGATTCAGCCTGTGACATTAGAGATTTATGGAAGAATTCTGGCTGTTAGTTTTACTGATAGTGTATTGTGTATGATAATAACCGCCCTGAACATGAGGAGAATCTGATTAGCAATCCCCCAGAAGGGGCATTATCATGCTAATCTGGGTAGAAAAAAATCAGTCTGAATGCAGACTATAATAACAAGAAAGGAATTCCAAAGCCCAGCTAACACAATGCAGGCTGATATTCTGCTGGCTTTGTGAAGTGGTAGCAAGACAGACAAAGACATTACTGCCAATACTTAATTAAAGAGAATGTAATTAAAAAGCTCTTCTTTATGGATAGCTGTTTTAAGCCTCGACTTGGAATGTGCTTGCTGACTGAAACGTCGAACATGAGTTAAAACGAACCTCTGTCTGCCTTATGGCTCACGTTAAAAAAAAAAAGGCAGTTCTGGCTTATGATTAATCAAAAAAATAAATAAATAATACAACAGTAAGAAGGGAGATAAGCAATCCACTTTAATAGCTTCCTTAGCCTCAGCACCCACGGAGTGCTGCTCAGTCAATCATCTTTTTTCTCTATTTTTATACCCTAGTTTACATCTCAATTGTCTAGCAATTTGTTTTATCGCTTTTTTTTATTATGTGGTTTTATTACGCATTTATACACTATTCATTATGAGTAAAACTAAACTCATTTCAAAGCAGATTCAAAAACACTCAAGACACTGGATTACATTGAGAGCCATACAGGTGACAATGCATGGCAGGGCAGAGTCTCACTTCTGCAGCAATGTTCTCTGGGCTGGATATTTACGTTAGCCTGGACTGAGTCATTGAGAAATATTTGGGGTGTCAGACAGACATCCTTCCTGCAGGGCTAGATGAAGCATTAAAAGTAATATCCTCCTTCTATGGTCAGAGACGTGATTACCTTGAGTTGTTTTTCACACTGTCAGTCAGCAGTGTTTGCCCCTAAGTGAAGCCTGTGAGCCACAGAGATAATGTAGGAAAGTAATAAAGGAGGCTAGTATAGGTCTTCCAGGGGTGCTGGAGGAAAGGGGGGCAGCACGAACTTATGGATTTCTTGGCCTGTGCTTTGGCATTGACATACCAAGGCTTAAACCTGTCCTGGACAATATGGCAAAAATCTATATAATGATCATTCTCCATATTGAAAAATACAACACCATCTGTATCATGATTCAATAATTGATGTTTTTCAGCTATTCTGTGTGGCAGTTTGTGATATTTATTGCATTTCATAATGCTTATAACATTATGAGCAAATAGCATTTCAATTGTTTGGCTCAAAATAATGTAAGCTGTCAGAGCCCATTTTGAGAGTAAGATGGCAGTTTTGCTTGTCCATCTGACTTTCAACAACAAAATGGCCATCAGGATAACATAACTTAACAATATCATCAGAACGTGATTGAAATAAAATTTGATAAATGATAAATATGTTCTATTATCGGCCCAGCCCTAGTTAAAGATGATACACAAAAATGACACACAGAATGACAAAGCTGCAATGGCCAGTATACAAGTGGTTAAAAATGACACGCATATGGCCACACAGTGGCATAGCTGAGCAGACGAGTCACCGCGTGGTTAAAATGGACACATGTGAAGGCGCACAGCTGCATAGCTGGACAGTTGAGTCAGCAAGTGGTTAAAACTGAAACATGATCCCACGACGAGAAGAGTGGGAAAGGGTGCTGCTTAATATTCCGCTGGACAAATTCCAAGGTCAAATCTTAAACGACATTAAACTTAGGCCACCCCCTCAATCTGCCCCCGTTCTGCCCCTATCCCTCACTGACTGTTTTAAAAATATCCCTTGTCCTGGCAAGAGGGTTTTACAGTTCTCAGAAATCCGGGAAGAGGGCAGCACCCAGGTCAGAAAACCAAACCCCCGAACCCCCTCGCCCCGCCACTCTCCCTCTCCCGCCCCCCGCCCCCTCACACAGACACGCTCGCAGTCCGGGAACCAGATGTTCCACCACACGACCAAAGCAAAAGCTGAGACTCGAAGAACAGTTTCTGTCATCCACTTCCTGTACTTCTTTTATGGACTTCAGGTCGACTGTATGTGCTGCCTTACTCTCAGCAGACTCCTGCCAAGTTTTCCAATAATACAGTCAAAGACGACTCCTACGACTTCAGGAGTTGGGAAATTGGATGCAGGATCATAGACAGGCTAATAAAAACAGATTTATACTATGTGTGTCACTTTGGAGCTGTATGGGCCAATTTCTTCATCAATGCTTATGCAGGACCATTCTGCTGGAAATAATTTCAAATGCTTTGTTTAATGGTTGCTTCCCATCTTAAGCACTTTCAGAATTTGAATTAGAAATAATGAAGCATGAACATACAATGCAGCAGTTTTTACAAGAAAAGAAAATTCTTGGGTTCTTTAATTTCCTGCTTCATTTCATATTTCAGACTAAGAAACTGTCACAAAAATGCAATAAGCCAGCTCATTATCATAACTCAAAATTCTAGAAAGAGACGTTCCACACAACAACTTTAGCACAGCATACGTACCAATCTGCACAAGTCAAAAGTATTCTTAAGAGTTTCCTGTAGTGGTAGTATGAATTAACTTTTGACAAAAAAAAAAAAAAAAAAAAACACTTCACTCCATATAAAAAGACACTTCTTCACCACACTTCACAAATTTCCAAAACAAAATTTGAATTCACTGTGTCTGAAGACCCTGAAAGTGACCTCTTTCCTCTGAATTTTTTTTATGTTGAAAGAAAAATCTGTCAACCCTGAACTGGCTGACTGAAACTTAACCTCTCCGAACTCTAGCCTTTTCTCTTTCGCTTTCTCCTTCGCTTACTCCTGCTCTCATTCCCTTTCTCTCCATTACGCTCTCTCTTCCACTTCGTGTGTGCTGAACAGACCCGTTCTGCTCGCTCAGGAATTGTGTGTGTGTGTATGTCTTCTTCCAAGAACAATAGCCCCCATGCTCTCACACTTAAATTCTTGGAACGCTTAGTGGGTAGCTTTTAACACAGGCTGTTTGTGTTTGCCAACAACAGCACTTCAATTTCAGTCCCAACAAAAAAAAAATATATAAAAAATACCAATCTGCAACGTCCAGACATACTTGGAATGAGCACTAACAGCGAATGTGGAACACAGTTCCCAGTGATAGGCACCAACTCAACTTGAAAATGCCTTTATGCTGCCCATACTCAATGTCCACATGCAATGTTTGCTAAAAACATTTATCTCAAAGCACAACACTGGATTTAGATAGAGTTAGGCCCAAGTATATGTGCAGATACAAGCCAATACAAGCATTTTGGACAAAGACAGAGAGTTACACAAAAGTTTGAAAGCTGAGGCTCTGGACCCATCTCACTGCTAGCAGCTCAATGAGGCGGGAAAAGTTCTCCCATTATTAAGTGATTAAGAGATCATTTGGAACACAAACTCCAGCACATTTCAACCCCCCAAGGACTACAAAAATCAATAATATGCATGTGTTGCCAAGTCTTCGGAAAGTATTGATTCCAAGGGGTGTGCTGGTTGTTCCAGATCCCATATCGTGCGCTTTTACTGTGATGCAGCAGTTGACTGACTGTGGTTTCCCTGTGACACTTTATTTTGGGAGTATACACAAGCCTGTGGAACGCAAGTTATGTCAGAGGATGCTGGATAGGTATGCCAGACACATCAGTGTACAGATTTAGACTGATATGCTGTCCCAGTATCCCATTATACATGGATCCCCAACTCAATAATAACCATCCTGGCCAAATGCGTTGACTGGACAGACACACTCAAAGAAGATAGCAATCAAATGAATGGCACAAACAAACTCTAGGCCTACATCATTTGTTTTGGATTTGATGTTATTTCAAAGCATGGCATCAGTACTCTTGCACTAATAAATATTGCCAAAATTAGGTTACACATGTCCCATTCATTTATGCCTCTGTTTGTGCTGGTTTGTGCTGTTAAAATGACAGTTCTTGGTGTTGTTTATAATACTTAACATTTCCTCTGAGGTGGGTGGCAGTGCCCCAAGCACATCCATCCCATTTGTGTTTTGTTCGGTTTGTTCTACAAAAAGGGAAGTATCATCAGCTATTTCTGAACAAGATTGGTTTTTTAATTCAGATGGTAAAACTGCTACTAACAGGGTAATCCACACATTGACAGTAAGAATATATTTTCAAGGAGGTAAAAATTCTGAGAAGAGTCAGATTGGGAAAAAGCTTGATACAAAACATTGAACATTGCATACTAAACACTGAATCAACATCCCTTTCACTTACATACATGATATGGGATGTGGTTGATCATATTAGTCTACAGTATATAGTGTTGTAGTCAAAAAATGTAAAGCAATCACAAAACCGCTCACATTTTGCCTAAACCCACAAAAATGCACAATGCTTTATCCAACATGTTGATTCACAGGAATGCCATTTTAACTGGAATATTCATATGTATATCACAGCCTGTTCATCCAGAGAGTCAGTATTTAAGGAGCCCATGTAATTAAAACAATCTTGGCCCTGGTGGTAAATCCACATACACACCACTCAATGCATGTATAAAAACATAAAGCCTTGACTAGGATTTCATACATGCACACAATACAGGGAGGTTTCTGCATAATGCAGTTTTCATGCTCTGCTCCATTAATGCATGACATGCTGCCAACCTTTTGGATAGAAAACTGTGTTCCAGTCACACAAATCAAACCACAAATAACTGTGTATGTGTGTGTGGCAAATACATGCCAATATTACTGCAGCAAAGACCTGGGAATTAACCCGTAGGCACACTCCCAGGCAGACCACAGAAGATGCGGAACCTACAAGATTTGCTGAAATGTAGATTGCATCATCGCATCAGTGTCTCAGACTCCAGAGAACCCTGCCCCACAGCTGCAGCTTGTGAATCATCCAAAGAGCATACCTTTCCTTCTGCTTAAATGTTACCTCACCTAGCTGATGACAGTGTCATAAATACAATCTTTAATTGGAGATTTTAGTAGCAAAGGAATTTTTCCAGTCGAATAAATCTACTTCAGACCCATTCTTTTCCTTGCTTAATAAATGTTCCCTGGAAAAGGTCCATCTGTGATTCTTTACAGCCTCTTACCTGATTCTCACCTGCTGCGGCAGACCTAGTGATCAGCTTCAGATCATGTCTGACAAGGAGAAATCTCTGCAAAATGTCACAAAATCCCTGGAAGATGGCCAATGTGGTTGAAAGGCCATTTTGTAATAGGGCCTGAATGCTTGTTACTCCTTCAAAATGTAATCCAAAGGTTTTTAAGCTTTCCCCAGCTGAATTAAAAAGCCTAATACAAAATGTTGCAAAGAAGTAATCAGGGCTGGACATTTGCACCTGATTTTGGGATGTGGTTAAATCTCTGATGAATGCATCAGACTTACACCTAGGCTATAGTATGGTACCTGGTATGTGGTTAAATTCAGATTATGTGCCAGAATTGAATCCGTTATAAGCAATGTGTGATTTTTTTTTTTAACCAGATGTCAAAAATGTTGGGGACAGGGAACATTCTGCAGGATTATTTTATTGATCAATAAAACCTAGAGCTCATGTAGAAACTGTAGTTATTTACCTCTATCATCTAAGATGGACAGGCATGTTTTTATTTTCTTTTACAAAATCAACACTTATATATCCTCACCACAATCACAACTGAATTTATTTCCAGAAATTACCACACTTAAAAATACATTCTTTTGAAATAAAGTACACAGTAGCAAACTTTCAGACGAAGTATTGAACAATGACAGTGACTGAGAGCCTCTCAAAGCACTGAACAGCCATGTCTCCTCAAACCAATAACTTACAAAATACAGTACATTTTATTCCCACACAATGGGGGCAGACCTGATGGCCAAGGCCTGTTGGTCATTACACAAACTTGCCCAGTGTCATCTGGGAGATATAGATTACTTAGAGGCTCCAGAGCTGACAGGTAATCACTCAACTTTGGGACCTTGGAGTGAGCTGGGCAGCCACTTGCAGAGAGGAAGCAAGCCTGTTCTCCTTACCCTGTCTATGCTCACCAACCCTGTGACCAAGGGTGCACATTCACAGTATTCAGCCATTAAATATTCAATCCAAGAGTACAATGGTTATATCTGGTGCTGCATATGCAGCAGGTTCCTGCCAAAGCAAGCAGAGGCTGAGAAGTTTAGCATTTTTCTTCTTACAAGATCTCACTTTGTACTATCCTTTGTTCAACTTCACAATCTGTACATTTTTAAAATGCAGCCTTAAAATCAATTGTTTCAATCCTTAAACAGGACAGAAATAAGGAAATCCTGTCACCCAGGCAATAAGCATAACACTGCCCGAGACAGAGTAAAGAAAAATATAAAAATTGATCCACCTGTCTTATTCCCAGACCAGCAGAGGTTAAACCCTGTGGTAGGTATGGTGTGAGAAAAAGCCAGCCTATTCCACAGGGGCATAGTCCTCCACTGCTGGAGTCAAGGCTATTTCAGCGCTCATTACCTCCAGAACCATTAGGAAGACACAGTCATCCGAGGCACACTGCTGCCGCCACATAATTTAAGACAAAACTACTGCATCGAAAATTGGAAATAAAATTACACCCTCGGCTAAATGCACCATTACCCATGCTAACGGAGCAGCAGGTCTCTCAGGGTAGATGGGACCGGTGTACAATTTTGGAACAAAAGTGAATGGCCCAATGATACTTTCAGCTCCAAAGTCATTTGTAGCCATCGTGGACCAGCAAGGGAGACCGGACTTTCTTAGTGTGTGGAGGTGGGCAATGAGGAGAGGAAAGCAAATGAGAAAGTCTGTCATTTTTTTCATCTTTCATTGAAACAGAACATCTCACTCCCTCTAATACAACTGGCAATGGTGATATGAAGTCACTGTCTCATACCAGTAAAGGCACGGTTATACTGCAGTACTCATTGTTACACAGATGATTCATTATCCATGTAAAATTGATAATATAGGCCTTTGCTGCATTAGATATCAAATCTTTCCATACCTCAACATGGACAGATATCTTTACATACTACAAGAATATGACATCTCTACCACAGTGAACGTAAGAACTTGGTTTGCCTTTTGGGAGTGCAAGAGGTATTAGAATCAGGAGGAAAATGCTCATTTTATTTCCAAGAAAACTGTAACAGGATAAAGATTTTGTGAAAGAAATGAGAAAAATGCTTTTTTCCAAATAAGTTTACAGAATTTATGAGAAATGACAGTGAAAACTATGGTCAGCAGGTCAGTGAACATTAGAAATGTTTTATAAAATGATAAAGTAATCATGTGTTATGACTCAATAAATGTATTGACTCCGTTTAAGTTTTCTTTTACAGAATGCCTCTGTTATGTCTGTTAACATGCCAATAACATTTTATTGGGATAACACTCCATCAACTTGCACACTGCCTATTCTACAAAGTAACTTGAGGGTTCAGGATGCCAATAAACCAATGTCACAACACAATCACAAGGTCTTATTGACTGTTGACTCATTCGCAAAGCAACCACAAGGCAAAGCCAATTGCTGTTTGTCATGCAAGTCCTTAACCTCAACCAGAGGGCAAGTGTACACCCCAGTAAATATGCACAAAGAGGAAACCTTAATGAAAAATAAATGAAATCACAAGTAAAGAGCAGGAGAGTATTACAAAACATTTCAGCTTTGTAACTAAATTGTCTAAATATCAGAAGTGGGGTTACAAAATTTTACTCAGGAATAGCCATTAGTTTTGCTACCGTACAATTTGCTATTGATTTATCTATACCATTAGAGCTTAATTAGAGAGGCTTAAATTTCTACAGGTTTTTAACTCATGTAGCTTTTTGTGTTTACAGCAGTTTTTCTGGTTAAATATCTTCTAAAGGGTACCTTAAGACACAACCTAAGATTTTAGCATACATCCCTCTGGTTAAGAGATTTATTCATTTAGCACCACAAAAATCATTAAAAAGCCCTGGTTTTTACAAGCAAATGGACTTGGAAGCTTTCCCTTAATTAACAGCTGTCATCTAAATCTTACCATGTTCCCTCCAAAACCAGCCAGGTTGGCTAGAAGTCCATGTTACAGGATTCATATTATCCTTCAAAAATATGTTAAGCTAAGTACAACCAAAATGTATGAGAGTATTGCTTTTAGTACTGCTATTTTTCTTAGTGCCTGAATAATCAGGTTTTGATGATTTTGTCTGCTTGGCTGAATAGTTCCCTTGCTTCATTCATGCTCTGTCAAAGAGAGGATTCCAATCTAAGGAAGATCTGAAACCCTGGATATTTACATTTGGTCTGATTATTTTCAAAGAGCCAAACAACAGCTGCCACTAGTATGCACTCTATTAAACTATGGTTGAAAAGTTTAATCTCAAAGCCTTTTCCCATTAGAATTTCAAGTCCCAAACATGGTTCAACCTAAATGCTTTTTCAGAATGACAACAAGAGCAGGCATGTTAGAATTGTTGTGCGGCACATCCAATATGTGCATGGATGTCCAAAGACATTTGTGGATGTCCAGCCAGTCTGCAGACAGCAGATGGATTCCTGATCCATAGTCACCGCAAGCATTTAAAAAAGTTCTTTGTACATGGTCCTGTGAGGGTCTAAAAAGCTTTTCTACTGCCAGCTACCTTTCTGTACTTACCAAGCATGCTCATAATGTTACAAAAAAGTAAGAGCACTTTAAATCATTTATTTCAAATCAGGCAGAGGTTGAGAGCAACTGTTGCCTGATTTAAAATTTACCTTCAGCACTTTGCATGAATCAAACAGATCATTTCATGTTGTCTCTGACTCCTGACCCTTCTTCCCACACAGAGGCATGGAGGCTATACATTTTCAGAGAAAATATGCGCATGCAACTACTTTCATCCTACGACAAAGTTTAAATTTTGTCAGTTCATTTCTGATTTTAATTTTCACATGCAGACACACAAGCACACACGCACACACACACATTATGAAGACAGGTATTCTGAATAAGAGAGCTTTGTAAACCTCCGCTTTCATGCCTTTTATACAAGCTGTTAACTGAAAAGCTGGCCAGAGAGGGTGATATGCAGGATTCAAATGCTTTATTGGTGAGGAGGATAAGGACGCTTGTTTTCCTTATACATACCAATTTGACAATTTGCTTGTTATTAATTACATAAGTTATATAGGTAAGTTATAAACTGTAATACATAGTCTTGCCACATGCAGTATGCGAAAGATGGTTAAATTCTTCAATATACCCAGTAAGGATTGTTCTGTGAGGAGGATTTTTAGATAATCTTTATGATTTTATTTATTTTTTATTATTTTTTTTTTTTTTTGGGGGAGGTTCGCTGGTCATAAAGACGCCACTCAATAACCAAGTCTGTGAAAGGTACAGTTAAGTAAATCTTGAAAGTGGGCACACAAAGATTTCAGTCGAAGGCTTGAATGAACAAAGGATTAGACCCAAGAACAATGCTTGCAAATGGAGCTGTTAACACGACTAAATAACTGAACAAGACATGTATATGTATATGTTCGTTATGTAAATTCAAACTTGAAAACTCAAAGCATAGCAAGCAGATATAGATACACACTACGTGCATATAAGTAACGTATACACGTATGGCGTATATACGTGTCGGCTTCCTATGCATTGAGAATTTTATTTTGGATGATACCATTACCTACCGTCGCACAGAGACTGCATCGATTGGTTTCATTGTCCTGTTAAGGGACAATGACATGGACTTCAAATTAATACATCTACTGTTAATGTATTTTAACGTTTAGGTTATTGCCTGCCCTGGAAACGTCCGTGCGGTATACATAATCTTCAATTAAATTAATGTCGTGTATTGTGCTTTAATATGGGAATTTGGGGAGAAAGTAATTAGAAGCGTAGCTTTCATTAGCAGTCTCCTGTTGGTTGCACTGCTCGGAGATGGCTATAAATAGTGAGAAGCTAGCATCGAGTCTCTGATTTGTGGCATGTACAATGAGTTGGCGGTTGTTTGCTAATGTATAAAACTGTCCTCTTCCACATCGAAAGTGCGTATTCTTACTTGTTTTAATAGTGAGTCATCGGGTGACATACAGCAAGTAGTGTGGCGTCGCGGTTCTCAGCTGGAAATCGACCGCAGAGTACAAATAAATCCTGGTCCCAATAACCTATTGGCACTTTACAAAAGAATACTGCATGTCATGTGCCTTGAGTAAAATATGCCCATTCATAACGTATCACTAACAATTCATTTCAATGTTTGCGATTAAGTACAATCTCATAACATTTGTTTTCCAAACAGCCTTTGCATGGACCCGTTTTAGCGGAAGCTAAAAGCCCTTTGAGAAAACAGTATCCTCTAAAAGGCAACACGTAGCTAGAATACTAACTTTAACGCCACTGAATATTCTTACAGTTACAAATGCCCAGCTGGTATTTTGCTCAAATAAACAGTTAATGCCAAATCTGCCCGAGGCATTTGTGAGTCGAGAGATTCGGCTGTCGGTGGAAACCACAGATGTTCAATGTTAAACTGACACCCAGAGAATACACAGAGCAGTCTTATCATATAAAGGGAATGAATGAACAACAACAGATTAAGTATGACTACTTAAAGAGTCAGTAAATAATCCTCTGGCACACACAAAATTCAGAAACCGATCCACAAGGTATCACCCACGTGAACAAGACTCTTGACAATCGCCATTTAGTCTTTAGTAGTTACATGAAAAAAGTGCACCATTATGCACGCAGGAGAAACGTAATATTTTAGTGGTTAAAATTATTTGGTGGACTGGCAAAATCACACCCTTCCACTTTTCAGAATTACAGAATAGTTAATAAGCCCTGGAAATATGTGCTGACATCTTTGGCAAAGCTAATTATGAAATATGTATACACTATTTGCTCGTAACAATCTGTGTAATAGTCAAACAACCCTTGGTTACAAATCTGCATGCAGATGACCCCTTAAAACAAAGGAATTCTGCAACAGCCAATGTCAGGGGATACTGAGCAGTGACAACCCAACTGGTCAGAGAATCTGAAATCTTATAAGCTAACAACAAAATCCTTTCACTTCTTGCAATGATTCACGTTCCGATACAAGCATTTTCACAGCCATGCAACTGATCACATCTGCACATGGACTTATATTAGTCCTCTGTTGAGGGGACTATGTCCGTACACAAAGGAGGCTGGCAAGCCGCAAGCGTGGCAGTTGACAGTTATCTACCAACAACCTACGAACTTCCATAAGACGTTATTTTACAGGTGGTCTTCAGGTGATTGAAATACGAAGTCTGAACACTAGACTTGATAATAACAATAAACTGCTAAGTCTTCTTTGTGCAACAGCAGCTGAGCGGTCCTTTAATTCTTAAGAGATAACTCGTGACAGAGGTTTCAGGGCGCGTACTTCGATAATGTAGCCCTTGATTGTGAATCATGAGCGAAGTTCCCAGCAAGGCCAAACACACTAGTACGCATCACGCCATGTTACATTAAGATATGTTTGAAATGGTATCTCGACTACAATACAAAGGGTTTAGGCTTTTCTAAAAACTGGCCAATCGAGTTTACACTTTCATCCGAGGCGCAGCAGATGTGCTACTGCAGTACAGCATACGCCAACAGCTCACTCCAGCTTTGTGCGCTTTCGATACTTTTTCTTCTATAGACTGCTGCGACTTCATTGTTTTTCGACACATTGACACTGTTTCAAGAAAAGTATGGACACGAAAAGACCTACAGCCATGTACAATATAGCCACATATAAACAATGTGGCTATAAACAATGTGGCTATAGGTATGTCCAAAGATCTCAAGATTACATCCTAAATCTACTTTCATAATTTGCTTTCAGTTGCTTAAGAGAGTCTATCTAGATACAATCAATAGGCGCGCTGTTTCTGTTGATATTAGCCTAGTTTGTCTAAAATAGTCACGGATGGAATCCGAGGCTAAACAATACAAATACCAAGGAGAGCAAATCGAGAATCGTCTTTTCTACACAACACAACAACAATAATAATAATAATAATAATACGTATGTTCTCATTCGTTTATTATTATTATTGTTATCATTATTATTATAGGCTAATTTAGTTTCATCTGGTTTGCCAAATTGTCTCGCGACTTTTTCAAGACTAGTATCGCAATTAACGCCTAACGTTATTTGTACGTATGGCTGTAATTTTATCCGTTGTACAATTTAAGACCTACAAAAGTGACCATTAATACCTATTGCGAGGTTAAAAGTGAAATCTCCGGTGGCTATAGAGTCTAAGAATGGCTGACCAGACGTTTGATTCAGTCTAGCCTAGTCAGATACAAGAGGCTAACAAGTACCATCATCACAGCAAATATTGAAAAACGACGGTGCAGATCCAGTTAACACAACTGTACGCAGTTAGTATTTAAAAGGCACTGAAAATGCAGTGTTAGGGAGGATTTAGGAAGGCATTACGGCACCCACTGTTTGCAGTTGAAAAAAAATAGTAAATTGAGAACTACTCAATTTAAATGTAAATGGCTAAATAACTGGCAAGTATCTCCATCCTCAATACATGTGTGTTAAGTACATGCAAAGAACCCTGAACTGCATGGCAACTGGGGTTTGGGGGTTCTTCAAAGCCCTGCATTTCTCTGGGCACAGTCAGCGCGTACCTGGTCATAACATGTAAAGTTTGAATAGTGGCAGGCAATAGCGGGGATATAATCCTTTGCCCCTTTATCTCGCTAAGAGCTAGGACGCGGCCACCAGATACCCGCAACATATATATGATACGCAACAAAAGTGAGCAATTACCTTGTTTCTCTGATTTATCTTGTTTGCAGTTGTCTGGTGATTCTTACGTGGGGAAACAATTCCGTCATTCAGCACGCACACAAATGCGACAGTGTAGCAGTGTCAAGATTCTACAGTAGGTAGTTTTGTCCCTCGGAGGTTTGTAATCCTCGGAAAGCACAAGACTGCAAGCAGGCGCCCCTTGTTACAACACTGATCCACACCCGCCTGCAGTTAACAACAGACTACAGCGAAAACAATCTTCAACCGCGAACAGCAGTCTCGATTAGGACACTCCCTCCTCGTTTGCATCGGCAAACCATCCAACCAATTAGGAAGCTAGGGACATTGCCCAACCTTGTTTGAGCCAACGTTTCTGTTTTTTAAGCGGGGCTATTATCAGCACCCGCCTCCTTTTAATTAACGGTGCATTTAAGGTCCTCTAGCAAAACAGTCACCGGTCAGTTTACAAAAACGGCCCAAATGACGTTGAATAAATGTTAATGTGATTCTTTTACCGTGTAAAGTACATATGAACAACAATTACCAAGTAAGTATCAATGAAGTATTTCTACAGTTAAATATTTGAATATTTTCTGAGAAAATCGTTTACATAATGTATTTCCCCACTCAAATATTTGAAAATAATATGGTATAAATATCACATCATTGGGAAGTTGCATATAGCACTTTGAAACATAATTAGTACCATACAATTATAAATGTGGTTTATGGATTATGAACACGCTATAGCTACAGCATAAATTTCAATTCACAAGCAATTCAATTCACAAACAATGGAATATATACAAGCACTGAGTTGCCTAACCTATTATGAGTCATTTAATTACCTGAATTACCATAAAGGTCTTATGATGCTTTATTTATTTTTATAGAGTGCAGTGAGTGGAAAAGGTCTGTTTAACATGAAAACTGATATTGCAGAGGATGCCTTTAAAACAGAGTACGCACCATGCAGATGGGGACTGTAGGCATGAAGTGATCAGCTCTCAATTTCAGTCTCAATCTCTCAACTTTCAAGCTATGCAACTTTTTTTAAATGTCTTTAAAACAACGCAATTTAACTGCACCCAGATGAAAGAGGGCACATACTTTATTAATGTGGATAGTCATTTTTACACTCTGTCTGTTTAATGTTTTTAACAAGAATGTGGTGGAGGACAAAATCAAAATCTGTTTTAGAGGACTGGATGTTAGAGAACATCTGACATGCGAAGATAATCTCAAATAGAAACATGCTGATATTGGAAATTGTAGCTCAAACAGTATATTGGATTCTGCTGAATAATGGCAGGGATTGGAATAATGGCATTAATACTGTGGGAACATGCAGCTAAATATGAATCCTGCTGACCTATGTGTTTGATTACAGTGTCATTGATGTTGGTGTCTGAGGAACTGTCACTGTCTCAAACCCCAGTGGAAATGTATGTGCACTGTGCATAGAAGTCTCAACATTGTGATTCTCACTACCATTCAATCACCTTTTAACTCGGTTACCTGACCTTGCTTGTTTTCATTCATGTTTCTTATAGATTCATATAGAAAAAATACTCAAGTATATATGTGACTAAAGGTAATTCTTGAGTTCTGAATACTTCCTCAGCAATTGCAGCAATGCTGACTTTAATTATAGGTCAACTATAGTAGAGGAAAGGATTTTAAGAACAAATTATTCTTGGCTTGTAGCATGTTGGGAAATGCCAGAAACAGTGGTAGGATTGAATCATGCAGAAAGAGACATATCTATCCTGTCTAATGTATCATAACCATACTTTTTCAAATGCAGTTTCCCTGCTAGGCCTCACTGATTATATGTCTGTCATTGATCTGTCTCAACAGAAACCTCTTCGCCATATGCAACCTCATTGCATTGCCACTAATGACCAAAGCACATTTTTTGTTTTGTTTGTTCCAAAATTGAAAGTTAGTTCAGGTCTAGTGTTAAGATAGCATCTATCAGACTATCCAAAACTACACCCAGCTGAATAGTTGTTGTATGAGGGAAACAGGGCATAGCTAGATGTGAATGGGCTGGATAAATTCTCCCAAGAAGAATAACAGAAATCCAACAGGTGTTTCAACAAAATAAAACTCTGCACCCTGCGCAGCTATCAGTGTGCTGAGGTGACTGATGAAGTTGTCCTGTTGCCAGAAAGTATCAGATTCAGTTGAAAGGTGTGGCACTAGTGTCATTTCGTTGAGCAAGATAATTAACTTACAGCACCTTTTGAGAATATCCAGTTGTACAAATGAGTAATCTGTTAAATGTATGTTACAACCTACTGACAACAACAAAACCTGAAATACTTATTTTGATAGTCTGCATACATATATTTTAAAGCTTTGGTTTTGAATTATAAAAATTTGAGTCAGGAAAGATTATCTATATATGCACTAAATATTGCCAAAAGGTTTGTTTTTTCTGTTAAGTCAATTTCCTCAAGTGTACCTCAGGTGTTTTCAAATAACAATGTTAAATGTGATTTTCTCCAATTTCATTTGTTCAGTTTAGGCATGATATTTGGTTCTGCTGAAAGTGGATTCAGCAGCTGCAGTTTTTGCCCATGTCGTCTGTTTTGTCAGTTTAAAGAGTTTTATTGATTGATTTATTTAATTTTTAGCTTCTGTGAGCCTAGTAATTGTGGTTGAATCCCTGCGAGAGATGCAGAAGCCAAGGGGAAGTGTTACAGCTTTTCTTTATTGTTTCCAGTGTCAGCTCTGCCAACTGGAGGCTCCTGGTCTGGCTGCACAATGATTTGCCCAGAAAAGAGACTCCTCTGTTTTCCCTGATTTCCCCAGTCCAAAATCAGTGCAAACATCACAAAGTCGTTGAGAGGGGATTATGAACCTAAACTTGCAGAACCCACTATCAAGGGACGCTTTGTAATGTTTCCATAGCCACAGGCTTAAGCACTGCTGGATTTATTGACACTCTTTAACTTCCCACTCCACAGAAATATTGATGACCTTGAAAGCCACTGATGGTAGAATTTTGGAGCCAGTTTTCTTTAATTTTGAAAATTATCAAGAAAGAGAAAAATGCACGGATGTTTAATAAATGAAATTCTTGTTCTTTTCTGGGCTCACTCTGAAAATAATGACCGTTCCAGTTCAACTCACTACCACTACTTTGAGAAGATGATGCTGATTATGGAACATTGGTATACGTTCTTTGCTATGCACATAATAGCACTGCCACTTCAGTATAGTTGCTAATAAAGAGGGGCAGTTGATCATTTCATTTTAGGACTGTTTTGTATTAAAGGCACATTGATTCACTCTGAAACCACATGCCAATAATTATGTGGGTGGCTCAACATGGATAGCTGTCAGATTGGTCTGGGAAACCATCCAGTTCTGGTAAAATGCTTTCATGATGTCTCACAAGCTGGGATATGAGATGAGCACATGGGCAGAGCCAGAGTCTCAAGCGTTAATTTCAAAGTCATACTGTATATTTCTTCAGAAGCTTTACTCAATGCAATATGTGTGGAACAGTGTCAGGTTCTTGTGTTGACAAGATGGACAGCAGGCAGATATAAATATTCATTGTTTATGATAAATCTCATATAGAGGAATATAATGTCCACAGCATATGGGGTATGTAAACCAAATAAATACAAATGCTTGAGAAGCTATGAAGGTGACAGAAAGATGAGAGTTATTGGATATAGTCCCAGAAACAGGCCCACTGAAATAAGCAAAATGGATGTTGACAAACTGTTCACAGCTGCATTACACAAAGCCAGTAAGAGAACACAGAAGAAAGAGGGAAGCAAATGACAACACAACTTCATAAAGAAATGTTAACACATGAAAAGGACACAGATAACCTGTTCTCATCACGTGAGACCTAATTACCAAGAAAACACTGGTGTACAGAATCCATGCACAGGCTCATGACTCATTCACAGAGAAAAACAATTGCTCAGAGCTGAAAGGGGAACCTGCATTATGGGTAATAATGGTGTTCTCAGGACATTACTATTTCCACTCACCAAGAAGTTCTGAATTCACAAATGAGAGATGCCATCATCTTTACCTTCTTCTTGTATTTCACTCTAGAAAGCCCAAAAACAGACATTTCAGTAGAAAAAGGGAAAATACAATTTAACTGCTTCCTTTTAAAACAGTTTCCTAAGTTCCACTATATATGTTCTTGTCTATTAATCAGACAATGTAGCATCAGATCTTGTCATAGGTACAAACAAATGAGGGTCATTACTTTTCCAACTAGTGCCCTGAACTTTTATGTCACCCAGCTCTTTTTCATTTTTTGGGGTAATTTTTAAAAGAAAACCAGGATCTAGTGTTGCCCGAAGTGGGTCTTTTAAAGATTTTTTGTCATGTGGATTTGAATGTTGCGTTGTAGCTGTTTTTATTTCTGTAAAATTGTAGCTGCTAGCCGCATGTAATTTTACAGCCTTTCAGTGACTATGTTTGCTGATGTTGGAACTTAAAAACAAGAGTACTCTCAATGCTTTTCATATAAGAGTGGTGTTGTATTCCTCACACAGAATTCCATAAACTCCAGCAGTGGCCCATCCGGTCTTAAAAGGGTTGGTACGGTTGCAGGTTTCATTACAGCCAAGCAGGAGCACACCTGGCTCCACCAATTCAAGCAGATTATGAACAAGATGAACCACATCCAGATCAGCTTTCCTGTAACGGCTCAATTCAGCGCTGATTAACTGGACAAATATTTATGGCTTCAACTAGGATACATGCCTGAGCTTGGGCATACCGTGGTTACAGTTTTCAAGGTAATTTTAGAAGCAAAGAACAAACTTCTTTGTCCATCCAGTAGGATCTGCATCAATCTTGTGAACTAGCCAGCTCAGGAGTCCTCAGATTATTGTTTGCTGCATATTCTTCCTGACCTTGTCAACAGAGACAGCACTGTGCTTCAGAAGCGTTCTCCTGGTTTGTCACAAGACATTGCCTCGTGCTGTTTTCACTCACAACAACACTGAACCCTTCTCGTTTGGGTGATCTGGCTGTTTGTGCTTGTGTCATCATCTTCCATATGTCATGTGCTTCCTTGGTCCAGGCCTCACTGATCCTGTAAACAGCACAAGAGTTGGCCTTCAAACGGCACTGGAAAAAACCCTTTCAGCAGAGATTTACCCCCCAACCCCTCCCGCTTTTGCCAAACAGCTGGGCAAAGAGCTATCACTTTCTGCTGGCTGCTGACGAGTGAAGATGGAAACCTCGGTGGTTCACTGAAAAGGGCATATCTGTGTCATATTCTCTCACTGTTTTAGTTCTTTTATTTATTTTAATTTTTTTTCTTCCTTTGGTCAAGAAGATTAACTGACCATACCACAACATCAGCAATTAACCTGAAGGGATTTGGTGGGTGAGGGTAACATGGGGGAGGGAAGATAATGTATGAGCTGTGTCCCTTATATCCCACAGAAGTGTGGAGTTCAGCAGAAAAATACAGCGAAAGCTCCTATCGCTGCATTTGCGGATTAGTGACAGTCTGTCGAAAACTCACAGTGAGAAGCATCATTTTTGGGGTAGGACTTGACTCATTGTTAAGTTTGTCTTCCAGTTAAGGTGCTGTGCATTGAATTCAATGTATTGCCCACACTGAATGCACCCCACATTAATATGTTACCCCATTTCTTGAAAAATAAATTATTTGAAAAAACAATCTTATTAAATCTTGTAAATACAAATGCAGTTTTGTAAAGATCTTGAGTTTCACAGCACTCTTAATATTGTGAAGGCATTCTCATAGGAGCACCGTTGAAAAATGTTGGAAATGTGTGACAAACAGTAATTAGACAGATGTGATGGCACAACACATGAGCTTCAATAATTATTTTGCATGCTGATAACAGTGAACGGGACTTTGTGATTAAAGACAAGTAGGACAGCGGTCATGGGATGCCTTATGAATTAACTAAAGGCGTGTGGAAGTGTTGAGCTGAAGTGCCTGTGGCCTATCCAAGGGGTAATAGGGAAAGGATCATACAAATGCAGGCAACTTGTCACCTCTGAGCACTGGCAAGCCAGGGAACCCCTCTGATCAATTACCTTAGGCACTTTGGAGATGAGAATCGGATGCCAGTTTTGCAAGGCAGTCTACTGCGGGAAGCGAGGGATATGAAGGAAAAGAGGATAGACAGAAGTTCAGTAAGGAACGAATTCAGAGTCAGTGTGTTGCTTTCCATCAATGCAATCAAGATTTTTGAAAGCATTGTGGCTGGAGAGATGAAGCAGAGGAAATGCAGACCTGATGTTGAAGCACAAGGATGTGTAAGATTGTCTGGTTCAACACATCACAAGCAAGGCAAATCCATACAAGGGGTCAGTCCATAGTCTGTAGGTTACACCTTATTGCATATCTTGTGACGGCATGTTTCTTTAACTGAGACTGAATGCAGTCTCAATTGAGTTGGCTTGCAGTAATACATTTCAATGCCCTGTTGATTTAAAATGCAGCTAAATATTTAAAATGTGTCAACAATTACAAGCTTAAGTGGGTGACACTGTAATGTAATGTTTCAAAGGAACTACGCTCCTACTCAGAAGGTTGTGAGTTTGAATCCTTAGTCAGACAATGGGTTTGAATCCTTGACCAAAGCTGCTGATGTAAATTTTATTTGTGTGTTAAATTTACAATATGTAAAAACATAAGTTAAGTCAGATGGATTGGTTGGGCGGTCAAACATTGAAGTACATTAGGTACTGTTTGATATAAAATGTCCGAGGGATAAGACAGGGAAACAAACATAGAAAGTGTTTTAGACAGTGACATGAGCAAACTCAAACACCCTGCTGTGTGTGAGGAATAACATTATTTGATGTCTGGGGAGTTAAGAAACTGCTAGCTCTGCTCTGAGGATGCAGCGGCTCGTCTCATTCAAAGGCAGGAATGACCTATTAAAGCCCAGAGACACTTAACGTGTCAGTCCAGAGTGGATCATAGCTTTCACTGAGGTTTACACTGCAGTGAGAATCTCACAAAATAAACAACATAAAGTAGCTTAGGTACAAATGTCATTTTTGTAGAGAACATGAACAGCCATCTCTCTCAAAATACAATGGAGTGTAGAGCTTGAATTATTCAGGATTCACTCCAGAGACACCTGCATGGAAACCAGACATGCCTCTGACATGAACTAAACCTTAGACTACAATTATGTAAACACATGAGGATGACAGCACAAAACCAGCCCAGTTAGGCTCACCATTTGCCTATAGTTAAGAGTAGTGGTCCTCAGTCCTGGACCAGGAATAGAGAATGTCCATTACTGTGTCAAGCATGGGCTTGAACAGTCCAAGGTCCCTGCATTGACTACATGTCTCTACTACATGTTCAACATATTGACAACACTATGTAAATTAGTACAAGGTAAAATATTTGTCTTGATATGAGAGAGCTGTCTATGGTCAGTGTGAACTATAATTTAGTTTAATCCCTTGTAGAGAAGCATTTCACAACATCTGTAATATTTTACAGATATTTCTAGATATGTGTGTTTCGTTAGTCATCTATTAACTGAAGTTAATGCTGGAGACAAGAAAATATTTTTTCTCTTTTCTTTGATGAACATCCCTGTCCCTGGGTGAAGGTTTTTGTTTGACAAAAATTTAAATTCCTATGGTGTAACATATTTGAGGAAAGTCCATATTGTCCTTGTCTTCTCTGCCCAGTGCAAGATCATGTACAATGTTTCTAGGCAAGTGTTTGCAACTATCTGCACCATGGTTTAAAAGAATTATATGTTAAGGAGAACTGTACCAGATTCAGAGCATGCTTAGGACATCTTGCATTAGCTCATTACTAAATACTGAGATCCAGATCAGGCCAAAGCAAATATTCCCCATATTATCATGTTATGAATGAGAGCAGAAAAATCACTTTGCACTAATTATTTAGACTGATGTATAAAATGTCTTACTTTGTGTAATAAGTAAACATGGAAGACTGGATCTTGTGAGGGGAGCAATGTGAACTTCAAGTTAAATAACATTGCCTTTAACCTGAAGGTTGCAGGATTGATTCCCACATAGGGGCTTACACCCAGCTCTTCTGGTCACAATCCAAACTCAATAGACTAACCATTTTGCAGGACTGTCCTATGAAATACAAAAAAGTGGATGTAAAGTTGATAATGGTATCTGTCAGGCCTATGAATAATAATAAGACTGAGTTTTGTGACGAGTGTTAGGTTGGGCAGTTGAACTGGTGCCTTGGAAGTGCGCTGCCATCCTCAGGGAAAGTGGGTCACAGCTGGTGAGAGGATTCTCATGTCTGCCCTCAAGCCTCCCCGGCCAAACTGCCTCTGACATTGGTTGCCCTTTTCCAGTTTTGCTCTTGGGCAGTTAAACTTCAAGCCACATTACATGCAGTGTTTAAGACCTGCAGCCCTGCAAGACGAATGCCTTCATTAAAAAGATCAGACCGCAGCATTATGGCCTCTGCATACAGTGAATAAATCTGAGTCTTTTAAAAAGTGGCCATTACATATTCTACTGGCTCACTGCTGCTACATGGGAGCTCGGCCCAGGCTCTTTAGTGCTGTAAATTTGGTGTTCTTTCTAAATTATTTAATGATTAAACTCATGATACTTCTGCTCAGCCTCCCTACAATGTTAAATTATTGCTCCTAGCACCTCTAAACCTTCTGAGGCTGGGTTGAGTAAGGTCATCAAAAGGATTTTGTAACATGAGTAAAAGGGAAATCTGTGTAAGACCTTCAGCCATTTTGAAACATCATGTATTTCAACGGGAGAGACAGAAATAAACTGAAAGGCCGAGTTTCATTGTACAGAGTAAACTGTTAAACAAGGGCTTGTTTGTGGACCAGGAGAAAGAAAAATAAAAGCACCCACATGCAAAGGATAGGGAAAAAAATCAGTGGATAACATTATAATAAAGGCTAGATGCCAGGGTTATGAGCCATGTGCCATGGTGTTAATTAAATCAAGGTGATGGGAGGCCAATTAATAAGGTCCTAATGCTGATGATCCATAAATCACCAGGACACTTTCTCCCACAATGCCCAGTGTCCCCACGTGTCCAGGGTTGTTTTTATTACCTGTTTCTGGCTGTTTACAGCTCAGTACCTGCACTAAATAAGACTAATTAGGCTGTCGGGAAATAGGGTCCTTCCTCCTTGGTGAAGTGACAGCAATTAATACCCATGGGACATGTCAGTTACGTGACATGTCTCCTGGAGGTGACAAGCACAGTGGCACCTCATTGTGTCTCAGGTCTGCTCTGTCACCAAGGAGAAAATTGAAAAAGGAACAGAAAAAAGAGGAGGCCCTGAAGTATTGTGACGTTAATAGTGAGACGTCTCTTGCTTTGATTGCCCCTTGGCTTGTTGCGCATGTATTCCAGAGGAACAACATCTAGCACACAAGGACTGTTCAGAGCATGTCCTTTGGAGATTGGAAATAATTATAATCCCATTAAAACAAGCTTGCTAATATGCTTTGAGACTCAAACCACTTTCCAGTCTAATGTGCTTTGTCCTTAACTTTTAAGCAATGAATAAAAGGAGATATTTCTCTTTTTTTCCTTTCACAACATCAGGCCAGCAGCCACTGAAGCATATAAAAAAGTGGAATGTGCAAAAAAGAACAAGAATACAACAGTTTTTCAGATTCATTATTCAAAGGTAAGGAAAGTGCATAATGGACTGAACAGAGAGCTTACACAGAGATCTATTGATGGCGCCATCTCATCCTTAATCTACCCTTGTCTCTCTGCCCTCTCATTGCTATACATAACACATAGATTTCAATTGATTGTAGTTGTTGTCAGCCTGTATAAGATCACAGCAAACCTATGTATGGGATATCTGCATGACAATGAGGTCCTGCTTCATTAGTGTGTTATTTACATGAGATTCCTGACCTGACACCAAGCTTGCTCACTGCCTGTTCATAATTGCTGTCCTTGTAAGTTACCTTGAATGAAGGTGGACGTTGACATGAGCAAACACTCAATAGAAAAGAAAAGTGAGGAGAGGGTGAATTTTCCCCCGATATCCTTGCCTGTGTAATGGAAGCTGATATAGCCCAATCCAGGACCACTTAAGTGACTTGCATTTTCAAGCATCTTATTGTATTTTTTTCTCAAGAAAATATTTCTTTATTGCAGTACAAAAGGAGGAATTGTGCAGACAAGGCTACAGCAACGTATTACACCCAGTACTCAAACACATAACCTTTGTTGTGGCCCTGAAAAAGCAAAACGTGGAGCCATCAGTTCACAGGTTCACTGCAGCCACTCTTTCAACCTGTTTCTGGTGTACATTCTTCACATCACAGACATTGAGAATGAAGACATTGAGAGTGACTGGATACTGACAGCACTGCTGGGGAAAGGTGAGGAGGCACCCACTGAAAATGCACCGTCCACGCCGGTGTTTGAATATTAAAGAGACCCATCAGGAGGGGGGACACGAGCAATGGGGATATTTTGACAGCATAAGTGACAACTTTTAGCTGGCTGCTTTACTAAAATTGGGGGGGTGCATACCCATCAGGTCTGGCCCGGCCAACCCCTTTTATCTGGGTCTCTGTTTTATCCATAAGAGACATCACTGTGAGATGTGCCCCCCTCCCCACCACCTTCCACATTGCTGTGTGAGATATAGGTCCAGTAATAATCAGGTTTCTGTGAGAGAATCTGGATATGGAGAGCAGGCAATGACCCTCACAATGATCTGACGAGATGATCTGAGGCTCTTGAAAGCAAATGAGAGGAGAAAATAATGGCTGGGCCTGTACCGAGTAATTAGGAGACTTGCAAGGATTGCTATCTCAGCTTTGCTCAGCGACTCAGCATGAGAGGAAAAGATGGGCCAGTAACGCTCTGCTGTGCTATCGCTCTGAACGCCTGGAATATGCAATACTGGTAGAGCACTGGATTATGAGCTCTTATCTGACCTTTACTGTTCCCGTACACAGAGATTAGATATGTTTCACAAAAGAACACTGTAACCAGGAAATGCTCAAGAAATTGCTTACATGCATATTCATGAAGGATTTAGCAGCCATCTGTTTGCCATTGGTTTATATTTGCTTGTAGGAAACAAACAGATGTTAAGAGTAGCATTTATCGGCAAATGCTTGATGCAAGGCAGGTTGGAAGTTTTGGTCTGAGTCACACTTGATTATCTTCTTTTGTTCTCATATATGCTCATCCCTGTTGACTGACAGTGTGCTTACCTTAACTCATTTTTAAAAGGATTATTGATTGTATATGCCATGGTGCCATACAGCCATGTACACAGTGATCAGCAAAACAAACCACAGATGTAATATTTATTTTCAGTTTGACACCTGTGGTGTCTATTATGGTGACTATCTGAATAATAGCCAATTTGAAGCTAACTGGCCAAGAGCCTGATTATGAGAAATAATCATGGACTGATGTAGATGAAGGGTAATAATCAGTCATAGACTACTATAAACATTTAGCAATTAGTGAGTGGGCCTTCCTTGATTGGCTCAAAGTGCCTGAGCTGAGAAGCTGAAAATTTCCACAGGACCTGTTGTATCCAAGTGAATTGTCATTTGCTAATTGTATATCATCTGACTCACACAGAGGAAAAGGTTAAAGGTAATGATGAATTTACGGCTACAGAAGTGATAAACAGGGCATGGAAATTAGAAGGGTTTCCTCTCAAAACAGAGTCATTAATATGATCTGACAGAGGGAACACCCATAGACAGCTGAGATGGATGGTCGTCTGTTTGAGGAGTATCCATGGGAACAATACAGAAGCTCTGAGAGTCATGCCCTCAGCAACCTTAGAAATCTATTTTAATTAATTGGTTGTGATGAGAAACTATTATTGAATTCAACCCTCCACCAGAAAATTTTTTGACACAGGCAGTCCTCAACATATCCATTCTGTTTCCCACTAGTAATACAAAACCAGTCTATCTTGATTATCTCTTACTTTATATAAACATGAGACAGGCAGAGCACATGATTACTAAAGGGAAAAGTAGATCCTACTTACCTTTACCAAATATGGCTGCCAAGGCTAAGACAGTGCCAGTGTCATAGGCCCTACTTGGCAGGCATGTTCATTTATAATTGATTGGTGTTGAAGCACGCCTAGGGAGTATGATATCTGGAAACAACAGCAAGGATAAAGTGGCTTGGCCTTTAGGGCTCGTGGGAGAGGATTTCTATGTTCCCTGCCAACCGTTGGCTCTAGAGGGGTCTAACACTTCCAAACCAAAGAGGCTTAGTGTGTAGTGGCAGAATGGAACAGCAGGGAGGTCATACTTTGGTTATGCCACCCAGTGCCATCTACTGTAGGTCTTGGGGTGGGTTAGGCTGTTTCAGAATAAACATAATATGTAATGTATTTAAGGACATGCTATGTCCTTAAATTGCACTTAATGTACTCTTCACTCACAATGATTGCAACCAAAATTTCTGACCAGGCCTTTATGCCAGTAAATCCTCTTTAGACTTCTAGTGGTGTAAGTTCTTCTTGTGGTTCATGAGAATGTACCTTGTACAAAGGACAAAAACCTCTCAATTGGGGGACTTTCAACCACAACCTCCCTGTCAGGTGCACTCAGAAGCCCAACCTTCAGTAACAGCTCAAAACCGTTTTGGTGATATAAGAGTCTTTTTTCTAAGATCCAAAATAAAGGGTAAATGAGCACTGGTCGCAGGTACGCTTTCTCACACTGCCCACAGGCTGGGTGCTCTACCACAAAAAAAAACAAAAAAACAAAAAAACAAAAACAAACATGCAAGAATGAGACCATGGTTGAAACTATGGAAATGGTGGCATACCAATTGTAAAGTTAAGATGTCACCGAATAGAATATTATTTTTATTTATGTTTTTGGCTATGCCATATCCATGTGCCCATATGTATCAAATAGTTAAGAACCTATAATAGATAGGCAATCCATGAACATTATTTTTAACTCTGAAATTCTAGAAAGATTGACAGGTGTGGAAAATCCCCTTTCTCTACATTTTAGTCTTTGATTGTTTGGATGTCTCCTGCCACAGCAGTCATCTTATTAGTTGTGTGCCCATTAATACCTGCTATTCATTTGTACTACATTTCACATGCAATTACCTTTCCTAAAATTGCTTTCAGGCCTGAAATTTCTACTCATTCTAAACCAATCTATCTGCATGACCTCCTGCTACGATATTGTGAACTGATCTAGGAATGTCCAATTTTGCCTATTCATTCACGCTAACCCACAAAAATGGAAAATCCATGTATCTCTTATTAAAAAAATTACTACAGTTTGCAAATACTCACTGACTTAAACAATGCAACATTGTACAAAAGAAATATGGCCAAAGACAAATATGGCCATGACTGGGTCTGTATGATAGAAAGCATGAAACACACTTACACTTAAGTATTTTTCACACAGTGGCATTTTGGTTGTATTTTGATTTGTAATGAAACATAAAATTCTGTGACATGGCAATGTCAACCCACACAAAGGAGATAAGGATCAATCATGTCAGGGGGACAGTGACACCTCTATTAATTCTAAATAAATTCAAGAAACAAAATAAAGTTTTGATAGTTTTGCTTTTCATTAGCAAAGTAATAATTGCTGTAGAAATTATTATTTTTAATGCTCTTCTTTATTATTAGGTCCCTAGCATATCAGCTCAATGGTAAAGTACCTGAGAGGACTTCAGATTCACTCATTTAAGGTAAGACAATGCAGCACCCTCAATAATATTCAGAGCATAGTATCAATAGCCTCTGCACTTGTGTCTTATACAGGTACTCAGCACAAAAGGTGGTTTTACCCCCCATTGATATAACAACTATCTTGGCTCTCCTTTTTGTAAGGCTTCTGCTCGGCCCATGCATTTTCTCTGCTCTCTTTGTTTTCCAGGGATCCCCTCCCGCATGGCAATGAGCTGAAGGAAGTGTCACTCTTTAAATCTCCAACGGAACAGTGCTGGGTTCCATTACGGGGGTGATAACTCAAGCAGGCACCGTCTTGGGGGACCACAGGCAAGCTGCCAGGCTCCTGCAGTGTATCTGGTACACGTTACTGTCACAAGAAAGGTTGCCATGGGCGACCCCTGGCAGCAGGGTCTCATGGGAGCCAGAGGGGCCTGAAACTCATCTGGATTGGTGTTCATCTCTCTGATTCCTGCATTTACTCCCATGATAGTAAACAAGATATTTTTACCCATATTTTCACACGGGCACCACAATCATTGCAGGGATGTGACTCTGCTAAGTATAACCTTACAGATTGCCTGATTCATTGGAATGAAAGACATTAATGAAAGAGGAAGAGGGCTTTTAGTACTCGGAATTCAATTACTTTCCATGATGGAAATGCAGAGTCAGTTCATTCACTTTGAATCTCATTTGAGGACGACTGTTGTGCTTGAATCGATCAAAGGTAGACTGATTGGATATTTATGCAAGGGCACTCTATTTAATGATATTTTATGGTTTTATCAGAAAGCACTTTGGTATGTTTTGAATTAAGCATATTGTGTTGTTACTATTTGTATGGGTGTACATAATTACGAGTCACACAAACCCTGGAGTCAAAATGACAATTACCAACTGATTATTTCCAAAAAAATTCTGCTCATCATATTGATGCAATGCTTGCCTCCTTTTTCTTTGGGTATAACCATAATTACACAATTGCAACTACCGCATAACTGTAATTACTGCTGCTGAAATTAGACAAGCAAGTCAACGTTTACAAACCATTGCGGCTTTGAACATTAATGTCATTATCGTTAGAATTCGCTCTCTGTAAATGAGTAAATCATTGTCCCATATAATGCTGTGTGCAAATTATTCTCCCTTGCTTTGTAAATAGTTTTTCATGAAACAACACTGAAATTCAACAATAAGAGAATGAAAAATAATAAAAAGCCATGCTTGAGCTGACACAATGAATACTTGATAATTAACCAACAGAAATGATTCATACAATGTGCAGTGTTTGTTGAGAGCAGGGAAGCATGGAATACATGTATACTAATGACAGCTAAAACCATCACACAGAAAAAAGGCAGCATGAAACACAAACAAGTGTAAAATGTGTTTTTGGGAATCCATTATTGGACATGAAAACACAGAAACATAAAACAATGCAGTTCCATAGAGAATAAATAAACATCTCTGCTCAACCCACACACAGTAGGAAGGCAGGAAAATGAATCGGCCTCTGATGCAATTTGCCAATGGAAAACCATTTCTTCTCAAGCTTCTCGGTCTCTCCCTCTCCCTCCTTTGACATACAAACATGCAGATGTCTTTGTGGCTCACACAACCTGTCAGCACACCTGAGCAACTCTCTACTTTTCAATTCTCTGAAGAAGACAGGGTGAAAAGTTACTTTTCACGATCTGTTAAGCTCAAATGACCACCTATGTGGACAAAGGCAATTTCTTTCAAATTGATGAATCCCAACAAGAGTACAGAGCTGTATTTTAAGGACAGAGTAGAACAATAAGAAATGGTTTGAATTATCCTCTTTTCTGCCAGGAGTTGTGTACACGCTGTTGTCATATGTACCTACAAATAAATGTCAGGAGGACCTCTATATAGAATCAGAGTAAAAGGTCACAACGAACCAATCAGAAGCAGGCATAGTTCTAAACAGCTCCTGCAGCTCCTGTCAGATATTTTTGTTGAGCCGGGAAGTTGAGGGAATTGTTTGCTTTAACAACAAATTTGATGGCCCTACTTAACGATCACCAGAGACATCCACATAGCTCTGATTTAAAACCAATACCATAGGTATGATATAATATATATCACACCTATACATGCGTTCGGTGATGCTTTTATGAAATATCCTTTCCTTTTCAGTATGCTCTGTTTTATTCTGAGTTGAGTTAAAAACATACTGAAGGTAAAGTACAGTTAGAACCTGCAAAGTGAATACTTTAGCATACTATACAATCTACAGCCGGAGGATAGCCGAGTTAATACTTTTTAGCTATATCCCAGGCACAAATCACTGAGATTATTAAGGTAAATGGTTAGTCCTACAATTGCTATTAATATTGCTATTTTACAATAACAATTATTATACAATGCACAATAGAAATCATTGTATTTATTATGCTGAGAGAGTCTCTGGCAGAACAAGAGAAGTTGATACGCAAAGTGATAGATTAAGCCCAAAAGAAAATAATGACAATGTGACCTCTTGCCCTTCTCCAAGAGAGAGAGACCAAAAAAAAAAATCTCTGCTGGGACTCCCTCTGTAGCTGGAGGTTAAACAGAAAGATAAATAAATAAAAAGCAGAGTTGCTCCGTTTAAGAGACGCCACTGCCATACTGGAAACTGAGTTTGATTTATGAGGCCTGAATGGTTCTGCAGCCTGCGTCTCTCTCTCCTTGCTGCCTCTCTCTCTCCTTGCTGCCTCTTTCTCCCGCAGTCAAGTCCCATTAGAGAATGCGCTGGCGTATGTGAAGAGCCCCCGGCCGTCCATTAAATGACTTTAAATAATGAAGAACAAATGTGATTCTTGAAGTGGGGTGGGGTGAGTGTGTGTGTGTGTGTCGGGAGGGGGGGGGGATTCATTTGGGGAAGTAGCCTGGTATGGTGGATGGGGGGTTGGCACAGCGTTGGGGGTAGATTGAGTGGGGTTGTTCGTGATGGGGAATAATTTTGCAGAACCAGGCGATGGGTCCAGGAGAGGATGGAGGCAGAGGGTGCATGGGGGAATTCTCCCACAGAGGACACAGAATGGAGGAGTCATAATGCTGGACCAAGGCCAAGAGATACCCACAGGCCTCCTCCACGGCATTTTAATCTGGGTTTCATTAAAATATGTCATAAGTGATTCGTATTTAGACATTCACTGTGTGATTACATGCATAGAAAAAACAGGGAATATTTGTTTTTTTGTGGAGGCCAAGGGCCTGTCTGCCACTAATAAATGATTATCATCTAGTTCGCTGGAGATTTAGTCATTATACATGAGAAACTGGCTGTTATCTCAGCTTTTTAATTATTCAAAAAATGTTATGGATAGGAGATAATTAATCATGGGAATCGTCTAATTCTTCAATACTTTATTTAAGGGGACATGAAGAAAAATAAAAACATTTTCAATTCAATACCAAAGTGTTGATGCATTTTCCATTTTATTTTTTCACCTGAGTAGAGGGAGAATGAATGCAAATGAGAGCCTTACTGAGCTCCTCTCTGAGCTATTGCACCCAGTTAAAAAAAAACAAAAAACAAATCAACTGGGGCAAAAAGGTAGGACGAGAGGACAGCCTAAACATTTCTTACCACTCTACAGTTGCAGTAGAATATATAAACATAATGCTCATTTCTGATATTCAAGAATTTCTATGTACCCTTGAGGAAAAGTTGAACATTTTAATTTAAGAAGATGGGGTCTTCTTCTAAGTTTGTCCAGCTCTCTTTAACTCTGTCAGTGTTTAGACAAGCAAGCACCAATCTCAGGGGAGGCTCTGGCTGTAATGTGAAACAGTCCAGACTAGATTCAGGTTAGCACGCACTCCAGCTTTACAGTATTAAGCTATGCTCTGTGTGTTCCGTGTGAATATGTAGCCTGTTGAAAAGACTATTTTGTGTAGAGATGTGTCACTCACTGCCAAAACCCTTTATGTTGTTTTGCAATGTTTTATGGCATACAAGTTTCCTAGATTTTGTGGGTAGGCAAAGTTCAGGGGAAGACAGTCACTCTAGAAAAAACCTTTCATTTAAAAAACAGAGCTGACTCTTTTAAGTAAAATTGAAAATAATCTAAGTGTTGTTTACAAAGTAATATTACAGCAATTTAATTTTAATTTTAAATAGTAAAATATAATAATTTTACAGCAGACTGACAGAAAAAAAATACAACAGACATTTCTTTGTCTAAAAGTCTGCCTTAAAGTTGTTTCCCACTGAAAACACTTATTTAGCTAACTTACCTTGTAAGTATGGATGGAGTTTCTCACAATTGTCAACTACATGTTGCTAGTATTTATTTTTCAAAATGATACAAACATCTCACAATCCTGCCATATAACTTCTCTGTAACTGTTATTGGTTAGCTCTTTTTGGATAGTGAAGAAGTATGTAACTGGCATGACATGACTCCTTATTCAAAGAGCCCTAAGCTAACTCTCATAAATCATATCTTCCACTGAGGGCTTGCTTGGGGCACCATGTAAACAATTCCCTTGCAACATATAACATTAATGCAGAAAACTAGTTTGAGTGCAAAGCCAGTTTTTAAATGTAATTTTGATGTGAAAGGATGGTATTCTATAGGACTTTTAGTCAAGGTCTGACAGTGTGTCACATGCGCAAACGATCAGGGATGCTTCAGGGTAGTGGCGATGATCTAGAGGTACCACATGAGATTGCACTACCCTCCTCTTACCTCAGAACAATATCACCCTTTACACTGATAATTATCGTCAATAAGCCACTGTACTATCAATGGCCACGAGGCAAGGCCGTTCTATTGTACAAAAGACACAGAGTTTGTGGAACTATCAGGCATAAACCAGGCATCACAGTAGGCCTTGTCACCTGATACACTGGGAGGGTTTTTACCTTAACCCTTCCAACCCCTCACACAGGGTTGCAACTAAATGTGAGACAGATCTCAGAGCTAACATAAAATGAAATGTAGTGCAAAGGTGAGATTGCATCTCCCCAGCAATGACACAAAACACGGTGATACAACATTAAAAAAGTGGCAACGCAAAAATATATCTTGACCCCTCAACCCCTCTCCCTTATTTGCAGTGCTATGAATTTCTTTACGCTTTTTCACAGTACAATGCTGCTTTGCCTCAAAGTATAATAATGGTAAGTATCACTTCCTGTAAGGACCATTTACTTGAAAAATCACAGATATTTCCTGGAAAAACTGTAAATAAGAAAACAGTCATTATGGCTGAATATGTTCTTTGGTCACACCTCATATTCTATTCTATTTCATATTCTGTTGGGCACCGAAGTGTACAGGAGAAATGTTGCCTTCTTTTGTGTCTTTATGGTAATCAATCTAAAAGCTCAGATAAGGCTAAATCAAGTGTTCTAAACTTTTAAACATGGGACCTAAATGACAAATACCACCTTCCAGTACCACATTAGGACTGAAAGGTATGGTACACAATAAACAGTTGCTACCACACATACTCCCCCTTAGCTATACCCTTAGCTCCCAATCACCAGGTTTGCCTCATCTTGGTATATGATGATACCTTTGTAGATCAGTTGTGGAAGATCACACATATGAAATACGCAGAGATGAAAAGTCTGCTGTTTGTCTACCAAGAGTGAGTGAACTAGCGTTATGTGTGTTCAATATGTTGTAGAAACTGAGGCCTAGAGCAGAACTGATCCTCACAGGGTATAAATACACAGACTAACGAGCAATGAGATACAGGTGACACAGCAGGGCAGGTGAAACACATAGGTAATCAACATGGTAGGTAACAAGGTGGGCGGAGAAAGAGAATGAAAACAAAAGCACATGGACAGGGAAAGGAAAACAAACACGGAACTCAAACAAAACCAGTAGAGCATGACCGGCTGCTGGGCTGCAGAGCAAGCCTTACTGTTTCCTATCCTCAGTGCTCATGGATGTGGTTCCGATATTGCGGGACTTTCTCAGAAAGAGAAACCAGCAAGCTGTCACGTCCACTAAAGCCCGGTAAATCAGATTTAAGGGGCGCTGGTGCACCTCAGTTATTAGAGAAAATGCAGCTTAATTAGTTTGAACTCCCGCGAGTCATTTGAAGTTACAAAGGCTTTGAAAAGCAACAAACACAAAGCAAAGCACATACATCAGCATCAAGGAGGAGAGCTGCGCTCATTAAGAGAAAGAAGCAGAAAGCATCATTTTGTTTTTCATCTCCTAATTTTTTCCTTAAATACATCCGGGAGGTGAGGGAAATCAAACATAAACCCCTTTGATATATGAAGGGATCAGTAATATTTGCTTTGCTCTCCTGTTTCCAATTTCAAACAAAAATAGTTGCCAGTAGGAGTTTACTGTTGATTATTTGTATCATACTCATAAATTGATTTTTTCTCAGATGTGAATACCTTAGTAAAGGTATAATCAGAGAGGAAAGTAGTTCAGCACATTAGAGGTACACAGTACTTTTGATTGACATTCAGGATGCCTACTAATTAGAAGTATCCAGTGATTACATGCACAGGAATTTAGCCCATTTCAGGCAGTAAAAGACCCATGGTCTTTGTTGAACATTGGCTGTGTGCAGTCGGTGCATTTAAATACCCACCAGCAGAGACGTTTAACCCTTGAGACTTGCTGTTGCTAACAATCTATTCAGATTGTTGGCTCAAGGGCTTTCATCCCATAAATCCTGGGCTGAGAGAAAGCATGTGCTCAGCTGAGCTGGGCCTTCTCCCTTTCAATGCATTACCATGTCGCCCCACCAAATGCTGAGAGAAACAGCTGGACTGTACATGTGGTTTAAAAGACAGATGCAATGGGAGCCAGCTATTACTGATCTTAAGGACCAACCTCTGAGGGATAATTACCGATCTAAAACACAAGCTGGAATGGGAGCCTTATCTGTGATGCTGATTGGTTTCCCAGGTTAGGAGCATATTACCCCACTGCAGGAATGGGCATTCAGACCACAGGTGTCTTAATAATGAGCAGACCCTTGTTTTTCATTCCCCTTCCCTCTTCTGTGCTAGCAGGGAATGCCAAGACGCCAAAGATCCATGCTGGTCTGTTCATAGACTCTGCTGTCATTAAGGCTTGATTCTGTTTCCCCTAACACAGCACTTTTATTTTGATTGCGGTAGTTAAGCTTAACAGTAAAGTCTAGCCACAGCAATGCACCTGCACCTCAAGCCAGCCAGCCAGCCACATCCACATCCACATCCACCCCCTTTCAAGATGTGGTGCCCCAGGGGATGATGGGATAGCTGCCCTCCCCCCTTCCTGGCAGATCTGTTGCAGGGGATTCTGACAGCTGGTTACTGCTGAGGGAGCTCACCATGCGTGTCGACGCGGCTGTCATGCCACCGCTGCAGATAAGGGGAAGGCTGGTGTCTAGGAAACGGCTACAGGGACAGCGAGTCCTCATAACGAACACTTCATCTTCACACTTAATGTTCAGCGCTGGCAGAGGCATGCGGGGGGCCTTTGTAGTGACAAAAGCAGATGGTTGTACACCTAATGTTTTTATTATTTGCATGTCATGATAATTCAATGACAGACATCAGAGGCAAAGCTGCAAGACAACTCAATCAAAACATTCCTTTGTAGTCTCTCCTCGGGTTTCCACTAAATTACCATGATTTCACTGCACTTTCATTACACTCCAGGAAAAAAGAGAAGTAGAAGGCCAACTGTCTGCTTAGATACTTCCAGTGGAAAAAGGGGTTCACTTTTTTTCTCTTTACAGTCAGAAAGTCCTATAAAAAATACTCTTTACTATTGAACCTCTCAATCACAAGTTAGATAATTTTTCACTGAAAGGAAAGTCCATTCTCTGAAGAGGCAACATTGTGTCCATGCAGTAGGTGCTTTTTCATGCTTTAGTTTTTCCATTTGAATAATCACTGTCATATAAAAGAGTACGATAACAGAACACAGTTACCCTGAACATGTACAGAGAGTGCTAAGAGCTTGTTGAGCTAATGTAGACTAAAATCAAAGAGTTAATGTGCAGCCTCTAACCTGGTTCAGCGTGGGTTATAAAAATGAGCACCAGTGCTCCCCCTCAGAGCTCTCTGACAGCTTAATCAGATTCCTGGCCCTTAGCCCTGGTGGCTCTTCTGTTACTCTAATGCAGCCCGCAGGCCACTTTCAATGCATATACAATAAGGCGCTTTTGTGAGGGTGTCAGAGATAAAAAGTCATTTTTTGATATGTGCGAGAGAAAAAAAACTCACCCGCCGTGCATGAGGCAGACACCAGAGACAGTCTCCAAGAGCAGCTATTCTGGAACAACACCTGGAGAGCTGTGGGTGAGAAGTGTATAAAGTGCCGTACAGAGAGCGGGAAAAGCACTTGGAGCTGGGATTACCATGGCAGGGTGAGAGGCCACTGGACTGGCAGTGGGAAGAGTGGTGTTTAGCCAATACTCACTGATGTCACACAAAGTTACCACATTCAGACAACAGAGCATTATGCACACTGTTTCCATTTACTACTAAACCTGCCATATATAATTTTGTACAAATCTAGTTTACGGTGGTTCAAAACGCTCATATCCCAACAGCATACAGGACTATTTAGCTTCTATGGTATCTCACACAGCAGCCCAGCCCCTGGAAAATAGAGTTACATTATTCACACATATCTAAGCAGCTGCTGAATGAACCTTTTTTCTGGAGAGTATGTGCTTTGTGAGGAGCTATTTCAATAACTTACATTAGACAAAGACCTGACTAAAAGTAATTCCAAAAAAGTAATTGCCAAAAAGGCTAAATCAATTTAATTCAATCATAAATATGAGGGAAAACAGATGTGTTGCCATTTTCTGCTAAACCTTAATATGACAACAGAATTTATTAGTACAAACCAATTCATTGCAGGCACAGTGATGTTTCCTCTAATAGAACTGATTGGACCCTATGATTAGAGAGAATATTCTTTGTTCTTCCTCTTGCCATTTCCTGTAGTAGCATCTGTCACCTCAAGGCAGCTCTTTTAAAGAAAAGCTAATGTGCCATTATAATGGGGCCATGGGATAATTAATTTCAGGTTTATAAAGTGTTGTAAAGTGAACAAGTGAGAATGGCTGGCTCTTATTCAGTCCCAAAAAAAGCAAGTCATTGCAAATGGTGTTTTTAATGAGTCACAAGAATATCTGAAATGTGAACTGCACAGCCCAAATAGACACCTTTTGAGTTTTTTTCTCCTCCTTCCTGTCTTGACACAGTGGGGAGGGGTCAAACACAAGTCTGTCTTTGCAGAAAAAAGCACTGGAATTAATCCACTTGTAGAATGCTTGAATCATTCAGTTTGATTATGTAGCTTTTTTCATTAATTTTCATTCATTTCTTATTTATTTTGCTTATGGTAATGCACAAAATAGAAGAAAAAGTGATTCACAATCAAATTACAACTCTATTTAAACAGTTCATGACTGAAAAGGAGCAGGAATAAGAAAAATGTTATTTTGCCTACCCCTTATTCAAAACATAGATCAACAATAAAAATGTGTGGTCTGTCAATTACAGTTACCTAACAACCAATACTTTCAGTAACATAAGGAAAAAAAAAAAAAAGCCATACACAATAATTAACCTTCAATTAAGAAAACACATTACCTGGCAACTTCAAATAGTCTGATTATTCTTTCTTTATACATTTTCTTGAACTGAAAGATATTTATGGAACCCTTTAAATCATTCTATAGAGAATTCCACAGTTTGACGTCAACCACTGAAATACACATCTGCTTTAAAGTAGTCCGTGCATACTGATGTTTAAAATCAAATGTCCATATATGATACTTGTCCTCTGTACTAAAAACACACAAATTTTGTGAAATTTCTGGTAATGCTCTGCTTTTTGCCCAGTACATAACTAATAATGTCTTGACTTAATCAAGTCTGTTGGTGCGCTCTCTTAAATCCACTATATGAATAATTCTTACTGCTCTTTTCTGTAATATAAACAATGGCTTTATGTTGCTAATGTACATGTTTACCCCATAGTAGCTAAAATATTGCAAAACAAGTAGATTACAGAATTCTCATTGCCTTGTAATCTAACACATAATTTACTTTGTTAAAAATACAAATATTCTTGGACACCTTTGTTTTAACATGTACTATATGAAATTTCCATGTCAGTTTGTCATCTATAATCACACTCAAGAATCTAAATGGAGAGAGACACTCTTTCAATATAACTCCATCTATAGACAATTAGATTAAATCAATGAATACCCCTCTTGTATATTTATTTCTTTCCATTGGTGTTGTAATTTCTTCTGTTACTTTCATTGTTATTATTTTCAATGCTAAAGCTGTAGATTGATTTGTCTGAAAGCCATACTGACTCTTACTCAACAATTTATTCTTTTCAATAAAGTATCTAATTTTTGTACAAACAGTTTTTCAAGCACTTTGGAAAATTGTGAAAGCAAGGATACTGGTCTGTAATTAGTAATTCTGTATTTGTCACCGGTTTTAATAAAGTGGAATAACCTTTGCCATTTTCATTCTGTCTGAAAAAACACATGGATGAAAAGAAAGGTTGAAAATATAGGCTAAAGGTTTGATTATGCAGTCAATAGTCTTTTTCACTATAATCATGTCAATCCAATCACTATCAGTTGATGTATTATTTTTGGATTTTGCTTTTGATGTCTCTAATTTCAATTTCACTCACCTCTCCAAGAAACACAGACTGCAACACTTTACTTCCTCCTTTCCGGCCACCCTCTATTTGCCCATCATTATGTTTTTAATAGAATTTGCAGGATCAGGCCCAAAATTTACAAAAAAGGAATTAAAGTCATTTACCACTTCATTTATATTTTATAACCTTATTATTGTCATTAATAAAATGACTAGGCACATCTAGTCTGTGAACACAGGTGTAAATCCTATTGCATCGTTTAGAATTTTTCCAAGTACCTTTGATATCATTTTTATTTTATTTTAACATTTTATTATAATATATTATTTATTGGCTTGTCTCACTAAAATTGTCAACTTATTTTTATTTCATCCATTACTGATATTTTTTCATCCTTTACTGATATCTTGAGATTGGGAAGCATGTATGAACATCGTCTTTGCTCTTCAACTCGTTAATCTGCTCTGATGTTAAAAAAAGAGAGATGAAAGCGTTCAGAGAATTCACTGGAGTGTGTTTAGGAAAAGACCATTGGAATGAATTAATGGTTTCCTCTTGATGGTGAAGTGTAGTCTTTTTTCTTAAGGTCAGTTGATAGGAAGGACTCTTGTTGTCAAGGACAGAGGCAGAGAGTGGCACAGACAAAGTGAAGCTAGAAGTTTGCTGGGAGTGTATAAAATATGGGCACAGAGGCAGACACATTAATGTTGTTTGAGAGAAAGAAAGATAGTGAGATCTGTGCAGAAATGCCCAGTCTATTAGGAGTCCACTGCAGACCTATTTTTTATATTCTGTCCTTTTTTGTCCCAATTTGAAATGCCCACTTGTGTTGACAAACCACATTTATTTGTACAACCTCCCCTGTCAATTCAGGCGAGCAAACATGCATGCACACTGTCACCAAATTCTAGGTGAGGGAAGGTCCTTTCTTGGGGGGGGGGGTCATGCATTTTGCTTTGATCTATGCTACGGGCCAGTAATGCCAGGGATAGCTGGTCTTATGCACAAAGCACCAGTGTGGCTGCAGGGTTTCATTCCAGCCGAGTAACAGCACATCTGACTCCTCCAGTGTAATTAACTGATCTCGTCTACACGCGATTGATTGGCTGTATCAGATGAGTTCCTGCCGGGCTGGAATGAAATCCCTACAGTAACACACTGGCCCTCAGTGAATAAGATTGGCCACCCCTGATCTATACTATCAGCCAGCAGTCCTGGACATGCTTCTGTTCAAATCTCATCAATCAATTACTGACTGTCAATCACAACGTTTTCAGTTGACAAGCTCTGAAGAATTTTACAGTGACTACAGGCTATGAGGGAAGTTTTATTATTTAGATTTCAGAAGTCAGGAGATGATTTTGTTTGCTAAAATGACATGCTCTGGGGCAGGGTGGCTCATCCTACCAAAGCAATGCTTTTCAGCATGGTAGAGTGTCAACTATGGCTGGCAGCCTCAGAGGTTCTTTAATTAGCCAAACAGCATGCAGTATTTTGGTGTATCACCAACTGTAATGTAGGGGATTGTGCCCACCTCATCCCATGAGAAAAGCTCCTCTGATTGATCACATGCCTGCAGTCTGCCTGCACCCGCTGCATTTGAAGCGTATCACTCCAAATCTATGACTGCACATGTGAGCAGGTGGAACAGATTGTAAAGAAGTGGTGGTTTGGAAAACAGACTTTGGAAAAGATGGACATCATTGCAAGCATGAGACAGGCCTATGCAAAAGACTGGTCAGTTCAAACTGAGAGATAAGACAAAATACAGGATAAAATTGGGAAAAAAATAAACCCAGAGCTCTGAAAGTACCATGTTTTTAAAACTCTAAATTAGACACTATACTAATAGAATCATCTAATTACAATCTTCTGATGAAAGTAAGAGTTTGTAAACCCTCTGACCAAAAAGGAGTATACTAAAAGCCACTTCACAAGTGCAATGTAATTCTGTGCAAAGGTGAATTTTCTTAATTGGGTTTTAGATGGATGTTTGGATGCACTGCAAAGTGAAATAGATAAATTAATCCAAATGTACTTTATTTTTAAAAAGGAAATAGTCTTTTTTTGAACTAGAAAAAAACACAGCCAAGAATGGAAGGTTACATTCCTGTTGTTCTGCTATGGATGATGAAGGCAATTGGTCTTCATTTTGGAAATAAAAGAAGCTGGCATGTCTGGTACGCACTTTTATGTCATGAGTTAAATATGAAATGTACAGGTGAGTCATGAGAGCAGTCATGAATGGAACCAAAGGCATAAAAGGTGTCTTAAACAATAAGTAAATCAAACATACAGCTTAATATTTTGATTGTGGTATTCACTTTTAAAGATGGAAAGATGCACATTATACACTTTCTCAACGTCCACAGTCAAGGTGTTGAAGCTCTGTCTGTCCCCTTGCTGGTTTAAGTATTAGGAGCGGTCAGTATGGCAATGAAAACCCTGAAATACGTACCCCAGCCTCCCTACCCCAAAGACACACATCATTCCCTTTCCCCGAGCTACAGTCTGTTACCCCAGAGACGGGACAGAGCAGAACAGTGGTATAATATACCCCCTACCTCGGGTCTACCTCCAGACGACAGCTCCTCTGACAGGATGATCTCTCAATATGGGACACCTCCCATGCCAGTGTTGGCCCCAGTGTGGCCTTTTAACAAGCGTGCAGCCGCCCAGATCAATTAACCATGAATCACTGACACTGGGGGAGAAGGGAACCATACCGGCCACGGCAGCAACCAGAGCGCAGTCCGCCGTTTGTTGGGGATAATGGGGAGAGGAATGAATCGCTCCATTGTGTCTGGGCCCAGAAACGAGGACAATCACCTCCCTGACAGATATCCCCCGGCTTCTAGGGAGAGGGGAAGGGCGACTGTGCTTGCACCCCCTCCTCTCTGGGTCCTGTGTAGGTTAGCGTTAAATTGGATTGCTCCCTGCAGCTGACAAGACCAGGCTAGTTCTCTCAGACATGCGGATGGGGAGAAACTCCAGGCTGAGGGCACAAGAAAGGCTTAGCCATCCCACACCTAGGTGTGTGAAATGCCCTGTAGATTCATTTGAACTGAAGTGTGACCCAGCTTTAAAGGCACTGGACACAATATAAACACCACATATTGCATCATATAGAGGAAATGACAACAGCTATACAAGTAATCTGAAAAAAAAAACCCCATGCCAAGAAATAATCGCCGATAATAATAATCTCTCTTCAAACAAGAGTGACAAGTAAATTGAAGGCATTAAATGAGGCAAGCCTGATAAGAAAATTAGAGATGGAGGAAAATGCTGAGACATTGTAATAACATAATAGTACCTGTTTTTGGAAGAAAATAAAAGGTAGAAAGAGACTGCAGTTAAAATATTGGCAGGCAGTCCACTCTGAGCCCCAGTGCTTTAGAGGAGATATCAAACAGACATTTGCTTCAGAAAGACTTTTGGAAATGTTTAGTAGCAAATGTTCACACAAGCCACTTAAAAAGCACTCACTAGTCAGAGCACATATCATAATTATATTATGTCTCATTGGGTTATACATTTAATTAGCGGTGTAGTGGAAAACAATGCAGTTATCTGTGAAGGCCCGATGTGACTTAACACATAAGTCCTTCAATGAAAGGCAAAATTGTGCTGATGGAAGTTCTTTCAAAGCCAGGGTGGAGCTATTAAATCACAGCCTGTTATAGATGTGGTTGAGCCATCCATCCACAAGCCCCTTCAGACTAATGTCTACAGGCAGGAGAGAACACATGTACACAATAAAAGAAGCAAATTGAATTAGTGGAATATGTCCTTCCACAACTGTAATTGAATTGTTTTTCCAGGATAATAACATTTCTCTGAGCTATCTTTCAATTAGATGTAGCAAAATGTAATCCATCTTCATCCTTTGTTTGAGTTACCTATTTATTTTATTCACCTATTTGGACTGGCTGCTTTTGACTCATGAAGGTCATCGTGGAAGAGGAGGGATTAAGCACTGACCACAGTGAGATGCTCTGTTTATGTATGCGCATGCTAAGCCTTCTGACCATTAACAGGCAATCTCACTTTCATCTCACCTGCTAATTCCATTTCCTAATCATGGTACTGTACATTAATCAGTGCACCACTTAATCAATATCTTTTATCCATGTTTTCTTTTGACAGCAAACATTTGATGGTGGTCGACACACTCACTCCTTAAGCCAGAGAAGGGAAATCAGAGATGGAAAATGTGCTTATACCAAGTGAATGAGATGACAACGCCATAGAACCCTTTGCACATACCGACCTCTACCCTTTTCCTCAAATCACTCTTAGTGTACAAACAGCAGGTTTATGCCAGTTATAGATCATAACACCCTAACAGTAAGACTCTCAGTTAGTTAACATGTTAAAATTGATCTGGCAAACAATGTTTTTTTTTTCATAAGTCAACAGGGCAACAAATTCATACTCTGTCTCTATGCTCCTCTGGGTTTCTCCTCAATTTTGACAAAAAAAAAATTGATTTAAAGTTTTAAGCTGATGAAAGAATATGTCAGAGACTGGCTGAAAGGTTACGAGCTAAACTGGGCACTGTGTTGAGTGGTGTTAGTGATCTGGTAATGTTTGTGAAACAGCAGTTGTTAGATGCTGTAGAGTTGCTCATTAATCTGACATTCACATGATAATCGCCTCCCTTTCAATGTTACCATTTTGTCAGATTATGAGGTAGCTCAGAGGCATATTGTGAATAGTTGCTTCTCAATATTCCATTTCTAATATTTGGGCGTGCCAGTCACCAGATACATCCTAACAACTTCCTTCTACTGACAGTTGTAGTCAAACTCAAACAAGCAAGACCAATTATGCCTTTAAATGCAACATCTTAATGTTGCCATCCAATTTAAACAAAGCAGACTTTAATGTCTGTAAGGGCATATGCTATTATCATTATACTTTAAATGATCTCTCCTTAAGTGAACACTGGTCAGAAGCAAGTAAAACTTGAGGAGCAGTTTCACAAAGCATTATTCTAATTTGATAAAACATTATGAAATTTCAGTATAACCAAATCAATTATATTATGTAGCATTATACATGCATGTGATGCACAATTGGCATCTATTTCATATTTTGGTGGATATATTTTGATTTTCACAAAAGGTTAATTTGTGTGTATGCATTCCTTATTTCTTTTTTTTTTTACTTATTGTATTACTATCCTTCTTAACATATCAGTATAGTAGTAGTAGTAGGACAGTATTCGAATACTAGATTGAGGTAGTAACGAACAAAAGTAGTAACAATTTTCCCATGCTGCTGTGTCTTCTAGATGCCAGCTTTTGAGAACTAGAACAGAGATTGTAAATCAAATTACCACTTAGACTGGAATGAGGTGTTTGAACTACTGCCCTACCAATCAGAGGCAATCTGTGCTGTCAGGTTGTTATTGAGCATGCATTTTCATTGTCTATAATGTCAGACTTCCTGTGCACTATGGAGTTTCCTACTGGGCCAGAGTAATTTGGATGCTAAAATATAGCTTGAATTGCATATGCTATTAAACTGAATTTGATTGAATCATGCCCTTAGTGACATTGAGGTTTGACAAAGCTAAAGTAACAGGAAAATTCAAATAAGATCTCAAAAACACTTTTAGATGATTTTTTTTAGCCTGTCATAACAGTGATTCCCAACACTCAATTAATATGGTACTTTATATAGCTTAATTTTCAACTGAATGTGCTCAACAATCACATTGCCATCTCTTAGTGTCACTTAATGTTTTTGTCTTGAATATATTACCTAATCTTTAAATGTATACAACAGTTTTAGAGCTGCATTACATAATTTTATGTTTTGTACATTAGCTTGGTACAGTCATTAAAAACTCACCAAAACAGAAACACTTGCAAATGAGAGCTATTAGTGTCATTAGGGAATTAGTGCAGCATTAGAGTCACGTTTTTCTTCATTCTGTAAACACTTATGAGTTGCTCTCTGTTACCGTGCCTCTATAACTATACTCAAGCACTACATACAAAAGTCGACTGACTCACATAACCACTCAAGTCGCCAGGTGACAGCTGAAGTCAGAGCACTGCCCTTTCTCAGAGCAACATCACCTTCTCCATCTGTGAGTCTTTGTTCCAGCGTCAGAACATTCAGCTTCAATTTCAGGCCCCTTGAGTTGTTTTGAAGCATGCCACAAAGGCCAACACCTACATTCAGCCGTCGTCCCATTGTGGCTCATGAAAGAGGCAGATGAAATGAATACAGAAACACAGGATGCTCAGCAACAGTAGGTGAGCAGGGATCCTTGAACCAGCATTGCTTGCCAGTCATCCAGCTGTCTCCTGCCTGCATGGAGAGACCTGGCCTTGGTTCATTCAGTGAAAGTGAGGCTAATCTGCAAACAGTCCTAATGAGATGACTGTGTCCTGGAGAAAAGCTGATCTGCCATGCCTGTTGGTTTTCACCAAGCCCCAGGGCTACAAGCGGGCTCATTAAGGAAACACATTGCAAAAATGATCTAAGCCAGGGGCACAAGTTTAGAAAGAAGGATGGAAAAAATAGAACTTTTCCCTTGTGACAGGTTCGTAAAATGCCACGGGTATTACAAGGGTCATTACCTTTTCCCATCCTGTATCTCGCTGCTACATTATTCCTCCCCAATGGGTATAGAAAAATAAGGCTGCCCACTTCCTTTTTACTGAAATTGACCATTAGAAGAGGTTAACTCAGTGGGAGTTGGAATTAGGCGTGTCACCATACTGAACACACATATGCTATTAATGGCTTGCCTTTGTCAAGTGGAATTTTGGAATGTGCTCTTTTGTAAAGCCTTTATCTTATTTCCACAGAATATTTATGCTAGATTCATATAGTATGCTAGATTCATCTATGTTTTTAAAAATTATGAATTATTGAACAATTTAGTACATTTTCAGAGAATTCATTTTTGTAATATTATGCTTTTGCCCTCTTCACAAATTAACAAGTCAGATAAGATGTACAGAAATAACAACACAACAGCAAACATTCTACAGATTCCCAGACACAGTACATATGTTGACAGATTTTACCCAAACTTAGGGCCGTTGTTGAAACCAGTAGCACAACTGTTTCTAATTTGTATGAAACTCTCTGGGAACAGGTTTGCTTTAATCTGGTTCCTGGGAAAACCTTTGTCAACTTGACAACTTGACAATGACAAATTACAACAAAGAACCTGATACAGTTTTTGTTGCCCACGTAAGTAGATAAAATAAGCCAATCCAAAACAAGAAGGTGATATGAAACTAATTTACCAATTAGAATGTAGTTTTCTAATTATTGTGCTTAGGCGAAAACAGAGATGAAACTATGGATACGGAAAAGTAGAAAACGGTGTGAAAAATCAGATAGATTCAATGAATTATCATCTTCCTGTTTGAATATAGTGCTAGCATGCGATTCTTTTAGGAAGACTTGAGGTAATCAGCAGTGCAATAATTTATTTCCCATATTAACCTCTAAACCAAAATATCAAATACATATGGAATGTTAAACATAAAAATATTAAGAGAGAGCCATTACAGCGCATAATCATCTAATAAACAAGTTCATTTGTAAATTATTACAGGGCTAAATGGTTTGTTGCAAATAGCTTCTCATTAGGTGTATTTCAAGAGGTTCTTATAAATGACTCCATTGCTAGTTGTTAATACCCTGCATGCAAAATGTTGTCCAGGCAAATGAAACAGAATTTATATTAGGGTGTTTAGAGAACAATTTAAACAGGGAAATAATGTTTCTAATTTATTAGCTACAAACTCATTTGTTAGCAGTAACTTTTCTATTGCAGGTTGTAAACCTTTGTAATACCTCTCAATTCATACATTAGTCATGGGACAAGATCCTTTTGTTGCATAACTGATTTTTCTGTTATTTCATGAAAATCAAGTAATTGGATAATAAAACCTTGCATAATTACTGAAATTTATTTTTCCATTTATGAACGTAGACTGCATTTGTCAAGAACTACTAGGGCAGAATTATGACACGTCAAATAAACACTTGAATAAAAAGTGAACGATTGGTATTGCGGTAGAGGTTATACAATAACACAAATGAAAGAATGACTTTTGGTTTGTTCACAGGTTACTGAGAAAATGGAGGTAATGAATAGACTGGAAGGCAGGAACCTGTCATATGGGCAGAATGAATGGTGGGGATCTGAGCAAAACATGGCTTTAATATGCCCCCTGCTTGGTCTCACATTAGAGGCAGCATTCACATCACGAAGCATAACTCCATGATTAATCATCTCACCCATACCCACACCCAGTAATACAAGGGCAACAATTTTACCCATGTACAGCTATTATAACATCTGGAGTTTTCTTGCTTTGTCTGTCTTATATGGGCAATTGTAGCTATGTATAGCTGTTATGCTTACTCAGCTTATTTATTAGTTATTTCATTCTTTTAAGTCAAAAATGTAACTACTGGATGAACATACACATATCCTTAGTGACCCATTATTTTAATGGCATGCATTGTTAATGTTTTATCATTTGTTCCTAGAGAATACAATTGTGTACAGGATGGTCTAATTTCCCATATGGACATTACATTGTATTATTATATCAGCAATAGTTTGTAAAGATGTTGCTTAGGGATGGCCACAAGCTTTACCAGGGGTCAAAACCAAGGACCGTCTCTTCTTTTCTTTTTATGAGTTGCTGCTTCTGGTGAGTTCCATTTTTCAGTTAAGGCTTCCGTGTGGGATTAGACAACATATCCAAAGACCATGCATGTGGACCCAGGAGACACTGCAGGACTTAAGATGTCACATGGGACAGTGGGGAGGCTGTCATGGGACGGGCAGATGAGTGGGCCGTGGATCGTTACAGGAGATTAATGTGTCCTAGCAGGCTGTGAAGGTGACTCTCATGGTTAGATGCTGGGGTACACACAGAAATGTGTGATTGTTATATACCATGTACTCTTGCTCCATAGTCTGATTAATAATCAGTTTGAGACCTAGAAGAAGAACAAATAGAATATATCATTACTTGCAATTGGACTTCTTGAGATCGTCCGTTTTTCCTGTCCTTTGAAAAAGGCTCCAGGATTCTGCAATCACTGAATGCTGTTAAATTGATTTTATTTAAAACATGTTCCAGTGGACAGACTTAAATGCAGCCAATTATAGCTTTGCCATTGTTAGTGAAATGTTGTTTACAGCTTGTGCCCCTGTCTGTTAACCCTAAAGAAGTTGCACTGAATGGTATTACTTACTTTAATTTATTTTATAATTTGTATAGCCTTTGGAAAAACATATTTGCAGAATGACAATCAGCATTATAGTTTTAGACAAAATACTAATACAGTAGTACTTTAATCACACGATACAAAACACGGCACGTAATCTACAAGAGCTGCTGCGATCCAGCCTGCTGGTCTTTGAAAATAATGACACTGTAAAAGCAAATTGATAGATAATACATTTTGCGGTACTCAAATATGTTCCTTTGCAGGTTCCCCTGTAAGCTAATTCAGAAAACACATGAAAGAAAAACTGTAATGCCCAGTAATCCTGAGGCCATTTAAACTACACTTAAGGGTAAATTCCATTAAATCTCTTGTGATGTGGCTTGGCTAACTGTTGTCACCCTCATTTTTCCACCCATTCCTGAGCCATTTCATGAACCCCACAAAAACACCAGGGCAGCCCATTCTGCTGATTTCACAGCCCGTTTATTTTGCTTGTCATGGGTGATGGGATCCCAGGATGGTGAAAACTGTTTAAAAAATCACAAGCTTTGACTTTGCCAGTGACAGGATCAGGATCCAGGCTGTCATTGGGCTGGCAGTGGCAAAGAGGAGCTGACCAGAGGAGACAGGTGTGGAGGTGATGACAAAAGGCACTGTGCCTGCCCCTTTAATTATCTGCCTCAATTGCCATCAACCTGCCTCAAACAGGGGCAAAACAACTGCACTGAAAAGGCCATTTGCAATCTGGTAAACAGGTCTTTAGGGTGTAGTGCATGAATCCAGTTCAACTGTGTAGCACAACCTTTATGTAAACAGATTTTGCATGTGAACCTCAATCAGGCTATATCTTTCAGATGGACTGCAATTAAAAAAAGAATAGATTATCCTCTCTGTTAACCACTATGTAAAATACTCCTCTCTCCCTGAGTTAATCAATTCTACAGTATCTGGTTTTATATTTTTACCTCTACAGTTAAACACAAGGTCAGTGCCCACTTGCCTTCTCTAGTGCTAGCTTTTATTGTTAGGATTAAATGAGTGAAATAAAAAACATGTCTGTTGTTAGGTTTCCAATTGGCATCATAATTTCAAAACAGTCTTACAAAACAGGTATTATTTTAATGTGAGTACTGTGCCAACAACTGTATGTAGCGGATCCAAATAAAAAGTGGAATTTGTATCAAACTGTGAATGATATTTGCTGTAAGAACATTAGACAATCTGAGCAGATGCTGCAGATACAAATACAACATAAAATGTTAAGCTGAAAGGCAATTAGTGCTTATGAATTTCAGACTTTTTTATTTATATCATTCCACCTAGCATGGCCTACCCATGTGTCTAAATTCTAACAAGGTAATACAATAATTGCTGCTTGGCAGCATGAAGTGAGCAGAAGGGCAGCCTGCAGATTTAAGAGTCATGCATGTGATGGAACTTACTAGAGAGGGATATCGATAGCCTCGGCAGAAGGATTTGTCATTGAGTCCTTGGCAGAATTATTTTGCAGATAAATCATTATTTTTCTGCATGACAGGTGTGCTTATCCAGAAAAAAGTTGCATAGCCTTCATTGTGCACACTGTAACTTTTGAGTTTTAAGGTAACACTATTTGAACTATATGCTACAGAGTGATGAAAAACAGTTGTAAGATGACATAACACCTGTAATAATCAGTCGTGTCAGTGCACTACAGTTTATGGACAATCACATAACACATAGTGACTCACACTGCATAGCGTATGAATACAGGGACGGAAACAGACAGAGGTAAGCCGATTTCTAAATACTCAGGAACGGACTAAGGTATGCTGCAGATAAGCTCAGTATAATAAATATTTGGTCACATTAAATATTGAACAGGCAGTACCACAGAAAAAAAATTGTGACACTACATTATAATATGAAAACAAGACTACAAACACACTAGCCTTGCCAAAGGCTAAATCATACCAATTATATTTTAAAGCTCTTAAAGCTTGTTCCTATGAAGCAGGGATTTGTGGAACCAGCCACAGTGTATTGGGTTACTCTGTCAAAATATAAATCATCCCCAGCACAGGCCTTTCTCTGTGGGTCAATGGAAAGTAACAACAGCAGACAGGAGGAGAGGAACTCCAGCTTTGTGAAGCTGAGTGTCGACAGTCATGCAGCTGCTCTAATTTCCCATTTTCAAGATTTTGACTTGCTGGGAAATTGCAGTTGGTTGGTGTGGGGGTGCTCACATTTATATCAGGCATTGGGGAGGTGTGTATTCTTTTCCAGCAGTTTTAGGGAAATTTGTATTTATGAGATAACACTTCCTGCATGACTTTATGGTATCATAGTTTCAAGCATGATGCTCAGCCTGTTGAATGCAGCCAGGTACACATGAAGAGAGGGCCCTGAGCTGCAGTAAATGGCTTGAGTAACATAATCAAATGTGAAATGTGTCTGCACTCACAAGTCAATGCAATAGAGTAACTTCACAACAAACAAACAGAAGTTTTTGACCATCAAAAGTAGCAATATTCAATTAGGAACATACGTCAAGGATTATTTTATATTAATTTTTGACTCCAGAGATTTAAAAAAATGAAATCAAAATAGAACACTTTAAATTCTAACCCATGCTTCTCAATGAAAATACAGTAAGAGTAATTAAATGTATTTGAATAGTATACATGGTTTCATGTGTGCAGACATGCCAAGCCAAAGACCAAAACAAAAATAAGATCTGCTTTCCAATAATCTCCATATAATAGAGATTACAGTTATTAATAAGGGGAGATGTCTTCTCTGAAGTAATCTATGAGGATTTTTGGCTTATATATTACTTACTTGGCTCTGGGAATGAGATTGTTGATCAAAGTCATATGTGTGTGCGTGCACATCTATGCCATAGACCAATCCCCTTTAACTGCTTATACTGGCTGAATGGCTGAATCAGTCATGTCAAACCACTTTTTTCTGGGCAACTGCTTGCAATGCTCTTTAGTCGACTGATAATGAAAATACACTGATGGAATTAATTTGAATACCGGAATAACTGCTAATACAAAGAAATAATATAATAGATAAATGTTATGATTCCCATACATTATTATTATTTCTACCTTATCTTTACCATAATTGCTGCCCATATCAGCATTGCAGTGGTACTGTTTTTTTATTACTGCTGTCCTTCAAAGCAGGAGACATACAGAGTGATTTAAAAGGGTAGGCTCATGTTTATGCATATGCATATATAAAATAAGGGTACAATCAACTCTAACCACATACTGAAGGAACAACTGGGGACAGCCATCTGGAATAGCTTGTGTCTCCACTGTCTCCATCTCCCGCCCTAAAAGCAAACTGCGGCAGTTTCTGAACTCCTTCCAGCACTGAGACTCTCAGATGAGTAAGTGCGGGCAGGGTCTGGGGAGGAAGGTTCATGAGTGACAGGCAGGCATGGCAGTAACGGCAGATGGAGGGCTTGCCTATGGCGCCTGGGAAACCATCTCACTTTAGATGCTTAGTATGTTGGTGTTTCCACTACATTACTTTATTTATCTTTAGTCCAAACTTTACAAAAGCTTTCTGTATCTTTTCTATACATGTTCCACAGTGCAGAGTTCAGAATAAGCCCTGTACTGTAGTGGAATGAAATATGAGCAGAGGGAATGTCCTGTACAACATTAAAACTTATGACCCTGTGATTCTAGTAAATCAAAGTCACAACGTCACTAAAGAATGGAAAATAAGAAGCAGATTGAATTAAATAACAAAAAACAAACAAATCGGTTCATGTTTAACATGGACCATTGCTCTATAACGAGTATTTCACTTCACTCACACACACACACACACACACACACACACACACACACACACACACACACACACACACACACACACACACACACACACACACACACACACACACACACACACACACACACACACACACGCATGCACTCACAGACACATGAAAGTAACACAGTGGGAACATAAAAAAATCAATCCTTAATGGCTTCCAGCTCAGCCAGGTTGGTCCCCAAAACCCATTAACACTACTGACTTTCCCCCCAATCAACAGTAGCTTGGGTGCACATTTCCCAATATAAATTCCACTTTGAGACCACTGATGGTGGCCTCACAGCTGCATATGTAAGACAGGAAAAGTGGTATTCAGCTAATGGCGACAGTCATGGAGTCCAGATGTGGAAGACTCTCTATAAAAGTTGAAAATCCAGGATATGCATCCAAGTTTCTGTTCCTCCATACAGATGAATTTCATGGAAGATATTAAGGCCCATGTTTTTGAGGAATGAGAGTGTTAATGTGGAGTGAGAGGCTGTGATAGACCAGCCATTGTTGTGAAAGTACTTTGCTAGAAGAAGCTCTGGGGTCACTCAATGGCTGCCCACAAGGTGTGAGAGTCTTACATGGAACTCATTCTGATGAGGTGTTCCATAAGACAAACATGTGGTTGTAAATATTATACAAAGCCATTTAAATCCATTTTAGAATATTTTTCCAATATTTTTTCTCATAACCTGAAATTAGTACAATGATGATAAAAATGAGGTGATGTCTGTGATGATGAAGATTATTAATATTATTAATGTCTATCTCAGCATACTGTATCTAATGAAGTGTATCATTGTTTATATACATCTCTATAGTCAAAATGACAATGCATTATGTCAGCGCTACAATAGTCAAATCCACTTCCACTGCTTGTTGACATTTATTTTATCTTTTCATTTTGAAAAATTGACCAAATTCAGTTTGAAAGATGAGCACAACTGCAAGAAATTAAACAGGGGCAAATACATTTCACAAAACTGCATGTCTACACATATATTTTGGATTGCACACTGACCATGATTACCTTCTCTTAAAGGTTTGCTATCATTATAGTTCATCTGTGGAAAGCACACAAGAGGCAGCACAGCAGACCCACAAACCATCTGCAGAGTCGGGATAAGCGAGAGCATTCCTACGCTGCAATTTGGTGTGAAGTACATTCATCCTCCCCGTTCTCAATAACCCCAGCTCATCTCACAGCCCGTGACAGATGGGCATGTAGAGCTACTCTCCCCGAAAAGGTCAAGATCTCGCCGCTACTCGACATATGGAGAAATTCAGGGTTTGAACCCTTCAGCATCAGATGCGTACTCTTCACATCCTGATGGGGGAGAGAAGTGATCCAGACAGAGGCTAGGCCTGATTCATCTATCAGAGCACATTCTGGCATGAGTGTGCCCTTCAGCTGGTGCAGGCACAGCCTGTATAAATTTTACAAGCTCATATTGGGAGCCTGGGAGCATTCATGTAAGTGTGTGTAGCGCACTCAGGAAAATGATTGGCTGTTAACACTTATTGTGCAGTACGTTCTATTTGAAGAAAACTTTATGTTTCTGAAGGCTTGGAAAAAAATACTTGAAAATAAATGCAAGAAAAATGTTTAGTTGAATGTGGCCATGCACAAAATCAGTGGCTGGTCTTCAAGGTCACTCCAGAAAACCTGATGCGGCCTCAACAGTTAATACTCTTCCAGTCCAGTTGTTGAGCTACATTGAGGCTGTACCATGATGAAGCTGAACCACATGATCACATTGAGTGAAGGAAACATAAAATAGGGCACCCCAGAAAATGCTGCAGACATCCCACAAATCAACAAATGTCTATGTGATCCGCCTTCCAGACAGCAAGAAGATTTCTCCCTGTGTTGGTGTGCTACATAGAGCCACAGAAATTGCTAAGGTGAAAGGAGATATTGCAAATCCTACCCCCCTTCCCTACAATGACATAGAAGTAATAATAAAATAATAACAGAATCATTTTCTCATGTTATTCTTGTAAACACTAATTAAAGTACCTTGCTGGAAGTCTTGATTATAAATATTATTATTGTGAATAAAAACACAGTGTACTCCCAGCTGGCCAATTTTAATAAAAATAAAACAAGTTCAATGCATTGCTTGAAAGTGCTTATATAGTGTCATTATTGTACTTTGCTATTAGAATGTCAGTGGGACTACAGCATACTTGGGTTCATACTTGCCCAGATTACCTTGTCTCTTGTGAGATATACTGCAGTTGCACTATTCAGTTGTATAAGAAGGAAAATGATACCAAGCTGATTTTAAGGTTAAAAAAATGCATGGTCTCTTTGACCAGCTTCTTTTCAGCCCCATTTGCTGTCTTGTCTTAATTTGTTGGTGATATCAGAAAGAGTGGGAGCTCTCACTGAGGGCTGGGAGGCATAAGGGGTACCTCTGGAGCACAGCCTGGGACCCTTATATGGTAGATTTATAAAACCCAGCACATTTCCTGGGTTTTTACTCTCTCAAAGAAACACCTGAGGTGTCTTTTAATGGCTGGGCAAGCAGAGAATGTATGCATTAAGGATGTCATAAAAAAGTAAACTCGATCTCTGCCCTGATCGCTCACATATGCTCCCCAGGCAAAATCTCTCTCTCTTTCTCAGAGTCACACACTGAAAGATCTCAGCAGAGAATGGCTGTTACTATGTGGACCATACAACCCCCCTCCCCCAGTTTTCACAAGAGCTCTAGACAAAAAGAAGATATATGTGTGACATTTTAATTAAAACAAGAATGAAACAGCCACTGTTCAGGGGATGTTTGTGGTACATTTTGTCATTTGGAAGTAAACTGAGGTACTGATGTTTGCAGCCAAGACAGTTCTTGGACAGCCAGTCAGTTACTAAGTCAGTGAGAGACTTTTCCATTCCAAGAACTGCTTATTCCTGTTTTGGCCAAAAAGCAGGGATTATAGTTGGTGTCATGTATCATGTATCAGATCTACATCAAATCTCACTCTGGTAATTACAGCCCTCCACTCCATAATGCTGACAGCATGGCACTAATTACTTTCTCAGTAATTGAGTTAGATTTTTTCCGTGTCAGGAGAAATGATAAAACTTGTTGGCCATCTGTGCCCAGGTACAGGTACCTGGTGTGTTTGGAAAAACCTGATTTAGCATGCTGCCAAAATACAGGTTCAAATATGGCTAACATGCTGAAATATGAGGACTTCATTATCATGACAGAGCATGACTCATGAGCATGTAGTAGAGTACACCATGGTTTTACACTGCAAGGATCATATTTCACAGAGGCAATTAAACCACATGCAGTAATCAATATAGGACCTTAGATTAATGGTTCATCGCTACTGTAATTACCCTGAGGAGTAGATGCTGACAGCAGGCAACAAGCCTGCCACTTCTACAAGCAACTGGAAATATACAAGGAAAAGCTATCTCCCTTGTCTCACCTCTGCGGTGACCACAAATTCTGCAATAATTATCATGTGTTCCTAGTGGACACCAGCAGTGGTTCTCACTGGACTACTAGAGACATATCTCGAGTCCAATACTAATGCATTTTTAGAAAGGTTCTTTAGCTTTAATTTAAAAAGCAAATTATTTTACTTTATAGTTACAACACTAGATTTGATTGAAATGCATATTCCATTAAAGAGACTAAGCAAGTTTAATTGAATCTAGCCTTTATTATGTTCTGGTATTGGTTGTATGAATAAAATTAAGAGCTGAACAACTGCTGACTGATTCCGCTTGTATTCAGGGCTTATTTTTGCACCCAGAAATAGAACAGTAGGAGCTCATTTACTTCGACGCTCTCCCTGACCTTTACTAATGCTCCTCTTTTTCACAAAGTAATCACATAAACCTCTAATTCTCATGTGCGCTTCAACTTAATCCATCTTCGCTTTTCTTGGGTCTGTTTCTGTGGTGTAGCCCTTCATTAATGCCTACTGTCTTCTACCAAAATTAAAATCCTGTATCAAAGTAACTTTAGGGGTTGAGAATGGACTCGACACTTGCACATGTGCTATGCAAAGTGTAAATGAAGTTGGCTCTGTCCTGCCACTACGTTCCTCCCATAAAAAAGAATAAGCTGACAGATCACAAAAAAGTAAGGGACTTTAAAGTTCTGGGGCACTTCCAGTCAAGGGATTCAAAACTAATAAATGAAATAATAATGAGGGCTTTGAATCCCCCAAAGGCATTTTTCTTTTTTTTTTTTTTTTAAAGCTTCCTCATTTGGAATTAATATTGAACCCGTGTGGGCCAGTGCTCTACTTTCTACACTTCTGTTACATAAAGACTGCTGTCTCAACAGAAGAGCCATCTCTACCAGCACAGTCAGCTATCCTGAGAGAGCACAGCCCTGATATTAAGGGCATGGAGATAGGGCACATCACCAGGGGGGCATAAGTTCAAGTTTTGGGTTTTACATTTGGTGTATTCTGCAGTCACACACACACACACACACACACACACACACACACACACACACACACACACACACACACACACACACACACACACACACACACACACACACACATACACACTAAAGTACTGCTAAAAAGATTGATGGTGAAAGGGTCTTTAACCTGTAACCAAAGTGAAGGGTATGGTGAAGCAGACTGATGGTGTAAGGGTCTGTATACCCAGATGTTGTGAATTTTCCTCATTGATAACATGCTTTATCCTCACACCTGAAGGAACTGTGCATGACATACACGTTTTGTTGAAGTTTCTCCAAGAATGTCACCTTTCCCCTGAGAATTTTAATGGTTGTTATGCCTCATTTGTCTAATTTAAATATATGAAAATGACTGTTGCTCCATGCTGCCAGTAAGCTGACAAAATCAAATCTTGAGTTCAGTTTTCTTGACACTGTAAAAACCTGTACTTCCATTTCCATTATGCACTGTATGTCTAAAATTCCTGTAATTCCATGTAAGCTACTAAACATTTAAAAATGATGGACCTCCAAATAGAAATAGGACAGACAGACACAAATAGGACAGATATCCGTTGTTTGCAACAAAAACAGAAGATATCTGTGCCTCTGTAAAAGGACAGAGATGACATTTGTCCTTATAGCACATAACTACATAACTAGCAGATAACTAGTGCTGGGAATTAGCATATTTGGACATAAAGGATGGTTGTTATCCATAGAATGGATGGGGTCTGCAGTACTATTTATAGTATTTTTGCATGGGGCATAAGTCATGTGCTTCTTTTTTAACCAAGATTCACATGCAATTCTATGTCCTTTTTTATGTCACTCACTACTGAGGGATGCATGGAAGCAGAGAAGTTAGCCATTTCTAACCAACACGTTCATAGTTACCAAGCCAAATACAATGATGAAAGCTGCTGTGACTTTTAGCTTCCACAGCAGAATTTATTATTTACTGCACATTGAACTTCTTTAGTTTTGTCAAAAAGACAAAAGGCATGTAACCCAGGGCTGATACTGCCCTAAGGGCCCAGGTTTGCATGTAGCTGTTAGATAATATGATGTGGCCTTGCACTGTGCAAAAAGAGCAGTATAATCACAAATCACACAGAATGTGGTTTCAGAAAGTTTGCATTCAAACTTAAATGCGCTTTTCGCTGCCATCAGGTAGTGTTTGTATAGAGTTCGGTGGGGCTGGTGCCAGTGAATCTACGCCTCACACTGATAACTACACAAATGCTCTCTCCCAATTTCCACCCCCTCTTGGCAACAGGAAGCCCCCCCAGTGGCTGCCAGTGCTCGTCAGTCTCAGCCAAACTCTGCCAGCTGTGCCACGCGACTGGAGTGTCACCTTCTCCCTGCCACTCAGTGCTGGTGGCTGCCATCTGTGGCACCATATGCTTCCTGCCCACTTGGCAAACACACCATTCCTTTCCTCAAGAAGGAAAACTAGTAAACAAGTCTTCAACTGGAAATATTTATAAAACATGACGTGAAATTTAGAGTTGGGGGAAAAAAGCTGTGGGCTAGGGGACAACTAAAACCCTAACAACAGTAGAAAGAGGAACCACAATAACAGCAGACACAGGAAAAAAGAAATGCCTCCAGCAATAAGAGCAAATATTGTGTAGCAACCGCTGTTCAATTCAGTGAGCATTTTCTTAGTAAATATACTTACTAAAATATGCCACTTATCATGGTCATGCCACCCTTTTAATGGTGCTCTACACAATACAGTTTTTTTTATCCACAAATATCATCAGCCACATGTTGAGCAAAGAGCTGTCATGATTGCCCTGCCACCTCCATCATTTATTTTGGCAAGGTGTTATTAATCCTACTGCATAGAGCCTCAGGGGTATCGGGTTGAAAACACAACAACGGCCCATGGCTGGACTGTAAGTATGTACAGTAAGTTTAGATTGATACTTAATGCCCTGCTGATTTCTCCAAGGCAAGGTCTTGTTTACAACTTTCATTATGGCTCCACTGTTTCAGTGAGGAAAACACTAAGTCAGGCTCGGCAATCACAAATCCCCAATCTCCCGTCTGCTGTTTGTCAACCAAGGCCTGGGACAATCTGCAAAGCGCATTTTCACACGAGTAAGAAAAGCAAGCTTTAAACAAAACAAACAAGCTCAGCTTTGTGCCTCAGAAAACCATGTAGTGCATATAACTGGAATATCAGCAAGGGAGATAACGCTAAATATAGCATACACTCCAGTCAAGCTCAGACACAGACGGAGGAAAAGCATCTTTCTTCATCTCATCAGGGATTAACGCTTTTAATTACTTCTCCTCGTCGCTATCGACTTCTGCCTTCCCCAACCGGGTTTCTTCAAGTGACAGGCTATTAAAATCAATCGCAGCGATCTGTACAATGTTTGTGCGATAAGCTACGCTCAGCTATTTTTCTTGGCTTTGTAATCCGGTTAGTATTAAATTAATAAGGCTTATTGCTTGAAGTATAATCTTTGATAATTAAAAAAAAAACTCAAGGCTGTTTGGATCCCGAGTGACAGATCCCAGTGAGGCACTTGTTCTTTGCGGAGTGATGCAACCTATGGCCCAGATTTGAAGAGATGCATAATTGGTCATTCCATCTTCAGTTGGATACTTCAGTTAGGTGGAGTGTCCCATGTCTTACTGGGGTACAGCGCCCTCCCACCCATCCTGTTCCCACAGTAACTGCTTTCAGTCCAACAGCAGAGCTGCTATGGTTATGTCTGTGGAAACAGCCAAACTGTTGCTGCTGGTGCAGTCAGACCTAACAGAGTCAGGAGATTGTTTTCTTCATGATAAGATATGGGGCACTATAAATGATTGCTTTCATAATCAATTACTCTGTCAAATATTCATTTGGTTGTTCTATGATTTAAAAACCTTAATAATGGCCAGTGCCAAAGTGTAATATGCTTTGATGTATTTAGAAAAGGAACATTCTTACCACATACTGTTATGGCCGTGGTCACCACTCTGGATACTGTATGCACATTTAGGGTCGCCTCTGTAAGCCTGGGATGAAATTTGTTTTAAATTTGTTAAAATGAATAAAGATGTATAAATACTTATGTAGTGGTTAGCTGCAGAATAGTATCCCTGTAGTAATAATTATCCTTGGGCTTGAGATGGAGTCATGGTAAAGGTGCACCTGTCCCTTTAATTGTTTGGTTGGGTCTCATGGGAAGGGGGTGGACTGATTGAGTGTGAGCAGATATAAAGATGGCTGGTAATGACCGTCTTGAGAGAGCAGAGAGTTGCCAGCGCTCGTATGCCACAATCTGGAGACCAACCACAGGAAGAAGGACTGTGGCCAACTTTTTGAAAACCACTTAAACACTTAACAAACAAAGGAAATGCAGACTGAACTGGCCGGTCAAAGTGGAAGACTGTACACTGGAGCTGGCCGAGGACACGTGAGAGATATTGTGCTGTGGGTACTGAGGTGCCTGGACCTGGTAAGCACCTTTGTCTTTGGCTGCCATTTCAAGTGCCCAGGATAATTCTTTGGAATATCTTTCATGGGTCTAAGAGAGGCAATGAGTACAGAGAATGTTATATAAGGGTGTGGCATGAGAGGTTTGCCCTGAGTACACTTCTTTACTCCTAGCAAATGGATGCCTATAGCCTTGTTTGGCTTCTAGTTTACCTCTTATGCATGCTTGTAACAATACACTGAACTTTCATGCGCTTAAACTTAGATTGTTTAACATAAATCTAAGTTTAAGCATTCATCTTGTACTGGCATAGATTACTTCCCCAGGGATCGCCAAATGGAGAATAATGGATCGCTCCAGTCATTAAAGCACCACTGTCTTCTCCTGTTGTGTTCTCATCTGAGTGTGATTCGAAGGCCCCTCAGATGGCTGGCAAAGGCTTGTGCTGTCCCTGGAGGCACTGTGGAGGTGCAGCAGTGTAGCCAGGGGAAATGATTTGTCAGGCAGACCCTCTGAATTGAATATTTGTTCCACAGTGGGGAACAAACCCACATTCACACTCACTCACTGACACACACTCAACTGTTTCAGTCCAAAGTTGTCTGGAAGCACCAAATAAGTGTCCCATTGTGCCAAGCGGGAGGTCAAACCCCAAATCAGGAACCTTTGTCCTTAGCCTATTGAACCGTTCGTTTTCAGACAGTGGTGCAGCTGGGATTCAGGGCTGCTTGTACTCTGTGGTATTCCTGTTAGCCATTGTGGGCCCCCATTGCACCTCAGGTCATGACCACAGTGTCTGACTTTCATACCACATTAAGGCTTGTAGGGCAATGGATGATAGTGACCAGCTAGAGCGGCCCAACAGGGCTCAGTGATAACTGTGGCAGCCAGTTTGTAATGGATCCCAGAGCATGTCTTGCACCATCAGGGATTTTTAACTGATTTGCCAAAAAAATAAATGAAAGCAAACCCCCAGAGCAGTGCCTGCTTTCCAGGACATCCCAGCTGTTATTGAGCTGAAATATGCAAACTGTATAGGCAATGCTTCATACAACCACTGCAGTAAACATTACCCCTTTGTATATTGCACAAAAAAAAGAGAACAAAACGTAAAAAGGATCAGAAGCAAGTCACTTCTCATTCGTCATATTTTAAATGAAAGGTAAGCACCCCATAAATGGATATGTCCTGGGGCCAGAGGAAAAACACTGGATCTGCAGTAGTTGAAAGAAAGAACACATAAAAGCTAAGTTTGATTTCCTCTAGAAAACAATAAAAAAAACAACTGTTTTATACTGTAGGCAAGTGGACAGAAACTGCATGCAGAATTTAGTAGCTTCAGGAGCTCTGCAGGTCAGTAAAATTCATTCAGACATCTTGAAAAAAAAAAAGAAAGAAATTCTGCTGGAGAAATCTGTCCAGAATACAGACAGACATAAAAGTTTTTCTTTTATTCTGGATCACCATGTATATGAACCCAAAAGAATTCTACCATGATATGTCAGCCAGTTCAACAGAAGCCCTGAGGGATGACAACTACTATGTAAAGATTAATAGGCTGGTTAATGATGTGGATTTTGGGATGGTTCTGACATGCATTTGTGCTCTCTAGTTTACATATTTGATATTGAATAACTAGAATTTGGTAAAATACCTGGGTATAGTGTATTTAATATGATATCAGTTCCCCCTACACACCTTCCAGAGAATACTGCAGTCTTATTTGTGCTGAGACGTTGTCAGTAGACCTACATGATGAAGAAACCTTGTCTGGTAGACACACATGTTCCACATCAGCCCTGGTGTACACATGTGCCCAGTTTCTACCTTTGTTGAACTTAACAGGCATGACATGATGTAGGATGATGGATGAGTCCATATGCTAAAAGTTTATTTGAAAGTTCATAAGAACCAATTAAATACACATGCAGGCTTATAAGGACTGGTATATTTGATTTACTCAACATAATAAAAAAAAATACCCCACCATTTGCACAAATGAGGCGTCCCTCCAGCACCTCATACATCACACATGATCCATGCTGGACTTACTTGCCTCCAATTCATTCCAAATAAAACAACCCTGACATTTACATGTGGACAGCTAAAGCCTGCTTGTCCAAGCCTAATTTCTGCAGTGCTGAATGTCAAGGAGCACACAGGCATCATAATAATCTCCAACACCACTTTATCATGCACTCATCCATTGTTGATCAATGTTTCAACATTTTAATTCTCACTTTCCCCCACTTTTCAAAGACATGAACTCACGATATCAATCTCAGCTATCAGTCAAGAAGATGACTGGATTTATTGTCCTTCAGGAATGTAACTCCAGAAATCATCCTTTCACTAGAAAGGGAGAGCTGACTGAACTACGCTCATATACCTGGGGAGCTACACAAACGCTTCTGCGTGACACCAGAGCTGGCCAACATGAGGCAGAGAATTTGTCTGACACAATTACCACTAATTGATGAGATGGATGTAGGATCCATAAACAGAACAGATTCTTAGGCCCTGGTACAAACAGACCTCATCTGTGTGATGAAACATTCGTCATAAATGGTTATTCAAAAACATCACCACAACATATTCCTCCAGTGAAATGAGTGGGTAACTTGTATGTGAGTATGTTGATTGAGCAGGTTCCTATTCATAAAAACATAAACATACTCATAAAAACATATTTCAACACTCTCGGTATTCTAGCATTGTTAATCATTGTTACTAAATGTACTGGCTCTCCTGCCTACATATAATGACAGTGATTCACAAAGAAACAAATGTGCTTATCGGTGGTGTTAGCTAATGTAAAATCATCAGTTTATGCATCTCTGTGAAAAATGGGTTGGTCATATAGTGATAATACTTTTGAATCTGGCAATTTCAGAAAATGTTAAAAGGAAAACACTCAAAATGTGACAGAGAACTATGCAGATAAAAAATCAGCTCATTTTCACACACAAACAAATGCATTGTGTCCATCAAACATTTGGCTATCTACCAACTGAAATTAACTCAAAATAAAGAACTAAACAAATTAAAACAAACCTTTTATGGCATTACTGGTTTTTCCAAGTCTGCGTAGACTCATGGCCCTTAATTAATCAGTGAGCATGTGCACAGAACTGAAAAGAATACTCATCCCGTTAATGTACAGGTTATGCACAACCCCAGAGGAATAATGGGGAAGGAGCATACCTGGAATCCATTAGACAATTATTTCATCTCATGGAACTCATTTTTATTTGTGAAGGTGAGATTATTAAGAATACAGATGAGGCTGGCTGTACTCTGTCCACTGAACAGAAATTATAGAGCAATTATAACCATAACCATACAACATGAGAACTTCTGGATTCCTGCTGCTTTCAGAACACTATTAATATCACCTGTTTTTTGATATTCATCTGTTTAAATGTGACAGTGCAAATATTATATGTCCCCCACCCCACCCACCCAACTTGATCTTAATACCTCATCAGAGTACTTTTTCAATTGCAAAACATTGCAAAATAAGTTGGTAATACATACGTTAATAATCTGTTTTCATATATTGAGCCAATTACTGAACTGAGAAAAATGGCATGTCCAAATACTCAGACAACATTCAGGAAACTGCAGCTTCTAAAGCCTGTCTGTTTAAACCCCCTCCTCTGCATCAGGGGGTTCTGAAGGCCTTCTCTGGGACTGCTGAAATGAGTCTGTGCAATCCCTTCAGTAACGTATTTACACTGTGGGAACTGAGGAGGAGATGAGGGGCTGGAGGCGATGAATGGTGGAGTGAAAAATAGCTTCATTGCTGCTCAAGTATAGAGAGTTTTATTGGTGTCTAAGGCCCAAGTCTTCTTATTCTTACTTCGTGGTAATTGCTCTATTGTGGTCAGTGATTATCAGCCTGTGTTGTTTCTTTACACATAGTTCACTTTGGGATAGAAATGTTGGGTGAGAAGTGTCAATGCGTGCTCACTCACTGACTACTTAATTTTATTTATACCTGTGTGGTTATATCATAACTGCTTTCATTATTCAGCAAACGTCAAGTTGGCAATATAAAGCAAGATTAGGGGTATTCTTGATTGCACAAGTGAAACAAGGCCAGCCCAGTTGCATATTAATCATCATTATGAAAATATAGACATGGTATAACACATTTATAGCAAGGGTTTTGTCAGTATTGGTACAAACTAATGTAAACCAAACACTGGTACTGTTAACTCCTTATCAAAGCAATCACAGCGGTCATTTCTCAAGTACAATTCTCTCATTCATTATGCCAAATTTACAACTTGCTTTTCAGACCTTGAGGCAGTTCCACACCTTGTAGGTGTTCTCTTACTGATCTTTAACACAATCTCAAAAAGTACCTCATGAGTTCATTTAGAAAAAGCACTCTTATGTTTTGCATTTGTGTTGTATGGTCCATTCCTAAATTATAACGTGCCATCAGCTAAAATACACCCTAAATATTCTTATTTAATGCATATCGAAATTAATTAATTTAGAATATATCCAACTATATTTTTGTTCAATGTCTATTTTGAGAATTATAAACTTCCTGGAGTTTAAGTCCTATAAACAAACCAAGCTGTAAAGACACACACTGCCAGAAGGTTTCGAAGTGTGCTGTAATTTCTAAATAGCCATATGCATACTGATGTATTGATTTTTCAATACCGCCCTTGTGTGGGAGGACAGCGCTTGGCACCTTGGCATCATTATTCATAGGTAAAATTAATATGGGTTTTGATTTTCTATAAAGCTGCTCCCCACACTGCGCCTGCAAATGGGCATTTAAAGGGATGCCATTTTCATCGTTGCAAACTATTAATGCCTGTGATCGATGCCCTTTTACCAGCCACAGTGACTGCATTTCCTTGTTACTGTTACCGCTGGCATATGCTGGCTAATAACAAAAGAAGTCATTTCTGACTCCCCTGGTCTACACAGGCAGCAGGTCAGCCATTCAGAATGGCAGAGATGGGGCTTTTTCAGAGCGTGGGCTATCAGGCTAAACGGCTATAAATGCATTAAGATTCAGAGGCTAAAGCTGCTTTATGTCAGTCTGATGGGCTTGGGCTGAACTGAACCAGAGGGTGGGTGGGGTGATTTAACGAGTGGGGCCAATGTTGGACGGGCTCAGCGTACACGCTAGTTCAGCCAGCACATTAGTCCAGTGATTGTCTCATTCAGTTGGAGACAGATCAATTGAGTTCCCCAGCTTGCCTTAATGAGAGGGCTGGCTGCTTCAAGAGAAGGGTCAAGTGCTCAGCCAACAGCGACAGTCTAGATCTTAATTTGAGTTAATAGCGGCATGTGGCAGGATTCATGTACGCTGCAGATATGGAGGAAATTAGATAATTCTATATTCTAAACCAAAAGGTTGCTATGCAATAATGCTTGCACCCTCACCCCACCCACTTTACCTATTAGTATATCTATTAGTTATATCCATATTGTGATCACCAGACAATGGTGCAAATGAGAATGAGTACATTCTGAAGGGCCCCTGTTGTCAACTCTTGATGCTTTGAATGCAGGCTTCTCTATGCAGGGACAGTACTTAACAGAAATTTACCGGCAAGTCTGTGTCCTTTATCTCAGAAAATCCCTTAGCGAGCGTCACGAGGAAGCCTCAGGTGAAGTACATTACTAAGAAACGGTTCCCAGAGCCCCTCTGACATCACTTCATCAGCACCTGACACAGCGTGCCAGTGGAGCATCTAACTGCAGGGGCGGGATGATTTACAGTGACGTTATGATTAAATAAACAAAGTCCCGCTTCAACATGGATCACAATCTCATAACTACCACCGACCCCACTGGGTTAAAATTTTGGACCCAAACCTGCTCAGGCAGTAGAAATGGGTAGTAGAATTCATTCTGAGCACAGACCTATATTCATCCCTATTTATGTACAAGCAGCCACTCCAGTTTACTGTCACATCATCTATTTATGTTGGTGAAAGGAGAAGAAAAGCCACAAATGCAGAGAAGAGCATCCGCTGGAATGAGTCTCTAATAAGCATTCACCAGGAAAAAGTATGCACATTCAGCTAAAATTAGACCGAAGATGTAAACTACTCAATACATTTGAACTGATATAAGTTTAAAGCCAAAAATGCTACACACTGTGCCTTATTTCCACCTCAGGCCTTGCAAAAAAAAAAAAAAAACAATATAAATTGCAATCTCAAGATCACTGGTTAAAATGATACAGAGAAAGCCTTTCAGCCACCAACCAGGGTGGCTCCTATTAATATGACATGAGCTCCCCTAAAAACATGAGTCTCTAAAATATTGACAATATGCTATTTTTGCCATGCATTTATATTTTTCTGTATCTTCATCATCATGGACCATGTGGAAGTTTAGGCTATTTTTGATGTATGATTCATGCATGAGGGTGATTCATCACTAATTCACTTTAATGAAGATACAGGCATGCCTGCTATTCTTGCCATCACAATCGAGACCAGGTAGCACAATGTCATGAACTTCACTCACTTTAACTCAAAGTTCAGAAAAAAACAAACTTTCTTTGTCCCACTCAGTCTGTGCGCCATTATTCATTTCTCTATTTTGTCATCAGCATACAGATATGTCAAAAAGAAAACAAGGAAGCTTACTCGCACATTTTGGGTGTACCAAAAAATCTAAGCCAATCGACTCTGAAGAGCAACCAGAGACAGAGGCGTCTTCTACCGCAAATGTTACCTTTATGACGAGTGAAGGCAGCCCCCCCCCACCCCTGGTAAAAAAAGTGAGCTCCCCGAAAGCCTTGGTACAGTTCGCACACTGGCACCAACCATTACAAATCCAAATAAAAATAGAAAAATAATTATATAACAGAGAAAAGCCATATGCACTCTTTGTTCTGCATGAAACAATATGAGTCATAGAGTCATATATTGGGAAAGCATGACACAAGTCTCATGCACATAAGGGCTGTGTTTTATATTATCTAGATATCAAAGCTGATCGCTGACACAGAGACTGCTATTAGTCATCTTGTTTTTGCTAAAATCAGGCAGTCTGCACAGGTCTTGTGCAGAACTTAGAGACCACTGAGCTACTGAAATCAAGTGAGAACACTTATGTCTGCTGAGCATGTACCTCCCGGTTTAAGATTTGTCCCCAGCTGATGAAGTAGAACAGATGCTATGTTTAAGAACATCAATCACAAATGGTAAACAGTCATGGAGGAGTTGCTGACATGAGGGAACCATGATCTGGGACATTAGGACAACGTTTTTAGAGTTCCAGCAGGGCTGAAACATTCTCATCCAGTTATCCCTAGGATTATGTTCTCCATGAAAATAAGTTAATATCATTTATTGTTTTTTTTTTTTTTTTCAAAAGAAGATAACAACAACACAGAAATTGATGTTGATGCACTCAGCCAAGAGGGTTTTAAAGAGGAAACAAACAGGGCCGGTTGCCAGATGGAACTGAGATGTCAACATGGCATTTTTGGCACAGATAGGATGCTCTGAATACTTCCCAGTGCTGTCTGGGAGACACGGATGGAATGTTGCATGCAGCCTGCTCTCTCAGTGGCTGACTGGAAGTATGTTTGGATGAAATGTCACACCTGTGGGTGTGGCCTATCAGCTAAGACTGCTGTGACTGGATAGCGCCAGGAAGTGACACATCATTTAAGAACTCTGTGACTGAACTGAAACATACAATTGTTGGCTGCATCGTTCAAAGAACGATATAACGGTTTAATATTTATGACACACATATATCCACACATATATAAGGCAATCAGAGCCATGTTTGACTGACTGTCCGTGTGTTAAGCTGTAATACATATTTATATACACATTTACCTCCACACACATGCATACACGCACACACGCGCGCACACACACACAGGTTTAGAGTGTCTTGCCCCTGGTTTGATTATCTTAGTCACAACAAGAGCAGCCTATTTAAGAATGAGGCAAAAATAATAAAGGTAATGATTTCAATCAATAAGGGATTCAAATTTTTTAAACAGTAATTCAACATCACTTTCATAGTTACAGGACTTTGAGAAATACAAGCTACTTCACTGAGATTGCACTGTACTTATATGGCCAGCAATACCTCTAAAGAGTTGAACTGCATATTTTAACAAGAGAAATTCCATATAAATGCACTGACTTGGATATGTGGCATAATTAGCCATGGCATCACACTGTTACTAGACAAACAAGATTCATGGACCCTGGCAGAAGAGCCATAATAGAGATATTAATATGGTAAAAACTCACGACTTAATTTTGTGATAACACATTAGTTTTGATATAAAACATCGGTAAATTATTAATGAATTGGTTAGTAAGCAATGAATCAAATTATGTAATACCTAATTCGAAATGTCACAGAAATGCCAGTGACGTTTAATCGCAAATGGTACTGCAATAGCTCACAAATAATTCATACATGACAAGAATCTTAGTCTCTCGCTTTTAACCTACACATCTATACATTCTGAACCGTGTGAAAGGGGGCCATTCTGTTTCCTAGGTCACTTGACAATAGATATGGAAAGCTGCAAAAATTTTGCAAGTGAACATGTCATCCCCAATGTAAGTTTGCAAACATGATCCTGCAAAATGCCATATACCCATCACATTCCATACGCTCAGTGTTATCAGCAGGAGTGAGATATTGACATTTCAACATGTGCTGTTGAGTCTCAGCCATAAACATTGCATCAATAAGGCTTTTCACTGACTGTGGTGACAGAGTCTTTCAGTGCCTATATATATAATACAAATATGACCTGGTCAGTTGACATTTAATCAACAGCCTTTAAATCTCTTCCAGTCCCTTGAAATCATGTAAAAGTACACCCTAGTGCTTGCATATGGCTTTCAGCCCACATTAAAAATAATTAAGAGGCATTCCAATAAATATTTATTCACCACTGACAATGTAGAAACTCCTTTCTGGCTGGGTGCCTCAGAGCTGGTGACAGAGTGCAACGTCTTGAAAAAAGGAATCAAGTAAGATTGAAGTGGTAGGAGAATGAGGCGGGTAGTATTTAATTAAAGTTGGGAAGGGAGGCATTCAGGCATTACAAATCTTGCCATGGAGGGCAACAAGAGCTGTAATCTGCCTAATAATGAACCTGAGGTGGGAAATGGAGGAACATCGGCAGTGTAAGACTCCCTTCCAGAAGAGTCTGGACTGAAAAAAAAAGACTTAGCCTTACCTATGCAGGCTCCAGGGGATAGTGGTTCTGTCTCAAATGATTCTAATCCATCAGGAGTTTTCGTTTTTGAAAAATCCTAATTTATATACTGTCCTCCATGAAGTCAATTTGCCATTGACAAGAAGCTTATTTCAGCAGGGGCTATATCTAGGGTAAATGCCAGAGGGGAAGCATTTAAGTGTGACACACTCTTGAATGCTGTGCAGTGCTGCAAATGCCCCATGACAAATGTCAAGGGGACGATTAGTCGGTTCAACTGAGCAGACTGAAGACATGGACACAACAAGATGTGATGCACAACAAGAAATATGTCTTTTTTTTGCTCTCCCCAGAATGCAGTTTACTGCTCTGTAAGCACACATCTCACCTTTCTTCTGCCGTCTGTGGAGGCAGACATTGAGTGCTGGTTTGTTTACTCAAAATGTCTATTAGATGGATATCAGCTCTCTAACATGCAATGGTTCATCACAAGACAAAGCCCCTCTGTCTGTAGCTGCTCAGGGTGGATATGCTTCAGCCTTGAGTGTCTAATGCATTTATAGCAGCCCACTGCTTTCCCAACAAGCTAAATTGCAGCGAGCGCTAAATCAAATTCTAATGCTACTTGATAACTCACAATCCTTGTCTACCCCTCACTAAAGTTTCTCAGCAAGTTTTTTTTTTTTATTCCTTAGATCTAATTCCTTCAAATAGTTCTAATTCCCTCTAATTCTTCCGAAAGAAAACTATAAGCTCAGCCTCTTTCCTCTCATCCATACATATCCCTTAAATCCTACAGAAATCTTCCTCATACCATTGAAGTCTACTGTTGGACTGTAATGGTCCAGGAAGCATGGAGTGATGCTGCAAGAAGTGAGTGTAGAGCACAACTAGACATTGTCTGCAGCATATTTTCCCACTTCTCTTAATCATGAAGAAAGCCAACAACAGAAACTTCCATTAGAGTCATATTATTGGCATGCAATGTGATCTGAGCTGATTTATCCTTTTGATGGTACCAGCTCTAATCTAATAATGATAAGAGGGGAAATTGCTGTGCTCAATTCTTGTGTCACAGTGCCTTGCACCCCAAGGAATTGCAGCTCCATTTTCAGTTTTGAAACAGAGTCTCTAACAAATCCTTATTACAAGTCATTAGGCTGAGAGGAAATGAGGTCCAGGAAGGAGGCCATGCTTTGTGGGGTGGCAGAGAGGTTTCTGGGTAATTGCCCAGAGCTTGACATAAGCTTCGGTGGGGTTGGATGAGGAGGAGGTCACTTCAGTAACTGAGAAAACTGAGGCACAGTAGAGGCCTTTCACTTATATAAAATAAGAATGGCGGAGGGCACCAGCAAACAGAGCAATAAAGCTTGGCAGTCTGACACAGAACACATATCATATCAAATATATATCAATAATAATGGCATGCCGCTAACTGTAAGATGTGATAAACTGTAACTAGGACATGATGTATGACCATTACAACTGGTGAAATCTCATTGAAAATATCGCAAAAAAAAAAGCTACTGCCACCACCCATACAGACAAGGAGTCAAGACTAGCATCAAAGACCAATGATGGGTCTCAAACATACATATTTATGGAGACTAGTAAAATAGCATTTAAAAATGATGTACAAAAATGCCACCTAAACACAAACAAATATGTGTACTCAAAAAAACAGACTAATTATATCCTACTTGCAAGGGTACAACTCATGGGAAATTTTGTGAAAAATTAAACTGAAGTGAGCTGTATGACCACTAGGGGCTTCTAAAGATTTAATCATGGTTTCCTTCCCATTTTAATCTGGAAAACTACATGAATTTTAATGCCACAGAATACAAAGGCCAACTTTTCACCCGTAAATCTCTCCTCTGGGTCAGCAGCTCTGTGAAACCCTGAATGCGAGAATCATATGATATTGCATCCAACTGAGCTGTAACTGTGGTCAAAAACTAATAAAACTGGGATCTTACTTCCTGCAAGAGAAAATTGAGGGTAGGGGTTATACAGTAGGTTGGTAAAATCTGTAAATATGCTTACTAAATGGCAATTTGATGTACTAAATCCTGGATGTAGACTGTAGATATAATACATTATTTGTGTGTATGTGTTTCATTTTTGAAAACCAATCTCAGTGCCCTTCAGCAAAGGTATTGCTACAGAATATTTTATGCAGTGCAGCACATAGATAAGTGATATTGAAAAGATAAAAAAAATAACAAAGTTAGATAAACAGAAGTGAATAGAAGCAGCATAACTGATCAGAAGAGACAGTGTGAAAAACATTGGGTTGACAAATTTTGATGATAAAGGAAAGTATGTATGGCTATAGCATGATAGCAGGACAGAGCAGCAATACTAATATGATATAGGGAAAACAAATCAAATGGAGTTAAATGACAACATAAAAGCAACTGAAAGGATGATTCCGGCTTAAAATGGCATCTCTGAATTAATGGTGAAACACTATAAAGTGTCATCAGAAACAAATGGATGCATTTCTGTTAAATGGAATTGGAATAGTAGAACAATGGTTAGCTGGGTTTGTCCTATGCAAGTGTGCTTAAATCACTTTAAACATGCTTTCAGTGCTGTAAGCTCCAAGGGCTTGAGGCTGAAACCTGTGCATTCCCCAGTGAGCAAGCCCGAAGCAGAGACTAGTGAGGAAAATGATACCTTGGGGAAAGGAAAGTAGACTCATTGGGGGTGCTTGTTATACAGTGCATGACTGTATAATCTCCCCAGAAAAGATATATTGTTATTTGGAAAAGAGTTTTGAAGGTTCACCACTGATACAAATGACATTGAAAGACCTCTCTTTGGAGTGCATGTGTTATTTCAGTGTTTGTATCATAAAATTACAAGTGAAATAAAGAGTCACCTTATCCAGATATCCCACTATAGCCACTGAACAATGCTATGAGAATGTTCCAATGATTGGAACATTCTGTGTATTTAACCACAATGTGACACAGGGATTTTTTGCTTCCCTGTAGTTTGTGGGGTTTGTTGCTGTTGAAATCCTGTGGTGATATGGCTATTTTACTTAGGTTTCAGAGGGAGCTATTACTTGTGAAGTTTTAAAATCCCTATGTTTATAGGTTTTGTAAGAATTAAATACATGGCTCTAAGAATAATCCAGGAACAGAATAAGAGCAATATCCATCTGAAAACCCCTGGGCAAAAAAAATAATATATGTGGAGCAAGCTGGAGTAGCTGAGAAACTACTCCAGCTTGTTCCACAGACCACAGACTGAACACAATTGAAGATATTGTACATATGTCATCAGGGTTACACAATTGCTCTGTGACTTTCCCTAGCTCACGCCTAACAATAGTACAAAAGTATCACAGGCTAGACTGGCGTTGTGATGGGCCTTCTGGACCATTCCTGATGACAAATCCCCTGGTGGTCCTGTCTGAAAGTCAGACGGCCGCCTCTCAAAGGGCCGAGGACACCTGAAAGACTGACAGCGCATGACTAACAACCCCAGCAGGGCCTGAATAGAGCTCACAGGACTCAATGAGGCAAAGGGAGGACAGACAAAATACGTGTGTGGGGAGGACAAGAGGGTGGGCTTAAAGTACCATTCTCTTAAGTCAGGAACGGGGAAGTGTTTGGGGTCCAGCTGGGATGGCGGAATTGATCCTGTATAGTGGCCCACTGTGGAGTTAACACTATTGTCCTCACATCTGTGGCTAAATGTATTGTTGGCTGGGAAGGTTGAGCAACCCAGTGACAAAGAGCTTGAGATTGATCCATTCCTACACCAGTGTCATTCTTAAATTCACACTCAAACAATCCCCAAAGTTGACTAAATGGTGGACAGAACCAGTTTTTGTCCAAGATTAATGTTTGATTGATCTACTTGATTGGGGGAAGGTGATTCATTTTTTATAAGGCTTTCATACATTTGACACAGAGTCAGAGACAGACGCAGATGTTATTATGAACATTGTTTAACTCAAGGAGAACTGTATCATTTATGAAGACCCTTCCTGATAGCCAGCTATAACTAATCCATTTGTTGACCTCTCCCAGAATTTATAACCCTTCCAGCAACAAGATGACACCATGATACAGACACACAGTTTCACACAGAGCATTTCCCAAATTTTGGGACATATTTTATGCAGCCATTAATGGGTTTATCCCTGCAGTGCTTATTGCAAAGTGATAGCTTGCAGTGTTTGTATTCTATCGATAAAATATTATAATATATCACAAACGTAAATCCTAATCCATTTTCCAACTCAACATTCCAACAATTAATGAAAGCCTTATGGGGATTGCAGGCAATTCAGCTGCTCTTCAAGTTGCCTGGTATAAAGGAAATTAGTCTGTTCATGTGGGGAAAACAGAACCACGCTAATCATTGAAATATTAATGAAAACAGAGCAAATGTTTAATATCAGTATCAAAACATGAATACCCTTCAGGGGATGAAGACTGAAATTGTGCATTTATTTGACAAATCACTCATTTCCATTCTTCTCAGGTTCCCGTTGCTGAAGTTATTAGACTGTATTTGAGAAGTATTTGTGTTTGCCAGGTTCGTTTCCAGCATTAATCTTAAAACAATCTCTCTGTTGTGCTCTCAGAGATGGCATAAATCACGCTGACAGAACTTCATACCACTTGTGTGCATTGTATTTGGCCAAACGTAATGGGACGGCAATGTGACAAACAATGTCATCTTTTTTTATGAGACTTCCTTATGAATACATAAACAGCCTTGCAGTATGGAAAATGCCATTGTCAGCACTCCATTCAATTTTATTATCACTGCTTTCATTAAAAACAGCAATTTGCATGTGTATAATCTGCATGCCTGCTACATGCATACTCTATCTCTCTGTATGTTGAGTAAAATGCTTTTCTCAGGTTCAGCTCTAAATTAGATGAAAAATGGTGAACAGGGTTTATTTTAAACAATTAATGTTCACTATCTGTATTCATTAAATTTGCCTCCACTCCATGGCCAGTGCTAAATTAATTAAAAGGGAGTCAAGGGAATATAATACTACCTAGGCAGAGTAGGACCAAAAATTATTTTCATAAAATTCCATATAAATCTTCATTAAATAGAGGGCTCAGGATTTATTATTCCCAGGATCAGTGAAGTTAAAAGAGATAGAATAAAGCCTAGTTGTTAGATATGTCTTTTTTTAGCAGGTTGCTCCAATTGCTGTGAAACAATTATCATCACAATCCACAGATGGGTGTTTCTTGCTGGTGAAACTTAGTTAATGCAGAAACAAAATAGCACACAGATTACTTTCACGCCCCACTGATGGCAGATTCCACGTTACGTAAAGACTGCTGTTTTCATGTGGATTTCCTGCTTGTTCATCATTTTAGAGGAAAAAATAAATCATGCAGATGAGACAAAAATAGTTGGTTCAGCATATAGGGAAATGTCTTGTTTTATTCTCTATACGTTGTTTTTTTATTTGGAAAGAAAAACCTACGTAGGAAAAAAAATCACACAAAAATCAAGTTAACAGGAAACATTTCAATGTGTGGAGGGAGATGAATGGTTATTTTCAACTTTTATTCAACGCTTTTGCATGGACCTACAGTATCACTCAGAAGAAGGAGGCAAAGCACCAGTCAAAGAAAACAGTCAAAGACAAAGCAGTAAGATCTATCAGTGGCAAGGTTTTGCAGTGTTTCCATATCAAAGTATTGAAGGAAGCCATTTTTTGGTAAGGAGGCTACATAAAATAAAATAACAAGATATACATTAGGTAAAATTGTACATAGGTACTTATAAATGAATTATAATGATCACATGCCCACCAATTCCGCATGTATAATAACTAAAACATGGCTGATGACATGGTTACATGCCTTTATGTAAGGATATGCATAGCATTTATTCAATAGCACATTTCTTATGATTTTACATATTTACAAAGCTGGAATATTCTTACCATTTCTTTGGTGAAGTCCAGTATTTAGTGATACACTGTGCCACTGTGTGCTGCTCGGGGTGAGCTTGCCCTTACAGAAATGACAAAACCATTCACAGCTCCAACCATGATAGTTTGCTTTATTTGATGATTCTTTAATGAAAAACCACACTCTACCCATCCATGTCTTTAAATCTGAGTTCTTTGTTTGGCGGGGCTGGGAAAGGCCTTGAGATTAGACCTCTTTGGCTTCCTGTGTGTTTTATTACTCTAAGATGTAAAAATATGGAAGAGCTAGTGGAGACAGCTGGCCCCACATCCTGTACTCTAATCTCTCCCACACTTTCCATTCAGCCCCACTTTCCCTGAAGGTCAAACTTCCCTCTACCCCATCCTAATAATCCCTGTGTCAACCATGGATTTACTGCCCCATTAGCTATCATGCTGACAGGCATTGGACACCAAGATTGTCCCTCTGCACCCAGAACCTCTGTGTACATGACTGCGAATACCTAACAAGGGTGGATAAACACAAAAGAGTGGATTTGACAAGCAGCTTGTTAACTAGCTTGTTTCACAATCTCCATCAAAATCTTCAGTTGACCCTATTACAGTGTACCACAGGAGTGAAGCTGGAGTTATATTGTCATCCACTTCATTGGCTGGTTTGATGATGGGTTGCCTTAAATTCTGAGCAACTCTTCCAAAATGACTGTACTATAAAAGTATTGAGATTTCAGTATGGCTCATTGATTCCTAAAGAAGATGACTAGCAGAGTAGACAGCAATATTATTTATATTCCATTGGACAGACAATGTTCAAAATGAAATATTTGTCCTTGTTAAGCAGCCATGATCAAAATATTAGCCATATGACAAAGCAATACCAAAGAAGCCTACAAATAAAATGTGACTACACATTGGGCTACATTCTTCTACCTAAATAAATTGGTAATCCATGCTAATACCACGACCAAAAGCTTTTTATATTTAATCAATTACTTCACCCAATTTATTTTTTGTTACTCAAACAAAAATGTTTACTGAAAAATATCTTGAAGTAACCAGATAATTGTATTCAGATGTAATGTACTGACATGGGGGAACATGAGTACAGAGCTTGCATTTAGTTAGTTATGGAACTGATCCTATAGGTTTTCCAGCATGTTGTGATATATCAGGCATCCCCATATTAAACTCTCCGATTTTCAAGCCATGTTTACTCTTCTGTTCCTTAAGGGACTAGCCTATTTTCTGCCGTTTGCGAGAGCTGACCTACTGGCACCCACACATCCCGCTAAATTGACTAGATACTTCCACAGCTCTGGCCTTTTGTATTTGCAGGATGGCCTTCCTGAAGCTCAGAGATAAGCAGTGGGATAGCTGTAGAATCAGGACTGGCTCCAGTCCATGGAGGTGAAATGGTAAACTCTTTCCAGCTCAGCTAAGGGACCTACAGGGTCACCATAGTCAAAAAAGGGTCTGAGAACCAGTTCTGGGGCCTACTTGGTCTAGAGCACTGTTTTTCAATAAAATGGGAGCAGCAGGCAGACTCTTAAAGAGCCCTGTGATGTGGTCTCATTCAGTGTTTGAGATGTTTTCAATATTCTATCTGATAATGGAACTGTTTTTTTCTTCTTCTCTTTCTCCGAAACTGGTTTGGGTTCACGAATGTAATTATCCATTCCCAACAAGAATAGGAGAAAAATATTTCCAAAATAGCTTAAAATGAGGAGTTTGGTCAACCATGGGGATGAACATTGGACTGAGTAACTCAAATTTCTTCTTTGTCATATAAAAATCACATAATCCAAACCATATTCAAGAACATCTTGATTAATTTATTGGCCCTTCACACATGCATATTCATATCAAAGTGTTCTCACAATCACTGAGTCACCACTAAGGTTATTGCTATAACATTCACATCAAGATCACAGGCTCTTGAAACAACTTCAAATACACAGTTGCAATCCAATTCTCAGTCTGTCAAACCTAGTTATTGGTGTGAAGTCCATTACTTCAAGGTCTTGGGAATAGAATTTCATACATAAATTAAACATAAGCACTAATGACTATTTCCCTATTACTGCAACATTCCATTACCAGTATAATGATGTGCTATTTGTTTTCTTTATAGATATGAATCATTAGTAGTTAATGATGTAAAAATGGAAAGTGTGTTGAAACAGACATAAATGGAATCCTCGTGTGCAAATATGCCCCTGTACTTCCCTAGCAATTCAATTCTTTATACTATTGTATCTTAGGCCAAAATACAGATACAATAAACGTACCCTTAAAACAAAGGATTTGACACCGATGATGAAGCTGGTAGCTGACATTCACACAAACAGAGATAATTGGAGGGTAAAATGAACAGTAATTCACCGTTTTTCATTGCAGTTCTTTGTCCTTGTGAACAATGGGACTAAAGGTTTTATTTCTATGACCTCTTTCAGCAACACCATGCTGGAACATACCAAGCTGTTTCCGCACAGCTGATAACCGTCTTGCCTGCAAAGTGCACCACGTGCCTTGGAGGTGTCGAAAATGATTTGGTGGGCAGTTATTGGAATGAAGTTATCACTCACTAAAATCAACAGCACTCAAGGACAGAGGAGGAAGATCGATATGGCAAAAGGCTGTTATGCTTAATTTAAATTTTCTGCTTTTTATGCTCATCTCTTTTAGGGAAACAAGTGTTACTCTGTCATAAAGGCCATGGCTCAGCACTGTCAGAGCCCAGCCATCATACGTCAGATCTGACACACCACACAGAGACACACTAACGGGCAATGAATGATCCTCAGCGTGTGTTCACCCACAGACGTATGGGCTCACACAAATGCAGGTAGTGAGTTTAAACATGGAAACACAACATTATTCCAATGGTTTTCCATATGTTCTATATTTGGTAACAAAGGTTTTTTTTCACAGAAAAAAATATTTAAAAAATTTTGAGAGAAGAAAGTCCAATAAGATCACATGCACCAAACTAAAGATACAGGCAGTCATGCAAAAAGACATAGATCATAGTTATGCACACATGTAAACTACTAATTTCTGAGTTAAACTGAGGGTTAAAGCATTTTTTCACATCAATGATGTGATATTTTAAGAGATGCCCTTGCACAGAATATGGAAAGGCCGTGCTTGCTTCATTATATTCTCTGAGAGGTTTTGAGTAACTAGTGGATACAAAATATAAAATTTGCCCTTTGAAAATGTCAACTATATTATAGATGCTGGTAAGTGTTCTGGTATACCAAATTATCTATTAAAACATTTACAATCCAATAATTTATTATGAGTGAGCTGTAATGATTGTATTGATGAAAGAACATTTAAAATGCCTGTGTGCTGAATGCATGATCAAAACAAACTGTGCCTTGGAATGAAGCAGGAATGAGAGAGAAAAAGAGACAAACTTGGATCCCAGTGTCCTACAGTCCTCAGCCTTGGAGCAGCAAACAAGACAGTAATCTCTAGCCTGACCCTACACAGCCCCCGGAGGCCTGCTCTGTAGCCCCTTAATCCTTATAAGATGCACTGCATTGCCAGGCCTAGCTCAGATAAACAAGCGCAAACGCTTTTTCCCAGGATCCCTCTGCCTCTGAGGTCACACGTCAAGGGCACACTAGCACGCCAACCCACACACTGCTGGAGGATCCCTGAACACAAAAGAAAAATAAAGTGCATTGTAAAAACGTGGAGGGCAGCTTAGAGCTGCATGCCTATGTCCGCTGGCACGCTACAGTTTGTCCCTGTGGTTACACGCAGTCGATGGAGGATGCAGGCATTGCCCTGCGCCGGTAGACTGTGGTGTGTGCATCCTGAGGGTCAGGGGTTGGCTGTGTGTGAAGGCTGATGAGGGCTCTGGGGAATAACTGACTCTGACCCCTGTCTGTCTGGGCAACCACTGTTCTTTCAACCACAGAGATACAGTGCCATTACCATCCACAGTATCAAGGTGGGCAGCCTGCTATTAAACAATTCTACAGCTTGAAAACAACAATTATTTCTATTGTTCAAAAAATAAAAACCTAAACTTGTAGGACCTAAACTGAGTCACAGCCATGGTGCTATAATGACTCATGTCTATGACTGACTTGAAGGAAAACTACTGCATTGTATTCCTAATAATTTTGTCTCCATACAATTTAGGTAAGCAGGCTACTGCAGCTGCACTCTCACTTGTGGAAAATATTTTGTGAAAGCACTTGAGTTAAAACCAGGGCTGCTTTGCTCCCCATTCAGGCACCAGATACAATATTCCTGAGAAGTGGCAGAAGATAAATCCACCCCAGCTTTGAATAGACTGCCAGTATCTACAGTGTAAGCACCACACACAGGCATCCCATAACCATATAATCAGTGCAATTTTACTGAGACAGAAGCCTGTAAGGACAACATAACACCACTGTACCTACCAGCATACCCATTGTTTTCTAGATAACAACCACTTTCCACTTCTCTGTCTCTTTATAAGCCATTCTCAAGGTCAGTAGTGGTGTATTCCATCTTTTATTGCTACCGATTTTTTGTACAAAGAACTTCAATATTTTTATACTACTGTCTGGCATTTATGACGTATGTCTTGAGACAATGCATAAAAATGTGCATTGTGTTTTGTGTTACACACACAGACTGTTCTAGAATCTAATCCTTTTGAGCTGCCGCGCATATAGCCCAGTGCATATTATTATGTACATCATTTATATAATTGGCAGATGACCTTAGAACATCATGCAATGGAAACTAGAAATTGATATTTTTTCAGATTCACTGACACAGCTGTGTTCTTACTGCAGTCATTTGGATAAAGTGTCTTGCCTGAAGAGTCATACAACTATGTCCCATTTGCAATTTGAACTCATGACCAGCGGTTTCTGAGGTCTACTGTTACCACCTACAACTCAGATCACTTGAGGGACTACCTTTGTTCCAGGATGGGTCTATGCGGCCGCTTTCTCTCCCCCCTTGCATGCTCTGTAAGACTGTTTCTTTTTTTACATTCTGTCATAATGGGCTTTACTGACCATCCTGTTGTCCCTGCACAGGGAAGATGGATTTGCTCTCAGACACACTGAGGGATCTTGCCCTTTGCAGGTCTCAGCAGAGCCCTTTCTTATTCCGCTTTGTGCTTAATCAGTATTCCTGATCCGTCCTTGCTGCATGGTGAGATACGGCTCAGGGAGGTGACTATGGTGGGATGAATTTAAATGGTAAAACTGTAAGTGCCTCTGACTAAATATAACAATAGGTTATGAGTAGTATTTGAAACACTGACCAACAATACAAGTTTTCCTTTGAACATAATTTTTATTTTCAGATTCAAACCATATAGTGAGCCCCCCACCACTACAAAAAAATAAATTGTGTCTATAAAGAGTATCTATTGACTACAAGTATGAAACTCATCACAGCTCTGGGTTGTGAAATCACAAATCCTACATCTGCTACTAGATTTGTGAGCTGAGTGGTCAGTTTGTGTGTTATTTTCTTATCTAGTTGGTGACTGGCATTTTAAAAAATAAATAATGAAAAAAGACAAATGCTTATAATTTACCAAAGTGCAAATCCTGTGCTTTGATCTGGTCACTGCCCAGTTTCTGCTGGGCAGAAAATCAGAGGTCCAGTTCGCTGTAGAGATATTCTAAGTACCCAAACACAATGTCCAAGGGCTAGAGTTGGGAGTGCACATTTTCTGTACACCAACATCTTTGCATGTTTTAGTATTACATTACATTACATGCATTAAGCAAAGGCTCTTATCCAGACCAGCTCACAATACGGGAGAACATTAAGTGCCTCCCTCTGATTATGAGTAATAGTGCCAGACCTTAGTTAACCATGTTTAGTACTATATCATGGAAATTTATGTGCTATGTTTTAATGTTGCTGTTCTAAAAATCAATAATTCCCAAAAGAATAACACCACTCCCCTAAACAGGATTAAACCGAGTCATTTAGAAAAACATTGTTTTTATATTTATTGATTTTTTTCCCTTTATGAAAAACACAAACACATTTTGATCTCATTGATTTTCCTCAGTTCAGGGATTTATCGTGTACCATTTGACCATCTGCTTCCCAAAAATAATGTTATACTTACAGAAACTATAATCAGTGGGAGTTCTGTGAAATCTATTTGAATTCTGCAGAGCATGACTAAAATTTGCTGTCTGCATTTAGCTAAATAATGCCTGTAATTGAGATTTGTGGATATGTCCCTGCACCTCATTTAAAGTTAATGTCAATGACAAATTGCCAGGTTCGGACATAAGTGCTGTTGATTTTGGTGCTGTGTATCTTACAAACAAATATAATACAACACACTGGTTAAAGCACAAAAAACCCTGCTGATGTACTTGTAGAGTTACTAGATGTCTGGAAAAGAAAATCTGAAGATAGAAGCAAGCAGAGCTCTCAGGAATTACAGAGGGAGCTATCACTCAGGCAGTGACTTTTATGTCTAGGTTAGCGTGCCTGCTGTAGACGGTATGTTATCCCAGGAACACCTACGTTAGCAGCCCGCCCCAGTGCTGCTCAGCGCTCAGCATTCGCGTGGTGCTTCACAGCACCTGAACCCACTGTGTCTCCCTGAGCTGTAACAGCAGAATAACCCAGCGCAGCAATCAGCCCAACAGCAGGCCTCGTCTGCCACGCTCCACTGTTCAGGCAGTGCCAGTCTGACAGGAGCGCAGGGGGTGGGGGGATAGGTGGGTCTGCGCATTCCAGCACCCCTCACACTCTGTGCCAGGCCTGTGGAAACACAAAGCGAGTCCCTTTGCCACTGATCGCTGGCCTCCCCTGCCTGCATCCAGGAGCCATTGCGCCAAGCACAAGCTGAGCCATGCGGTAAATACAAGCTGCTATCCATTGTGATGCTCCAGGACAACAGGCAGCGCAGTGAATTTGGATTTGTGTTTTCTTGAAGCTGGGAGAGGAGAGAGGCTAGCTTGCTCATGAGATAACAAAATACTGAGGAATTTAGTTCCTCTGTTAAATATTAATTTAGGTCTTCCATCGGATGCATACTTAGTTTCATAAGATCAGTCACTTTTGGCTCATAAACTCACTGCTCCCCACTACAATGCTACCTCAGTTTCCCTGATGCCAAAAGGCCAGTGTTAATCCAGAACATTGACACACTTTTCATTGACAAATACAAAATTGAGTCATCATTAGACAAAGAGAGATGTCTTAGAACTGTTAGAGGCACAATAATGCCTGTGGCTCATTATGATGGAACACAATCAGTAAATGGTTCGGACACAAATCGAATTAAATCATTTATCAGAATTTGGGCTTTATAGCCAGGAGAACATTTGTTGTATTGGCTTTGGTCTTTGCAAAATTTGGGAGAACACGTTGAACAATTTCTTAGGACAGCACACAGTCTTAAGGGCTTGATTACTGAATTATTTAGTGGATCAATATTTCTCTGTGATTTCACCAGGTTTGCATTTCTGATCGGTAATCCAAAACTGAATGTCATTTTCTTGAGAGGCGTCCAAAGATAATGAATGGTATTTTATTTCCAAAAATAGGGTTGGTATTCCATTGAAAGGGAGACATTTTAAAACCCTGTAAGGGAAGTTGTAAAGTTAGCTGTCTTCTGTAACAGCATGAACAACTCAGAATGACATGATGGAATCAGCACTGATCAGAAAAAAGAGTGAATGAAAGCAGGATAAATGATCTTGGGTAATGTGTGTCCCATGACTCTGAAAAGGATGCCCTGAGTGAGACAATTAGTCAGTAATGCAACAGATTTATTCTTAACTTTGGCACATGGATCACTTCCAATAATAAATATAATAACACAATGCAGACTCTCCTCCACAGCAAAACAAAACAAAACAAAACAAAACAAAACAAAACAAAACAAAAAAAAAAAAACGCATTACTGCAAGTTGAAAACTGTGTGGAACTTAAAAGTAGATTATTAAATATAATTTTCTATAAAATGGGTGGAAGCCTGACTTTGGGTAGAGCTGGCCTGAATTCCGATGCTGCTGCAGCTAACACACAGAGGCAGTCAGAAATATCTGCAGCACAAACATTCTGGAAAGTCTGATCTTGTCTGTCTCTACATCCTGTTTTGAGGAAGGTATGCACTAAATGAAATCACTGATATCTCTGGCCTTGAACTAGTTGTAAAAGTGCTTTTGATCATATACATTTTGATATTTTTGAAGGTCCTTAAACATACAACAGATAATTCCTCACAGGGTACTAAGAGCAAAATCAGTAACAAAAAAGTAACTTATCTAGTTGATTAACAGAGCTAATAATAGGCTGAATTATCAAAGAGTACATTTTAAACCACTAATGACTACAAATGCAGCACTCTCAGTCCATACCAATGTCATTTATATTTGTCAATAATAATTATGTTAATGGTGTTATCCACAGTAATCAATTAATTACTAATGGAGGTGATTCAGTGCACTTCAGTGGGAATATAGATAATGATTGCCACTATCTTGGCTTCATGTGGAGGCAGTACTGATGTCCTTCCACTGGACAGCTGAATAACAGTCTATTAGACATGGTTGTTTAAAATGTAGGACCCCACACATAGGAGCCAAGCTGTGAGACAGTGGTCAGTGCTTTAACTTCTTAATAATGATTAGAATACCAACCAACCAACCAACCAACCAACCAACAACAACATACCAATCTCACAGACTAAGTGTTCCTCCCCTCACCCAAACCATATGAGGGAAATCTTTGCATGAAATATTATTGCTGCAGCACATCTAATCTAAATTACTAACCAAAAAAAGGTTGGCTGGTTTGTATGTATATTATGATGTCATCTGCTGATGTTTTTGTATGATTATGGTATTCACTTTGGATTTTCCGGTCATGTACTGGCCAAAATGTCTTTTCATCTAATCAAATTGTTTTGGCAAACTCCACACTGATTGGTCAACCAATGGTGACGAGAGAGTTTTGCATGAAAGAGTTTAGCCAACAGGGCAGAAGAATTTTGAATGGAGCCAAACAGCATACTCTGTTGCATGGCCATGTGTACCACCATTTCCATGCACAAATTTAAATTCATTCAAATTAATTCATCTAGTGATGCTGAATAATGATGTTGAATAAATGCACTAAAAACTGTGCAAATTGCACTTCAACCGAAGACAATGGTTTAAACACTAGTTATAAAAGCACCTTGTTTGTTTTAGGGACCAAGCCAGGCAACTGGAGTCGGCTGAGGCCTTCAGTGATGACTGGATCAAGTCTAGGCATATGCAGACGGATGGGGGTGGTGAAATTGTATGAGTACGTGCTCTGTTGTCCTTCTAATGCCCTCATCGATACCAGACTTTTTTTTTTTTAGTTTTTTGGGAACTTCCCATCTCCCTCACACACTCTCCTCTCCGCTACTTATTAACCACACACATTCTGTATGAGTCATCACCTAAAAGCTGATAGCAAGACAGTAGTAGGCAACAAAACAAGATACAAGATAGCAAATACTGAGTAGCTCTGGCCAAATGAGGCAGTAAAGAGCTAAAAGTGAAATGTATATGCATATGCATATGCATATGTTAATTATTTAAGAATGCAATATTGAGAGGTTTGCAGAATTTTTGGCTGATAACCTGGATCTGATGGTATCCTAAAGTAGACTCTATGACCTTTATTAGATACATAATTATTTTTGTAATCTCATAAAATATTGAGTATGTATCCTGTTCATTCTACAAAAGCTATTATATTTGTGTCAATGTGCCATGGGTGTCATCTGCCTTGTGGGAGAGAGGCTGGAGACATGACAAAATCTGATTCCAAAATGTAGAGGAGAAAAATTATGTCTCTCTCAAAATGCTTTTATGATGAATATGAGGTGGAAGAGAATGCTTTACTCAGTAAAAACAAAAATTCAGCTGATTGACAACTTGATAACTCCCCCTTTCTGTGCTCCCGGTATGAAATTCACTGTATATAGTATGTCATGTTCAACACACATCTCACAGTTGGATTATTTTAGGGCTTCCTAAGAGGCACCAAAAAAGAATGTGTTTCACAACAAAGAGGTAAGTACCCATATTACCCAATTATCCTGAGAGCCCTCTGTGATGATGGAGTACATCATTTCAACCAGGAGAGAGAGAGAGAGAGAGAGAGAGAGAGAGAGAGAGAGAGAGCAGAAGTATGTTAATCAGAGAAAGTGTCATTGTTTGAAGGAGAGAGAGGAAGAAAGAGAGAAATGAACATATACTGCAGCTGACTTGGCTCCCTTATGAGGAGGTTGTGAGATAGGTCTGATAAGGGGGAGCATGCTCTGGTACCTTCTCTGAAGTGGCCATCTCTCCATCATTCTCCCAACCCGATCTGACCACCAAATTCAGCAGACTGGGAGAATGTATCACAGTTCTCAAAAAAGGAAAAAAATCACGCTGATGGCTTCAGATTTTACCAAGATTTTCAACTGTAACTATTCATCACTCCTGGATTCCTGTGGCACAAGGGCAAAATGTGTCTGTTTCCATGGTCCCTAAGCTGATACCCAGTACCTCTCCATAGAAAAAGACAGAAAGATGCAGGTAAAAGCCTGCAGACTATGCGCTGTTTTCATATTTTCCTGCTATGAAAACGCATATCTAGAAGAGTGTATTTAAAACTGGGTCTCATTTGTTGCAATGTCAAAGACTGTAATGTAGAAGCTTTATTGTAGCAGCTGAATGTATTTTATTGTGGAAGCTTTTGGTGAAGCATCCTCTGCAGCCTTACATTCATTCTCTGTTTCATAGACACAGATGCTGCAAAAACATATCATGATCAGGTATGAAAATGAATAACTTTCATTACCAATTAAAGCTAATTTTCTACCCCTTCCCCCTTGAAGAATCACAAAAAGTCAGACAAAAAAGTGATACACAGAGCAGATACATACATATATGTATAGATTTTCACATTGAATTGAGCCACCTTTGTAGTTGTTTGAGGCACATGCATTATACAGAGTTGGATTACAATAAAGCCAAAACAAAAAATGCTCATACAGCATATTCAGAGTTTTTGCATGATATAAATAAAGTATATCATTTGGTGTTCTGATAAAGCATGCCATCAAATGCCTGAAATGATACAGGTTCAGCCTGCTTGACATTCAGAATTAAATTGTAAGATCATTTAAGAATTGCTTCAGTAGGAAGAATTGAACAGATATTTTACCTAAACCCACTTGCTTTTCCGTGTGACCTTAGTATGCTGGGCACGCAACACGAGCGCCATTTGTACAATGCTATTCATCACAGTCATGGGCAGAGGTGCCTCTCTGTAATGGGTTCCAGTAAAACAGCAATCTTAGCCTGTACTCGTGCCAAACCTTGGACAAGCTAAAATAGGATTGAAGATGACAAAACACTGTTCTCACAAGTCAGAAATCAAATTGGTAATCGGTCAGTCTACTGTATGTTTCCTTTAAGAAATATAGAGCTAGGACAGAATAGTGGGTGTGAGGGCAATTTTAAATGTCAAAACAAAGTGTCAAAGGGAACAAATGGGGATTCGCCTGTTTTCTGCAAACAAATTCCCACGTACATTTTTTTTTCATGCTTTGACCTTTGGAGTTTGTCCTTTGTGAATTGCTGTGCTCTCCCACATTGTTGAGATGGACAGTGGAAATGCTAGAGCCCCATAGAGGAACTGTTTGTTTATTCTAAACGTAACCAACACACAGACGGACACAGTTCCTTACCCCCCAACATTGACATTTGTCTGCGCTACTCTTTCATGAATATCTGAAAGCTTGTCTTCAAACGAAGGTTAAAAACTGAGCCATTCATTTAATTGCATTACTGGCCTTGTCTTACAGCATGTCACAATAGTTATTTCAATTACAAGAATGATGCTATAAATCAATCAGCAAATGTCAGTGATTGATAACTTAAATGTTAATTCAATTTACTAATCGTCCAGGGGTCTGTGGATTGATAGCCATCTCCACCATTCATGCCAGAAACAAAAAGTCAATGAAGAAAAACAGGAGAGTATTCCTACTTTTTACCTCAGCAGTTTAGCCTCAATGGACTATGTACTGTACTTCACAGCAAAACGTCTTCTATCAATACAGCAAATCTTACATGTAAATGATACTGCAACAATAAACATTTGAAACATATAAAATAAAACTCAATATGAAAAAGGACTGGAGATAATATGTTTTTATTATTATTCTTATTTTTCCATTAATTTGATTGACACAGTTGTGATTTAAAGAACATTAATTTAATACAGTGCACAAAGTAAAAGTAAAACACAAATTGCACAGCTTCTCTGCTGGATGAATTGATACCAGTGAAACCTCTCAAACTGGTTTAAGGCAATATAACAGTTTCAGTTACCATAACAGTTTAAAGCAAATGCAGATTTATAAGAGGAAAACTGTCATCTGTGAAAAGTCAGATATTTGTGTGCAGCACTCCAAGTGAAGTGTTTGTTTGAAGCAATGAGTCTGCAGAAAGTGATGGCGGACTGAAAGTTTTCTGTTCAGTCAGTTTTTAATGGGGGCACAAAAGGGAAGGACAAACTGCAGAAGACAGATGAGAGCGCAGGCACAAGAACATATGAGGGTTCATGGCCTTTTCCCATAAAGGTTGAATCCGAGTAGCTGTTGGTACTTCCTTTATATACTACCTTGGGACCTGTCCTTTTTTAAAGTTTTGTCTTAAATGACCAAGTTGATTTCTCCCCTTGTTGTTTCTATCCTATCCTATTTTTTGGATGAGTAAGGTCACAGTGGGCAGGTTCTGACCCTGAACATCTCCCATCTGACCTCCCCCACATTGATTTCAACTACAGTCCATTCTCACAACTAATTAAAAAAACAAGAAAGATGCTGTTACAGTCTCTGAGGTCGAGCAAGGTTTTTTCCACTCTGTCTTCCATGTAATTACTTCTCATCCCTCTTATTGTGTTTGTATCATTGAGCTGATTGGGGATAAATCTCTTTATTAAACAAAGTCAAGGGGATTAAAGAAAATCACCATACAAAGACTGCTGCTGCTCCAAATGCAAACTCCCACATGGTATGATTGAGGGCCCACAAGATCATTTCCATACTCCCATTATAGATCAGATTTTTTACATTTATTATCCCCACACACATTTATAATAAGTAACCTTTGTGGGAGTTTATATATTAATTAAAAGAAGCTCCCTCCGGTAATGTCTTCAGTCGGTGTTATGGACAAATGCTAAAACTGAATTCTGTCAACATGAACACTCACAGTTGTTTTTTTCAGCTGAACTGTAAAATATTGGTTATGGTGTGATAAAAATTTGGCAAATGCCATAAAATTATTTAGAGGTAACACCAAACCTCTTTACACATTAATGAGACATATAGTGAAGGAGGAATACTGAGTCCAAATCCAATTAGGATGGTGGGGCGGGGATTATACTGAAGGCAATTTCACAAATCAAGCAGTTTTTATATCCTTGTAGCTATTTAGCATTGTTGAAGGATTTGGAAGTTGGTGCCATAAAAAGACAGAACAGAGAGTGACAAAAAGTTTATCAGAAATTATTGGTTGCTATGAGCAACCCTTGTGGGTTGTGATTCTGTGTAAAGCCCTGTAAGCTTGTTTTTGTTTTTGGAGACCAATAATGTTTGCACCGATGTCCAAAACCTCTCTATCATGGAACTTCAGGGGCACTGGGAAATTTCAACAAGACATAGGTGACAGATCCAGAGTATAGCAGCTGCTTGCTCCCTGGAGCATTGGCTGGTATCCAGCTCATCCGTGAGCAAATGCAGTGTCACCACACTATGGAACAGCACACCACTGTGACGACAGGCATTCTTTATATTGCCCCGACCAGCCAGTACTTTCAGAGGGATCGACTGCACAACTGTGTTACGAGAGTGCCACCACTGAATGTTTTTCCCATGAGAAGAAAGAAATCATACTGCACCAATCTGCATCACATCTGCAAGGCTGGTTGCAATCTTTTAAAGGTTATTTCACTTTGGCCATTTGCCATTTTGCCATACTTAAGTTTTTTTTTCACATACCCACATATATTTCTTTTACTAGTCAATAATTCCTTATTCTTTGTCTGTGGAGAGGGGCCTGACTCTTTGTGGTTAGTATCTTGCTTTAAATGCCAGGTTCATACACTGCTTGCAAACACATTGCAACACAATTGGTGGAAAAAATTATCCTAAAAAAACCTATCATACATTTAGAGGGATTCAATAAAGCTACTTCAACATTTACCCTAGAAGTAATACCAACCGCTGACACAAACAAAAACAAAGTTCACTTTAAAACTCACAGACTTTACTCTTTATGAACCGATTCAGTGGAGGTGGCTCCCTTCCCCTACTGGAGCACCCAAAAAAGGTCCACAGTGATTTAAAGGAGTACCATTAGTTTTGTGTAGTGCTTTGTAGAAGCAACAGCCTCTCATACTATGATGGTGTACAGAGAGAGGGGGTGGATTGACAGTGAGACAGAATAGACTGAGGATAGATGAAACAACAGAGTGCAGTGATACAGAGTAGTGAGGAGAGAGGAAAATAAGAATTTGGGAATGAATACTGAGAATTTACCTCCATCTTTACACCAGGGCAATATGGATTTTCTTGTTTTCACATTCCAACATTTCAGGCTTTTGCAGGAAAAGGGAATAATAAGGGGAAGTAAACCAGAAGGGAGATTTGGTTTGACTGCGGTAAGCTACAAAAATAACTCAGAAATGCCATGACGGTCATGCCTAATACAGTTTGGTTTCCCACAGGGGTATGGGACTTGCAAGGAGAATCTGATGACACAGATGCAATTGTAGGGTTTTACTGTGAGTATTTGAAGAAAATAGAAATACATGATGATTCCTCATTGCCACACACCTACTGCAGTGTATTTTAATGCTATGTCAATAGAGATTTTTTAAATGGGAAGACATAAAATAAAATAACCCAGGTGTAAAATAATCCAGGAATTCACAAAGAACCCTAGGACACCCCTAGACTATGATCCTAGGGATAATACTCTCCAACTCCTAGGCTACAGAACCATGAGCTCTCCTCTAAATATAAAAATTCCACCCGAGTTCATGAGCCAAAGTTAATGTTTAGCTGGGTCATGCGGCAGAGCCATTGATCCAAAACACACAAGCAAGTCTGCATCCCAATGGCTGAAGAACAAGAAATCTAATGTTTTAGGATGGTCTTGTCCAAGTCCAGACCTGGCAGCTCCTGAAATGAGCAGTTCATGCTCAAAGGCACACATGCCATTGAGTTAAAGATGTTCTGCATGGACTGTTGGTCCAAAATTCCTCTGCAACACTGTGGAAGACTGATCAATAACTACAGGAATCATCTGATTTGAGGCATTGCTGCTAAATGCATAACCAGCTGTTCACTGTATGATTCTTTTTCACACAGCAGCAGTGTGTGTTGCATAACTGTCTTAAATAAATAAATAAATAAATAAATAGTATCAAAATTGTGTGTTATGTAATGACTCAGGTTGCCTTTTATCTAGTATTATGTTTTGGTTGAAGATCTAATAACATTCAGTGTGAAAAATATGTAAAAAAGCAGAACGTCTAAAAATATTTTTTCACAGGAATTTAAACGGATTGTAGTTCTAAATGCAATTCTATGTTTTGCACAGAAATTCATGCATAGACAACACTTACATACCTCCACAATCTCTGCAAACTGGACAGCCAGTATGTCAAGTACATACTGAATACTGGATGAGTATTCCTTTGAACTTAGTATTTCCATGCTGTTTCTGGGTTGGAGGTTGAAGATTTCCAGGTAACATTTATATAGCCCTCAGTGAAATGATGCCAGCCCGGCTCCTGTAAATCTGAGCAGACCCTATCAGAGGAGAACGTTTGGATACCAGCACTGTCTGAGGTCAGAGAAAATTGCCATTGTAACCTCCTCCTGGCCAGCCTCAGATCTAAAAACTGATCAAAAATACCTTCACCTAGCCTATACTAATGACTCTATTGTATGTGAATCAGATATCTGTCATTTATTTTGTCTTGCCCAACAATTGGAATACCCTTGAGAAGAGCGAAGTCCACGGTCACATAACTAAGAATATTTTAAATGTGTAAACATTACACACATGAATGCAGTTATTTTATCATCTTATTTTGTTAGAATATAAGTTATATCACAAGTGCAAGTGCAATCACAATCACAGCATCAATGGCCTAATTTCACTACTAAGAAAATATCAGGTCATAATGAGAAATAGTGCCAGGAGTAGTAGTAACTGAAACCTTCATACATTAATAATTTCCTCTATATTCTCTCCCAGCCCTGCTTGGCAGCAGTTTGCTTTTTTGGGGAAAGCTCCTCATTCTCAGTTCTGAGGTCTATGGGATATCTTGTTTGCCCAGAGGTCCCTGTACACATGACAGCAAATAAAGAAATTATTTCAAATGGTTCCCTCAGAGTGGTAAACCCACTGTGCAATTATCATAAATTAATGTGCAATACAGAAACCAATTAATGATGTGAACCAATTACTTGGACTAAAAGAGCAATATAGGTTGCAGTTATGGTTATTCATATTATTTAATATCCAAAAAACTATAGGGATATTATAGGGATAGGGATAACCATAGGGATACTGTATTCTGGGTTTTGCATTTCTGTGAACTCCCATGCCACCACTCTCTGCTTCCATTATGTAGTATTTTGAGCAAATTCTTCAGTGAATCTGGCTGGAGTTGGCCTTTAAAACTGTCTCAATTCTGATTGGATATGATGGGCCTCCACTCTCTTTCACTGGTGCACTTTGTATTGGGACACTGTTCAACTTTGTGGCAGCTTGTAAAAATGGGCAAAACTGAAGGCTATTGTAGGGTGATAAGAAAGCAATAGGCTAATTGCCAAGGCACAGGGTTGGGGGGGCTGTGCTCTTCAGGGTCCCATCCTTCAAATGAAATATTCCTGGCTCATTATATCATTAAGGATCCCACGGCAAACTTTGGTAGAAAAGAAATGAGCCCCACTGTCTCTCTGCACCTGGCTACCCAATCATCGCTTACACCAGGCTGGCTGCAAAACCCTTGCAGTTCCTATACACTTTGACTCCACCGGTCACCACACAGAAAGCTAATTAATTTCTCATACAACCTACCCAATACAATAAAAAATAAGATAGATTTTTGTTCTACATCAAAAAAGACCCTTAGCTTTAAAGGCAACTGCATGTTGATCTGTATAACTATGTTTTTCACAGGAAAAAGTGCAACATAGAATTGTAGCTATTAATATGGGGATGTGTTGATGCTTGTTATTAGTCTTACTAAAGTGTTGCTAATTGGAAAGGTGAAAAGGTTGATTCCCATTAGTACCACCTACACTGTTTTTAAATCTTAACACTAACATAAAACTGAAAAAAAAAAAATAGACGAGGGTTAAAATAAACAAAATTAAAAACATGTACAACAATATGCATGTACAAGAAACACACTTTACATTTTATATGAAAAATATATGTGGGTGATATACAAGCAAAACATAGACAGAAGTAATCAGTTTTACAGTAGCATTTGGTATCATTCAGCATCTACACTGGACAATCTAAACCATCCCTACTAGATGACCTAAACCTTCAAAAAACTTTTAAGTACTCACTGACAACCTCAAACTGAATTCCATTTTTGGCCTGGCAGCAGACGGGCAGGAATTAAGCTGGGCTCTCATAGGTTGCTTTCTGGAAAGCTGGGGATAATAACAGCTTTAGGCCCAACAGTGGTCCAGTGAGTGTGGCAGCTCCAAGGTCAATTGTTTAACTGCAGGGGGTGATATGGGTCTTAGAGGAAGTGCCCCAGGTCTGCGCTCAGCTCCACAGAGTGAGAGCGAGAAACGGGGCCAGCTTCCGGGCTGCAAAGATCTTCAGGAAAGGCTTGGAGGGCAAATAATGGTTCAAAGAGGCTGGGTGGGTGCCAGGAAGGTCCTTTATGGACTCAGAGTGCCAGTGTGTGAAAGATTGCTTGCGTGCTTAGAGAGTCAGTATGCCTAAACAAATTCTCAATGGTGAGCACAGCAGGGGGTCCAGCTATGACTTCTAATGAGTTTTATTTTTCTTGTAGAGGCTTGTGTCCTCTGGTCCCTGTGAACTAATGGCATGTTTATTGCATGGGTTGCTTTGTATGGGACTGAATCGGAAAATTGAAATGGAACATGACACAATTTTTCTTTTCAAATGGATTCATAATCAACATGTAATTTTTTGAGCTGAGGGTCATTCAAGAGCTTTCTCAGTGGGCTCTAATGTGTTGAGCCAGATAAAAGAATCAGGAATGAATATAAAAAAGAATTACAGTGTCTTTAAAAACAGAGGAGTCTGTCAGTAATTGTCTTATGTAAACTGTGTCATCTGAAAAAATTATGGTTTCAGAGCTTTATACAACACATTTAACATTTCTGGGCTAACACAAGTTAATACTTAAATGTTCTTCAGGGAACACCATACTCTCAGAGAATGTGTGCCCATAGCTACTCCAATAGTCTTATTTAGTATGTCCTCAATACTAACTAAATATATTATCCTGTTTCTAAACATTTATAGTAACAAATTTCCATTAGAACAGCAACTCACCAAGAGGAGCCAACAAACAGCTGTGTGCTGTTATGTATATGGTAGGCAGTGTTCTGAGTTGTCCATGTGATTCCATGGTATAAACTATTCTCCAACAGGGAGAAAGCCAGTACTGATATTATGTGCTGCAGACACTCTGCCAGCCATCCCTCAGGTGTGTGGCTAAAGACTAAACTGTGAATGAAACCTTTTAAAAGCAATATTATTTTTGTCTTTAATATTGCAAATACATGTATAATACAAGCTGAATACAACGTTTATTACAAGTTAATAAATTTGTAATTTGACATGTTATGACGCAAAATACTACACAAAGATTTTACATGTGTTGTTTTCTTCATGTTGAACTAAGCAAATATGTTTTCTTACAATTATGCAATCTTTCTTGGGGTAAACACTTAATCAGTGTTTACATGATGAAGCCTTTTTTCTATTGTCCCAAGTCCCTTGAACAGTGCAGTTGCATAAATCACCAAGTAATTTGAAAATATACAAAGAATAAAACAAATCTTCAAACTACAGTAACTAATAAGACTAACTCTTGCTAGAGCATATCAAAGAGGCAGAGCTTTCATGAGGTAATGGCATCAACAACAGAGCAGGTCTAGTCTCACAGGATTTTACAGCTCTACATTGGGAAAATGCTGCTGTTGGCAATCTGAGGGCCAAACGACGGAGGAAAAGTCAGTGATATCAATGATAATAACATTAGCTAGCTGTCTGGTGCAGTGTCTGACACATGTAACCTTGAGTCATAAATATAATAACAGTGGGTGCAACAGTATGATTTTCATAGACCTGTGAATCAGAGTTGATCTAGTTTCACCAGCGCGGTGGCATTTTCTAACAACATAAATGATCTGAATCAGACAAGTACTAGCTGTATTCAGACTACATTTATTTTGGACCTGAAATACATATGTTTAAGAAAATGTCACTAATGGAATGTAATTGATGGCTGATGCATATGGAAAAATTGGTTTAGACATTCAGTGAGTAAGAATTTCTTTCAGTATATTGAAAAATATTTCAGAAATATTTATTTGTGGTGGGAGACAGCTGGCACAGCATAACTGATCACAGGAGTGTAGCAACACCACCCTTAAACATTTCCCATGAACACAGAGGGGCAGCTAAATGCTTTGCTCAAGCACTTTAACTGCTGCAGCATAGCGACATAGCATTGCTTGCATAGAGAATGTATTCTCTATGCAAGCTAACATATGATCCTTTTGATTTTGTGATGAAATCTGAAACAGTAATTTTTTTACAACTTTTTAACTAAATTTAAAAGTGTTCCAGTGCTGTTATCTTTCTGGCAAAAGTGATTCAGTGAGTTATCGCTGTGTTAGTGATTGAAATTGAATTGCAAAACTCTCATCTTTGATTGACAGGTAACATTAACTCTTCAAGCACATATCTGATATGTCTACACATATTAACTGGTTACTTTTTAGTCTCATTAGCCTGTAGACTGAAATTATGGTCATACATTAACACACAATCATGATGGCTTACTTTTTTGATGAATGATTATGAGGTTTATGTAAAATTATTTTGTCAGCATTTGATTTCTGCCACATTACCAATAGTGACAACTCACCTGTAATTATTTCAGCTGTCTTTATTTTGAAAATATATAACATGATTTATTTTCATTTCTTTGAAGTAGATATTTTAAGTGGCTCCAAACAATATTGAGCACAGCTGAAAATACCATGTCTTCCCTGAGCACTGTACTCTGATAGCATCAGCATTTACAGTGGGTCACATAGAGATAATTAACAAAATAAGAACATCAGTGTCTCAGGCAAACAAACAAGGCAGTTTAAATTAATGACTGCCGTCCAGCTCTCTCTCTCCACTTTACCAGCTATTTGCCTTCTGCTTGTAAGAGGTAAGAAAGGCTACGTCTTCCTGTCATTCATATCCTTTCTTACACTCATAATCAGCCTATTTTATTCAAGGCTCCGGAAAGTTACAGATCATCAATTCTGAATTTCCCTAGAAGCTACAAACCATTGCCTGTAATTGTATTTACAGATCAAATAAAGTCTTAAACTTGTGCTTGATGTTTTTGTTTCTTTACTTTTCATTACTGTGGTATAATGCATTGGGGCCCAATCACAGCAAATCCCCACCCTACGCCTCTTTATTAATTCAGGGGAGGGCCACCGTCTTTTGCTTTCCCTGAGTCAGCGCTGCTGTGTAAATAACACTCTTTCAATTTACCTCGCTTCTGTAATAAGTATATGGAGTTTGAAAAGGTACCTAATCTCAACTGCCACTCAGAGAGACCTAGCGAGAAAAGTGATAAGATGCCAGACAAAATGGAGGCTGTGTTGAGTAATGTCTTCTTATTTAGTGAGAAATCATTCAAAATGAAGCAATTATTATGGTCTTGTAGGATGCCTAGCAGCTTTTTGCTGTCTGAAGGTCAGCATATCGAACCAACAGAGCAGCATGATACCTGCTGTTGCTCTCGTGCAACCTAGGAGAGCCTTCATTTGAAAGGGGACTGATTCACACTGGTATTAAACCATAGTCCAGGTGTTGCACTCCTGATTAACACAAATAATTATTATTGTGTCCACAGGTGAATATGGTTTTCTGACTTGGGTCTAACTAGAACATAAACATACAATGTTGACCTGGGTTTGGCTGTTAACTTCTGTTACAAATTGTAAGATGGAGTCAGCAAAATATAAAGGGTGCTTGATCTGTATTGGAATCAAGGAGTGGGTTGGAGCACGGGTGAATTAAGAGTATTCCTGTCCAATGCTTGACATTCTTCCTCTCATAACCACCCCATTGATTTTCCTTGCAGGCCTCCCTGGAATTTCGCCTGGCATAAGGCTGTATAGTGCCTGGTGATGTGTGTGGGCACAGGTGTGGGCGGAACATGAGAGGAGAAAGGAGAAATGAGTACAGAGAGAAATGCAGACACTCGAAAAGAAAAGTCAATGCTTTCCCACAAGCCTGTATCCCTGTGGCCCTGGGCCCTGGCTTCAATAAATATTTATGCCCAGAACAAAGCAAGCAAGGCCAGTCCGGGATAATTATCTGCTGGTATTTGCACTCGGAATGGAGCGGGAACAATGGCCAACTGTGCAGTGTTCTTGGGAGCACAGTAAGGTACCTGAAAAGAGTCCGGGAGGTCAGAATTGAGAAACAAGGAGTGTACAAAAATTCTGCCTGCCACTGTAGTGCGTGATCCTCTCCAACCAGAGCAGCTCAGAGGTCATGAGAACATGGAGGAGGTCATGAAAGTGGCAGTTTTTGATTGTTTTGCTAATTTCTTCCTGGCCTGACAGAAGCTCTTAACTGGGAAAGAAAGTATGTGCACCTCTGAAAGGGCATTATTTCCGACAGCTACATTTCCAGCAGTGTGAATTTGTGTGACCTAAGAATGTGATTTTTGTACCTGGTAACCACAGAAGGCATATAAATAAAAATCATCCAATTTTATAAAAACACTTAACCTTGATGTTAGACATATAGACATACATAACATAATGTTGGTAAAAATATTTTTCAGATTGTTAAATAAGTAACTATTACCATTGATTGTTTAGATCACATGATGCTGGTTTGCATTTAGAAAAGCATAATTTTGCATATGAGCAAAAAAGAATAAAGGTATTCTTCATAATAATTTCAAATTTTAAGTCAGCTCTGAGGATTTTGAATTGCCAATCAGTGGTATTATATGAAACTCTACAAATAAACTGAAAACTGGCAAATCAAGTGCATCTGTCTCTTATGTTGTATTCATTCTCACATTTAATCCTCCTGAAAGTCAATTTAAATGTTGCTTTTTTATTCAATGAAATTCATATTCAGTTCACAGCCGGTCCTGTGCAATTCCATTGAGAGGAAGGCAATGGCCACAAAACCAGCTCAAGGGCTTTGAGCCAACTTAGATACACATATGCATTTTGTGACTGTAATGAGTTGTGCTATAGCTCATGTGAATCCAGAATGTTTTTTTGGAGGGCTGGGGTTCACAAAAGGCTTTTAAGAGTCATAAGAGGTCACAAGCATTATAAGATCACTGTGGGTCATACAAATGATTTCATGTTTCTATATGTAATTTCATATCCCCCCCTTGTATTTCTCGTTTTCGAAAGAGAATGATAAGCATGCTCATTTTGAGCTGTGTAACAATAGAAGGTAGAGATTAGACCAAAGAGCTTGTGACCAGAGATTCCTTTGCTAAAACGTCTTTGACAATGGTAAATGCACGCTGGAGCAAGCCTCTGATGCAGCCAAATTACTTCAGTCAAAGGAATGGGTCCCAAGCTCTTTGCTCTTAATGAGACTTTCAGCCAAATACCTAAATAATTCATGAACAGATTTCTTAGTTATAGCAACTATAGCTATATTGGACAAGCAGCATTAGTCTATGAGCTCATTGTTTAAGTTTCACAGCAAGTAGTCAAGGTCCCATTAGCTTGCAGGCATCTTCTTCAGTAAAATCAGCCACAGTAGTTTAACACTTTGCAAAGTCAATTTTGGGACACAATACTGCCACTTGTATCATCTGTCTACTCCAAAGACAGGAAATCCTTTCCCCACCATTTGTGTCAGAGTGACAAATCAATGCAGAGACACAGACTGTGGGATGCTGAACAGGAAGAGAAACAATGAGGAAATCAAATGGGAAAAAGCAGAGGACACAAACTGCTGTGGCAGCAAAACAATGCAAGCATTTGTTCCTCTGAGTGGCCATCTCCCAATTACATTAAAGCTTAATGTTACTGAGAGGTCCCTCCCTCTAAATCGCTTCACAGATGCTGTTTGAGGGAACAGGGGTGTTAATTAACAGCGAAAACTGCAGATCAGGCATAATAACAAAAACTGTAAGCACTTTACCAAACGGGAAAGGAGTTAAAGTAGAGGCAGCAATCTCCTGCATACTTCCATTTTTGTTTCACCTGATCTCTGTCCAGCACAATGTAAGTCAAGTCAGATAAGTGTGGCTTTGAAGATCCTTAAGTAAGTAGAACAGAGTCCCTGAATCGACCCACATCACTGGAATATGGCTTTCAACAAATACCCCTCCGAAAGCAGTCTGGCACTCAGCTTCAATCACACTCCCTGTCAATGTATGTGAAATACAAGATAGCAGTAGCACAATCCTCAGAAAATGTATGAGAGTTTGGGATTCACTCTCGAATACGGTTTGGATAACCTTGCCTCAGGGTCTGGCGTGTGGAAGAATCATCTCTGAGGAACCCTGGAGGCCAGCTTTGCCCCAGGGATGGGGGCTGCTCAAAGCACCATTAGATGGACAGCCTCTAAAGGTCAACTTAAAAGTTCCCTTTTCATCCGTTCATCCTTCGCAGTCAGGCTGTCCCTCCTCTGACAATACCTTTCAGTGACTCAGGGGCCCGTCCCACCAGCACGCTGAATTCAGCTTCTAATGGCCCATCATTCTCTGCTGTCACAGGCCGATAAATCATAACCCATAATCAGTTTATAAATATGCATGAGGCATGCTCAGAGAGCTTGTGGGGTGTAACTCTTTCTAATTGATTGGCAGAGGCCCGAGTTGGTGGTTGGTGCGGAGGGAGTGAGAGGGGCAAATTGTGCGGGGTTATAGGGATACAGCAGTATGGGAGAGCTGCATTTATATTCACCCCTGATTAGTTACACAGGGCCACACCATTCATGCTGTGGAAGTTTATATATATGGAAAACTGAAATTGGATGTGTGTATAATGATATATACACAGCGCACTTTGGAGTTGCAAGATTAAGGCTCCATGGAGAACATACAGAAGAGAACATACAAAGAGGAGCTACTCGTTTTAAGCAATTAAAAACTTGGTTGAACGACTCCATTTGATCACTAATAGCTTTGATTATTGAACCTATTTAGGGGAGGACACAGACACACTGTTGTATCTGTTTTTGTGTGTTGTTCAATAATATCTGATTGTGTTATTTAAATGGACCCTAATAATTTGCTAGAATCTTAGCTGCTAACATTAAAGGTTAATCTATTGTGCACTTGTCATTTCTTACATAATGGAGTGTATGATAGCAAGATCCTCTTTAACATCTAATGATATTCATGGTAATATAATTCTACAGAGTTTAAAACTAAAAACATGGCATGGATTATTTCAAAGGGATAGAAATCTGTGTTTTAGATAGTACTGCAGTCAAAATTACAAAGCTGATTTACAGACTACTATTTTCCTGACGGCTGGTTTGATCTCTCCTTCCCTCTGTAGCTTTAGTTCTAATGATTTATTCCATATGCTATCATAAACGATTATGTTAAAATGTCATCTCATACCAATAACCCAACTATTCAGGCTGTCGCAAAAGTGTGAGAGGAAGGTGTTCCTGCACCATTAAGGTAAAATATTGTTTTATCCACAATAAGGGTTAATTTTATTTCACTTTTGATTCACTAATAAATACATATTGTATACCTGACAAGTCCACATAAATCACTGAATGCATTTAAAAATGTGATTGATGAGTTCAGTCAGATCTCTTGTGGGTGCACACTGAATGAGAACGTGTCACATGTGATGTGAATGGATGACACAATTATCAGATAAATTAAATCCAGATATAAATTGCCATGGGATTTCAAATGAATATAATATCTGGGAATTAATATCTGAGAGAAAATAGATAATCACTGTGCATGTAATTTTGAGATCTTGATAAAATGGATCAAACCAGAATTTTTTCTGTATTTTTGTTTCTAACAATACATACTCCAGCCAGACAGACATACTTTAAACGATTGAACAGAATTCTCATAAGATTTGCGATTGATGAGAAAATACCAAGAATAAAATAGACTATTCTGAGATGAACAAAACTGGGAGGGGCATTTTACCATTCGTTACTTAGAAACATGTGCTGAACTTAATTATGCGATAACAACACTTCACTCTGTCTGGAGATGTAACTCTCTCAGCTCTTTTGCATGTAACTCATCTAGCTTTCTCAGAAACGTGTCCAATAACTAAACTCATCCCCCACTTGGTACAAGATCATTAATTAGAAGAAATAATCATTAACCAAACAAAGGAAAGAACAATTTTATGAGTTCAAATACCAACATATGTGACACTAAGTTCATCAAATGTGCCATGTCAGACAAATGGCTGTGAATATAAAGGAAACATGACTAAAATGACCAAACTAGTCTGACAATTTCAGAGAAAAAGAGATCCACAGACACTAATTCAGTAGACAGCATGAAACCACTTTCATTATCGCGCTCAACAGGTATAATGTGTCGTATGTCACTATATTCGACTGCATTCACAGTTGTCTTTGAATATTGAAAATGAACTGTATGCCAAACCTCAGCTGTGTGTATGGCAGGTGATGCTTACTGACAGAATAAAAACCAATTTGATTAAACATTACGAGGGGGTAAGTGGATTGTTGCATGCTTAAAGGAAAATGAAGAAGCTGAAGTCATGAGTGTGTCCTGTACTCCTGTCCCAACACACACACTCATACACATGCATGCTCATACATACAACAGTACATGCGGTTTATATGGTTTGATGCTTTGATATTGTCATGCATGTGTACACCCTCATATGCGTGCATGCACAGTGCACACAGTCACACACACTCTGCACATTTTCATATGTTTATAGAGAGGCTCCATTCATTTGTGCTCTGGCAGCTCTCTCGGCCCTGGGCCTCATAGCGTGTTGTGTCACAGTGAATGGCAGAGTGCCCTGCATGCTTTCTTCATGCTTCCTTTGTCAGAATCACTTTGTGGACATGGACAAGAGCTGGACTCATGCACAGACACACTGCAGAGGGAAGTACTCTGACCTGACCTTTATTGATAGAGCAGAGGAAAAGGGCAGCATGACTGACACAGCCAGTTATTACAATGCTATCTGGGCCTAGTGGGGGTCTGTGACAGATAGAAGGTTCCGGAGCCAGGGGGAGTCTGAGTGTCACAACTAGGACAATGCACTGACAAGCACCTGACAATAAAGGGGAAAAACAGCATTGTATAAGGATTACAGTTCCTGGAAAATGGAGTGATATTCCCTGGTGGCAAAACTGAAATCTTCGTTTTTAATGTAGGAGAACACACTGTCACCCTCATTATTTGCTTGCATTGAAGACAATTGTTGGATTGTCCTATCTTGTATCTGCTATAGAAATGCTCTCTGTTCTTTTATTAATTTGTGGTATTTTGGGGTAATGCATACTTTTTAAAATTTTATTTATTTTACCACTTATGTAGTATGCAGGACACAATCTGGTGCTGACTTAAATTCACGGATAAAGTATTCATGTTTCACTTACTTATGGATTTTAACTAAAAATCAAAATAAAAACAGAAGAGACAAAACATCAAGTAAAAAACAATTGAACAACACGTAATGAAAATAGATAGCTTAATGCTCTAATTATGCTATCTATTTTTCCTCTTCCTGTCTCATTCTTCATTCAATGAGCTCCCATTGCATCATTAGGAGGAAGCAGATTAATGAGCACTACTGCAGCTAATTTGCATAGGCAACCAGAAATCGTGTTGTTTCTTAATGGCTTTTAATATATATGTTAATGTTAAATGTCATGACTTGATAGAATGTATACATTATCTCCATTTAGAAACTTTATTTATCCAACGCTGCCATGTAGTTTTATTTATAACCATAGGTTAAATGCACAAGCAGATAACTGCATTCTATACCATGCCATTTGGGGGTGCCTAAAACAGCTTTGTAACAGGGACTGCATGAAAGTGATGTAGCTTTTTATCTAATATTCACCTGTGCTGAATTAATGGAACATAGACCCATGGTATGGTCATAGAGTAAAAAGATCAATAACATGAATGATGTCATACAAAGGCATCAATATACCATATATATACCATCAATATACCATATAACATACAGAATAGAACACTTGTTCTTACTGTGAAAAGGTAAGAAAAGTTTTTTTGTGCAGGTAAGGATTACACATTTAACATTCACATTTCTGCAACAACTTCTGGTTAAATTGGATCACTTTGAACAAGACAAAAATGTTATCAGTACGGTTTGCTCTCCTCTTTAATGTCATGACAACATAAAGCCCATTCTTCACTAGCCACCTGTCAAGGCTCTGGTGGTCACATTCCAGGCAGGTTCCAGACATGATCTGTTGTTTCAAAATCTGCCTCAAATCTGCTGCCAGAAGAGTCCTCTATTCCTACTTATTGCAGTCTGGAACCATGACTCAACTCAACTGACTATGGTAACACATTGTGACATGATGCCACCTAAAGAGGCAGAATTCCCCCACATAGATCTTTCAAAAACTACATTTAGATGAGGTACTACTGGACAAGCACACACTCTGCATGCAAATTGAGAAGCAACTTGGAATGTATAATAAGCTTTGGAATATTTTAAATCTCAGTTTAGGAGCATTTGTTGAACAGATTTTGGAAGTGAATGATAAGATGAAATATTGAACATTTTTGTGCATATTTTATTAGTTGTATTCTACTGTATGTGTAAGTGTAAATGTGCTGTAACAGTATGTTGATAAGGGCTAACATTATGCAATTGCAGAACTAAACATGAGGTTATGAGACAGAGAAGGATGAATAGGCTGTTAGAAAATGGTATATTTTAAAATCGTATTTTTGCTTCTAAAAAGCTGTCTGAAGGTGAGGGAAGATACATGCAGCTCCTGGTTTTGGCTGGTACATGAATGCCTTCAGGTTCTGTTGCTCAGCTATCACAGTCAGCATCGAGGTTGATTAGGAGCTTTAAAATGAATAGGCATTAATATGCTTGCTGTGTCTGGCTACATTAAGAGAGCATCTTTGATCTTACAGCAACCTGAAGCTTTTCAAAAGATCGTTAATCAGCCAGTGATTGTCCTTGCTATCGCCACAAAGTGGTACTGAACGGTACTGTACTGAAACGGACAAAAAGCTTGCAAAACAGAAAGCAATGTAATCCTAAAAATATAGTATAACTTTATTAAATGTCACTGTATGTTTCCACACATTAAAAATGTAAAGTTGCCCTTATCCAAGTGCTCAGAAAAGCCAGAGGGATGATGGAGGAGCTAACGAACTCACCACCTACAAACCACAGCAGCTCCCACAAGCAGCCCATCTGAGGGTGGCCCCCAAATCCAATTTTAATAAACATGAAAAGAGCCTTGGCAGAACCTGAGCATGCACCCTGAAGCATGGAGCAGTGGAAATATTTCCTTCTTGCTCCAGAGAAGCAGATAATGTACTGTAAATGTCATAAATATTTAGGGAGGAGAAGGTGCAGTAGGGGGAGCGTGACGGAGGCGTAATCCTTGGCCAGGGGGACGTAGACTTCTGAATATGAAGTGACATTTATTGGATTGTAATTGTCATCATGGGGACCTTCAATTAGATGTGAGTCACTCTCTGGCCTGATCTGTTTACCTTTGTCATCCCACCTGTGAATGGATCTCTACTGCTGCCATCTTGTGAGTGAATTCCACTGGATGAGACAATGGACAAGCAGACTGGGATAATATTCCTATGGAGCTGGAATGGTCAGCTCTGGCCAGTTCACACAATTAAAGCCTTTCCAGCTGCGTTGTATTCATTACCCAAGGGACATGAAGCAAAGATGAAATGTGATGAATAGATTTATGGAGAAACTCATTGCTCACCTTAGTGTGATCCCGCACAGGGCCAGTCTGGCTGTGAATAGCCACAGGTGTCTTTCTGAAAGAAAAGAAAATGTTTCAGTGGCATGATTGTTATTCATTTGATTTGATTTGATTTTTTTTTTGTTTTGTTCAGGCTGTGTGGGCAGTGTTTACATTACACAATCATCTGAAAGCATGGTTTATACTGCATACTGACCTACATGCACCGTGTGCTTTGACAGCTCTGAAGCACTTGTGCTATAAATGATTTACCAACACTTAATTTCATAATTGATACTTTACTGATATTCTCTCCAAAATGACTGTTTAGGTAAATTTTTAGGTAGTACAGCAGTGGTCAATAAATATGTCTCAAGCTAATATTTAGTCAAGATTTTTACTTTACATTGGCCAAGACTCAATCAAAAACACTGTAATAATATTATAATTCACATTCCACATTATAATTCTTCTTCACAGGTTTGTGAGGTTCAAAATGTTATCATTGACCTTGTAAAGTAATATTGGTAAAGGGCATAACTATTACTGTCACTAGAATTGAGTCAAAGTTAACTGGTGATTGGATCTAGGCCCCAGTGCTTGAGGAAAGGTCAGGCTCGATGCAGTTATCAGTGACCAAAACATACAGGCCACATCAGGAAGAGGAGCTAAACTTTATAGGCCTTGGCTGGATATTGTTAGGTCATCAATGGAAACACAGCAATCCCAGATCTCATCTGTGTCAGGCTGGACAGTTCAACGGCGAGGCCAGTGAACACGAGTTGGGAACTGAGTCCATCATCAACAACAGTCTCACATATTAGGGGACAAACAAAACTGTCAGAGAAGACACAACTCTATTACAGCTATTCAATTACAGCACAGCAGATTCCACCCATCACGCTTCCCCTTGCAGGTCATCTTCCCTGCTACCACTCCAGCTTACCCACACAGGAGGAGTGCAGCTAGGCTTAATGCATTTTCTGTCTGCTAATGCTCATAGCCGGTAGTGCTGAGATGGGCTCCTCAGCCCTCTCCTTATCTGAGTGGTAGTCCATTTCCCCGGAGGCTCTTTTGGGTAGGGGGTGTGTGCAAATTGCAAACTCTCTGCACCTCACGCTGAAATAACAACTTTTTACAAAAGTGATCACCAGTTAGAGATGTGGAGTGAGGCGAGCTGTTTGGTGGAGGCTCAGATATGGACACAAATGGTACAGCTCACTAAGCTGCATGTATGTGAAAATAGATCGTCATGGGTGTCACATAAAGAAATATCAGTGTGATTTGTGATAAATGTAGCATGTAAATTGCTTTGTGTAACAAGGGCTTTTTGCACACGGGTCCTGCATGTGCGTCATATACTGAATCATAGAATGTATCCTGTAAATGTATAACCCAAAAAATTGATTTATGAGAAATAATTCATTTTTTTATAGTTCACAAGGTCATTTATGTGAAGCCAGGAAATATATAGAAGGCTTTTTGGCTTAAGTGAATATGGTAAAATAGCTTATAAAGTGAATGAGCAATGCAATTATTGAGTAAGGTCATCTCCCAGTATGTAGGAGCTATCAAGGTATAATGTTAAGAAACTAAATGAATGGTGGAGCGGCACTGTGAGAAGTGAAATAAGGTTATGGTTTCATAGGTATCATGTGTTTCCATCTTTAAAAACAAAGAAGGGTTTATGTACTGATTATATAAATACCCTGCTTTAGAATGTAGCTGTTTATATTCCCATACTTATCCAGCCATTGTCCTCCTGGATGTGTTTTTATATTGTTTTCTGATATCTGTCCTTTTATTTTTTTATGTTTTCCTCTTCCTTTTACACTTTTTCAGTTAGTTTCAGTTACTGAAAAGTTTTCATTTGTAATAAAGCATGAGCTGGAATATAAATAATAATTTGACAGATATTATGCTGAGTTCAACACAATACATTCGCAAATGATGAGGGAACTTAACATTTTGTGGTAAGCAATACCAATTAAAATGTCCAGTGCTATTAATATAACAGGATTGATGGGTGTGCTGCATTAAATCTGTCCTTTATGCATGGATTCAAGAATAATTCATTTGCTTAAACTTTGCAGTAACATTAAGTCATTTGCTTAGACTGTTATACTCAATGAGCCTTACAGGGGTTGCAATTAAGAACTTTCCATTCAAATTCTGTCATCCGGTTTATTGGATGAGGTTTGCTGGCTTAATGTGGGTAGAGAGACTTCATGTGAACCACTGCAATGTCCCATTATCAACTTAAATAAACCCTGAGGTCAGTTTCACCACAAACACGATGTATCTTTTTCCTTTTGGAGTGTACTTTTCCTCTGGTACTGTGCATTCAGAATTGTGGGACTGTTGGTGTATTAAACTTCTTTATTTTCTCATTTTAAAATATCTTAAATTGTCTGCGTGGTGAGCATTTGTGTTTGTCCTCCAGTGTCCTGCCTGCTGCACTCATGGCCCACCAGTTCCCCTCCAGAGCTACAGTTTGACCATCATGTTAACATGCATTTTGAAGTAAACAAGCACAGACTACATGATATTTACAGTCTTCATTAGCTTATCCAGCATTACCATGGGCCTCTCGTCAAGTGAACTCAGACTTCATAAGAGATCAATGACTCTGTACACATACCATTTAAAGATCACTGCTCTGTTCATATAGCATTGATAAAGGCTGAGTATTTAGGAAGGGCTTTCAACAAAGCTCAGATATCACTTCTCATTTACCTCCCTTTGACATCATTTAGAGGCAGGTGGAAATAATTATCAGTTCTGCAGCACTCCCCCTTTGAGACTCATCAGGGATGGATTTTGTTGAAAGCAAAAATCACACATGTGATTGAAGTGATAATCCTTGTGTCTCTCTTCCAAACAAATTAGACAGCTGCCTCCAATTCATGGCAACCGTAATCGTGTTAAAAAACAATTCATGCTTATTTTTCTCTTTTTTAAATGATGGAATAGAAGGATTATGATTTCATTTCAAGGAAATTGAAGTGGATTTGTTCTGCACAAATATTGTGCTTTATCCATAAGAGCTACTATATTTACCTAGTCTGTCAATCAAGATGAGAGCGTCCTTGATTCAACTTGCTTCCTGTGACAAGTGTTTTTCCTTGAGTCTCTCCCCAGCACCTGTGACCATAAAAGTGCACGACAAAATTCTTATTCTTCAAATACAAAGCAGCAAAATGATAATAAAATGTACAAGTCTCACTCAATATTGGAAACTACTCAGTCCTCCTTTTTCAAATGATTTTAAAGGGTATATGGATTTAATTCTGCTCCAGGAGTTTCACTGTATTTCATTTCAAGTACCCTTTCAGATTGGCTTCACTACAATGTAAAACCATTTTGAAAAACTTTAATAATACATTATTTTGTTTCATAAGCTTGTTCTTTAACAAAAAGCAGTATGTGTAGAACTGTATCCACACATACAGAGAGAGCTGAGTGGGGGAGAGGGGGAGCTGTAAGGTTTTCTAGCTGGAATATGCAATCATGATTACTTATCTTAAAAGCAGAGATGAGTTCTTCAGCTCAGAGAGAGAGCAGTATGTTTTTCATGGGCCTCTTTCATAGTCTTCCCACACATTTATCTTTTCACAGAGACAGGAAAATCGAGGGACTTGCTCAAAGACTACCGCACACAGACCAGCATACTGTTGGTTAAAGACAAACAAATGAAATGACGGTGAGGTGCAATGGAAAAGACACTCTGTTTTTCTGTACATCTTAGGAAATCTTCTCTCTCTCCATGATCTTCTCACAAGGTCAAGGGAAGCAGTGAAGGAGACCACATGGAGCAGAACCATGGTGATATGATCACATCTTTGTTTGTATGTTTTTAGATATTCCTTGGTTTCCCTTGAGAGTACAGGGCTATGTATCCTCAATGAATGGTTTGCTTTTTTCCACATGGTAGTGCATTCCTGTCATGTTCTTGCTATACTTAAATGAGCTGTATCATATATAAAATATATTATATTTTCATATATATTTCAAATTTCAATGGTCTGTTGTGAATGTATGTGATCCCTGTACCAGGCAAAAAAGAAACAATCATGTAAACAGAATGGGTAAACAGCGGTATCACAGATTTATGTCACTACAATAAATCTCATGTTTTCGATTTTCAGTATCCAAATAATGGAATAACATGCTATGTTTCACCACCTGCAGTCAGGTGATGTCATTAAGACAATGTTCCCACGCAACTGAAACGTTGTCTGTTTCATACGTTAAAGGTGTAGATTGGAGCTCATGGTTAAGAGGTCAATATTTTAGTTTATCCTGAATACTGCATACGCGATAGTTCACCTGCTCTCTGAACCTACCTTCCCACAAAACTGATGAGATATGTAAGATGCCCTTAACTTTCAAGCGGATAACTAATAACCTGGAACAGAGTGTAGCACAACTTATTCTCACATACTGTCAATACAGGAAGTCTTTTGTTGTCTTATGAAAATGCAAGTCAAACACACACACTTATTTGTACTTGATTGAAATTGTATTTGTACTGTATTTTGAGTGTACACCAGGCAGTATATGTAGAAAATGTCTGGCACTTATCCATGTTGCATGAATGTTTTTTCCCCCTGTTTGTTATGTTTAAGTGGTGCACGTGGTCTCTGCTCTCCACAGGGCACATTCTGTATCTGTCTCTTAATTAAGCTGCCGGCGGTGAGCTGTTGCCTGTGACGTCCTGACTAACGCTTCGCCTAATGACTGCGTGGCGGCAGACCGGCAGCGTGAGTGTGAGACAGCATCGCTGTTACTGCAAATTAACAAGTTCACTGCTCACCCTCCAATTACACCTTTGTGTCTCACTACATTCCTTTTTTTCAGCTGCCACAGAAATAATTCTGCCGATAGCAGAGTGAGAAAATTGAAATTAAATTATGGTAGAACAATATGACAACTTTCCGAAGCCATCAGGGCTCCCCCGTCCATGGCAGAGTTAATAACTCTACCGAAAACAACAAGCCAATTAACTATATTTGGAGGCGTGATCACATCTTAATTTGTATTTTTCTAGGAACTTCTTTGTTACCCTTGATGATAACAGGCAATGGTTTGCTTCCTCCTCTTTACCCACCTGAATTGAACTATTTTATCAGCCAGAAAAATGAATCAGGAGGAAACTGCTGAACATATGACTCTACCTTTTCACATGGTGACAGGCTGTCGAATTCAGCAAATGTACCATCAATTGTATAATAATAATAATAATAATCATCATCATCATCATCATCATCATAGTCACAATGGGTTCATGTATATATACGTCTATACTGTTTTAAAACACAGCTTTAGTATCCATTGATGATATTTAAAGCGTACAATAATTGGAAAATGAGGTAACTTGGTCTTGATCTTGTTCTTAATCCAGTGATTCCAGAAAGATCCAAGTAAATCAAATACCATTCTCCAACACAGGAATAAACATTGGAAAAACTTAAATTAAAAAGGTTATTTCTATTGTGTTTCTATACTAGCACTTTAAAGCACTTGAGCCACATCTTCTTGACAAATGTTTTATGTGTTCACCCCCTTTTTGGGGGACTGTGATGCAGCTTTCAATAAGTGCTGTATCAGCAGTGCATCTGCAGTCTTGGTGTTAAGACTTCATATGCGCCCATGATCCAGGCAGTGCTGTGTCAGTAACAGCCCTGATGAAGAGAATGCTGAAGCTGCCAGTCTCATGGACAGTTTACAGGATGAAAGACTTGGGTAAGCAGCACTTGGAGGTGGGGGGCTGTCAGACTCCCAAAGCATGTCATGTACAGCGTGATTCATCAGTCCAGATACCCCAAGGGGAGCGAAAGCGTGGTTATGATGAGTCGCTGGTGTATCCATTGATCATGGCTGCACTCTGATTGAGTCGGATAATTTTATCTGAGGGCGCACAGAAATGGAGAAAGAGTGCAGCAACAAGAACTTCACCACCTGTGGTGAACCAGGAGAATAAGATGATTGGGTGATTGCTCTGAGGGAGGTGCTTCATTGGCTGTAGCATTGCCTGGGAAGGAGGGATAACAGTTGGCAGAACGTCCTTGTCAGATTGCTAGGGTTCATGGAAATTCCCACTTTCTTTTGTAACCAGTAGTTCCCTCCTCCTAAAATAACAGGCTAAATGTCACCCCTTGTTAACAATCATCCCAAGGCACTACTACAATTGAATCTCATTACCACAAATGAATCTTCTCAGCATGTTGATTGACCTTGAAGTAAATGTGTGGCAGCACTTTAACACTTACTGTTCTACTTAACTGTAAGGAGAGACAGTACACCAATTAAAACTTTGAATTTACTTGTTGCTGATGAGGGTAAGGTTGCAGGGACGGTTGTAACACTTTGTGATTTTCCCGATAAATCAAAAACAACTTACACCTCAAAAGCCAGTTTGTTATATTCTAACCTTCAATGTGTCAGCTATTGAAACAATGTATTTAAGTGGTGTTATGAAATATGTGCAGGTTGCAAAATTGATTTAAATAACAGTCACTCCACTGTTGCAACCATCCCAGTGTACAGGGACTGTCAGAACACGTGCCAGGGACGGTTTGTAACATGTACAACAAAAAATTAATCAATCAAATACTCAAAATGAAATTTTTATTCATCAATCATGTTATTGTGACTATTCATTTCAAATGTTGCTCCTTTTTTGTAAGCAGGAAGACAATGTAAACTGAGCATGTGCAGAGTGAATGTCGTCACTCTAGCTTGTTTCTGACTCTCCACTGTCTATGCCGTAGATGCAATTAAATACTGCATATTCTGTTTGAAAAACATACTATATTCAGACTATTCTGTAATAGATTACAATTCAAAATCATTTTGTGTTGGAAAAATAGTAAAGAAAATTTGGCAAAGTGCACAAGTGTTACTGGTTTCATACACTCATTGTTCCAATAACCTAGTTTTAACAGGAAATACCCTTCATGTGAAGCATATACTTCATGGTAACAAGCACAATTGTCACTATGTGAGTTTACAGTACAGCACTGAGTAGTTCACATTGTCCCATTTTGGTTTTTCCTGATTACCTGGCATAAGCAGATGTTTTGAAAAGTGGGCGTTTTGAAAAGCTCGAAACAGACAGGAAAGCATGCCAGTTTAGGTTTGGTGCATGCACAATGCCCTTGTCTGGGCTCTTAAAAATAATTTTATTTATTTTAAAAGGCTATTTTATTATTGAAATTATACATTTTTGTTATTGAATCAATTATTTTGAGATCAATTGTTAGGTGGTGGGATTGTTCTTGTAATATATTTATCGGAAATAGAAGTCTTCAGTGGAAATAAAAATATTTTGTTCTTTAAATAAGCAATATGTAGAATGAGATTTTACAATTAATCCAAAGCCCAGTCTTAACTATTTCTTTAATCAAACTGATGCATCATCTCCATTTCTGGATGTACATCACTGGTCCCTTTGGGTCTGGCCCCTGGTGAAAATGTTTTTCCCCTGGCTACGATTGTGTGCTACTGTTGGTCTGTTAATTTCCACAAGATGTCAAATTTGTGATGAAAGTTTGAAATTCAGACTGTGGGAGGCTCATGCAGCAGAGCAGCGTGTCTGTGGCGCAGATGTGAGTCTTATGACTGGCTGTTTGATCCCAGCCGCACCTTTAATGGCAACGGCTGTAGCTGTTCATTGGTGGGCAACAATTGGCTCAGTCACGCTGGGTGAAGCTAGGGGCTGTCAGTTAAGTCTCATCTGTCTCATCACTCTCTAGCGGCTGCTGCTGACCATCCAGGTGTGAACTGAGCACATGTTCACTCCATGGTCCTCTGACAGCACTGGCACAATGTGCTCGGCATCATATCTGCAGTGAAAAAACCTGTGAGCTTTCTGTGCACTGCAGAACACAAAAGAGCAGCACAGTTATTGGTTGGATGATTTTTCTGCCTTATCATCAACCAATTGGTGCTGTGTGTCCTGCCAAGCTGTTCCCCCTGAGGCTGGTTCAGTGGATGAAGCATGCAAGCAGTCAGGTAGTTGGAGACCTCGGCAGCAATGCGTTCTCTTCACTTCAATGAAGCCATCAGGACACAGGACAGATGGAGAGGCTGGAGATCACAGGGCAGAGCCAGCAACATCTTCACTGCTGTACAGTTACCTGCCTCTCTTCACCATGCTGTTTGACAGTGAGCATTGGACAGAGGAGTGAAATCACTAAACAAAAAAGTCAACTGTTTACTTTGTGCAGTGAGACTGATGTGGTTTACAGTGTGTACTGAACTGTGATTTGTGATTTGTTTAGTCTGTAACCTCTTAATTACATGACAGAAACTGACTCTAAAATACACAGATTTCAAAATCTCAGGTATAAAAATGCCTTTCCTTTAAGTGCATTGGGTGGGGTATATCTTTTATTCTTATTCAAAATTTATACTCAAAGGACTCTACAGCTCTGTAAAGACATGGTACCGTAGTGAAATCCAGAGGAGTACATGTTCAGCACTGACTTAAAATCTAGAATGCATTTACAGAAGAATGTTTCAGCTTGACCTTTTAGGGGAGCACCATAAATATTTATATCTACATTGGGGAAGAATATTTCTGTTGAATGTTTGTTTAGATGATTCTTGCTCTTTTTACTTGGTCCAGCAATAGTAATGCAGCTAAAACACAAAATTACAATCTGTTGCATACAGAGACCTCATGGGCTGCTAAATTTACTGTACAGAACTCTGTTAAATTAAAGGTAATAAACATGTAAAAACATGCCATATGTCATACAGTTGTTCATTTTCACTCTACTTGTATAAGAGTTACACTTTTTCTGAATAAGCTACATGTCAGCAATGTTCCAGCATTAGTTAGCGCTTAGCGTTACAGCCGGTATGTGTTGTTCTTACTCAGCTGGAGTAAAGGGGTGACAACACAGTCAAAACATTTACCCAACTGTCTGCTATTTTCTTCAGAGATCCAACAGTGCTCTTGAAGTAAATTGACCAGTGGTTATTTTGAGAAGATTCCAGAGAAGTAGAACAGTCAACACATGCTGTATTCTTGCTACGTGAAACAGAATGCGCTGAATGTTTAGCAAACACCTTGTGCACAGTGTTACATTGGGGTATTAAAGGCCAGACAAAATGGCTCCAGTAATAAGCTTGACTCTTCCTTTCTATGGCCTACTTCAGAACTGCCTTTCTGAAAAGGTTGAATAAGAAATACCTCTCTCACTTCCAAGTGATTGTGTCACCTCAAAGTGCTTTGTCCCACTTTTCTCTCCTGTTAGTGGTGCTGTCAGTGGGGGTAGGTGACCTTGACAAAAGGATTGCATGAGGTGGGAAGGGGTGGGGGGTGGGGGTGGTTGATCGCTTCTAGGTCTCCACTAAGGCCCGACAGCATGTTATCAATGCATTTAAGCTCCAAATCCGGTGAGAAAGACTCACAGCTATCTGCCAGTGAGAGAAGAGGGGCAGAGAGGAGAGAATGAGGAAGACAGAGATAGAGAGAGCAAGAAAGAGAAAGAGGGAAGGGAGGGGAAGGGAGGGGATGGTAGGCGATGGGATCCGGTCCAGAGCCTTTTGTTCTCTTGTCGGTTGTCAGCGGCTGTAATGAAGCTAAATGAACAGAGCAGGTCCATGGAGGGGTGCAGGAATGATCACCATCACCAGGACAGGAACTCAAAGTTGGCAAGAGGGAAGAGCGGCCGGTTCATTTAGTCAGTGCTCCCTTTTCTCTGTCAACCCGCTGGGCTGTTTGGGCCCTTCTCCGTGTGTCTGCATGTGTCACCCGACTGAATGCAAAAGTCACCTTCCCCTTCAGTTAATAGGATTTTTCAACAATGGAGAGCCAGGGCCCTACAATAAAGGCCAATCTAATCCAATCCACATTGATTGAGGCCGGCTGTTCAAAGTCAGGAGGTACCAGATTTTTGTAAAAAAATTTTGTAACTTTTTTTTCAAGCTAGCCCAAGGTTAGGGAAGTGAGTGTTCTCAGCTTATACCAATCAATCAATCAATCAATCAATCAATCAATCAATCAATCAGTCAGTCAGTCAGTCAGTCAGTCAGTCAGTCAGTCAGTCAGTCAGTTAGTCTATATTGCATATAGTACAAACAGAGTATCTGAAGCTGCATTAATGTGCAGCCATGTACTGGCATTGATGAAGGCAATGATTGATAGACACAGAAAAAAATTATTTAACATCAAGCATGCTCAAAAGCATATTTTAGAAGAATATGTTGGTCTTTGCTTTAGAAATGAAGGAAACTTTTAGTCAGTTCCCACAAATGAGTACCATAACTATGGGCATAATTATAATGAAGCCAGGCAACATGTAAAGGCCTTATCAGCTAAAGAGTATCATGCCTTTACAGTTGCGAGCTTTGATTCCAAAGGCACCACCTTTTTGAAAGAATTTGGATTCCTCTAGCAGTTCCTTTTGACTCAGCCATCTAATTAACATCATGAAGGAGAAAGAAAGACCAGCTATTTTCCCCTGCAGTCTCCTCTTGAAAGGTCTAGACTGGAGCAGCAGAAAATCTATTGATTTTGGTATCATTACCGAAGCCTCCCTCTGTCCCAAGCCCAGCCTTCTACAGTGCAGCTCTCTCTCTCCTCCCCTGATCAGTGAGCTATCTGATCTTTCCTGAGCCCTCTTCACCCTGCCGTGACAAAGACCTGTCACCCCTTCCCCCACCAGCCTCTTTGTGTTTCCCAGGCAGGGAGAAATTCAGCAGGGAAAAAAAAAAAAAACAAAACGCAATCGATGGCAGCTGCCCGCGCAGCGTTTGAAGGTAAAAGGTCGAAGAGAGAACAGGGCCTGTAGCACTGTCAGGACACCTGCAACGGACAGCCCGAGGGAGGCAGAGCCTCGGGTTTGCTCATGTGTTATTAGCCATTTGATTAGCCTTTCTTTTACCTCGGGTTCCGGATCAAAGCTTCTTGATCAAAGCTCCCGAAAGCTTTGGGTACAGACCAAAGAAAAAGTGCATTCCTTCAATTTTTCTGTACTATCAGTAATCTACCACTGTACGGACAGCACTTTATCCCTGAGATGGCAGTCAACATTATTCATTTTCAGAATAATCATGTTTTCTCAAAATATCATCCTTATTACAACAGTAACCCTGTGCAAAATAATCCCAGTACACTAGCCTAAATTTTTATCAGATTTTCATGATATTTCAATGTGTTTATCATATTCCTTCTCTCTTTTATGAACGTGTCATCTCCTTAAGCAATTTGCTTCATAATATGTAATTGCTTCTTATACAAGTGCATAAGTAGTGTTGCTTTGTCATTCTATTACATTTATTAATAATATCATATTAAGTATGGATATTATGATAAACTGTAATCTGTTTGTGACAGCTCAAGCCCAAAATAATTAATTAACTAAATCAATGGTGAAATCCAAAAAAAAAAAAAAAACAATTAACAAAGAGTAATTGAATGTCACTCTTAGTTACTCTGCATCCATTTAAGGATGGATGGGCACTGTAGATACACTCACAATTAGGTTATCACTGCAGCATTAACACCAAACTCCCATCCCAGACCCATATTGGCAGCTTTCACAGGGCACTAACACTGCTGTAGAGCTTTTACTCTTTGCTGGTGTCATTTTACAATTACTGAGCAAACAAAATAGCTGAAGGAAAAGCAAAAGGTTGCATCAAAACTTTCTCGCACTACAGATCACACAGTTAAAGCTCCTGTGATTTTTATGCTTCAAGAAGATGGTGCAAAAAGTTAAAAAATCTTCAAAAAAGTAATCACAATTTTAATGTCATGACAAAGACTGGAGATGACCGATGCTTCCATGCCCCTTTTGCTTTGTACCACGCTTAGTGGGGAAGGACATGTGACGTTCTCATTTCAGAAGCCTTATCACCTTGGCAGCACATGAGCAGCGCTCCTGAAGCCCCCTCCAGAGCCAGCTACTCCATCTCTGCCTCGGAGCTCCATTAACTTACAGATTTAACAGACAAAGAGAGGCAGGTGGGCTGGGGAAGGCTCCCTTATACTCTTAATGATGATCAGAAAAAAAACGGGTCTCTCTCTCCTCAAAAACCTACCCCTGCAACTCCAGAAGAAGCCTGCCCTTTGGAAGATAAGAAGGGAAAATGAGATTCTTTCATGGGTGGCACAGGTTTCAGATAATAAGTCCAGAAAAGAAGAGGGATCTCAATATAGCTCCCAGGCTTCCAAAGCCATTTGTTATTGTACTGCTCCACATCTCTTTCCTTCTTTGTATATATCATTGCATTTATCTTTTTGTTCTTTATCCATACTTTCTCCCTATCTCTTCAATATATCTCTTACTGAACCATATCAGTGTTAATTCTGTTTTTCCTTCAAAGAAATTAGATGCAACAAAGACAAAAAAGTCCCACTTTTATTTCAGTTTTCAAGTTAGAATGGAATTTCACACCGTCTGCTTATTTCCTGGGGTAGATTTTTGACTCATACAAAAATTATGAATTAATTTGTGAAATGCCTGGTTTCATGGCTCAGCATGCATATCTATCATATCTATCTCTGTTATCAAAAGCATTCAGATGTGACTAAATAGTGCTGCTTCTTTTTAAGATTTTTTTTTCTAATATCTTGATGGTATATGAAATTATGTAAAAATGTCATGTTTTTTTATCCCTAAAACACCAGTGTAACCCATTCACTGAATTGACTTTTCATAAACTGTCTGTAGACTACTGAGGGCCATATACTAACTGTCAGATGTACAGCAAAGCAATTTGAAGAATTCTGCTGGAAGTTAAATAACCGTGATACCAGCTTACTGCCTTTTTATAGCAGCTGCATGCACTGTTCAAGACAATTTTCAAGTGCATTAGTTACAAGATGCACTGTACATTCTCCTGTGAAAATGCAATCTTTTTCAGTCAGCACTGGGGCTTTTTCAATCTCTCACAGGCATACAGAGAACAGCCATTATGAAGGTCTGAGGTATATATTGGTCATTCCAGTCACAGCGCGGCAGCTACATAACACTGTGTAGCTCTGGGTGGCTAGCATAACATTGGACTCCGGATGCTTGTCACAAAACAGGGGGATAGAGTGGTGGAAGTGAAGAGGGTTTTGAGAGAGTTTAGCTGGCACATGTATGTCAAGTAAATCACCCCACTGTGCACCCCTGGCTACCCCTCACACCGTAATCCCTCCTTTTCACACATTTGTTTCTAGTCTATTCTTGGCACCAGATGTCAAACATCGCTGTTAGAAGAAGGAAATTAAAAAGAGCTGGCAAGAGGCCTACGTGTGATCTCAGTAGAAGGGCTAAAATTAAGCAAGGTCAAAGAGAAGGAGCTGAGACTCTCAAAGAAAATGGGCAACTGTGCCATCCCTTACCCGAAGTGTAACATCCTGATAGCAAGGGGAGCTGGTGCTCGTTTGTTTATTTGTTTTCTCTCTGTGTTCTCTCTTTTCTTGTTTTGAAAGTAACTCTCTTTTGAAAGTAAATAGCCATAAAATCCATAGTTGATCAAAATCTCACAAAACTTGCCATGTGGAAGGAATCTTTGCCAAATGCCAGTCCGTCATTGAGATGGTTGGTGCTGCTATAGGAGCTGATTGAAAATATAGATTTCATGAATCTGTACTAAATTAGCCCTTTAATGTAACTGTGCTGTAATAGATGTAGACTTTGGCCTCATCATATTTCTAATTAGGCTGTTTATTTGAAGTAAATGCTTGGCCATGCATCCCTAAGCAGACTCTAACCCTCCATGCATAACCAGAGTTGTGTCTTGGGTAGTACAAAGGTTTAGCAATGCTCTTTGCATTAAAGAGCCTGCAAACACAAAGACCCAAAGCAGGACACAATCAAACAGACTTAGTCTCTTTAAGGGCTTAAGGATTTCCATCAAAACACACATATATATTTTTTAATTGTTAAATGATGTATTTTAGATATAAATATTTCATTTTGAATTAATTATATCTGCCCTCTGAGAGACTTAGTGCACTTGGCTTGACCCTGGCCCTAAACCTCTAAGCAGGCATATCATTTTCTGAGCTTATGAAAATAAAATTTGCAGACATCTGATTTCAGGTAGCCCAGATTTTTCTTTACTTGTAATTCTTCAGACATTCCTTATGCAGTCTTCAAAGGTTCTTGGATACCGCCCACCTAGTTGTTCAGTTGATTTGGCTCATTTACATGTTTATCATACCATAAAAAGATCAACTCATAAGATATGAAAATACCTGAACTGTAGAGCCAGTTTTTGCAGCTGGCTAAACCTATGCCTTGTCCACTTTCTTTCCACAGGCTGTATCATATACTGTTTCCATGCTGATTTAACAAAATTCTAAAGATGAAAACTGTGATCAGACAAGAACAAAAAAGTGAGGGATGCTCTCTCAATAAAACATAACAGCAATTCTATATGAAATATTTCATCATGCATTATATATACATATACAGGTTAGCCTGAGCATTTGGTGACTTGCTTACCTGCAGTACAGTACAAGATATAGACAATAACCCAAAGCTGTATTTAATTCCAGCCTTATTCTGCCCCCCTTCCTCTTCAGCTGATAAGGCCTTGGCCCAGGGCCTGCGTGCGCGGATGGCTCTTGTGAAGGTCCCGTCACTCTCGATTAAAGGTGTAAACATCCCATCGCTGAGCTCCCAAAACAAGAGTCACAGCCTCATTAACTCCAGGTCAAACCACATTAGGATTAAACACACACAGAAAGTCAGGATCTGCACTCACACGTACTGCTGCCAGGAGGGGAGGGGCTTCCTCACTTGGATTAAAAACACACACACACACACACACACACACACACACACACACACACACACACACACACACACACACACACACACACACACACACACACACACAGGTTGAACTGATTATTAAAATGTCTGTCAGTTTTTTTTGACAAAATATTAGTTTGTAAACAATGGTAGATGTAATATTAAATTCCCTGTAAAAATTATGATACAACAGTTTTAGTGTTTGTTGGCCTTGCATAATCAGCTCATAAAACTTACAAAGACAAATAAAGTGCTCACGCACATGCAGAAAGCCAAGGGGACTATTAAGCCCTGACTAGTATTCAATTATTTTTTCATCCCATATAATGAACCATCCTGAGTCATCACACAGGTGTTGTCTTGACATAGATTGGAAGGCAGCTGGGAAATCAGATTTTTTTATATAATGGAGTGAAAAAAATGATGCAACCTTTAATTAAAATGGCTAATGGCACTGCTTAGAATTCACTATGTTTCCCAGACGCCGGCAGAATGGACTGATGCACACTGATGGGAGAATCCAACGTGACAGACCAGGATTGGACCTGCAAAGGCCGTATCCCTGGGAGAAGGCCTGTATCTTAATATGCAGGTGATAGCGGAGGGGAAGGAAAGGATTATGGGCTTTGAAGTGCAGCCAGTGTGAAAGCAGAGGCCCAGGCCCCATATCAGCCAGAGATGAGGTTAGAGGAGAACCTCCCTGACAGATCCCAGGCTGTCAATCTGATAGTGAGAGCCTAATTATACAGTTTACATGCCAACTTCTACACGACAGACACCAAATGCTTTAGCTTCATATGACAACTCAGACAGTTGTTATGTGTGTATTAGGAGAATTTTCTCAGCCTGTGCCACAAACAGCAATCTGCCAACATACTGTATCATCTTGGCACATGACATGAGAGTATACGTGGTAGTCAGTGAAAACCAATAATAATTATAAGGAAATCTACAAATATCAAATTCTGTATAGATTTTTTTTTCCTTGAAGGCAGTTGGTTTTATATTTCAAGAAAGACAGCTTTTTCCCCAGAAAAAATAAACGTGAAATCAGAAACACATTGTCATTGCTAAAACAATAATATTTTTAGTGTTTGTGGACTCTGCAATATAAGAAGTATTAAAATGTCTGAGATTGATCTAACAAATGTTATCAAGCATGGGGGATACACTCTCCATCTGCTTTCACGATCAATACAGTGTTGATGGCAGATGACCAGGAAGAGCATAAAAACGTCAATAGCTGAGAATTGTAGTTTATCCAGAATAGGACCATCTCAGACCTTTTCCCGACATATCGGTCACTAAATCATTTTATTAGTGCACCCCCCAAAAAAAAAAAAAAAAAACCCTCCCACCCATAACTACTGTAGCAGTCTCACAGGAAAGCACAGGATTGTGCAGCTGCAGCTCGATCACAGGAAGTGGGTGTGGTCACAGCAGCTTCATCGTAAGCTGCAGAGTTATGATGTTAAAGTTAGTGGAAAAATCCATACGGCTCACTGACTGTATTAAAGAGGAGCCTTTTCAAGCCACCATTCAGTACAGACATGGTCATACTACACGTACATCATAAACAGAAAAACAAACCCAAATACAAATGAGTCACATGCAGAAATTTTATTTCAACCATTGGAGAACCCTGACAAAGATACATTATTCAGTAATCTCAGCCAGTTCATGTAGAGCCAATGCAGAACACAGCTGGTGAGTGGCTCTAAAGACAGCATTGTGAACAGTGGAATGCTATAGTTTTCTATGCATTCACTGAGTAACATCATCATCCTGAAACAACATTATCCTGAAATAACTGTCTTTTTGTATTTTCTACAATCAAGAACAGAGTTAAGGAAACGTTCTTGTGTCAATGTTTCTTATTTTGATAGTCTTTTGTGGTCATTTGAAATTTCAGTGGAAATAAATGAACTGCCTTCAGTTGGTGGTTTTTTAGTGCATGCCAATTGATGATGGCAAAAGATCCCACTTAAGGGTTAACCATGGCAGGGCAGTATTAGCAGCAGAACACAAAGACTAGTTGTTTATCAGGAGACTATTTCAAAGAAGCTGCGTGTGTAGAACCATGGACATGAACTCTGCGGTTTTTTCTCTGAGCTGAGAAGTTGGGTGAAACAGGATGTGCAAAATCAGACAGCAAAGCCCATGAACACTCAAGGGAAAGCAACTTCTACACCAGCTGGTAGAATATAAGTGAAGAAGCTGCACTGACTCCCAGTGGTTTGGCCTTGAGTTGCAATAGTTATGCAAGTACAGTGGGTTAGAAGGAAGTTCAATGTCCATACTTGAGGAAATAAACTACAAATGATCACATTCTGGGAAACTGGATACTTTCTGAGCAATTGCAAAGAGAAATCATATGACATACAGCAAGTTCAACTCTCAATCTCACTGAATGACAAAGTATGCCTTATGTGATTGTTGATACCATATACCACTGTTTAGTCCCAGCACCATCTAATTAGTTGCATGTTATGATAAATGAATCTAGCTTCTGTATCTTATTGGGTTCCCTGTTCATCCCATGGAGAAAAATGAGAAACATTTTTGAAGAAAACTAAGTTCCTTTTTATAATTTCAGCCCTGAAAAATAAAATGTTCTTACATGGCATAACATTGAATTTTGCTTCCTGAACTGGAGTGTATTTGCATCATTTCCTTCATAAAACATCACAAATTATTATATGTAAAACAGAAAAACTGAAAATTTTTCCACCAGGTTTTATTTTTATACCTTAAAATTTAAGTGGGTGCTGCAAGACATATTTTACTATTGCTTTATGCAAACATGAAATAATAGCATGCTAAGCATTACTGTTGAGTAACCTGTCCAGCAAAACAATAAAGGCAGAAGCACAGCATCACTTTTGAGGTTAATGTGGCTGGTAACTTTCTGGATTGTTGAACCCCATACCCCCACTGTCGTCATGGCTACAGCCTGAAGGATTGAATGTCTTTGAACAGAACAAAGCCAGAGCCAGAAGGCACGGAAGCCAAGAAAGTTAGCAATGTTATTTAAATCATTAACGCAGGCAGTTCATTTCTCTCACTTACTTTCTGCTGCTGTGGATTATTGATAAAATGTCCATTTGATAGTGCATTTTGAAGGAGTCAAAGCAAATTCACTCATTACCTGTACAGAGTTTCATACCGAAGTGTACTTTTCCTTATGTCTATGTTCTTTTTCTACAGTTGTCTTTGAATGTAGCCCTGGTATAGTTACGTCCAATTTTACACTATATTCTTGTTGACTTGTGCTTGAAACAGTCTTGAACTTGGATCTGACAACATGGTCTTGAATACAAGCAGATTATGGCTGGAGTGTAAATGTGTGTCAGCACTAAAGCTATCATGACACAATTACAGGAGATTTTCGACCACGTTTGAGGGAAACAGACCATCTAAATAGTTCAAATTTGTTCTCTCTCCTCAAATATTATTTCCCTTTCTATGCATGTGACCAATTGCTGATAAACAGATCTGCTTCCTTCATCTATACAGGTTCACAGAAAGTCCCACAAATTCTAAGTCTCTACTTACAATATACCAGTGTCTCCATATTGGACTGGACAAAAAAACAAATGTGCTTTCAGTAGGGCATGGCTGTGCACAATTCCATCTTTGGAAAATAGGACTCTTGAAACTGTACAGTAACACAAAGAAAGCCACTTGGACAATGAGGCACATATCACAAAGATTATATTGTTTTACAAGGCTTAGTAAGGCCAAAGCCTTCGTTGGATTTTTTGGCTTCTCAAAGAGTGTATTGCCTTTTAATCTACATCTTAGTGGCAACATTTTCCTGGACTCCCCTTCACATGTGATGCCTAGAGTAATCTCTCTTGTTTGGAAAAGTCAAGGACAAGGAATTCTGTCCTTGTTTTGAATCTGTGCCCACAGTCCCTTTCATTTATCATTACTATGAATCTCCAGGTGGGTCTCAATTCTCTGGCTACTCAAACCAACCACATATCATTTTTCTGCACCAGAAACTCTGAAAAGAATCAATCACACAACAGGGCTAATTCTGGACACACTGGAACGCCTGATATCTCTCAGGGCATCGACACAGACACTGTGCATAAAAAAGATGAGGAAGTCATACTTATCCTAGCAGGGCTTTGCAAGCACGGAAACTGAGCAGCAGGCAGAGGAGGAAACAGATTAATCCAAACGCAGTTTGAGGTAAACAGCCTGTCATTGCCCCTGTTTATCTGATGCCGGAGATCGATGAATCGCCAACAAGCGCAAACACATCTGTTTCACCCTTGGATCTCATCACCAGTGTTGATGTTAGCGTACAATTATTTTCATCAGTCACCATAAGCACTAGTGAGAAATTTGAAATTATTTTGTGAAACCAGTGATGTGGAAATCACTCTTCAAAAAACAATAAGCAGTAAATCTGAAATAATAAATATGTTTACCCCAAAGAAGTAAAAACAAACTCCTCTCTGGCAGATGTGCAGTATGTGTTGGAATGAAGGTCAGAGACAAATGTGTGTGTGTGTGTGTATGTGTGTTTGTATATGTAAAATGAGCCCTGTATCTAGGCACCCATACACAAAATTAACTGTGTGATCATAGATTAAGGAAGGGCATTCCATTCCAACCAGGCTGTTAGTGAGATGAATGTGTGGAAAGGATAGTAAGCAAACCAGGAACAAAAATATGATCTTTGTCCTGCAAAGTGAATTAATCATGATTAAAATGTCTTAAATTTATACCTTAACAGAAATAAATAAGTTGGGGATATTATTGCATATTAGTCCCTCACTACAAATTGAGGTCATAAATGTAGCCCAAAGTGAGTTAGCGTAAGTGTGTCAAGCAGTTTTGTGAAAATGGGGGTTGTGGGGGTAAAATGTACCACCAAACTCGGGGCAAATTGAGCAAATGGCTCACTTCAAATTTCACTTTTCAAGACTGTGTGGGAAGACTCATTTTCTCGTCTTGCTGTTCCACCTGTGAGAGGATTTGACAGTTTTTTCCACAACATCTTTTCTTGGGAATACTTCATCCATTGGTTTGAATGTGAAAGTTGGCTTACCAAGCATAGGGTACATTTGAAAAGTGGAATGCGGAGTGAGCCATAGTGCCAAAATCTGAAGATGAAATCATAGTACTTCCATCTGAGTTATTTCACACACAAGAACAGCATACATTTACACACATACACACACACACTCTCTCTCTTACTCTCTCTCTCTCTACTGGACACACACACCGACCAGCTAATGCTCTCACACACATATTCAGCAGCACAGCATACATAGAGAATTCACCAAATGTGGAATAATGTGAACAGTTGTGATAGCTGAACACAGATGCATCACCAAACATAGAAAACCTTTGTTCCATTGTTGAAATTAATAAAGTGTATTATGTCTCAAAAATGGTGTGACTTGTATATGTAATTTGATATGTAATTAATTAGGTGTGGCAATTTTTACCACAAAGAACTAAACTTACCCCACCCACATGCTCAGTTTACCCTTGCCTAGCTAGCTAGCTAATTAATGTCAGCCCAAAAATAGTTCACTAGTTGTGTTCAAAATACGTGACATGGAGATGGAAAAGGCTGTGCTGTATTGGTGTTTGTGGCTAGCTGGCAAGCACTGACGGAGAATGCAATTGGAACAGGCCAAACTACAAACTGACAAATGAGCTGTAGCCGGTCTGCTGTTAAAACTAAGGATGGGAGACCTTGCTGGCTAACGTTAGCTAGCTAACATTAACATAATTTGACAACCCAGACTACATAAAATATGAAACCAGATTCAAACTAAACCATTGATGCAAACTGTTCTTACAAAGTAAATACCAGTCCTCTAGTTAATTGTAATACATTTACTATTTTAATAATGTTCATAATTCAATGTAGTTTTAACCATGCACAATTCATCACACTTGGAAATTGTGGTTCAAATTACAGCAGTTGTTCTGCTCCAAATTAGTCAATAGGCAGTTGTCTCTTGTCAATAGTCATCATACAATTTTAATATGCATTATGTCATTCTGGCAAGTATCCAAAAGCAAAAAGGAAAGTTTTGGAAAGAGATTAAGGCCCCCATCAGACAATTTTCATGTTCCTTAATGATTTATGTAATTGAAGGTCATATCCAAGGTGGATCAAACCTAAAGTGAATCGCTGCTAAGCACCTCTGTGGCTTCATAAGCCTGTTGTGAACATTTTGAAGCTATTGCTGGTAATTTCCATGTCATTGCCTCACTGCATATATTAACAGAATGATGAATAATGATAAAAAGGCTCATGTACATTCACAATTCTAGCATATCCCATATTCCTCTGAGGTTTAAGAGAGTTAAACCATGATTTAGTGTGTACATGTCTTGGTATTGAGATATTAGAGAGCTTGAGTGTTTCTAGAAGAACTGTTCTCTCTATTTCCTTAGATGATGACATATTGACTGAAACATAAACCGTAAAAAATATGGTTCATTAAATTAATTGATTGGGAATATGTTTTTGAACGACATATTTATGTCTGGAATAATTTTCTATGAATTCCTATCAATCAATTAAAAATGATATGCTGAAGGGCAACATGTGGCTGAAGTTATATAAATCACATGTAGTGCTTGAAACAACTTCATTTCAGTAACACAAGTATTGACATGTCCGTTAAGATTACTTTAGGTATTTACACAGAGGAAATATGCCAAATTTGAAAATTGGTTTGACATGGATTTTAAAATGGTTTAAAATGGTTTTAAAAAATGAGTTGCCAATTAAATAATTAGTTGATTATCCATATTATGTTAATTAAAAATTAATAATATAATACATTAATCCATTAATTATTAGTATAGTTGTACTCTCTTCTTCAGGCAGTCTTTACTGTGGCTCAGCAGATAATTCCGAGTTAAAATGGTTCATTTCCAACCCCTTAAAAGGAGGGAAAATTACCAAGACCTCCTGCTGCAAGAATAATTTTGCACATTTCAGCCACCTAAAGCCACCTATCAGCGGCCATTTCGTCCATCCATGTTTCCAGTCACTCTGCACTGTGCATTCATCCACCTCTGGCTTCTGTTCCTGCTACAGCTTTCATGAAGATGCTGGAATCTTGATTTTTCTTATTTATGCTTCAGCAATTATTTTGCCCAATCAACACACTCATACTATGTTTTATGGTGCATATTTTGCAAAAGACCACTAGGATTTGTTAATGAGTTGTGTGACATTAACACTTTACTTGTTACTACTGCAGCATTGTGGATCACACACACATACATGGATCATACATATTCACTCATGCAAGCACAAACAAACAAACAAACAAACACACACACACACACACACACACACACACACACACACACACACACACACACACACACACACACACACACACACACACACACTAATGCATTCATGCACTCACAAGCATGTGCATATACACACAACCAACTGTATACACACAGAAAAATCAAAATTGCCTTAATAAATGGAGCTCTCAGTTTGCTGAATTATTCCACTCTCTGTTGGTAGATTGGCTTGTCCCTCAGACATGATTAAATATTGGTCCAGTTGGACTAGAGCAAGCATAAAACAACACAGATCGATCGATCCCAAATGGTTCTCAAGCCAATGCAAGGCAGAGTCTTCAGTCAGGGAGAAACTAATAGCTGTTTTCCATTGGCCCTCACCCCCACTCTGAGAAATCACACCTCAAACAGGCCCGGGATGGAATCGTTCTCTCTACCTCCCCTTCCTATCTCCCAGATCAAGGCCAGGGAAATGACTTTGTTGCCATCGCAGACTGTCTGTTAACATAGCCGTAATCCTTTTGGCAAGGAGCAGTAGCGCAGGGCTCGATATCGGAAGGTTACTGTCTGGGATTTATTGAGGACGTGGAAGTCAGCGTGCTTGTTAAGAGCTCTCCCTCCATCCCTTGTCCAGAATTGGCATTCAGCTCTGTGAGTGTGTCGACCGCCTTGCCTGCTCGCGGTAGATATATGAGTTGCGCTGGAGGGGCACTTTACAGCTTTGATTGACTACAATCTGAACACTTCCTGAGAAGTCACCAGTCATCGGTCAGCTCAAAGCAGCAGATTTAGGTCCTGCGGTGGACTTGTTATATGAGTTTGAAATTACCCTTCACAGCATGCATGTCCTTTCCCTGCAGTCACCTTTTCACTTCTCAGGCACACTCAGAAATGGATGACTGTCTTTCTGTATTGGGAAGCACATGTTTCAGAGCACTGAACCCCGGTCAGGTTAGCTGGCACAGTGACCTCTGGAACAGGAGAACACCTGGCTCAAATATAAGGTGGGTTATATAGTACTTGAACATGCTATAATGATTTCTTAAATTTCCCATTTAAGATGCAACTTATAACAGCCTGCCTACAAGGGCATTTTTAACAATTTGTAAATCCTAGATAAATTTTACGTATTAGACCAGACTATGTCTGTAAAAGTGGAGATGATCTCATATTATTTCCTGTCTTGCATTCATGAGCTATTGTCCAGTAAGCAGTTTATATCTTATTTAATTCAGCTTTTGTCTTTTCAAATACATTTTATCATTTGACCTTTACAGAAAGGCAAACATCAAAACACTGTTTCAAAAGGATTCCTCATTGACAATTATTCATATGAACGCCATTCAGAGCACTGAGAAAACTGCATTTCCCATAAAAGGCAGTCACTGCGAGTTTCACTGGATTGCCTCTGTGCATTGTAACAACAGATTTACTATCACAATGCTGACAGTGACAGCTATGGTTCTTGAAGATCCATGTAGCAACAAAGAAACAGAAATAAGCCAGTCAAGAAAAGAGCATGGTCTGAACATGAGGGTGAGCGACTGCTCTTTTACAGTGTATATGGCCCATAAGCTCCATCACTTGAGGAGGAGAGTACACAGATCAGCCATGGCAAGGAGTCTGGGATTCTGTTGAAAGGTCGGCGGGGAGTATTTTAGCCAAGGGGTGTCTTAAAGGTTAGCTCCATCACGCTCCATCAAATATTAACCACCGTAGAGTTTCCAGCAGGGCCGCTATCGATAATACAAATCTATTTAGAAAAGGAAGAGTCAAGGAGAGACGAGGCTAAAAAAGGAATTTTTGTCATCTGCATTCCGATAAATGGAGTGCTGGAATTTACACTTTACTAATTTGTTAGATGTTCCTCATGAAGATCAATTTACAGTGTGTGCTTTATTTCATGAGGCAAGAATGGCTTTGCTTGAGGACAATGATTTGTGAGGTTTTTTTTTTTTCAAAGGTCAAGATCAGGTTGGCCACTTCTCCACAACCTTCCAAGTCACCTGGTTGCCAGTAACTTATTGATGTTATGACCTCATCAGGCAAACCTAAAGGTTACAGACTTTACGAGATACTCAGACTGTCTGTTTGTGCTCTTTCAGCACAAAGTCAAAGCACTTTTAGGGACAAGCTGGAGCTCTGAGACTGAAATGCAATATGTAAATATGTATGGCAATTCCCTCATCACATAGCTCTTGAGCTGTAATTGAAACAGAATTGGTTGCCCTTGGGGTAGTTTGCAGGTTTGAAATCAGAAAATGTGCACAATGTAAGTAACATGCATTTTAAAAGTTCAGGCTGAGAATGAGCTGAGGAGCTACAGACTCTGAAAGAGAATAACATTCATTGTGGCTGAATGAATTGTCTGGCTTGCCCTTAGTCACTTAACCCTATAATGTGATTAGATTTAAAAGCTTGGTGTGGCTCATTGGTTCATTCCATTACCCTTGTTGCAATCTGAAGTTTATGCTGGAATCCATATGCACTGGAACACCTGAATATCTGACCTGTTTGTAGTAGCATTCAACAAGGTGCTTGTGTCCTACAAATTCTTTTATATGTTTACATCAAGCACTAGATTTAGTTCAGGAAGCACTTCCTCCTATGACTGGAGTTGTGCAGGAAAACAGCACATAAAATAACCTAATGTACCATGCATAAGCTCCAGTACAACCTCTGAAGTCACACACAACATGGGTCATGATTAAAACACACACACAGAAAGAGCTAGCTGTGCAAGCACATGAAAATAGTGGACCAACAGTAGCAGTACCAATCCATCCTTTTCTCACACATTTTTTTACATTAAAATAAATTAAAATTGAAATGAAATGAGAATTAATTCAAGATTTGTTTAAAGAAAACACAAACACATAACCAGTGTTTAAACTGGATTGGGACCAGAATGAAACATTTCAGGAAATTAAGCAAGTATTACATGCTAAATGTTTCGAGGAAAAAGTGAGAATAATGAGCCAACTCTCAGCTTACTATTGTTTCAAATGCAACAGCAGTGGACTGACAGAATGGATTGTCATGTGATGTATTTTTAATGAATTCAGCTACAAAGGGAACAAAGATGATATAGCTGGCATGGAAAATATGTTATGTTTAGAAATCCACATCGGACTGTTATGTAACCCATTATTTGTTTATGATTTGCCAGTGGCAGCATATCAACAATGGATGCCAATTCCCATTTGTGTAATTGATGACTGGACAATTCATGAGCTTTCCAGAGGACTCACAGGGCTACACATCAGAATGAGTGGCACATGAAAGCAATGTGCTGGTTCACAGCTTTTCCAGCAGCCAGTGAGCTAATTAAGCCAAACAATGCAGACATTAATACCATTCTGAAATATTGACAAAATGCTGTCACAGAAATCATCCAATCAGCAGGGGCATTCTGTGACAAACCTGTGGGAAGCTGATGCTGATTGATAGACATACATACATCTCAAACGTTTTGCAGTTGTTCAACTGATTATGACCAGAAAATATGCTTAAAGATACTATTGAGGCAATTAAACTTTCGTCTTGTGCAAATGGTAAGAACTCCAAATGACACAGAAGGTAATACTTTGTAAATTCTTGGTAGTACACTTGGGGCAGTACTTGGGACAAATCGGAAACAAGATTCAACGGACAAGAAAGCATTAAAAGTGTGTGTGTGATTGTGTAATTAAAGGTCATCTTATATCTTATCCTTTATCAATAGTCTTGTGTAACTGGGGAGCTAAGAGGTTCATAATGCATGTTTTTCTCTGAATCTCTAAGAGGGATACTCAAGTGGAACAAACTTGCTCTGTTAGAATTTGTAATCTGATTGCAAACGATGTTTCCTTCTGGCAAAAATTACAGTGGGCATGTCAATACTCTCATGCCTGATAAAAAGTTAAGAGGCAGTCAGAAGAAAAAAACAGGCTGTACACACACACACACACACACACACACACACACATACATACATACATACATGCACGCACACACAGACACACAAGCCATTTATGTGAATTTACAGTATGTCTTCCCAAAATACACAGCTACTATATGACATCCAAAAAGTCAGCAGTCTCTGCATTTACCGCATTTCACGTGCAGTAAATGCAGGTGCATTAGCTCAGAAAATATGGACAGGTGCTTCATTGCTTGTGATGAAGGCTTTGTGTTTATTTTTATCTCTGTAAATGCTTCACAAATCTGGAAAGCCATAAAAACAGCTTACTCACTTCAAAAATTGGCTACTGAAACTTCTGAACTCAACAGCAGTCCATAAACATGTCCAGAAAGTAAAAATGCAATATTTATTGACATCAGTTTGAAATTTTCCCACAAATAGTAGAAGTAGATCAAGCAAAGTAAATGTGTGTGTGTGTGTGTGTGTGTGTGTGAGTATGTGAGCCTTCTCTATTCTTATGAAGTGACAATTGTCTTCCAGACTATGTTGGAGGTTGATGTGGGACCCCTTAAATAAATCTGTTGTTGTCAGTTTCAGCATTTATGTGACATTATGTTAGTTATGACTCTTGACTGCAATAACTATACCCCACATTAAACTCATAATGCCATCAGTATGTTCCATGCAGAGCACAGTAGTCTTAAAGTCCTTACAGAATGACCTTATGTCTAGTGGCACTCACTTTTATGGGATTACATCATGACCTGTGCCTACCAGTTAATCAAATGCAATGCTAATGCAATGTTAATGGCAGCACTTGTTCTGCTTTATGTAATCCTGTTAATGTAAGGTAAAAGGCCAGATCGAAATGAATGCCTGCGACTACTTGAACAGGACACTGTGCCGAAGAGAAGTTTGGTTCCCTCGTGGAAAATGCTTCACTGATTGAGATTTCCTGGCAGCAGGGTGGCACGAAAGCAAGATGCAAATGTGACATACACTGTAATTTAATGACGGGGGACAGACGGTCTGACTCATTTATGTGTCCCTGCAAATTTGCAACATGGCTTAATCACCTCAAGGAGCGACGTTAATCTAATTTCCAGAAGAAGCATGTCCAATCAGCAGTAGGGAATAATTTGAAGCCGTGGCCGGGGTTGCTGATTGTGGCACCATTTGGGAAAAGTGGCACTGAGCTCTAGGAAAGAGGGAGAGGAGTGCAGGCAATCAGGGACTTTACTGAGACCCATCACTCTCCACTACAATTAAAACTGATGAATTGACCTGCATCTCCATTAAGTTATAATCAAGCAACAGTTGTTTGCTGTTGGTCACTTTGACAGTAGTTTAGGCAGGAGAAAGACAGAGGAGAAGGAGTGGAATGTTTCTTATCAGACTTAGGTAAATTGAATATATGTTGCTGTGCTCTGTATAGTAATTACTTGCAAATTATTGAGCTGAAGTGTAGACATAAGTGCCTCTGGTTTTGCTTTTGCAATCTAAAATCTGTAGCGGTACTCGAGCAGAATTCAGATAAATTCACATGAAAACAATGTTACTATGAGAAAATAAATAAAATACAATTTAACATGGAATACATGCTCTAGTTTGCTGCAGTGCCCCCAATATTCATTAGAGATTAAATATAATTATGCTTTAAAAATCTAGGAATGAAGATGAATATTTTGTTTGGCATAATTAAAGCTGTCATTCAACCTTCTGACTAATGCAATTGTTGAAAAACTCTCCTGTCAAGCCACTTTGTCCCCAAAAGCCATTTTCTCTAGGGGTTGTATATCAAGACAAAGGTACTTGTGCGTGTGTGTGTGTGTGTGTGTGTGTGTGTGTGTTTGAAGGATGCATTGTATATCGTGTATGTGGGGAGACATCATTAACCAAATGCAGATTCTATCATTTGTTCCAGTGCACTGAAGCAACATGCATCAGAATCCCTCACAGCATATGGGTATAATATATTTATGAGCATATATAAATATATATATAAGTATATATATTTTTCAATTCCATAAAGATGGTTAATCTCTCCTTAGAATCTATGATCTGTATAAAATGGTTGTTTGAATTGCCAATCAGACCCCATCCAATGTAACTCCACACCTCCCAGCAAGGATGGCACCATCGATGTCCAGCAGTTGCAGACTCGAACATGGTAAGCTAATGACATGGCTTGGACTTTGTAAATAATAAGGCTTTTATGATATGTAGCCATTAGCCAACTTCCATTCCATTGCAATTCAGTATAATGGGGCAGCCATTATGCTGCAGGAATGCCTGGGGTTAGCTTAGGGTCAAAACTAAACATTATTAAGGATTTGATTTCAGTGCTAACATAAGTTTCTATGAGATGTACTTTTCTGGGAAAATAAGTTCTTGTTACATTCCCAAATAATAGAAGCAGAAAGCAACACCCAAAAATTGCCAGATGTCTAAATAAATACTCTCTGTTCTTAAATTTAAAAGAATGTTGAATTTTGACATTGAACAAGGTTTTTACAAAGACTGGTAAAAAAACATGTCTGCAAGTTAATGTGTGAACTTACTTGGATCTGTCAGGCATCACCCCTGTTGTCTCCTTCACAACAATGGGCTGCTGCAAGCCAGCCAATCACCAGTGGCCACTTCACTATTGTTGCCTCAAGAGCTTTTCCTCTTTGTGATTGGTGCGAACTGTCATTGATCCTGGAATTCCCCCAGGTTTTCAGACTCATGTTATGCATTCACCACAAATGATTGCAAGCAAAGTGCAGATGAGCAAAACCCAATTTACTTTCTCAAATTGTATTTACATTTGCGAAACATGATTTACGCTTGTGAATTCTTATTTACAATTGTGATTAGTTTGATACTAAAATATTCCCCATAGGACTGTAGTTCTCATGCAGCTGTTGAATGTGGACAGCAGATTCCCAATCAAACAGATTGAGACTGTAGATGGCTATAAGGTAAGGAATATGTGAATATGCTGTCAAACTCAACCCTGAGGCCTTTTTGTTCGTGAATAACTCTATGGTCAGGCAGGACTAGCATGCTACAATCACAAAGATATTACTGGACATTTTTGATAAACTCAAGAAGTTGATTAGGAACCATTCCCATATGAATCACAGGATACAAAACCATTCCATGTAATTTTGCAATCCAATGCAACAGTCTCCAATCAGAATGGGTACACTTTCTTCTAAATTTATACACTGGTCAACAATGTTTTTTTTAATCGCCAGGTATATTACCATTTTAATCTTTAAAGAAAACATGGTATGCTTAGCTATCGTCCAATAATAGATCAAGGCACCCAATACTGAAACATGTTCAGACATGCATCTGAACAGAGCTCCTGGGCATCATATGCAGAGCTGTGAAGCAGACCTTGGCTTTTCCCGAGCTTCAGCTGCTGTTTTGTAAAAGCAGAGCTGTGGAACTTCATGAATTATTGTTATTTTTCATTTATATAAATATATATGTCTGTGTTTTTTAATATGGCTCTGCAATAAAGCGGCCTGAAGGTTTTCAGGCTCAAAATGAGGCTGAAGCCTGTAATACCATATTGCATATGTGGCTGATAAAAAAAATGAGAAAACAAATAAATAAAGCATTTTCATAACACCGTTCCTCAAAGCTCTGGCTTCAGGCTTTTTTAATATCCCGGTTTGTGCAATTTGCAATGCCAACAAGCAACCTCTGGAGCTGAATCATTGTCTTTTAATGCTATTTATGTATGCCTTCATCGGCACCATGCAGCTCAGGTCTTTCTCATTTGCTATAATCCTGTGTCCTGTTTGGGGGTTTGGATGTGTGAGAGTGGATGACACATGCCTTCATATATGCTTTTTAAGATACATGACTCACTGCACACAAAACTGGGGAGTATTAAGGTACAAACAGGATATATTCCAATAGGTTCAAGGCCAGTTTTTCCTGTGTACATAGAAGAACATGGTGTTAGTCATAGAGTATGCCCCTACAAACTAACAATGCATTCATTTTTGTGATCTGGCATAGCATAAAAACCAGTGTGGCAGCTACTGTCTGTGCCTCTGAAAATCTTCCAGGGGAGCACAGACTTTCGAAAATGAGAAGACGAATGAGGCTAAGGACCAGGGATGCCAGGATGATTTTAAAATCATATTAAAATGAGGTAAACACTCCAAAAAGAGAGCTAATTGAATTTGATTACAGCATGAAATGTTTTATCTTAAATTAGTCCATATTACACAGCTCAGAGATGTCTGCATTGGTTGCTATGGATGTAAAATAGCTCTAACTATCAATCCAGCTAATTCAGTTTTTTTTGTTTTGTGTTATCATACTGTTTTAACATACTCATGCATAGCTAGCTTTGGTTAATTTCCCTTGCATTATAATGAAAGCAATGATCAAAGAAAAATGAACTGAACCAATCTCTATCATAGCCTACCTCTTCAGACCCAGAATAAATTCTTGTACTACAGCTGGTGAACTGAACAGGGCTGAGAAAAGGGTTAGGCCTAACCTATTGTTATTAGTGCAGCATGGAAGAACCCAAAGAAAAGGGGAGACAGTTCCATATCCAATGAAGATGGAATGAAGTGGACTCAGATATGCTGTGATTGACCTTTTCACATGGCCAGCCCATTTATCAGGCCATGGCCAAGCTCTTAGCTGGCCTGGCTCTTACCTGGCTTCCTCAACTCTTTGTGGTATGAACAGTCTGTTTACTTAGTATGACAGGCAGAAACACATTGTCTCAGAGGAGTTGCAAAAGGGTGATTGCACTCTCCAACGAGAGAAAACAAAAAGGTCTGGAAGGCCAGAAAGCCTTCAAAAAGCCAGAACAAAAACATGGAATAAAAAATTCATCCCACAAGATGGAACAACAAAAAACACCTCAGACTAGACACCAACTCAAGAATAAAAAAATCAAACCAATGAGCATCCTTAATCAAACAACCTCCAACATAAACTTGCATTCTATGTAATTCAGTTGTTATTTTTGTCCCTCTCAGCTCTCTCATGTTGATACCATTTGGAGGGAGTTCTTTTGCTGCATAAGCAGTTTGTACCATTAACCCTTCACCATCCCCCCAACCCCACAAAAAAAGGGACGTACATGTGGGGTATATGCGATATGTGTGGCAATGCTGAAACACTTCCAACAGCCTTTGACAAGCTGAGACACTTTTTCTCCTACCAGGACAACTCTACTGACAAAATTGTTCTTTCATCGACACCTCCAAAACTGCAGGACAAAATGTACCGCCCCTGCTGCCCTTTGGTTAATAATATATAACGGCCAGCCTGTGACTGCCTCCTTACTCTGCGTGTGTCCTCCACAGTGCTGTCACACTGTCACCTGTGCAGCTCAAAGGCTCTCAAGGAGACAGAGATGTTTCCTGCACTGCGTTTTATTAATTATTAATACTGTTAAAGTATTAGGCTTGTCAGCAGAAGGCCTCAGGTTCAAATTCCATGTGGGACACTGCTGTTGTGTCTTATGATTCTGGTAATTTATGCAACAGTGAAGGTGTATGAAAGTTTAGTTGGCTAGAAATTTGGGAAAGTTTCATATATTGTTTGTGACCTTGAGAAAGGTTATATCTCGTATTTCAAATAATTTCCCTGGATTAAATCAAAAACCACTTTTTCAACAATAATTACCCCTTAAAGCTTAATCCAGTACCATATTAAAACTAGCTAAGTGGACTTTTTTCTTAAAATGGAAAGGCAATCTTGATTGAATCCAGAATCGAGAGGTCACATTATTGTAATACAGTGTTGGATTAATCTGAAATGTATATATTTTTTTAATTGAATAGCAAATTCTCCTGGGGTGAATAATTTTGAACCCACCAATTATCTTTAAAATCATTCCAGTACATCTCAGGGTAGCCTATGACACAGAAGAATATGTGTGCGTGTTTATTTGAAACTGAATACATGTAAGAGGGAATCTGTGATTATGATCAGTGGATCCAATGGGACACACTGGACTGGAAGTGAAAATGAACATTATGTGTTCTTTGCTCTCCTCTTGTGATGTAGCCATGTGGGCAGGATAAGAAATGTGGGGCATTATTAAACAGCAGTGGAACAGAAGGCTAATTCTCCCCCTCAGGAACAGGAGGGCCTAGATGACCTTCTGGCACCTTCTTTTCTCCCTACACTCAGGATAGTTTAATCAAGCATGCTATTTGCCTGAGTTGTACAAAATCACCACAGGATTTGGAAATGCAATGCTTCCATGGCTCTTGAGAAAAAGTTTGACTGATGATTACAAGGCAAGGACAAAAAAACTACAGAGAAGCAAAATAAAAGAAGGTAAATTAAATGGATAAAAAACAGCATAACAAGCAACCAAGTTTTACAAAAGGGACCTGAATTTGGGAAAATTCTACATCAAAAAGCCCTCTGAGGGTGATGTGGGGATGCTGTGATTAATTTAGTGCAGGGTGAACCTCCACAGAGTGCCTCCGCAGAACGCAGAAGCTGCCATGAGACAGTCTGCCGTTTTATTGACATATGAGTTAAGCAGAAATTGCACCATGGGAAAAGGGGCTCGTTGTGTTTACACGGGAATCGATACCCATATGACTTTAAATAGTGAGTAATCTCTAGGTCAGATTGGGAAGTGGAAATGTGGATGGGAGGGTAGAGAGAGTGTGTGAGAGAGAGGGAGAGAGAGAGAGAGAGAGAGAGTTATAGAGAGAGAGGTACATGTTCCCATCTCGACAGAACGTTGTGCTGTCTGACCATGTCTCCTTTACAATGTCCATCTAATAGGACTAATGTCTGCGTAAATCACAGGGGATCGGGCACGATACACAAGAGGCACCAACATGATGAAATGCAAGGTGGCGGCAGATGTATTGATTCTGACAGTGCAGGCAGCAGCAGCAGCCACTGCTGTCGCAGCTACCGACAGATGGAGCGGCTGGGAGCCGTCGCCTTAAAGGGACTCTCACTACGTCACAATGCAATGCACAACACGGTAGTTCATCTTTGACCAAATGAGTTACTTAAACTAATTTTCACCACAGGTCATAAAAAAGTTCAAAAAATATTTGTCAAAAAAATTTAAGTTGATATTAGACAACCAGACCGGTTAAAGTTATAAATGAATACACCTAGTGAACATAAGTCATGTCATGTCTACCCTATTGTAGATCACTCCATTTCTTACTTGTCCTTTCAGCTTTGATAAAAATCACTCAGGGGAAATCTAAATAAAAAACCCAATATCTGCCAATATTCTCATCATCACTTTATGTCAAGGAAACACGCTATAAATGTTATTGCTTTCAGTAGGTATCAACCCTGAGCTTTTGCTCATATGAATGCAATCAGACATAATCAGTACACAGATGGCGATGGATGAAAAATTGAATGCAACTCTACTGGGTATCTGATCCTGGGAAAATGCAGTTTAGGCGTTTTTCTTATAAAGAGCATTTGCATAGAAAGGAAATTTAAATTTACATCTGCAATACAATATGAATAAACCAGCTGCTCAGAATTTATTTATTCATAACACATTGTGATAACAGCATGCTGCAAAACCTTTGTATAATGCAATACTTTAAATTATAATAAGTCTGATTTTGGTTTCCCTGCTAGCTGTGACTTATGACTTCTCATCCACTGTCTGTCCATTGGATAAGTGGCTTTGTGAGACTTTGGGTGAGTTAAGCAGATGAGCACTCGAAATGAGCAGCTCACCAAGAGGGCTGAGCCATTCCATTCAATGCGCTGTAGGCCTAATGTATTGTGCAGTTATGTGTGAGGAATGTGCCGAGCAGTTCGCTCAGAATAACCATTTGCTTGAAATTCTTTGTCAGTATTGAGAAAATACTAAAAATTACAAATATTTTTAATAATTAATTTAAAGGGCTAAAATCATGTATGAAATATAAATACATGAACATTCTGAGGTTATATAATTTCACGTGAAGGTGGGTTGCGCCTTTCTCACTAGCTTCAGGACTGCTCAGTTCTCTCTTCACTCATTAAATGAAATCACTCTGTAGCACTCCGAGTGACCTGTGGTCAGTGCAGCTGAGCTAACCTTAAAGCACATCAGTCACTCTCAGTCGCACACAGGACCGTGCATTAAATTCAACTCAAGTTTTGATCAGTGTTTCTACTCTAGGCACTTAGCATACTTAGCATGTCTTTGGTGTTGTAAGGTACTGTGCAAATAAGCCAATGGGATTCTTGGCCATTTTCTTTTCACTGTCTGAAAGTGCAAGTCTGAAAAACCTGACACATGGGGATAATATTGCAACAGTGTCTCAGGCTTTATCATAGGAATGTATTGTCTTAAATGTCACTTTCACTTTCCTTATTAAATGTCATAAAATAATTTTTGACAATGGTTGCTATAATAATCTGAGTCAGAGCTAATAAAATACATGAAAGATGAGATGTAATATAAAGTGCAACAGCAAAAGTAATTCCTTGTTTTGTGGTACATTGGCTTGCAGATTATGTGAGTATGACCACAGGTTAACTGTTATTCAGCTGTACTTGGCCTTCATGCCTGCTTTCATGGTATCCAATGACTGATTCAAGCTCTTAAAACAATTAATAGATTCTATGTTTACAATAATTAGTCCCTGAAAGTACATGACTATTTTATTCGTAATGTGAGGGAGTATGGAAAATTACTGTCATGCATTTTTAGTTTATGAAAAGAGAGTTCCTTCTTTTTTGTGGTTATAATTCAACAAAATATGTACAATACAGTCTACAAACCCACAGAAGTAGAAAAAATAAACACATACATAAATATAATCCTCTCCAAAGACAGCTTTTTTCTTAATGTGAAAAGGTTATATACAATAAGAACAGGAATCTACGGTTGACCAAAGTCTGAACACATGGTTTGTGAGTTGAGAACTCTGACCTCCTCGCCATCATGTGACATGACACCATGAAGGTAATCTGAAAATGCATTAGTTTTCCATCTTTTCCATTTGGGGAAAGCGGCTCTCACACATGCTGCAGGGTCAAGGAGAGGAGGCCTTCTTTCTCAATGAATTGAGTGTGTGGGAAAGAAAGGTAATATCACTGGAAAATGACAAATAAAGTCAAAGAGAAAAGACCAACAGTGCAGGTGAACTCTTCTTCAATATTTTTCGCTCTTCTCCTCCATACATGAAATATGAATAACAGAATAACTTGTAACTGGTTGGAAAATTGGCTAGTGAATTTCAAATGAGTACATTTTGTGTCACATAACACTTATTTTTGACCTGAGTGAAAATGGTTTAACGCCAATTTCAGGAAACCAGCTGCTGAGCCACATGTCCCATGAAGTATCTTAGTATGCCTGAATGTCTGAACACCCAGCCATCAAATGTCCTGCAAACTTTTAGTAGTAAGTTACTCTGGATATGAATATATCCATGAGAATATATGAACATGCCTATAAGGTGATGTAATGTACTGTAATGCAATATAATATCTCTAAATATATCTTATATCCTGATCCTGGTCCTGGTCTAGTCTTCACTAACCCTGGACCAGTCTATATCCCTAATGAAATTTGCATTGATCTTCTCCTGGACAGCAAATACAATTCATGATGCAATTACCTTATCCTGAATTGTTGCAAAGCGTGAGGACAAACATGTAGAGTGTGCCATTGTCTCTCAGCATAGCTCTGGATCTACTCCACATAGTTACTGGCCAAACCCCCACTGCTGTCTTGCCTGGATTAATGCAAATCCGTGCTGGCTGGCTACTCAGCCAATGCCACAGCTGTAACTCATCCAGAAGTCAGTGGGCTGTCTGGTCCTCTCTGTCCATATCAACTCTTGGGCCACCATTCTGTCCATCTCATTCCAGCAAATGCCAGTTATATCCCATATACACCTCAAAACCCTGGCACTGGGCTGCCAGGCACATAATCACACAACCTCCTCTTAGTTCCAGGCTTTCATCTCTCCCTAAAGGCTACCTTGTGTCCTACATTCATTAAATAGTTGTCTATCTGTTGGTCTGTCCAGCTGTATGTCCGCTCCAAGGCCCCATAATGATAAGTCGCTCCCCCTCGACCCGTTGTGGTGGTACGAGCTACGTACCCTGTCTAGGTCAGCAGTTATTCACCAGCTTCAATAATCATCTGAAAGCTCATCAATCTTCAGATGCTACTTGAGTTCATCTAATTTGTATTTGCTGTAATCGGCCAGTTGAACTGAGGCATGAAGTACACCTGCCAGAATATTTTTTAGCTGTTCTGATAACCTAATTATTATAATTTATATTGGGTTTGTTATACTCAGATTTAATCAGATAATGCTCCACTTACCTATTTTATGTTTGTATTCTGCCCTTCATTTGTTATTGCTCCATAAGGTGTCCCCAATACTGCAGCTCTGAATTAAAATAAGACTTTTTTATGACTGAAGGAGCGGGCAGTGGCTGTCCTGGGAGCTGAACCTGAAAACTTAAAGTCACAAACATAAAATAAGGGATAACTAATGAACACCAATGTGTAACACAGCAGTGTAGGTTTGTGAAGCTACAGTTTAATCATGGAGAACAGCAACAGAGATAATAAGAGAAGGAAGGTCTTCATTCAGAATGGCTACCAATTTGATACTACATTTCTGAAAGAAATGTGGCAAAAACATATATGAATAAATAAAAATATGCACATTGTATGTTTCCCAAGGATGGAAAACTATATGTATTGCATTCCATTTGAGTATTTGATTTAGAAATGGGTTAAACACACATAATAATTTTTTCATGGAGCATTGACACTGCACAACACTATACAAATGCAGCTGAAAATGTGTGAATACATAACAGAGCTAAATGCATTTAAACCTGGGGGTATCGAGGTAATTAATTATTGTGTGGAATTTACTAAAACAAATATTATGCACAAGTGTTTTATTTGTATGACCTTAGGAAAGCAGTCATGCTGTTTCTGTGGGTACCAACTCTCTACAAAACTTCTAATTTAAGGCTAGTGTAGCTACTGTGAATGGTCTCTCAAGTCAAATTTCATCTACAAAAAAAATTGGCATGAACAAACATTCACAATAGCCACACCCATCTTAATACTATGACATTAATACAATGTGTCAAGCTAAATAAAAACTGCATTGATCAGGAAAATTAAAGCCTTCCTTACGTGAAATTTGCATCCCTCCACTTTTAGGTGAGAGATTTCAGCTCAAATGTGTTAATGTGACACTATGGGCACACCTGACCAGCCATGTGCAGTGGAACAGTGACTCCAAAGCTCTAGACTGACAGAATCAGGTTTGAAGCCAGCAAAAGCTTGCTTTGGATGCTCCAAATGGCAGTTTCACACGGCTCCACAGCCCTGGAATAGGCCAACAGGGCCCAGAATGAGATCAGCCTCCATTTGTCCACACTCTTTTTTATTCCTTGTTCAGGTGAGATGCAGGGTGAAGCACAAGTAACAGAGAACATCCCTATGGGGCCGCTAGCCCTAAACTCCATATCGCTCTCTACAGTACAAAGAAGGGAATTCACATGCAAATTGACTGGAAAAACACAATGCACCATTTTAAAATGGCGAGGGCCACATGCAGGCGGTCGTGGCAGGCTGGCACTGGCGGCAGAGGGTGGCACGTGGCCCTCTTTCCAGGCTCTGCCATCTGGCGAGGGTGATGCGAAGGAGCACTGCGCCCAGGCTGGCTTTATCTCACCACCCAGTGTGCAGCGAGACAATGGCCTCCCTCAGTCTGGCCCTTCGGCTTCCTCACTGAAGTCTTCATTAGTGCTGCACATTAAAGAGGGTTTGCAGTAATCCTCCATGTTGCATTTCTATGGTTGATTTATTCATGTAGGCTAAAATGGGCAATGTTCTTGGGGGTCCTTTTACAGGGAAAATTGTCTGACAGATGTAGTTGGTGCCCCTGTAACACCATTCCTCTAAAGCGTTCTTACATGAATCAGCTTAGTACTCTCTTGGCATGCAATCACGAATGACAGTTATAGCCAGAGACAGCAATCATGAATTGATTTTATAATTAGTCCCACAGCTTACAGCTGTTCTTTAGATAATGGTAATTATTGACACCAACAGACAAAATAATGGATGCACCAAAACGTTTATGCATATTTTTCTATTAAATATAAATATTCAGGAGATTGGCTGACCTTTGCCATCTGAACAGCTTCAGTCTTTCTTGGAATGCTGTTAGTTTTGAAATGTTTGTACTGGCCTATTCTTCTATAAGGAAAGCCTCCAATTTTCTTCCAGATGGAGGAGATTGGGAGGGTAATGGGATGCATTTGACTTCATCCTGGTGTGAATGAAACCATTGTTGAATCTTTTTAGCAGAGTGTGTATAGAGATATTATCACCTTGGAATATGGCAGTATCTTGAGGAAACAACAGCTGTACCATAGGGTGCACCTGGTTATCTAAAATGGTTATTTTGGCTGAATGGCATATACCCCTATAGTACATGCTTCTGACTGAATCTAGCCCTGAAAACCAGCCTTTTTTCATGTATACCCTCTGTATTTTTCTTTCTTGCTCCAAACCATGTCCAGTGTGAATATTCGTTCTTGTTTTTTTTAATGCCTTATCCAGTTCTACAGAAGTGCAGTTTTAATTAGCATCCTTTATTATACAGCAGTTAATATGTATTGGAATTTTGTTTTGACTAATGTTATCTAAAATTGTTAATGTTACATAATTATTGATGTTATATAAGCAATGTTATATAATAATGCAATATTAAAACATCTACCTTCTTAGTTTTCTTTTGAAGAATGTACCAGGCTGTCCTGCTGCACTGACTCACTAGATCACTAACTGAGGCAGAATGTTTTATTCTGAGAGTGTGGTTACATTTCTGAGTATTGTGCACCACACTGTTCTACCGTGCATGCTGCTATGTTCTATCTTATAGCTCCAGCTAGACATGACTGTGTCATGATCCATTCATAGACAGCATGGTACAGTGTCTGCCCTTCCTTTTCTATCAGAAATAAGAGGTAATATGCAGGGCTTTTGTCAAGAAGGGAACTATTTGTGCTACACTGTGCATTAAAGGGAAGATCCGTGCATGCTGTGGTCTGGGTCAAAGGCCACAGACAGTCTTTGTTGCTACATTATATGTACTGACCCAGGCCTCACCCCTGATCAAATATGAACTTATGACCTTTGGCAGGTGTAACAGTGCAACGTGAAGTTTTCTTGTGTTGATTAGAGTAAATTGGATGACAGGTGCATTGAAAACGGTTACAGTACACTGATGCAGCCCACTTGGGGCCTGTGAGAGCCTGTGGTGATTGGAGGCTGATTGGTAAGTGATTGTTGATTCATCCTCTGCTTATGTCACTGAGGGCTGAAGTAATGAAAGAGCAGGCCCTTTATAACACAAAATAAACACATACTGCCCGTCACATCAGAGTCACAAAAGCTCAAGTCTGTAAACTCGCCAGATGAGAGGAGAAAGCCATTTCTGATTTACTGTTCTTTTTTCTCCATGAGGTATCATGACTTCCAAACTGTGTGCTACTATGGGTCACTCACTGATTTAAACCAATCATTGTTTTTTACAAAAAGCAAAAGCTATTAATTGGTTGAAACAAGTCTGCTGACTTGGTAACATCTGGTAGTGGTGTGACAGAAGTGCACATTAATGTGAGAGGATTTTAACAAACTCTATGAAACAAACAATGTCCATGCAAATACAAGAGCCAAAGACTGGCTTTTCCATACCTGTCTGTGCTACAGGTCCATAGGTTATAAGCCAGACTGAGAAAACCTGGATTCACTATTTACAATGAATGCAGATTTAAATAAAACATCGCGGTGAGGAAAACTAAACCAACTTAATTAAAATTCAAGATATCTGTTATTGACAGTTTCACATTTGGAAATGTACAATTCACAAAGTAAATTCTGTCTTCAGAAAAATCATGAATTATTATTATCTGTTATTTTGACATCTAACAGACACTTGCATTGAACCTTTGTCATTTCATTCAATCTAAAACTAATTCTAACAGTCAATAAGAGTGACAGAAGAAGACAAATACACAAAAGTCAATTGAAAGAAGGTTTTAAGAAATATCTCTTCTTTGTTTCCCAATTTGGAATATTCAGCCACAATGGCAGGGAGCCCAATCAGTGAGACATCCTCTCTCAGTTTTGGAGAGCATTGACTGGCACTCATATCATCTGTAACAGTTTGATTCTGTATGATGGAGTGCTTCACTGCACCAAATCAACAGTATTTTCCCCCACACACAGCTTTTAAGAAGGAGCTTTGGAAAATCGATCCGTTGTTGTATACAAACATTTCAAGAGTGAGCTTACTGAGAAATATGCATGCAATATCTGACAGTGATAGGGAACTTTAAAGAGCAGAGATCATTTTAAGAGTGAGCTATAAATAATTAGTGTAGTGGTGTGAGGTGCTAGGCAATTAAAAGTAACCAAGCATTGGCATGTTTGATACACATTGAGATAAATATATGGTTTAAAAATAAGTACACTGAAGATGCATTGAAAATAATTTCAGATCTCAATACACTGAAGAAAACAACTGAAGAACACTGCTAATATGACTTATAATTTCTAGTTTACATGCAAATGAGAATTCATTTGTCTTGGAGCAAGTAGGCTCTAACAGCACAACCTCAATCTGCCTCTTGTCCGATTAGTTCCTTGTCAGTTCAGCTCTTGCATGGAGCAAGTGGCAAGTTTCTAATTACCATACTGTAAAAAAGATGAACAATCATGCAATATAATGTGGAATGCATTAAAAAATTGTTTTTCTCGCATCCAATTAACTTGTCCTTCAATTAACTTGTTGTTTTTTTCAAATGAGAAAATAGCTTTATTGTCATTATCCAAAATTCACTTTGTTCTACAATGAAGTTTTTTTGTGATATTAATTAAAATTGGATGTTGCTGAAATATTTTGCAGAATAAATGTAACTCAAATTACCATAAACAAGAAATGTAATTTGCTACCCTGCTCTTTTACAGATTTTTCAGTAAACAAAAAATTTTTTTGAAAACACACAACATGTACAACACCCAGAAAATTTTTGACTGTATTAACCAATTTGTTTTTATAAACTTGTTTTGGTTAGGAGAAATAGCTGGTGAGAGGAATACAACATACGATTTTTGTTTCATTAATCAAAGTCCATCATGCTGCTATATAATAAAGACTAAAACACATGAATACATTCCTGACAGGAGGTTAAGAAAATGGCCTCATAACTACCCTTTGAGACATAGCCTCTCTACCTGCTTGCATGCATGCTCTCTGAAAAAAAAAAAAAAAAAAAAAACAGAACTCTTACTATTTGCAAATTGAATTGACCATTTTATTTTAAACTATGTTTTGGCCTAGACCCAAGGGGGTGAGAGAAATGATTGTGTTTATGCCCAAGCCTTGGACCAGAATTTCTGCTATGATATCCTCACTTTCCACCCAATAATAATTGTAATAAGCCATTCAGAAGCAGGGGGATGGGAGTGAAGACCACCAGGCAGGCTCCCAAAGACTGGACATGCCCTGATAAGGTCATTTTATCTTCATGGAACCAAGACTGGTATCAATTTGTGGAAATCTTGGCCTACATACAGGTTTAGGTAATGTTTTCGGGCCCTGTGAGCTGCACTGGAGCATGCAGAACAATCCCTGTGCTCAGCTTCAGATGGAGGTCGTGAACACCAAGCCCAGCTTTCTTCAGTGCAAAGTGTTCTGCATGCTTTCCCGCTTGAGTTTCATGTCTACCCTGATCATATATAATACAAGATGCTAACTAGATAGCTAGTTTACTTAGCTTGTAATACATTGCTGTAACGTATTTAATATTGCAGCAATAGGCTCTCATAGTGTACAAAATGCACTTATAAGCTTTAACAGTATTGTATATTATGAATGTATGACAGCTGAGACGGTAGATTGTACCATCCGTAATGCAACAGAAGCGTGAATAAAAATGTTAACATAGATTTAAACCCCAATGTGCCATGCTCTGGGTTTAAGTGTTTTGCAAGAGGGGAGTTTTTTTATACTGAATGAGAATTGCTTTCTGGGTCCAGTGGAGAAAATATACCCCTGAAGATAAAACAAAAATTAAAACAAGCTACATTTAATCCTGCAGTGGAGAGGTAAAAGACTGCCAGGTCTTGGCTGGTGCTATGCTACAGTGAGCAGGATGTCCTCTCCAGGGATGAGAGGGACCAAGAAGTGTCTCATTCCTGACCCTTGACCGGATAGCCTTGAGTGACTTACCAGCTATTGGCTATAGAGCAGCTTAGGCAGTGAAGCCACATGGACTTGGCAGCTGACGGCTCATTGTGTTGGCCATTGGAGGACTTGACGCATGCGACACTTCCCAGCTTGTGTTCACCCTCCCACCAGCCAGGGTATTCCAGAACAATAGGACATCTTGAGTTTGTAGGGTGCCAAATCCAGATGGACATGCAGGACTAAAACCAGCAAGGGTCAAGCAGATACATTCAGAGACAGAGAGAGAAAGAGAGACAGAGAGAGAGGTACAGAGAGAAAGACAGAGCTGTCACACCTATGTGAAACTATTCATTGCAATCCTAAAATTCTAGAATTCTCTTCATCTACATAATGGACATTAGTCATTAGTTTATCATTTTTCACATGTAAATAATTTGTTCAACTGTGAATGAACAGTGACAGTCAAATGGCATGGGGGATTTGACCAACATGGGAATTGGCACCACATCATCAGTGGTCATAATTACATAGCAACCTGAGGTACAGAACATGAGAATGAAGCAGCATTCCATGTTCCAACATAGATGTGTCATGGACTCAACTTTGCAGGTACCAAATGAGTCTTTTCAGAATAAAGCTAACACCTGCTTCAAACTAGAATTCCAATTTCATGCTTATCTTGTGTTCTCATAAAGCTGCTCTATGGTACCTGGAGGTATATCCATCTGGCTCTTTCTGAATTTTTGAGGGAAGAATGAAAATAATTTCATTGTGGTGAAAGCTCAGACAATTAGGAAATGCATTTCTTTCAAATATGAGGCTGACAAGAGCTATGTCTCAGTTACACTTGCACCTAGGCCTGGACATTACAGCAGAGTCTCTGAATCAGACATCACAGCAGAGTCATTTGAGTCAGATATTACATCAGAGTCATTAGAGTCAGGTACAACAGCAGAGTCACTGAGTAAGACACTACAGCAGAGTCAACAGAGTTAGGGACTACAGCAGAGTCACTGAATCAAACACTACAGAAGAGTCACTGAGTTAGAGACTACAGCAGAGTCACTGAATCAAACACTACAGAAGAGTCACTGAGTTAGAGACTACAGCAGAGTCACTGAATCAAACACTACAGAAGAGTCACTGAGTTAGAGACTACAGCAGAGTCACTGAATCAAACACTACAGAAGAGTCACTGAGTTAGAGACTACAGCAGATCCATTTCACTTCAGACAAAGGAATTGTTGGAGTCTGTGCGCACACTGTGCTGCCTTCCCACATGTAGTTTACATCACATACTTTCAAATGCTAGACTTAAAGTGTGCCTTTGCCTTACCGCAAAGAAAGAGATAATCTACTGCTGCATAAGACAGAAGAAATGCCACAGGCATCCAAGAACAAACAGGCGTACCGCATTCCTGTTCTGAAGCAGCCTTATCTTAGATTATGAGATCCTGATGCAATTACCTCCATAGTTTTCAAGGGCTTGTGTTGTCTTTTGTTTTGTGGCTCTTTTTTGCTCTTCGCCATCCTAATGGATTTTTCTTTTTTTTCTGCCATACGCTAAAGTGTCTTCCGACAGACTCAATAACCCCTGCTTTTGATTAGTCACAAATCTGCAATTCAAAACCACAGCCGTTATGAGAGCTTAAAACACAGAGATTATTCCCTGAGGTGGATCTGAGCTGTAATGTGAGGCGCTCCGCTGGTACAGGACACACTGCTCGGGCTTCTTGGTAACGCACTAACACACTTTCGAGGTTCCTATTGGTCCATACTTCACTGCATGTGACCTGGATACAGTTTCCACACAAAAAAGCATATAGAGTTGGACTAAGTGGGTCATAGAATTGCGAGAGTAAATATAAATAGAGTACCTATTGGAGCTCTAATGATGGACCATGGCATGTAAGCAATGGCATTAATGTAAAATTACATAAATGTGAACAGTTCCTTTCTATTCTCAGTTCTTAATCTTCTTAGTCCAGCTAAACTCTAAATATATACATTTAACAAGGCTGACAAGCAATGATAACATTAACGGCTTGTCATTTTACTGAGAAATGTAATTTGGTTCTGAGAAATGAGAGATAGTAGTTTCTCTCTTTACATATATACAGCATATTTGTAGTCAGTATCTGACTTTCAGCAAAGCTCAGCCCAGAAGTGGCTTTGCAGTAACCTTCATTAAAATGAAAAGCATCACCCAACCATGCATATTTATCTATTTGAGTTAAATTTTCCAGTTTTTCATTTATATGTGCATAAATGCTCATCATTAAATCAGGAAATTAAATTAATCACATCTAATCAAGAAAACAGGTCAGGAAAACACATGCCTTTAACGTAATTACCATAAGCATTGAGATCCGACAGGATATGTTTACCTCTGCTCCCTATGGCTCAGTTATGCACTTCAAAGCTAAGCATGATCCACAAGCACATGCAGTAGGTAATATATGATTCAATGTGCATGGTGTATGCATATAACTTTTATTTATGTGTATATTTAAATACATAATACATATATTTGTCTTTCTTTAACTTATATTTGAAGATACTTCACATAATGTATGAAAGTGCACATTAGCTCTTTGTATCAGTGCAGGGTTCCGCATGAAGACTGAAATGGATGAGAGTCTCTCCTACACACATCATCAAGAGCCATACAGTCCATAAGCACAAAGGAAATAAGCAAGCCAGATATCCATTTAGTCTCTGCTTGACTATTAGCGGGTACAGGCACATTTAGAAGCAACTGCAGGGCGTACATCACTTTTACAATCCCACTGCTTACACTACCCCATGCAACGATCACAATAACAATCATTATAAAAGCCTGCGTGAAGCCACCTCGAGCCGTAACTGTGGGGGAAGGGTGGGGGCAGGGAAAAGTTATTAGACAGGGCTGTTTTTTAATTTAAATGAATGTTTGAAGTGCAGGAGGCAGGCAGTGAGCCGAATCGTTTTGTTTGAGGGAGAAATACCCCCGGGGACTCGGCTGCGAAAAGGCCACCCGACGACACATTAGCAGCCCGTCGATTGTGCGCATCGCCCCAAATCTTAAGAACATGAAAAATGCAGGAATCGTGGGCTGCGAGGCCTCTGAGGCCGCCTGCCGAAATGTGTGCAGCGGTGCGTGCACACAATGCGCGCCAGCCACGGTGTTCATACCGTACGCGTGAGCAAAGAGGAGTGCATGTTACAGACACGTCCAAAAATTAGATTACACTTGCAAACTGCAGAAAAAATAGGATTCATTTCTTTAATTTCATAACTTATTAATTTCATTATGGAGATCTCTCTTAGAGAGAGAGTAGACAGAAATCCGCCAAATGCTTTGAGCTCCAGCCATGTGCTGAATACCTCATGCATGTACTCTCAAGTGTACAAGTTCTCAAGCATTATGCCTGTCAACCCGAGAACATGAATCTAATAAATAACAGTTTTTGCGAGGAGACGTCTAACAGTATACTGCCACTGCATTAATAAGTGCCTAGCTCACTATAACAGTCATGTATTTGGATTTGTCTGAAAATACTTTATAATAATTGTTTATGATCAATGCAGAATGTGGTTTCCCATGCACATGTCACATGTTTTATTTATGTCAGCATTTATGCTTGTAAGAGGACTGCTCTGTTGTCTATCACAATATGAGAGTATCTCTGTGAGGCAGTGTGATGGTTTTCTATACTTCTCCTCAGGGGAAAAGAGAAGTTGCTCTATATACATGCTAAATAATGCAACATGCTGAAATGTCAAAATGAGGAAATTATGAAACTGTTGCCAGTCCTCTGAAAAGGCCCCCAAGCTCCTTGAACTTTCATCCACCTATAGCATGACAACATAAAAAAGGAAAAAAAGACACACCGCCCAGGCGAGGTGCTTCAAAACACATTTAGATCCTGATCTGAGTAACCTTGGACAGGTATGTTCAGACAGACTGTCTAACATTGGAGGCATCTACATTCCAAGGAATTATATGCCATCCAGTTAACAGTGGGTTCATTTTCTCTGCACTTTTTTTAAGCAAATGGGAGGGTGAGGTCTGTGTTATATTCAAATATGCTGGTCTGTAGTCAGATGTTTGTTTCTGTAGTTTTTGTTCTCTAATGAAGTATGGTTTGATGTTCACATATGTCTCCATGTTTGAAGATAGGAGAGTCACAGTCTTGCCTTTAGAATTCTAGGGCAGAGGGGAACTCACTTTATTCATTAAGACAATTAAGACAAACCGAGCACTTGCAAGTTTGAAGAGGACAAGAGCTTAACGTTGTTCTGAGGGTCTCTGTGTATAAAGAGACTGAACTGTACAGTAGTGCTGCTGCATTGTCCAGCTGAACCCACTGCACATGTAGCCTAGCCCTCGGGACCATTACATTAAGATGCAGCCAGTACACAGGTCCGCTCCTCATGCTCCATCTTCCTGTCCCCCTTCGCCAAGGCATTTTCAATTTATGTACATGAACCTGCACCCGGCACCAGGAGAAATCAATACGGGGGGAGGGAAAGGGTGTGGATAAATCAACATGGAATTTTATGGCATTATTTAAAAATAAAACCTTATAAAACAAAATATAACAAGCAGAATACGATAAAAGCTCAAGGAGACATATCTGATATCTGAGGGGCATGGTTGTCCATCTGAGGGCGCCCCTTACAGTGCCAAGCCTGCTTGAACCAGCACATGCGGTACAGGTCAAAATGTGAAAAGCATGCTACATGCTACTTTCTGATTGAAAAGAGCTGGTACATGGCTTAACTTGTGGATAACTGTTGCAAGCAAGCTGTTTGTCCCTGTGCAGGTAAACCAGAGAGAGATGAGAATTATTTCTACTTGGATAATGTCAGGCATGGCAATGTTTGTGTCATGGATATATGGAATATTCTGTTAAATTTCACATTGTACTTGTTTCAATGAATGATAATTGAAACATACTGCCTTTATTTGCTTACCAGGATAATAATAATTTTGGCACTTTGAGAACTGTCGTTACAGCTGCCATAACAAGTTGGGTGAACAGTGATTTGTGTTATTAAAGGCAATAATTTCATCCCATCCTTTTTATGAAGAGGGCATTACATGCTGGACCAGAAGGTAGTGCAGTGTTAAAGGCCCATCTTAGGGGCATTCTGCATGAGAGTTTAAACATTAAGTAAAACTAGTAGCAGCATGATTGGAGATGTTGATGTCGATTCTTGATGCTAGCAAGGACTATTTTATGAAAAAAAAAAAAAAACTGAAAGGTTGATGCACTTGAATGAATGCGGTTTCCTCTCTTGCTCTGGGATTGAGAAATTGTCATTGTGTTTTAACCGAATTAACTGTTTCTGTGGGGCTCACTGAGAGGTTTGTTTGGCATAAATGACTGAATATGGTGAACAGTGAATTGTGATTCATCCACTGTTACAATTTGTATTTATTATATTAATTTTTCTTTCAAAAATATAAAAGTTGAACAGAAGTATGTAGTGGAATCACTGAGAGAATGCAAAAGAGTGTAATTATATTAGGGAAAATAAATGTAAAAACCCATTTCCCTCATAGTCTTGTGTAAGGCAATGAGTGAGCGGATGATAATGGCTTTATAAATCTTACTGGGACAGGAAATGTTGCTTTTCATATTACATTTTCTCAGATTATTAACATAGAGTGATTTAATGCAGAATATACTGACTTAATGAAAAATAATACAGGAATAAAACATTTTTTTCTCAAATACAAACATGCTCTTATTATACATTTTTCTATTTGCTTGAAATCAAATATATATTTGGTTTTAACCCTGCATACAAATACTGCTGGCAAAAATTGTTATGAAGTATGGTATGCTAGACAAGCACAAAAAAATTGGAAATTATTTTAACTGACCGGGCAGTGACCACAAGCATAGTTGCTATGGCAGCACCAGCAATGGTTATTTATGCTCTGTTGCCAAAGATATATTTTAGGCCTCATTGATGGGAGCTTGTGCACGAACAGTTTGAGATATGAGAAAAATGACACAGCTGTGAGGTTAAACTGGATGATCTTCAGACATTTCAAATTGTTTACCCAAAGTGACAATTATGGAAGCAGAGGGCTTATTCAAACATATAATAGTTAATTTCCCCTTCTATTAAAAATGAAAATAGATACACTGATGCTGGCCATTTGGCCAAATTAAAGGGAAAATCCACTTGCATAATGCACCATCGCACATACAAATGGTACATATTTAGGGTTTAGGTTGAATCTCGCATAATTAGTTAAATGTTTGATTAGGAAAACATTTAACAGTCCGAAAATGTCATTCATTAAATATGAGGTAAATTGTGAATCATATGGAGAGGAGCAACAACATGTCTGATGTGATTTATATTTGACACCAAACGGAGGAGGGGTTGACTTCCCACAGAGAGAGAGAGAGAGAGAGAGAGAGAGAGAGAGAGAGAGAGAGAGAGAGAGAGAGAGAGAGAGAGAGAGAGAGCTGAAGGAGAGGGAAAGAAAGATGTAATGTTGTGGGTCTTTGGCTGTCGGCCCTGATGGGGAGGTGATATATAATGGATGATTATACCTCTGAACTGCTCTGCTCTCCCCTCGCTCACTGGCTCCGGCTATCACTAGACTCCACTCCAGGATGCTCTCTATTCTATTACTCCACAGTGCTGGGCCCTGCAGGGAGGCAGCCGTCCTGCAAGGCCATGTCCCGCCGTGTACCGGCGTGTAGCGTTTCCACATCATCGCCTGTATATACACCATCCCAGCACGGAGCGAGCCAGAGAGACCGAGACAGAGAACAAGGGAATCAACCTGCAGTGCATTACAGTTTGAAGTGGAGAAACTGTTGATAAATGTTTCATCAAGACAGCTGTACATCTGCTTCCCCTGCACTTAAAACAAGTAATAAAAAAAAGCAAGCATCTACTGGCTTTGTCAAGAATGTATGCTAACAAAGTGTTGTTCTTCCCTTCAGAAACTTTTTATGCGCTAATGAATATTTCATGACACTCCACATCATGGTTTCTGACAGGTACCTAATGTAGGGAAGGCTCTATCATTATCACCATTATATGAGTTCATTTAATTCAAGATTGAGTCAGGCAAAATGCTCTTACAGCAGCAGTATCATATAATACAGATTGATTGAGTATTGCATGTTTACTCATGTGATTGTCCATCACAATAATTTAACTGTCTTAAATCTGGCCTGAACAATCCTCTGTATATTTTTCACTATTACACTGCTGAATACAGAGCAGCATTGGTCAGGCTTTGAATCACAATGAAACCACCTTTTGTTTCAGAGGTTGCGTTTTAACGCAGAGGCCCTCTCCCTTATTACCCATGGTGAGATGTTCACATATGCCTCCAAATCCGAAGAGGGAAGAATCATAACCGCACTCTTCAGAATTCAAGTGCAGAGGGAACTCATTCTAAGAGAGAGGAAGAAAGACAGAGATGCATATTGGGGAGACTTTCATATCTGTGCGGTGGTGAAACAGAGAAGGAACAAAGAGAAAACATTCTGATGTTATACCCAAGAACACAAGAAATGTAGGAAACAGTTTCAATTGACACATTCATCTTAAGTCTCAAAAACATATATCCTCAACCTAATCAAAAGATGTGCACCTTTTTAAAATGGCTTGGTAAAGATAACAATGTTCCTTTTCACATTTCAAAGCTGGATAGAATGAACATTTCTTTCTTTCTCCTTTCTAATTCTTTGCCCTCAAAGCCATTTTCAGATCAAATATTAATAGTGCTGTTTTGTGTGTAACACCTTGATTGAAAAGGTTACAGTTCCATTTTAATTTCTGTCAGTGAATGCTACTGGATTTAAGGATAAAGACCCTGACTCATATTCATGGTCTACATCTCTTTCTTGATGCCCTTTGGACATTAAAATGTGGAAAAGTACATCCTGTGGCAGGTGCATATTTTATTCTTGTTCATACTGTTCATTCTAAGGTTCTGTGTATTTATTTCTGTGCCATTTACTTTACAGGTGCCCCCACAAAGTCCTTTGCAGCACATTCCCTGACAGAGAGATGAGGAAGAATTTCCAGGCAAAGCAGTTTATTTCACAGCCAGCTGCCCAGCCTTCTTTTGCAAATACAGCCTAAAGGAGTTTTGACCAGTACCACCAGAGAGACCAGGGTCATGCGATGGACAGCTATTTCTGTACCTGTCATTCACCTGACAGGGCACAGTGACTCATGATGGTGGATATGCTGAGTGAGCACTGAGCATACCTACAAAACAGGAACTGCCATTTGGCAACTTTGTCCGAGATCACTAAAGCTTGTGCAAAATTGCTCAGGGACCATGGGGAACACAACAGTATGTGTGACAACTTAATGTGAAAATGAGCAGAGGGAAAGCAGGGGTGATGATGTTTCTAAGACATGAATCAAGCTAAACATTATGATTATCATCCCCTTTATCAAAACACTCTTTGAGATTCACATTATGAGGGCCACTATGTAGAGATTCAGTGTACAGAGAACAGGTTATACATGTATAGCTGAAAGATATTTTCTGAAAGCATTCACTCAAGTAGGGTTTATAGAGGGAGGCAATAATGCATGAAGACTCACTGTGACATGTGTCATGCATGTTTAGAAGAGCTGGAAGTTCATGGTTGCAATTTATCCTACCCTTCACACAAAGCAGAGGGAAGTATGGACATAGAGTATCTCCTCCATGTTTTACTCTGAACTCTTTTGTCTGCGTAATGTCTTCATTTAAAAAACATTTCAAGTTCCGTTTAGCTGTCCTTATGTTTTAGTGAGAAATGGATATTACTTAATCAGTGCTATATCAATGACACAAATAAGAGGAGAGCGCAGAACACCAGTTTGATCATTTTCACCGTGACAAAATTGCCACAGCAGGCCTGAGAACATTAAAATGCATTCAAAATGCAAGTGACACTAATTTCATATTTTGCATATAAAGTTGTGCTTTGTGACACAGAAATAGTTTTCTTTTGGCAATGGAAGTTGTGGTGTATATTTTTATCTGTTTATAGTTAGGCTTCATTGAAAATGAATTTGTAATAAAGTGTTACATTGAACTTTTGAAAATGTAGCTTGTCATTACTTGATGGATTTAATTAGGAGGCAAAGCAGCACAGATGCCAAGCGCCTAATTCATACTGCATATGTAATTAGAAGCTATGGTGTAATCCAGCCAATAACTGTTCCGATGCTTTCTTCAACTTTTTTTGCACTTCCCTTTACACTTATGAATGTTTTACAGTGTATGTGTTATATGCAATGAACTATTTCTGCTTCGGCCCATTCATTACTAAAATGCTTCAGATATAAAATGAACACTGGCAGTCAATATAAACATTTCACCAACAGTCTGAGCCTCACTGACTGTAAAACACCCATCTTAAAAAACACCCAAGATAAAGTTCACAAACATTCCTCCAGTGTTTTCCATATCAGAATTGTATCCTCAGTAGTTCTGTTGAAACCTGGATAGATACTCTGTATGAAGCACATGTATGGAGTTTTGGCATTCTAAGCTGCTGTTTAGATGCTGACAAACATAATACCCTAATGTAAAAGAATTTTACCACTTGTTGAGAAATGTTAAAATAATTTAACAAACCAGTTCTTTCCTATTTTGTTTGCTATGGCTTACCGCAATGAACAAATGTTTTTGCAATGCAAGGGTTTTTAAAAAAAAAAAAAAAAAGAGGCTGTTTCTTGGCAAGTTGTCATTGGGAAAAAATTAAGTTATAAAACAAACCCCACACTAATGCAGTACTGTTTTATCTGAATATGCATTAGATAAAATACTACACCGACAAACTGAGATGCATAAATTACCCATGCAAAACACAGATTTAAAAATCCACTGTCCCTCATTTCTTTCAGCCTGCAGCTACCAAATACAAACCATCAGTCCAGACAGACGAGGCTCTTTTGAAATCTCATTCCATTGTTTCAGCTGCATTTAAAATGATAACTGAAGTGTGAATTGCTTAAGCCAGTCAGGGAATTTGTCTGGTCCTGTCACATTTAGTGACTGATCCTTCTAGCAGACTGAAATTAATCTACATATGAAGATTCAAGAAATGTCTCTTGAAACCAGCACTCAATGCTTTGAAAAACATTACTAGCTCTGATTGCAAATGAAAGTGCTTCAAAGCTGCTCGTGTCGACAGCTATAAAAGCCTATTTAAACATACTACATCTAGATTTTATGGTATGGACACAACTGTAAAAATATCAATACATGAACTGCATTATTCCGAGGGGCTCAGAATAAAAGTAGGTTTTACAGTAAACCAGTTCTATTGTAAGGGGTGTATATAATGGCTGAGCACAGGGTGTCATTGGTTGGCTTATTATGTATTTATTCATGATGATCGCGATATCAATCAGATGCGCAGTTAAAAGCTCAAGACGTCACATGACTAACAAAAGGCCCAGTGTACAATAGGAGGATATGCACCAGGGGTCGGAGTTCATTTGGGGGAGGAAATACAAAGAACCCAAAGGGCTGACTGCACAGGCCAAGCCTGCACTTTGAAGTCCTCCATTGAGGCTTGTACCATTTTCATGGTGCCAAGACGGTGGGAGACAGAGTACAAGACTACATTTACTGCTCATCAGAAGGGATAATGTAGCAGCTAGGACAGAACGTTTGCCAATGCAAAGCATTATGGGCTTGGCTGTTGAAGTTCATCAGGCAAATGACTTAACTGTCCTCCTGAGGATGGCATTGTGTGGGGCCATGTCTGCAGCTGCTTGATATACCACACATTTTAGCAGCTATAATAATCAGAGCCATTTTTGCCATTACATGCCTACATATAATTCATCCATGTGCTCATACACTCCACATTCTGTAACTCAACTATGCGCATATACATTCTACATTCCATACTTCATCTATATGCATATGCATTGTACTCATATATACAGCACAAACACATATTGTTCAATGAAAAAAGTCCACATCCACAAAAAGCATGATAAATCACAAACTCCATTTGTTCAAATATGAGACCCTGCAGTGCAGTACATTTCAGGAGACGCTGGAATCCCCTGTTCTAAAGCACTGGCTGTGAGTTCATTTCCATGGCCTTGAGCAAGCTTTGGCCCAATCAGACTCCTGTTGTTCTAAAACAGAAAGACAAAGACACTAAAGACACTAACTATAAAAGCATGTCAATTGCTTTATACCAGCTAATGCAAAATATCCAGGCAAATATATAAGTTAAATATTTGAGCCAGTTTACTGCTTATGATTAAGTCATATATTCTATATATTATATCATTTAAGATCTATGATAGTGGTAAGATTATATTCCAGCAAAGATAAAGACCTACCTTTGATGGGGACCATGCATGCAATAATAAATACGTAATTTGTCTATTAGCTGGAAATGACATTGGCTGTAGGAACAAGAACTGGTAAGCGTACTCCTGCAAAGGAAAGAGGCAATTATCTGAGTATGGTTTGCTGGGAAGCTGAGGTGTGCCCACACAGCACACTGGAGGGATGATGAAGGAACTGTCAGCTCAGGCTTACCTCCTCCATTCCCCGAAGTGAGGAAACAGGCTGCTTGTGCTTTGCTAATAGTTTGAAACGATGCCTTGTTTGGATTTGAATGTTGATCAGGCAAACATTGCTCCAGTTGGGTGAACAAATAAATTGAATAAATCTATTTAATGAAAATATAAAATAAATAAAATCTGTGTTTGCATCCATGTAATTCTTGCATGTTCCCATTATATGGTGAAAAAATACAAGAGGTATCAACACAGAGGCAATTTATCACTGAGTGATTAGTCACAGGCTATCAAACAGGGCTGTGCGAATCCATGCCACAGTTCAGGCAGAGGAAATGTTTGCCCATTTAACCTGGAGATTGTGATATAGAATACATTTTTCCACATCGCAAGCTGCTAAATTATTTCACGTAAATTGCTCTGTTAAATAATTGCACATGACTTGATGAACAATTATATTTACTGAAAAAAAAACACAATTTATCAAAAGCACAGAAGATATCTTGGCTTAAACAGCTTTAAACTTAAGCACATTTTTATAACTCAATATAAAATTGGTGAAAACAACAAACGCTGAGTAACTTTTGCAACTTTTATCTGGAGTAAAACAGAGAACCTCAGCTAAGGCTGTATCATTAGTATTTAACACTGCTTTCACTATTCATCATTTTCTGCAACTCACTTACTCCCTCATGATTTTGGTTCAGGAATTCCTCATCACAACTGTCTGTGTATTTTTGCCTTCTTTTGCTTTTTTATGCACACCAATACTGGTGCTCAAAACTCAGAAGTTTGACCAACCCAAAAATGTAATGCTATGGATGGGTTTAGAGGTCAAGTCATAACAAATAGTGTACTATAGAGTATACTGCTGTGATGCTTCAGTTGCAGTGCTTCTTAGATAACATGCAAAGGCTGCAATGCAAACAGATGTTAGCGTTCACACCAATGAATATGCGTCTGCAGATCCCAGTGTGCTGGAATGGGCATGGGCCAAGGCTGTGGCTCGGGGAGCGTGCTCAGACAGGCAGTAGGCTGTGAAATTGCTCATGAGTGCCAACTGTAGCAAATGCGACAAGGTGCTGATGTAATGCAGGAGCCCCGGGTAACGGGGGTGAAAACGGGAGGGGGTGAGGGTTGAGAGGAATGAACGGTGAGGAATCAGTATACATAACAACATTAGAGCTGTCACAAGCAGCGGCTAAATGGGATTAGTGTCACCCTTGATAAGGCGAAGGGCAGAAAAGGGAAGGGGGGAAAATTGGAAAAAGGAAACTGCTTCTCTTTTTCCTCTTGCAATAATTTCATTTCAGAATCGGCCCACAGAATGCATAAATGGACTATAAGAGAGCTCTGAAAAGTTAATGGAAAATTTATGTGCTAGTCCCTGTATTTCCTTTCTTTCACGCTAGTGTGTTTTTCCCCATATTTCCTCACTCTTTTATGGTTACCATTGTTGTGATTTTACGGCACTGTTTCCTCTCCCAGAGCTTGAGAGCACTTTGTGTTTGCAAGGCCTGGAAAGAGATGTTTGGACAGACTGAAAGGGGACTGCTATTCGCATGGGATTGTGACCACTTTGCTGTATTGAGGTACAGGTAAAAGGACATAAAGAAAAACTGACTGTTTGGAACTGGGCCTTCTCAACATTGCAGTAGATCTAATTAAGCTAATGCAAAAAGCGGGGCAAAAGAGAATGGAAACCTATGAATACAGAGGGACCTTCAACAATGCAACATAGGACACAATTACTTTCCAACAGAGATAGAGGCAAACAGGATGAAGCCTGGAGAATGGCACAAGATGCATTTAACATTCAGACAGTGTGCAGCTCAATAAAGAGCAGTATCATGGGATTCAGAAATAGAAATGCAGTAAATTGATGTATGGGGAGACTGGGAGAGAAAGAAAGATAGGAAAAGGATACAGAATCATATTAGGTATTCTGTTGATGCACACATTTCATTGGGCACACTCTGTCCACATGATCTGAACAATGTGCAAATCATTTGTACATTCTCTAGGCTATCCTAATCATGTTAAGGGACAGGCTGATACCAGGGAGACCACATGGAGGGGTTTAACAAATCCGTGATTGGGCATTCAGACAGGGAATTGCATAAAATGTGTGACCATAATTATGAAGGATTACATTACATTCAATAATTAGGTAGATTTTTTTTTTAATTTTAGAAAGGTCTACATCTTACTTCAAGAGATTAAAGAGATATATGTCAGCTTCTGGAACTTAGAGATGATTACTGAACACAGCTTCAGCAATTGCTGAAGCAAGATTCCATCAATGGGTAACGATGACCATTTGTCCTCCCACCCACTAACCTACCACACACACACACACACACACACACACACACACACACACACACACACACACACACACACACACACACAACACACACACACACACACACACACACACACACACACACACACACACACACACACACACAAACCCCCATCCCCCACAATACCCATACCCTCACCAAAACTTATAAAAACACTCTGTGGTGCAAGGAGATCTTTCAGATACACATTGATCTTGATACAGCGATTCAGAAAAATAACTGAGAGACACAGAGAGGACACAGGATGCTGGGAGTATAATGGATGGAAGTGAAAGGGACCTTAAACACTTACTGTCCACACACTAAAGTGCAAACAGCAGGTACTGTAAAATGGATTTTTGAAGTAGAGAAAATTGATTTTAAGGCATAAAAGAAGAGAAAAGCAGGGTAACAGAGGATGAACATCAGCAGAGTGAGGACCAAATTGACGTATTTAGTTCCAAAAAAGTTTATTTCCTTTTTTGAAAAGGCAGCTGTTTCTAAAATATCTCCTTGCCATAGAAATAAGAAAGTAATGGCATGGGGTAGAGATTGGCCTGGTCTCAGAGAGGCTGAGGAGTCATCCCCCATAGACAGCCCCAAGCCTTGTGCAAAAAATCTGTGGTTGGCACCATCAGCAAATTTTCACTGTTGTGTTACTCTATCTCTGTGCCTGATATTAGACCTCAAACTCTGAATCCCTCCACGGCAAGACACGCCACGCATCACTATTAGAGCGGCAGCGGCTCCCTACTGGAAAGTGCCAGCCAGAGGCACCACCTCCACCAGGAAACACAGCAGAGGATGCTGATTTTCAGCTGAGCACGCAAAATGAGTCAGCAGACTAATGTTCACTTCACACCCCAGGATGGCTAGTCTATATAGAAATGCAATTACTCAGAAAATCTGTAGAGAACCCAAACACAGACACTTATAATGCATCTAACCTCCACAAACATATACATGCAAAAGCATACACATCACAGTCGAATGGACATGTTAAAAACATGATTTTTGCTGACCAACATTTCTTCATCTGTTACCATTTGGATCATTATTTGGTTTGGAAGACTATTTGCCCCAGACTCACAGTCACTGCTGAATGCTCATAACATTGGAGGCAACACTGCACAGCAACAGGCTTTACTTAGCAATGAAAGTGTTTTCCAGGCTGAATGCAGTCTTCATTTACTCCAACGTTAAAGGTACCATCCTGAACTACTGCACTCATTATTTTAAATGATCATCGTAAATAATATGACAATCAAATCATTGCAGTAAACTTAATAGAATGTATTTGATCAAGTCAGTACATTATGAAGCCTTTTAAGGCTTTTAGAAATTGGCAAATATCCATTTGAAATATTATGCTGCACAAGATTACTCAGTTGAGGTGTGACCTCTTATGAATAAATTCAATCCTACGGAATAAAAGGCAACAACATATTCATTTAGATGCAGCTGAAGGAAATGTCTAGCTACCATTTTGCAATGTAATTATGTTTCAGCTATTGCAGAAAGGTCTTTGAAAATATGAACACAGTGGGGAAAGTAATGGCAGGACGTGGGCCCTTCATTCTCTGAGTGAGGGATATGGCCAGAGGGCTACATTACAACAAGCCCATAGAAAAATAAACCCTGCACCCACTCACTGAAATGTCGAGCCAAGCACTACCTCAATTTGCTTAAATAAACTATTAAGTATCATTTAATATGTATGTGGGGACTGATTAATGTTAAAATGACAAAGGTAAGTTATAGAAACTAGATACCGAGAAACAGGTAAAATGTACAACCTTGTTTAGCCTTGCCTTTTCCCCTGGCTGCACACATTAACTTAAGAATCAGCATACATCAGAATTGTCTAACATTAGGGAATTAGTGCAGGGTATACAGAGGAGGCTATGAGACATGACTGATGGGCCAACTGAAGGGGGAGTGATATGTGTGAACAAGGGTGATGGGACAAGCCATAAGGAATCAACAAGGTAGATGACAGCGCAGTACAATGCTAAAAGACCTGTGTGATCCATCCATTCAAGCACAACTGATATTGATAAACAGCGGTTGTGGAATCCAAAACAGGTGAGAAGAGTTCACTGCCTTTCCTCTTGTCCTTACTTTAGCCTCATTATCATGTTTAAAAGGAAATGGCAAATCCACATTTGTATTGCAAAACAACAATCACTTTTCCGAATCTTAAATTCCCAAAAAATGCAACATAAATACAATTTTACAATTATGTACATTTGACAATTTCAATGAATTCTAATTATGCATAATGTGAAAGGGGTACCAGTTTTGTTTTAGGGTACAGAGACAGTAATAGTGCTACAGAGGGGCTTGTATATGCAGGATTTCTTTCATCCAGTTACTTTTTGGCTACATGCACATAACTCATGTAAAGCAGAGGGCAAGCAGACATTATTTAGAATACACAAATCACTCATTTGACTTCATATCCATTATGTGTAAATCAACAGGTCTAATTTAGATAAGTATGTCAGTAATTATTGATTCCAGAGAGGAGGATGAAAGCAAAAACCAGCCTGTACATGGCCCTCCATGGCACAGAGTTCGAGACCACTGCTGTGCACCCTCTCCAATGTATTTTCAGTGCAGAATAATAATCACATAAGATCATTTTCCTCTTTTTGGTTGGAATCATTTATTAATTTTTCTGTCCAGTGCAGGTTTAAACCACAGCTGGAGCATTTCCCCATGGCAACAGCCTATCTTGGAAGCCTTTCTGCAGCTGCCTGAAGCATCCACCTCTTTGGCTACTGCCAGCCTTGCTGTGCAGCATCATGTCTGTGATCTTCCACACGGGGGCAAACTTTAACTTGCTGACAAGTCTTCTTTCATAGACTTGGGGTAAATGTTTGAAACATGAGGGGCTTTCAACTGTGCCTCTCACGCTGTTAATTTCTGAAGCTTCATGTTTACTTGGCACATGGAAATGAGGACGCAGAATAATTACACCTTATCAAACTGACACAACGCTGAGGGGACCGTCTGCCACGCATGCTTTTGGACGAGTCAAAAACAGCCGCAGTCAGGGGGAAAAATGTGACCAATGCAGTAAAACTGTTTTGAAAACAGGTAATTTCTCAGTCAACCAAAAGGATTACTCCTGGTCACAGTAAGGGGGATAATCCCATATGCTGCACCTGGTTTGATAACTATAGCCCACATATAGCACAACTGAAATGACAAAAACTGACTCAGTTTAGGCAATATATCTGTTGGACTTTATTTTAATGTAATTTTTTTCCTTTTTTCATGAGTTTTTTCAGGCTGTAACTGCCACCAGCAATTTGAGAGAGCACAGTCATCTGCTGCTGCTTTGCTTTGCCCAGTTGGCAGCCTTACTTGCTCAGGCATTCACTGGAGGATGACAGCTCCTGTGCAGCATTGTGCAGGCAGGCCGGGGACTCTTGATTGACCAGTAGGGGTTGCTGGAGAGGAATGAGACATAGACGTCCCTGCTAATTTAATCCCTCCCTAGGTGAACTGTCTGTTGCCCACCTGGGTTGTTGACCACAGTAGGAACTGCAATGGTCAAAATCGATGTCATACTGTGGGGCCCGTCTACACACTAAATCAGTGCCTTAACAAAATGGGTGTCCCAGGAACTCTTGGTTTTCCTTCCCTTTATGAAATGGAGTTTGTTAAAACAAAACAAAAATCAGGTGACATGTATAACCTCAGAAAAATCTGTAATTAAAACATATCTTACATCAGCCTTGCAAAATTGATTTGTATTGATCATTCATACATACGTTCATATAAATATATATGTGTGTGAACATGCGCATTTGTGTGTAGGTCCTATACATATTACAGACTTTTTATTTACCTCGCAGACTATAAGTGATAAAATGATAAATGTAAGAACATATCATGTGGTCTAGAGGACAACAGGATAACTAAACAAACAAATGCAAATGCAAATGCAAATGCTCCCCTCAATAACATTATGGTCATTCAATATGGAGTCAATGGTGCCTGGGATCTCTGCAATTGCATGTTATGTTGCACTGACCTGTCGAGAAAGTCCGTTATATTTTGTGGCATGGTTATGAATATTGCCACAAAATGTAATGATTTAAACCCAGTGAAACAATTACAGTAATTAATCAACCTAAAGTGTCTCATTAGAAAGAGATTAGCTCCAAACTGCTATCCAATAGTTTCACAACCGAGTGTGAAATGGGCCAGCCATCAGCATGCTTTGGAAAATAAAGGATTTTGTGGGGCATTGTTTCCCGTAACAAACTAAATGCAAGTCAGCATGGCACTAGCACAGAGTGAGCATACCAATCTGATTAACACATACAGTAACACTTTAAAATGCCCTTTTTAGTTTAAGCCATTGTGGTTTTTTAGGTCTTAGGTTTTACTTATTTAGCAAGCAAATTGAAATCAGCCTGAAATGCAAGACACATGCCTCCCATTTTACTCTATTTATAGTTGTTAATAGATGGGTTGATGAAGCATAATTAAACATTCAAATGTATTCTGAAAGGTCTTCAGCTTGTGTTTGTTTTATTCTGTAGCTGTTTACACTTTCAAAAGGTACCTGGGTCTGCTCCAGGCACCTACTGCTTCAGTGTAGAGAAAAGAGAAAACAAAATGACCTTTATGGAAATGAACATACTCAAAATCCCTCAGACTGAAACAGCACTCTGGGTGGCGGGTGGCAGTTGGTAGACTTCATTTGCAGCCATCAGTGAGAGATTAGGATATTGGCAGGATGGGGGGGGGCACAATTGTTGGTGCTCTTCTGACATATTTGGCAGGTCTGGAGGGCCTGCAAGCTGTAAGCAAATCTGGCAAGCGAGGCAGGTATAGTGCAGTCTGAAGCCAAATCCATCTCTGTTTCATAATGTTCTTTGGTGAAGCCAAGCTTTCTGACCTGAGGAGATCAGAAGAAATGCCATTTTTTAAGGAAAAGTCATTTGTATTGCAAACACAGGGATGTGAGTAACTCTCTTAAGATAAACTCTGATGGTAACTCTCTGGTGGGAGAAAAGATGTCTGACTTAGATGGATGGAGTAGCAACACAGGAAATAGAGGGAAAAGATTAATTTTATTATTTTTTATAAAGGTTGTTTCATTGATATATAATGTCTTTTGCAAGGGAGACGTGGGCTTAAATTCAGTCAGAAATGATCTATGACAGCTTGACAGGTTTTTATTTATATATATATTTTTAGGTTGAACTAAAACCATCTGTAAGGTGTACTTTCATCAAGTATTACAGTAAAAGGGAAAAAATGAAACCATAATCAAAAGCTAAAAAAATATGAGGTGGCAGTCACCGTTAACAGACTAAATATGAAGAGGAAGATGAAAGTACTGAAAAATCACTCATTATGTAAATTGATACATAGTAACCTGTTGGACAAGTGTGGAGTCAGTATGAGTGATAATTCCTTACTGATGTATGGATGTATGGGCTGTCCCATTTCTGCTTTACCTGGATCTAGAATAGTTGCAGTGGTGGAAAGATTATTTCTAGCATTGAAACATCTGTAATTAAAACATATCTTACATTCTGCTTTCAATACATAATGACCTGTTGGACATGTGTGGAGTCAGTATGAGTGATAAGTCCATTCTGATATATGGATGTATGGGCTGTCCCACTTACACTTTACATGAATCTTGAATAGTTGCTGAGGTGGAAAATTATTTCTAACATTGAAACAGAACATAAAGTTACACCTGGATTTTATGGTATTGCATTGAAATTCCTTGTATTTCGCTTCAAGCTATTTTAGTATTACCTCCCATCATTTAACGTGCGGTACAATATCCTCTGCTATTGCTCAATGCCATGATACCGTTTGCATTATATTGCTTTTCTAATATAGCTCGCTTTACCTTTGCTGAATTTCTGCCTTATTATCCTTTCCACATTCTCCATTCCAAGGTAAAAATACAGTACTCAAAACCATGTCGCATTTTTAATGTTCCAGGGAGGTTAAATTCGTTCAAAATCTTAATCTATAAATATAAAACTGAGCGGTAGAACATTTTGCTATCATGAAGCCTTACATGTTTCATTCACAGATATGACATTCCATCCCTCTTCCCTCCCATTTCTGCATATATACTACATTGCCAGGAGTGATAAAAAAAACCCTTTCAATTAATTAAATTTTAGAAAAATCAACACATGGCTCACATTAAATCTGACTTTACAAGCCGTAGTTCTCCATAAAAACAGAAAAAAAAACTGTGCACGGGGCCGGAGACGATTACATACTTTACATTCAGATGGGAAGAGATCACAGCTCCGCAGTTCAGCCGAATGTTCAGAGGATCACTGAAAGCACATCAACCTGGATGCAAGGTTATCCTGACACTCATTCACACACTCTTGCTCCCAGATTTTTTGGCAGGGTCCGTGCCAGACCCCCTCACGGCTGCTGTTAAAAGAGCATACATCTGGGCCTCAGCTGCTCGCGCCCCACCTCGGCCTCCCCTCGCCCCCCACCATCCTCCTCGCTCATTCCCTCTTGTTCACCCATAAGCTATTCACATCTGAATCATAAGTGCAGTAAGAGGCAGACCTGCAGAGCCGTGTCTGTTTCCCCATGAGCGTATGTTATGGCTTTTCACAACTTCTGTGAGTGCATGTAGCTAGAATCTGAATGCACAGTAGAGTTCTCACTGCAAATGCCAGCTTTTGCTTTTCTGCTTTACTCCTTGTTGAGTACACTTAAAATCTCCTTTACTTGAGTAAGTCCTTGTCCTGTGTTTAAATTTCTTTGACCAACACTTAACCGAATTGAAATCTAGATCAGCCTGCAAACCATCAATCGATTGTGCCTAGTTTTTAATCTCCCAAAATATCAATGAATATTCTGTAGCTGATTGCCACCACTACACCAGTGCATTCACGGAACAAAATTATGGTAACTTTATGGTGCATGCAGCTATCATGCTACACCACATATCTAAATGTCAAAGGTTTACAGAGAGGGCATGTGTTTCCAGACCGAGCAACATTGTCTTGAATTGAATACAAGCATGGATGCACTATTGTGCTGCAACAGTGTCCCCTAGTGATTGCACTGCAGGCCATCTCTAAGATTCATCTGAGTTTCTGATTCAAGTGATAACTGAAGATGTTTTTTTACAACATAGCCATAACAGGGTGTTAAAAGAACACATCCCCATAAGATCCAGCATGGTGCCATAAAATTATCAGAAGTATATAGCCCCTATAAAGTTGACAGTGTGTAAGTAAATAAATGAAAAAATAATTTGGTGTTGGCTGTTAAAATCTGAAACAATAGTGCCTATCTTAAAAAAGATGAAGTGGCATTATGTTCTGTTTGACACAATGTATTATGCAATTTGTGCTTTCCATTGCATTATTACAGATATATGAGTAAACATTTTAGCCTCAAGTCTGATTTGTGAATTCTATGGTAAAGAAATGAATGTGTGTATGATGAATGTCCATTCAGAGGTTCCTGTCCACTGATGCAGGAAAATAATTCATCATCCACAAGAGCATCTTTATAAAAGTATATTCATTTACATACCTTATTTTTTGGGAAAATACACATTATTTTATACAGAATTTAGCTATATTGATAATAATGTAATAGCAATGTAATGAATAATACAGAAGAAGCCCCAATGCTATAAGTTATTATTGTGACTAATAGTGTTCTTGGTAGTAAGTATAATGTAGGATATTGGAGATATAGGACACATTCGTTTATATTTTTGCCATTACATCAATCTGTAGCATGGTTTATTATTAATACATATTTTTATCGGTCTGTACTTTTTAATGCATTTCATTTTGTAGCAATTTCTTTGCTTGGAGCATTAAACCAAGCTGTATTTCATTAGATTAAATGACACAGTCCTTTATGCAGACCACTCTGAAATCACTTCATGAACAGGGTGAGTGATTTAGCTCATTCTTTAACAGTGAGCATGGAAAGGTTAGATTGCCTTACTTTCATTGTTTTCACTCTTACCGTAATGTCAGTTTGGGACAATGGATCCATTTAAGTATAAATCCGACTAGGTCTGCTAAAATCATTCACACTAGCCAGGCCTCTCTTTTTGGTTTTCTCCCTTTTAATTTGTACTCCATAGAATATATTACTCTAATTCAAGGCAGATAAAATAGCTGTCCAAGAGCATTATTGCATTGCTGAATTAATTTAAAAGGCCAAAAAGTATCTCCCTGTAATTGGATGGCCACCATTGTGAATCATTGCAGAAATAAATTCTTTCAGACAGAATGAAATCAATATACTTTACATCAGAATAATCAAACTACCCTTGAAAAGAACATTTGAAGTGCCTGATTTATTTTATTTCTCATTTCTTCTTTTTCATCGACCAGTATCATTGGATGTTCACTGTATTTTACTTTTTTGAGCAAATGTCCTCCTTTTGTCCAATCATGTTTGTTTATGTGAAATGGAAATAAGGGGGTTAATATTTTTACAAGGATCAGCAGCTGCAGGTGACTGGAAACAAGCTAGTCGTGGCAGAACTGGTAAAACTGTGGTGTAATTGTGATTCCTAAAGCACTTGTACCTTGGACATGGAAGAAATTATTATTTCCTTTTCCCAATTTTTATGCCTATTACATCTGATTTCAATAGGAAATGAGTCATAACATACTTCACCCCAGTGCTTGGATGCCAGTAAGTGCTTTGAATAATGCGGTCAGAAAATTGCAATTTTACACACAAAGGATTACATTTTTACTTTTCATGAATCCAACTGATTCTAATATTATATGGGCTATATCACGCAATTATTAAACAAGTCAGTTCCTATGACTTAATGCTGTTGATCTGTGCTTAGTTTGAGTGTCTTAAAATCATTTGAATACATCAGGAATGATTGATGCACATTTCTGATCTAGTTTGGGTAATTTAAAAAGAATAATTAGGTCCACCAGTGCGGCACTGATCGCAGAATTTATACTGGCTATATTCTTTATTGTTTCATATTGACATTGGAAACAAAGGTATAACATTTTGCTGTTCTGTACTTTGATACCTGCCAGAAACATGCCCCTCTATTTTAGCCTTCAAATCCATTGTCTTGACAAAAAAATGTCTCAAGAGGCAAAGGTGCCAAAAACAGGTGTCAGGACAGAGCGAGGAACAGCACTCTGCAATAGGTTCAGTCAGTGTGGCATTTGGATTACACAGGACTGAGAGACTGCAGGTAGGTGAAAACCACTTTTTCTTGTTAATCTTTGCTTCTTTTAGGAGTTTGAAAAGAATGTGAATAGGTTTAAGACTGAAAGGGTGAGCGTCCCTCTTCTGATGCTTTATATGTCTATCAGGCCCTCAGAGGACTTTCCTTTGACCAGTTGTAAACCTGGTGATTTTCACAGGGCCACTTTGTCCAGGTTTTTGGGCTTAAGACAATTTTTCAGTTTGACTGAATTATGACAGCATTATCTGATCAGAAAGCGCTTTGTCAAAAGAGTACATTTTCTCTGTTTAAATATGCCAGGAAATGGTTAAATCATGTTAAACATTCAACTTTTGAAGGAAACAGAAGCCACTGCTTGGAAACTCACTCTGTGTGGTTAAAACTTGAATTTTCTCAGTCCTCTTAGAAACATCACTAAGTAACAGCTCATAAGGGCATGTAACATAGTTAAAACAACAGAAAGGCTTTTCAGAAATATGTACTTTCAGTGCTGTTGCGTTAGTTTGTTGGATATGCTGTTTCTAATATTGTTTTTAATGCAAATTATACCTCATCTTTACCCTAGTTCCTGGCTGTTGTTCATGAGGCTGCTAGCCCAGGCTGGTTATTACACACACAGTCTCAGAGTGTTATCAGGTCCTCAGCTGTGCACCAGCCTCTACACAGGGCAATGTGTGTGCAAATGATTTCACTCTCTAGCAGCTGCAGCTTTCTGCCACTCTGAAGACAGGGCAATCAGAATAATTGTTTCTTTACTCTGAAAGTTGTAGGTGGAGCTGTCAGTTTTACCATGAGTATGTTTCATTTTAACTCTTTCTTAAATATGACCAACATTTTAGATATGTCCGGGCTTAATGGATGTTACTATAGTGATCATAGTTACAACTGCAGTATTTCGTGTGTAGTGCTCTTTTCATCTCCTTCAGAAACTTACTTCAGTACCACACACACATATCACACCTCTCTTTCTATCTTTTGCTCTTTATTACTCACTTCTTTCCAACCTTGGCCCAGGAGAGCAGTTAATCTAGGCAGAAATCGTGGAGGTTCCCAACCCCCTGAAGATGTACGGCCTCTACCTGGAAGCAGTGAATGACTACATCAATGAGTCCTATGGAGAGGACGTATGGAGACTGATTGAGGCTCGGGCTGAGATCCCACACCTTAAATTCGTTCGGCACCAGATGTACAAGTATGGGTCCTCCTTCTCATGATCATAAATCAGTTCATTTGTTTTGCTGGTAGATATTGGGTGGAATAAGCACAGCTGCCTTGAAAATCCAAAAACTGATAGTACTTAAAACGTTCATCTTGAGAAAGGCAAATAAACCTTCCTGTTTAATGTTTACGCAACTCTGAAAATACAACGTTCCTTTCAGACCACTCAGAGCCATGTGTCGGGAGTTTCAGACATGCTGCACTGAGCTATCCTGAAGGTGACAGGGAACATAATAATAAGACCATAATATTTCATATTAAAAGTTCCCTGACTTCTTAGGAACCTATCGTCCAGTTTATGAAATAGATAAATATCAAATAAAAATAAACCAATCAGGTTTTACAGTAGAGAGCTTCATTACCATATGTGAGTCAGTGATTGCTTATCTTGGCTTTGCTCACAGTACCCCAAACCCTATGATGTGGACCCATCATGTTCCAGTTTTATGAGTTACAGGTATAACCACATAAACCACATTTTTCCACAGTGACAATCTGATCCTACGCTTGGCCAAGGCTGCTGGAGAGGTCCTGGGTAAGACCCATGATGAGCTGATGTATGCCTTTGGGGTCTACATGGTGAAGAGAATCGGCAATTATGGTTATGAAAGGATTTTAAAGGTGACCAAAATTTATCTTCCTAGACTTATTAAAAATTGCCTTGTTGGTATTCCTCATACAAAGATGTTGTACTATTACTCCTGTCAGACATGACAAAAAAAACCCTCCCCACAACAAGAGTCTGTGTGTTTTTCTTTGTTGGTCTGTTTCAGGTGCTTGGGCGAAACGTGCGAGACTTCATCAATGAGCTCGACAACCTGCATGAGTACTTCCGTTTCTCCTTCCCAAAAGTACAGCCACCCAGCTTCTGCGTAGAGGAGGAATGTGAGACCAGCCTGACCCTGCACTACCGTAGCACCAGGAAGGGCTTTACCCAGTTTGTGAAAGGTACAAACTCGAAAATAGCCAGCCTCTGCAAACGGCTCACTGAAGTCATCATCTGGAGGACTCCGAGATGCTGCCCTATGGGCATTGTGCCACTAATGTAGTGAAGTTTATACTGATTCAGATGGCCCTTGACTTGAGAGGAGCCCTAAAAATGTTCATCAATATCATCAATGGGGGGAGGGTCCATACCTTTCCATAGGGCTCCAGATTCCAGCAGCCCTACCGATGGCCCCTCTGAGGCTAAATGATCTGCATGAGTAAAATAATATCAGAGGTCAAAGGCTATTCCCATCTCCTGCTAACTGCTTAGCTACTCTTTTGCGATTGCAAATTGATGGGTTGAGGCTTTGTTAAACGTACTTATGACCGAAAATATATTCATCTTTATTTCCTGTCTACATTAACACATCAGGACAGCTGTCTCAAGTAGGCCGGCAGTTTTACAATACAGACATTGAGGTGGAGATCCTGTCCAAGGAGGAGACTGAGAAGATGACCTATGTGGTGAGTTAGGAGAGAGGAATTCTCCCTTATTTCCTAACAATGCATGGATGTACAATTTTCTAATATGCAGTTGGGCTGCTCTTTGCCTTCAGAAGAGGATAATCCCTCTCGAGATGCTGCAGTGCAACTTTTTGAACAGTTTCTATGGGAAACTGGATCATTCTTCAACCAGAAAAAGGCTCAAGTCCTTAAGGAGATGAAGGAGGTGGAAATATACTCCACAACTCCACGTTCCAGAATTTCCATGCAGGTTCCAGGAACATTCAAATATTTTTAGAGCAGGTGATTCAGGAGGCTATGGAAGGTATTTGACTTCACGCTGGCGTTCATGAAGCCACACTTGAATCAACTGATGAGTATATCATCTTCTAACACGGTATGGGGGCCTGAGAAAACAATGTATGCATGGTATGTGCATATGGTTACCTGACATAATTGTGTTCCTTGGCTATAGTTCTACAATGCAATAGCTGGACCAGGTGACTCTCCTTAGATGGTTGCCTATATCATAACTAATCCTCCCCCATAATGTATAAAGTGTGTATGCATATAAACACACACACACATATTAGACAGTACATGACCTGGACTATGCAAATTTAAAGCACATTCTACTAAGCAGTAAGTATATGGGCAGTAACAAACAGAACTGTTTTGGAAACTGTGTTAATTGGTAACTGGAGTGATTGTGATTTTTCTTGTCAGGATAAATTACAGCGATAACCGAGCGTAACCTTCATTTTGGGTCATTGAAGCATGAAATGGTAGAGGAACATTCACATGTAATTTACTGGTGGATTTTTGTGCAGTTTATTCTGTGCAGAAAAAACTCTTTTTATGTCTTCTTTAGCCCTATGACTTGGGAATAAGACTTTGGCATATTATTTCAGATTCTGTTATTATGGCCCAGGTGTTAAATCTCAGTGATAACCTACATTGGCACAAGAGTGATGATGAAAATGACATGAAATGAATCATAATGGATGTATTTTCATTTTCAATTGAGGCAGCAGAAAGTCATGGAAGAGTTGACGGTCTTCACACTGCATCACCTTTGAAACTCCTGTCATGCTGAATCCCCCTTTTGCTACAGGTCTACAAGATGAATTTCGACAATGCTGCCTTCAAACACCGCATGCCCCAGCAGAAGACCGCTCCAGGGTATGAGAAGCTGCCTATGAAGCGGGGCATCTTTTTTGACATGTTCCCCTTCAGCGTCATCTTTCGCCGGGACATGACCATGTATCGCATCGGGGACGGGCTGAAGGAGGTCTTCTCTGATCTGCAAGGGAAGAAAGTCAATGAGGAGTTCACCTTGGTTCGCCCCATGCTGGAGTTCAGCTGGGACAATGTGAGTGCAGAGGGGTAGCTGTCTTTAGCTGTGCGTGTGAACACAGTCCAGCCTCTGACAAAACAGGAAACCCAGCACTCACAATAAGCAATACAACATTATGTAGAATCCAGTAAGAATACAATATTGCACTGTATTTGTTGTACAAGATTGTTCTATATAACATACATCTTACTTGTAATAAGGAGTGTTGGGTTCTTTCCTATCATATTTTTCAGCAGCAAACAAGATACATCAAAGCCTAGCTAAGTTTAGCACTTCTCTGAACTTCAATGATCTAGCCTCATACTCTCCTCATAGAATCACCTTGGCCAAGATGCTGTCAGTGCTGTATCCTCTTAGTGAAATATTTTCTCCTTATTTGTTTAACTTTGTTATAATAATGACATTGAAAAAGACTCATTCACACTGCTGTGCCATAGTGTTACAAATTCAAATTGAATAAAATAATGCCAAAGAGTGTAAAGAGAAATTAGATACATATTATAAAGGGCATTGCATCAGTAGCAGAAGTGGTTTACTATGCATCTCAGGAGCAGCAGTGGCCCCTGCTACAGGCTCTACCTCTAAATATTGGATATTCTCTTTATTGGCAGTTCCATTTCCTTTTGCATCTCAAGCAACTAAACAGCTGAGTGTTTGATCTCTGTTTCCTCTAGATCTATACCCACCTGAACAATGTCTTCGAGCTGCTGTCCAAGGCTGTTGTGGAGAGCAAACAAAAGGTGAACATTCCCAAGCTGAGCAAAGAGGAGCCTGAGGAAAAGGAGGAGAGTGAGAAACCCAAGAAGGAGGAAAGAGGTACCATCAAAATAGACCTCTACATGAATTAGGAGTAGCATCTGTGAAATGGAAAATAGTTCTGCCAATACAGTGCATGCAGAATTATTAACCTCAGTCTCCATTCAATCTCAGCCTGCTTTCAGAATCGATCTTACTATGACTATCATATTGTAGGTCATGTGTTTAAACTTAAGAAGGCAATCACAAAACTCATCCACTGTGCATCAAGGACAATGTAAAACCGGTATAATACACACTACATAATGCATACTTAGACTACTGCACACATTCTGTCATGTTTTAAATTCAACAAATTCAAGGAAATACATTAACTTCCCATTTTATGTAAAGAATGCCGTGAATGCACTACAAAACTATCATTTTGTTTATGGTGTCAGTAAATGGTCACATGTCAGTGATTGGTCACATGACATTGGCCATCTCAGAGTGACGTGTCATTATGATGTGTACAGACATCAAGGCAATAGAGGAGATGAAGGGGACAGACCAGGAGTACAGCAGTGCCCTGACACAGTACAACAGCTCCGCCAATTCCGGCGGAGAGGACATCGAGCTGCTGGCCTTTCAGACCGTAACAGGTTAAACCTCAGTTTGTCTTGTGTTTCCTTTAAACTCCGCATAAACACTGTGGTTCATCTCCAGATACTCAAAAACAAAATGTGATGAAGTAAGCAAGAAGAAGACAGGCTGTCACTCTCCAGCACAGCGGCAAAGCTATGCACCAAACAGACTGTTACTTTGATCAAGTCACTGACAGTTCCCCATAAATTTTCTTTGGTCTGAACAAAAAAAAGCTCACAACATGGATTCCTCATTTGTTGGACATAAAGATGCTGTTTCTGTGAGAACTGAACCTTATGCTGTCTCATTATAATACATATATCATCTCTTTTTCACCCATTAGAATTTGCTCTGTCTTTCATTTGAATAACTATGCACTGATGCGTGTAACACAATCAACTGAGATGAATGAGTTACTGCCATATTTCAGTACATCAGTGGAATGAACTGTCATAAGAAATTTCAACAGCCCTATCAATACAGTCAATACAGTTAATGCATACTTATTGAAGGGGGAAAAGGTGCATTAGAGTTTCTTTGTTTCTTGAATCATCTTTCTATTGTAAATGTGAGGGATTTGGGATTCTGTCTCTCACCCCCAGGAAAGTGCAGTGAAACCATATTTGAGGACATGCGTGAGCCGCCGAAGAAGCCTCTTCACCTGAAAGGACAGATGAAGTACGTCCCACAGTGGGACTCCCTCATCTTCCTCGGGACGCCAATGTAAGCTCCACCAGGGGGTCTTTGTGTGCCAAGTGCACAGCCCTTTGAGGGGATGAATCTACAACAAAATATGTGCCAAACATATTTTATAATACACATTTACAGCTATATTCACCTTGGGTTGGCTTTGTAAATGAAAACCTACCTATTTCAATAAATCCTGAATGAATTATATTACATTTCTGTCTCAAAAGTATTGAAACATGATAGAACATTGGTAGACACATATACAATTAAAATATGTACTGTCACCTTTTTTGGATTGGCATTTGAAATCAGGACTTACCCACCTAAATTAATCCTGAATAAATGAATTTGAATTTCTCTCCTCTCAGCATTGAAACAGTGGAAGATATGATCAAAATGGGTGTGTATGTCAACGACCTGAACCTCCATGACTCCAGCAGAGAGCTCATTTTAGCAGGAACTCAGCAATCAGCCGAACTGCAGCTGGCTCTTGACCAGGTATTCTGTGGTGTGAAATATATGAGCTCCCTCATGCAGGTCTGCACGCACGTATGACGTCCCCGCTGGCAGGGACTTCACACAGACTCGCAGAGACACTGATCCAGATGCGCATATGCAAACAGTCCCATATGGGTCTGCTAGCCAGAGATTAACTACCTTACCTTTAACCTGCTGATTGTCCTGAACGCTTGTGTAATTGTGTTGCTTGATTAACAAGTGTACCAGTTTAAATAGGAGCCACCTTTCTGCAGCTGAATCCTCTCCAGTTGATTGCATCTAATATGGAGCATTACCTTTGTGTCCTTCACATTAAATCATGTACATTATACCCATGTTATTGGGCCTCTTTAAATATTTTTGATTGTAAGAACATTACTGGTGATTGTTTTTAACTTCATACTGAACTATGTTATAATGGTTACCATTTTCCATTGAATTTCACCAAGGTTACAAAGGTAATGTCATTATATTCAATGCAATTAAGTGAGCAGGAAGCAGCTGCAGATGAACAATACTTTGTCAAAATGGGACACTAGACAATACAAAAACATACAACACAAAAGAGGTTCAGGATAATGATCATGATAATGCTTGTTTAAATTACAAGCCTCCACATGATGCAGACTAAAACAAACAGGCATGTATAGTTTCTCGTGCACAGAAAACGATACCTGAATGTGCTAAGCATGTGATAGGGAACAGCTGATTTCCTATTACCTCACCCTGTGTTACAACTGGGAACATGCATCTAAGAAAGGGTCAGGGGACTGACCTTTCCATTTGGATCCACCCCTCTCTAGGAGCAGCAGAAATATGCCCAGTTGCAGGAGATCATCAAAAAGCTGGATGAGGAGAAGAAGAGGGGTGACTCTCTTCTGTATGCCATGATCCCTAAGGCTGTGGCAGACCGCCTGCGGAAGGGCATCACAGCCCTGGAGACCTGCCAGGTACAAACAAGGACCTCCACACTGTACATCATATCAGACACTTCACTCCAGGCCCAGAGGTTCACGATAGGATCAATTCAATGGATGCTTTAATCTTAGGGAAGCACAGAGAGCAATTACTAGTGTGTCACCTAAAGCAGGTACATGTAAATCAAAGTAATTTATTTTCAACCAAATAGCTCAGTCCAAGAATCAAACAGAGATGTGACTTGATATGCAAGTCCGCGGTTTTGTAAGTGTTAGGGTCAAGTCACGCATCACGGTTGGGGTCAAGATAGGGGCTCATTTGTGAGATAAAGGTTCAGTTTATAACCGTTTGGAATGTAACTGTTGCAGCCTCATAACTGTTACATTCTGACATGTGGCAAGTATCACTTGTCCTTAACTTTCACTTGCATTTGAATTAATGTGTTATGCAGTTTAATGAGTTAATTTTCATGATTGCTGAACTTATCCTAACTGTGTTGGTTAAGATGAAAAGGAATTCTTGCATTTAATTGGTAGTTTGGACAAATTAAGTGCAAGCCCCAGATGTGATTAGGCTTCTCTGTCATGTGTTCCAGGTGTTCCCAGATGTGACCATCCTTTTCAGCGACGTGGTCAAGTTCAACGAGATCTGCATCCACATAACACCCATGCAGGTGGTGGACATGCTGAACGAAATCTACATCGTCTTTGACACACTCAGCGAGAAGCACAACGTCTACAAGGTGACAGGGCCAAAGCAGGGGATTCTGGGGAGGTGATCAAGTTATAGAAACTGATCCTTTCCTCTTCAAGTTTCGATAAAGGCTGGTAATATATCTCAATGCCCGTTAGACAGACTGTAGTGTCTGCTGAAGCTGAAATCCACCTAATCCTTGCCATGAGAGTAATAACACTAATTAGCGTCCTGTTAAATGAAATTGGTTTCTATAATTTCACCATGCAAGTAGACTATATTTCATTATACATGTATTAGTCTAACTCTATGTATTTTGGCAAGGATGGAGAATATAGTTGTAGCTCTTCAATGTCATGCCAAAATGCCAGGTGGAGACCATCAGAGATGCTTACATGGTGGTGGCAGGGGTGCCCAACAAGACTACCTTCCATGCCCACCACATCTGTGACATGGCCTTGGACATGCTGAGCTCCATCGACCATCTCAAAGACCCTTCCACCGGGGACAACATACAGATACGCGTGGGTAAGTTCATATCAAAGATACAGTATATGTCAAAGACATTTCATCTGTGAGAGCCTGAACATCTTAACCAAGAGGCATGACAAAAGTGAAATACACCTTCCTCAAAAACTAGACTATAAATCTGCACTATGAAGTCTTTTCCTGTATCGTTGTAAATACCGCAGCTGCCATCCCACTGTGAACTTTGAATTAAAATAACACAAAGCACAACCTAAGTATTTGTTAGCTTGAAATTCTGGCCAGAGGCTGGTCCCAACATGATATGGGTAGAAATTTTAAAACAACTTAATTCTGGAATATTGGAGATAGCTTAGAGTTTTCTACAAAATATTAAATAAATTTGTTCTAATATTCTGAAAAATGGAGTATTGTAAAATCATTGCTTCACCTGAATTACTCCACAAGGTGTGGCAGTATCACAGGCTAACAGAAGCTCTGAAACACTGTGTCCTGCAGGGATCCACTCTGGCATGGTGGTGGCCGGGGTGGTGGGGCTGAAGATGCCACGCTATTGCCTGTTTGGAGACACGGTGAACACCGCCTCCCGCATGGAAAGCAATGGAGTGGTGAGTGGGAGCCTCACATTTCAGGGCGAGAATGTCAAGTTTGTGCATGTCAGTGTGGTAGGACATTCGATAAGCCTCTCTGTTTCTGCTGCTTGGCTGTGTGCAGGGAATGCAGATCCACATCAGTCAGACCACTAAGGATCACCTGGAGCACGAGCCCTACATCATTGAGGAGAGAGGAAAGATCTTTGTCAAGGTAGGATGACCAACTGTCCCCTTTGGTGCACCTCTCAAAACACAACAATCTGTTTTCTGTCTTAGTCAATTTAGGTGTGACATTGACTCTCAGGCATTAGTACTTTTACAACCACATTTACATTGATGCTTTCATTTATTTTGCAGATTACTGTATCCAAGGGGATGTACTACATAGTTCATATATGTCGATGCTTGATCTTTAAGTTCAGGAAAGTGCGTTTTCATTTGAGGGTGACCTTATCCCATCCTTGCCTCCAGGGAAAAGGTTACATGAAGACATACTGGCTGAAGGGGAAGAAGGATCTCTCATTCAAAACCCCAGCAGAACTTCGATACAGCAGTGAGCAGAGAGACTCAGAGGACAGGAGCTCCAACAGGTGAGTGCAATAGCAGGGCTGACCATACTATGCCATTTTAAATGTAATCACGCCACATGTGAACCATGGGGTGTGTGGTTTTTCTAGGCCTGTTACTGTGCCACTGCATTGTGCTACTGAGAGAGCTTTAGGTTAGTTTGCTTGAAATTTGTCTCTTTCCTTTGATTTTTCTTGGTTTACAGCTCCACCTGTACCAATGCCAAGCGCTCCACTTCCAACCTCAACATACCAAATGAGGAACAGGCAGAGGGCAAGCCCACTCCACCCGACCTGCCGCCTGACACCCTTCCACCTCTGGAGGGCACAACAGAGGCCCCTGCGTCCTCCGCTGAGCCCCAAGACAAAGAGAAGGCCAAAAAGACTAAGAACAACAAAGGCGGGAAGCCTGAGGCCAGCTCAGGAAATGCGCAGGAGACAACCCCCTCTGCTGGCGGTTCTGAGAATGCAGGTCCAAAACTCTATAACAAGAAGCACAACTATAGGCACCAGTACACCCGGTTACCCTCCAGCCATGCCATGCGCAGCACCACCTGTAATGTCCTGTGAGAACAGCTATGGTGGAATAATTAACCCAACTCCACACCCTACCACCACTGTCCCTTCTGATAACAGACTGGCCCTTATGTACTAAAATGGTCAACTTTACTAAACAAAAAGTATAATTATTATAAGAATCTCAACTGTATGTAACCTAAATCAATAGCAAATGTAAACACTTGTCTGTAAAGTTTTTTTTGTTTATAAGTATATGTACAGTCACAAATATTTCATATTTTGGCTGCTAATTTGATATCAGATTGTTGTTTAAATGTGTTTGTTTTATACCAATTGAATGTTCTCAAAATGCATAGTGAACAGAGCATTTCAGAGATCCTTATTTCATTGTAACTCACTGTTGGTTTGTTTCAAACCAATCTGTACTCTCTTGGTTTCAATGATTTTGAATGTATGATGGCTATACTATCAGTTGGGGTCATATACCATAAATCAGTAATTGGCTGCTTTCAATCATTACCAACACATTTTTTTTTCATAAACACATATTGAATTCAATTTTGAGATGTGGATGTATAAGTGAACAGAATCACATGATGGAAATAATGCAACTTTAAAAACACATTTTATTATTTTAGTATATTTCCTACTTCTGATGTTATGATTTTTTTCTTCCTTTTGTAAATATGATGAGGTAAAGGTATGCTTTAAGTAGGAATGCATTGATGAGATATCATGACAACAAAAAGGGTGGAGATATATTTAACTGTCAATTAACTGTCAATTTTTTTTTCAAACAATTAAAAGGGTGTTTTCTTTAGAGGAAAATACAATGACCAATTCAGCAACTTACTGGTAAAATCTGCTAGCACCACCCAATATGGGTGTTATGGTAACAATTGTGATTACTTTAAAGAACAAACTCATTAAAGGTTTTACATTTATTTAATGAAGTTTAAAAGTTTAAGAGAAAAAATAAGATTATATGCTCCCAAAAGCATGTGTTAGAGTAATTATATTTCACAGTTATTCTTATATTAGAGTTAATTTTTTATTCTCTTTATGTAATCTAACCGGAATGAAATCAAAGGGAAGAGAAAACTGAGACTTAAATTAAACATGCCCTTTGATTTTCATCTTGGTCCATTATTTTATCTGGGCCTTGGATCTACCAGTGTGGTGCATTGCGTTTGACATGCACTACCTCATTGAATGCACTGTTTCCCCTTTGATATGCTCACTGTGGCTCTTTTGAGCTCAGTACAGGAGAAATATTGTGGCCATAAAACTGTGACCAGATTAACATTCAATAAACCTCTCATTTCATCAAATGAAGCAATAAAACTTTATCCAATTTAAGTTATTGAGCTCCTTTCCCTTGTTGGCAATAATTACTTGGATGATACAGACAAACCACAAAAAAAAATGAATATTAAGAATTTTAAGATGAGCGCATGACCTTTTGATCCTCTGAAGCAGGAGTAAACATTGTTAATTATAAGGGCAGCGATCAAGCACCTCTTTAAAGAGTGCAAGGAGGAAACCGCAGTGTGGATGGAGGGCCGCAGGCCAGGCGTGGTTTTGTATGAAATCCAAGCACTTAAAGCATTCATCAGGCTGCAGAGAGCTGATGCGCCATCATTTAAAACCGCATTCAACTACTCAACTCAGCTGACCTTAAATCCAAAATACACTTACCGAGGTGCTGCTTTCTCTCCCTTATTCTCAGACAGCATAGCTTGCTGCACTTCACTTTGTGGTTGAAATATGTTCCCCTAATTGGTTCTGACAGAATATGTTTCAATACCTGATTCTTTTTTGTTAAACTTAAACAGCACAACATGAAACTTTGGCAGGCTTTCTTAAATTTGATTTATATTTATATACAATACAAGGATGGTGAAAGTATTTCAAGAAATTATGTGACCAAAGTGAATTCTGTTTACTTTACAGTGCATTGTATATTACTAGTGCTTACAAACCATGCAAGGTAATGACATCTGGTCCAGTGGTGTATTTAATTATTGTTGATATGAGCAGGGAATGCCCCTCACTGCAATAAAGCAGTAACAGTTAGCTGTCATATTGTCACTGGGTACCTGAGTGAGTAATGGGTTGCTTTTATAGCACAGAATTTACTGTTCTCAAATTCACAGAGAAAAATGAGTCTACACAAAAGAAATTTACTGAAAGAAATTGGCAGTCTGGGATGTTTCCAGCACAGCCATTCTTATGGGAAACACTGGACTGTAACATTGGCCTTGAGAGGTTTCATGTATTAAATTAATTAGTTCAGTGCTATTTATAGAATAGCACTTTTTAACACATTCTGTGAGTTTGAAGTAAGTTGATGCACTGAGATACTGATGTGCTAAAGCTACAGAAGAGGGCCCAAGGAGAGGTGACATGTGATCAGACAGGAAACATTCACCAGAGGACACCTCAAATGGAAATACTGTGGTGAGCACCAGAAGGGAAGATATATACCCAGCCAAAGACCACACCTGAGACCAACCAAGTTAATGACTCTCTTCTAATCTGATAGTTACATTAGAGAGGACAGTCAAATAAAGGTTTGAATTATGATGATGATGATGATATGATTATGATTATGATTTTGATTATGATTATTATTATGATTATTGTTATTATTACAAAAATGCAGGCACCCTAAAGCATCCAGTACCCTCCCTGAAGTCATTTCCATGTGAAATGTCAGCAAACGGGGAAACTGCTTCAGCTGCACTTCCTGTCTGTTGCCAGGGTGACAAGCCTTATTCTGCTGTTTCACTCACTGTCTCAGTTGATTTCTTGTAGAGGGCTGAATGAAAAATAACTGCAATAAGTTGATGCTGGGCCTTCTGAATCTCAGCTTCTCTCAATGACATTTGTTCTGGCTGAATACTCCATTTTTGTCAGAGTGATCTCATGTCTGACCTTCTGCAGCTGAAGTTGAAATGACTAGGGGCCAGTTGCACAGATAACTCAAGGGCTGGGCTCATGTTTTTGGTTCAGACTACTATTCATTCAGAATCAAAACTGCCTGCATTTGAACCAGTAATAGATTCACTATACAAATACAGCATTTTAAAATGTTCACTGCCAAAGAAGAGTGTTACTAAGTATATAGATCCATTTACCTGCTCTGTTCCTAAAACTCCATACTGCTAATGCAAAGCCCGATTTTTACAATACATAAACCCAATTTTCATTCAGTCTGCATGCCATGTAGTTTTTGAATAACTATTGTATGTGTCAGCACAATACCTCACTACCTTTCATTAGTCTAAAATGACTCATTATGTAGAAATTCAGTCCCATTGCTACAGCATCCACCATCAGTCCAGGAGAGTGGTTAGCATGTGCTGCTCTGTGGGGGCTGTCCTGGATATAGTGTCATGGTCAGAATTTCAATGCTGTGGGTCATGTCACTGCACTAAGGTATGACAGCATCTTTTTGAAATGTATTTATTTTCAGGACAAAACCCCTTGAGATGTACCATCTAGTTTTGCGGGGGTCCTGACAAAAACATACAAAACATAATCTGCTTGCTATATGCTATTTAGAGATGCTTTCTCACAGAGCAGTCAAGGACCACCTAACAACACCATCTAGTGGTTTAGAGACATAATCATTTCTCCTTTTCTCAGTTGGTCTTCTCCAATCTACTGCTTTCTTTTTGTCTGGAAACTGTTCTGCTCTCATTTCTCCTTTGAGTGTGGGTGGGAGCTGGGAGATTGGAAATGGAAGAGACACAAAGCAAAATTCCTTTTCAACTCCATAAATAGGAAGCATGGTATTTGCTTGCTACTTCTGAGATGATGTGGAATTTGAGTCCTGGTCCTCCAGAGACACCGATATCAGCTGTGACTTCTTGCCTAGTATCTTTACAAATGTAGGGCAGAGCCAAAGCTGGAAACATGGCTACACCCAGGACAGTATATGGCAGTGAACTAGCTACAGCTGGGAAATAAAAAAAGATATACTGGGGGACTCCATGAAGGTTTATTTCAACAATGTCGCATTTTGGAACCATTAATAATTACAATTTAGAAGATTAAGTTCTACAGGTTTTTAACTCAACTGTCCATAAATATCAAAATTACCAAAACACGGTATCCAAATGTGAAGAAATAGTGAGAACATTTGTCAGAAAATTATGAAAACAAAACAAAGTCACTCACTTTAACTTATGCAACCCAAACAAAACAGTCTTTATATTGCAGCATAATTTTATTTGAGCAGTCCATATTTTATTGGAAGCATGTTCTTTAGAATGTGTTCAATTCACACAAAAAATAGTATTTCAGTTTCTGACCTTTGTAAAATGGTAAAAAAAAACAGTTGACTTTGATTGAATTCCATAGGTTCTTGAATAGACTTCAGAGCACTTGAGTGAATACAGACATACATTTTGATTTCCAAATTGTTAAAGGTTCTTATCAGTGCCACCCTCATGCCATAAATGGTTGTATATTTTTATCTGTCAAATACCTGAAGAGAATAGCGGCTCAGTCAAATCGACCAAACACACCGAATTTTCTGTTTTCTTGTCATTACCACCCACAGAATGTATACATTCATTCTGTGTGCCTTCCTAGGAAACGTGTATGGGTGATATAGACTACTGCTGACAGCCTCAGCATTCCAGCAATAGTTATTGCAAAGAAGGGTTAAGCCATCTCCCTTTGAGAGGAGTTCACTGCTGGATTATTGCAAAATTCTTTCTGAGGATCGTACTTGTCAGGACAGGCAAAGGCAATCCACAGTGTCAGCAAATAGAAAGGGAGAGTGAGAGAGAGAGACATGAAGGGAGAATGAACAGGAGAGGAAGCCACAGAGAGAGATAGGGGAGGAGGGAGAGTGAGCAAAAGAGAGAGAGAGAGAGAGAGAGAGAGAGAGAGATGCATGGCTAGGGGTGTGCCTTGAACAATTAGGTCTTCAAGGAAGTACAACACATATTATCTTGAAAGAGATTCACAGACAGAGAGCAGCAGAGCGGCAAAAGACAGACTTTTTCAGTTTTATTTTCACTTTGTGAGTGCAGGAGAATTCATGAAACAGTGACTTAATGTTGAACACCTGACCCAAGCACAGAGGGGAATCAGAACTTCAGAGGAGGGAGGCAGACCCACAAAAACTCAGGTATGGCCCTTCACAGTTTAACTGTTCTAATCCGTCTCTGCAGGTTGGCTGTAAGCATGGATACTGAAGCTGACATTTCATATTTGAGCACCATACTTTCCCTTCCTCTACTTCACAGTACATGTTTCACTTTGTTTTTCTTTATTTTTGTTCTGTTTTGTTTTGTCGTTTCTAAAATATTTATCTCAACTACAGATGGCAACTTTCACTGTTGCTGGAAAAACTGAGGGAGATTTAATGGCAGGCAGCCTTTGCTTTACTAAGAGTATGAGGCATAAGCACATGGTGGAAACACATGGGAAGATTTGGCATGTTTATTCTTGATCAGAGGTCAAAAATTGTAAAATACTTTCCACTTCTGTTTCCCTGTATCAGCCGCGATCTTAAGCATTCATTGAGACATTCCAAACTTCTGCGCACATTCAAGCTACAACAGGTTGTGCTGCTGGGATGCAGCTAATGTGAAGACTTGTGGTGTTTTTTTAGAAGTTTAGGCAATCCAGACCAATGCATGATTTAATCTGCTGCATTTCTCTTTGTGACAGTACACTACACTCACAGATACTGCTCTTAAGGTAGACTGTACTTAACAAAGTTATGATTTCATGATTACTTTGGAATGAAAGGCTTTGAACAAACAGCTCAGAAGACAAATAGGATTTGTATAGTTGTCCCTATTCTAAGGGACTAACAAACACCATTTTTGTGGTGATGGTGTGTCACTGCAGAGCTGAATAACTGATTAGTTTCACTTCCTTATTGAATGTACAGAGGTATGTTTTTATTTAAAAATTACAGCCTTGTCTTCCTACTTATAGGAGCTGAGGCCAACTTTTCACTTTTCACAGAAGTTGCCAATCATTAGCAACTTTTCCTGTTTTTTTATCACTCATTACCAGCTCTTCAATAAAGATGATAGATATCCATTAAAAGACAAATCATGAATGAAACATATACATGCATTTTCCTGTGATGTCTATAGTGTGAGCCTTTGTCACATGAGTCGACCCTCATGCAAGGCTGCTGGGGAGCATGCTGCTGAATCAGAGGGAGGAAACTGGAAAATTCTGCCCCTTTTGTGGGACGCTTCTCTCAGTAAAAGCAGGGCCCAGACAGAATGGCAGGGGTGACTGAACTGGCCTGAGCTCCAGCCTACAGTGACACACGGTCAGCTGACTGGCTTTAACGTGGCCCTGGACTGTGAAGCTTGTTGCAGACCTGATGCAAGCTCTGCAGAGGGGGTTATCAGTAGTGCTGCTCAGGGGCAGACAATAGGGCGCTCTCATCGACCAAAGCCCCTGGAAAGTCCAGGGCTTACCTCTGTGCAGACAGCCAAAGGCTACAGGCTGCAGTTATCTGTGGTATGCTAAATATTTACCTCACCCGCTCGTGATCCACCTAAGCCTCATCGCGGCACCCATCAGGTCCAGCTGAAACATTTCAACCAATGGTGCACATATGGAAATAGGGAATACAAGAGAGGCAGGTAAAGATGACATTTCTAAACTTCCCTGGCCAGCATTTAAAAACGCTCAGAGGGTATTTGCTAAGAACCGCTTTCTTTGTGGGGCTGTTAATGTTTCTTTTGAAAGTGAGCAAACTGAGTTTCCTTGTGTCACTTTGTTTGGATTGTGCTATGGGCGAAGTAACAGTCCCGCTGGGTGGGTATCACAGGAATTTATCACTTTACATCTTTTCAAAAGTCTGAACTTTCAAGATGGAAACATATAGGTAAGTTGAGAAATATGCAAATATCATGGTATAAGCATATATTTTAGGCTTCTGCAGGGCTGAAACAGTCATTTGACTATTTACTATGCCAATAAGGAAGAACAGAGAGAAGCTCAGGTAAGTCCCATTTGACAGGGATGGCCTTCACTCCGTGTTCCCTCAGGGGCTTTCAGTCTGTTAACGTCTGACTCTGCTTTTTACTCTGGAAAAATAAATATGTTATAGGGGCTGAAAAAAAGTCCAGGTACAGTAGCAAGGTGATGTTTGAACAGACACATCCACCACAGAGCAGCACAGAAAGGGAACAATGTTAAACAATCATATCTAGCTAAATTGTCGTTAATGTTAAACTCAATGGCCTCGGTTTCAGTGGTTCGGCTGGGAATTTCATTATTGCTGAACTACAATGACAATGCAAAGGACTTCTTATATTTGAGAAAATAAGATTGATATGGAAAAATGGAGGTAAGCTTAGGAAATCACCAAAGCAAAATAAGGCCATGTGCTAATGTTTACATTCATGCCTGCTTATCAGTCTCTCTTGTGCCCCAGCTAGAGTGGAATTCCAGTGGTGTTAATTAATGTGAAAACAGAAAAACCACGCTGGCTGACTATGGTCACAAACTGTATTGGTACTAAACTAATATTTTCTTTGTGAATTTTGCTATTTTTACACCAAAGGAAGATTATTACTGCTCCAGAAAAAGTATTTCTTCTGAACAAAGAAAATCTCACCTGCTTAACCTTGCAGTGCAGATTATGCATTTTACCAAAACTGCAAACACAATTAGGTCATCAGGAAATACAACTGAATTATTTTTTTTTGCTGCTAGCATTGTTGTTTGTGATTGTGATTTTGAATAATTATATGCCTTTTATATGTTCTGAGTGTATTTAGCTGAATATTTGGTACATTTTCAAGAGTCGCTTGGTGCTGAAACAGATTGCATTACCTCAGAGTGTATGTCTGTCTGTTTGTATGTATTGTATTGTGTTGACTGACATATTATTGTATCGACTGATATTTTATTGCACACCTTTTTATTGCACTTGACTACCTGTAAAGATTTTTTAAGGGGATTATGTATGGATGGCTATATTGATTCTGATATTGTTTTATTTGTTCAAAGTACAAGCATACTTTGCAAGTACAGTAGTATTGCACAACATCTTCAGACAGTTGTGCTCTATAAACTGCCATTTCAGCCTACATTGGGCTCTAGCACCTGAACTATGGGGAATGGCTGAGAAAGAGGCCACCCTTGTTTGAAACGGTATTGCACAACACTGAGGAAAAACACATTGGTTTCAAAATGGGACATAGTAAAATGATTGCTTATAAAACCTCTGCCAACAACACAGCTGTTTCCAGTTGCAGATTCATATTCCTGGAGTGAGAAAATTAGCTGGTTGTTACACACATCTCTCAAATCCCAATAGGCTTCTTGCCATGGAATTAGATTGAGGGACTGAAATAGCTATTATGCCGTTCCACCTCTATTATCAGTTTAATAGGAACTAATCAAATGAATGTTCTGTAATCCCAGCTGAGCGGGAGCTTTGTTCTGAAGCTCATCATTAGAGGAGTTAACATTTGCAGCATTTCAATGAATTGTGGTTCCTCTGTTGCCAATAGTTCAGTTTTCTAATAACTGGAAATTTGTGCAACTTATTTCTAAATTGAAGCAGAGCTCTAGAGATTAAACATTAAATCAAATATCCTCCATCAGAACAACACCTGTGAATATGGTTATCAGGAATGGTTGATTGCTTCCTGCATGTTTGCAGGTAGTGCATTGACACTCCAACCACTACATAAACAGCATGATCTCAAGAGACAATCTGTTGTTATAAATATCTGCCGCACAGCCGCTACTCATAATAAGGAGGGCTGAAACAAAGACAAAACAATTGCATCACACACACTGGGGGGAAGAAAAAAAACTTGCTGCCAGCCAATCAGAGTGGAGCTATAGCCCCGGTGAGAGGCTCGTCAGCTATAATGATGGGTCAGGTGGACAGTGTTTGGTTTACCACAGAGCTAGGGGGATTCTACCTAGGAGCTGAAGTGATGTTTTAGGCAGTTATGTCAAGGCTTCTTCTCTTCTGAGTCTGTTTTTGAAGTGAAGTGGAAGTGAGGGCCTGTGAAGGCCTGTCTGAGCTATGCAGCCCATGAGCTACACTCTTCTGCTTGTCTGAGCAGGTACCTGACTGCGAGTCAGAGCCACCACCTCTGGACAAGAGCCTTGGAACTTTTCAAGGCAGAGCAAGAGCAGCCGTGTTCAAACAAACCAGTTATACAATGCTGCCGATGTCTGGAAGTTTCAAACACTGTCTACTATATTATCTAGAAATTAAGCAAACATACTACACAGTGTGATTCTGACTATCCTTTTTTTAGGACAAAGCAGTAATGAGTAAGGAAGCAGTAATATGAACACCTGAAGGATAGTGGACGCTCTATTTCATCACATAGGGCAATACTGATCGAGCTCAATGTTGAGTACATTTTTCTGTATCAGTTGCAGGGACAAAGCCATTTGAATGCATGGTCAGTCCCAGTGTCAATCCACAGTCTGACTGTATTAAATTCAGCATGTTCTCATTGCAATTTCATTTTGCTGTAGTTCTCACTAAGACATACAGTATACAGATAAAAAAAGAAACAGCTATAACTAGGCCTGCAGGTGTTTATACAAGGACCTTAAATGAGCTAAACGGCCTTGCTGGAGAATATAACTGCTCTTATAATTTTATGTTTAAACATATTAATGTGAAGTCTGCCATCATGTCCATGTTTTCCCTCTGTGGCTCCTCTCAGGGCACCCAGACGGGCTGCGTAGTGCAACAGTCAGGCGTGTTTATGCGACATGTCAGGGCTCTCGGAGGGAAAGGGGCTGTTCTGCTCACAGCAGGGCTGGGCCTCGGCCCCAGAAGAGCCATCTTTATTCTGACTCTTCCCGAGAGCAGGGCGTCTCCGTGATACAAAAAAACAAACACACACACATAACGATAGACTGATGAGCCATGACTTCAGCTCTGCCTCAAAGCTGGAGCACACCGTGACTCATATGAATCCACTTGCACATAGTAAGAGGCATGCTTTTTAATAAATGTCTTTAATAAATGTTAAGTTAGGAATACACTGTGTGAGTATGCCATGATTGGTGTAGGCTGGGTTTAAAGTGCCATGTTATGCAGGAGAAAAGGCTGTTGTTCGTGGTACAGCTGTGTGTTCTTCACTGGTAGTTTGTGTCTCAACCACTGTATTACCAGTTATGGAGGCCAGCATTGGTGACACAACAATTGTTCAGCCTCTCCTTGGAAATATTATGGCAAAGCTAGTCAAAGTTATCAGTATCTTTGTTTACATATGGCCTCCTTTTGCTCACCAATCGATTTAACATCTGTGTTTTCAAAGGATAAAGAATGTGTTAAAAAGACTTAAAATAATTGTATTATGATAAAATATTTTTTGCATGTTTAAGCATAAAATATAACCATTATGTTAGATGATTACTTTGTACTGCCATTTGTGTTAGTCTTAGTCAAGGGTGTCAATATCTTTGGAGTTGTTTTGGAGTATACACCGGTGTCACATTCACGGTGAGTAAAACAGCGAAGGCTATTCACCAGTGCAACTAGAAAAGTGCTGTTTCAACAGCATGTCCATTTGTTTGTGGATGTGCTTTCTGTGGAAATGCTTTGAATGTGTTTTGTCTTCGTGTGTAGAATATGCCTATGATGCTGCATGTGATAGAACATGCTGGTGCATTTCAGCAGAGTTTGCATGTGGGTGCATGTGAGGATGGGAGTGTATGTGAGAGGCAAAGAATACTTACAGCTTACAGCAGTCTCTATAATTCAATAGCAACAAATCAAATACAGAGGAAGTCATGGCAATCCAATTGCAGGCCATATTGATGCAGATTATGCCTTGCTGTAAGGCTGTAGTTGTAGATCAGTGGTCAGTACTTAAAGGAGAATGGTTTTAAAAATCAATTCTGAAAAAGAAAAGTGATTTGCATGTTTACTTGCTTTAGCTACAGTTCCTAAAAAAAAACAGAAATAAACCATTGATACTATGAACCACAGGGTTATAGGTTTAACCATCTGCGCTCAACTCCATTCTGCTTTTTGTAACATAACAGCCTCAAACTGGTCTAAATGCCTCTGTGGGGACAGGGGTTTGCACATGTGAACAGAATACATTCATATGAGCTGTGACTCAACACTGAAGCTAAGGGCGCCCAAAACAGCAACACATTTGGCAAAGATCAATATGGTTGTTGCTCTTTCATTTTCATATGGACCCAGACAAAATCATTCCAATGATTCATTTTGTCAAAGACCTACTTTTGACAGTTTTCTTGAAGGCTGACTATTACAGCAAACTGCGAAGGAAAACAAAACTACATAAGAACAACTGTGTTGTGCCTTCTTCACTGTGTTGGCAGTTTTCAGCTTTGAACATAATTTAAACTGTGATGTAATAGTTTGATAATTTAAGCATTGAGGATATCTGTGAAGCACAGACATACGATTGAGCATTAATCCTTTGAATGGACCAGTAGAGGCTTGATCACTGACATCAATTTAGGGTGGGTGTTGTACTCAACAAAATATCCTCATGTTTTATTAGCTCTTGGAACTATGGGTATTTTTAATAAAAACATTTATTCTCTTTAAGGGCATATGCAATTCAATCAAAAGGCTCCAATAAGATGTTCTGAAAGTAAATTATATCTTGTTTTTTATATTATCTTTGCTATCTGTGAAAATAAGAAATTTATTTTAAAAATAGCTGTTTTTAGTACAATTAACTAGGAACTGTGTGCTCACATAATTAATTACATTGACTGTAATTGGATTTGTTGTCTTTTTGTATTCTTGAACAGTACATGGTGAGAATTCATGAACTTAAAAATGACACCACAAAAATGTTTTGACATGTGAATGTGTCTTCAGAAATTGTGTAGTGTCCCTGGCTGTGTTATATAATCTTCTGATACATTCTCTGGTTCAGCCAGTCTCATGTCTCTTTGTTATCATCTTTCACATGACAAAGCCTAAAAGTGCAGTGTCTGTTTAAAAATTAAACTGTAGTTATACATTTACATTGTATGCTGATAATGCTCATTTAGCATATAAAGCCTACTCGCAGTTAATGTACTTTAACTGCATTGAAAATAGAAAAAAGAACACCAGAAGAGTTTTCTTTGCCATATAGTTAATTGCTATGTACGCAGAAGGACAATGAGGGGGATTCCATGCGCAAACTTTCCATTTCTTTCCATTAGAATGTTATGCATTCCTTTCTTTTTCATTTTCAGTATGTGCCTTGAAAACATCTACAGGTTATTGTACTAAAACATTCATGGCATTTATTATAAAATGAAAAGCTGATGTCCCTTAAAAGTTTAAAATTATTATCAGGCTATTCCCTCCTTCCTGACTCTGAGTAGGATCATATGTTAAATCAATAAATGATTATAATTTTGCATGGAATATGAATTTTCACCCATTTTACCTGACTAACAGCCAAATACTTCCAGGTAATTCACAACTTTACACCAGAAGTGAAACACAAACCATGTCTACAACTGTGTCTTGACCATTAAAGGTTTAGATCTGTATTAATTTGTTTAAATGACAAGAACATTTTACAAAGAATTGAAACTATAACTATCAGGGTTATAGTGTAACATACCATTCATGAGTGATTTGCCTACTATCCCCCACTAACAGTCTGGTAGTGCAAGTCATATAAACAAACTGGTTCTGTCAAGAGACAAGATACTATGTTCTAACTTTAGTTCTCTTTCTCTTCTATCCCTAAGCCACTATGGAGTCCTTCAGCTCCAAGGATATGGCCATGAAGGCACAGAAGAAGATTCTCAGCCATATGGCCAGTAAGTCGGTTGTTCAGATGTTCATTGACGATACTACCAGTGAGATTCTGGATGAGCTGTACCGGGTCTCCAAGGAATACACTGGCAACCGCACAGAGGCCCAGAAAGTGATAAAGGACCTCATCAAGATTACTGTAAAAATTGGTGTCCTGTTCCGCCACAACCGCTTCAACGAAGAGGAGCTCAAGCTGGCACAAGATTTCAAGAAGAAGCTACATCAGGGTGTTATGACAGCCATAAGCTTCCATGAGGTAACCTCACCTGTTCTTTATCTGGCAGAAACACCCTAATGACCACAAGATTACACTGCGCTAACTGCAGCAGCAAACATCAACATCCACTCTGTTAATCTGTTGCTGAAAATCAGAGCTAGATGCAATGTTTGTACTGTCTTAATAGTGATGTTGGCCTGAATTCAAATAACATTTCCCTTAATTTTTGCTCATAACTGATTTAATGGTTTTTTATTCTTCAAGCAAGTTTGGCGGGTTCATTTTCATAATTGCTGAACTCATAAAACTGTGTGAACAAAACAAAAATTAATGCTTGCATTAAAATATGAGCCAAATTTGCCAGAGGAAAAATGCTGGCTGAATCTTGGCCAGTGTATTTTACAAGTACAATGCAATGAAGTACAACTGAATATGCTGATAATTTGTAAGAAACAATCAAATGTATCTCTTTAATCTCTCTGAAGGCATGCAAAACTCCAAAACAGAGAAAAAGAGTGAGTTTTTCTTTCTTCCTCTACTGACTAGGTGGAGTTTACTTTTGAGTCAACGGTTATGACAAAGATCCTGACGGACTGCAGGGACATTCTCCTCAAGCTGGTAGAGAAGCACCTCACGCCCAAATCCCACGGGCGCATCAACCATGTTTTCAACCATTACTCAGACCCAGAGCTGCTCACCTCCCTCTACAACCCAGAGGGGCCCTTCCGCCCTAACCTCACCAATATCTGCACCGGTCTCAACAAGCTGGTGGAGGAAGACAAGCTATGAACTGGTTGACAACCATGAGGCCTACGGTCTGACTGTGGGGAGGGATCTGTGCAAAACTGATGAACAAGAAGAATGACTTGAGGGAGCATCAATTTTGCCAAACAAAGGCATCAGACTACATGCAAAGAACTGGATTTATGCAGCCCTCACACTTAATGTCCTGTTACCCATTAGATGTGACATCCGAGCTAAACTGTCCTCTTTGTGAGGCAATGCATTCCATCGGGTCTGGATTTGGAGATGATGTCACCACACAAAGTGGTCTGAGTACACATGACAGCCATGTCAATTTAGCTGAAGAGTGGTTGTTTCAGTGTTATTAGAAGTGACATCAATAGAAGCTGTTTTTTTTATTTTTATTATTTTTTGTCCAAGGGATGAAAATTGTAATGCTGGATGCTGTAAGAATTACAAGCAGGTTCTGGACAATTCTAATTCATGATCTTTAGGCCAGAAAGGGAATTGCCGTCCTGAATTTGCTGTACCCATAACCTCCCAATTGTTTGTGTGAATAACTCCACATCTATGACAATTTTGTTTTTCTAGGGGAGTGTTTTCTTAAAAGAGACTGAACAATTGTTTAAAAGGGAACAGAGAAGACTGCACTATAAACAATGTTTTTTTATATTATTTTTACTATTATTTAAATAGAACATTCAGTACGATTATAATTCCCCTTCTAATCTGAATGATTGAGTTTAATTACCTAAAAAGTAAAAGCATAAAAGATCTGAATACAGAAAAGTGTGATGGTTGGAGAGTGTACTGCCATCTAGTGATTTAATTTGATATTATGTATTTTATGCATACAAACCTACAGAATTCTATGTTCTGAAGAATGTTGAAGTGCAAAAGTGCTGTAGGCATATTCAATCCATCTTAATTCATTAAGACCTGTTCCATGTCCCCATTTTGACTGATAAAAACTTAGATTGGATCTTTCATTCTGATTCATGATCATGATCTCATTGTGGATTCAATGTTGTGAAAATAAAATGTAATAAATGCCATTTAATATCACTGTTTCTCCTGACCCAATCATCTTCTCTAAAATCTAACATTGTTGTGAAACAAGACTTTATTGTATAACAAAGCTCCACCTTTGCAAAGCTCACCTTTGAGCAAGGCACACTACACATGACACATGGATGGCTGGAATTACCTTTTTGTTGAACAAAGTTCTCTGTTGTAGCAATAGTTCTTACTGAGGTTACATTATCATGATTATCAGTCATATTTTGAAGAGGTATGTTAAAATGCTGTTTACAGTACTGTTTACAATCATTTGAGAAGATTGAGTACTCATGCACATATAATCTTCACGCAGCTAGAGTTAAATGACCTTGTTTTATTGTGTATTTATTGTGATTGGTTTTAGAAAACTAACCCACTTAAAGGACAGTTGCATAACTGTTAGATGACATTTTGGTGGATAATTTCTGAGACCAGGTTTTATACACTCAAAAACTAAATCAAATAGGACAGCTATTCAGGGTCAGTGCTACACTTCAGAAATAACAAGATCAAGCCTTCTGTGGGAGCTACCACAGAGGAGAGCATATAACAGCTGTCACAAACAAAACAGCAGAGACCCACATACGTAAAATGCCCTTTGAAGCTCAAATTAAAAAGCCAGAAACAATTGGTTTCCAATGCTGTCCCAGACGTAGCTCTGCATCTGGCTGTCTTTGAGAATTAGATGAAATAATTGGAAATATTGGTGAACTTGACATTTCTACACTCTCAGTTGCTATCTGTAGCCAGAGGTTCATTTAAGGATTTTTAATAAAAAAAAAAAAGAGGCTGACAGAGGAGTATGTGGAAACAATGGCTGACCTTTGCTTGTGTCTGGAGTTCTGTCTCCCTGCATCACTGCCACCCTGTTTACATGTCTACGGCAGAGGAAGTATCAAAAACATGGGTGGATCACGTAAAATAAAACAGCCGAATATAGCCAAGTTTGATTTTCCACACCCAAATAACACTCATGTACAACTCAGGGCCAGGTCTTGCTTAAACACAGTACAGGCAGGCCATTGCTGGCCACCTCCCAGACCAGAACAGAGTTTGTTCAAGAAACAGAACACAGCAATGCCACAGTGCTGTCAAGAGCATATACTCAGAACCAACACAGCATCGCTGAAGCTGAATTAACATGTGTTAGGACATGGGGAAAAGGCATAATGACACTAACTCCATATGCTTTAGGCTCTTAAGCACCGTGGCTGTAAGCACCATGTACTGCAGCGTCTGTGTTTCAGCTAACTGTGGGAAGTGATGTGTGAGAAACGTCTCTCTAAGTAGACACATTCCACTTTGAGGTATTAAGCTGTGTTACAATAACCACCCACATTTACGTAACAGAAATGTTTTGTGAAGAGAAAAAGTTGGCTCTGCCTCACTGTTTACTGGCAAGTGCAGCTGATCTAGAATGTGTTCTGTCCTTACCAGTGACTGACTCATTACCATTCAAGCTGAGATAATAGCCACTGACTGCAACACAGCGCTGGAACAAAACAAAGTTACTGGCACAATAAAATAAATTTACAGAACACTTAAAATTGGACAAGGGATACAAATGTATTGTGTGGGATAAAAATATTACACTCATTCCATAGTATTTTACATTTTCTTAGTCCAGCACAATATAAAATTCAAATAATAACTAACAGTATTTAAGTTTGGGAAAACACACACATGCAGACAGGCTCACATATACACTCATACACATGAGGTCATACGTAACTCTTTACCATTCTTCTTTTAATAGCACTACTTGCATTAGCTCAGCAAATTAAAACCAGAAAATGTGTCACTAAATTAAACGCAAAATATTTAAAAATATTATCACTTTTGTTCAGCTAAAAAATCCACAAAAATATTTCTGTCGGATCCCTGAGCCTGACAACCTAGTAATAAATAGTACATAGAATGACATCTTTTACAACTAACAGTGCATCCATTGCTGTTTGTTTCCGGGTGAATTAATGCCAGTCTGTTCTGAAGGCGAACATTTCATCAGCAGCTTAATAGTGGCACATTTTTGCTACAGGAACACTGTTGACCAACACCTAGTGATGCACAAACGTAAGTGCCTTCTGACAACTTAAAACAAGTCACCAGTTGTAGCAGGTAAAGCCTGCAGGATCATCCAGTCAAACCTGCTTGTTTACTAAAAGTCTTAGCATACATAGCAATCACAAATGGCAGGCATCATTGCCATTATAGTTCAAATATCTCATCTTCCCTGTCCTTCAATTTCTTTGTGCGTTTGGTGATTGTGAGCGGAACAGCCCCCAGCATGGCTCGCTGGTGTGTCCTGGGGGAAGAGGCGGAACTTCGGGACTCTGTGATCTGACTGGCTGAAGCTCTGCGGGGCTGAAACTGTTCCACAACTGCAAATCTTAAAAGAAGAGAAAGTGGTTAAGACTTGTGGCCAGAGGCCAGAGGCATGCCAGTCATTTAAACAACATAAGGTCATCTTCAGTGTTTTTAACAGGGGCTTCTGAACACTATGGGAGCTTATCACGACTAAATTACGTCTATTACTGTACTGCCAGTTTCTAAATTATGACATACAAAAGAGCAGGTTCTGCTCAATCAGCATGATAAGCAAAGAACAGATAACAACAACCATCAATAGAATAAAGCAAATGAACTACTAAAGCATCACACACCTACTTCAGCCACCATTGTAGCAACCTTTATCAAACAGACAGTTACAAAAGCAGGTTTTCAAAAGGAATTTGAGGTCTCCATTAGGTATGAATCAGTACAAAACAGCCAACTAAAGCAAGCTGATCGTTAACAGGTATGGACTAACTGTATTTCCTGTTTTGCCTAAGAACACATTGATGAACCTTTTTAATGTCTAACTGAAGCCCAGCTGAACAAACAAAAATTGAAATGAATTCACAACTTAACAAAAATATCCACCAAATTACCTGCTTGCAGAGAGCTAATTGGGCAATGGGCAGGTAGTCAAAGCCTTTGTGTTGGTTTGAGTCCAACAATGACATCCTAAACTATTAACATATCACATTAACAATATCGTTACGCTTTTAGACACATGACTTAAAAACTAAAAAGGTAGTGATATAACCTAACATCAAATGATAATTTACATACTAAGCATCACATTTTCAGAAAAAAAAATAAACCTAATTGAATTTATGTTAAGAAATGTGAATATTCAATTTCAGCTCACTCTGTACACTGCTTTAGAGATTACAGAGAAAAGAATGTACTTCCTCTATCATGTCTTATGTGGAGTTAATCAACTTCGTTACTTTCTGGAAGTTTAATGGGTGACAAACAGATGCATAGGGCTCAGACCATTATACAGAACCTGGATGAAATCTCCACCATATGAATCCAGGATCCAAACAGCACAACACCCATTTTCATTCAGATGACAGCTGCTATGATTGTTTATGTACTACCCATACCATGCAAGATTACATATGTATGCTATGTTGTTGATGTTCTACTATGTCTTTCAGAACAGCTTGGTGGCTGCTAATGAGGCTAATCAGCAAAAATCTGCATAAAATCTGAGTGAGCCCATTTTCTCTGCAATGCTGAACAAGGAGGTTGTTGGCTAAGGTTCTGCACCAGAGTGCTGATGCTCATGAGACAACATGGCCTAAAGTCACATGACTACTCCCTGTGTTCATTCATAGCTCACAGACAATCTTCATCTCAGAGGGCCATAAAAGCCACAGAATAGTACCTTTCCCTGTAGAGAGTAACTTTTCCTTCATAAGAAACACTGTGAACTTACCCCTTATCTCCTTCTTTAATATTTTTAGCAGCTGCCTGTTTGGACTGGCTGATTGAAATATCCATCCTTTTCAAGAAATCCATAGGGAGAGGTCGGAGTTCCCCTCCTCCACGTTTGCATTCCTGTCATGCATCCCATTGGCTTGCCCACCCTTATGACTGTGGTCCCCTTTGCCTTCACTTTCCTCGGATTGGCTGGTTCCCTCTTCTGCTGACTCCACTCCATTTTTGAGGGAATCAGTGTCCCTCAACACAGGGATGGAGAGTGACTTTTTCAGGAATATGGAGTCATTGGTATACAGTCTGTTAGCCCTTTTAATTTGCTCCATCTGCAAAATATACACACAAAACATTCATTTAGTATTCGTTTCCTGTAAGAGTAACAACTAGTGAGGGTGTAAAGGCGTTTCCAGAGGCGCTGTGGTAATGCATCCGCATGATTGCAGCCCAAATATTAGTTAACCAAATACAATGCTTGATTTGAACAGAAACAGACAGCCAACTACAGCTTGCATTTCCCCAAACGACTAAACGTTTAAGTAACCTGCAAATGGATCAGATTCAGTAAATGATGCTACTTCCAAACAGATGTAGCACCACTTCGAGAGGCTTATTCAAGTTTGTTTACCATGTCACAATTGAGTTCTTCTAGATCGAATGCCATGTTCAATTTTCACAGATCTAAAAATACTAATTAACCTGGCCAGCGACTCCAGCAAGCCTTACCGCAAAGTTCAACTACTTCTGCAACTCCAACGCAATTCATTTACTTGGCCAAGAATTTGTTAACGAATTACTCACAGATACGCCATACTTCAACGCAAGTCCTTGTAGAGTCTCCCCTGGTTGTACTTGGTGTTCTATCCGTCCCTGTCGCACTGGTGACAAAGGAGACCGAACGAGACTACCATAAGACCTCGTTCGGTTCCCACGAAGAAGCCCAGAGCCGCCAGCCGAACAGGGAGCCGGTTCAGAGGACATGGAGGCTGTTGTCGACCAGCTCCTCGTCTAGTTGTTAAAGCCTATTCACAACTAAAGTTAGCTACGTCGTTCTTGAACATTTTTGTTGCTGACATTTATCAAACAACATGATAAGCAAACGTTATTGAACTAAGTAGTCATGGTATTAATCATCAGCGTTTGTTGTCCAGTGTACCACTGGCACTAGCAGTGTACATTTAGAAAGGCTATCATCCGTCAATAACAGCCAGTGTTAGCTGGTTACATATATTAAGAACGAACCGAAACTCAGCTATCAACGAAATCTGCTCGCAATAGCTAACTAAAAAACTAAAACAAGAGCTACCTGACTAAATCTGACGTGCGAACACAGACGACGCGTATGCAAATACGTTAGTCCCTAACTAGCTGGCAAGTTAAATAAAGAATATTCTTGTGCAAAATTTAGATTATCACTGGCAGGAGTGACTGTGTAGTTAGCAAGCTAAATATTTCGGTTCTGCTGGCTCAACGCTAGCTCACGAACGCTATTTGATTCAGTTCAACATTAGCTAGCCTAGCGAGCTAATAATAGAGGCTAAAACAGTTATATTTCCTGCCATATTAGCATTACAATAAAAGCCTGAAATGTAAGTTTTAAGTAAATCGCTACAACCCTACAGCGTTTCGCATCTAGTTTTAAGTTGTACGTTAGGTTGCTGTAACTGATAGGATCCAGTAAGATTCAACTACGGATCTCAAGTCAATGGATTCTGAAAGTCCCTCCTGTTGGGGTTCCAGTACCAATTGAAAATTGCCAATTGGCTGGCTTGAACGGAATGCACCGCATGACCGTCACGATTGCTTTTAATTGTACACTGTCTCTAATAAACGAATAAACTTATAATTTAAAGGCCCAGTATATATGCATTATATCTGCCAGTGTTTTACATTTAACCCTTCACATTTAACTGATACATCTCAAAATCTGCAATGTTTAAAAAATGTAAAATAATGAGCATAGCTAGAATTTATGTTCAATAACCTGACTGATCAAGTGACTGGCTGTAACAAAAACTAGCATTCTTAGGATTCCCCTAGGACCAAGTTTGCAAAATCAGTGATTTCAGACATTTTTGTCATACTGCTGGGTGGCATTCGGTAAAACACCTAAATTCATTATGCACTGTGCAGGACACTGAATAACTGGCCCTGCAGGGCTTTGCTGGGAGAGAAAGGGTTTCAACTGGACAGAAGCATCACTCGCTTTGTGAGTTAAATTACCCTGAGGAGAGGTTGCAATGTCAATTGCCATATTTTATTCCAGCTAATGTAAAATATTTGCATTGCTTAGAACTAATATCACTGTATAGCTTTGACTTAAGTATTGAATTAAATAAAAATATTGAATCATATGAAGGCATATAGCATAACAGCAAAGAGTATATTCGTTTAAAAAAAAAAAGACGAAGTACTGTACTGTCTTCTTCGTATTCCTCCTATACAGGAGGTGGCGGTATCATGTATTAACGTTCTCACCCACACCAATGTCAACAACAAAAAAGAGAATCAGATACCGGAACTAATGTTAGCGGGTAATCTGTAGCATTTAATGCCTATAAAACATTTTCAGCAAATTAATTCACAGGATTTGTGTCACAATGTCATTTAAAAGGGAAGGAGATGATTCAAGTCAATTAAATATTCTTAAGGTAAGCAGTAAGCATCTATAATGTTACAGTAAATATTGTAGCGTTAGCTCTATTTACTTGGTAGCTAGTTTGCTAGCTTACTGTAGTATTCTGGATTGTTAACCTTACAGTACCGACAGAAAATTTACAATGTGATACTGTAGGAGTTGATAATTATAGCTAACTACCGTCATTGTGTACACCTCCTTTACTACAACTCTTTTCATTTGTTCAGAAACGGCGAGTAGCAGATCTATTGTCAAACTTCATCCCTGAAGATGAAGCTGCCTTGATGAAAAACGGAAGGTGGGAGTTCTGTCGGCTATCCCTGTCTGTATTTTGATTGCTTTTTTGATTGCTTGTTTTTTGAGCTGTTCATAAAGTTTTTCTCCGTGGTGTCAAGCAAATTTAACGTAAATAGTTTTGCGATTTACTTAAATTGTAGATTGTTTAAGGACAGGTAACGATAGAAAATTTATGTAATGGTTTGCTGCGTTTCTGTCTACAGGTACACGTGCTTGGTGTGCTCCTACCGTCCTGTTTTTGACACCGTTGACATGCTAACAGTACACAGGAAGGGGAAGAGACATCTTGAAGGTATGAATATGTGTGTACATATGTGGCAATGTTTTTCATGTCTGTCACGAAAATGTACAGATTGCTCCAATCAGATTTCTTACTCTCAGGGCTGAAGTGGTTTTATGGAAAGAAAACCAAGTTGCAGAACGAGATCGATAAACGGAGGCACAATAATTATATTCAAGCTGAAGAGGGCAGGCAGGTACAACTTGCTTATGTTCCTTACAAACTTACTTTTATGTACAGTGATTAGTACTACCATGTAAGTTGATTATCAGTCAGACAAACAACAAACAAATGGACTCAATGAGGTGCAATCATGTATATAGTGTTGCTATAATATTGCACTCAAATGACTAGTGTGGAAAAGAAGATTGGGATATTGCCTTTTAATCTGAAAGTTTAAAAGACTGAATTCTAGGTGAGGTGTTAGCAAGACATTATTTGTATACAAGACCTGTAACCAAGTGTCCAGAGCTCAAAGTACAAATCTGTTACATTTAGTGATTTTGTAAGTCTACAGTGTCACTCATAGCTCTGCAACATGTACTTTTTTATTTTTTTCTCAGGAAAGTGCAGACCCTGCTCCGTTACTCACACAGACCCGTAGTATTACCCATCATGCCCTGCTGAAGTCCACACCCTACAGCAGTTGTCACAAGAAAGCAAGGTAATGACCAAAAATAAACATGGGTTCTTGCTAGATATATTTGAGCACTGACTTGACAAAACACATCTGGCTAGTTGGGAAATGTATAATGAAGATCTATCTGGAAAAAAGTCTTCTCCTTAACTTGCTGTTGGCATTTTAAACATACTCATACATGTAATTAATCCTGCAGGATAACTATTACAGCAAAAACATGTCTTGTCATATGTTGTCAGTAATAGCTTTTATAATGTACAGTAAAAGCATAGTTGCATTCCATGTTTTATGTTAGATCATCTCTAACCACTGTCTAGCAGTTTTAAGGGTTACACAAGATCATATTGTTAGGATTGATTTGATTTATACTCAATTTTATTGTCATGATTGTAGAGTTAAATGCAATAACAGAAAAACTGTGTGTTATTACATTTTCAGCACAAAGTCTGAAAAAGGCTCCACTAGCTTTGGTGGGGACTGCAAAATCATCAACCTTCCCAACAAAGAGTCTTCACTGCTGAACCAGAGGCCACCCACTGAGGCAGTGAGAGGTGGAAATATGGAATCAAACTCAGTCTCAACTTACTGCAGTGACACAAATGGTACACAGCCTTATTCGCTAGTTTATGTGTACAGATAATGAGCAGAACCTCAGAGATACACACTCTCATGCTTGTAATGTAAATCATTCGGAACTGTAAAAGTTTTGTAACTCTGAATGTGTTTTTGCCTGCTTTATGGCTTTGAGTTTCAGGGGACACCTATGTGTGAGTTATGGAAGAGAAGGTTTATTTTGATATATACATTTTTTTCATAGTAAATGTGACTATTATCAGTTTCATCAACTGAAATTATGGTAGCATTTGGTGTGATACTTGTGTTTTGCATCAGAGTTTGGAATCAAAAGAGATTAATTAGAATGTGACTTTGAGGTTTAAACTGCATTTGGTTGGCTTTTGTTTCCATAGGCCTATCTGTGAAGTCTGTATCTCTGAGATTTTACTGAATAGATGAATAGATGGTATGGATGACATGGTTTTTGTAATTGTATAGTTGTAGCCAGTATGTCTTTTGCTGTTTTTTCCACTCATGTCAGATCATCAGAGACAGAAACCAGCTGAGAAAAAACAGGAAGCAGTCAGAAAAAAGTCCCAGCCCAAAGTTCCACTAGACCCAGAACCTGTTTCAGCACAGAGATGCAGAGAGCTGGAGTATTACCTCAAACTTAAAAGGTAATTTTAGGCTGTGAAAATAGTTGTTGGCATGTAAAAATCTCAAAAGGCGTCAGTGTGTGAGTATTTTGCCAGTAATGCATGACTGTATGACTTACATGACTGTATGTCAAAATAAAATTTGTTTACTTGCTATGTACTTGTTTGAATTTTTGAAGTCATTTGTTGAGTAAATTGAGTTATTTAAAGATTTCTTGCCAAATAAAAAACATTGTTTACAGCAGAGGGGTGCAGTTCCACTCACCCCCCACTGAGTGTCAGCGTGTCCCATGTTGAGCTTTTGCCTTTGTTGTGTCTGCTTCCCTCAGTGCCGGATGGCTGCAGGACAAGAATGGCAGTTGGGTAAAGGACGAGAACGTGGAATTCGACTCGGATGAGGACCAGCCCGCTCCTCTCCCCCCTCTTCCCCACATCACCGAGTCACCAGACGTACAGAGGCAGGAGCGGCACTGACCCCCGAACCCCCTGTCCCAAAGTCACATGTCTCCCCTTCCAGGCCTGGCAGCCAACCAGAGGACAAGCGCAGGCGGCGCAGAGAATGCAGGGGCAGTTCTGTGATGGGTGTTGTCACCTGGAAGAAGGACTGCAAGGATGCTATTTTCAGCACCCTTTGTGTTGTTCTTTCACCCTGAGTTGATTTGCTTTAAAGACCTTCCATTAGAACTAAGCCCAGGCCAGCTTACTCTAAATCAACAGCAGATATTCTAATATTAGTGCTAATCTGGGAGAGGGCTGCCACTGGTTAGCATTCTTGAGAGTTTTCAGGGTATTGTCATTCATACTCCTCTTTGACCCACAACTGTCCACTTTCAACAAATTGAGTTTCCCCTCAGTTTAAATGGAGGGAGGGGTTATAGTTAATAGTGGTTCAGTGTGTCGTAAAAAGGCAACTGTGTGAGATGGCAGCATGTTGGCACAGAGAGATACTGAGCAACTAAGAGGAGGTTTGTGGATGATGCCAGCATTTTCCTTTGAAAACTGTTGTGTTTCTGTAAATTAAAAACTGTAGGTCACAAAATGACATTCACACAATTGTTCTTATGTAAATAAAGAGTTGTTAAAATGAGGATATTGTGCTTATCCATTCTTGAGTTGTAGTTTATGAAGGGAGGATGGATGGATTACACAATCCTCCATAGATGGGCTCCTGCATTGCAGAGATCTCTTCTTGATCTGTTCTTAAGGAGTACATACTTAACCAAATTACTAAAAAAAGGGGGGATATACATATCTATCGTTGTGTTTCTGCTGAGCTGATAATAAAGATAGAAGTGCTGTTCTGTCCTTTCACTTGGAATCATCCAGCTGACCAGCTGGATATTATCAGCTGTATAGGAAACCAAACCTATTTGTGTGGCCAGTACACCTGGAAAAGGAATTCAAATAAGATGAGATGTCCCTCAACAATGCTATGGGTGTCACTGGATTTATGTCCAACTGAAGATTTTCCAAGTGTTTTGTAGGTTAAATGCCAAATACGAAAGACTGGCACTGCAAAGCAGCTGGTGTGCCAACACTGATTGTATTTCACTGTAGAGCTGACTGCCAAATGTCCTGATGGCCTTTATTAGGTGCATCTCATGTGACGTTTGTGATATTTTGGTAAATTTTAAAAACTACACTATTCAGAACAAAACAACGCATTGCTGTTTACAAACTAGTAAGTTCAACATTTCAGCATAGCAGCATGTTTACTTGACAGCTCAAACATCAGTTTGATGGAAAATGAGGAAATGATATGAGTTACGGTGTACGTACTAAAGTGAAAATTGGGTCCTTCCCGGGGCCGTGAAAGTCCTGAGAGGTTAGCAGCTGTTGCAGAGAAAGTCTTCCTGGATGCTGTGTCTGCCTGCCTTATAAAAGCAGGAGTATTTTGAGCACTTTGTAACACAATCCCTGTAGAGAAGGTTTCTTCCCTTGTTTACCCTCCAAGCTGTTGGTATAAATAGGCCAGGTGAAGGAGGGAGTCTGACACATCCACCATTACTATTGTATAGTTTGGTGTGGAAATTGCTCCAGAGGCAAAGTATACTCCAGAGGTAGTGTACCATTGCCCTGTTTTAGTGTCATTGATAATGCCTTTTGTTCTTCAGAGGTGTACTTGCAGTGTGTCTCTAGTTAACATCATGACCATAAATATGACTTTAAAGAGCAATGTCACTTCAAGTTTCCCTGGGTATGTGCTAATAGGAATTTATAGTGAATCATTCCCAGGTGACAATGTAAGATCACATAAACCATGAAGAATTAAGCATTTTATTGAAGTTATTTACAGGAGAAGGTCTAGCTGAGGGCACTGATTTGAACATGAATGTGGTGACATTTTAGTACATTCTTAGCAAAAATTTTGTTTTTATTGCTATTTGTTACAGTTTCACACTCTAACCAACTAGCAAAGCTTTCTATCTCTCTGAATCAACAAGTCAAAGCACACGAGAAAACTCGAGTGCTATGGCACAAACAGACACACCATGGCCCACAAAAGCCATGTGATGATGTTGAATTGAAATCCTTTGACGTGGAAAGAAAGGATAACATCTGATCATGTGAGGGTACAAAAAGAATGACGGGTCACAGAGGGCAGTTGGGTTCATCACAGTCCAGCAGAGAAGCTGAAGCTCTTTCAGATTTAGGAAGTATATGCACAATGTGCAGAAAGACAGGAAAGTACTGTCTCAGCTTCCATCATGTGACATTGGCACTTTTCATCTTAGTCTCTGTTGGCGAACTGAGAAAAGCAATGACAGAAAAGCTTGTAAGCACAACAGTATATACTGAACAGACATGCACATTACAATCATCTCCCTACAATCATTGTCCAGTTCATCCTTAAATGAACTACAGTGAACATCCATTGAGCTGTAAGTCACATTTACCTATAGATAATTTAAAGCATGAAATTAAACTGCAGCTAAATATGGCTGGATTGTGCTGTAAGGAGAAGCAAAGACAAAGATGAGGACTCTTACGGATGTCATTGTTCCGGGTTATGGCCATGGCCGCCCTGGCCCGTGGGCCTTGCTGGGTGAAGTGATACCCAATCCTCACAATGGCCGGGTTGCTCTCTAGCATTTTGGCAATCTCCATTTCCACAGAGTCTCCTAGCTGCTGTCTCTGTGGGCAGGTAAGGACAGAGCAGTATCAGAAACTGGCACTTCATTTTGACAGAAATTAAATGTGTCTCTCATGTCATATATGATATTCTAATCTCTTGAAAACCACATAATGATGGCTCCATTGACCTTGGCTCTGTTTTGGAGTCTTAACAACAAATGGGGGTTCAGATGTGTTGATGAGATTCAAACACAAGACTGACTGTCTGGACAGGGAAACCAAGCTTGGGGAGGTGCTTTGGGGAGGTGGTTCTTTGGTGTCAATAAAACCAGTAGACCGGAATTTAAAAAATGTTACTTGCTCATGCTGGTATCATGCTACACCAGCATCTGAACATTATGTCAGTGTATCTAATGAGGATATTTTCTTTACAGTCTCAGTCATAGGCTGTAAATCACTGATATCATGGACCATTGCCCCCTCCCCCCCTTGTCTTGACCTGATTGTCGATCTTGAGCTCAGTCAGTGTGGTGTTCACAGCCAGGGCTTTGATGACGGCTTTCATGCCCACCCCAGTGATGAAGTTTGACTCGATGTTAAGACTCTGCAGACTCTTATTTGCCTCCAGCATCTCGGCTGCAGCCTGAAACACAGGAAGTGAGCACAATCTATGTCACAACACCAGGGAGTGAGCAACACTAGCAAGACAGTGATTCAAATACAGGACTACAGCAGAGTGGTACACTTCCACTATGGAGATGCATTAGTCTGCTACCTTGCACTAAAGCCTTTGAAAAAGGCGGAGGGAGAACTTACAAAAGCCACAGGGTCACTGCTACGGGTTGCAGCAATGCTCAGTTTCTTCACATTAGAGTTTGTCTTCATGGCCTGGAAGATCTCTTTCAATGTTTGGATGGGAAGGTCCTGCCAGTTTTGAATAGAATTCAATAATTAATGTAAATAACAACCAGTACACTGTCTCAGGTCCATCACCAGCTGAATCTGTGGTTAAAAAATTCAATGACATTTATAGACTGGGTAACTTACATTGTACTATTAATGATATTCAACAAATTCAAATAAGGCCATAATTGTCTCACTTTGTAACAATCTGACCATCATCAGAACATGTCACCCACAAAGTTCATACAAGCAATTTAAAGGTTAATTCACAAGAGAGGTGTAATTGGTGTAATGTATTTTATTTTACAATTTCATCATTGGAATTTCTATTTGTTTATGATTAAAATCTGTGATGTGTCCTACCTTGATGTTGTTGAGGTTAACTTGGGTCAGGCTGTTGTCATTTTGCTGGATCCTCTGAAGGGTTTCCTCAACATTTGTGGGGTTGGGGGGCTCATCAGGGTAGATTTTGTACTGGTCTGGCTTCACTACACCTAAATGTACACACAGACTGAGCTGCCAATATACATCTGTTTTGAGCATCTGGTAACCAGAAACCATTCAGGGGATTTCTTTACTTTAATCGATGATGGGAAATTGTAAATGAATTAATTTGTCTACATTTACATAAATGGATCAACACATGCATCATGGTAATATTCAAAATGCACGTACTGCACTGAAATAATGTACTCACTGTTAATGCCCTCCGTGTTGGCAATGGTGCCACTGCAGCCCAATGCATCGTAATACTGCTTATTGCTCATCAGTGTATACATTCCCAAGATGGCTGCAGATACCAAGGAACAAGAACAAGTGAGTGAAAAACTGAGTGATTAAAGTGCATTAATGATAGGTGATGAACATTATACCATATTGCTGTCATTGAATAAGGGAATCCTCTTTGAAGCGCAACCTTTGCAGGACAGAGTGATGTGATATCAGGCTATAGGTCTTAGGGCTTGTATGTACTTGATCATATTATGTAACCTGTCTGCATCTAATGTCTATGGTCAGACTCATTCATTTTCATTTCTTTCATTCCAGGAACATGTATATACACACACATTGTGACTGCTTATTAGCATTTGTCAATTCCTGTGCGATAATGATGTATGATCTACTATTAGTCAACTCAAAGTAGTACGCCTTGCAAAAGGAGTGTGGTGATATTCCTCTTAAGGGTGATGAATAAATGCACCTCTGACCTTTCATTTTGCATGAGTTTTGTAAATGTAAAACTTTGCCTATTCAAATATGCAAAGCTTTTAATCTCTCTTTCCTTCAACCTTTTTGTGTTTAGAGTATTCAAAGCATCATTTAGATGTACACGCACATGCCTTTAAGTTAAGGTACGCCTTCAGGAGAAGATTTACTGCACCTGTTTTCAAAAGAAAATCTGAGTCATTGAAAGGAAAGTCATCAGCCTTCCCCAGAATAATTGTCATTCAGTGATTTTCCCATAAGGTACAGTGACATATATCATTTGTGATCTGTACATGTGATTTCTTAAATGACTCATGAGTGGTATAATGAAAGATGACAGTCTGTAGTCCACTGATAAAAAGTTCAGAACCTGACCAGTTAAGTCCAAAATGCATGATGTTAAGTCCAAAAAGAGTTGGTATAAAGCTACAGCTAATATGAAGCAGAACCATAACAGTATCTGTTTAGTTAATGATTCCCAAGGTGGATTCCTCATTACACTGAAGACACAATTCTTAACACAAATATGTCTTTGTCAGCATGCTGCAGTATAAAACAAAAACAGCAGGGGGAAGCACTGTTCACAAACTGCTCCTTCATCACGATGTTACCGAACTGTGTCACACTGGCTGCCATGACAGCAGCCCCCACAATCCCCATAGGCAGGGAAAGCCTTTTGGGGAGAGAGGGAGAGAGAAATGGGAGAGAAATAATGAGTGAGAGAGAGACAGCTGCTTCCAAACCAGCCTATCAGCATCCAGCCATCCATACTGGCCTATCAGACCCAGCTTAGGGAAAGCTCTTACAGTATTTTTACAGTACAGTACAGTCCTTTAATAAAATCATGTACAATTACAGCCATACATATTTCATACAAATAACAAAAAAAAATACAGAGGTCATATTTTGTAAATGTATGCGATAGATCAGTGTTTTCTACAGCCTCTGTCATAGAGGATTCACACAAAAACACACAAACAAGTAACAGAGATTAATGAAGCCCAAATCCCCATCTGGATCCCCTCCAATTCTATTATTGCATACGTACAGCCAGCAAATCTGCCCAGGGTGCGAGGCGCCACAGACACATTCATAGTCACTGACCGAAAGCCCATTGTTTGTGCCAATATCTGCCAATTAGGCACAAAACAACAATGTCACTTGCACTGATACAATTATATTTATCAACAGCAGGCATCATACCTTAATGTCTGAGAACAGGTAATGGGCCTATAAAGGCAATGTGACTCCTCTGACTGCTTTCATCATTGAACTGAGACAGGTATGTGACTACACATTTTGTGGTAGGGCTACCAAAATACTATGTATTTGAAGTTTCCCAAAGAATAAGCAGAAAGCCAGGGCCTCCCATAGAGTGTAGCTGCACTATTGGGTAAAGTGATGTCATCCTCCATATCTCCCCTCCTCTCAGTTTCTCTTTCCCTCTTTCTCTCTCTGTCTGTCTCTCTCTCTCTCTCCCCTCTGCCCTTTTGGCCTTGTGGCCCAGTGCCAGCAGCTCTTTGTGAGTTACTGAGAAGAGGGATTAGGAAACTCCCCTTGCTCAATCCCTGGCCTCAGGAGGGGTAGGCTTCTGCATCAGGAAGAGTGGGCATGTGTGTCAGGGCTGCACAGGACAGTACGACCCACTGGCAGGATCACCCCTGATCCACACTGTCTGTCAGAACCAGGCCATTAAGGCAGCCCAACCCACGCATCATTCCAATGAGTAGCACAGAAAATGCTGCGCTGTGTAATGCTGTTGGGCTCACCTGCGATGTCACACATCTCGGCATCAGTGGCGTTCTTCAGAGCCTCCTCCAGCTCTGGCTCCAGGGTGATCTGCTCATGGATGGGGATTTGGCCCGAACCTGGTTTGGGTATGAACGCCTTCCCTGGGGTATAGCAAACATAGGAATACTAACTGAGTGGCAGGGTTAACTGTTGATATTTGATGAGTGCCATTTATTCATTTACAAGTACTTAATCAGTGTACCCCTTGATAAACTTGTCCTACCAATGTCTGACATTTAGCAAGAAAAATTTGTTATTTTTCAGAATCCTTACGTCATCTTAAAATACTGAAAGGTAGCATAATTGTTTTCCAGTTACAACCTCAGATGTTCCTTAAAATAAATGAGCCCATTTCACATTTTGTAATATTCCATTTATGGCCTTGCCCTCAAACATGACATGCATGAATGCTATATTGTGCTATTTATACTCATATTGATTTGGCTGAGAAAGGGTCTGGAGCCAAGTCAAACACTGTGGAATAAAGAATGTATGTAACACAATACCTTCCTCAGAGGCATGGCAACAAAATGTAAATCATCCACCACTCTTTCCAACAATACTCCCAATAGCGATCACACCATCCCGAATCTCTGTGATGGTACCATGAACCCTTCCCCATAGGAATTTTACAAGATATATTGTTGTCGTACAAAGTGTCCCAAATACTATTTCACAGAACTGGGGTTTAAACAAGGCACATCAGTCATCCATTGATCAGAATGTCAATTCGATGTCTCTCAGGAAACAGGCACATAGTAAAACATTTGTGCAATTTTTTTTATTCCTCCAGCTCATCCTACTGAAGTTTCATTATTGTAAAATGTCCATATTTAAAGATTGCAAGGGATGTACTTTTTAATATTCTTTGCAGTATGGTGTCCACCGAAGCATGATTCTTGGGCTCACGTTTTTTTCATTACAAATGCTATTGCACTGCATCATGTTTCTGTGACACTACATTGCAGATGATGGGGAATATGATGTGTTGCTAAAAGCAGACTATGACCCAAGTTAAAAAAGGTAAGAAGCACTTATTCTGTGAAACTAGGAGAAAACTGAGAGCATGACATGGAGCCAAGAGTATCTGTGCTACAGGACTCGTTTCCCTCTAAATCTTATTCTTGTGGCTAAATATTTTTGGATATAAAATTACCCTGCTCTTATCTGTCCAAGACAATACATTGTAAGTACAGACCCCTGACTAAGGGATGTGAGGCTCCCTTTGCAGTCTAATTCCCCTAGAAGGGGAATACCAGAGCTTTGTTTTTCCTGCCAGAAATGGTCTTGCTGTGCTTGATTTCAGAGCGCTGTTGGATGCTCAAAAATAGGGGGGACCAATAATGCTGTCTTGCCATTATCATGACAAGCTTAACGCATTATTCTGCCACAGAGAGGAAAGCTGAAGCACACTCTAGCTTATTTCCTTCTCCAATTTTCACCATATCTGTATATTGTAGGTTAAAAGTGTCTGACTGGGGACTGATTTCTGAATATGATGATTGTTGAGGTGTACCACATCTTTCTTTTATGTTAAAAGGTTGTAAATGATGTGGATTTAGCATATCCTCTTAAACCCTGTGTGTAAGCTAGCACTGGAAATCAGTCTGGGGGTTATGGGAGCCATGGGTTCAGGTCTTTATAGATTTATAAATGTATAGTAAATTTGCTGCTACATCCTTCACAGAATGTTTTACAGCAGTACCTTTCTTCTCTCCGGTGAAGGGAACCAGATCATTCCGATCCTCATACTCCAGAGCCTGTTTCTTCAGGTGCTTCATCAGGGCCTCCCGATCAAAGGGGCCGGTCGGGCTCTTCTTTGTCTGATCGCGCTGGCGGAACCCAGCTGGCAAAATGGCATTCTGGGAAATAAATGCAGTGGTCTAAGAAACCTATGTTAGGTTAATCTTAATTTGGGAAATAATAGCAATACTATTTGGATACAGTTGATTATAATTATAATCTCACACTGTTGATAACAGGTAACAGTTTTGATCTTCTGCCTATCCAAATACAGTTAAAATGTATCAATGTGTGTTTGTTTTTGTAACTGTCCTGAGGTACTGCAGGTTTTCACGTTGTTAAATCAAAGTGTTCACAGACTGAGGGGAGGAGGCCCAGCCGCTGGACATCTCCAGCATTCCCTACCTCTGGATCCATCTCCAGCAGTTCATCCTCCAGCCGGTCCAACTCCTCGGGGGTGAGTCCCCTGAGGATGGCATCCTCATCGATATCCCGTGGATCCTCCTTTTTGGACATTTCAGGTGACTGGCAGGACTACTGGAGTACGCCCAACCTCCTGGGGGATAAAACACATTAGCTGAAATAATAGGCACTGAGAACACTGGAGCCAATACATTCAGATGCACCTTAACTCTGAATAGACTGTCACCAATTTACTGGGGTACAGACTGATAGCGAGTGCACTACAGCCAAATGACAACACAGAAGCAGTGAGATCTCACAGTGCATCCACTATTAATTGTGGTGGGCAGAGCCAAATCAAATTGCAGACATTGATATTTAACCAAAACACATAGATAGTGAGAGATAAAGAGAGTGTCAGAGAAAGGGAGAGAGAGCAAAAGAGAAAGGCAGCGAGAGACACAGACTTTGCTATTCTTAGTCACAGAATGGCATGATGGGGGTTTAGAATTACATTGAAGAGAGAAGAGTGGCATACATTCCCTGCCTGTAATGTTAAAGTATCTCATAGATACCCATTCACCTACCGAGCTCACTCAATGGATATGAGAAAGAATGTTTGTGTCCAGTACAGCTTTGAAAACATCTCCAAAAATGAATGTGTATATAAGTAACTGAATTTGGATGGTTTTGGTCCAGGTTTCTCTATCCAAGCCATGGAAACTGACTTATCTACAAGGCATACAAAAATGTACACATGTCTGATCATAAGACTATCCATTCCCAAATACAATACCAGGTTAGTGAATATATTTCATTCTAATATTAATATGTACAGAACCATTGGGTTCGGATCGAACCATGCAAATATTGTCATGTGATACGTGATAAATTCAAATGATCGAATTTCAATAGAAACTGGAATTAGTCAGAGGTAGAACATTAACAGATGAAATATGACAACCATAATGTAAATTATTAAGAGGTTTTGGATTTATGAGAACAGAAAACACAATACTGCTATATGTTATCTGTATGGTTTCACCACGTTAGAACACTAGCAAACTCTGTGCTGTGCCGAACCCCTGCAAACCAAGGAGATCACATTACAAAAGTGTAATTCATTCTAAGCGTGTCCTCTGTGTGACCACTGACCACTTGCATACAGTGTAATGGTCATCCAATCTCCTTCACATTAAGGGATGGATATGGAATACTTTGGAGGGACCTCCAAAGACAGAAGCGCTCCAACAAGTGGCACTGATCATAGGAACATGAGGTGACAAAAACAGCGTTACTGGTGAGATCCAAAATGGAAAACAAACCTGAAATACTAAATTCCTTAATTCGCACACCAAAGATTAGGTCATAGAAATGATACTGTCACATACTTCTGGAATATGGTAGTTAATGTATGGTTGTCACTGTAAATTTCATCTGTAATGTATGGTGTGCTGAGGTGAAATCTATGACCTCATCACTTGAAGGTTGCAGGATTTAATCCAGAGTGAGGCACGATGCTTGTACAATTGCCCCGGGGACCTAACTTGAGCTTATGTAGCAAATGTCCAGAGTTTGACCCAGGACACGTTTTATGGCCCCTGCCTGAGGACAGGAACCCTCTCCTGGAAATGTGTGGCATTCCGTAGGGTGGCACAAAGGCTGGGTGGTGTGATTAACAAAGCTGGCAGCAGATCTGAGTGGGTAGGCAGGGAGATGGGCACACGATCAGCAGAGCACAGCTCTAATGCGTAAAGCCAAAGGAACAAACAAGTGCTACAGAGGCTCAGGACCAGAGAGGACAGAAGTCACACACCAAGACTGCCGCGTGTTTACGGCAACTGAACATTTACTGGCATGGTCTGAGCAGCAACTGAACCTGATACTGCATGTACATCTTCAGCACACTGTCCCAAGGACTCAGGTCCCATACAAACTCATGACCCATACAAACTCGTGTATTATATTACTGTCTGTTCAGACTGACAGCTACAGCTAAACTCAACCCATCCACTCACACACACTGATGCTCCACTAGGTCAATATTCTTACCATTTATACTGGTGTAGATAATTCATTTAACAACCACACTCTCATATGGCATAGTCTCTAAAGACTGTCATTCTAAAACCCTAGGTTCCTTATAAGACATTTGCCTCCTGCCCAGCACTTGAAAATTGATCAAGTTAACACACAGAGCACCGAAGTTGTAGTTTTTGTGCTACTGAAAATACTTTCATACCCACTGATGTGCTTAGTCTAGCCAGTACAAATAATCACAACATCCAACAAAGAGCAAGTTCATCTTTGTTGCTCAGCTTATGGCCCAAGATTCCCAGTGTCAGCCATGAATGACAGATGCATCATTAGACTGTGGTAATGTTCGTGTTAGTCATTAATCAAGGCCAGTTGGCCCTGGGGAACTCGTTCCAGCCATTTTCACGTCTCTACTTGTATGGATTGCTTTCATTCCACTGCTCCAGTCCTTGGAAAGCGTAAAAGTATCTGCTGGAAAGGAGGGATGGAAAACTAGGGAACACACAACCTCACTGCTGCTTTTCTCCATGATGACACACTGTATTTGCAGCTGCACTCAAGGTCTTAAACTGCTGGTATTAAGGTTCGTTCATTCATTGGTAAGTACACCTAATAACGTTCCCTGGGATAAAATGTTAAGTCAGTATATGAGGACAAAACTGCAGGATTCTACTTAAAACAGCTGACATGAGATTTTCATAAATCATATGGCACTACTTATTGTCTTGTGATTGATGGCTATCCTTGTATATTTTCTAATATCTTGACAGATATTTCAAGGAATGTATTGTTGTTTTTATGTCTATAGGTTTACAGTATATCCCCAACACTTAGAACACACTCTTAAATTGAACTCTTTAGCATTTACTGGAGGGTAAAGATGATATAGCTGAAATTGTATGTATAGTGAGCATAACGGTAGCAATGGAATAGTTCTGTGCACATGGCACATTGACAATGAACTATTTATACACAACACATCAATCAAAACTACACAGTTATGGCATGACACATGAGTCAGGTTGTAGAGGCTGGCTATAAATCATAAAGTGAAATTACAAGCACTTATGAAATATTGAACACCTGTACTGATTGCTTAAAACAGAAATAAAATGGAGTGAAAACATCCATTAGCACAAAGCAAAACATTCAAGTAACCAAACAAATCTAATCCCATTCCAATCTGTTCTGTGAGCAGAAGGCATTGTGGAAGCCTAACATATTAAATAATTCTGTTTTTAGAAGCACTAACCCCACTTCATAAAACAATGCAGTACATTTATAGACTAAACTGAAGTCAAATGCACAGTCTATTTCTAAGGGCAAACCAGTCACTGGAGGCTCCAGGAAAACCCTTGCTTGTTTTTCAAGAACAGGATGAGCTAGCTAGCCCAGGCTAAAACATTTCTGCCCAGCTGAGTAAAACCTTGTCACAAATATCAGAAAGCCAGTATAGAAGCAAGACTAATTCAGGTAAAATTTGTCTATGTGGATTTTATATAATAAATAAAATAAATATGCAAGAACACATTTTTGTAATGCCATTATATTGTCTCTCCTACAGATCAAAATAAATCCCTAAATCAAATGGTTGGTATTGTAATGAAATAAAGCACCTGATAAATACTGATGCTGTGTGCAATCAGTCGAACATCTGAACATTACGCACACAAAAAGACATTCAGGGAATACCCTGGCACCAGCTGAGGCTCCTGTGGAGTCAGCATCTGATCCGTCCCAGGTTTTTTAACATCCCGGCTTGGGTGTCACTTACACAGAAGGTGGATGCTCGTCATTTGTGATTGACGTACGTATCTATTTACCTGCTCTCTCAGGACAATGTATTTTAGGTAACCGCTTCAGTTCTAGCTTAAGAAAGTGCGGCCACAGCTCACATGTTTGAAACTGAATACACAATATAAAGTGAAGTGCCACGGCACTGAATGTTTGTCACATCTCCGGTCAATGGGGGAGAAGTTTTCTCGCCATCTGTGGGGCATCCCTCTCAGGTCTTACCACCCAAGTGCAAAATTCCAAATCAGTTCCAGCTTAATTTTAGTTCCATCAGCAAATCAGCTTCCTCCGTGTCTAGTTTTTCAATATTTTTGTACCATAGATTTTATTTTTGACACTTTCAAATCCCAGCCATAAATTCATTTCTTAAAATTACACACTTGTCCTATCCACAATGTGCAATACAAAAGAAAGACTATATATTTCCTTTTGAAATAGTATAAGACAAACTCTGTTCGTATAATTCACTCGTGATGGTTCATTGTCTCGTCAATGCGATCATGGACACCATGGCATCTGGTATATGAACATGGCTGTCAGTCATGAAGCACCAAGGACAATTTGGTCTCATATCACAGCAACACTACAAGGACACCTAAACTGAGCAGGAGAGTGAAGCACACTGTACTTCATTCCACAGAGTCTGCTGCCATACACATAACTACATCAATATGCCAGGCTGGACTACTGAAAGCAGAGCAAAGCACAAAAAGACTAATGTTTTTGAATTGCCTTCTAACTGACACTATTGTGCTGAGCAACTCCCAACAAAAAAAAAAAAAACACTTTTTAAACTGCAGCTTTCCACACCCGTTCCACTGATGATGATTCCAAACTGGCTCCTCATAGAACCAGGAAACGATGGCTCAGTTACAAATCTCAGTGACAGAGAAGTTTCTCATCTTCCCCCGAGTGACTCTCCTCGGTCGGACGCCAGCAGAGCGGGTGAAAGCTCAGCCCTTCCCTGCACACAGCCAGATTAAAGTGGGGACAGCCCCCTAGGCCAATTTCACTTCATAGTACAGAGCAACTGCCTCCCACCTACCTTCTCTCCGTGTCAGTGCTGTAGCCCTTTCCAGGGCAGTGCCGGTGACTGGAACCGGAGAATGACGTTTATTTATTTTTTTTACCACCCCCAGTCTACTCCCCCCTGTCGCTTGCTTCCTCAACTATGCTGAGGCAGGAAGATGGGGAGCACTTTGTGATGTCAGCATTTCATGACTTTGGCTCTGAAATATTCCCTGTGCATCAGAGAGGAGTGAGGGACACAGAGAGGGAGAGGGAGGGAGGGAGGGGGAGGGAGGGATTGCTGTGTCCACATGCTTATCAGTTGCTTAATTAATTTGGGACATACAAGAGGAATGAGGTAGAAAACAGTGACATCTAGTGATTGGTAACACCATGTGGAACCTTTAAAGGCAACACAAGCAAAATGTCAGACAGCAGGGTTTGAATTACCGAATGCACTACATTTGCATAGTTTGGTTTTGGGTACCCAGGGTACGGATTCGTATGGACACTCACATATAGCTGATGCGTCCATTCAAGGATATTTCTCTTTCCAATAGTCTTACAAACCCAGTTGAAATGGCACACAGCACCTGCCAAATATAGTTTTCATTATAGTTCAGGTTGAGAGAATAGTGTAAAGTAGAATATTTCAAAGAAGTAAGACACAGCAAGAACACCTTTGCATAATTTTCTGTCATTTTGGTTGAATAGAGTTAATTTATTTATTTTAAAAATCCACCATGAAAGAGCATTGATTCATGTCTGTACAGTAGGTAAAAATCAAAATTCCATTATGAATTGTCGTCTACAGTCATCACTCACAACTTCTGCTCTCCCAGTCTCCATAAAAGAGTTTTAATATGAATTTACCTACTCTATAATCATGAGTCAGTGCTGTTTCTTGGGGTTGGTAATTTTTTAACTTTTTACCTTAACTATTAGTGTAGCTAATTAGTTAGTCCGCATAATCAATGGAATCCTATATGCACAAATACATCTAGGACAGTGTTTATATGTGGAGTTTTTTCCTTAAAACAAGGCCAAAGTGATCATATGTGCAAGCCATGTGAAATCTGCAATGTTGTCAAGTTCTCAGAATTAGTAAGTACATCAGTGATGTTCCGCTTGGACACATTTCTGGCTCAGAGCAGACACATTCACATGGCTAGAGCCTGTTTCTCCTCATCTGCCTTCATGTCACAGACAGGTCATTATACACTTTGCTCCAGTATGTTATACATGGAACACAGTGCTGGAGAGACCATTAAAGATCCAGCATTGGCCTCGCTCTGTCTGCAGTGCTTGTGGTACCTCCAAGACCACGACGAGTCAGAGCAGGTCAGACAATGCCAGCTGAGCTCAATACCATTTGCAACCAGAGTGTTCTCCTGTTTATCTCCATCACATGCCACTCCAGAAATTGAAGTCAAAGAGAACAGAGTAGTCCCACCCAAGACAAAGCCTTCTTCCATATTGTACATAGCTGATAGGGTGTGTTTAATTTTGACATTCTGCTAACTTCCTATGGACAATATTAAAAGTGCAATGCCCAAATCAGGAAATATATCAATTGTTTGAATACAGCTAAATATATTAACGGAGTTTGTAAAAACAAAAGATCTGGTGAAGTATTTTCAGACAACCCCTCATTCAAATACCTTTACCTGTCCAATCCGGTTTTCTCAGCAGGTATTAAATTGCCGCATACCTTATCTCCCCACACTGCTTCTGGCATCCCTCCCCCTCCCCATCTCCACCTTCATGTCTACTTCCTTTCTTCTGTATTTCTCTTTCTCAGTGAAGTGGAACAGTTGGGGGTTCACCTCATCCAAAATTTTGAGGTATGATGCAGCCCCTTGGAAACCAAGCCCAAGCTCAAATGTCTGTTATGTTACATAACTTGCCACATCACAATAAACTCCTTCTAAGCACATTCAATGTGTGTCTGAAAATTCATTATACTGAAACAGAAATGCATATAAGCTTAACATTTCAGTTTGGTTCAAAATGAGCAGTGATATGTTAGTCAGAGTGAAAAGATGTCCTACTTTCCTAGAATAGATTCTTGCCCTTTCAGCTACCTAGCAATTAAATGGTTTAAATAGCAAATAATAGATAGTGTCAAAGACATCTCTGTCTGAGTCAGTTTGTTTATGACTCAAGGACAACCAAAATGGTTGCAATATCTTTAAACAGGTCAGGTATGAATTCCCAAAACATCTACTGAAGTACCTCTATAAATCACTCATGTTGTTATTTCAATTATGATGTCTTCTTCTTTACTTAGCCGATGAAGAGTCATAGATAAGTGGAATAGTTGGGTGACTGTAAGTTGGTAGTATTTTTTGTGTTGTCCTTGGCAACATGTCAGCTAGTTCGTGACTCAAACACTGACAGAGAGATGAATTTGACACTGGACAATCAATCAACAAGTGGAGTGAGATCGCTCTGCGGTTCAGCCAACACAGACAAAGACAGTGCCCTAACCTTTGTTTTAACTACCTGCCTTTTTACCAGCCCACTTTCCTTAAATAATTCATATTTTGGATCTACTGCTTTTTAGTTTGACAAGCTCAGAAATTGTGTCTATGAATATGTTAACTGATAAATGGAAAAAAACATAATTCTGGCATTTGTTCATATGAAATGACCAATGATAAATGGAAACACAACATGAACAGAACAGAGAACCTCAGGACTCTCTGGGATGTGTGTGCATTTGTTATGATGACTGTAATGACATTGCCAGCACCATGGTATACGATGTCCACTTACTTCTTTGAGTAGAATATGTGAATAAAACTTTGTATATACTTTAGAGGCTTAACTCTGGAAATGTAATTAAATGTTTCAAGTGGAGGATACACAGGGTTAGGTAACACAAATGAATATAAAAAAATATGTTGCATTGTTTTACTTTGTACTTGTTTCATGTCTGTGAAATATAAGAGTCAAAGAGAAGAGTTTCTTAGAACTTGGTGAAATTTAACATCAGTTTGATTAGCAAACTATTATGTGTTGAAAAAACGGATAATATACGTAATGTCTACATGACAATATATTTTCTATATTCTTTATTATGTTTTCAATTAACCCAAATCAATTATATTTGTCCAACACCTTTTATAAAATTATCACAAAGCAGCTTAACAGACACCCCTCCACAGCGAACCAGGGAAACAATGACAATTCCAGGAAAAAGTCCCTGCTTCAGTGTGTTATCCAGCTCAGAGAGGATGGATAGCATAGGGCAGGTTGTAAGAGTTAAACTGTGGAGTATATTAGCACGATCAGTCAGATCATTGGAGTTTGGCAGGGGGGTCCACACTCTGCCATGGGCAGAAGGGACAGCTGAACCAGGAGGCTAATATTTTGTTTAGATGAGAATGTGAGTTTGAGACATGTACATGTATAAAACTAAAACAATGGCATAGCGCTTCATAGTTCTGCCACAAGATGGTAGCACAACCATGCATGCAATGTTCTGTCAGCACTGCAGCGCTCACTGACACCATGGTTTGCTTTTGCTTCATGAGTGTGACAGTAATGAATTCTAAGATATACAGTTAGAGTATGATTGTTACAGCAGTTTTGGCATCATTTGACATCATATGAGAATTTTATGAGTAAGGTAACATATTTTGAATCTTGATATGAGAAGTGGCACACATACCCACCATTGTTATGAACACCATGCAGTTTTCATATTCCAAAAACACATACACTGAGTGTGTGTGTGCGTGTGTGCGTGTGTGCGTGTGTGTGTGTGTGTGTGTGTGTGTGTGTGTGTGTGTGTGTGTGTGTGTGTGCAAATTACAATAAAAATGTTTTCAGACAGCATTTCCTGAATTCATCTACATCACCACCTGCCTGTGTTTCCAATGTAAAGGAAACTGAAGGTGTTCCACAGAGGTAGCTGCGGGAAATTCCAGGTAAAGGTTCCCTAGCTGTACCTGCTTGTTTTCCTTGGCATCAGGTATGCTTTTAAGTGTAACGGAAGTGATGGGTATGTTTGCTTTGGTGTCTTAAAAGAGTCGCTCTGTGCACTTAGACTTCTGTTAATTGAACGGTGTGTTGACAATGTCATGCGTGATGCATGATGGAAAGAGTCCACACCCTAAGCACTAAATTAAGAGAGGCAGGGCTCAATTTGTGACAGTGAAAATTGTATGTCTGGGGCACTTTGAGATTTATTGATGAGAAAAATATCAACAGGGATCATGGATGAGCAACTCTGGTGCTGGAGAGCTTTGCTTTGGCTTTGTTTTATGTGGGTTTTACTGGTGTTGATTCTTTGCTCTAGCCCAGCTGATAATGATTCAGGAATCTGAGGCATATGGCTCCATAAATCGAAACTCAGCGGTGAGGGAGAGCTGCCCTTGTGTTAAAACATGTCAGAGAGCAAATGCATGACTAACCGCTGTGACTCATGAGCTGAGTTTGACTCTCAAAGAAACAGAAGTGAGACATCTGCCCTGTCCCAGGGGTGAGAGCCCCTCTAGAGGCAGCAGCAGGGTGGAGCTCCCCCCAGCACCCCCAAACACTCTACCACCACCGCACTGGGGAAACCCCCACAGCACCTGCAACAGCTATTAGTATCTGTGTCTGTCGGTTGTCTTTATTTGATTTCATTTCTGAGATATATTTTGGATCTGTTATGTTTCATACAAGGCACAAATTTAGATCCAAACAGGTATAAAACATACTGAATCTATAAATCTAAAAAGACCAAACAGCCTGAGTGATGTAAATTCAAACACAAATTCTAGCAGAGATGAAAAATGTCTTAAGAGTTCAAATGCAACATACAAATAAAGTTACTCTGATACTGGATAAATGTAGGCTAACATATCAGTTTGTCAAATCAGTTTTCGGTGTGTCATAGCAAGGAATTCCTAGTTGGGGTGCAGTTGAAGGCTTGACGACTAGGTGGAATCAACTTGCTTCATTCCAGACTGGCAAGAGGATTTTATCTGCATCAGGTCACAATGCACAATGGGCCTCTGTCAGAAGGAATGAAGTCTCTTAAAAGAGCTTATTACAAAGTATAATAGATTCATGGCTGTCTATTGTGCTTACAACACATGTGGGAGGTCCTTTGACAAACATTTACCTGCATTACCTGCATTCTCTTTCACACAACCCCCCAAGTCCCTTTACAACAATCCCAATAAAGGAAGTTTAAAATGTCGAAACACACACACACACACCCACACCCACTCACAACCACACAAAACAGAGAAACTAGTGACTCACAAACCCTCTGTTCTTTTTTCTTATTTTAACCTCATGCAAATTCTTTCCTTGTGGGACGTTCACATTCACCCTTGTCAAATTTAAGTGTACCTGGCTAGAGATTGTGACGTCTTGCCAATCAAAATGGTTATTTGCATTTTAAAAAAATTTAATTTCCACATTTACTGTGGACCTTGGATCCATTCAGCAGTGTCAGCGGAGATTGCCCTTACTCTTCTTCTGCTGTACGAGCCATCTGTTAACTTACAGACACAGTTATTCACTACAACTTCTATAGTATTCACAGGTGTCTGTGTGGAAACTAGTTCAAAAGTAATAAAATAAAGAGAAGAAATGTATTTAGCCGCTGCTATCATTTATCATTGCTGCTATACTTTACTTTTCCTCCATTTCTTCATTCTGGACAGAAACAACCTAAAAACTGACATTCCCTGTTTGATCTTTTCATTTACAGAAAGCAGAACTTCCTGTTTCCTCATTCAAGTAACACCCTGTTTAATTTAGCTCATTGGAATGGGTTAGTATCAGATTGGGAAATGAGCTTGAATTCTGGGAATGCCCCAAAGCATAATTTTTGCTTGTGTTCAAACTTGCTTCAAAGACATTTTGAACATTCCATGTCACAGGGAAGTGACACACAAATAGTAACAGCAATGTGCCTCAGCTTGTTGTATTGTGACTAACATTACAGTAAAGCTGATTAAAAAGCTAATGAGTTGTTCCCATACATCAGGCTCATTTAAACGTCAGCCTCAGACTTCTTCATCGGACAAGTTGGATGGATTTCAAGACCATCTATGATAAATTAATGGCCCTACATATTATATATGAACTCATTTTAGTTGGTAAAGGCAAGCTGAAATGAAAACACAGTAAAATAAAAAAATATATATATTTTACTTTTTTATAGTTCATGCTATTGGGAGGAATCACAGCTCCCAGTGATGAATGGTTAGAGGTATAAAACCACTCATTTATTTTAATCAGGACCTGGTTATATTTTCAACACATTTAATCACTGTTAACACTATGACATGAATCTAAACGGTAGTGAGCTCATACCTTGGTCCAAGCTGGGACTTTTATGCTGTTGAACCAAAACCGAATTTGAACCTATCGTTATGAATGTGTGAATACCTATGTTACACATATTCATAAAGATATAACAAAATTCAGTAGTGAAACATAACTCTTAAAGGATGAGGAAAAAAAGCAAAATACCAGCCTAGATGGCTGTGTCCTCTCCTATAGTACTGCATAAGTTACCTATGACAATTCCAGCTCCAAATTCAATTCCAGAAAGAAAAATTACGATTCTAGTCCAGCTTTAGCAATGCAACGAGCAAACACCATGAAAAGAGTGAGAGTTATCACCAAAACAAAAAACTGCTCATTTCTTAACCAAAATGCAAAACCTCCTTACACATAATCGCATCATCACACAAGCTGTGTGTGCACTTCAACAGAATATAGTGGCAACAGGCCAGGGTGAAAAATGCATGACAGCCATCTCCTCCTACCACACAAATCCAACAACATCCAACATCCACACAGCCAAGCAACCACTAGCAACAGACATGGTCACGATTAAATTTATGGACCATGTGGTTTTTCTGCACCACTGCACCAAGTACTAGTGACTTAGCGATACCTGTCACCTATTGGCTGTCCCACCATGGGTAGATTTTAAGAATTTGATCTTAAATCAGTACACTGAAGACAGTTGCCCTGCTTAAGATATACATAAATTGAGAGATTTTATACATCACATATAAACATTAACCGAGCAATACAGCAAAGAAAGTAACCAAAACAAACTAAAACAGTAAAAGCAGAATGTGAGCAAAAATCTGTGTGTATTGTAGCATGCCAGTTCAGGGTCATTCAAGTTCAGATGATTACATATAGCCACTGGTCTTTAAGACTGAGACCAGTATGTACCTCCCCCTCCTCCTCTCCTTCCCCCTCCCCGCACACAGAGAGCCACCTTGCCTGCAGTTCAGGCAGCTGGTGGGCGTCTGCTTGGGTCATGTGACTGGAGCCCTCTGTACAGAGACACCCCTGAGAAAAGAAGGAAAAGACTATCAAGTTTCTCCTCATTGTCTCCACTGACTTAACAGGGCTGGAATGCAAAAACATCAAGGGTCTGGGCCTAGTGATGATGGAGCAGGCTACCTTTGTAAGGGCCTTTAAGAACTGCATTTCAGACTGCACCCTGGGTTCTATGGGGCAGATGGGTGAAAAAGAAAGAATCAGGGTGAAATGGTGATGACTGAACAACAGAGCCATAGAAATTCACTCATAAATGAAATAACAGACAAAGGGAGGAATGAGGAAAAAACAAATATGGAAAATCATGAATCCAAACTAAAAGGATTACAGAAAAACAGGAAAGTTTAAACAGATGAATGTTGAAAATCAAGATAGAAAGATGAGGCTGATGAAAAGAAATGGGATGAAAGGCAAGGAGATTAAAGCAGACATAAAGACAGACAACAATGACCAGAAAGTACAGGAATTCACACAGAGAAAGAGAACCCTCCTGAAGTGGGTATATGAACACAAAAGCAACACGGTGCACAGAAGAAGAATGAAGCAAACAAAAGCGAAAACGTGGGAAAGAAAGGCAAAGGTGAAAATGTCTATGGTGAAAAAGAGGAAAGAGAAAAGAAGGGAGAGAGGTAAACACCAGGAAAGATAAACAGCATGAGGTAAAGGTTACCCCTGAAATCACATTCCTGTCCTCAGTGCATCCTGCCAACTGGTGCTGGATTCACGCACAGCACAGCAGAACAGCAGAGAACTAAAAGAATCCACAACAGATTGCCTTCACTGAAACTGAGGCGAAATGTATAGCTATAGAGACTACACTAATATTGTTACATATTACAATAACTTTTATAGCTATAATTCCTTGTAACAGAGGCACTGTTGTTAAAGAACTGCTACTTTAAGAACAGTACATAGTGTACAGCAGGAATATGTTAAATAAAATGTTATGGCATACAAATTTTCCACAGTCTGTGTGCCAAATGGACTGAACGGCTGGTAAGTTGATTATATTGACTCCTCACTGGTAGTACCTCACTCACAGAGGGTAAAGTATCATTTTGAAAAAGAAAAGTACTGTGATGGTGGTTAAGAGCATGCTGGTGTTGTTATTCTTTTTTCCCTGATTTCCAAAAGGTATTAAAAGGGATGGTTTTTGTAGCTGTGCTCAACAGTGGGCTCTGTCTGCTGGAGGAAAATAGAAGTTAAGCTGGTTAAACTCATTCACCTCGTTGCTCTGTGGTGTCATTTTGCCACCAACTGGGAACTTGTAGGTTCACAAACTTCTTCCCAAGACCTGCATCATTATACTGCTTTTTGAGGTCACTGTCATAATCAGCACATGGCAAGATAGGACTTAAAATACTCTTTTTATTAGATAAATGTCATATGAAGGTGCAACAATTTACAAAATTTGAGTGATTTTTTTTTTCAGTAGGAGTAAGATGAAGAGAATTGAACCAAACCTCTGTAAACCTCCTACAGAAATAAGGTGATGTAAGATTTATAGAATAGTTAAGATGTCTACAATATAGTAAATAAAAACTAAAAATATTGAATATATCAATGGTTTTGTTTGTTGAAATAAAAAAAATGGAATATACTTATTAGGGAACAGTGATTGTCATTTTAAATCTATTGTTCTCCACAGCAGCTGCAGGCTTGACATTCAGTCATACCAATTTACCATGCAATTGTTTTTGTCTTCTAACCACTAAAACTAAGAATCTCTACTTTTAGATAAGTCCCTACAAAACTAGGTCGCAATGACGACAGGAACCACTCTTCTGTTGCCTCTATTCCTTTTGTCTGCTTCAGTATAACCTACTTGTGGTTAATGAGGTGGTACAGCAAGAGGTTAACTCTGACTCATCCAGTGGGTTTAAACTGTAGTAGGTTACATAAAGCTTCTTAGCTACAATTACTGTTCTTTTTACCTGATGGGGATGCCCAGTAAGGATGTTGCTGTAAGGCTTTCATCCTCTGATTCCCTCCATAAATAACAGAGACAGGGGCAAGTCTGTTCCAGACTAGATTGCTTTGTTATGTTCAGAAAGTATACAGTACAGTCCTTGGCCTGTCATTTCAGCATCATCCTGTACTGTATTACACGCGGTTGCATCTTCTGCTTATGTAAGCCCTCTCTGCAAGTTAGGGCATGTTTCAGCTCAGGATGGATTCTCTCTTCTGGTACAGAAAGTGCCTGACCCACTTATCGGATACAAAAGGTCCAACTAGCTTTGCATCCTGCAACAATCAACAGACACACACACACACACACACACCCATGAGCACACAAACATAAATACATATTTACATACAGTCACATACACAACACAAAAACACACCTGATTTTATAAGAGAAATGGTGGCAGCTTTGCTAAAAGATATATTTTCTCTGATGTGCTCTGATGCATAGGGAGGAGACAATACTGAAACATAATGCTTTCTATTCAACATCAAACATGTTCCAAAACAGTTCCAACAAATGTAAATATAGCATGTTGAACATAAAACATGAGTAATGGGATGTGGACAGAAAAACTGAAGAAAGGTTTTGATTTACATAATGCGATTAAGAGGTTACATAATTATAACGCATGCGCAGAGACATATCTGAGGGACATGGCAGTATGATGGCAGATGCAATACTGAGAAATCATGAAACCCAGGGCTGTCCAGCACAGGATGTGTGACTCATTCGGAATGGGTCTGATAACCACTCACTGCATGGAGAATCAGAAGAATCAGAGAATTCAGAGAATCTGAATTAGAATTCACAGACAACAATGTGCATGACTGAGGGTGTGTAAGGAAGCCAAGGAACAAAAAATCATCTGACACTAACCATCACACATTTCATTGTAAATTATTGTATTGCACAATGATTCAATTTAACTTTATAAGAACCCATTCATAAAACATAAAAAGGACAAGAGCTGGAAATTATTGTCCTGGATTTGACCTTGCAGGTGCCTTGGGCATCAGAGAAGTCTTTTCTAATAGATTATACCACAGCTGATAATGCCCTTCTGCTGCCTTAAATCTGAGCTTTAAAAGAATAATTTTCCTTTTTCAATTTGGTTTTACAGAACTGTAAAAAATACTCTCACCCAGCATATGAAATATAAACAATGTAAATGAAACTCAGAACATGTACCATAGGATAGGTGTATAAACAGGTTAAGTGACACTTAATCCTTTGTTATTAGTACTCTCCAGTTCTGAATAAGCAAGTACCTTAACATTTCAGCCAAACCCATGGTAGGATGACTTAGAGGGAGAGCTGCATACCGCGCTGCCTGGTCAGTGGTGTGATCTGTACTGCAGCTCTGTGGTTACAGTGTGATTTACAGAGGGTTACATAAGCTGGGCCCTGAGGTGAGAGCCTTCACACTGTAGCCCCATACCAAGCTGACCTCTCCATCTTTCTTTATTAATGTTTCATCTATATTTCACTGACGCAGGTCTTCACTGCGTGTCGGTACACTCATCACTCATCACACCATGCGAGCCTGTGTAATACAGGACAGCCATGGCATCAATTAACCAACAAAGAGGGCTAAAAATAGCCCAAGAGGGACAGAGAGAGGCACACATACAGAATTACTCTTTTTAAGATGTTCTGTGCATCATGTGTTTGATTTAGCTCCTAAACCACCATTCAGATGGGCCAGAATTGTGCATTTGGCCATGCATACTGGCAGCATCGAACATATTACTTGGAAGTGCATGTGTACAGTTTCAATTTAATAGAGTAAAATGGACTGACTAGCCATTTCATATGCACAATATTTGGTACACCCTGCATAAGAGAATCACATTATTGACATTTAAATGATGATTAAAACATTACTTTTCACAATTTTTTTTTAACCTGAGGAAGTAAATGAGCTCAAGGGTGTTTCATGGTAAAATATCAGCTTTCCTTAGAAGGTGGCTTAGAGGAGGGAGTGAGTCATGTCTCACCATTGGATCCAGTGCTGTGTGGTGTCTGTGTGCATGCTCCTGTAGCTTTCTGTTTTTCCATGTACACTGTAGACGCCCCGTGAGGAGCTCAGCTGATTGGACGGGGGCCACAGCATGTGGAATGCAGTGCGTGCAGTGCGGTGCAGTGTGCTCTGGGGAGGGTGCAGCTCACATGGCTTGGAATGAGGAGCTGGTTCAAGGTTTACAATGCAGGTGGAGATGCCTTAGCCAGGGAGGTGACTCGGTTACAGCCACATCGTCTTCTATTCCGGAAGGAAAGCCATCCACCCCAGGCAATATGCATGACATGAGACACCCTGCCTCTGTAGAACTTAAACAAATTCCAGGCTGTTTACTGATAGGAGCAAAAACTGATATTCCATTATTGCCCCCTCTTTGTCCTCAGCATTTAATGATCTGTTGTATGGTATTGCTTTCATGTATGGTGAAATTCTACCTCAGTGTGTCAACAAACCATGAAATTGGATTGATTGACTGTGTTTATGCAGCATTTGCTGTGTCCCATGAGAGTAGTGTTATGATGGAGGACTGCCTGCCTCCTAAAAGCACTGGTACTTTCCAGTGGAAATACTATCTGTCATTCAATATGACCAGTCGACTTACATGCTTTTGTGGTATTCTGTTCGTATCACTCGAAACAAGATGACATTCACCATTACTGAGATTCCTTGTGTCACAGTCACTCCTGGGAGTTCTGTGTACGTGGCTGGAGTATGGCACCTCTTCAGCCCTCTGGATACCATCAGTATTTCCTGAACCCCACTGGATATGGGAGTTCAGGGCTGTTACTGCCAAGGGAACTGATGTTCAGCACATTGAGCTCTGTGTTGACATTATGCATTGTTTTGTCCCTGAGAAAGCTAGAAATCACCCAGTTAGAAAACAGGCCAGTTCAGGCCAGTGTGTTTACAACTAAATATCCCTGCAAAAGAGAGAAATGGTACACTCAGCTCCTGCAGAGCTGAACACTCAATGTAAATTTATGTAAATATGAGAATAAAAACAGTAATATTATTGTTTTGTGTTTAGCTTGCAGATGACTTCTTTTTTTGTAGCAGTGACAGAAGACTGCTTAAGAGATTAGATTATCCTAAGGTCAGTAAAGAGATAAATACACATGACAATGTATTGCAACTCTGCTTTATTAAAAATTCGGAGCAAGGGCATGCCTGTCTCATTATTTGCAGACATTTAAAAAGTATTAAAAACAGAATTAAGAATAAAAAAACAATCTTGCCGCCTTCGGTATTTGCATGCTGCCTGTAGTAAAAGCAGAAAAAAAAATTGCATGACAAAAAACATCTTTAACATCTATATTCCATGTGACCTTTACACATTCAGTTGTGCAGTCAAACATGAGGAAATAGTGTTATAGAGTAAATTTGAACAGAAGTGAATAGTTCAGTGTCTCTGCATGGGAGAACCGTGTGACTGTTTACTTTCCCTGTGTCAGGTGACAGCGTTTTTCCCAGAGCGCAGCTCTACGGCCCCCATCTCCCTTCACTGAGGAACGCGTGGGAAAGGCTCCAGTGTCAGGGCTTGATTACCTCATATTCCGCCTCAGCCCTGTTTGTCTGCAGAAAAGCGACAACAACAGGGAAGAGGAATGCCATTTACTGCAATGAATAGCACGAGTTGTATCATGTCGTTGGCTGTTAAAGAGTCACATTAACACTGTAAGGAAAGCACAGAGCGCACAGTCCAAAGGCATTATTCACACACCTTATTCTTCGGTCATGCAGCACTCATCCTGAATTGTTCTGGAGACTCAGAGAGACCTCTCCAGGTGTTACTCTATAAGTTCCATAATCTTGCTCAAACATAGGTAAGAAGGCTTTGTGAAATCGGTGGAGAACCATATATGTTTATTCACAATTCTGTAAATATTGTGTGGGTTTTTAATAGGCTTGGAGCTCATGCATCTTCATTCCACAATGAATTCTTGCCATTCTTGGCCTCTCACTTTAAAGGCAACATGCAAATCTTGATAAAAACACATCCCTTGCATACCACTGCAAATGCCTTCATAGTTACTCTGCACTCCAGTGATACAGAATGGTTCAGTGTTATGTTTGTTATTAAATATGAGGGCAGTGTTTTTTATAATGATCATGGTAAAGATATGCTCTGGATATGCTGGAAGCAGTTGGAGGATAGTTCTGAAGCTGGAGGTTTTGGTGCATGATTAACTTAGAGGGAGGCGACCATTAGTAAAACATGTGGTTCTCTGACTATCCACCACACCTCAGAAATAGAACACCACAGGTATGAGATATATGCATTGACACAGCTAGGTGTGAAAGACTGGTTTGTCCCATTGACAGGCCTAGTCTTGTAAGCCTGTTAGCTGACGTGCCAGAGTAAATTTGCTTTGCAAGGAAGCAAACACAATTCAGAGTTTGAGAAATGAGGTGTTCAGTCTGACTCACGAGGTCTCCCTCAGCTTGAGAATACAGAGACTGTATTTGTCTGGACGTAAAACAAATGTACGCACTGATGTTTGAGGGGAGGGGGAATCAAGTGTTAGAGATGTGTGTGACGAGGGTAAAATGTTGACCTACGCATCTTCATTCAAGTCAGACGAATACGTCTTTCAGGGCCACTCCACCGCAGAAGTTGGTGACTTTTGAGGCCAAAACTAAGATCCCATCAATACTATAAGTTTAAATACCTGTCATCAAAGTAATTACACTTAATTTGGGCAATGTCATATGGCTTCAAAAGGCTCATCCAAGAATTAAACAGTTATGTCCATAGAACTTTTTGCCAGCATGTAGGAAGACATTACTGTGTAGAAAAAATGAAAGAAATGATACTACAGTGTAGTGGTAGTGAAATAATCCAAAGGAAGATTAAACCTGTTTGAATGTAAAAAATCCCACACAAACAGATCATGAAGGACTGGTTATGACCAAAACTAAAACTAAACTGTTTGCAGATGGAGTGAGGGAGATTGAAACTTTGTGAGTGAGGTTGCTGTGCTTATCAGTGTGAGATATAATAGAGATTTTTTTTCAGATCCGGTTCTTTCACTGCTCAGAGGATTCATGTGGGAGGTCTATTTATTTAAGGCTGATTGGCTGACATGAGCCGCCTGTAACGCTGAGCTAGAAATCCCCCGCCCCCTGCACATAGTGCAGTAGTATACCTTTAACGAAGACAGCAGTGATATCGTGAGAGGTTTACGATGCAGAGCTCAGCAGATGGAACTTACTCACCCATCTTTATTAGCATTTGCGTTGTCTCATTTCAATCCAGTGTTTTTTAACCAGTCAAAAACCTCCTCCACATGATATGTGTAACACAGGCATAAAATAACTTCCTGTATTCATAAATACATGAGAGAACACATAGCTTAGCAAATTACAACGCAATTTGAAGTATTGCCATACTACATTCTACAGTTACAGTATCATATTGCAAAACTATGGGTTTACAGTGAAATAATCCTGCTAAATTTCTGGATACGACTAAATGGTAAAGCAGTGTGTATGTGCTTTCATGATTTCCGTAGTGCAGTCCAGCAAAGAGACTTAGCAACTGGCAATCACAAGGCAGTTTGGTTGTTATCTAAAGGATATTTATATTCAAGGACTTTTACATTCACGCAATAACATGCAGACATTTCTATGACCAAGGAGAATTATGATGAGATAAGAGCCATATAAGCATAGTTAAGATCAATAAATCATAAGAAAAAACTTCACATACTGTATTTGAGCATGTCAAGATTCTCAATCTACTGTAAATGAATGATTCATATTTCCAAGTACAGAACTGAATCTGGGTAAATGACATCAATGAATTCAAACAGAGTAAGCCTACAATAAACTATTTCCACCTAAAGTAATTTCAAAACAATGTAGATATGGAAGACACATCTTTTTGTATCATGTTCTTAATGTGAATGACTTAAAAATCAATTGATTAATGTTGTCATGCTAAATTTGCTATTCGGAAGAAAAAAAACCAAAACAACAAAAATAGCTTTCATATCAGTGATCTCTGAGTCACAATGACACTTAGAGAAACGAAACAAATCACACAGATGGTAGGCAACACAACTGGAATAAATTATGGAAAATAAATTTAAAAAATAAATAATTAAATACGTACATACATACATAAAAACAACACAAAATACAGTTTCTTGCATATCAATTGTATTGTTAATTAAACAGGTTTTGAGTATATAATAATAAGATAAGGTAAGGTTTGTTCCTCCCCTGTTTCCTCTTATTTGTCATAGCATTCTTCCATTTCCAAATCATGTTTTCCAAATGATTTTTCACTAAGAAACCCATCACAGGTCTGTAATCACAGACATGGACTCTGTCTGAGATCATTCTGAAAAAGAACAAAACTATGAACTCCTAGTTGAGAAAACATTTTAACAGTCCCAGTAACAATCGTCAAAACCATCTTTACTGTCATGCTATGTCCTCTAATAAACCCCAGTTTCAACATAACGTAGCATTCCTATTGGTTAAATGAAAAGGCATGACTCCTGGTATCTTATCAGAGGTGAGCTGGAATGCAATTTTCTGTCCTTACACCAAGCGTTTAAATGGACAGCACACAAACTCCTCACGTAAGGAGCGCTTGAGAATTATTGCTACTCATTGTGTTTAGGATTATGTATTCAATAGTTGTTCATCAAAAGACAGAGCAGATTTCCTTTAAAGAGAATAACACATATGATCAAAACAGGTGTTTTTTTCCATCCCTCCTAAATTATGATTTTAATGTCAGAAAGTTTTCAGTGTGGTCCTGAAATACAATATTCAGTTTGTAACACCTCAATTAAAATGATAACCAACTTCAAACCTTTAAAATATTATGTCTCAAACCATAAGTGACCATCCATGGTTAAATTGTTTTCCCAGAATATTGTCCCTATTTGCATTATGTGAACACAACTGTCTCACTTCTTTTTGTTTTCAAACTTAAGCCAGTCAACTTTTGTCAGACAGTTATCAACGCAAACAGTTATTTTGTCTCTGCTTTAATCTCCCCAGCTACCAACTAGGCAGAATCAGACAGTGAATGAAAAGTCTATGCTCAATTACAAAGACACACATACACAGAGAGGGAGAGAAAGAAAGAGACAAAATGAACTGGAACAATCTCCTCTCACTCATACAAGGGTTTAGTTGGGATGGGTCTGAGACCACAGTAAAAAATAATCTCAGCAACATTAAAAGACACCAGAGGTAGCAAATACACCACCATCTTAACACCGGGAGCTAGTATTAGGTATATTACTCTCTAAGCTCCCCTAAGAAGAAATGCATGATTCATTATTGACTAGTTCTTGATCTCCATGCTAGATGGGAAATTCCTATCCTCACTCAAGAAGTCTGCAACACAGTGGGCAAAGGTGAGCAGGCCATTGCTGGAAATAACCTTTTCAGTCAGCAGGAGGCATTTGATGGGTGTTTTCATAAACTGACTAATTTTACTTACACATTATAATTTGGAGTTAGACCTGGAATATTTTTCTTTGCTATGGTACTAGAATGGACTTTTGTGTGATGCATTCAGCCAAAGCCTTCATTCTTCATTTAGTAATGCACATGTTGGCTGTGGCACTAACTCAGTCAGGATTAACACTACAATCAAATGAGAGGGGAAAAATTAGACTGATTAAACTATGCTATCACTGTGGTCTACCGGCATCAGTCCCACTGATTTTGGGATACAAAGGATTGGTTTCCTGCCAGAGATTACACTCTATCAGCCCATGGTTAAGAGCTTGGAACATAGTTTACAATCTGCATACTGGACCATTTGGAAGGGAACACCAGTTAATTGGCTAACAGTGTGTGACTGTGACAGCTCAAGCTGGTTTTATCACCGATTCAAAGCAGATGTGATGGAAAGAGGAGTGAGGAGAATCTGACCTCCACTCTCTGATGGCAGTTACAGACCAAATGACCAGGCAACAGAGCACATTCCACAAAACAAGCCCAGACCTGTACCCAGCTGACCCCCACAGACACACAAACACACCACAGGATCCCAGGCTCTAATCCAGACAGACAACACACCTACTGCTGTTTCTCAGGCAGACTGTCTGCACAAACATGATACAGATTGATTAAACAATCATAGTTATCTCACAATCAACATTTAATAGGGAGTCCGTTTTTTCATGGGTAAATATAGCTTTTAAAAAGACAAAATAATACAAAAATATATTATTAAAATTCATCAAGCTCAGTTTTCATAACTGGAGCAAGACCACACTGCTTCCACAGTGAGGGTATTCTTAGCACTCTCTCGCCTGAGAATGTTCTGAACTGTGTTTGCAAGGAGCATTCTCCCTGACAGCACTGCAGTCCCTGGGGAAGGAGGAGAAAATGTGCTTAGATTTTCATCTTTTTCTCCTTAGATCCCAGATACTCATTTCCTTGGAGACCTACTTAAGGCACAAGTGGTGCAAAGCCCCAACCAAACACACCAAAGATGTCAGACTAGCATATGAGGGAGATTTATTGAACATAAAACAGAAACAGACCTGCCTTAATTATTACACAAGACATAAAGTTATGTAGTGTGCTCACAAATTTCTGGCTTGGGAGTAAAGTCCTATCCACGTGGATGAGGTGTGGAATCAGCCATGACCTGACTTTGTTCATTGTAGTGCCAACTCAGTGCATTCTCACACATTCACTATCACTGTAATACCAATTGTGAAATCAGACAGGTACTTTTGTTACTCCTTTCTTCATGCATTTGCCAGTATTGCCCTTTTGTTATCTCCCAGGTGACCAGGTTCCATATTTTATAAATGCTAAAAACAATGCCTCTGTTTACTGAACACTTCTCTAACCTTTATTGTTTGTTTCCAAGGCTTCTCTGACTTCAGCTGTGTTTTATTATTTGATTTTATTCACTGCAATGTTCCCTAAGCAACCTTCCCAACTCTGGGAAACATTTCTGCTTTGTTTCTTGGAGACACAGGGCATTTCTGCATTTAAATTCAATGTTAGATGGTTGATGTTGGCTATCTACTCTTGCACTTTGTAGTTTTATCAGTCTTTGCAGATAGGGTTTCATATATAACCGTAACTGAAACTTGAGTGATAACATACAAGGGAATAGTTCATATGGGTGGTGCACAAACTAGTTTCTTAGACAACAAATGAATTTGTTAGTGATCTTTTCATGTGGAATACTGTCTAAAACATATTCAAATATTAGGATCCTATGTTCTACTGTTATATGTGTAATACACACCTATAGTGTCCAACAAGGAACCAGGAATGCAGGAGTGCTCAGGAACATACAGAAAGTATATCACAAGCCAGTTTTATGAAGGCACTAATGCTATGGTGTAAACCATATCAATTGTGTTCTGTGTGGTTGATAACAAAAGAGGCCAAGGCATAAGGACAAGTGTATGTGAAAAGAATATATGAAATGTGTGCATGGAGAAGGACAAGGAAATATAATTCACATAAGCCTATCCATAGTCAACAGAATGAGTAAAAGACAGCTTTGCAGATGACTGCATATAATAAATGTTTATACCAGCAAAAACTGGTTACTAAAAGATATTTATGATAGTAGACAATGATGGAAACACAAAAGAGAGAACAAATGCATTGTATCATGCACAAAGGCATGAGACTGAAATAACAATAGTGATATGAATTATATATCAGAAGATAAATAATATATCAAAAACTGCACCACTTTTGAATTCTAGGAAATAAAATGAATGAAATATTGTTTCTTCTGTATCTTTCTCTCTCTCTCTGTAAAATACATTCAGTTCAGAGATGTAGACAGACATGTGTTTCTCATCTACAAAGTATAAAAGGTTAAAACAGACAGATTACAACTGAATTTTCCAAATGTATATGTTTCATGGAAGCCAAACACTGGTCTAGAGTTGGGGTACCATATTTCTGTGTGACACAAACAGCACCTCCATCACATGCAGTTTCAGATGATACATTCCACACATGGTCATACATAATCACGCAAAAATATAAGGGCATTATTTGGTGCTAACTGTGGTAGAATGTGAAGGTCTCCATATTCCAGCATGGTAAAAGAGAAGTGGATAAAAATCTCAATCCTTTCCCTACTGCAGCTCATACCATCACTCCTCCACTGCTTAACCAGTCTACACGCTCAAAGCAAAGTGGTGGAACCACTCAGCACATCTGTTATCTCCCAATACTTATCATGACATAATAAACAGAGCCTTGACTCACTGCTGAACACTGCAATGCACAAATTTGGTTTTTAGTTTTGTCACTGTTGGAATGGTCTTGTGCCATGGCATGCGGTGTGGGACTGTGATAGACATCAGGTATTCAGGCCCATGCTCTCTGACACTGAAGTCGCTGGCAGTCCCAGGATGACTCCTGCCTGCCCTGTCCCTTACTGATTGCAAGTTGATTCCAACTGCAAAATATTTTGCAAACAAGAAAAATATTTTTGAAAAAGAAAAAATATCATGCTTATTGCTACTTTTTTCTTGCAAACTCACACATGCATGTACACACTCACACAGAGAAATATAATGGCAATGGACAACGTAATGCCGTGTCAGGTAAGCCATGAAAAGGTCTGTGCATGTTTGAACTGTGCAGAAACTGGTAAGTTTTCTTGATTGTGCCTTAATACATTTTGTAAAGCATATTTCTTTGCTTAAATTACAGGTAATAAGCCAATATTACATTTCTCACTGACAAAGAAAGTTTAGAGGATTTTTTCCCGCATTACAATTATCAATACATTCAGCCATTTTCTAGCCCTCTCTCTGTCCTTGCGTCTCTGCTTACTCTGAGAACTTCAGGTCAGCTGACTTCTCAGAAACTTTGTTTTTGTTGCTTTTTAAAGCCTTAAGGGCGGGCTGTTGCTAAGGGAAGGCAGAACAGATTTTAACCAATCACTGGCCTCTTTTGTCACTCAACCAGCTGATTTGCTGCAGGAGCTTTCACTTCCCTTCAAGTTTTTTTTTCTTTTTGCCAGATTGGATACTTCAAAAACTACTTTCAGCAGAAGAATGCTTGTTTGCTTTTAAAATGAATGCCTACTGCTTCAGGGAGAAAATATACACACTCAAAACCCTACCATTCCTATTTCTATTATTTAAATTACATTCCAAGAGTAAACCCTGAAAATATATCAAGTGGAAAACATTAATTGTATGTAAACAAAAAAGTTTGTCATAATTGCACAAATTGAACACCATTTATGCATACAATCTCAAACTTAGCTTAAGTTTGCTAAGTGGAACTTAAATTACATTTAATGAGTTACATGTTTTATTCTGTGGCTTCTTCCACACTTGAAATGTGTCATTCCGGTTTTTAATGTGTTCATAAACTACACAAGACACAATTCAGAGAATGAAAATGGAAGTGCATAAAAGTGTGATTTGTCTGACTCAACATTGACTTGATTCTGTGCTTAGGCAGTATCAGTCTTTGTTGTCTGCATTTGCAAAGCAAACCCTCGAATACTTCCACGTGTCAAAACATATTTCCTTAGACGGCTCCACAAAAATGGATGTAGGCCTAATTGTAGTTTTGATGTGCATTCCCCAACATTTACCACAGAGAAAAATGTTAGCTATGTAACACATTTGTTACAGTTCACAGCAGCTGAGTCCTTCTGCGCTATGTAATAGATAAATATATTAACTCACAGTAGTTCACTAGGCTTGTGGTGCCTGCAAGTAATACTTAACACTGCATAGAAAATAAAATTAAATTCAGTAGAACCTCAGAGATACAGACAGTAAATAAACACAGTGTAAGTCTGGAAGAGGCATTCTAATTACACCTCTTCAAGTGCTAACCCTGAGTTGGTGTGTATTGGAAGGCAAAATGTGGAGTGGCATCAGTAATGTGACAAAAAAATGGTAAATAGTCATCTGAAATAAATACGTATATGAGTGAATCCATACGTTTGCTAATAGAGCCAGTCAGAATCCTCCTGTTCATCAGTTCATTGCTGCTTCCTTCAGGGATCCCTTACTAAAATTAGCAAGAATTACATAAGCAATGATCACAATCAATTAAGTATTCAGATGATTTTGATCAATGTATTTTAATTAGACAAAAGATGTTGGTTAATACCAGGTGTACAGTGATCCAAAAACATGTGAGTCAGTTTCTTTCTACAAGGAATAATGAAAATTAGATGGTAATTGATATAGCTTGTGTTACATTACATTTTATGTAAGACTAATGATACCTTAAATCAGTTTTCATCAAGGCATATCTGATGTACGGGACTGTTCATCAATCCTCAGGAACACGTGAACGGGGCAGATACAGGCAGCAGGTGATCAGTCTGGAACATGGTGACACTGATAAGCTAATACAGGAGATGCCAGGATGCATGAGACAGGAACAAAATGCAAGCAAAACAACTTTGTTGGGACAGTGAAATTTTGAGAATTTGGAGAGATTTACATGTAGTAACGATTGAGAGTTTTGATGAGTCGGTTGCTTTAGGAGAATGTCCTTCTTCTTACTTAATGGCAGCATGGCAGTTTGGGTATCAATATTCCTCAAATCAGTATTCTAAGGTGCATTTTAATTGCAAATATGCCAAATGAGTGCATGAGATGTTAGCCCAATCAGATTTGGCAAATCCAGCACTCCCCTCACCCACCTCACACAAATATGTAAAGCTTCTGATCGAGCCAGACTTAAAGAGCAGGTTGGAGCAATGGATGCCACACGTCTATTTTCAGATGCAGTTATTATTTAAGGATTATTCTTTTGTTGAGGGAAACCATTCACGGAGAAGTGCTACTTCAAAGCCTAAACACGATGACGCTATCTGCTCTTCACAGCTCAAGTCAGAGAGCTGAATGACCCAACATTACCTGTTTGAGGAGATTACCCAACACTGATGTCCAAGCAGCAATAATGCAAGGCTGACGGGCTTCTGTGAGGCCGATCTGAAATCCAGTTAGGACATGCTACACAGACAACACAAAGCCCCAAAAATATGTGTGATTCATGATGATGTAAGCGCCTGATGTTGACATATTACTCAAGCAAATAACAACAAAAGCTTGTCTAGACCATGTGCATCCCAACATCTTGTTAGACGTTGTGTTTTTGAACCATCAGTAAAGATTATTTATGGTACTGGTCTCAATGGCTGTGGGAAAGTGGTATTGTAAGTCTATCTTCATTTAGACTGAGCATATCTACACCTCAGACTGCTGGTTTCCACTTACCTCATTGACTGATAAGCAAGTTTTCACAGGAGCCAAACCATTAGGGGAGGAGATGAGGTAAGTCTAGATGATAGTACTTACTGTACTATGGCTGCAGAACATCCAAGATGGGCATCTGCAGGAGTAAGGTGTATAGCATGCTGCTTAAAACATTGGGTAAAGTGACTTCTCTATGCATGCATATACTTGTATTGTAAATGTGTTTTTTTAATGGCTGATTTAAATTGTCAAGATTATATACACAATCAAGATCATGGAAACCCTCACATCCCAGTAGTACTACGTCACAACATGTATCCTTACAGACAACAAGTCATTAAGATACCAAAAATGTTGGTTGGAGATTTCATTACTGGATCAAGACACAATTTAAATGTTCTAAAAAACTGCATTAATTAACCACAGTTTGCTTTACTCATTTGCTAAAATAGCAGCCTGCTTTGTAGTGACAGTAACTTACTTGTACTTAGCCTGGGGAGACCCAGGGGTGATGTAAGGCATGAATAAATATTGCACCATCTGTTCTCTCTGCTGGAAGCGTGAATGTGTGTTGTTGTCCCTTTTTCAATGGAGACGTGTGTATGCAGAGACGTGGGCTGCAGATTCCAAACTCTGTTACCCATTCTTCCTTGGAAATGTTCCCCATCTGAATGTGTAGATTACCAGAGGCTGGGTGGTGGCTTTAGAAAAGTATCACCATCTCAGTAAGAGCATGTAAAAACAGAGAAAACAAAATGGTCTATCATGGAACCACTTATTTGGTCTACAAAGACATATCCTTTTGCAGTATAAACAGGCAGGTATTGGTGCTTCCCAGTACATAACAGGAGTTTCAGAGGGAGAAGTACAATGCTTTGTGCTCCATTTGAAAGTACTCATTTATTTACAAAGGAAATACACCCTTGGGTGAGCCATATGTATTTTCCAATGTGTTACCAAGAAGCAGCATGATCCCCTGCTGCTTCTTGTGATTGCTATCGAAGCCACCTTGAAAAAACCCTTAATAGCCAGAGAGTAATCACTTGCATTATGTTACAGTACATTACATGTACATTGTGCTTTCTGTGTTTTAGCATTGTGTCACTGACGTGGATCCCCTCCACCTGGCGCTGCCGCTGTTTTTTTTTCCCTGTTTGTTCTACCAGAGCCCGTTTCCCATTGCACTCTGTGTCAGGACTCTAATGAGCGTGCAACAGGGAAATCACAGCAGCGTCTAGTAGGGCTGGCTGGGGCCCTACGAGCTGCATCACCATGGAGAGGCCTGATGCATTAAAGATAGGCCCTCTGTGTTTGCGCTGTAACCAGAGACACAGGGAGGGAATCCGGGCAAACAATGCTGTGGAAAATGTACGCCAGGAGATCAAGAGCTCTGAGTTGGGGTGTTATTGAGTTACATCAGCTCACGCACATCCATCTGTTGGGGTCTGTGCAACCACAGACCATGGGTAAGTGATGTAACATCAGGAGCAAATCACATCATTAGAAATATACCACCTATACTGATCCAAATGTATTCAATCCTACAAATAATTTTATGTCAGTAAAAAAAGTCATTACCTTCGAATTCACTCAAAAACAAAAAAGCTGCTGGTGGCAAAACTCAGCCACCGGAGCAATGAGAATGTGAAAATTACCCAGTGAAAATTCTATGAAATTTTGGTGAATCCGCATATACTCAAGAGTTAACTTGAGCTACTACTAACAAGATGAGTAGATTGTTTGATACTGCATTCCCTAACAACACTGAAGATAAGGATTCATAAATATTTGTGATATCCAACCGAAAACATGGGACTACTCTATATGCTCCTTAGATTATAGTCAAATTAGGAGTTTTGCAAGTATCTACAACTAAAATGGCCAAAGTGAAGTATGCAGATAGATGCTCATTACAGTCTATCTATGTAAATATTCTTCACAATGACAGAAAGGTGTGATTACTGACCCATGCATCTCCATTATCCTGACATTATACTCCTGGTATTATGATCTAGTATGAAAGCTCAAGTTTCCCCTTTGGCAGATATCTGCATGTGGGAGACAATGACCTTTCTGCATAGATTTCCATAGCCAACCGTATCAAAGACTGATTAGACGGCGAAGAGCTATCGTTTCCTTCCTATGCATCACTCGTTCAGGGGTCTCCTCCTACACCTCCAGAGGAAAGCCTCTTTTTCCTACATGTAGAGTTCCTGTCCTTTCCCCAAGTACAATGGCTCACACACACAGCAAAGGGCACAGTGATATTTCCGGGACATTTTCTCTTGACGTGGAGTTTTCTTAATCTTTAGTACACCATTCAAAGCAGGGTTTACAGTTTCTTACTTTGCTGAAAACATTTGCATAGCACGTGGCAAAGAACACAGTTCATACAAGATTTCTGTTGGGTTAATGCAAGTGGGTCATATGTGCTGTTCATTTGGCAATACAGCCATGCCATGATGCCAGGTCAAGTTTTTATTGTTATTTACAACAGGTGTTTGCATGGAATATCATTTTTAAGCTAATGCACTTTATCTTTTTTCAAACTTTTTCCTGTTTTATAATTCATTTTATATTAACATAGAAAATTTCCTGGACCATTTCTGTTATAATTCTTTAATCATGGCAACAGTTATATTAATATGAAATAGTGATGTAAGTAAAAATATTTCAACAGTTCCACCATGCAGCCACTGCTGACAATCAAATTGCTCTTATTGACTCAAATTCCATACCTGTTTTTCTGAACAGCACAAGCAGCTTTCCACTGGCCATGAGCTCTTACACCAAGCGTCAATGCAAAAAAACACCATGTGTTTACATGATGCTTCTGCACTCTATGCAAAATACTGTAAGGAGTTACACCAATTTACGAGCACGAGACTGTTTTAAAGTGACTTCACTAGACGTTTGCTGCCCTAAATTGTGTCTTGGTTATTGAATGGAATGGTTAGCTAGATGAGGACCTTAGTGATAGTATATCTGCACTCTCTGGTCAGAGTATTGTTTGCTAGGTCTGCAATACTCTTACTCTTAAAACTCTGTCGATTCACTTCTTTTGTTTTCTCATGTTAGTTGGTCTGGTTAAGTGTGCCTGTTAAAAGACTCCAATGAAAAAACTATGTAATATAAAAATGATTCATTTGTAAGATCTTATGGGTGTTAACTGTTACTCTCATTGGCCTTGCAGTCATTACAATCAGTTCTTATTCAATAAATAAAGAATACTTAAAGAATTGCCGAGACATATTGGGCTTTTGTTCTCAAGACACTGTGTAAAATGACCCAGATTCCTCTGGGATAAAAAAGGAAGAAAATAGTTTGGTCAAGTGGTTTCCCGTGTGACCCGGCAGCAGAAAAGGATGGCATCATCGCCTTTCCCATGTAAACTGTGGTTTACGATTGCGCAAAAACAACAACAACTAAAACATCATAATGTAATACTGGTTTTTTTCCCATGAGACCTAAAATGACAGGTCACATGGGAAAAAAACCAGTAACCAGTTTCCCAGTGGGCAGTGATTCTGCACATTCTCTGCTGTGGTTATGCTGGACAGCACAATCTGAAATGAAGACAAGGGGACAGTTATACATTTTTCTCATGAAAGAATCAATTGTTAACAAGCATTGTAGGTTTTAACAGCAAGATCATGTTTTTTGTCAACATCTTCTCCAATTACTCACAAAAGACTCACTTTTACTTTATTTCATGGTCTCTGGCTGCATTTATTACAAAATTATTTGGTGTAATTTCAAACAAAGAGATGGCAACAACTACATAGATCCAACTGCTATAAAATCAATGTTTAGTTTAATTATTCAGTATAATATGGCCTTCATTATTGGGTGTCTAGTTAGAAAAGAGGCTTGTTACTGATAGACAGTTCTAGTAGACACATCAGTGGTAGTTCACCTTTGTCTGGGTGCTGGTATGCTTTCTTACCATTATCTTTACAGGCTAAATGGTGTCAATGCCACAGTAACTGATGATAAATGTGTGAATCTGAATAAGAGAGAGAGAAATGTCTGCCATTTATATGCGCTATATATATATATATATATATATATATATATATATATATATATATATATATATATATATATTTTTTTTTTTTTTTTTTTACAGGCTGTTTATCATTGACACACTGGTTTTGACCAGTCATTTTGTTTTTGTTTCTCTGTGGAAGCCATAATTCTTTCATTCGTTTAGATAAACCAGTGACTGGCTGGTCATTGTAGTTCTGTCTGTACTGGGGTTCACAAGTTGGTACCAGTGATTTCTGACATTGCACTTCTGCAATGTTTTACAAGTACACATTGGGAGAGAGAAGCCATGAGGCATGACTGCAAAAGGTAATGAAATGAAGCAGTGTTGAAATACAGGCAGACTACATAAGTTCATGCTCAAAAGGGAGAGAGGTGCCAGCCTGTTGTTTTCCACACACTTAAAAGTGACCACATAACCTGGCCTTAGGCCTCAGCAAACTGAAAAGGCTCATAACAGAAGATGTGATAAGTCCACACAGTAAAGAAAGCAAATGTTAGTCTAAACTTTTACGGTCCCTTTACCAATAGCCAATCAAAATGTATTACATTGTTCATGTTAATGCACTTGTTGACACCATAGAATTAAGAGTCTTTTAATAAAAGATAGGGCCCTAGTTTCCCACTGTTTTCTCCATTGTAAATGTTAGTATCAATGGGATCACATCCTTCATGGACAGGCTGACTGCCTTGTGAATGAATGCCTTTTCAAACTAGTCCAGCAGAGCCAGTCAGTCTTGCTGTGATGTAATAGGAGAGCAACAGAAACTCACTGCAGCCTCACAGAAGAGCACCTGGCAGCTGGCATCAGGTGGTTATTCAACCAACAACAGCCTGGCATCAGTGGAAACCATCAAGCAGGTGGAAATAAGATCAATAGATCAAAGGCTTAAAGCAAACTGAGACTGCCAATAAAGAACACTTTCCAAAGCATTAATGTGGTATAACCTCCATATTCTCAGAAACAATCTAATCTATGTTTACAGTAAAGATGAAGACTGTGCCAGAGGGTCTCTTGAAAATAATTCACATGAAACATTGTCTTCTTTTAAGCCAGAATCATTGCACGGAACGTTGGACCCAGCTGTCTGTTGAAAGAATGGATAATGAGTTTTCCTGCCAGGGGTTTTCAAGAAGACCTGGCTGAACTGTGCACCAATCCTCTCCTCCCTTTGGAGTCATGGAATAAGAGCCAAGACGTACACAATTTAGAACATATCAGGCTCCAGTCAGTCACATTGGTGTATCATAATCGATTATACACCAGTATAACAGATTTTGACAGTATGTAAGTAGTGAAGCACTTTATAGCAAAGTCTGGCACTGAGTGTGGGAGAATTATATGAACACCATAATTATCATTACAATCCATCTTAAAAGACCATTACCTCATTCAGTTTTCCACTGAAACAAAGGGGAGCTTGTCTGGAGCTACTGTGCAACAAATCTATAATATAGCTGTTATTAAAGGAACTCATAATGAGTAATCTGAGGGGGGGGGGGGGGTTACATTCCCTTTCAGTATATGTAACTAGTAATTATCTGTAATTCACTTAATAATAACATAAATAAATAATGCTAATCTAAAAACAACAGCACAAATAGGCACATGTTAGTAAATCTGAATTAAAGCTGCTTAAAGTAAAATTCACAAAACACAAATGGAATGCGAAGGAGATGAAAGCTCAGTTTTAGCCTCAATGACTCTCGGGGAGTTCAAAAATCAAGACAATTAACTTGCCAAACTGTTGTTGTAGAGAGAAGAACTGAAGTTAAAGAATTGTTGATACAGTGTAAATATTAAAAAAAAACCTCTATGCTGAAAGCTCATTTACACCACACAAACAAAATAGCGAAATGACATTCCAAAACTGAATAAATGTATGCATACAAAAATACAGTAACCAAATAAACGGAAGGTGAGGAAGATTTTTTTGAACTTTTTAAAATTATCAACGATCCTATAAAAAAGCATCAAAAATTAATAGCTGATGTCAGATTCTGCACAGTGAGGTAAGGGCAGAGATAAAACACAGCTGTTGCTCCTCCACAAATCTCTTATTTTGTGGTTGAGAGTTGGGAGAGGCACTCAGCAGAGGTGTTACTGGTGTCAGCTGGGTATTTTCGAGGAAATAACAAGCAGACGTCCCCTGAGTACTGTGCGAAAACAACACATAAATGGGCTCCATGGAATTACACCCAAAACACCGATATCCCTCTCCTTCTAGATCAGAACTGTTAGAGCTACTGAAAGAGAACAGGGTGAGAGGATTACCATGCAGGCCTTATGATTCTATTTCACACAGGGCTCCTCAGCTTGCCTTTCAGTTGCAAAACAACATCAGCTGACCATGGCTGTACTGTGATAGGCTAATGTGGCATGTTTGAGAAATCCAATAATCTGAAATAGCACGGCCAGTAAAATTATCAGGAGTAGTCACCTCTAAATGATTAGGACCTGAGGTGAAATAGAAAACTGAGATCTCAGTGGCCCTTGTTGCTCACCGTACATACAGACAAGGCCCACTATAGACATTAATGACAGGAAATGTTTGCTCCTGTGGACCACAGAGCAAAATTGCCCAGTTAGAGATTGTTTCAATTCAGGACCGTGACTTACATTGACAACTGATTCCTCTCCAAGCCTTACACTGGGCAAAGTGTATTTAAAGAAGTATACATTCAATCCATTGCTTTGATGTTTTTTGAATGCCTTGAAAATGCATCCCTCTTTATTTATCCTTTGTTAGCAGGGACAACTTCGCTGTCCATCTCGATATTCAGTTTGTCCTTGAACTTATACAGTTATTGAAATTATACTATTCAAACGATTATTACAGCATGATATTTGTAATTGAGGCAAAACCTAATTTTCTTTGAAACTTGCTAAATATAGGATTGCACTGTTCCCCATTACTGTGGGAATATATGACCATTATATTGTAACACACAACTTTGGAGAAAGAAAACAGTTATTCAAGGTGAGAATAGGAAGGCAGGTGACAAACCCCTCTTAGAAATTGTGTTACTTTGATAGATATACTATGGGTGTCAACTACATAGTAAAACATCAGTGCTCTTCCTCTTTTTCACAAGACTCACAGTTCTCACACCTGTGGAAGACCCCTTATCACAGATTGTTGTGATGTAGTGCTGTGACGATTTTATTGCTTACTTTAGGGCAATGGGAGCCTATCCCAGGCACAGATCTGTGTGGAACTAATCCATAAGGCTAACATTATCCACATTTTCCCTTATTCACAAATTCACTCTGAACTTATGGTGTTTCTGTGACTAGTCAAAACTTGTTGCCAAGGGGAAAAAACTTCTCCGCATTTCCATGACGTAGAAAGAGTGAGAAGTGCAATTCTATTCTTCTACGTATTTTTTTTAATGTGAATAAAAATCAATAATGACAGCATTTAATCATCTAATTGCTCAACAATTCACACAACCTCCAGTGTCTAAACAATGCGTGGCATTTATAATGTTTCCTGATCAAAGTCCTACAGAACTTGTTCTACTCTAGCCACACCTCTCCATGTCATTGACAATACAGCCACCTACATTCACAAGGCACTCTGATCATCCAGGTTATCATCACAAGTAAGAAATAATGTTTCTGTTATCCTACCTGGTCAAACAAATGTAAAAGAAAAAGGAAATAAAGATACCTTTCACAATCTATGACATTTGCCACATTGCTGATTCTATTTTTCATTTACAAAATATGGATAGAAATATCAATAAAGGTACAGAAAAAAACCTAATTCCAAATACTTCCACCAAAGCATTGGGCTCCATTTAGCTTGAAGCCTTGGACACATAGCTCTGCCAGCATGTTGTACATTTGTTTAGAGAGTCAAATCCCTTGGTTTACACAGTCCCTCGCAGCTGTCATGAGAGGTTTTCTTAGGGCTGATTCTCTGCACTCATTTCCAGGTACTAATGAAATCTCATTAAAAATAGAGGACCTGTGATATTCACAGCACATACCTTTTTGTTTACAATTAATATATAGTGTTCCTAATTTCAAAACATGATGAAGAGCCATTGATTTTTGGAAGTCCACCAGGGCACCAATTAGTAGTAGTGCAGATCCTGAAATGACATCAGGCAAGTCAGGATTTTCAGAACTTGATGCTGACTGGAAATGGGAACAGCAAGGATAATTTATTTTTAAATTGCTGTGTGATTGCAAGAAATTGCCTCCAAATTAGATAATTGTGTCAAGTGGCTGTCTCTTGCCACATTACAACTCACAAACCATTTTATCATTTAACTTCTTTCTTTAGCGCTCTTAACCTAAATGCAACTGAATTCTAGTTAACCTACATCGATATACTGTACTTTTGAGGGAAAGTTCTTGTAACAAAAATATGAAACCTTTTTCCTTGTGGATAGGCATTTGCTTTAAGGCAAGCGTGTCGGGTTTCCCCACAGTACATCCTCTGAATTTCCGTGTTGCACTTCCTCTTGATACCTAGCAGCACTTGTCAGACCATAGGACCAAAGAAGCTTTGTCTACCTGGCAATACACTAATTTACTCACCGATTTGTATCTTTCAGATAAGGCTCTGACTCATAATTTCCATTTGAAAATCCATGACACAACTGTATCCTCTCAAAATACACTGCTATAAATGGCAGTTTTTAAAATGCTTTGTTGATTGCATTTTTAGCACAAATTAAGGAACACTGCTACCTAGCAAACATTTTCAAGTTGCTAGTGGTTAACTTAAATTGATATTACTTCCAGAAACAATATCAGGTGTGTCCCATGGGCACTCTTTTTAGTTTTGGGACAAATAACCAGTCATGCAGAGACAAAATAGAACTAAAAATCTTGCCAATTTAACTGAAACTGAACATTTTTACTTTGTTTTTAGGTTGGCATGGTTTTAAGGGAAAATAAGTAAACGCTGGCCTATTAGTTCCCCACAACAAGTTCTTTGAAAGGAGCTGAAACTGCAGTTGTTTTTGTTACAGGGAACCATAAGAATTAGCAATCCTGACGGACAGCAACACTCTTGCCATGTTTCATAGGCTGACTGATAATAGGAAAAATAATTAAGTTTACCTTTTTTTTTACTCGCACCATCTGACAGGATCTAAAAGCAACTTCTTGTTTCAACTCTTATTGGTTTCACCTTAATAGTTGGGAGGGGAGGGGAGAAGACAATGATTGGAATAAGGTAGAGAAGCTCCGTTTTCCTTCTGAATCTGGAATTCAAAACTAATTTTATTAAATGGGGACAAACTTCAGCGTACTTTTACTGAACCTGCCAAGCGTTGAATTCTTGTGGAGATTTAACAAACTTTCTTAAATTTAGGATTTATTTTGTGTTTGGTCCTAGCTGGAGTCAAGACCAGCAACAGGGAGAGGGTTAAAACCACATTTATATATGGTATTACACATTTGCATATATACATACTTTACCTACAAAATGAAACTGGAAGGCTTGAAACTAAAACAGAACTCTGGCAAAGGCCCAATGGAAAAAAAAGATGCAAAGGCAAGGCAAAGTGTGCGGAGGTGGGGGGAGGAAACCAGAGTAGGCCGTCATTGCATTTACTCTGATGCTTTGCATGGGCCGACAGATGGAGAGATAGGCACTGCGCTGACACTCTCTGAAAATAACTCCCACAGTGTGGGAGCAAGTCTGAGTGGGTGTTTGTGTGTATTTTGCAAACAACTTTGTTGGGTGAAAACCCACAGAGCACAAAATGACAGGTTTGCAGCACCTGCAAACCTAAACTGCCTTCAACATTGAGCAGCAGACTGGTTTTTAGTCTTGGCCTTGCTTGGCCCATTGTGAACTTCAGGGCTGTGCCATTTTCAGGGTGCTTCAGTTGCTTGAGGGTAGTTTGACATGCACTTTCCCTATTAGCAAGATTATGGATGTGAGTGCAGTTTGTAGACAAATCTGAAATAATGAGAAAAGTAAAGGTTTTTGAATGGTTTTGGTGTTGTTCCAACATTAAATACTAAATAACCATTTCAAACAATGCCTTGGACAGTATAAATGCAAGGCCAAGAAAGATTTGCCTTGAATTCTTGTGATGAGAAAACATGAATTTTTAAACATTAGTGGTCGGTTACATTTCCCAGCTCAACATTTTTCATATATAACAGTTCAAAAACATGGGACAATCTCCATTTGTTTTTTTGATTTGTGGTAAGCAGACTTTTCTGTGTATAATACGAAGACGACATCAGACCAAGCAATCTTCCCAAGTTTTCAGATCTCTTATCTTTCATATGAATTCAATATGCAGTTTCCTGTTTAAGACAGAGGAGTCCGAGAAGCTACATACATACAGAAAAATCCTCAGTGTTTGAAACTGAGAAATCAGACCCTGCAGCATTCCCACTTTGAAACATCCCACTGACTAATTGGCTGCAATGTGATGTGTTCTGCCATGACATCACAACACTGCCAATCCTAGTCCAGAACTAAGCTTTGCTGCTGAAACACAGCATTAAGAGCATGAAGGAACTTGCAGGTAACTGTCCACAATGATGCCATAAGCAACTTAAACATGTTAAAGTTGTATAGATGGATGCTATAAATTGTTTAGTCGAACAAAACAATCACACACAGCTATAATCATGCACCCTGCTGATATTTAACCCTAAACTAAAACTCTTTGGGACTGCAGTTCTATTATTCATAGCAGATATCACTTGGGTCAGTGATGAGGACATAAGCAATTTGACACGAAATGAATTCTAATAGCAAACAGGCAATTAACCCCTTTCAAAGCTAATCTTGTGACAATGTCTTAAAGATGGAATGCGGAGTAAGAGAGAAAGTGTTGAAATGTTGGGCAAGAGAGGGAACTACATTTTTTTTCTCCTAATTTTACAAAAATATTCACACTACAGAAAGTCTAGTTTATTTAAAAGAAAAAAGTACCAGTTTTAGGGCAGTGTTCTCAGCACCTTGCTTAAAAAGGGTTACTGCCTACATAAAACTGCTGCAGCAGCATCATCATCATACCAACAATTTTCAGAAATGTATAATTTACAGAAGTCCTTCCAATCTGTATGTGTTCACAGGGTGAAGGTTAACTTTGCAATTTACCAACATCTTTGCCAGTTTCACACACTACTGAAAGGCAGGCACACATGTAAACTAAAATTCTTCATTCCACATCTACTGCTGGCAATTTGATTTTGACAGAAAAATCCTTGCTGACTGAACATGGGAAAGAAGCGTTCCATTGCTTGAAAATAAAATTTTATATAAAAATAAATTTTGTCATTTACATTTAAATTAACAAAAAACATTTTCATAACCCACTACATGTGACATACAGTAAAGGCCGTGTGGCAGCAGAATGACTAGTGGAGTCAGTGTTCATGGATCAATACTGGATGTACTGTGATCATCAATTCTGCTGGGTAAGAAGTGAATTTCAGCTACATACGCCAAGGGGCAAAAGGGAAGGAAAAACAGAAAACACCAGAAAATCTGAGGTGCAAAAGATGGGCGGTGAATTGGCAAACATCTTCTTCAATCACACAGTAGCATTCCCACACGCATCCCCACCAAAAACCTCAAACTGCATTTTTCTGCACTTGCTTCAAAAGTTGGAATTGTGGATAGGCATCATGGCAGGGTTTTCTTCAAATGTTCACTTATTTGTCCATTCTCAGACAGTCCAACAGAATCATCGGATCAAGTATGCGATTCCTGCCCCAATCCCAGCCACCACTGCAACAGCCCCAAGTGTGTTTCTCACCACTGACTCGGGATCTTCGACATGAAAAAACTCTACAAATCCCTCCTGAAGAGAGAAGGGGGAAAGAGGGCAGTTAGAACCACTTGGCAAAAAAGTGACAAAAAGATTAAACAAATAATATTTCATTGAAGATTTCTACTCAAAGAGGAACTTTGAGGGCACTGAGGAGTCAAAGGGCCAAGTGAACATAGTACCTTTCAGAAACTGACTATCATTGAGGATTTTGTTTCTCACTGGCCACACAAGCCATGAATGACAGAGCATCTTCATGTGCTATGGACACAAGCCATCTAAGCCCAAGAGGCCCTAAATAATGTATATGCCAACTCTGGTATGACATTGGTCATGGATTTCATGAATCAGCTGTAACCAAAGCTTTACAGAAGGAGCTTAGGTTACGACTGGTTCAAAGTACACTGCAAATGAATCCATCCCATCCTGCAAGGTAATGACATCCATCCCATCTACGTAATGACAAAATGCATGGAGAAAGTCTACAGATCATTTGATTTGTAAGCACATAACCAGGGTATCAAGCACTTCAAGTCCAAGTATGCTCCTAAAGAACAGGATGATGTTATCCAAAATACCTGGCCTACATCCTCCTCCAAACGAGGAGGAGAGTAATGATTTAAGCCACAGTAAGTCAGGGGTGGATTGACAACCTGAATGCACTCACCCAGGCTTTGTTGTTAAGCAGCCAGTCTCGCTGCTCAGTGAGGAGGTAAGAGGAGATCTCCTGTCCCACCACTGCCACACAGTCATCCCGCCCACTCTCCTTCAGGTGTTTGCAAACCACGGCACCAAACGCCACCAAGCTTGCAATACGCCCCCAGTTGGTCACACCATCATTGAAGAGGTTCTTGGCCACAACGGAGATGAAACTCATGCTGTCCCCCTGCTCATCCAAACTCAGCTTGAGAATCATACCTAGAAGTCAAAAGGGTAAAGTATTCAGTAAAGATTCCATTAACCAAATATCAAATACCAATCAATGGCTCTTAAATCTTACTTCCCAACAGTGAACAAGTGTGACTGTTGACAGAATAAGCTAGTCATTGACATTGAGGGGTCACAGAATCCATTAACATTTCCAATGCATTTGTTTCTATTCCAGGTATCATTCAAGAGTCAGAGGTTTGACATAATTTTGAAATTCAAGAGGACTGATTCAGTGTTAAATGGGTGACTACCTCACACTTCTGAACATGTCATGTTGGAACTTCTGCTCCCACAGGAGCTCACCATTGAAATATCCACATTTTAAGTGGCCCTGTCCTTGCATAGCTCAAGAGAGTGAGGGGAGAGAGGGGGGAACTGCTCAACTACAACACATGCCTGTGTTCAACATAGGCAGCTAAGGACAACCTTTAGTAACACTAGTAATAGTTAAAACTGCTAATGTCAGTGTTATCCTTTTAATTTGTCAGGAAATGGTGTATTGCTTAAACTGAAATGTTAAAAACCACTGCTTTTTCACCAGAGGACTTTGCGAACATAAGCAACTAGTTACACTAGACACACCATGGATGCCCTTTGGTTTACCTGCTTAACCACTACATTATAAATATTCAATTCAAAGAAAATTGAAGCAGTTGCATGTCAGAGAATTTAGTCTGTAACTGTCACAACAGTTCAAGGCAACCCCTCCCCCAGTATGTAAGTGCAGAGCTGGTTTTGATAAGGAAACCAATTAAGAGGAACTTGAGGCAGCCCCTCATTTCTCAGAAAACCAATTCTCAGAGACAACTTCACGGTTGAAAACCACACCTCTCTATCCACATCTACAAGCTTACCAAAGATTGCTACAACAGTAAATGAAACCACTTACTGACCCCCATTTCAGATGCACATGAATGACAAATTGCCTGAAATGGGAAGTTTACCATGGGAAGCTAGCAAACTCTAGAACAATCTTAACAGACTGAAGTCATGTTTGGTACTAATGTTCCTCATTATAAATATTAATATCATGATTCCTCCCTCCACCACATCTGAGCCTTGTAGTTAGTTGGTGAGCAGTCAGGACTTTATAGAAACACACACCTCAGCAGTACTGGTTCCCACCCTGTCCTTAAAAATATATATTTGCATTAGGAGACAAAATGACTTGGCCTTGTATTGGGCAGCTTTAATCCAAAGAAGAACGAACAAGCTTGGGTAGCTGTCTGACCGCAAGGCTAAGTAAAATTTAAGACTAACAAGCATCAGCAAAAGCTGAGGAGTAACGTTAGCACACAGATCTTACAATACATGAACGTCAGCAGGATTATCTGGCGACACCACACCACAAAACTAGCCAACAGCAAAAAGTCAACTGCCAAGCACAGCCAGAAACCAGTACATTCCTGTCAGCTGATTAACCACTTAAGTGGAGAGAATCCTGGTGAATTTTAAAAGCCAATTCAATGTGTCAGTTTATCACACGGTCAGTTTCTGCCTTAATTCTTTTGGAACGTGATTTAGTCGGCAAGAAGTCATGTAGTTAACGTTAAATCAATCACTCCTCTGACGTTCATAAAAGGATTTCATTGAGGAGAAGTCACCAAAAATCTATCATAACTTTACTTAAGGGGCGTCCGTTTAGTTACAGGAGTTGAAACTCACTACCACGAACTTAGAGCTAGCAAGAGCAGTCACTGCATATAGAATACTAGTCGCGCTACTGCGACACAAATGGCTAACCTTAGCTAGCCAATCAGCATGTTTAACCAGAGTAGATTGCTAGCAAGCTAAATTTAAAATTTACCGTTGTAGGCGAACTGGTGCTTTTCTATTAGATTTTCCACTACACGTTTCATCGTAGACAAAGCCTTGATACGGTTCATACTTGGTCGAGAGTCCCCTGTGTAAGTCAGATAAAACATGTCGATAAGATCCCGTGTTTCCCGTTCAAATTTTCCGTTAGGGTTGGCGGGGAATTCTGGAATTTTCCCACAGCCCGATGGTGTGTCTGGCGAAGAGGGTAAAGACCCGTCTTCGTTCGTGCTTGGCGGAAACCGGTTATTCAATACGAGTGGTTTCACAACAATGTTTTTCCCCGACTCCGTGGTGCCGCGGGGTAAACCGTTCACCCCGTCGATATCCAGTTCCTCGTCTGATTTTCTGTTGGTAGATGTCATCGTTAGGGTATCGCCAGGCCCAGCAGCAGGACCCAGGCAGTCCAACAAGCCATTGTCCACGACTCCATTTTGAAAATTGTTGGGATAGCAGAGGCTAGAAAAAACACGCTTCATTTTCATCAGATTCATGTTCAGAGATGCTGTTACTTTCTTTAATCAAAACGTTACAAATAACCTAATTTCATTTAAAATTTAGAAGGTAGTCGAAAACAAACGGCCTGTCTTTCTGGAAATAGGTTGTATTTCCATTTAGCTAGCCGTACGGCTGCTATGCGGCTATGCAACCATAGCTGTGTCTACGATGCAGCGGAAGTATGAGCGCAGGCAGGGTGTTTTTAACCATATTCTACGTAGTCTTACGTCATTCAGGGAGGGATTAGTACTGCTGGAAATGAGCTCTTAAAGAGAAAGTACATGTCATTGACGAACGCTGAACATCCACAATGTTGTGTAGTTGTTATTCAACTGGTTCGTTAAAAACATTAAATTACGTACGTAAATACAGGGAATATGACTGTTCAAAAACGTTGCACGAGCATATTTCAACATTTATGTAAGTCATCTCGTAATACCATATGTATTCCCTTCAAGTCAATGTATGGGGATTACCTTCAAAATTCCGTCTTCAGTGTTATTCCTCATTTCAATCTTATATGCAATGTTTCGAAATCAGTCTTGTCTGTGGAGCTGCTATTGTTCTACTTCCCTCTAGTGGCTAAATGAGGCAGCGTTCGTCTCAGCAACAAATTCAACAGACGTGACATTTCTCTTTCGATGTCCGGTGGTCTATTAAGGTCATGACCTTATAATGCATTTCACATGGTGTAATGAATAATAATGATATCATTACACTGCAGTTCCCAATGCTATTTCAATTGTTTCAACGGTGAGGAAATCTATGATAGTGCAAAAAAACTGGACAGTGTAAGCAATTTGGAACTGTAAACTAATCATCCTCTTCTTGTCCTAGCCTTAACTTAACTGAATAAATTGTGGCAGTCTTTCAGATTTTTAAGCGATATAGATATCATGTTTTACTAAATGCACTGTTACCCTCCAGTATGATTCTGATATGAGAAAAAGGAAGTGTTTTCAGGCAGTTGAGCAAATAATCTAATTAATGTCTCATACAGTATGCCTGCACTAAGATACTGTTGTATAAACACTATTTATCACAACACAAGGACACACTGAATAAATTCATTCAACTGTTCAAATTAATGTAAAATTTTATTTCAAATACTGACAAAAAAAATTCAGCAATGCTCCCACACAATTGAAACATTCTTTGTAAATTGTAACTGTTTATGTTCAAAATGAACATCATTTTTGCCTCAACAGTCATCCTCTTACTCAACATGTAAACCCATTCCTGGGAAACATAGATTCTCACAGAATTCCCCAACATGCATGTTGAGCCAGGGTTTGATATTACCCTTTTTTTGATAATGAATCAGGAAGAAAAAAATATCTTGCATCAGAATTTAGCCACTGAAGAGAACACGTAGACAAAGCAAGAAAAAGCAAGAGTTAATGAAGGTATCATTGTCACTTGTTTTACATTCAGATTCATACATGTCTTTGGACATAGTTGTTTAGGGTACTCTTCCTTGCTCATTGCACAGTGTAATATTTACAAAGCCTCAACCTTCCCCACACACACAAAAATACACACACACAAATGCACACACATCTCAAAGCTGGTAGCATTCATGATAAGCCCATATCATTACTACAGCTGGTGGTACATCAATCTCTGGTTACATGCATATAGAAATCTTGTAAGATCTTATATTCTGATTTCAAGAGTTCACCAATGTGCTAAACAGCAGCAGGCATTTCATCATTGATAATTAAGTTATGGAGGAGCAAATGATGTCGAGTTTATTACTACAGCCTGTGCAACAGCAGCCATTACATAACTTCTGTCAAAACAGTTGGTCTACTGATAGGCTCACAACTGAAAAACAATATTTTTTTTTTAACAAACAGAACATTAGACATTTTAATGTTTTGTCAACACTCCATCAATTCTAACTACAAGTGGTTACAGTTTTGGCTGGTTCTGAATTGCCCCCTATCTTTACAATAGTAATATAATGGCTTTGAGACCACCAACTGAGCTTCTCCAATAGGCTATGAGTGAAATAGCACGATTCCAAATTAGTATCTACACACAAGTTACATCAGTTGAAATTGAAAACATTGATTCACATTCCTAAACTCAATGAATGTTTCAGATGGGGGCGGCTGATTTTAAATGAAGGCCTTTCAATAAGTGTGAGACTGTTGGCACACCCGACATCATGTTTTGCTGTTCCACCTCATACCTATTGACTTCAATCAGACTGTAGTAGGTCAGCTGCAAGCTGTAGTTGACACTTGCATACTGAGTAATGCTATGGGCCACATCTTAGGGCCTGTCACAAAATCTCAGACTGGCATAAATCCTTGATTCTGTAGGAGATCAGAGTCAGGGTTGGACTCCTGGGACAGGTTCCCTCTCTAGGGTCAAGCCCACATAAAGACCATTCAGTCTTTGTCATTTCTTTAATCAGCAGCATTTACATATTTATATTTGTACATGTCTTCCTAGCATCTGGCCGGCAGCTTTAAACTGCAAAGAAGACGGGTGCAGCAGAAGTAGTGTAAAAACAGAACAATGAAAAAATAACAATGATAAAAAGAATCAAAAATCAAGAACTACCACCCTCTCTATTAACCCCTGTGAGAGTAAGATTTATGGGGTATTTCTTAAAGACAAGAAAAGAGGACAAGAGCAAAGATGGATGTAGCTATTATAGAAACAGTAATGTCTATTTACAGATTGATTGGGAGATGAGCATGTCACCTCATGCCAATTTACAAAACGTCTCAAAAGAATCACACAGAGAAATAAAAGTAAGCACTCTTGCACTCAAACACAGGCACACATACACACCCAGTGGAAACCCTCCTCTCTTTACCTGGCCTTTGACACAAGCTAAATTTCAATCAACTTAATTCTGTATAGGCATTTGAGCACTGAGATAACCAATGTGAGTAAACCATCAGGCCAGCCAGTCAGTCATTCCCCAGACTGTCCTTGAAAATTGGATTTCATGAACTGATAGCATTTCATGGAGGAAAATAATGGCCTTTGGACAAATGTTTGTGTGGTGTTGTCTAACATTTTTCCTTAGTTTTATTTTTGTAGTTGAATCCTGGCTTTTTGGTTATTCCTGGTATAGGAACAGGTAAAGCAATTATGGCTGGTAACTTTTAACTGCACTCAACCTGGGTGGAGGGAGAGGATCAAGCAACTACCACACTCCATTTTCTTTTAGAGAGTATAGCTACTCTACACACATGAGCACACAGTCAGTCATTCCATGCTGGTTGTGTCAGGAAGAATGCCATCATCTTGATATTGCTACCTTGATCCATTGGAGTTTCATCACATAATCATGTTTGATGTTTTAACCTTGTGTAGTATATTGCCAGCACCATTAATTCAGTATCTGCTTAAGGCTGTAAAATAAACAAATAGTCATGGGGGCTCTAGAGTTGTAGCACATAATGTGATTACTTGATCACATAGTATAGGACACATCAGCTTCCATCCTCCTTGCACTGTAATCTCAGGCTTTTGGTTGTCTCATCAGCTTCCCCACATGTCTCCATTCGCATACACAGTTCCTTCCCACATCCACGTAAACCAAACTAAATGAAGTTAAACTCATTAGCAGTGTCATCTTGACTCTGCTTCTTCAGACAGATCCTTTCCTTGTACCTTTCCTTTCAACCAATGGATCATTTCTACACGAACAGACATCAGAACAAAGATCTCTCTCCCTTCTCATCTCATCTGTCTCTCTGCCTTCCTCCTCCTCTCTCAACCAAACGGTAACTTGTTGGGTACAGGATTATCTGGAAAGGGTAATGGGTGAGACCTACCCTGCTAATGCTTGTAGTTGGATAAGGCCCTGTATTAACCTATTTTTTGCTTAAGTAGGAAGAGAGCAGGGCTTTGAACACAGGATACACATGTGTAAACACACACACACACACACACACACACACACACACACACACACACACACACACAAACACACACACACACACACACACACAGATCCTCAATACCACACAGTATTAGGCAATCACTACTTTTTCCATTATATACCTGGCAACAATTAGAACTGTGCCATGGTGATTAATTAATGTTCACACTCACCAATAATATTACAGTGAGGACTATTGGACTAGTGTGTGAGAAGAAACTATACACAGACACAAGTTAAACAGTGAGGCTGGAGCCCATATCCGAATGGGACATTTGACACCATTTGACCATATCTTGCCTTTTTGAACAAGCTTCTTGTGCAAACACTTTAATAAACGTGCAGCAAATGCAGAAATTCATTGTGCTCTGTACGTCTTAGCTGGCAATACGATATTCTGTTACAGGAGTGATGCATCAGGTGTTAACATGAAAATTAAAGAATGTCCCATTTCTGAATATTATACAAAAATATATACTTCAATACACAGTGTGGTTGAGTGAGACTGGCAATTAACTTCCTACCAATCATTAAGGCTTGTTTTACAACGGGGAGACAAATAAGACTAAAGATTGTTGACTTCTAAAAGGTATATAAAACACTTTTTGATACCCAGGAGAAATTCTATACCAATTCAGTTCATGGATGTAATCGAAAGCAGTTTCCCACGAAAATAAAAAAAAGGAAAACACTTCACTCCATGCACTATCTGGGCTGTCTTTGATTTTTCATTGGAAAAAAGTTATGATTTCATACACTTTCTCCCCAGTAAGAGAGTGGCTAATTTCCTCAGCCAAACCAGTTGCAAAGCTCAGAGGTAATAATTGACAAGGGCATTCAAACAAAGCCTTACGCCAAATCACCAGAAGTGAGAAGCCAAACGGACCAACAAGGAGATAAAGCACAGCCTGAAGATAAAGCACCTGCTACTGGACACAAATCTTGGTTTTCCCATTTGCTTTGTTTCTTGCAGAACTTTCTTAGGCACGGCACATGCACTGATCGAAGGTAGCCAACTTGACTGGTTTCCAAAAAGAATGAACAAAGTGTTCAGAGGACCCACGGAATCGCCACAGTACAGGAAGTCATACAGGTAGGAGTAAAGCAAAAGTAGAGATGATGCCGCTTGTCCCAGCCTCGGTAATATACTGCAGATACACTTTGCTTTATTGGTGCTTTTCTTCTGTGCAGCAATTTTCAGTGGGTGGGACTGGAGTAACAGGTAGGGAAGAATGTGGAGGTAGAGGGGGGCTGAACGTCTTTACTGAGAGAATAACTAGGCTCCTTTTGCCTGCCTGCTACTCCCTATCATCTCTCATTTTTGGTAAAGACTTGTCAGTTGTGACCCTGTAAATGAGAACTAATTTCAGCTGTGGTATTTCTTGATGCAACATGTCTGGCTAACAACACATTCCTAAATGTATACATGAAGATGTAGCAAAAGCTTTGCCATAGCTTGGTCTGCACCAACACATTATTAGCAGGATTCCTAAGACAGCCTTCTGTGATGTATATCTTTCTAATTTCAGCTTCCCTTGATGCAGATATCCATAAAAATGAATTGCGCTGACTTTGTGCATTGTATACATGTATGCCTGTAATCCTCTAACTGTGGCCAATCTAAGATGTAGGGGAAGTATCAGGAGAGAGAGCATTAATAAGATAGCCTCTTCCAGATTGCAACGCCATATGGAGCCTAGTAGAAGGACGTGGGTTAGTTTGGGGTGGGATAATGGAGGTGTGGTGGCGGTGGGAGAAGTTAGCCCGCCAACTTGCTGGTGACAAGGGACGACTTTCTCTGTGGCAAGTCCTGCGGCGTGGGAATGTGGTCTCCTGTCACCAGGTTCTTGTCTGGCCCAGCTGCGGGCAGCTGTTTGTTCTTCATCTTGGCTTTGGCCATGTTGTAGTCACCTGAGTCAAAGTACTTTTGCTGTGCAGGAGACAAGAGTGCAACATAAATGCTTGTTTTCACAAAATGACCGGGGTTAGACTTCAGACTTTGACTAATGAATGTTTAAAACATGTGCTTGAAGCATGTCTTGCTAAATCGTAATTATAGAAGAGTGAGGTATTTAACACCAAAATGAGTGGAGCAATCAACTCATACCAGTAATTGACTGATCTAATCCAATCATTCTTTTCTTTTCAAAATGTGACACCTTTTGATTTGAGGAAAAAAGTCTGCAAGTGACAGCTAATTTTTGGTCTCATGATACTTAATTCAACTAGTTCTACCAAATATCATTTAATTAAAGTCTATCATAAAAGAAATTCGCATTTATATAATCCCCCCAAAACCTTTTTTTAATTGATTAATTGAGGCATGATACAATAAGTATTTATTATGCTGTATCTATTTAAGTATTAAGCGTTCAGCATAATTAAAAATAAAAACTACCCATTGCATGAATAAGATGTTTGATACATGAACATGAAGCCCACATCAGTAGTACACAGGTTTCATGACTCTGAGACAAGTAGTACTTATTCAAAACACCCTGTGACTAAAATTCATAAAATACAAGATAATGCAATAATGACAGTTTTAGTCTTTTTGATGCCAACAAACAAAATCTATGGGTCATCCAATCACAAATCAGCTAGCTTCCCAATGTGCCCTCCTCAGAGCTGCCTGACTACAGTCACTACTGTGCGTGTGATGGGGAAAAAACCCAAATTTTAAGTTCCTGACATTAATATAATTTGTGTTATTTCTCTCTGAACTCACGACAGGAGCCTACAATTTTGGCCTCTTTTTTTAGACAACGAAATTTATAGCCATTTTTAGTGCTGATTGCTCCATCACTGATTGACATGACTCCATGACACTTGCAGAAATGAAACAATATTTCACATAGTTTTACATAATAAATGAACTAGATACACAAAAATTGTCTCGATATTGTAGCCACATCTACTGGCACGACATGTGCAGGGTAGCATAGGTTTAAGTGAAATGATGACCCATTTATCTCCTCACATGAAATGACGATCAGTACCAAAACATTCCATACACTCGCCTACAAGACTGCAATACAAAATGTCAAGTCCAAACATGAGCATGCATTCACTGTCTGAGCGTTCCTTCAGAGTATGGGATATGCTCCATTAGAGAGTGGGATAAACCTGTTGTTACATATCCTATGAAATGTGGATAACTGGTAAACCAGCAATTCATTCTACTGCTCATTAATATGCACTTCATTCTGCATGAAAAGTTGAGATTTATATCTAGCACATCGGCTTTCAATTTCCCATCAGTTTTTGTCCCTGTGCTACACACAAAAAAAGTTTTTTTTTTTTTTTTTTTTTAAAGTTGTCATAAAACTGAAGTAATCAGTGCAACAAGCCCAAAATAACATTGCTGTAACTCCAAAGATTCAAAGACCGTTTTAATAACATTGAATACACAGCTTGGATAGGATTACTATAGAGCTACCATCACATTTTAAAGAGACAAGAGAGGAGATACCACTCACCCCTTTTTGTAGCCTCTTCATCAAGAAATCAGAGCCGCCTGGCTTCTGCCCAAGGTTGGGGTACTTAGCTTTCAACTTAGCCTCTTCGGCTTTCACCGGGTTCAAGTTCTTCTCCTGAGAGTCCTGTCGATGGAAAAACAATCCTACAATGAGACTATTCCTACAATCACAACTTAGGTTTTATTTTATTAGGACATGGATAAAGCGATTTCTCAGCATGGCATCTGACACAACATATCCCAAATCAGCCAGGCTTGCGGGACTTCATCCCATTAAACTTGTGATAAAATAACATTGCATGACTCCAAACAAAACTCCACTCACTTGGATCCACATTAATCATATGATAAACATCTCCAGCAACATTAATTGGCTTAAATAGGAGGCTGTTTTCAAAAACTGCCTCTCTGCATCTATGTATGCTTCAATCAATTTGGACTGAACAGGGCAGTAAAGGAGTGCACGTGATAGCGCAGCCGAGCAGGAACATGCAGGAGATGAGAGCGTTCAGCAATTTTTGATTTTTTTTTTTGTTTTTGGTTGCGGAAGACGGTCGCCACTGGGGACTGTCAGGAAAAAAAACAAGTCGCAAAATAAAAACGTTAGTCGCACTGGCAACCATTTTAGGCACCATCTGGAGCCCTGGATACTATTGTGACATTCATTACATTAGACAATAAAATTCATGAGTACTTCATTTGGAATACAACCTGTCCCATAAAATAACTGTTTTTGGTAGTTCTTTGATGGGAGCGTTTCAGGAAAACTAGGCTGCTACTATAAAAACAATGGCCCAGTGCAGAGACAGAGACACAGGAGATGCCGTCATTTAGGATACATTAAAAAATGACAGTGTAAATATCCCCTGCCGCTTATAACAGGTAATCATCATCCACATAATCACATAATCATCCACTTATTTAACTGCCAATTTAATTCCCTACCTCTCAACTTCTATGCTACTTGGGAAGTTGTCTGGTACCAACCCTTCTCTGAGTGTTAAACACTGGTGGTGGAGTGTTTGGGTGTGGAGTCATAGGTTTTTCACTGCATACTTCCACCCTTATCAGCTCAATGGTTTCTTGGATTTGAGATACATAAAAAACTCCAGTAACATTAATTAGCTTAAACAGGAGGCTTTATTCTGAGGCTAGGTGTTAAGGGTTGTACATGTCACACAAATACATCAAACAGCTGTCAACAGGATAACAGATGTCAACAGATATCTATGTTCGCAGCTTTTCCAACAACTAAGGCACTCCACTTACAACATAGCATGGCTTGTCAAACTCATCTTGATTGTATGGATTATTTACACAGCATAGTAAACATAATGTTTCTTCAGCATGCACAATTCAAGATTTATTTGTCACATCATCATACTTTTGATGATGTGACAAATAATGAGTGAGAAACTTAGTGCAGGCTCCGCAGCTTTGCAGATGAAGGAATATACAAATAATAATTAATAAAGTCCTGTGGTGTGCCTACAGTTTTAATGAACAGGGATCTAGCACACATATGAACACATCTCTTACTGATGTAAAACTGTGAGCAGAGTGTAAACAAAAATCATGCACTAGAAGAACTGGCTCAACCACTCTTCAGCAATATTGCCACCAGGGAAATATAATAAACAAATGACAACAAGGAGGTCATGGGTACAAAATACTACACATAGTCTACTGTTTACTGGCATGAAGAGAGCACATTTGCTAAAAGATTAGCGGATACAAAATTTGGTCATTTGGTTAGCGAAAACTAAACAACATTCTGACAGCATTCTTATTTTATATGAGTGTGTGAGTACGTGGAAGTGACACACTGAACAGGCCAATTCACCTGGACAGATGTGAATTCATTTCCACTGACCACAAAAGGGACAGGCAAAGTGATGTTCTGTATCTTGCAAAAATTCATATTACTCTGTGGTTTTTCCACATTGCCATTGTTTACATCTCTTAAGCAAACCGAGGATGTGTGCCTGAGTCTGCCATAAACAGATAATTCTGGGCAACAAGGCCTCAAACATTAACCAACATGTTATAATTCACCACACATGGGAATGTGTGTAGTACTGTCAGGACAGAAAAAGATCAGGACACGGCTAAAATAGTTAAACCTGATGTTGAGGTTAGGGTTGATTCGGTCAAGATTCCATGCCGAATACCAACTTGACAGGTGGTCAACAAACTAGCTACATTGTCGCAGTTCGTTCTAAAGAACACAACCGGAAGACAATTTTGAAGCCTGACAACAGCAGTCCAATGAAATACAAGAAATTCTACAACCGCATGACTCACAGGCCAATGAAAAGGTAAAGCTTGCGCAAACGTGATATTCCATGTTTAGACCAAGCGAAACCACGGCACAAACATTGCGCTCCAAGGATTGGCAACAGGAAAATCGTGTCAACAGTTAGCTGGCTGTGTAACCAAGAAACCAATTTACTTATTGTCATGCCATATGAATGATGTGTGGCGGAGCACAAAATGATTTGTAGTGACTGACATGATCCCAGGCACATGCGAACCCTTAGCTCATAACTAGCAACCAAGTCCCTGGCATCGAAACGTTCTAACACATAAACCCACCTGTTTTTCCTCACCAGACTCCAACTGTGTCTCTGTCTCCATGTTTTCTGACGACATTTTTTCCTATATTAAACTGTCACGCTCCTTTGCTTGTTATAACAAGAGGGGCTGCAGGTATTTAGCTACCCCTCCAGCTCGCCACGGTCCCTATCCCTGCTCGCCTGTTATCTCCAAAATGGCGAAGTCGAAAGTGATGTCATAGAGAGTGGGCTCGGCAGTTGTGAGAGACATTTACAGTAACCAATGCCTAAAGCATATACCTTGCTAAGAATATGAAAGCATCCAATGGGTTACCTACAAAAAAAAATACAGCGATTGATATTCACCTCACCAATTGGAATAGAGCAAATAATAGCCTGTAGGCGTGGGCTGATTAGACTAAGAACTGGTTGGTGAGCAGGTTGCGCTTAGCTACCAGATCCTTTTGAATAGCAGGGTTGCAGTGATTTCCTGCCTGTCCTGATTAAGAGCTAATAAGTATCGACTAATAGATAGTTTTGATCTAGGAATTCTGTTCTAGCGAATATGGAGCCAAATGCTACTGTTTGAAAAATCACCCACATCCACAATTATCGAAACGACACTGTTAAGAAATAGTGTTTAACAATCAGCCAAAGTCTAATTGTTGGTTATATTCTTATCCAGAGTCTAAGCCAGAAATACTTGCTAGGAATGCTGAATGTGTGCAAAGAATAAGCGCTTATCCTACTCAGGCTTGCCAGGTTGCCATGCCAAACTTTTCATGCCATTTTGACATTTTATGTTTTGCTTTTAGCAATATTACCTGTAATATTCTGTTTTTAATATATACACTGATGCCAATTAAATTGCCTTTTTGTGAAATTCTTTGTGAATTGGAAGTATGTGAGTATAAGCTGTAAAACAGGAATGTAATGCAAGAACAGCCTCTATATTGTTTGTAATAAGTGTGTTGTGAGCTACATGCATTCAAAACATGCACGTAGCCTGCGGACATACACTACAACCGCAGACTGCACTATTTCTTGCTTATCAGGATCAAATTTTCAAGTAGCATACTGCACTCTTGTTTCAAAATACAATGTAAGCCAAATACACAAAACATCTGGAGAGAACAGTGGTCCTCTCTTCTCCATGGTCCTCATTCCCAGGCCTGGAGAGCAGCAGTGTATGTTGGTTTTTGTGTTCACCTGACGTTCGATAACCAGTTCAGACCCAGCAAAGCGGTTGAGGTAATCAGCTGAGGCCTTGTTTATAATGCTTTGCCATGTGACTTTCAGTACATCAGTTTGCGTCTGTTGAGCAGTTGGCAACATTCTTGGACTCTTGAATGTATTGTGGTTTTGCTAGGTAAAAAGCTGACAGTTTTCAAGTACGGCAGATACCGTATTTTGGCCGAAGTGTAGTACAGTGTTATCTTACAGAACCTTACTGAACTGTAAAATACATTGTGGCATATTCAGGTATCCTGATTGGCTGGTTGGTTGAAGACAAGCCATGTGGTGTGGCGGGAAGCGCGAGGATCGTTGCTTCTCAGCAGCACACTGTGGACGTCGCAGTAAAGCGAATTATATCAAAGTAGCTTGGTAAGTGTAAGTATAACTGGTTGAATTAATATTAACAAAGATCGTCTTAAGCTTACATTTACTTCGTTGATTTTTTAACTTAATGTTAGCGTAGGATAAACTTTATCTTACATGCAATCCAGATTATAAAGTAAGAGTAGCAGCCTATAGCGATAGTTTGTTTAATGACTGAGGAGGCTAACCAGCAAAGGTAATGTAAGATTAATGGATTACGTTAATCATCTCAGTTTGTTAGCTAGTACTGTGATTTATGATAACACACTGTCCCTTCAATTTTAGGTTTAGGCAATCAATTTTAAATTACAATCATTGCTTGCTATGGCTTGTGAGCAGCAGCTGAGGAAAACTCAGGTAACGTAAAAATATCACAATTCACTGAGCAAAGTAGCTAGCCAGATTTTTTTTTTTTTTTTTTTTTTTGGAAAGTAGGACAACTTGGTAAAATATTCAGAATGATTTATCCTAACAAAACTGTATTGTAAACGTGTTAAACGTTTTAAACTACTTTAAATACGAAAATGGTCAGACATTTGTAGGTGGTGGATATTATAGGTATGTGTGTGTTTAAATTGACAGAAGCTGTCTCTTGCACCTCAGTGCTGTAACGTTAATTATTTAACATAACGTTATATTACACTTTGTTTTGAGCAGAGCACACAGATGCTGCCAAATGAAGTTGCCACAGAACAACAGTCCTTGATTGTAGTGAAGAAACTTCTGGCTATAGCAGTTTCCTGCATCACTTATCTAAGGGGCCTTTTCCCAGAAAAAGCCTATGGGAGTAAATATGTAGAAGGTAAATCATAAAACACAGAGAAGCAGCTGTTCCATGTCCTGATAGTAATGTAAAAACAGTGCTTAAAATTGTAGGCAGTTGTAGGTTTGTGTCAACTATCAGCCAGTGGCATTATTTCTTTGTAAACTGAACACTGTGCTGTTAACGAGAATGACAGAAAATGGTTCCAACAATTCTGCCAAGAGTGTTTGAAAAGATCAGCTAAGAACAAGCTGGTACATGTTATCTTACTTTTAATACCATGATAACATGATGGGAAAACAGGATGCTAGTGTAAAAAATGTTCCAACTCCTGTACCTTGACATAAAATGTTATAACCGTAAGATAAGCCTGTTAACAATGAAATGTCAATCACACAATGAGTCTTTAAACTGGGCCATTTCTTTTGGAGGGTACAGACAGGTGTGTTCATAGTTTGTGTGCCTCTATATGCCAGTGTTCTTTTGAAAGCAGAACTTCCTGTTTTTTTTCCTTAACAAAGGTTGGACTGATATTATATCAGGACATTATTCATGAAATTGTATCGATTTTTATGATAGTTATAGTATGCTGGCTGTATTTGGTTACTCTTGTCTGCTGTGTTGTATAGAGCAGAAGGTGATGATCCTGCGGGAGGAGCGGAGCTGCCCTGGAGCCAGCCAGATTGTCCAGTGGTCAGTGTCTGGACCAATCATGAGAGGATATTGGCTTTAAAATCAGCTGGGAATATGTGTTTTTTTCTGTCATTTAATTCTTTTGTTATTTGAAAAGGAAATATAACTTTGATGTGCAAGGAATGCAATATATAAAATTCTTGCTTCACATTAATAGTGATAAAAACTAAAAGGAAGATATGGATTTAGCAGTGATGGTGAATGATAAATGTCTATGCACAGTTGAAAGGATTGATTTTAGGTCATTGATTAAATGGTGTCATATTCAGAATGGGAGGTGTATGTGTGATAAGTATACTCAGAGACAAGTCATCAGGGCATTATATTTAAAGAATGCAAAAAGAAGGGCCAAAGAGTCTTGTTATTTTTCTTTCAAAGTTGTGGTGAGACTTTCCAGGGTTTAGAGTTCAGACAATAAGTTAAGCCAGTGTGATACTGAGATTGTGCTACTTTCCTTCTCGTTGATCTGTACATTGACAGGAAGATAAGCATGAGGTTAGAGAGTTGGGGGGACATGCTTCGTGTTGATAAGACTCCGAGAAGACGGTGAGATTGAGAGGAATACCAATGCCAAAGGCACAGGATAATTTATAGAAGACCTAAGGCTAGAATATGTCAACAAGGGGACAGAGCCATAGGGCATTGAGGTAGTTGTCAAAATGAATCAGTCATGCAGTGAAGTGTTTCATGGATCAGGCAATCTACAGGCCCTAACAGCTTGGAGGTATGGCTTATTGGAGCACAAGACTGCAACTCTCCAGTGTCAGGGTAGACTAAGGGAAGTAATAGTATGCTACCTACGTTCCGTTCATTTTATTCAGGTCTCAAAACTGTGAAAGGCAGATGAAAAGGCACAATATGGCAGCTGAAGGGTTTCTTAATGGATCAGACCTCTAATTCGCTGGTATGACAGTTTTACTTTAGACATTAATTGAAGGGGCATGCTTGCATTTGGTATGTGATTAAGCTGAGATGGACTGTCAGTAATTTTGCTCAGTGGGTCAGAACTCACTTCCTGTTGCAGTGTGTTGAGCTACAGTCGGTTTGTTTGCATTTTTAAATTGTTACTGTTTTTGCAGGATGCATGGGTGCTTTGATGCTCTTCAGAAAAAATACGTAAGTTACTTATAAGTGTCATGGTACATCCCTCACAAAATCGCCATGTTTATTTACAGTCTATTAGCCTAGACATCTTGATGATGTCTAAACCTTGAAACTAATTTTAATCTTTTCTTTAGCTGCGACTGGTTGTTCTGTCTGTAAGTATACATATATGTATTGGTTTTTAGTTTTCACATTCTCAGCATTTAGGATGCATATTGTTTTTTTTTTTTCATTTTACTCCCTGAAACACGATTTCGTTTTTCCTAGATTTATACTGATCCAGAGAATCCACAGGTAATAAAGTATTCATTTTTTCAACAGGTTGAAAAATAAAGAAATGTGTATTATTATGGACCAGTAAAGATTTTTTTTGTCTGTAAAAACATATCAATGTCAGGGTTATAAAATGTACATAAAATGACAAAAGTGTTTCCATGTAAAGGACAGGATCATGTAGACTTGACAGTTTACCTGTTGTTGTGCTATTGTTACTACTTAACTTACAGAAAGTTACAGAATGCTACCAGTTCAAAATCCAGTATACTGACAAAGGACCTCAAATGGAAATTGAGAGGTATGGATTCATCAACTTAAAATGTAACTATTGTCATTTATTCACTCCTTTTCAACCTCTCCAGTTTCATTTGGTCCTGTAAATGTTGGTTTAGAGATATTTGGTTGGAAAGAGCATTAGAGTGTCATTAAACACAGTAAACAGCTGTGTTAACAACTGTTACACAGACACACATATGTAGTTCATATTTCTTTAACTGAAAAAGAGTTCATTGGTCTATGCTGTGAATGGGATCAGGGACCTGCTGTGGATTACCGCACGGCTTATTGTTTCAGCTGCAGCAACAACAAAGTCGCAAAGATGGCCTGTGGCAATGTAAGGAAAGCCAGTATCCTCCTGGTGCGCAAGCTGTACACACTGATGCAGAACCTGGGGCCACTGCCTGACAGCGTTTGCCTCAACATGAAACTTTCCTACTATGATGAAGGTAAGGCTGACCCAGCTGGACTGACTGGAATTATGGTGTTAGTATGGTATTAAAGGCTCCATTTAACCATCAATCATTTGTTTATTTATCCCTCAGTCCCTGTCAATACAGGGAGAATACACAGTGGTTCAAGTGTCATTTCTAGTTACGGACAGTGTTTAACTTTATTTATTTATATTACAAACTCATGGATGAAAAAAAAAAAAATGTAAACTATTTGTAGTTTTTATGGAGGAACTCCTAGAGGCAGTTGTGAGAGTAGAGTTTCACCAGGAATCTGTTCCTGTAGTCACCCCTCAGGAGTACCAGCCCCCTGGCTTTAAGGAGGGAGACAGTGACAGCATGATGTTTGAGAAGGAGCCTGTGAAACTGACCATGGGAGAAGTGGTGACCCCCTTTCACACCCTGAGGGTAGATGTGACCACAGAGAGGGAAAGGCTAGAACAGGTATCCCTGGACCAGAATAGCTACTTCATATTACTAAAGATCTGAAGTGTGTTTTTTAAAAATGCCACTACTCAGGCCAGCCTATACTGTCAACAGTTTTGGTTATATTCTTTTTCCATTTATATTTGCTCACCCGGAGTGTTTGTTGAGATCTAACAAACCACGAACCACTGTTCCATACTGCTCTATGACAAAACATTGTTACAATCTTTCAGGAAATGAGGAAAGTCTTGCTGTTATTACATGGAATTAATCAAGGTTTATTTACACAGTGTTTTAATACATTTTACACAGAGCCATGAAACATTGGCAGTACACAACTGATGACCCAAGCTGTCACTTCATGTGTCCAGCTCAAATGGAGATTCAACATTTACTTATGAAGATGAAAATGTGGTCTTTATGATCAGGTTCATGGGTGGGATTCTGGTCTCACAGTCATGGAGCCAAAAACCTCTGAAAAATTATTAATGTTGAATCCCTTATTTATGTTGCACAATACATTCGGTTTTTTAAAAGTTGATGTCACTCTCTCAATTCCTTTTATATTACGAGCAAAAGAGCACTTAGAGTTACTCTATTAACTTTCCTACTGTACTAACATCAACTGAGTAGGATCACACTGCAGCACTGGAATGTGATTGGTTGACTGATTGTTTTTGAAGGGCATATTTCCACAGATGGATCATTTTAATATTCATGTTATGTCATATTACAGGAAACACAACAATTATCATTTTCAAGTTAGAAGTAGCTTGTGCCACATAATAAAATATCTCCTTACTTTAGTGATACTTTAGAAATAAAGTCAATCACTTATATCCACTTAAACTGCTTCCATTACAGTGCATTTGAATTTTAAAATAGTTGCCTTATAAAAAATTGTTTCACTATAACATTTCACGGACAGGTGGATGGGGAGGAGTCCATGGGCAGGAGAGAAAGAGCAGCTCTGAAGATGGATGCAGAAGAGCATACCTCTGTGAACAACACTCAGTCTGTAAAGAAGGTCTGCCTTTCACCCACACATATTTGTGCCCAGTACGCTATGCTCTGTGGTTTAACAAACATGCTTGTAAAATGGTGAAATGTTTCCCTTTCGCATGTCATCTGCGGTCAGTGAAGATCACAAACTATGTTAATATATGAAAATCATCATGGTTCAAAAGAGTTTTAATAAAGAATGAGTATACCTTCATCCTACAAAATAAAGTCATGGACGTGGTAAGCATGTGCAGATTGTAGAGATTTCCTGTATCTGAAGGAAACCTTTCTTGTAATGACAGGTAAAGACAGGGCTATATGCCAGAATTATATCTTTTTGAGTTTTGAGAGATAACAATTTCCATTATTTTAATGCAGAAACCAAAGACGTATCACCTGAGACAGATTCACAGATAAATTGTACCTAAGTTACCTGTAACTACAAAACATTTATTGTTGTTGTTAGAGTTGTTTACCAGTGCTGAAGGACAGGAAGAATTATCGTGGCAATAACTCTGACTTCTCAGGTAAGTCACACACATTTTACCAAAGCTAAAACAAAACAGAACAACAGAACAAATCATGTTTACCAACCATGAGGCAGCAACCAAGTGGTATAATTTTGAGGCTTGTAATTGAAAGGTATGTTGACATATTGAGGCCTTTTTCAGAAATCTATTAATGTAAAAGCTTATTATTGCTTCTCTTGTTATAAAGAGGTACAAGTGAGTTGTCAGGATGAAGTGAAGATATGTGAGGAGAAAATGGACATTTCAGACCTCTCTCAAGTGAGTACCTGCCGGAGACTGTATGAATGACTCAATCACTGGCTGTTTTACATGGTTGAACAGGTTAGAAACCCTACTGAAGGGCTGGAGTACTATTTCATAGCAGGCCAGGTGCTCATGAACCAGAGACAGGAGCTGATTCACTGTTGTTTCAGATTGACAGTCTGGTGAGGAAGACCTCCGACCTGGAGGTGACCTTAAAGAGGACCCGAAGTGGCCGTGTCATAAAGTCTACAGTGGTAGGTTTACTACAGGAATTCCCTGGGACCTCACAGTACAGAATTAATTATGATACATAGGTCATAATGAGAATGTGCTGTGATCCTTTAAGTATGTAGATTTGATAATGTGAAAAAAAATTCTCAGAATGCAACACAGATATCACTGTATAACTAAATAAAATCACATTTTGTCATGACAAATGTGATTCTTAGCTTTATTTATTTTCATACCACCCTTAAAGTTTTCAGGGATAGGCATGTGCTGGGCTTATTTACCGGTATATACTGTGTAACATGGTGTGCTTCACTTCACTTCACTTACTCAGTTATTTACTGTTTGACAGAGGTCCTTTTTACACAGAAAATAGCATTGCCAGGTTTGCCAGCCATTTCATTATGGCCAATGGAAAAATAAGTACAGACATTCAATTTCTGTGGCTACAGCAGAGCTAAATCATTTTAGCTTTCGTTGTTGGGTGTGAAAACATTTGTGCATTCAACCAATCACTACTGAATTGAGAATTGTTTATGTAACAAGATGGATGACAGTCTGCTGCTGTGTGAGCTGAAAGTTTTTAAGGAATTTTTGCCATCAGTTGATTTGATTACACATTGTTGTAGTCATCTTTCATTTACCTTGAATGTAGGCAGCTAAAATATTTGTCCACTGCTTGTCAGGATCACATAGAAGTTGACATCACTGTATGTATAATTAGTCATAGTTTCCTCTGTTTGACTGTAAGGATTGGCCTCTGTCTTCAGCTGGTCAAACAGTGATTCACAGTGGACATTTTTCAACTGAAATTATCAAAATAGACGTTAGATGTTCTTCACCCCTTTCATGAGTGATTGATTCGAATACTAGTTCAGTAAAAGAGAAAGAAAAATCTTTATAATCCTCTGCCCTCTAATTTCGATGCTGAAGTTTTGCTCCTACTTCCTGACAGTGGGTGCAGATGATTCTAGAAATACATAAAGTTGAGTGGACCTGTTCAGGAACTGCTGTACACCAGCATCCATGAATCAGCTGGGTGACTCAAGCGGTCTGCTCACAACTGCGTGTCATGTCCACAGTAAAGTGGAAACAGTGCTCAGAGCCCAGAATACAGCAGGGAAGCCAAATTTTGACATTAACGTAGCTTTGCACCTTTGGTTACTTCTGCCATAGAATGATCTGTCACTGCCAGTCCTTCCTTTAGATTCATTTGTTTTAGGTATACATGTTAAACCATAAGTCTGGAAATCGCATGACTGTATTACAACTGGTCCCCCACTTCCACTTCCTCCAACCGCTTGTCCACTTTATCGTCCACTACCTGTCAGAAGCATCATTAATGAAATGTCTGATATTTGTGTTTTGTGTTGCTCCTCAGTAAGTTTTCCTTTGTGTCACAAAGCTGTTTTGCAGTCTCAGTATGTGTGTCAGTGTTGTTTGTGACTGTATCACACTGTGACCTTAAGTGCATGTGATGTGTGTGTTTGCACCAGGGGATTATGACTCAGGTGCAGTCTGACTCACACTAAGCAAATAGAGCACAGAGGAGCTAAATGGCTCACATTTTCACAGACTAAAACTCATATGCAATTACATCCATGGTAGTTAAAATGATTGCACTTGGTAATGTAGGAGATTTATTTTGCTGAATGTGAGCACACAGCACAGTAGAATATGTTTCAGAATACATAACAACATGCCTTTCACTTACATGCATGCCGCGTATCATGTTCCTTTGTAGGAGAGGAAAGACACAAAAGTGTGTGGCACCAGCAAGAGCAGACCCAATCCTCAGGTCAATAAGAAGGTAAATAATAATAACCTGATAAAGACCTTAGATGTGTTAGAAATTGTCATTATGACGCTTCAAGTCTTAATCATTCACGTGTGACCCAGAAGGTTGTGTTATTTTTCCTGTTGAATAATTTTATCAGTTGCTTTAGTTGTGTTTTCTTGTGGTATTGCTACAAATGTACAATTGGTGCTGGTGTGGTTTATCATGATTAATGTTCCTAATACAGCTGCAAGAGATTTGGAATGTTGGAGGGAAGGGGCAGGAAACTATTTTGTGTGTATCTATTGCCCCCATGTGGATGAAATAAAAGGCTCTAGTTTCTGCACACAGTGGAACTGCTCTGCTGAACTGAATCATCATGTTGAAATTATCAAAGCAATCTATGTTCCTTTTTCATCAAGTATCGACTTTGCAGAATCTAATATTTTTGGTTTGCGTTATTTATTTATTTATTTATTTATTTATTATTTATTTATTTTGGCAAATACATGGCTATGGTTCTATTATCAGCTCAGGAGATATTCAGTGCTCTGTTGAAACTCATATTATTTTACCTAAGATTTCAACTCCTAATGTCTTCATCTCTAATCAGCAGGTGTCCCAGTTCATTTTCCCCGCAAGTCAAGATAACGCCCCTGCCCCCAAGAGACGCAAGTTCAGTGAGCCCAAGGACCGCTACTGAGAACGTGAAAAGCCACTTCAGACTGTAATGCCAGTCCGCACATTTAGAAAAGCGTCATACTTCTCAGTTAGCTAGCACCAATCAGAGCACACCGTTCCACAGTTCCATGTTCTGGAACTGTAGTGGCTTTATTCCAGTCCCTCTGAGAATACATTAGACCTATCAACAGGCATTGCAAGGGTTGAAGTGAATGCCATCTACCTGGCATTTTGTGCATCATATGGCTGAAGTGTGAACATGATCAATATTCAGGTTTTTGTACACAAATGTTATGTAATTGTTTTGTTTGTCGTTTTTAAAGGGAGGCTTGGTCTCTTGGTGGCAGCAAGATGGCCACATGCTCCTCTCCGGCAAAAAGAGTCAGTCATGTTATTAAGTTATTTATTCATCATTAACTTATCATTTCCAAAATAGTACAGTTTTTGAAAAGGGGTAAAGTGTCTGGGATAGCTGTGTTAAAAAACCGTGTCACATTAGGTCCTGTCCTTCAAACCACCTCATATTGGGGTATTTCAGCTGTCAGGGATTTGTGTAACCTGTTACTCTTATGTTTTAATTTTAAATGTTTTACAATTACCCAAGACATTTCCCTCTATATTGTTAAGGCCTTAATTATATAATTAAATGCAATTAAACTGAAATGTAATGTAATATATTTTGGGGGTAGTTATGTTCTACGAATTGTTCATATGCTCTGGTTGCATCATGAGGGTTTCTGTTGTAAACATTGAAATTGTTGTAGTGTTACTCCTGTTTGGCAGATTGTGACAAATTATAGACATTACAACACTTCAAATTGAACTAGCCATATATTATAGAAAGAGAATTTTTCATGTAATTTCTCATGTTTTGTTGAAGAAAAAAAGATTTATATATCCTACTGTACAGTGTTTGTCTGACAAATACAACTTTTTTTCCCAAAACAAAGAAATTGATATATCCAAAAACAAAGAAAACCTTTTACTCCGCTTAGTAAACACCTGTCTGTCTGTTCTTCCTGGTATTTAGTAATCTGCACAGTTAATGGGAACTTCAGAGTTATTAAGACTAGCCCAGAAATAAGATGGGAGCCAGAGGTGTAGGTGTTTGCCAGCTAGATTTGTAAATTGCCTGAAATCTGGCTTGAAGTATCACAACATAGTCACAGTTTCTGTGGAAAACAAAATGTGCCAAATGGCAAAAAAGTAGGGAATGCTGTTGAAAGTCAAAACATGTGAAAAATGAATAGCTATTTTCTAAACATACTTCATTGCACAGTGAATAATTTATTGGCCAGCTCAAGCAGAACCATGAAAGGTTATGTAAAAGTTGTGTTTTACATTCATATGGGGCCTGGCTCTATGTACCCAGGGACTGAGTGCTGAGACAATTGTGCACACATAGAGACCAAGGACTGCATTTTCATGGCAGCATAGCACAGTGCAAGCTGTATAGTCACTTGTATACTGCACTGTTACAAAACATTCATCTCAGCCATTTGAAATATGCAGTCGAATACAGGCATGTGGCCTCTGTTTTTATTTTTTACTTACATGGCAATGTTATGCATGGCTGCACATACATGTGACGTTCACATTTTTCAGCAATTACGATGACAGAGATGTGTGATTCTAACAGTGTAGAGCAAATATTTGAAGAAACTAGTAATACTCTGATTTCTGCTGCACTGCCGTGAAAATATTCCCTGATGTCAGACCATATCTAAGAGGAATTGAAGCTATGGAAGCACTGCCATATGTTGAATTATATTTTGTGAGCATGTGTCCTATCTAAGGTAACAGTAATTACTTAATTATCATTAGATATCATACACAATGATAGATCTGCCAAACTTCAGCCATGGTAATGAAGGTTATGACCGTATTTTGAATTGAGTAGCCATAGTGTGCACAAATATAAATGTGGGAAATGTATGATGCAGACATGGTGTGAAGTTGCTGATGTGTTAGAAACCCATTTGGCTCCCACTTTGGGAGAAAATGGTTGACAAAAACTAGTTTAAATAAATGCCTATTAAACAAAATAGAGGGAAGCTGTCAAGACATACTTCATTGCGCAGCTTAATGTCAGAAATAAGCAAATAATTAAGAAATAGGACCAAACACATAGGCTTTCACACAGACTTAAAAGCCGAAGTTAATTAGTTGAAAAACAGTATTTGTCTCTGAAAGGACTTTCAAAATAGATTGAACGCTGTTGTGTTTGTGGAGAGGAGGATTTGAAGCCCAATCGAACACAACTTCAATGAGAGTGTGAAGCGTGATCGACTCTTCACATCGCTTTGGCCTTGTGGTCCTGCAGTGATGGGGATAGGTCAGTCTGTTGGTTTGATGCTTTTTTCCCAGGCATTAGGGAGGTTATCAATACACTGTCTTAATCCACTGTGAATCAATTCCTCCTCAAAGTCCTGTGATGCATACACAAACAGCTAGCACTGAGGGGGTGAAAGGGACAGTCGAGCAAGTAATCCAACTCCAAACTTGGAACTATTTTCTGGAATACATTTGTAGTTGTTTTTTTGGCTGGGGAGCACACAATTTCTACATGGAGACGTGTGTCAGCAAAGCTCACGTAACATGAAATGTTTCATGAAGAATTAATCTGTGTCACCTGTGTTAGCTGTTATGCTGGTAGGAAATACAGAGGCCAGGTTAGCTCAAGAGCTTGGGGCTTTCATGTGGAGGATGCCTCAGTCTAAACAAGCTAGCTGTTATTGTACACAAGAACACTAGCACTTCATCCAACAATCATTTTCAAGCCAGTTTTTGGTCACTCAAGGTAAAAGCACTATATGACTTACCTAACCTCTTAACAGAGGTTTTTTAAAGCCAATTAATTCAGCTAATGGGAAACTTAAATCTACTTAATCTGTATGAACAATAAACAGAAGTTTTAAACCTTGGCTTCAGATAGTAAGTTTACTACTATGTATTTGTTTCTTTTCCATGCACTAAACCAGCTTCCATTATCTAATTAGCACAGCTCTTCAGCCAGATGGATGAACTAATTAGTGAAATCACTTTAATTTTGAAAGTGAATTCCATAGCAGAGGGTTTACACTTACATGCATCTGAAAGGAGGCAGTGGTTGTCCAGTGTAATATGAGCACATCGCTTACGGCTAAGGAAAACAGAGAAACATTATAAATTTGGTTTTCACACTCTGCCCTCACCAGATCAGTCTGCACATGGTCAACCATTGAGCCTTGGATTTAAGTTTTCACCAGAGTCTGGCTGTGCGTTTCCCATCTGGAAAATAGTGAGCGGATTTTAGATAAAACATTTTCTCTATGGGGCAACACTACATCGCATGCAACCACAAAATATTTTCCCAGTCTTCATACAGACGTTTGAGGTATCCTGCTCCATCAGCTTCTGCCTGAGGCAACGACTGGAGCAATCCTGTGCATTTTTAAAAGATTCAAATTTTTTTCTTTGTTTATAAAGACTTTGGCTGTGAAATTTAAGGTGAACCAGCTTATAATAAGCAGTCCAAGAAACTCACAATCCTCAGAGGACAAGGGACCTGGAAGCTTTTAATTTTACTTCAAATAATTTAAATTAATATTCTAATTAGAGACATCAGTTTTTGTAATCTTGGTGGTAAGAAATGTACATTTGAAATGCATTGTGCGTTGATAATTTCATGTTATACACTGCTTTCTGCAGTGGCTCCACACTATCTGTCCAATCCGTTGAGCTGGTTTTGAATTCTATAATGTATTCCATTTGTCTCAGTTTAAGGGTTAGGAAGTATCGCTCGATTTGTGCCATTGTCCGGCACCTATGTTGCTTTCTTTAAATATAGGCCTGATTTGAGATTGACAACTGCATTAAGTTCAGAATCATATCACAACCTTAAAATGTTTATTCTGTACATGCCTGATATGAAATAGCATCCCACTATTAAAAAATGAAATGGTTTTCATTCACTATCTTAAGGTATTATAGCAACCTTGGGTGTGGAAAGCCAACCTAGGGGATGTTTACTTCATTTAATGAAGCAACCACAACCCCAATTTATGTGTGTTTGCCATAATTCTGGCCATCTGTATTCTCTTTGCGTTCATGTCCAAATTCAACCAATCAAAATAAGTGAAAGCATAAACTGAATTTTAAGATACATGCAGATATTGCATTTTAAAATACTACTGTTGGGCAATTTTGTTTGCTTTTGCTGTTTGTTTTCCCCACCCCCAGTGAACAGTCCTAGGTGTCCTTCTGCAATGCAGGTATAATGAAATGAATAACGTATACCATGCCTGCCTCACATGCCACCATCCCCTGTGAGTTCATAACCTTTATGATCTGTGAAATGAATTGGCCTGACCTCATTCGCTAACCTTATGGCCACAGCTCTCTGAAGCTCTTTTTATTTGGGCTCCTATGCCTTCTTGTGCACTGACAAATGGACTGGGGTTTAGCCATGAGTAATGGCCACTTGTCAATTTGGAGGCATGAAGCAGATGATAAATGCATGACAGGCAGGTGGAGTTAAATGGTCCTTCTCGTTTTTATATTAAATTACCATCATTGCGTGACCATGTAGCACTTGTATAAAATTTGTTTTATATATGAAGCTACAAAAGATGAGACTGATCTCTTGAAAAACAGTTACAAGGTTACTGTTTAAAATTAAAGTTGCATTGAGTCAACTAACTGAGAATTGGAAATAAATTAAATAGGCATACATTTCTTTAATCATCCCAACACTACACCTTGAAAATAGGATTTTCAATGGCCCGCATCTCCTTCTTTGAGTCTGCAAGCCTACATGTAAATGTAATTCACAAGCATACTGTAACGGAACACCCTGTTTGAACTTAACAAAGCCTCAATCAGCTAATCAAACATCAAGCATCGGGAGACAGGCTCTTATCTCAAAGCGGGTCAGCAGCCTGAGTCAATAGGGGCAGAACTGTCAGTGGAATCAGCGGAGATGCACCTGAAAGAGGCCTGGCTCCTCCCCAGGGCATAGATTACCGCCTCTCCGAGGCCCCACGTACTGGATATCACCATTATGCCTCAAGGGCTGCATCCCAGGGGAAGGACAGGGGGACGGGACAGTTAGCAAGGGACCGTGACCCCCATGACCTTGCCAGAAGGGCAGTGAATGTTTAGGATCTGATTAGAGCTCTTTCTGAAGACCTTCCAGGCCAAAGTTAACCCTTTATTACTAGTATAGGGAGTCTGCACTCAATGTAGATTGCAGAAGTATCAATGAATGCTAGGGTGCAAAACAATGACTGTGGAGGGGGACCAAGACAAGCCTCATGTACATAGACATTAAGACCTGTGTGGAGCTATTGCCTGCTTAGGAAACAGAAAAATTGATTGGATGCATGTTTAAAATTATTAGTAAACAGGTTAATTAAAACCCAAGGCTATTATACAAATGTTATACATTTTCATCATAGCCAGCTTTTAATTAAAATGATGAAATTATCCACATGGGATTTAAAACATAAACAAAATGCACTTATATTGTAATGCATCTCTAAATCACGAATGGGGATGTAATATAAATGACCACCAGAGGGCACTACCTGGATTCACAATACAGTGAACAACAATCAGACTAAAATCCAAAATATATTTTGGCCACTTCAAATGACTCCTGCATTTGTCAAATTTAATGTATGTATTACATCATTAATGCCTTATTTTATTGAACATAACAAAGTTTATTGTGCTCGCAACCAGGGAAAAAAAACTCTTCTGGATGCTGATTTTTTATGACTGTAAAATCATGGTTCAACAGGAAACAAGCTATAGCAGCATAAAGTAATATATGAAGTGTAGATAGTTTATGTCAGCATCTGGATGTTGTAGTATGAATCAGATTGTAGGCACATGCTGATTGGAGAGAAGCCATCAATAATCATACCCTTGCTGATGGCATGGGAAGACAGCATACAGTTATGTGAGGTGGTGTAATAAAACAGCGAATGAAACCATGTCCTCTGCTGAAAAAGGGATGCAGAGAGTTAATCTTATTAGGCTCTGAAATCAGTCTTTGTTTTGCATGTGGGCATGATGAAGCCAAAACTTCCTTCTGCTCTCAGTGACACATACAAGAGTGCACTGACTGAAACTGACCCAAAATCAGAGAGTTACACTGCTGCGCCTCCACAGTTACCAACATGATGAAAAAGGACAAAAATCCCAGTACCAAAAGTCTGAGTCACTCTTTCTCACTAACCATGTAATGAAAGCACTTCTTGATAAAAGATAATGCTTTTTTCTCTGATTTATTACTGCATTTTTCCATATTTATCTATTGCTCTGTTTCTGATTGCATATTCATTTCTTTTTCATGTGCTGTGGAGGAAAACCTCATATTGATAAAAACATCCACCACCAGCAGAGATGGTGATAAGCCATGCTAAGCAGTAATGGGAATGAGATGCCATTATAATATATATATATATATATATATATATATATATATATATATATCACAGATTCAGACCAATGGTAGTGTTATACTGAGGAGAGTAAGGCCTTTTTTTGAATTGTTCAAGCAATAACAGTGACTGAAAGTTCATTGAAGTTCACCCATTATGGTCCTCATGACACCTCTTTTCCAATCACTAATGCTAAAGACATATGTATAAGCTTGTTTGCCTTACCTTACTCAGACTGTGTCTACTAGCTTGGTTATAATAATACAATGTGTTACTTATTGGCACTACATCATACATGAACAGGATTAGCCATTTTATACATTAGCATGTTCAGGAGCAACATGAGTCTCAGATGTAGCTGGACGTTCAACATCACCCAGTTGTTAGCAGATACGAAGTGAAAGAGTAGGGGTGGCACTTAAGTGTCTGTGAGAATGCTTCAATATATGAGGATAATTGTACAATCTGTGCACACAATATCATCAAGGCACCATCAATAGGAATGGTGGCAGGTGTGGTTCTGACTGGGAAAACAAAGCAATGGAGAATAAACCACGATGTCAACAACCTTTACAGTCAGCACCAATAAGAGCAAGACGGTAGTTATTTGCTATAAGTGGTATTTATTCCCCTGTTCAGCATTAGCCATGACACGGGCTTCAATAGAGTATGGCTGATTGAGGAAAGATAACTCAGGTTATTACTTAACTAAATGTTTCTGTTGGAACCAGGAGAAGGGAATGTCAAAAGCTGCAAACATCTTTCCTCCCTGGATATATAGGGAACATTTTTGAACTTCAGATCCAATGACAGATCAGGAGAGAGATGGCTGAACCTAGAAAACCATAAACTTAGCTGGAAAAAAAAATCACTGTCAAATGAATTTTTCGAAATTTCTACATTATCATAAAACTTATCTAGTAATTGTGCCTACTATTTCTTGATTTTGTGACTTTTATAAATTTGAAAAAAATTACAATTGTTTTACAGACCTCTTCTTGTTTTAAGATTATACTTTGGTCCTAAAAGGCATTTAAGAGATTGCTGCCTGCCATCCTCTACACTAAAGTTATACTTTCAAACTTCTGACCTTTTATATGAGCAGAGCTCACCTGAACGCAAGTAAACGCCCTCAAGTTAAAAAGTGAATGGCACCTTGAGACAGAGTTAGACAGACTGTGTGAGAGAGGAAAAGGTTGCCATTTCCCCACATTCCTGCCCACACATAATGACCTGGTTAAACTGGTTGTATCTAATCCTGGCAAGAATTTTTATTCAAATAATAAATTTGAAAATGAAAGAATGGACCTGTATTAATAGATAATTAATGTAGTCAAATGCAGGAAAAAAATCATTTTCGCTGGGTTTTCTGTTTTGTTGTTGTTGCTCCTGAAGTTTTAATAGCGAGGAGTGTGCAGATAAGTTCAAACTGTGCTCTTGCATACACAATGCCAGAATCCTGCTAACTGCTTGAGGGAGGGCAAAGTTTTATTCCTTGATTCCTTTCTCCCACATGCGGCGGCTCAGAGCGGCTGACTTTTGCCCCTTGTAGCAGCTCCTTCTCTCCGGGCTGCAGGATTTTCATCTCCGCGGGATCTGAAGGCAGCCACTTTGCTCCCTCTCTCTCCCTCCCATATACACAATCACAACACGATTTACATTTCTACAGCAGCAAGGAGCACAGCACCTCAGGCAAGCAGCCAGATAACAGCACATATCCAATAGAGAACACATGGCAGAGCGAGAGCCTTGGAGGTACATTTGAAAAAAAGACGTGGTCAGGTCCAGTGCACTGATGTCCTGTGAATTCCTATGGCTCCTATCTATTATCACACATTATACAGTGATACAACATGAAATGCATTTCAAAACGACGGTGTGTGCATGTGAAATATGAAGACCATGACAACTTACAGTTTCCTGTCTCACAAACTTTTCTTTCAGTTATGCCATTTTATATTCACAAAGTTTTTCTTATACTCAGGTAACTTGAAAGAAATGAGTGGAAATTTGAATCCACTCATTATAATATGTCACCTTACAAATCATAATTTTTTATTAAACTTCTTCACCTCAGAATAATATTTCAAAGTTATATTTGCAAACCAGTACAACAATATTATACCTACGCAATCACATGAAGAGGGCATTCATGGCAGGTCTAAATAAAGGCAATGAATCACAGTTTGTAGCATTGCATGGCATTCCCAACCTAAAAGCTAAGTTGAAAGCTTCTTCAATGATACATTCAAAACTGAGATACCAAATAAAAAAAAATCAGTAAAAAAGAAAACCTTATTGTATCTTGTAACTAAATCAATTGTTTGTGCCAAAAACCAAACTCAGCCAAAAAAAATATAATAATAATATTATTATCAATCTTGCAAACAAAACACAAGCATTTCTTTAAAACTGCCTGAGCAAGGTCACTTGGGGTTGTTAAAGGTCTGCATGCTCACTCTTGATCATATTATTATCCATTATGATATCATCCACATATTTCCAAAAATCATGCACATGTCACATTAAAATATGATTAATTACATTTAAGGAACCACCTGCACACATTTGATTATAGTCAAAATGCCAGAAGCTCTTTAATATTACCTTAACAGCCAGCTAGTAAGTGAACCAAATCAAAGAAGGCAAACATGAATCACTTAATGTAAAGAGATATTCAACACGATTGCAGCTTCAGTAGCTTCCTAGTAAGGAAGATCATAAATTATGATAGCATTACTTTCCTAAATGCTTTACAGGACACTGTCATCGACTACCATTCATCCAAAGTTCAATCAGTAGAATACAGTAGCCACAAGCACAACTTTTCTGTTGTGAAGCAGGAATTCAAAACAAAATTGTGTTAAAATTATGACAGCTACCAGCTCTACCATGTGATTTTTATCAACAGCAAAGCATGGATTACAAAGTTTCTCCCTTTTTCTCCTCACTCAAAACCACTTGACTTTGTAAAAGCTGTGACTCACTGTCAGAACTGTAATGCTCCCATCGTCACTAAGGTTATTATTGCAGGGCTGTTTTGTGTTTTGTGATCATTATTTTAGTTTACAGGTATATTGTGGAAAGTTCACTAATCTTTATTATTATGTTAAGTGGATCAGATAACATACACAAAAGTACACAGAAAAAGTAAATATTATATATAAAGGAGTTACCCAGATGATTTAAACATGAGTAAATCTACACGAAATCTAGCACCACTGATCCAAAAGAGGTCTGGTTCTCACGAGTACAGCAGAGGTAACAGCATAATCAGAAATCCAGAGCTAGCTGGATAAAGTCGGAGTGCTAAGTGGACATGTTGCTATTCTCTTCCGATAAAACTGTGCCCCTTTCTCTCCCTGGTGTTTAATGGGTAATAGAACTGACTGGTAACACTCAGGGAAATCACAGACAAGTATGTGTTGCTGGGAGCAAGTTAAAGCAGCACTTCACATTATGCCCATGTTTTGCCCTTACTGACACTGTTGCCAGGTGGGATATGTCTTCAGTGCACATGTTGCATAGTATTGAATTTTCCTGAAATGTAAATTCAGGAGTATCTTTGACCAAACATAAACAAACAAATTAAAGTGAATTTAAATGTGTTTTAAATTTTAAAAGTCCCAACTGCAATTTTTTATATTATGAAATATTTGGCTTCTTGAACCATAAATCTTTCTTTTGCTGTTATTAAAAGAAAGTTGTCTGTGGTTAAGGTGTCAGCTTTCCACCAGGCATACGATATCAGTGGTAACATAAAAGTCTTGCATAGTAAAATATAGACATGCCTAACAACTACACGTGTCCACTGGAAATTGAGTCATTGCTGTTGAAATTTCAGACATGACATTTATAAGGGCATAGAACAGTCAGGATATGGATTGGCCTGCTTAAATTAACATACCAACCCTCCTAATTTCATTAGGGAGCCCGAAGGTGCAGTGAAGTGCAAATAGTTTGACATCAGTCTAGGGAAAGACATGGAAGTGTCGAAGCCTACAAAAACATGAACACCACAAAGGCATGGCCCTGCATATTTCAATTCGGCCCGGCCTCCCACTCTTCTCCCCGTTGCGCTCGCTCTCTGGCGTTTAGTTTGGTCTCCACAGACACTGCAATTCGTGCCACATTACGACCCCTAGATAGACAGACAGGAGTGCGAACGCCCAATAATACGAGCCCGCAGTTTCCGCGTTCTGCTGCCGTGACTGACTGGAGATCCGATCGATAATAGCTACCCCCTCTCTTATTTCTCTGTCAAAGAGGACTCGCTTCAAAATCCGTTGTTTTCACTTTCCAGTGATAACAGTTAACTGATCAACATTTATTACGCAGGCCCCGTTGATGAAAATAACCCGGTTGAGTCAAATTATCGCAGATAACTGCTGCAGCATTTATTTATTTAAATTTTTTTAAATAATTTGAAATCAATATGTATTTGTAATATGTTAGATTGTATGTACATGGCTGCGATTAATTGTTCAGTCGCAGTTGTTTTACGATACTAGAAAATGCTAATCTTATTTGTATGAATAATGAACGTGATAATACAACAAGATATTGATAAGGTAGGATTGTTGACGTTATCATCGGTAACATAATAACGGTCTTGCTTAATTGATGGGAACATTTCTGGAATGGTGGCAAAAAGCCGCAATCCCTCTTGTCCTCGGTGCACTTTCGTTCCAACATTTTCACCTCTCTTGGACTTGTGATGACTCTGCCTCGGGGCGATAGAAACACCTTAAGGGGCAGCCACCTTTGAATCGTGCGCTTTATGACTCTAACCATGACCCCTGGCCAGAGGGATCCTTCAGGCGAAGTTTAAACGAGCTCCCCCAGGTCCACTCGAGTTTTTTCTCGTTCCCCAAAGTTTTAGAGGATTACTTGAATTTTCGGTTGATGTTAGTTCTGTTTATTCGAATGACAGAAATGAGACAAATGAATCGCTACAAATAGTTCTGAGTAAATGTCGACTGTTTGAGCGCGCAACAGCGCACAGGGGAGAGGAGGATTTCGGTTTGCACGTGATTGCGGATATGCCTGGGAGGATTGTCATCTAAGCCAAATAAAATCGATGTGTGGCAATGTTTCGCGTAGTTTCTCTTAAAATTACAACATGCAGTACATTGTTTCTGACTCTCTTTGTTGTTCTATGCAGAGACAGAATGAGCAAAACGTGGGTTGTAATGACGAACACAATAAATAAATGTTACAAAACAAATACACATTTACAGTAAATAACTAGGTAGCCTACTGTTTGGGTATTTCCATGATTATCTTAGCATTCGAAAAGCCCTGGTTAGTTTTATTCAGTAATTTTCCTCCATAGTGTTCTGGTGAAGTTATGAGAGACAGAAGGTGAAAAAAACATACAATATGGGGGTATCGATCCACGCCCATCACAGCAGGAAAAAAATGTCGGTTCAGGGGCAACACAATTCCGACTGGACACTACGATCGATAGTGTACTCCATCAGCCGTTTCCATGGAAACCCGCAGAAAGAGGACAGAGCCTGCCATTATTTACACCTGTCTGTTCCATACCAAACGCGGATAATAGTGGCCGAAGGGTCAGGAAAATGGATGGAAAAGGTTGTTGGAGTTTTTCTATATGCCAACCCTTTTTTGGATGATCGTCATTATATCTAAGCACATCCACATGATCCCCCAAAAATGAATACATAAATAAAAAAATTTAAAAAAAAAAAAAGAATACAGCTTAGATTTGAGAATGTATGTACACATATGTGGTTATGATTATTTAAATACAGTAATTACAACATAGTAACCTTGTTTATAATCTACACAGCTGTTAATAACACAATTTAAAAACATATTTATTTTATTTAAGTGTTTTGGGGGCAGGGGTGGATGTATCTTTGCGAGAGAACAAAGTTTGTGGGATATTTATATATGTATTAATTTCATAGAGGACTGTGCATTTCCTTGTGTTTGAGGATAAATGCTAAAATGAACAGGGTTGTGCGCTCACATTTAAGAGAGAGGGCTTCAGTGGTTGACCCCAATTCAAAGGTCAAGCAAACATGATCAATGCGGCAGCCATTAGCTCATCGTAGGCCGGGATCAGGGTGGCAGTTGGGGGGAGGGGAAGCAGGAAAGACTCCAGCTTTCTTTTTAGGAGAATTGTTTTTTTTCCTCCCCTCCATCAGTAATGGGAGACTAAAAGGGCGCGGCAAAGTCAAGGATCACATACTAGAACTCATCTGTGACTCGTATGTGTGCTTCCTTTGAGCTCTTGTTTGCTGAATTGATCACATGACTTGCTATTGTTTACTGGAAGACTCCTGTGGCACATGCTGACCAGAGAAGGGATATATGAGTTCCTCACTGTGTCGATCATGTTCTGTTATGTTGATAACGCAGTCAGTGGTGATAGTTGCTGAAAAATAAGTGGACAAGAGACAGTACTTTGGAGCATTTCTCTTTTCATCATATCAGAGTTAATTGATTTAACTTCCATTTACCCTCAGTGCAACTTCACACCTCTCCATGATCCTTAGTCAGCCCTTCTGTTGTATACATTAAATAATATGAAACTATATGAAAGTATTTGCCCTGTGCACATATGCCTTAGAGTTTTGTTCTAATATTTAATTTCATGGAGATTTTTTCACACTGTTAAACACATTATGGATATTGGGATGAAATTATGAAAAGTATACTATTAAAGTTTTATCTAATTTTATATCTGATGTCAAACAGCTGATAATGATGACTACCTTCGACAGCACATAGCAGTCATGCATTCCTTGTAATACAGTAATCGCATAAGTGTGTTGTGCATTGGGTGGGGTGGGGAAAGGATCAGGGTACTATGGCAGAGAGGCCCTCCATTTTAGTGAGCTGTGACAGAGATATTGATGGGCACGTGTCTCTGCTTCACTGCAGCCTGACAATGGGAGCTGCTGGACGTCCTGCTGACCTTTAATCCTGCCAGCCACTGCAGGGGTCGTCCCTCAGCTACCCCCCTGACCCCCCCTTTCCCCGCCTACCATCCCTCCCACCCCCACACTCTGCCAATCAATGGCTGGCTTATGTGCCTTCTCAGGCCTGCAGTGACGTGTGTCCTATTGATTTATCGATGTTTCTCTAGGCGGCCGAAAAACCTGGGGCCCCCTCTCGGTGGGCAGCAGGGGCTCCAGCCCGGCAGACTTCATCAGCACCGCTCCCCGGGTCTCCCCTGCCCCATGTTGCGCTGAAAACACAGCCAGGGCTGCTGGTTCACCGCTCTGTGGTCCCTTTGATCACGGGGAACCTGGAGAAATTTTCCAATCGCCCTTTGAGTTGGCAGCACTTCCCGCTGTTACGCATCGAAGCAACAGAGAAAGAGCCACATGGATTGCAATGTTCACACTCTCCCACCTTTCTGATCAGCCCCCTGAGCCTCTGCCCTCCGCCATTACAGTGTTACACAAAGCAATGTCTTGGCCCAAATTCAAATTCCAGACAAATTCCCTATGTCAATCCCAGAGTTCCTTGCATTACAAAAATAATATATTGTGTGCTCCTTATGCTTCATTTTATGAAGTACATAGAACAGAATAGAATAAAATAGAACACTTGGTCTAATACAACATCAAGTACAGTGTTTAACAGAATTCCCTTCAGTTACTTAACGAGAAGGCCCCTCTTTTCTTTGTGATATTCATGTTGCTGGTTTCTTACGATTTCCCTGTACCCCCTCACTCCCAACATGGTGTAATCAGGAGTTCTGCTGATGGCCCTGTCTGTTTGCAGATGGGATGTCCAGTGAAAGGCCTAGGGGGCAGCTGGACCGTCCTTGTCCCTTGGCCTCACTGGGGGAGGGGTGCTCCATTAGCATGGCCTGCTGACAGCTGTTCTAAAAGACAGAGGGAGTGGGTGGATGGGGGGCGTGACCTGTCCGCAGTGTCCAGCTGGGGGGTCATTCAGCTGCCCACGTCCAGCCACGTGCCGGACAGCCATCTGTGCCTGCTGAGCGTGGGCCTGGCGTATGGAAGCACCCCTGCACAGCTTGCCATTAAAGCATGTGAATGCCCTGCAGTGCAGGCACTGTTTATAAGCTTGCGCGAGGGTCCAGGTTTGATCTATGATGTGCATTGCCTTCAAAGTTCCGTCATCAGTATTTCAGCTGGTTCGTTTAAGCTTTGCCTGTCTTTTTGACCTTGGACAATCAGTTATTCTTGGATGAGCATCCTTTCACAATGTGTTACTATCTGAAAAAATAGCCATGTTCCTTTTTTTAGGCACACACATTGTTTTGAATATTTCAATATGTTTTTCATTCAGTACAGGCATTAAATAATACTTAATTATTTTTACTGTAAAAATGAAAGTGTTTTGAACACGCTTTCACAGACAAATAGGACAACTAGTGCCAGTGTTCCTATGCAGTGAAATTTAATTCACACTTTCAGATTACACCTGTTGATATTCTATCTTTTCGTTTTTGCTGTTTAAAAATACTATACATATAATTCCCTTTCCATATATCTATAAATAATGTAGTAGTACTGTTAGATCTCCATAATGTTGTAACTGGTCCTGAAAATATCTAGCTCTCTAGCTCTGTGTGTGTGTGTGTGTGTGTGTGTGTGTGTGTGTGTGTGTGTGTGTGTGTGTGTGTGTGTGTGTGTGTGTGTGTGTGTGTGTGTGCATAGCCATGACAGTATACTCCAATTTCATATTTTTCCTCAGATGGGGTAATAGATCCTATTTAGTCTGTTGACTGCTCGATGTGACTGGCCAAATAGGGGATTTTGTGCTGTAATAAATATTTGATGGGAGTACCTTAGAAATAACAGCAGAGATTATGACAGCGTTTATTTGATAATCCAATAACACATCATGGCTGCATAGGCCCTCTAGGGAAAAAAAAAACAGCCTGACAAATACCACTAAATATCATATCTTTACATTGACTTCATCGCCGCCTTAGCATCTTCTTTGCCTATCCTCATTATCGTTACAATTAATCAGCTGCTATTAAATCTGTTACAACTGCAAGGTCTTTCTGTTACATTATGTGGATTATTTTTCTTTGTATGTACACTCTGAAATCAATAAAGGAATTATCAAATGAATCCGAAAGTAATACATTTAAGTTTATTTAATTTACCTTGCCCCCACATCAACACAATGTGAGGTCAGAAAGCTAATCTTTATCCTGCATAATTGTAGCTAAGCTATAAGGCAAAATTTTTCCTCATTAACTTGTTAAGTTTTTAAAATATAAGTTCGGCTTAAACCACGCAATGTAAGCAGACAGGATGTGATGGGTCTTTTTTTTTTTGGCAGGCAGCCTCAGCATGTGATGTTTATTCAGAGGACCTTCGCTGTCAGTCTGCCTGCATTGGCGATTTTTTATTTCTCTGTCCTCCATTTTTCCTTTCCTCAGCTCCCTCCATTAGTGAAGGACCAACAGGACGGTGGCGTGGTTTCAGACTCATTGATCTCAGGGGTTCCAAGGCTGAACCAGCAGCTTTCTGGGTCCGCTGTCCTGGAACAGGGGGGATGTTTACAAAATGAATTCTGAAAATAAGAGAGAACTGCAGGGCCTGGACATAGCTGTAAGTGTGCAGGGAGGGGATGAGCCGAGTTTGGCTGTGGTCCATTTATTATCTCAGGGATCGATAGCCCCTGGCCTCTGAGCGGCCACCCTGGTTACTGTTGCTAGGTGACTGCAACATCCAAGATGGAGGCCTGGGTGATGAAGGGCGACAGCCCGAGGGGAGGGGGGGGGTATTGGGGTGGGGGGTAGGCAAAAGGGAGGGGTGCACCAAGGGCAGTGGTCAATTTGACTCCCCCAGGGTGGTTTTGGATCTGCAGATTTAGAACAGATTTTTAACTGGGTGACTGGGATATATGTAGGGGTACATCAAAAACTCCAGTGGATGGCTGCCATATCTCTGTCTTAATGTATACAGTATATCCAGTGCCTGATTCTGTGGGATTTTCTGTTCAAATGGTCGGAAGAAAGACCAAAATAAACTTGATGAGCTTTGAAAGACTCCTTCATCTATCTCACTTGGCGTTTGCCCATGAAACTGTTTCTGGCCTCTCTCCGTCTCTTCAAATATTCATGGTTCCAGTTCTGTCTGAAAATTATAGTATATCGATTTACAAAGGAATTGAAGGAAAAAAAGCTTCCAAGTTTAGAATCAAAGGCAAAAGGTTTCTCTAAACCAGGCAGGACCACAGAAGAAGCACGAGGACGGAATTTACTGGGAGGCAAAAAGACACAGGCTCGCGATCAGACAGATACTACTGTCATGTCAACCTGAAAGGCCTCCTTATACCGTAACCTTTTCTGTGTTGTTGCCACATGTGTTGTTTTCCTTCATCCTTTGCCACATCTCTTATGTCTGTCTCCTGGTGTCTCTGCAGATGCACAGCCATGTGTTTGTGGACTCCATATCCTGGGGTGGATAGGAATGTTATTATGCAGGGTGGGTGGGAGGGGGGTGTAGTGTATTGGGAGAGTGTGTGTGTGTGTGTGTGTGTGTGTGTGTGTTCAAGAAGATATTCTTTCTTTCCTCTCTGTTTGAAGCCCTCAGCTGTGTATTTTTCTCTCAACAGAGCCTTACCCCTCAGAGACCAGCATTGGTTGCCCTAAAGGATATTGTGAATTCAAAAGGAAAACAAAAAAAACAACGCAACACAACACAACCTTTCAGGGACAAGGGGGTTTTCAGAAACGAGCCCTCAAAACAAAAATTCAGTTTCACAAGAGAAAAAATAAATAAATAAATAGAATAAACAGAGATAAGAGAACAAGGAGGAAAGCACAAAGTGCTGCTTTGCCTGGTAATTGGACCCATGTCACAAATTTACTCTTCACATTAGCAAAATGCTCATTTATTTTAATCAGGACTAAGGGCCCCTGTTGCCGAGAGTGCTCAGAGCCTGTGTGTATATGTGTGTCTGTGTGCGCGTATGTGTGTGTATGTGTTTGGGGGTGGGGGGTGAGGGGACTGGGTGAGATGGTATCAATTGCGGGGCCTAGCCATTGACCGTATTGATTAGTTACCTTTCTTATTAACATGCTGATTAAAAAGAGAAGGGAGAGAAACAGAAGGCAGAGGAGAGAGAGATACAGGCTCTGTCTGTGTGAACTGAAGCAGGGGAGAGGCAGAAAGGATCCTCGGCGAAGGGAGCAAAGGAGAAGCTGAGGGAAAAGACGGAGGAAAAAATGACGAGAGGAAGGAAAAGACCAGGGGGAATTATTTGGAAGAGGGGCATGGGGGAGCTTTGTTTGCAGCAGCAGGACAGCAGGATTCTCAGCGAGGCTGGGGGTCAGAGAGGAGGGGGGAGAGAGGACTGCGGCTGGGGCTCACGCAGCACTGACAGGCGGAGAGACGAGAGCCAGCCCGCCCGGCTGGAGCCCCCAAACAGAACCTGACGGACAGCAGCCTGGGAAAACTGATGCCTTCATACAGAGTGTTTGTCAAAGCCATGGGACCCATTGGGTGGTGACTGCAGGGATGTGACACTGCCGCGCAGGAGCCAGAGCAGTCAAGTATGTATGCATCAGTATGGGTTTTTGGTCATTATGCATGCTTGACAATATTCACACTGTTGTGTGTTTTCAGCCCTCTAAGGAGTGAGTCATATGTGGTGTTCAAGGTATGAACTTGGAGGAGGGAGGGGGGGCGGGGTTGTGGAGGGGCTGGGGGGTGTGTAGGGGGGTTTGGGCCTTTTTTTCACCTCCTTTTATATTGCTTCAGTGAAATAATAAAACAAGGCTTTTCTTTTCCAAACTGTTTTGATACCTAGGTGGCTGGGTTTAATATATATGACAGCATATTTTCCCACATCTTAAATTTCTGTCATATCCCCAATTCATTTGTTTACTAAATTTGTACAATTATCTTTGTCCCTATGATCTCCCTGTCTCAAAAACGCAGTATGCAAATATGTGTGTTCAGAAACATATTTGCATATAGCGAATATGCAAAAAGCCCCAAATATAAACAAAATCAGGAGGTCCAGATTTCGACCTCCATGTAGTTTCCATATATCCCACTGCTCCAGAGGTACTTTGAGGGCTAATATGGAAGTGGGTCCTAGCAACGGAAAGATAAAATGTTCCTTCCCTCACATTACAGAATATTTAATAATATTTCCACGCATTGGGTGTGCACTGCATATACTTTGGAGAGGAGATAGTAACTGATAGTTATTTTTACTTGTACATAAACGTTCAGTTTCGATTTACTCAAGCTAATTTCTAGTTTATGTGATCACCTAATGCTCTCTCTCTTTGGACTTTGGAGAATGAGAAATTGGGAAAGTAGATTACTCTAACATAGAGCTGAAAGCTTCCCTAATGAAGAGGCCACCAGATCTTTGTGTTTAAATCCTGTAAGTAAAACAGCTGTAAGCTTCCCTCACAAACATGCCACTAGATCATTCAATATCATTAAGTACGAGGCCCTCTACACTCTTACGTTTTAAAACACAAGAAACAGAGGCATACTGCATGGTCAAATGCAAGATGTGCTTTAATGAATAAGGCATTCCTTTTCCATTCCTCAAAAGCTGGATACCTGTCGGCACTGACATGTCAACACGTCAAGCATGTTGCCTTTCTATCTAAATACTGACTTCCTGGAAGCAAATCTGAATATGATAATAGAGTTCAAGCAGAATTCTGCAGTTTCTAAATATTCTCCACAAATGAAAACATATTGTCTGCAATAAACAATTGCTCAGTGTATGTTGTATCCAGATTAAATTTTTACTAATGCCTGAGTCATGTGAATGTCACTGATATTAATAACAAGATCAGTAAACTTTTTGTTCTTTTTCCTCTTTTGCCCAAACAATATCCTCATTTTATGTGTATGTATACAGAGACGAATAACAAAATTTGATATTTTGTTAATTATTAACAAAAGAATCTTTTGTCATTTACTCAATTTAAAAAACCTTTACCCACGAACATACAAACACAACTGACCTTTTTCCTCACACCTGTTGGCTGCATATAAGCATAGACTGTATTAATGGCAATGATCCCTCAAGCCTTACAGACACACAGCGGCCAAATTTTACCAACTCATTGGCTGTTGGCGAGACCTTAATAAACAAAAATGTTTCATATCAACTTGTCTTGTGATCTGCATAACTGCCATGACGCTGGTGGACCATTTTTGTCTCTTTTTGTGGGCTGGAAGAGGGAAATGCAATTGGAAGAAATCAATAGTTGGTTTTCCTGTGGTTCACGATATAATAACTTTTTTGACCGCAAATACGGAACCAATACTCTGATCATACCGGTAACTGATTCCCAAAAATTGCTGCCTGCGTCTGTGCAAGGGCGCAACATCTCGCGAGAAACATGCCATGACAACACTTCTTGCGATCCATTTGTTGTCATTAAGCCTTTTTAAACGAATTCATGAAAAATCATCCTATTTCTTAGGACACCGTTGAAATGATGCCTCCTATCCTGAGACAGCCAAAGGGGACAATCCTGAAACAGCACGACGTTGGACAGACCATAAGCACCTTTCCTCATTCGTGCAGTCGAGAGTGTGGAGCAGAAGAATCAGAAGGTTACTTAATTATAACTTTGCTGTGTGGGACAGTTAATCAAGACATACAACAATGGCACTTTCTCCATAATAATCAAAAAAAGAATGACCACCTATGTTAAACGAAAAGATACCTTCACCCAATCAATATTTTTCTGTTTTGCGTGGAGACAATGATATCAGTTAGCACTCCTTTTAAGGCGATTAGCGGAATTTCGAATCAAATGTATAAACGCATGAACATAAAGAGTAGAGCTAAACAAATTTACAGGTTCAGATAGTTACATATGTTACAATTTAATAACCTTGCTGCATGTCTCAGATGGGATTTTTTTTAAATCTTGTTAATTATTTCCACACAAAGTGTATCGACATTTAAACTGTTCAATGCGAATTAAAACGGCATAGCTCAGGTAAGCTACACAAAAAAAGAAACACTGAAAGTTGCATTTAGCCAGAAAACTGAGCCAACCACCAGGACAGAATCTGTAAAATTAACCGCTGAAGTTTAGCAGTTTGCTATTTTATATAGGAAATTCAAAGAACCTTCCAAAGTATAAAGTTGTTTTGCAATTTCAGCATTTAAGCAATTTCTCCTAATTTTAATTTCATTGTTTTTATTTGAATTGAAAAACACAATATTTTTTTATTTTCGTTTATTTTATTATTTGTATATCACAGTTGGTCATTTAGGTTCATTTCCTGTTATATTCTTCGACTGTACCCTCTAAAGAACATGAATTCCACTTAGTGTAGGATAGTGGCTTAGTATAGGATAATACCATGGCATAGGTCTATAATTATCCTTTTCCTTATCATGGGATAGCATACTGTATTGTGCTACTACATACGATATGAAGCGGAAGCAAGTATGTATTGAATGTAGCCTATGCATTCTATGCTGCAGTGTTACTTGTTGTTTGTATTGAACTAGTGTGTTAAATGTATTTAGCCAAGCTACATGTATAGGTATTTAAGATAGGGCAATACAATTAAGGGATTATGCCGAATCTATGCATGTAAAAACTGTGGAGCCATCATTTAAACCGAGAACAAATATCTTAATTTACTAAGTCCTCATGCAATAATACTTAATATTTTGTCTAGAAAATTTAAAGTGGAATAATGTGTGGAATGTAACCAGAAAGTAAGACAATGCAGGACTTTCACAAGGAACTCGCTCAAAAAAGGAAGACGAGCGAGCATTGGCTATTGAACTTTGCCAATTTAACAAGCTCTGTGTTGTAATTGGAGAATTAATAGGTGTCATTTCATGTTTCAGATATCGTCTGCCCATAGGGAACGTGAAGAAAGTGAGAATTACTGTGAAAAAGTTAAATGTGACACAGAAAGAGGTTTCAGGGAACTCCTCCAGTAGGCCTAGCGAATTCCACCTATCCATACAGTCTCAACGTCCATTTTTCCCTCCCAAAAATGAAAAAAAGAAAAACATATCTAGTCCACATTCATGTCAGCGTATTATGCGTTAAATGGGATTTGTGTCATCTCAGAAAAACTAATTTGGTTAATTGTTGTGAAACTAGGCCTATGGATTCTCAACTTGTCTAGCCTGTAGTTTCCATCAATGTGGATATACAGTAATGTAACGTTACAGTCCATGTCATGTAAATCAAGAAGTTTTACAGCTTACGTGATAGAGTAGATTTTCACACCTTTTCATTTTGACATGCTAAAATGAAATCGAGCTTCGTGAAATACAATGGGCGTTTTTCCTATGTGCCGGATTCTATGAGACAACGCGTGCATCGTTAATAAATAATATATTGCAAGATATATTTATTTATTAAATATATAAATAATCAAATAAATCAACAACACCAACCACAATTCACGTCAAAAATTCACAATGCAATTTCAGGAAAAAATTACACGTGTTAACACTACTATTATTACTATTATTATTATTTTATTATTATTATTATTAATAGTAGTATTAGTTGTTGTTGTAGTCGTGGTAGTAGTGGTATAAATAGAAATAAGAATAATCATCAAAATAATTATAATCACAATAGTAATAATATTCTCGTTTTAAACTGTTGTGCTGGTGTGTTAATATGATATTGTTTTCTATTTTTGTTTATATATATATGTATGTATTTTTTATTGATTATTCAGTGGTCTCTAAAGCCCGTATGGAAATAATAGATTGTATTGATTTATCTAGAGGGTGCATATTCCTTTGTTGAGCTGCTGATCGTTTGCACACCACAGAGGTGCTTACTCTGTGCTCAAAGAAAAGGCCAGGAACAGCAGCTTATTTCTAACAACTATGTTCAACATATCACTTCAAAATCAATTCATAGAACAAAATCATTTAGAAATAAAATACATCTGAATTACTGAAGTACGTAAAATATTACTTGTCAATGTCTACTGTAAGCTAATCATATTACAAGATTTGACCAAAGGTTTATATTTTTCATGTGTATTTTTGTTTTTAATTCCTGTAATTTTTACATCTTGTTGTCTCAGTGTTGTAATTCATTGTCACAATATCTGAATTCGCATGATGATTTGGTGAACACTATAATATATATACATATATACATTATAGTGTGTGTGTGTGTGTGTATGTGTGTGTGTATATATATATAATTTTGTTTACAAAATTAACAGCTAAACATACTATTAAATTGTAGAGACGTTTTCTCCATTTAACAACGCAATGAATTGCACATGATTGTTATTTGTTTTATTTAGTTTAGTTTTAAAACTGTTTAACTGTTTTTTTAATACTTTCCATAGAAAATAAGACCAGCTTGACTGCGTTCCCTTGGCCTTTATACAAGAGATGTAAAACAATCACGAACTGAGTAATAACAATTATGTGATAACGATAGATTGCAGGTCACGGTTTCCATAAGTTTTAAGTTTTTATGTATAAAAAGTCATGAAAATATTCTAAGTTATTCATTCATGCATACATCGTCAGACGTATTGTAAAAAAAAACAGAGCTTCCCAGCTATTTTCTCTCAAAGCTAATGACATTTAAATAAATAATAATAATAAATTAATGTACGAGATTACCCGTGTAATCATTCTAATATAAAACTGTATGTTTTACTACCATACATCCCAAAATGTTATGAATGTTAGTGATCATTGTAGTGAAAATAATGTGATTCCAAATGGCCATCGGTATCAAAACGTACAGGAATATGTAACCCACAGAAGTTTGTGCAGGTGTACAGGACTTTTATCCATAAATCCACACTATAATTTATTATAATCAACAGGTGTTGATTTTTATGTTAAGAATCTGATTCGCAAATTGAAGACATAAATGAAAATTCATAATAATGTCATGTGATTAAATAATTTAATTTGAAGGACTGAACTGTCAACAGTGAAGATGTATTTGCCCAAATGTTAAGGCTACTCTTCTATTGCAATTTATGATTCATTTTGTTCAAAGGCAAGATAGGCTAGTTACAGTATTAGATACCATAGTTTTGTCTTCCTGTGAATTCTATTGGCTAATGGACAGTATTAGCTTTGCATTTACCATGGCACTTTGCTTGCAACTGTTTACTCTAATAGCTTGAAGGTCTCCACTGAAAAGTGATTTGAGCTTTGTGACGAGTCCAGGAGGGACAGAAGGTGGCTCTGTCTTTTACGCGCTATCTCGTAAGATACCAGACTAAATTATTAAAGCGCTAGACATGTCTTGGGTTTCAGAAGTCATGTTTTACACGGTATCTCCTGTACACGCAAACATGTTTGAGTGTAAAAAAGGGACGCAGTCGTCCATGAACCATTTCAAGGACCCCATTACATTTAAACTCAGCTTGTGCAATATCTCTGTCAAACCTTCAAAAAGTTTAGCCTTCATTTTTTGTCTTAAATACATTAAGAAGACATTAATGTAGATTTGAGATAGTTATGAAACGTTTCAATAGCGGTGTGTTGATAGGAGGAAATAGATTTTATACATGAGTGTCCTTGTGTCAGTGCAACAAGCCTGGTCTATCGATCTGTTTAAATTATTAATTGAGACACAGCAGTAGATCACCATTAGCCCAAAACATGAACCAATAGTATGATGTTAACATTGACCAAAAGATGAAAAGATAAGTAAGGTTATGAAGCACAGTATAGCTGCATTGTCACCAGTGAATTCTTTAATTCTCTCTCTCTCTCTCTCTCTCTCTCTCTCTCTCTCTCTCTCTCTCTCTCTCTCTCTCTCTCTCTCTCTCTCTCTCTCTCTCTCTCTCTCTCTCTCACACATGTGAATGATTTAATTTTTGGCTACACGTGTGTGTGTGTGTGTGTGTGTGTGTGTGTTTGTGTGTTGATCACAATAATGTTACATATACTAGACAATGGAAGAAGACGTTCGGTTACAATGACTACAGTTCAATACAAGTCAATATGTTTGGTGGTGGTAGTTTGCAGAGGTGACCAGAACCCAACAACTTAAACCGTTAGCTTTTTAATCTTTCTCGGTTTGGTTTGTTTTTATTTTTATTATTATTTAATTCTGCATGTATATTTAATAACATTTAATGAAACCTCTCCTAAAAGAATATATTCTGCCTATCCTTTCAAATATGAAAATGATTTTGTGTATTCACAGTAACTTCATACCCTGTGTGAATCACTGCGGGTATTATTCAATTTTGTGGTTAAAGGAGAGAAAAGGAACTGTTCCCTCCTTGCGGTGCTGAAATTGTCTGTACAAAATAGTGAGGCTGGAACACGTCCATTTGAACGTGGAAGTCTTTAGAAATACCCCAATCAAAAGTTATTGTTCTATTTCATTTCTTCCTCAGATTTTCGTAGGATTGTAGGAAAGTTCATATAAAAAAAATTGAAGAAGGCATATAAGGCTAACTGCCATAATTAAAATAAATTAAATATTTGTAATTACATTATATTATTATTATTATTATTATTATTATTGCATTGAGGGAATCTTTGTGTGTTTTATCTCCATCTGCGCGACTGGTCAACTCTGCTAACTGCTTTCTCGCCTGTACCGCTGTAAGAGCAGGTTAAAGGTGATTAAGGCTGTATTGTAATCTTCATCGAATAGTCGATGTGTTTCAATGCCTGAACATTGGGCCTTTCGTGCGCTTGAAGAAATAGTTCGGCAAAAAAGATCATCCCTGGTGCTGAGCTGGAAAATCAGAAGAAATGTAGCCACTCTTTCTGAAATTGATAATACAATTATTACTAAGCAAAATATATATTTTTTAAAAATATATATGTAGATTAATTATTTGCCATTTGTGTATGTTTTCATATCTTCATGGAACTTTTTCATTGGAGCTTTTTTACAGGTATACGTACATGTTTTACAGTCTGTGGTCATTTGCTATAATATTGTCATGATTTGGGGATTTAAAGTAATCCAGGTCTGATTTGTTGCAGAGTTTTTAGCGTTTTTAAAATTGTGTAGATAAATATTGGTGTCCCAGATTGCCTTATTTTATTTAGCTACATTTGTTGTAAATTATATTTATATAGTAACTAGGCCTTTGATGAAAAAAGAAGCAGAGTGTAAGAGTAAATAAACGGGCCGTCAAAACTCCTAATCCCGCGTCTGTATGCTCTGGGTTTGGTGTGTCTGTCCGCTCGGGTTTTACAGCAGCAGAAGGTGAACTTTCACCCCTACCCCCTCAAAACCTTTTATATTCATACTGGAGCCACTGACCATTTTACCTCCAGCTACCCGCTATCCATACATCCATCTCTCAATCCACCCATTCGTGCTGCAGATCGATAAGGCAGCATCTGCTGCGAGAAGGCAGCGGTCCCACACCGCACTTGGAATTTTTCAAACGCCAGAATTGCTCATCTCTGAAAATTAAACTGACAGTTAGATATGATTAGTATGCCTCGTACCAACTCCCCTCCCCTCCGTCAACTCCCAATTCACACGCACATTCAGCCCGCCAAAATGCAATGCTAAATAAAAGGAGGAACAGAGCTAATTTTATATTGTGCCGGGAGAATTTGTTGTACACTTTACGTGTTGCAGGCAAATACAACTATGAATGGGTACATTGGCTCTTTGGTATTGGTCTGATACTTTAATCTCTTGGCTATTTCATATTTCTAGGATAAAGTCGTTATGTATGCTTATTGACATTACAGTTCTGCCCCACCCCCAACCCAAACTGAAACACCTTTAACCATCTTGATACCCCCTTTTAATAATTAATGAAAGACATAGCAATATATTTTCCCTTTAGTAGACAATTTCTAACCTTCGCGTTAATTATCCCTTGTGTCTGGTTCTAATCTCAGAAACTGGCAGTGCTTTTCAAAGCTATATTTTATTCCACTGTAAAAACCTGCATGCTTTTATACAGAAAGCAATATATTTTCTTAAATATGAACTCTGATCACAGGTTTTACAGATATGAACATACGTCCCTTGGATTAAGAATTCATGGCACAAAAATAGGAAGACACCTTGTGCGTTTTATCATTTGCACATTGTCAATATAGATAATTAAATGGTTTTTTTAAGGAAAAAAAATACAGCCGATTGGCAGATTACAACAAACAGTGTTTGGGTACTTCTATTGCCAGCAATAAATAATAAAACGATACATTGTTATTATTATTATTATTATTATTATTATTATTATTTAATAATAATAATATTATTATTATTATTATTATTATTAAACGAAGACAAAAAGTGTGAGTCTGTTTACACATCAAGACGTTATGTCACTTGACATTATGCTGGATGGCTGGCAACGCAGGAAGTTCTGTCGACATGTTGTTGGCTATTAAATTGAGTAACAGTCATTATTTGCGTGTTCTAACAGATTATATGGCAAAAGCCTGATTGGACGAAATCCTAAGAGAAAGCATTCAGGACATAGTTTGTCTTCACCCCTTCTTCCCACCCCAAACACCCGCCATACCCCCCGCGGCGACGCCTGCCGAAGCGAAAGGGTTAATTGAAGTTGGAATTTCATTGCACATCTGTCAGATTTTAAAGCTAGTGACGTACTGAAACGAGCAAGCGTGCGAGCAGAAGAGAAGAGGAGAGAAAGAGTTGGTGGGGAAATCGATGAAGTGGCAGAATGAGAGAGACGGAGGCTGAAAATCTCTTGAGAGAATGAAAGAGAAAGAGAAAAGGAGATAGGGAAAGAGGAGCAAGGCTATCAGTTTTCAGAAGAGGAGTAAAGGACGGGGTCGGAAAGGATCGTCTGGTCAGCAGTCGATTGTTTGGCCTCTCGTTTCAATAGATTTAGCGTCTCCAGTGCATCTGTTCTTCAAAACCTACGGCTGACCAATTGTGTGGAGCTGCGCGAGCGAGCTGGCTGGAGGAGGGACACGCAGGACAGAGAACCAGACAACGAGGTGCTAAAAATATGTAACTGACGGAAAACAACCTCCTATTTGCTCGCGCATTGGAATAAGAGAGCCTGGATTTTCTGCACCTGCTCTTATTTAAAATAATATTTAATCTGAAATGTAAGAAATGTGCACATCTTCGACTACTTTTTCCAGCACATCCAGTGTGCATCGCCTCTCTGTTGTGAGGTAAGCAAGCCAATAACGCGAGCTAATATCCCCAGAATTGCCTGCTCATTGAATATTCAAAACTTATGGAAAGCCATGCGAGGCAGGAAAACTTTTGATTGCATTCATGGTATAGATCTCTGAGACAGATTGTAAATTCAGCGCGAAGGGTTTTGTCGTACCAATGAATTGTTTCCTCTCGACGGAAATACCGATGTGGTTTCAGGTCGGTTTTATTTTGGTTGTTGATACGCTGAAAGCAGTTCTTAGGAGAAGTACATGGGAATGAAATGGTATGAATGAATATATTTACGTGAACATTTTTTCCAGGATTTCCCAGTAACGATATATTATATCCAGGATATCACAGGAAATAACACAACATTGTGTTAGGGAAGTCCCAGTGTTATTGCGTTGTTTTATTGCGTATGTTAATTTACATTATTATTGTTTTTTCATTTGATTAAGTGTCAAGAGACTGAAATGAGGGACTTGATCACTGGACCGACTTCCACAGTAAATAATTAATCTATCAGACCAATACCCAAGAGATAATTTGATTAAAAATCAACAGATAATACATTCTACTGGAAAAGGAGGGAACAAGGAAAATCAAGTGTATTGTTGACGAGCCAGTAAAAGACGTTGAGGGGGGGAAAAGCATCAAGTTTTGGAATCCGAGATGGATGGACATATTGGAGAGATGCCTATCCACAGCCACACTGAGCTGGCGCACACGCAGGACGGGAGGGCCATGCTGCATTCCCGTGACCTCTCTGCTGCCTTTCCACGGCCCTCTTTGGCGGGCTCCTCCATGAGCCTGGAGGCCCCTGAGCATCGACCCCTGGGGCTGGACCATTCCTTGTCTGCGCTGGGCTATGGGGGTGACTCGCCAACCAGCTGTGGGAGCACCTACACCACCCTGACTCCTCTGCAGCCACTGGAAGACAAGTTTCACCATCACCACCACCACCACCATCACCACCATCCTTGCCTCCCCGTCAGCAATGTCATTGGGAGCTTCACACTCATGCGCGAGGACAGGGGACTCAGTGGCAACTTCTACAACCCTTATGCAAAAGATCTTGGCATGCCACAGAGTCTTTCTCCACCGTCTGCGGGCTCTGGGATTGGGGCGGCTGTTCATGGGTACAGCAACATAGGACACAGCCCCAATGGGACCGGGGGGCAGATGTTACCTGGTGGCTACGAGGTCCACCTCGGGAGTGGCAGCGGCAACATCTTCTGCAGGACAACAGATTTTGGACGGGATATGTCCCCTCTGGACTTTGGGGATTCGGCTGTTGGCCATCAGATCAACAAGATGGAGATGCCTCAGCATGGACAGAGCCACCACTCTCACAGTTACCACCATTACCAGACCCACCACCAGAGCCAGCAGTCCTCCAAGATCGGGGACCTCCATTCCGGCTCTTCTCCCAACGACAGTCTACTGCCTGGCTCTCAGAGTGCTGGAGGGGGCGGAGAGGAAATAAACACAAAGGAAGTGGCACAGAGGATCATCACAGAGCTTAAAAGGTACAGCATCCCACAGGCCATCTTTGCTGAGAGGGTGCTATGCAGGTCACAAGGCACCCTCTCCGATCTCCTGAGGAACCCCAAACCGTGGGGGAAGCTCAAGTCAGGCCGTGAGACCTTCAAGAGAATGTCCAGGTGGCTTCAGGAACCAGAGTTCCAAAGAATGGCATCGCTGAGGTTAGAGGGTAAGATTCTGCCTAAATACTTTCCTTCTGTCTAGCTCTGTTATGTATCTTAGTCTTTTGTTTATCTTTAATAAAACACACGCAACTTGTGTGCAGTTTTATTTAAAATTTTACATGTCTTCTGCTGTTCACGTTTTCCTGTCCACGCATCTTTAGGTAGTTTTTGATTATTACATTCAGTTGTGATATATATTGTGTTATGTTATTAGTCTTTAATCTATACATGTATACAGGACATACCAGAGTCAAAATCTTAAGACAAGATCACATTACCTATAATGTACTCCATGAAAATGCCAATATAAGTAAATGTGTCTGTCATGCTAACTGCCAATAAATGATAGCATTGGAGGGGTAATGTCCTACTATTGACCTGACTTATTTTTGGGAGTCTTAGGCATGAATTACCTATACTGTATAAGCAAGTAACATTCTGCCATGGTTAAGCAAAATTATTATGAACTGTGGTAACAGTAAACAGTGTCATGAGTATGTGTACATACATTTTCTCAATTCACAATATTCTGTCATATTTTTAAAACTTAATATGTCAGCGCTTGCTAAGGATGTTTGTTGTGCTTGAGGATTTATTCTGATTGTGTGTGTAACATACATTCTACTCATGCAACAAAAAAATCATTAAGCAGTATAATAAATGGCAAATAACATGATGGTTTGTGTGGCACCTGAAGAGCTGATCATTAGCTGTGCGTGTAATTGATGTTTTGGGCAGAAAAGGAAGGTGCTGTTCACTAAGTTGCACCGCATACCGCATGATCCTGAAACACAATTTTGATGTGCTCTCATCGCTGCAGTGAAACATGCTTGAAATTCCACACACTTTGTAAACTCACTATTGATATTTTATCAGCGTCTGGCATGGTAAACAACAGAGATGTGCATCGCCATAAGATGAAGCTTTATGAAATATTCCTGAGCTCACCCTATCAGTGTGCATGTCTAGCAGCATGCTATAAGTTATAAACCAGCCTTGTCTGCAGTAACCTAAAATGTTATGTTTGTACACATTTCCATGCAGAGCAGATCCTGGAGCTTTGGGGCATGTATTGAATGCATTTTTAGTTGGAATGTCAAATCAAAGATTTCAGTAGAATCATTTAAAAAACAAGATCAAATATATTCATAAAAATGGCATTATGCCAATAAAATAAAGACGTTAAACCGTCATTGTTTTTTTAGGAAATCACAGTCTGGTTACTTTTAAATATTATTTTGTAATTCAGTATGGCAAGACCATGTACTATGCAGTGCTGTGTTATACTGGAATGCTGTAGGGAGCATGTCAGTATTTTATATGCTCCTTTTATACAGGAACTTAGCCCAGAAAACACTGTACTGTAATTTGAGATTGGCTGAGGCGGTCTGGTTAGTGTAGCGTCAGCCAGCAAATCATTTACTGCAGGGTCTGTGAGTTGCATAGTACAAGTCAGCACAGTCAGTTTCAACAATCCATTTGAGTAATGCATTGTTTTAATATAGCTTGTCAAGCATACTACTTGATATTACTGCTACCACATTCATGGTCAGATAATTGTATAATTAAATGCATTCAGTTTATTTAATAGGATTTACAAATTCAGTTGTATGGTTGTTTGTATCAGACAATTTGTTATAACTACACTCTAGCGTGCACACACTTCCAAGTTATATATTAACTTTTTTACTTCCGTGATCATGCATCATGTAATATATTTATGTAATTATATGCATAGTTGATTAAAGTTTTTGTAGTTCTACATGATGACTGCTGTTCCTTAGCGTAGGATCAGTTTTTGTGTCCTTCAACTGCCCTTTTGCCCTACCTTTCTATGTACAATCCACGATCATGGGTTTTGCCCTCATTATTAATTTGCTAAACAGGTAAAAAATATCTGTGTTTTGGATCATGCAAGAATTCAGGCCTTTTTTGGCAAGGATCAAACAGAACCAAGTAGTATGATTTCATTTTTTTTCATTGTGCTCTTTAATGAACTACAGCTATGGGTGTCTTACATAAACGGGGGGCATTAAATTAAAGATGCCCTACTGGCGTGGCCAAATTTACCGCTGATGGCTTTTTTGCTCTGTAAACCGTTGCATATTTAGTAACACTGCATTTGGGCACCTGGGCACTTTTCTTCATAACCCACTTTCCGACAGGGTTGGGTTTTCTGGCCGACCCCCTTTGTTTAATTACTGGCCAGTATTGATTTCCTTGGGAAAGAACAGCTCACAGGGCCCACATACCGCACCCACATCAGGAAATCAGAGCTGAGATTAGAATGCACACAATCCCATCCTTCCTGGCAGGGGAAAGCTGGAGTTGTATCACCAGACAAGTGTAAACATAACATAACACGGCTTCAAACAACTGTCGGACAAAAAACAGCTTTACCTTTGACCAAAGCCAATGTCCCAGTCAGATGGGTTTTTATGCTGCATTCGGAACAATTAAGGCTGCTCCTCATCAAGTATTATATTGTGCTCAATATTTCTTTAACACAATTAAAAAGCAGACATAAAATATCATAGTTGCACATTCACCTGTTTTTGTTTATAGTTAATTTGACGTGAATATGTAGTGATGGGAATTTTTGTACTTAATTGTAGTCTTTTATTTAAAATGGCAATCTGCTTGTCTGGATTATGTCATTCACATAAAAAATGTGGTTGAAGATATCAGTGTTGTTTATCGCCAGTATTGCCAGTCCATTACAGGACAGAAAGCATGATACATGCACTCATCACAGATTAGAGGTGTTAGGCAATGGCAGTGTTTCAACATTATGCACAGTACTAATGAAGCCCTCGCTCGGAGGCTTAAATGAGTAGGACAGGTTAGCTAGGTTCATTTGTCCTTCATTGTGTGTCTGTTAGCACTGCTACAATGAATGTCACTTGGCCAAGCACAGTGTGCATGTGTATTCTTGCTCCAGTAACACAGAGCAAATACATTTTCAGGCAAACAAGATGAGATGAGTTTCAACCGCGAAAACCCACAAACGAACACAATGTTTCGTCTTGGGGAGATGCTCAAATCCCAGCGTCTAAGGGGTTAACCTGCCTCAGTGGGTCTAGGAGTCTGAGCTGCACAGATTTAATCAATAATTTCTATCAGTCCGTGGCCCAAGACATCAGTGGGGGGTGGGCTTGGGATGGGGAGACTGGAAGGGAGCAGGCAGGGGGAGGGAGCGCGGATTCGTTGGCTGGGGGGTAGGGAACCAGCCTTCGATCACGTTTCAGCAGCATGAGACAGGAGCATACATCATGATTAGCTGCCGTTCCCACGATCATAAGAACTCTATAGGGGAATATTTATGTTTCTCCATGTACCCCAACGCTGGGAATTTATAGCATGGTAATTGCAGGCCTTTTACAGATGATTACAGCATAAGGAAGCATTTACTTAATGGCCAGTGTTATGATCCTCAATCAGAGTGGGAGGGTGGGATAGAGAGAGGAAGAAACGAAAGTGAGGTAGGAGACGTAGATTGTAACCACATAAATCCATGTGAGGAGCAGAGGGGAAAAATCCTATCATGCCATTCCTTTCATTATCATTAGTGGCTGTGTGTGTTGCAGTGTGTGTCCTTGGGTAGTTCTTTTCTCATTCTGCTTGGCATGTAATAGAAGGTAGCATTTGGCATAATGTCATAATTCATTATGTTGCAATTTCGCGATATATTGAAATATCAGAATATGACAGAACCTGAATACTGTTTCGGTAAAACTATATGGAATGCAGCACTGTAATCCTGAATAATGTAGTTTTACAGAGCATGCACCAAAATTCTCAAAAGCTTCTGTACTGCAGGACAAATGAATTTATAACATTCCTCTGATATAAGAAGGTGACTACTGCCTGGAAAAGAACGTCATTTTTTAGATCACTACAAAGGAACAGACAGCATGAGGTTACAGTACATGCAAAAGCAGTATTTAAAACACTTTTTTATCTGTAGCAAAGTCCAGCAACTCAGTTATGTGGTATTTATTTTAAAGATCAATCTCTGACTTAAAAGCATGAGCTTCATTGGTTTTGAATTCACATTGTGTAGAGTTCAGTTGAAGTCCTTCTTGATGCTGTGAATGCACCTAAAACTGTTTGCTTCACCATGCATTTATATTGTAAATCTGTTTAAATGTATGAGATGAACGCATACCTTGTTCTGGAAAACACATCCAGTTTTTCCTTGTCAGAATTTTTTTTTTTTTTTTTGGGGGTAATGTGTCTTTAAGATGGCTCCATGCTCTGTACCTAAAGGGGCCTTTTCTGAAATGTGAATGATCATAACAAGGTCATAGAAACAGACACAACCAGTACAATAATTCGTCTCAGTATAGCTCACTGGTACTGGTATGCTGATACCCATAATGGTAAAAAAAAACAATAAACTAAACTTTCTCAATCAACAAATATTATTACGCAGCTAATACCTTTGAAATTGAGCTACACCATTCTAATGGAGCTGTCCGTTCATTTTGGGAGGACAGGCTCTCGTGTCAGCAGAAAGTGGTGCCCACATTACGCACTGCTGACCAAGGCCTCTTAAGGACAGCATTTAGATAATTACTGGAGTCACCAAAAAATGTGTTCAAGCCCACTTAGCCCATTTAAACACCCTGGTCAGGACGGCTCCGCGTGTTCAACTCGCCTCCCGCTTTTTATCTCAATAAAAAATAAATTAGTAGACCTAAAGTGATGATCACTCACTCCTTCGTCTCCATGCAAATGACTTTTATGAGGAATAATGAGGGACGAATGATGAAAAGATGTGGACTGGGCATTTCTGTTAGGAGCCCATGGAGAGTCTTAATTTAAAGCAGTGCATAAGGATTCCAACTCAGCACGGCAGAGCAACCCTGGGCTGCGGCCCCTGCAGGAGGCACAGAGACCCAGTCCCCTCTGCCTCTATTTCAGTCAAAGCTTTGCTTGCCTCTCTATCAATATCTGCTGTTAGGATAACACTGAAACGACAAATACCATTACAGAATAACAGCGTTTGGTAGGATTATGTTTAAGATGATCAAGAGGGGAACACAATGTGCTTAGGCAGAAGAACAATGTAGGAGAATTTTGTAAGAAAACTAGGTTATAAGGTGTATAAAATCAAAACAATTTAGTTGTGCGGCTATCTTGTCAGTGCAATAATAGTTTGAGTCCTGTTCTGAATTCAAACAGCCAAAACAACATGTACAGTACAGCTGTAAAATATCAATATAAAAAACATTACTCAAAAAGCTTTTAAAGATTTATTGAATCTGACATGTTCAGTGACCAAAATCTATGATGGACTTACAAATTGAGAAATGATGTCAGAGCAAAGAACAAGTCAACACAGTCCACTACAGTGCAGATAGAAATGCTAACACAACAGATTCAACCTTTACAAACAGACCTCACAGTTAAACCACTGGAAAAAAGTAATGTTTAGCTTTAATTGATGGAAAAAATTGGCAAAAAGCTGACAGCAAAAGCTAATACCAACAGACAGCTCATCAGTGGGTTTTTCCAGCTAAGCTAAGCTTTACCCCATTAGTGAAATCCATGATCCATCCATGATAATTACACACAGTCATAACAACAGCGGTGTATTTTATTGCATCATTGATTTTTCTGAATTGTTCATCGCTGAGCCAGCTGTGCGATGGTGCTGGCAGTTCCGTCCTCAAATAACGAGTGTCTCCCCTGGTCCCGGTGCAGCCTGCAAGAGGAAGGAGCAGGAGCAGAGCAAACTGGAGAGGAACCAGGGCCCCAAGCGGACCCGGCTGGTGTTCACAGACCTCCAGCGGCGCACCCTCATGGCCATTTTTCGGGAAAACCACCGTCCCGCCAAGGACCTGCAGATCACCATCTCCCAGCAGCTGGGCCTGGAGCTGTCCACCGTCAGCAACTTCTTCATGAATGCCCGTCGCCGCAACATGAGCAGATGGGCGGACGAGGGCCGCCCCTCCTCCACAGGCTCCTCTGGCTCCAGCGTGTCGTCCTCAGCCGTGTCTTGCAGCACAGCCTGATGGGAAAGGGGAAGTAAGCAGTAAGATAGGGGGTGGGGTCTGGGCAGGCAGTGATCAAACAGACATTTTGTGATCCCACTCCTTGTCATAGACTGATAGAGCTAGGGGGTAAGGGTGGGGATACGGATGGGGGTGGGGTGGGGTGGGGTGGGGTGGGGTGGGGTGGTGTGTCTATATTTTTCTGATTTTTTAAAAGATAATCTCAACACATCTCTACCTTTGTTAAAGAGAGCTGTCCAAATCATGACAGGCTCGATCCTATATATTTCTGATTAGACGTGACTCTAGTTGGTAGTGATATGGGGGTAAATCAGTTTTACTTATGACTTACACCCTACCTTTCACATAAACAGTTGAGTTTCTGGATTTTTGATCTGGAGTCATTTACCACAGTGGATCAAAAGCCCTTTTTTAACCAGCCTGCGTGGCTAATGTCATCGCTTTGGTGTGGAATAACAGACACTCTTCCCTTCTAGTGACTCTTTTATGACATTGTCTCCTTACCAAACTTCCTGACCTCTACAGCCTCAGAGTGACAGGCTATGTATACCGCAGGCTTCAGCTGACAAAGCTAGATGGCTTGCTTCTGTGGCTAAAAGGAACATGCAGTCATTTCCAGTGTTGAGTTTCTCCTGAAGGGTTGTGGGTGGATAGCGGTGTTTATGCTCATCCATCTTGGCTAGTCATGAGACATTTACTTTCCTTATATACATCAAGGAAGTAGTTCTGTCTTTACAGTACAATATGGGTTGACTTATAGAACCAGAGGTTTCTGTAAGTTACGTGCAAGACCCTGGTAGTTAAATAACCACGCTAAGGCTTTGGGGAGTGATACTCCCACTCTGATCTTAGACACTGTTTGACTTGTTAAAGGAAGCTGTGGAGCCATGTTGGCCCTGCATGAAAAATGTCAATATGAAGGAAGCTCCATGCTACAGTAAACATATAGTATGGTGTTACACTAATATTATGTTGTAGGTGCTTTTCCTTCTCATGTTTAAAAATGATGAAGAGGATGCTAGAGGTCATACCATTTTTTACAGGAAGTGTCTGGAAAAGGGAGGGAAAGGGTCCCTTCTACCCTTTTGTACTACTGTCAAGCACACTGATTAAAGAATGACTCTTAAAAAACATTAGACTTCATTTGGGATCACGACATCCCTAACAGAGTCATTTCTGTTCCACAGAGGAAGATTCTCCATGCTCCTCCTCATTTCCAGCTCCAATATCCACCTTTGTGGAATTGGAAAACCAATCAATGTAATTATTACAATTATTTATTTTCTCTTCCTCTATTTATTTCTTTATTTATTTGCCAATCAATGTAATTATTTATTTTGATGATGCTTTGTATGTCTGTGTGAAATTACTGAATTTAAATATTTTCCGATGGGAGCTTTTAGCTGTAGAATCCCATTGTTATACCAAAGATGAAGATCACTTCCCCTGAATGTACCCCTTTACCCCTTATCCAGCCCCTCTTTACCCTAACTGAGTGATGTAAAATTGTGTATTTCTCGTTCAGGCCATTTTAATGTAGAATAATGGGAATTTCTTTACTGTTGGTGAATGTCTCTTGAGTTGGGCTCTATTCAGTGGCTGGTCTTGTTTGAATGTTTTGAGGAATAACATTTCACACACAGGCTGCTTGTAAATGGTATCCAAATGTCAGCCAGAAAAAGTGCCAGAGTTTTTAGGAGAGAAATGCGCTTACTAAACTGTTTGAGTTTGTGGAAAAAAGTTCTGTAATGTTTTGCAGACAAGAGGTTGGGAAGTGAAGTTTAGCGTTAGTGTACAAATGGTATGCAAAGAGCTACACTACACCTCCCTCCCTCACCAAATTTGAAAATTTTGCCTAATGACCCCAGTTCAAGTGTAAAGATTCATATGTACAGAACACAGGTAGACAGATTTTTACCAGGATTTACCTGTTGTGTGTCAACAAAGTGTATGTCATTATGCCATTATGGCTATCATAATGTGCGTCACAACATGTTCAGCGATCCCCTGGCGAAAATTCCCACAGGACAAGCCAATTTACAGTAAACCAAATGTTTTGGAAAGTTGGATAAATCCCATTGCACAGTTGATAAAAAGACATTTTTTGTGACCCTGGAAATAGAAAAAAAGATGGCACCTGGCTCCAGAATGTTTGTATGCTCCTAGTTCACTCCATAAAATGATAAGTTAGAGAGGATGTTTCGGAAGAAATGCATTGTGGGTCTCCCGATGTTATCATCCCTGTCCTCTCTGTTGTGATTTTTGTGATCACGTTTGCAGTCAACGTAATCCCTTCTTCCCGTTTCTCAGTTCCCCAGTCATGCGCTTGGCGGCCGTGCCCTTTTCACCGTGCCCAGACGAACTGGCCCTGTCTTTAACCTTCAGAGGGCGTGTTGTGGGGCCTCCTTGCAGCACGGGCTTGAAAGGCGGACCATGAAAGGGGCCATCGACTTTTGTAGACTTCAAAGAGCGTAGAGGACTGTGTTTTTTTTTCTATCTGTCTCCTCTGTGCGTGTCTGGTCTGAGGCCTGCTCCAGTCCAGACTCGGAGGCCCCGGGCATTCAAAGGGGCAGAGATCAGAGAAGAGGCTGAATTCTCTGAGAGGAGGAGGGATGTTTGTGTAGGGAGGGCAAATTAAACTTTAATAGCCAACAATTGTAAGTGTGCTGCTCATGGGGAAGGCTCGGTATTGTCAGCTAGATGCAGGGAGGATTTTAGACACCCGCTGTAGATGCGCTAAGCGTATATTGCAGGTTTCAAATTAATTCCCTTTTTTAAGAGGATATGGATTCTTTCAGTTTGTCCATTGTTTGTCAAATATTCACTACTGCCGCTCACGTTTTTGAGGCTAGAAATGAACGTATTTAATCATGTGTGATACCAGTGACCTAGCACTATCACTGATTCCAGGATAGTAGTCTGTGCAAAAATACGTCACGTCTGGCAAGGTCACAGAAGCATTTAGGAGCAGGGAAATCAATATTGCTAAAGGGAACATTGTTAAATGTTTCCACCCTCAAGGCGCTTTAAGGCTTTGCCTCTGACAAACCATTAATCGAATCCTTCAGATTTTCCACTAAATTACATGAGTCTAGACATATATGGAGATAAACTAACATTTAACTCTTTGCTGCTGTGCATCATCAGAACAGAATATAGCTCTGGCAAAAAGGGGATGAACCCTCTCTGCAATTTTGGTGCAGTGTTCCCCCTCCAGGCTGAGAGCCTACTTAGAGAAAGTGGTGGTGCCCCCTTGTGGAACATACAGGGACTGAAACCAAATAATTCCACCAAGCAGCTATGATTAAATCCAAGGTACAAACAAAAACTTACCTTGCCACCTCACATGCAAGTGTTAGATTACAAATATATTTATATAAACATCTATAAAATATTACTTTTCCAAACACTTAAGGCTGCTGTCCCAACCATTTCATACAAGCATGTGTGTGTGAACACATTGTGTGACTCTTGAGGATTCATAATTTCCTACATTTTATAAAGCCACTATGCCCAACTGCAAATGCAGAGTGCATGCTACTTGCAGCATGATGGTAAGAACTTGTAATCATTGGTAACTTTTAAGTCTCTTCATTGAAGTTGAGGGGTATTTTAGAATTATTTCCAAGAAATGATAGCGTTTTAAACTGTGGGAACTGAGAAATTGTCAGAAGCCATGTTGACTGTAACTAGTAGCCCCTGTGTTCCTGTCCGTCTACCTCAAGTGTGAGATGTGTGGTCCACACGTCACTGAACCAAAGATTCAACCTGCCAGACAGCGGCTGGTCCCCATGCCCCTTCAAACCAAAAGTGCTGGAATCAATCCACCCCCTACCATCACATCACCAAATCCCCCACCTCACCATATCCCCTTCTTGCAAGTTATATTTGGGCAGTACTTTATCATTTAGGTACATTTTCCCATGACCATTTAGATACTGAAATCAAGAACAAATGGAAGTGACAATCCAAATAGTTGTATTATACAATTTTTTGCTGGTACACAATTGGAGGCCCCAGAGTAGAAGACCAGAGCAGCTTCATAGTATTCATTGCTACATTTGATTCCTGTGCATTTACTTCCCTTTAAAAAAAGAGGATCCTGGTAGCCTTTCATTGGACATGGACGAATGTGGCTAACTAACCAAAGGCTTGAAGCAACTAATCATGGAGCATTTTTGTACCAACAAAATGAAATTCCTTTGAATACCTCATGTGAATTTGTCTTGTGTTGCACTAAACTATTAAAGATCTGTACATTTATTGGCTTCCTTTCATCAAGACTATTGACTACAAACATCCCCTTTGAGTACAGTCCTCAACTAGCTTGTCCAGAAAACTGAAAGCATACACTGAAAGGGAAACCTTTTCATAGTCAAGGGCCAAAATCTCACAGGTCAAATTTCCTGCTAGATTCAGCTGTATGGTCAGGAATGCCAGAAAACAGAAGTGAAAGGTTCTTTGTGGTACTAGTGCATAAATACACATCAGGAAAATACTACATTGCAGGTTACTGTTCATCTTTAGAAGTTCAGTTAGCTATACTGCAACTCCATTTATAGTTACAGCACATGCAAAATTAGCAAAGACAAAAAAAATATTCTTCACCCAAACTCTACAGTTGGAGTTGTACATTCCTAGGTGATTTGGAACTGGCTCACTTAAGTCCATAAACCAATTAAAAAGGTACTGGTGAAGAATTCAAGTTTAGCCATAACACACATCAAGGATAGACTTGAGCAAAGAAGCACTAAAATAAAGTTCCATTTATTTAGTTTCAAATACACTTTTTTTTTTTTTAAAATTACAAAACATCTTTAACCTGAATTGAACACTATACACAAACACAATCTTAGTCATGTTCCAGTGCTAGCTGTCCACTTGATCATCCTTTGCTTCAAGGCATCACATGATTGGGTAACAGGCATACAAGGCAATGCCACACTGGTTGTTCTTGTTCCGTGCCATGCGAATGTATCCCTGGTCCCCAAAGTGTCGCCCCCAACTATGGAAACAGGTAAACAAATTAGACAGTCATTGCAGCACAGAATTTACCAAATACTGGATGGATGCCAGTGCAGAGCATTAAAGCATGCAAAGGCAGTTGACATTGGCAGAATTCCCTATTTGGCCCAGTTTGCCTGGGAGGGAGATAAGATGCTAGCACCAAATAGGATACACTATAGGCTAAATGTTAAAGTACACACCTGTTCTTAACAAGCCAGTAGTCTTCACCATCAAGTGTGCCATAGCCAACTGCCAGGACACCATGGTTTACTTTCTGGGTGCAGGCAGCATCATGGTAAACACCTGTCAAAGTATCACCATATCATTAGTACGGATAGTTGGAAGACTGACCCCCACAGAATTATGGTGTGGGGCACAAAAGAGAAATTGGAAGCTAGAAAGGTCTGGTTTCTGCACACACCACTGCGGTAGAAGTGGAATTGGGGCTGGGAAGCATCAATAGCCACAGAGATTGGCCCAACCATGGCTAGAGCCCGCTTCAGTGCCTCCTCATCACCCTCAGGGAGGAACCTGTAGCTGGAGCAGTTGGCAACACTGATGGTGGCATCATAGTTGCACTGCCCTTCCTAGAGGGGGAAGAGGGGAAAGGGAGAAGAATGAAGTCTCAAAGACAAGCACAGCAAAGCTATGACAAGACCACCTGTACCCACCATGCCAGTGTATGGATAGGAGAAGTCCGAGTCAATACCCCCAGTCTCAATGACATACTGGAAGGCTTGAGTCATGAACCCTCCATGACAGCCCTCATTGCCATAGTCATAGGAGCAGTCAACCAGGTTCTGAGGGCTGAGAGACACTAGCCTCCCCTTGGTCTTCATCAGCTGACCCTCCAGGGCCCCTGCAGCACTGAAAGCCCAGCAAGACCCACAGTGCCCCTGCAACATGGACACATGCAGATCCACGCTTAACCTTAAGGACAGGGCATTATCTGCACACAGGGATTTCCAGAACTGTGGCAATTCCCACTACAATACCTGGTTCTTCACTTCAGTGACAAGGCCATGCTTCCTCCAGTCAACACTGTGAGGTAAAGGGACCCTGGATGCTCCCACAAAAGGAGAAGGTCCCCGGTTAAAGTCAGAGGGCACTTGGGTCAGTGCAAAAGTATCAAGGATCTCCTCGGCAGTCTGAAAGAGGATACACTCCTGCAATCAAGCAGCTACAAGAGAAATACCTTCCACAAACATGTCATGAGGGAAAGGATGTCCTTACCAGGTCACCCAGGTGGTTCATGCCCAGATCATAGGTGTGCATTCCCATGGATGCCTCCAAGTTATGCAGGGAGATCCAGTCAAGGTTCTCCTCCCAAATCTGCCTTCGTGCAGACTCCTCAGCCTACAAGCAAACAGCTGATCAAGTCCAGTTTTAAGCAGGCAGTTAAAAGCCATACTTAAGATTGCTGGTTCAGGTACCATCCATTACCTTGAACATGTAGATTTTGCCATGTTCCTCCTTCCACATCTCCCAGTGCAGGTCCAGATCTGGGTTGATGAGGGCCACTGCTGTGCCACACAGTACAGTGATCAGCAGGCTCCCAAACATCTTTCCCAATGCAGAACCTCACACTGATGAGGGTGGTGGTGGGGTGGGGGTAAAGCCATAAAGAGTCAGGTTTAAAGCACATCTAAAAAGGGGTGACATGCTGAACAAGTTTACAGCAGACAGACCCAGCAAAGTAATAAATGCATTGGTAAAGACACCAACACTAAGATTATGGCTGACTAAAGGATCAGAACAAACTCCCAATGAAAGAGAAAACACACACTAAAGGACCAACAAGCCAAAATGTAGTTGTTTATAACATCTCCCCACTTCAATTCTCATCACTCCTACCTTCCAAGTACACCTGGACAGCAGCTAAGCTGTGACTAAAGACCAACAAACAGTGGATACTTTGAAAAGGTGTTCCTGCTTAAAATATATATGAAATCCCTTGTGACTTGATTTTGGGACAACAGGTGAAACTCATGGAAAACAGGTGATTCAAGTTCCCTCCCACAATTACTCCAATTAAAAGTGCAACTAAGCCAGGCACTTAACCTCTTTAGTTTCCTCATACCTTTCAGCTGTTACACACAGTGAGCATAGATCATAATTGAAATCCACTGACAAGATCTCAGGACATACGTATTTGATTAGCAGATGCCATTCTCCTGGAGTCTCAGGGCTGCAGTGAACCAATGATTCAACCCTGCCAGGGACTGGCTGGCTCCCATATCCCCTCAAACTAAATATTCTATAATCAATCTTCCATACCCCAACAACAAATGGACAAATCCACTTCCTGTCAGTGATATTTGAGTGGGGTGTACTCTTCATCTTTCCATGAGAAATGAACATACTGAAATTAATACCAAATAGGTGTCAATCAGAATGGTTTCTCCTGTCATACAATGAAGACCAAAGCAGTTTCACAAAAATTATTTTCCAAATGAACTCTGTGGTGTTTCAAGTGGTAGCCTTTTTGAAAATGGACACCTGTAGCAAACCAAAGACAAAACAGGCCTGTCCAAGTGCATTAGAAATGTAATCTCCCAAATGTTTTACCTTTTAATCATCTCAGGACATTAGTTGAATTACTCCTTAAAAAGACCAAATTAAATCCTCTGCTGTGGTCTAAAAATGGTGCTCTTTGAGAGTTTGAAGACCATGTGGTAGAGATCCAAGACTGAACTTGAGTCCTGGCTTTAAGCAATCATGTAGGATTGTCCCAAACTGAAAATTCCTTTTAATACCTTTTGTCATGTTACAAAATGAAAGATTGGTTACATTGCAGGTAATCCTTTCTCCAAATTTCATTCTCCATGGAAAAATCCATGGACTGGATCAATGACTGCAATTACATGCCTTGAATCTATGGATTGTGTTTTAGTGCATGGACAGACCTCAATGCAAAGAAAGAATCAGCATGTGAACTCCAAAGATGCAAAACCTTTAAAGCCCAGTCCCAAAGGGGGAAGAAATCCTTTTCTGTAACTGGAGATTAGGCCAAAGAAGTTTTTGGCAATCAAAATGAACCATTTTATTGTTTAGCATCAAGATGACAGATTCTGTAGTCCTTGAGCAGTTCTGTATACTTTTCAGGAACTGAAAGAGCATAGAATGAACCTCACCTCTAGATTACAAGGGGGCAGTATTCCCAAGTCCAGCACCCTAGATACCCCCCCTCATTTTGAAAAGGTACTTCCCAACTTCTATGTAAAATTTAAAATCCAAGCTCATCAAATGAGGTGTTAATGCACAAGTAACCCAGCCAAACCTGTACCCAATAAGCTGGAACTTGTACATCAAAATGGATGCAAGGACAGGGAATTGCCATAGTACAGCCTTTTAGTTTTCCCCCATTCTTAAGGACCTGCCAGAGTAGTACACCATGTCAGTGCAGGGTAGTGTTGGAATGATTGAGCAAAGAATAAAAACACATTTCCATTTATTTAGTTTCAAAGACATAAAATTATTTTTTTTTAAACAGCATTATAAATGAGAATTTTAGCAGCATGTAGGAGTGCTAGATCAGAATTAAAAATATTAAAAAAAAAAAAAAATTCAGGTTCCAGTGCTAGCTGTCCACTTGATCATCCTTTGCTTCAAGGCATCACATGATTGGGTAACAGGCATACAAGGCAATGCCACACTGGTTGTTCTTGTTCCGTGCCATGCGGATGTATCCCTGGTCCCCAAAGCGTCGCCCCCAGCTACGGAAACAGGTAAACATTTTACTCAAAGCTCATTAGTGAAGTGGACATGTTGTAATCACTCATGGAACTTTAACATTGCCTGGATCAACTGCAGCAGATCTATTCAGACATTATGGGAACAACTTTGATAAAGAAAAGGACTTTCAGCATGATGGTCCTGGATCATTGCCAAGTGGGCCAGAGTTCAAATGGCATGAGCACTCCGATTGTACAAGGCCTCATACACTAATGCACAACACTGCCATGTTCAGATCCCAAATACCCTTACCTATTCTTAACAAGCCAGTAGTCTTCACCATCAAGTGTGCCATAGCCAACTGCCAGGACACCATGGTTTACTTTCTGGGTGCAGGCAGCATCATGGTAAACACCTGTCAAAGTATCACCATATCATTAGTATGGACAGTTGGAAGACTGACCCCCACAGAATTATGGTGTGGGGCACAAAAGAGAAATTGGAAGCTAGAAAGGTCTGGTTTCTGCACACACCACTGCGGTAGAAGTGGAATTGGGGCTGGGAAGCATCAATAGCCACAGAGATTGGCCCAACCATGGCTAGAGCCCGCTTCAGTGCCTCCTCATCACCCTTGGGCAGGAATCTGTAGCTGGAGCAGTTGGCAACACTGATGGTGGCATCATAGTTACACTGCCCTTCCTAGAGGGGAAGAGGGGAAAGGGATTGAATAAAGGCTCAAGGACATTGAGAGTACATGAAGTCAGATCAGTCAACCTGTACCCACCATGCCAGTGTATGGGTAGGAGAGGTCCGAATTAATGCCACCATTCTCAATGACATACTGGAAGGCCCGAGTCATGAACCCTCCATGGCAGCCCTTATTGCCATATTTGGAGGAGCAGTCAACCAGGTTCTGAGGGCTGAGAGACACTAGCCTCCCCTTGGTCTTCATGAGCTGACCCTCCAGGGCCCCTGCAGCACTGAAGGCCCAGCAAGACCCACAGTGCCCCTGCAACATGGACACATGCCAGTCATGCCAAATAGACACTGAAGATCCAAGCTTCAATCAAATAGCCACAGGTTATTTTGAGGACAACTTTACCAAAGACCCTAGTTGGGTACAACTACTTCCTTCCTCTACAATACCTGGTTCTTCACTTCAGTGACAAGGCCATGCTTCCTCCAGTCAACACCGTGAGGTAAAGGGACCCTGGATGCTCCCACAAAAGGAGAAGGTCCCCGGTTAAAGTCAGAGGGCACTTGGGTCAGTGCAAAAGTATCAAGGATCTCCTCGGCAGTCTGAAAGAGGATACACTCCTGCAATCAAGCAGCTACAAGAGAAATACCTTCCACAAACATGTCATGAGGGAAAGGATGTCCTTACCAGGTCACCTAGGTGGTTCATGCCCAGATCATAGGTGTGTATTCCCATGGATGCCTCCAAGTTGTGCAGGGAGATTAGGTTTAGGTTCTTCTCCCAAATCTGCCGACGTACAAACTCCTCAGCCTACAAGAAAATAGCTTGGAGTTTAAATCGAAACGGACTGCTGGTTCAGGTAATATGCTGCAACACATTCATTACCTTGAACATGTAGATTTTGCCATGTTCCTCCTTCCACATCTCCCAGTGCAGGTCCAGATCTGGGTTGATGAGGGCCACTGCTGTGCCACACAGTACAGTGATCAGCAGGCTCCCAAACATCTTTCCCAATGCAGAACCTCACACTGATGAGGCAAGAAATGGGAGGCAAACTTTAGTGTTGAGGCAACTACAGACAACCAAATACAAACCTGGAACCTGAAAGCAAGCTACCCAGGTGACGGTCAGGAGTCAAAGGTTGATAGCATGTGCTTAAAACATACCATTGACTTTTAAAATCACTTCTGAACGATTTAACTCAACTAGACAGCAGCTAGAGTCAATGGACTGGAACAGTCAAAAAGCTTAACTACCAGCAAGGCCACTAAACCGGTTTGGCGATCAAACTACTTCTATATTTCTACTAGTTTCCAGTTAAGACTGCTCCAAATGAATACCGTGCGCAGCATTCGAGGTTCGTCTGCAACTTTTGGAAGGGAATTTTTTCCGTCGGATTTCTTAATAACAATCAACAGCCCCATATTGTTCCGAAGATTTTACAGTAATGATCAAACCAGCGTTGGCGTCTCAGTTTTTGTTAAACTGGTGGAAGGGTGCGATTCCAAAACGATTAGCGCATCCTTAAAAAAAAAAATAAAAAAAAAAAAACCCAATTCCTTACCTTTATGTCTGTGGTCGTATTTACGAACCAAACCGCTTAAGTCGAAACTAGGTTTTTTTTTTTTTTTTTTTTTTTAAAACAGTAATTTATAGGAGTGCGTCGGAGCCACGAAATTACGTAACTCGAGACCGTCGTAACCCGAGGACCTCCTGGTATATCCTAATCGATTTGAATAGGAGTTGAGTTCACCAAGTTCAAGTAAGGCGAAATCATCAAAATAAGCCTGATAAATACCGTCATTACACCTACCTCACAGTAAAGACTCGGCTGTGCGTGTAAAACAGGACGTGGTGAATAACCTGTAAACGCCTTCGAGCTTAATATAGGCTACGCACGTAATCCCATACCAGTTAATTTTGGTTTAACAGGTAAAAACTCTCGGAAAACAGGTGATTCATGTTACCTCCCACAATTACTCCAATTAAGTAACTCAGAGTACAACACTCCGACACACTGACAACTTTACCTCCTTAGTTTACTCATGGTTTCCAGCTGCTAAACACACCAAGTGTAGACCATTACTGAAAACATCCCCAAGATCTCAGCACATTTTCATGTCAATAGTAGAAGCTTGCATTTCAATCGGTTCTTGTTGCTGAAGCAATTCATGAAGTGTCAGTCCTATAAGTTAGTTCAGCTCCATTCTCTCCTCCCTGTTGCAGTATTGGTCGGCAGACATTTTAAAATTATTCAAGTTTTCTAACTTACAAAATTAACTATTACTAGTGGCCATGGACCAAGCTATTGTTTTTTTGTTCATGATACAATAATAATTATTTTCAATATCTCTTTTCAGTCAACTGCATGTGTGTGTGTGTGTGTGTGTATGGAGGCACAAAAATTTTACAAAACCTTTGTATGAGACATACAGTAAGATATATATTGAAGGATTTTAAATTTCAAGTTAAAGATAATCAACCACACTTTATTAAGTATAAAACAGATTAGTTAAAACGACATGGTTTGTTTTAAAAACATTTTACAGAAAAAAAATCACAACAGTGCTGAAAAATGAACAAAATAACAGAGTGGACAAAAAAGGACCCCTACCAGTAGGAGTCTCAATCATTTTGACATAACATATACAATCAAACACCTTTCCAGCAGTTTGATCCCACTGTGCTTATGTGCCTTTGAGGAAGTGAGATACGACTGCTATTCCATAGCGAAACCATGCCAGGTTTTCCTTTTCTAATACCTGGAATGTGTGACAGTGTTATGGTCATTCCAACAGTCCATTTCCCTATTATATGTATATTGAGATTTGGTCAAAGCTGACCTGTGTCAGATTTTGGTTCAACTCAGGTTCCTGAAGAAATATAAAGACACTTTCAGAGGAACACTACGGCAAGGCAACCGTGCAAAGAAAGGTATTGTAAACTGTTACTAGATGACTGTTAACCTGCGCTAATGGCTCAGGCTGCAGACCATCACTCTGATTTGTTTTGTGCTATTCTTCTTGTGGTGAATTTTGTTTCAGTCCATGTTGTGTGAAATATTCCCCACTGCGTTGCTCCTCTGGGTAAGTGCTGGCAGTTACATGATGGGAAAACTGGCGAGGTTGGCAATTCCACAGAAGTTGTTGCGGTTACGTGCCATCAGGATGTATCCCTTGTTTCCCCAGTCCTCACCCCAGCTGTATGGAAGTGAGAAAGAGAGGCTTCAATTCCTGATCACAGGTCATACACATGAATTATTATAAATTAATACCATCAATAGAATAGAATATGAATTACATCCAATTGGGTAGAGCTTCCATATACACCTGTTAACTTGTTGATTTGAAACATCCATCAATGTTTGTTGTACAGAACAGGATCTTCTAATTGGTTGAGAGAAGTCAGTGGTGTGTAACTCCCCCCATTCTGGAGTCATTCTCCCTCATTTACCCTTCACTAGCCTAATGGTAAGCCCTGACCGTTGTAGCCCACCTGTTCTTGATGATCCAGTACTTCTTTCCTTTGCCAGTGACTCCATATCCAACAGCCAGGACTGCATGGTTGATGTCATCCTTGTTGCAGTTGCGGTCATAATATACCCCTGGGTAATGAAGAGGAGAAGTGAGCTACATCTGCTTACACTCTCAATGATACCTCTTGTATCACTTACACTGTGCACAGTGACAGAGATATTTAACAGGTGAGTTGTTTTGCTCCATGGTTTAATATTATCCAGACTGTTGTGACATGAAATTTAACATATCATATCATTCAGTTGTTCCTAATATGGACTGATGCTGATATGCACAATGAAGCATAAGGCAGTATTTTCCAATGTGGCTCACCCCTCTTGTAGAACTGGAAGCTATAAAGGGTGGCGTCGATTCCCACGGAAACAGGCCCCACTTTGGCCACTGCAGCCTGCAGAGCGCGCTCATCTCCCACGGCGATCTCCCTGTAGCCCCGACACTCAGCAGCCTTGCCAGTCTTGCTGTATGCACACTGCTGGTCCTGTTGAGACACACCTTGACTGTAACACTGAGGAGTCTCTAATAAACAGGAAGGGACATACCCTGACTGTAACACTGAGGAGTCTCTAATAAACAGGAAGGGACATACCCTGACTGTAAAACTGAGGAGTCTCTAATAAACAGGAAGGGACATACCCTGACTGTAAAACTGAGGAGTCTCTAATAAACAGGAAGGGACATACCCTGACTGTAACACTGAGGAGTCTCTAATAAACAGGAAGGGACATACCCTGACTGTAAAACTGAGGAGTCTCTAATAAACAGGAAGGGACATACCCTGACTGTAAAACTGAGGAGTCTCTAATAAACAGGAAGGGACATACCCTGACTGTAACACTGAGAAGTCTCTAATAAACAGGAAGGGACATACCCTGACTGTAAAACTGAGGAGTCTCTAATAAACAGGAAGGGACATACCCTGACTGTAACACTGAGAAGTCTCTAATAAACAGGAAGGGACATACCCTGACTGTAACACTAAGGAGTCTCTAATAAACAGGAAGGGACATACCCTGACTGTAACACTGAGGAGTCTCTAATAAAGCAGAAAGGGTCCACCTCCTCACAGTTCCCATCCTCTGGTACCACATTAAATTAAGTCACATTCTCAGATCAACTATTAATACAAATATGCACAATGTTTTTCATGGAAATAGATAATTTTGTTTTTATTCTCAAACTGCTTAACATCATTAGGATAATACTGTTACTATTGTTGCATTTTTATTGTGTTGAAGGAGATCCTACCTGTCCAACGTAGGGGTAGCTGTCCTCAGAGTCTATGCCTCCATTGTTCTTGACGTAATTGAAGGCGTTGGTCATGTAGCCTCCTCCACAGCCGCTGTTTTCGGTGACACAGTCCACCAGGTTCTGAGGGCTGAGGGACAGCAGGTTCCCCTGGGTCTTCATCAGCTGGCCCTCCAGGGCTCCCGCCGAGCTAAAGGCCCAGCAAGACCCACAGGAACCCTGCAGTCACACCCACATTAGACCTCATTGAGCTTTGGGTATTCTCTGCTCCTACAGGCTCCTATAGCTCACTCTAAACTGGCAATGGCACAAGAAGGTGTCAATAATGAACATGGTTCATATTAATTTCAGTGTTTGGAGAAAAAAATCAGTTTCCCTGTTATAGCATAAATGTGTCAAGGTACAGAGCATAATCAAGTATAACTGTTGGATAAGAATTAATTAACCATACTGGAGTCTCCAAGAATATGAATGCATAACACAAATTTGTCTGTTAACAAGAATGTATATATATAGATCAGCTAACAAGTTTGTCCCTAAAGAATAAAGACAGAAAACCTGTATGATCAGGGACAAATAAAGATTTCAGATTGCTTTGGCAGCTCTTAACCTCCATGTCAGAGGCAGTAGCAGTTCTGTTTTTTGCCACTGGAGGGAGTACATTGTCCACTTTTGAATGTTGAATCCAACTTTCATAATATAATAGAACACCATTTCCTGCTGGTGGCATTGCACACCATTGATGCTAATTTAATGTGGCTTGCTGTCCATGGCCTGAATAATGATGCAATCAATCTGTGTGACACAGATTCAATGTATTGTGCATGTTTTGTATTTCAGTTAAATATAAGACTATTTAAATAATTTACTGACCAATGTCCTATTCTTAACCTTCATTGATTTTGGAATTTATTTGCATCACATTCATGTAATACCAAAGACACAGCCTCATGTATTTTGCTTCCACAGATTGTATAATTCAAATGTAAATATATATTTGAACCAAAACTGGAACCTAAACATGCCCCATCATATATGTCAGAGGTCTCATTTAACAGTGGCAAATTGCTATTGCAGCTAAAGCCTGAATGTCAAGGTTCCCCGAGCTCTCCTCTCTGACCTGGTTCTTGACGGGGGTGACATAGCCCAGCTTGCGGTAGTCAATGGCTTTGGGCAGCCTCTTAATGCTGTTGTCAGGGATGAAGGTGTTGTTGGAATCCCTGAAAAGCGGGGTCTGCAAACCTGTCAACTTTTCTGCCACTTCCTCTGTGGTCTGGGGAGAGAGCAGGGACACTGTGAGGGGGAGAGTAGCATGTGCCTGCCAGCTTTACACAGCAAACAGTACAGCAGCCTGCATGTCACACACCATTTGTGTCCCACTTTGACTGACAAATAAATCAGTGTTTGTTTTTCTACACAAACGGTTTGGAAACTTAATTTTGGTGATGATTTTGGTGGTAGGTATTAGAACTTGTCAAACTATTTGTGAAGAAAAAACTATTATCACCTATTTGTGAGTCAAAGTTAAGGAAAGATATTAATTGAACCAAGTCCTCTGCCCCATGAAAACAGGTGGTTTCCAAGGGCAACAACATCTGAGGGTAACATTACAATGTGTTTACAATGTGTTTACTTTCAGAAAGCTCATCCAGAGAACAAATGTCTAGGTAAATAAACCTTTTGACTCCCAGGCACACCCTATACTGTACATCTGTTACATTTTCATCCTAAAATACTCTGTTTGTCATTGCTCGGCTATTCAAAGATTCACATGATGATGACACAGAGGCCTTGGTTCTGTATCAGCTGAAAGCTCTGGAATGTTCTGTCGTTCTCTGCAGCCAAAACTGTGCTGGGGTACAGGAGCAGCAACATACACACCAAACTTAACATTTAACACATATTTATTAATCTTAACATGTATTGTTCACTAAATGTTATGTTATTTGCTGGTATAAGTCCATGAGGTCTGTGGATTTGAACCAGCAAAAGAATATAGGTTACACACAGTAGTGTAGTGGTAAATGTGGTGAGTACACATGTGAGGAAGTGGGCATATGATAACTGCAAAGCCTGTATGTGTTCATGGTAATAAGGCTGGTAGGGGTGTATACTGTACATCCCAAAGTTTAGGTGGGTATACTCTGTATATGGGTGTATAGCCTCATCTACACCACTGAACATAATAAGACAACAAGTGTTTTTCATGGTATGTGCTTTCACAATAAGGCATTCTGGTACTTAATTCATCCAACTAATACTCAAATATAACATTTAAAAACTGGTACAATAGTTTTGCATAAAGCTTCAAGTAAATAGGCACAATGAGTCATTTGGAATAAATGGTGATAAAATAAATACAACCCTGAAAACTGTCCCATTTCTTTCAGCTCAAGCAGTACAGAATGTTAGTCCAGGTTGTGAATAAGCTGTGAGTCAGAGGAAAGAGAAGCACTTACCATGTCTCCTAGGTGGTTCATGCCCAGCTCATAGGAGTGCATTCCCAGCTCGTACTCACGATTGTGGGCATCGATCAACATCATGTTCTTCTCCCAGACAGCCCTGCGGATCTCCTCTTCACCCTGCCAAGTTCATGGGCAAACGACAAATCCAGCTTAGTTCCTCTGTGCTTTTAAATCACATCCAGCAAATTCTTTTACAGTTATTTCAATAACCAAGTTAATTTTGTGAGTATCTACTCTTAAATTAGGTTCAGGATTCAAATGATTCCATCCAGATTTTGTTTTAATAAATTGTTTTATGCTGTGCAAACAAAAGATTCTCATGGTCTGCTACTCCACCTGTGCAAGATTAAATGTTCTTGTGAGGAGAGGGAGATTGTGAGGTCAGAAATAGCAGATGGGGGTTTCTAAGCTTCAGTGACTCAAGCTTCTCGTCTGTACATGTTTTCTGTGGAGCTGAATATATCAGTGATAGATTGAAGAAAGAGTGAGATATGCTGTCACCCCAACTGTTGAAGATGGAGAATTTAAGTTAAGATTTTAACTGAACATTCTGTGAAGATAAATCTCTATTGCCATATTCCTGCCAATGCAAGGGATGTTTTAGTTCAGTCAAGACCATTTGTTACTGCCTCAGTTACCATTTAATTGAAGACAAATGGTCTTCTTTGAAGACTGAGTCACCTCAAGAGTGGAATGAGTGATAATGATGGGTGTCGGTCTGTAGACACACTAAAGCCAGGAGTGGAGAACAAGGGCCAGATCTGTTTGTGGATGCCAATGCCAACTCCTGCTCTTAATTATTCAAGTGGCCAACGAATTTATGTGATCTGACAGTTTATCGACATTTATTGATACACTCATGGTTGACAGCTGATGACTGTTTTCTTGCCTACACATTACCATGGTCTATGGTCGATGAGTGAATTGGCATTGATGTTTTCAACTAATTATGTAATTCTGCCAGGATAACTGGTAGAAACAACCTGCATATACTCTATTAGTCCAAGATTGTAGATGTTCAAACTTGCCAAAGGTGACTGAGGGGAAAATAGGTGTTTAGGTGGCCAGGAAAGATGTCTGTCACTCAGCATTGACCTACCAGTCCGTTGTACTCCTTCTTGTGGGTTGCCTTCCAGTTCTCCCACTCTGAGTCCAATGAGAGCCTCTCAGGGGAGAAGGCCAAGGCCGAAGCCAGCAGAAGCAGCACTGAGCCACACAGCAGCATTCTGGGGGAAAACACAGGACATGTAACTGGGCTGCATCTCCTCCACAGTCTGAAGGGAATACATTACATGCTAATTATGTGTGGTGATGAATGTTTCTTTTGCTACCATGATGCAGCTTTTCTAATGTACCTAGCACCAGGTTTAAGGAGATAATTACTGATTTTCATCCTTATCTGGTTCTGCATGGACTACACAACTAAGCTTTTTTTCTTAAACAGAACCCAGAACCCAATTAAGAAGAAACATTTGACCAAACATTCCAATCCGTCATGTGAAGTATATTAACTACAATATTACCATAGGTTTACTCATGTCCAGGTATGACACAACACAAAGACAGTTTTTAGTTTCCCTATTTTAAAATGAAATAATACAAAAGCATTCAACACAGGATAATGCAACACAGGATAATGCATGAGTTCATGTTGCACAATCATATATGGAGCAACCTCTCCGATTCTACCACTAATTTTTGCCAATACACTTTGTAATTCAGTCTGTTTAGAGTCATTCATTTTTGGCTGTTGAAAATAAGCTGTTGCTGCCTAATTTTGTATTAATAACTGAAAACCATATAGTGACATCACACCAGGCTGTATCTGCTGTAGGCATTTGAATAGTTCTCTAATTAGTTCACATTGGTCCAGATCACATTGAATACCACATATCCCTCATACGTCTAGTCCATATCTGCACAAAGGCATTAATTACATGTGTAGCTTTGTCCTTACTGAAAAAAAAAAAAAAACAGCAGCAAAATTATGACCGGCACGTACTCCTGGAAAAATATTCAAGCTCGCCCTGGAATGTCAGTGTCGCGATTTATAGAGGCGTGAGATTGTTCGAACACTTTGACATTTGATGCCCGACGGTTCAGATCCCTTTGTTCCAAAGGCCTGAGTAAAACTTGAGCAGTGGAATGCTTCGACACGATTCTTAGAACTACATTAACTTCCAATCTGTTTATTTTCCTGATTAAAATACTACATTATGGAAAAATATAAAACCTATGTAATGCATTTATACTAAATACATGTATATATGCTTTTTATATATCAATAATGTCAGATTCTTTTCTGGTAACCGTACTTAAGTTTAGATTTTGGTTAAGTTTTCGTAGTATAAAGCCATCTTGCCAAAGAACATTAATGTAAGTTTAACTGAAAAAATACAAATGAAGTTACAATCGATCAAATGAACAATTTTTCAGCAATATATACTTGTGCTTTTGTTTCTATGCATTCCATTAATAAATTCGATTTCCTACCAATTCTCAAAGGCAGAAAAGTAAAACGGATTTTTACCTCTTGCAGTTTTACAGCCGGGAAAGAGTTCAGACCTCGTCGTCAGGCTGTTTTCTTGCTTAGAATGTGGGTCAGAGAGAGACTTCTTATATACGCTGCAGTTTTGAGGAAGTGAAGCTGCTACAAGAGGGTTGGAAAATGTTTTTGAGGAAGCGGAATTCCATGTGGAATCGTTTACAGCGGAGGACTCACGACTTCACAACCGGCAGTATTGCAATGCAACCCGATGATTTCGGTCACTACATATGAAATACCTTAGATAGATATTTTCTCTTTGTGAAAAAAAAAAAAAAAACAATTACCACGACACTCAATGTTATCCTATATTCTATTCCACACGATTCTATCCTGTTCTATAAACTGCACTCATGATTTTACGATTTTCTTCTACTCTACTCTGTCGTTACTCAATGAAAAATTCTTTGAAAATGATTCTTTTTTGTGTCGTCTAATCTCAGTGTTATTAGAATTAGAATAAAAGTTAGAATACAGGTTTTTTAATTTTAATATAACATACAAACATATCATGACCCCTATAATCAGCAAATTAAGTCAAGTTAATGTTTAATACATGTTGTATGAAAAAGGAATACGTGCTTGACCAGAAATGGCATCTTTTCTCCAAGACCTACTCAATATGGAATTAAACAGGATGCCCCATACTCAACACTGTCAATATAACTGATGATGGATTTGCTAAAACTCAGTTTGGAAAGTACTAAAAGTCTAGCTGTGTCTCAGTAGAATGGCATGTATTTATGGTTTATTCAACCACCAGCAAAACGTTTCAACAAAATTCTGGCACGCCAATATGTTTTACTGATATAAAAGACTATTGTTTTTTAAGAGCCTTGTCAATTTTATAAAATACTTTGCTTTTGTTTAAGAATAAAATTATTCAGTTGAAAACACTAATTGACTGGCAACTCCAATCCATGCTGTACAGGAACTCCTAAGAGTCAAGTACACATGCAAAACCAATGCATCAATCTCCAGAGACTAGGAGAATCCTGATCAATTCAGAATGATTAATAATGCAAACCTTTCACTGCTACAATAGAAGTATGTTTTGGCTAAAACCCCAGTTTTGTTTTTTTTTTTTTCAGCTTGACTGTATCTAATTTGTGCTGGCACAGATTGCAAGTGACCAGTGGTTTAAGTGTTTGAGTCAGCTCAAAAACACCAGTGGTGTGATGATCTGTAGCCATCAGGTTGTTGAGCTCAACCATGCAAGCATCTCTGGCACTCCCATTCCATTCTTTAACTTTGGTTAAAATGACCTGGGAAGCAATGAGTGCATGAAAGGTTTGAATGAAGGGTCTCTATTTTTATTACAATGATGTGCCCTTGTCTAGCAGATGATAATTTAGGAAGGCTCACAATTCTCACATTTTTATGGTTACATTACATCCATATTGGGCAGCGTTGGACTCAGAGCATGCAAACCCTTCAATGGGGAATTCCATTGTATCAGGTGGACTGGTTGGGAATGCTCTTACAGCAGATAGAATCATGAGTCTAGGTTTGGCCCCAGCCAACTTCCCCATCTTACTCAAGCTCCAGTGGTCCCAGGGCCATGCGTCAGCTCTCAGTGTATGTGTGTGCATCGTCCCGTGGTGTGTATATATACCTGCAGCCATGACCCTGGCGCCATTAGTGGTTGTGATTAAGTCACCCTTCTGAGAAGCCCAGAGATAGCCTGTAAGCATGACATACCTTCAGACAGAGTAGCCTCTCAGTCCTGCATGATGATGGCTCATATGGTTGCATATAGCACAGGCACGTGAGCGCTTTGGCTGAGAAATCCCATTCAACTCATTCTTAGACAGGAAGATAAACCAGAGTGCCATAATGTTCAGCTTCCTGATGGTGAATACATATGTATCTAATAAGTGTTTCAAAGATAAATACTGTTCTATCACCGTGTACCAGTTTCATTATAATTGACATAATACCAACAAAGCTTGCCATATTGGAGATCTGTAATATCATGCTGATAAAATAACTATCAAAGATAAAATGATCTTCCAATTAGCACATTTGTAAAATAAACTGTACTGTAACGTGAACTATTACAGTCTTCAAAATAGTCAAGTTAAATTACTTCAGGCAGTATCTGATGTGCTTTTGTTTATATTACACAATAACCCCAAAATGGCAATGAAGATGAATAGAAATTAGGTTGCCAAGTGTGTAACTGTTCTTCCTGTCCTCCTCTCCTATCAGGATTTTGGAAAATGCTGTGGTGGTGTTGTTTTGGCCCCCTTGTGGAGGTCAGCTTGTATTACAGGACCTCCTGGCCTCTCCAGCAGGGCCTTTGCCAGCCTGAGCCATGGCAGTGATGTAATTACTATGGATGAGAGTGCTTTGCCAGACTGTCAGTGTGAGGTCAACACCTGTTTGGCACATACACTGTATTTATGATTGAGTCCCTAAAAAGAACATGAACTACACTTTCACACCGTTGACCTACCATATATGTATATATGTGTGTGTGTGTGTGTGTGTGTGTGTGTGTGTGTGTGTGTGTGTGTGTGTGTGTGTGTGTGTGTGTGTGTGTGTGTGCTCGAGTGTATATGGGTGGGTGCATCCGTAAGACTCGTGTTGCACACAGACATCTGTTACAGAGAATGGAAGGGGAAATAGAATAGTTAGCTGAAACAGCAACCCAATTACAAACCTAAGTCAACAAACAAACTCTCTCATTACTATGTCAACCCACTACAAATTTACCTAGAGGTTATATTATGCAAATGTGTTCTAAAACCCCTTGAACAAAGTCAGACTTTGGAGAATTGGACATGTGTGGGTGTTTTCATAAATAAATATAAAAATGAAGCAGACCTGTGTCTAGCACTAAAATTCAGAGAACAGCATTTGTGCAGAATGTTGTATATTCATTAATTAGTCATCCTCCACCCCGCTTAATGCTGAAGCTCTCAAGCCCAGAGGCAGACATAAAAACAGTTTCCAGTGTAGTGTGATAAGAGATGAGGGAACTGACTGATTGGGATTCAATTACAGAGATAACTGGAGAGGGTGTCCTCATGGTGCAGAGATCCACTGTGTAAGTGACAGAACTCAGGCTGTCACCTTATCATCAGAGTACGCCTCATCCCTGCTTCCCTCTCATCTCAGCCAAAGCTTTATTCAGCCTGGGACAACCTGTTAGCGCTTCCTCAAATATTCCAGTTATTGCTGTGAAAACCAGCTATCTCAGCTTATTCTCTAAGCTATGCACATTGATCAATGAACTCAATAAAAATAGTGCTTGTTCAAAAATGTCAGTATCTTAAAAATGTAATTTAAAAATACCATATTGATGGGTAGGCTGAACGACAGACTGTTGTAATGTGAAAACGCCATACAGGATTCCTGTGTTCTCACGTTGAAAACAAAGTTTGATATAGACAGGGAAGGGACAGTGAAGGGATGGTTTCAGGTTAACACAAGATAAGAATTACATGTTAGCTTTGTGTTATGGTCCATTAAATGTGAAGATGTGTAAAGCTGCTGTATATTACCTCTCATTAATAGAGACATACAACTTATTCATACGATGAATTTTAATGCCATGCAAGCAGATGAAAAGACCACCTTTATTCACTTGAATAATGACATTCTCCAAAAAGACTGGTACTATGGGGATATGAATAACTCAAAAAAGTCATTCTGGGCCACTTTTTTTCAAGATGTTAATAAAACAGACCATACCGCACTATGAGCTAGGGCTAAAGTGCCATTGATTTGTACCTTACTCTAGAGAAATGACTTTCAGATAGGTTTCAGAACCTGAGAGGACTGCATTGTTCTCAATAAAGTTGATAAAACTTCCTTACTAAAAAGCATTTTTAAGTACAGTTTCATGGACATATCTCAGCCTTAAGCTGTGTCATTAAATTGATCTTTTAGGAGGAATCTTTTTGCTTTGTTTTGATATGGCCAAAATGACTGCCATCAGCACAAAACCTAGTAAACAACATGGCCTATATTTTAGATGTGACTCTTTTAATTCCTGAAAATCTTTCCTCTGCCTCTTTAACTGGAGCCTCAAAGTAACCGCAGCCACATCTGTTTCCTTTTACTGTGCATTCCACACTCTGCAGGATGACACAAACCCTGAGTCAGCAGGCTTCCCATGATCCTCTGCTCCGGTCATATGATGGGTCCCATGACCAAGTCCTGTCATATTTTTGTTGGGCCAAGCCCATCATGAGAAAGAAGAAGAAGAAAAGAACAATTACATCATGATATTGTTTTCATTTAAATATGATGTCCATGGTAATTCACAAAATCTCTTTATGAAATGTAGTCATCTATCATACTGAGGGCTTTCGCAGGTAAATATTTTATATAATAACTATAATAATGACAAAACAGTAATGTTAATAATAATCCAGAAACAACAAATACAACTACTAAAAGTCATACAGTATAACAGTAGTGACAGACTGTTTGGACTGGCAGATCATTATGGCTGCTAACATAGCAATGGCAGCTTAATGCATGCGTCACGTGAGCAGACAGCAGGCCATTCTACATTCAGCAATTGCCATCGCATTCATGATTTTCAGATCAGAGCTTGTCACGTGCATGGTGATTTACTTTTTAGGGATTAGTCTGACATGAGCTTTAGTCATAACGACTCATTCTTTAGTCCATGATGTATATTTTTAGATTTAGGTCAAAGCCTCTGTACGAGAAAGGAAATGAATGAAATCAGTAAACTGTATCAGGCTCCTCTGTTTGCACTGACATGCTTCCAGAGCGTTTAAAACCCGATTCATTCACACTGCTGAAATAAATACTCAACCCTCAAGGTGCACTATGTGTATAAATTATGTTTGTCATTCACCACTCCACTACTTATCTGCAGTTTTTTTTTTTTTTTTGACAAAGCATTTTTTTTTTTGTAAACACAAATGTGGAAAAAAAGATATTCAACAAGGACTGAAAAAGGGTTTTGGCAAATATTGGCTAACTGTCAAGCAAGAGCAGCTGTCATCAGACAGATGCTTTTTGCAAATGGTAATGAGGCACAGTATAATCAGCTTTGGAGTAGGAAACAAACTTCTAATGCATTGTGGGTGGTGAAACAACACTGCAACATTGCAGTACACTAGACCATGTAGGGACACATTCAGAATATTTCTTCCACAAAATAAAGACATTATAATAGAGTATCCCCAAATTTCAACATGCAATTTATGCAATTGCTATATCATAGCTGTTAAAAATACACACATAGTATTTTCTAAGAATATTAATTGAATCAGTTATTGTGTGAATATTGAAGGAGACTTGGCACAGTTTACTTAGAGTATTGTATTTTCAAATAGTTGATTTAGATGTGTTTGCAAACTTTGGCCTAGGGTGCAGATAAACACAACTTTTATTTGTTTATGCATAAATATTTTCACCGATAGAGAGAAGAAATTGCTATAAGATGTAAAAATCTGTCATATCTCGTTATGTTGTCTGGTTAACCTTTTTACACAAAGGTAAATTTCATTTCATTTACAACATTTTTTCACTTTTCACTTTTACAGCCAGTTTTATGTTTGTTCTAAATACAGCAGACCTGTAAGTAATCACCATCTGCTAGGTTTCAGTCTGGCCTACAATACTTAGCAGAAATGCAGTAACTTAAATGAACGTTGAAATATATTAGCATGTAATGTTACTGATGTAATGATGTAATGTTTACTGGCTACTGATGTAATGTTGCCCATTACAGTGTGTCTGAAGACAAAAAGACAGCTAGGTGCTCACATGACATAGTGCCTTGCTTTCAGTGCTTATTTTAAAAAACTAAACAATTGTTATTTTCATAAATACATTTGCAGAAATAATTATAACCCACAGTGTGTCATCATGAAAGGGTCATGTGTCAAGCAGATTACAAGTGTAATCACCAATTACTTCTGTTGTGTTATAGAGGATTTTGGCTAGTTAACAAAGTCACACAATTTCAGACATGGGTCAAGGATACTATTTTGTTTCAGACATGCCAAAGATAATATTATAAGAGGTCGACATGCCCTCAAGGAGTTGAGACATGGTTGCCTGTCCAGGTTTCTTCTTTTGACCACAAGGCACCAGACAGCAAGGCAAACAATTTGTTGCACACTGCAACTGTGAAACAGGTTCATTTCTGTTTTTACTCTTGCAGTAGTTTGTTCATATACTTTGTTCACAAAATTACAAAGTTCAGAGAGGTCTTGATCCCTTAATCCCCCACAGGGATGACCAATTGTATTTGTGATCCCTTTTCATTGCTACAAAATCCTCTATAGATTTTGGATATCAGAAAAAGTGCACTACACCACATGCAGCCAGCTGCTGCTTGTATGCACTCTTCAGTCCATGAGCTGAGCTGCACAGCCACGGTGCTGCGTGCAGGTCTGCCAGATCATGCTGTTTTCTTCATTGCATATTTTCTCCTTTCTGTCACTCAAACTGTCAGCCCCCACAAAACTCCCCCACAGACTTATGAGGAAGCAGCCACATGAGTCCACCATTCACATGGTGATTAGCTTTCGCTATTTTAGTCCTGGTATTTCACCATAAATGGTGGGTATTTTCTGAATCTCAGTGTAATGGTTAAGGTAACATGTTTCTCTTGCAAAACAGGGCCATTTTGTTTGGCCCTTATGATTATAAATGGGTAAAAAATTACTTTTAGGGTGTACTAGGGAACAGTTGTGGTAAGTTATTCTGATTGTCTGGCAACCCAGGACTGCACTTCTTATACAGCTGGTAGAGGCAGACTGCAGGTGTTTCACCCACCCGAAGAGTTTCTAGAGTACACTGAGGCAGATCATACCCTACAGTCTAAAACCCTCCTTCTCTGTAGCTGAATATACTCCGTCCCCGTGGGCCTGTAGCCAGGAATCCTCCCTCTCTACAGCCCAGCATACACCTCCCAATGGGGCTGCGGGCCACAGCTATCTCTGCCACAGTCAGGATTTGAGTCCACACCCTGGGGCATATCACTGCACCACAGAGCAGTGCTGCAGCTGGATACACCAGCCAACAGCTCCATATTCAAATTCTAAAATAGCGGTGCAGCAGGGCTGAGAGAGATTCATTGTAATTCTAAGTACAAGCTGGAGCTGGAGAGTATACATGAATAAAAATAGATTTATGTTTAAAGAAGACAGTCTGGGGACTGGTTTTCCATAAAATTCTTATCATTCAGTCTATAAAAATTGGGAGGCTATTTGTGTTTCTTTCAAATTTTTGTCATATAAAGCAAGAAATATTACCTAAACCAAATACTGATAGCTAACTCCCAAACAACTGCTATGGCTGCAAGATTAACCTCTGGTCCAAGACCAGGCAAATTCTTTTAGCAGACCTCTAATCCACTGGTTACTGTTTATGCTAAGGAAGGGTCTTATTTCCTAATCCTGTTTCTTTAACACCAATGTTCGTGTTTTATGAACAGTTCTACAAAGAACATAGATAAAAAAACCTCTCTCACACACACCTGAAATGGAATCGGATACCCCTCTGTTACATGTAACAGCAATATTAATTCAAAGTTTCAAAGGAAAAACTAGGCTACAATTTTTGTTCTGACTCTTTTAAAAGAGAATTGGAAACTCATTTCCCTATGGGTACGAGGTGAACCTTTCAGAGAAGAAACAGTTGGCTCATACTCTCTTTCTTCAATTTAGATGTCTTTTCTCCAGAGCCTTGATTTAATTAAATTCCTACAAGATTTGCCAAGGCTGCCACTGTCCTCCCAAAACACTAATGGACACCACATTTGGTTACTGTGTGATAAACTATCAGCGCACACACACCCTCTCTCCATCACCCTTTCTGTCTCTCTATCTCACACACACACACACACTCACACACACACACACACACACACACACACACACACACACACACACACACACACAAACACACACACACCAGAGTGAGACTGGAATAAAGCCTAATAAGACTTTTGTTTGTGTGGTACTGCTAAGTCTAATTGGATAACATGGAAAATACAACGTAGAGCAGAAAGCCAGTTTCAAGTGAAAACATCTGAAATTGAAGTTTGTTCAACTGAATGCATTTAAAGGGCACCTACACCAGAACGGTCCACAAAGAATAGCCCTTAGAAGATTGCACAACAACTGAAACATATGATAACATGGAATTACAACACAACTAAATAAACCTTAAAGCATTAATCAACCCAATTTACACAGGCACTTTGTTAAACAGCCTCAAGTGAACATGGACACCATGACAGTGCCAACCTGTAAACCTAGGGATCAATTAATGAAACAGTAGAGCATGCAAATAATTCCGTGTTTAATTAAAAACTTTAAAATTCAACTTTATAAACTTATAAGTATTTTGAAAGGCAAAGAAAGGAAAAAAAAACTGGGTATTTCCTTTTTTATTTTATGCTGTACTGTTTATATTAAACTCAAAGCTATCAAATAATTATGCAAATCAAGCAGGAATCAATTTTAATCTTGAATGTAATTATTCATCACTGACCTAAAGCAGACTGTGTGAAAAATGACCATATTGTGTCTTTCATTACTTCCTGCTCCTTCCCAGGGAAAGTGATAGATAAATTCTGTACAACAAATTATCTACGGGTGTGATTTCCATATGAACATTTCTGGACACCGTGTGTCTTAGACTGCACTAAAGGCCTTTGGATCAGTTTGTGGGGGTGCATCCTTCATCCCCCTGTGACTTAAGCCTATGGTTTATTTCATCCTTTTTTAGTCCTGTTTTGTTAACCCTCTGGTAGATATTAAGTACACTGTGGCATGTCTTTTTATTAAATCAGTCTGAGGTGACTTCTAATTACAGACAGTCAGTGGAGGACAAATAAATGGGCAACTCAAAAATAGCCAATGGTTCTATTATTATGTCCCCTTCCTGGGTGAGAAGGGGGGAAGTATCAAACAATACAGAAAACGTAGAACAGGCAACTAAGTAACACAATTTCAGCACATCCAAGAATGAGAAACATCACAAAAAAATCCTAGTATCCTTCCCAGCCTGGAAGGCTGTGCCTTTATAGAGGGCCAAATGAAGGCAAAGGCTCACACCTGGGCTGACTAAGTCCTCCACAGGTGGGCATGCCCATTTGTGAGGCAACTGTGGGCTTTCCAGGCTGAGGAAAGGAACAGGAAGACTGACAGCAGTCCAATGGGAGAAGCCCAGAGGCCTGCTCCTACCTCCACCACTCTGGGACCCACATTGAATATATCATATCATTCATTGTAAACTGTATGGTTCTCATCAGAGCCATGCATACCATGGGCTTAGGAGCCTGAATGTGTTTTAGAGGAAATAGCTTGCTCTACTTAGTTTGAGTCAACAGACTGCCACAAACATGGCATAACACCATAAGTACATTGGTTTGATGTGTGCTATTTACTAAAATGTCTGAAAATGAAATGTCTGAAAATGGCCTGGAAAAAAATTATTCATGTGAAACAGTAGGTTGGGTAAATGCCCTAAGTACTGAGCACTTGGATATGGGTACATTTTCAATCACTACATCTCTTTGTTTACAGAGGCCATTACAAGTAATCATGGATTTAATCAATGGCATCAATGAGCAAATATGTATAAGCAAGAGTAAGATGAGAGGACAGAAATTGTAATGTGATCATTCATTTGTATTGGTCTAATCAGATAAAATTGTAATGCTTCACAAAAGGGTTACTTTTGAAGTTGTTGTTAAAGTGATGTTAAACAAATAAACAAAAATGTGTACCTTTCTATAACACCTAATCTACTGGACCATAGTGTTTTATATTTTTAAAGACACCATCTCTGACATTGTGAGGAATATCTACATACAGTGATCACCAGAAGAGATCTTTCCTGTCTTCTGTATATATTTTCACATATTACAGACTGGAGTACCAAAAGTGCACAATGCATTGCAATAGGGTTGTAAAAAATTCCAAATGTGTTAAATACAATGAATCAGTGATTAATTAGGGACACATTTCGCAGCTCCTCTCAATATGGGAACAAAACACCTTACCAGGAGTCATGGGTGCCATGAAGGGGTGAAATCCCAAATAAATGTTTCAGGCAGCCCAGGGCTGTGTAACATTATCAATAGACTAGGGCGGGTGTATTTTTTCATGGACCGCAAGATTCCTGATAGTACCCCTGAAGAATAATATCTCGTGAAATAACTTTCTCTTGTATTCCGTCATATTCCCTCACACACTGCAGTATTAGTTGCTCTCCAAATAATTATTCTCATGAACAGTACGATGTTATTCTCACAAAAAAAAAGAGAAATAAATTAATTGGTCCCATTGTATAGCTGAAACTGATTCGCTATGCAGGTGGTACTGCTTACTTGCAAATAAAGCATTCGATGCCTTCACCAGCGGCGCTTAATTTTGTATCCAGCAGGGGTTTACCTAAATCCTCAGATTTGCCTGACCCGTCAATATCAACCCATCCAGCGTTTAGAAATGCGCCCAGAATTGTAATGTACTGTTCTGGCAGAATTCCATCATCGTGTTTATTAAATAAAAAAAGCAAATCCTGCCAGGATGTTTGAAGCACGGGAATGTCCGCCACCATTTTAATACCATTTTAATGGTATTATGATGTATTAAGCTAACATCAGAACTTTAGTGTTACTCGACATGCTTCGATTTTATCCTTTCAACTGCCTTACGGTTACAGTACCTATAGTTCCCTACCTTTTCTGTGCTCCCTCGTGTACTTTGTAATCGGTGCCAGCAAACAGAAGACGTTGTGCTACAATAAAATAGCCACGTGCGATTTTAAGCGATGGCGAGTTTCCAGAAGCGTCGACAATGAAAAAAGTTGACCCAAATTAATTTTAGTGACATAATTAATGTGATAGTCCCTAGCGGGTGCAGACTACAGAAATTAATGAGGAATGAAGTGGTGTTGAAAAAAGCGGTTCGGGGTTGTCACCCATTCTCAATACAATTAACCTACACTACAGAAGATGTACTTTACTTGCACTAAGACATGATGCGAGTCACAAAATAAAGGGAAATGTCGAGACGACCGAGTGGATAAGTAACACTTGGACCATCGAGGAAAGTATGAAAACCTCTCTGCCAGAAGTCTAACAGGATTCCTCCAGAAGGTGAGCTCCCTCTCAACTTCTCAACTATTTCTCTCGCCATTGTGCGCGCGTAGTTATATGTGTCTGTGTAGCCTACATGGTATTGGTATTCTGGAAGTTGTGTTTGCTCGAAGGGCTCGTCCGCATTGGTTTAGGCTGTATTTCTTTTGTTCTTTTCTTTTTTTGTTTCATGAATATAGTCTGAATTTAATTTACAGGAATTTAATTTACATTAACGGTTCTAACTGCTTTTCTTTTAATCCCTCAACCACTCCTCAATATTTCTTACAGTCTAATGTTTTATGATAGACGTTGAACCTCTCTTAAATAGTGCAGTGAACCTTTTGATCGATATGCACTTCAGTGCTGTTGAGAAAACAAGATTAGGGATTCCTGTTTTAAACGAGGGGAAAGCCACATGTCAAAAACCACAGTTTATGCAAAAACAATAGTAATACAACAGATATTATTACAACAACAACAATGATAATAATAATAATAATAATAGTAATGATAATAATAATGTTGTTGTTGTTGTAGTTTGTAATAACATAATTAAAAGCTAAACTTGACACAAAGTAACTGTAAATCCCATTGAAATAAAACATGCTGTTGTACTATACACTTAAGTTTACAGCGCAGCTGAAGCAAAAGAAACCGGGACTTTACCGCTGCACATTATTATATACTATAATATCTACCACTTTGAGTTTAGTCCACTTAGATTATCAATATCCACACGAGGTCAACATGACAATTACGGTCCTTACGGTCATTGAGTCACGTTCTTTATCTCACACATTTAGCTGTTCCAGCTCAGTCACTTCTCCAAACGAGACAATATACACCAGATTTAATTTAGTGCAGTGAACAAAAAAACGCATACACTTTAGATTTCCTACTGCCCCTTTGCCATGCATATGTAGACTTCAGTATCAGGTTATTTTAAAGGCTCATTCTCAAACGATTTAGCAATTATTTGTTATTGTTTTACTTGTATTTCACCCTATAATAAAAATCATTAAAATGTTATCAACCTTATACATGGCATCTTTAATTTTGTCCTACCATTGGATCATGGAAGGTTCCTCAACCTTCTGTTCATTGGTATGCTTTTTAACAGAGATAATATATGTTTCACATTTAATTGGTAACCACTAGTAAAGGACATGGTAATGGATCAGTTGTTTTAATTAAAATTTGATTAACTGATGTTCATGTACTTTATGTATGCCCCAGCAGTTACTGGCAGCTCAAATTGGTTTTGGTAGTGCAGTGAGAAAAATGAGAACAATGAAGAAACGTGGCTTTAAATCATTAAAACTACTCTAGGAACCCAGAGCCATGCTCTATTTATTTACCCATCCTCTTCATGCTGCAGTGGCACCTGCTAGCTGATTTGTCTCTCATTGGCACACCTTGTGGGAGATCAGCTCCACTCCCTTGTTTGAACAGCTTAATAATATTACTTTTTGAACATTCAAGGAAAATGCTCAAGACTGGTTCCAAAATATGTTTCTAGTTACCTCAGTGGAATAATAAAATGTCCTCAACAGCTGTTCTGTTGAGGTTTGGACACGGTGCGCTAAATGTTTCTTTAATTATTTAATGGATGCTACTCCTACCCAGGGATATGGGCTGGTGACTTGAGACAGTCATTGAGTTGAGTCACCCAAGCATGAGTCTTGTATTTCATAAAGCATCGCCTGGTTGTGGAGAACTTTTGCATGCAGGTTTTACCGCCACAGACACAGCTCTTCAATGGGTTAACACATCCACTCAAACAAATCACAAAGGCCATTACGAAATGACAGTCTCATGACAGATAATACACTCAACCCTTTCCTCCTGTTGTGCATTGTGATTAGCTCAGATTAGTAATTCAGTTTATTTCAATCAGAAGGAAGTCTTTCAGAGCAGTTCAGGTTAATCCACTTTTGAAAAGTGCCAGATTAAATGCCATCACAACGTGAGGAGTGACAGAGGGCACTGAACACTGAATCTTACTGACAAGAGAGAGAGGTTTGGTGAGGATCCAAAAGTCCAATTTAATTAGAAGAGCATTGTGCACATGGAAAATGTTCAAATTGTATTATATGTTTTTATGTTTTTTATATTCAGCCAAAAACAGAGAATATCATCAGGAGAGATTCGGAAGAATATAGCAGGAATGTTGTGCCCTTGTCTGGTATTGTTTTGCTTGGACTCCACAGGCCCAAAGCTTATATGCAGTGTCATAAATTGGAACAGTATAGTTAATGACTCTTCCTTTCCATGACAGTTGGACAGTCCTTAAACCTAACATCCCATTAAAATAAAAAAGAAGAATCACAGATTCCTCTCCATTCCCACTAAATAGGGACAACTACATGTCATATAAACGTGTGTGCCTCTTTGCTTCTATTGCTGCCTCACTTACGCATGCATGACGCTAGACGAACATGCCTAAGGTCTCAGGGTCAACCTTGAAATCCTTCTTCAGTATTTTGGAACCATGTGTTTATCCCTGACCCCTGCTCTGCGCTTGATTAGCGGTTCCAGACAAGGACACGGTTTTCTGGGATGCTTTTATGTACTTAATCCTCACAGGCACTGCCGGGATCTGTTTAGAGGGAACACTCATTACAATCTGTCCTGGACAGTGGCCCTGCCCTCTCATCTGTCTCCTATGCAAAACACTACTATAAAAGCCAAACCCCAGCCCAAGGTCACTCCACTTATTCCTGTTTGATTGGCTGGTTCACACTGAGGTGAACAAATAAATTTTATTCTCTGGATGTTACTCTAAGATCCTGTACTTGTGATACTGTCATTACTTTATTATTTTAAAGAAAAAGAGAGGGTTTTTTTCTCCTTGGCCTGGATCGATAAGCCTGGAAAGACAAGCTATTATTTCACTTTCTCGCTTATCTACTAGAAGGCAAAAGGCAAAAAGGAAGGAAATTCATTTTTAAAAATGAGACACATTTATGTGTCAACGTTAATGTACAGTACCTGCAAAAATGGCCCAAATAAGGTATTTTGACTTTTTTGAACTCTTGCCTTTGGATGCCTGCAGTTTTATGAATGTCATAATTCATCTCACTCAAAGATTCTGATCAAGCACCTTATTTGCACAGAAGATGGCAGGGCATCTAGCAATTAGCATTTCAAGGCCTTCAATTCCCCTGGAATTTTCATTCAGAACAAGTTTTTGGATTCAAATTATGCTTCCTAGCTGACCTGCTCAGGTTATTAACCTGTCTGGAAAGTGCAGTAGGGAGGAAAATCCCCTTCAGCTGCCTAGTGAGGGAGAGAATGAGTTACCTGGCCATATGTCACACACATCAGTGGAAATGGGGGTCTTTGCAAACAGTGGTATAATGGTTATAAACTCTCTTTTTGCAGGAAAAAAAGTAAGTTTGTAAACTCCCTTCTGTCTATGAGTTTCTTTAGTTGTAACCCAAACAAAACAATACAGACACAATACAAAACAATAAATCCAGCATATGGTTTAGAGATGCTTCTTACTGTCTGTATTCTGGTGCCTTTAGAAAAATGTGTCAGTAACTTTCTGATTAAATAACAAATATGATTTAAACAAGTAGTAATGGAGCTCAGGTGTGCTCAATTATAACCAAGAAATGCATAACAAATGTTGAATAGCAAATAGGTACAGCCTGCACTCTGTTCAAATGTGCACTGTCTCTGTAATACAGGACTACATTACACTTGGACACAGACGGTAGAGTAGCTGCCATTCCTCAGCATGCTGGGAACGTTTCCATATCTCACTTAAGTCAAACATTTCTCTCTAAATGAAATTAACTCAGTGAATGTCTTACAAACAAATTTAACAATATTCTTAATGCATTGGTATTGCCATGACACATTGATTTCTTCTCATTTGTGCTTTGCTTTTTGCCTATTGTGCACATTGTATTGGAGATTCATAAACAGATTGCTCCATGAAATAATCTTATGTACAGCATCACAGTTCGTTGTCAGGAAGATTTTATGCTGTGCTAGTGACCCATTTCAGCTGACTTGTCTGCAGGGGAAATTCACACACACACACACGTACGCACGCACGCACGCATGCACGCACGCACACACACATTCGCAAACACTACACACACATACTCTTGTCAGTATTTGTATTCTGCACACACATACAAACATAGTCATCATAATAAATTCTTTCTTGTTCTGTCTCCCATTTTTACACTCAGGGACAGGCCTTTTGAAGATAACAAAACCATTTTTGGAAAAGGTTGTATCATTGAAGAAGGGAATTTATATGTATTTTCTTTTTCAGAATTGTATTCAAGTGCCGTGACTGATTATCAACACTCCCTGACTTAAAGCCTCAGTCCTGTGGGAGACCCAAAGGACAAATCACCCAAACACTCCCAAAAATACCAGCAACTCCCCTCCAATCAAGCCCCCTCTACAGCTGTTCTATTTCCAGTCCCTTTAATACCAGACTGAAGCGCAGTGTTACATTTTTCAAGGCATAGAATTAGAATCAGTGGCCAGAAGCCATAAACTCGTATGCGTACACTCCCTGTTCTCCATTGTTGATTCATTTCAAAAATCTTAATTGGGGATTTGAGCTGGGCTCTCAGTCAATCTCACTCGCAAACTAAGAATAGCACAACGAGGAGTAGCAGCAACTGCAATTTGGCCAGCACATTGTGTTCTGACTTTTCTGGGGGAAAAGAGGACTGACATTGAACATGCAATTGTGTATCGCAACCTGTGAAAGTGCTACATCGGCAATAAAAAAAAACACTCTAGAAGACACAACAGCTGAAGAATAAAGAAAGTAGAAACATTTAAGCATGAGCAATTCTCATTATGTGATGTAAAAAAAATGTTGTGCTCAATTTAATCAATTGCACTTATCTCATTATGATCCTCTGCAATCGAGTCCAAACTGACTTTAATTTATGACCTTTTCTCCTTGGGTATGGTACATTCTGTTGGATAGAAACAAAGTCCTATGGAAAATGCTCTTTCCATTTTAAAACAGAACAGCATATGCCATTCAAAAGACTCAGGTCTGTTTTTATTGAATTGTAGACACCCTTATGGAAACTAAGTGTGTTTGGTTGAATCAGTGCAATGTGAGTTGCAACTTACCTAAGCATTTAAACACCAAAGACACTACTGGCAGAAACAGGTGGGTTTTTTTTGTTCAAGTTTTGTGTAGCCTGTAGGCCCAGATTCAGCCACTCATAGAAGGGCTGGATGGAGCTGGACCTGGATGGATAAAGTTTCCACAACCTTGATTAGTCCTGTGTGTTGATATGGGTTCAGAGAAAGAGGTTTGTGCATATTGTGTGTAGAATTAAGTAACAGAAAAAGTATTAAGTAACTGGTATACTCATTTGTTTACACCGCTCTGACAAGATCAGACAGCAATGTCAGCTTGATCTGACACGGCTCTCAGAGCAGACGTTACATCAGATTGGCTGAGGTATTCTGAATTGTTTGTTTTTGAAATCTGAGTGTTGGTTAGATAATTTGTTAATTTGTGAGTGTAGGTGTTATGCAATGGGCTTACCTGAGCATCAGAATTCCAGCCGGTCAGTCACCAATCAATTAATAGGCTTCAGAACAGGAATGCAGACTTACTCCATCATAGCAAATTATCCAGAGATATTTTGAAAATATATAAAACATAGTATATATTGCAATCATAAACCATGATGCTACAAATCAAAGAATGAGTAAATTACTGCACTATAGATAACTTGCACACAGTAAAATGACAAGTGTACATATGAGATCAGTTGGATTCATATGCACACTGTAAGTGTTAGATGAACACTAGAAATTTTGCTGTGTACCCATCCCATATGTACTGAAAGGACACCCTTGTAATTGCCACATTAATAGACAGTAAAAGTTGTTTACATATTTAAAAGTAGCCTTAGACACACATGTAATCTAGTAAGCCAGGTGACCACCAAGTTAAAACAAACTAAATACAGCACAGTGTTTACAAAGTAGGGATTGTAACTCAGTAAAGAAATGGCATCATATTGTCATAATTAATAAAGTGTTTTTCATGTCTATATCCATTTTATTAGAGTTTAAATGTTATGGCTTTGGTATTATCTGGCTTCATAGTGTTTGTAAAACAATACCCCTCAAGGAATCCTATCCGTGTCCACTGAGAGCGAAAAAGCCCTGCCGTTCGCACAGCTAACAACGGTGATCTCGTGCACCTGCCGGCCTCCGTCTCTCACAAGTCACCACCATGGAATCAACACTTTTCGTTTATATAGCACTCTACGGTGGTACATGCTAAGTAAATATTGTAGTGACAGAACCAGTTCCACGGTCTGCAAAGCCAACAGCAGATTTATGAGTCAGCAGTTCAGATGCTGTATAAATCAATCGAGTGATACCAAGTTGTTACTTTTCCCTCAACAAAAAGGATACTCTGCGTTCTGAAGTAAAGAAGTTTTTTCTTTTGGCTGTTTGTGAGGATATCTCGTTAGTACACAGGTTTGAATCCATTTAAGCAGTTTTGTCATTTATTTCAACCGGCCAACTCTTTGACGACTGAAGCCAATTTGGAGAAACAGATTTGAGGCATGTCTTGGGTTACATATCTGTTTATTCTTTACGCATGGTCGTGGTAGCAGCTCTGTAAATACGATCATAGGTTAATTAGAATTACTACAGCGGACTGTGTATGCGTCTGTATAAAAGTAATGCTAGAGGAACAATATTAGTGTATAATACTAATAACAGTATATAGTCATTTCTGTACTGTGATTTCCCAGAGAGACCTCTACATATGTAATACAAACGATTTAAATGAAAAAGGAATTGTTTGGTATCGTTCAAAAGCAATTTCTACCAAGCCTCGTAACTTACAATTATTCCTTATTTTTTAAAATCTGTATTTCATTCAGTACATGCACTCATTGTCTATATTATCAGCCTGCATGATAAACGCAATGAATCACTGTCATAAACTGGGTAAAGAGGAAACGGTTCTGTCGATACGTGTTGTGTCAAGCCGGTCACCACTTACTGTCTGCCAGCAGTCTTAACCACAGCTGTGCCTGGTCTTTGTCCTCAGGAAAGCAACCAGCTTCTCTGTAGATTTTCACAATGACCTTGATCAAACATAGAGTGGAATGAATTGCTGATCTATACTGTCTGATCTAGGACCATGTCCGAGCCATGGTGGCAGTGTTTAGCAAGTCTGATGCAATTTTCGCTGGCAGCGCGCGGATGGTGTGGGTGTCACACAGCAAGCACTTAGGCCTTTTAACCAGGTCTGACAGACGGGACAATGGGAAGCGCAGCTTGTGCGTTGTATTGCCTATAAATTAGATGCACTACAGTCCAGGTGGGACAGTGGGTGCTTAAAATGAAAGGTAAACCGATGACATAGGGGAACGATGTTGCCTTTGACAATGTAATTACTAATTACAACCCTGTCGTTCTGATTGAGAATCAGACATTTTATAGAGGATAATTTGTGGTCATGAAATACAGCATTGTTACATGTATGGCTCATTTTCAGATCAGTGTTCTGTGATATGATGGATATCACTGAAATGTTCTCCTATTTATTCATCTATTGGAAAGCTCAACAAAGTTGGTACTCTGTTGACCGCTGTGAATGAATGGCAACCCTCTTTGTTAAATTGTAATTGGAATTAGTTTGATTTAAATTACCTTTAGAATTATGAAAATTTCTTGTTTATGTTCATTTCCTTTATTATATTGAATATATCACTTAAATATAACTTGAGTCTGATGAATGAATGAATGAATGAATACACACACACACACACACATACACACACACATACACACATACACACACACACACACACACACACACACACACACTGCTGAGCAATGCGGAGTAAATGGTAAATCCAAGAACTGGATTTCAAGGTGGTCAAATATGTAAATGCATTCACCTTTTAATAGCTCCAGAGAGGAAGTGAAAGGTACACGTTTTTGATTTTGTTATGCACTTTTATGGGATTGCTTCTCGTTAAAAATATTGCATTAAATATTGTAATACTGATGGTTATCCAGGTTGCAGAAATTAATCCTTCTCTGGGGTGTTGTTCCAGGCTGCTTGGAAGAACATTGTTTGCAATGAAAGGCTGGACTGGAGAGCAATGAACTCAGACCACGAACTCAGCTTGAATTAACCTGGTTATGAGAACGTGTAGTCTAGTCCCACAGCTAATTGGTGAGTCATGCTGAAAATCCGCAACCATGACAATGTAGGTTTGGGGTGTCTGCTTCAGGGAAAAAGCACTTTGCTGTTTCAATTTAACTGCATATTGTACATCAGGGACACTGTGTTCATGTATTGCTTTTAAACAATTAAATTATTTTAAATAGACGAACCTGTGCTGTTATATTGACTTAGCTTTAAAATATGTTAATGAGACATCTGGCACTATGCTGCCCATGGCTCTGGCAGACTGTATTTCAGAAAGTAAGGCACTGTCTCATCTATCCTAGAAAACAATGCCAGAGAAGTACAGTGGATGTTTCACAGGCTCTGATCTATTGTGTCTCCCCCTACAGGAAGGAAACAACATGTTTCTGGAGGCTGTTGTACAGTGGGGGGCATGGAGCATCCTGGTTTTGTGGGTGGCGGGGGTGTCCATGGCTCCTGAACTCTTGAGGACCTGCCCTCAGAGGTGTGAGTGCAACCAGGACACGATGGAGGTGAACTGCTCCAGTAGGCAGCTGACTGCTGTGCCCGAGGGCCTATCAGGTGACTCCCAGAGCCTGGACCTGACCCACAACCGCCTGAAGACGCTCAGCCGAAGGCAGTTCTCAGGCCTGGTGCTGCTGCGGGACCTTGATCTGAGCAATAACATCATCTCCATGATCGAGGTCGAGGCCTTCCAGGGCCTGAAAAGCCTGCGAACCCTTCGAATCAAGAGCAACCGGTTAAAGATGATTCCAGTGGGTGTTTTCTCTGGGCTGCCTAGCTTGCGAACTCTGGACATCAGCGACAACAAAATCCTGCTCTTCGTGGACCACACCTTCCGTGAGCTGTCCAGCCTGCAGAAGCTGGAAGCTGGTGAGAACGACCTGGTTTTCATCTCACACCGCGCATTCATAGGCCTCCAGAACCTGCAGGAGCTGAACCTGGACCACTGCAACCTGACCTCCATTCCCACAGAGGCCCTGTCTCAGCTGCAGAACCTCACACAGATGCGCCTCCACAGGCTGAAGATCAGCATGCTACCCAGCAACTCCTTCCGCCGGCTGCACCAACTGCGTGACCTAAGAATCTCCCACTGGTCTTCACTGGACACACTAGCCAATAAAAGTCTGATTGGACTCAACCTCACCTCCCTGACTATAAACAGCTGCAACCTCAGTGCTGTCCCCTATGCCTCTATCCGCCACCTAGTCTTCCTCCGCTACCTGGACTTGTCCCACAACCCCATCGCTGCAGTGCATGGGAACCAGCTGGCCGACCTGTCTCGTCTGCAGGAGTTCCACCTAGTCGGAGGCAACCTGGTCACAATTGAGCACGGGGCCTTCAAGGGGCTGGCCTACTTGCGGCTGCTGAATGTGTCCTCCAACCAACTTCCCACACTGGAGGAAGGAGCCCTCCACTCAGTGGGGAATCTGGAGACTCTGCGGCTGGATGGCAATCCTCTGGCCTGTGACTGTCGTCTGCTGTGGGTGGTTCGGCGACGTCTGCGGTTGGACTTTGATGGGCACCAGCCCACTTGTTCAGCACCGGATGTGGTGCGTGGCCGTGACTTCCGGGGCTTTACAGAAGCTGAGCTACCAGGTCTCTTTACCTGCAGACAGGCCCGCATCCTGGACCACACATCACAGGATGTTACAGTGGAAGAAGGGAGCAGAGTGCTCTTCCATTGTATGGCAGATGGTGACCCCTCACCCTCCATTACCTGGGTCACCTCGCAGCATGCTGCTCTTTTGCCTACTGGGAGGCTTCGTGTTTTAGCCAATGGGACTCTGGAGGTAAGGTATGCCCTAGTGCATGACAGTGGCTCTTATCTGTGCACAGCAAGCAATGCTGCTGGGAACGACAGTTTCTCTGTCAGCCTGCAAGTGACGGGCCTCCCCAATTCACGCAATCGCACAATCCCCTACTTCTCCGAATTGGTGTGGACAGTGCCCTCCACCCCCACTGCCACCAACGCCTCTGTCCAGGCCCCTGATCCCTTCCCGTTTGATGCCAAGACCCTGATAATCGCCATGACCATGGGCTTTCTGTCCTTCCTCAGCTCAGTGATCATTTGCTTTGTTTTCATGTTTCTCTGGAGTCAGAGCCAGGGACAGATCAAGCACACCGCCACCATCAATTTTGTCCCCCGCGCCTCCAAAGGTGGGGCCGGCGGAGGAGATGGTGACACAGGTAGGTTTACCATGAAGCTCATCTAAACAGGACCTGAGGTTCGTCTTTCTTAGCACTGAACGTGATAAGGCACAAGGCCATGGTTCACATTTGTCAGGGCTAAGTGCTATAGCTACCACTGATGTTAATGAGCAATGTTTTAACAATGATAAATTGTTTTAAGATGTGCTTTGAAGCATTTCAGAGAGATATTAATACCAGAAAAAACACTGCATTTGTTGTCTGATAGTAGGTTTTTTTCTATGATTTTATAGTTTTTTTTGGTTTTTTATTTTACATGAAAGCCACATTTGCTATATAAATGCTATAGGTCACAACTTTTTTTGTAATGAACATTAGAGTCATTGCGGATAGTTTGCTTGAAAGCAGATAAAAATATCATTAAGCATTATGATATTAGAAAATGAAAATAACACGACGACTAGTCAAGGAGATGAGAAGTAGAGATTCATAAAGGGTGGAATGCTTAACATGTGATAATGATGACGGAAGGGCACATGCTAAATCAGGTATTCTGTATAGATCCAGTAAAGAGCCATATTTACATAAGGGGAACAGCTTAACAAGCTATCGATATGCATAAAAGATGAAGAAATTACATGTGAAATACAAACATTATTGAAACACAAAATGAATATAGTCACAAAAATAATACTGTCTGAAACATAATCTATCAATTCTTTGAAGGTGACATGGCATAATATTTCTTGTTTTGCCGTCTATAAAAAAGGAGCTGTTTTGCCGTCTATAAAAAAGGAGCTGTTTATGCCGTCTATAAAAAAGGAGCCGTTTAAGGCTTAATCCAGGTCTGCGTTGTACGCTGTTGTGGTGCATTTTGCATGTAACACAGCATGAAATTCAGCATGGATTTTACCAGTACGTTTGACCTTTATTGTCCAAGTCTTTGGATAAGCTTTGAAATGTTCAGTAATATTTATTTGAAATAGTAGTTTAGTAATCTATCTTTAATGTAAATTATTACCTATATAGGTAATATATCTGATTTGATTTTACGATACTAGTATATTTATGATTCAGTTATTTTTATTTTTTCCAAACTTAGAACCAATATAATAAATTGGGTAACTAGAATGACACAAAGAAAAACTGAATACCTAATTTGGAGCCTGATTCTACATTTAAAAAAAAACTTCTATTCTTTGGGCTGCCTTGATATCTACTACATACAATAATGTGTGGTGCACATGTATCTATGTTTATAAGCAGTATATTTATGACTGTGGAGATATATTATAAACTGCATATATGGAATTGCTATTATGGGTTAAAGTGGAGTCTGGCTTGGTTCAATATGTTAGCATAGGATGACTTACTATCTGGCATTTAGCATGTCTTGTTAATATATAAAAAGGCAGGATATTTCACAATGTCTATGTAAACATTTAGGCATTTATTGTAGCTGATAAAAAAACTAAAATAAATTTCCTAACAATTCATCACACAAACATAAAAAACTCATGTAAGGTTGCTTGAATATTTGTGAGAGAGACACTGTAAATCATAAGAGTGATTGCAGACATGCTAATGAGAATGCAGCTGGGGACATATTTAGTATATATCCATATTTGTGCTCATCTGATCGATGAGTGTGCATCTCCAGATAGGGAAAGACCAGCAATAATAATGACTGGAAAACAAATGTCATGGAAGGTAGACCAGCCAATTGGATGCTACAGCCAGGAATATCATTTTCCAAGGTCTTCACGCACTTTCATGTACATGTATTAACATTATGATGTATGATAAAATAAAGAAATAGTAATCTTTTGTTAGAGCAATGTATAAATCTTTTTTTGTATGAGGTAGAGATGATCTGGTCATAGCAAGTAAAAAATGTTTTACAGTTTTGGTTGCAAAAACATGTTGACAATAGTTAATATGCCACACTTAACTATTGAATGCAACAGATACATTATACATTATTTCACACATTATAGATATATGCCTATTATATTATGTGCTATGACATTTTGCTATCATGCTTGATCAATGTTAAAATGATTGCTTTGTCAGTAATTAAATACCTATATTTAAATTGACATTGTACATTACTTTGCCTCTGTAATCCTCTCAAACTAAGTGAGTACTTAGATCATGAAAACAGCTGCTTAAATATATATTTAGAAAAATCTGCAAATCAATAACTGGTTGCATAAAATAAACAATGTTTATTGCACTCAATAGCAAATGAGACTAAGGAAGAAAAATGTGTGCTCAAATTAGACTTACTGTAACTTGTGTCTTGAAGTGCGTGACTCACTGAATGAATTGAACATTGTCATCATTTACAGTTTATTGTAATAAAACCCTTTTCACTGCCAATCATGGAGCTAAATAAAACGTGCATGAATAAAGTATGTGTCTGTCAGGATATTAGAGTAAAAGAATCGCTTCTGCAGATGTAGCTGTCTTCCTGGCAGCTCAGTGCCCAACCTGATCATCAATTCAAATCAGTCACTCTGTGAAGCTCAAGGTGAGTGCTGTTAAGTAAACCATTCAGTGTACTGCTCACTTTGAGCTGTATATTAAATAGCATTACATCAGTGTTCAGCTGTTTTTATATACCACACACTCAACATTCAGATGCTCAATGCCTTGTTTTGCTAGCTTGCTAATGGCTTTTCTCAATGCCAGATAGAATTGTGCATAATAACAGAGTGGCACTATCCTCAAAGAACATAAAGAGGCCAGCTTCAAGACAGAGTGGCACTATCCTCAAAGAACATAACGAGGCCAGCTTCATCAAGATCCTTTGATAGAGTCATCTTGCATTCGGTGTGGTAAAACTAATGATAGTAGAGATATTTTCTGGACAGTATGTCCCAGCCAGGTAGGAAAAGTATGAAGTGACATCAAAATGGAATGAGTAAAAGCATGTCCTATAGATCCATGCCTGTAATGCAGATGAAAGAAAAATATTTTCTCCCTTTTTTAGTTCATATAATCAATGTACATTCTATTCTATTGCAATGTTTGTATACTATGATTATGGAATATATTACTAAATGTATGCAGTGGGAATGTATTTATTTTGGGTTTATTTAAACAATGCTATTAAAACATATGAAAAAACCCCACACAGTGTCACATCTAGCCCCTGAAGTGCTGACAGAACTACCCTGCTTTTTAAATACTCAACAATATAAGCACGTGTACATATTTCAAGCATATATAGACTCCTTGTCACTGAAATAAACTGCCAAGCTGATTCTACTCACTATACCCAAGCCATATCATAAATAATTAAGAGAAACCATTTAGGTGATATTTGTGATGTAGGTCTGAATTAATATATATTAATATATTATTAATATATACTAATGCAGACCTTAATGAAGTTTTGGACTACTGCTATTTAGTTGAAAAGCTCAACATCATGTCAGCACCATATTAAATGGATTTCATGCTCAAAAATGCTTGTCTATTTCTGCACTAGCCTACAATAACCTAGAAAAATGTAATCACGTGTGTGTCCAGAGATTTAGACCCATTTGGATTACCTCTTCTTGTTTCAATCCATTAAGTAGGTCTGTCTGGCGTGTCATTGGCCTGTCTGCTGAAGGCAGTATCTCATATTTTCCCCCACTGTGGTCTAGAGTTCACAGATATGTAACAAATCTCCCCAGGGGAACTGAGCATTTGCATTTTTAAAATGTATTAATAGGGATATAGTTACAGCAAAGACCTGCAACATAGGTATTGATGCTTATTAGTATAAAATGACATAATAATATATTGCTCTTCTTTTGTACCTTTGTTAGTTGATCAAATCCATACAGACTTACTCCTGAATTTCAGTGTTTCAGGCTGATAAATTTTAACACAGTGAAGGAGCTAGCTGGTTTTCTCTCAAAGCAGAGAAAAAAAGGCCCTGACTAAAGAGGCACCTCAGTAGCTCCCAGCTCTTCAGTATTCTGCGTTACCGCCATGCTGATCCCCTGCTGAGACCACAATGGGTTTGGTAGTAAGGAGTCATTTAGTCTACATTTACAGAATCTTTGAAGCAATCAATACCTCCAGATGAAACTTTGTTGGCTCTTGAAAGTAACTCTTCACACAATACCCTGCCTTAGGTTCTACCTGGCCTCTTAACCAGGGAAAATGGCCTAGTCTAACAAAAGCTTCAATGAGTAATGTACTGTATACTAGCCAGGCACTGAACAGTGTTCTGTACAATATTTAGTAATGTACTATTTCAGTCAGATTTGTCCTGCATGCATTTTCCACACCTGGCTGGGTTTATAGTACTTAATCCCTGAGGTAAAACAAATACAGCTCATAACGTGAGTGCATTTTTTTTTCTTTTAAGCCAAGGAAATCGTGACCTCTGTGTCTTTTTCATTTTTTTTCAATGTTTAAATGTAATGCATTCACAGATTCTCAGAGATGATCTCTTAGCTATTCACAGGTACAGTCACTAGGTGGTGCTAGATACTACTGGTTGAAGAAACATAATTCAAACAATTCCCATACTACTCTTTGAACTATGGACTCACATGTATAACATACTTTTGAAGGCTGAATTCTCATAAAGTTGCATGATGTCTTCAGGACAGTAATTTAAAGGAGGAGCAGAAAATATGGCTCTGATTGGGTTTTGAAGGTATCTCATTCATAATGTTGCTGAATTCAAGGTGGCTCAAGGTTACCTGAATTAGTCTATTTTAGTATGAGGTTATTGTATGGCATATTATGTTTGTTGGCATTATTCCATGAATCCTGTTGAACAGCTAAAGCTAAGCGGGTCTGGTCTCAGGAGGACAGACCTCCTGGGAAAAATAAGTCACCATGGCTAGTTGTGCTGGTGGGCTAGAAAAAGGTGTCTTCTGTTTGGACCCAATAAACCTCTAGCATATGGGGACTGTGCCATAGAAGACAACATTTTTCAGATGAGATGTTAACCCTGACTTAACGTAGACATGGTGTTCCCATGACATAATCACAAAAAGCAGGGAAGTGTCCATGGCTCCAGCAAACCTGTAACCCTGCCAGCAGTGATCCTGAGGTTCCATGGCTTAAGAATAAGCCCTTTCTTGGTTGTAGCATATCATCTGTATGTGAGCATGTCTTATCATATGTCTATGTGTTTTACCCTCGACTCTGCTTATTTGTTTCCTGTCCACTGTAAATTTACTGCAGCTGCCTTGCAGCTTTACAAAAGTCAATTAAAACCCACAAGCTGCACATACGGCAGAAATGTATTGCCGATTCATCATTGCTGTGAATGTCCAATTGTTTATAGACAGATAGTGATGGAGTAGAATTAAAGGCTCCCCTGGGAGCCGCATATACTGCCATCTAAGTGATGACTTTGAGGTTTTCACCATACCATGAAAAGAAAAAAACATTAAGTAGATGATGAATTACAGCTGAAATGGCAACCTTATTTGACTCCCACCTCTTAGTTTTTATTTGCAAACAGAATTTAATTAAATAATGTTTAGGTGAATTATATGAATTATCAAATAATATTATATAAACTAGGTTTCAGGTCATTGGTCCTTGCTGATATGTGGTAATCAGGACCAGCCGGTATTGTAATCGAAACAGTTTTGGGCAGGCATTTGGACTTTTGTATAAGCTAACTCTGTTTCCTCTTTAAGCTTTATAACGTAACTATGCATATACACTTAAAGTACTATTCATCTTGACTCAAGTGCACGTTTCTCAGCAACCTGGGTGTTTTCCTCTATTAGTTAATGACTTTGCTCTCTTGTCTAATGTGCGCTAATTTAGCTAGCTACCTATGTATCTCTAAATCTGTAAAAAACTGTGAAGCTATCATTACCTGAATTGGCAGCTGTATTACAGTACCATGGCAGCAATTTTACCAGCTAATGTTAGCAGTGAATGTGACAGCCTGACTTGAATGTTTCACCATGCATGGTCATATGAAATCACCAAAAGATTTTGCTGATGTAAATCCTGCTATATAAACCATGAGGCTAGTTTATAGACCATGCCAATTTTCAAGGCACTTTTTAAAATGAATTCTGTTTGAGCTTTAGTAGAAGTTAGTAGCCTTTTAGATTTAAAATATGTTCAGCTTTGACCTGGTCACTGGGCCATTGGCATATCCATCAACCTTGCTAAAATCTAGTTAGGTTTAACTTTCTTTCTGTTAAAAAATATATTTTTGCCACTTCCTGCAGCAGATATAGTTAGTTCTATTTTATACTGTCCCTAACTCAATACCCTCAACCAGTCAATACAAGAAATCATAATAATGGCGATGCTTGGTTGAAAACCCATTAGGCCATTTATGATCTGCTAGATGCAGATGCAAATTTAAAATGGATGCATAATTTATTATCCCCAGCGCTTGATTAAATATCCAAAGATAAAGTGCCATATGTTTCTGATGAAATCGTCATTAATTGGTCTGTAATTATTAATGTCCGTCTGGGGGACAGTAGTTGGCTATACATTCATTATTATGATGTCCCCATATTCAGTGTAGAATTGGTTATCTGTAATGAAAAACAAAGGTTACATTGGAAACACACAAAATCATCTAAAATAGTCTCGTTCATGACAGGCTAAATAGCACAGCGAATAGATGAGATGCATGATTCGACAAGCCTGCATTATTATGCCGCTGACATTTTCGGTTCTTAATGGACGCAGTGTCTCAACTTGTTTATTATTTTACACAATTAATCGTGAGGCGGTGAGCAAAATCTGTCACAAGGTTTAAATTCACCACAAGGTAATATTTTAAAACAAGGACAACAACAACAACAACGACAACATTTGTTATCCCTAAATTCTTACCAGAAGTTAAACCTGTAATGGTACTAATTAAACCATTTTTAGTTGAAATGTAATGTCCCTACAATCCTACATGATCAAGTTTACACAAACGCTAACCTCATCATTACTCATCATTTCCACTGGTCTTGCTGTAATGACGAGCAAAACACAAACCAAGATAACAAAACTGAATTGTGAAGATTCTGATTTCAACGCACTATTTCGCTCTTGCTGGGGCACCATTGCCACCCCCTCCACCCCTTCATTTTTTTGTTTTTGAGGTGGAGCCTGCTACCCCATTTCTTCGGATTTCGCTGTGTTTAAGACAGACCAGATAAGCAACTGAAGGTGAGGGCAATAGACGACCCAGCTGCACAACGCAATTCACCACATCGTTTGTGTTATCGGTAGAAGACTTGAGCTCATTTTGAACGGAATATCACTTCATAAGGGACCGTTCTATAAGTTTTGACAACACCAGACATTTTCTGATGTCAAAGATGAATTATGCTATTGCAGCCGCGCTTTTCTCCTTGGTCATCGCCGAAAAGTCACCGAGGCTAAAATTCACCGTTCAAGGTAAGGTGCCCACATAGAGAATTCGTTATTAAAATACCTTGTTATTATGTGACTGCTGAATATATGTTTATAATTACCTGGTGGAATAACTGTATAAATTTCGCTCTGGTCTCCCACTTAATACCGCTACTTGTGTGTCGCAACAACCTAAATAAAGTAAAGAGCAAACTGATGAATGAACGGTGCATTCAGGTGATGTAATGTATAGCCTGAAGTCCGGTGTGTTGCAATAGACACGCGTGTTGGTGAGCTGCGGCATTCGTAATTGGTTGCTTTGCTGTGATAAAGGGCGTCGCACACTGGACTCGGTAGCCTGTGCTATGGGTCAGTTGAAAAAATATAATTCTGCCAATTAATAGGGTAAAGGGGAGACGGATTTAATAATGTAACAATTAATTTTACGATAATCAGGAACAGTTCTCTACTCTGCACCTTGACAAATACTAAGAATTAAACAGGATATGATATTGTTTAAACTGTCAACGGATTTGCTAAGCCATTGATTCCAATTTTAATGAATACTTAACATTTCCTCTGCTGTAAAAATTAGTCCAATACCGTAACGATCCGATAGGCTTTCTAAGTCGAATGATAATTGTTTTAAATTTAATGAACGCCCAGGTACTTGACGATTTCTGCTAGTTTCAACGACTGGAATATATGAACAGTGTAAATTATCAAGATAAATAACCCAGGCCAAATAACGGGGACGTAGCCAGTTCCGAATTTTGAAATGCTAACCTTATTTACCGTCTATGGTGTTATTCTGATATATTTTTCCTCAGCGGCTGTACATCCTCGTCATTAAGTCGTGGCTTCTATAGCAGGTGTATGTCAAAACAGCTGTGCGTTCATTCGATTGCACATGAGATAAATGTGATGTAATGTAGGCTGGCAGACTCCTGCCGCATACCTTAAACGTCTCCATTATTTATAAGGGGTGGTGGAGCCAAATGAAGGAACTGCTTCGACAGTTATTGTGCAGTAGTCATGGAAACAGATTACATTCGTTGTTAAACCAATAGAAAACTGGATCGTTTGACTACTGAGTTCAGGTCTGCATTTCTCTAATGCCACAACATGTCGAGTTATCAATTATAAGACAAGTAACTTAATTACTAATGGTAAATTCAGTTAGGTCGCATTTAGAAATACAGCTTCTAGTTTAGGAAAATAAGCTAGTTTTAACGTCGTTTAAAGAATCATTTTGAATGTACATTACTTTAAAAGGTTATTTTAAAAAGACTGGAAAATATTTTGCATTAAAATACGTGATTCTAAGGTAGCTGGCGCTGCAGGACTGCAATGCAGTTGCTGGCGCTACTGTGGATGATGGTACTGCGGTAGCTAGGCGCACTGAGGACGGAGCATCACCATCAGCATCCTCGATGGTACATCGAAAACGTAAACTTGGCTGTGGAAAATTCCACACTTCCAAGCAGAATCACAATTAAGTATTCCAAGCACGCCTCCATACCTTGCAAGAACTTGCAATGTATTCACAATCAATAGAAAGGTCCCAATTTTGTGATACGCCGACGCTGAATTAGTCGCAAGTGTTTCTAATTTCCTGAATCCAGTGTTAGTTACCAGCCATAACTTCTCTAAATTGACAACAGAACCATCATGCTTACAATGCTAATCTGTAAATATAACAATAGTATAAAGTCTATACTGCAATCATGACTACAGCCAGAAGTAATAATAATAATAATAATAATAATAATAATAATAATGTACAGTGTTGTTATGTTGGCTATACGTTTAAATAATATTGTCATTGTGTGTAATGTTTTCTGTTCGGCTACTCAAATATGAATATTGTATTAGACGTATACCTGCACCAGACTGGTGTAAGTGTTACTCAAGTTTTCTGTTTAAGAAACCTTAATGGTCGTAGATCAGAGAGTCAGAATCATATTGGCTAGCCGAAGGCGTTCTGACACCCACATCTGCGGGCATTGCTAATGTACCAAGGGTATGCCGCCTTTCAGGTCAGCGTGCGTCTGTTTTGGAATCATGTCTGCTGCATATCAAAAAGATGACAGACCGCATTGGTGAACTCTGTGGAAGATAGCTGGTTATTTTCCATGGCAACCAAATGCTCATGATTTCAGTAGGCTTTAATCAATGTCCTACGGGTACATTTTTCACATAGTTTACACAAGCACACATACAGGTCTAGTTTGGACATTCACATTGCAAGTACAATGTTTTGACCTATGATTTGGAATATAGGAAACAGAACATTATAATTTTGCAGTCATTTTTGTGTCTGCACATTTAAAACTGATTAAGGTGTTGACAAACAGAATTTTGTCTCACTAGATTATGAGTCTCAGAGGATGAATGTCTGTACAGTGAACGTTGTCACTGTCATTTGGCTATGTTAAGTCATTTTTGGCTCAGATACACAATCTAGTGGCTCCCAAGAAGTTGTGATTACATTTCTTGAAAATCAGAAACATTCACCTGATTTGCTTTCAATGTGATGTTTCACAGATCAAGGTTATGAGAATGTCCGCCAACAGAGTATTTGAAATAAGCATGCAATATTCCAAAATATTCCTCTGTCAAGGGATCTCCTGTAAAATCACTCACAAACACAAGGAAAGGATCAAAGACATGAGGAAAATGAAAATGCCATTGAAAAAGACATCAATATTAAGGGAAAACTAAACTGAATAAAGGCTGAAGATGGAGAGTACATTGTGTTATTGTGTGTGATTAAAGATTAGCACTCTTATGCACTGTCAGAAGCTTTCTATAGCAAACAATGGAACTATTATAACCAGGCAACTTAGAATAAATTATAGGTAAACAAAAAAATTATAGTGTTTGTCATAGCATTACACTCCAACCCTCTCTTTTACATTTTCTGATCTGTACTGTAATCTGTAATAGAACATCAGAGATAAAGAACAATTAAGGGAAAAAGTTTGATTATGACTATTATTATACCATATGACTATTACTGGTATTACTGAAACAATATTACATATAATCTCTGAAATATAACCCATCAGTTATATCAACTTTCCAGGTTATAATACTGGGCATAGGAAATGCAGTGTGTGGCAAATAATACATTATACATTATATTGTATGACAAAATGTTGTCCTTATAGTTCTGGAACAGACATTCAGTGTATGGGACTGTCCAGGTTCAGACCTCATGTGATACATCAGCCCTAACGCCAAGGATCCAACAGAGCTCAGTTATTGTGCACAAATGCAATGCAGTAGGTATACTTGCCTTTCACTTTAAGACAAGAGAAAAAAGGCACAGTGTATTAGAGGCTTAAGCCTCTCAACTTTGTTTGAAGATGAATAACCAATGACGTGACATGTTATAACCCTCTGTACACTGTCTTGCAGAACCAGCCAGGTTTCATTTTACGAAACCAGAGTACTACATGACCCTGTACCACCAGGAGGGAGGTGATGTGCTCTATGTGGGGGGTCAAGCAACCATCTATGTGCTGTCATTCACTGACAGAGGTGTCAAAGACATTCAGGTAGGCCAGGGCAGAGAAACCCAATGCCATCATGAGATAGCATTGTCCTATAGCTGACCCTTTCAGTGGCAACACTGCTATGTATGAACGTGGGTATCAGTAGTTATGGATTAATTTAACCTTGATTATTTGAAAACAGAAAGAATATTTAATAATATTCCTGGACTTTAAAAGGCTAGAGATTAATTGATCTTTTGTATGTAATTCATTTCCTTCCATTCCACAGACATGTATAAGTGATCCTTGACTCTTTCATCATGATAATAGCTCTCTCTGAGCCACACTAACATCTCAGAAGAAAAATTGTGGGTTTTCGTGCTGACGTATTTGTGTGTTTCAGATCCTTTTATTCCAATAAAAATGCCCTCCCTGCTGAAGGACACATATAAAATGGCTGATTTCTAATGATAAAATAGCACTGTAAGGAAGGAGTACATTTATGAGGGAAAGAAGTTAGGTGACACGTGTGTTTTTGTTTCAGTCATTTCAGTTGTGATGTGTCCCCTGCATGTTGCACTTAGTAATTGATTTCCACTCATATCATGTTGGAATCTGCTTCATGTCTAGTGCAACACAGGGTATCAAACCTAAAGGGAACTTAAACAATGAAACAGACTTTTACACATACATCCATAGGCAATTATCAAACAGATAAAACAAGTGCTGACATCAGAGAGCAGGGCATGACCAGGTTCGCCCCAGGAGACATGAATGCAATAGACTGGAGAGGGATGCATTATTGTGAATAGAGAATATGACAATGTTTATTGCAGAGCACAAGATTAGTTATTATCAACGTTACACACACACACTTACCAAAAAACACAGATAAACAGCAAACTTTGCACCCCCAAATGTTCCAGAAATGACAATGGCTGCCAGGAGCTTGTTAAGCAATGCTCCCTGAATGTATCTCTGAGCTTCCCTCAAATAACATCCTAAAACCCCTTCCACTCTCCAATGCCCTTCAGTCATCCAGTAGGATTCTGCGACAAACACTCTACAACCCTTTTCCCTGTTAGCCTGTAGTCATGAGATCCCCCTACAGGCGCAAAAGGAATTGAGGGAGGATTTTACTCTTTCATCCCGCATCGTGAATGGATGGGAGAGTCAACAAAATGGCAGTTGTTAGTAACTTTTATGCCAGGTGTGCCCCTATCACCTGCTCTCCCACACCACCTCGGATGAAGTCCCTGTAAGGGTACTCTGAGGGCTATATGCATATGCACTCAAATTACAATAACAATCATTGACATCAGTATCCATATTCATTATTTTACAGTCAAAGCTACAGCACATATAATCTACATTCCCCTCAGTCTTTCCCAGTGTTTATTGTTTCTATTTCATTGAAGTGGCTGCAGGGCTTTATGGTCCCACTGTAAAGTCATATTTTGTAGGCACGTGACACCCAAAGCCCAGCATTGTCCCTCGCCATCAGTGTGTCCAGCTGGGCTTTATGGGCCCAAATGTAAAACTCTCCTGTGATCACGCTGGGGTTGCCTAGTGTCCGGGTTCCCATCCAGGCTTCCACAGCATGGGAATGAAATTAATCCTTACACCAGAATAGAATATCATTGTAAGAGGGATAAACTAGAGTGTCTGCTGTTGCCTCATGTGTATTCTTGTGTGTCTGTCTTATCTTGGCAGCAAGTACATTGGTTCTTGTTGACAATGCAGGTCTACTGTATTCTATTGTAAAAAAAAAAGTATTGTAAAAAAAAGTTCTTCTGCTGATTGCAGATTCCAGTTCCAGCAGATGATAATGCGAAGGAGGCATGTCTCTCTGGATCCAGTATGCCACAGGTGGGTGAGGAGAGAAAGCACAGGTAGCATTGGCCATGCAATTGGAATTGAAACCCAGATGTTGCAGATCTAAATCCTAGCAGGGAAGTGACTGATACCCCTTGAGCACAGTACCTCAGTCGCTTCTCTAAAATATTCAGTTATATAAATAATTCATGTGGGAAAACTAAAGCAAACTGTGTGGGAATAAAGTAAGTTGTTAGAGATTAGAAAGTCTACAGGTCATATAAATACTTCCAGTCAAAGCATGCACTGTGAGAGATGATTGCGGCATGATGATTGACATGACCTCCAAACAAAACCTTGGCCATTCTTTAGCAGGGGAGTGAGTAATAATTTATTTGCATTCAGAACACTATCATGTTTTTAGATGTAAGGACAGGTAGAGGGCTACGGTATCCACAGGGAAAATTCACCTGAAATATGTCTGAAGTTCAAGTTCCTCAAGTTGTCTCTGAAACAAGTCAAGTAAAGATCTGTTTGTACATCATTTTTTACACAGTGCAGGGCAATATGATTAGTCCACAATGCCAGCGTTTTCATTACAGGCATCCTGTATGTGTTATTCGCTCAAGTGATTTTATAACATTTGTTTTCTCCTCCAGATGGAGTGTGACAATTTCATTACTGTCATTCAGAAAGTCGGTGACACTTTTGTGGTGTGTGGTACAAATGCTGGCTCCCCAAAATGCTGGCTATTGGTAAGCTGTTAATAGGCTTTGATGTTACTCTCTCGGTAATTCCATTTTCTTGTCAGTATGTGGTGAAAGGTATATAGCTATGAATCTCTGTTCTGTCCTTCCTATTCTCTGCTCACTGGCCTCTATACTCATTTGCTGTGATGTTCTGCCTTTCAGTAAGTTGCTTCTGTTCAGGCAACATCTGCAGGTCATCGTTCGTAAAATTAAGTACTGTTTGAGCGCTAGGTTGTTCTTAATCCTTTCATCTTTTTTGTCTGCTCAGGTGAATGACACAGTGTTGACTGATGTAGCCAGTGACCAAATAACACCATCTGATATATCACCCCCTTCCCCTTCTCAACGATCAGTCAGCCTGTCTGCAGGTATGGCCTACAACATTTCCATTCAGTGCCAGGGAATACTGACATCTACCTCTGACTTTCAGGACTGAAATATCTGTTGTTCAGACATAGAAAAACTCAGCCCTGTACTTCCACAGAAACTTCACGTAATGTACAGACTCATCAATCACATCACATTCAGACATGGAATTGGGCCTGAAGCCTTACTTTACTGGTAACTGCTCAGACAAAAACTGGTAGAATAACTGACTTCACTATGAAAAAAATAGCAATGAGAGCCAGAGGTCTGTCTTGTGCAGCTTTATTTCCATGTTGTATTGCATGAACCTCATATAAAAGAGCCAATGAAAGAGCTAACTGGCTCTTGCCATGAAGAGTGAACTGACCAGTCCTATTTTTGTTCTGCGCAGATGGGAGTCTGTACTCCGCTCTTTCGGCTGTGGGGCGCCAGCCTGGCTCGATCCGTAGGACCTATGGATCACGCAAGCTACTGAAGACCGAGAGCAAGTGGCTGCATAGTGAGTGTGGCAGCGTGGGATGGGGCAGGACAGGATGGAAGGGGAGTAGGAGTAAAAGGGAACGGGGATGGGAAGATTTGGAATAATGGCAGAATACTGCAAGTGAAAGGGCATTACAGATAGCTGGAAACATATGTAGTAAACTGAACTTACAGCCACATTATACATAAAGGTTTTTTGTTGGATCTGAAGGCTTGAGATGGATGCTTGAAATAGGCTTACATCTGTTTGGAGGATATAGGAATTCTGACATCTCCCTTGATGTTTTCTGTGGCCAAATCTGAAAGTATGTTTATTCTATCTCTAAAATATGTAAATTAGGAAAGTACAAGCCTCAGTGTTATCAACTCAGATTATGGTTTACTCTCGTACAATACATGTAATCCCTCTCGGACTCTGTTAAAGTCAGCTGAACATTTTACTTTGTACTCCTGCAGTACAGCTGGTAGATTATCAGATATTTTTTTCAGGTAGTTAGTGAAACCATTTCTGTTCTTGGAACATTCTGAGTGAATTTGATTTTCTTGCTAAGTTGGAGCGTACTTACAGTATAAATTGTAGATGATTGATTGGTAAGGCTGTACTTACTCACCTGACACTGTGCCCTTTGCCCTGTAGATCCTCAGTTTGCTGGGGCAGCAGTGATCCCAGGGTCCCAAAAGCACAAAGAGGAAATCTACTTCTTTTTCAGTGAGATCAACAAGACAGCTGGCATCGATGAGCAGCCTTACAGAGCCCGCATTGGACGCGTCTGTATGGTACAGTACTCAGACTAGCATTATCATCGTTTATAATAAAGCGAACAAATGCCTCCAGCATATGCGTGCATCATTAGCATCTATCCGGGAAAAGTGCAACTTCTCTCCATCACTGAATACTCAAATATTATTTTTGTTAGATGGTACCACATTAATAAACACATGTCACATCGGATAACTGCTCAGACTAAGTCAGTTAATTGTATGAAACAGAAAGCATGAAAACACTCAAGTGGAGGCACAGAGGCAGAGTTAATAGAGAGCATTACCATGGTGCATAGTCACTGAACATGGTCTTTGAGAGTTACCATCACCCAACATACTGTAGATACTGGTAATGCACAAAATGAGAGTAACAAAATAAGGAGACTGTGTACCAGTTTTAATTATGTTTTGAGGTAGTTTATGACTCAAATGGATGGTTAAGACAAGATGTAATATTGATGCAGTTTATCATGTTTCCCTCACATACATTGTTTTTCCTCTAAAACAGCAGTGCAGAAATTGATTTGTTCACGGTCAGAAATTTCATTTGGTCATGTCAGTGGTTCATCTCCTAGTTCACGATGGATTTATATATATATATTTTTTAGCTTAAGCCTTAGAGTTGTGGAAAGAATATGCAAAGTGATTTTTTTCTATTTTAAACAAAAATACTGAACATGATAATGAGGACAATGCATTGCTATTTATCATAGACAGTACCGCAGATGTACATAAAATAGCATCAGCACAATTTGGCTTGCGCTCAGATAGCATCAGCAGAATTTTGTTCACAGTCCACATATAGATCACACTGCTGCATTTTGCTGGATGAGAGCCCAAAGAGCAGTGCAGGTTTGAGGCAAGGTTCTGCAATCACTGCCATCTACCAGCTTAATCATGGGATTCCTTCATCATACCATCACTCATACCTCCTCCAGGTCGATGAGGGGGGTATTAAGAACATGCTGGCAGACTCCTGGACCACGTTCCTGAAGGCACGGGTGATGTGCGGAGAGGGAAGCACCCCCAAGCAGTACAACAACCTGCGGCAGGCCTTCGTGCTGACTGCACAGGAGAGGAGAACAGGAGTGATGTATGGGCTCTTCTCCAATGCCTGGTGAGCAAGCTTACATTCCTCCAGCGAAAGAGTCAAAGCTGGCACTCAGGATGAGCCAGCAGGTAGACCAGCAATGACTGAAGTATCAGTCACTGACTGATTTGAACCAATTAATATGTATTGCTCTCCACAGTCAGTCAGATACTTGCAGCATATCGTAACTCAAACCATTTGTGGTGTTAAGAAACCTTATTCTACCACCACTGCTGTTAAACACCTCAGGATACAACTGAACAGACATTAATTCAGTCAGGTGAATGTACTTATGTTCTCCCACACTGTAAATCACTCTGGATTAGAGTGCCTGTGAAATGCTTGTAATGCAGTTCTGTGTCAAGCACTAACTGTACATGACACAATGGCCCACAAAAAGAGACATTGCAATTTCGTCCGTTGAGAGTAATTGTAAAATGATACCTCTTTATCTACTTGATTCAGAATTGAATTTAGGATATATAACCTGAAGAAACAGCGTTGACAGATCTAATTTATTTTCTCTGGCGTAGTGAGCGTTCTCTCCACTGCTTTAACTTTACCATTTTTGTCTGATGTCTGCCAGGGACACCACTGTGGTGTGTGCGTACTCCATTGAGGACATTGATCAGGCTTTCTCCACGTCCAAACTGAAGGGATACACCACTCCCCTGACAGGACACCGCCCAGGGACGGTAAAGGACTCCATCCTCCTTCTCCCACTCCAACAGAGTGGCCAGTTACTGATGTGCTAAAATAGTACCAACTGGGAATAATAAAATGTACAACATTAACATAATGTGCAGGGGCACTGCTGAGTATCAGAATGACCAAAAGCAAATACAACAGAAAATACAAATGCTGCATAACTTGTCCTTTTCATCCAAATGTTGTTGACCGTTTTGTGTCTCTCCCTCATTCCCCACCCTCCATAGTGTGTTCTGAAGAATGTGACTGCATCACTGAATGCTAAGGCTCTGGGAGTGATAAAGGACCACCCTGAGATTGAGGATGTCATCAGGCCCGTTGGAGGCGAACCTTTAGAGCTGCCCACTGATGACCAGTTCACCCAGACGGCTGCTGACACAGTTCTGGCGGTCAATGATGAGCATTACAGTGTGTTGTACCTGGGAACAGGTGAGTGGGATAGAGAGACCCAGGTAGACACAGGGCCAGCAATTACATGAAGGTTACACTTTTTCACTATTACATTTTAGCTGGCTCCATGTACTGTGTGTTGTTTCGAACTAATTCTGCATTTAGGCAAACTGGCATTTAGGCCTGTTTTGTTCAACATTCGTCTTAAAAATTGAGCAGAAAAATAGAAGAGGACCTTGTAAGTCTTGATTTAATTGTGGATCAAAGTTAATGACAAATGTTAATTGAATCTGGGCCTTTGATCCTTTTCAGAGAAGCACTAAAATGAATGCAATGCAATTAACTGAAAGGTGTTAATCAATTTTACAAAATGTCACACACCTCATCTCTTAAACACTTTCGCTTGGAGTAATTTAACACAGCAATTCTCTAAATTGCTCAGTTGTTTCCTTAATTCCCAAATTGACCATGTTTGCTTGCAGTCAAAGATGTGAAGGTAATATGAGATACAACATTCCTTCTGCTGACAATTTAAAACAGACTTACCACAGAAAAACTATGCCAGTTCCTGGGAAGTGTGCATCCAAATAATATGCAGCTGACCTGAGAGACTGGAGTAATAACTCTCTCTCTTGTTCTTTCTACTTCCACAGAGAAAGGGAAGGTCCTCAAGGTCCTTCATACCATAGAGGAGGCTTTCATCATCTCCCAGTATTCTCTCTTCCACAATGAGGGCCCAGTCACCGCCATGGCCATTGACTCCCAGAGGGTAAAACATTAACACACACTCTACCTCTCCCATCTCACAAAGAGATTTGAAAAAAAACCTGTTGAACCTTGTTAGCCGCACTCTGGCACTGTGTTACCAACCAAGCCACTAAAGACAAAACCAGTATGATTTTGCAGTTTTGGAGTCTACAGTAGGGGCCTGCCTTGTGCTCTTATCAAAAATATTAATTATAGTAACACCTGGTCACTGTATTTCACTGCATATTTTCACTTGTAAATACACCCTCCAAATGCACACACATTTCATGGTTCAGTTTTTGTCTTTTTGTAGGGACATCTTTACATAGGCCAAGCAATGGAGGTCCAACGCATTCCACTAGCTGACTGTAATCGCTATGGAGACACTTGCCGGGAGTGCATTCTCTCACGGGACCCCTATTGCGGATGGGACCAAGCAATTAAGAGGTGTACTGCTATCCCAGCTGGCTACAACATCACCACTGGGTAAGGGACTCCAAAATGTCCTATATAAACCAGAGATATAATCATATCAGACCCTCAAAACAAGACCAAAGTTTAGGTCTTGATTAGTGCATCAATAGCCTGTTAGCCTGGTTTTGAAAGGAAAATTATGCATCTTATCTTGAATGATTTTATTGTACATTTATCCAGGCAAACAAAGAGCATAGTTCTGCTGTGACCGCTAGATAAGATAGATGTAGCTTCAAATAATTTAATCCATTGTGTCCCTTAAATTTATTTTGTCTTGTTTTTTTTTTATGTGATCCATAGTACAATTGTCCAGAACCTTGACCAGTCCAATACTTCTGTTTGCGGAGAGGCCACAGGTGGGTAAAAACCTAAACAATCTCAGTTTGAATGAATTAATGATTCATTCCATCACTCACTGTTCTCTCTCTGTCTCTGTCTCTCATATACATGTACATAATCTGAGTTATTACTCCTCCGCAGCCCTGAAGGTCCACAGCACATCCCCAAAGGAGGTGGTGGTGGACTCTGACGGTCCGGTTCTCCTCCCCTGCCCTGTGCGCTCCTACCACGCCACCTACCGCTGGGAGAAGGACCACTGTGTGAAACGCTACCCTTGCTCCATCTCCGGGGGCTCCTGTGTGCTAGCACCCAGCCTCGACCTGCCCCTCAAGGAAGGTGTCTTCCGCTGCATGGCCCTGGAGAATGGTTACAAGGAGGAGGTAGTCTCTTATCGGCTGGTCTTCAATGGCGGGTCGCTCCCAGCCTCCTTGGCCTCCACACTGGCTCCCTCCCTCCTCCTGGCTGCGGCCGCACTGTGGCTTATGTAGGCCTTCAGTACTCTCGACTCCCCCTTATCCCCTTGAGCCTCCCCTTAAAAATATGTGCCATCAGTAGAGTCATGATGCCTGGGCCAGGTTCGCAGAGCACTTAAACAGCTTTGGGAAACATGACAGGGAATGAAAAATGCCTGTTGCATGCAGAGACTGAAAAAAGCGATGACTAAAATTACTGTTACATTTCACAGTGCAATCCATTGTTTCCTTAAGATCAACTATTTTTTACAAAATTGCCTTAACCAGCGATCAACCCTTAAAATTACATCACTACAAAATCAATAGGATTACATATATATGCACAGGAGAGAGTCCAATTCACATCCGAAAACATATATATATATCTATATATATTTTTTATTCTATGTTCTTACATCTAGCTTCTGTGATAGCAGCTTTGGGAAGCTGGCATCAGATTCCCACTGTAATGAGTGCTTTGCTAACCAAGGCTTTCAGACTCAAAAGAGCCAATTTCTTGAAGTTTGGTGAAGTACATTGCCAGGCCGATTTGTTTGTTTTATTTTGTTGTGTTTTATATTCAAAGATTCAAAATTGACTGTGCCGCTCTGTGGAGTATAACTTTACTGCTGCAATGATGCTCCAAGACAAAAAAAAATCCTGTTGAAATTAACATAACTAACAGAGCTATAGGTGTACACACACACACACACACACACACACATACATGTAATTACCCTCAATCATGTTGAAAAAAGTAAAAAGCCTTAATATTTACTTAACATACCTACCAAGCACAAAATGCAGTAGAGTTCTGCAAACTCTGATGATCCTGGGCTTTGCACGCCACTCAAGGCCTGAGCAAATTCCAGGGCAGGAGTCCCAAACTCACGCTGTGAGGGGGAAACCTGCAACGCGTGAGAGGGACTCACTCTGTAGCTGCAATACGTCACCGCAGGGCCTGCACCTATGACGCAGCCTTCTCATCTTTTGATGAAACTGTACAGGAATTCATATCTTACGGCATTTCCAATAACTCACATGAAATCGCTGGTAAAATGGCAGCTGAAGCCAAATATGTGTAGATACCATATAGGTGTGCATTTTGTTGTCGCTGTGAAAAGTGACTTACATTTGTATGCTTTAGAAACTATATTTTATTGCAAGGCAAATGCTCATCTCTACCATTGTTACTGACTTATATGATGCTTAAACTTATATATTTCACATTTTATACAGTGCAAATGCAATTAAGAAGACATGAGGGCTAGAAAACAGTATGACACTGACTGTGACTGACTGAGGGGCAGTCAGTACATGGTAGAACACCAGAACACCAGAACTGTGATTTGTCTGAGAGAAAAGGCTCAAAGTTTCAACAGGATCCTTTTTTTGGAATGGAGCATGAGGAAAAGCAGCTGCTCTCTGGAGAGGAAGACGACAGCCAGGCACATTTAACAGCCAGATAAAAATGGAACAATATTTCCATTTAGTAATTACCCCCTTTTATAGTATCTTCCCCATTGGTCTGTGTTAATTGTACTACATGCCAGGTTTTTGCTCACTCTTTTCACTGAGCATGGAACAGACACATAACCTCCTTGCTCCACCGGATGCAAGGCTATACTGGATCTGGTAATTAATTTGAAGATTCTCATTTTTTACTGGACAGGTGTGTCAGAAATGGAATCATCATTTAATATCTCTCACCAATTAAACTAACCATTGATTCCAAACATTGTAGAAATAGGTGTAACTGAACTATGTGCCAAATGTGTTTTTAATTAAACTTTCCAACATGCTAAATGTACGCTTAATGTATACTACATGCCCTGTTGATAACGTTGTACTGTGCTGCTTCAGAAGGTGGTATGACTCACCCTGCATCCTCTCAGCAGAGCTGCTTTAGAAAGGACATGCACTAGGCACGCTGACTCTCTCTCTGGTCTAGGCCTTGTGTTGCTGGGTTTCACATGCAGTTAGCTGCACTGTGTTGAAGCAGCCAGTTAATTGTGCCAAATCCTATCTATGCTGGGACCTCATTCGCCTGCTGCTTCAGTTAACTTTGCTTCATGTGCCTGTCTGCTAAATTGTTGCCATGCTCATCACATACAAACATGTATGCTCATGGATACACACACATGCACATACAAGCAACACATACATACACACACAGCACAAGCACATGCATGCATACACACACACACACACACACTAAAACACACTCAAACACTTGCATGCAAAGAACTCATGCACACACATGCAACACACACACACACACACACACACACACACACACACACACACACACACACACACACACACACACACACACACACACACACACACACACACACACACACTTGTGTGCTTACATACATGCTCACTTACTTGAATTTCACCCTCTCTTCCTACGCAAAGCCCGGAATGCTTGTTGTTGTTTGTGCCATTTTATTCTGTGTACTGAGCCAGTGTTTCTAAAGCTGTGAAAAGAAGATACTGTAAGAGATTCGCCAACATGCAGCTGGCATAATCACCTGCAGGGCCAGCTGCAAAGCCTTACATGCTTTTCCAAGACAAATTACAAAACAGCTACATTAACAATGGCATGACCTGCAGCAAAATGTGGTTTTTATATAATATGGTTGCTAACTTTGACAGGATTTGTGACAAAATTGAAGATTCAGCTATTGAGAAGGGAGAATTTCCAATGAGCACTTTAGTTGTGTACAGCTTCACTCTCATAGCTGTGGATCTTTACCTTTATGTATAGTACAAGAAGCTATACCTTGCTATTATACCTTGCAATTATCAATCAAGAGTAGTAGTGCCCACTTTTTGAATTTTCGAGGGCCATTTTCAGTTTGGAAACTTTGCCCAAAGACAAATAATATTTTCTTTCACAAAAGTAAACCTGATAGACTGTGAAAAGGTTCATTTTTGGGGAATAGCCATATTTAATGTATAGGAATTGACTTAAGAATGCTCTCAGATATATACTACATATATAGAAAAAATGCCAAAGTGTGCTTTCCCTTCAGTGGGCCAAAACCAAGAGGTGCCAAAGGCCAAGTGTAGCCACTAGCCATAGGTTCTTCACCCCTGTTCTAGTGAAGAAGAGCAGTGGTGCACAACACTGGCTATCCAAGATTACTATTGGTCTTTTCATAGGCCCAGCTTTTTATGAGCAAGAATACAATTTGATTTAATCCAAGTGATGATATAACAGATTTGAAACTTAAATATTTTTCTGCCATCCAGGACAGATTTTGTAAACCCTCTGCTCAAGACTACAAACAGGACTGTATGCTTTTGTACTATTGTACAATACCAGGAAACAACTGATATAACAAAATGCCCAAGTGTGCTTTCCCTACAAAGGGCCAAACCAAGAGGTGCCATGGGCCAAAGTTGGCCAGTCGATTTACATAATTTTTGATTTATAATGGTTTTGCAAAAAGAGGTGGAGAGCCTTCTCTTTTCTGAAAGATAAGTTTGTGCTGGTGACTGAGAAGAACATTTAAGATGTTGAAAGACAGCTGCATTTGAGCAAAAGAGAGGTGGAGAGACACACCTTCTCATTCAAAGAGTTTTCCTTATTTTTCTTGTGCTCCAAAGAGTTTTAAGGCTAGAGTTGAGTCTTGCTTGGTTAGCCTCTGAAACAACATGCGCCAAAAGCTTGTGATATTGCAACATGCTTTCATCACACATACTTATGTATGTTTTTTTCCAAGAACAGATCTCTCTATACAGTATAAATATGTGTATATGTATTGAGTCAAATTAAATATGTTATCTGATTCCCTTTATTGAACATTTAAGATGAATAAAAAAATCTACAGTGGAAAGACAGTTGTAGGGTATCCCTGACTTTATTTCAAGAAAATATTTAACTGTGAAGTGAAAACCATTTCAGGTTATTTTATACATTTAGGATGTTGACAGTGATAGTTAAAACAATGAAGATATAATAGCTACAAGACTATATACAATGTTTATAAACCCCTTCCAAAAAACAGTAACACTGGGAAAATGAAAATGCATGTAGTTTCCCAAGTACACACACACACACACACACACACACACACACACACACACACACACACACACACACACACACACACACACACACACACACACACACACACACACACACACACACACACTTTCCTTGTACAGTCAGTTGAACAGCAGGGGACCATTGACCTGGATTATGGCTGGAAAAAATGACATTTATCATGGCAATTGAGATTCATTTACTGTTCTCCAGCAGATAGTGGGTTCTCCTAGGGCTAAGGTTGAGGAGAGGAAACTGTACCATGCTGTACTAATAGCAGCTATTCAGACACACCTTTTCTTCTTCTCCACTGACAACATCAGTGTTCAAAAAAAAAAAAAAAAACAAGCAAAAAAAAGGAAAAACACAACCACAGACAAATGATGAAAATAAAGTTTGGCAATATTTACAATGTTGAGGTTCCTAAGCTCTCTCTGAAGAATTCTTGTGCAAAGCCTGCTGGATGAATCACTTTATGAGACACACTTTGTTACTCTCTCACGTGGTAAAAATCCCCTTATCTCTTTTCACTACCCCCACAGTGGATTTGGCTGTTATTCTTCAGAGTTCTTCTTTGAAATTATAAAAGCCCATGGGCCTAAACACCTATTCAGGAATGTGGTGATAACAGATGGTTATTTTTATACATAAGACTATGCACCCAAACCAGAACAAAGCAAGTCAACTCAGCCACTGCCTTTAAACTGCAGCAATGCCACCTTTCAGAGTCAATAGACTCATTGTCAATGTTCTGATTCTTTGCCAGCAATGGAGCTTACAACATTTAGTTTTCTGACTTTAAATTCACTGAACCTGAAATGTATGGTGCACACCTTCCGGAAAATACATACCACAGTTTATCACTGAGTCCTAAGTTATGAACTGAAAATATCTGAGAATGATTTGTGGGATGAAGACAAGGAAAAAAAGCAACAATTTTCCAAACAAAACAAATAAGCAATAAAAATGGGGAAATTATCTGGATTTATTATTTTATTGCTCCACTAGTGTTTGCATAGATCAAGATAGAGATGGGTTGCTCCAAGATGTTTGTTCCTTCCAATAGCACATGATCTACACCTAAAATGTTTATTTCACACAATGTTATAAATCAAATAGTTCCAGTCCAGAAACTGCTTCTAAAACTACTATAAACAAAATATTTTCTAGTCAAGTAAAGTAAAATCAAGACAGAATACAAATTTCTGAAAAAAAAAAACACAGCTGCAGATTTCTTTTGAGGATTATTGCCCCATTCCTAAGAGGATTGTTGTGACAGACTTAAATTAGAAATAGATAATGCTGCCAGCAAGAGCTCTGGAACTTTCTTGGAACTGCATGTACAGACATAAACATAGTGTAGAAAAGTTCATCTAAGTGGATGAGTGGGAAAATGATCTTAATTGAGAAAATGTTGACCTATCCCTTTAAGAAACCATTATTGTAATCCAAACATTGCTGACACTAAATAAACCAATTGATAAAGTTGAAACGTAAGGTGAGGGATGTACACTCAGTTGTGATCATCACTAGCATTGAACTTTTGCATGCCTGAAGTAATGTACAATACTCTGAAGCCCGAAACTGTAAGGCAAACATATTTGGTCTGTTATTTTCTTTCTGATCGCAGAGTCCTGTTTACAGGCCTGCTTGACTGATCATGATATTTTTTAGCTAAATATTATATTCAAATGGTGTGCACCATAATCACTGATCAATAAAATGGACATGTGAATAAGAGTATTGGCATTCAGACCATAAAAGTCAATTTGTCCTAAAATAATAGCCTAGGTGAAGCTCAATTTAACGCTATACGGCTTTGGTCTTCAGCCCCTTCTGCAGTGTGTAAAACAGTGAGGACTTGATGCCATGTGAATGGGAGGAGTCACGTATGCAGCCATTTCCTCCTGAGCGTGGGAGAAGGTTACTTGGTCACTTGGTGGGGCTGACAGCACTGCTTAATTCTGATGGGAATAGTATGGAATGTTTTTTTAGCCCAACAAAAATGTCTTAGAACACGCATTGGTTTCACTGACATAACAAAGGAAAATTCTGCCAATTATACAAAATTTATTGATATCCATTTATTGATTGTTTTACTACCCTACAGCACTAGAGCGATATGACTGCCATATATTTCTCTCATTGAAGAGTATCTCTAACCATATAGTACTGTGTAGTTCTGTTCAATTGTTACGTGGTATTCTACATTAATTATTTAAAAAAAAACCTTATTCAGCAAAAACACGGACCTCATAATGGAAAGAGGCTTTTAAATTTCCGTCTAGACAGAAATCGCTGACTGACCGTCTCGTTTACATTACGGCCTGCCCAGAACATGTGGCCTCTCAGGTTGTAGTTACACAGCACACAAGCGTACTGGGGCAAGAGTGACGTCCACATTCCAGAAGTGTAATATCCCTCAAGGAGGTTAGTAGGTGTACCATTTTGAGGATTCCGTCTTGCTCTGTACGGTTGAAACATTGAGCCTTCAAGAAAGGTAGCTTATCCATCCACTTGCATATTTTATTATATAAAATGACAGAAAGGGAAGCCTTTTAAACTTTTTTTTACGATTTGGTAAGTTTTTAAAGTTTGATGAATGCAGCCCGTTGTTTTTGCTTACTGGTGTTATTGGTCTTCTGTTTGCATAGTATTTTTCGATCGAGTCTGAAAAAATCGCAATCGAATTGCTAGTTCATAACAATACAGGTGTGGTTAAACAAATTTGACTGTAACGTACTATATTGGAGCGATGGCTCATTTATTTATGGTACGTTATATACGACATGCAAGAAGTAAAAAGATACCAACAGTGTTTCATAAAACTAAGGGTGTCCATTGACTTCTTGCATGTCTCTGTACTATTTATCACTGGAACTACGAGCATCTGAATAAAATAAATAGGCTTTATGTACAAAAATTCAGTCGATATCAGATAGTCATGTTCTGTTAAAGTTTCGAGTAGTACTTACTCAGTTCATTTTGGTATTTAAAAGTTAGTCTCCGGACATATAACCTTTAAATAATCCACAGCTATTTTGCAAGAATTAACAGAAACAAACTTGTCACGGTCTATCCAGATTTGAAAACCCTGCTGTTAGTTATATACTTATGTTAGTTATAGACTATGCCTGAAAAACAATATTAAGCAATCAATAAAACGTTTTTGTGTTTGCTTATATCAGTCAAAACAATTGAGTAACTACATTGAGAAATTGGGATTGACTTCTCAGTTAACATTTTGTTTTAACACTCGCATTAAAGTGTTTGTTTATATCTGGAATTAGATACATCGTTAATTGGAAAGTTGCCAGGAAAATGTGTATATGTATGTCTTACGTATCTGAGATCACGTTTATAATTAACCCTTACGTGGGTGTTTTCGAATTGTCTGTTCGGAAACACTACGTCATTTTATGAGTATTCCTTAATGCGTTGCGTTTACTGGCAGCTTTGAGGAAATAAAAATGGCAGCTGAACCATTCATCTGTCCTTGTTTCAGTTGGGTTATCACTTGGATCTTATGTTTTTAGGTTCATGAGGAACATGCAGGTAAATGAGTACTGTCAGAGCTTTATTGCAGACATTTGCCAGGACTTTCTCTGTCTAGTGTGAAGTACTGTGCAGGTATTGCAGACAGCTGAATGCAAAACAAAGACACATGAATTGATCTCGCATGAGAATATTTTGTCCTTTAATTAAATATTAAAATAGCTTTACACCATTTATTGAAGTTGGCACGGCGACTTCTCTATGGTTCATGTTTCAGTGTATTTGATAGGTTGGCCACAGAGCCAACCACATTACTCAAATATTTGTTTGAGTCACACACTTGAAGACAATAACGTCTGTGTCAGATAGGAGGTATCGCCATTGGATAAAAAATACAAAATTAAAATAAAAAACCGTGTCAAGTTCCTCCTGACCTGAAAATGACAAGATGCAAGTAGAACATTAAAAACAGCCTTGTAGATACTTAGGGCCAAATGCACTAAGGAATAGTCGCAGCGCAAAAATATTCGATATATAGTCGAAATATTAACGACCGATTTACCAACTTGCTCTAATTACGCAATCAAGACATTAAACGCCCTCATTTCACAGTTTTTGGAGGAGTAGGAGACGCCCATAAAATAGCTGTATGGCCACATATTGCTTTTAGGTTAACTGAAACAGGGTAACTCGGACTGCGCTGAATGTACCGCCTGGTTTCAGTCTCATATGCAAAATCTCTACCCAAAGTTAGCGTCTTCACCCCAGGTATACTTATGCACGAACATTTTTTTTTTACTATGTATCAAGAAGAAAGTCGCAAAGTGACGAAGTCACCGCAAAAAAAACAAAACATTTTAATAGCGATTTTCACCCATTGCGACTGTTTAGTAATTCGCATGTAAATACCGAGGCGTTTTAGCGGCTGCTTTTACGCCCGAAAAGCAGTCGCAATCCTTTAGTAAATCCGGCCCTTAATGTTTAGATTTACACTTGACTTGGGAGTGTATGCTCTGTTTGGATCAACATGCCGATTGCACAGCTGTGCATAGACCTTTCCTGTATAAGCTAAAGAAAAACATTTGATGTAGAAGGCAGTGTGTTTCTTCCCGACAGCTGACGGGTCAGTCAGAGAGCAGCAGTGTCCGTGACTCAGAACTTCTCACTGCTGTGTTTCAGATCTGGGTCAAAGATGGTTTTGAGGCTGCTGGGTGACTTATCTTGTTATCCAGTGTGACAATTGGCCCCATAGTCTGGAATCAAACCCAGACTGTGCCAGTGTCAACTAGGGCTTGCAGTAGTGTCGGCCAGGGAGGGAGGGATTCATTTGATGGGGATGCCCATGTCTCATTACCTGCTAATGCCCTCTGCTGGCTACTCGGAGGCCCACAGCCTACCTGCACAAAGCTGACCTGTTGAGTGTTTTCAGGTGTCACTGGGTTGCAGGTGGAAGAGTGCACAGTGCTCCTCGCTTGGGTGTGAATGGCACTGCAGTGACTGAAGGAGCACCACTGATGATTACTAATGGGGGAAACGAATGAATTGAGCTTCATTTTAATATTTCATACATTTTTTAATTAACGACAGTCTGTCCATGGGATGCTGTTAGCCAGTAATATCAGTATGTCCCAGGTTCTGGCTGTGTCACTTTACTTGCAAGAAAGGGAATACAGAATTATCCCCCAGTGAGTAGAGAGACTGAAAATCATCTAATTTATGATAAGGAACATTTGAAAACCTCTGAGTCCTTTTGAGACAGTCATCAATTATTGTCATGGTCTCAAAATCATACCATAGAAAATGGGAGGGTATGAAAAGGAATGCAGAATCTTGCCTGAACCCATAAAAACATCTTCGTGGTCTTTCCTTCAAATTGTATAAGATCTCTGGCTTGACCATATGAGACCCCATTATTCAGCTGACCAGTAGCTCAACATACAGAATTTCCTTCAAATAAACTTTTTCAGATGGCTGTGTGAGACAGGCTTGCATTGAAACCCTGGAGGTGGTCTACCCCAGTCTTGTAAAACTTTTCAAATAATACTGGAAGTCACTGCAGAAATGAAAATACCACTGAGCTGTAATGATAAGATAGCACAGATGGGAATAAATGAGGACTTTACAACATCCTAAGGGATTTTCTCCAAGCGAGCTGAAGACAAACAATCATGCTGTTAAGATCTACCCACTTATGCTTCTGCCAAATATTGATTTTACAATGAATTTCCGTTTGCTATGAGAAGGGGGAAATGTGAGGTTTGCTGAGACACTATCTGAATAACCTCAAACTTTCAAAAACTCTTGCATTGCATGAAATTATGTTACTGCTGGGCAGAGAATGGCTATTTGTAAAGTATCTAATCTTCTCTACTAGTGCTATCTTAAAAAAATGTTGACCTTACATTTTAATACAACCAACATATGGACAGTCGTGTAGCAAGAGCTTGATATACCATGATAAGAACTGGGCCATACACTGCAATGATGAAACAGTGATAATTAAAAAAAACCATGATGATTTGTTGAGATTATTTTTAAAGGTTTCTGAACGATGTATGAACATCATTAGCTCAGATACTGAAATACAAAGGAGCAGATGTGTGTAGATGGAACATTCAGAATGTTATATGAATGTCTTGCAACTCAAGTAACATTTTTGTTTGTGTTCATCTTCACAGATAAAATGTGGGTGCACAAGATGTTAATGACAGGGATCTTAGTGATCAGTCTTCTCAGCACTCAAGCCTCCCTGGGACCCACTCCTAAGAAAAGCATCTGCACCATTAGTAGTGATCAGCGCTTTGCAGACTGTAGAGGACAGCACCTCACTCATGTCCCTGTTGGTGACCTCCCTTCTTCTTTGGAGGGGGTTGATCTGTCCCACAATGCACTGCAGTCCATACACAATAGGGATTTTGCTCATCTGTCCCGCTTGCGGGTCCTCCAGCTGCAGTACAACAACATCTCCCTAATCGAAGATGATGCCTTTCATTCCAATCCTCTACTGGAAGACCTCGATGTCTTTAACAACTCCCTGAGGGCTATCCCCACCAAAGCCCTCCAGCCTCTTACCAAGCTAAGAAGCTTGAAGATGTCAAACAACGTTTACCCCAAGGCTACCCTGGATGAGGTTTTCTCTAATTTCACCAACCTGAAGGAACTGTCAATGGGGGGTCCTCTCATCCCAGATCTAAAGAAAGGGGATTTTCAGGCATTACAGAAGATCTCATTGGAAATGTTTGCCATTAAAACTGCATCCAGTCTACAGAATTATGAGCCAGGGTGTCTAAACGTCATCCAGACCAGAAATATGTGGTTTGATGTGGCCTTGGACCAAAGTCCAGATGCCCTGCCCATGATGCTACGTGATTTGGCTAACAAGACATTTGCTGTCCTCCGCTTCCGTAACCTTTTTGAATTTAAGTACTACTCTGGTGAGGTTGACATCTTCCAAGGCTTGGCAAATATTAAAACTCATCAACTAATTTTCCACCGTGGAAAATTCAATGAAAATCTTCTCAGGATGGCACTAATGAACATTCAAGTGTCTCCCATCAAAGGCTTAGGACTTCTGTCCATTGATTTTGCCCGGTCACCCACCTTTGTGGACAGTGGCATAGGTTCCAGTGTGACCAACCTTGCCTTGGATGATCTGGTCTTGTGGTTAGTCTCATAAAATCTTTACACTGAATTTTGTCCAGAGTGACTCCAGAGCTCTAAAACATATAATAGCTTACATATAACACGTACATAGAATAGCTTTGTTGCAAAATGATCACAATGTAAATACTTGTTTAAATTATCATGTAAGAAGTATCTCATGAAAAGAGAAATTCTTTTAGTTGTGTAAACACAAGTATTTCGATTAGGTACAAGACATTCCCCTCCACCTCCAGAGGTACATATGAAGTGTTTGTGAAGGATACCACCACCCTGAGCAGAATAGTATAAACAGAATCTCTCCCAAAATGTAACTTTGGATCATGTTATCAGGGTTATAAGCTTCCTGTGTGTGTACATTTCTCATCAAACTGCTCTGTCATTCAAGTACCTGATGAGACATCACAGTAATGTAAACGTTTCAGCTAATGTAAATTTACTCATGTCAGTGTCAAAAATGCCATGTATCTTGCTGCCAGTTTTTGCCAATGTAAATTAGCCTCCAGAGTGAACTGTGCTATGAACATTTGTGCTCTCACTTCACTGTTCGGATCACTGCCCAGAGATGTGAGTGAATCATCTGAGTTTGTGATCAGGAAGTTGGCATGCCTACCCTTATTTTTCAGGACTGAGAACTCGAGGACAGAATAACAAAGGAAATTATTCAGTGTTCACTCTGAGCTGCACATTACTTTAAATAATGAACTCTTAGCTGTTTAATGAGGACTATGCAGAGAAAATCTCAATAGAAACAAGACAAATTTAAATACATAGTTCCAACCTTAATCCAGGTAGATATGTCTGTCATACTGAAGAGTACATGAAATAAATATGCAAAAAATAGGTTTTATGTGATTATATATAATATGAAAGACTGGAGTTTCAAGTTTCAAAACAGTCATGCCATCTTTAATTCCTTATGATACTTTTAGATGTAAAACTGTTTAAGTAAATGGAGAAACTACTATTTCATATATAATTATTTCATATCAGTGAAATAGAAAGTTGTGTTTTGTTGGACTCAAGTTGTCAGGTTAAAAAATTTTTTACCACACAAATAGCTCATGTCTGTATTTATAAACAAACCAGTCATGTCCTTTAACCAACCAAAAAATAATTAGCTCTATGTCAAACATTTCAACGTAAATATTGCTTAAATGTAAATATTACTCATACATAAATGTTATCATATTATCATAAGTAAATATTCTCATCCATGAAAGAAAATATTTGATCTTATACATTACATAAGAACTAATTTTACTTTACTTAATTTTATATTATTATTTATATTATTACTTGTTCAAATCTGTTGGTGTTTTTCTGTGTCTTCTCAGGGACATTAGCAACCCAGACATCTTGCGTTTTGACTGGCGTTTCACCTGGTTCAGCAAGGTCCGCAGACTGTCCATTAAGAACGTCAACTTCAACTTTGTGCCCTGCGATGCTTGGGATGAAATGCATATGGCAGAGGTGCTAGATGTCTCTAACAACCGACTGCTTGACAACTACCTATACAACAAGAAGTGCCAATACACTGGAAGTATGCCACATCTCCGCTTCTTCAACCTCAGCACCAACCAGCTGAGCAGCCTGAGCGACCTGGCATCTTTATTGGGAGAGTTCAGACAGCTGGAGGTGCTGGACATCAGCTATAACCAGCTAGGCTCCAAGGACAGTGTTTGTACTTGGAAGTCAAATATCACCAAGATGATCCTTCATCACAATAACTTTGTCAGCAGCACTCTCAGCTGTCTGCCTACCACAATGGAGTATCTGGACCTGTCTAACTGCAACCTGGACCAGCTGGACATGGACTACTTCAGTCGCTCTACTAACCTCAAGGAACTTCTCCTCAGTGGCAACAAGATCAAATTCATCCCTTCTGGATGGAGTAATCCAACTTTACTCTCCCTGACCCTGGACGGGAACTCCTTTGGAATCATCAGCTTGGCCTCCTTCAAGTACATGCCAAGGTTATCCAGACTGAGAGCGGGCAACAACCCTTACCACTGTACCTGTGACCTCCACAACTTCATCCAGGAGACCACAGCCAAGGGAAAGGTCAACATCACAGACTGGCCAGACAACTACAAATGTTACCACCCTGAAGTCTTGCTCAACACATGGGTGTCAAAATTTTTCCCTGGCCATGTGGCCTGTGACATCAGACTTGTTATCATTATCTCTGTGGTGACAACAGCTGCTTTTATGCTGGCCGTGATGGTGCTGTGCTATATTTTTAATATACCATGGTACACTAAAGCCACCTATCAGATCCTTAGGGCAAAATACCGGGCCCATAAGGAAGGAGCAGGGGTGCTGCAAAACTACACCTACCACGCCTTCATCTCCTACAGCCATTCGGATGCTGACTGGGTGAGGGATAAGTTGTTGCCTTGCTTGGAGAACAGTAAGCCCCCTTACAATCTCTGCATCCACGAGAGAGACTTCATGCCAGGCAAGTGGATCATAGATAACATTATTGAAAACATGGAGAACAGCCGGAAGGTAAGGGCGAGAGCATTGGTGCTCATTCATGCAGATGTAAAAATATGGTACTATCTTTGCTTGTTCTTACATGATAAATATTTACACTTTGTTGTCATGAGACTAAGAAGAAGGAAATTGTGCTGGAGTTACTTTTGACATTAAGTTGAGGAGAAATGTTTGCTATGAGGGTCACCAGCCAAAACAGGATTTATTGATCAGAGGTAATTGAGAAGGATCAGAGAATATACAGGATGCAGAGGTGTTCAGACCTCTACCTCTGCTGTGCCTGAAAGCATTGCCCTTTCTATGTATCAACCCAGAAGCATACTGAATAAAATGAAAATATTGTAACAGGTTAATAAAATCCATAGTCTTTGAGTTGACCACATGTCATAGAAGTGCTGCTATAATCAGCTGATGGGCCAGTTAAAATTATGGGAATTTATTTATATAAGTTATGGTTTTGTGGTTAGAAGGTCCATAATTAAGAAACACAAGGTGTAAACATTTCAGTGTGTGTGTGTGTGTGTATCCATCTCTACCTGATAAAGACATTTATAATTATTATATACAAACAATGTAAGTTGTTGGACATGGATCACTGTGTACTACAATTTTCAAATGGCAGGATATGATATATAGCTTAAGGATGAGCACAGTGGGCCTTTGCCTGTGCAGGCTGAGCCAGTGGGGTGAGCCGCTGGTGGGAGCAGGGGTCCGGTGGTACTCCCAAGAGGCGGCTTCACAGGCCCTGCTGCTGAAATGCAGAGACATGTGGATCTGGGATCTGGCAGCATGCTCTTCATGGCCATTGAGACACAGAGTCTGAAAGGCTTCTTGAATTCTTGCATTGTCTTTTAACAAAGAGATGCACTCTTCCAGATCAAGAATTTGGCATTTATATTTGTGCTTTTAATTACATTTATTGGACTGGAAAGCTGCCAGAAAATCCCCCTCATTAACAACAATGAACGTTTTGCAGGACTCATATTTCATAGCTTTGCCAATATCCAAATTAAGCTCCTTGCTGATAAAAGAGTCCATGCGGTTTGACAGTCAGTCAAAGGTAAGCTGTGGCCTGGTTGTGCAGAGCCATAACATGCCGTTCATGGCACAGGGACTTCTTTTTTCCCTTACCCATGGGACAATGATTTGTTTTACTTAAATAAAATTAAAAACTGTCAAAGTTTTACATACATAGGTTCATGTAAGCAAATCAATTTCTAAAACAAATGTTAAAAAGTACATCCAATAAGATTTAAAAGAATATATGTATATATTCATGAGGCGCTTCAAACTCTCAAGTACAGGCTACATTTCTCAAATGAAGTCTAAATAGCAGTTTATATACTGGAAATGATCTAGGACTGCATTAAAGAGGAATTATTTCCACTGTTGTCCTCATTTCTGGCAAGTCACAGTTCAGTAGTTCAACAAAATATGAAATTATTGTATGCTACAGGAAGTAAGTCAACACAAATTTGCACATAATGTGTGCTTGTGGAAGTAAGTCTTAAAAATATGCACATATTGTATGCTAGAGGAAGTCACAACAAAAAATATGAATCTGTGGGGAGTTACACTGGATATTAGAATGAATTTGTAAATAATCTGAAAATGTAACTCTAGATCTCAAATGTCCATTGTTAATGATTAATATTATTACTTTTTCTGTCAATTTTTGCTTGCAGGTCATCTTTGTTCTGTCACAACATTTTGTCAACAGTGAATGGTGCAACTATGAGCTCTATTTTGCTCATCAGCGGGCCATTGGAAAGACATTCAATGATGTCATATTGGTTGTCAAGGAGCCCATTGACCCTGATTCTCTGCCAAACAAATACTGCAAGCTGAAGAAGATGCTGAGCACCAAGACCTACCTGGAGTGGCCCCATGAAGCCAAGCAGCAGGTGTTCTTCTGGGCTCAGCTGAAGAGTGTGCTGGGGAAACCCAATGTCACCAGAGACAGAGTTGCCAGTGCCAGGAGCCGACTCTCAGAGGCTGATGGGTGTGTGACAGAGCTCCCCCTGGAGGACGGGCTGCCCGCAGAGATGAGGCAAAATGCAAACAGAAGGGAAGATGTCCTTCCAGAGGTCTTCATTGAAGATGATGGATTCTCAGCCAGGCAAGCAGAGAGTAAAAGCCACAGACCCATCCAAGCAGTGCATGAGGAAACATGACTGTGTTGCAAAATGTGTTTTCTGAGAAGGTGGATGAAGTGTAATGCTCATATTCAGAAAGAAAAGCCGCTACTAGTATGCGTTGGTGGATCCTGTATGCATGTGTATGTAAAAGAAAGTAAATAGATACACAATACCTAAAAAGATGCACATCCAAATGAAACAGGAGCAGGACAGGGGCACAGAGTAAAAAAAAAAAAAAAGGGGCATGAAGTCCACACACACAATTTCTTAAAAAATGTATAAAGCTCCCAAAAATGTTATTCTCACCTCAATGTGATCCCCATTTTGACCCAAAGCAGGTCTTATTAAGGTCTTGATCATGATGAATGCCTAGTGTTGGTTCACAGATCATGTTGGGGTGAGAATCATTTTTTTGGGAGCAATTATCTCACTGTGAGGATTCTTTCCCCATTTTAACATCTGTGTGTCTGTGGCACAGTAATGACTGTGAATCTTCTAATCCCTGAATGTGTCACCCCAGTCTGACTAATGCCTTAAAGAATGAGTGCCAAAGATACCAAGTGCTTCCTGTAAAGGATTCACATGTTTTTGTGAATGGTAAGAAAGATATGGCTTTACACATTTCCTGGAAGGCAGTGCTGTGTCTGTGTTGTTATGACATGTGCATGCTGCCATACGTCTTCCTCAGTTATTTAGTAGACTGGGTCCTCAAGCAACTCCCAAACAGGACATTCCAAAAGGAAGTGTGCTAACGCTGGATGATTATTCCAGTTTAGGTTATCAGCGGGTGTGTTAAGTTCCATCCCAACAAGAGTAAACATATTTATTTAGTTTGGCTCTCAAAACCAGAGAAATGTCAGTACTTTAGGAGGGTTTTTCTGTTAGGGTATGATCTGAACATCAGAAGGAGACCGAAGTATGATTAAGGAGCAAATGGCAAACTCCTCATGTTTGCCAAAAATCACTTATTTTACTTACTTATTATAAAGTTACATTTCCTTTACAATGTGTTGAGAATGTGGTATTATGTTGATCCCGTCTAAGTGCTTGGCTTCTTCAGTTAGGGTCCAACATCCAAAATCCAGCATGTAGAGTGTGCTTGTCTTCACTGTAAAACTTTTTTTTTAAGCCTTGTCATTTTTTAAAAAAAAAAAATTGTAAGACTACAACAATTTATATTTACCATAAATTGTGTTCCTTGAATTTAATATAAGTTTAATTGCCTATCTAAACTGTTTCCTCTTTTAGCTATTTGTTAATTTTTTGATGTTAGATAACATTGTATTATCTAACCCATATAAATCAATTTCATATCCTTTCTATACAGCATTCTGGAGGAATCTCTTATTATTGATATAGTACGACATAGAGAACGTAAGTGCAGTCAACACACTAATGCACACAGTATTCTGTAATACCCCATGTGTCCTCACTAGATGGCACACAAGTGTTACAACACCCACAACGTGCTTGTTTGTAAAGGATTCCCAGTATCATGAAAGGAAGAGCTTTTATCACAAGTGTGAGTGTACCTTGTAAATACCCATAATATCTGAATAAAAGTTATAGTCTGTTTTTGCACTGAACATTATATCTGTGAGAATAATAAAGAATAGAAAGATTATATATTCTATTTATGTAATGTATGGTCCCTGTATGCATCCTGTTAAGTAAAATACACTGATTCTATTTTTAATAATTGTGTCCATGTATTTTCCTGGGGTTTATACCCAGTACATTGAGAAGCACAGCAGTTGACTTTGCCGATTTTCTCCTCATACAATGGTTGAGGGAAGGATAGTGCTTGGTCCCCAAGCCCTTGTGTATATATTGGTTTTCACTCAAGCCACTTTTTTAATGAAAGAACAACTCCTCAGCCAGCTATGAGAGGTAATTATTTAAACCAGCTGGTTTAATGCATGGGTAGAACAAACATATAATTGTACTTGGGCTTTCTTTGGCTGGGCCATCCACCTCGGCCACCAAGTACCTCAGTGTTGTTGTTTTGTTGTTCTTCAAATTGGTCTTGACTTTTTAAAGGACGGTATTTTGCACTTAAATTTATTTTTGTTTGTGTGTAGCTGTTTGTTCATAGTACAATGAAGACAATCATTTTCAAGCCTGTTTATTTTCCAGCAGTAAATATGTCAGTATCTACAGTAACAGTTGATACTGATACATATATCGGTGGCCATATATTTCATTTAAATGGGTAATAATGCACCTGATGGAAATGTGAAAAAGCACTGACTGTAAAGAAGCATAAAAACGACCACACAATTTACTTATTGCTTTGTAGCAGCATAGATCTTCCTGTTACAAAGCCACAAAAATTGTGCAATGAAGGCATTGGTTAGTCCCACTGCAAAGTTTGTATGCATTCATTTTACCAGCTACCCCTACAGCACAGGTACGTAATATTTGGGGGCAATTGTCAGGGTACACTGGAAATGCACAGTGGGAGAACATACGTCACAGGGGAAAATGACAAATCCACATTAAGAATGTATTTGCAGCATTTCATACAATTTTACCTGGTACGTTTTGCATTGTCTCTACAGAGATAACTGCATTGACAGTTACTGTGAAAGTATTAGAAAGGGCTGTGTCTATATTATTCCATTCCCTCATCCTGATAAAGGCAATCATGACATGCCATTCAAAGTTTGCAGGTCAGTTACAGTGGCATCTCACAAATAATGAAAATGTTATACACAATACAAATTTTTATTTTACATTATGACTGGTATTGCTCTGTGTGCTCTTTGGTTGATTTGAACATACTCCATTCTCCATTCACATATAACCACTGTATGTTTGTTATCTCTTGTTTTGCTTCTAGTTACAATATTTGTGTCTCCCAATTTTTTGTAATGTTTTTATTGTGGACCTCAGGAATTATTGTGTTTGCCACAGTGACAGGAAAATGGGCATTTGAATGAATAAAGAACTAATGTAAGGAGTGAATTTCAGGAAGGTATGGAGTGTTTTTGGAATGAACTTTTTTTTTTTCTCATAAATTCACAAATCTCAATGTATAGTACCATAACTATAACAGTAATATACCAAAATTATTGTTGCATAAAGTTGTCTATTTCAAGTTGCGTCTCATATGAAGGAGCAGCTTTGGTAAAGTGCCCTATATTTGTTTAGGCCTACTCATATTGTTGTTGGGTATGATTAAACATTCAGGCTTTGCATCTTATATTTTACAGTATTCAGACAGAAGAAATGCATTTTCTGATTTAACAAATGCTATTTTTTTAACAGTTTTCTTTAACTATGTCGACTTCTTTAACTATTTCCTTCAACTATATGCCGACAGGCTATTTTTTGTTATTTTAATTAGACTTAGGGCTACAAAATATATCAACAATTAAATTATGAGCAATATGATTATGATGAAGATGTAACATTTTATCGGCTTGTTTCAAATGACTCACGATACAGTAATTAGAGATGGGAGGTTTAGTTTCCTAAACAAAGGAGAAAGCTTGGTGCTCTTTTTCTAGGTCACCCAGGCTAACTTCCACTAGGCTGTGATCACCCGGGCAACGCTTGCAGATGCAGCTCTGTTGACTTGTAACTGGGCCTCGATGAATGATTTCCACGAGGCCCCGTTTGTTCTCGCCGTGTCTGGCCGCTTAGGTATAGAGAAAGCAAGATGCTTAGTGATACGGAAACGAAACGGGTTATTAATATTAATGATCCAGTACATGCTTACGCACGCCAATCCTGTGATTGCGCCATTGGCTAGAGATAGTCTCCAACAGCATTTCAGCTGTCTGTTTTGCATTTGACCACAGGCGCCTTCGCACGTCCACTACATTATCACGTATAATTTTCTTATCACGTGAAATTTGTAACGTTTTTATAGACCGTTGCACGTCTTCCCGAAACTGATTCAGTGTTCACATTTATGGAATGAATACGATACTGCAGGAAGAGTCGAACAGGATAGCTGATACCGCTATCATAACCCGTGAATATATTGACATATGTAGAGCAGCACAGCCAACTGTAAAAAGTTAAATATTCTCAAACATATCTCATTTTAGACTGAGTGAATGCAGAGCATTAGGGAACGTGTACTTCTTATTGTGCATTTGGAGTACAGCACCTTAATGGTTCATAACATTGGCTATGTTCTGTCGTTGTCTCATCTAAACCAAAGGCTATATACCCTTGAGATGAAGGCTGGGTTGACATTGATGATGAAGAAAGAGTTTGTTTCATTTATCAAAAATTGCATAAATAGATTGTCATTACTGTTAGAAGCTCTCAAGCCAAAAAGCTGACACTGCATATAAAATACCTGGTGCAAGACATGAAAATAATGCTTATTCCAATACAGAGTTCAAAGGCTATACACCAACACAGCATACAAGTTTACAGTTTTGATGCCATTCCACTCATCCTATTCTGAATCGCTCTGAATTCATTCCAGTTTTTCTCTGTATAAGACTATGATATGACCATAGCATCAATTAAGTAGATATTTGGTTTATGATTTATCCCCTATCATGTATTTATTTTAAATCAGTAAACAATTTATATCTTTTTTTACTTACATACATATTTTGACAATATGGCCACATGACATTTTGTATCTGTGGGCAGTGGGCAGAAAACACATGCTGTGACCCCCTTACAGTCCGATTATCCTATCCTCTTATATATTAGAGATGGCACAGCTATAACTAAAGGGATTTAATAGGCAGGCTTTAATATCAAATTATATTACACTATTTAGTAATAGAGCATTCTGGAGATGACAGCTAAATAGCCTTGACCAACAGAGCTAATTCATATCCATTTGTGCACCTACCATAATTATTGGAGGAGTATAAAGTCACAGTTAAGGTTTAATGACTTGTAAACATTACAAGTCAAACATTAGCAATATAACTATTTGTATATGCCACATGACCATGCCTGGAAGCATGTTGTAATTTACATTATCAAAATTATTGTATATAGTACTCACTGCAATGCATCTGCTAAGTCACATGTGTTGGCAAATAACCAAGTTTTTGTTGTTATTGCAGTGATTTAGGTGTGTACAGCTGGCTTTGTGATCTGGCAGTCGGTATAACAATAAAATGTAATGTTGTATGTTGTGTGCCGCGCTGCTGAGTGCCAGTGTGGGTGTTTTTATGGGTGCCCAGCAAAGGACCCTCTTGGAGACACTGCCAGGGAGTTGCTAGGCAACGGGCCACTACGGCTAGCAAGTATATTTGCCCTGGTAGGGAGGAAATAAGAGAAAAGGTTGAAAATGTTGTTTATAAATATGAAATGACTTGCTGGCAGTCTGGCTGAGCAAATGTCCTCATGTGTCAGAAGGTTTATTGTTTATTACAGTCACATTTCATTGGCTGTGCATTTTATGACATGTAACACTGTCAATGAGTTAGACAGCTGTCAGTGGCTAAACCCTCATGCCACAGGCAGTATCAACAAACATTCATTAAAGATGGGTTACTTTTATGAAAATATTTAAATGTATGGTGGAGTATCTCATTGCATCTCATCTGATTAACATTGTTATTCATATTTAGCATTTTTCAAAACGCACTTCAAAACTTCTGTGTAAGTGCTGTAAGATCATGCTTTGTGATTGTGGCAGTGGTGATGTTTAATAACCTGATGCTAAAGGGGAAGCTTAATTTAGTATGGCATTGTTAGCATTACTGTCAGCCTATGGCATTCTTTATAACTAATGCTTACTGTAGCCTCTTTCTGTTAGTCATAAGAGAGGTTGCCATACTGAAAAAAGTGTTGAATGCATCTATAGGACATAAAAAGAATACCTAATCTGAAGAACAATGGGATACGCCAAACTATTCTGAGCGCAAAAAAAAAATCAATGACCAAAAATGGATTTTCAACAGGCCTGAGTATATCGCACTTGTAGCTTTGATCTAACCCTCCAGAATTTAGAACATCAGTGATGTCCAGCCACATTAATGTCTTACCATCTTCAGTTCCTAAGACCCCTGTTGCTTCCTGTTTACATATGGTAGCATCAGCCTGACCTCCCCAGAGTGGAAACACATGAAGAAAGAGGCCTCACAGCTTCCCAATATGAAGTGATGTGTCTCCCAGTATGTCTCCCCTGGCAGGCTGAGGGATTGTCACCATCCAGCACAGCAGAAGGGAACTTGAGTGGCTTCTCAAGTAGTTGCTCTTTAATCCAAAGAGCCTTTTGGTTCCTATGCTGCAAAATACTGAAATCCCTACGCCCTCTCAGTCTGTGCTGAAATAGAGGCAGTATGATTACATTAGCAACTCCTTCCAATTACCACATAAACTCTGCATCTAAGATGAACCTGGAACCTTCCTTGCAATTGGCAGGACACTAAGCCATGTGGGATAATGGCCTATATTTGCCAGTTATGTTCAATGGCATCATTGCTGCTGTAATATGTTTTGGAAGACCAAGATCTGTTTTGGACTTTAATAAAAGTTGCACCACTGGCATGGAGAATCAAGAAGCCAGGCAGGATTACTCTCAATGCTCTGTCCTGTAGCTAGCCATCTCTGCCTCAAATACTGTCTTATCTATGCTCCTCAATCGCCTTGTGACTGCCTTGCTGAATAGCCTTTACTGGAAGGATAATTTATTAATTTTTGCTTCAGACAGGACCCTATGTCAACATGCTCTTTGATGAGCAGAAAAAAATCACACTAAAGGAAAATACAGCACTGGAAACTAAGGGGGTGTAGCTGCAGCTCTAGCTTGGCAGTGACAAATGGTATGTCTGAAGAAGATAATAAAATATACAGAGAAAAATGGTTGGTAGGAAGGGCCAAAAGTAATTTGCAAATCAAAGGACTATCACTTTGACTCTCTCTTTATGATATCAAGTTTAGTAAATGCTCACATACTGGAGGCCCACCATACCACCTACAGGAAATACGTAGTATGTATGTGCCTTATAGGTCTATACTCACCAAACAATACACAGTTCACCCAGCCTGGAACTTTCATATCCAGTTTCTAACTACGTGTTTGCCATGAATCTGAACAAGAGAAAGTGGGCTGGTCTAATAGAAATACTGTGTCATAAAGACTTAAGCAAAATGGATATCACAATATCAAAATATAAAAACAACAATACAATAAAAATGAAATGAGAAAACAATGACATTGCTTTATTGCTCAGCCCCATCATTATACAGGCCCTGAAGGGCTTTTCACAGAAGTTTCAGATACAGACAAAAATAGTTTTATTTTCCTATGAAACATTATTAACAAAATTGACATTGATAATACTAATAATAATAATAATAATGAAAATTAACATTATTAAAAACTGGTATCTGGATAAAAGGCTATTAATCTGATATTAGATACAGATTAACCACCATGTATAATTCTTCATTACATAAATAGTCATAAATTGAGCTAAGCATCCTTACAAATGTGGTTTTCAGACATAAGCCAGCTCATTAACTTATATTTAATACCAAATATTGATTAATCCATAACTATGTCAGATGGAAGGAGGGGGGAAATGATTTTTCAAATCCATGTTTATTTGCAGATGTATGCAAACAAGCACAGGCTTTGCAAAATTACCAGAAAAACACACTTTGTTGGCCATTTAAGGGCGATCCTGAATATTTCCACTCCGAATGTCACTTGCTGTGCAGGATAATAGTCAAAATCCCAACGTAATAATAAAATATATATGATAACTTTAGCAATAATAAACAGCTAGTTCTTGTAACTATTTCATTTCATAGATGGCAAGGAAAATGCAATGAAAAAATTGAATAACAGACAATCCAAGGTCAGAATGGTTTGAAATAACTCAAAAAGTGAGGTAATGTCCGTGTACTTTCAAGCAACGTCCTATGAAAAATGTTGGACACTGGATATCTGACAGGTGTAAGCAAGTGAGACTTGGGACGCAATGAAGGAGGCAATGTAGTGAGCCTCGAACCATTTTTTATATAAACGACAATACCACTGGAAGTGCTACATACAAATTTGGATACTGTAGTCCTCCAACATCTATACCAGTTTTCGTATTTCTACTGGTCTATAATATCACTCGCCAAATTCAGATGAGCTTTCAAGCAACAAATGTGGCTGTATGAAATGAAAATTGAAAACAGATTTTGAGCGTTCTCCTGGGGCGATGAAAAATCCTGTAGGTTTTACAAGTAGGTAATGCCTGTTCTAAAATCCCTTCACGCCATGCGCCCCAGAGAGTTGGGTACTGAGTGAGGAAAAAACGCCTCAGAGAAGGCCTGGAATAGAAACTGACTGAGAAAGATAGTGCACTTGGGTATGAAGAGAGGTGTTTTCATCGTTCAGGTCTACTAAGAATGCCCTTGGGGCCTGAATCCTAATCTCACCCTGCCTAAAGGGGCACCGGGAGCGGAAACCCCATGGCAACGTCGGTCCTGTAGTACATGAGCCATTTCCTTTGTGTTTACTACTCACGCCGCGCTGGGTAAAATCCCTTTGAGTCACCTGTCTGCTCAAATGTTTTCGGAAACAAAGGGAGATTGAATCCTTGAAATGCATCCTAAAAGAAATGACCAAAGACACATGACTGGAGATTTGACATCAACAGAGAGATACACACTTCAAGGGTCAATTTACCCTTACACTTCTCTTGTGCACAGGCTAATTCTCAGATCTTTTGTAATGAGTGAACGCACCTGCAGGATGATCAGATTTTCATTCATTCGCACATTGCGGCAGACGAAACGGACTGAAATTATCACAAAGGCTAAAAAACTATAGGGCTTTCACAGAAACATTATGTACGGTTGTGTCGCTCAAATATGCACATTATCAGATCATTCTGGTATCACTCTCTCAAACTGTGATAAATAGAGCATTGGACGACAGCGAATTGTAGGTAGACAGGGAGGGAGGCGCCTAGTTCTGATGGTCGCGCGCAGGTGTGGGGCTGCCATATAATGGGTGAGCGACGTGTCAAAGCACTTTCCATTGGAGTTATCATCGCCCGGACGTGTGAGGTGAGTTTCCTACTGAAATACCACTTATGAAGTCGTTGCCTTATTTATTTAATGTGAAACTGGATGTAGTTCTTTTTTCTGTATTATATGCAGTTGAATGGTCTCGTAAGGATGAAGGGAATGCGCACAACTTAGAAATAAAAGTGATTTCCTGTCTAAAATAATACTGTTTAACGATATCTATTGGCGCGTATCCCTTTGCCATAAATAAACAATATCAGTTATAGAAATCGAAAATCCGGCATCCTTACAGAGCTGGTTCTTTACATATAAGTGCAATCTTTGTTTATAGTGTGTTTAAGGTGTTGACTTTAACTATAGATTGCCCCTTTACGAAGTTAAGATTATGTTGTTCAGTGCGCTTTTTGAGATGTCTGACAAACCGTTCATCATACCATGGCAATTAAACCTGAGCTAGTGTTTTGTCATAATAATGATTTATAAGTCTTCACAGAAGTTCATTATTCAAACGTAGTCAAATCAAAAAGCAAACATACTTTTTCATTGATTATTTTGTAATCCAAACCAGTTGTTGTCATTCTAGTCAATTCCCAGTCATTATAAATTCACTTTGTTTTTGGTAGTGGAAAGTGGAAGTCCCTTTCTTCTAGGTAAATGGCCTCTTTTACACCCTTCTCCTCTTCACATCATTGCGAACATTAATATATGGTTAGGTGTTGAAATGATGCTGAGAGGAGAAGGGGTGTAAAAGGGTTTTAAACGCATAACCTTTATATACGTGTGTGATCATCCATTAGGGGTGAATGCATATTTATAAAGTTTACAAATTGGCAACTAGTCCAAATGATCTCCAGTACATTCACCTCTTTGTAGGGTGTTATGAGGAGTGCAGCCTCACAATTACTCAACTGATGGCGCAGAATGTGCCACTTTCCAGGCTTGTGATATTGAGTCGGTAAAACCGCTTTCACAACCTGTTGCTGAAGAGCACTTTCTCTGGTGAGGATGTTTTGACATTAAGCTTCTTTCTAAAATTTACAGTCAGTTTTTGGCTTGACTGCATATAAATTTAACCTCATGGTGGCAGGTAAATTGTCTGGCTGTGAACTGCCTTGGCCATGTTCCCATATCTTTGCCCTTGAGATACAAGATAGGCCTATTTGAACCCCCACCCCCACAAAAGGGCAATGTACATTATTTATGTAGACCGCCTCTGTGGATGGAAATCTGCTGCTCACCTATGCCAAACCATTCCATCCATCCAAAAAAAAATCCCTTATTGGAAGGCAGTGAATGTTGCAGGCCATATTACAAATGCTTGCATCATTGCAGCTTGGCTGCTTGCATGAATATGTGAGCCATATGAATGAATCTGTTCAGCAGCATTCATGTCCTTGTGCCTAATTCTCCCTAGGTAGTTCATCCAAATAAAGACAATGGTTTCCCAATTGGAAGAGGCAATGGAGAACCTCATCAGAGTTTTCCACAATTACTCCTCAAAGGAAGGTGACAAGTACAAGCTGAGCAATGCAGAGCTGAAAAACCTCTTGAATGGAGAGCTTGCTGACTTCTTGGCGGTAAGTTGTACAATGTGAAGGAAGGTTAAGAATGTAAGCAAATTCTGATGGAAATAAAGATGTATTTATTCCACAGTAAATTAAACGAAACAAGGGCTGGTTTCTGTGTATTTTTTTGTCGTAGTGTATGGCCTCTCCCATGCTGAAGATCTTCTGAAATTCTATTTGTGCTTTCTCTTCCATTTTCACAGGCCAGTAAGGATCCGATGGTGGTGGACAAGATCATGAACGACCTGGACGAGAACCGGGATGGTCAAGTGGACTTTCAGGAATTTGTGGTCTTGGTGGCAGCACTGACAGTCGCCTGCAATGAGTTCTTTGAAGAGAGCATGAAGAAATGAGTTCCCCATGGTCCAGTCTGTACCCTCTCCTCCTCTCCTTCCTCAATAAACATTAACCTTTCAAATCAACCCTTTCCACATGTTTGGTGTTTGAGGGGGATGGTCAGAGTCAGTAATGCATTTCTTGCCAGTGTTTTATAATATGTATACTGTATGTTATGTTCACATAACTTTAAAAGTAATGATCCTATCTTTGTGGAAAAGTTGCCATTTCCTTAGGTTATCATAAATCATACCTTAACTGGGGTTCTGGTAAGACTTTTATCTGTGAGCCTAAGCAAAATTAAGAATGCATAGCCTACTCAAAAAATTACATAAAGTTTTGATATTATTCTACAAAACCTCTTTCTACATGTATCCCATTGTAGAACCCATAGGCAGAATATTTGACTTGGTGTCACAGCACCAGTGATAAAGCAAGGCTCTAAAAAAATCAATAGTGACACCTATTGACTAAATGCAGGACTACACCCATGGATGCAAAGAAAAGTCTTGTGCCAGATTAACAAAGCATGGCAAATTTTTGAATTTGTAATGACTTAAAATATTCCTTGTGATATCATTCATAGTGTCTTCACATTACACCTTTTTCCAAAAAAGGATTTGTTCTACTTCTTCCCAAATTTAATGAATTGATTTGCACTTTTCATGATCACAGTTGAAGATTTGGCAGTAAACCTGACCAGGAGTCTATGCTTAATGACTTGGCTCAAGTAGGAAACTGAGCTAACAAGAAACAAAAGGCATAAGCCACTGAGGTCAAACTGGATTCCCATGTAACTTAATATAGGACACACTGGGCTGACACAGACTTCAGAGTTCCTTAATTATGTAACAATGTTGAAGGGTGTGAACATACAATGTCTGTTAAACAGCCATTTAGACACAATAACAGCAATAATAGTATCTAAAAACCATGGTAGACAGGATATAAAATTACATTTTATACAAAAAGCAAACAATAGAACTTGTTTAAGGATATTGTTGCAAACGGGGCTGTCCAAAAAATGCTGAATCAAAATTTTTAAGTTGAAAAGCATCTTAATTTATACTCACCAAAAGAAGGTGTTTTATGTATTGATAATACATAAGACTAAGCTTCACACCTCATATATGTGCTGGTGCTAGGTTTTGGCCTAATTTGAAAATTGCATGAACACGATATTGACTCTATAACGTAAATATGAATCTAATCTTTAGAAAAATGTGACTTTTTTATTTGTTGAGAGGATTGTGCTGTTGCATGGTGCCACTAGAAAATTCAGTTTCGGGACAAGAGGATTATACAATGAAAAGAGGTGCTTGTGACAGTAAAAAAAAAAAATCATTCCACTTTGAGCATACATTTTTTAAACAAAAGTGGGCTCGTGATATCGAATCTGAAGTGGCTAAATGACTGTTTTGTATCACTACAAAATGTCTTGATTTAAATGTTTTTTCGGCAAATGCCATTATTCAGTGCAATAAAAATTCAGGGTAAAAAGTAGACCTGTTAAAGCACATACCAAGAGCAACGGCAGTGGTGTGAATTAGTCAGTAATATAAACACAACACGCATAAAGCTGAAAACTGTTATAAAATGTGGATATAATTATTGTAAATATACCTTAAAGTAGTTGTTGGTCAAATATGCACAGAGAACCAAGCACTGATCTGTAAGAGTACCACGAGCTTGGGTTATAAAAGCCTGCTCATAGTTAACACTGGTTGCTTGCTTGCTTGCATTAGCATGATTGTTAATCATTGCAAAACAGTCAGGGTAAATATACAAGTAACTCAATATGCATTCGGTGAGCCTCTTCTAAAATTAGGGTAGACCTAGGTATCATCGCAGCATTATTCATTCATGGCCTTGTTTTCCTCATCTGTCTCCCGTCATGCTCTTATATTGAAAATGAAACAATGAGTCTGGGCAAACCAGAAAATAATTATATGAAACATTTTCAAATTATTCACACAATATTCTATTTTAATACTTTTTTATTGTAAAACAATTAGATTTTCCACCTAAATGTATGTTGACCCCTGTCCATTATTCATTAAGATACATTTGAAAAAGGGTTACTTTTATGATCAATGCAATCATCAACTTCCTTGATGAACAAGAAAATGAAACAACAAAATGAAAACTACACTGCTTCTTGTAATCTCTTATGTAGGTTTGTAAAGCAGCAGTGTTTGAAGGTAATGAGAAATTGGCATGCATACGGTGTGCATTCCAACTTGTCATTACTTTCAAGCACCACTGCCCTCCCAGGATATAGCTGCTACATGGGTATTTATGTTTTAGCAAATCTGGTACTGTTAGGTAGAGTAATTGGCAGAATTACAGAAATAGGTTCTTTTGCATAAAGGGTGGAAACAAGGATATGATTCTTTCACCCTCCATGACGATTTCATAACGACTTCTGACACCATCTGTCTTGGTCAGCATAGTTGTTTAAATTTGCCTGCGGAAGTAATTTCTTTGCTATCAGAGGTGTCACATACAGACTATCTTCAAATTAATAAACTGTACGCCAGTTTGAACCAGTCAAACGAGAGAGGTGTGAACACACCTAAGTTTAACTTGTCATTCTTATATAGACCTTCTTTGACCTTTTCATAATGTTTGAAATGAAGAGTTTCTTCATGAGAACCTTCATACATATTTAGGTTACCCTTACCCCCAAAGCTATTTCATTTTTCAAAACAAGAGCAGTGAATGAGAGAAATGTGGACAATATTCCCCTTTTCTCTCTTTTTCATAATGATGCTCAAAAATGCTTCCAGTGTGCTTCTCAAATATCCTACTTAGTTAGATCAATAGAGATGTTGTTACCACAATTCTGTATTGTCTCAACATCTGTGATAGCATGCTGCCTCTGGGATAGTATGATTTATCACATTTACCTGTTTTTCTTGGTTTCATTGTGATATTATTGGCTGAATCCACTACTAGTTTCCATTGAATTATGTACATGTGTTAGATATACACTGACAGATGCACTACGTATTTTGGAGAAAAATGTTTGGTAATCTCAGTATAGCTTCGATTTTTCTTTCTGCAGAAACATGATGGTGAGTTTTCCACAGATAAACACTACTTAGACAAATGCACAATCAACAAGTAGTTATCCTCTACCCCATAATTTAATCACCTGAGCCCCTGAGAGCTTAGAGCACTATAAAGAGTCCAGACTGTTCCACTCATTCTGACCCAATTAATGCATGAAGACTCAAGGAGTATACACGCTATTTACAGTGCCAGAAGGCACACAAGATATTTCCTATGCACCTTTACAGACCCTGAATAACTCCACTAGTCTGCACATACTTCATTAAACTCAAAATCAGCACTACTAGGATCTGATAAGCAGTGAGGGAATGTAATGCTGATTATATTTGACTTGGAGGCAGACTTTGATGAATTTAATTTTAAATCATACAGATTTCTAAAAAAACTGATTCATTTGCCTTTGAACCTAAGCCACATCCATTCTTTTCTGAGGTAGTGTGTGCCCTCATGTGGTCATTTATGATAGTGCAATTAATTCTCAAATGGAACGGAAGAAGAAGAACCCCCATTGGATGAGTCACGTACAGATGAGGAATAAAGTAACAAAACTTTATGAAAAGCTTCACTTCATACAAAAACATTTTCAATGTTAATATCTCCACATATCTTCTCAGCATTTGACTGTCAAATTTAGTGGGGTGCTAAAAATTCCAGAAGGGCCCTCAAACTGCATTTAGTATCATTTTTCTTTCATTAAAAATATGTACAAATAAAACTTTAAACGTAGCACAGAACTGAACGCATTTTGAGAACATAATTCCCTATAATTCTGTATTATCCTTGTCCTTGTATTATCCAACCAGGAATCAAGGAACAGTTTGCTTGTTTAACCCTGTAAAATGAATAAGTCCACTTCTACAGTTCAGATAACCCCTTTTAAAAGGTAGATATGAGTGCAGCCATGGTCCCCTCAGGAACCATGGTTTCTCTTATTCCTGTCTTAATCTGTGCCAGGGGTTTTGAATTGATTGATGGCAGACCAGTTTGTGATGGTACTCCTCACGTTTCTCCTTGCTGGCTTTGATCGTTATCCTCCCGTGGTTTCACTGCCACCAGCACCAGATTTCGAGGAGAGAACGCAGGCTCAAAGAGAGGAACCAGCTGGCACTGCAGACCTGCACAGACAGGAGGAGAGATGAATTAGGGTACTTTATTATTAATGAAACTCTGCCACATCATCAATCAAGCTCCTTAGAAATGCACTAACTGTTTAGTTTGAAAACACATCAACTCTAAATGCAAGATGCAAATAAAACTGACTGGTGAGGTATTTGTGCTGAGTTAACTCCTAATAAAAAAAGAGACGACAAGATGGATACCATACAAATAAAACTGAATTAAGCAATTTCACGCAAGATTGCTTCAGCATCTGCAGATGAATGAGTACTACATCAAAAGGAGGCACTACCATGACACGCACGTTCTTCATGTAAAGCAGGCTGCGCATGGCAGTCGTACAGCACTTCCTGGGGCTAAGTCTAAGTAGTGATGAACTATCGCCCCTCTCTTACCATTCTCCTGCAGGAAGAGCATTCTATCCAGCAGGACTAGGGTCTCTACCACTGGGGCTAGCAGCAGCGCCAGGCTAAAGTACACCACCACCCTCCCCTGCTGCTGCAGCATGGCATCTATCCTGCCGTGGTCCAGCGGGAGGTCAGCGGGCAGCCCCACTCGCGGCAGGCCCAGACGGGCATACCTGCAGACAAAAACGCTGTTATATGAATGGCGGACCAGGCTGAACTTCTGGTTACTGAACAGACAGGTGTGTTACTCAAGGTGTGGGGTTCAGTGCTGGCAGGGAGAATTACATTTTCCTGTTTTAATAGGAAAGATTCCCATATGTTCTTCAACAGCAAATTCAATGTCTTTAATGGCACAATTTCCTCAAGGGCTCCACAAGGGATACTTTGTATTGGCATGATATCTTGAACAATCTTTGGTTAATCACCAAAGATAAATCAAATTACTTGCAAGCAGTGGTACACAGGGACGGGCAGAAGCTAGAAATTGCCTAACTGCTGGTGTCCATAAAAATGGATCAAAAAATGAACAAAGTCTAGGACAATTACTTTGATTCAATTTTTTTTTTTTACACAACATTTATCTGTAGAATCAAGAGCGTTCAAGGTCCCTTGTCCTTTTCAAAAACTATCAAGGCTTTATCTATTTTCTTCTCAAATTTAAAAGCTTTTAAAGTTATTCAAGGCTCATGGGAGCCCTGTTGTAACCTTAGACAGCAATGTAGCTAAACATATCGAAAAACCTTCATTACACAGCTGTCATTAACACCCAGATTACTTTGTCTCTGAGTCAATAAGGATATTTCATCTGTTTACAGATTTTTGTTTGGATAGATGTTGAGGTGTGTCAATGGAGTACATTGTTCAGCTTTGTTCATTGGACCTTGAATGTTACTGGCATAGAAACAAATGAAAAAATGCGTTCACTTTTCCAGCATCATTTACATCAACTCACTTTTCAAAAAACAACTGTAATATTCTCTGAATGACAGCAAGTAGTTTGGCATGACAATCTAAATGCCATATTGCAACATAATTCTATTTAAAATTCCAGAAGGGATATATTCGGCCAAATGCTTGTCTCTGCATTCAGACACTGGGTATCCTGAATCGTTGCCTTGGAAACTGACTTGTGTCCAAGACAACGGAAAAACCCTAGGGCCGAATACAAAAGTATAAATAGTCGCACCAATCCTGCAGGAAGTACAGTGTGATCACCGAATAAGGTAAGGATTGAACTATTTCACAATACTTTATAACTTCTTACTAATGCCACTGCAAACAAGAAAAAAAAACAGATATGCAAGAAGAAACAAAGAAACGAACAAAAGCTCCGAAACATCCGGGGGACACTAACTCATGAAAGGGTAGAAGATGAGCCTTCTTGATGGTTTGGACTCCTGCCCTGCACAGCTCTGGCCGAGCCCCCCGAATCACAGTCTCGAGGGCCGCACGGTAGCAATGCACCCTGAGCAGCTCGCTCTCCTCCCGCAGCCTCTGGAGGTAGTCCTCCATGGCATGGCACGCCCCCTCCCGCGCCTTATAGGACAGCGGGTGTCCTGGCAGGCCCCGTACCCAGGAGCTCATTGGGTAGCCGTATTCTGAGTGGGAGGCTTCTTCTGCGTTGGCCACAGCAGGGGGGGGCATGACTCCTGGTGGAGAGGGGTTTTCGCAGGTGCTGATCTTCATGTAGCAGCAGGCCACTGAGGTGATGCCCAGTACATCAGGGCAGCTGGCAAAGTGACGGAGCAGGGTGGCGCTCAGGTCTCCACATGCGTGGAGCCCGGTCAAGACAAACTTGCCATTCCCATATCCCTCTTTCCTCTCTGCTGTTTGCAGGCAGCTTGCATGTTCCTGTGCGTTTGAAGTGCTGGTGGAGCAGGGTGAAGCTTCACTGCTGTGGTGACCCACTGCTTTTCCTGTCTCCAATTTACGCTGACGTTTTGGAGAGGAGGCCACGTGTGGGGTGTTGGCTGCGGTGATTTCGGAGGAGCCCTGTAAAGGTGCTGGGGCAGTGCTGGGGACAGGGTTTGTCCAGCCGCCTTCACCCATTGCCTGTGATGATTTGAAATGGCCAGTCTGGGTGTGGCTGAGGCAGCAGGGCTGTGCGGAGGACAAGGATGGGCTAATGTTCTCAGGGCCCAGATCTTGATTTGATGCTGATTCCCAAGGCCTCTTTTTGCTTGGAGAAACTGTAGATGTAGGCCCCTTGTGCTCACAACCTCCTTTCTTCAGCTGCTTGACAAAGTCTTTCCATGATGCCTTGGGGTTGACCCAGCCTACCACATGACAGGGAGAGTGACCAAGAGCTGTGAAATCTTCAGTTGCTTTATTCTGAAAGAGAATGAACAATAGAATAATGTAAACAGAGAGGCAGCACAGCAGACATCCTCACATTATTGACAATCCCATGAAAATAATCTCAACATTACATCCAGAGTGTTGTGAAATATGTCTTACAACCCAGTTTGAAAGCAAAACTACTCCTCATCAAGTAATAACCCCCCCCAAAGACCACAGCCCCACAGCCTCTCACCTTCCTCTGGCTCTCCTTTTGCAGTGTGCTTATTAATTGTCCATCAAACTTGGATGCCATGGCAACCAAGGCGGGATCAGCCTCAATCCCAGTGACTGATAGGCCAAGTCCAAATGACAGAAAACGTGTCAAATGGCCCTAAAGGGAAACAGCAATGCAAGTGTCCCTAACTTCTATTTCAATACATCAGTGAGGACAGATTTTTCAAACATATTCATTGTATTGCACAGTTCTGTAGCTGTTTTAAAAGGTAAAGGCTGACATACGCATGTAATTAGCAGAAAGCCAAAAGTTCCAGTTACCTGTCCTGAGCCCACATCCACCACACTGTTACACTCAGTCAGGTCACAGAGCTGTTTCACCAGCTGTGGAAGAGACTGAGAGGTCAGATACAAAGTCTGAGACATGCGGTAATGAGCTTGCATTTCTAACAAGTTTCCTTTCCAGGTCAGGGCTAGAATACAAGCTAGAAAGGTACTGGTTTGTAAACCTGGATGTTATGCGGTACTTTAATTACATAAAATCTTACAAAAGAAGGTGACATTGGATGTAGAGGAAATCAATAAAATCAATATGAAAGCCATCCAGCTCTGGTCATTACTTAGGCTAACATCAGTACAGTATAACTGTTGTGTGAATGGTGGTATCAACTGTAGTACAGTTAGCTCATTCAGGGAAATCCCAACTATCCATGTAACTGGTATTCAAATAAAGTTATAAAACTTTGTACAAATACAACTAAACTGGTTTCCAAAGGAGCAGCAAACATTACAAACTTTGTGCCAGATGGTGCTAGTAAGGTTCACATTAGCAGCATCGAGTTGCGGCCGTACCGTGCCCAATTTGCTGATCTCATGCTGCTTCTTTGGTTTGACATGCTTCCGGAAAATGTGTCCGAGAACCGAACTTTGGCTCTGGTTCTGCTGGAACTCTTCCGGCCCCTGTGCTGCACTGCCATGTGGACTTCTGGGAAAAGCCAGGGTGTGTGCTGAGGCCCGGAATGCCAGGAGGGAAAGAGGCCAAACAGAGGGGTATCTGGAACAGAATGTTTTATTGTATATTCAGCTGCAAAGACATTGACTAAAAGTTTTACAAAATTGTAAGTAATTTATATAGTAAGTTATGTGGTCTCAACTGACCTTCAGTCTCTGTCAGTGCGTTCTTTTATTTCATTGGCTATGTTCAAGCATATTGGTAACTTCTGAGGCTGGATTTTGCTGGTCAAAGAAGGTTTCTGATGTCTATACTTACATCAAAATAACCTCCAGAGAATTTTCCAGCCTCAAATAGCCCTTTCAGATTGGAGTCAACATAGTTATGAGCATGAAAAGTACACTGACCTCCTATCTGTAATAGTGCTGTCCAGCAACAGGTCAGCTATCTGAGGGGCTGACAGGTCATGGAGGGCATCCCTCCAAGCAAGTGGAAGTGTCTCCCATAAACCCTCACTGAAAAACTCCTGTTGGTGCAATGATCAGTGCAAGAGAATTATTAGTAGCAGAACATGTAAAAGACATACATCAACTTAGAGCTCTACCTTGACCAACCAAACCTGTGGCACTATGACAAAAAAACATTCTGAATAATTGGTGCATTTTTATTTGAAAACTAAGACCTCTGTGAGGCAAAGATCACAACATCAGGGTAAAGATCACTTCATAGCAGTTTGTAATGTAGGATTCTGTCAAAGGATTCTTAGTTTAGTGTAAACCGGTTGCTGATTTTAAGGGGAAAAAAAGCTGGGAACACTCTGTAGCTGTCCATGACCAGGGTTGCTAACTCCAGCCAAGTTGTATGAAAGCACTAGATGTGCTGTATGTCAAGTGTGGCTCCTGTTTCCAGGATTTTTTACAGGCATTTCATAAAGCTAAATGAACCATGGCTCTACATTGCGTACACACTGTAACACCCTCTAAACATTTATTTTGTGCCACACAACATGAAATGAATGGTTCGCGCTCCCAAGACTCTTCCTTAAATTTGCACAAAACGTGAATGTTCTTGTAGCATACGAGTGATATCTAACATGGCTATGTAACTGCTCTCTGTGTACAGAGGCCCCAAGTCTAGTGAAGGTTGACATTACAAGCTTTTTTTTTGACATCTCACAACATCAAAGGTTCACAATTGAGAGAAATGTTCTTGAGCAAACGTGCATATTTGAGCTGGAACCACAATTTTCCCCTTAAAGACGAATAGTTTATATTTTGTCCTTTCAAACAGATTTATATATTTGCCAAATCGATTTGAAAGATTAGCTTCTGATTAGATATGATTAGCTTAATATTATAGATTTTAGGATTTGCTTTTGATTGTACTTTCTTTGACCACAGAATTATGGAAAATGCTTAAAAAAAAACAAACAAAAGAAACTCATTTTTAAAGGAGGCCTTTACACGACTTCTGTCTGTAAAATCTATTAATTTATGCTAAAAGAAACGGTCGTCACATTTGCACAAAACAAATTGCTATGGTGACAAAAGTAAAAATAATGCAGTATATTTTTGTAAATCAAGGGTAGCTAACCATGGTCCTTGAGAACTACACAGTGTGCTTATTTCTGATTTCCCCTTAAAAAAATCAGCTGCTAGTTCAGGCCTGTGAAACCAGGTGAGATATACGCATTATCAACTTCACTGATCAATTAATTACTGAATTACAGCAAAAACCAACACACTTAGTGGCTCAACAGAATCAGTTTGGCTACCCTTGATAAACACTTCTTTGACAGCACCAAGCACATAAGTCACAAACATTGAGGGTACGTACAATAATGTAGGAGTCGGAGATGTGTTTGTAGTGGGAGAGGAATGAAGTAAGGCTCCTCGCCAGCTCTTTCTGCTCCTGAGCTGTGAGAGTCTGGAAGGCTGTCATCACATCGGCAAACCTGTGCAAACGGTCAGTACTTCCTTTGCGTAAACCGCTTCGCATAGGTTCATGCAATAGCTAAAGGTAGCAGCTGACTTTAATTTAACTACGTCAACTTTTGCTCAGAGAAGCTGACCGACTGAATGCTGTCAAAGGCAATAGCGAGTAAGGAAACTATTCATTATCATGATCTATCACTTTTAAGCATTGGCTACACTAACGTGTAATCCGCGTTCATTCAATTGTTGTTAGATAAACAAACATGAAATTAGACATTTCAGTTTCACGAGAACTAAAATATTCGGCTACTGGTATATTTAACCCTACCTTTGTTTTAATATGATCTGTAGTTATTAACAGTGTAACACTATTACACTATGTTGACACTTTTGTTAGCCCAACACTCACGTGGAGCAGGCAATCCGTTTCCTCTCTGGAGCGACCGACATAACTTTCACGTGACCTTTAAACCCGGAAGTTACACAGCATGGAAACATGCTTGCAAATTTGTTTCACTCCTGTCCTTATTTTCACGAGAAAGACAAGGTAATTCTTGTGAATTGAATGTCCATGTCTCAGCTCAAAAATGCTTAATTATCTTATCACACTGAAACGTAATGTTTAAGTCATATTTAAACTCAATGTTTAAATGTATTGTTAGCGAGGAAGCTAACAACGTTAGTATGGTTGGCTAACGTGACCTGCTTTGTTTAGTCAAGCTGTTTAAACAGCAGCTAGCGAGGGTAAAATTGATTTACACGTTGAGTAGCGTAGGTGTTATATATATGTTGTGGAATATACCTACCTTTTACCTGGTAGAGCTTATGTTGTGTTGTACAGCATCGAAGCTTTGAAGAAGTGCATTATTTCTAGGGAGCTGAATTAACATGTGTTTATCACTAAATATGATAATCTACTGGGAAGCCGCGCTTTGCATTAAGATAAACAGGGTAGATATAGGAAGTTATGGTGTTGGTTGACCAATGTCGAGTTCATTGGGGAACTCTACATGAATAATTTTGAAGTTTAAGATCATTTTTGTTACTGAAAACAATACATATCACTAATAACAGTTAAAACTGGCTTTGAAGCTCGACTGTGCTGAATGGATATACAGTGTGTAATTAAAATGGTCTGTTTCTGATTGGACCTTTACCGTTTGACAAGTGTAGCAGGTACTTATAATGTAGTGGTCAGTTTTCACGTGTTGGTACCAAAATATCTGTAAGGTTATGTTCTTTGTCTACTCAGCTATGCGATCTGTCTTTTCATGATCATACTCAATGAGACGCCATATGTCTGCATTTTATATTCTACACAGGATCTTGATAGCTAACGGCTGCCTCATAACATCTGAGCTAATCATAAAGCTGTGGAGTATGACCTAAGTGCGATCTGACTTGTAGCACAAAGTAAACATTGTAATAGAAAAAATTGCATCACATTTAGCATTTAGTCATTGTTAGTTGATACATAAAGTTCTTTTAAAATGATACTGCTTATTGAATGGTTAATAGGTGTCTCCATGAAAGTAACAGGTGAATGTATGTGATATGAATTTTTCACATGGATAACACTTTGGTAATACTGTCATACACGTGTGAGCGGAATGTTGAAATTCGTAATTAGGCTATTCGCTGTCAGTTGGGCTTGAATATGAGAGAGAAAGTGGAACTGATTGAATTGGAAGGATAATGTTTTAAGAAGAAAATGAGCATGCCAAAAATCTTATTAATATCCAATAAAGTGTATCACCTGAAATCTTGGTAAATTCAACTGCTAATTTTAGTGATTATTTTAATCCTCTCAATTTATCATTTTAGATGCATCTCCCAACGCAAATCTCCACATCAAGCTGAAGACAAGCCAGTAATTAACTGATGAAAGAGAATCAGGCCCTGGTGCAAAGGTTAGCCAAAAGGAAGATTTTTTTTTTCAGTAAAGGGCAACTTCGTGCTCTATGTCCAAATAATTATCCAGGATGTCAGGGCTTATGCTAAACCTGGATCTGTCCTGCAAAGGGGAGCCCAGCTTTGGTGGGATGAGGAAGCAGTCAGCTGGAAAGTCCAAGCACAAGCAATTTGTCAAGAGGCGCCGATTCTTGGAGCGCAAAGGCCTCCTTCATGATAAGCAGAATCGACACAAAAAAATACAGGGATCCAGACCACCCCAAAATCAAGGTCCCCAGCCCTGGCAAAATGGGGTGAAGCACAAATTTATGCCCAGTCATGCTCCTCCAAACAGCTCTATCCCCAAATTCACCCCCTCCCAAAGCCAGCCCAATCCTCAATTGTCCAAGAACCGTACCACCTCTATCACAGGTCCATTGAAAACCTTCCCTATATTCACTGCGTCCAAGAGGCACTCAGGCTCCACCGCTACCTCATCCCAGAGCAGCTCTGCCTCAGCCTCGGCCACCTTCCCCTGCCTGGCTCCAGGCTCCTCCCTCCCTAAGAACCCTGGAGGCCCATCGCCATTTGGAAATCCCATGAAGTACTTGGCCCTGGACTGTGAGATGGTGGGCACAGGGCCCAAAGGCCAGCTGAGCGAGCTGGCCCGCTGCAGCATCGTCTCATACAACGGGGACGTGGTGTACGATAAGTACATCATGCCCACCCGGCCAGTGACTGACTATCGCACCCGCTGGAGTGGCATTCGCCGACAGCATCTTTGCAACGCCACACCTTTTGTGCAAGCCAAGAAGGAGGTGAGACAAAGCCGGGGTCACTAGCACTGGGCTGGAGATGAATACTCCGGATGATTTCGCCTACTTTGTCTTTGGGGTAGTGATGAGAAAATGGGGTAACATGAAAGCATTACAAGCAATGAGTGAAACACTAATTTGAACAAGTTCCTGTGTTTTTCTGAGGGGGCACAATCTGTGGTTTGGCTCAGAGAGGTCAGTGAATAAAAGCTAATTTTAGCTTTGCTCATCATTGGTTTTTTGAAACCTCCTTCTTATAACAAGAATTTGGTATTTGAAATCAACAGTATTGCACTCCTATCTGGTACTACATTATGCAATTGATACAACTGAGGACCTGCCATTGCAAACTGTCAGTCATCATCCATTTACCAGTAACATGTAGGCCTATACACCAAACTTAAAATAAAATCACCAAAGTCTGTTGTTGATTGAAGGAACAGTTTAGTTGCATAAAGTGGTAGATTTTGTGTTGTTTGAACTGACTCCCACATTCCTCCTCTCTTTGCATCCATCCCTTCAGATAGTGAAGATCTTAGCAGGTAAGGTGGTGGTGGGACATGCCGTCCACAATGACTTCAAAGCCCTGAGCTACAGCCACCCAGCTCTGCTCACCCGCGACACCTCTCGCATCCCGCTGCTCAACAAGAAGGCTGGACTGCCAGAGGCGCAGCCTGTTTCGCTTAAGAGGCTGACGAAGGCCCTCTTCAACCGGGACATCCAGGTGAATGGGGGAAGGAAAGGGATTTAGAGCAAAAACAATTCAGAGTATTTTAAAAATGCATGCTTCACAGCAATAACTTTTTAATAATGTACAATACAAATCCACATCTTTCTGTTCTCAGGTTGGGAGTAAAGGGCATTCCTCTGTTGAAGATGCCAAAGCAACAATGGAACTGTACAAGATTGTGGAAGTGGAGTGGGAGAGGAACTTGGCATTTAAACCTGAGCACAGATAAAAAACGAGAAGAGCTGGGCAGTGAGTGCTGTTTAAGATTGAGAGGGGAGATTTTAAGGGTCTGTCAAACAGAAGGACAGTTTGCAGATTATTTTTAGGGCAGGCAGGATCTTGGTTTATGAGAAATGTCTCTCACTTGCTCTGTAGGCCTTGTTTTATTCTGACTTTTACCCCAGCTACTCAGAATGCCAATGGAAATTTGCACCAGAACTTTAAACTTCCATTATGTGGCCACAAGAGGGTGGTCAAACATTTCCACTGTCCGAATGGTGCTATTTATCTACTAAAATATTTAGCAGGTTTTTCTTAGTTTTTTTTCCACATGATTTGTAAGTGAACTAAAATGCTCAGTGGGACTTTATCATAGTTTATGAGAGTGATATCAGAATTTTATAGGAGGGCAGTGTACTCTTCCTGAAATCAGTTCTGGCAAAATGGAGTAAATATTGTCACTGGAAATAGAAAATACAAATTGGATGCAATTTGCTTGGGAATGTGTTTTTTTTTGGTAATCTCACTGTCAAGATATGCAGCTCATAGTTTCACAGCCAACAGATTAAATTCCAGATATTTTTGGTACTGGAGATGGTCTCTCTTCCATATGATGAGGACATGGATAATTGTACATGGATACTCACATTCATTTTGTCATTTTGTATTGTACAAGAATGAGCCCATATTCCAGGGTTTTGTCATATTCCATAATAGATAGATGTAGATGGATGGTGTCTTGATTCTGCTGGGAAATAGATTGGGATAGTCATGTTAAGAATCATCCAATGGAATAGGTGTTCCCAGAATGCCATCAATGGAGTGCAGTCAAATGTGGCTAAGAAATCTGGTGCAACAACACTGGATTGAGATCTTGGAGGTGCATGTCAAAGCTTGATAATGAAATGTTTAAACATCCATAATAATGTTACCCTTCCATTTAAATTGTTCAGAACTTTGTGTCTATCACACTTTCTTTGTAAAATGTAGGTAAAGTTCAATATGTAATTTTAGTGTCACGTATTAACTTATCTGAGACATTTAAAATGTAATCCTGGCACTCCTAAAACCTAAAAGAAGACCATTACACATGCCCTCATACCATTCAAACTTTCAACCTCACCACAGCCCCCATATTCAGTGTTGATATCCAGGAAACACTATGAAGCTAAGTACTAAATGTAAGGTGCTGTAGTTGTTGCTTCCCCACTTTGCTGGAAGAATATATGAGGCACTTGTGTTATATTAGTTTGCCCAAGGTGAACCTTGCTCTTCTTGACACAGTTCCCCTCTAGCACAATCCCAGTGGAGCGAGAGAGTGAGTGTTTGTCAGCGTTATTGTTTGGCCGTGAATATAGCACTACAACATAAATTAGCTAACTTCCTCTCCAGGCTCCAGCCCAATGGAAGACCTCTGTATAACCCAACTTAATTCTCTCAACAGGTCTTTTTTCAATTTTAAATGTATTTTTACCATCGGAAAGCGATCCATGCCAGTATTTACTAAATAACACTACCACTCTAGTTAAAAATCACATTCTTGCTATTTTCAGAGACTGATCAAACCTTTCTAAACTAACATTAGGAACTCCCACTTATTGTGAATTTGGAACCATGTAAAGTAGGGTATCAAAAGTGAAGCACAAGTTACACATCATTTGCATTCACTGATTTAAGTTACAATAACACAAATCTAAAATGATATTTTAGTTGACAGGTATAAGATTCTCCAGAATGTTGTAGATGTTTATTTACTACTTGTTACTAATTAATACTTACTGTAAGTCATGGATTTCGTTTTGAGGCTTTTTTATTTTTGCAAAAAAGCTGATACTGGGGAAAACATTCTTCAATCTTGGATATGGAGCACTGATGGACTCCAAAAAGAGGCTAACCCCTGCCTGTGAGGAATGATAAAGTAACGTGTCCAGGGGTTCTCACATGAATCTCTGCCTGTTTGTGCTCAGCTTTGACAAAACTGGGACATATCAGTAAATTAGCAATGTTAAATGGTTGGGGGAAAGAGATGAAACCATAACACCACCCTTTTTAGGTGAATTACCTTATATCCACCCAAGTCAGAGTTGTTTCCAAGTTCAGGTAAATATATATTAAAATCAATTGCTATTTTCTGCAAAAGGTTTCAAATGGAGTAGCTTGCTTCGATACAGGTCAGAGGGACATCGTTAGAAACAGAGGTTGGGTAATTTGAAGCATTGTGCTGGTATACAGTGGTTCTGCACAAAGACACTTCCCCCTATTACTATGAGGTTTCCATTTTTGAGAGAGAAATGTGGAAATGAATGGAAAAAATGACTGAACTGATGTGTCAAATAATATGCTGTCCTTCCTCCTGTGAGTTACTTTTGGCGACACTTGATTGCATATGGGTTTCTTTGAGCATGCCAGGAAGAGCTGTTTTGCTTATGATTGTTCCGTTTGATTCCCCACAGGTTTTGACACCAGAACCCTGTGTAAGATATAATTTCACGAAATTGCAAGTTTGCCCTGTGATCTGTCTTTCTGTGACAGTGTTTTAGGTTGTCCATAATCTCAACTCCAGATGCTAAATCTCTGATCAGGCATCTGGAAAACATGCTTTGAGTTTTCAGTATAAATTGGCTTCAAGTTTATAGCTGCCATCAGATTTCTGAAGGTTGATTTGACAGGCCCAGGAAGTTTTGCTTGTATGTTTTCAGTACAGAGGAACCACACCAGTACAGAGATTTTTTTGTCAGAATAGCTGGGTATTTTCAGCATCAGGATATACTGAAATATCTGAGTCAACATAATCTGTCTCCTGGGCCACTCAGTTCTTGTCCTTCATGGCTCATCCTGTTTGTTAGACAGACACTAGTACAATCAACTGCAATGCCATCCTGAGAGACTGACAAAACTCTGGTATAATCCAGAACATAACACCTATCTGTCACTGCAAACTGGCACATTTTGGATGGTATAGTGTGAGAAGCCACCCTGTGCCAATTCCATCTGTTTGCCAGCCATACTCTGGTCATGTGTGAAGGACACCCCCTTGGGGTGGGCCATAAACAGAGAGCATGAAACCCAGGAGACAGTGGGCATGATTCTCATATACACCCTTCAGTACTTAGACCTGGATCAGATTTCAGATCCCACAAGCTTCCTATCCCTGCTGTTGACCGTTCAACCCATGCTTATATGTTAAATTCCTCTGCAGCCTGACACTTAGCCCTGACTGTCAGATGGAATGGAAGCATGTACAAAGCTGCATTTACTTTCCCTGCTTACAACAGCCCATTTCTCTTCACCACTGCCCTTAATCACCAACTCCTCTTGGGTCCTCACACCTCTGTGGGTGTCACTATCTGCCCTGGGACCCAATACACAGACATGAATCAGTAGCCAGGGTTTTTTGACACATACACAAGATGTCTAGATTCAGCCTCAGTAATAGTCTACATCCTCCATTTCAGACACACTTTTTACCCATATGTCTGTGGTTTCACTGACGTTGGTGAAGGGCTCTTCTGGTACCAAGACTGACACATGATTGCTGTTTCCACAGTCCATGGGTCTTACGCTGCACTGAGTGAGGTGGAGCTTGTCTGAAGATATACTGAGTGTTTGCCATGTCTTTCCAGTGATGTTTTGTGATGTACTTGTAGGATTTGAGGCCTCCTTGGCACATAGCCTCAGTGTGGGAGGTGATAGACTGGGCAAACAGATCCACCATCATCCTGACAAAAGTGATACTGTGATGAAATAAAGAAGATTTCCTGGCCTCTACTTCATTACATGTTTAGCTACTAGTTTACTTGAATTAATGGGCAGTAAGCCAAATAACCTGGATACTGCTGTTTAGGCAAATCAATATTTTACAGTGCAATCAAAATAGTTGTTGGCATTATAACAAAGTACTATTTCATGATTTAGTGTATAACATGTTCAGAGATCTTGAAATTAGGTGTGATGTACTTGTTAAGGGACATCAATTCTAACATTAGGATCTAAATAAATAGCTGCAGTTGTCACTATGTTATGCATATCCATAAGCTGGACCAACTTAATTTATTATTTTATATGGAACATGTAATGGTTTCCGTGTTTATACTAATCAATTGCATGTGTTCATTTGCTTGTCCTGGTATTCTGCTTTTTTCCTGATGTATTCCATTAACCTGGCTCCTTTACTGTATTCTGGAGTGCATGGTTATATTAGAATGATGCTATACACCATAAAGTCAGTAGGGTTCATTTAGCAGTAGCACAGAGTACAGCAAATGTATCATAAAAGAAGTATGCTGTGCTTGAAGTAGGTCTTGTTTGCCTTGCAGCAAAGGCCTTTGTTAGGTAGCAGGAATATGTCTGCATTAACTTGCTGGTTACTGTCCAGACATATTTTTCCCCTTTACCTCCATCTCCTGCTGTTCAGTCAACTCCAAAAGCTGTCTCTGCACTTTTCAACTAGCAAATACAAACTCAAAGGAAAGCTATGAGTAAGAGGGACTTTCTTCCTTAAGGGGGCTGCATTTCACTTTGTGCGTCTCTGCCTTTTGACAAGAGCACAGTAAATACACAATGCTGTTAGCTGAATCAAAGAGACAGGGTCCTAAATTTGATTACTCCTATTTTCCCATTATTCGACAGCTCCTTTAAAGATTGTTCTCTGTAAGTGGACATTGTGGAGTCAATTATTCTACAAAGGAAATTATTTTTTTCTGTGATGCACTGCACTCCAAAGGGCTTTGATTGTGAGTGACTGTGAGGGTGATGTTTTACCAAGAATTGATAGCTGATAATAAAACTTTAATTCCTACTTTTATTTTTACTATTATGTGTTGTGTAAATAATAGTGGCAGCATATGACTTTTTTTTAGTGTCCCAACCAAATTATTAGTGAAATGTTGGAAATGCAAACAGATTGTGACTTAATGTAATTGTTTATCAGCTGGGCTCTAGTGAGGAAGAAATTTTATATATTTAGTATGTGTGTGCAGTTTCTTTTTACCTTCAGCGGTGTATTTCAAATAACATTCTTAAAACTTACACTGTGTACAGTTTAACATCACCAGTTAAATAGGCAGTAGTGAAACAGCCCAAAATTCTGTTTCAAGTCATACTTCTGTGTATGGCACTTGCACAGTCCACATGGGTCTCAGTCTTCAGCTATAAATATTATTTTCAAAGGTTCCATTTGCTTTACCATTTACAGTAAAGTAACTTAAAAGTAACACTACACTACAATGCATACTGTTTGGGGAGTGGCTCATCTTTGAGTCAGTTTCGCTGTCGCAGTGGGTTCCAATTGGAGGAATATACTACACTTGGAAACTTGTAACTATTTTCAAATGAATTCTTTCAGCTTGTCTCTACTCACCGAACTACCCTGATTATTCAAAGAGAAATATCACGAATTTACTGTAATATTCTGCTAGGGAAACATTTGTGAAATTACTTTTACTAGGTAATTCCGGGTTTACAAGTGAAACGTTGTGTGCGAAGACAACATTTTATCTGAGCGTTTGCTGCGATGCTCTTACCAACTTAGTGCAGTGTTTACTAACTCCGAGTCATTTCAGCCAGTAGACTCAAACTTCTCTTGGCTAGTAGAATTTTACGGTCGGCGAAATACATGTTTCCATATCTAGATAGTCGCACTTCTCTACATAACGAGTCTCGAAAGCAAGTAGTTCTAATGGAAACATAGCCCCGGACAACTAACGTTACAACCGGTGCGTGAGTGACTGTGGCGGCTCTTCCCTGCAGCATCAGCAACTTCTTCGCGACTGCACTGACGCACTCTCTCAACACTCAGGTTCTCTTATCTCCCAGCCTGCTCGATCTGCTCTTTAGTTCTTCAGTATTTTCCCCACGGGCCGTTTGACCTGAAATTGCTTGTACCAACCCATTACTCACTCCCTTCGTTGTCTGACCCTCTTTATTGAAGCACAACTATACTGCCATTCGATGTTGCGTTATGAATAGATTCAGAGAGACGTGATTACGTCTAGCATTTTCCACCGTCCTCCCATCCCACTTTACCCTCCATCCCCATGTAAGACAAATAGACTAAGAAAGACCTTTTATGTTTGAAGAAAAAAGTGGGCTGCTCAAGGCCCCCCCCTGCGTAATTTCCCTCGTCTCTCAATCTCTTTACCTTTTTTTCACAAGCAGACGGCACGCAGGTCTATACACACCTTTTTTATATATTTCTTTTGGGAGAGCCGCTGTTTGACACTAATTGCGCGGATCTTGCCGGAAGTGGAAAAGATTTACACCTGTCGACAAAAACATCAAAAGGATATATTAAAAATCAAAGGATAGAAATAAGTGACAACTGAGACCGAAGAATGAGGTAAGTGCACTAAAAAGCGAGTTTTCTTTTTATTATTATTATTATTATTATTATTATTATTATGTATTTTTTTATCTAACATCCATAATACTTTTTAAGATTGTTTGCTTGCTGAAAAAGTCAATGTATTTAGCCAAAGCAAATGAAAAGAAATCGCACTGTTCCACTGTGCAGGGCTGGCGGATACATTAAGCCATGTGTGATCAGCTAGTCAAGTTATTTTTAATAATTCGGGCAAACACATGATGCGTTTTCCCTCTTAGTTTCACCTTCACCTGTTCATACCTGCATATATGCCATGGCATCTATGGTATAAGTCTAACTGTCCTGCATCACAAGTTTTAAGTTTCTTTTCCAGTCATAGCTGTAGTTTTTCAGTTGAGTTTTTATTTCAATTCTGAAATTCGTAAGCATCAGTTTTTATCTCTACATTACGTTGGAAAAAATCGTAAGACATTAAGGATGCTGTATGTTAAGTTATTTAGCATTTTCATGTGTGAGTTTGTCTCATAAACCCAGATGATGTACTGAAATTATATCAGCATTTTTGTCAGTCTTCTTCGGTCAAGACTTATAGAAAAGACGGTTTCACCTATTTCAAGACTAAAGCACACAATTTACCCTCAAGAATCTTTTATATGTTTACTCTGACAATTTCCCTAGGACTTTATCCACAACCCCTGCACATTTGGGGTAACCAAACCAACCCCCCTCCGCACTACCCCACACCCATACCCACAGTCTGGAGACCCTAGTGCTGACCTTATACTGTGCTTAAATTCCATAACTAAAATTGTATGAGTGATGATATTTCAAATATCAAAATTGTATTGGATGGACAATTTGTGATTTTCAATTTTTTTTTGTCAACAAACATGTGAGTAGTGAAGCTGAGGCAGTGGATGAAGCTGGAAGCCAGGGGGTTAGGCTTATCTTGGATGGGATCTGCTCAGTTTCCATTTCCCTCAGAGACATTATCCAAAAATGGAATATTTTGGTTATGCAGACAGTGCATTTTGTAGTTCTCTTGTTTGTGTCACTCCATCATTTGACAACGTAGTTTCGTTAGATAGTTCATACATAAGGAAGTTATCAAATTTTTCAAATATCTTTACATAGTACAAGGTTTATGTAATAAGTGTTTCTTCTCATTGAAGTGTTTATGTTATGATATATATATATATATAGTAAAAATCAGTTGTACATTAGGTGTTCTCCCTTTCAACATTTAAGTTAAACTTCAAAATCTGGTTTCAAAGAGGCAGTCTAACTTCCAGCAGATTCTTCAGTATATGTGGGTAGCAGACTAAAAGTTGTTTAACACTCAGTGGGTGCAGATTTACCTCCTTAATAAAAACACTCCCATACTGTAGTCCCAGCCTGCAGGATGATCGAATTCTGGACCTGCCCATCATGTAGACTTCACAAGGTGTGTGAATGGAAACAACTTTTTTGGGGGGTTTCTGCTATGTTAAGTGTCCTGGGACAGACTTACATCTTTGACATGGAGGGTAGAGTATCGTATGCACGTTAGGACGACCCGTTCTTGTCACGTGGAGGAATGTACTCCATGCTGGCTGCACACCTCAGTGTTGTTGACCCCGTGACAGGCCATCCATCCTCCCATGAACATTTTCTGCAGTGTGTATGATGGCTCAACCTGGCCGAGGCTCAGATGCTATGCAATGATACACAGCGAGGACTCGCTATTCTGGTGTATACACAGTGTTAGTCAATGTTTGGCTGAGTTATTGATGGATTATTAGTTACTGACTTTTTTTTTGCTAACATCCAAAACATAAGAGAGATAGCTGTAGTAAGTACATGGATAAGAACACTTGAGAGAAGAGGTGTGACTGCCTCTGGCCCCCTGGCATCACCATGAACTGCCTTTGAGTTCTTGTATGTGGGTGTTAAATGCTTTAAAAGCATTTTTCTTGGAAAAATGTCAGTTGAAAATGCAGCAGATCAGTTCCAGTGCAGGTTTTTCAGAGTTCACCTGGGACACTTCCACTGCTGTCCATGTGGATGTATGATGTCAGCCTCATGAAAAGGTGCCTTCACACACAGGTTTGGTAGGGTGGTAATTTAATTACCATTTTCCCACACTAATGTAATAAACATTTGATCAGGATGTTGATGTTCATGTTATTTCCATATGACTCATCTGTAAAAAAAAAAAAAAAAACATTTACATCTTTGTCAAGAAAATAATTTGCATAGAGATCTGATGGAGACATTTTAGAATGCATTTTGAATGCATTTTGATCCGACAGAGAATGATCCCACTTCTTCGCTGAAATTAAGACATTTTGCAAACCAGTATGTTGCTGACTCTTTGTCAAAATGCGACCATAAAATCGGCACTGGGGAAAAGATTGTGCTGACCTTACCGCGGCTCTGTCCAAGCCTCTCTATGGCTCTGAGGCTAAACTCTTGTTTTTGTCAGCATTAGCCTAAACCTCCTGCGTAGCAAGCCTGAATGTGTTCCCAGGGCTCGTTATTGTTGTGTCTGGCATAGGCAATAGATTAGATTTTTCAGCTGCAGCAACAAGAGGAAAAACTTGCTAAATTGAGCCTCCTTCCCAAGACCTAGACCAGTCCTTGTAAAAGCATTGATTAGAAGTTAATCCAGTTTATAACTGGGCTTTGGATCTGGCCCCTTGTTTTTAAATTGCATTTGCACAGCAGGAAGTGATCTCTTCTTGATTAAAGAGTAATATTTTATGTGTGCATGTATTATAGGACTGTGATCAAAGATGTTGTTTTGCTTGCCATCATTGAGCTGGTGATGATGTTCTGAATAAAGACGCTTAATCTGAATCATGACAGTGAATATGTTTCTGTAATAAGTCTGGACTGGATGCTGTGTTTGTTATCAATAACTGCAATGTTCCTGGAAAAATGTATGAAAATTTCATATGAACTTCACCTCCATTTTTAAAACAGGTTAGACATCAGACTACTGACATTGTTTTTATGTAGATTATCTGTTCCAGCAATTGTTTGGTTTCATTTTACAATAGTGTACTCAATACCACAGACTGTGGGATCCAACCTGCAGCTCTTGTGCCTTTACTGAGTATGAAGGAAATTAGTTATCAAATGGCCTACACAGCATCTTGTTAGATGAACTTGCTACTGTAGAATTATTACAGAATATTCTTTGGTTTTCTGCTTCATCAGACCAAATTATTGTATTTGGTAAACCATTATAGCATTTACTCCGTCATGTAGCCTGTTCTATGATGTTAACAAACATCTGATTTAAGATCTCATTATGTCTGGAAATATTTCCTCTGTTCCCAGTCCACCTGGGTTACCTGAGACAAGGCAATGTGATCATGATGTGGCTCCAAACATTAGCACAGTGCTAGGTGCTTTCACATGCTGTCAACTGGATTAGTGTATATTTAAATCATTTCTTTTTGCCAGAAAGCAGCTCTCTAAATGTGTTCTGTTAAGGTATTCATTTATTCACATCCAGAGGAATGGATGAATGCATATATAATGAAAACATTAATTTCTGAGTGAGAATTCCTGAGATCTTAGAGGAAGTGACAGCATGGGTTTGACAAAGAGGTTGCTGCAGTGGCCAGCGCACACAAGCTGTCTTCCTGGTGAGAAGTTACAAATGTCAGGGAGCAGAGGGAGGCTTACATGAGGTTAAGGGCTTTATTGCCTCCTGATCCCTTACTACTGTGGGGAAGACAAATCAGAAAGGGAGGTTTCTATCTCTGTCTATGTGGCTACCACTTCTCTCTGTCCAATTGAAAATTGAGCTGAAATGAGGAGTTTGATATTGATGGTTAACACTGAGAAACCAGTAGAGAGGGGTGAAGTATTGGACTGTTGGTGGAATTCCCTCTCTGGAATCTCTTTCTTTGTTACTTAAAATTATTTAAGAGATGCATTTCCTCTGCTTTGTTTATTTTCCTTGTTTGTTTCCTTGTTAAAATTCACATCCATCAACCTCTCCCCAATTATTTTATCAGGGAATTTGTGAAGAGTGTTTAGCAGTAATGAATAGTATAAAAATCATTGTATATTTGTGCACTTAGAACCCTGATGAAGGATATGTCAGGCCAGGCCACAGTATGTCAGCCTAGTTCATGTTTAATCCATGTCACAATGTTTAAAGACCAATAATAATGCCATACTTGCTTAGCTTTCCTCATCTTTCCAAAGAGCAATTTATTTTGGCTATCATTGACCTGTGCAGCACTTTCCACAAAACTCTTTCTATATTTCTGACAGGGTTCTTTGCTCACCTGAGGCCATATATTCTCTGGTTCTTGACTCAGATCTAAGATTCACATATCTACAAGTTCAGTATGTTTCAGGAAGATACAATGACAGATAGTGTGGTAATGCGTTTCCTCATCAACAGAGATTTTGAAAAAGTCTGTTCCTGAACTTGGTGTAAATCTTTTGAATGTAATCATAAAGGGTTTTTTTGTCGTGGTTAATTCAGGTTTGAAGAGGACAGATGCACATGTCATACAAAGTGATGATTTAGGAAACTTTGTGCTTTCCTTAAACTTTAGATATATTCACCCTCCTGGTGTGTCCAAGGCGATTAATAATGCAGACATTCAGTATTTCCTTGCTCAGCTCTTTCCAGATCTCATAATCCCTTGACAGTCTCAGTACTTGAATATTTGTATGTAATCAGCCTATGGCAGAGTGTGCAGACAGGCCGCGCCTCCCTTTGACTCAGTCTCTTTGCCAGGCTGAAGGGTACACCATCGTCATCCTCTTCTGCATGCATCCCACAGGGGCTCCCGCTGAATCAGCCGCCACCAAGTAACTCAGCGCTTGTCAAGTTCCCCTCTCTCTTTCTCCTCGTTAATTTCTTGCCAGTGTTGCGCCTGTGAGACTGAGCTGGGTTGCCCCTGGCGATGGGCAGACGGAGTCGTTTGAGGATAGGGAAGGCGGGATTGGAGGGTAGGCGGGGCTCAGAAAAGAGCGATGCAGGAGGGTGAGAGATTTATCTGACCACATGCGGAGCGAGGGGAACCATGGTCCTCACTGGTTGGAGGGGGTTGAGGGTGAGCAGAATACCGTGCTTGATGGTGCGAATGAGTGCGAGAGGTGGGAAGGTCGTTTGGGCTGGTGGAATGACCTCACTGTCCCATTTTCCATTGCCAAAGAGAAAGGAGAGCGTATTTTAAAGCCCATACCCCATGGAACAAGGTTGGTCATCTGATCGGAGGAGGACGGTGGATTGGTCCCTGCCTCCTATTCATCCAACCAGTCTGATTTGATCCTCCACGTTCTCCCGAAAATCTTATCGGCTTGCTCCTCGGCTGTTTCTCAAGGTGAAGCCATTGGTATTCCTGACAACGGACCTCTGAGATGATGCCTGCCTAAGCACTTCTGCGGTTGCCAGGCTGCACCATTCCGGTTCCCTCAGAGGAAGTTGACTCCTCTCCCCTTGGCTTATGGAAATGTGGTCATGGAAACAGGCCATGAACGGAGACCGGTGAAGGAGAATCGGAGGGGGAAACATGGATTAAAAAAATGTTGCTGTCAAAATTACATAAGTGTACACTTCAGCCGAAGTGGCAGATAACTGTGAAACAGACAATAAGGCTTTCCCCCCTCCCATAAATTGATGATGAAATAGGAGATGTCGTTATCCTGAAAGTCTGATTTTCATCCATGGCTAGGTTCTCCCTGTATTTTTTCTGTCTGGTTTCCCCCTTGCCTCTTTCAACTGAAATATTTCAGAGGCAGTCAGTTTTAACCAGAGCTGGGTTTTGGAACCTAAATCACATTTTGGCAAGACCATAATATGCCAGATTTTTGCAATCAGTCTTTATTTCTACTTCAGATGCTTTCCACTGCTTGTTGTCATCTCCCTATGGCGAGCACTCTGCCAGCCTTCAGTGCACTGATTTGTTTCCACATCTTTGTAAATCTGAATTATAATGCTACTCATCAACCCTGCTCAATTGCATGCTTTTGTGTATGTAACTAGGTAACTATTATTCATTACTACATAAAACCTCTTCACCTAAACTCTCCTAGTCTGGTGTACTGCCCCTCTCCACTGCCCCAATAATTTACATTTTTGTACTATGTAGGAATTTCCTGCTATTTCTAATGGTACAGTTTTGTATGCTGTGTACATGATCATTAGCTGGGTTGAGTGCTCTCTGCTCTGTTCTTCATGTGCTGAATTCTGAAACCACCTCAACCTCAGAATTTCTTGCTGTAATGACCCGTGCCTTTGGTTGAGTTGTTTTTTTTTTTTTTAAATGAAAAGGAGTAGATATTCTGGTCTCATAAGGTCTATATAACTAAAGAACCTCTTTTGTATACCAAAGAGAATATGAGATGTGCAAGCTTCCTTTCTCTCATCAAAACCTCAAGTTGAGTTCCCCAGTACAGATAGTGATTATCAGTAGGATGGTCATCATTTGCAGAACTCTACTGTATTTTTGTTTTTGTGATTGAGCTTAGTTATGCTGGTTTGCTCTATATGCTTGGATTCATTTTATGGTTTTGTCTGTTTTTCTGTGTAATCTGAAAATGGGTTAAATGAACGTACTGTTAAATGAATGTATTCACTCTAATCTGTATCTGTCAGCAAAATGATATTTCATTGTAAATAAAATACAGGTCATCACCATTCTTACATCCCATCTTACTATACATTGGTCTATTTACAGAGCTCTAATGATTTCAGAATTATTCATTTGCAATTGAATGACTTGCCTATAATTGCACAGTCTGACCAGGCAGCATTATTGTACAACTGAAGCAATTTAATTCAAAGACATGGCTCAAGGGTAAATCAGCACAGCTACATTACATTTGAGAATGTAACCTGTTTTGTTAAAGAGTTAAGGGGCTCTTAGGGTTTATGGCACTACTGAAACTAAGGGTATATGATAAAACAACTTTCAGAATGTAAGACCTCTGTAAAAAGTTCTCCTGCCATGGATTCTCTCCTCAAAGCACAGTGTATTGTATCTGAGCACAATTCTTCAAGAGGGCTTTCATTCACTTTAATTAACACCTTCACCTTCAGTGAGAGTGATTTATTTTACATTTATTTGCATAAACATACCAGTTATACTAATTACTTCCAGCCAGTCATCTATACAGTATGTGTTGCTTTCTCTGGGTCTTTGTTGGGGGGTAACAGAGAGAGTCTGTAGGATGAGGCAGTAAGGAGGTGTGTGAATGGTCAACTAGCCAAACTAGAAGGTGGGTTTGTGCGTCTGTCATCTAAGGAACTGGAGGTAATCAGAATTCTCCTCACATACAACAACACCCAAAGGCTCAGTAAGGCCAGCTGGATAATGCCAAAGAAAGACACACACACACACAAACACACACACACGGATTTCAAATTTCAGACCACCAAATAAGGCTTTGTTCATTCCTTTTTTACCGCATACCAAACTATTAGAGTGCTGTGCCAGGCTTCTGTAACTACTGAGGTTCAGTATATTATAATTATTATTAGCTGCAGCGTTTTTAACCCTTGAAAGGGAGTACAGCGAACACTGTTTGTGTTCATTATATACCTCCAGTCTCCCTCATCTACATATGCTACAGATTTTTTTACCCTTCAGATTTAACTTCAGATGGCAATGATGTTCTTGCCATGGCAGGTTTCCTAGCAGTGTTCTACATCTGCATGAATAGATATACAGATTTTTCTGTATGAAGTTTCCAGTATAATGTGCATACAGGGTACACTGTCTTGTTATGTTTTCAAAGGTCCTCTATGAAAACATTTGTATGCGCTGTCCTGGAGGTCCATGCATTCCACCTATATCTGCAACACTCCACAAGAAAAAATACTACTGTGACAGTTTCTGTGATTGTATGACATGATTATAATTGCTAAGCTAGTTGATTTAATATCACCACTTGCCCATGATGAGCTGTAATTTAATTTGGAGGTAAAGAATTATTGCAGTTCTGGAGTAGTCTAAGTGGAGTTTTATTTGTGCACAGTTGATATGTCTCTATCCCTTCTACTATATTTCTCCATGTATTGCTGTATGAGGGTAAGTCCAAAAGTATTGCTACTAGGGTTGCAGTTCATATATGCACAGGTTTATTCCAAACAGTACATGTTTAAACATGTCTCTGAGGTCAGTGGATGGCTGCAGATTTGTTCTCTCATTAATACACTTGTCTTAGTCTTCTTAGCGTGTCTTCAAAAAAAGGATACTTTTTATACCATGGAAAAAACTAAGATTGGGATTGGGATTCCAAAAGGGTAATTTTGATAGATTTTCCTGAAGGACACAGGACGATCGTGGGGGCTTATTATGAAGAAATTTTAAGAAAACTAAAAACTGCATTGGTGAGAAAAAGGCTTGACATTTTTTCCATCACAACAATGCACCTGCGCATTCTTCGAAGGTAGCAAAGGGTGTCCTATGAGAATTTCATTGGGAAATCATACCCCATCCACCCTACAGCCCTGATCTTGCCCCTTCATAATTATTTTTGTTCCCAAAACTCAAAGAACATTTAAAAGGAACACGATTTGAGTCCCTTGATTATGCCAAAACTGCCATTTTGACATGGTTTAAATCAAAGAGTGCAGAATTCTTCAGGGGAGGGTTAGAGAGATAGAAACACTGCCTTGAGAAGTGTATAGACCTAGATGGAGGATATGTCGAAAAACAATAGCTCCACATTTTGATATTTTTGTTTAATAAAGGTTTCTAAGATTTTGTAGCAATACGTTTTGACTTACCCTTGCACGTGTAATGTTGTTGATGTAAAATCTTACGCTTGGTTCCATTTACCTGGGCAGATTGTATATGTCACTGCTGCTGCTGCTGCTGTGTGACCTTTGCCCACTCATCCTGGCATCGTTGCCCAACTCTGACCCTGGACCAGGTGTGTCACTGCCCTCCCCTCTCCTCACCAACATTCAGGACACAGTTGTATTGACTCATAGTACTTTTCAGTGAAGGGTCTAAAAATGAATTACCAGCATTACGTGCAATAAGAATGGCAGGTGAGGTTTTTATCTGGTTGTCAATTAGTGGGCCCTAAATTCACCCCATGAATTTTCTTTCCCACATCCAACCCTTTAAATTTTGGATGAAATGAATCATTAATTCAGTTACCCATTTCAGTACTCTGCTACTAAATGTCATATGAGATTTGGTGGGTATATTTGAATACTTTGCTTTTTATATCCCAGCATCAAAAGAATCCCATGGCTTTTCTGCAGGGGAATGGGGTACCACTTATATGACTGAAGACATAAATAAAATAAGTGAATTTTATGCTTTTAATTTATCCTGCACACCAAATTGTAATTTTAACCTTCCTTGCCTAATTTTCAGTGAAAAAGAGAAACCTGAAAGAAAAGTTCTCAAGACTACAGAAGCATAAATATCTTCTGATCCTTGGGATTATAGCTGAAAATATACTGTATAAACACAGTGATTAAAAAGTCCCAACAGTATTGGTATTATCTTAGATTTATGCAACATCTTTCAACCATGTACCAGAAACTACCATAATTCTTTCAACAGGTCAACAGTCACAAAGAAGTAAAAAACTGGGGTGAAAGGCAAGGTTGTTTAAAGAATGTTAACATACAGAATCAAGAAAATCATACCTACATCTGCCACGTTGTGCTTATATTAAGTGCAGTTTGTTTCATTACATCTGAGTAACCCCTTGCTCTTTGTCTCATCTGTAATTCATGTAGTCCAAAATCTCCAGCTTTAACCTTGGTTTCCTCTGTCTGTCCTCCAGATGACACACGACTCCTGCAAGTCACCATCCCTCAGCCGTCACCCGTGTCTGCCTTTCTGGGCGGCTCCCTCACCCTGCCCTGCCTGGTGTCCCTGACCAAGCCTCCCCCCTCACCCCCAGCCCTGGGGCTCCATGCTGTCCCTCTGCCCCGGGTGAAGTGGAGCCTGGTATCTGCTGGCCAGGATACAGAGATCCTGGTGGCCCAGGGGGAAAGGGTGAAGATCAGTGAGGCTTATGTGGGTCGGGCCTCCCTGCCAAACTATGCCTCATCCCCTGCTGACCTCACCCTCAGGTTGGAGGGCCTCCGCTCCAACGACACAGGCTTCTACCGGTGCGAGGTGCAGCAGGACCTGGAGGATGCCCATGACCTCGCTCAGGTCAAGGTCAAAGGTACTGTGGAATGAGATCACAGAGGTAGAGGGTAAAAGCCTATGGTGACTGCAGCTCCAACATGACAAGTGCTCCATACAGTGACTATAGCAAGTCTGGTGGGGATTTAACAGGGGTTTAACAGGGCAGGAGGAGACTAGCATGAGGGGAATGAAAGAACATCCAAATGTATTCCACTATCTTCCTGAAAATACTTCAAGAGAGCATAGAGCCATTATAGGAACAAATTTCCAATATGTATATTTCTGTATCTTGAATTGAAAAAAATCTTGGTTTATTTGTCATATGAAAGGAACAGACCAGTGAAAATGGCTCATATAGAGCTAAAGATTTAGCATTCTTTACAACATAGCAAGATATTTTAAGGAGTGGGCCAGAACACTGCCTGTGTTATTGAATTTTAAATATTCATCAAGCAGACTGCTTTCTTTTCCTCTTCCCTGGGAGTGTGATTGGAAAGAGGGACACGCATATTGAAGAACGCTTTAGCGCCTTTAACCTTTCATAGATACTGAATATTACTTTATATTGTTTTCAGAATAAATACATAACATAGTAGCATGTGAGGAATAGATCATTTTACTTTAGTCAATGAGATGATTTTCACTTCAAGCTGATGCTGTTGAACATTGTCTATATTATTTGCTAAATTCATTATTATACTTAAGTTTGAGTTCTTTAATTTTCTGCAGTTATTTTACAGTGCTCGATCCATGCACTCTTTCATTCTACATTAAGATAAGCAAAACCATACATGTAGTTTTGATGTGAATTTTTAGTTTAGCTACAATATATACATGGAAATGTTTATACTCCAAGTCATTTATTAGCTCCTTGGTTCTTATTGTGTTATCCCTGGCAGGCTAGGTTAAGTGCACTGCGCTGGCAGTTGAGTCCACATGTTGAACACTAACATGGCTGGGTATGTGTGTGGGCAGGTGTGGTGTTTCACTACCGGCACACCTCCAGTCGATATGCCTTCTCCTTCTGGGAGGCCCGGCAGGCCTGTGCGGAAATCGGAGCCAGCATGGCGTCCCCGGAGCAGCTCCTGGCAGCATACCACAGTGGCTACGAGCAATGTGATGCCGGCTGGCTGTCTGACCAGAGTGTCAGGTGAGTGCAGGTTAGGAAGCCTCAGGCAGCCTTCAACAACAACGTTTTTACATGGCTAGAGTACTGGGAAAATCTTGAAAAATATCAAAACAGGTATCTACAGCTTAATAAGGCATCATTTTAATTATGAAATGTAAACATGCCTCTTCTACATGAAGCTAAGGTCAACTAAAAAATGAGTCTTTTGTGATTATGTCTAACTGGTCAGTTAGTGACTTAGGGCAATCTAATGTCTCCTGTAAACTGACTAGTGTTGTCTATTTCAATAGTTAGTCACATCTTTCATTCACAATTCTATCACTTTGTATATACTCCACAGATACCCCATCCAAATGCCACGGGAGGGTTGTTTTGGGGATATGGATGGGTACCCAGGAGTGAGGAACTATGGGATGCAGGACCCTGATGCACTTTTTGATGTGTACTGCTATGTGGACAATATTGATGGTAAGACCGTCCAGCTTTAATCTTGCCATAAGTTTAATCTTACCTCATTACATTAGCACATATGTATACTTGGTTACTTTAATTGGTATCTTCCCAGAATCTAGGATCCCGGAAATTATTTTTATGAAACTAGGCTGACCACATCAGGAAGGGATCAGAGAGTATATTCGAGCATTAAATGACTTTAAAAAGAACATATGATGTCTTTGTCCATTGCACTGTATTTAATGAAAAGGCCCTTCTGATTAGAAAGCAAATCCCTTTCCTTGTTTCTCAGACTCTGGCAATAAGAGTCACAGTAATTCCAGCTCCTCTGCAGGTCCTCTCACTCTGTGACTCTGCCCTCCTGGCTCGAGCTCATTTCCCCTGGAGAAACACAGAACTAATTATAGGGAAACTCTGGTCAGGATGCTAAATCTGAAATGTTTTTTGGAAAGTATTAAGTGCTATTATTCAGTTATCTGGCCATGTCAACAAGACAGTCCTCCTTCATCACTCATCCGATGACACAGGCGGTCCTTATCACCTCTGAGCTCTTGTGAACGGAGCTGCCCAGAATCTACTGCCTTGTTATCTACTTGAAAGCACTGCCTTATTCCATAGATGACAAATCTTTTTGAGAGGGTTGCTTATGGGGCCAATGGGATGTCTACTGAAAAATGTGTGTTTTTCCACAGGGGCTTGTATTTTTCCATTTATTCTCAATGGAACCTCTGACTGGTAGTAAAAGCTGCCTTGCATTTTGGGTTGGTGGAGAGGGGCTGGGTTCAGGTCAAAGAGTCATTCCACACATGCACTATTCTCCATTAATCTTGTGTGGTGGCAGGAATGTGGAGAGGCTGGGGCTCTGAATTGTGTGACTGCCTGTTTGTACAGGTGAGGTGTTCCACACCCCGCTGAACCTCACCCTGGCTGAAGCCAAGGCCTTCTGTCAGAAAGCAGGGGCACGCTTAGCCACCACTGGTGAGCTCTACGCCGCCTGGAAAGATGGCATGGATCACTGCAGCCCTGGCTGGCTGGCTGATGGCAGCGTTCGCTACCCCATAGTCACCCCAAGGGAGCGCTGTGGAGGCCCCGACCCTGGAGTCAAGACAATCTATCGCTTCAGCAACCAGACGGGCTTCCCCGAGGTGGACAGTCTCTATGGTGTCTACTGCTTACAAGGTAACAGGACAAATGAAAGGCTGGGTAGTGGACATACTGTATCCATGAGATTATAAGACAAACACTGACTTGGTTAGTATTAATTGCAGGATGTAATTGTGTACCCTCCTCCATTGATAATGCACGGCTATGAGAGGGCAACATGCTGGAGTGTGCCTCTCCAGGACACCTTTGCTGAAAATGAATGCATTTTCTTCACAGGCAATGGGAACTCCCAAACCAACATGCCCCTGGGCTACATGTCCACAGAGCCAGAGGACAGGAGTCAGGGCATAGTGACTCTGTCTGAGCCCCTGGAGGACAGGATCCAGGGCCGGTTGGCCAAGCAGGTAGAGAGTGAAGCCAAAGGTTCCCTGGAGTCCTTCTCTGTTTCCAATGAACGCCGCCAAAGGAGGCCAGCGAAGGCCACCGTGGCTGCTGAGGGGGCTGTCCCCTACCCTATCACCCCCATGTCCATTCCCAGAGAGCACCAGCCCACACGTGATGCCAATGTGGCCTCTGGTGGCCCACGCAAAGCAGCCAGGCCTTCCCACAACCACTCTGGAAAAAGAAAGTCTCAAGGGCCCCTCACCTTGGTAACTCCTGCCGAGGAGCAGAACTCAGATGTCTCAGCTCAGTTCACTGGCTCCCCCTACTGGACTGCCACAGCAACGGCAACCCATAAGGATAAAAGCAGTGGGAGCACAGATCCTGGGGACAGAGCAGTGATCCGGACTGAGAACACACACAGCTCTGCCTCAGTGGACTCTGACGGCCCTGCCACCTCTGAGCCTGTGGATACAGCCTCTTCCAGAACTTTGGATCAGACTGTCTACCAACAAGGTTGGTTGAAAAAATAAAGAAAACACAGAGCTTCAAAGAATGATTGAATGTGGAAAAGAGAGCCTGGGAGACAGAAATATAGCTGATTTTATTTTTATTCGGAAAGTTTTGGTCTGATAAAGATAAAAATGATGGCAACTGATAAAGTTACAATCGCAATATTTCTGCATTCCTGCCTCTCTTTCTCAACAAGTTATGTTCAAAAAAATTTCTACCAGAACATATCTCAGTTGCCTTCATGAGCAAGATGAGCAATGAGGGCTGTGGTTTTTGATTACATCAATTCCTCATGTGATTACATGCTTAAGCTACAGGTTTTTGATGAGGTCCTGAATAATATCTGAAAACTTTTGTACATGCACATGAAACATTCAGCTGTGGTCCTCTCAGTACTCTGTGACTTAAAGGGGAGTTGGCTTATGCAGATGATGAACAAACTGAGGCTGGGTAACTGCTTATCTCTTCCTCCTCCCTCATTAAGCTGGGTAAAGTGTTCAGTCAGCCTCACTTTCACTCACTGACGTACAGGGATATGGTGGATTCAGACTGCTGAACTGTTTGCTTTCCACACAAAACCGTTGCTTAGTACTGCATACAGGGATGATGCAGTGGCTGATTGTAAATCTCTGGTCTGACAGGAAAAGGCTTCAGGAAGAAGGGGTCTGGCACAGCACTGCCGGGGTCCTCCAGGCCCGTGCATACTGAGGGGGAGCCCCCCGTCAGCGGGGGAGAGAGCGTCACCTCCATGGAGACGGGGTCCGGCAGCGGGGAGATCCCCGTCACCCTGCTGACCCCTGTCCCTTTCACCCTGATTGGCCCCGCCTCCTCCCATTGGCCAGTGGAGGTGGAGTCCATCACGTCCAAGAACTTAGAGACCCACATTCCGCAAGAGGGGCTGGGTGAGGCCCCCGAGGTCCTGAACGCTACGCTGCAGGCTAATGAGACCGGATCCAGCGCCAGCGGAGAGTCTGGCAGTGCTTCAGGAGAATCAGGGTCCGGCTCTGGAGCCGAGGATCTATCAGGCTCAGGTTCTGGGTCTGGCTTCAGTTCTGGTTCAGGTTCTGGGTCTGGCTTCAGTTCTGGTTCTGGTTCTGGTTCTGGAGAGGGCTCAGCCATGACCGGATTCCCATACTCAGCTGAGTTTGGCAATTTCACCGTTGGAGACAATGAAACGGCCAACAACACGGCAGTGGATGACCCTGCCTCCAGTAACACAGAGGAAGAGGGCGAAAAGCAGCCCAGCACAGAGGCACCACCTGTGGGCCTGGACGTTACGCTGCTCCCCGATGAGTCACTGACCTCCAGCTGGGACACACACCCCTCCCCCACTATCCCACAGGAGTCCCGCTCAGACCTGGAGTACAGTGGCGATCACACCACACCCCACCTGCCCCCTGCAAAGCCACGCCCCCTGCCCAACCAGAGGGGGGTGGTGGAAACGGCAGGGAGTGTTTTAGGTAATGTGTGTGGTTCTTTAACTAATCTACTTGTATCTTGCCTATGTACTCTAAAACAGAACCCATACCATCTGCCCACTCTTCTGTAACTCCAGCTTATGTTTTACGCTGTCACAGTGGTTTGCTCCCATCATCCCCATCTCATTCTCATCTATTCACATACTTTGAGGCAGCGGTGCAGGAGAGATTTTTGAAGTGGGGGAACCAAACTGTGAGCAAAAGGTCTCAACTTTTAAGCTTATACGATATATGTATATTTTTTTCTCAAAAGTGGGGGGACGGATCGGGGTCCCTGTGAAACTGGGGGGGGACATAACCCCTCCCGTCCCCCCCGCCATCTGCGCCCCTGCTTTGAGATCTCAGAGAAAAGGGCACCAAAATACTTCAGTTTTCCGAACCAACCTCTAGATTCTTAAAATGTTAATCAAATGTCTCCCTCTACTGGCTAAAATAAGAAGGGTCATTGAGGAAACAGGATTTATGTAGGACCTAAAAGTAAGCCAGAGATTCCACACCAAAAATGTCTTTACACTAAGATGTGCATTCCCCTCTGTCTGTGTTGATTGAACATTAGGCATTGATTTGCAACTTTCTATTATATAGTCGCAACAATAACTTATTCTGGACATTTGCTGTTGTTTAAAGGCAGTTGTGGAGATCAAGATCATCCCCCAGGGAAAAGGCTGAAATCTTATCCTTATATTCATTTAGTCACACAGTATCAGATTTTTGCGATCATATTCCTTACTCTACAGAATGTGTCAGTCAATTGTTCTATGACATCTTTTATGATTAAATTATTCATATACTACATTTCATTATAAGATATTCCAATAGCACATTGTAGTCTGTTCTATGAAATGTGTTGCTGGCAGCAGTGGTGTAGTCCAGGGTATATGCAAATATACAGGATATTCTCACCCGTGGGAATATACAGTCTACCCACCTATTAGCTCTGTTACCTTCCCTGTTACCACAACCCCATTGGCTGTTAGTCTGAGGTTAGTATCACTCCCTCTCGCTGTGCTTCAGATGCCTGCCTAGAGAACCCCTGTGCCAATGGAGGCACCTGTGTAGAGAGTGGAGGATCTGTCAAGTGCCTCTGTCTGCCTAGCTATGGAGGGGACTTCTGTCAGACAGGTAGGGGACTCCATTTTACTCTCCAGAACCAGCCGTTTGTCTTTCGTCATGAAATCAAACACATCATTCACTTTATGGCTCCAACTGCTATTTTGATAACTTCATTTGTTCCAATTCTATAGTCTAATCCAAACACGTAATGAAACCATTTGCATCAAACTCATTATGCTTGTTTTTCATTGATGTCATTCATTACTGTTTAATCTCAGTTAATTACCTTGTTATGTGTTCAACTGGAGGAGCTACAGACGCATAACAGACTTCTTCTGAATTAGAAGTTGTAAATCCTAGTCAGATAAACTACAGGGCTGTAATTCTACATAATTAACATTCTGGACAGTGACAGAAGTCATGTTCAGAGCTAATTATGTAATTAGGCTGTCAAATTACTGTGATGGCTGGTTTTATGGATATGTTAAAGACCGTATCCGAATAATACCTGGGACCTTTCTCTGTCTCTTCTTTTACCCTCTTCATTGTGTTTAATCTCTCTGTCTCTCTCCCTCTCCCTCTCTCTGTCTCACACAGAGACGGAGGAGTGTGATGTTGGCTGGGAGAAGTTCCAGGGTTTCTGCTATAAGCACTTCTATAAGAGGCAGGCCTGGGAGGTAGCGGAGCAGCACTGCCGTCTGTACGGAGGCCACCTGGTGTCTGTGATGAGCCCAGAGGAGCAGGAGTTTGTCAACAGTGCGTCTCACATGCATGCACACATGCACCCAGCCACACACACGTACACACACGCAAACACACACACAAACAGTCAAAGCCAAATACATATTGAAGGACCTAGGGATTAAATCTGGGATTTTTCATCATAAGAACAGTACTGGCATAGGTACTGAAAATTGTTGGCATTTTTTCTGAATTCTAAATTTAAATGTTGCCATACTTTCCATAAGTTTAGATTCCAGAGTAAGTGCCATCATGTAAAACCTACTTTTCTTTGCCATATGATGGTTTTATTTTTTACCCATGAGGCAATCATAGTTCATTTATCTTAGTCTGAAGTGTCTTTTTTCTGCTGACAGTTTGCAGCACTGTGAAAGAACACCTATGCATTTATTTTCACTTGTCAACTTATGAGCAATTCTTTTCATTCTGTTCCCACAGACAGTAGGTTTCCTTTTTTGGTAGCCCATATACTGATAGTTTGACATTATAAAGAAGCCTTTGATGTCACTGTTGGGCTTAGTATTATGTCTTAGCTGAGAGGGCTGATCTCAATCTTGCTTCCCTGCAGCTGTGAGCATCCAGTCTCACAGTGAATTTTCTCTCCTCTCAGATAAGTACAGAGAGTACCAGTGGACGGGTCTAAATGACAGAGTCATAGAGGGAGACTTCCGCTGGTCTGATGGAAACCCTCTGGTGAGTCTGACTCCATGCCACTCTTTTCAGATTATGGGCCAAATCCACATGTGCAGATTTTCCACTTAACTCATCATTATAAGAGTGAGAGACATATGCAGAAAATGCGCTTAGGCGCTGGCCTGGATTTGGCCCTAAATTCATGAATCTTGTAAGAAGATGGCAGCTCTACATGTGGGAAAGGTGCTGTGTTTGAAGCCCCCTAGTGGCCATTGAGCTGTTGGCAGATATTAGTGGCAGGGAAAGTGTTTTCTCCTCTTGGCGGGTTGGAGGCGTTAATTATGGTGCACCTTGAACCATCGCTGAAAAATACCGTCCAACTCTTTATCAAATGCTCTTTCCTGTGTGAATAACTGGTACTACTTTGCACTGACATGACTTTGCTGCAGGATGGGTAGCACTGACAGTCCCTCTCTTTGTCCAGTTGTATGAGAACTGGTACCGTGGCCAGCCAGACAGCTACTTCCTGTCAGGGGAGAACTGTGTGGTGATGGTGTGGTTTGACGATGGGCGCTGGAGTGACGTGCCCTGCAACTACCACCTGTCCTACACCTGCAAGAAGGGCACATGTGAGTACTGCACATGGAGCAGACACAGTGGTACAGCACCAGTAGCATGTTTATTAGCATCAAAATCTTTATTAATGTGTAAATCTGCATATGATTTTATATACATTGTATATAAAAAACGTACATTTATACACAGGTTCATACAGCATAAATTTATATGGAAGGGTATATCCTTCACATAAAAGCTAATTATTGTGCTACAGTCCTTCAGTTTATCAATAATATCAAGACTGCTGTTTAAAGTACTTTCACAGGCCATTATTCATACATTATTTATTCATTTGCTTAGCAGAGGCTCTTATCCTGAGCAGCATATACAGTTTGTGTTTTATTCATTTTATACCCTATCCATTTCAACAGCTGTATATTTATTGAAGTGCCTTACTCAAGGGTACAACAGCAGTGCCATGTGTGAGATTTGAGCCTTCTGTGACAAGTGTTACAGGACCAGTTCCTTAACCACTACTCTACTCTGCCACTCAGTGTGGAATGTGATTAGTACATAGTCCCTAGGGATTTGCACCTCACAGTAAGGCCTTGATTTCTCTTCCCATTCATTCTGTGCTGTGGTGCAGCTCTCTGTGGTCCTCCCCCTGTCGTTCCCAATGCTATGATGTTTGGTAAGCTGCGTCCACGCTATGAGACCTACTCCAGGGTGCGCTATTACTGCAGAGAGGGCTTCTGGCAGAGGCACTACCCCGTCATCCAGTGCTTACCCAACGGCCAATGGGAGAAGCCTCAGATCACGTGTATCCCAGGTAAGAATGTGTGCAGCGGGAGACAGGAAAAACTGAAACAAGATAAAAATGGAGGTACGTGTTTCTAATAAGGCTGGTGATTTGAAAGTGTGTGTGAGAGTGAGAGTGAGAGTGGATTGTTGATGGAAGCAGCAGTTCTGACACCAATACTGCGTGACTTTACCCTGTCTAGCCCCAGTGACAACAGCGAGTCAAGAGACGACATCCCCCTCTATGGAAATGATGACTCTGCTCATGGAGGATGTGTCCACCGAAAATACCACGCCCAAATTCTGGGACATTAAGTGAAATTTCTGAAATCCCTCACCTTCTGTGTTCCTTTTTTTACATCCCCTTCCCTGTCTCCCCCCATCGTCCATCACAGAGACGATCCCACCTTCCCTCTGAAGTCTCATGCTGTACTCTGGTTTAGCAGCCGCTCACAAACATTCATAAGCATTCCCAGCTTGCAGCACCTTCCTGTCACCACAGATTCTTCAAAATGCACCTGTTTCCAGTGACTACGTTTACTTACAGGCAATGTTCTGAGTTGGCTATTTCAGAATTCAGAATATTCCAAAAAAAGCAGTTAACATGCATGAATTATTTAATATTCTATTAATTTTTCATTTACAAGTAGATAGAATTAAAATGTGAAAATGTATGATCTTAGAAAATAGCAGTCATAGATGCAGAAAATAGACCCAAATCTGGTAGTACGGTGGCAAATATGTTGACACCCCAAACTCTTAAGGACATAAGAAGCTTGAACAACTGAATTTGATGCATATACTCAAAATAGGTAGTACCCACAACCCAACTTTTCTCATTAAAACATGACCCATTGTCTTTGTAAGTTATAACAAACTGATTACCAGTAATCTGCACAATGAATAACTGTTTATGTTTTTTGGAATGCATGATTTGTTTGTTTACAAGACTAATATTCCACTGTTTAATTGAAAACTCAAGTACTTAGAAATAGTAGTAACAGAATATTATGTAATGTAAACGTGGACTATGCTGGACTGGCATCTCTATTTCAGTTATTTGGTGATATTTTAATGTACATTTTACAGGCACAATATTCAATGCACCATCAGGACCATTTAATTCAGTCTCATGCCTGATATTGCCATTACTTTAATTCACTGGCTGACCATTTGCAGATTTTAAATGATGACGTTTTGGATTTAAAGGCACACAATTCATCCTGATGTTTTTAAACACATCACATTCTGCCATTTCAATGTGGCATTGCACAATGATCCAGGTTTAATAAGTGGCATGTCAGTGAAATATCAGTCTATTTGCTGTCTTTCATGCATCCTCGTGAAGCAATTTCCCACATGCCATAATGTACTTTCTTGCATATCTTACACATCTGATGTAGCTATCCTGTTTGTAAAGCTACTGAGAAGTGAGGGGCCAATCATTTTCCAACAAAGTTCCATGAACTCCTGTGTCACCACTCTGTTTTAAATTTCTTTGAGTAAAATCAGGCCATAGGTTTGTCTGGAGGAGGTATTTCAGTGAATTAAGTAAAGCAATTTTGACTTTCTTGTGGAGTAATAGCACTGAAATGAACGTAAAAAGTAGCACCTGTTTAAAGTGTTTTTAGATTCAGGACATGAAATGTACTATGGGCTGGTCTGAGTGTCCCAAGACATCTTCCATTTTAGTCTATGAAAATGTGGTGATACCTTCCCTTTGTTTAATCTCCTCTAATTCTACTCTCTTTCCATCTCTGTTGATATTTACAGATGTGTCCTCAGTCTGGTGCTGTATTTTCAGGTCTCTCACATATTCAGGATGGTGCTGGGAGTATCTGGACCCAGTTGTACATATAAATGATCAGTGGTCAGCACATTATAATGCCCACTGATACTGCAGCAGTGGCAATACTTTAGTTGCCAGTAGCTTGTGACCACAAAAGCATTTTTTTCTGATGTAAAACTCTAAAGTACATACATAAATACATTAACCTAAATAAATACATTATACAGCATTTTGAATTGTAAATATTCACTGAACATATTCTTAGCTATATGCTAATTCTGTTTTATTTAAAGGATCTTGTGTTCAGCATTTTCATGGAACCTAATCTTTATGGCACAGGTATTATCCTGTAACAGTATTGGTAGAATATCCATTTCAGTCATTTCAAATAACAGTAATTCATTCATTAAAATGGATTGTTTTGTTATTTTACATATGCAATTCTACAGTCACTTGTGAATAATTTTTTATAACTTAATTAAGTAAGAACAAATCCACGTAAATCCTAACTCCAACAATTTATTGTTTACACTACAAATGACAGGTAGAGGTGGGCTATGTGGGTCACATTTTTCCTGTATCTTTTAATCCCAGTGCAGTAGGAAACCATGTGAATCATATTTAACCCTTATTCAGCACTCCTCTGAGTTATTTACCTGTCAAAGGAGTCCACATTTACACCATACGCCAGCACCAGTATTAAGAAAATCACATATGATAGGTTCATCTTTAACTATTATTGTTAAAACTATGTATTTATCACCAAGCAGCTAATTTATTTGTGGGGCTTAATCATTAGCTTGCGTATCATCTCAGCTATGAGTTAATGTTGCAGATGTGTAAAACTGAGGTGTAGAGCTTCTTACACAAGGATAGGCTGAGCAGTGCTCATTACAATGCTCAGACAGAGACAAAATGTCTGACTACAGCGTTTTTATCCATTTTGTGTCTGCAATGGTATTATATCCTTAGTAAAAGGACACTGACATTTTTCCACACAATAAGATTTTATTAAGAAATGGGGGATAGAATCAAGCAAAGGGTGCCATCTGGTACATGGTACCTACTGTTTACCACTTGCCACATTGCTACACACAAATAAAATACTTTTTTTCTAACAGTAATTTGTGATGTTGTGGGTTTTTAAAACAGCTTGTCTTTTAACAGTCTTGACTGTTGGGTCCTCAGAATTTTCCTTGCTAACTGTGTATGATTGAAGTAGCTCAGATATTATGATAATCTGCGATTTTGAAGATTATGTGTGTTGTGCTAAATACAATAAAACATGGATATTGTGTTAAGAATGAACTTGGTCACTTCCTTTGTGAAAGTGCATCATATGAGAAACTATCAGTGGTTTCACTATTAAACTGTAATTCCCCTTAATCCTTTCAGAGCAGTAAGGGTGTCTCACAACTGCAGTCAAACAAACAAAGTCCTATCGAGAGTACGAAATTGGAAGTTACAGGTAGTGACTTCTAAATATTAAAAGCTGTCAGCTATTCCCATGAGGTACACTGGACAGCTATGAATGAAGTTGTATGTGTTTGTGTGAGTGTGTGTGTGTGTGTGTGAGAGAGAGAGAGAGCATAAGGCAAGCAAAAATGCTTATGTATATTTGAAATGTCTCTGCTGGCAAAAGTCCCTCCTCAAATGTGTCCACCTACTGGCACCAGTCTGCATGCTCAGTCATCATCAAGTGCGGCACTTTTATAGTGATAATTATTATGCATTATTATTTATTATTTTACAATTTATAATAATAATAAATGATGATTGCAATTATAATAATAATTTTACAATTGTTATTATACATGTTATGGCAAGTAAATGAAGTACTAAGGCTTGTGTTTTAATTAAAATGTCAATAAAATGTATACAATATAACATCCGATTCAGTGATACTGCAGCCTACCACTGCATTAATGCCAGTTTCCAATCAGTTGGTCACAGACTGCCATTTGTGTAATTTTTCAGATTTTCACCCACATTCCACAAAAGAGTCCTATAAGTTACTGTGCTTCCAAACATGCCATGGTACACCTAGATGTACACATATTTCACTCCCATCTACTTAAAAAACCAAACCATGTTAACATAAAGCAGGCACTATGAAAACCAAACCATGCTAACATATTACAAGCACTATGAGAAAACAGAGTCGAAAAGGAAACCTGAAGTTACATCAGATAAACGGTAGTATTTTATCTGTACTGATATTTTCATTTTGATTAGCATTTGATCTAGTATTTCATCTTTGCTGAACTTCATGAATGGGGCTAAAGCAGGGGCACAGATGCCGGGGTGATACATCCCCCTCAGTCTCATAGGGACCTCGATCCGTCCCCCCCACTTCAGAGAAAAAAAATATATATTGTATACGTTTAAAAGTGAGACCTTTTGCTCACAGTTTAGTCCGCCCACTTCAAAAATCTCTCCTGCGCCGCTGGACTAAAGTGACCTTACAGTGATGAGTAGAGGGACATGCTGTATAGAAGAAGTCAGGCAGCCCCAGGCTCTTTAGCTGACATTAAACAGCACTGTGAATAGTCATATGTGTATCATCTCCCTTATGTATTATTGTTGATTTTTCTTCTTGTCAGGCATTATGTCTAATGCACAGGATTTCTTTGAGAGTAGCCCATATGTTGATGTTACCATAAGGCCTTTTGATGTCAGGGTTAGGTTCACTTTTATGTATTCAGTGTGAGGGCTGATCTCAATCTTGCATTCCTGCAGCTCAGACAATCCAGTCTCACAGAGACTTCTCTCCACTCAGATACAGAGAGAACTAGTAAACAGGTCTAACTTAAGGTCACTTCTACTGGTCTGACAGAATCAGTCTCTGAATTCGCGTGCAACATACAGTACTACAATAATTATACAAATAAAGTAATAATCTGTGCAGTATGTTTAAATTCCATGGTCTATGCACTACGGCAGCAAAATTTTGTGTTCCTTCAATGCTTACAAATGTCTGTATCGCTAAAATAGATTCTGCCGTTGTCCTCCAATTCACAAGTTATGATCTAGCAGTAACTGAGCAAAAATTTTAAAGTGACTTAACATGACAGCTTATATTATTATTTCTTTATTGATGTATTTCTAGAGTAAATACAGAATAATTTTGTCAAATTAATTGTAATCCCAGCAACACTGAAAAAAGACCATGAACTTCAGGGATCAAGCAGAGCGGCAGACTAAACAGGTGTCTGCATGGCAACACATTGAAGTAAATGTCTTTCTCAGCTTGCCCCCCATGGGCAACTACAAATTTATTTCAGTCATGATGAAAATGACATACGATCCTCCAAAAATAAAGTTAAATGCATCTCCATATTCATGACAAGGGTTAACATTAATTTAACACAAATACACAAATTAATTCTATTTAAACTGGTATTGTATTGGTCTTGTAAATAATTCATTAGAACAAAAGAACAAAACGCTGAAGTAAAGATTAATATTCTCAAAACAGGTTCATACATTTACTTCATTTCTTGATTCTTCATCACTTTCTTATTTCATCACATCATCATAAGGGAACATTCTGCTCATTTGGGGTTTGATATTAACAGCCTGAAAATTGTAGAAAAAAAGCTATTGAAGTCCCATTCACTTTGCTGTAGCACTTATATACCATTATTAACCATCATGCGGTAACAGCCAGATACTCACTTTCTGACAGTGTCTTACAATCATGGTGACTGACTTATAAATATAATTTACAGATACATAATCCCAAAAAGATTCAAGAAGTGATGCAAGTGTTGCATTGTGAATACAAGCAATTATCCTTACATTTGCAAACATTAAGACCAAACATCCAAAACACCTTGTGTCCAGCCGACCTCAAAGTCTTTGGCCAGCCCCATTACCTGTAGCAATAGGCCCCGTAAAGACCCTGGGTCTTTTCAGGAAAGCCAAAGTTACGCACCCCAGGCTCGGACAGGCCACCGCAGCGCTCTCTAGGGGTGGTGATGGGGAAGCGCACACTGCCATCATATAACCATCCTCCGTCGCAGCGGTCCAGGCCGCGGAAGCGCCAGGCCGAATACAGCTGGCCGACCCGGGCCAGCTCTGCACCTTTCTCCCGGCAGACGCGCAGCGCCTCTGTGAAGTTCAGGTGTCCCCCGATAAAAAACACATACCCTGGGGGAGGGGGAGACCAATAGACAGGTATTCATTTTCTGCTGCTACATCCTTATTATTATCTTTACTCTGATGAACCTCCAGTAATTTAATATACCCAGTACAGACAACTCTGTAATTAGCATTCCAAAATCTTATCTTATCTTATCTCGTAGATATTCTGGGTGTCTCTTAAAAAACAAGCGCTTGAAGAGTCCAGTTACATCTTTATCAAAGCAAAATATATAGTTATATAAGTAAATGTCTGACTAAAACCAGAGGCTGGGTCTGCCTCCCCCTGTGCTATTTAAATTAGCAGCTATGAGGAATATGGGTTCACACAGACAACACTGGACATGATGGACATCATTTTAAGTCAGCCTTCATTCCTCCAAAGAAAACTAACCTGCTTCCACAAGCAAGGGAAAACCCAACACTCAAGCATGATAATTTAGAATGATTTCTGACTCCCTGTATTTCTCAGATGTAAGCATTCATTGTGAGGCAACCTTTACATGCTGATAATATTTTGAGTCCAGCTGCTAATGTCCCAATGTTATAGTAGAACAAGCCATTCCCACATTTGTTTCCACATTCTTGGACAACAGCTGTATTGTTTCTCCCCTGATCAGACTACAAGTAAACCCACTCCTTACGCTGCCTGAGACCTGTCCAAAATTCTGATCTGCTCAGCTAAAGGTCATGCTGTTGCTATGTATCATTAACATCAACACTCAAAGGCTTTGACCCACACGCACCCACATTGCACAAACTGATATGACTTTCCAGAATGTTCTGTATTTTTGATCATATTACTACACACTGTGAAAGTTCTACCCTTTACTCTTGTCCTTTTACTAAACACCCTCCAATCTGCTGCAAACAGTGTGTCTTACAATTTAAGACAATGGAACTGACATCACTGAAAAAGTACATCTTTTATATTGTATAGAAAAAGCTTGGATTCCCATTTAAGACATCAAGCAGCAAGAGTATTGACCTGCAGTTATAGAGGTGAAACAGAAGGCATCAAAGTAGTCTTGAGTCTTGTCTTTTGGGCCGTAGCTGCGGATCCCAGGTAGAAGTGTCTCCCCTCCACAATGAGCCCGTGGATGCAGTATGGGGTAATGGACAGTGCCATCAATCAGCCAGCCAGCATTGCACCAGTCCAGTCCCTCTGTCCAGGCTACAGGTTTCAGTGGGCATCATTGTCATTACTTTTCACACTGTAACGTAGGCCTTCAGCACACTCTTCAAAGACTGAAACCATATTATACACCTCTGATTTTCATTCTACCAGTTCTTAATCCAAAAGGGGCCAAACTAACTTCTGCTCTCACTCATGTAATTAACCTATTCATGATCTAACATTTTGCTCATTTTGAAGGGTACACACATATCCCTAAATTATGTTTTTGCTATGACCTAGCTATGAAAAGGAAACAGTGTTGATGTATATGGTTATATAGCTAGTCTGGCCTTGGTGATTTATGTAAACAGTTATTAGTATATACACCAGCCTTCCAGGAGTGGCTGCCCGTTGCCCACCCCTGTCCTTACTGAAGTAGGCTTCAACAAACATAGTGTAAGATAGAATACCAGCAACTGTTTATCATGCTCAGCATCTGAACCAGATTAGGTTGTGAATAAAACACTTAGCCTGCCCATGCAGACCTTATGACAGGAGGTGCTGACCCCAAGCATTGGCTTACTAAATTAAAATGTCTTAAATCCAGTGATGTCCACTGAGGAAATTAATATTCCTCTTTGATGTTCCTCCCAGCATATCTAAAATAATTAGAGCTGTTGATCAGATATAAACTGTTATTTAATTTATCCTGTTGGGATTACACTTCTTTTTCAAGGGAACCTGTCAGACACATATTTTAACAAACTGTCAGGACAGATTCTGGCTAAGAGACATCTAGAAAAGGCTTGAATATCTTGATTCCTCAGGATCAAGGCTTTTCAAAACTTTTTTTATAACTCTCACCCATAAGAAAAAATATGATTACTGTATTCAGTTAAAGGGCTGAATAGGCTAGCAGTGTCATGTAGGCTAAACTGCTAACTTTATTCACTGCTGCCCCGATTGAATGCATTTTTTGATTACATGTTTGTGTGCAGGCACTAGGACCCAAAGGCAATGCCAGGACAGAAAGCACAACAACAAGGTTTTTTTTTTCCTGTGGTCTCCATCGTCTCTTTTGTTTAAATTAGTGAAGTTGTGTGAAGGTGAGATGCATAGGTTAAATCCTCAATATAACACGTAACCCATTTTACTTAGCACATAAAAGGTGTAACAACAATCGACACATTACATATCATTCATGTTAGGATAGATTATTGTGTTAAACATAGGCAGCATTACTTTACCCTGTGAACGAGACCTAAATGCAAGAAGCTCACACAATCACGGGGAGCCTATAGTAACCACACGCCATAAGCTAACGTTCTGCAGTTTGGTTATGGGTATGTTGCACTAAGCTTTTGTAAAGATACTCCTATGCAACGAACCTTCAATCAATTTCCTTACATTTAGATCTAAAAAACCAGAAACTCAGGTTTTTTTTTGGCATAATTTGCGTGTCACAAAGATAGGCTCTAAAGTAAGCATTAAAGGCCTCAAATAAGTTGTTTGTGGAAACAGAAAAAAATATTTCACATCTCATCATGGCACAGCTTGTCAGACCTATCGGCACTTACATTTGCATTAACAAATTACATTCCTTTTCGCTTGAACACTTGATGGTTCATCTGCTGTTGTATGCACACACATTATTTTTATGGAACAAATAATCCCCATTAGACCAGTGAGTCAGTGAGGGAGGAAAATGAAGCGGGATCAATTCACAGTTAAGCGGTATTATGGGAGTTCCAAGTATTTTCACGTTTTAACAGAATCAGTAGTGTTTTCATTAAGGCAGACAACGGACACAAGACAAGATGCCTGCCCACAGCCTCTCAGACATTGCTGCTTTTTTCCCGTTGTACCACAGTTGTAACTTTCTCCCCTTGTCTGTCAGATTTTGCTAATATTATTCCAGTATACTGATTTGCATAGTGCCCCTACACACTAGGCAGTCAAATTGTCTGTGTTAAGTAAGCGTTAAGATATGTTTCTTTCTGCATGCTGTCAACATTAGTTGTGGCTCGTACTTTGTTTTGATGGCATTTTCCCTGATATTACACAATGTCCAGTTAATACATTTTTTCATGAAATGTTGCCATCAGAAAATACAAGCTAAATTTACATTATTATTTTTCAGTTTGACTAACAATTTTTCCCCTCCCCGTTTTTATCTCTATTAACACGTCTACTCATAATCACGCTGCAATACAATGCAAGCGGAAGGGCAAGGAGGGGACAATAACACCTGTGTTTACTGAAAAGCACAGAGTCAAACAGACAAGGAATACAACAACACAGACATGGAGTGTACTACAGATGAAGGCAACACGCATGGGCTAGAATGTGGTGCAGAAAACAGCAGAGTCAGATGCATAGCTGCATTGCTGATTAAAAAACAGGCTGATATGAGATCTTCCCACACAGGGGATCGTGAAACACTGTATCTGGTCAGCGCAGGTCTTGAAAATGTTACCCCACTGAATCCTGAACAGATCAAAGCAGAGCCTGAAGACCAAGTTTCCATTAAAGCAGAGCAGGAAATAGATTTACAGGACTGCAATATCGCTGAGATATCAGATACATCAAAGTTATTGGGTTTAATCGATCAAAGTGTGAAACTAATGAAAGTGCAGTGATTGTGCATGTGAGCACTGAGACAGATGATGCTGATGATGCTGAGAGGAAGCCCAAGGCTGAATGAGGGCAGCGTAATGGTGAGCTTCATGGCTATCCTAACATAGCTGGATCCCATGATATGTGCCCCCTGCAAAGGGATGACTTAAGTCAGGACAATGAAAGTAATCAGGGCAGCGCTGTGCAGAGTGTTACGTCTTAATGTAATGATGAAAAGTACAGCAGTGCACAATGTGGAAGGCTTTTAAAAGGGCACCAGGGAATGCATTCAGGATTAAAACTTTTCACATGTAGCCCTAGTGGGAAGGAATTTAAGTGGAAATCAAAATATACTGAGCACCAAAGAAGTCACTCAGGTGAAAAATGGTCTATTCGAGCACAACATGGCTGTGTTCATTTTGGTAACGGACGATACAAGTGCATCTGGTGTGGAAAGGGCTTTTATTCAGAATATCATTTACGTAAACACCAAGTAATTCACTCTGGAGAAAAACCATTTAAGTGTACCCTCTGTAGACAGGGCTTTACTCTAAAAACAAATTTACAGCAACATCAGAAGATCATTTGAATATAAATATATTCACTGTGGCAAGGATTTTTATCATAAATCAAATTTTACATGCCACTTTAAAAGTCATCTGAGTGAAAAGCGCTGGGGTTGCATCCAGTGTGGGAAGAGATTTCAATGGCATCAAAAAATCCTCTCTGATGAAAAACAATACCAGTGAACTGTTTGTGGGAAGTTATTTCATCGGTCATGTTCTCAAAAGGAATCCCAGAGAATACATTCAGGTGAAAAGCCATACATGTGTATGGAGTGTGGGAAGTGCTTTAGTCATTCTTCAACTCTAAAACAACACCAGATAAGCCAATATGGTGATAACCCTTACAAGTGCGTCCATCGTGGGCAAGGGTTTATACACACATCACATTTCAAAGAACACCAGAAAATGCATTTAAATGGAAAGCCATTCAAATCCCCGTGCTGTGGGATGCTTTTTAACAACGTATGTTCGCTAAAACAGCATGGAAAAATTAATTTAGGTGTAAAACCAGAAAAAGTTCACACATGTACCCAGTGTGGGACATCTTTTTATAGGGAAACTCATTTAAAGGAAAACCAGTGAGTTCTTTGAGTAAATTTGAATTTATAAAACATCAAAGTGTCCATAGTAGGGACGTCCCCTGAAATGCATTCTTCCTTGTTTGAAGGATTCAATATATACCTCACTGTGCAGAAGCACTGCTCATTTTTTTCTCATGTAAAATCAAATTAATATGATGTACTAATATGATAATATGAGGTATTTATTAAAGCAAACTGGTGTTTTCATGTTTTGCATTCTGTCAAATTCTTTCAGATGTCAAGTAGCAAAAAAGGTAAATAATCAAAGTAGTCTTTAACTGTTTTTGTTCATAATTGCTCATATTCATTTCTCATTTTAGGTCATTGGTGCAGTTAGGAGACCCTAAGGTGCTCAAGCTAAAACCAGTTGTTTTGTTCAGAACATTGCATTTGCAGTTGCTCTGAGAAACGAGGGCTGGCCCAAGGGAAGGCCTAGTCTAATGCTATATATCAAAGACAAAAAGAGGGAGCACAAAGAATTTCACAACCGAATGATTCCACAAGACAGGCCACTGAAAGAGATACGTCTGCACACTGCATTAGACTGCACTTTGAAATGTTAGAGCACCAGTCTGGGTAGAGATGAAAACCACAGTATCAGTTCTTATGGGCATCAGGTATGCACAGTAAAAGTAATGATGCGCTCAACAGAATTTTAAGTTCAGTAGTGAACGGTGAAAGAGCTTTGTTGGGGGTGTTGTTGCTCTGAGTGAAATACTCTGCTGCTCCTCACCGCGCTGCTATATTGTACGTAGTTGGTAGATCTGGAGTAGCTGAATCTCATTGTTGGGAAGCGGTTGTTGGTACTGTGTTTTTGTTTTTTTCTTGAAAAGCAGGAACACAGGACTGATCAGGTGGATGCAACGGTCCTGCGGCATTTCTATATTTTTCCAAGCCTAGGAAAACATGTGCAGACCACATCCTGAATAAATATTTGTTTTATCTGAATAACTAATTCAGTTGTTTCTTCCCCTGTCAAAACTAGGCTAGAATAATTTGCCTAAGAAAAATCTAGAGCTTTAAATATAGGGCAGAAATATATGGGTGATCTTTGTCAAAATCCAGTTTTGAAAAACCTTCTCCAAGAGAGGACATCACTGTTTTACCAAACCAGCTAAACTTTGGTAGCAGCCAGCTTGTTCAGGGAGTCCTCCAGTCTATAATTCTGCATTTAGAGCTGGCCATTATACAGATCTTTTATACCCTTTCTGCTCTTAGCATCATTTTTGCAACCATATATTCATGTATGCAGTAATGTGAAAAGGGGAAACGGTGTAAACAGGTTAACAGGTAAACAGGACATCTACATTTCCGTCACCTCTGTACAGCTGCTTATATGTAGCCAGTGTGGCATCCTGTGCTTGGCACGCCTCTTTGGCTTCTTGGTAGTTCAATTTGTAACGGCCATTGGGGCTCTGATAAGGAAATACAATCCCTAGAAAAAAAATGTGGGTTAGTTTCGAAATAAACTTGTTGAATTTGTAAGAACAAGCTTTGCATTTATTTTATATGAATGTAAATTGTATTTAGTAAATAATATCTCTGGTGTAAAATTGTATTTTTGTTAAGCAGAACAGCACATTCAGTTTGACACTTGGTCAGTGGCCATTTCTTACCTTCTATTCTAAGGGTAAGGGTGACACTTTCGTCCACGATTCCGTTGATGAGTTCACATCGGTACTTGCTGTCATCCTCCAGTTCCAGGTTGCTGATGCGCAAGGAGGCATCCAGTGGATGTGCCCGGCGCAGTGAAACCCTCGGCCCCAGCAAGCCGTATCCCTTATGTGCCTGACCATTTGTGATTAGGACAATGTTTTCCACTCCCCGGTGCAATGGCTCCAGTTTAGTCCACTTTACTTTGTACCGGGGCGGTTTGGTCTGCAATACACACGGAAGAGTGACGTTTTCGCCTCGACGTGCAGTTACTTCAGCGTAAACTGGTGGTTCAAGAAGGTACTGAAGTTTCTTGTGCACAGCTGCAATTAAGAAATAATGTACATAAACACTCTTAACATAATACACCTGTCAATTGCTTAGATAGAAAGAATGTTCTGGCACAATGAAAAAATGCAGTAGGCCTCATATATACTGATGTTGATTTCGTTCAATGAATCATTATCAGAGCATTTCACTGTGTGATAGAACTAAAACATTAAAAGGTAGAGTTTTGTGTACATGTTTGTATTTTGCACATTTTTATTGGTAGAATTTATTCCTAATATTGGCTCTACATCTCAGCTCCTCGCCATGGGCATGGTGGACTGATTCGCACAATGTTTATTGCTAGTGGACTGTAATTACCCCCTGAGGAGGTGACTTCTGTCAGAAAATCTAACAATTATGTTAGGTGTAATATGTTTCTGAGAAATGTGAATTATTCCTTAAATGTATGGAAATACATATCACTAGTTGAACTGTTTGATTTAAGAACCCCATTTCCATAAGATTTGGGACACTTTCTAAAAATGCAATAAAAATGAAAAATGGAAGAGTGGGGAATTTCGTAAAGGCCAAGGGTAGAAACCGTTGCTGAATGCGCATAACCATCGAGCCCTCAGGAGGTATTGTTTGAGAAATCGTCATGCTACCATGATGGACATAGCCACATGGGCTGAGGAGTACTTTGGAAAATCATTGTCACTCAACACAGTCTGCTGCTGCATCAAGAAATGCGACTTGAAATTTTATTAAGCAAAGAGGAAGACATGAATTAATTTTGGGCAGAAACGCCGCCGAGTTCTCTGGGCCCAAAGTCATCTGAGATAGATCAAAAGACAGTGGAAATGTGTTCTCTGGTCAGACCAGTCCACATTTCAGCTTGTTTTTGGGAAAAATGGACATCAGATTCCATGTGCCAAAGATGAAAATGACCATCAAGACTGTTACCGACTAAAAGTACAAAAACCAGCCTCTGTGATGGTAAGGGGGTGCATCAGTGCCCATGGCATGGGTCATCTGCATGTATGTGAAGGTACCATTGATGCGGGGACTTATGTTGGAATTTTGAAGAGACATATGCTGCTGTCAAGACGACGACATTTCCCAGGATCTCCATGTCTATTTCAGCAGCACAATGCCAGGCATCATTCTGCACCAGTTACAACACTGTGGCTTCATAGGCATAGGGTGTGTGTGCTTGACTGGCCTGCCTGCAGTCCAGATCTGTCTCCTATTGAATGCATGGCGCATCATGAAAGGAAGAATCAGACGATGGAGATCACGGACTGTTAAGCAGCTCAAGTCTTGTGTAAACCAAGAATGGGCAAAAATTCCACTTGCAAAACTGCAACAATTTATATCTTCAGCTCCCAAATGATTACGAGGTGTAATAAAAAGCAATGGTGATGTTACCCAGTGGTAAACATGCCCTTTATCTCAACTTTTTTTGAGTGTGTTGCAGACATCATTTTCTAAATTTGTTAATATTTAACAAATAGAATTAAGTTCATCAGTGAAAACACTGGAAAATCTTTTCTTTGTCTTTTTGTCTGTTAAAGGTTCAAGTGCATGAACAAATTACAGATTTTACTTTTTATCGCATTTTTGGAAAGTGTCCAAACTTTTGTGGAAATGGGGTTTGTAAAATACCATGGTAAAACACTGGGAGACTGATGGACTCTAACTCACCTTGTCTTTGTGTGTGAAACACAGCTGAGGTGCAGGTGAAGTAGGTTGCAGCAAACACCATGGCAGCTACGCTGTGCATGATGGGAAGGGACATACAAGCCCACCCTCCCTGTTCCTGTAATGCAGAAATTGAACATTACACCTTTGCTGTGTTAGGCCTTAGCTTTGAGCCACTGTTCTATGGAGCTCCTGATTGCATCCTGCTTTAGTTGTCATTTAGGGATTATAAATAATTTCCAGTCCCACCTCCAAATCAGCAAGTGTGCCTGCATGGCTCATGCACTGCTGACATATCAATCTAACTGAAAAGAATCACTCAACATCGTGTAACGACAGATCCTGCCATTCCCATCGAACGCACAGCAATTGCTCCAGTAACCTTTAGTCTAATGTAATGTAACCTGAAAAGTACTCTGTCTGTTTAGCACAAACTCCATTCCTGTAAGGCTGAATGAGATCTGATGCAATATAAAGAAACTCTAACCTGCTGAAGTTGATGTTGCCAATGTAGCTTTGAACTCTTTATCTTATTTTGAGAGCGGCGGTGATCGTTCACCCAAACATGTTAGTCTCCTGATGACGGAGTTGGCTGTGGAGTATGGCACTGGCAAATTCCAAGGCCAAAAACTTTTTTTTTTTGTCAGAGCTGTACCTTTTCTTCTCACTCTCTCCTCCTTTGTATTTCTTTTTCTTCTCCTTCTTGTGTATGTCTTCCTCTCTGTATCTCTCTGCTCTCTCCCTCCCTCCACAATCCCCTCCTTTTCTGTCTTTCTCTGTGGGCTCTGGTCAGGACTCGTGTCCCAGGCCGAGAGGCGCGTAAACAACCTTTTTCTCCTCTATGCTCCAGATGTTAATTAGATCACCACAAGCAGCCATTGTTTGCCTTGCCGCCTCTCTCTTCTGCAGCTCAATATGAGAGTCGGGGATAATGGGAAATTGAACAGCAATTGGGCAAAGGGGTGGTGGTGCTGTGGACATGTGAAGGGCTCTTTGGAGGCATGTGAATTTCCTGTAAGCCCAGCTCCCCACCCGCCCAGAATAAAACTATAGCTTTTGGTATACCTTTTTCATTATCCTCTGTCAAACAATGAGAGCGAGCTGAATTAATTAGTTATGATATAAAATGGATTGACATTTTAAGACTTTATGGCAAAGTCCAGTTTGTAAACAAATTCACTCAATTCGAAATTCAATAAAATTTAATTGATTTGACTGAAAGTCTAGCTGCAAATGAGTCTATGATGAAGTGGGTGTTTCATTGTAGGGTGTGAATGCATATTAATATTCTTTTATGAAGAATGTTACTGACCTGGTGAGGTCATTTATCATAATGGGAAGAGAACTATCAGCTGTAATAAAGTAACACCAAAAGCTGTTATAGAACTGCTTCATCAGTAAACATTAGGGTGGAAATCCGACTACTTACAAAAGAACAATGTCCATAATAAGTGACCATCTCAGTATAAGACATGCATTGGGACCTTATCTGTTACTTGATTCTTGTCTCTTAATGCACCCTTTATTAATGCAAATAAAAGCAAACACACCCTTAACAAAAGAAGTCCAGACAAGGACTGGCGCCAATGAAGGCCCAGGTGTAGACAGATAACGGTTATGTCAATAACAAAAAGAAAACATATGTGTTCAGATGTAACCGGTTTGGGGCAAATGTAAATATGCGATCTGCAGCACCATGTTGTCCCGGAAATCATGTCACTGGTGACATTTTTTGACTTCAGCGATGAAATTACACAAAATGGATGCTTGTTTTGGGCTTACCCTGTTACAGCTATGTGTGACGGGATGCAGTGCCTCTGTGAACTAACATATTACAATGATGCTATGGGTCATAGAGGAGCAAATGTCTCCATGGTTTGTGTTCTTTGACCTCTCATCACGAAGAGGAAACTGTGAGTTATGCTTTCCACTGGCCAGGCGACCCAGACACAATGTCAGCATTGTGAGAGCTGTGATCTCCTCCTCCGCTGAGAAAGCAGCATGCACACTAACACAAGGAGGAAAAAAATGTTTAAAGTCAAATAATGGAATTCCACTGCCTCCCCGGTGTCCCTTCTCCATTGTGTCGCCCTATCAATGGGGCTCATTCTAGCCTCGCAGGGTCTGCAATTAGTATTCATGAGGGCACGTTTAGGTGACAACTGCCCCTTCTCTCTCACGCTCTCGGCCTCTCCATGCTTCCTATTTACTCTTCCCCCATCAGGGCAAAATAGATACAGCCTTGCAATTTGGGTTGTGTTTTACTATCATCTTTTCATTCGTCTGTCTCTTTCTGTGAATTTTCTTCTAGGCAGAAAACAACATAATGATAATGATCAGGACCTTCACATCTCCTTCCCTACCTCTTATCATCAACGTTACTGAGGAGTTACTTATTGGGATCTATGTCCCATAATTCATTGCCCCTAGAATGTTTATATTTGTCATATATGGAAACATTACTTTATATCTCACCTGCCGAAAAGCTCACCTTCCGCTCAAGTGCTGCTGGCCCAGCACGTTGTATATGTCCATATTGCAAGAAGCATCTCATACTTCATACTTGAATCAAAAGTAATGCAGAACTCTTTAGTAACAAATAATCCAATGTCACATGACATACAACAACCAGTAAAGTCATTCATCATGATATAATGCCTTATGATTATTAAACATTATCTCATTTACCTATCTGAAATTACCTAAGTGAAAAAACAAATGTCATGTTGTGCATCTAATTAGTCTGTTTCAGAGGAGATCACCAGAAGATTTAACTGTTTTTACCTTTGAAGATTGAATATGGTAAGTGAATTGTCTCATGCAGTAAATACAACCTGTTCCTGTTCTCATGCTAGCATCGTGGTCAGGGATCATATAAGGCAGTTTATCATAGATGACAGTCAGAGGTTCTTTTGTAATGGGAGTTGAATGTGAAAACACACTCAGCAGGTTGGGACATGAGCTTAGAGGTTTTTCACCAGCATCTTCACTCTGCCTGGGTTTCTGAGATTGGGTGAAGAGCTTGTGTTCCTAATGTTTACTGTCACAAACTGCCTGTGAAAGCTCAGTTTACACATTCCACTAACTTCAATGATGGTGCCTGGCTTGTGCGAGCATTTCCAGGCTGATAACTGCCCTGACCACCTAGCAGGATATAGTTGGTGTTTTGTGAAGCAGAAAGAGTCGCGTTCCTCAGCGTCATTGTATGATCGGGGCATGTCCAGCCATGTGACACCAAAAATGTTCAGAAAAATACATTTTAGAAGCATTTTACATTTTTGTGCCAGATCTGAAATGCCTGAGTAGTAACATCTGTTTGCATGTAAACATGTAGAAAATTGATAATCTGTAAAATATGCCTGAAAGAGAATAGCCAGACTTGTTTTTCACCCAAAACAACCAATTGTCAGATTAAAAAAACATTATTTACAGTTAAAATGACATCATAAACTGTGAGACAATCAGAGAACAGCTAGGAATAACCAAGGCACAGTGGATATTGATTTTGGTGCCATCAACATAGCAATGAAAAGTGAAGTCATTGCAGATGACAAAAATAAAATAACAGGGCCAAGCAGGAGCTCTGGGGAACTCTCAGAGTTTGGGGGAATAGCTTTGGTCAGTTGCATCACAAGCTGAGCTTGGGTCTAGAAATAACATGGCATTTTATAATAGTGTGTATGGTTGATTCAGAACAGCTGTTGGAGTAAGTGATTTCAGCTTGCTTTAGAAACAACACAGGATTGTTACACTGTGAGTCAGAATTGACAGCAATATAGGCTGAACATTATACATGTACAAGTGTCCAGGTGAACTTTTGTTAGTTTTGAACCAGTGCTCTTTTGGCTAATAACATAATCCCAGAGCATGTTATCCTTATATCTGTGTGCAATGTATATCAATGGTGGAGATTCCTTCCTCTTTCTTTCTACAGTGTATGTGTTCTGCCTCTTGACAGCTGGCTATTTGTCTCTGTTCTGGGAGGGCTGTGGCCTAGCAGATCTTTAGCTCCCCTGTGCTAATGGTCTCAGAATTAGGGAAAATTGGCCTGAAATCCACAGACAGTGCCACTCTCCAGTACCTAGCTTAAATATAAAGGCTGTGTGATACAGAAGTGCAGCCCTCTAGTGGATGTTTTTGGCAGCTTGTTTGTAGAATATATACTTTCCAGCCATTTCCTTAGGACCAAAGTAAATGGCTCCCACATCAGAAATGCATATTGGATGTTTACTTGACTTTTATGAATATCTGAAATAATTTATGTACTGTACATAGCTATGATTTTATAACAACGTGTCCACCCCATGAACTTCAAATGAGGAGAATCAGGAAACCATGCAGACATGAAACACAGTACAGTACAGTACAGTACTGTATTGTAATCTGATATGAATGACCTAAAGAGGGGTTAAAATAAAAACATCAAATTAGAAAAACTGAGCTTGTGCCCATTATGTTGTCAGTGGGGTCTGTATATCTGTCACATTCATTTCACAAACCAGCCAGATGAGTTACCTCTCTGATCACATGGATGAACCCCGAGCATCCCTCATTTTCATTCTGAATGTCTCTGTGACAGGCAGGTAATGACTGACTGCTGGTCCAGCCATGGGAGGCAGGGGCTCTCTGTCAGTCAGTGAGAGGGCCTAGGGCAATTCGAGGTGGATCTCAGGTGCAGAAGTAATGGTGCTGGATGTATTTCCAGGAAACATTCTGCTCCTTCCAAGAGTGACAGTGGACACATCATGATGGAAGTGCTAGAACTCTTTAACCTCAGAAAAAGGAAATAGTTTTCCCAGATTCCAGGCTCACATATAGGCAAAAGTAACTATGCTTCTAGTATGAACACAAGGGGCTCTGTTTTCACTGTCCAAAACCATGCAATTGATGGCATTATATTGGTTGACTGTGAAATTAAAAACCCATATTTGTGTGATGTCATTGTCTGGGCAAAGTTAGTTTCAGAGGAGTTCCAAATGTAACTGTTGAAGCCACATGACTGTTACATTCTATATGTGTGACACGTAATGTAATTTTGAAATCAACATAGCAGTTATTACGCAAGGTACTTTCGAAGGTGGACCATGCCAGTTGATGTCTGCCATGTCCACATGTTAGATTTCCAGCCCTATCAGCACTGTTGAAAACATTTTCTGACTTTTGCCATCTACTATATGAAATTGCAATATGAAAACTGCTTCAATTGCGTGAGGAGGAATGGCTGGAGGTAATCACTTTGAATAAGCAGTTATGATCCTCTATGCATTTTGTGCAATTCAAATTCCATTTTACATATTTTTTCATATAACATGTTCAAACCTGTAACCAATGGATGAACCAGTGACTCAGCAAATAAGTCTTTATATCTATTTGATGTTCTCTGTAAGCTCTTTCACTATTAGAATATGTAGTATGGTAACCACCCCTGCAGTCTTTTACTGTGTAATAATAGTGGTACTATACAGCTATATCCAAATTTACTTTGTATTTGAAGTTTTAATACACTACTACATACAACACACTAATAAGCCTTATAATGACCTTTAAAGAAGTACATCCAGTTGTGAAATGATTTAATGACAGATGTAAATCTTCAGGGGTCAATACCGGGGTAAATAGGTACAGGTTTTTTCAGTATTTAACGGCTGGGTTGTAAAAAACTGATGGCCAAACCTCCTCCTTGGGGCTGTACTCTAACCGGCCTGTAAATGTGACTGAGCCACAGGCTAAGTCAGGTTCACTGACTTTCTGACTCCTGCGCTACCCTTCCAGCTAAACTTATCTCTCGGTCTACCTGTTGTAGATATTTTCATGGGAGACAAAAAAAAAATCATCTAACTCACTCATCCATCAGTCTGTGTGATTTTGGGCACATGCCTCCCCCATGTGACAGTCATGAGTGCGATAGAGATCTCCCTCCCTCCCTCCCACCCCGGAATGATGACTTATCTCTCTCCCTCTCTTCCCTGGGGCCATCCTGGGCTGTACATACCAGCCATATTCACACACCACACCTGTCCTGAGGGAGGGCATTGGAACAGCCTTCCTTTGCCTCTGTCAGGAATGCTACAGGGCAACCCTACGCAAGCTCATAATCCCTCAAAATATGCCATTCATACGTCTCAATAAAGTGGCATCCCCACTACTAAATCCCTGGAAAAAGCCTTTGAGAGTTTATTCTCCATTTGGCAGCAGCACAAGCCCTTGTAGAGCCTGACATCCCTCAACACGATCTGCGATCTCCTGGAGACGCGTATTTGTGTCTTTATGCCAAGACTGAAATACCTTTGCTGGCATGTTATCTCACATTACGTAACCGACGACAGGCCTTGACTTGCATTATCGTCTTCAATCAGGTTCCGCACCTCCAGTAGCTGGTCCTGTTTCAAGCCGCGTCCCTTGGGTGACCCCCCCACCCTCCCCAGAGTGTGGCCCCCTCATACCCCAGCAGCGGTGCGTGATTGCCAGATTGTCTTTATCTGTGGGGCCCAGGAGACAGCAGGGAGATGAAGTGACAAGGTTGCACTTGACACTGAACTTGTACACGCATATCTGTGGAACTGGAATTTTTTCAGTCGTTGGTGGGGGTGGCGCTGTCTCAGATGCTGCCCCTATATCAAATCCTCCCAATCTATTAATCTTACTGTCGTCTCTGAGTCTCTGTCTTCATGTAAAGTTCTAGCAGTACTGAGTTTGAATTCATTGAGTGCATTCCTCTGTATGTTTTGTATAATTTACTGTGCAATGAGTGCATCGTATGGTTCAAAGCATTCAATGCTCCAAATAAATGTTTTACTCTTATAAAACAGCCACCATTCAGACAGTCGTTATAAGCAGTGACACCTCCATGTGCAACCATGTAAAGCTAGCTTGAAAGAACATTTTGAGCTTTCTGACATTATGTCGGATTCTGGGCTCCATGTCAGATTTTCAGCCTTCTTTTTACTCGAACATCCATTACAATTTTTGTAACTATGAATGCCCAAATATGATAGCCCATGATATTTTTCAGGCAAATAATTTCTTTATGTCCTGACCCATACCTGCCCATGGAATGTCATGTAATATCAATATGGTAAATTTGTCTAAGTAACATGGTGAGTTTTGGTGAGAAGGATGTCAGAAAAAGTTACTCGGCTCTGGGACTCTTGGTGCTGGATATGTGCAGCCTGTAAGCAGTGAAAAAATGATACACGCTGTGTAACCCATGGTACAGAAGAATGCTGAGCATTTCTTTAAAAAGAGATGGAAATGAAGATGGGCTTTAAAATGTCACATGACATTTCTGCACGTGGTGCCACGTGCTCCACGCCTGAGTGTCTCAGCTGGAATGAAAGAGACTCCAGGCATCCTGCAGGACCACAGCCACGGCCATATCACAGTCCGAGCAGCAACAAGGCTGCCACAACGGACACGCGTCCCACTCCAGCTGGCTGGAGCTGCAGCGCACTCAGAGCTCACGCCTGGGCACGCCATCCTCTGGGTCCAGCCATCATCCCTGTGCCCATTAACAATGATACCACTGTAAGGGGCCGTTTAAGAGCAGACCATGCGGGGTTTGACACTTAACACAAGATGTGTTCCCACGCTTTACCCTCATAACCAGCTCGTGCTAGCCTTCCAGGAAAAGGATCCATTTCTGTATATTCTATATATAGGGAAAATGAGTTATGGACAGATAGTGCTAATCAAGGGTGAATCAATTTGTTCTCATACACAATGTTTGGATTGTTTGTACTTACATTTACATTTATGAATAAGCACATTACCTAGAAGAGTTGTACATGTATTTCGTGAGAGGCTATGACTCAGTTTTTTTTTCCTGAAAATTTTTAACAAACAGAACATTCTTATACAAAGCCAAACTGAGCAGACTACTGCAGCTATGACCACACATGACATGTGACTCCTGTTTCACGTGACGATCGGTCCTAGCTTCTTTCCACGCTGCAGATGCACCCAAACATACATGCTCCTTATGCTGTTGGAGGATGACAAAGTCAGTCATATCCTCAGTTTGTTCATTGCCTGACACCCCACCAGCCAGTAGAGAGCGATCAGACTTACAAAGCCGGATAACCCCATCACCCCAGCTGTTGCCTGGCTAATGTGCCACAGCTGCTTCCAAACTGAATGCCTTACTGTGTGCATCATTCTGTGGCTCCCATCTCTCAGTCTCAATATTGGCTAACCTGTCCCTCTGAAAATTTCCCACATGTCAAAGAAAAGTATCAGGAGCTCTAGCTGGCTTGTGTGTTGTGTAGTATAGATTTACTGTCATGCCCCTGAGAATCACTCAAAGTGTACAAGTCACATGAAGGTACAGTGCTTTTCTGCTTACACCGTATGCACTGTGTCCTTAAAGTTCCACAAAACCATCCTCCTAAATCATCCATGTGTGTTTTACCCAGGCATAATTCACTCATCTGTACACCATTTGTCAATTAAATGAGAATTCCCCTCAGGCTTGTGTCCCTCAGCATGCCGAAATTTCCTCGTGGCGGCATTCCCTGTGTGACTGTGTAAGTCGTTGAAAAAAAATTTAGTTTATGATTTAAAACTAAACTCCCTCGGCCCCGCCCCACCCCCAAAAAAATAAATCTTACTCAATGTATGTAATGTACAAGTCTTGACGTGAAGCTCAAAGTGTGAGGAATTTCAAGCTGTTTTTGGGACTGTGACAGCTAGGCTATATTCTGTGGATCAAACTGAGTGCTGAATAAAACGCACCTGGTGTCTGATACCGATTATGCATCTCATTGGCAATGCACACAGCTCTCTAATGTATTATGTACTCAACCAATCATAATTAAGGTTTTTTCAAACTATGGAGTACAGGCATAATTATTCATTCAGCCAGATACTACAGTGCCATGCGTTTTACTCACGCACCAGAAAATCCGTTTTTTATGAATTTCTATGGAACTAGAATTTCAGTTCCAAGTCTTATAATGGAAATGACCACGTAGAATGAAAGATTGTTGCTTTCATAAAACTGCTATGGAGTTCAGTTTAGGAAAATGGGAAATGTTGTGTTGCTAGGTGTCACTGATTAAATTTGGGAGATACACAGTGAGTTTGCATATCATAGTCATACTGGCTCTTGCATCTCTATAACCTTATTCTCTGGTCTAAAAGCCTCAGGTAGACCACAGACTCCCCCCTCAATGTAAACATGTGCCCCTTCCTATGTTGTTGTGACCACAACAAGCTCCCCAGCACCCCAAACTACCCCTAACACAGGCAGCTGTTTCATGCATTCAAGGAGGCCTATAGATTGGAGTTGAAATAGTTGAGATTTTTCAGACATAACAATATCGTTATTTTTTCCATCACTTGTAATGTGCAGAGACAGACTGGGCTGGGAGATAAGCACTAGTGGTGAGTGAAGTCGTTCTTTCTGCAGATGGGCTGAAACCTGTCCCACTGGCCCCATGCCGAGATTGCAGACCACTTAAAAGTTTACACACAAAATACTGTAAAGGCAAATTCCACACATTTACTAATCTGACCTGGAATCCACAAAAAGACAAACAGAGGGCCCCTGCTGTCAGATAACTGGAGATACTGGGTAAGTGAAAGACCAATGAGTGTCAGTGGAACAGAATGTCACCCAAAACCACCTTCCTGTTAACTTCACACAAACACTCTCTCTGAGTCATGATCATCCCTTTTCGAACAGGTAATCTTAATGACACTCAACACTTGTCTATGTTTTCCAGATGGCTTGTATATAGTCTCAAGCATTTTTTGCTACTATGTCAAAGGACGAACCCTTACCCAGGCCACATCTGTAAAGGCATAAAGTATATATTTTCACATAGTGCTTGTCTTCATTGAAGATATTGGACTTGACGTTCTAATGTTTGTTGCTTCGCCAGTGTTTATGCTGTATATTTTGTATATATGCATTTATATTGAATATCAATATACTTTATGGTAGTTTTTTCACATTTGTCCTTCCTCAAATACACACTAAGGAGGAGTGATGCTTTTATCACCGAGGTCAACCAGCTGCAGCATGTAGAAGCACCTTGTCCCCTCTCCAGCAGAATGAACAAAGCTTTGCTTATAGCAGAGCAAACTATTCTAGATAGCATTTACAACAAATATTGTCACATTACAGTATTAATGGATTATTTTAAAAATAATGACAAAGTGCGCCTTCTATTTCTTTGGTTGTCATGTTTTTGACAGTATGAGTTCATCTTATGATGGGATATGATAGGTTGTTTTTTAACTTAAAAAATAACACCAGTTGCAGATTTTCCCAGCTATGTGAGACATGAAACGTTGTTCATTTGAAGCATTGTCATCGTTTCAAGGGAATCATCTTTTGGCACAAGTGGAAAATACGCATGCAGATACTTGTTTAAATGAGTAACACTTGTGCAAGTTAAACTGGGGGACAGGGATGATCACCTGATATCTCTCTCTCTCTCTCTCTCTCTCTCTCTCTCTCTCTCTCTCTCTCTCTCTCTCTCTCTCTCTCTCTCTCTGTCATATGAAGTGTCTGCTTGTGTCTGCATGTGTAAGTATGTGGAGAGAGAAAGTGAAATAAACACTTTGTGATCAATGCATTAATTTTTATGTGGGAAGGTGCATGGTAATTACCTCTTGAGACAAGCTCTGTAATTTACTGTCATCACATTACCGAATAACTGAACATACAATACTGATAACACGTTCAATTTAAATTTTTTAAATTATTATTATTTTACAGAACTGATTGTGCCATAATTATAATGGAAAATCAAAGATGCAAATAATTTAGAGATGTTATAATATTCTCCAGGCCACCTTAAAAAAAAAGTTCAAACTTGAAGGGGAGGAGATAAGCTTGCCCTCAGCAACTGATTGGTGGAGCAAGGAGGGATGGATGTGGGGTGTGAGTGCTTGAAGAGCACAAGACAAAACAACAGTGAAAGTGGAGTGTCAGTCATCCACGCATACGCACACTCGTTGGAGCTGAGAAGTGTCCCCTGCTCCCAGGAGCCACACTGGGTTCTGAGCGCGAGGCTGGAAAACAGCAGAGAGCCATGACTGACTATATGACCAACCTGCGGGTGAAGCTGCCTGCCACCTGCATCATTCTGGAGATCATCATCATCATCCTCTTCGCCACACTGGTGGAGTATGACCATGACACAGATGCTAAGCACTGGCATGAGGAGATGTCCAAACACAACAAGACCGACTATGAGAATGAGTTCTACTTCCGCTACCCTAGTGAGTGACCGTGGACTTGGGTTTTTGGGGGAGGGGGGGGGGGTAGCTTGGGGGTTTGTTGGACAATGGCTGAGGGGGTTGACTGTCCTGGTTATGGCTGACTCCATCCTTTCCTTATGGCCGAAGCACAGGAGGCCATGCATGGTGAGGTGTAGATGGAATCAACTGTTCAGACTGCATCTTGGTTTCCCTCCCTTCACAACCTTTTAACACACCCACACAGACTGAAGTTATGGTATTTTTATGGTTTTGGTAATGATACTTCTACGTTTGTATATTTTTCTTATAACTGATGCATTCCTTGAACTCAAGAATTGTGTCATAGCTGTGATTAGCATAGTTAACTTGTTTTAGTGCTTTAGTGATGTTGTATATATGTCACTGGTCTGTTAGATGATGTTATCCAGGTTTGGCTGCATTGCAAATATTAATCAGGTGAATGCTCTAATCTCCCCCACATTGTCACAAGTCACACTGGATATAAGAGTATCTGCTAAAGGATTGTAATGTAGTGGAGTGGACGGGTCTGATGTGATAGAGGAAAGGAGAAGTCATCCTGTCCCTCAAGACTGTTTTTAAGGGTGAAGAGGTCTTGGATTGAGGGAAGTCCTCTCTCTCATTCTCTGCAGCTCATAAAAAAGGGAACTCCACCTCCTAGTAACAGTGATTGCAGTAGTTACTTTCGTGTCAGAAGAAATAATGCTGCAGCTTATTGAAATCTTTCAGTGGGCCACGCTTTTATTAACAGTGCGCTTGACACACTCTGCTGATGGACAGTTGATTGAGCTCTGTGTTAATATGCCTTCAACTTGTTGCAAGTTTTCATTCTGCTGTGCAATATAATTCTGTCCATTCCTATTAACATTACTGAACTGTTGGTGCACCTGGGGTTATCAGTAGGGTATGTGAAAATCTATATGGTCCCTCAGAGTAATTACACTCACAATGAAATTCACCATGCTGTCATTAAACACCTGCAACTGAGGTGACCAGAAGGTAAAAAGGAGAAGAAATTTTGTTTTACTAATCCAAAATAGAATGGCCTGTGACTTACAGTGTGATTTTGGTACATCTAACTAAACTTGAAAGGTATGTCAAGATCTGATAAGTAATTAATTATGGTGGTAATTGTATTACCACAGAGCAGGATGAAACTAGCAAGTTTGTTTGAGGTGTAGCTGGCACTGGTATAATTACGATAAAAAGTGAAATAAAACAGTGAGTCAGAAAGAAAACATATGGGTATAAACAAGTGTAACCTGTTGTCTTTGCAGAACTAGTCTATTGAGGTAAAGTTGATTACTGAACTGGCCAAAATGCGCAGTGAAGAGAACCCAACATCAAATCAAAGCATTCATTTTGAATCAAATTCAAGGAAATTAATGTTTTAACCAATAATATTTAGGCATTTAGTATAAGCTCTTATCAAGAGTGACTTTCAACAGTATTCAATATGTTTAGGAAATTAATAGAGACAATACAAACTTGATAGTGTTGTGACTGATATTAGCTATTTCAGAAACCTACAATATATCATTAAGCACAATGGCAGCAGTGCAAAAGGGACCATAACCTGTCTGCTAATTGGTTAAAGTAGAAGAAAGCTCCAGACCATTGGTTCAGGACTAAGTAACTTCTCCGTATGCTAGCATATACAGTTCAAAGCGAAGTCCAACACTAATCCATGCCAGTATAGAGTGGACCACAGGAATTTAATCCTGCTCTTTATAGAAATAAAATTCTTTTGTGGACTGTTGGAATTCCACCTTAAGAGAGCCACAGAGGAGGAGGGCGCGTGGATGAGTGGGTGTGGCCACACACAGTCCCTGAGGCGAGCTCACCTGTGCTCTGAGCCATGCCTGTCTGTAGTCTCCCAGCACTGACGCTTTTCACTGCAGGCTTTCCAGCGGGTGCGCAGGTGCTGCGCTGGACTGCGGGGCATAAACGGTGTGCCCGATATGGGAACAGAGTAAAGGAATGCCTGCCTGCACAATGTCACGGTCCAGTTAGCGCAGCCCAGTGAGAATGGGGGCCTTCCCTGGTTCTCTTCGTCACTGATAGTGTGAGAACCAGAGAGGGAGAGGGTGAATTCCATCACAATTCAGAATGACAGAAAACAAAAAGAGAACTTCTCTTCTTCTCTGACAGGTAGCTTGTGGGTAGTATAGTCACCTGATTCAATGTTCATACATTATTCATTTTGCTCTTGTACCCCCAAACACATATTTTCAGCTCTGCCTGGATGTTTCATAGAATTGAAAAGCAAACAAGAATAGAGGGCCAAGCCCATAAAAAGGCAGAATTATTCCCCCAGAGAAGAGTGTAAAGGTCCAGTGCCCATGGCCAAATCTGACAATGTTTAACCAAACTGAAACACATATAAGAGGAGATATGATACGCATGTTTTTATTTTGTCACAGGTCTATGCACAAATCATGTGGGCCTGCTCTCATGATAAGTTTCCTTTGGCACTTTTTTGGAATGAGTCACATGATGTGAAGGTGCAGAACGTTTGGGGTGGACCTGGCTCTTTAGCCACAGGCAAGACAGGGAGAATAAATTCCCCTGAGAACTGAGACAAGATTATTTGAACGGGCCTGTTTAAGAACTCAGGACATTCTGTTTGGAGAACACATGAAGACTGAAACAAAGTTTGCTAAATTGTGCTGATCTTGGACCTGTTCCTTCGTTAAATGACACATTGTTCAGTGACAAGGCTCGAGCAGGGGGCATGACACAGCTGACAAAGCTGTGTCACTTCATTTTACAAAGAAACACACAAGTGCTGGACTAAGTCTATTAAGGGTTTAAGAAGAGTAAAAAAATGTGATGTTAAAATAAATAAGTTTTACAGATCATATTGCTTGCATGAGTATAAAATTCTGCCGGATCAGTTTTTTTGAACATTACTGTACTGTGTGATAAATGTAATCTTGTATGTTTTGAGAACTGTCTCCAGGTTGTTTTTTGACAGGAATCATTCCAATGATATCAGATTAGTCCCAGGGTTTTTATCATGAAGAAGAAACATTTTTTCCCGGAGCTGATGTTGTAGACTGTTTTTATTTGTGAGTTTCATCCCTGTGGCCCCTGATTAGGTTAATGGACTGATGATTTAATTCATCTTCGGATATTGAAAATTAAAACCAAAAATGTAATAGATGAGCAAGCCTAGTAATAGATTACAGTAATAGATTCAGGTTGACAAAGTGTTTTTGAATTTTTGTATCACTGAAGTGCTGCTGGAAGAACTGATAGATGGGGTAGCGGTTTCGTACCTTAGTTCATGTCTCATGTGTTTACAAATGTGTTCAAGTCTCAAGTGTGTTTAAATCCTGCATAAAATATGAATGTAACCAAGAGATAGCAAAATACAGCAGACAGACTGAAATAGAGGGAACACACAATACTGGGAAGGTGGTTTGGGTGTCTGCTATGGAACGTGGAAAAACTATGGACTTCATCTGAGGCAATTATAGTTTTTGGTATTTTGGAATTTTGGTAGCCCTCTTATTTGTATAAACACATGCAAGAGAGACATGTCTTGCATGTCTTATCAAGAAATCTAGAAATGACAAAGTTTCTGCATCTGAGGTCACACAGTCACAAGCAAGAGGAGAAACCAGATATTCAGGTCCTTGAACAAATACACAAGTGTGTGAACCTTAACATGTTTTTCAGTGTGAGCTCATAGTAATGATAGCATTACAGACAATAAGCAAACACCAAGTATAAACTGAACTATAGAAAGTCAAAGAAGAAAGAAACAAGAAAGGGATGCCTTGGAGCGGAGTTTGTGCATGCATGTAAGTGTGTATGCATGTGTGTATGCATGCTTGTATGCTTGCATGTTTGTATGCATGTATGTACATACATATGAGTGCACACTCAATTTGTGAATGCGTGTGTGTATAGGCCTGTGAGGTGACAGTGCTTTAAAGAAGTGGCAGTGGATATCTGGGACAGTTGGCCAGCAGGGAGCCTGGCTGGCACCATCCAGGCCCTCTGTGCCAAACAGCCCGCTGCCAGGCCAAGCACAGAGAGAGATTGTTCACTTGCTATCAGGACAGAGATGCCATGAATGCATCTAATGGGCACATCACAGAGTAGCTGGCTGAGTAAACAAGGGGAACAGATAAACTGAATAGAGATCAGGTAACAACGCTTCCCTCTGTGTCCAATAATGTAGGCCATCTGAATTTCCACCACTCATTTAACCATATACACTACACCTATGACAGAATATCCAGAATATTCAGGTTTAATAACTTGACCTTTACCACAGCAAATTGTCAAGATGCCTGCTCCACTTTTCATGTGGTATAGGATAAGTGGAATTAAGTAGTGTAAACGTAGCTCATGATCAGTAGGCCTCGGGCTCAAATGACCTTTGGCATACTGCTGCAGCATCCCTGTGCTAAGTGCTTTACAAGAGCAGCTCCAGGTGAAGCCAGCTGCATGAACTGTCTAAAGCATGAGTTAATGACTAGAATCTCTTCATGAAAATGGAACAAGGTAGTGGAAAGTATTAGGGGATATTATTTTTTCTAAGAAGTACTTAATGGTCCACTTGACTCATTTTGGAATTTTCAAGTGAGTATATCCCATCCCGTTGTTTGAACATGGTGTTACATAATAATCTGTTATATCTTCACATTTCTGTGAAAGTAAGAGTATTTTAACTGGTACTTTTAATATTCTTACACATTCCTAAAATGGCATTCCTTGTGCTGTGACATATACTCTTGCATATTTCACACATGTGATATCACTATCTTGATTGCAAAGTTCCTGTGCAAAAGAGGGTGTATTACCTTTCCACCTGATTCTGTGAATAGTTATGTCTCCACTCGCTGATTTTAGAGAAAGCAGAAGGGAACATTGCTAAAGGGGGTCTGTAACATCGCCTATCCCCCTGTAGGCTTCCAGGATGTGCATGTGATGATCTTCATCGGCTTTGGCTTCCTGATGACGTTTCTGCAGCGCTACGGCTTCAGCAGTGTGGGATTCAACTTCCTGATCGCAGCCTTCTCCCTGCAGTGGGCCACGCTCATGCAGGGCTTCTTCCATGGCATGCACAACGGCAAGATCCACATTGGAGTGGAGAGGTGAGACACACACACTCACACCACAAATACATGCACACACACACATAGTGTCATAGTACCAGAATGTACTGATTTCTATTGTAAAGCTTATTCCTCTACAATATGTGCAGGACACCATAATTTAGGTTCTTCATCTCTTCAACAGCATGATCAACGCTGACTTCTGCACAGGCTCGGTTCTCATTTCCTTTGGTGCTGTGCTGGGGAAAACCAGCCCGGTCCAGCTGCTGTTGATGGCCGTATTCGAAGTGACACTTTTCGCTGTCAATGAGTTCATCCTCCTCTCTGTCATCGGGGTGAGCATGGGAGCCTACAGCTAACATGAACAAACACATTCCAGAGCACATTACACTAAGATAGTGATGCACACAGTGATACACACCTGAAAAAGAGAGCAGTAGAGTGTACCTGAAAGAATACCAACACACACTTTTCATCATGCACTAAAATACACTAGATAATAACAACATACCAGATACTCATAGAACATGTCTGTATACACACACGGATCAGAGTGCATAAGTATACTTGAGCAAATGCCATAAAATGCATGTGTATGCCATTTATACACAGCAGAACATCACACAAGAACACACTATTATAACTGCTCTACACCATTACAGGAAACACAAATCCATACATACCAAATCATACTCTGCATACCAGTATTGTGCATCAGATCATGACAGAACACCCCAGTGGGCCCTGTTCTGCTTTTAGTACTGTAAGCAAACTTTTGACTGAAAATGAAATGCTGTCATCTCCTGACATGGGGAGACCACTAACAGTCAAAGATATCCCTGTGGCGATAGCACAGATTCCAGCTGTTTGTGACTGGGTTTACATGAGTTCAAATGATGATCTCAGTCCTGGGGCAAAGGAGTTGTGAGGCTGGTTAGGTGGATGTCATATTGTGACCAATATGGACATACTGTCATTAGCTGCTTGTGAATAACCTAGAGTAATATAAAATTCTAATTCTGTATTTTTGTAAAGTTGAAAGCAAAAAAGGACTTAATGGCTAAAACCATGAATTGATGAAAACATTTCTTTGCCAGGCCAGAGATGCAGGTGGATCCATGACCATCCACACGTTCGGGGCCTACTTTGGGCTGACGGTGGCCCGGGTGCTCTACCGCCCACAGCTGGACAAGAGCAAGGACAAAAGCACCTCAGTCTATCACTCTGACCTATTTGCCATGATTGGTTAGATTTTTAAAAATATTTAATGACTCCAGATACTGACACGTTTTCCTCACCCATGCCTGGGGTTCATATATATTCAAATAACATCAGTAACATGTGATCTTAATAATTACTATTGTTCAATTCCCGGCTTTGCCATTGGCCAGAGGTCCCTTTGGCGAGGCAACAATTGGCCAGCCTCGCCGGGGTTCAATGCGGGGTAGGTCGGCCCAACTCCCGTTGGCCTCATCACAATAGCACTCTCCTTGTCATGCTTGGGCACCAGCGGTGGCACGAACCGAGTGTACACTGACTACGTCTTCCTCCGACGTCATAGGCAGTGTGCGGTTGGTGGTGCAGTCAAAATGTGAAAAGAAGCGAGAGCGTCGTCACGTGAATCGGAGGAGTCACGTGCACAACTTCTCCCCCCACAGCTGTCAGTGCGAGTGCTGCGGTGAGATCAACAAATTCGGTTGAACATTCAGATTGTAAAAAAAGGGGGGAAAAAAAAAAAATAAAAATAATTACTACTGTATTCCATAACTATCAGGATTATGAGGAGACAGCTCAACTATTGTCATTTGATTCCTGCTTCTCTTAGACCTGACTTTAAAACATAGGAATCTTGAGGGGTGAATTCACACAAAGTACTCACTGACTCAGGGTACAGAACTATGGTATGAAATAGATTTGCATACATTCTAACATTCACACAAACAGGATATTCCTATGGGTTTGGGGAGTTGGACCTTGTAGTCTGGGTGTAATTTCACTGTCAAAGTTCTCCAGAAATAACTGTCTAAATAGAAGTCAGATCAATTGTTATCAGATGCACATGGTGTTTCTTTTCTTTGCTCAGGCACAATCTACCTCTGGATGTTTTGGCCCAGCTTCAACTCTGCTATCACTGCGCACGGGGATGACCAGCACCGCACAGCCATGAACACCTACTACTCCCTGGCTGCCTGCACGCTGGCCACTTACGGCTTCTCCGCTCTGGTCAGCCATGAGGGCAAACTGGACATGGTAAGAACGGAGGGTATAGATAGAGGACATGGAGGGTACAGTTAGGAGACTATGCAATATAAAGTAAGCATGGTGAGAAAGGCATAGATGGCAGGAATAGGGAAAAGCACAAAATTGAACTAAAGAGAATAGTTCATATTCATTTGTATTCAGCCATTAAAGATTGGTAAAAAAAAAAAAAAAAAAGAAACATGAAACCAAAGTAAAATTCTGTCATGTTACGTGTTTTACAATATTTCTACATGCATTGCTGCATATGGGAGGGTGAACTCAAGTCAATATAAAATTCTCTCATTAATGAAAGAAACTGCAAATCATGCTCCATTACATTATCACAAAATCATGCGGCTTCTATGTGTTTATATTATTACATTAGAATTCTCCCACACACACAACAGCGATAAATGTGCCAAAAGCCTCCAGATGGCGCTGTTTGTCAGTTTTGGTCAGACGTATAAATAGTATGTGGCCTATGAGTCGCGCATTCTCTCATTATTACTTGTGAACCCACTGAGGACATAGATCTCAAAATTTTAAAAAGGCATCCTATTTTAGGGAGTAGGGATTCTTTTGAATTGTTTTATGATTTGCACCAACTTTGTAAATTAGAGATTTTAGATTTTTTAAGAAATTTGTTGCGGGTGGCTGTTACACTTTATATTTACACCTTCTGTTATTATATTGAGGACCTTTCTTGCTTCGTTCCCATAATGGCCATGATATATTTGTAGGTTTCTTTAATGGATAAGAAAATGAGCTCATAAATTAGAGGTTTCTGGACTCTAGGTCCTTGACCTGATTTACTTCTATCCTGCTAAACATGCTATGTAAAAGTAAGAATACTGTTTATAGAATAGCGTAGAGTTACTCTGGATACAGTGCCTGCTGAAAGTACATTTAAATAGGCTGAAAATGCATGTACAGTGCTGTGTGACATCCACTTCAAAAGTCCACCGCTGCCCCCTGCAGGTGCATATTCAGAATGCTGCTCTGGCGGGAGGTGTGGCTGTGGGCACAGCTGGAGAGATGATGCTGACTCCTTTCGGCTCCATGATTGTAGGATTCATAGCTGGTACCATCTCCACCTTGGGCTTCAAGTACCTCTCGGTGAGGAAGACCACACCCAAAGAAGTGACTTGATTTTGGCAAAAGAGAGTTGCATGTACATAAAGTCTTGTTGTACTTGAAATGTCTCCTTAGTTGTTCAAAGGGGCCACAATTTAAATTCACTGTCTGACAAAACAGTCATAAAATGTACACATTGTTGACATTGTGAAATGAGGAAAACTCTTTTGTTGTCACATTACCGTAGAAAATGTCTTGTTTAAGTTTCTATGTCCTAAATTATTGACAGCACATAAATGATAATGCAAGCTTTATATTTGTGAATCAGTCTCAAAAATGGCACAATGTTTACACAAGGCATTTTTACGACACTGATGAACACAAACATGCACAGCACACAGACACATATTGTTTCATGTGTAGTCTCTTACACTTACAGAAGTGCATGCACACAGACACACAGCATGTAGCTGGCCACTGATCTCTGTGCTCCCTCTTTCTTCATATTTCAGCCTATTCTGGAGGAGAAGCTGCGCATCCAGGACACCTGTGGGGTTCATAACCTGCATGGCATGCCAGGGGTGCTGGGTGCCATCGTGGGGGCCATCACTGCTGCCACAGCCACTAAGGAAATCTACGGAGACGGGTGAGTGTGTGCTCACCCTGCATATCTGTGTGTGAAATAAAGACAGGAAGCTTCGTCAGGCTAAAATGTTTGGCTATATTCAGGAGGCAAAAATGGAGGAATAATAAATAAGTCCCTGTTGCAGTGAAAAAGGTTTCTAAGTATATTTATCTTCTTTTTGGCTGGTGGTCCACGCAATATCTGTGCATAAAGGCAATCCACATATCTGTATGTAAGGACAGTCCACACCCCTGTTAGTCACATATTCATATGTAGACTCCATCAATGTCTGGGTACATTTGTAAAGACAGTTATTCACTTGTCTGATACAGGCTGGCAGACGTGTTCCCAGATTTGACCGGCGGAAATAAAATCACTGCTTCATTCCAAGGCGTGCGTCAGGCCATCTCATTGGCTGTGACACTTGGCATCGCCCTCCTGGGGGGTCTGATTGTGGGTGAGTTCTGACAACAAGAATGTCACTGCTAGATTTGTGAATATAACATAATGTGTGAACATGGTGTCCAGTTATGGGTGATGCCATCTTTATTATATATATCACCATGTTCACACATCAAGTTACACAAAGCAAAGTGTACTTTGATTTTCCCATATAGTGACATTGTGCTTAGACCATATTTTGTACAGGACACACACACACACACACACACTTGCTGGTAATAGATGATCTTCAGTACCACTGAATAGTCTGTGTTTGAATGTCTGCTGCTCCTGGCCAATAGGTTTCATTCTGAAGCTGCCCATCTATGGCTCCCCACCAGACACAACCTGCTACGAGGACAGCATCTACTGGGAGGTGAGTGGTATTCATTTCCTTCATGCTTATTTTGTGTATTCAAATATCAAAGATATTGTTTGAGAGAGATCATTTGACCCAGATTTGAATAAATCATTTTGCAAAAATAATGAGTCATTCAGTAATATGAATATAAAACTCAACATGCCTAACATTGCATGTGTTCTCTCTCTGGCACTCTTCCTCTGTCTCTTACACACTCTCTCTCCCCTTCCCCTCCGCCCAGGTCCCAGGTGAGGAGGGTGGTCATGAGGAGATGACCACAGTGCCAGTGGAGGACGTGGCAAAACCACTGAACGGCTGAGCTCCCTGTCCTGGTGGAAGCAGTCACTGATGTGACAGTCTTGTGCACAAGCAAACGTATGCTGACATAGGCAGACAGAAACACGCACACACACACACACAAACACACACCAAGTAACCCACATGCAAGCACATACACATTCACATGCACACACAAATACAAGTTTGATTGAGCTACACCCTTTCCCTATGCATGAAAGTGACATTTACTGGTACAGTCCCACATACCAGATACACTGACTACATGGATCCAGGACCAACATGGCAAACCTGAGTTAGTTATCAAGTTTGGTGTAGGCATTATCCACGCACAAAGTCTGAGCCAAAGTTCTGGCTATGACAATGAGGACCATATGAGAACCCAGACAGTAGCACACAGACAAGGACACAGTCACCTGTTTTCTCTGTCCGTTTTAGTGCTGAGCCTCATTGCAATTTTATTGGACTTTGACCCGTTTCTTAAAACAGATTCTGATCTGTGGGCTTTAATCCATTTGCTGTCCTCTCTGTTTCTGGCCTTTTAACTAAGCACTGGACTGTATTCCTAGTCTCTCTTTTAGCATGTGATATTTCTTGAAAAGAAATTTAGCTTACATGTGATTTTTCAGCGGGTGCTATTTTATCTGTATTCCCTGTTTGTCGTTAGCTGGTTGCCACAGAGTAATTGAATTCATCATTTGTGTTTTTTTTTTTTATTGTACTGCATGTTTTCATCACAAAACTGTATATTGCTTATCTGAAATCTATCTGTTTAGGGAGGAATTCTAGATGTAAGTGCCTTCACAGCGATTTGTCCCCTGCATGTCCTTGACATCAAGTCAACTCCCACCCTTAACCGCAGAATACATTTTCGTCAAGAGAATGACAGTTTTCGCAGTTGCAAGTTTAACCACCAGATGGAAGCCATGAGCTACAGTTTAAACTTGAAAATGGCGATTGCGCGTGAGGATAAAATTGCCCGGATTTTTAAGCAATCGGGCAGCATAAATAACCATATTTTCTGGTGATATTTCAAATTTTACAGTGCGGAGTTAAAATCAGCTTTGCAAACAAATCTTTATTAACTCCGGAAAAAAGGAGTCAAACTTATCAGGACATGCTGTTGTGTTTCTTTGTTTTAAAACCAAAGACTTTGGTCTTTCCTCCTTGGAACAACATGAGTGTAATAAATATGAATTATGATCGACATTGTACTCATCCACTGTACTGAGATTCCACATTGCCAAAACAGTTCATGTAATTCAACGCATTATCACTGTTATACTACGGTTAATATTTCCCCTTGGCTTGTCAATTTCTTCCTCTCCTCTTCTTCCTTGTACTTTCGAGTTATTTTCAAATATTTTACTTACCGATGCCAACACTAGGTTACCATAGAAAAAAATCCAAGTGAATTCAGAAATTGAGAATAAAAAATAATAAAAAAATGTTTTTCCAGAAATGATTCGGAGAATTGTGCATTTTTGTGTGAACATGCTATGAATATTATTTACAAGTGCATGAAATGTAAAATGTAGAATATTTCATCTGGCTGGTAATAGCATTATGTTTGGTAGCCGGAGGATCAATGGCTGAGATACTGGATAACATTCGCAAGTTTGGCTTCTGATATCATACTTTGGGGTTACTAAACAAATGAATGAAAAACTATTTTCTCTCATTGGCACGTTTTTATTTTTAGCGTGCTGGTCTAACATGAAATTAGGACATTCAGCCTTCGCGCCTCCAGTACTGATCTCAGATGTGGCCTTTAGAACTCACTGTTACCTACCAAAGCTATTTCAGCCTGTTCAGGGAATGCCTTAATTAAATCACGCAGCTTAATAATACTATTTACATGAGAGCTAGTTTGTCATGTATGCTGGCTAGTTTCAACTCTTGAATTAATAATACATCGTTTGGTGATAAATTGACATTTCACTGTATTTTAATTGGTATTCGGGAAATTATTTCGGCGGAATGAGCACTACTTGGGGTGTGGATCTGACGACTTGGCTGATTTCCGGAGCATCGACGTTAAAACAGCGCGCCGTTTCGCGACAGACAAAGACACCGAATTGCAGCTCCCAAGAATGAAAGCAAGCTTGGAAAATGCGCTTTAATCCTCTCATGAATACTTAATGATGCCACAATCAGTGCGGAAGGGGTTAATGCCCAAATCCAGATGGTTTTTCCATCGTGTAATTAACACAGTTTCACTTTAGTGGGATCAAAAGACAGAAGGGAAGCAGGGGGGCTTATTTTGATACGGCGTTATTAGCCGTGCCTGGGGCCTATGCATGTTCGTGTGAAATGGTGGAGGAGCCGCAGCGCCGTATTAATTCTGTGCACAAATCCCACTCTGTGACGGCGCCATGGCGTGAACTAGTGCCACGGTCCTTTCCCATGAACTATAAGACAGGTGGGCCGCTGTGTTAATGAATGGGCGGTAATAACGAAGCACTTAATTGCACTTTGTAGTTCCAATTAAAATGCAAAAAAGTAATAACGGTAATGATTAGCCATAATTATTTAAATTTAGTTTACGAAATGTATTTTACGAAACTGGAGTGTGCAGTTTTCAAAAACGAGACAATTGAAACTAGAAGTTAGTAAAATCAGTGTGTGAAATATTTTACGGACTGTTGTTTTGATGTGTCTCATATTAGTGTAGTACTAAAGTGGAAATGGTCTTCTGCACTTTCCTAAGCTCAAAGAGGCCAGTTATGACACTTGTAAGACAAAATATTTTATTTTTAATTGCATCTTGATTGTTAATTTATATTTGCTGATCTCAACGTATTGCCATGGCCATGGGAACCTGAGAGCTTTCCTTATGGACTACTGTACATGAAGGTGCCCAATCCTCTCAAGTGTCTGATCGCTGGCCAGCCGGCTGATCGACGTTTGACTCTGCTCACAAGGGGGTCACAGTTAACCTTTCATCCAGGCACAATGAATGCTGGGAAAAGGAAGCCCCTGTGCCCGCCATTTGAGCAGGCAGGAATCCTGGGATAAAGGAGGCTTCAGGGGACGGAGCCTGGGCTGAAGTCACCTCCTGCAGCCGTCCGAACGGGACAATGGCACTCTGCGTGGTACAGACCTCTTTTTTCTCCTTCTCAGGGATGCTTCTAATGGGATTAGAGATTTACTCCGGCGGGGCCTGATCCCAGACCTGCCCCTCTCCCGTATTCATCACACCTCTTGGCCGAATCGACCAGCCCCGGCACCCGCTGCGGCAAATGGAGAGGATGAAAGAACATGGGAATGGGGTTTTGTGGGGGTGGGTGGGGGGAGCCACCACAAGGTGGTGTGTCTCAGAAATAAAGCGTGTCTTAGCCCATTCTCAAATACAGATACAGCAAACACACACTCTGTGCCTTAGCTTCCCTTGGCTTTATTTAATACGCCACATATGCACGTATACACACGATACGCTGTCACACCGTGCTAGGGGATGCTGGATGGGTGAAACAGGATTTGAACCGTCAGTAGGTGGTTTGCTGGGACTGAAATGGGTGAAGCACCATGGTAACAGTAGGCTCTTAAATACAGGGAACAGGTCCTGTCACATGTACATATGCAGAGCTTCAGTTTGACATTTCAGGTTCAGGTTAATTACCTTGCAGAGACACATATATATGCAGATATTATTTTACAAGCCAAGCATGGTTTTGGTACCTGTCTCATGTTTGTTTTTTAGAGGAATGAGATTCTTCCCTCGTGCTGTTTTTGCAGCAGTTTTCCTCCCAGGGATTTTTTTTCACTTGTCTGAAAGCAGAATGCTCAGTCATATTTGCAGACCCTTGACTGCAGCCTCCACTGTCAGTCTGGGAGAGGAAAGGCCTTCCCAAGCGTGTCCTGCCAGTTGGCGCTTGTGCTCACATTGCCGTCTGCCAGCGGAGTCACCATGTTGGAGTCGGCCACCCCGTGAAGCTGCTGAAGACCCCTCCCTCCATGGGTCTGGCTGTGAGCATCCATACCCCCCCATGTGGGTCAGTGATGGTCACGATCCTGTGCTTTACATTACAGTCATTTAGCAGATGCCCTCATCCAGAGAGACCTGCAGCCCGAGAGAGCATCACTACATCCACCAGAGCTGAGGTGCAGCAGTGCAGCAGCCCAGTGTTTAAGAGTGACATGCCACTCAGTAGCTTTTATTTTTTGTGTTTTGGTCCCTCTGGTATTGCTCCCCTGGATGGCAGTTAATAAACGGAACCAACTTTAAGTAATGTTGGCTTTAGGTCGTTTTTTATCGATGGAACAGCACTGATTATGCTTGTCGGCTATCCAAAAGGCTAAGAGGAATGAGCTAACATCAGTCACCAGTAATGTCCAATCACAGACTAGTCTGTGGTGATGATGATGCCACATCCCAATCTTCACTGTGCCAGTAGTGGACCAACCAGGTCATATTCACAGGGGCGCCAGCTTTATTGGTCAATGTAAGTGCAAAGTCAGTAATACAGACCTAGGAAATTTTTCACTGAGACCTGCTAATCAGTTAAAATATCTGAATTCCACTAACATCAAAGCTTGACATTTGATTGCACGCAGCTGCAATAATATAGAATAAAGAATCTGTTGTGGTATAAATGACTGCTGAAGGGGGGGAAAAACAGCAATCAGGATATCGCCATCTAATTTCCTTGAAAAAGTAAAAAAAACATTGTTTGCTTTAATTTTATTCAAGATGTCTGAGAACTTGAAAATTGACAAATGGCAAAAACGCTTTCAAAAACTAACATTTACAAAAGATTTTAAAAACACCCGGCCTGAGCCCACAAGTGGAATTGTCCCATGAGAAAACTTCAATGGCCATCATTATAAAATAAATTAAACAAAGGCATGTTATTTTCTTGTACCCCTTGAATGGGGAAGGCAAGCTGGACATGATTGCCTTGAAAATAGGAAGTGCAGACCATTGTGCTGGTTCTGCAAGCCTCTAAACTGGCGGCTTGTTAGGCCGTATGACCTTGGGGTCAGGGGGAAGTCAAGTGAGGTCAGCCTTCATGAACTCTTAATTGAGTTCCCTTTTCACAGAGGACATGGTTTCTGAGTCCCACTGGAGCAAAGGGTGGCAATGCTAATAGAGACCATTGTCAAGGGAGGCCACAAGTACCCCCCCAGCCTCACCCCAGCTCCCAGCTCTGAAGGTGGATGACCCCTCTGGCTCGCCCAGAGAAAGTGTGGTCTAGATTTTATATACATGTGCCCTTAACCCCAAACGTTTAATGCAGTGTTTGCATTGCACTTGATTTTTGAGGTGAATCTAGGGACAAATATTGATTGAACCCACACATTCTTAAAAATATTGTTGTTATTCTCACTATCTTAATATACTCCACTAGTGCACATATATTTGCATTTTATATTGTATTTATGCCAGATGTCACATGACGCATGCTAAATTCTTACTGTGTCATTTTGTTATATCACAATGCAGCTCATTCAATTTATAAAAAAGTACCCTGTATATTCTTGTAAACTTTTTTAATGTCATCATAGTTCCAGCTGGGATTTGAATTGAGTTGATTGGTGAGGAGTCCAGTGTACTTGCCAGTTTGCTTCTATGCTTTTGTGTATGTGATTCAGGTGGCCTAGGGTTTGAGGGCTTCAGTTTAAACTGAGGAATGGAATAGCTCTCTCAGGCTGAAAGCAGCTGGCATACTGCTTGGTCCTATCATTCAAAAGAAAACGGGGATAAGAGGAGCCACGACTTGCCGTTCTAAATTGAAACTGCAAGACATGTAATCTAACCTAAATGTGATTTGTTTAAAACTCTGAGTAGCAGAATTAAGTGAGAAGTATGTGTATTATTACTTTTACAACATTGTTAGGTAGGGCAATGAAAGTAACAAAATATGTTATGTAAGTAATGAAGATTGTAACACTCACACAATCTCATTATTCAGTGTTAAGGACAAATCACATTATGGAGAGAGCGATTAGAGCCCTAAAACAAATAGTGAAAAGATTTTTCATAATCTGTATGAGCTGCATATAAACGATTGCACATATACTGCTTGGTTTCGTAATATACCCTTGGGGATAGCAGGGATACATGTGAAGCTCTCGCCCCCATATGAGATCACTGTCCTCAGTGACAAGTGAAATACAGAGGGAGGACAGATGAAACAGGGCTGAGGAGCTGGAAAAACAGGATCAAATGGTTTGGGGATGCCTTAATTAATGAGTAACAAATTGTGGCTAAGCGAATAACAGGGTCGGGGTGTGAGGGGGAGGGGGAGGAAAAATGTGGGCCCCAAAAAAAAAAAAATTAGGGAAAGAAAATGGACAATAACGTAATGTGATGACACCCAAGGCTGTGATGGGAATTCTGTGTCTGTCCGTTCCCCATAACCCCCCACCCAACCTCTACCATTCTCTCCTGCTCCCAAATTACAAACAGCCTTTGTGGGCTCAGAAAAAACCTTTCGGATGCCAATTTGCATAAAGGCAACAAGCGACAACACTTTGTTTTTGCACAAGCGGAGTTACCCCCCTGCCCCCTCTTCGATTTTGCCCCGACACACAAACACAAACACACACATACACACACACTCACGCACTGGGGTTCTACTGCCTTAGATGGTGCAGTTGAAGCAAGATATCCCCAGCACAATCCTCCTTTGTCTTAAGGGAAAATGAAAAGAAAAGAGGGACGCGGCCAATGCTGCATGTTAATTAAGGAGCTGTGGCTGTGGAAAGAGTGTATCAAACAGAATACCATGAAAAAATATGGGACTATTTTCTATCAGCTTTTCCACAATGGCGACAGGATACACAGAGTGCAAAGAGGCTTCCGGGCAGAGGCGGAGGGATGCCAGGGAGAGGTAATGAGTGCCAGGCATCCTGGGGAATAAATAAGTGACATGAGCAATGCATGTATGAAACCTCGTTTGAGGGGGAGCCAGTGCATGTGACATGAATGCATGTTTGACTGCATAGATCGTTACATAAATTATCCACTAGGTGGTGCCATTGAGCCAGAAGCCATTTAAAGCTGCTGACGGTACTTCTCTCTATGAGTGACTGTTCTCAACTGATACCATTCTGCAAGGTGGAGCTGCAATTTCCACAAAAGTAACATTGGTACTAGGTATAATTTCTCTGCTTGTTATTGTGAACCTAAAGCGTTTCAGATCAGTGATATTAAGTGGGCACCACCCATATTGGGCGACATTTGTATGATTTTAAATATCGGTTTTCTCAACACAACAAAAGGAAAGCATTTCGGATGAGACCAGGAATTTTTGTTCAACCCTCTCCAGCATGAAGAAATTCTATTTGTAATCTTACTTTTTACACTAAATTTACACTTTATGTTCCTTAACTCTAAGAAAAATGTGTGTAAACGCTTGATAAATGAGAACCATTGTCTGCATGATAAATCCATCATTTCACTTGACGCATGCAATTTACTGTCTGCATCTCTGTGTGCTTCATTAAAATTACTTATAGTAAGGGCAATACTCACCGTCTATATTAGGGACATTTTAAAACAGACCAGTTCAACATTTCCTCAAGCCTAACACAATGTATACTTAGAGAAAACAGGGGTTGAAAAAATGTAAAGTCATCAAATTTCATTGCATTATAATTTCAATACATTATAATTACATTTTAATTAAATTCTAGTAATAAAGGCATTTAATGTAGTACCTGGATTGAGGGTCACAGTTAATATCAAGTAGGAAGATAGCAAACCTAGGTATGTGACAAATGTTAATTCAACACATCGTCTGCAACATCTACCTCCTCCCTTCACAGAGACAGCCACGGATACTCTTCTACAGAGTGCCAGCATGCTTGTGAACTCAAGTTTGTCTAAGCAGTACACATTTAACAAATCATATATTTACATAGTCTCCTCGGTTTCTTTTCTGTCAATAGGAGGTTTCATTTTCTGCTATCATGCTGTTAGAAATGTATCAGTTCAAACACATGACACTTCTGTGTACAGCACCCAACATTGTACCACCCAGCCCCAGATTTCCCGTGTGTCTTTCGCCGTAGCACCACACTGATAGCCCAGTATGAACGGGTTCCTCTGCGATGATAAAGGAGCTTCAGTGTTACATGTAATGTATATGGATGGTCTTTGTGTCACTTCCCCGCAGGAGAGGGTGAAAGCGGGCCACTGGACCTCCGCTCTTGGCACCCGGTTCTGAAGCGGGCGCTGCGTGTGAGGGTGCAGCGTGCGGGCAAGTGGGCAGCAGCTCAAACCCGGCCCGACAAAGAGCCCATTCTTCACATTGAATGGGCCCATTAACGCAGAGGCCTTTGCCCCGGAGGGGATGTGAGGCTGGCCCAGGCACACAGGGATGCCCAATAGACCCCCGGAAGATGGAGGCTAAAGGAAGGGGGCAGTGGGGCCGCTTGTTCAGGCAAACGCGGCCGGTCTCACAGAAACCTGAGCCAAGCCAAGGCTTTTGTGGAGCTGTCCCCGCTGGCTTTACTGGAGCCTGCCGTGTCGATCTGTCAGCCACAGCATCTTAAAGGAGCAAAAAAGACTAAGATGAGAACGAATGAGAAAGACGCTTATTGTGACCAATCTTTCCCATTATGCTTGTTAAATGTGACAATCTTTTATTCCCAAAACTACAATTCTCAATGTTTAGTTTCAAAGACAACAGTACATAGATACTTCTCATATCTTGGAGACAACAGGGGGAAAACCAGTTCTTTGCCACAATCTTAATTATTGCTTACTATGTACTATCTCTTCTTGTCATTACTTCCTACTCATTCCTTCTCATTACTCTGCATCATATGCCTAAAAGGTACCACCACATTATGTAGTTTATGTATTATATATATGCATTATGTAGATGCACCGGTTCAAAGTAAACTCTGGTAGCTTGAGTAGCATCACTTTTCAGAGGCCAGAATTACCTTATTGCTAGTTCTTGATATCACATAAAATCAGTGTAGCTAGCAGTATCATGTGGCCTTAATCTGATACGTACATTGGCGGCTGTGTGCGGAAAGGTGGGGGTCGGCCCTCTCAAACCCATGTGTGAGGAGCCAGAGGGCAAGGGGCGGACCCATGTGGCAGGAGTGTGGACTTGTGAGAGCAGGTGGGGGGAAAAAGACCAACATCCAGTGATCTAATGACGCCTCAACTTCTGAGCGGTGTGAAGAAACGGCTTCCATTGCACCAGTCCCAATTAACTCCAGGGGTGGGGGCGGGTGATGGACAAGTCCATTATTACCATCTGAGAAGCACTGCAGTGACTCCAGTCAAGCTGAAATTAAAGAAAAGGGGTCCTGAAGGAAATCTCAAACGCAGGGAGAATGCGTAGCACGGTTCATTGGTTCGATTGTGTCCCGATCGCTTTCTTCCAACGATTCCTAAACGTAGCCTAAGGAACATGCCCCTCTGCACAGGACAGCATGTTTAGAGAAAACAGCTAGGCCCTCTGGAAATTTAACAGGTTGCGACTGTAATGATGAATGCACATTTCTGCTGGTTATCTCAGACTAACAGGAGGATAACTATAGCTTCAATTATATCATTTTTAAAAATTGGGCCAAAATTCAGTTTGATTTATATGCTGCTTTATGCTCTGGGCAAAAAATGTGAGAACATTTTCTCAATTTTACCCTTGTTTTGATGATGACCAAATTATTGTTGTAGTGTAAACCTTATGTTCCAAATAAATATATGACACCTTTAAATCCATTACACAATGTTAAGGGCAAAGTATACTGGTGGTTAAATTGAACTTTGGCCTTAATCATGTTATTAGGAGCATTAGATATATTCTCAAGGAGTGAAATTTCTGATTTGGAACGTGAAATGACTAAATGGGCTTCTTTAAGCTGAAATTATACTGGGTCTTTTGCATGCATATAGAAGACTGTTCCTTACCACTCTCAGCCCTGTGAATAGGCCATTACAAGCATTACACTCAAAGGATTGAATTGTGGCCTGACCTTTATTAAAGTTATTAAAGGATTCATTGCGCACAGCAAAAGGATCGACTTCCATCCCAAGTCCTGTAATTATTCATTTCTGCAGTAATGGAAAATGTCAGCTATAGCGGCCTAGTTTCTGCCACAACCAAAGGATGTTTAACTCAAACACAACTGCCATTGAAAACTGCTCAGGAGCCACAATATGGAAGGTGGAGCTATGTCCTCAGGTACACAGTAATATGGGTGTGTAGCATCTCTGTTACAAAACTGCTTCTCTCAGCCTCATGCACTTACACTTGGGCCAGTTCAGTCATGGAAATATAATTACACTTTTCCTATCTATGCTTAAAATATACAGTATATGTATAAGGTTTTATTATTTAAGTTGTACTATATACAGCAGTTGTGATATACATAGCATTGGAACATAAGCCTTAATAACAAATAAATTAATTCAAGGTATTAATTCTAAAGTTTTTAGTACTTCCAACTACTTTTTTATTATTTGATTCAAAACTAATTAAACAGAACCAAGTTGCCTTTCTACCTGAACAGGCACGTGAGGAAACAGCATGCCAAATTCAGCCAAATTTTAGGTGCAATCACTAAACTTAATCTGAAAACCCTGTAAAGAAGTTCAGGTTGCACTTACCAACTGATTAAGCAATATAATTAACTAGAACTTGTGAAGGTTTACAAGCAATGGACAGTGATAAGTCTCAAGGACATAACCATGGAGGACTAAAGTTACTCAAACCACTTGGCCTGTTTCAAACACCACTTGATGGTGCATGAGTCAGGCCCAAACTCTATGAATTGTCAACCTGTATGACATCTGTAAAACTGAAGTGGGTGGAATTGGAAATTATACTTGACCAAGCATTAACCTTCACTATATAAATCATTACGCTGCGGCTTTTTGGTGATGAAACTCATTGCAGATCTCCCCAAAATAAATCTGGATTAATATTCTTCGCATTTAAATTATTATTCATTATAATATTATTATGCATGTAATATTGAAAATAACAATAAACATAATAATAATAATAATAATTATATACAGTTTTTTTTCAGTTAGGTCACTTTTTTACTGAAGAATAATGTCTATGGGCACAAATTCAACATTTTTTCAATTTACAATGTCCACATGGTGCCAATGAGGTTCATTCTAAGGAGGGGTCTTTATGTGGGATAAAACCAAGCCAAAAGCCCCTTCACTCTTTCTTATTATTGCCTCTTTAGTTACTTCAAATTTCAGAGGGTTCCCTTCATTTTTAGAGGAATCAGTGACAATAAAAACACTACATGTGCACCCATCCATGTTGCCTTGTGTTTGTCCAGCCTGACACAGCTACTTGGTCCTGGTGTAATTGAGGGCTTGACCCCTCCAGCTAGTGACAAATAGGTCAGAGGGACGACTGGAGGAGGAGCAGGGTGGAACTGCCAACATAGTGTCACCTAGGCAACCTGCATATATTCCAGCACTCACCTTTTCCTCTCTGGAGCTTTTCTGACTCTATGGTAAATGTTTTGCCTGCTGTCATCTTAAGTTTTCTTCCCAGACTGTATTCATGGATATTCATCTAGATATGACATTTTACATCTGCACATAAATGACAGAAAATAAAACCAAGAAACTGGTTTTGCATTTAATATTTGGAGATATTCAGCAATTCCAGCTGTAAACTCAATGTTAATCTAAATGTAAATATAAAATCATAACAAACAACATCAATAAATCTACAATACCTGGTTCAGTTTACTTAATATGAAATTTTGTATGAACCATCATTGTCATGCAGCATGATAGCCACCTATAATTAATTAATTTATTTTTACTGTTGTTATTGTTATTATTGCGTAAACATACATGATACATGGTGAATGTGTCTGACAAAGTTGCCCTAAAAATGCAGTAAGGCCATGGTCCAAGATATCTATGTGAACTATGAGGTGGTCACTACAGCAGTTCTGCTCAGCACTAAAATAGAAGCAAGAATCCATAAACTGTCTGTAAACCTGCCTGCATCCAAGGAGGCACACTTGTGTGTTCAAGTACTTGAAAAGGAAGAGCACCCCAATGCTGCATGTTGCCCAGCTGTAAGCAGCACTGCCAAAATGTTTCTAATGGAACACAGAGAAGTGTTTTTCTGTTGGAAATCAGTACTAGCCTTTGCTGACGTCATTTGTCATGTATGTGTAAAACATCTTTTTCAAATGTATTTTGTACATTTTTGTACATTTGTATTGTTTTAGGAAATGTATGCTGTTTTACCTTTGCCCTGGTGGCAATGGCTGATATCAGTGCATGCCTCGGAAGAAAGGATTGAGTAAAATACATATAGGCTACCATTTATACACTGAGTGGTTACCAACTTCTATTTGGTAGCGTAGTGGGAATGAAGTTAAGCAAAAAACCTTCCAGAGAAATAGAGAGTGGCTATATAAAGTAGTTTACTTATATGAATACATTGGTACAGGTTGAGAGAAATCTTGGACCTGTATTTTTAAATGCTAGATGCAAAGTAAAGAAGTGTTATTATTTGGTCGTTCACTCTATAGTCGGAAACAGAAAAGTGACTAATCTTTCGACGTGTTGTAATTCAAGTTTCCCGTCCGCTGCCTGCTCCCAGCTGCCAGTTTGCTGTTCCACTTAGGCGCCTATTCATGAGAAAGGGGTGCGGGGAAAAACAAAATGCCAATGGCAGCTGTTTGTTTACGGTTTCCCACGATTCCGTGCCAATTAGCTGTCGTCATCCAGTCAGCCGCCTGTCTTCTCTCATTAGCCACCGCTCAGTGGACAAGCACCAGCACAACGCTGCTATAGGCCGACTGTACAGGAGCAACGAGCTTTTTCCTCCTTTTTACCACCCATTCCTCATTTCACTCATTCTATTTTATTTTATTTTTGCACAAACGCGCGTAAACTGGATGTTAATGCGCTTGGAACTACATCATATTTTTCGTTGTATTGGCGGAGGTCAGACCTTTAATTACTTTTTATAGTTTAACTGTTATCATATGACTGTTATCCTAATAATTTATACATATACATCTAATCTTACACGATACTTAGTGGTATGCTTCTTATAAATAGCATAATAATAATAATAATAATAATAATAATAATGACGAGAACAACAAAAGAACTTCCATGTATCAATGACTTTATACATATATACATTGTTTTCTGATATACACAAAATTGGGGGGAGAGCAAAAATATTTATTTTCTTGTATGTTTTAAAGGTAAGGCCAATGAATTAAAAATAATAATAATAATAATAATAATAATAATAATAATAAAGCCTTCACATAAAATAGTAGCATACCACAATCAAACCCACAGCCCCAAATGAATCCCTGAACCCAGGGGTTATTCAGAGAGCATGGGTCACTCAATCTGATGGTCATCAGAAAACAGTAAGATAATCGTGTCCTGCCACAATTATGCAACATTTTACATAAATGAAAAAAGTGATAGTCATCAAAAACTGTGGTAAATAAAGTCTTCCCTATCAATGACAGTGGTTTTATATTTCTATTAAACATGAAACTGTGGATATGCCATTTTTAAGTGCCTTGGTAAAACATAAGGAATGTACTGTGGCTTCAACAATAAGAAAAAAATATGCATTAACCCATATATGAAAACCTGAGTGAAATGTATATGACATGTATACAATGATTATGTATTTCAGAATTTGTCTGGTACCTAAATGCAACACTCCAGGGCCCCACCTCATAGTAGAGGATGTTGAATAATTGTGCAAATGAAGAATTCTGGATTCTGAATTTATACTAATTTTTACGTTTTGGATGAAGGCCAGATTACTAAACCAAAGGTCGTTATGGTGGGCAAAGATTTATTGTGCATTAGCCTGAAAACATTGTCGAAAGGTCCCCTAACGTTGGAATAGCTGTGTAGCCATATTTGCCTTTTCTGAATCGCCATACTCTTCCTGCCAATCAAAGGCAATACTAATTACTGCCTCAATAATAAGGGCGCCATTTCAGGCCTACAATATCTTGGCGGAGGCATAAACGAGCGTAGGCGGCACACGGACACAACCTTTTTAATTGGGTCCAAATTTGAGGTAGTGACCGTAACCGATTGCCAGGCCTGCCGAATGCACATGCATAAAAAGAACCGAAAACAAAGGATCTTATTTAGTTGAAAAATTGTGCTCACCCTGCTCACCCATGTCTACTGTGTCTTGGGGACCTTCCGCCTTGCTGTTGGAGGGGTGATGTCATAATGTTTCGAACATTATTGCTGAACTGCACCAGGGTTTGTCAGTGTAAGAATGCGTCAAAAGAGCGGGCTCTAATGAGGCTGCCTCATCTCACGCAAAAGTTTGATTGGGTGAATCCATGGAAAAATAGCGTGTCTTTATTGGGCCGGGTTTTATTTTAAAGTATTCATCTTAATGAGGCCGGAAATGAAATTCGTATGATAGAGACTGTAGGTCTTCATCCGAATGAAAAAGATTGGATTTAGGCATATCATTTCGTTTGGTTTAGCGATGGTTCCAGTGTTGTGTTTCGGAGAAAACAAATAAAACACTGAGCACAATATGTGCCGCAACAGCGTTTGATGTGCCGATACAAAGCTTCACAATGAAAGGAATGGAGTCTCCACCATTATGAAGTAAGATGGCAATGTTAACAAGCTTGCTGAATTTACAGACAAGAGACTGAATTACAAATTACATTTTGTGAGGCTGTGGGAATGATCAGAAGAGAAGTGACTGACAGTCGTTTTTTGTTAACATATCAAATAAGGTGCTGGGGCCTCCGACTACCCATGTAATATTTCTAATGAATTTACTTCACTCCATTATTCAATGACACTTACATTTAATTTTATATTATATTATTAAATTTATATTGTAGTCCTCTACCAGCATTTTTGGCTCTACCACTCAATCTGTACATTCGTTTATTTAAAAGTGTAGGATATTTTTTTTTTTTTTTTAAGTTTTACTTTCGATATTTTGCACAAATGTCCATTGCTTGACTCAATGTATAAGGATACGTATTAAACACGTAATTTTTCGCTGGGGGCAAAAAGCTTATTTAATGTGAATTAAATGTATCACATCTATGTGTTACACATTTGTATCACCGGGCATGTAACAGATTTGGATGCGCATATCGTATCTGAATATATTCACACCAGATGCTATTTTATTAATGAAATAAAAAGCACCATTGTGAAACTGTTTTGGATCTAATCTGCTCTGTTTAAACAGCTCCAGATCCAATGATGTAATGGAATCATGGAGCGACTCGATCTAATCTCTGGTGACTAAAAACAATGCCCAGAAGTAAAACTGTAAAGTAAAACACATGTCAAACTAATCGACATTTCTCAAAAATGTGACGATATTTGTGCAGTTATATTATATATAATGAGTGGAATCGAGGTGTGGAACATTTTGTTGAAATACATAAATATTTAACAATCTTTAGCACCGAGCCATATTTGCAGAATTCAGACGGTCAAAGCCACGTGTCGAAGTTATGTAAGTGGATTATATATGAGAGCTATTTCAAATAAATGAGTCTACACTTAAAAGGTTTTCAGCACATCACCTCACAAAGACAGTCTGAGCACATTTTCGAGATACAAGGTCATATCCTCATGATATGGAACAAATCAGTATTTTTCAATGGTTTTGGAATGCTGAATCTATATTTACAAAAATCTGTTACTGCAGCTTTAATTGTTTGAGCTGTTCGTTAATGCTATCTCTTTCGCTGTTCATACATCGAAGATTATACCAAAAATGGCAGTCTTCTCTCAAGTTTCCAGAAGAGGGCGTATCTCTCTTTTTCTGCCTTTTGGAAATATCATGGAGATTCGGGAAAGCGGAACATGGAAATACAATCTTGTCATTGTAAAAACCGTTAATTTCTCTATCACGTGCTTACGAATTTTTATTAGAGGCCTTTTATAACACTAAACCTTTGGCACGAGCAGACCCAATACCATGTGACAGTGTGACCCGCTCGACGTTGTAATGCAGTCTATGTATGGCAGTGTATGTACCAAGTGAATGATTATTTTTTTATTTTAGTTTTTCTCCCACACCTCCTTTCACATTGACTATACAAAAACGTCACTGAATGAAACAATAACAATACACCACTTAGGACCTACAACACTAGCACTTTCACTAGCACTTTGATAATCTTGTCCCCAAAGAAATGCACTTCGTGTTGTAAGTCGCCTGGATAAGAGCGTCTGCCAAATGCCTGTAATGTAATGTAACGTAACAACAACAATGTAGAGTAGCATGCCTGTGCATCAAAATATATGGATGACGTAAGATTGATTGATTTGGCCTAATTCGATTGATATTCTGAGCCATGTTCATTTTAGAACATATTTTTAAATACAGACTACAAGAAAGCAAATGTCTCAAAAGAAGAATTAATGTCTCTTGGCTTGGATTATGGACCATTTCTGTTGTTGGCTCTATTTATATCAGTGAAGAAAAACACAAAGTATATTAAATTGGATGAACACATTAAAATATTTCCAGGTAAATATTCGTAGCCCTGGCATGAAGTGGATTTCCTGAATGCTGATAATTGCTCTTGTGACCTTTTTGCACCCATCTTTCAGAGTGTCAGGCCACCGGGCACTAAGAAAAGAACTATTGCACAACTTGAAAGTGCTCTCATGACTACATAGACCAAGCTATGTCTTTCTCAGACTTGCCTTACAGCTCCATTGCTTCGGTTCTAATTCATACCAATTTCACGGCCTGTCATGCCCTTAGTCTCTATATCAAAATGCTGCCTGTATACTTACCCACAGCTTAGACAGAAAGATGCAGATTTTGGGTGGTAAAACTCCAGTTGTATTGATGCAGGATTAGTATTCAGCACTGTATACATGCTGTCTCTCTGTAGCACCATGCTAGCTCACAAATAGTGTGCAGCGTTGCCAAGGCGTCTGGACAAAGAGTCACCAGGCAAAGGCAAGAGTCACTGTGGAGCTTGAGCTACTGGTTATATGCAGAGAAATAACTTATTTTGTCACCTTTCGTGAACACTTTGAGGCACTTTGACATAAGATGTACTCTCAATTTATATGGATTCTTTGATGATTTGCTAAGAAATAAAAATCTTGCTTCGTCTGTGTGATGTAGATGCTTAATGTTTAGATGTTTTGTAATGCTGTGAGCAGGTACTCAAAAATCATTCAATATATTTGAATCTTTCATTTGGCTTGCATATTCCTGCCAGTGGAATAATTAATTTTTGTTTTGGACCTGCTATGAAAGCCGCACAGAATAGAATTTATTAAACTTCAGTTGTGCTTTTTTAATTGTGGTGTTAGAGCATCACTACCGAGTTTATGTGTTTTAATAGGAGACAGATGAAGGCAGGGACTCCACATTTTAATGTCAGTGGAGTGCCAATAGGTTGGCCCAGCAGGTAGGCAAAACAAAATGAGGCATTTTGTTTATCACACCATTTGGAAGGCATTTGAAGTGCTTTACAAACCACTTCATCCCAAATGAGCAGAGTGATGGACAGCAGTCAGTATCTACAAGCACCTCTGCCATCATTCAGCATGAACCAGCTAGAAACAAAATAAAAATAATAAAAAAAAAAAACAAGAAGGACTTCTGATATGCTGCATATCAGTGGCTGGTTTGCTAATTGAACAGTGCAGTAAATGTGTATTGTTTCAATTATAGGATGTGCTGTATGAACGGTGGAATGCAATGTATAGGATACAATAGAAAACGCCTTACAACAGGATGTGTAAGCAAGCTGATAAAGGCTACGGGAATACTGTTCCACTTATAGATATCAGTTACTACACCAATTTGGTTGTCAAAAACTGTAGGATTTGCATTTTGCCCAATAATTAGTATGAATGCATGTATCCCTAACTGATATGATATACTAGTGTCAAAATCCTTTGCACTCTTGTTCAAGGTTTGATAGCAATAAAGTCAGTCATACTGTCATACTAAATTAGAGTCAGCCCTGATACATAATGTCTCAAAGCAGCATCACAGAAAGTGTCTCAGTGTTGGGGGTCTTTGAGTCTCACGGGTGTCCACTCTGTTCGTAGAGATGGCACAATGTAGAAATTGTTTTTTTTTATGAAAAACTGTTTCTACATATTTGTATAATGTTCCTGACTACCATACCATGCTTCATGCTACATATTATTTTGACATGCCATATCTGCACATGTTATTTCATGCCACACATCTGCAAAACTCATGGCCTGAGCTTGTTTGCCAGAGTATTGCAAACATTGCTACATTTAAACCAAACAATATTGCTATGAGATACAAAGCATCTTTCACACTCTATGGAATATGGCCTGTAAGATTTTTTATTTTTTTTAAAGGTATTTGACTTACGTAACTAAAGTTATTTGCTTAATTGAATTCATATATGAATGGAAATTCTGAACCTGGAATAAAATGAAATAAACAAATAAACAGATAGATAAATAATGGTTATTTATAAATTACTTTTCAGGTCACAGAGTCACAGTTCTTTAACAATAACATCATAAAACAGTGACACATAATAAAAACATATATAAAGAACAAGCAAAGATCATATAATTCAAAGATTTTACTGATTACATAGGTATTGTCTCAAAAATATGAAAATATAGACACCTTCTGAAACTGAGCATGAGGTATTTCTACCATTAATCAATTTTTTATGATACTGTAAGTCAATGATTTTCATACAGTGAGTGGGCCTGAAGATTTACCCAGGAAGGCACAACACCTTTTACAATACTGAATATCGCTTTTAGACACAAATCTAGAAATCTCAATGCAGGACTCATTTAGCAGAAAGAGCAGTTAATGTTTTCTCTCTAACAATGGTTCAACAGGGCTCAAGGAATGCAAAATAAAATTTTATATCATTATTTAAAGATGCTAATAGATTTATACATTTTGTTGAGTTGGTTAGTTTTCTCTTATTACTGTTGCTTATTGAAAATTATGGACAAAATAGAATATGTAGATTTGTGTGTGGGTGAGCAGTCTGGCTCCAGGACTAAGTGGTACTTGATGGGTTTAGGTTAAACTGACTAATGCAAGCTAATGCTGTAAACAGAACCTTTTTTTCATGCTATGGCAGGGATGGTGATAAATGCTAACCTGTTTATGATATAAGCATTATTATTACACCCACATTTGTATTGAATTGTTAGGTAAATCTATAAACACCAGATATTAATCAACAGTTTAAATAACATGCCCATGCTGTCAATTCATTGTACACAGTTGATTTATGTCTTTATAATGACAAATGATGACATATTCAATAGTATAGTCTGTCAGCAAAAATCATTTTGTTGTTGATTAATTTTTTATTACATATGGGTGTGGTCAAGGAACGTACAATCAGGCAATACCATATTATTCCTCTCCAGATCACAGTGAGCTACAGTACTTTTGCATATAGACACCTCAAATTGATGCTGACTGTGAAACCAGGAACACTGTGGTCTATTTCTCTCTCTCTCTCAGATGAGTATAATGAAAGATTTGGGCCTGAGAAGAAATCCCCTTTCACATTGATATAACTGATCTGTGTATAATTGTAAAAACTGCTACCAGTAAGTACCACAGCCCAAAATAAACTGAAGTCATAGAGGGTGGAGTGGCGGATGGCAGGCAGTCCTTGGCTGGATGGAGCGCACACAGACAGGCTTTTTGGCCTTCTCCCACACTACGCCCTGCATGTGTGTCATGCAGTGTCAGACAGACCCAGGCGCGCCATGCTGCCTCTTGAGAAGGGTGTGTGTGTGTTGGGGGGTGATGCCTCTTTGTGCCTCCAGTCTAGGTTGGTGGGGGTGCAGTTCACAGCCACAAAAGCAGCTGACTAGACTGGTCTGGATTAGCATTTGTCACCCTCTTTCTCGTCTGACTCTAATCTCACAAGATCATACACCAGCCAGGCCTTTGTGAGAGAGTAAACCGAGAATGTGCTCACCATTGTTTTTAAAGGGGTCCATGAGTTTGCACAGGCCACACATATTCGGATGGCAAATTCCTGAAGGCAAGCAAATATTTTGATTGGTGGTAAAAAAAACCTTTTTCAATTAACTGAATAAATTCTTTGGCTTTATAATTTGTGAAAATTATGGCACATGTAAAAATATAGTTTGTGATAATGTTGAAAATAAAAGTTTGTTCATAGTACCAGTTTTGCCATTAGTACAGAATTCAAAATGGGACATGGGCTTGAAATGTCACCTTATTTTATTTCTGCCATAAATTGTAAAAACAATGTTCGATCACAATTCTACTCACTCACAGGCCACAGAAGGGTTTTCATAAGGGGCTGGTGATCACTTCAGCTAATGCTGTGTCTCCAGGCCATCGGTTTCCCCTGGTCTTTCCGGAGTAGTGTTGTCACTGCAGAGCAGTCGCAGAGTCACATGCCATTACCCTGCACCTCTCAGCCATCCTTTAGGAATGGGGGTCACCCGCAACCCCCACTACACCCGCGGCTGGGACCCGGGGTGCGTTGGTGGGGTTTGGGGTGGATGCATTAGCATGAAAAAGCCCCTCGTGCCTGTGAACTTATTTGACCTCTGGCCTTCCTCTTTGTTGCTCTCAGACAGCAAATTGCTGCAGTGGTGATGCAGAGTCCAACTCTACCTATCCCACTCTCTTATTCTCTGCCTGTTCCTCCTCCCTCTCTGTCTGCCCCATCGCATTGGAGAAAGGGTTCGAGGGAAGGGGAGGCAAGGGGGTCTTCAATCAGGTCATTTAATGCCAAAGTCAGTTCCCAAGCACTGCTCCTCCCTGTACCCACCCGCTCCAAAGCACACACACACACACACACATACACACCGACACGCTCCCACACTCTCACCCAGACAGGCTGGAGGACTTCATCTCATTGCCATTCTTTGGCTGTCTTCTATGTCTGCACCCCTTTTTCTTCTCACTGTTTTAATTAAGAATTTGAACCCTTAAAAGTGACATTGGTGAGGGAGACTCTTTTCACACATTAAGGGTTTTGTGTGTTTGTGTCTGGTTTGGCACTTAGGGGTAACAGCTCAATCCCATGAACCAATCATTGATTCTGACAACACATGTACTACTCTGCAGTTCCCACCAGTTAAGATTTGAAAACATATTCATTCCAATTTCAATTGCTTGGCAGACTGGAAGTTAAGGATACATTAATATCTGATAATTAATGGTGTTGAATTGCTGATTTACAATTTAGCTTCAGAATCTCACATTCTACCCATATACACTAAATGCCATGAAATGAAGTTGAAAAGTGATCATTGTTTTGTGGCTTCCACTTTGTCTGGTAAATTTGAATTCCATACAGATGCTAGAATACCACTCACTGGCTGCTCTGATTTGCAGTTTCATTTGCAATGTCTCTCTAATCAGTCTTGATGTCTGTAAATCAATGAAGTCAAGGCTAGACCGGAAATTTTTACTATGGCTAAGATCAGACCGAAAAGCACCAGCCTTCGCAATTCTGGAGGCCCTTGTCATACTGTCAAAGCATGACCTTCACTTGAGTGTGAAACTATGCAGGTAAAATTATTTTAAGGACTCAGATACTAAAGCCCATTATAATTATACTGCCAATGAGAATTAAGATGTGATTAAAGCAATTTTAGCCCACATGATACTCAGAAATGACTAACGCTCTCTCTCTATTTCTGCTTGTCTTCATAATCAGAGAGTTTTGTTCTTCTCAAAACCTTCAACCTAAACCTGAAATTCCTTCTGTGGGTGCTTAATTTTGTAGTCAACGGGTCAGTAAAAATGACACCAATCTATAAAAACAAAATTAATCTCCCTGCTCAGTCTCAATACGTGACAGAGCTTGTTTTTATCTGAAATCACACAATTGCACTGGTACTATCTGTTTCCTTGGGTTCCTTACTTGGGTTTGGTGGAGCCAGTTGTGACAACCCTGTCATGTTATATTTTGACAGAGTGCTCTCATTGTGACCACAAGCACCCTCCTAAGTAGTTTCTGCACAAATTCGCACTGCAAACCAGAAGGCCCATAGCTGTTAAAAGAGTGTTTCACATCAGTCAAAAGCATTATAGAAGATTGGGAAGAGTAAACAGATGCTGGGGAAGTGCTGTTAATGACTAATACTACCTCTGATTGGTAATTGTCTTGTGCGAGTGGATGAAGAGTCCACTCAAACATAAAGAGTCGCTGTCCATTGTTCTGCCCCCATAGTTAAGTCGGACACATGGAGGTCAAGTGACCGGCCCCCGTTGCAGTGAGGGCCTAATCTACAGGGCTGACCGCCCCCGTCCCAGAGGTCAGCCACAGCTTGTTTTGGGCTTGACCTCTGCTGTCACACCCTCACCGCATGGACATTAGAACAATTCCCTCAATTCCCCTTTCAGACCGTCCCATCCATTGCCCCTCAAGTTTCACTTCTCTGACAAAAGCATGTCATCTGTTGAATTGCTAATTCCCACTGCAATGCTATTCTATCTATTATGTCATGCTGTTTTTCCTTTTCTGTCGTTTACCTGTGCATGTGATGACGTACAATAAGAATGAAATCGTTGCCATCTGGCCTCTCCATCTACCGTTTACCACTCTATCACTGGAGATGATATTTTAAGAAAAAATAAGGATATACTGAGTAAAACACTAACCAGCAATTTATTGTAAACAAATTTTCTTTAGCAACTGACAGGACAGACAGAGGCCTGGCTTCAAGTCATACCAATTAATACCAGATTAGAAGTCAACCTGCATGTGTGGTATAAACATGGTATATGATTAAACAGACTGTCCATACATCATGAAAAGGTACAATATCTTGAGATTTTATACATCACATTACCTGATGGTTTCTCATCAAAAAGGAGTGATCAACGGGATATCTGTGGGAGGGTGGAGGAGAAATTTTCACCCTTCCACTGTGTTTAGTGCTTAATTGGAGGTGATGTCAGAGGGAACAGCTCATGGTGCTTCTGTGTGAATGTCACTCTTAACAGTAGCTTGGCAGGTCTCTTTATCAGAGCCTCCCTCGTTACACTCACTTCAGATTAAGCACCGAGTTCATTGGTATGAGGGCATAAACTCAACCTGGCCTGCAAGCCTCTAACGCTCCAGTTTAAAGTCATATGCAGCCTAATCCAGTGCAGACAGGTCCGGCCCCGCTACGCTGCTGCCCGTTTTGAATCTCTTTAAAGTATGCATATGCAAACAGGGGTAGAGGTTGGAATAGGGAAGAAGGCCGAAGTAAATAATTAATCTGCCTCTCAGCATGGGCACAGCAATGAGATCGCAATAGGGTGTAAACCCAGGGATCAAAGCCAGGGAGGGAGCTGCGACAGGAGGCAGGCTGAGTGTTGAGGCGGTGTGGGGAAAGCCTCCTTGTCGGGGCCCCCTCCCTGCCTCTTTATCTCTCTCTGTGGTGACTGGGCACAGGCTGTGCCGGCCTGTAATCCCTTCAGAGGAGCGGGGGCTGGGCTGGGCCCTGAATGAGTGAGAACATGTGGATTAGCTGGGGAGGACAAGGTACCTGAGGGGATCAAACGCCCCTGGACACTGCCCGACCTCCCAGAGACGCGTGGTGAAGACATGGGGAGCGGTGCTGACCTCTACCCTACCTAAAGGAGTACTAACGTGTGCTCAGCCTGTGAGAAACCGGCCCCTATAAGCACGTCCATTGCTATTGCCTGTGTACAGTGCTGATTTCAAATGGCTTAGACACATGATAAATTTAATGATTGATGATGTTCTGTGATGTTGATAAATCAGTGAAACTGTGAGTGATCTGTTTTCCACCAGAAGAAAAATGGTAAATATGTCTGGGCTGTACCAAGTTTGTTTTTTTTTTACTCTCTAACTATACTGGCTGTGATACTTTGTATCACATTCCTTACAGTCCTTGACCTTTATGGAACTGTTCATTTTCTCCGCCTCACTCTGAAGAGAGAATATCACTTCACTGTTGCTTGAGCATTTGTGTCAGACCCCACCCCCTTACAACTCTTGAATATTGATACAGCTCCACATCCTGAGAAACTCATGATTTGTATCCTCCATATTCTGTTTCTGAAAACCTCTTCAGAACAATGTTTATACAGCATTCTACTGAAGTAACCACCGGCTCCAATTGCAATGTTTTCAGGCTTTATTTTTAAACTGACAATGCAGTGTTTACGATATGGAGATTATTCTCAGGTAATATTAGCCTTAACGTGCAATGTATACCTGTATGTGCATTATATTCATCATATATCATAAATGAGAGGGAGATGTACAGTGAAAGCGATGTATGTAAGAATATTTGTATGTGATATTGTCTGTATGTATGTGTTAGTCTCTGACAGATGATCAGTAATCAAGGGTGGCTTTTTTCTGCTATATGCGTGAATAACAGCAACTGCATTTGCATCTATGTATACCAGTGCTATGTGTGTGTGTGTGTGTGTGTGTGTGTGTGAGAGAGAGAGAGAGAGAGAGAGAGAGAGTGCGTATGTGTGCATGCTCAAGCGCATGTGTGTCTGTATATATGTACAAATGTACCTCAGTGCTGCAGTTCTCCACACCCTCAGTCTCCACCCCGCCTGACTCACTGCCGTCACACACACACATACACACACACATGCACACACACTTACACACACACACACACATGCACACACAGAGCCAGTTGCCACAGCAACCAGGAGCCAGTGTGAAAGCGGCGGAGAGGGAAAGGTGGAGGGGAGCGTGGCGCCAGTCCGGTGAGAGGCAGCAGTGGAACACCGCTGTGCCACAGGGTGTGTGTGGAGCCTGCTCTCACTGATACACCACACTGGGAGACCAGCCCTCATCACTTAAAGTGTCATCCACAGTGGAGCTCAATTTCGGCCGCCTCCTTCCATATTCTCCTGCGTTTCTGTGTCGGGAACCAGCAATGCCCTCTGCCCATCAAGCACATTCATGCAGTCAAAAAAAACAGATGCACATATACAAAAACACTCACACATACCAAACACACACACACACACACACAAACACACACACATACTTACACACACTCATGTACACACACACATACATACACACACTCACACACACAAACACACACACATACTTACACACACTCATGTACACACACACAAACAAGCTCACATAAACAGAAGGGAGAACAGATGAACATGGGCATTTTGTGAGGTTCAGCTCCCCTGGGACCAATCGCTCCTTTAGATGAGCAGGGCAGCAGTGTGTGGTCGCTGATCTATGGGTCACAGGTCAGACTGTGGACACCTTGAGGGCTGAACTGTGCATTGGAGGGAGACAAAGAGAGGTCACTCCCAGAGTTCCACCACATTGACCTCCTCTTGTACCATGGGGTTAAAAGGTGACAGGAGAAAAGTCAAAATATTGTGTTCTCTTTTGCCATGGTAGTTTTAGCCAACCTTGAACCATGGTCTGGACACACACACATATGTTCTGTCTCAATTAAATCCAAGTTCATGAAAACCTGACCTCTGTGTAAAGCATTTGACATTTCCATAAACTTGCTTAATCCTCTAAACCAAACAATCATTGATTTATTATTGGTTTAAAATGTGCTACTGTACCATGAAAACAGAATTCATTTAAATATGATTAGGTGCACAGAGGTAAATGTTTTTAGGCAACTCTTTTTTTGTTTTGATCTAACAATTTTAAGTATGATGGAAATGCATGAGTATTTCTTACTGAGGAAAATGTCACCTAAAATGCACTGCACAGCCGCACCATTTAAGAGCTATCAGAGTAGGCGTGTGACCTGCTGTCTCCCCTTATTCTCTGCGACTTTAATAATGAGCTGCAGAATGTGGCATATTCAGATACCATGCAGGTACAGCAGTCATGACATCACATTATTTATTTATTCAGCCCATAAATTTGAATTTAAGAGTAAATGAAAAAACCCAAAATGAATGTTAAAGACATGCTAGCCTCTCAGACAGGTACACTCGGTCTGGACTTTGCAGGTGGCGTGCTGAATGGCATGGTGACGGCACCCCATGGTCGGCCCAAACGCAGCCCTGCCTCTCGCCCCTGAGCAAGGCTCAGAGGAGCACTCCCACTGCATGGCAAATGCTGGCTGCTTCGCCCTGAATCTGACGCCTCTGCTTGATGAAGTCTCACTCACACATTTGCGAGCGGTATCACATGTAATTCTCTCAGAGCTGTTACCTTGAGTCTCTGACTGCGAGAAGCATAAATCACAGGGTTCCAACCAGACTCCGTGTGTGTGTGTATGTGTGTGCGTACATATGCCAGCGCCTTGCCTCTCCACAATAATCTGGATTCTGCCAACATGCATGAATACAAGTGCATGTGTGTGCGTGAGTGTGTGTGTGCACATCTTACCTGCTGTGTAAGTTTATAAGAGGAAGAGAAACCATTCATAGTCCATAATGGAACTACTGAGCAATTCAATCCATCTGCATTGCTTCACAAAACATAATCCTGCCAATCTGAATGGCTGGATGTGAAATCATGAAACTTCATTAGACATGCAGACTGGAGGAAATTCGTTTTCTGAGCTCTTCCTTGATCAAGGAGTGTATTTTTGACCTGGATCTCCTGGGTTTTGTGATATTTCACACCCGTTTCATGGCATTCTCTGAGGAATATTACAAATCCTCAGAGGAACCAAGCAGAATGAGCATAGTGTGAATCACTCCCACCCTCTTCTTCACAGCACATTCAGCGCAGTTGAGCTCCAGAGGAAGGCTGTTGTTAGTGGATTGAAATGTGTCCACACCACTATCAGAGTTACCCAGCTGAATGCAGAATGATGCATTGTTTTTTCTCTCGGGGGTGTGGGTGGGTGGGCACAGAGAGCTAGGTTTGTCCTACTTTATGTCTGGGGAGTGTCTGGGAATGACATGAGTTGGATGGCGGTGGTGGTTGGGGGGTGGTCTCAGTTAAAATGCAGGCAGTGACAGCCTTGAACTTGAACCCCCTGAGGTCCCTTGACCCCGACTCTTTTCCCCTGCTCCTCTCCCTCCCTGGCATGTGGCGTTGTCTTTTGTTGAACTGTCGGCCTTAACTCTTCACGTGCTATATACACCCCCTTCGCTCTCACCGTGGCGGGGGCTACTATAACCTCTCGCTGGTTCCCGGGGTTCCCTGTCTCGTCCTGCGAATGCCCTGTGGGGCATTTGTCCCAGAATGCTAATCTGGCTGGAGGCTCCATTCCCACAGACTGGGTCCCTGATATATTCTTTTGTTTTTTAAGACTGAAGCTCAGTTAGATTCCTGTCATCTTCAGATAAGTAACATAAACACATGCAGACCGACACTCATACTCAGTCAGACATGTTTCAACTGGCAAAGATGTCCACCAGTCTAATAAAAATAACAAAACCAACACCAACAACAACAACAACAATAATAATAATAATTTACAACTTCACATTGGTCCATTTTACTAACGATCAAACTCCATAATACAATGATGAATTTACTGTCATTCCATAAACAGCAGTTACTGAATGATAAGAGTCCATTTAAGTGGCTATGAAATGAATTCTAAACATCAAAAATAAAATCTCTTTAGTACAGTTGCATTTATGTAGGCATACATGCATGTTCATCTACAACCTGTATTCCTACTTAATGCTGATTTTTGTGGTCACATAATGTTTTATTTAAAAAGAGAGATTATTTTCAAGTTCAAAATAGCTGTCTTGATGTGTTTTTATGTTATGCAGACAGTGAATATTTCTTTCCACAAATGTATGAATAAAAACATTAAGAAATGAATATCAGCCATATCCACGCTGTATTACTGGCTATATTACAAAGTCAAGCACCCACTGTTAATGAAACCTGAACTGTAGCACAACCTTGATGAGCAAATGAAACATTGATGTAAAAAATGAATCAGTCTTGAAACATTTCTTCATAAATGATTTTCCTGGATTATATACCATGTACTAAGCTCAAAGCTTCTCTCTATACCCACTTTCATGGTGTCTGTCCCCAAGTCAAACTTTATAGCTGCAGAAGCACAGTGCTGTTCATTCTCATATTAAAAGGGAAATTACAGAAACTTCTGAAGTGGCTGTGCTTTCTTCTTCTGAATGATCTGTTTTGAATGGATTCATGTCATATATTTTTATAGTGAGGCAACTGTTGCTAACCTTCCAATAGATTCCATGGGTGCTTGCTTCGGTGTGGTCTGGAGTGAAATCTCATTCATTGGACACCGGTTGATTTTCTTTTGTTCGTTTTTGCCAGCATATAGTGCGAGTTTGAAAGAGTCTGCTTTCTGTTGACGAGGCGACTCTGGAATGAAACAGAAACAGAACAAGTGGGTGGGGGACGGACCAGGGATCTGCCTGGCCACCTTTTCTCATGTGTCCTGGCTGATGACAGGCTAGTGTGATGGTTCTTCAAGTAATGGAATCAACCACTCCAGAAACAAATACCCCCCCCCCCCACTTTCTCTGTCTATATATTTCTCTCGCTCACATTCTGAAAGCATCCAAGCTTAGTTTGCATATGAATGACATCACCATTAGGTCTGGGGTCGCCATCGCCGTTTGTGAGGAGGTGGGGGTGGAGGATGCTTGTTCCCAGAGAAAACATTACTCACACCCCACGCTCCTGACAACTATTCCACTCAGCCCAGCTCTGCGCAGCTAGCAAAGAGGTGCTAAAATGGTCAACCCAAACATTTTGGACTGATCAAAATGCCAAGAGGTGACTGTGCTTTCCAAACTGTGTTATACCAACGAAGCAAACTGTCGCTGAAGAGGGGAAATCTGCGATGGCTTGAATGTCTGACCAAACACCGTCATCGGTTAGTGCACTCTGCTGGACTAAAACACATTTTTAACCTTTTGCAAGATCTAGTCTTTTAATGACCCGAAAATAAGTACTCATTTCTCACGGATGTTACTATTATTATCCACTGACTGTTTTACTGGCTCCAATTTTCATAGAAAGAACCACACACCTTCTAAAACCTTAACTCAATGCTGCATCAATAGACGCAGTCAATGGGGCTGAAAGGGGGGGCAGGGCGTTTGAATAATGATCCTTTTCACACGGCAGTAATGATGGTTAGGTTTATAAGTTGTTGTGGACACAAATTCACTGTCCCAGTACCCTGTAAATTTGAGAAGAATACAGTTCCCTCCACCCAGTCAGATAAAGGGCTCCCAGTGACACATTCCTGCATCTTAATGACACTGTGGGGAGTTATGTGGGACCCGTCAGAGGCCAAAGCTCTGCTCCAGCTTCACCACCTGAAAGCTGAACCGCTGTACATGGTGTTCTGGACGAGCAGGGGACTAACGTCCCTTTCTGCATGCGATCTGAACTAAACGCTCCTCCTTATTCCATTTCAGGATATCTTAAACTATAACTCCTTGATGTATGATGTCTGCAGTTTGGGCATTGATTTCAAACAGTTTTCATGCTTTGGAGAATATCAAATGAAGATTGGCATGTTAACTCCTTATGTCCTTGAGAATTACACCATTGCAATTGAGAACTCATCAAAAAAAGAGACCTTTCCCAAATTCATGAAATTGAAGCAGAGAGAGATAATTTAGGAGTTCATTGAACTACTTGGAAAAGTAACAGGCCTACAGAATTATACACCCCCCTTATTTTCTGTAACTTTACAAACAGGCTAGCTGCATCACAGCTGCAGTACATGTAAGAACATACATCACACTACATAGAGAATTATTGCAGGGGAGAATCAGAAAATCAGAAATAGACTAGCATGCAATGTTTTGGACTTGGGCCATTGTGCGGCACCATTTCAAAACTGTATGTGCTATGGAGTTGAAATTTCAGGATGAGTCAGCTGAGCCTTTAAGAGTGATAAATGTCAGCATCGTAGCCCTCACACTGACCTGTCCAGTCTGTGGGACCTGTCCTTAGCCATAGATCGAGTAAACGGGATCTATGGCTAAGCTGCACTGAGTGGAGTTTTCGGAGACATGTCATCAAGGCCAATGGCCGCTACGACATGACATATGTCATATTTCAGCATGCTAACCATACCACATCATGGCCTGATTGCGCATTCTTGTTTTGAATTGTGGTGCATCTGTTTTCTGTGTGTGGCTGACTCAGTGATAAGGGGTGACGTGTAACATGTGGCCACTATAAAATATACAAACAGCTTTGGAAGGAGCATATGTTTACCAAATCAAACTGTTGGCTTTCTGAATTACTCACGATCTTACACCCTGCTCCCTGCTGACTCTCATTTTATTTCACCCTCCATGTGCCAGACTCTCTATACCACTATAAATAAGGGCATCATAACATTTCCACCAGCAAAACATTTATTCATACTGTACATACACTTTTTGAATTGTAATTCTCATTACATAATGAATGCTTGCCTGAAATAAATGTTTCATTGTGAGAAATATAGGAAAATGTAAATGACCAATGTATTATTATAGGCTAAAAAGTTTGGGAGTATGCATTGACCATATGGGAGGACTTAATATATATTCTCACATTTATAGTCCATGCATCACCCTCAAATGTGCAGAATTATTTGAAAATCTCTGATTCCAAGTAATGTAATCATTGGTCTGCACTTATCAATCTCTAAATGAAAATTTCCTTGCTCCTAAAAAACATCAAAAATTATATTGAGTATTAAGGATGATTAATGAGTATTACTTCCATTATAACCCATTGTAATGCAGAGACATGCATGAGTGGTATTTTATTGCGAGTCCAGAGTGTTCCTCATGGCAACCGTGCCAGCGGATGCTAAAATATACATGCGCACATGCACAGGGATGCAGAAATGAATGTGGGGAGGGATTTCAGTAGCATATGCTGACTAGAGATTCTTTCAATGACCCTGACCTTACCCTGCCTGTCCCTGCCCCACCTCTGAGTCTGGGTGCATGCTAAATCTGATCAAAACTCACTCCTCCTCCAGCCGCGTTGTACAACACCGCAGAAATGTGCTTAATATCAGAGCTCGGTTCATTAAGGCCCTCCCTAAGTTAATGCAACTTGTCTCTTGGCAGTTTGACAAAACTGTGAATCAGATTACAGGGGGATATCAGAGCCAAGGAATGGGTGTGGGGGGAGGAGGTGTTAGAGGGGGCCTGTTAGCATTGAGGACATTAGCAGAGGGGGCGCAGCGCTACCGTAACCCCACATGATTAATAAAGCCAACATAACATTTGCGCTGGCTTGCAGGTTTATTTGTACAACATTTAATTTTATAGAGAGCCAAAGCTGTAAACAACAGCAGCATAAACTGTAAAACTTCTTGTCAAGGCAGAGATTCTATAGTTCTCATACAGCTCAGTGTGTACTGCTTCCAAAAAGGCTTTACATTACTTTGATGCTGGTATGAGAGTTTACCAGTCTGGAAAGCCAGATTATATAATCTGAACTGCTGTAATTGTTGGTTAACCTGGTCAATACATTTCTTTGTTAGTTGCAATGTCATACCAATCTCACATGGCATGTGTCTGTCAGAATAATCAGGGAAATATAACTTGGGTTAACCATCTACATTGAACTTAATACTTACAAGTATGTTGTGTTAGAATCCTAGTTATGCTTCAGTAACTAGTATGGAATTGAAATACATATACAATATATAATGTAGAATTTGAGGCACTCTTGAAGCAGAAATCAAACACATCTGTCATGTGTGAGAAGGTTTTGAGTTGTAGTATTCTTTGCTCCACCAATCAGATGACTTCCAATGTTCAAATAAAACCCTAGCATTAATGGAAAATATATCTAATGTATGAATGCAAGTTACAGTAGGCATCTAGAATGGAAAAAGTTTGCTCAAAAAATTCTGCATAAAAGTGTGACACTTGCATTTTGATTAAAGGCAGGTTACAAATTTACACATTTCTCTTGGAACAAATAATGGCTAAAACTACTGTCACAAAAGCATTTGTTCATCTATTCCAAATACAATTTAATTGTACGCTCACTGTGTTCTGATTTGAGCCTCAGTCGCTGTGGTGAATTTCAGTGCTAAGTGTCTGAGGAGCAGAGAATTGTCTTGTGCCACTATTGTTGCAGTCATCATTCTTGAATATTTGCTTTTGTTCAAGCAAACCTATTCATCACTTGACTGCGAAGCTTTGTTTCTATTGAAATGAAATAACTACTTTCAGTTGTGTCGGTGGGGACATCAGATTTGTCCTTTAAAAGTGTTCAGTTTCCTTCAAAACAGCAGTATTGCCCTGACCAGCATTGACACCTACACACTGGAGAACATAACAATGCTTGCCCACAAAGTGGTTGAGCTATAATCCAATCATAATTGCTCTTTCATATGTACAAAGATGTGTTTAGAGAAAAACAGAAAGAATCAAACAACTGTCTTTTTCCATTGTAAACATTTATTAATTGAATTTTTTAAATCCATAGCAGAACTCTGGTCATGGAAAAGGCACATATGGTACACAAGGGATTTGAGCTCCAGTGCAAATATAGCAATGGCAATACAGTATCACAATCTGCATAGCAACAAAAGTACAAAAAACATTTCATTCATTGCAACAATTGCCAGTCTGTATACATATTTTTAATTTTCAGTACAGTGCAAATTTTAAGTTATCAAGGACTGCAACCAACACAGTGTGGGCTTGCAAACTCTCAGGTTGGTGTATACACCTTTAAACATACATCTAATCTAAATCTATTTAGTAATCAGTAATCAGTACATTTACTATCACCCACATTGCCACAACCCACCACTATATATGAATTAATGTATTGCTATATATAACTGCATATCATTAATTAATGCTGTATACTACACAATTAATTAATGCTCTAATATATTCTTTAGTGCACAAGCACCATAGGATAGTGATTTAAAATTATCATATTTTAAATCGTATTGCATAGTATATTAATTATTAAAAACACTCCTCCCAAGATAGATATTCAACTGCAATAAAATAAACAATATTAAACAAAATGATAAGTAAACTATTGCAAATTTAAGATTGTATTTCATTACATGTGTGTACATAGATGTGTATGCAGTAGGACATTATTTCAAAGTAGTCTGATCTTCAATGCATTAAGATGTGCCAAAATGTACCGTATGGTGTGAAAAAGTGGGTTGAGGGAAACCGTACTTGGCACTGTGCGGTATTTATTTTTATGTAATTGGCTTTAGTGAGTCAGAGACCTGTTAGAGCTGCCTATCCCTCCTACCACTCCAAACTCTCTCATGGTGATCAGACACTGATCTGGAATCTGGGTTCTGAGTTTCATCCTCTTCATTTCAACAGTGATTGGCTGCTGCTTAAGCCAGCACTTTTTATCAAATATTAAGATGGAAAATTAGAAGCTGTCTGGTCCGATTATTCCCACTCATTAATTTCCCACATTTTAATTTAATGTGCAAAGAAATGCCCCCACACACACACACACACACACATCCCCAACACTCACATAAATGCTATGGATGGAAATTGCAGTAAAATATTGCATAGAAATCTAAGACATCCTAGGCCTTTGCCGCTGTAGACCTAAGCATGAATACTACCGCCCACGCTCATCTATACCATTATAGCAAAATGTCTTTTTAGCTTCATCAGTGTAACTGGTTGCTTTGTAATCCACAGTCAGATATACTGAGAGGGACCAGAGAGTTGCCCACATGCCCTCCCACATCTCAGTTGATTGCTTGTCCCACACGTTTGCATAGAGAATAAAGAAGACAGCTCACTCCTTCACCTGAGTGCCACTGAACATGCAGGGCTGTCCAATCACAGTGCAGTTCCATTTCACTGCTGCCGTGGGTTTCACATTCAGACAACTGTTAGTCATGAAAAAAACACTTCTGGGGATTGGACATGGCCAAAAAATGTCTATCAGAAAACATGTGTGGATATGAACTGAGAGCTCTCCTGTTTCACATGAAGGCCCAGCCCTCTTCAGGCCTGTGTTCATTCTGAGGCACACAGTCAGTTTGAAATATAACAATTCTACAAGAGACACATGGCTCATTTGATCAGCCATGCCTCTAAACTAACTAACTCCAAAGCTAATCCCTGATTTTCCCTAGAAAATGTACATAGAAGATAACATAAAGTGCTAAATACATTTAATTTTAATATTTTTTGTTGGCAGATGTTTAGAGTTGATGCCTTTGTTCAACTGTTTCTCCATAGATGTACAGAGATATGCAAGACATAAATAGACACCAACAGTGTATGATAAAACTAAGGGTGTCTATTTAATACATTGCATGTACAGAGGCAGAGCACCTGCTGCACCACACTGCCCTGCTCACATGACAATATGACAGAGCACCAATACATATATGACATCCAAGATATCAGTCAGATATCAAATGTGAAATATCACAAATGTATCATCTGATATCTAGGCCAAGGTTCCTAAGTCTTCCTGAGCCACTCTCATTCTTGTGAGGGCTTATAAAGGCATACTGAGGCACACTGCTGTCAGCACCAGAGCACAGTCACATAATCTCGACTGCAGGAATTCTGAAGGCACAGACAGTCAGCCCAGCTTATTGTTGATATCTGTATTATTGTCCTTTTGTTTATCTCTCCTGTTTAGATTAAATGCATTTTACTTCAAATGAAGAGAACAGAAACTAATCATAACTGATTCAGAAACTCTGAGAATATCTAAATCTGAATCTCTTGGTGCATATTGCCACACACTGTTTAGTGACTCTCTTCCAGTATGTGCAGGGTGGTGTACTGCAGTAGAGCAATGCCTTGTACAAGTGTGTTTCTGGAGGCTTCAGACTCATTTCTGTCCAAGCATCCCTCAGGATGAAGGAGAAGGACTACTCTATCTTGGACCTGGAGGGCCACCATAATTGTAGGCTTCCATTCCACCAAAGCATTTAACCACCTGACTGACCTCATCATCTTAAGTGAACTGATTGAACCCGTCTCCTCAGTTCTGAGGACATAAGTGGTTTAAACATAGCTGGAAAACTTGCTGGGTTGTGGCCTTCCAGGACCAGGAGAGAGTGGCCCCTGCCTGACAGGGTTTTAGCAAATGGTCATCAATTTCTCTCTGGTATTGTTGAGTATTTCCAAGTGTGTGCTCTTCAGGAATGTCTCTATTCAAAATCGTTCTTGGAATCCAGTTCCTGTTACCAGACCGATCACAGAATCCCCAGGTCCTTGACAGCTTATCGAATGATTTGTGATCAAAGACAATGGTCCAGTCAATCCTGGCTAGGCCCTGAAGACTAACATCCAGCCTTCAAAACTGCAAGTCCAAAGTCTAACCAGGTCCAGGTGCTCTGCGATGACAATGAAGTGCTTCAGTAGTCAAATGCCGGGGCACAAACCAAATGAAACTGCCACAGGACCCTGGAGTCTGGTTCCAAATGGAGCTGAGGGTGATTGTGCCTTAATGGAGGCTGGAGGATGGGTGAGCCTCATCTTCAAAGGTCAAGATGACATTGTGCAGTTTCTCTGTCTATATGCGAGCCGATGTGCTAATGGCAGCTTGCACCTGGAGGAAAAGGAAAGAAAAGCCATTAAAACAATGCCTCATGCAAAGATGTGTCATAGCTCCTGAGACAATCACAGCAAAGTGAGCAAAGCAACCATTCTTTATCCTGCAGAAGGGCTTGTGCCTGGGCTGTGTGTGAGACGGAGGTTGCCAAATTAAGGATTGAGGATTGAGGGCGAAGTTGAAACCTTTTGCAGGAGCCTGGTACGTTGAGGGGGCCTAATGCAAAGAGGAAGCATGTGACGTTCTCTAAGCTTGAAGATCTGAGGGGGCTTCAAGAGAACGCCAGCCTTGCACAGCAGCTCAGACAAGCAACTTAAAAACATGAAGGTCAGGGGGACAGGGAACCAACTCCTGCATTTGCTGGTGTCTAACTAAAGCCCTCCGGCTGGTTGTTTCAAGCTGGCTGTACTTGGAGATGTTGTGTTAACGCCCAAATTCCATTTATGAAAGGCTTCGTAGGCGGTATTTGTCCAGCAACACAAGCTAGTCTTCACATGTTGCCAATGGTGTAAATAACAATAGTATTTGTTTAACAGTCTGAATATTTTGTGTTGATATATGGAACATTCCCATTTGTGTGTAAATTTGTGTCAGGGTGGAGGTATTACAGCAGGCTGAACAAAACTGTCAGCCGAAAAAAGGAGCCTATTTATTGGAAAGAAGTGACAGAAGGGGGCAGAGTTTTAGGGGACGGGGGGAGAAGGAGGGCAGACTTTGTTTTTGCAGAGGGGCCTTCACTAAATCAGCTTGTTAATACTTTATTTACAACCCAAGCACGCGGCCGCACAAAGCTGGGAAAACGGGCGGAGAGAAGGACCCGCTCCAGTGAGAGCATGTGTGTGGGACAGGGGTCCGGTCTGAATGGGGAAACGTTTTATGGGGGGTTGGGGGGTATGAGGGGCACAGATTGTTCTGGGTAAACTGCGTGCACAGAATCTTTATTTTATTTATGCACATCCAAACCCCCACCCCCCTTTGCTTTCCCTCTCTCCCTCCCTTCCGTCCCTCTCTCCCTCACTTGTCTCCCTTGAATGAATAGTCTGCCTGCTCAGGCCATCACAGACTACTGTGTCCCTCAGCCCCCCTGCCCACCCCTCCCAAAAAACACCTCCCCCTCCTCCAACTTCCCAGCTCTGAATAGGGACCCAAACTGCGCAAACAGTCAGCCTGTCAGCTCAATAGGAGGTCTGGCCATGAACTTGAAGTCCTTCCCAGGCCCCCAGCCTCACAGGGAGGGGAGAGGGGGAGGGTGGTGAGAAGGGGAGGGCGCAGGGACAGACAGAGCTGGGGCCCCCGGTGCCTGTTTGGGGGAGGAATACAGTGGGGTTCCCAATGCTGGTACCTCCACAGGGCCGTAGGGCCCAGCTGCACCCCCTCACCACGTGTACAGAAACAGTTGGATTGATGGGTGGAGAGGCTGCGGATACAGACAGGCCCTCTGCAGGCCCTCCTCAGGGAGGGTGTCTGCCCCTGCCCAGGCACTAGCTCACCAGACGCGTTCATCCAGACGTACCCCTCGACCCCCCCTGCGTTTGCCTCCCAAACTCCTCAAAACCAGCCTCTCCACTGTCTGGAGTTTGTATTGTTTTAGCATTGTGTCATTTCCAGGTTCAGTTCACCCACTTTCCAATATCTCCCCCTCTCCTACAGCAATAATTCTGGTTCCCTTCGAAACTGACATATGCATTTATACATTTACAGTTTATGAAACAGATACCCATTAATACATACTGATTCTAAGCATTCAGATGTTTCACAGTATTTTAGATTCTAATCTAATTAAAACAATGCTTTCCTCACCTTTTGATGGTGCTCTAACTAATGAAAATGCATACACGGCGAATAATAGGAACAGAAAACCAACAATTTTTCTTTATTTGACTGGTTATATCATGCCTGGACCACCACTGTTTCCTCATTACTCATTAACATCATTAGCTTATTTTGATCCTCATGTTTTAAATTGGCCTACCAAGGAGAATGATTAGAAAGACTTTATGCTAAAGCCCTGCTTAGCTACATAGCAATGGTATTCAGTAATCGGATAGAGGAACTGTCAGAGGAAACTCCCCATTGCCACTTTCTCTGCTCAACAGGAAGGGCCTCATGTCCCTAACTGTTATCATAGCACTCACACTCCACTGTGTCTGCTGGAGCACTTCTTTATCTTGACCTCTGATAAGCAGACACAAACAAAGGGAGGGCTCTTTCTGTGGAGGGCACAATGGGTTATATTGTCTACCAGCTCCCTTAGTTAATCAGGCCCAGCCAACTCTAATTGGTGTTTTGGTTAAGCAGTTTTTAAACTTCTCGCTCCCTGGCCTAAATAATGGAGCACCACAACAAGCGCGTCAGGGCGGGGAGGGGGTGGGGGGGAATGGACAATACGCCACTTGTCTGGGCCCCGGCACCCCAAAACCTCACCCGAAGACAAAAAGAGAGCCTTCCGCTATTGAAACCTCACTGTCACGCTCTCTCTCCCACCCTCCCACTCTCCCCCTTTCACCCTCTATCCCCCCATTAATATTGTGCTGCAATGTCTCTGAATAACATACATAAACATAGTGAATAGCAATATCCTAAATTTCACTATACTGCTGCTAGAAGCATCCAAATTTGATCAGTTTTTACTCAAAGTTAATTATACCACATATTCTTAAATGCAATGCAACCAGAAGAAAACATCTCCTAACACGATGCATACAAATGAGGAACACTAAGAGATAAGATGTTATCTCCGTTTATTAGACTACGTAAAGTATCACTCTTGCTGTGGTAAAAACATGCTGCATTGATGTGCAGCAGTTGTTTGTACCCTGCAGGAGTTTTAGATGGCAGCAGGTCTGTATTACAGTCAAGTGGAACAGCTTATATGTCTATATAATATAGTAATAATAATAATAATTATAATAATAACAGAACAATTACTACTATAACCTGGATGTGTGTTATAATTTAAATTTAATAGAATATACTAGAATACAATATACTTGTGAAATTAGGAGGAATTTGAATAAACCCTTTTTCTTACCATACACACACACATAAGCACGCATGCACACGCACGCGCACACACATCCCATTGTGATATTCTTTTAAATGCCTTTGCTTTTAAGTGTTAGGGGACTCAGGAGTTCACTTACTTCCACTCTTATGGCTTTATTGGATCACTGATCTCACTGACTGACCCTTTGGCCATCTCCTTCATGCCTCTCCCACTGTTTCACTAAATATTCTCGCCCACGTACATGCAATAATAGCCAAATACGAGCCCGTTCTGCTTTATACTTAGAACCAGAGAAAGATGGCAGGGATCAGTAATATTCGCCCTCTAACTAGTCCAATTTGTTTGCTTCTTTAATGCATACTTTAGATGAACACAGAAAAAACATGAGCCTCTATATAACAGCATAGTATAAATAAAATGATTTTGGTAAAACGACAAGCCGTATTTACATGAGCCTGATACATGGGCCCACTTGGAGCTTTGCGTATTTATTCCCAGTGAAATTTCCTTAAAATGGCCGCCAGCGCTATGTACGGCATCAGAATGAGGGCACACGAATTCCCTCGCCGGAGCGATCGACCATAGATGCCCACTGAATGCCTGCTAAGAAAGGGCCTGACTGATTTACTTGCACTGAACTGCGGCCCCACCCCCTTCTCTCCTATCACCCTCATCCCATCGTTTCTGCAATTAACAAACACCTCATTAAATTTGGTGGCCAGCGAGGGACTATATCGAGGGGGTCTATAGGGAGGGGGATATGGGCACCCGTACTGGTGCGGGTAGGTAGATGTGTGTTTTTACCTGCTCGGGTGTCGTACTTCCATTTCATGCCAGCCTTTTCCTAAGATGGTGGCGTGGGCTGCATCTTGCGATACAGGAGAAGGGGGCAGGCAGCCGGGGAGGAAGGGGAGGAGGGGGGCGCGTCGACAGAGGAGGCTGGGAAAAGGGAGGGCAGACTGGGGCTGGTGTCGGAATGGCAGCCACTCCTCCTCTTTCTCTGTCTTTCTCAGCTTCCTCAGAGCGGAATGAGCTGGTGCCCTACAGCAAAAAACAAGGGAATGAGAGAATAAGGGAAGAAAATGGAGGAGTGCGATTCTGTTTGCCCGACTGGCAAATAGCGCCAGCGGACAGATGCACAAACATGCACACACACGCACAGGGACACACAATCGCACACATATGCACGCACACCTTTTCATGTCTGTTCTCATGGTACAGTCTGCCCCTGAGCATGCAAATGACTTTCATTATGCAAATGTATGCAAATCAGAGCCGACCATCTGAGAATCAAGGCTGGGAAAAAAAACTACATAGAGAGAATGAAAGAAAGAATAAAAGAGAGAACGACAGAATGATAGGAGAAAAATCCTTCTGGATGGCAGGAGGCGGTGAGGGAGGTGAGTGCAGTGTGAAGAAACAACGGTGGCCCAGACTGGACAAAAACCGCTGTCTGAGGAATACACCATCTCTGTTTTCATGTCTCTCTCTGATACCTTCGATGTCTTTATGCATCACCAATTTCACTCGCAGTGCCATGTCATCATGGACCCCTTTCCGTGCCCGTGCATGTCTGAGTATTTTGCAATGGGAAAGCAAAATCTGGAGTTGGTCCAGGATTTCCTCCAAATTAGAGATTGCTTCTCATCTTGCATGCAATTTGACCATTGTTTTCACTTGTCATGGAGAACACCCCAATCTTTACAAATATATAACAGTATATATGATTGCTTAGCTTGAATGTTTGAATCTATATGAAAATAGCAGGGTCATGAGGGTGAATGTTTAACCTCTGAGGAATCCAGTTCACAGGCATGCCATTTCATACAAAGGGAAAACTTTGTGTGATAGCCTGATCAGGTGCAATAAAACTGATTTAAGATATTTGAATGTATTATTTGAATTAGAAACCTGAATTTATTTTCAATGAAACTTTTAGACTGTATAGGGAATGACATTGCTGATATGTCATAGGAAAGCTGAGAACTACACGTCCTCCAAGACCCAGACCCAAGGGGTCTGAAATTAATTGAAAGTGTGCAAGACTTTTATTTTATGTATTGCTAATCCTCTTCTCAGCACCAATAACATAGTACACATAGTGTGTAAGCTATCCACCATTGACAACATATATCGCCACCAGAAATGCCTCGAAAGTCAGATTCAGGTGAATCACCAACAAAGACACTTGTTTGCTAAATATGTTATTTGGATGTTGTCATCCAGGAAGCAGCAATGGCCTATGCTGACTCAATCGTCAGCATGACCTTTACTTACACATACAATTATACAATTGCATCATCTGTATAACTAACCCATTCCTCTCATTTGAAATATACAGTTACATTTCTAGACCGATCCTATTGCAGGTAGTGTCCTCCTTTAATTTAGAAGATGGAGGCCAAGCATACATGTTTGCTAAAACATGTGTTGCCAGCAAAAGATTCCCCTCAGTCTGTAGTTCCTCAGCTGAGCTGCAGATATGTAGTGAAGGAGGTCTGCACTTCATGTGTCGTTGGCACTGGCAGCATTCAGGTGTCCAATCGGACCAGCTGGAGGACACCCTGCCAACGGTAACCCTTCCTCTCCTGGCAACTCAACAGCTCTGCTTCACTGCACAGTAGCTATGGTGATGAGGTAGTCAACTGAAGTCAAGTATTAATCACGGTGTGTGTGTCACGGCATTACAGACTAGTGTGTAAATTGTTTGCAGTGTATAAATATGCTTTCCTTTTCAAATAATATATGTTTTTAGCTGTTCGTTTGATCAACAGTAACAACTAACAAACAACTTTAACAAGCTAAACATGGATCACATTGAGGACACTTATTCATGAACTGGGACACTTATTTATGAACCAAGAATAAAACACTGTGAGTGCTCTGACTATTTTACAATGCTATGCTATACTTTCCAACACAATCACCTTAGTCATTCATACCAAATGCCACATAACAGCCGCTGTTCAACAGAGCGATGCCCTTCTCTCATTTTTACAGGCTTGCACCTGCCATAAAAGAGACAAGAGCCCCATGAGGCACCGAATACCTCAACAGCTCTTAAGTCGATGTGGGCCTGACCACACCTCCCATGTCAGGGGCCTGAGTGACAAAAATAAAAAGGAGAGGGGGAGAGAAACCACCCGGAAGGGAACCTGTGGGCCTCGGACATTTACGCTCTCAGACTCTTGGAGAGGACATCCTCCATCGTTGGCAGTGGAAAGAAAAACGGCTTTTGTTGTGAGGTGCCGGTGGCGAGCAAAGTGGGTGGGGATGGGGGGGTGGGTGGTTTTTAGAGTGTGAGAGAGTGGGGTGGGAAGTGGGGAGGGGCAGAGTTAAAAGGGGAGGGGTGTCGCTGAATGGTGGCAAACCTGTCCTAATTGGCACTTGACATTTTTTTCAACGTTGGCACTCGAATGGGCCAGCTTTCAAGCCTTCTCTAAGTCCTTGTTGGAAAAGTGCCTTATGCAAATAGGAACTATTGTAAGGCCTTTGTCATTAACAGTACAGGCAACAGAAAAAGTGTACGCCTACTCTGGATTCATAGGTGTGTGAGAGAAAACAAGAGAAGGAGGAAAAAGAGAAAGGCCCAAATGTGAACAGTCCCACATCTCTGACCTTCATTTTCTCTTTCCATTTCAAACTGTATCATTCGACATACATCACTGTTCTGTCCTATAATTCACTGAAGCACCAGAATCAGATAGTGAAGTATTCTCACCTGGCGTGTAATCATCAATCATGTGATCACCGTCATGGACTGATACAACCTATGAAAGTTCTACAGATGTGTGGTTAGAGAATCCCAGCTAAGAGAAATGATGGCAGCCTTTGTTTGATATGACAACATGACACTGCAGTAGGACTCTTGTCAAGCTTAAGACAGACAGCCAAAGCCCTGGATAAACATCTACCTGAGACCTGCTGGATTTCCTTGACACCAATCACAGCTCAGGTAGTACATACAGTCGTTCCAAGAAACGTGAGAGGTCTGAATCGCGTCCATGTACAGCATTGAAATACCATTTGTCTGCAACACGCATTCAAACAATGCACCGTAATCTTAAACACTAGGACCTGTGACTCTGTACCTGGCTGTTTTATAGTGCAACAAGCTTTTGTTTAGCTTTTTTTCAGATGTAAAGGCCATGCAGTCTCACATTTTGACGAATCAACCGTGCCTTCCAGCTGTATCTGAATATAAACACACATTTGGTATTCCATGATAATGGCATCTTTTCCTGGAATACAAGTAATAATACACTGTCCTTTTCTATAACCTTCCCTTTGTCTTCTCTGGTGGGACAAAAACCCAGCCCAAATTGGCTGTTCTGTCCGATTTTGTGATTCCAGTGCACCAGGCACATGCACAAGGAATAGCAGAGAGTCGGGGTTAGCGGTCGCACGGTACTGGTGTGGTCCCAATGTCTGTGTACACCTGTTCCTTGTAAGTTACTAAACTTAATCTCCTTTATCATTGTGGGCCCATTGACTTCTGTAACCGGCAGCAATATATTCATTTCTCTTTGGGGGGCTATAGAACACTGAGCTTGGCCCTCTGAACAGGCCAACAGTGAAGCCTTTCTTCCACCCCTGTTGGCATGTTCCACTGCGAGAAAGAGAGGGATAAAAAGGGGCAAGAATCAGTGCCCTTTTTTCAAAAAGCTGTCTGGCTGTTCTGTCCCGGCTGTGGTGAAAAGGTGGTAAAAAGCCCCTTTGTCCCTCCGTGACAAGTGCACTGGCTCTATTGACTGTACAGTTGACTGGGAGGGGGTGAGGGGGTGGGGGGCACAAGGCTACAATGGCTGTTTTTCAACTTGACACTTGGAGTCTAAATCTGCTTGCCTAGTGCATGAAAGCCAAGACAAATCCAAGCCCCTTCCCCCCAATCACCACCACCACCCCACCCTCCCTCTTCTCTCTCCTTTCCAGTCAGACAAGGGGAGAAAAGACTCGGCTCTGTCTTTTGTGTGGAAATCCGGACTTGCGCCATTTCAAGGCACCGAAATGTAAGGGGGCTCTTTTTGGGTCTTTCCAGTGGGGTTCGCACTGCTGAGCGTCAGTGAGATAACGGCGCTGTCCGCCACACACAAAGACCCTGCTCTCTGTGGGCAATCCTGCAGACCCACCCTGCACCCATGTGTGCCCCTTCATCACATCCCCAAGCTTTCCACCATGTGCCATCCACAGAAACTCCACACAACCAGAAAGAGAAGGGACAGTGTGGGCTCCCAAATCACCAAAAGACCAGAGACGTGAGAATAGCTGGATATATATCCAAGGTTATGCTCATGTACGGGGTCAGCTATGCTAACCCCTCTGGATCATCATGAGACCCAGCTCCCATGCCTGAGAACTGCTACTGTGAAGTGATGGATATAATCCCACATATGTTTGGGATATCACAACCACCAAGAGTGTGACTCTGCTACATCTGACAGCAGCGACCTTGCTACGTCTCACCTACATTAACAGCAACTGAGCTGTGATGGGACCTTCACCTGCCCTTGTTTCTGTACAAATGGATGAGCAGAATGAGAGTAGAGAGAGTTCCAGGTCCTGATGATTTTCTGGGGGTGGTGACCTCACTACCTGTAATCCTAGTACCATTCAACCTTCCCACTCTCTCTTTCCTTCTCTCTCTCTCTCCTTCTCTCTCTCTCTCTCTCTAGCTCGTGCTGAACCACCTGCTCAAATGTCACACTTTGCAACTGCAATGCAGCAGAGAGGACAAAGCCAGACTGACTGCATACATCACACGTTTGATGGCTAGCGACCAAAAAAAGATAACACAATTTATGTGTTGTATTCTGTACTACTGGTCAAAGTAATTTAGAATTACAGTATAATGTGATGTGTGACAACTGAATGGCTCTGTAGCCTCACTGAAGTAAAAGAATGAGACCTCTAGTCTTGTAACTGTAGCACGCAAGAACTATTAAAGCCAAGTGGGCAAAATATCAGACAGCTGCAGTTTCATATTGTGAGCCAAAAGGGTGTTGTCCTGATTCATTTTATTTTTAAAAAAATGTGCTCAGTGACATAAATTAAAATTGGAAAATAAAATAGAAAAAGTATAATTAAAACCAGACAGTGTTCTATCCAATTTATTTGGTGGTTCCATTTTACCCATTGTGTTGTTTTACATCCATAGATATGCCTCCATAGATAGACATATTAAGAAGCTTAGCCTGCTTTTTCCAAGTTAATGTGGAAGAGGATTTTATTTTCTAACTAAAATAAAGTTGGATGAGCCATAGTTGGAAAATAAGTTAAAGAGCAATCACCTTTTTCTATTTTAAATCCCAAACTGAAAGGTGTGGTCAGCCCATGATCAATTCACTCCCATCTTTGGAAGGCTTGGCGACTGATTGCTGTCATGAGGATGCAATCTCTCGAACCATTCATATCCTTTCCTTTAGATTCAGATTCAGTTCAGTTTCACTGGGACACTCTAAACATCTGCACTTTTGGTCAAATAGGTCACAAATTGTCACTGTACCACATGAAAAAACACCATGGAGCCTAAAACATAGGTTGTTACCCTAAGGACCTGCAGGCTGCTCAGGTGAAGAGATAACAACATTCTGTATGGTTCCTGTTTGTCTATTTCAAACACTGCATTTTATTCAGTACTACCTTCCTACATCTAATGTTTTTTTTAAACTACAGCCATTCTGCCTCTGCTGGCCTCTTTGGCGACCTTATAAGGGTATCAGCTCTGTGTCAGAGCTCAAATTCAGACGCTCAGACGCACTCACGAGCCACGGCCATGTGATTACGATGGTAAGCTCCTGTACGCCGCACACGGGGATCAGGGGCTTATTAGATTAAAAGTGACCATGTTGCACCAACTGGCCCGCTATGCGTCAAATGGAAATACAGGCAAAAGAGGACGTCTTTGTTCTTTGGGATCATTCTTTCGGAGTGAACAAACTTTCACAATCATTCCTGTTTCAAAGGAGCTCTCTGAAAATCAGAATCACCCCTAGCACCTCTGAAAGTAGATTAATATTCAATGGTTATGAAACGTAGCCTTGGGTTTGGGTGAGATTTAAAAATAAAAGCGCAAATGTTCAGTCGGGGAGAGAGAACTGACCTGAACTTGACCACATTTTCCTTTTTTTCACCACATAAAAACAAGTACACCATAAACTAACTGGTTGACATGAAATGATATGGCTTTATGTTAGAATCAAAAGAAATTGTTGATGTGTGTCTCTGTGCATGTGTAGTCTTGTATGTAACAGTGCACATGTGTTTTGCGGTGTTATTTTAGGGCTTACCTCTTGTGATTCTGCTTCCTCTGAGGACTCCTTTAGCTGCACTTTTTCGGTCTTTTTGTTTCTGGACAGTTGAAGATGATGGGGTGCTTGGTTGCCTTTCAGGTGTGTAATGGGATTCTTGTTACTTTCGGTTATCTAGCTTTATGAAGAATGTACACCACTCATACAGCTAGATAACCAAAGATAACAACCAACCCCTTAGGCTACCCAGCTTCTCACGTCACACGTGAGAATGACAGCACGCATTCAGACCTGGAATCAGAGGAAAGAAAGTTAAATATGGAAATCACCAATGGAATATACCTTATCTCAATCATATTTTAGACTACCTCATAGACTCAAATAGTCCATGTACCAGAAGACAGTATACCAGACACTGTCTTAAAATGTTCCTCTAGTAAAAACTCCTGATATCATAATGCACATTATAGATATAATTCACTGTATATCAATAGCACTTATGATATCACAGGACTTGGTGAATAATTAATTTGTTTTATTTGGTCCTAATGTACTCACTAAAGTCATTTCAAATACTATAGGAAATTAGGTAACCAGTAATGGTTTAACTTAACTCCATCATTATCCCATACCAAAATGCATGAAAGGTTTTTGCTTTTGCACTGGACGGAGGTTTTTTGTCGAACAATTCAGTACAACACCAAAAAAAGCAAGAATGAACCACAATATGACTCAGACCTTCAGCCTGGGCCCATTATGGTACTTATACATAAATACTCTAATACCCACTCACAGAATTCACTCCACCTCAGGCCTCAGCTAATTGAATGCCCAGCAATGTGATGGCAAAAAGCATCCGCCCCTTGAAGTCAAATAATCAGCACGACGCTTCAGCACAGGCAGCCAAACCAGCTGAAACTGGCTACGCAGCATCCCGGCCCCCTGTATGTCTCTCACTTGAGATCTCGCTCTAGAGGAAGGAACCATTTTCACCCCCGCCCCCAACGGTTAAAATTAGTCTCTAAATGAGGGTAATACACAGCCCTACCAGTCTTACTGAAGAGGTGCAAAGCAAGAGAAGAACATTTCCTTTTTCTTTGTGACTGCAACGCTATTTAATGGATAGAAAATTCATGTCGCTAAAAAATGCTAAATTATAATTACTCTTACTTTAACTTTATGGAAAGTAAACATACTGTGGGCATCTACAGTGCATTTATAGAATAGGCACTGCTGTTAGTCTCAATACTGCATACTCCTTATTTGTTAAAATCTGTATAAAAAGTACAAAATCTGACAATAAAAGCTGCTATCAGGAAGATCATTCCACTGAGATGACAACCTCAATACACTGGGTATGCATGTGGGGATACACACACTTTTTTGTGCGTGTGTGTCTCTCTCACACACATGTATACACTCGCTCTCACACAATATTCTCTATCTCTCTTTCTCTCTGTCTCTCTCACTTTCACACACATACACACACACACAGACACACACGTGCACGCACACACACACACCACACACACAATCTTATTTTCCGTGCAGGCATTGGAGCTGGTGTAATTAAAACCCTTTCTCTCAGCCCAGCGCCAGTGCAAACCCCCCCATTCACCCCTGTGCAGTAATCACTGGAAATTAAGAGAAATCAGCCCCTCTTCACCATCTGCATCTACACCTATAGTCTGAGATATAAAGCACACCATTGCAGAAAACACCCTGAAGACTATGCCACCTCGCCATATATGAAATACCAACCATGCTAGCCATTTCTTTTGTATTTCTGCAAGAATTTTGTATATTTGTATGAAATGAAAAATGGACTGAATGATTTTTTTTTTGTCATTCAGCAAAATGCACTACTTGTTTGAGAGCACAGCAAATACATCAAATATTAAACAAAGGTTTTTGTTCATAGAAAAACCTGCAGATTATGTTGGGGATGAATGCATGCATGTATGTATACATGCACAAACACATACACACACACACACACACACACACACACACACACACACAGACTAATTTCTTATTTATACTGCATATTGCATTGCTGGAGCATGTGGAAACCCTTAGGATAAAAGCATTTTAATTAATTTCCTTAATTAGTTATAATCCATTCCCTCAAAGCAGGTGAATTTGCTGATTACTGAAGGTAAAAACATACACGTTTGCACCTTTCCTTCCATAAAAATAACTCATGTATTTCTTCACAATATTTCATATAAAAACACAGTCCCTGTTTCTAATAATTAAATATTAGTCTTCATTCAGCAAATTCCTTAAATGTCAGCCATTTAATATGTGTATCCACATTTTGTGCGTGTGTGAGAGAGAGAGAGAGAGAGAGAGAAAGAGAGAGAGTGTGTGTGTGTGTGTGTGGGGGTGGTCTTTGAGAATGGGTACTTGATTTGAAATCCTGTAGAAATCTCTAATACACTTACACCATAAGTAATGAGTTACAGTAATCGGCCGTACTTGTTTTCACAAAACATTGTCTCCAGCAGTCAAATGTCCAATGTTGTACAACACAATGATCGCTAATTGTGCTATTCCAAGTTAAGGCCAATATTCTCTAGATTATATTGAATAAATTCATAAATTTTAGGAAAAATAATGGCCTTATTTGATATTGTCACTTTCATTCTGGATGACTGTGTGAAACAGTAACATCCCTAATGAAATTGAACACATCCTTTCTACCAAAACACTTCCCAAACTGTGAAGGGGGCTCATCTTTTGCTTTGCTTAATCAGTTTCAAGAGACAAGGGCCTATTTTTAGTCTCTTTATTGCACACAGCAATAAAATTATTGTACAGACTTTTTAATATATTCAAGGATGGAACACCTCATAAAACAATACCACCTCTCTACAATATGAACGCAGCCTCAATGCTTACTTGTACTAAAGGATACTAAAGGATATTCAACTGAGGAGTATTTTCAAGGCACTGCTGTAATAATAGTGAAAACATAGTTGTGAATTAAGAAGTGAACTACAAAGTCAGTAAAACAAGAACAGTGCAGCAGTAGTAGTAGTATTAGTATTACTATTATTATTACAAATAATTATAACAATATAAATAGGGAGAAGAAGAATGCACTCTTTACTTTTAAATAAACATATATTTGATATGTCCACCAAAACATGTTATTAATTTAGCTGATTTTATAATGTAGTCATTAACGTCTTTTTAATTTTATTACTATTCTTGTTATTATTATTATTATTATTATTATTATTATTATTATTACTAATTTATAATTACCATTGTATTAGTGATAGCAATTTTAATTGATTGTCTGTGAGGTTTATGCATCTCGAAAAAAAAATTATATTTATATACGTGATTTATGACATTTCCCAAAGTTTTGTGAAAGTCTTAAATTATACATAGCAATATTATACTTATTTTTCCACATTAAACAGGACTTTCGAGTGTATTTTTGAATTGTACCCCGTCGACCGTAACGTACGCCGGCAAGTTTCGGCTCCGTAGTTGCAGTGGAAATTAAATGTCAATTCGGACAAAGTCTTGAGAAGCAATACGTTTTTTAGATATTAAACTATTTCGGCAATTCTTATGATCTGTTTTCTGGACCTGAATGATATTTGCCTGAAGAGTATAGTATGTCTCTGTATGGATATGAAACGCTGATGACATTGGAAGTATTAACTTACTAGCTACTAATGGTTTGTATTATTATTATTATTATTATTATTATTATTATTATTTTTATTTTTATTATTGTTATTGTTATTGTTATTAGTAATAATACATTATTATTATTATTATTATATCTATTATTCGTATTATTATGAGTAGTAGTAGTGATAGTAGTAGTGAAAGTATTATTATTATTATTATTATTTAAACAACTGCTAGCTCACATTAAGTTTGGAGATTCATACAGCTCTCACAACACAGGTCTATGGCTGGTACTTGATGGTAATAGATTTCTTTTTAGTTCAGTAATTCAGAGAGTAGCAGAAGCATGGAAGCAAAACGAAACGCCTTACAAAACCAGAGCTACATTCAGCACCATCTAGAAAGGACAGCAGCCCGGAGCTGCTGGCTAATTTGCCTATTATGGTGTCAGCTTAACCTAAGCAACTAAGCAACACACACACACACAGCGCACATGCAAAAGCGCTCGAATTACACTTAGTGGCAGAATACTAAAATAATAATTACAAAACCAATTTCCGCCCTCTTAGGAACAGTTTAGCTAAATAAATGCCGCAGTAAACCGAAATGTCCATCTCCCGTTCGTCTTTACTGTATTCAACTCTTCAATCCACAGATACGTCCGGTGGTTTTTCTTTCATTCATCTACCTATCCAATCGTTCCACGCTATCCTATTGGTGGAGACAGTGGAGTGACGTCTATAACCCTGACGCCCCAATTGAAAGGCGTATCACATACTACTCATCTGAGGGAATGGGTACAGGAAGATATAATCTAATTAAGACCTACACTCTCTGTAACTGTTTACTCACCCCCGTTCTTTACTCAAACATTACTGCGTACAAACGAGGAAGGAAATTTAACAAAGTGCTTTATGTAATAACACACTTTAATGCAATACATAGTGGGTTATATATGCGTCTTTTATCACTCGGTATCATAATTCAGAGTGCTGTTTTCGCCACAATAAAATGTTCCACTCAACAGGCCAGCCAGCGCTACGCTGGTATATTCAAGGCGCCAGTTATACTTGCATGTTCAACTGGCAACCACGAGTATTACTACACCAATTAACCACTGTTGACGGTATGAATCATTTGTCCACTGCCACTACAGCGCGATATATTGTAGCCAACATGCTTCTCTCTGAAGGGTACCAACAGCGTCAAGGGATGCCAAGGGGATTGCAATCTGCACAGGCCTATAGATGGGAACGGCTACTCATGAGTTTGGCTGATTTATCAAGACAACTATTGTAGTCAACCTTTGAGGATTTTTTTACTTAAACGACTACAGTAAAAGTAGTAAAAAAAAATATGTATGTAACATTACACAAATATTCGAACATATGTAATTATATCAAAACGCACTTCAGTCTTTTGAAGGAAATGTGCCGTTTTTTATAAGAATAAAGGATCACTATCCAAAAACGTTTGCTTGTCTCAAATAATAAAAAAAGATAAAAGAAACGTATGTCGTAATGCAAAGGCTGTTTTGCTGAACTGCATATTCTCTTAAAGAGACCACGTGCGTTTGATTGTGTTCCAGTCATAGTCTAATAAATTAAATCAATTTTGTGAGCATAATATGACCAGCGAAATAATCCACGACAGGTTATGAACAGAACATTTAAAAATCACGTAGGTTGTAATGTTGCCTCATGTAGGCCAACACGCTTTCATTTTAAAGAATACTTGTACAAGTGTGTGGCGCCATTACCATGCCTTCATTTTTTTTAAATTGCAGATTTTTTAGTCTTGAGCATTACTTACAGGGGAACTCTTATAGAGGACCTGTAGAACAGAATGAATGTATCCGCAATTCATAAAACTATACATGTCTGATTGGTTAGGAAATGCAGTATGGGCTAATCCTACCCACAGCCAATCCGTTATAGTTTAATTAAAAATTATGGCGAAACTTTTACTACTTACCTGGGTAACAAAAATACTGTCAATCCAAACGTTTCAATGAAGTACATTTGCAAACATTTTACTACTATCCAAATCGCGTGCCTATGGCAATATGAAAGAATCCTACAAAAATGGAAGAAATAAAAAATAAAATTCTACCTCGTAGATTATGGGTGAGTAGTTGCTTGCAATATGCGATGATGTCACTGGACTGTGTTTGTTATTGGAAATTAAAAAATTGATATGGGTTTAGCTTCATATGATCCTCAGTCACTTTGAGTTGTACAAAAACAAAGCAGTTCCAAACCTGTGATAGGTAGGAACAAAACTGTATGTTATCTTAATTTTGTAGAGTACAGTATCTGTTGCAATATGTTCCCTGTGCTTATTCCATTTCAAAAATCAGCCCCACCCACCCCTCGACGCGGGTTAAGGTATTCCGGCTTAGTTCTAGATCCAAGGTTCTTAAAATAATAATAAAACAGATAAAAAATATCTTGCATACTTGTATCCCCCTTTTAAAATTAAATATTACCTGCGCCACGCGACCTGTTCCTCCAAAGCGTTTTTTTCAAGGGGGTCCTGAAAAAAAAAAATATGAGTCAGTTTTGTCATTGCTCCTTAATTTATACACATATATTCTTATCTTTTCTTCGCGAAATAGCTGCTCACAGTGTGACCAAATTAAAGGTTTTCAGATTCACAGGTTTATGTAGAGCGACGGTAAGCCTCCCTTGTATTGTTGTGTGAGGTAAGGTGCAGCAGTTGATCTCGCGTCAGTGCAGACCGAACATCTGTGTTGTTACTTAACCAGATATGGGATGTTTAGATTGTCTTTTCTGAACGATGCTGGACTATCCCTCGCAATTACATAAACGCCGATACTGAATTATAATGTCCATGTAGACTCGATCGGTTGTTTTGTATTTTCTGATGGCTCAACTACTCTCACATGAAAAACGACAAGGGTTTGTGTTCTGAGGGCCTACACATAAAGCACTGGTCCTCAGGCAATGTTTTTGTTAATACACACCAAGCTTGAAAAGTGGAAATACCTTGATATTTTACAATCTTATGCTAAAACAGTATTCTGCCAGCCAATACATATTTGACTGTACTGTTAATTTGACGGCATAATAAACACAGTTGGTCTTTTCATTTATTTGAGCTTTGGATTTGAAGAATGGCTGAACAAGCTCGTCCCCGTTAAGTGATTGTAGGCATCCATAAAAGAGTTTCTTAATAGGAATACAAGTCGACCTAAATTAATTCACAGTCATCTACCCTGTCGTAGGCCCAGCAATTGCAGTCGTATTCATTATAATCGCCTCCTATAGCTTTATATCTGTTACCTCAGCACGATGTGTGGAATGGTCTGTAACTGAACCATCGAAACTGTTTTCTTGCCGTATCAAATAAAGTCACTGAAATCACATTGTACGATTAAAGTGAATGGTTAGGACCCGTAAGGTTGTTTCACTAATGGAATAAACAAACATAATCACTATAGTCCCAACAAGACAAATCCTTACTTTTATGATGCTATGAGCGGGTGTACTTAACTACATATACTTAAAGCAAGAGGGTCTCGAAAAGTACCCATTAAAAATTCTGGGCAGGCAAGGGTTAATTGTCCCTGAGACATTCTTAATTATGCATCACCTCATTAAGGCTAGCCAGCGAACCCACAGATAAGAGTTGCTTAAAATTATAGCACGCTGCAAAACATTGTTTCATTCAAACATTCGCACATTGTTTCATCTGAATAATAATAATAATAATAATGATAATAATAATAATAAATGGATTGCATATATACACTGGAAAGGTGTTTGTACCATTGGAAATTTACCCACGTAACAGTCCTGTATTGAAGCACCTCTCACCATTAAAGTATTAGAACACGTTTTGTGATGTTTTATTCTTCAGTTTCTTGAATCATCCAATTGCCTTGTTCATATAAGAGAAGGTTCAGTCCTCGCACGCAACACCTTTTCAAATACTTTGATCACTTCAATAAAGGAAACAGGACTGCTGAAGTTAATAGATAATCAGCACTACAAACTTACTATTCTACATAGTGGCATCAGCCTGTTTACGTACACAAAACAAGCATCTCACTGTGGTTCCTCCTATAACATTAAGGCCAAAAACGCCTTGCTTAACGAACCCTGCTGTTTAACAGGTTAAAGCAAATTTAAAATAGCAAAATATAAATATATATTTTCACTCCCACAATTATAAACAAATCATTTATTTATTTAAATGTCCCCTGAATATGTTGTAACACGGAGATTCAACACACGGTTTTTATAACTTGGAGGTTCTGTTTTTCACAAGTCAAGTGATGCTAAATCACACGTGTGTTCGGGTAGGCCCGACAGTCAGTGGATACGTGCAAAATCAGATGTTTGGTCCTTTTTAACACAAGCAACCTCGACTACAATTCACATTTGTAAAGGCAATTGATTCCAGCCAATATGTAACTATCACAGTTCCACTAATTTTACTGAATTTATTTTATTATCATGGAGCGACGTAAAAATCGAGGCCTATGTGTGCATCGGGCTTTTGTTTGATAAAACATATCTGTGAAGAGAAGGTAATTTCAGGCAATGTCCGATTTACCTCCATGGCAAAGCACTTGACTTGTGTTTGCATATGTGTGCATTCAGGAAGGACTGAGACTATAAGCATTTAAATACTTAATGAATAGTGACCGCTATACTTTTCTTGTGTAAAAACCTAATAGTACTACACTGCATTTGGAATACACATCATTGCTATTTTTGTGTTAAATGAGTACAGTTTACACAGGCTTTGTACATAATTGGACTCGTTAGTCAGTCAGTGTCTTCTGGTCTCCTGTTTGGCGTTATAAAGTGTACTTAGTCAAAGGGGCATTGCAAATTATATGGGACGACCAGGGCAGCAAGTAAACCATGTTAAGTTTTAGAGTCAGACCACGTTTATTCATTTAACCTAAATTAAGAGATGAATAAAAACAGCAGAGGCATGGGGACCGAGAAAACGAGTTACTAAAATTCTCAGGGTTTTAAGATTTTAATCTGATCAAACGAGAGCGTGACCTTCCAACTCAAATCCTTTCATGTACAATTTAAGCTGAACCACTACAACAAAGATGCAAAATCCTGCAGTATGGTAGTCTTCGACCCGCTCTGTATTCACATGATATTACAGGATCATATGTACTTCGCCTTTATCCTGGCAATCTGTTTTGTCATGAGTATGCCTTAAATCATAGCATCTCCTGTAATACTGGGTTTGCCTGCGCACGTAAAAACAGCACACTCTTTTCGCAGTGAGGCAAGACAAAAGGAATATAATAGCGGTTGTTAGTTGATTACATTGCAATTTTTATTTTCATTGTAACACCTCGTGCTGCCAGTGGAGCCTATAGCTCGTGCGGCTCGTGATAAACAGGCAACAAGCCGTGCCATCCTCAGCAAAATGAAAACGAAGCAGGAGAGTGTTTATTCTTAATGTACTTATTTTCAGTGGGCACGGAAATACACCAGTGCATTTTGGTTATCAACATTAAAAGACACGTTTTTTCTATATTTTCCCTCCAAATGTGCTGCACTTACCCCTCTTGGCGAACGAGGTACTTGGTGTACGCTTTCCACAACAGCCGACTGAACGAATCAAGCGACGTAGAAGAACTGAGCTCTCGTGGGTTGGCTCTGGCTTGATCTTGCGCTTCATGGCTGCAGCTCACCGTGACGTTGCGCTGGCCCCATCCATTCAGGTTTTCTCGCCGGGTTTGTCTGCTTTTTATTATCATGATTATTTCCCATACAGATGGCGTTAGCCTCCCCCTCAGAGAAAGAAAAGTGAGCTGCTCGCCTTTTCCCCCATTCCCGCCAGTCCGCGGTACATCATTCCATGTATGAAGATAGGTATGGACCTAGATAAACATGGTTGCCAAAAACATATACCATCGCCAAGTCCCACCCCTTTATGACACCACACTATTACATTTTGTCCCCACCCTCTTAAATAAAGTAAGCGAGAATAACGTGGTGATGCAAAGACTCGCCCCCACCCATTTTCTCTCTTTATCTACACACACTGCCTGTCTGTTTACCCCCTCCTACATTTGAATTACTTTCATTATGAAGCTCAAACTATAATGTAGGCCCATGGCTTTACAACAGCAATACTTTTTATGATTTATGACTAGTCTCTATGTTAAATATGTTAAATAAAAAAGCTTCAATCTTTGTTAAACATGGAAACCATTCAAAATTTCAGTTTTTCGGTTTACAAAGTTGAAAAATGCAGGGGAAACACTCGTGCGTTGACATCCTCTGATTATAAGTTGAATACTATCACTTTTGTATGATTCTGTATAACTATCAACATTTGCTTGACTTTGAGGTTCTGACTGTAACCAACCGCCAAAATCAAGTGCTTCTATTCCCCCATTCTTTTGTTTCACCCTTGGAAATCTTTGGAGTCTAGGAATGCGACCATTGGGTCACCGGGGTGAGACCGTGCAAATCAGCTTCAACTGTCAGCATCAAGTTCAGACCCACAGACATGCGAATAGAAAGGAGGTCTGGGTTGGCTGATTATCATAATAATCAGATCTTAGGGATAAAAATCTCCTTTGAATAAATTACTAGTTCAATAGGAGGCGCGACTGCCAAATAGACAACTTTGTCAGCTACCGTTGTTGTTGGTTTCTCTCTAAAAGTGGTCAGGGTTCTCTTTTCTTTTCCATCCAATTTTGGACGCCTTCCTAGAAACTGAACTATTAATACAGCTACTGTTTCGTTTTCGATCTAAGCCGGGTAAGCGTTTTCCACTGTGAAAGTCCATGGCGATGCTTGGTTACCAGGGGCGGACCGCGGGACCCTCTTTGGAAGCCGGCGCAGGAGCGACTAATGGGCTATGGATAATGCACAATGGCTTCGTTTTTCTCCACCAAATGCATGGGAACCCGAACTCACCAAAGTGGAGAAGAGACTTTCAGAATTGTGATGAGATGTCTCAAGTTCATTATCACACAACCCCAGCCCCAATGTTTCTCCCAGCCCCCTCTCCCCAGCCTGAACGTTGCCAAGACACCTCGACTGAGATGCAAACTTGGCAGAATATCACAGATTTGTTTCATAAACCACACGCAATGTCTTTATTCTGTTTCTGTAAAATGGCATGACTACAGTCCGCTACTGACGGACGTGCCAGTCAGGCCTTATCTGTAAATATGTAGATTCGTATTTAAAATAAATACAATAAGGAGAGAATATATAGAAAAACAGGGGAAGTCATACAAAAGGGATACATCTAGCATCCTGAGCAGAGCTATACTAACTCATATACAGAGTTCCTGCCCCAAGTAGTCTGAAGTAATGCTGCCTGCATTTCAAAAATCCGCCTGACCATTAATTTATTGTAATGTCTCTTTTCATTAATTGAAATCGCAACTGCTAGCTTTCATTTGTCCAAAGACCATTTGTCCATGTAAAATGCGATAAAACGAAAGAAAACAAATTTCACGTCTTTAATTGTTAATGTAGTTTCACTTTTCACGGGTTATTTACCATGCCAAAACATACACGCTACATGGCATATATATATCATTTTAATGTTTACTTATTTATGTTTTTATTTTAGGAGCCGAGCCCTTGTCAATAGTTCCTAATTTTATATATATAGTTCAAAGTTCAGCTAATTGGAAACTGCCATTGGGTCTCCCTTTCCACCAGCAATTCATAATTTTCATATTGAAAACAAGGGGGCATACATCTCAGTCATTATTCTGGATAAGCATTGCAGTTGAAAGATAATTATCACACACTAAACACATTATAGTATGGCTTAGTTACACTGTATTGTGCCAAACCATGTGGATATATTCGAATATTTTTTCAGAGTAAATGATAATAAAGTCTGGATGGGAAATATGCTTTCGAATTTTTACATATCATGGTGTAATATGTTTAAATATTAATATAAAATAGTTTAAGCTTAGATTTAATCAAACCACAATGTGCTTTTATTTGTTTTTAGGTACATAGCTATATATGAGCATCAGCACAATACTGTTCAGTTTTTCATAATCAAAACCAGAGCTGTCCAAAACGATACAAAATGCAGTTGGATCGAGGCATTCTTTTCTTAGAATACAATAATGATCATGTATGTGTAAATTCAACACAAATACAATTATTTGGAAAACAGACTATTTCCTGGAAAATTCTGCGCTTGGATCTGAGAAAACGCAGCAATACAACGAACTAATTGCTCATCATTGTACGTCGAAAAAGTGTAACAGGCCAACATAGGCCAATAGCGGTACGTTTAGTTATAATACACAGAAATGTAAACGATCCACTTGTCTTATATGATAATTCCACTGATTGCTTTAACACTATAGCTACAGATACAGGTTTCACAAAAATATACAACGGTTGAGCTGGGTCTTAGCTAACAGTGTATTCATTAATAAAAATGCTACACCTCAATGCTATTCATTAATAAAACTACACCCAGGAAGCAGTTCTGGCACGTCTTGTGCTAACATGTTCAGTAAACACTTCCAAGAAGAAATATATATGTCTATGTCTGGATTGAATATATATGAAAATCTAACATTCAAATCAAAGACATGTTGCATTTGGTATATCACCCCTATCTTTATCATCACAAAGCATTTCAAATATGACAGGCCTCAAAACACAAATGTCTATAATTTACACAGTTCTGAAAGCAGAACAAGAATCAAGCATAAGCTACGTCCAACTCCATAGGTTTCACCTATTGGGTTATGTCACTGTGCAAATTTTAAAGCTTGGGTAGTCGTACAATATACTTTAAGTCGTACAATATACTATAATATAAATTATTTATCGTGTGTGTGTGTGTGTGTGTGTGTGTGTGTGTGTGTGTGTGTGTGTGTGTGTGTGTGTGTGTGTGTGTGTGTGTGTGTGTGTGTGTGTGCACGCGCGCATGGGGGAGCACGTGCGTGTGAATGTATGTTTATGTCAGTGTGAATGAATACATGTATGTAACATACAGGTCAAATGCCTGATACACAGTAAATCCAAATGTTTAAATTCAAAACACAAGCTAAACACTTACTGTACCACTTTTAAAAGGCGCAAAGTGTTTAGAATTTCAGTTAAAACGCATTACACTGTTTAGCTTGTAAACATAAGAACATGTTTATTTGTGCTGTAATATTTTTTAAACACATTGAGATGTTTATTGTGGTCAATGCATCTAGGTTTTAAAAACTCGTTTTTGCATTATAAACAAGTAGCAAGCATTACAAACAAGTATAATAAAAACTGCATTCATATACTGTCATGTGGAAACATTTGACGATAACTGTTTTGTGAAGACATAATGATACACACCCTTGGGACACTGTCTAAGTATTAAATGAGCGATATGAATACCCAATGATATATCACGATAAATAATCAATTGAAACGATGATGGATGAATTCATTTGAAAGATAATGTCTTCATCCGTATGGAAGTTTATAACATTTTGTCAAGAAAATTATGCCATAGCACAACATGAGCAAACTTAATTTACTTACTGTTATGGGCCCAGAGGGTATTGCCATACCCTAGCTTCATAGTAAAACCCTGGAACTTACTTACATAGATCAATTCCACTCCATTATTTTAATAAACTAAACATTAGTTCGTCCTAAAGCTTTTATTGATCCCCTCCACAATCTCACAATGCATATGTTTATTTTCTAGGTAAATATTATATATATTTTTTAATGTCTTAAACTGTTATTAATACTCTGTGATGTCACCCCATAGATAGCCATATCTTACATTTTGCTGAAATGACGCCACTAAGAGGGCTGCTCAATTATGTCTACCTTGAGAGACCATATTATTTGTGTGTATGGTCAGATGTAATATTGAGGCGGTTCGAAATAATGTCAACGAACAGATCATCTTTGGCAACATACAAAGCAGCCATGCTTCGCTGAATTCATAGTACGTTTTCTTTAAAACATCTGAACACTCGATACTGTTCTGTAAAGGAGGAAATGGGTTAATGTGGTCAATGCGATTATCTGCACTTCTGCAGCTCCTGACAAGGGTTTGCATTGTGAAGCAGGATCTATTTATCCCCATCGGTAATTATGCCCAGCTAGTTTCAGCGTCTAGTCCATCCACTGTTAGAGTATCATTGTACAAGCCGCAGAATGTATTTAATAAATATGACTCTTCACATGAGCATGGGATATTGCACCGTGTTACAATGTGATCATATGCACATCATACTTAAACACATATACATATTCAGCTGTTTGTGATTGACAGTGGTTGTAACTGATAACAACCATTTCTGCTTAACCAATTTAGTTATATTTTATTATTCGTTTGTCATTTATTTATTTATTGATCCAAAATGCAAATAAATACAATTTTATGTGGCACATGCAGACCATTCTGTTCCCAGTCACCGACGTATGATCTGCCTCCGACCTGCCCTAAAATGTATTGAATGAAAATTGAATGAAAGTCACACTTTCACTTGAATTACACGGGTATTTATAGACTAACTTGTGTCCGTAACTTGTTAACTTGTGAGTTAAATATAACTTAGATGAAGGTTCAGATTTTGGCGATGACTTAAAATGCTTATACTAGTGCCTTATAGTAACAACATCGAGAAACTGTAATGCAGAAGTGTAAAAGCTGACATATATCGCTGTATTGACTGTAATAATGAGATGCTGGGTAGCATTACAACTTTTTGGCCTCGTTAGGAAAACATACTACAGTAATACTGAACCCAGTTCGAATGGGAATCTTTACCATTAACCAAAACTGTGGCATCTGTTTACTTGGGACGTCAATTATCCCTGTGTGGCTGCGTTTGAAATAGAGGTAGGCTACTCTCCGACACTTTGTTTAAGATTAACAAAGAAATGCTCTTTTTTAGGGTTTTCTCACTACTACCAATAAATTGAATCCATTGTCTATGCAGCCTAGATTCTGATACGTGCTCAGCAACCCAAACCTCGCCATCTTTTGTTCCCGTAATCTGGCCATATTGTTGGAACTCCGTGGGATCTGATCCCCCCTAAAATACACACACCCTCCCCACGCTTTATGAGACATGCTATTTTCCACCGAAATCGGTCGTCTACACAGATGAAGTCAGAAACGCAATTATGGTTTTCTGAGGTTCTACTGAATCGAATTGAGCTATTTCAGCATGTAATTCTAACTTTTAGGATAGTAAGTAACTCTGTATCTTCTGAATTTCAAACATGCCACTAGCATAGTGCGGTTTGCGGTTTTCAGGTCTCCTCGAAAAGTTAAAGAAAAGGAGTACGTTCAAGTGAGAGTAATAGGGACCACGGCCGAATGCTAATTCTTCTGCCAATTCAGTTGACTTACCTGGTTGAATTTCTCCCCACAATGAACGATAGTCCAATGTTCGATTGGTTTCCCTCGCGCCTTTCCACGATTTGCCTATGCGTGTCATTTTCCATACCTCACAAAACACGTAGTATAAGAATTTTACAAGGTACAAAAGAGTGCATGAATTTGTAGCCATGGTATTGAGAAAGAAATGTCACGATGTGAGAGAGACAGTTAAATCTCTGAGCTTCCACGATATAGGCTGCAAAGAGTAGACTCTTGTAGCAGATACGTGATTAATCGCTGGGAAACATGATATGCTAATTTTCGACAGGTCAGTTTGATAGAGCCTTAACACTGTACCTTCAAAGTATGTGCTGCATAGCAAAGAAATGATAACTTAGTGATATGCGTTTTAAATGGAAAATGAGAATAAATAACAACACAATAATAATAATAATTATAGTACAAACATGGCTCATTTACAAGCTATGCACGCATGCAAGGTCATTAGGCACCCAAATGAAACAAATTTGCATATATGCAAATCACTTGGAAATTCATCCAGGTTACAAATGGGAGTGAAAAATGGAGAGTTTTATGGAGGAATACTGTACTATGATAGCTAATAGGTCACAATTAAAATCCAAAACCTATGCAGAATTTGATTAACACGAACTTGATACAAGTGCATTATATTTACTTTTAGTGTGAGACGTTTCCACATTTAGTACGGTTCTTCTGAGAGTATTGTCATGATCATTCTAGTATCCGTGCATTATGACAGTATGTTCAGTTCAGCATTAATACACAAATTATTTCTTTTACAAAACTGCTCAATAAAATCAAATGACAAATTAAATTTTCAAATAATGAAACAGATATGAAGGGCATTGTTGGGCCACGTTTGAAAAACTATGCACAAAAGACCAAGACTATGTTTACAAAATGATACAGCTGAGATGATATATAAGCTGTAATACATTTTGGAAAGAAATTTACTTGGAGAAATGAAAAGGTTTCTTGCTGAGAAACAGAGAACTGGGGCCTTTCACCTTAATGGTGATTTGCCATTTTGAAGCAATGTATAATGCCAAAATAATGACTTAACTGGATAATGCACGTATAAATCTGAGCACAGTGTACCCTCAGGTTTGTCAATATGCCCCTCATATAGGAAATCCACAGGTCACAGAAAATAGGTGCTGTAGCTTGATGGGAACTGAAATTTGCCTACTGAATTCCCATATCAATTTTTTGTTACAAAAGAACAACAATAATCATGATAACTAGCATCACCACTTTAAAACACACTTCACACAAACGAAAGACGAAACGCAACAGGTAAAACACAGGGTTAGCAGCGGGCCGCGCCACAGGAAGAGAAAAAGATAAAACCATCATCATCATCATTATCTATCATGTCTTCTTCTTCTTCTTCAGCGTTGTCTTCAGGATCACAATTGTCATCAACGTCACATGCAACATACACGATTTGGAACAGCAGCAACAACAAGTTTAAACAAAACCAATGTAAACAATCACTTGTAAAAAATATTCTTTTCATAATCAATTTAATAAACCTCGTTCAGTGCCTCAAAAAAGAAAAATACTTTCTATTGTAAAGGATTTCGCAAATGGGTAATTTTCTACATAATTACATGGTACAAAAACTCTGGTGTACTAAAGTTGCATTTGCCCAGATTTAAAAAACTGTGGAAGAAGGCAGGTGACCAGGCTACTGCCCACTGTGCCCAGGCTGCATGGAAGAACTTTGACACATGGAAGAACAATGACAGCTAAATAATTTTAATAGCAAAGTAACTTTTGTCTCTGTATATGTTTGGCTCTGTTTTAGAATACCACGATAAACATCACCAGCAAAACAAGAATATTAGTCATAGTATTATTATGATCATTATTAACACTACTACGACTACTACTACTACTACTACTACTACTACTAATAATAATAATAATAATAGCAGAATGCTTATACTTCGCTAATTCGGTAAAAAGCGTGTTAAAGATGGTTGCAGTGAATGTAGCAGTGTTAAAGCAATCGATTCTGCTCATGTATGTGTAGCTATGCAGGTTTCCCACTTAAAAAAAAAAGATTATTTGGCTCTCCTTGATTCGCCTTTCCATGTGATGTGAATCGGTAGAAAAACAAAACACCACACTCATGGGTGGGAAAGTATGCACATTGGAAGTTACTGGGCAACGACTTTAAGGAGGAAGTAGGCGAGAGTGCATCTTGTTAAGAAGCACCCTCCGCCTTTGTGAAAAGCACATGGGCCTATAAAATTTAGGTCAGTCAGAGTATTGTTTCTTTTTCGACTTGTTTGCAGAAAAAAACAATGCTTTAATATTTTATTCTATTTCCTATTTTATCATAGGCTATATAGAACACATTTTTCATGCAGTTCCTTAAGCCATATGTGTTTTTTTGGAATAAAAGTCACTGTCTTTTCATTATTATTTATAATGCAGCTGTTTGTATTGACATATATGAAGGAATTATTAATATTTGTCAATTTCCCCTGAATTTCTGGTACATGTTTTAAATTACTTTAGGAACATTGTTCTCGTGATTGTTCATCAGAGACAAACAATAATAAACAGACCCACCCAGAGACATTACTTCAGGCTAAACCCCACAGTAAGGTTAACAGTGTTTCTATACGTTCTCCCGTACTCACTTCTGTGTTCCGTTTGTTATGATTTCACTTTGTCGCCTATTGGATATATACTTTTATCGCATAAATGAATTCCACAGCTTCGTTCTAATGCTTTTTGTACCGGAGAGAGAATTTTCCCTTTTAGAGATGCGAGAACACTTATCCCTAAACTCGCGTTAAACTTTTTTAAACCTATATTTGTCCACACTTAATAGGGGGATACAACAACAATCATTTCTCTATAAGTGAATATTTATTCTTTGAATGGACTTGCTTTGTCTTCTTGTTCAACAAAGATACAGCTCATAAACATTTTGTTTAATCATTATATTATCATAATAGAATTAATTAATAATTAGTAATAATTGATTAATAATGAATTAATAGAAATGTTCATTCTCTGTCAACTATTTGTCTGAACTACTTGGTATACTTGGGGTTAAAAGCAAAAAAAAATTATACTAACAAACTTATATATTAAGCAAATGGTTTGCTTTGAACAATTTGAACAATCAAAGGAATAGGCCAGACTGTATAAGTGTGTCCTTCAGGAATGGATTAGTTCTGTTCTGGTGGGTGCATTGCATGGAACGGTACATCTTGTGGAGGGGTGTACTGAAAGGAATTTGTCAACAGGTAGATTGTCCACTGTGTAGAACTCAAAGTTCTTCCAGATCCCATACATAACTACAGGGTAAGTTGTGTGTAAGTGTTTGTATTGAACAAAATATAATGAAGTCCATTTTTGGTCTGACAAAACCATTTACTTATTGTTAAAACAGATTTGGTGTATTTCATTCATTCATTCATTCATTCATTCATTCATTCATTCATTCATTCATTCATTCAGTTGTATAGACAGTAGCCCACACAATAGTGTCTTTCGTTTATTGGGAAGCACTGTATATCAGTTTTAACATTGACTTAAAATACTTCACCTGTGAAGCTTCCATGTTGACCAATTTCTAAACCGTAACAGTATTACGATTTTTTTTATTATTATCGATATGTGCACCATAGAGACCTGAAGAATCGGGTTAATTCTATCTTTCAGAGTTTATGAATTCAGGCCACAAATTAGTGACACCAGCAGTGGAAAGGACCAAGAGATGTGATCCTACACTAACCCTAGAGTTTTATCCTAATCATGAGGGCCTGCCAGTTGGGTTGTTGCTTATTTTACTTTGGACTTAATTATTATCTGAGAGAAATGATTTGCACAGGACAGTCGGATATGTTATAATTGATCACTCCTTCCCTTTTCCAAGGATTAAAAAGAGGAGTGAGGAAAGGAAATCACATGGTGAGGGCAGGGGCGGGGGCTTGAGTGGTCAAAGTCATTCTTTTCAGGACTGCTAACCTCAATGATTGAGTTGTCAGCGTGAGCCCTTTGTATTTTAAACCAGGAGGTCGGGGTGTTAAGAAAAAACTGCGCCTCACGAAACGAAGCGTTTTAAGTGGGATGTGGCGGGTACAAGAAAAAAGTTTGACCGAGCTCCTGATTAAAAATGTCCCTCTGCTATTTGTATCATCCACCTGCAGTGGGGGCGTTAGAGCTGAATTTGGGGTTTTATTTTCACACACTCCCCCCTCGTTATCCAAAAAGGATGATCTGACAGGAATCATATGCAGTAATACTCCTATGTTCATTTATGAGATGTTGCATACGGTGGGATAGAAACAGGTGTGTTTTTTTTAACGGATTAGACTGTGATATTAACCCATAAATCATGGGAAACAAATCCATAATACCCAACATTCTGGAATTAGGACCGAATCTGTTGAAAAACTCATCAGCCGGAATTTTGACCTGATTCCAGACCACCAAAACGATTTATACCATTGCACCGAAGACTTAGGCTCAGATTTTCAACAAATTGTCGCTTTCCATTTTCGAACGAAAGATATTTTAATTTAATTCACCAATACGGGTTAACCCATATATCTTTTTTTAAATAATGTTTTTCTCCTTAGAAAGAAGACTAAGCCTAACCTTTCTGCAAACAAAAAATTGTAGCCAAGTAGCACATTTGTGTGCACTTTCTTATTTCAGATGTCATCATGTTGATCCTTGGCTAATTCAATAAAAAATACAATCACAGAAATCCTATGTGTATAATATAAAAGTATATCAGTTTTTTTTTTAAAATTTGAGACTCACCCATTTGTCAGCTGAGAAGGATATTTTTTCACAGAAACTTAAGTGACATTTTAGGTTACTTTAATGTAACCGATTGAACGTCTATAGGTACATCATAAATTGTTACTGCACATTAACACGCAGTCTGGGACCCAATCAAACGCACCTGTTTTTAGGGGCACATACGATTAAATCAAAACAGACATTACATTAAAAATGTGTCTTCAAGAAAATTCTGTCATTGAAGACAAGCCATTATTTGGGATTTGCTCTTTTCATTCTCCAAAAAATAAAATAGCAAAAAGTTCGTTTGTGGTAATGTGGATTGCACAGGCTTTGAATGGGCACGTCCCATTTTTGTATTGCTTAATATTATATTTTTCGGAAGTAGCATGCGAAGCTTACTTCCTACCACCCTAATTTTCAGTTTTGGAGTTTAAGTTGAGTGTCTCACCTGGCTAAGAGGCAAAGGTCTCTGTGTCCAGGAGGTGCTGTCCACCCTACAGTGCTGAAGTTCACCACAGCTGTGCTACCGACAGAGTTGGGCGCCTCAGCCGGCCAATTTGCTCTAAACTTTCAATACGATCTGAATTGATTTTTTGAGTTCTATCTTATGTTCTGATTCTTCTTTCTCACCTAAAACCTACTTGTGCGAGATTTGGTTTTGTGGGGTGAATGTGGCATTTCTAGAAATATACTCTATTCTAAATGTACACTCACATATTGATTTGCAGTCTTGCGAATTGCAAAAGTGACATTATCCGAGCAAATAATATGTCTATAATTGTAAATAAAGGAGAATGTAATTAATCTTCACATTCGGAAGTTAAATTAAAATCTAATTTTAACTATGCTCTTGTGTATTTAAAATGTCACATTCTGGTGGGAGTGCTATCATTGCATATGCATAAAATGCCAATGTAACCTACTGCACGTGATGTAATGACTGCAACAGAATTCTCATGTCCTGCTGCACAAAAATCAGAACATTTACGTATCTATTTATGTTTATGTAAACTCTGATTATCTTGCAATGTCAATGCAGACGTTCTCGCATCTTCTCTCTGACCTGATATGAAGATCATTCGTGCGAAATACATGCTTTTAAAATTCAGATTCCACATTTCTGGTTGTGATCTTTTAATCTACACGGTAACTTTAGGCATTTACAGACTTCAACAAATTCGTTAATATCATAATTAGTGCTATTCAAATAGTAAGTTAATAACGAGAGATGCAGACAGGGTTCAGGGGTACCCAGGACGAATGTTTACACGTCAAGTACGCAAAAGTCAACGTGAGAATAAGTTTGGGACAGTGTTAGCCTGGAAAATTGACTTAGGCTACAGGCTTGAATTTTCTGAGTGTGCATGTGTTATTAAATGCATTTTACAAAGACACATGTACAACATAACTACCAACTATTTGCTCTCAGATAAAACACAGTTAATTGAAATTATAGCTATATTCAATTTTTCTTACCTTGAGTACGCTCTATATGAAATGGCATTTCTGTTCTGACACGGTACATTTGGTGCATTACCAGGCACCTGTCAGCCCACGGTGCTAAAATGAGCACTCAAACATGTAATATTTGCTCAACTTAATAACTTACCAGGAGGGTCAAGATGATTGCGGCGATATGGAATATGATAGTAGCTCGTTCAAACAAATCAAATTTGTTAAAATTGAACCGAATAAATTATTCCAGGGTTCTAAACATTAACTACAGACACTGAGGATTCTAACTTCCCTGCAACGTAGGCCTACCTTACTTCAGACAGTTAAGCAAATGCTCAGTATAGACTTTGAATGACCGTTACGAATGAAAGAGAAAATGAATTTGGCTGCAATATTTTGAACAAATAATTGCATTGTAAATTCATCGTTATTTAGCGCAAAGGTCATGACTAAAGCACTTGTCTCGCAATTAGAAGTGCACGTTATTTGAATTTGTATTGTTTCTTTTTCGTGTTCTATTCAAATATTTTTATGTTTTTATTTTATAGACATTTATACACAAAAGCTTATGTACGTATTTGAGAAAACTTAGGTTACAGGTATACAGTTAACCTGGATTGGCCGCTCAAATTTAAATACGATCTATTTAATTTGCCACTCAATCTATACATTACTTTTTTGAAAAGACAGAGAGAGGGAGACATGATCGCTATGTTGAATTTCTATAATCTACTGTAAAGTGGCTAAGAAACATTGAACTTCTTTAATAAGCATGCTACAATTTACGTCATCCAATACAATGCAATGCGAAGCCTTCATATTTGAACGATTTAAAGCCTGATAAACCATAAGTTCAACAAACGGAACCTTTCAAGCCCAACCATTTCTTGGCATCTGTTCAAGACCCTGTCTGGTTTTAGGGCTAGTAATTGGGTCTTCCAATATTTTGGTTACAATTGTAATTTTTCTAGGAAACAACTATGAAATTATCCGCTTGCATAAACATCTAAAACACCTCTATACTTAACTAGCCTCAAACGAAAACTGTCTTAATGACTGTGAAGAATTTGAAATTCAGAAGAAAATCAAAACTTTATTAAAAGTATGATGGTATACGTATTTAAATACAAGGTATTTCAATTTCGTCATTTTAAGATGATTTCCTTTACAACATTAAAAAACTGAATGGCAGTTATAACGGGGAGATGATATAAATAAAAATTACATGCATTTTAAAATACACTTGTAAAATAAAAAGCAAGTAAAATATATCAAATACATTAAATAATGTGAATAACTGAAAAAGTGACTTTATTGAGTCAAAACTATTCCAAGAACACAATACTGTATGAAAAGTATTAGCATAATTTGAAAGAACAAAAACGTAGCTAGCTGTATAACATGATATGATGGTTAAACAGTTAGGTACCATAATGATCAAATGCAATAATACTGACCATACCTGAGAGAAATAGTCTTTAGAATTTTAAATTTAAACCTACAAGTGAAATCAAATTCGACGGTTATTTTATACAAAATAAATGCTTAAAGTAACACATTAACTGAAGCCTCTAGCTCATTTGGTAAGTGCAATCTTTTGTGGGAATTAAAGGATGACTTTTGGAAACGAAACAGCCCTCGTCTCAATAGATCCAGGTATACCGCCAGGTAGAATAGGCAAAAACGGCTACCACAAAAATACAAATAGCAAGGCACCGCCTCGCATTTTTCTTTTTCTTTTTTTTTTTTGGCAAAATCATCAAAGCTCATCAATTGGCTGTAATTACAACAGAAATGCAATCCAACTTCTTTCCAAAAACGTCTCTAAAATGATCAATATCTAGTCTTCCCTCTGAAGAGGAAACTCACACCTGTGAATGTGTGTATGTTTCATTTTAATTATTTTTCTTTCTCTTTTTGAATAATAATAATAATAAACTCCTGGTTTATATCTCCCAAATTACAGCTATAATGCATTTTGCATTTCAGTTGACAGTGTTATATAATGTATCATTTTTATCGCCAAAACCTCAAAATGTATAAATATATAGATCATATAAACGAAACATCGCCAAACACTTTTTGGTGATGACAAACATCACTTCCAAAGGTGTTCATTATAAACCACAAACTAAACCGCTTACATGCTTTGGTCAGATCAATCATTGTATTGCATAACGATGCTACAAATGATGTCACACATTCGGGTTGCACAGAGCTGTGCTGTAGTCATGTGAATCATATCATTTGAACCTCAATAACCTAGAAATAAACCTGGAGATTAAATAAAAAACGCAAAGAAGACAGGTGTGAACAAATGAGAGGTGCGCGTGGCATAACGTTCTTCACTACCTTTTATCAGGATTTTTTAAAAAATGTTGTGATTACTCAACAGAAGATCTTTCCCTTGTACACAGCAATGAGCATAAGGGTGGGTCCACCATGAAAATACAATTAAATCAATGGTTAATACCACATTTAGACGGCTGCTACAATTTGTGCTAAACATGTTGCCTTTTGAAAGGAATACGTTATTCATGCACCCGATCTCTATATATAAGAGGTAAAAAGCCACTTTAAGAATACTTTATCTGAAGAAGCTTACATGAACTGAAATTTTCGATAGTTGGCATGTAGGGCATGATGTTGTAATTATATATTTATGAACACATATCCCGCAGATACCCTGTACATTGCATAATTACAAGATATCGGCAACATGACATCACCTTAAATCAGATTCAGTGTCTTTCAATACAATAAATGTTTCCAATTGCAGATACAAGCCTAGTTACAAATGTACCAAAGGCCACGATTTTGCTTTAATAGCTCCACAATTTGTAAAAGTTTACAGTTTACAAATAAAATAAGGCTACCTGAAAAAAGACAACATGTAGGGTGGACGTGTGTGCACAGTATATGTAGGAAATAAAGCAATATATAAGGATTATATAATGTACGAAATGTTATTTAAATTGTAAGTATTTCATTAAGGGAGGAACATATCGAACGCAAACACACACACTGTTCATTTGCATGTTGTATCCCACGGTTGCAATTACAATGGCACACAATTAGTATGCACATAAATTAAAACCTGAGAGGGCTCTAAATTCCGAACACACGCGGATTTTCAAAGATGAAGAAAAGGGCTTCAGTCGATGCAATGACAAGCCGCCAGTTCACACGCTGAATTTTTGGTAGGATGGGGCTATGCCGTAGAGGGGGTTAACGACCTCAAAAAAAGTCTGGCTGGGGAAGAGACATGCTGGTTTGAGTAGCATGAAGATAACATTGTGTTAAGCTACAATTTTTAAACCTAAATTGTAGTTGCGCGTTGACCTCTAACGGTTTAACTGTGACGAGGAACAGACTCGCTGTTCTTGCACCAACTGCATTAGAGATCATAATGTTTAACTTTCACATCTGGGGAATATGACGCATTCATCTCAGTATTAGGTCCTGTACGTAAGACACAAATGTTTTTCACTGATATTAAAGTCACAGATGTATGTTTTTTTTTATTTTTTTACCTCCGTTCATGTGCAGCACAATGGCCTCCAATACCCTGGTGTCGCCTAGGAACGTGTATTTCTGTTCACAGGCCCGGTTGTCAGTCATCTCAAGCTATTTTCCATTTTTCTCTGGATTACCTTTATTTACGTTTTTCACGTGGAGGAAACTGGTAAATAAGCAATCGGCTCATAATACAAATGTACCAAGCCAATACGATTGCAAAACACATATGGTCTTGCACCTAAACGGAACCTGTAATTGGCTAGTTTAAATAACGATTTGATTGACTGTCGATGGCTGCAGATCAACTGTAATACCTTTCTAGAATAATTAATGTATTTTTGCACCTTCCTTACTTTGTCATAGCTGATCAGGATAACACGTGATGCATGATGGTATCTGATAATGTTGCAGCGCAAAGTTGCCTGCGTGCTATACGTGCAGAGAGACACGCATCAAACTTCCAATCGCGATATAAGCATTTCCCCCGTTGATGAGGGAATTGTGATGGTCCTTTTCTCTTTTTCATTTTCTGATAAGCTGTAATTGATATGAAAAACAGGCACGTTGCGCTACATGGGTACTTGCGCATGCTGCAGACTGCTTGATGCGACGACACTTCAATACAGCAAACATTAAACAAGCAAAAACGGGTCCCACTCCATCCCTGAGCGCTTCACGTGCAGAGATGCGCATTGATTTTTAACCTGATCACCCTACAAATAGGACAAACTTGTACAGGCTCTGACAAGTGTTCAGAAGTGTTAGAGTTGGAAGCTGAAAATACCTCTCCTTTTAAAAAAGGAAAGTAAACATGGTCTGTAAATACAAACATCCATATCCCTCTGGTAATCTGTAAATGGGACTATTTCGCGTTATAATAGCCTACATAACAATAATAATAATATACATATGTAATGTAAGAATATACATGTTTTATGACGGACAGTGACATGTACGCAATGTGCTCATGTAAGGACTAAGTATAAGCTGTAGATAATCAGTAGAACACTAAAATTAAGTGTATTTCGAAATTAATCGTCTTCAGTTGACAAGGCTTAAATAGGCAAGTCTCCTTAAATTGAATAATGCTTTAGGAGTTTTCACATTACTCGCAAATACAAATGGAACTCGTAAGTTCAATTCAATTCAAATACAATTAACATACGCTTAATTGTGCTTCTGATCTGAGATGGGTATTTACCCTCTCCCATGAATGAGAATAGCATCTAAATATCATTTATGTTGCATGTGCCATACCATAAACCTACACGTAGGTGATCATTAACCCAAGAAGGTTATGAAGGAGATCATATTTGAGAGGGCAGTCCGGTCCCCTGAGTCAAAAACAGGGAGGAAAAAGATATAATCAGACAGCATGTAGCATTGCCCAACACCGGAGAAAAAAGCATTCCTTGCCTTATGTCGCCACCATGTGGGTATGTGATGCCCAGCATAATGTGCAGGACACCTTGATAAGTGCTATAACAATGAACCCCCATTATATAAAATAGGAAAGTCTCAGGAAACTCAAGAGGAAAGTGACGAGGAAAATGAAGTGAAAGTATAACACACGCTAGAATATTAATTCACTGCAGCCAGTAGAAACTGGATTGGTTGTTCCATGTACTATTGTCCTATCACACAAAACGTCTGAAAGGAATGTATTTTCACAATTTTAACCATCCAAATGTATTTTGAAAGCCACTCGCGATGTATAACTATTAACACAAATCAACACATGACATAGTGAAAGAATAATTCTGCTTATATATAGTCATATATTTGTGACTATATACAATGAGTCAAATTAGTATTAATAATATACTGTATTTTAATTTTTTTAATTATTATATTTTTTGACTGAAGATAAATGTTCCCAACCTTTGCCGATACCTCTATTTCCATTCATCATATGCAGGCGAAATTAATGATTATAAAAAATGTGGTAACTTATGTTACTTAGGTGACACCTAGTGGTCGCTCTGGCATACTGCCGTAAGGCCTGTATTTTATCAGGTCTCTGTGCAGTAATTACCTTGTCAGGCTGACACAATTCTGCTGCCGCACCCTGTACAGTTAAATTATTGAAGCAACTGGAAGAATTGAGATTATTAGCTGTGAGACGAAATTATGTATGATTGTTCACACACGAAGGCTTCTAAATGCACATACTTCACCTGCTCACATTTTATATTTATCAATACTAACACATTTAAAAAATCTATATTTAAAAAATATGTTCCAGAAATGCCCTATAATTTGGACAAATGGCAGTAGAATCTGTCCTGTTCACATATAACTTTTGTAATATAGCAGTCTCTAAAAAGTTTGATTGACTATGTTATTTGAATATGAACAGTAGTACACTAAGCACAAACTAAATTATAGATAAAAATTTAAATCAGTTGTTCAGTTTTACTACATTTACAGCTTGTTTTTAAGCTAACATTATGCCCACATATGGCACCAGGAAAAAGAGCCTAAAACATTTTGTACCTGATATGCTAAAGTATTTAGTACATGCAAAACAATACATGCAAGACAGTAGGGCTGTGAGCACTGTGTCATAAAGTCTACCAGCACCCATAAACCCACCGGAGGAATACAGCACTGGTCTTCCAATAAAAATGAAATCAGCTCACATGCACTTGACAGCTGTGGAAATGGAAACAGTAAGCTTCATTGTACACCATAAAATGCAGTTTTGGTTAAGATGTCTTGACTCAAGATCCTATGTCTTTAACGTCTCCTCAGTTCATCTGATAACTTCTTGTGTCCTGTAGACACGACTCTGCTATGTAATGCTGTAATGAAAGCTGGATATGACCACTCCCTGTCAATAAGTAATGATTGAAATTGACCTTGCTGTATGAGTTGACTCATAACATGCCACAGAAATGCATCCTGCGTAACTGTGGTAACACCAAAACTCTTCACTGATAGACTACTGTTCTGTTTCTATTTTGTTCACTACGTGTCATTACACTCCTGTGCCTGATTGCCAGATCTGCTTGTCTTCTACCGCCCTCTAGTGTCAATTTGCCTTATTACAGATAATAAGAATAATGATCCATTCTTAAGTATAACAAGATTTGCGCATAGGTAACCATGTTGACACTGGCACAAAACAAAACATAATTTTTGAGTCACATTAACATATACATATTGAAAATCTGCATTGCAAATGGAAAGGAAAATGCATGTTGAAATGGATGTTGGAACCTCAAAGCTGTAATATTCGATTTCTACACTGCTATGCGAAACACTGCTGTTGTATCCTTGAGCTTCATTCACCCAAAATACCTCTAATACTGAAATGCATCTTCAACTGAACTAGTACATGAAGTATTTATCCAGGTTTGTAAATGGAAAGTGTGTAAGATATGAAATCTTCTCTGCTGTGATTACTAGACAGGTTTTAATTGCCCATTATTCACATATATTATTAGACCTTGGCTTAAGTTATCTGACAGGAAAAAGGTAAATCATATTAATTCCAAAGAATCCTGAAGTTTATGTTGTTTAGTAACTCTCTTAACTTTTCCTCCCATGTGTTAGGTGGCTGTATGCTGCAGGACTGGATGTGGTGGTGTGTGTGCTGAAGCCTAATGGCTGTGGTGGTGTGTGTTGAGGCCTGAGGGCTGTGGTGGTGTGTGTTGAGGCCTGAGGTCTGTGGTGTGTGTGTTGAGGCCTGAGGGCTGTGGTGGTGTGTTTTGAGGCCTGAGGGCTGTGGTGGTGTGTGCTGAAGCCTAATGGCTGTGGTGGTGTGTTGAGGCCTGAGGGCTGTGGTGGTGTGTTGAGGCCTGAGGGCTGTGGTGTGTGTGTTGAGGCCTGAGGGCTGTGGTGGTGTGTGTTGAGTCCTGAGGGCTGTGGTGGTGTGTTGAGGCCTGAGGGCTGTGGTGGTGGCCTGTTGAGGCCTGAGGGCTGTGTGTGTTGAGGCCTGAGGGCTGTGGTGGTGTGTGTTGAGGCCTGAGGGCTGTGGTGGTGTGTTGAGGCCTGAGGGCTGTGGTGATGTGTTGAGGCCTGAGGGCTGTGGTGGTGTGTGTTGAGTCCTGAGGGCTGTGGTGGTGTGTGTTGAGGCCTGAGGGCTGTGGTGGTGTGTGTTGAGGCCTGAGGGCTGTGGTGGTGTGTTGAGGCCTGAGGGCTGTGGTGGTGTGTGTTGAGGCCTGAGGGCTGTGGTGGTGTGTGTTGAGGCCTGAGGGCTGTGGTGGTGTGTGCTGAGGCCTGAGGGCTGTGGTGGTGATGTGTTGAGGCCTGAGGGCTGTGGTGTGCTTGGCTGATAAGTGCTTTGCTGGAAGGCAGTGATTACAGGTATGGGCATTGTTGTTTCTTATAGACAGTAGCACAATGTTGAATTACTTTGAGCTTAATGCTTTAATCTGGGCATAGAATTCTGAGCTGTAGTGCATTCAGCAATTTTGTGCTGAATAAAGGGAAGCTGTATGTTCAGCATTTCACTGCTCAGATGCGGGGATGCAGTGTTTTAGAGTTTAATTGCTAGCATAAACTTTAAGAATGTTCTCCAGCTCAGTGATTTGAGCTACATAGGGTGAGGTTATTACACTGATTGCTGGCGTTAATTCACTTTGATGGCTTTAACATTTGCCTCCCTCTGTTCAGTATTACCACTTACCAGATTCCATCCCTCTTCTTGATTGCTACACTTAGATTCTGATTGTGGGGGCATGGATTTGAAGGTGTGTGGGGGGTTGTTGGTATCGTTGCCGTAGCTACATTACTGTTGCTAGGCAGCAGACAGGATGCTACTGAGGCCAGGAGCAGAGGGTCACCACAGAGAGGAGGCTCCACGCCCACACACATTTACACTGGACCAGCACACTCCTCAGGAAGACAGATTACATGGAGCATATGAAAGTGCAGAACACAAGAAGAAAACACATGCAGGATATGGAGTCTACTTTGAAATATACCAGTCTTTATGTGATCTGCCCTTCCAAATCTGTGTAATTGATTTAAAAGAAGATGTTAAGTGATGTGTGTTTAAATCTGAGGGTCTACATGTGACTGAGCATTCTTTGTAGTCCAGTTGCACAGACCAGCATGTTCATGCAGCCACCAGTCCTGATTGGGGAGCTGGACTAATACATGTACAGGCTTGTGCAGGTGCATGAGAGACAGCAAGCGAGAGCAGAAGAGAGAGAGAATAATTACAGCATGTTAGCGGGAGACAGTTGCATGAGCATCCCTGACAGTGCTTATGTCATTGACTGTGCCCACCTTAAAACCAGATCTGCTTGGGGAAAAAATGTTCATTTGCTAATTTTTACAGCTTCAAATTGCAGTTTGTGACCTAAATCAAATGGACATCAAGTATTTGGATTGTTCTTAGGGAGGGAACGGGGGAGGCGGGTCACAATCAGGGCAAATCAGCGGAGGTAATCCGCTTTTCTTTCAAGCACTCAACCCTACACACACACACACACACACAAACACACACATGCGCGTTCATGTACACACACACATGCTCATACACACACACACGCATGCACACACATACGCATACGCACACAAACACTGGCATGGCTAATGCTGGTACTCGGAGCCCTGGCAAAGAGCATTAAGGTTACATAACCAAGAGGCTGAAGCATGCTCTACAAAGCCTCTGGGACACAACTGTTTCTGCTGGAGAAGTGGGGGAGGGGAGCAGGTCATCAGGGGCATTAGGTTTAGCTTCAGCCACAAATCTGATCCCAGTCGTTCAGTGGATGGGCAACAGCATGCCAGGGTTTGACAGTTTCTGCTTTAACAACATGGCCTGTTGTCCTCATTCAACATTCCATGTCTGGAAAAATTTGAGCTGACCTTACATATTAGCCCCAGGGTAAATTTTACATTGACATCTGCCATGTCCGTGGCTAGGCAGGTGGGATGCTTCTGTCTTCTGAAGAGGTCTGTTAAGCTCATAATGTCAGAGGAAAAAACATTCTCATCTCACAGGTAAGGAAGGAAGGGTTTGCTGATTACTCACATGTAGTCATGATTATTCACAACATAAACTGAAACTTTACCTCAGTTTTTACTACAGTAATACATTGACTTTGTCCACCTTCACACATCTTAACAAAAGCAACACTAAAAAGAGAGGGTTCAGTTATTTCACCTTATTCCTTAATAATTTATTCAGTGATGCATTAATTGAAAGCCCAGAAAGGTAATACAAAACTTCAACATTATTCCATCTTGAAACTTTTTCATAAACACATATATTACATTCAATACACAGAAGAAGCTCACAGATACAGACTTCAGACGGACTGACCAGTCAACTAAACAAGCTTTGACCCCAGAACTGGCAAAGGCACTTATGCCTTGTCAATACTGCACATCACCTCGTTTGATGATATCAGTTGAAGTCAAAATTAGACAGAGCAGTATAGCTTAGCAATTTCCTCAGAATACAATGTGTGAGAATGATTAGTTTTTAATATAAAGAAGGGCCACAACAAAAACTAATGAGTCATAAAAGAAGCAGAAAAGAAATGTAGCTAGTCCCTGGAAAATAATGAATGGATATGTAATGTTCTGGTGGGATACTGCTCACTGCTGGTTTGTTTGTTGATTAAGCTAAATTGAGGTTTTTTTTTCCTGCACACTGACTGTGCCTCAGTGGCAGCATGGCAGCTGCCTGCTACCTGCTTCCGCCATTCTTCACAGGCCCTTGTCACCACAGGCAGAGCAGAAAAGGAAAAGCATTCCAAAAGAAACCACATTTTGGATGCACATTAAAGGTAGAGTTACGTCAGACATTATTTGAGTGCTACACAGAAGATGTGGCATTGTACAATGATTAAAAACGATTGAAAAAGAAAAAAAAACATGTTAACATTTCCCATCTGTAACTGCTTAACATTTCCCATATATTCACATGTCAAACAATATCTGAAGGTGTTTACTCATGGGGAGTTTAGCAATTGTCAAACAAGAGCTTCAGCCCTCTTGAAATGCCGTAATACAAATTTTAACTGAGATATCGGACCATTCTTCTTGAAGGGAAGCCTCCAGGTCTCTGAGAGATGAAGGAGTTGGAGATGTACTCCTCACACTGTGTTTCAGTCTTATGACTGGGCAGGCTTTTGAAAGTGTTTGACTTCATCTCAGTGTTCATGAAAGCACAGTGGTATGGGGTGTTATCATCTTGGAATATGGGAATATATTTAGGAAATAATAATATATACACACATACATACAATTGACACAGCTAAAGAATAACTGTAGTTCTGGCATGGGGCCGGAATAAACATGGGCTAAGCCAATGAAACCAAAAAGAGTGTAAACAGTAAAAATGTTGTCCTTTATACAGTAACTGTGCCTCTGATGCCAAATGGCTGACCAGTGTGCTGTCCTGCTTGAGGACAGGGCCGATGTGCGGCAGGGCGATGGCTGCCCATCTGTTTGCATTAACTCCCCTCCACAAAACCCCGGTCTGTAAGCCCCTTACATAAAGAATAAAACACAGTATAATCTTTCTCTCTGTCTCTGTCTCTCTCTCCAACCCACTCCCCCAGCACTTTACCTCCCTGACTACCCCACCTCCTCTCTCCCTGGTTTATTTTTAAAAAACGAGTGCTATTATTAAAGCGTCATTGACTGCCAGGCTGGGCCAGGATTGGAAAGCCCGGGAGGAAAAAACGAGTAAAAATAAAGACACAAAAATAAATCCACAACAAATCTGCTCACGGAAGCAACAGAACCCGCCTCTGCGTGCCATGTTTTTATTGTGTCAGCAAAGTGTGGCAGATTGCAGGTGAATGTAGTGATGAGGTGGTGGTGGGGGTGGGGTGGTGGAGTTTTATGAAGGAAACTGGCCTGACCGAAAGGCATAAATGGCCCAGTGCTGTGGTATTTCTGATACTTGTGTTATCTGTTACATTGGTATTATTACATGCACACTGACCATGCCACATTTACAAATGCATCAAACCTATTCTATGTTTGAGGTAATATGTGTGACCTGGCTTGATTTTTGTGTTGTTATAAATGTATGTTATCATTATCCATGAATAGATTATAAATAACAAAATATCATTAACATGTTACAATACTGTCCTTACTTAATATATTGTTTTAATCACACAAAATAATAAAAGATCAAAATTCAAATAGTATAAACTTCCGGACTCAAAGTAATTCAACATTGACTGTGTATTAATGACAGTAAATTCTAAGAGTGAATTCTTGTCTGGATTCTGGAAAGAGTTGTAAGTGTCAGAGAAGCAGCAACTATTATTATTATATAAGTAAATTATTCTTGTTGGATTTAGTTTATGCAACAATTATTATTATTATTATTTATTATTACGCAGACTATCAAAGCAATACAAACTACCAGAAAGGAGAATTTTAGATTTGATATGGCAAAGCAGTGTTTCGCTTCCAGTTCTGCCTCTTTAAATTCCCACACGTTGAGCGATAGTTCCAAAGGCTGACGCACTTGTGACGTACTTGCTGCAGCAGGGTGAATTTGGAACGAGTGAAACTCAGAAATATGTATTATTTTAAGACAAGAGTCTTAGCGGTATGCAAATGAAAACACGATGTCATGAAAAATATTTACCGTTGCCAAGAGCTAAACTTATGCAGCTCATTATTAGCGCTGTTATTAATACTAGCCAACTTCGATGGATTTATTTTGATTAATTCTCTCTTCACTCCCCCCTACAGCTTCACTTCCTTTCTCACAGTAAACACCGTGTTCCTCCGCAGCTGGAATACAAAGTAGTACCTTTGAATCGTTTGGTCATTGAAATTTTGCGTAAAAGTTCTGTTTGTAGTCGTTCATAATCACAGTTGTGTCGCCAATGTAGCAACAAAAGATAGGTATTTAGTATGATTGTTAATATTATTTAATATGAAGTTTAAGAGGAAGCAAAATGCTATTCTCGCTAACCAGTTAGCATTCTTGTAAGGAAGACATGCATATCCACCGTGACAAGTCTACCTCGTTAAAAATGGTACTTTAATAGTTAATTGCACATTGCTACTAAGTTATAAAAGTTTAAATGGTAGAGTGTTCTAATTTAATAATTCATCTAAATGACAAATTAGGAACGTCTGTCGGCAAATTTTCGAAAACGTGTAGCTTTTAGGGTTTCAGGTGGCTTTTTCAGTTTATCAGCCTATCACTGCACTTTGCTTTGAGAAGTAGTAATATGGAAATGTTTAATTCCTGCAAATATGTAACATAGGTTGTAGGCTGTGCTTTATATGCTATAATACGCATGTATTATTTTTCAGTGCAGTAAGGCCATGTAATTGTTGCAAATTCCTATTTAAAGTATAAAAGACAACGATGTTAATGAATAGGTTGTTACAGTTACGGAATGTACAATATTACATATACTTTTAATCTGCATGACTGAAAGGACCTAGCTTAGTTTGATCAAGGTCATTCTTGCATGTTAAAGGAATTCTATTGTTCAGACTGATCAATTACCAGCACTGTTCACCGTTACACCCAGATGTTACCATTCAATAAAATACATTTGTTGGCATTGTTTTGGAATACAAGTGGTGTTTAAAACGATAGCATATCTGTTATGGTGATTAAGATGCAGAGTTCAGCACTGTTTAATGTGTAACCTGTCTGTTGATTGAATGGCTGGAATTCCCATTGCTAAATTAATCTCGTATCATCAATACATAGGATAGATGTTTCCGCATGCACAAGATAATAATGGGAAATAAGGAGTTACTAAATTTGCCATTCCAGGACAGTACCTCCACAAGTGTTTCTAATAAAGACTAGTTATATGTTATGTTATACATACATACATACAGTATTGACATACAGGGATATGTATACTCTTTTTTTGTATTTTAAACCACAACATAGGTGCCTGGGTTGTAGCTGAGCTTGAACCTTTAGTGAGGCGCTGCCTAACTAAACCTAATTGGCAAGGCGGAGGGATACGCTCACTCCGTTCGAACATGACCCCCCTTCCTCCCCACATCCCTCCTCCACCTCCTCCCCCTCATACCCACTCAATTTCTACAAACAGTTCCTCATGCGTTAAATATGATTGGCTAAGAAAGATCAGCACCCAATTTTTATTGGTTTAAATCACGTCAATCTTATTGCACTGCCAGCCAAGCTAGATCGCACACCCCTTCTACATTGTATCGTTTGACTGAACTAAGTAGTTACCTCGTACTGCAAGAGGGAAAGGGATAATTTTGTAGTAGTACCGACGTTGGTTAACTAGGTAGCGAACTAACGTTAGTCGATTATTATTGTCATCCTCCTCCTTTTATTTAGCTGTTCTTAGATATTTTGCCGTCCGGCTGTTGAACGTCACTGATGTGGATACACTATTCCTTGGTAAGTCACAAGCTAGGCAGCTAGCTAAGTAGTGCTAGCTAACTAGCTATGTTGTTTTCGCTTCTTATTACGGCTCGCTTAGCTATACTACACACAAGGGCTTATCATCGCTAAGTTTGTCATGTTCAAGGTAAACAGCTTGCTGTATAATTGGTTAGTCGCTAGTCAGCTAGTGTTATTCGATTGTTCACATCCGATCGCATTTTAATGCGAGTGACAAGCTTGTACTTGTCGGAACAGAGTTAGGATAGTGCTGGCTAGTAGCTAACAAGCTGTAGCTCTTAACATTAGCTAACGTTAAATGCAACGTTTGATAGCCATTTATCTATAGTGTATTGTTTGATATTATATCAAGACACCTCACATATTCGTAGCTAGAAAGGTAATGCTAGCTACAGAGTACTCAGCGAAGAATACTTAACCAATTTAATTCTTTGAATGTTCTATCAAGCTAGCTAGCCATAATTTTTTGCCTTTAGTGTGCGCAACACTGTCGTGACAGGTCAGGATTGGAGCTGTCAGAACGACTGGCTTGCTAGCCAACGTTGGGCTAAGAAAGTAGTTAGCATGTACTCAACTCAAACATTATTCCGAACTTGCACTTATTTTTCTTAACCTAACTAAGTTATCCCAGGTGATTATGCTGTAAGCTCAATTGACGTTATCCTGTTAACTAGCTAATACATTGGTTAACGTTTTTCAAATAGGTAGGTTGCGAGAGACGTCTTCAGTGCTCATGTTACTTGTAAGCGATGTTTTTTTCCCCAGTTTTTATGCAGTTACCTGACCTCAGAAATAGACACGTTCATTTATGTTAAATACTGTCGTTTCTCACCTTATTAATTTTCTGGCGTAGCAGTAGCTACCTATACTAAATGTTAACTAGTCAATTTATTGTTGTGCGATAGTGACAAAACCTGTATACCTTTCAATAGGTTAATATCTTAACTTATTTATACAGTATAGTGAACAGTTGAAAGCTATTTATCCCAGTCCTTGAACTTTCTGGACACCAATGGTAAATCTACGAACTTAAAAGATTAAGCTAGCCGTTGAGAGGTAGTAGGATTGATGCTGTCCCATTGCTGTTGCAGTTGCAGACGACGGACCGCCTGAATGTTTTTTTTTTTAAAGCTATATCTATGACAAACGCGGTCTACTTACAGTGGTCTTCCATTTTCTGCTGTATTTATTTACCGTTAGGTGAAGTGCAGTAGGTTGCACGTCCTTGTAGGATAAGTTACTGATAAATCGGAAGACTGAGTCGGACTGTCTAACGTGTAGTTTACTATTATTATTATTATTATTATTATTATTATTATTATTATTATTGGTGCTATTATTAGTGTTAGTAATGCAAGTAGTAGTAGTATTGTCTACTTTAGCTTATTTGTAGGCATAAGTGTCATAGTAACAGATTTTGAGTACTTGTGTATAAATCATCTTCCATAAGGTGTTTTATAACACGCTTTTTTTTACACAATTTTTTGCCATCAAATTCATTTTCTGGGAGTGTTGTGAAGAGAATGAAATTCTTAAACTGTCCAGTTCCTCTGCTGCACATGCTAACCATATTGCTTGCGCCTGACTTTCACAAACCCTCAAGCTTGGAATTGTTGCATGTAGTGCCAATGTCTTTTAGTCCTTCACTGTCCTGTGAATTTTTAACATATTGCCATTTGGCTTATCAGCATGCTATTAACAGGTATGTTCGTAGCTGTTAAGCAACTCGGACGATCATTGGTGATAAATTATGCAGGCAAGGAAACTGATTCATTTCCCACCTGGTTTTTTCCTCATTCACAAAGCATAGTCAACGACAAGGCATCATCTCTTTTGAGGTACTATGATGGGATTAATGAGCATATTGAAAAGCAATATGTATCGTGTAAGACCTGAAAGGGAGGAAGTGAACAAACGCAACCTTTCCTTTTAATAGTCAAGCTCATTAGCAGATGAGTGCCATCCTAGTGCAGTCAGGTGGTGAGATTTGTGATTCTCAGCAGGGCGTCCTGTGGCAGTGGCTCAATCCCTTTGAAACTCACTTCAGATGATGGCACCTAAATGATATCTGTGTGGAAAGCCTAATTTCTTTGCATGATTGGACTTTGTTACATGGTGCTGGCTTTCAAAGTCATTACCGTCACCGGCAGACCAATGTACTTGAAGGTTATTTCTTTTGTTTCATGACAGACTATAAGATGCACATTGATATACCGCTGAAATGGAAAAAAAGTCATCAACCTCTACAGTTAAATATGAGTATGAGTGTAATGAGTTACTGTGTAGTTACTTCTGTGTCTCACAGTACTTACCAAGCTATTTGAAATGTATGTTTGTCTCGGATTGTGTCACATTTCACTGGAAATGGCGGCTCACATTATGAGTTTTCTGCTTGCAGCAGTGGTTTGGAGTCTACCAGTGGGAATGCATAATTTGCAGATTGGACTGTTGGGGTGGAATTTGGCTAGTTAGTGGCTACGTGACCTTTTCTTATCTTACTGTGACATGGTGTTTGCCTCCTCACTCCAGTCAACTGAAAGCCATAATTGGCCCAATAATTGTAATTTGCTCTTATGTTGTATTTGTTCTTTATTACTGTATTTATTCACTCTGTAGTCAGAGACCTAACAATGTTAATGATAGAAATCATAAGAATAAATAATTAGTCCTAAAGGAGAAGGTCAGTGTGAAAAATAATTAAAATTAGGAAATACAGAGTGATGAAAGTTCATTTACGATAGATATTTTGCTATCCTGGTTGTTTTTTTTTTATTCTAATAGAAAAAAAGACATCCATTGTGAGACACAGCGCACAGATAATGTACTAAAGCTGCTTTGGTGTTTGAAGGAATATTTCAGGAGCTCAGTGTCTCCTTTGAGGCGCTGGCTGCAATGTGGGGTGTGACACGTGGAGAGGAAGGGTGGGTTTGTGCCCAGTCACAGCAGCGGCACCCCAGTGGGCGAATGTAGGGATCCCTCAAAACACAGCCCAGACAGACGCTGAGCTGTAATGCAAGTGTAAGTAGGAGCGACTGAGACATCATGGCTCAGACTCGTAAAGGGTTGTGACGCACAGGTTCCTAAAATGATACTGTACTTTCCATATGTGAAGCAACACACTGTAGGGTCTATGTTGCCATGGTTGCTATTCAAGAAGTAACTTGACTGCGTTAAACCAGGCTTTGTTATGCTGGTTGACTGATATTATGACAAGTTCCTGAATGGATGTATGAAAAGTAAGGGAACAGAAGAACAGTATAAAAAGCATTTTTTTTGTCAATTTAATGAGGGTTCAAATTATGAAGGCACTTTCCTCTGACCCCTGTTCACAAGTATGAATATGACTCTCAAAATAAATTATGTCAGATTCTTTTTTCGAATCAATCGTATCAATGTGTAAAATTGAGTTCCCTTAACAAAGTTAAATGCCAACGAGGTTGTCAGTGTAAGACTGCATTTTAATGACATGTTTTTTTTGTTTTTTTTTGATGTAGGCATAAGTGATTATGCCTACATCAAAACAGTGCCTCAAAATCTAGCAGTAGCTTTCACTACAAGAAAAATGTATGTGTCAGCTTTCAAGAAAGTCTGGAATGTCTTGTCAAAAGAATTAATTTCATTTGTGCTTTCTGGTTTATTCAGTGAGTTTAAATGGCCTGCTATGTGTCACTCACATCCATACAGAGCCATTGCCCTCATCCGTAGTCCTGGAAGGCTCTGGTGTATGCTGCTTTTTGTTTTGTTTGCTGTCCTGGTTATTGAAGGTTCCTGACATTCAACAGTCAGTTCAGACCTAAGTAAACAGGTGAAGTGTGTCAACTGTGTAATAAACAGTTTTAATTGGTTAAAGTGTTGGTTAAAAAAACTGGAATACACAGTTGCCCATTGATTATTAATGAAACCAACATCTTCCAACATCCCAGCCAACCATTTCATAGCATTCTCTTTCTCTTCTGTCAAAGTCAAATCCTTAGGAAATACATTCACCCCTTCTGGCAACAGCTTCCTGGTGTAAGGTAGGTTCAGCAGGCCAGCTATCTTGATGCAGAGGGCACAGGTATTTGATGGAAGTGGAGAACAATAATTGATGTGGAGGGCAAAGAGGGAACACTAGCAGTCCAAGGATTAGGATAAAAAGGAGATGATCAATGTAGTACAAGGTTTCCCGTATGATTGGCTTCAAAAAAGCTCTGCTTGCACAAAGTCTGAATAGCGCTCTTTTTTTGTCTTCTATCAGGATGGGTTCTGCTCCCTCTCCCAATGGGTTAACGGTACGCTAGCATTGAACTTTTCAGATCATTGTAGTTCAGCTCCTCAGGCATGACGCACAGTTGTTAATGCATAGTTTGCGTCCTTGGCTCAGCTGTTACACTGTATAAAAGGAGAATATGCGGAATTTGAGAGGTCTAGAATTTGAAAGGCACATTAAGTGCTGGTTTTAGTTTTAAAGTAGTCAATCAACCTACGTTGACCCAAGTAGCCAATATCCTATTTTGAAAAAATTTCTTGCAAAGAAAATCAGGTTAAATTACACTCATCTCTCCAGGAACTGGATCTGACACCTGTGCTGTAGGTATTATTCATGAGAGAACCCAAATAACAACTTTTATCAGGGCGTCATTATACTGATGATCAGTCCATTTTATCTCACTGTACCTAACCACATGGAAGCCAATTGTGGTGATTAGCCCTCTTTGGCCTACACAATCATTGACAATTGTGCTTGCCTTGCTGCGGTTAGGTCAACCTGATGCTCTTGAATCAATGTGTCAGCTCAAAAATGAGATCTGCTTGCTACTTTGTCATCTAAGGATTATGCCTGTTGGCCAGAGTGAGGCTGGTTCTCCTCTTCCAGGGTGGAAACCTCTTTACCTCCACTAATCTGTCCTCCAACAAGCTCTTAATTGAGCCATCGTCAGCCTGAATAGAGGATTTAAATATCAATTAAGGTAATGAAGTGCACATTGAGTGAAGAACCATAGTAGAGGGCAGCAGAGGTGAGCCTTACTTTATTGTTGTCAATGTTCTGGGTGTGTGTGACTCACTAGCAAAGAGAGAGGATTGGACTGTACAGGGCACATGTAGTTTTTTTAAATAAATCAAACCCAAAAGAAATGCATAGCAATGAGCTTTTTGCAGGACATAATTCTCACAACCATCTAAATATGCTTATTAGGAATTTATGTTACAGTAGTTTCTTCAAGGAGAATTTCCTAAATAATCCCCAACCCCTTCTTGTTCGTTGTGAACTTGTGATAACTTTTGTTGAAACAAGGTCTACGTTACATTACTAAGTACATAATTTGGATGACAAGCACAGTAGAGTAGAAGCCTCAATAATGAACAGTCCCATGTGTTCATACTATTCATTATGACTATGTGTTTTTGTGTTTTTGAAGAGGAGGGTAGGAGAAAGCCTGTTCCACTCAGAGTGTTTCAAATGTCCTATCTTCCAGCCACCCCAAACTGCTGAATATCTGCATCTGTACCACTGCTTTTCCATACTGGTGTTTTTATACCCTTGTTGCTACTCCTGCAGGCACTTGGGATGAAGTGCATAGGCTAATGGTCTTATCCAATGCTGTATTTATCCATTATTTTAATTATCTATTGCTTGTCCTTGCAGTTAGTGCTTATTCGTTGTAGGGAGCTTCTGTCCTCTCCTTTGAAGGTTCCATTCCCAGCCAGGTCATATCAAAGACTAACTGTGATACCTGATTCCTCTGTGCTTGGCACTCAGCAAATAGATGGATAGGGAGCAAATGTCCCATGAAGAGGCTGTTGTCCTTGCCCTGACTGGTGTTCTGGGGTGTGCTTGTCGCTTTACTCCACCAAAAGTGGGATGAGCTCCATCCATATATGCGGTACACGCTCTGACTGCATATCTAACTTTCGGTAATTAAAAAAAAAAAAAATAAAATGCAGTACAAGCATACAGTCCATATACATGGATGTACATGTAACAAAATATAATTGGATTATTAACTACTGAACTGTAAAGGTATTGAAACTGAAAAATTATTTTAAATTAGAGGCTCTGTTGATGTGTGTGTGTGTGTGTGTGTGTGTGTGTGTGTGAACCTTACAGTCTTATCCAACAGAAAAACACCAGTTGCTTTCCAAAATGTGTAAACTGTGAAGGTCAAACAGGTAGATAAATAGAGGAGGGGAGATCTGAAAGAAGCCAACACTACCAGGATTCACAGCTGGAATAAAATCCAAAGTGCCACAGTGTTTTAGTGCGATAAGAGCATATCTGACCAGGATTAAGCTAGCGGAAATGCAGTGTGAGCCAATTGCATTGCTTCACCCCTGTACATTTCATAAGACAGCGAGATTATCGGCCTGATCTACATCCTCTCTTAAAAAGCACATTGCTTCCTTAGTGATGTGTGCGACTGTAAAGGATATCTCTCGCTGTTTATGGCCGATTTCACCGGGTCACATACTGATGCCACTGTAATTGGAGAACAGCACCACAGGACATCACTCAAACAGTTGAGCAACGTGATTTTTTCAGGGTTATATTCTCATCCTTGCACAATTAATGAACAATTTAGGCTTGTTTTTTTTTTTTTTTTTTTTTTGGGGGGGTTATTTTGCTCCTTAATATGGTACTTGTGACGCATTCCGGTTAGGCCTGTTATACATTTACTGTTTTGAAGAATAAATAACGTGGTTAAGCATTTTTTTCTTTTTATATTCATTGGCACATTGCATGAGTTGGATGCATTCCTTTTTCCATGAAAGATTAAGTATATTCAAAAGCTCTGATTTCAAGTGATCTTGTATTTATTTCATCCAGTGGCTCTCTGGCTTAAGTCATTATAAATGGTGCCATGTGTGGCACCCCTAAGGTGCATTACAGCATATTTTATTTTATGGTGAATGACCGCGATACTTAGCCACTGGGCAAAGTCGATACAGATCTCTCCTGTTGAGCATGTTTCCACGATATTTACAGTGATCCTTGACAATTTATCTCTGGCATTGCCACTGTTGTAATAAAAACTGTAAAGCTTTGTTTGGCGTATTGAATTGCACTGCTTAGGCAAATTACCTGGCTAATCCATCAAACTGATAATGCATTTCGATTTACTGAAATTTCTGTTACACATCTGCAAAGCTTACTAGTTCGGCAATCACAGGTTTGTACCAGCTGCTGACATAAGACATATCATCCTCTGTAACCGTGCAACCAAAATAACTGCCCGTAGACTGTAATGCTACTGAACTCATAATACTGGAGTTGCTCTACCATAATGCTCTTAATACAGTTTTTTTGCATATTTTCTTAAGTGATTGGAAACAAACTGCATTACTAATACATTGACATTTTGTATTTTTTGTTACGATATCACTGAAAGACAATATAGGTTAAGTGCCATGTACCCTAATAGAATTTTTTATTACCAAAACAAACAAACCCCCTAATGTTTGACAAAATTGCTTTTTCACTTGTGTTTTTATTCAGAAGTAGTTTTGACTATAACTGGCTGAGTACACAGTGCAGTCCATGGAATGGTTTTACGGTCTTCACGGATATGACCACTGGTGTCAGCTAACAACAGAGGAGACAGCTGCTCAAGCCTTAAAGGGGAAGTCAAGTCAAAATCAACAGCTTGATGTCTTGCATAGGGTTTAAAGGTTAAGTGGTTATGTCAGATGTGTTAGCAGTTGGTGGTAGAAAAGCTCCCAGACCTAACATTGCACTTCTGAACATGCATGTAGGTAGGTGGTATTTAGGCTACATTACATTAAATCGTTATGAGCTGACATCCTTTTTGGATAGGATATATGTAGTTCAAGGAATGTAATTCCATCACCCTGTTCAGATTTACAACATTTGGGTGTTGCTGGAGGAGGGGAAATGAATGCAATCCCTACACAAACTCCTTATTTACTAAGTTGTGTTTTTTTTTCTAAAAATACTCTGATTGAAACTAAATTTATCCAGTCTCTTTCAGATCAGAGCAAGTGGGGTAAAAAAAAAAACTGCTTAAAATATCCCTCTTGCGAACAGAAATGGCATTGTGGGTTGACCTCATTTGGGGAGAAGGTGGAAAAAAAATCCTGAATAAATGAAAAATCGTGAATGGCATGAATATCCTGTCTATTTATATCAGGGATTATCGTATGTGTAGGAGTCCGCTCTTTTAAAACACCCCTTGTCTCAGAGTTGTTCATTGCCGGCATTCACGTCCCTTTGTGTTTTTGTCTCCAGATGAAGTATTCTGGTAGGTGGGTCATTTTTGCCACTGGCCTGCGTTGTTTTTTTGTTTTGTTTTTCTTTTAGGTTCTTTGTGTTCATTTTAATTATAAAAGCAATCATCCTGGCAGCCCCTGATGCAGTGACGTTGGTCCCCATTTATATCCAGTGATGGGATCAAAGGGTAACATGGCTGTGGCCTATATACAGTAGGTGGAATGCAACTCAAACATACACATATGCAGGATTAGCATGAGCGAGTGACACAAGGATCAGCTGTGAGCTGCAGCAGGCAGCATTAGCCTCTCGGGTGGCTGCGCAGTAGGCTCTGGTGCTCATGTGGCTGAAAGCTGTGCTGATTGAAGCCATTTTGCCCACAGTTACAGCACAGCATCACTCTTTTAACTCTCAGTGGAATCCCGGGTCTACCAGGTTTTTTCTTTCTTGACAGTTGCTGATCTCACTGTCTGACATTAGGCTAACTCTTTATTTTACATAGCTCACAGTTAGCATGGACAGACAATACTTACTTGTAAAGGTGGTGGTACTAGATCTGTGTGTGTGTGTGTGTGTGTGTGTACTGAGATATATGTGTGTAATGGGATGCATAACCCCTTGCCCCCTGGGAGAGTTGCATAGTAAGCTATTCTGTGACAACTCCTCCTCACATGCTACACTGAACTATGTGTGTTGCTAGTGAATACTGATGTACACTCCAGTTGTTGTTACCAGTTCTCTATGATAAGCAACTTTCCCTCAGTGTGTTCCCCATCTTAACAAAAAAGACTTGACCAGCCCTGTTACCTATCATGGCTTGTAGGGCAAGGCTTGTCACCTTGGAGGTAATTGGCCACTGGACTGTTTGGACAGCACTTGTAGTTGTTGGTATTGAGCTGGCTGTCTTTGGTTGTGTCAGCATTGAGAAGGGATAGGTTGTAGGGGCTGTTGCTGAGGTGTTGGCAAGAGAAGAGCGGCGTTTGCCGGAGAGGAGGGAGCCCGAGTGAGTGGCGTGAGAGCAAGGTCTGGCCATTGCTCCAACACAGCTGAAACAGCATGCACCACAGCCAGGAACTGAAACCCTATACCAATGCCTCTCTCACTGGTCTCCCCCACTTCTTCCTTTGATCTGAGCGCCTGCCATTTCTCCCTGTTCATTGCCTGCCTAGTCTCCTTCTCCTTCCCTTTTTTCTTTTTCTCCTTGGCTCTCTTACACATACATCTCATTTAGATTTGAGGCAACATTTTTTTTTTTTACTCCAAGTACAAAATACGTAAAAATGTGTCAATATCATGTTTGTTTGTTTTTTTTTTTTTTTCTTTTAAAGTAAACATGTAGGCTAACACCGTTTAGCCAACACTAGCACACTTGGGCAGAAATAAAGCACAAACGTTTGTCAACATAACAAGTGAACACTGACCACAGTGTATGACAGAAATGGGAGTGTTACATAAAAGAAAGAGGGATGTGGGGAATAGGTGTGCCTTTCCTTCGACCATGGAACAGAATTTATGATCTGCATTAGACCCCACACACAAATTTTAATACACACAAAAATTAGTGTAGATGAAAGTAGTTGGTGAATTGTACTTGTGTAGATCCTAGCACAATTACTAATCCAATAAATTAGTCTCATGCTTATTTCTGTTATTGTCAGGGTGAATGTAATCCACTAGTAAAACAGTTTCCTGGAGTGTGGTGATCAAGAAAGTAGTAATTTCTTGTAAATTTCTTATGAAACGTACAATATTAAATGTTATACAGGTATTTCTTATGAGATTGAGGTAAATTGCACAATTGTGTGCAAGTAAAGCTTTTTTAAGTGTAAATACAATGCCTTCCCTTACATGCAGGGAGGAAACAGGTGAGGCTTGGAGTACACCATGTTTTGGCAGCTGTTTATAGCTGTCTTGCAAATGGAAGAAAATTCCATTTCCGTTTAGCACGATGTCCACAAGACCAAAACATGGAACTCCACATACTCCATTTCCTAACCCAAACAAAAATGTGACACAAGGAGCTATTTCAAATTTAAGTCAGTTGCTGTAAGAATTGCCCAGCTTCATTGCTGGCTTTGTCACTGTGGAATAGGTATTGTGTGCTTACATGTACCTGGCGTGCTGTGTCACATCACACCCATAGACACTGAGAGAGTAATTTATAGGCTACTTCATAATGCATATGCTGCAGTCTCTACCTTTCTGACGTCACTTCACACATAGATGGATCATTGTGCTGTGAGAGCCTTGATTAAATGCTACATATGCTACGTACATCAGGTACGCAATATTTGTTGTTATTTTGATTGAGATCCCTCTGTATCTGTCTCCTCTCTTCGCCTCCTGGTCCTCAGTCTTGCACATCCCACACAACGCGGTGCTTTCAGGTCACGTTCCATGTGCATAGGCCCCAGATGAGGAGTGAGTTTTAACCACTCCTGCTTTCTCTGGGGGATTATTGCCGCTGTTTATATTATTTAAATGGTTATCACATTACAGCTAAACCCCTAGGCTTAAGGCTTTTTTATCTTTGCTGCTTGTAACAGGCACACTGCCAAGGAAGGAGAGAGGGGTAGAAAATGCAATCCCTACACACTTTGCTCTGTACAACATGAACCGTTGAGTCATTTCACTCTCAGTTTTTGTTGTCTTCTTCGTTTATTATTCATTAAGTTCAAAGTTCCGCAGTTTTCATAGTGTTTCTATATTTCCTTTTCCATTCTATTGCAGAATTGCCTTAAACAGCATGCTGTTGATAACATTTGTTTGATTTTCAACAAATGGCGTGTTTTGTATTTCCTGAACATTTTCGGAGCACTTGACACACCTGTTAATCATTTTCAAGGAGCACACTTCTCAGATCTGCTTCAGGAAAAGTAGTTCCAAGCATGGAATTGAAGTATGTAAGCTGTAGGCTTCTCTAAGCAACTCTTTCAGCTAATTTCCTTTAACCTTGTTACTTAAATTCAGATTTTAGTTCCCTTGTCGACAAAATAAAATGTCAGTTTGACATACTTGATTGGAACCTCTGGCTCCTAAGTTTAACTCTTTTACCCCTGTCAGTAGTTGCAAATCCTACTGTTATTTTGCATCTTTTTCAGTATTTTGCCTAGGATTTCCCTTGCAGAAAAATGTTGTCCCAGCCCTGGGGAGAATGTCATAGGCATAGTTATATCTGGACAGTAATTCAGCTGAAAGCAAAGCCCAGGGCCTAGATTCAGTCTGAAAACAGCATATCATGTCCTGAACTTAAAAAATAGCCAGGTGTTCCATTTGTTTTTTACTTAAACCAGTTTGAATTTGCCAATCACTAAAATTAATCATGCAAGTGTTCTGTTTGACAGTGGAGGCAGCAATTGCTTAAGTTTGTTTCTCAAAGTTAAAGACAAAGTGCAGTGTAGTTGGGTTGAAACTTGATCCAAGAAAGCGGCCTGAGCGTTCAGCTTTGCTGTATAGCTTCAGAAGCGCACCATGTTTTCTAGGCTGCTGTAGGCTCTCTAACACAAGTTGTCAGGTCATAAACTGTGGTGAGAGTGAAAAAGAGAAGAAAAAAGTATCTGGAAAGGAAAACTTCACTGTACAGGAGAGCCTTTGGAGCCAGCAATTCCTGTAGAGTATTAACAGGTGTGGGCAGGGGGAGGAGGGTGGTGTTGGCTGGGGGGCTGGGACAGGGAATGGGGACTAAAGAGCTCTCCCCCCACACCCCCACCTGTAGTTTGTCAGCTGTTGGAAGTCTGTTAAAAAACGTCAGCTGTTTCTGAGCAGACGAGTGTGTCAGTGTGCATGTGTATGTGTGTGAGTTAGTGTGAGAGAGGGAGAGAGCAAGGGCAAGGGGGTGGGCCTGTGTTAACGCATATGTGGGCTGCTCCACTGCACATCAAATGCCTCGTTGCCTACGGGGATTTATTTACGCACAACAATGAGGCCTGCCTGTATTGTGCGCCGTGACAGCTGAGCCGTGCTGAACCGTTTTGATACCCTCTACTCCTTACTCCAGGGGAGCGCGACTCCAGCTTAATTATTCAAGTCACCTACAGCAACAGAGGCAGCTGCTGTGCTCTGTGGGGTCCGTCCTGTGTACCCAGGGCTGTGGCACACACAGGGACAGGATGTTCTGGGCACAGTGGGCCGACACCCGACCGGCAGTGTAGGAGTGATCCTTTTTTTTCCATTTTATTTTGAGTTATTGGACTTACGAATAACGCTACACACAAAGAAGCACCTATTAACATTTAAAAGGAGCTCATTAAAGGTTATGGTTGTTGGCACCGTCTTACAGTTAAAACAGACAGCTGGCACTATTATTGTAGTTCTATTGCTACTTCTCTGTGGTATAATTTCTACGCCAATTCGTGTTGGTTTACAGATGTGAATAATGCACACAGATGTAGAGGCTATTTGCAGACCACTGTATAAGTGTTTTTAGTCTACCCTTAATGTGCATTCGTGGATGTGACAGGCCAAGGGATTTTCAGTGCTTTGTATTTTCCAGCTCAACTTCAACTTCACCAAAATGTTGAAAAAAGTGTTTTCCTGCCTAGTCATGCCACCCAATACCTAACAGAATGTTCTGGGGGAAAACATGGGAGAGTGTGGCCTCAGCATGTTCTGCAAGGTGTTACCATCATGGAAACTGGGAGTCCTAGTTGTGTCACCTGCTGTGCTTAATAGGTTATTAAAGCGAATTTCTCTCAGGGTAACATACTGTAAAGCACTGGCAGAGAAAGGTGGGTTTTTGGGCTCCTGATTGAATTGGCTATGCTGGAGGGTAAATTCAGGGAACCTGTGTAGTTGCAGCTGATCAGGGCTGCACGGCAGGGGAGCAGGTTGGGCCGTCTGTTAATGCACGTCTCCCTCCTTCTCACCTTTGCCCTTTAAGCAAGGCAGCTCCCGGGCTGTGACACTCCCTCCCCCAGTTTCCTCGGATTGGGCGAATATGTTTGGCAGGGAGCACAAGGGATGGCACTTCAGGAGATAGCATTATGGTGCTCTGTGTATAGTGGGAATGAAAAATCCAGACTCATTGTAGTTCAGAAGGTGATAAATGTATTTGAATGTGTATGATTAGCTTATTATGTTAACCTCTTTCATTGAACTTCAGAATAGTAGATATGTGTTGGTATGCTTTGAGGGAGTGGACTGGCAGGACTTAATCTTTACAGGAGAAAATGTTCAAAAATGCTTTGCCCTATTCTCATCCAGTCAGAATTTTAAATGCAACATATTTTATGTAAATGTCTCATTTAATTTTTTTATTTTATTTGACAGGGTCACTACTTTACCTCATATACAGCAATTAGGCCTATTTATTAGGGGAATTTACCTATCCAGATTTAATAAAGATGTCGACTAACTCTAAATCACATCAGCCTTCTTGTAGGGTATTGAATGGATATTGCATATCAGTTTAAAACTTTTGAGAAGGCCTGGGCACATGTGTCAGCTCCATGTGCACTGTTTTGATGTTTTCATTGAAAGAAATGAGAGCTTGTATATCATGTCTTTAACAACCAGGGGCACAGCTGCAGAAGCTGCTCTACTCGATGGTGGTCTTTATTCGTAAGAATGTTGAGCAGCTGTTCTCATTGAGATGGGGTAATGGAGATTGTGTAATTTTTCTAAATGTTTGACCAGGATGAATGAGACCTCGGATTTAGTTTAGGGACTCCTCAGAATGGCATTCCTGTCTTGGCAGATGTGATTTTGTCCATGGAAGCATCAGTTTTCTGAAAACATTTTATTATTTTTTTTATTAATTTTTCTAGGGGGTCCCACTGAAATGAGTAATCTGTTTTGCACTTGAGACCAAAATACAATAGTACAACAGTTCTATTGAAAGTTCAAAAGTTTTTTGTACCTTGGATTGAAAAATATGATCATTGATTTATTTAATTTATCAGGCCCTGCATTTTCAGACAAAAGCATAGCCAGCTTCACAAATTAGTCCGGGCCTTTAAGAGTGCTTCACAAATTGTGAAGGTCTGAACTTTCTATCCAGAGTTCCTTTGTGTCTTTTGAAATATCAGAGCTAACAGAGCTACAGGTAAATGCCACAAATAAATAGAGAGTAAAATAAAAATGAAATAGACATTAGCTTTTCAGACTAGGCCTGAAAAGGCAAAGGATGGACAAAGAATGTTGGAGCTTGTTTTTGGAATCTGTCATACATGAATTAGTTATGATGGTATGTATCATATTGAGATATAATTTAATGCTGTAAGATATTGTATCATCTAGTTTTTATATTGTCTGTTTATTGGTTCACACTACTGGTTCACACTTTATTTATTGTATGTAGTGCAGTAATGTAGTTTAGTAGTTACTTATAACTAATATAATGGAGAAGGTATCTTTGTAGCACTGTGTACTTAAGAAGTGGAGTGATATTACACCAGTAACAGGAAAGAAAAGGATTGTTTGATTCACAACTTATCTTTTTCATCAACAGATTTGTAATGTTTACATGTTTCCCAAACAGTGAGCTGCAGTCCACCGCTTTGCAGTGCAGTGTACTCCAGAATTTCTCGACTTGTGTTATTTAGTGCATAGCAACACGTTTACTGTAGTTGATAAACAGTCAAATGACATACTGAAGTGCAGTGGTTCTGTCTGTATGATATTTAGATTTTGTTAATGCTTCCTGACCTCCAAAGTCTCTAACACCAAGTGAAATGGGAAATTAATGCTTTGCGCTGATGTTGGGATTGAAGTTGGACTTCACCACCAGTGTCTGCCATTTTCGTCTTCCTTCTTTAGCCACAGACTCAGACAAGGAAAGTGTGTGAAACAGGGCTGGACTCTGGGGGATAGTTTGAGTTAGTTTTGTTAGTCCAGTTTCACAAGACTCTCTTGAGGCAAGACGTCATACTGGAACCCTGCCAAACATTCTGGCACTTTGTTTTACTTCACAGTGCGGCTTCTGCACTGTTCTGATTAAGCATTTCACCAGCAAATCAGCATTCCCATAGTAACAAACAAAACAAGAAGACTGCTCTTCCTTTTTTGTGAAATCAGGGGAAGAAAAGGAAATTCTGTCCTTGCCTTGATTCTGACACATTTTTTATGTGTGAGGATGCATTTCATAGGACCATTGTGTCATAGTCTCAATTAAGTAGATGGGTCATTTTTTTCATAGCTAACTACCGTTCCAAATATTGGGCATAGTTTCTGCCGCACCCGTGTAATTAAATGTATAATGCACAATTAAATTAATCCAGAAGAACAAATCTAACAAATGTGCTTTGACAGAAGTCAACACAGTCTAATATTTAGAAACATATTTATTCAGGCTGTCAAGCTTTGTGAAGACAAAGAACATGGCTACAGTGCTGCTCTGCATTATTGGTATAGAAGCTGTATAAAGCAGCTTGCTGGAGGGAGAGTTCTGAGACTGCACTCACCTATATACAGGAGCTGTAATGTGCACACAGGTGACATCTTAGTGCACTTGAAGTAGCCTGACCATGGATTGAGACAGCAACTGCAGTCTTAAGTAAGAGAGTGAGATTCTTTGCAGCTTGGCCTGATCCCCTGGTACATGTGCCTGCTTTCCATCGTGTCGCCATCGCTTTTCTGAATCTAAAAATCTGATCAGACGTAACAGGGAGCCTACTTCACTTGTTCACTCTTCCTCCTTTTCTCTCCCTCCTTCCATCGTTTCCTCTCTCCCTCTCTCGCCCTCACACTTCAGACCATGTGGCCAGCACCACACAGACGTGGGCCATGCTCAAATCTGTCGCAGGAAGAGAGAAGAACATAGTCACACAAATCCCCTTATTAGGCTGTGGGCCAAGTCGATCTGTACTGTGAAGAATCCCCTGGGGAGTGCTTGACTGTGAAGGAGGGAGGGTTTGGAAACCAGGGAAAAGCATCTTGTTTAGGCCATTACCAATCACTTATGTTTGTTACGGCTGTTAAATGGGGGGGGAAAAAAAAAAGTTTCTTCACGTTTGTGCTACTTAGGATCCATGTAGCCTATATTTTTACTGCAGTGGGCAGATGGCCTTCTTGATACAGAAGGGGACGAAGTGTTCCCAAAGATTGGGATGCAGAAATTTGATTACTCTTGAGAATTTAACTGTTGGTTGACCCACACTAGTAAGAACAGTACAGAGCTTGCCGATTTTCCACTCTTTTCAGTTTCTTCTTCAAGGCATGATGATGCAACTATTTCCAAAAGCAGTGGAATCTGACTGAACCTCTCTGTTGCCAAATGTCATGCCACCAAAGTAGTGGTCTCACCCAGCTTACCCATCTTACCTCACCCTGCCTGAGTGCATATGCTCTGCAATGGAAGCACTCTGCATCAGGGCCCAGTCCACACCCGATTTTCTCTGTCAACCAGGCCTAACTCCACAGTACAGCTCCTCATTTGTAAAAAAAAAAAAAAAAAAAAAACCTCCATGTCTAACCTCAAAATGCAGACGTTCATACTGGAGCACATGTACACAGAAAGTTAAGACCGCAGTCAAAGACAGCAAACAGCTGTGAGGTGAATGCAGAGGGAGGGGGGTCATGCAAAAGGTGAGAAAGCAGCTGCTACTGCGTTTACAGGGACTCACAAATCTGAAGAGAGAATTTGCACACCATGTGTGCGGGGGGTAATGACGGCCTGACAAACTGCTTTACTACGACCTAAACCCCCACCCCACCAACTCTCCGACAGCTCTTAGGCCTAACCATCCTCTCAATTACCACTAAAGACAGCAATGAATTTGCGGCAGTTGTTGAGGCCTGAAAAGGGGGAGGGGTGTGGGGTAGCGGCCAAAGGAAGAGGGACACAGGAAGGAGATTCCAGCGGGGTCATTGCTAGAACAGTCACTCCGCACAGGCAGTCATAGGACAGGAGCTGGATCTCCACAGCCGCTCACCACGTTCTGTTGGGTTCATTTTCATTCTTAGGATAAAAAGTTAAACCTCAGACTTGGACTATTCAGCATGTAACCATTTCCTACAGATTTCCGGAATACAGGGAATGTGTTTTCCACACTTCTAGTCAAAATCTTTCCAGTGTTGTTCTGACTCTTCTCTGTAGGAGCAGCCTAAGGGTAAGGATTATATTGCCGCTGTTGTTGCATTCTTTGTTTATAGTCTACTTTTCAGCCCTGGTGTCACAGTATACATGTTTCAAAGATTGTTAGTCCAGCTTTTTTCCCTTATTGAAGTTGAAGGTGGGAAAATGTTTGTCATGCTGGTTATGTGTCATTTGCCATGTTATTGGCTGTAGACAAAATAAGGTTTTTTTTTTTTTTTTTTTTTTTTTAATATAGCAGTTGACCCTCATATTTCTACAATCAGCCCTTCTGCCTGATTTGAACTGCAATGCCTCATGCTTAATCAGTTGCTTTACTCAAATGACAATTAAAAACAGATTGTTCAGAGATGAAAGACAAAATACTAAATGACGCTTATCTACTATAGGCCTAGATTTGATTTTTTGCTTGTGTGTGTGTGTGTGTAAGTACCTAGTACCCTTGGACTGTAGAATATTGGCCAGCTGTGAAGTACAGTGACTTTACTGGTCAAGGGAAATAATAGCTACTTTGCCTCTGATGTGGTGGAAGTGACATTCCCCCTCTCTCCCAGCAAGTGTTTGAGATTATACAGAATGTACAATGAAAATCCAATAATTGCATTAATTACAGGGGTGTGCATGAGCTGGCTACCAATTACAGTACTAAGCTGAAAAGGCACCAGATTCAATTAGCTTGTCTCACTTTTATTAGGCCATTCCCTCTGCCCTGTTAGTCAGAGATTAGGCACAGAACATTTCAACCCCTAACAGTACTGGATTTAAGAGAGGTTTGTTACTTAACAGAAAGTTCCCATTTTCATACTGTGTGGCAGTTATTTTAATAAAAAAACAGTGATACTACTGTAAATCTGTAGTCTGTACTGTTTGTATATAAATATAAATTCTTTCCATGTTAGATTTAATTAGTTAGGGCAGTAGTTTGGTGAGGGTCAGGTACAATAATGATATTGCAGTGACATGTAGTTTATTTTCACCTCATATCTAGATATTGTAATAGTTTAACATTAGCTGTTACTAAGCAGGCAGGATGTGGGGAAAAATCAGAACTCTACAGATGGAAAGAAAGGGCCTACTGTGGTGAAATGAGTCCCTAGGGATCTGCTCATTGGAGCTGCAACAGTGTTGACACTGACAGGTGTGGGCAGTCTGTTGATGGGAAAAACTAGCTTTTCAGCAAATTCTGAATTAATGTGGTTGCACAAAGTTGCATGTAAAAAGTATGAGATACCGAACCATTATAGTTTTCAACAGACTATGAACTGCTTTCTTTCACTCAGGTGTGTGTGAATACAGCTAGTCGTGAAAGTCCTCTCTCTCAGTGATCCATTATAAGAAATTAGTTTTCACACACATACTTCAGGCTGTCTCAAAGAAAAGATGTTTATAGTGTTCTCGGCAAATCTAATTTTTTTTTCCTCTTGAAACGTTTCACAAAAGCAGCAACATAAGGCACTGGGTTAGAGGGGGGAAGAATGAACAGATTCATTGTGCTTTTGATACACTGTTAATGATTCCCTGTTCTTGTCCCATGGCAGTCTTCTGTCTGTTCAGAAAGAAAACAAGGATGCCGCCAGACCTATCATCATTTTCTTATTCAATACAAGAAGAGGTTAATTTCGTGGTAACAGATATATACATAGTGTTAGGTAAATATCGACAATTAGTCGATATAATTGAGTCGCTGACATGGAGAAACTTCATGTTTTTTTTGAGAATTTTGATGTTCAGACCGTTCTTATCAACCACTGAGTATAGAAAAGTTAGTACTTGTGATCACAGCAGCAATCTCTAGAGGAGCGCAGTCTTCACTAGCCAGTGGTTTTAGTACATTTTGTTAATTTCATTTCTATTCAGCCCAAGCATAGAAACATTAGTTTTGGAAAGCCTTTTTGTAGTAAATTACGTGATCATCCTCACGTAAGGATCCACTCCACAATTTGTGCTGTAAGTCAGTGATAGTAAGACTGTCAGTGTATCTGTTTATTACTGAATAGAACAATTGAACTAAGTTCTAAGATACCCTAGCCTAGGGCGTAGTGTTAAAGATGCAGGACTTTGTGGGGAAAAAAATGCATTCAAGGACATGACTCACGGTGAGGTGGAAAGGAGAAAAGATGAGCGGTGACTACAGTATGTCTACCACAGGAAAAAATACAAGAAAAATGAGGGCATAAACTGGGGCTCCCTTGTATCTTGAAACACCTTGAAAACATTCAAACTGGTCAAATGTCCCCTTGTCCTTGTACAATTTCCCAAGTATACTTCTTGAATTTTCTGTCATAGGAAGCTACATCAGTCTGCCTTTATTTACTGAGATGCTCAGAAGTATCAACGTGCTGATAATGCTTACAAGTTTATGAAGTCACCAGGCTTGTACATGAAATCAGAGGTCATCTGTGACTGGGCATTCACTGCCAAAAGCACTTGAAATGTATAAATGTATACATTTCTGATTAACATGCCATTGAAACAGATTCTCCCTGACTTGAAATGGAACCTTAATTTTCACATGCAGCCTCTAACATTGTGGTGTTATCCCATCCAGTTTGTGTGTCAGCATGTAGGTACTTTTTTTGATGTGGGGTCTCTTCACCATAGGAAAGGAAAATACGAACCAGAGATTAATTTGATAAATCACAAGAATAAGAGAGCTGTAGCACACCAGCTATAACAATACTAAAGTTTCAGAACTGTGCGCATTAAATTATTTTTCAGTGGTTATTTTTAGAAACTTGTAGAGTTTCTGAATGTGGAACAGCTGACCTTTTCTGTCTGTGATGGCCACTGCAGCCGTCCATTAATGGGGATTTTGGTGTCATCGCTGTTGGCAGCAGGGCGTGTCTCTCAAAGGCCTTTATTTTGTGTGTTCACCTGATCTTGCATGAGGATGACAGACTGAAGGATGTAGGAATAAAAAGGGGACAGAGTGACTGAGTGCTTTGGTCTACAGGCATTGAGGCATATGCCTGTAGGAGAGGAGGAGAAACTGAAATTATTCAGCACAGATTCAGTCTCTGCGTGAATGGGCAGGTCTGCTTTGAAAACCTGGGCGATGTTTTTATGTTGATTGTTGTTGTCCCACAGGTTGGACAGCGTTGCCACACTGATTGTCAGGATGAATTATCTGTGTTAGCGACAAATGTCTGTGTCGTTTTAGACACAACCCTACCTCACTGCCCACACTTCTGTACCTGCTTCCCGTCTTGTGGCTGGAGAGAGTGGATATCTGATACCTATGGAGAGAGAGAGAGAGATGAAGAGAGTATGTGTGTGGGTATATGCTATAGGATGTATTTAAGCTAATTTTTGTGTGTGTGTGTGTGTGTGTGTGTGTGTGTTTGAGGTTTAGCGAGAGTGCTTATGCAAGGGTGTGTGTGTGTTTGAGTTTTGAAGAGCGCTGGCAGCAGGGACATGATTGACGAGCTGAGGAACACCGATCCCCTCTCCCTTCCCCCACAGAGAAGTGCTGTCCTTGCACTGCAGACACTCCACACCCTGCGGTTGACGGATCAGGTTCCGCTCGGTGCTGGGCAGGCCAGCTCTCTGGAGGGGGGTCAACAGCTATCCCACTCCACATTTCTGCCATATCCCTCACAGGCATGCAGTTTACATTGATGGCAGTGACGAAAAGCGAAAATCACAATAGCTCAGCCACTTGGTGATTACGATAGTCGTGCGTGTGAGGCAGCGGGCTGGAAATACCCCATGGTTGGTGCTGCTGGCCGCTGCAGATGGAGGTTGGATGGAGCGGCAAACTTGCCAGGTCCCAGTGCGGAACGCAGAGCGAGCGGTGTCCCACTTAGTAGGGCGCGTGGGTGGAGCTGCTGACCTGCTGCAATCAAAGGCAGAGCTGGAGTCCTCTGTGACTTTGCCATCAGCGGGACAGCTGCAGCCTGGCCCAGCCCAGCCAAGCGCACAGGGTGGCCAGCCCCTGTCCAACCGTGTGGGGCAGTGAACCCCTTGCCAGGTCAGGTGTCCGGTACTCCCTCTGCTCCCCTTCAGCGTGCCAGCATGTTTTGGACAGTCATCTCCGCTCTGTTTTGCAATCATACACTAAACCCTGCCATGGAGACCATGAAGGCGTCTATCTCAATGCACCATGACTAACCATGGTAAGTATAGGTATGCCTGCTCCCTTTTCCCAGTGGACAGTTGGCTGTGCACAGAAGCCCCACAAGGTCCTGACTCAAAGTGGCCATTACCAATCATCCTTTCACTCTATGCAAGTAGGGGCTTTATATATCTCAATAACAGCATCCTGTTATCCTAATTTCAGTGTCTAATCACTCCCCACTTCAGCTGCTTTTAAATCTTTCTCACTCTGCTTCAGCTGATGTGTGGTAGGTATACTGGCAGAGTCCAGCAATGGGTATTTACAAATGGAGCCTTTTTTTTTATTATTAATTTATTGTATGTTAAACAGACACAGTGATTAAATAACTGTCCCAGAGTTAGCCTATTTGAGAAATTTAAAATGCATGCTGGGCACTAGTAGAACAGTTTTAAACAATCATTAATATTCTCTCCTTTCCTGGCCTCATTTGCATCAGTTCAGTTAAGCGTGGCTGTGGATGCTGAAGAGGTACATCGTGTGAGTTCACTTCAGATATCAGTGATTCCCCTTGACACTGAATCTCAACTGTCATGCTTGACAGATGCCAAGATATCTGAGGCTCAGGGTATTCCATTGCAGTTGGTATCACAGTGCATCCATTTTGTGCGCCCTGCACAATTTTTAGTCCTTGATTAGCACTGCTTGTACTTGCTGCTACAGTGTCACACCAGCTCTTTGGCTTTCATTTTCCAGGCTTTTAAGGCACTGAATAGTGAGTGGTTTCAGCATGCGGTGCTGTAAGAGCTTGGACCTGCAGTCCGGGCATTATGAGTGCTCGGGTTTTGATTGTTCAGTGCGATTCGCTTGTGCTGGAGACGTTTTGATTAAACAGCAGGGTGGCGGTGGAGGGCCGTGGCATGGAGCGGGAAAGGTGATGGATTTCTCTGCACTCTTTTGGCCAGGCTCCAGCTCTCCCCTGGCACTCGCTGTAATCTCAGAGCCTCAGGCTGACTCACATTGACTTAAATGCGGGCACACCACAGCTAGACTGAGCCCCCCCTCAGCCCCTTATCCTCACACCCCCCCAACCCCCTGCACTCAGACAGAGAGACTCTTGAGCCTATTTGAGTCTCTGTTTCCCAAAATAAACTGTCTCCTTCGTAGGAACAAATGGGTCGAGTCCTAATTGTGCTCATTAGATAAAGATTTGTCAATATCGTTTGTCAGTAAACAAAATGAATTTGACTGAACACATAAATTGATGTAAGACCCTTAAAAAAAGGAATGTGTGTTTGATTTTGTGTGTTGTGTATTTTGCTCACCCCTTAGACTCTACCATACTAAAGTGGGAATCAGGTAGTTGAATGAACAAACATCCTGTACTGCTGCTCTGCATTGTAGCCTGTCCCTTTTTATGTTGCCTGTAATACACAGAATTGAATCTTTTTCTCTGAAAATCTCAAGAGATTAGTACTCCTAATTAAATAACAATACTTAATAATGTATGCCTGATTTTTATAAAATGTTAATGGTGTATGGAAAAAAAAATGTGCCATGCTTCTTTGTTTGGGTGGGGTGGGAGGGGTCTTTGTGCTTGGTTGTTGCTCGTGACTTCTCCCTGGGTCCTGGTACATGAGTGTGAGTGTCAGCTCCAGGGCTCTGCTATTATTCGAGACCTGTAACAAATTTCAGCACTTGATGACAGGATTGGCTAAGGTGGAGTCAGATGTTCAGTGAGGGAAGACCTCCCACATCCAGCTACATACCTGCCTTTGATATGCTGTTTGAAGTTGGAACTGAAGCAGATTTTCCATGAAACCGCTACTGCTGTTCTGTAGGGTAAAAAGCAGACATTTTCATGGGTGGCTTTATGTCTTGGACAATAACTAGAATAGTAGATTTGACTAAATTAGTGGTTTTATTAGAGGGCGGTTTTTTTAATAGTGGTTCCTCAGGGTTCAATCTATGGGCCCCTCCCCTGAACACCAAATCCTTCGCCTTAAGGACATCTGTTTAAACATATTTTAGCAAAGGGCCTCAAAAGCGCTTTTTCTTCGGGTCTGGTCTGGCCAAGGAATACTTGAGGCCCTCTGTAGACTCATTTGAGTGTTGAGTCTGCGGCCTGGTGTGAATGAAATTAGAGGTGCGAGTGTAATCTGCCAGAGAGCAGAGCTGGAACAGGGGCCTCTCCGAGCATGAAGGGCAGAAGGTTGATTTCTGAGCAGCCCAGCAGATAAAGAAGCCTTTTCATGTCTGCCGGCCCTGCAGCCCAAACATAGCACAGACCACTGCCCTTGAACTACAGGCTATGTTCCGTAAAACAAGGAGAACTAGGGCTTCACCTTCTATCAGTGCTGCTTATAGTGCCATAGAAAACACGTAGTCTACTGAGTACTGTATTAGTGGTGATTGTTGTCTTTTGATGTTGATGCCCTTATTGTATTCTCAAAGCGTAATTCATCCTTGTGGCCTGTAACCCTGTTTTTCAGTGTTTACTTTTCATAGTTGATTTTATATGTTCTGATAGTCTGCATTCCAGTTTGATGCTGATAGCACTCATTTATAATGAGAATTCTCTTATAATAACACTACAGTACCAAAACATTTGTTGACCAACATTTAACCTCTGTTTTGGGTGTTGGGTTATAAATGAGTGTTGTATGACTCTGCTCTCTCACTCACTACATTAACGTCTTTGCCTGAAAATTAAATGCCACCAGGCATTTTTCAAATGACTATTAGGCTGCTGAGGTCAGGAACATTTACATCCACAGTCTATAGAATTGTTGACAATGTGACATCATCGACAGTCACAATGAAATGTTGTGAAGTGGTAGAAAGATTCAATATTTCGGTTAAATTCAATGCTTTGCACAGGCTGTTAAACAAATTCATTATTGCATTTGATAACAGAATACCATTTTAATGTCTTCAACATGTATACACATGCACACATACATTTTTCTCCAAGATCATTTGATCACCTATATCAGTTGGATGTGGTTGTGTTACATGAAAGTATGAAGGAAGAATAGCCAACTTAAATTATGCAAGTAAATATCCCATGAATAAATACATAATTATAGTATTTTTCTTATGTTTTATGGATTTATTCATTTATTCCCATTTTTATTTTCTCATGTTTTCATGCATCATGCCAGTGCAAGGCCAAAGGGGCAAACCCAAGGATATTAGTCTTTTGACATTAAGCCAAGCCATAAGGCAAGTGTGTTTGATATTGAAAGAGTTTACTGCAAACGGTAAAGGAGACGAAGCTGCAGCTCCTCCTTTTAGAGAAGCGGCCCGCTGGCCTCGGTTTTTGAGTCATGGATGTGGCACGGTAAACATTTCTGCAAGCAACAGTCTCCGAGGCGTCATCTTTGTGACTCACTGTTTGTGCTGGTTTTCCTTTCAACCGAGTTCTTGATGAATTAGCTTTAAGGAGGCCATTGAAAACCGATCTGGGTTTTGACATCTTTTGACAGATGTCAGCACTGAGTACCTTGTCAAATATGTTGTCAGAGTTGTTTTGTGCAAATATATACCATTTTAGATGCAGTTTAATGTTTATGTCTCTTAAAAAAGAGGCCAAATTAGGTTTATTAGGTTTATTAATTTTTAAATGAGTTATTTAGTGTGTAAAAGAGATGCTTTTAAAACTATGCTTTAAGCACAAGTTAAAATAATGTCTGTAGTTTTTTTTTTAAAATTTATTCATGATCTGTCCCTTTAAGAAGGATGTGTATCGGTACTGTATTCTTTTCCATTTTTAATCACATGCAATGCATCAAATTGGGAAGGCAGCCTTTCGCCACAGGCCTGTGAAGATCAGTGATGTGGCGTTGATGTCTCTAATGAAGCTGACATAGCACAGCCTCACTCATGCTGCCCCGAAGGTTCCATAGTGTGTCGCACCCTCATTGCCCCCTCTGGGAAAACAAACCCCAAGAGAAGGGTTCCCTGAAGTGTTACACTGTTGCTCTTTCCGCACGTGATGGAAAATTGTTTCAAAATGCATTAGGCCTATTTGAAATAAAACTTGATTGATTTATTAATTGATTAATCTAATGTGCTTTGTTAAGCGTCGTATCTTTATCTCATTAATCTAGCCAGTTAGAGGTGGCTGTATACATTGGTTTGAATGTAACTATGTTTTCCCTGTGTGTTTGTTTCAGGAGTGATACACATCAAACACCTGCAGTGCAGCAGGGGAGAGTGTCCTGAGGCTGGAGACAATTGGATGACCGGCCCCATTTCAGGACAATGAACTGAAATCCCCTCCTCCAGTACCAGCTTTTTTGCCTTTCTTTTTGCCGGGGGTGCTAACTCCAGGTCCAACCGTCGCAGAGAGCGAAATAGCAACTCCCAGTCACTGACGCCACATCCCCCTCCCCCTCAGACAGCCACGTGCACCTTCGACCTGTCGACACCCCCCACCTCTCCCACCTCCATACCGGAACCATGGGGAGGAAAAAGATTCAGATACAGAGAATCACAGATGAGCGCAACAGACAGGTGAGCGTCTGCCATGTGCTTGTGTATGGCAGATGTGCTGTGTGTCTGTTGTTAATTGAAGCAGATTATGGTAATATAAGAAGTAAATTAGCTTTATCTGAGATGTGCTGCTATAAAAATGAATCACAAGTAATATGCTCATGAAATGCTTTTGGAGTGAAGTAACCAAAGCACCCATTTAAATAGTACTTACTGGGTAGTGGGGTAATCTACAGTCTTGCTGACAAACTTTTAACCTTCACAAATATAAAAATCCATTTAAATAGCTTGATATTTACTGAAGCAAGTCAGCTTAAGTACCTTGCTTAAAGTTCCAATGGCAGCACCCATTCTAGGAAATGAACATAGAACTTGGGAGTGGAAGCAGAAACACTAAGCTACCTATTTGTGCCTTGAGACTTTCTGACAAATTTTGTTGACTATTTTTTTTCAACTGATGTGTGTAAGGAGCCTTAAAATGAGGTTTGCCTGAGCAAGAACCAAATAGAAAGGAAGGGATGTTAAAATTGACAAACTCCAGCACTGGAAAATGTCTAATGATGAAAACTTCACCGCTGTTGAGTTTGTCCTCCAGGCTCCTGCTATCATACCAGAATTTATGAGGCTGCCGTGTAGATCTTTTTGCTGCTCCACCCATGTGCAGGGCACTGCACTAGAATTTTTCAACAAAGAAAATGATAAAATCCCATTGGGAAATATGCAGTCAACATAAGTGACCTTGATCAAAGATTAATTAATTAGCAAATAGTGATGGCAGCCATTGTAAAAGTTCATAAAATGAACAAATCAAAGGGACGGGCGGCAGCAAATCAAGCACAGGACAGAAGTTATCTTCATGGTTGTCTGAGATGACATTAAAAATAATTTTAAAAAATAATTTAAGGGCCCTTGGGTGGCTCACAAGGTCACAGGGCAAGCCCTGAGGTCAGAGGTTCGAATCCCGGTCTTGCCTTTGCCGGCTATGGCCAGAGGTCCACATTGGCGAGGCACAATTGGCCCAGGGGGCAAGCCGGCTAAGATTGTTGGTCTCATCACAGCAGCGCCCTCTTTGGTCATGCCGTGCGGCTGCTGTGTGTATAAGAAGCGAGGTTGTCGTCACGCGTTCGGCCTCTCTTCCCAAACCCGATAGAGCGGGTGCTGCAGTGCGGTCAACAAGTTCAGTTGAGTTCTGGTTGGGAAAATTGGGGAAAGAATCAGGGTTAAAATTTAAAATACATAAATAAATAATTTAAAATGTGAGCTAGCAGAATAACTTCACCAACATACCCATGTTCAGCCTGAAATTATGACCCTGGTATTTGGTTAGTTCCAGCGTTAGGGCTGCACGATATGAAGAGAAATGTGATATTCCATTAATTTATGGATTATCGCAATGCGATAAACCAAAGATTCATGTATTTAATCAGTTTAGATTATTTTTAAGTATATTTAAAACATGGAATGATGAGATTTCCAATATTTTTCTTGGTTAAAGACTGGTTAAAAACATCACTCTCAACTTCTCAGTGACCAGTAAATCCTTACTGCAAATCACTTCTGATTGAGTGTGGTTGTCACATGTAAAACCAAAACACTGCCACACAGCCGAGGTGCTTCTTTGTTTGCTTCCTGCTCGTCTTCCGCATGACATCATCAGTGTGCACACATCTGCATCAAGAGCCAATTGTGCTTGCGACTATTCTCTGTTCTCTACGGTTCCATACAGTTGTCGGCTTATTGCATTAAAATAATTAAATTATCACAACACATTGCCATATGTTTATCACGATAAATTCATTTACGTTGCGTTTGTACGTTTTATATGTCGTGCAGCCCTAGCCAGCGTCCCATGCCAGATCACGCACTGTCTGTGTTCACATGTGGAGGGCAAGCCTGGCTGTACACTGAACCTACACAATCCCTGACTAATCCCCCTCCACGCCCACTGAGTAAGGGCATTTCCCTGCAAATCCCTGTGAGGTGAAAAAGGTGAAGACTAAACTTACCTACAGTCCTGAGGAATTCCCCCACCATCAAAAAGATAATATTTTTTGTTGTTGTAGTTGTCCTTCTTGTTTTTATATTATTATTTGTCTTAGCAGAAGTGTTATCGGGGGTCCACGCATCATGTCTCTTTATTCTGCCTGTTGACCTCAAATAACTTTTTGCTGGTATGCCCAAGACTAGCCAACCTTGATAAGCTTGTGTTGCTTTGGTAAACTCTTATTTCAGTGACAATATGATGCAGTGCAGGACACCAGTTGTGGTTATAGACACGATGACGAAATAAAATTTTTTATGGTGGCTCTATAAAAAGATAAATAATAAGTATTTTTATTAATCTCTTCAAAATTACCTTCACTCCGATTCCTGCTTATCATTTATTTTTAATGATTTGTCCTGGCGTCACAAGTGTGCCAAGCAGAAAGGTTTTAATGAGAAGTGGATATGGCTTAATGAGGACCGATCCCAGGACAGGGAAAAGCCAGGCTGATGACTTGCTGAGCGGTAAATACCATTAAGCATTGGCTTCTCCTCTCATCACCACGGTGACCCAGGCACATGAGGTGAAAACCTCTCAGTTCTCAGCAGGAGAAGGCCAGGCTTTGTCATTCCCATTAAGTACCAGAAATTCCATTGTCTTACAATCCTTATTTTATCATCAAAGCTTTTCTTTCTTCACAGTGACAGCCACGTGTAAGGAAGCCACATCCTCGTTGAGATTATTGCTACCTTGCTGTTCGTTATTGCCTTCTGTCACGTTAAGTTTTATGGGTCAGATTAATCATAAAAGCATTGTCAACAGAAGTATTTTGTTTATACATAGCGAAGACTATTTGTGACATTAATGTATGAATCCCCTCTATATTGTCATCCATCAGTTATATCAACTCTTCATTCTGTCATTTGCCATAATTTTTCATTTCCTCTGAGATTCTTTCACACTTGCCCTGCTTTCTTGTGTGTGTGTGTGTGTGGGTGTGTGTGCGTGTGTGGTTAGAGGGGGAAGGGGAGAGGGTGTGTGTGTGTGTGTGTGTGTGTGTGTGTGTGTGTGTGTTTGTGGGGGGGGGTCTAGAAGGCGGTTGCCCATGGAAACGACCCCGAAATAATTTGATTTGTGGCGGCAGGGAGCAGTGAGTGTGAGGGAGGGAGGGAGGAGAAGAGAGGGAGAGAGAGAAAGCGCAAGAGAGAGGGAAGGAGGGAGGGCAAGCTGTCTTCTGCTCCAGAGAGCTGCATCAATGTGACATGACGAGCACTGAAGCAATTAGTGACAGAGAAGAGCGATGGAGGGAGAAACCGGAGGTCTCGTATGTCACATAGTTGAAGAATCTGCCTCTCTTTCTCTCTGTCTTGTCTGTGCTCTCTTTCTGCGACTCCAAACACAAAATCCCCATGCAGCTAGATGTGCACCCATATTACTCTGATCTCATTCCTGCAATGCCTTTGCATCAAGCCTAAAAAAACAAGAAATCCCCTCTGTACAAATCTTATTTCCACCCTCCATCTGCACGAGATTCTGTGTGAGAGTTGGTGTACTGAAATTCTCCCCACTCTGTCTGTGTGAGTGGCGCTTCAGCCATTAGTATTTGAGCTGATGTTTCTCCATTGTTTTTCCCCACATTGATTGTGCGGGCTCCTGTTTGTGCAGTGCTCTGTTCTTGACGTTATCTTCTTTCTTCCTCCTTCTCCCTTTCATCTCCCCTCCCCACTCTCCTGCTCTTTCCTGTCTCTTTTTCCCTTCCTGTTATTCTCCTTCATTCAACCCCCATATCTTGTGTCTTCTTTTTACCCTCTATGTGTGTCTGTGTTCCCATTTCTCTCTCACTCTCACCTCTGTCTCCCCATCTTTCGTCCTCATCTCTCCATTCAACCATCCTGTGGTTCTCTTTTCACTCCTTTTATCTTCCCCCACTCCTCCTCCTCAATCCCATTTCTGCCCTTTCCACCATAGGTGACCTTCACCAAGCGGAAGTTTGGTCTGATGAAGAAGGCCTATGAGCTGAGCGTGCTGTGCGACTGCGAAATTGCCCTCATCATCTTCAACCACTCCAACAAGCTGTTCCAGTATGCCAGCACCGACATGGACAAGGTCCTGCTCAAATACACAGAGTACAACGAGCCACATGAGAGCCGAACCAACGCCGACATTATCGAGGTACGAGGGGGCATCCCATTGAAAGTGTAGGCAGGCAACTTGGGTTTACGCAGGAGGGGGTCCTGTAGAGCGGGTTTGGATTTAGGGTGTTTTGGTGCTTCAGTCATGGCAGAAATGTTGTATAGGGATGTTTATGATAGTGTTTTTTGTGCGTGAGATGTTTCACCCTTGTGGCAGAACCTTTCATGCATAACCCAGGGTGTCTCAGGGGCAGTGTGTGATTAACCTTGCGAAGCATCGAATTTCATACCTTTTTCAGTATGTCCATGAAAGAATTATGAATTGTTGGTTCTGCCAGCATTTTCTTGTCTGGATGGCCTCTTCAGCACGATCTTTGTCCTCGATTTAACATGTTGTGGCTTCTGTGGGTGTCACTGCTTTTACTGAGGCCAGATGAGCTCTGGTGCTGACCTGCCGGGCCTAGCGGAGCAGCCTGGGCCTGTGGTCATCCCTCATTTCGCACACACCCCCGCCCCCGTGGTCCAAAGCCAGAAGGCACGTTTCTGCTCTGGTGTGGTGAGATTACAGGCTTACGAGTCCCCTCATGCAATTGGATGGGCGCCTGAGGGACAGTGGGATGGAAACAGTAGGGACAGCTGGACCTGCTGTCACCCCACGGCCCCAGCCTGCCAGCGAGACCCATCCAAGACAATGCTTACCGCCGCTACCTTCTGCAACACCAAAAAGACACTGTATATCTTACAGCTCAGCAATACTCTCAGCTGGTATCTTCTGTAGTGTCATAATACTGGTACCTTCTGCAACAAAGTAACACTATCCACTGTTTGATTCTTCAACACATAACACTCTCCACTATTACCTTCTGCAGCCAATAAACGCTGTTGCCTTTTGCAATGGGGAAAAAACCTCCAGTTATACCTTCAATACCCCAGAGATGTATCTCACGAGAACCTTCTATTACTTAGTAATATGTGCAACTGGTACCCTCTACAAGCAAGTAATAGACCCCCTTTGTGCTTCCTGGAACCCAGTACTACTTGTCACTGCTAAGGTAACTATAACGAGGGTGATGGTTGCTAGGTGAGAAATGAATGGGCCTGTGCTGTGTATTGATACATATGATTTACAGATCTCATTTCATTTTATGACATGTATGAGTATTGTTTACAAAAGTAAAAGTAGTTGACAGAGCCTGGTATGAAATTTACTTTTAATATTTTAAGAACACTGCTTTGGTTTAAAGAATCAATAACATATGGTGCTCTCTGAAATATTTCATCAGGAGTCCTGACAGCTTCACTGGGAGGCAGAAATAAAGAAAGTGCACTGAAGAATGGTCTAAATTTGCAGTGTGCTGAACTTTGCAGCCTCAACTGTCATGTTTGTGTCACATGAAATCCCAATATTTACATTCATTTATTGCAAGTTTCAGTGTATTCAATTTTCAAGGGAGCTGTGTTTATTGTACATATAGAGGTGGTCTAGAGCCAGTCAAATTTGTTTTGTCTCTTTAAAGGCATATTAAGATCTTCACAGACTCTCTGATCGTTGAAGTTTTAATTTCATGGTGCTTCCTCCTTATGGGGCACTACCATTTATGGCAGGAGCAGATCTCTGATGCGGAGATGTGAGAGCCTGTGATGGTGAGAGACCAGCGGCTTGCTTTTTTGCTTTTTTTTCTTTCTTCTTGAGCGGAAGCTGGCAGTGAGAGTGCAGGCTCAAGCCACAGATGGCTCCTAAGTGGACGTGCTAGTGTGCAGCATGCAGGGGCGTTGGGCCGCTCCGGGCCACATCAGCGCAAGCCTGACTGGACCTGTGTGCTCCATGGAAGCCTGGGAGCGCGGAGCTCATGCAATATTCAGGGCCTCAAAGAGCCAGCACTCGTGGAAGGTTCCGGGCCCCAGAGAGACACGCTCCTCACAGGGATGTCCCCTCAGATGTGGCTAAGGAGTTGGAGACTCCTGTGTCCCTGGTCTGATGTTGGGATCTAGCTCACCCTTTTAAAACCAATACCCACCCATCAAGTTTCTTGGAGAAAACAAGGAAAGCTGCATTCTGTTGTAGCAGTGTGTGTGCTGAAAATGGAGATGTTTACATGGGCACAATATTCATGCCTTGCTTCACTGCCAATTGATGAGTTTGTCCATGCAAGTGCTCTTAGTGCGGGCTGTCAAATGGAAGTGCACACACAAACACACACTCAAACATTGATGTACACAAACAAATTAATATGCATGCAGTCAGGATTTAGTTCACGCAAATGGGACTCTGAAAGTTATTACGACCACACAGGAAAAAAAAAAAAAAACATACGCATGTACATACAGACGCTCTCTCTCGCTTCTGCACGTGCTGGGAGAGCAGGCAGCCTGCTTCTCCTGCCAGAGTGTGTTAATCCGCTTGACTGCAGATCCCAATCAGGAGAGGGGGAAGGCAACAGAGAGCGAGCCAGAAAGAGAGACAGTCAGAGAGAGGAGGGAGATGGAAGGGGAAAGAGAGAAAAAGAAGGGGATGCCCTTCTCTTAAGCGGCTCAAGGGGGAAGCTCTTGCCATAGCATCATGTGCTACAGGGGCTTAAGGACTTTGGTCATTGCTAGGATCTGCATGTCACACATGAACACTATTGCTGAGAAGGACATCCTCTCTTTTAAAAGCAATAACTGAAAGGATCCTTGGATCTGTTAGATGTTCTGAACTTTTTAAGCATTCAAGCATCCTTGATATCTGTGTTTAGCAAGAGAAGGCATCTGGAAAATTGCTCCTTGTGGTCATGAAGTCTCCTTAGGAGAAGCCACCCCCTGGGTTGCCCAGGTGATGCTCTTTGCAGCTAAGCCTGCTTTGGCTATGTCATATGGATTCCTCCCCTAAAGACCTGTCATATCTCTGTACCAGAGTTGGCCTTCTCACATGGCCAGAGCACAGTGAACTCGACCCTGAATGTAACCCTGAATGTCTCTAAGGTCATGTTCAAATTGTGGTGTGATCAATAAGAAGGGTCATACTGAGACAACCTTTATATGCTGACCTTGTTTAAAACCAGGCCTAGCTATTCTTGTTGTGTGTGTATATGTGAATGGAGAATGGTGAAAGACCATTATACAGTAAGTGGAATGTCACATGACCTTGATTTCACACATTGCTCATGCATATGTGCTAAAGGTTATGTAATGTTATAAACACTTTCTGTGTTTTAAGGGCTTAATGGAGGCCTGATAAGAAGCTCCACTTCGCAGTACGGGAACTGGTTGACTTCAGGTGGTTTGCAGGATAGGAAAAGCCCTTTAACAACATGTATAAGTCATGCATGACTTGATGTGGAAATGATGAAAGACGCTTTAAGATTATGTACAGAATGAGGGCTGAGGTCACTGTTCATTTACCAGATTCCAGGCTTCGCCATCCCTCTGTTTCACTCTTGCTTGGTGGTCTGTAGCAAGCACAGGCTTTGGTGGTGTCCTCCCAGCATGCCCTGGGGCTACATCCCTGTACACAGCACTCAGCAAATGGGACTTGACACCACATTCTGCCTCTGTGGACAATGCCCTCTTACTGGTACAGCAAAAAGGCTTCATCACAGTCCCTGCTGCCTCATCCACTATCATACTACAGGAAGAGGAAGGGGTAGAAAAAACTGGGGCAGACAAAGAGGGAGGTAGAGAGAAGAAGAGATGAAAAAAGGACACAGAGTCGATGGATAGATGAGTGCTAGTATGAAAGAAAAGGAGAGAGAATGCATGCAAGGGAGATTTGTGGAAAAAGAAAAGGGTGAAAGCAGGATGGGTTGAGAGGTAGAGGAAGGAGGGAGAGACTCACAAGGGGATGGATGGAGATGTGGCGGGCGTGGGAGGGGAAAAGCAGGAGGGAGGGAGTAGGGGGCGGGTCTGGATCGAGAGCAGAGCAGCCAGTCACAAACTGTGCTGTTCTGCAGGGGAATCTTACCCTGGCAACACAATAGAGGCTCCACTTGAAAGGGCTCATCAAGAGGGGTATACAGGGACAGGTGAACATATGCAGCTGAATGACAGGTGCCTGTGAGCGTCGCCAATCAACCCTCCCCCTGCACAAAGCTACAGAAGAAATGGATCGTGCCGAGTTGCACGTTCCTTTATCGCACAGACCGTCTTGCAGACATGCTTTAATTCTTGGTGTCATGTTAGTATAATTCCCACAGATTGTTATATAGGAATTGCTCGGGACATCCTTTTGAGTTCTAAGGTCAAGCGCTGTAGTTGTTACTGTGTGTTGGTATCACTTTCTACCGTGAACTTAAGTATGTAACCTTAACCGGAACATTTGACCTCGGAGGAAGTGCATGAGATCGCTCCGGTGGTCCTGTGGTATTCCTTCTAATGTGCATTCACATCTATTTATAGTTAAAGGAAGTGACACATTCTCTTGGATGGAATCTGGCTTACCATTTGATTAAGTTCCCACCAGCAAAGCTAATTACTGCTAACATCTGACTCCTCTGAAGTTCCACTGAAAACAGGAACACAATGTTACCACCAAAAAACCCTCATGTCAGCATCGAGAGCCTTACAGATTCCATTTTGCATAACCACCACAGGAAACCCCTTGGGTGTACTTTTTGTCACACTAATTTCTAACCTATATCTTTTATGTATACACATGTTTGTGTGTAGCTTACGGCTTCCAGAGTGATGGTTTCATAATGCCTAAGGTGCTTCCTCTGCCAGATCTGCCAGTGGACTGAAGCTTTGGATATGGGTTTCTGGGTCTTTGTGTGCAGCTCATGGCTTTTATTTATAGTGTTATTGTTAGTGTGAAAGAGGGCAGCTTCACAACCACATCTCCTGACTGACAGTGTGTTTGTGAGGTATGGCCGATCACATGAAAAGAACAGGGAGGGAGAGTGGCAAGGGAGATCTAAAAGGAAAATGGAACCGCTTCACCGGGCTATTGTGCTTTTGTGCACTTTAGGTGAAGCTGTATCAGGCCAGTGGAAATGAGGTTTAACGCTTCAGCGGTGGGATCCAGCAGATACTCTTCAGTGTCCAAACACATTTCTCTCCTGCTCTGGGCTTTAAGTACATTGAAAGACAGGCTTTCACTGTTATGTGCTATCTTTGTTTGAATTACATATTTTCAGGTTATAAATATGGATAATACAGTGAGCACAGTCATAAGCCTAATGTACTTTTAAATGGTTTTGTATATCAGGCATGTTATTGTTATTCTCCTCACCATTGTGGTTCAGGAGACTGTGAAGTTTTTCATACTCCATACAGCTGATTGGAAGAGGGAAGGTGAACGATGTGGTATTGTCAGCTATGTAGTTGGTTGATGGTGAACAGGTGCTGAAAATCTGCCGAAAAGTAACAGCTGCTCTGTAAACCTGTTTTACTCTTCCCCCCTCCTCCTTCTCCTGCACCTCTTCCTTCTCCTCCTTAAAAACTGTTCAGACGTTGCGAAAGAAAGGCTTTAACGGCTGCAACAGTCCAGAGCCAGATGGGGACGACTCTATCGACCAAAGTCCCCTGAGCGACGACAAGTACCGCAAGACCAACGAGGACCTGGACATCCTCTTCAAAAGATATGGAGTGAGTACCTCGTCACTTTCTTCCTCTCCTCCTCTAACCTACCCTTTCTTTCTCTTTCTCTTTGTCTCTGTCTCCTTTGTCTCGTTCTCCTGAATCGAAGGCTCTGAACAAGAAAGAGCACCGTGACTCAGAGAGCCCTGACCCCGAAGAGTCCTTCTCCCTCACCCCCCGAACCGAGGAGAAATACAAAAAAATTGACGAGGAGTTTGATAAAATGATGCAGAGCTATAGGCTGTCAGTGAGTACAGGAATGGCCGTCATAGGGTCTCCAACAGCGACTCCCACCTCCACCTCACTATCCCTACCCTACTTCTCACTGCGCAGTTTCCCTCTGAACGTGTGTTTGGGCAAGGAGGGGTTTCAGACGCACTTAAAGGCACAGCGAGAAAAGCTGGTTAAAGAAAAAACGATGTGGGGGGAAAAAAATCTCAATACCGGCAGATCAAGAATACCCATTGGGTTTTATGGGTCTCAAGCGTGATTGTCTCAATTATCTCAATCTGTGTCTCAGTTGACATTTCTTCAGAGGTTCACCGCCACACTGAGTTTATTTCCAATTCTTCCCTTTCTGTTGTGCCTTTAATGTCTCTGTCAGACACAAAGTCTGTCCCCTGTCTTAGTGGCCCTCCCAGTCAGTCCTTCCCTGGTGTTTGCACGTGGTCTGATGTGACAGTGCGCCATGTTCACATGGGGGACCAGACTAGAAAAGTGCCTGGCTGTGCATGTGATGGGATTCAGGGCTAACGGTCCTGTTGGAGACACAGACATGCCCCCAGAACACCCAGAGCAGTGCATGTGATTGGCCCTCTGCTCTGATGAGGTGTCACCCAAGGACCACCCCTTTACTTGATCATACACTGTTCAGTGACCAGTAGTGGGATCTCATCATGGCTTCAGTGGCCTTCAGTAAAAAATAAAAATGATGGATCTAAAGCTATTGAATTTTAGGAGCAGGAGTAACACCACATGGAACAAGGCTATACAGGATGACCCTCCCACAATGCTGCTTTCCACATCGCAGATTTGATTTTTTGTGGGTTGGTAACAAACAATTAAGTTAGGGATAACTCCCTTTTAAAATGTAATTGTCCTTTGAAACTGACTAACCATTTGAGCACTAGACAGTGCAGAACTCCAGTCTGGTTTAAAATGCTCACAGCGCCCCCATGACCCCCAGCTGGAGGTGCTGGCTTTGCTTTGCTATGCCCGCATGCTCACTTTGCTCACCCTTGGGGGGGGGGGTGGGGGTGCAGGTTTTCCACATCGCAGGGGGCCTGAGCCCCTAACCCTCGCGATGTGGGAGGGTCATCTGTATTTATCTTTCTTTACTCTGAGCTTAGGTTCTACCGAAACATTGAGTCACCATTGTATTTACTGGGGAAAATCAGTTTGTTTTTTGAATGTTTTTCTTTTTTTTTTTTTTTGTCTGGTTAAAGAAATCAACTTTGAGCTTAACAAAATAGTTTGATATTTCATTACATGAATTGCGTATGACATGAATTGCAGTTATTGCTTAACACCTACACTCCCACACGAGTAGTTAAAGGTGCAGCCAGCCTGAAGCGCACCTTACCATGACAACCATCGCAAATAAAACCTGCGACAGCATTCGCACCTGTGTAGCTCAATACATTTTAATTATTAAACTAAATGTGTCTAGGGGGTTGTGATCAGCTTGAACAGCTCTTTAGGGTGGTCAGTTTAGAAGTAGGGGGTCAGTCTTTCCCCACAACACCCCCAGGGAAGAACTGGACTGGAGAGCAGCTCTGATCTCACCACATACCCCTCCCCCACCTTGCTCAGCACACCTCTCACAGGCAGTAGGAAAAACTGTTGTATACAGCACCAATCTCACAGGCAGCATAATAATCCCAACATGGCAGCCAGAGGCCAGGATATACAACATTAATCCTGCTTGTTCTCCAATCTCTATAAGTGTGTTTGGCAGGGCAGAGGATTCACAAACAAGTGAGCTTGGAAAACAAAGCGTAGCGCCCACGCATTTTAACACACACCAACCTAGGCCATGTTTGACATTCAGTGTAAAAATATCTGTGTCAGTCATGTGTGGGCCTTCCTCTTTATTTTGTGTGTGTAAGACATTGGGAAGCTCAATTAGCCCAATAATTCCTAAAATTTGCACTTTTAAAAAGTTAAGTAATCAATGAATACATCCCCTATAAATCAGAGTAATAAAATCATAGCAGTACGCTGAAGAGGTTCTCTTTGCAATAGTATATTTTTTATTACCTGTATGCTCACACAGTAGTGTCAAAGCCAGCTCTTTGGCGTAAGCCTTCTGTAAACAACCTTGAAAGGTCACCTTGAAATTTGCGGTTTTTTTTTTATTTTGCTGTTTGAGCCTCCACTAGATGCAGTCAGTAATGAACAGAACGAGACGTTCCTGAAGTTAGAGGAAAACTTTCAGGGACTGTGGGACAGACGGAGCGAACAAAACTAGGGCATCACTTTAATGCGGTTTGATGCCCTTGCATTCAGGCAAACCACCAGAGGAGAGTTCAGTTGGGAAAACGGGTTAGTTCCATCACAGGCTGGTTACAGAGAGGCACAGTGTAAACCCTGAGAGGTAGATTTCATTCAGGTCTAAAACACAAGTGTTAGCTGCTCAAGTTTATTCAGAGAACAGCTTTAGCATGAAATTCAATTTAAAACCTTGACAGAAGACAAGTAAATGGTAAATATTATGTACTGGAAAAATAAGAATGAACCCATGATGCACAATTCAATGTGATACACTTCATTTGCATGAATATCCACAAAAGAATCCCGTAATCTTAATACAGTATGTCCAAATAATCACCAATTCAGAGGCTTAATCTTGATATATTTACTGCTGCAATGTCTAATGACTAATTGTGAAGGCATACAATATTTTTGGGCACAAATGATGATTTTAAAGTCAATATTTTGTAAGAAATTAAAACAAGCTGTTGAGGGAAAAGAATGTGTAAACACATGATATTACATTGTCAACACATGTGTTTAATCACCTTTTTATTAGTTTAGCAAGTAATAGAGATAATTGCAGGGTGCCTGTTATGAACTGGAGAGTAGTGATAAAAAATAATTATATCATAATATTGTGTGAGGCAGCACTGCATCATGTCATATCATACTTCCTGGTTTTCTGTCCAATGTGATCATTGTCACAACATCAAACCACTTAATCTGTGTCCCCGATCTTGTTTCACGTGGCTGTCTTTCCAACCTAAGCACTTAGTCATGTAATTTAATCTGTTATTATCTCTGTTTAATTCTGTGTGTCTACCCACCACCCCTCCAAGTCCAGAGAGTGGTAGAAAGGGTCTTTTTTTGGATAATTGGAAAAAGTGGTGGAAAATATCACTTTATATGCATATTTCTTTTAACTTTCAGCTTTTTGATCCTTGACTTTTATGGTTTTATTGCATCTTTGTGGAATCGTTTTGTCATTAAAAGGCACTATAAAAGATAGTATGGTTTTTTAAGAAGCAGCACTTCCAGTAATATTTTACCTATGTATGATTGAACAATAAAAACTTTAAGCGTAGGACTTTAAACGTTTGCTTCATAAATAAAAGCTAATCAGAATGTAATTAATTATTTTTTGTCCGTATAAGTAGTTAGAGCAAAAGCACAGAAGTTTTGATGTAATCAAATTTCAATTAAGATTTTTCTTTGTAAGATCAAGTGGTCCATGAAACAATAAAAAGCCATCATAATTTTTTTAAACTACCACCAATTCATCCTTCACGTGTGTGTTTTCTATTGAAATGTCAGTGGGAGATCTTTTGATCGAATGTCCAGAAGAGTAAATGAGGAAAGAGACTGTTTGGAATCCTATTACAAGCACACCCTTTAGACAAACACCCCAAAAATGAGGAGACCAGCATGATAAATGGATGTAAAAGTTGCCATGTGTCCTTTACATTTGAAATTTCTGTTTACATTACATAAGGCATTTAACAGATTCCTTTTTATCTGTTTATACAGCTGTGTATTTACTGAAGCAATTCAGGTAGAATGCCTTGTTTAAGGGTGCCTTATCTAGGAATCAGACCTGCAGCCTCTCAAATGCAAGACCAGCTCCCTAACTATTACACACTGCTGCCCTTATATAATGTTACAGGCATATGTTTTTATTGACAAAAGCAGTTATTAAAATCTAAGGCTCAAGTGACCCTTTGAAAAATTTCAGTTTACTGTCTATGCAGTAGAATCCTACAGTGCGTGGGTCATAGCCAGACATGTATTGGTTGGTGTTAGGAAATCAGAAACTCCAGAGGAACTACCAGTATCCACCATTTCATGATGAAGTGCTGTATGCTCTATTTTTCCTGTCCTTGCCTCCCTGACACTAACCCTCCCTGCCTGGTCTGTGTGCAGTGCTGTAACCTGGACCACCAGCATGCCGATGTGGGGGTCAACCCGTGCACTCACCCACATCTAAAGCCCGATCAGTCAAGGCTCAGATGCCAGAAAATGACACACTGACATGTTAACATATAAAATAAAACTGTTGCCCACTTCAGAGCATTTTTGACATTCAAATGATATGTTAAAAGATGAAATTAACAAGGTCAATTTGTAGTCACATATGACAAGCAACTTTTTTTAAAAGAAAAGTGATGGAGCAAAAAATAAACTTTCACTTTTTTTATTTTTCACAAACAATCCAACCTCACAATATAACAGCACATTTTATTTCCCTAAGAGCTAACAGAGCATACATGGGATGTCAATCCCAAATCACTATTCAATTAGCAGCTCAGTTAAACCGATCTAATTAAGAGCTCAGTTGGAACAAACACCAGCCTCAGGATCGAGCAAGCTTGTGCGCTATTGCACAGCATGCACCACTCAAATTAAAACGCAAAACACCATTTGACAATTAGTCCTTTCAGCCAAATCACCAACAGTGAAACATCTTGTGCTTAAGCTGCAATAGGTAAGCTTTTGTGTGTAAAAAACTTAGGCCATACTTTTCCCTTTTTTCCCCCCAGACTACAGTAATGTGCCTAATTATTCATTTAGGGCTTGTGTAGCCATCTCAGTAATGAACATTCCTTTTGCAGAGTTGTCGGCAACACTGGTAATCTATGTTGTTTACAACTGCAGCCAGTTGCTGTGTTTTTGACCTTGAAAACTCTCTCAGCACCCTTTGATATTATAATTGGCAAAGGGGGCCCTGCCTGTATGGGAATGAGCTCCAGTAAAGCACATGCAGATCCAAGCTGAGGCATCGTCTTTTCTGATTACTCTGGAAGTAGCATGTTGAACAATGCTGTTCCATCGTTCACAAATTATTGATGCAGTGTGACATTTTCCGAAGACATTGCAACAGGGATGTATAGACATTATGCTTAGCAGTTTGAGTGCACATCATGAATGTTAAAATTACTATGTTGCCCTGGTTCTTGCCCCTCCTGACTTGATTTAGCAGTGCTACAGCAAATCTGAAACTCAAATCATCTGAAACATTTTGACCATAGAAATGCTAGGAAAAACAAAGAAATACATTACAGGGAAACCGGCTCATTTTAAACTGGGTCCTATAACATTCAGGACATGTGGGGCCATGTCTGTCCCACATTCTAAATATAGAGGCCCTGTTTTTGCAGAGGAACAGGGGAAAATGGGTTGCCATAAGAAAGCTGTGCTCCGAGTTCCCTAGTGATTTGTCCGTTAATGGAAATCCAAGTATTGTGACTCAGACACAATCACGCTGATTCAGACCTGTTGAATATTCATAACCTTAAAGCATTGGCCCGTTGTGAACCTCTTGTAGCACTTATCCACATGTAATGTACTTAAAGACTTCACTTCTGCTACGTATTATTATACCATTACAGTTAAATTCCCATGCTTGAGAAGTTGTTATCTAATAAAGCTGATACCAACAACCTACATTAAAAAAAGTAAAATAAATGCATAAAAATGGGTATGCTTAATGATTTTTTTTTTTTTTTTTTTTTTTGCTCGATACACATTTGTAGTATGACTCATGCACATAATATGCTTCATATATCAGACCACAAACACAGAACAAGAGATTTGATTGGGTTTTGGTGCTAGCTGAAAGTGGCATTTTGGGATGCAAGGATTTTTCTTGATTTTACAGATAATATTGAGGTAGAGAACAGCAGAATTGTAATATTAGGTGGCAACCAGTGATGTCATGGCTAATTCTGAAATAATTTTGACGGTTGTCTGTTAATCCAGGAATTAGATGCAAGAATTTGTTGTTGGTTCTCACTCATAAAAGCCTTGTGTTAACACTGCATGTTTTTGAAATTCATAAAAAGTCTTTCTGGACTTGTAATGTAGTAGATATTGCACTTATTCTTAGTTGTCAGCATTAATGATTCATAGTTGGTAATCTTAGAAAATTCTGACCACATTATGTCAGCAGGCAATGAAAAATTGTCATTTTCAACAAGGTAATTATTATATCTAACACCAGTTTCCGGTCAGCTATTTCCTGTAGCGATTTTCCTGTGACGAATATTTGCGTACTGTCAGACCTTTCCGTCAGCTGTCTGTCCCTTTATCCTCTTGCCTTGAAACCGAGTCGTCTTTCCACAGTGTTCTTTTGCTCTTTATATCAGCACAAAGTAAAGCACAGAACAGTAATACACTTCTTCAAAATTGTGGCCCTACTGGGACATAGATTGGGGTGAAATTCAAGGAAACACATAAAACTGAGAAGAAATTAGAACCAAGTGAAGGCAGAGTCACATACTTCTGGTGCTGTAGCTTTATGTCATGCTTTGCGTTGCTCATGAGACTGGGGTGTGACAGAACTTACTCCAAAAGGGGAAGCAATTTGATATAATGTTGTTAACCAATGAAATATGCCACTCTACTAACTACCTGACAACTACATTTTAAAAATGATGTTCTTCTATTTTTCTCTTTCTTTTTTTTTGTTTACCCTGCACATGTAAATACAGTTCAAATCTTAATTATCATCATGTAATCTTTACATGGCCTGGTACAAAATCAAACAAACTCTCTTAGGGTGTATGCAGTCCTGTCAAAACAGACTTTAGCCTTTTTAAAGGTACGTGCTATTCTGTCTTAGACAGAAAAGAATATAATCTAAAGGCCATGTTTGCTTGTCTCTATTAAAATCGAAAACACTCGAAGAAACTTAGAAGAAACTGTGACGTTAAGTCTTTTTGTTCAGATTGCATATGCCCTTTTATCTAAGAGTGTTTGATTGAATCCTAGTCATGGTCTTATGTTCTTACAATGTGTATTTTCCTATAATACGTAATTACCTTAATGAGGTACACACAAGTTCAAGTCATTTCAGTTAACTACTGTTTTATTTTCTTCTTTTTTTTTTTTCCAAGAGCCACAACATGTATGATGCAGAAATGAGGTTTTTGCCACTAAGTTTCATAACAATGTAACAAATGAATTTCACCAAGAATGATTTGTTTGTGGTGTCTAACAATGGACTACTGTCAGTATGGTATAATTAGATCTATTTTGCATGTGATCTGCCAACATTAAGTAAATGCACTCTTCGAGTTTCTGCAGGTCACTAGCATAACAATGAATGCCCTGTATCTGCCAGTGCATCTCTAAGAGCCCCCTTTCCTTTTCTTCTTCAGTCTGCAGTCCCGCCTCCTACTTTCTCCATGCCAGTCACAGTCCCCGTGTCCAATCAGAATGCACTACAGTTCAGCAACCCCAGCAGTGCCCTGGTTACCACTTCCTTCGTGACATCATCACTCACAGATCCCCGCCTCCTGTCGCCACAGCAACCATCCCTTCAGAGGAACACGGTGTCTCCAGGGTTACCACAGAGACCGGCCAGTGCAGGTGAGTGAGGTGACAAGATATTCCGAGATATTCATCTTTGGGAAGAGAGATAAAATCACTCACTCAGTTGCAGGAAGACATGCTAATGGTTTGCTTCTTCCAATGCTTATTGGTCATATTCCCCATCTCTAAATGATTTCCGTGTGTCTTAAATGTGAGAAATCAATAAGCAGTTTGGGATTCCTGAATTGCTATTAAGTGCCTCCTGCTACATATACTTACTACGTAAGTCCTAATTCTTAGTGCAGATGCATAATCAGCCTTTTTCTGAGAAATTATGACAAGAACTACTCCAGTCCTGGGAGGTAGTGTGTATTCTGGTTTTCAAGTTGTTTCAGGGATTGAGTGCTTAATTTAATCATTGATTGGCTGAGCCTACACACTTTTTTTTTTCCCAAGCCTAAACTGGCTGTTGACTGGTAGGAAATTGGGAAACTCAGCATACATACTGGCCCTCCAGGACTGGACTTGTGCACCCCTGGGCCAGAAGATTCACATGCAACATATTCCTTATTCTGTGAATTCGTTGTTCCATATTGCCTTTATATGCCAAATGTGAATGTCAGCACAGTCGTGCAGGCTATTTTTAAGCACTATTATTTTGTAAACTATCTGAGTCCCAGCATGTCCATAATTGTTTTTTTTTTCTCGCTGCTGCAACACCCCAGATGAGACTATTACTCACTTCCTTCTGTCAGTACATTCTATTTTAACATTTTTTACTGTCCTTGTAGTTGAGTGGTGTAATTTAACATTACATTTCACTCCTAATTCAGATACGTTTTGGTTTAGCCATGGTAACCCAGGCTGTTGATAACTTCATGAAACCCCTTATTTTCTGAAAAGAATAAAAATAACTGAGCATGTACGGAAAAAAACGCCTTTCTCAGAATGCAGTTTGCGTTGCGTTCTGCTCTTTCCAGGGCATTCAGGGTACTGGACTCAACTTTCGCTTTTAACGCCCGCTGCCTGTGGGGGTACAGGCCGTGCTGTCCCACTCTTAATGCTTCTGACTGCAAATGCTTGTGTCTGTCCCCCCCACCCCTGCCCCTCCCTCCCTCCCTCCCTCCCACAGGTGCACTTTTAGGAGGTGACCTCAACAACTCGAACGGAGCGTGTCCAAGTCCAGTCGGTGAGTGACATGAACCAGTGCGGTGCTGTCTCTGCGCAGCCCATCTCTCACCTAACAGAACACAGAGATGCTGTTCCACATACGTGACATTGTTTGCAAGGATTTTAATCAGTGGCAAACTGTCATGCCCTTCATAGTATTCTCAGAAGGCCTGTGTCTATTTGTCCTGCAAGACCTAATTACTGTGACTATTTTATGATAGTTTGAGTGACGATTCTCAGAAACATCCATTTACTGAATGTAGGATTAGGATGAGGGGCATTTCTGTTTGCATTTCAAGAAGTCATCTGATCATGATTTATTTTATGGGTATGGTGGAGAAAGGCAGCCTGGCTTTACCAACTATGAGGAAAGGGAAGGTTGAAATTACAGTACTGTAGAAGCTCGTTGCAGTGTAACTTGGCAATCCTCCCATCAAATTTTGATTTGACTTGAGAGGGTATACATTCCCAGGGTATACTGCAAGCTAAAGGCCCAGCTCATCCAAGCTGTTCAGTTGATGGAGGGTTGACAGTTTTCAGAGAGTGGTGGTAAAACCAGTGCTATCCAAATGATGTTGATACCCAGAGCAGTTTTACTATACCTCACTAGTCCCTGCTGTTCAGTGATCTTTCCTCTTGTGTCTGAGAGAAGCCTCCCTGTTTTCTCTTCAAGCACACATTTAATTCAATACATGTAAACAGAACATTCAATTATGCAATTATGAACTATAAGCCATGCATTTTGCCCGTTGTATTCAGCATTGTTAGCTCATGTGACTTGATGTGAGCTGATTAATGAGACCATTCATTCCCATTCTCACTGATACGTGCTGTGTGGGGGCTCTGTGCTCTCGTTTACTCCTACATTGAGATAATTGTGGTATGAAATTACCGTAAAATTCCTGTACTGTTTATTTTAATTTTTTTTTGTTTAAAGTAAAATCTATGTTTTCAGTGGGGCTAATGATGATTAATAAACAAGTTGTTTGATACATCAGGCTTTTTTTATGTTTTTAGCTTTGCCACGTGGTCATAGTGTTACATGTTCTTTTGTTTCATCTCGTTGGACGCTGATATGCAGTAGGAAATGGGGAACCTTTCCAAACATGTAGGACTTTTCAGAAGTAATAATAAGCCATAAAATAATGTAGTTGTGTTTGTCTTAAACTTTTCTTTGTAATGAAAGCATCCCTGGTCATAATACTCAGTTCTGCCAGTGAGGTCTAGCTGTTGTGTGGAAGTAAAGCCCTTAAATGAGAATCTCCATCAGGATCACAGCTGCGTCTGCTGTGGTGGTACAGAAATATATATATATACTTTTTTTAGTCTTAAGTGTAGGTTAACTCATGTTGTGATCATTTTCATCTGTAACATGAGAGAATAATGAAAACAATTCCATTTTTAAATGAGCACTCTCAAAGGAAAGGCAAAGGAGGCTGTGTGTGCTGTTTTACCTTTGCGACACTGGCTTTGTTCTCAGTGGGGGAGTGGATTGTTCTGTGTGACAGAGGCAGTCAGGGTGGCTTGTCAATGGGTTATTACACTAATCTGCACATCCCCCACTGAACACTGTCACACCTGTTTGTTCTGGACAGCTGAGGGTCACAGGACAGACCCTGCGCCTTGTAAACAGCCCAGCAGAGTGGAGGAGCGGAGGGAGGGAATGAGGGAGAGGGGAGAGAACATTAGACATGAATGGCCCGGACTAACACCTCTGCCACCCCCCCACCTCGTCTCCTCTACCCCCACAGCTGTTCCCTCATATCTCTGCCACTGACTGCCTGTTCCACCCAAAAAGCTCTGGCCTCCAACTGTCACCCGTCCTGGCGGGGCACGCCTCTTAAAGGTGCCTTTGATAGCTGCCAAAATGCCATATATGGAGTTTTTGTAGTAAAGTGCAATGAATGTGTATTGCGTCATAGAGCTGCCATTACTTATTGTGAGTGGCCCCTGTGCATTTATAATGGTAAGCCTTCTCATGGTCACTGCCCCTTCCATGTCCCCTGTACCCACCCATCACAACCAAAAAAAAGTCAAAATGTGATCCCAGATACACCCATGGGGAGTGGAACCACAGAATCAAGTACATGAGGATGTTACTGTGCAGCCACGTGAATTATCCCAGTTTTGAACTACCCTGTTTGTGATCTAAAGATGAAGCATTCGGAGGTGAAGTAAATAAAACTGCCTCCACCGCTCCCACCCCCCTCCCTCTCCACCTTCTCCTCCTCTCTCCCCTTCCCTCCCCTCTCCCTCGTTTCTCAGCTGTTGCACGAAAGCCCAGGCTCTGGGAATGTCACTATTGACGTCACCCAGCATTCCTGGCATTCCCACGCCTGGCCCAGGGTAATAGGAGCTGCGGGCTGCCTGGGAGAGAGCAAGGCTCAGACACAGGCCCAAGGGGAGGGGACAGTCAGCCTGGGGCATACTGCCAACTTTGTGTGCACGCACACACACATACGTACATACATACGTGAACCCCACACACACAAGCACAAACGCACATAAACATACGTACATACATACGTACGTGAACACCACACGCACATAAATACATGCACACATGCACCCTACATGCAAACACATTCACTCTCTCATATTGAGCTCATTCTCCACCCTGCCTTCCCTCCTCCACTCACGTGCACTCACACATCTCTGTGTAACGCACATGTGCACAAACACACACATGCCAAACATACGCAGTGACAAACACATGCTCAAACAGAAACATGCCAACAAATGCACGTGCACCCGTTCTCACAAATGCACAAAATCACACTTATGCACACATGTGCTCACACACATATAGATATGCACAAAGGAACACACACAGGCATGCTCACAGCCTCCTCACCTTACCCTTTTACATCATTTTCATAAGGTTTTTGGGAGAGGAACTAGGTCCAGAGATGTAAGACAAGTCCTGGTGTATCACTGCTTTCCTGCTCTCAGATTTGCATCCAAACTCTGTGTTGATTTGGCCGGGGTTGAGGTATCCATACGCTACAAGCTGAACACAGTGGGTGACTAGTATTTTGGAGCCAAGTATGAATAAGATAAAAGAATGCAATGGAATATTGTCAGATCATATTTAATGGTGCACAGTCTCCACTGCTGGAAAATGGCCACTTCCTCAACATGTTTGTTGTCCATTTGGAGTATATTATAGACCTTTTTGTCAGCTGGGCTTGTCAGAATGTGCTGGCAAATTCTACTGTCTCATGGTCAGGTCGCACCAGCTGAGTGAGCCTGTCATTCTATCTATCTGTCTGTCAGTGGGGAGCGAGCCAATCAGGTGTGCCTGTCAATCAAACCGGCCACTTACTGCGCTAGCTCTGCCCCGCCTTGTAGCGTTCCTGTAAATTTTGTCTCCCTCTCAGCCATTATCTGAATTTGCGGCCCATCCTCTGTTTGTCAGTGTGGAGGGACAATATCGTTTGCAAGCAGCGCGGTGAAAAGGTCATGCTGTGGAACACATTCACAGGGAAAGAGAGACAACGGCACGGCTCTCATCTCAGTACCAAGGGACACTTCTGGGAAGGTCCCAGGGAATAGAGCCAAAGTCAGGACTATGGCCCAACTTCACATTACTTGTTACTAGTGGGATTTGACACAGGGTCCATCTGTATTTTGGTATAATGCTTGTGTTTAGAGGATTGCGTATTAAGGAATGAACCTTCAGTTTTGCTCCTTAATAGTGTATTACATTTTTTTGTTTCCATATGCTGTACCTACTCCAGCAAAGTCTGGAAATAACAAGCAGATAGAATGTAGAAATATTAATTTGTTTGACAAGAGCATAGTTTTGTTGAAACTCTTTTGGGGGAGCTTAAGCAGGAAATATGTTCCTGTTTCTAGTTATCACACGATTTTTCCTTAATCTATTTGGATATTGTCAGCACAGTAAGCATGCAAATTTTATAGGGTTTTACACACAGATCTGAGGCTGTTTGTGCATTTGTGCGCTTGATAAAGCATTAACCCCTTCCTGTTTCAATTTTTCAGCAAATGGGTACATCAGTGCCAGGACCTCCCCAGGCCTCCTCTCTGTCTCCAACGGCAACAGCTTGGCGAAAGTAGTCCCAGCCAAATCTCCACCTCCGCCTAGCCCTCAGATGGTGAACAGCCGCAAGCCGGACCTCCGGGTCATCACTTCACAGAGTGGCAAGAGCCTGATGCAGCTGGTGAGCAGAACCGGACCCTTTGGATCAGCATGTGCTGACTCTGCGTCTCATTAGGGGGAAACTTAGACTTAAAACAAAGCATCAGCACTTCACTTTCATCCTTAAACATGACACATAAGATTGCATTCATTTATGACTTGCTCTACCGGTTTCATTTTCAGTATGCCGCTGGACAGTTGTGCTGGGTAGGATTCTCAAAAAACTGTTTGGGGTTTTGCCTGATCATATGGTATTGTGCCAGGACTGACTCTCAATGTATAAGTAGAATACAGCCACAACCATGGTGACAAATGTAGATTAGTTAGAGGGAAACAGTATATTAAACAGTATGATGTGGACCAAGGGTTATGATTTGAGTGTTTTGAGTAAATAAACTATAAAGGAGGGTTAACCCCACCCCTTTGTCCCCCCCCCCACGCAGACGGACGAGGAGCTGGAGTTGGTGAGTGAGGTGAATTGCCCTCGTGACTCCTTTTTCATGCACACAGTGTTTGTGGTCTAATAGGCATGAGTGTGCGCCATCTCCTGGGGGAAAGCCCCTAAATCTCATACACACACACACACACTCACAGACACACACGCATAAACACAAATAGATTCATTTTTTAAGTGCCAGCACACCGCCTGCTCTCTGCAGGGAGCCTAGTACTGGGATGAAATCAGTAAATTAGATCAACTAATTAGTTGACTGCCGCATGTGCAAACAATTGAAAATCTAATGATATATGCGTTTAAATGGGGAGCCTCATATCTTGGCTCTTCACAGCATAGCTCCCTGAAGAAAAGCTTAGATGGGTGCACTTAAACCCTCCCATTACATGAATTGGCTGTACAAACGCAGTTAAATCCTCAAGTTACGGTTTATTGGTGGGACTTGCTTTCCAATACTGCACTACGCCTTAGACCATGTTCTTTGCCAAGTCTGTTTTACGGCTGAGAATCATCCTAAGACTGAGGTGAAGACGGACCCAAGGCCTGGGGCCAGTCTCAATGCATGTGGCTGTGTACTGAAGTGATCAGGGCAAGCTATGAGCCGCACTCTGCTTATGGAGGGCACGCTTCAGCTGGGTACGCCCAGTTGCAACACAGAAGCTGCATGTGTTACTGGATGGACTCATTTAGCCAGCCAAATATAACATAATAGTATTTAAGCATTATAATCATAATCATGTATTTAAAATAATGCATATGATGTATTTAAAAAGCGAACTAATTATAAATATTGTTGATTTGTATTCATATGTTGTGTGTGCTGATGTTCTATGTACACAAGTGCTATGTACCATATTTCTGCATTGCTCAGTACAGCCATTGCTGCTGGTTAAAATGATTACTAACAGTAGAAAGGACCACAATAAGCTCTTTTGTGCATCCATTCCCATAGTCATCTTATTTGCAGTTATTCTAATCAAATCAAACAGGGACAAACATCACTGTGTTTTCTCTGGTATTTTACGCTACAAGGCAGTAAACAGGATTCTGAATGGTCCCTCTGTTTTTGAGAAGCATATTTGAAGTCAAAACAAACACTTTTACCCAGTAGAAGTAGTGGGTGTACCTCCACATGCATATGCAGTCAGTATCTGTCTGTCAGTTCTTCTTCTGTTTCAAATACTTCATGTGAAGTATTTGAGCACCATTGGGCTCCACCCTCCAAATGACGATCACACAGTGACATACCCAGTGATGAGCTCACAATGAGAGCTGTTTTGTTGACTCTAGGCTTGGTTGGGACCTTGTGTGTGTTTGTGTGTGTTACATGTATTTGATTTCACATCAGCAGTGAGTTTGTGTGCCGTGCATGTTTTCAATGCGGATTGTCCATCTTTGTTCTGATGTACACCATCTTCACAACTAATTAAACATGAACATATTTCTGAGATATAGTTGCCTTGCCAACACTTCACTGAGCAATGCAGGCGTATGTCTGAAACGTTCTTACTTAATTATATCTTAAAGTGTTTTCTCTATGTCCAGTGCATAGGGATTTTTTTTAATGCTTACAGCATGTTTGCAGCAGATTGTTTGTTGCCTTTCCATTAGATATCCGCATACATGGATGAATATAGTACCTACAGGGTATGGTTCATTCTTGGCTCAATTAGTAGTGCCATGAGACAAATGTCCATTCCCATTCTAACTGGGTAGCTTGTGCACTTGAATTAAATCAAAGTTGGTCCAACACACTGAAAAATTTAAATTCTGGAGATATGTACCGGGATATTGTACAGCACATATTGTATAATGAAGAGTTATGTGAAAATAAGGATTTGTTCCCAGCACAAAATCTAATTTTTATTTAACAAAATATTAATATCATAAACAATGCTTATGTAATAATATAATATGCATACTTAAAATGTAAAAGAAAGGAAATAAAGTAAAGAAAATAAAGCCCTTCAGTGGTGTTATTACTAAGCGACTGCATTGCGATCAAAGGGATGGATCATGAGTAGCTGAAGACATCCTGAAGAACAGCTGTATACATTCAAGCATTATTCTTGCTTTGTGTACAAGCGGATATGCAGGCAGATTTAATGCAGTAGTTATGCAATAATAATGCGTGCACCCAGCTTTCTAGCAGCGGCAAGTGACCTCCTTCCCTTTCAACATCACGACAGACAAGGGCATTTCCAGCAATCTGCCTCCCATAGGAACAATGGCAAGGCCTTGAGCAGGGAACTTGAGTCGGTGCTATGATTTGTTATTGAGAGAGTCTAGTATGTGGAGCCAAAGTCAGTCTGCCCTCTCTCTTTATTTTGCCACCTCTCCTACATAAAGCCACTCTCTAGCATGTGAATAAATGCATGTGCTTTTGTTATGTGTTTATCAAGCACATTCTCATAACTGGCAGTCCTCTACCTCAGTTTGTGTTTTTTGAATGATTACAGTTAACTAGATGGTCATCATTCACTTCCTGAGAATAAGCATAGCATTCTCAGGAATTATTCTCAAGCATAGAATAAGGAGCATTCATATCATCCTCAGGTGCAGTAGCTTTTGATGCTCAGTTGACTTATTTTCTCACTAATCTGGTCACATTTACAGCTGTTTCAGGCCAGTATACTCATTCCCATTAGCTGTCTGTGTACAGAATTAGGATCCATATAGATGTACAAGAGTGTATCACTGCCATGTCTTCTTGACTCAGAAAATAGACAAGTTTACCTACTTTCAATATTATAGCAATTGAGTGCTCAATCACTGTTAGCTGATGTCTTGATTTTTTTCATTCCAAGAATGAAAGTGATTTCTTGCTTCAGTCTTTCCAACATCCTATTTCTGTCCTCCCTTCCCAGAATGCCCAGCGGTTAGGTGGCTCTCAGGTGACGCAGCCACTCACCACACCAGTGGTCTCTGTGGCGACGCCCAGCCTCCTGACTCAGGGGTTGCCCTTCTCTGCCATGCCAACAGCCTACAACACAGGTGAGACAAAGGGCAGCAGTGCCACTGACCAGCATGGCCACAGAATGAGTCCCTGTGTACCCTGGTGAATATAACAAGAAAGATTTTCAGTGGTGGCCAGTACTTGAAATTGTAATATTAATCATAGATGTTTTTTTTCTTTTCAAGGACTTACCAATAAGCATTTTACCATATATTTTCATACCTCATCCACACATATATTTATATATATATATATATATATATATATATATATATATATATATATATATATATATTACTAATTATGAAATGGGTGCAGATTGAATGGATCCACACTGTACTGCATCAGCAAGGTTGTCTTTGTTTGTCTTTCCTAATATACTTTTCTCTACCTATACTGGCCTCACATTCCATGGTCACCTTTTCAGAATAGCTGGGAAGGACAGGGTAACTAACTTACAGCTTTATGTTGCATACTGTGAAAATGATCCCAGTTATAGCATAGAAGAGAACATGCATATGCATGCATGTGTAAATATGTATGAAAAACACTCAAATATGCTTTTTGTGTCTTAATATGTATACATAGGAATGAATATGCATTAAAGGCATCCCTCTTCCTTTGTCTCAGATTATCAGCTGACAAGTGCAGATCTCACAGCACTCCAGGCTTTCACGTCGCCAGGTGGCCTGTCGCTAGGAAACGTGTCCACTTGGCAACAGCAGCAACAGCAGCAGCAGCCTACTGTATCCCAGCAACCGCAACCGCAGCAACAGCAGCTCAGCTTGGCATCACTTGGCAACTTAGTGTAAGTAGACTTGCCATTAACATTACACAGTGCCCCCGTTCAGCACTCTTCCAGTACTGCATGTCTGGTCACCTCGCCCTCTGAACATGTCATCCAGCACAAGATGAGTGAGGTCATTCCCCCATTCTTTTCCTACATTTTCTTGATTTCCCTGATACTGTAGGATCTATGCTCCTCACCAGCCAGTTGGAATGTGACATAAACTAATGGGGGAAAATAGAAGGGCTTTCCTGGACTGTCTGTTTGTCTTTAAAGCTTTATCCATAGCTTGTTTTAGGGCCAAACACATGTCATGTTTCCTTTAAGGGAGCATACTGATGCTAAAGCTACCACAGGAAAACCATTACTTGGCCATCCTTTTCCTCTGTCTTTTTTTGAGTAGAGGACTGAGTGAAGTGTCATGGTTTACAGAAAGGTGAATTTAGGAACACTGTCGCTCTGTAGAAAAGAGGTATAATACCTATATGAAATATATCTCATAAGCATTTACTAAATATGCCTTCAGTCCATCAAACGCTCTGTTAGACCAGAATTTCTTAAGTCATTTATTTGGGAATATGTGATACTTTTGTTTTTTAAACTTGAGATTTTTTTTCTGCACAAGGTTGGAAAAGTGTTGTTTTTTCTTTTTGTTTTCACAGAAAGTTAACAAATGTCATGTATCCACAGAAACTGAAAGAACTATGTTCTTTCAGAATATGTTTCTGTAAAATATGAATTTAGAGGTGCAAGTCAAAGTTGGAGGTGCTCACATTCTTTCACGCAATCCCATTTGTTTTTTTAATGAATAATTTGCCATATTTTGTTGAAAGTACTTTACTACTGCATCTTTAAAGATAAAAACTGTAAAAAAAAAAAAAAAAGTTCATAGATTTTAACTGATTCAGAAATTAAAATTCATGTCCATATTAATTTTTTTTTAATTTTGTTTTTTACTTCTTTTTTTTTTTTGTCTTGTTCATCTGGAGATTGTAAAATCCAGAGCAGCTAGTTTGGCCATCATACCATGATACGTGTGGTATGGTACAGTACAACACAGCAGCATCGGAGATACAGCATCACACAGTAAAATGGTGCTAAGATAAAAGAAAACAACCAAAGTAATAAAGAATACACTCATCATACACTGAACAAGTTGGATCTGTAATAACACTAGGGCACAGACTGCTCGCTCATTCACTTAGCTGTTGACCTAAATAATAGTCAGTCTCATTTAGCATTTTCTGTGGGGGAGAGGGTGGGGGTAGAGAGCAAGCGGCTGATTCTGTGTGACTCATAGATGTGCAAGGCATGCTCTAGTAATAACCATAATGATCACAAAGGCTGCCGCAGACCTGTTTGTAGCAGGGCCGCTGTTAATGGTAAATTCAGGTTACGTGATTGTGGCACAGGCCCGCCCAGCGAATGGCGGTGTAACGGCAGTGTGTCCTCTTCTGTCCGCAGTATGTGGGGCGCAGAAAAGCACGCCGGCGATGCGGTTAACTTCACCTCCACTTTCGCTGCAAACCTGAGGTGAATTCAGCATCACGCCACGCGACGTTGTGCCCCTTGTCTGTCAATTTAAGTCCGTGCTGCCAGAGAGATGAGGCCTTGCTGGCCTGCAGCAAAAAAAAGACTCAAGCTCATGGTCGATGATTTTCCATTTCACCCATTCAAGTGCTTCAGTGACTCCGTACCTGCTTCTGATGGCCAGTCAGGCACTTACCCCGGATTTTCATATTTTGATAATGATTGACCTTTTGAAGAAGGCCTAAAATCAATTTCATTCATAAATTAACATATCAGGGTGATGGCAAATGTTGACTTTTTAGAGGGAAAGTCATTCAAAACTATGGTTTGACCTAAATGAATATCCTGATCTAAACCACACCTGTCACCAGACAAAATATTTTGATGTTGAAACAACCAGGAGAGTCCTTTAATGTCCATCAGCAAACAGGTGCCACAGCTATCGATTTGCATTTTAATAGCTTCATATTTGCTTTGCTGTCGTGTATATGAGTGAAGTAACGCGTCTGAGAAATCATATTGAACAGAAGGGAAAGTTATTCCGCCCGTTATTTCCCATGTGCTGCCAGAAAGATTTTGTTTGCTGAATTTTTCATACTGCATCACCCTATCATTTCCATAGGGTCTAGCCAACATTTGGAATAGGAGGAAGAGGGTTCAATCAACGTCTCTCATTCCTGGTCAGCAGCAGCATCTCAATGTGAAACACCAATGGAAAATGAATTATCTTTTTCCAGGGTGGGCTATTGGAATAGACTCTCTCGTCTGATGACTATCTCCGTATCTAAATGTAAATGAAATATTGAGTGTGTCGTTTTTTTTTTTCCCTACTCTCTCTCTCTGTTATATGCTCTTTGTCCTGATTTTGAAGGATCGCTCTTGTCAGGCAGCGCTGTTTAATCAGGTTAGGTCTAAGGCCTTTGCTCCGTGATGACTTCCTCCAGGAATAAGGCATTCTATGCCTTGGGCCCAGGTGTCAGAAGCGCCTCTAAAAATCAGGCACAAATTAGCCAGGGCTGGAGGTGGGGAATACTGGAGGATCAGCCAGACTGGTAGTCAAGAGAGATACTGTACACAGGAGCTCAACTTTATGCTTGGGTTTACATTGCTTTGATGTCTTAGTCCAGGTGTTTTTTTTTTATTTATGTAATTATTCAACTGTATATGGCACAAAGGGCTTCCTGAGAAGCGAACTGAAAGCTTTTGGAAAAAGTTTTGCACTGACTGAGAGCTCTCGCCAAACCTTTTAGGAGTCTTTTCAGCATTATTTCTTTCCCTTTCTTTTCTATTCTCTTCTTAATTGTTCCTTTTTTATTTCTCATCTTTCTATCCCCATCTTTTATTCTGTCCTCACTTTTGTTCCTGTTCTTCCCTCTCTCTTTTCCTGTCTCTCTCCATCAATCTTTCTGTCTCTAGGTTCCCCCCTCTTTTTCTCATTTCTTTCATCACACTGCTATTTATTTCCACATTGTGGTAAAAGATTCGCTGCTCACACTCAGACATATGAGTGAGATGCTGAACACAGAAAAGCTGTGATATTTCACACCATTTCAGAGTCTGCTTGTCGCAATCTTTGGAATTTTTTGGTCTGCCTGACTCTTTCACTTGTCGACAGATTGACTGCATGAAAACGTCTGCTGTGTGATGTTTTGGCATCATGAAATCACAATGTAGCCCTCAGACTTTAAAGGGGGAGGAAACATCCAGTGTCGCATTTTCACTGTTCACACCTCACACTGTTCATATCTGCAGTGGAGCTGTTAGGGCTCATTTACATGGAAAACTAGGTGTGAGCCAGTGGACTCGCGTACAACTTATAAAATAAATAAGCCATTTGACAGTTGACAGAAAATGCTAGTCTTTTATTTGCTTTTGGATTACATTTTAATTGATAACAACAAACATTGAAGAACTTGTATAAAGCAACTGTGGATCAGCTTGACCTTAAGGTAATACTGTTTTTAGATGGTGCATTTGCACTTATCAACAATGTAAAATAATTTCCTATTTTGAATGTTGTTTCATCGATTGCGCAGTGATCTATTATCTGGCGAAGTGAGTGAAAGATTAGATGAAAAACTGTTGTCCCAGTTGTTATCCAGATGTTGTGAAGGCTGATGGCCAACAGAATAATTTGAGATTATTGTTTTGTGTTTCTAGCCACTGTAGTAAAAACAAAACTTATCAGCTTCCATACTTATTTTACATGTATTGTAATCTAGGAAGTTATGTAGTTCCATCTCTAATCTAAATCATTTTATAATCTTAATCTGTTTAGACATTTTTATACTATGATGATGAAATGTTTTAGAAATACTGCAGTGATCAAGTCTGTAGCTTCCTGCCTCCCCCAAAAATATGCCTGCAAGTGGGCATGTGGTCAGTAGAGGGCGCTCTTTAGACTTAATTATAATATCAATTTGAACAATCGTACATTGTTTTATTCAGTTATGTCCACCTGGTTTTTTTTTTTTTTTTTTTGACGTGCTAGTTTTTGTGTGCTCACACTCATTAGTGTGTGCATATTTATGTGTGTGTTTGTCTTTCTGAGCATGCACAGAACGACAAATGTCTCCGTTACTGTCTCTGGCACCGTTTTCTGGCTGTGAAGTCGTGTTGAGGGAGATCAAACCATAGCCTGTCACAGCTAGACAAGAATATATTCTGCCTTTCTTCTCTGTAATAACACATTTTAAGATCCAGTCTTGGTTTGCAAATGTTGCCTGACATGGTGAATACACTCTGGGCTTTGCTTCAGCACACAAGCTATGAAACTGTAGGCTTGGAATTTTCCTCAGAGTAGCTTACGTGGAGTTTCCATTGGAAAGTTTTCTTACATTCTTGTTCGGGTCATTTTAAATGAATTTGACCTGGCATAACAAACTAGCCTCACTACAAGGAGGCCTGTTCCTTCCACTCCAGTATTGCAGGTCTGATGTGGTACTACCACAATGTTTCTTTTCTCATTATTAGCAAATGTAGTTGGGTGTTGCATAAGTGGTATGTATTCCAAAAAACTCGTCTCTGCCTCAGTGTCACAGTTTTGGTGGTGAAACCATATCTGTGTGTTATATCCTGGGCCGCCACTGCACAGCATGCAATGATAACGTTCCATTATCTGTACGCAGCTTTTCCCCTCTGTAGTGAATGGCATACCTCATGTAGCCTGTCTCACACATTTTTCATTCATTCTGGTACCACCAAACTTGAGCAACATGAATGTGTGCATTTCAGGTAATGTCAGTGTGTTGAGTTGTAAACCACTGGAGTATATATTTTGAGACAATTGTAATTGGATGAAGTTTATTAATATAAGAACTGAAATTCATACTTTTTTGAATTCTTCTTTCATTTACAGGGTAATGTTGGGAGGTTCAATGCTGGGTCTGATTTGGTCTTATATATTTGTCAAGGCAGAACTAAAAATCCCAGAGGTCTTTGTTGCAGCTGTATAAGTGCAGATATATAGACAGTGTTGAGCTATATTAATTCAATAATAATAATAAGGAGCACAGATCTAACCCGGTGCCCCTAACGAAAGCATCCATATACCATTTGCTTCCCAATGTCTTGTATGCAAAAACAAGATGTTTTGCTATTTTTCCCTCTATATGCTGGGCTTACATTACATTATTACATTGTGTTTCATCAGCAAACAGGAAATTGAAACATGGTGACTCACTGGTTTTCTTCCTCCTCCCTGACTCCCTCAGGCCTGTGGGTCACATACCTCAGGGTGCCACACTGACGGTTAACACGGCCCACAACGTGAGCATCAAGTCGGAGCCTGTGTCGCCCAACCGGGAGCGGAGCACACCCTGCTCATCGTCCGGTGGCGTGCTGACGGCCACGCCCCAGTACCCGGGCGCCCTGCGACTGGAGCCCACGCAGGGCCGCTCCCCCGTCGACAGCCTGAGCAGTAACGGGAGCTCATACGAGGGCAGCGACCGCGACGACGCCAACCAGAACCGTCCGCCACCCGACTTCGGCCCCGCCGGCGGGCTACTGAGGCCCTCTGCCGAGGCTGAGCAGGAGAGCGCCAACGTCAAGCGCATGCGCCTGGACACCTGGGTCACATAGAGACTCAGCCTAGGGAGGCAGATTCCCCCACCCTCACCACCCCTCACCACCACCTCCCCTTCACTACCACACCCATTCACACACGCACACACACACACACCTCATACGCACACACTCAATCTATCACACCCACATGCTGCTCTCATGGGCTGAGCCACCAATCCAGGGATTAACTGATAGTATAGAGAGAGGGGTGGAACTTTGCAGGGGGGGTTGCATTTTGAACCTAAGTTAGTCTTTTGTGTTTGTGTTCATCCTCATGTGCAGGAGTGGGAGAGGTCTGTGATCCATACTGAGAGGAGAGACTGAGCAATGCTGTGGGAGTCTCACAGCATGAAAACAGGTGGCCGTGAGCAGTTTGGTTTGCGCTGTGTTTGTCAGTCCAGCCTGTGCATTCATTATCTGATCCTCCGGACTATTCTTGGGGTTTCGTTTAACCGCACTACTCTGCGGTGCCACAGACTGACTAGCAATCGATGCGTTCATCATGCCGGCCTAATGCAGCCTCCGATTGTCACACTCGAGTGTAAGGTGGGATGTAATTGCTCCATGTAATCACTTTCCGGGGTAATTATGCCCTCTTCTGTACTGCATCCACTCCAAAAAAAAAAGCTCATAGTCACACGCCCCAGTCCAGAGAGTCACGCTTGTTTAAAAAATGAAGCAGTATCCTTTTCAAAAACCAGCTGTCTGGCTCCAAAGGCTTTCAATTCATTTTTCCTCGCATTGAAAATGACTCCATTCAATTCAGAATCAGAGGAAGGGCTGCAAGGCTCAGCTGTAAAGTCTGCATTAAATCCAGTGAAAAGGACGTGCTCTGCAGAGCTCAGCCTCAGCAGGAGGAACCGGAGAGCGAGCCAGACCCTTCTGGAAGCGGGTCCTACATCCCGAGCGGAGTGGAGGCTGTGCTCCCAAACTCTTAAGGGCCTTGACTGGGTGAAAGGGATGCTGAGTCAGTGTTCACTTCACGCGTCTCAATTTCTGCCAACACTTTACTCCCATCCCAGCTCTGTGACCTCCATCATTTTTAATGCGCTACATCCTTCTCTAGGGAGTGTGATTTAAACCCCACCCCCACCCCCCCCCCCCCACAGTGTGTCAGATGATGAGGTTCTTTGACAAGGTTGCTTTTTTTTATTTATTCAGTGTAACTGTTGCCTGTTGAAATTCAAACCGTGCACACATGGTGACAGGCATTATCATTCTCTACAACAAATGCAAGAGCAGAAAATGACCGTGTTTATTTCACAATCATTCATTCGCATGATGTTCAGGCACTATTTCTCAGTCACAATGCATTTCTTTGCTGGTCTTTGGCTTCTGGCTGCTTAATTCAGGGGATATTGGTCAATTCAGTCAAAAGTATTCTTGCCATTTTTTAAATAAATAACAAAAAGCTTGAATTTTAGAGGGTTCAGACTGATGATTTGTAAAAGAAGAAAAATGAAGAACCATGTATATATACAAATGTTTTTCGATGTTCCTTCTCAGCCAGTTCTGGTGCTTTGAATAGCAAAAGGAGGCTGTTTGAAGGAAAATGATGGCGTATGTATTTAAAGGTTTTAGATTGCAGTAAAACTACATGTTTTTAAAAAGGAAAACCGCATATAATGTGGAAGAAACGATAGACAATAGGGATTGTATATATAAATATATATTCACATATATTTTGCAGGATATCCTTAAAACAAATGTGTTGATTCTCAGTGGATCTGTCTATATATTTATGTATATGTAAATGTAATATGTTGCAAGCTAGAATGCTGGAGGGGCAGTCAGAGAGGCAGCTGGGAAATGGAGTTTTTCAAGTGATCAGTGACAATTGCTTTTATGGAATGCACTTTAAATTCCAAACCCTAGCCCTCAGTGATGTCAGCATTTTGCCTCACTAAAAATCTCATTTTAAAAACATCATTTGCCCTCTGCACATACTTTCTATGGTTCCTGTTTAATTTCCTGTATGTGACATCCATGTCCTTCCCAATTTCACCTCTTAAACCATGTCCCCCCCCAATGCGGTCGCACACACCTCTGGAAAACGTCCTCCAATTCAGGGGCCGACGGGAGGAATTTAGGCCAAGGACTACAAAATCCATCACCACACCTGCGCTAGCGCTCAGCCAAGATCCTCTGCTCAGAAAACACTCAAGTAAAAACCAAAAGCGGGCTCTGTCAAATGACCCTTCTGCACAGTCAAACAGAGGATACGCTTTCCTATATGAAAGCTCTTTTGCACTTCTGACACTAGATAGCAGAGGACATGTAATACATTGGGCAATTTCTGTAAAAGTGAAATGAATTTACTTGTACATTTTCTGACATGTACTGCAATTTTGCAGTACTGTGAAATGATGTCCAGTTCTCTTTCTATCTGCCACGTATATTGAATGTTTTATAGTGCATTTATGTATCTTTGTGTGATAAGAGATTAAGTATGTCTAAGGTCAGGCAGGCTATACAGAGACTATGAAGGCCCAATTTGATTCCTGTTCAACTGTGAAACAGGATCCTCATTTGGGTCACAGTGAACTTTTAGGGGTGTGGCAGCTGTCCCGTATCCTGAATTTCGCATTGTATCGTATACTTAAAGAGTCACCATGACTGCAGGCCGATACAATAGGAAGCGGACTGCTAATGATTGAGAATACTGCTGGTATCAATTGCGCTGTAGGCGACTGTCACAAACGAAAGCTTGGAGACAAGCTTGATTTATTTATTATGTCCATGGACCCGCAACCTACGACCCTCTTGTGTCAAACCCCACACTGCTCCTCCCACCAAAATTACTAGCTTTTCATGAAGAATTTTTCTCTCTTGTTGAGTATAAATGCCTCTCTTCAGAATGAATTAGCCGGGATCTTATCAAAGGCTTCATATGTTTTTGTGTGTATACATTGTTTTATATTAAATACGCCCGGTTGCTTTGTGATCTTAGAAACTTGAATATCCCGGAACTATTTTTCCCTTCCCCTGACCCATTAAGACCTGCTTCCCTGTTTCGCTGTCCTGCCCTTCAGTATTTAATTCTGGCCTGTCACTTACTGAGGAGAGGAAAACATAGGCCTCTGCTGTAGATCAAACACGACATTTCTTGTCTGCTTTGGTGTGCAATGGGTGTCTGCAGCCAGGGTCGCATTTAACATAGCTTTCTGTGGCCGTCTCCCAGTGCCGTTTGGTGTTCTCCGCTTATCTCTCCAGCTTCACCCAGGTTTTGGGAAAGCTCTTGCGAAGGTTGGAGAAAGAGCCAGTGAGGGGCATAGGGTAAGATGTCTGTCTGCAACAGGAGGGGGTCTGTGTAGCATTTAATTCATTGGTAAGATGGGATCACGTGAATAATTTGTATACGAGGTACAAAACTATTGCTTTAGTATAATCTGTACTTTGGGGTTGGGGGGCTGGGTCTGTTGCTGTTCTAATGATAATGTGATGATGAGATTGATAGGCAAGGAAAAGCAGTGGGCATGATGGCTTAGTTTCATCATTATTTTGCTGCACCCTGTGCCAGAGAGATAGTGTACTCATGAGTTGTTCATATGAACTTGTAAACCCGTATACAATTTGTATATGTTTTTGGGTCTGATCTCTGGGTGCGCATGGCTGGGTGAAACTACGGTGTCTGTTACCCTAGTGCAAGGCTTCATGTGCTGGAATTAGCGAGTCATTGTACAAATGCTGTCATGGATCTCAGTAAGAATTACGTCATGAGTCAGTGTAATCAAAATGAACAGACAATCTTCTAGAAAAGAGTAAACCTGCACCCCTTATTTACAATGAAGTTTTTAGAATCACACTTATCTGGTGTTAATTTGTGCTGGTGACAGTTCTGTCTGTTTTTTTTATTATTATTGTTATTGCTATTATTTTTGTTATTACTATGAATGATAATAATAATAAAAATAAAGAAAAGCCATTTTAATTTTCTGCCATTTTGTGTAGGGTAGCCATCTTATTTTATTTGAATTTATTTTATTCTATATAAATATTATATAAATATAATTTTGTTTTCATTTTTGTTTTATTTCTTTAAAAGGGGTGTTGTTAATATTGCAAGATTTATTAAAAATATTGTAGTAATATTAGTATATATAATGGAGGAGTGAGTAACACAAGCTGAATGAAATTACCAGTACAATGCTGCAATTTGTAGTCCGATGTCACAAATTTAAACATAATTAGGTGGGAAAAGTGATTTAATTTATTTCAGACCAGGCACAGAAAATTTCAATAATGGAAAGATGCATGGGATTAAAACAAGCAAAAAGTTAATCATGTTACATATGTTTTTTATGAAATGTATTATCAACAAGAATATAAACCACAAAAAAAATGTACCTGAGGAAAAGTTTAAAAGAAGAAAATTATAGCTAATATATTGTGTTCGGCTAGTCTGCTTTGAGTTTTTGTTGTAAAAAGTTGTTTTTCTGTTGTTTTTGGAGAATGATATACAGTTTGTGTATATTTTCATAAACAAAGTATGCACTGATATGTTATTAAAAATTCTATACTGCTTTTACAAAAAAGTGTTTGTTATTGTACCAAAGTATCCATTTGTCCCTTGATACCTACCCCTTTTTGCGTATGTTTTACCGTATTTTATATATTAAATAGACAAGTTGACCTAAAAAGAGGAATGGATCATTTGTCTTTATTATTAATAGTTTGTGTCTGTGTTCAGTTGTACACTTACTGTAAACTCGTTGGTTCTGTCTGAAATACCTGAAGGACCAAGATGTCTAATACCTTCAAGGGAGTGTATGGAAAAACGGTGCTCTTTATATCAGGGTTTATTATCCTGACCCGTTTCCCTGAGTTGACTGATTTTAACTCTGAAATCTCATCTGCTGCCTTGGAGGGTATACCTTTCCATTGATATTGGTGTTAATGAAGGCATGAGGTATCATGACACCAAAATGGCTGAAGGTGTCAGTGTTCCTCTTCCTTATACATGATAATTGTTTCAATTATCTTATCAAGTTACTGATGGCATACTGTAACTTCATGCTGTTTTTGTTTCATGGTAATCTTGCTTTCAAATTACTAGGTGTAGGTGCCATAGATGTCATGGAACAGTTTTTCCACTAGATGGCAGCCCTTGTGTAGACCTGTGCCGGGAAGACTACTGTCAGGATCCACATTTTAAATAAAATTCAGTTACAGTTACAGCTGGTTTAAAATGGGCGCACATTTGGCACATATGTTCTTCATGGTGTTTAGTTATGTGTGAAGCACCTTTCTTCAGCTCCTAAGCCACATCCATCTTGTATGTTCAATGAATTCATCAAAAATTTATTTTGACCAGCTTCACTCACCTTCGTCTCATTCACCATTCCTGAATTGCAGATGTGGCCGAACAACCCAATATGGATGTTTCTAATGGTGTCTGTAATATGTATTATTTAGTTTTCAATATTTTTAAATACATTTATAACTTATTTATAATAATATCATTTATGTGGCTACTTAGAGCCCCTAGCAGTCAATGTCACAAGCCATTTGAAAATGATACTTATTGGTCGCAGTCACAATGAAAAGATGCAGAGGTTCTTACTCCTTGGAAATTCTTATTCACAGCCCCACTGAAGAGCTCTACTCTTATGCTGCTCTACAGCTGATAGCGGTATATTCATATTCACAGCTAAACTGAAGCAGTCAGGATGTAATGGCCTCTCTGTCCTTACAGCAGTCTACATCTGAAAGGCACGCATTTACGGTATGAAAGAAACTGTGACTTCACCCATGACTAAAGATGTGTAATATTCAGAGTCTTTATGTGGCTCCAGCCCATGGTGAATTTTAATGCCTTAAAATTCACCATAAGCAGGATGAGAAGCAAGCATTAAACGATTAGGGGTCAGAGAGGCAGCGAGGCGGAGTCAAGGGAGAGAACTGTTCGGTGTCTGGTGAGAGTGGGAGTCCACAGGGGTTTGGGGTCTTTCCCATTCATTTTACAATCATTCTCATTCGCTTCTGTCACTGCTTTAGGTCAGACCTCAGCACTTGGGAAAGTGTTTCTTCTGTTTCTGTTTCTTTCTCTCCATCATCTTTCATCTGCCAGTTCCATGAAGTATAAAAACAAAATCTCAATTACTTTTTCATTCTCTTATGTCTCCCTGTGTATGTGTGTATATTACATTTATAGGTAGTCGTGGAATGTTCGATCCTAACTGGAATAATATACAAAATGCTGAAACAAATATAATGAACGATGGGAGCACACAGGTGAGAACTGCAGGGCAATGTTAGAGGCTGATGAGATTGCAGTCCCCGGAGGTGTATAGGTGGACCTTTGCCAGCTGATATCAACAGCAAGGACAAAAAAACGAGGGAGCTGGGAAGGCTGGCAGAGAGGTGGTTGTGTTCAGTATGCTTCAGAGGCATAAGTGATGACATTTCGAATACCTGAGCTACAACGTAATCAGAAGGCCCTTCCTGTGGTTTCTGCGGACTTTCACTCATTTTGGCAAAGACCCTGCCATTGAGTTTAAACAGATGCTCCTCTCTAAGAGGCTTTTTGCCGCAGCGTCAGCTGGACTGGTCAGCTGCCTTTGTCCAGGGCAGCCGCTGAGCTCATGTCTCCGACAAGACAACAGATTTTTGGCTCAAGACTCAAACCATGCCCTCTGTATCAGTTTCCACCAATCACAGTACACTGTAGCCAGGTATGAATCACTCACTACTATTATGACTTTCCTATGAACTATTAAAATGTTTGATATTTTTATGAGCTAAGTAAGATTTTCATTTAAAATAATCCAGATATATTACATTGTAATCAATGGCTTTGCTTTGCATCACTTTGACCTCACATTTTAAGCCTTATTTATTAAGTTTTTTGACAGATACTATGCATTTTAGAAATAGTATTATTTTTGGTTGTCAGCCTAGGCAGTAATATTTAGATATTTGTGAATGAATTTAGTGTTTTATATTTTCCAGCTTCAGCTTCTTTAAACCACATGTTTGCGGACCTAAACTTAAGAAAACCCAGTCTTAATCCAAGACTGATTCACACATGTTCTGTGTTATTGAATTGTCCACTTCAGACATTGCTTCTGTAGTTAGGCCTCTCCCAGTTGTCACCAGAGACATGGGAGCATCTCCATGCTGGTTTTGATGTGTTTGAGCTTAATAGGGATGATAGGAGAGCCACAGTCACTCCCTTTACCTCATTAGAGCTGATTGACTCACTGCTGGTCATTTACAGTAAGTGGTTTTATTAAGTCTGACTTAACCAAAGTCTACAGTGTAGCCTGTCATACTGTACAATTAACTCATCATGAGTAAGTGGTCAATGAGCACTTTCAGCTACGAGAGGGTAACTCCACAATAGTGTCGATTGTTGTTCCTAAAACTGAGGTTTTCAGCATCAGCAAATGACATCATCCAAGCTTCTATTTTTAAAACTGTTGATTTTCAAATCTTTGTGTTTGTTTGCTTTTGCCTTACTGGTTGCACTTTAGGACTCTTGTAGCCACTGAAATTATACACTTTGTTAAGTAACCTTTGCTTACGCTGTTGCTTGGATCAATGTGCAATGTTTTCTTTAAAATGTCCAGAATGTTCTAAATGGTACCTCGTTTCACAGTGTTGCTGAAAGAATCTTTTCTAATAGAAATGGCAATTGATGATCTTGAAAATAAAGCTCAGCAACAGTTGAAAAGGTCAAATAGTTATCTAAAAACATTTTTGTGGCATAATCTATAGTATATGTGTGAATCCTGTCTTAAAGTTATTGAAGCCCTCTTAGGGGCAACTGTTGGAAATAAGGTTTGGTTATAATCTATGGGTGATTTGTGCAGACAGTACTTACAATACATTGGATATTTGTTTTAACAATAAAAGCAAAATAAAGCTGAAACATCCCCTGTTTATATGCAGACAAGATTGGGAATATATGACAGACTGACTGATTTTAAAATAGCTGATGTAGCACAGAAGCCATCGCAAAGTAGTTGGGAAAACATTGTGATGTGCTCTCTCATTGGGATCTGCCTGAGTAAACTGATGTAACATTAACCAGGTTCATGTAATCTTTGTAACAGATTCATATCCCCCTCCCACACACACAATTCCACAGATGATCAATCTGCCAGCATGGTTATATATAGGGGGTTAAATGGGCTTGGGAGGAACAGATGGCTTTCGGGGAAGCACATCCACATTCCTGGGAGTCAGGACACTTTAATGTCCTCTGTGTCTCTTTCCGAGCCACCACGTCCTCCAGCGGGAGGCTGGGACGGACCAGAATCCTGGGATTAGACACTATCAGAGGCGCTTCTAAAATAGCACTCCCACGTGCAGCTGGCCAGACAATAATATGAGACTTGCAGGAGGTTTCATCAGGCTTGGCTGGGCTGGGCTCTCATCATCAGACCGCACTGGAGGTGACCACAATGCACATGGGAAAACAGGTGTCCCAGGGAGACAGCCACAGTGTTTCCGCACATATATTATTTTATATAAGGAAGTCTGTGTCATCCTGGGCACCAGTGCCATTCTGGGTTTGAAAGGGCAGACCAAATGGTTTGCAGTAACACTTTTGTGACTGAAACTTCCAATGATAATCTTTCACAGAATCACAACCTTATTTTGTTTGATTTATTTTTAATTGGTCTGATGATAGGTGGATTTTCAATTAATTATGTTTTTCCAATGTATCTATGTTTTCACTAAAATTATTTTGTCCTTGGAAAATGTGCCATGTCATTTAGAATGGCAACATCAACAATAATGTTAATCATGTTCATAATAATCAGAACAATGTTCATTTTTCATAGTATCAGTGTCATAAATCAGTAGTAAGCTTGCATATTAAAAGTATTAACTACTAATAAGTGTCTTGTTGAGTTCTACACTCCTGTTAAATAGGATTTAATTCTGAAACTTAACATCATACATTTATTAAGTCCCTGAAATGTATTAGCAGAGGCAAATAATGTCAATATGATTCTGTAAAGGCAAATTCAATCAGTAGAACATCAGCAGAATAGATGTTACAAGCAGAACTGGAATGAGGGTGTATAAATTAAATGTGAATTCATCTGATATGGTCTTTTGAGCATAACCATAAGTCAAGTTACAGAAGGAAAAATAAAATAATGCATAAACACATTACGTTTAATGAAATACCACAGTCAAATCACTAATGTTGAGATACAAGCCTCCCCTTTTTACAATGCACAAGAAGCCCGAGTTTTGAATGCTGATTTCTAATTACATATAGAATACTGGTGGTACTGATGATTTTGTGAAGGATTCTCACAGCACTCCTCTCTCACTGGTACATGTGAAGACAATTTTGTCGTGGTAATCCATTTACCAAGTGTAATTTTACTACTCGGTAAGGGGCTTTATAATGGGCTATCAATGCTGTACTTCAAAGCCGCACAGGCTGATTTCAGAAGAACGAGGGAGGGCTTGGAGTGAGCATAAACAGCTAAGGTGGGAAGACGGAGTAGGAAGAGAAATTGAACGCAGCTGAGGTAATTTCATTACAGCATACAACATTTCTGCTATGAATAGGCTTTCAGATTGGCCATCGCTGGTGAAGGCACTTTGCATTTTCTCTTTATTGAATCCATTATTAGTGAGAGAGAGAGAGAGAGAGAGAGAGAGAGAGGGTGAGAGAGAGGGTGAGAGAGGGAAAAGAAGGAAAGAACGAAGGGGCTAGCTTCTTAAAATAGCTGCTATTGTTCTGAAAAATTAACAAATGAATAGTAGAAGGAAAAGAAGGCTGAGGATAGAAAAGAGAGAAGGAGATGAGGTCATCTATTGTTCCAAGCTTGCCTGCAGCTTCTCTCTTACTCTGTCTCTCTCTCACACTCTGTCTCTTTCTCCCTCTCTCTCTGTCTCTCTCTGTCTCTCTCTCTCTCTCTCTCTCTCTCTCTCTCTCTTCCTCCCCCCGTCTCTCTCTGCCTTTCCCTGCTAGGCTCCTGTCTTTCTTTTAAGGACAGACATTTGAATTATCAGTGAACCTGATCTGAGGTTACTGATACTGGGGCATGGCTATGTACACACTGGGCCCCCCACTCTGACTTTGTGTCCTGTAGTATTTTTCTGGAGAAGTTGGGGAAGAAACAGGGGGAAGTCAATCTTCCTCATCTTTGTCTTCATTTCATTACATTTTTTCTTTCTTCAACAAAGATCATGACCTGGGTCCAATCAAATGCATTTACTCTCTAATGCAAGGGACCATGCAATTCGATAAAAACAGACTTTATAATAATTATATATATATATTATTTTTTTTTTGATTATCTTCTATTTTATGGGAGAGAAGCAATAATGTCCTCTAGAGAATTTTGTTGTCATTATAAAATAGGATATCGCAGGTCATTACAAAAACCAAAGTTTGTTAAACTTGTGATGGGATAACTACAATAAATCAGGGCCTTAACGATCCACCTTTAAGGCATTTCCACAGCCGCTGTTGTAGAAGTTGAGGCTCCTTTTCACACCTTGTGCCTATAATCACCCAAGTTACAAGAGGGTTTCTACTTTTAGACACAATTTTCAGTCTAACATTCAGAGCCATAAAATTACACAAGACATGGAGACACACAAAATGTTTTCAAATTAGTTTATTTTCCTTAATGCTACAAGGTTAGCTTTGTGCAAATCTAGATTATGGGTGTGCACAAAGAGGCCAATCAAAGCAAAACAGCAGCAAACAAAAACACAAATGCAATTGTGGAAAGAGTACCAAATCACATTGAAGCTCTATTGGTGTCTCATTAAAGAATTAGACTGAGAGGAACCTTTCCTCTTAAAATTCACTTATATCTTTGAAGTGGCAGCATGTGATCTCATGTAGGCATTATACTTAACCTATGATCAAAAGCAGAATGTGCAGTTCTTAGGCAAACACAGCACTGTTTCCTTTCCCCGAAGCAGGGGTCAGCAGCTCAGCCTTTTTTCAAACACAGACCTGTCTTCATGTGGATCACTGCTTTACAGTGGAGGGACCTCACAGGACAGCTGTATGCAGAATTGTGAGCACCCCAGGTCACATCATGTTCACTTGTGTACTGTGGGCCATGTAGATGTTGCAACAGTTTCTCTTCACTTAGAGATTCATTGTATGAGTAAAATACACTTTTAGCACTGGTGCCCATATTTTTGCATACAACTGTACATGGAACTCAGGATTGTACCCTCCCTGGTTTAAAGCTGTGGGGATGTGTGGTGAACACAGGCTGGGTGGTGGCTCCAGCACAGTATCCCTGGTGTGGCTTCTGACTGTGCTGCAGTAAAGAAACTGTGAGGTACAGTCATGACTTACACTTACTGTATCCAGACTTAACTATCCTGCTTCAGCTTGGCCCTGATCCTCCTGAACATCACCACAATCTCTCTCTTTTTCTATCATCCAAACACATGATGTCACAAGTGACTTGATTACAACATCTAATGAGACCACATGGCCATGAAGAGAACATCGTGTTAGATTTTACAGAGCAGTGTTTTCTGCTTCCACATGTATAGAGCTCACATTTTCAAATACTATAAAAATTTAAATTCTTAGAAGCTCCCACCCCAAACAGGTGGGACATTTCAGCAATAATATATCTAGACTGAAAGCACAGAGTAATTATTGCTCCCATTTAAGCTCCACAATATAATAAGGATCAGTTAAATAACAACGTTTTGCAGGGCACATAATAAGAATGCCCCAAGCAGTGCATTTTAATAAAACTGTTTGGTCATAGGCTTATGTGTTATAAAACCATAGAGAGTCCTGGGAGGCGGGTCTGTGTTGCCTAAATTTACTAAAATCTGCAGAACAGATACTTATAGGAAACAGGCTACTTTCCTCTGCTATAAATGTCTTGTCATGGTTTATACCCCTAGGGTAAAAGATGGTAATTTATTCAGCAGAGCTAGTTTTCACTATCAATGGGATATTGAAGAGGAAGTAATCTGCGTGCCTAAAGACACAATCAACTCATCTGCCCAGCACAGCAAAAAGGACAGCTGCTGGTGAGTAGACTGCTCTGTTCTTTTCATTCTCATTCATCAATACAAAATCAATAGTGGCAATCAGTGGCAGGTTGACCTCTTTGAATTTCTTCAAAGCTAAATCGGTTCTCCCCCCAAGAGTCTCATGTTTAGTTGAGCCAAATGTGGTCCAAACATGATGGCAGTAAGCTCTCTTCCAGGTATGGTTACCAATGTCAATTTGCTAGAAATGTTGTTAGACTGAAAGGCAGTAGAGTCACAGGCTGTTAGTTTGACAGACATGATACATTTTCTGCCAGGTGTTTCAAACAGTAAATATATTAAATCATGGAAAATTTGAAGGAATATGCTAATGTAATTTCTGTCAGGCACATTACCATAACATGAAAGCACAGCTTTGGTTTTTGAAACATACAAATAGTCTTATTGGACTACTTAAGAATAGTTCTGTGTACCCTCACAATTGCACAATTGCAAAAGACATACATTGAACTGATGGAAAATCTAGGGCTACGAGTGTAGAAACATTCTCATTTTGGTGAGTCTGACTATTCATAAATCAAATAATTCAAAAATTTAGGTATCGGGGTTTTCATATCATGAGTGTAGGAAGTTTTAATCACACATATTGACTTTGCATTCTCTTACAATACATATTCTCTTCTATTTCCAGATTATCTTTAGTATGAATGAGAGATGAAGTGATTCTCTACATTAATCATTCCCCTGCCATTAGAGATGGGCAGTATTTCAAATATATGTATTTGAAAATACCACTTCATGTATATATTTCATAAGAAATACAGCTTTCTCACCTTTTTTATATGGCTTACATCCCTGGGTGAAATGCAAAGTAACCTGTGCATTCACTATTTTTATGTTACTCAGGGATTAGCTGATTACATTTTTGGAATTACTTCCAAAATAAATGTATTCCTATACTTCAGTCAAAGTGGTGCATGTATATTTTTCTTTCAATTAGTACAAAAGTATAAACTGTACAAAAAAGAGGCAAGAAATCCATGCATATGAAATATATACATATACTACTCATTTTAAATGTGTAACTGAAATACTGCCCATTTCTTCTTGCCTTCTACAGCCCCCTGCATTACTCTTCTCCAGAAGACCAGGAATCTCCCTCATCCAAAGAGTCATCTGAATTGATTCCATCCATCTTCCCGCCTAAGAGCTGTTTCACCTGCACAGGAATCTGCCTCTGCTCCTCCAGAGATGGGGCCTCGGTCATCACCATGCCTCCTTCAGTGTGCTCACTTGACCCAAACAGGTTCTCTGTGTTTCCCCATGCATCTCCATAAGCCAGGTTCTGATTGGTGTGCATGGTCACATGGTCATACTGCTCACACTCTGTTGGATCATATGCAGCTCCTGCCTTCTTGGATGAGCCCCAGGCATGTTCCTCTATGGCAGTGCTTAGTAAGTTGTTAAGGTCATTGCATTTTCCATTGGTTTGGGGTGCTACTTCAGTCTCTTTCACCTTGAAAATGCTCTCTTCATCTGCACTAGGCGAGCCTCCAGAAGGCTGTGCAGCAACTTTCCACTCTTCTTCAGCACAATGGTCTGTGGCAACTTCACCCTCATTGAGCGGAAGCATCTGTGCACATTTAGCTATGTTCACAGCACTTTCAACAAATGATTCAGTTCCCCATGCCTTTGAACTAGAGCTCCCCAGAACCTCCCACTGATCCTGCAGGAAAGCATCTCTGGGGTCAGCAACTTCCTCTGTTTCATTCTCTGGGAGAGGGTCAGAGGTTTCTGACAAATGTCCTGCTGATTCACCCATCTCCTCAGAGAGCTTGTTCAAGATCATTCCAGCTACCAAATCCCCCTGATTTGTAGACTCTGCTTCCTGTTTGATGGGCTGTGAGACTTGGCTAGCATTAGGTGAGTCATCTTCAGAGCTGTATGATTCATCTAAGTCAGAGTTGGCAGTATTAGCAAGGCTTCCCACAGTGCTGCCAGGCTCACTTCGTAAGGAGAGCTCGTCCGTGAAATCCACATTAGTTAGCATGGACAGGTTCTGTTCTTCCTCCTCTCTCCTGTCATCAAGCATCTCTGTTTGCTCAGTGTGTGCTACTTCTTCTGAGCCCTTGGCTGATTGATTGAATGATTCATCCACCTCAATTGGAAGAGATAAAGATGTTGCAGCAAGGGTCTGGGCAGTCGACCTTATTGTGGCTTCTTCCTCCATGTGTGAGTGGCTCTGTGAACTCATATCATTGTTGCTATTGACAGAATCGGTGGGCTGTGGGGTCTCTGTTTCCTCTCTTTCACTGTCATGGCACTCTGTTGGAAGTCCCAGGGCAGTCTCACTGTCTACCGTCTCATCTTTCAAGCCATCATTGGAATTGAGTGATAGTAAATCCCTCTCTTGCAACAGATACTTGTTTCCATCATTTTCCTCTTCCCTGCTGTTTTTCATCGATTCTACCATGGACTCCGTGGGCCCTGCCATATGCAAAAATTCCAATGAGGCAATACCCTCTTCCACAACTTTCTCACTGTCATCATCTTCATCATTTGTGAAGGTCATTTTCTCCCCTGCTGGACTTGGCAAGAGTTCTTCAGCAGCCTCCTCTGTCACTGCATCCCTCTCAGACTCTTCATCCAAATCATCCATGAACTCCACACTTTTAGATGTGATAACCCTCCTTTTTTCTTCTCCCCAGATTCCAGTTCCAGCCCCCTTGCCATCACTGGCTTCATCATCACTAGAGTCACTGTTTCCTAAGTGGGAAGCCTGAGTGTTCATGTCAGCCTCGTCACTTTTGTAACGGATCAAGGGGCGGGTGTCGGCCAGTGTGTTCTCCAGGGTGTAGCTGTCATTGCTCATCTCTCCGCCATCGGTCCTCCATGAATGGGAAGTGTTTTGAGATACATCTCCTTCCTCTTCAGAGATGTCCAGCTGCTCTGCCTCTGAGGGTGTTTGCCCATGTTGCTCATCCTCATCTGTTTGAAACCGGATTGGATCTTCCTCGGCAGACATGACCTCTTCGGTTTCCACCTCTGTTTCATTTTGCTCTGTTTCACTACATTCCTTCACTTTGCCTATCTCCTCTCTTTGTTCAGTTTTGTTTTCATCGTCCATTGCTTCATTTCTGTCTATGTCAGCCTTTGTTGTACATTCATTTTCTCCATCATGTGCATAAATACTGTCTTCTTCTTGTGCCAACTCATCTTTCATGAGCTCTTCAGGTTCACATTTATTATCATAGTGATCTCCATCATTCTTATCCTCCATCACAGAGACATTTCCATGACCTTCACCTCCTTGCTTTTTCTCCTCCTGACTCAAAACCTCCTCCAGCTGCATGGCAGCATTCAATGACATACTTAACTCAGATTCAACTGAAACTTGCTCACCTAACTTTTGGCCACTAGGGCTACTGTACTCACCTACACTTCCAAAGTCAGGGGTATGTTCAATGTCTCTAACATCGATTCTAATTCAAATTCACAGGCTTTTCCCAAATTCCATCCCATCTCTTCCTGTTCTTTCACTTTTTCCTTTTCACCCCAAGCAAATAATGGAGCACTCAGAGATGCAGTAGCCCTTCCTGAGGGTGCCTCTGCTCCCATGTCTTTGCAGTCCTCTGAGGATTCATTTGGTTCCTCTGGATTATCTGCCTCTGAGAGGTCCAGTGTGACTGCAGGGCTGTCTTGCTCTTTAAACTCATCTTGAAATTCTGCAGGCATGTTGGCCTCTTGATCCACAATGGGCTTTGAGCTGGTTAGAATTATATGTTTGTCAGGCTCTGTAGTGGTTGAATCCTCTTCCTGTTCTACAGTTTCTTCCACATTCACATCTGTGTTTCCCCTAGCAAGCTGATCAATGTCGCATTCATCCTTCAGTGCGGTGATGGTGCCTAATTCTTGTGATCCAGGAACCGAGAGAGATACAGCTTGATCAATCACCTCATGGACCTCTTTTGTCCTGCTGTTTTCAGCCAAGTCTTTTCCATTCAATTTGTTTTTAGAGTAAGGAGTTGACCAAACTGAATGGGATGATTCCACACTCCAAGCAGCTTGCTTTGCTCCTGTGAATGCTGCATTCTGGGAGTTATGCATCCGGGCGTCTTGCGGTGGGGTTCGAAGTGGTGTCACAGCTGTGGCCACTGCTGTGGCCTGGGTCCTTTGCTCAGGCTTAATGGAAACTGGGCTGCTGTTGTGCTGGCCATTAATCATTGTGTGGAGTCTTTGCCTAGGGCTAAACCCACCATCTGTGAATGACAGAGGAACAAATTGTTTGATTGGGCACATCCTATTGACTGGCTATGGGTACAGGTACGGCATCTTCAAGAGGAAATATAGGAATGAGTCATTGTGTAGCCACAAAGAATACGGAAATGGAAAAACCTCATATACCCACAATGAATTGCCAACCAACATTGTATCAGTTACTTTTCTGAGAGCAAATTACTAATTAATTTACTTGTTTTATTTGCCTTTTCTATAACTGTAATGGCTTTACATGTTTAACTTTATATTTGAAAATGATTTAGAAGATATAACATGTTTTCAGGTAGTACATGGTGCATTAGTTACAGACTAGGCAAGCATACCCCAAAGCCTTGGTCACAGGAGTTAGCCGGGGTAGATTTTAATGGCGAGATATTGATCATCTCTTCCTTCCATCTGGTTTAAATTACAGGAAGGTCATGTGATTGAATGACCTTTAGGGACCACCCCAGGCAGCTTATATTACTGAGCCAAAAGCGCATTCAGTGTAGAATCACATCTTCCATTATCACAGGCATGATGCAGTTAGAGCTCAGAGGGGTCACATTAATCTCTTTGAGTGCACTACAGCATATTGCTCTGCAAATAATTCATAAGTTACATCTTTCAGAGCATGGCTATATAGCAAAATAATTGTAATTAAGAATGCAACTGTTAAATGCAAAATAATATTTTGTGCATTTACAGCTTACTTCACTTTTTTTTGCTTGAGGAAAAAGTCATCAAATGCTGCGTCTTTCATTCTCAGTTGTAATGCATAATGAGCATGTGTGTGGCATACCTTGCATGCTGGACGCCAAGGAATAGTTGATGGAAGGATTGTTAACTCTCAGACTCTCATTGTCCAACAAAGCCCTGCAAAAATAGACATGGACAAGAGTGGTATGTCTACATTAATTATTGATCATAGCAAAGGACACATACAAACCAACTAATTCATCCCCACGGTAGGACATAGAAGAACACAACAGTGGCCACCTTTCAGAGTCCTGATGGGTTAAACGACATCTTCCAGGTTAATGAAAAGGAAACTGGCAAAGACGTAAGCTTCAGCAGAGGAAATAGAAGATCTAATTATAACATCCTTGGATATTTTTGTTGATGACTAGAACAGAACAAACCATTTTTTGAACACAGTTAATTTAGGAAGCAGTTTGGTGTTGGTTGAGAGGATTTGGCTGGGGTGTGGGTTTTCATTATTTGCTATTGGGGCTGGTTGCAGTGGTTAGGTGGGGGGTATGGTTGTGGGGTGGGTATTGTGGGGACTTTTACTGAGCAGAAGCAGCAGGCTGGATCTGTTGTTATGGTAATGGGGAGACAGCCATCCCATTGTCCAGCCATCTGGGGCAGACCTCCGTCACACCCTATTTCTTGTAGGCAGACGGTGGGTCATAGATTCACAAGGTCTCACAGACATACCGACACACAGGCAGACAGACGCAGCAGTTTCCCATCAGCAATACAGGACTGCATTTAATAAAATGGGCTCTATGTGCACACATATTTAATACTTTCAACCACATTTTTAATTGTCCTGTAGCTTTTTATGTCATGTATAAATGGTTATAATTCACCAACTCTAACCAATAAATTAAGAAATAAAGCCAGTTTTAATATCACTTCCTTAGATTCTATTATGGTTTTAACACCAGTCTCAAAAAAATCTCAAAAAATTTAGGCCCATGATATGGGATGCCATTTTAAACCAATCCCAGCTTTAGATATACTGTACCTACTTTGCAAAGCTCTCAGCTTAAATGATTGCTATACTCTCCTGGCCCATAGGATGAACATGATTTATCCAAGACAATCAGTGAGATGCCATCCACCCTCTTATTTCCCTCCCCTCCACCCCCACACTCTCTCAAAGCACTGTGGCTGTTTTTTTTTACCACAGCAGATGGATCAGGGTCAATACTTGGGGGAGGAGAGGAGGTCTGCTTTTCAATGATCAATTCTAAAGTTCCTCTGCGCAAGGAAGAAATAGCCCCAGTCTGCTCTATGACCCTCTCTTTAGAAATCTTCTTCTTCCCAAGCAACAAATCCAGCCGTTCATGACATCTTCATTTCAGCTGATATGTTACCCAGACAGAAAGTGTGCCCAACAAAGTACACAAAGATTTTTGAAAAAATGGTACCACTTTTTCAACCTAAACTAAACTTATCTAAGGTATTAATGTTTTATTAGAGGAAAAATTATTTCAGACTAAATGGACATGTTTTGAAGTTTAATGACGACAAGCAGGTGATTCTGTCTGAAAAACACAACAAAGAAACCACTGAGATGTATGTAATTAGGTTAGCATTCCATTTTACCCTCAGATCATGTGTCTTTGGCTATGGATATGCCCTCTGTTTGGCTGTCACAATGGTGAATGGTCAAGATTGATGGAAACTCAATGGTGGTTGTGGGGTAGGCCTCATATGTTTTATGTGTAAGGATGTAGAGGAGCAAAGTGCCTGAGATCTGCACCTGTAGGTGGCCACCTCTAACCCCAGAGACATCTTCAGCTGCAGGAGGTTGCGTCTGTCCTCCAGGATGTCAGAAATCTGGTCGCCTAATGCAACTTTCTCATTTTCCAAGGAATCCAGGTGGGCCTGAGACATGGGAAGCCAAGAAGAAAAAGATTAACACACTGATGTGAAATCTCTGCAACCTGCTGTCCTTACTAACAACATGAAATCATATTTTATAACCAATATACACTGAACTTCAATCTCTATAATCAATTCTGGTAGCCATTATGAAGATACACAATACAGGGGTCAGTCTGACATGGGAAAGAGAGACAGGGAATGGGCTCCACGGTGAGATCACAGAAGGGTACAGCCTCTTCCTACAAACCTCACCCTGACTGTTCCAGCAGGTGGCTCAGCCAGAGGTAGATAGAATGTTCCTCTTTTTTTATGACCAAGATTTAAAAACAACTGAATCAAAAACATTTTAAATGATTTCATTGATACAAACTTTAGCCATAAGTTGTTAAAATAATTGAATCAAACCTAACATTATCATGAAAGCATTCTAATATGTCTGGATATTAAGTTAAAGTGTTTGCTTGTTTTTATGTTCCTGGTCCTTGCTTTTCTTTAACAAATATGATGCAGTTTAAAAGTACATGAGGTCCACAGTCTACATAATAAAACATACTGTATATATAATGGGATCACCCATTCACTTAAGTACTTATCCAATCCAATATAGCAAGCAATATAGAGACACCAGTTAAGTCAAACCAACTTAACTCTACCTCACATGTACACAGGAGCCCATATTTAAAGTTTTTTTATTCAGAATTCAAACAATTTTGCATTTCAACAAACTGACATCATTTAAGGGAGTAACCCTACAATTTCTTCAATATAAGACCAGTAATAAGAGATTATTTGGTATTTGTCTCATTTCTTTGTGGATGAACTTTTATATTATTGCAGTTCTACAAATACAATAATCCACGTGCAGACATATATTATAGTCTAAAACTGCACTGCTCGTCCACTGCCAGCTGAGTCATGTGGACAAAAGTCCCTTTTCAATAAGCTTCCCACTTATTTCTGGTTTTGTGTGAGACTAAGCCCAGCAGGCGTGGAACTGCAATCTTTTCCCCCTGCAATGCTGTCATTGTGCCCAGCCCTGGAAGTTTAGAGACAGGCATATTTCAGCACTGCTGACCTCATAACTGAAGCTGCTTGGCTTTACTTCAGTTTCTTAAAAAAAACATGCTGCTAAAGTCCTTCCTGTTCATTCCACAGAGTTGTGTCACAACATCCTGTCTAATCAAGAAACGCACAATATTAGCTGTTAATATTCAGGCTAAATTATGGGTAAGGCATGCACAGTTGCTTTTCGTTTTGTAATGTTGTTTTTTCAATATAGACCTGGTTTTTCGGGTTACATCAGCGTTAACTAATGGATGCGAGTATGCCCCAAGAGAGTCTATTGTATTGTACTATTAATTTAACATATTTTTCTTTAAATGTTACTGAAATGTAAACATAAGTAAAATTATCAAATTGAAATTGAATTGTTTTGCTATTGCCAAGTGTTCCTCAAGGCCAGCATCTGTACACTATTCTCACCTGAAATTCCTCAAGCTTCTTGTGTTCTCTTGTCTGTTGTCGCGTTATGTTCTGCTCCAGGATCCCCTTCTTGCTACGGGCTGCGTCCAGCTCTTTGGCCATGCGCTGCAGTGTCAGGTAGCCTTCTTTCTTTTCTTGGGTCACCTGGGCTATATGGGACCTGGCCTGGGTCAGTGACTCCTCCAGACGCCTCACCTGGTCCTGGTAAGCATCCGCTGCTTCCTGCCACGCCCGAGCCGCCATCTGTGAGTACCCATTGGTCAGGTTCTGAAAGTCAGGGACCTCGGTGCATGGAGCAGCCCTCAGGATTGGCTGAGCCTGGCTCAGCCTGGCCTGCAGGACTGAGACTTCCTCCCGGTGGCTCTCCAGGTGGTGCTGTAGCTCCTTCTCCAGCTGGGAAGCCTTCTCTCTCAGCCAGATCTGGGCCCTCTTCTCCTCCTCCAGTTCCTTCTTGCTCTCCCCCAGCTTCTTTCTGGCCTCTGCCTGGGAGGCTGCCTCCTTCTGCCTCTGGAGCCCCAGAGCCTGCAGCTCCTCGCACAGATTTCCCACCTCCAGCTCCACCCTGTCCCTTTCCATCCATGCCACCTCCACTGCCCCCCTGGCTTTCCTCAGCTCGTCCTCCAGCTCCCTCTTCCATGCCCGTGGATCCTTTCTCCTTTGCAGGGCCTGGATCTCCTCCCTCAGAAACTCATTCTCCTCCTCCAGAAACTTCACCCTGCCCAGGTATGTCTCCAGGCGCTTGTTGAGTTCCAGCATCTGGTGCTTCTCTGATCCCAGGTGACCCCTGGGCTGTCGGATGACTGGGACTTCCATGTTCCAAGGATGTGTCTGACTCTCGCTTTCTTTCTTTCAGTCTGTCTGTCTGTCCGTTTCTTCCTCACTCTCTCTGTCCTTCGTTAGCCAAAGGGAGTCTCAGCTGGTGGTCTGAGGCTCAAAGCCCCTTAGTTTGCTGATTCTCCTGAGAAACTCTGCTTTCATACTGAGACTCTGAGCAGGGGGAGGGGAAAGGAAAAAGAGGGCTGGGAAGGGAGGGGAGGGTCTTAGGGAGGAGTGGCTGACAATGTGGATTTGGTGTTAACTCTACCAGCTCTGGGTTGCTCTCCAGAGCAGAGAGCACAATGTCTTTATGTTACTTTATTTCTTGCTTATTTTTAGTAATGAGTTTACTAAAATGAATGTACAATATTGATGTAGAATTGTGACCTACATTGTGCCAGATGTTCCTTTATTGGTGATGCTCTAATAATAATATAATTATTAGATGGATGTCAATGATAATAATCATAATTTCCTGTCCATATCAAACTAAACTATGTATTTCAGGAGAAATCAATATAATACAACATAAACATTTATGATGTTTTTTAGGAAAACATTAATTAAAAATTGTGATTATAGAAATAATTGTGGGTGTAGAAACTATCATTAACACTGAGATTTTTACTAACAATATTTTATAACATTTTCAGACTCTGCATAATGGAAGGCAGCTTTGTGGAACAAACTAGATGATAATGAGAAGGTTAATTGGTTTCAGGTCTGTGTTCCTGTAAGTGTCAGATGAACTTGCCTGGGTTTGCCTCCCTATGATCTGGACCTCTGCACTCCTGCTCCCTCTTGTGGCACTTCAGCCTCCATGACAGACCAGGAGGAGTACGCAGCTCTGGGCCTCGAGACGCAAACTGCTTCTCCTGTCTGGCACATTTCAGCCTGCAGTAGTGTCACTGGATAAATAATCATGATAATGATACACATAAGTATGGAAGCTGACTAGACCTCCATTTTCACATGTAGTTGACCGTCACCCCACTTCAATTTTGTGTTTGATGTACTGAAGTTTTTCCTGTCCACGATGAGGTACAGACTCAGTCTATGAATGCTAATATCGCATTGAATAGCTGCAATACTGAATTTTCACTTCAGTATGCTGCAAGTTACACAATGAAAAAAACTACATGAACAACATGAAAAACAAGAGAACATGAAGTAACTCCTGATTTCCAAAGTGCCACAGTGTGTAATCTGCATCACTTCCCTATTGATCTAGCGATATCACGATCTGCTGCCACTCCTGATAACGGTCACACTGCTTCTTGTTCACTCAGCGCTCCTTGACTATTGATTATTTAAACCAGTATTCAGGCATGGCTGATGAATTAACCTATTCTACCATTGTATTTGATAAAGTCCACGGTTCCAGACCTCAAGGTGAGTTAAAGTGGGGCGAGGAGCGAACTATCACAGGAAACCAATTTGAAGGAAATATTCTATCAAATTGCAGTCTTTGATCCGTTAAGTGGTGCAACACACATAGTCACGGAACAGGACATCTGCTGTTTGATTGTTCACTTAAACAATATTTTATTCATATTTACCTTGGTGTGTGCGCTTTAGAATAGCTTTCGGTATAATTTAACAGATAGTACTTACAGTTCATATCCTGAAAATGCACAACAGTGTCTATGTCTGGGTCAGACAGTACACCTCACAGCCAGTGCGATCTCAATGCCTTAATTTAGATACTTCTGGGTATCTGTGTACGCAGAAGTAGTACAATCGATTACCAACAGAAAGTATTTCTTTGAAGGTTGGAGAAGGTCCAGTCCATTTTGACATGTTTGATCTTTTTCTTATTACTTTTCACCTTTTGCTCACCTTAATATGTAGTATAATATAGCAAGGTATCATATCCCATGTTAAACTCAGGTAAATGAATATTGATATGTTGTAATAATTGCATATTCTACAAACATGTATAGGTGCGGTATTAATTTTCTGCTTTCGCATCCACAACATGTTGGCGTGCTGTAGTGATTTTGCTGCGCTGTATCAAGGGGGTTTAAGAACTGTACTTATCGACTTCTCTCTGCAAAAAGTAGAAGTGGATGTAACATCCTCAAACTGACCATGGATTTGCAGTACTGGGTACATGTTGAACATGCTATATACTTGCATTGGTTATGGCTATAAGGGCTTGGTGAATGATGCTGTGTAATTTATTATCACAGGTAATGCATGATGGATTTCTGTTAAATATGGCATGTTTTGAGAATGATTGTGAAATATTGCTCGTGTGTGTGTGTGTGTGTGTGTGTGTGTGTGTGTGTGTGTGTGTGTGTGTGTGTGTGTGTGTGTGTGTGTGTGTGTGTGTGTGTGTGTGTGTGTGTGTGTGTGTGTGTGTGTGTGTGAATTTGTTAGTGAGAAAGGAGGAAGATCCTATATATGCAGATGTGAAGACTGAAAAGTCAGATGCACCCATTCCTGAAGCAGCAGGTGAGTTTTTGAAAAGGAACACAGGGAAAGGGGAAAGACAGGCTGGCAGGTCTCCGAGCACAGAAAAGGCCTTGCCTCATCTACCCAGCTAACAAAACCGAGACAGCTGCACTTTGAAATACAATGTATTAGATTCAGTGGGCAGGACCCTCCAAACAGGGTAGACAGAAACGCTTCCTTTTATTTGATCTTCAATCTATCAATGATTGTTTTAACGAACCTGTTCATTTTGACAAGGAAACCATGTAAACTGCTGATGCCTTTTTTAGCTGATGTAGTAGTGTAGTATTCATCTGAACACATGGAAATGACACCAATGGTTAATATATTACTTTAATATGCTCTTTAACAATTGTTTTGTCATTAATAAAGCATAGGAAATATTATAAAGTGTTTAATGTTATGTGCTCACATTTCATACAGCATTATGTTACTCTAAAATATCTCACATTGCCAGTAATCATTGCTATCTACACGTGTTTGCTATCTTGTACCTCTTTGGAACATTGTGGATATCATTTATAAAATATATTATCTAACTGTTTATGCCTATTTCTGCAATAAGACATGGTGCATTTTCCCCCTTCCCTCAGCATCAGGAACCTCAGAAAAAAACAGCCCTGGTTTTTCCCCTCCAAAGCCTGCCATTGTCTGTTTGGGGGTGCTGTGTGCTCTTATACTCTCTGTCTCCGTCGCCCTCTGTGTCTACTGTGAGTATGCAGGGTAGATGGGACAGAAGAAAGGTCTATCAATGCATGAGTATCAATGTCATGTTGTTGAAAGGTTAGTTTGCATTTTTGTGTTGAAAAACGAATAACCATTTTGTCCTGTGGTGTGTGTTCTCTTCTTCCTCTAGTCTCAGTCACTACTCACCTTATCAACACTGATGTCATGCATGAACTTGAGCTGCTCAGAGACAACCAGAGCTCTCTGATCACCGAATATCAGGGCTTAAAAATGCTCTATGCCAACCTGACCACGGAGACTGAAATGTTGGAATCAGATGTAAAAAACCTGAGCACAGATTATCAGATGTTAAAGAATGCATACAGAAATCTGACAGCAGAAGCAAGGGCAATGAACTGGACTCTGGAAAGAATTTTTCAGTTCAGCAATTTCCCTGTGGATCAATGGTGCCCATTGAAAAATTCCCACACACAAGGTGAGCTCTTCAGTGTTGTGACCAGTTGTGTTCACTTATCAAACTTTCAGAGTTATGAAAGCCCCAGTCCCAGCATGAGAATTTCTCTTAGGCACTCTTCTGCATTAACCTCCATTATCTCCACAGTGAGAGAGTGTAAGCCCTGCCTACTACACTGGATGCTGTTCAATTCCAAGTGTTATTTATTCTCCGATGGCAATCAATGGAACACCTGGAGTAACAGTCGCAAAAACTGCCTTATGAGTGGAGCAGACCTCGTTGTTATAGACAGTAAGGAAGAGCAGGTGAGGCAATATCACCGCACCAAACAACATAATGCATATGACTATGCCTATGCAGTCACTGTGGTGGTCAAACCGTGATTCAGTAACCCTGACATTGTGTTTAGAGATGCCAGGGCCTGGTTTCCACAGGTAGGTAGCAGTGTAACTGTAGACATCGGAAATAAAACACAAGATACATACTTCAGTCATTTTCCACCAGTCCATGCTGATTGAAAACCCTGAACCACAGCCATGAGTGTAATGGTGTGGCACCAATGCACTGGTAATGTACACACAGAACCACACAGCACCAAAGAATCTGATTGCACAGAATGGATTCACATAATGGAACAGCTCACCGATTATTGGCTATAATTTATTGTAGACATGTTTGCTATGTCTCTGAACTTTTACTTTTCCAAATATTTTAAACCCAGCTCAGACTGCACAATGGATCAGCTTCAGGAAAACCCATCCTGGACAGTACTGCAAACCTAAGGTCACCCTGTCGCAGCTCAGTAGTGAGCAACGCATCCTGATAGTAATCTCTAAGATCTTCTGCCCTGTGACTTGTGCATGTCTTCATTACTCCTGCTATGTCAGGACAAACTGCAGCTGTGTCATTTGTCTCTTGTGTTCAGGAGTTCATTAATAGCCACTCTTTGAGCTACTATGACAAATGGCATGGGTACTGGATTGGGCTGATGACTGAGGATGGGACTAGGCGCTGGGTGAATGGTGCCCCGCTGACTGAAGAGTAAGAGATTGCCCTGAGACTGCACCCACACAGGCAATACACAGGATATTAATAATACACTGCAATACTCCATTACTACACAAACACAAGCTTTGCAGTACTCACTGCTTCATCCAGGAATCCTATTTTCATACATGAAGGGGATTATTGACCAAACTACTTCATCATTTCAATCTGATTATTTCCACTTTAATCAACTTTTGACTGGCTCAAACAAGTTTGTGATTGACATTTTTAATACACATATACATGAAAGACAAACCCTTAAGAAAAAACCTAACTGAGCACTGATTTTTATTACTTCATTTGCAATATGAGACATCACACCCATAGAGCCTTTATTTTAAATTGAAGCCATGCTTTGACTGCTGGCATTTTGGGTGTTCATCTTGACCATGAACATAATCATTGGTTGACCACTGAGCAGACCTTATTTGCATATTGTGGTAACACTTACATCCCCTTCCAGCTGAACTATAATCAGTGAGGTTTCTATAAATGCTCAATATCTTAAATATTCTTTGCTCAGTCTACCTATTCCCTGATGTATCTCATCTTTCAGGTACTGGAACCCGAATTTTGGTCAACACAGTAGCTGTGTGTTAACAAATTCAAGCAGTAACCCCCTGGAGAGCTGGAAATCTGCCTCGTGTTACATGCACAATCGCTGGATCTGTGAAAGCAACACCCTGATAATTCAAAACTAGCCAGAGGAACACTCCACAAATGCAGCAGCATTTCCTCTTTGGTGTTAAGTTTATGCAATACTGAACTTTATGGAAATAGAATAAGACTGCTACACTAAATCTATTGTATTATTTTCATGACTTCCCATGGTGATCTGGGTAATACATGTAATACCTGATATCAAATGGCACACCATCTTGTAAAAAAAAAAAAAAAAAAAAAAAATCAACATCACTTTTCTCAGTTTTAAAGACATAAAACACTCCACACTTCATGTTGCATGAAGACGTTTAATGGGCACTTTCATATAAAAGGGACAGGTTTTGATGGCACACACTCATCCAGCGGTACTGTGGTAGGTAAATCCTTCCCTCACAAACTAATGCATGTGTAATCATGTTTAATCTAATGTTTAAAAATGCCACAGTATAAGAAAAATGGATGACGACAGCAGCAGATCCTTAAGGATTCACACAGATTGTCTCATCTCAGTTTTCTATACAATTGAAGGGCTGGGATTTACCCTCCTTTAGCTTTACTTCATTCAGTCAGGCATTATCCTGGCTTGTTTCATCCTGAACTACTTTATTAAAAGTGAATGTGGCAGTGTTATTTCATGGGATTTGTTTGATGCAAAGATCCAAGAAAACATACAGACACACAGTAAAGTTATCCAGCATAAATCAGACACTGTGATAAGCAGAGATAGCGCTAACAAAATATCAGATTTCTGCAATCTAAATGCTCCCCCAAGCAGTTTTGGGGAAAATTTCAAAGCCCATCAAAAGGCCTGCTGTTACCTGTAGTCAAAGAATATCCTTTAATATACTTATGCATACTCTGTAGATTTAAAATATGACTGTACAGAAAATGTGCACAAACTAGTTCATGTGAAAAAATTCTTGAATGCCCTTTCACCTTGTCATAAAATCGCTGCAAAAATTAGAATGCTTTGGTTCTGTGCTTGGGCAAACCAATAAACATGGATTAATCCAACAGCTTTCACAGCATTCTGATTTCAAAAGGGGAAAAGTTGTTTTGCCTGTGTGTGTTCGGCATCGAGCATTTTTTTGGGAGTGAGGTTTATGAGGGATTACTGTAAAACCTTTTATTTTATTTTACGTGTATTGACTTTACTCTTACAGCAGTCTAAGACAGTCTGCCTTAGAGCAAGAGAGCTCAGCCAGGAAAGGGGAGGGGCAGAGCTATAACCTACAGCCCTCAGTCAGTCATCACACTTCCACCCCCTCCCTTCCCACAGCTCCTGACCATTCCTGTTAATCATATCCATTTTCCTGGGACCTTTTCTTCTTTTTCTTTTTCACTGTCCTGGTGTCATCTTTCCCTCCATCCTCCTCCTTCTCCCCCTCTCCTGTGCATGTTCTGTTTTTCTTCTTCTGCTCTAGGGGCATGCCCTGCTCTGCTTGCTCTAGCTCTGGGATGTTTGTATCACTGTTAGTTTTCCTCTTCTTTTTGGGGACAGTCTCTGCTGTGTACAGCTCTGCTGCATTACTGCATTCCTCTTCCTCTACCACAGACACCGCCTCTTTGTTCTTTTTTCGTTTCTTCTTCTTAGGGATCCTGATTGCACCGTTAACCTCAGGAGAGATGCTACCTTCTCTCCTCACCTCTATCAGGGCACTTTCGCCGCTTACACTGCTTTGCTTTCTGTCAGCCTCTTTCACCTCACAATCAAAATCACACTTTTCTCCCTCCACATCCACCGCCTCCTCGTTTGAAGGTTTTTTCTTTTTTCGACCTTTCTCTGTAGAACTCAAAATGGTTGAATGTTCTTCAGCTACAGCATGCTTCTCCTTAGAACTTTTCTTCTTCTTTTTGGGCACAGCGGAAAGCTCACCTGTGTCAGGGAGTATGGTGCTTTCCTGATCCTCTTCTACAGTTTTCTCAGCTTTGTCCTCTGTTTGTCTTATCTTCTTCTTCTTCTTCTTTTTGGACTTTTTGTCTTTTCCGCCCCCCTTCTCTGTCTCTTCTTCCTTGAGACTCAGGGTGTTGGAGCTGGAGACAGGCTCTGACCCAGAACTTCCTACTGATTTGCTCTTCTTGCCGTATTTTGCCAGAAACTCGTGCTCCTGCTGCTCCAGTCTGGCGAGCTTAGCGCTCATGGTCAGGCCATGCCTGGCACCCCTGCAACAGCAGCAGAGCAAAGCTAACAATGAGCTCTCATACGAGGCCAAGTGTACAGCCGATTTAAAATGGTAGAGATCTATATTAGTACACAATCACCTAGTCATCATGGAATTACATATTTTCCCTTCTTCAAATCAATACTTATGTAATTTGCATGCACTTCTGTAGTGAAATAAAGCAGTAGCATATTATAATAATGTGTTAAAGCTATTTATTTATATTTGTATTGGGCTCTGTAGTACACATGCACATCTGTCCCAGTACAGTGTTCATGCAAATGACCCGAGCTGCCATCTTACTTGTGTGCAGTCCGACCTCCACAAGCTTTCATGAGATCTTCGTCTGATAGCCTGTTCACAGGGAGGGGGATAAAATCCAAGAGTTAGGACTTACACAGTATAAACTCCAGACACTCAATCTTCAACAGAGTGTCTGGGAAACCCATTCATTGCACCTCACAACGGAGATGGCACTCTGTGAGACTAAGACCCACAGGGTAAGTAGGAATGCACCACATCCAGGTGAATATCAAAGCAGCAAAGCCAGCAGCTCTCTTACTTGGTGGTGGAGGACAGGTCCAGTCTCTGGTCCTCATCCTCTGACTCACTGCTGTCCTCTGAGGAGGAGGACTTCTCCTCTGCCTGCTCCTTTCCTGACCACAGCGTGCCTGACTGGAAGAAGACAGGGAGCCATTAGCTTCAAAAACACGCAGTAAGTGATGGAATCTGACACCATAAATCTCTTGGGTAAAACTGGCTTCTTCTCAATATACACATACACCTTATGTGTATGTGACCTAGATATACATCTAAATGTGTCAATTTAAAGAGAATATTGACAGGATATGTTTTGTATGAGCTACTAAAAAAGGGTAAACACAGGCAGGGCAGTTAGCTTGCTGCCAATAGTAACAACCTAGAACCATAGCTGGTGCAAAGAGGGGAACTTTAGTACCTTGACAAAGCGTCCGTACAGCTTGGCCTTTGCCAGCTCTGCCTTGCGGGGCTTCTTGTTGGAGATCATCCCCTCTTCTCCCTCTCCGGCCGTCTTCTTCACCTTAACACCGTCCTGTCAGAGGTCATGAGAGAGTCACATGAGGCCCAGTGGCTGGAGACCCTGAGCTGTGTGCATGATGCAGCACTGACCCTGGGGATGTGTCCCTCATCATCAGGCTATGCTGGGGCTTTCCCTGGGCACTGACATCCATCTGAGGTAGAGCTGGGCAATATGACACAAATCTATCCCACAATCATAATCTGGACATTTTCAGAATCAATAAATACCACCATATATGGAAGCCAAAAAATATTTCTATACTGAATGATGACTGCAGAGGTTTACCATCTTGCACAATGATGTCAACTGTTCAATCAACTTAACAAAATAAGTCATTATCACTGTCTCTCACAGTCAGCTCCAACACACATTTCAGAACTCATTTTTAACAGAAGACAGCACAACAAAAATTAATATCATGATACTGCGACATAAAAATATAATGATGAGATGACTGCAAAGACATTCTATAAACAATATTGTTTTATTGCCCAGCTCCCTGACCTGTACACAGTAACACACGTTTGGCTAGAGAAGACTGACCTGGCCGGACTCCACAACCAAACTGGAAGAGGCCTTGTTGAAGACATGGTCCCACCAGTGGAAGGTGAATTGCTCCCCCTGGCGGTGACCAACCTGTACAGGAAATTGTGTTAGACCAACATTAGCTAATGCAGGGTTAGCGGCTGGATTCCATGCCATGCCACTACAGGTCCAGCCGCACAAAGTTTGGAAACATCTGATATAATGCTGAAACCCTTACATCTGATAACCTGTAATCAACTGCAGTTCTGCATAGATGGTTTATAATTCCACATTTTGGCAAATTTAATTGATTTCGTAATCCAAAGACCTGACTGTGAGCAAAAAGCAAATGACAAACGCACCCCTCCTTTGTCGCATTTCACTTTCACTTTAATAGCCTCTGAGATTCCATTTTCATCCCTGCCAAGACCCTTCCCTGAAAACAGTTGGAAGCAGATTAGTTTCTGTACAGTCAATGTATGACCAAAAAAACAAAACAAACAAGACATAAGAGACGATGTGGAAGAATACACTACTAAGCTAATATCGATTGGTATGGTGAGTAGTCTTTACTTCCACAACCCACAACTCGAATTGACTACTGAGGTACAGAATATGGAATGAACATATACAAATAACAATAATAATAAAAAACCTAACAATAATAACGTTGTGATTCTTACTGTATCATCTTTAAGGCTTGTTCTGTTTACAGCAAACCCCAGTCTTTTTCTCAAAACCAGCAAAGCAACAATTCTGACACACACCATGCTAGATCTACAGGATGCTTGCCAATCATGTTACACGATCTATCTACTTAAATTATTGTAACTGAAGTGTCACCTTGTTCCCAGCCGTGCCGAAGAAGCTGTTGTTCCGCGAACTTGAGCCCTCTGCTCTTTTCTTCTACTTCTGCCATTTCTAAACCGAAAAACAAGGACACCTTTTTTGCATGTAAAACAATTCCATTTTATATTTTAGTGTTTCATAAAAAGCTGCTCTTTATAATCCATGTTCCGGGTATGTATGCTAACTAGCTGTAACTAGGCGCCTAACTTACTCAAATGCAGATGGCACATTCAGTGCAGATTACATGTAGAAATGTTTCATCACCCTCAGAAAAGACGATTCGTCTGTTAATATATTATGTTCTTAATATTCATATATATTTTCTTCGTATTAAAATCTATTACCGGTCAAGCTAATAAAACATAGCAGAACCGTGCTGTTTTTTGTGCAAGCTGACATGACACCAGAAGTACAAACTTTGACCTTTTACATCATCAGTTGCTTTATCCAATCGGCGTACGGTTTTTACACCACTGAATCCTCCTACACTCACAATGATTGATTGATTATTTAGTTCGAGCCCATTTTTATACACTACAATGCATATTTGTTTATAAATATATTTTACACACCAAGTGAAAATGTGCTGACGTTAGAGGCCCATTTTATTTTTCAAGATGATATGTCTTACATTGAGTTCCCTCCTAACTTAGATTTTTTTAAAAAACGAAATACTACCAGCTTTAGCCAAAAGGGGTCCTCATTAGTCAACAGTTGGGCTGTGGTTGTGCCAGACAGACTGGCGACGGACAATTGCAGTGTATTGGGCAATTATCTGGGTAAGAAAAATTCAGGTCTCAGTAATTCTTATGTAAATTCCTCGGCAATAGCAAAGAACTAGTCACGCATTTGTTTTTATCCCAGTTGTTCGTGCAAATGAGATAAATGCACAAATGCACATAAACAAAAAGCCTATAAAGTATAGATACACTGTCACACTCTATGTAGGCATACAGGTACATACTGTGGCTGAAACGAATGTCATTGTAGTGGACTTTACCCATTGTGATGCTGATTGCTTTGCTAAAGGGATGTGCGGCACTGACAGCCCACACATTGTATTATCTGTCTTGGGAGGAAAAACAGACGTCCTGAAACTCCACTTATCGCTACTAGACCGATGTTTTTTTAAGGAAACCATTCTACCACATCCCAAAAAAAAAAAAAAAAAAAAGGAAAATGGATGCCTTGTTGCCATCATCTATTATTCAACTGAGAGCCTAAAATACCCATCGTCACTCGCGTTGATATTTCAGAAGGACATGCTCAACATCCTCTTGATGAGACGGATATCCCCAGGGAAGTCTTCAAGACCAACACTATGACAGGTCAAAAGGTTACTTGCACATATCAGTCCAAAGCAGAGTGCATCCACTCTTCATCTTTTTGACATGGCCAGGAGATTCCTAACTGTGCATCTATAGCCAACTAAACCTTGTACACCTCTTTATGGGTAAAACCTGTTAAATGCATGTAGTCCTAAGATATGAACGACTGAAATGCTTGCATTTACGCGACAGCAGTTTTACACTTGTGAACTTCTGTATTATTCTTCTATTAATGATGATGATGGGCAGACATATCCATGGAAGATACATTAGTAAAACTACTTTGTTTTATTTCAGGGCTCTTGAGTTAAGTCCCTCGCGTAAATTCTCTATCATGGGAGACTGCAGACAATTCATTCTGATAAAATATTCACAAAAAAGGAAAAAACGACATATAATCGCAATGCTGTGTTTTATCAACAGTGTTAGTAGAGTACGCCAGAAAGGCCAATTAATAATTTAATTCAGTTGTAAATGGTTATAAATGGCCTGGCGCAAAACCATTAAGGTATAGTGTGATTACAATACCTCGCCTCCACGTTTTCCTTGCTACCCGTCCTCGCTTTGTGCCAGTGAAAACGCCCCTTTTATTTGGGATGCTAGCTAAGCTACAGGAAGAGTCCAGAGAGTGAGAATTCTTTAGAGTCAAGTTTTTGTCTTCAGTCACAGTCCGACTTTGACAGAGTCTACAATCTGTATCAAACTGCGCAACTACGCCCTCTCCAAATGCGCTAAACATCTGACAGATCCAACATCGTTAGCGACAAGAGCGCACCGCCTTGTTCACTTTGGCTGTTCTTTTAACAGTTCATGAATATATCTTGTAGTTCTTTTTTACAAGACAGTTAATTTACATTTTATTTCAACATTTTATTACATTTATATCAAATGTTTTTTTAAGAAACAAACTTGACTGTTAAGAAGAGAAATTGCTTCTAGATCTTGGTGGAATAGCGGCAAATGACCTGACACAAGGTAAGAATCAATCGTTTCAGTTTCCATGTTTGAAGATTAAATTCTTTGCGTAGCCTATATCTTGTTTGATAAACAGCACATTGCTTATTTAGCATATGCTTGTGTTTTGGAGTTAAGATTCCACAAAACGAGCGGATAGAGTTTTCATCTTCAGGAGATAGTCAAGGAAGAGAAGAGGATTTATAACCAACTGCTACATTATATCGATTGGAACGGTTGCGATCGTAATCTGTTTTCACGAAAACTGGATGTGCATGTTTATGAACTATGAATATTTAACACATCAGTTATTTAGTGTCAATTCACTTTCTCATTATTTATTTACTTCAGTATGGAAGAGCACGAATTCCTGCATTGCACGGTGTAGGTACTGCGCTAGACTTTTATTTTTGCTTGCTAACAATACATTGCTTTAGTTACACGTTTCTGTAAACTTAAAATCAAACATTTTCTTTGTATTCTTACGGCTGAAAACACTGTTTGGGGCAGCACTGTACAGTGGAATGTTCATTATTATGTTAGTTAACTTGTCAATATTCAATTTGCTACTTGTTTTAAGAATGCATTACATATTTCAAATATGTGAAATTACATCTAAATGTCACATTTGATGTAGCTAAACTTCCGAGCTACAATGTACAAGGTTGCTTTATGCAGTCTCTTGTTTATTTGAACGGTAGCTGTGGTAATAAAGACAACTTGTATTTTGTACAAACTAATCCTGTGTGTTATTAAATAACGAGCTGCAGTCAGTCAGATCATTTAAATTCTGCTTGAACAGTATTTGCTTCACCGGCATTTTAGCATTTTACTGGTCCATCCAAGTATAAAATGTGCAGAGTGTATTGATATACTTAAGCAACCATAAGCAAATCATTTATTCAGAACACTGATGTGTGATGCAATTAATACATTTTTGTGACATTCTTGGATGCTTCATGTATGATACACATGGTACAGATATAAATTCACATTTCTATGCTTATGTGTCCCTGAGACTCTAACAGGACCCTGTAGCCTGCATGTAAAACAGTTTGCCCTCAAGAAGAAAAAAATCTAGACTTCTTGCTAGTTTTTTATCATTGTGTATTTTCAGTATTTTTCCTCCTACAGTACATATTGCTGTAGTTTGCCTACTGAATTATATATATATATATATATATATATATATATATTTACAAGGTTTTTGTTTTCATACATTTTACGAACAGGTCACCCAACACCGATACAGTGTGAGCAAGTTCAAAGGCTTCTTCTCTATATGTAGTCTGTCATAAGTAGGCAATATGGCCGTCCTGTTGTGATCCATGGTGTAAGACAAGCTGATCCCTGACCAGTTGATCTAACCATTTTCCACTGTTGCCTTTTGAGCAAGCGTACTAAAGAAAACTTAGACTTACTTTTGTGGTGGTAGTCATCATTTTACCAAATTTCTTTCTTTTCTGAAATAGAATGTGTCCATATTTGCCATCATATTGGCTCAGATATGCTGTCAAAGATAACTGTCACATGTAAATGTAGTACCAGATAGAAATGCAGTGAAAAACTGTATACACAGTAGCACTGTTTGAATAAAATCATAAATGTTTTTAATCAATGCACCTATGCTTGCATTCTGAAATATTCAGAAACGTCAGTTACAATACAAAATCCTTCAGTATTAGTTTACGTTTCAGATGCAATAATCTGCCATTTCCAGCACAGATTACAGAGGAAGTCAGTGGCAGGGGGCTTGCAGTTTCCTGTTGAGATAGGGTCTGAAGATTTTCTTCAGTCTTTCTATTGTAGAGCTGAGTTATTCAGCAGTGAGAGGTGGAGTTTGCATGTTCCTGGATCAAACTGGGACACGGGTGTCCTTGGTCAGACTGTCCTTTTCTGTGACTCATGACAGTATTCTACAGAGGGGAGAGGGCCGCATCAGGTCAAGCAATGACACGTAGTGACAGAAGGAATGTGTGTACTGAGTCACTTCAATGGCTTTTCCTTCTTCATTTCATATTTGACTGAGTGTTGGACAAGGTCCAGGATTGTCTCCATGTATCTGTCACATTTGGTCCCTTCTTATCCAGACTTTAGGACACCACGTCCCTCTTATTGCCACGTGGTCACATTTTTGTGCCTGCTCCCAGAATACCAAGGACTTTCCAATGAATGGTTTTTCAGGGTCTGAACACATATCACTACCTTAACTTGATATTTTAAATCCAGTCAACAGTAATCTGTAATGAAGAGGATGTGTTTATTTTTGTGCATGTAGCCCTGACAGTATACTGCAGGCACAGGCTTACGTGGTGACCCTGTAATTACCTTCATCATTTTCACTATTTATTCAAACCTGCCCTTTCACAGAGTGATTGCTCAAAGTTGCTTTGTAGCTGTATTCTGAAGGTCAACAGGATTGTGGCTCAATGTTTCTGAAATATATGATTATAACCATAACTTAAAATCTATGAAGCAGAGGGATTTGGTGAATAAAGACATGGCATGATGAATTAGAATATGAAATATTAAATACTGGGAAAAAGATGTAATTTTCCCCATAATGTGCAGGATCATGGACGCTTTGGCTTTTTCTACAAAGTGTTCTGTGATGTGATCTGTGTAAAGTGATTCTACTCTAAGGGTGCTTTTGACTTGGCTGTGGCCTTAAGATTACCGTACGCTGCCGTATGTGATTCTGATGCGTGGTCCCTGCAGTTGGCTCCGGACTGAGTTGCGGTTAATTTGGTTGTGCTCTGTTCATAATTCAACACCCTGACTCATCTGCTGCCCTGTGCATACATGTCTATGTCTGTTACACTGGGATGCCTGATTATTTAGTGAGTCTCTGAATTTTGAATTTATCCCTGTATTTGTTGGTCCACCCCTTCCATGCAATATTTTCTGTTGGTTTGTGTGAGCGCAGTCTGGTGTCATTTCTGTTCGATCTGCAGTCCACCAGCTCAGCTGTGACATGCAGTCCTTGCACTGCAGTGGTACTCATGGCTGCAGGTGGCTGACTGTCCTGAGGAGTTGGTCTTGTGAATTGTGGTTGGGAGCTTCCAGCCAACTGAAACCCTATGGCCCTCCACTGCCCTTTAGGCAACTATGCCTCTCCCTGAGGGGCCGCCAGCCAGTCAGGTCAGGCACGCTCAGGATTTAGATCCACACCACAGGGTGTGGCTTTGCACTGAGAATGCTGAAGATACAGAGACTCTCTGAGTGTTTGAGTCCAGGCTTGATGCAGTGCTGGATGCTCTCTACACTCTAGATAAATGATAAGCCTCAGATGGTCTGAATAGCCTTGGCATTATGTGCTCTCATCAGTATATCTTTTGATTCTCCTGCAGTTTGTGGCAAACATTAACAGCAGTACAGAGACACTGGCGCATATGATTAAGATATGATTTAGTATGAAAAAATTCAATCTACTATGAGCTTCTTTTAAAGAAAATCAGGGTGAAAAACAAGCATGCACCTTTAAGGGAAAGTAGCAGTGTTTATTAAGCACACCACAAGCTTATATAAGCCAATAAAAAACAGATACATGGCCATGCAGGCAGAGACATTGGAACAGATACGACTGCAGTTAGGCAGTGGTTTGGGGGGGGAAAAGGGGGTGGGTGCTTGATTTTTTTTTCCTGCTTTCCGCTCTCATAATGGAACATGGGCAGGCAGCTCCTGGCAGAAGTGAGCGTGCTCAGAGAAGCGTAAATAAGGGGGTGGGGAGAGACCACATAATGCACTGTGGTGAGGGTCTGTGCTGCAGCCTCTCCCATAATGACAGGCAGTCTGCGCATTTGGGGCAGGGGAAGGAGACATGCAGAATTGAGATCTGGTGGCCAGCGGCTCAGCCTTAATACAGCGTCTGCGCAGGAACGCTGTCACAAACTCACTGAAATAAAAACTAAGTCTAAGCAGTTGGACGGCAGAGGTATGACACTGTCAAGAGATATAGGTGAAAACAGGCACTGTCTTCATCAAGCCAAATGTAATGAGGTTAATTTATAAAGTGCATTTCACAAAAGATTTTTGACAATTGGCTTTACAGCAGACAACAGGCTAATCCCCCTCAAAAACGAAGCAGATTGGGATTGAATCAGCAGTGTATTTCTGGGATTTGTTTCCAGTGTTCTCCTGCGCCTCAGCATTTCCAGTTAGCCATTGTATTTTTCGTGTGCTGGTGATTCTTTGAGCCTGTGATGGGAAGACCTTGAGCTCCACTGGTGTTTCAGGACTAAGTCAGTGACTCACAGATAGACTCCCGCTGAACTAGGATAGCCCTTCCCTGTCATAGGTGTAGGACCGATAGAAAGAGCACATTCATTTTACTCCGGAAGGATGAACCACAGTGTTTTGTCCGAATATCCAAATTATTTGGTCCACATTCATGAGCCTGCTAGGTTTGCATCTGGATAAATGTTTAATACAGCTTTCAATGTTTTATTTTACTGTTATATTAAAAAGGACAGTCCTATGCCTTGTGGGCTGAATTGTTTCCTTTTTTCACTCTTTTCCACTGTCAGCATGAAGCCACCAGCTTCAGCGCTTTACATTTAAGCACATCCTTCTGCTTCATGCACTGATATGAGCCAGGCATGGAAATGAGGGTGGAAATTAGTCACTGAACTTCAGTCCTTGTACCAAAAAGTTATTAGAGAAGTCACCCTTCTTTCTCCCAAAACAATAAATCGGGTCTTGGAAAAAAGCATAAATGCAGGCTGGTCGGAGAATCCCTGTGGATTTGTGTTTGGAAAGGCAGGATGGAGTGCCAGTGTAGGCCGAACAGCGCTGCGAAATGGTTTCCCTCTCCCACTCTTGCTTTCTCTATCCCTCTCTCTCTCTCTCTCTCTGTCTGCCCATTTCCCTGATGATGGTGTTTACTATCCAGAGGAAAAGGATGTTAGAATGTGGCAGTGGATTTACACGCAAGATGTTTCCTACCTGCTTCCTATTGTTTTGTCCTCATCAATTCCCCAAAGCTGCACAGTGGAGATGGAGAGGGAAAGAAGAGTGTAAACTTCGGAACTATGAGGTTTAAATGTGTTGCTTGTGTTTAGTACAAAACAGATATTCAGTTTTGCACCTGTTAAGCTGTATATTAATCATTGTGGGTGGTTGGTATACCAGTAACAGTTGTGGATACTGAACTAAGTCACACAGGCAGTCATGTAAGTTCAATTGGCTTGAAGAAGTACAAGTCACATATTGTTTCTAACAATAACGTATTTCTATGTCTTGACTTTATGAATACTGACAGATAAGACTAAGGGTATCATTCAGGCTAATTTAATAACGACAATAAGACAGAGGGAGGAGAAGCAGTCCTGGTTCTGGAGAGGTAGAGAGTGTGCTGCTTTTTGTCCTTACTCACTGCTGAATGAGTTTATTTGGTCTGAGCTGGTTGCCAGTTTTAAGGTATAAACAAAAACCAGCACACTGTGCAGCTCTCCAGGCCAGTGCTGGCCAGCCCTGATCTAGACAGTACCCAGCACTGTGTCAAGCCTGGACTTGAGCACTGCAAGTTTTACTTCATGACTACATGACCTTGCAAGCAGCTCCAAGAAGTGATTACTTACAGATATCATTTATGAAATATTTTTTTACACAATTGCATTTATTTAGTGAGTATAATGTATAATTTCCGGATTTTATGATTTCTACAGTGAAGGCAGGCTTTCTGTGCAAGCACCATCAAAATTTGTCTTCCTTGAAAAAGGGCATTTTTTTCTTGATTTCTGTTGACAGATCTCCCTCTCTTTTCTGCAAAGGACCTATTCCAAAATGGGACAGGGTGCCCCATTTCCCCTTCCGCCTTCCAGCTGTCCTTTTTCCTGTTAAGACCAGGATGTCCCCTGCTGTGAGCAGCTGGTCTTTTTGTTTAGTCGACCCCTTTCTTCTTCCTGTTTTGACCTGCAGTAAAAATCCAGGTAACTGAAACTTAAGACACAGTGCAGTGTGTTAATGTAAGATGAAAATGCACTTCCATCATTGCACTCCATTCTACCCACAATGCAAAGCTCTGCTACAGTGCTGCAATTCCCCTCCAGATGCTGGGGATGGTTACTGATCATTGCTGTTACTGGGGCCGATTTTTGCATTTTCCCAATAAATACCCTGGAACTGCTTTCTAAAGGCAGCAATACCCACCCAGCCCTGAACTGTGAAGTGTGCAGTGCATGAGCTTGTGCTGTGGGCCAGCCTTGGCTCTTCTATGTTAGCATGGAGCAAACAGAGCTTAGGGGAAATTACAAAGGTTCACCTTGAAAATGTCGACCATGTTTTGAGGGGAAAAAAAACTAATGTCTCACTCTTTTGCATTCAGATACTGAGATTAAGGCACATCTGGTGAGATTATGTCTTTAGCAGTCCTTGATAAACTGGTCTCACTAATGAAGAGCAGATTTCCTCCTCACCCTCCAGAAAAGCAGCCTTTAATAGGACGTGAAGCCAGTAAATCAGTGGGGTTTAACTGGAGAGAATTTACTGGCAGAGACTAGTCTACAATACAGACTTCCTGGACAGTGAGTCGAGTACCATGTGGTACATGCACAACCCTCTGGGTAATACCAGTTTTTCCTCAGGTGAGTCCTTATTCCCATATTATGAAATATTCAGTGAAATGTAGCAAAGAATGAGCAGCAGTGAAGTGCATGATATATGCAGGGGGGGATAAATGGGAAGACCACAGGGATATTGCTCAATAAGATACTTTGCCATCACATGTGGCCTGTACTCACTGTGGCATGAAGTCCAGAAATTCTGCTGGAGGAATGTGACCCCACTCTTACACAAGATAAACAGATTTGGTTTGATTATGGAAATGGGAAAACAATTATCTTAAGGAATTGTTCTACAACATCCTACAAGAATATTTCCCATTTTTTGATCAATAATTATTAATTAATGGTTGAGTCATACCTGTGCTGCAGGCTTTGCGTATATCCAAATGTATGGAAGAATATCATATTCAATTGAATTGGCACTCTTCTGATGCTATATAAAGCCCTATACCCTGTTTTCTTGCTCTTTAGCTGGAGGGTTTGTAGGGTAATTTCCCAGGTGGGACACTGTAACTGCACACACACGCACACACACACGCACACGCACACACACACACACACACACACACACACACACACACACACACACACACAAATAAGACAGAGTGCCAAGATCCATCCAGTAAAAACAGCCTGACTAAATAAGTTCCAGCATTTGTCAGTCACTTCAAATAATCTTGCCAGCCAAATGCATAAATCATTTATTGACTGAAACCAGATGTTGGCTGGCTGCAGCTTGTTATCTGAAATTAAGTGCAGTTTCACAGGTCTGTGCAGCAAAATCTTATGAGTGTCACATTTCAGTCAGCATGACCTGGAACCTGTGTTTGTAAATCAGGGAACAGAGAGAGGATCAGGTTTGGTCAGAGGGGTCCCTGTGGCAGGTGTAAGTGGTGCTGGCAGTGGTGCTGGGTCAGTGCAGATGTGCTCTGATGCTCTGCGCAGTCTCTGGAGTGTGTCTGCAGCTCTGTGTGGTGGCCAGGAACCCAGGCCAAGGTACAGAGCTCATGCTGGAGGTCCCACACATGGCTCCGTCGGTGCACGTGTGTGGGGGAAGTGAGGACGGGAATTTTTGATGACTTGGACATTTTATTCTCCACAAACACCAGTTCAGCATTTCCTTTTTCTCGTCCTATTGTCCTCAATCTGTTTCCTTTTGTTAGAAAACACAACACAGTATATCCCTCCAGATGCGTACGTTTGGATGTTAAAGCAGTGTGTGTGTGTATGTGTGTGTGAGCGTGACTTTCAATCATTTATCAAGCGTCTTTTGATCTTTTGTTCTCTAACAGACCCCTCTGTGCCCTGTTTCATGTTCCGTGTCTCCCAGCGAGATCCATAGGAACCTCCACGTACTGAATGTTGGATGTTGTTCAAACAGATTTGGTTGGTTAGGCTTGACAAAGCCATTCATCGAATACTGGTCTGGATTGTACGTCTTTTAAGAGTGATTCATCATAAATCCTTTGAGACAGAAATGTGTTTCAGGGGAAAGCTGAGTTGTAAATGAAATGGAGAAGTAAATGCTCCCACTCATATTATTATAGGATTTATGCCTCAATTAAGCCTAATTAGTCAAAATGGTTTTTCTGTGTGCTTAAATTTTAGATTGTATAACTACCTCGTCTGTGATGGGTTGCATATTTATCTGTGCTAAAGAAATGTATTTCCCCAAATAACAAATGCATACTTAGCCCCAATATGAATCTGTGTACATACAGAGCATCAGTTCAGAAATCAAACTCACAAACATGAATGAATGAAACAAGTGGCAGACCCTTCACTGGTGTGAAAGCACCTCCGTGCCTTTAAGACTGAGAGTCCCCTGGGTCTCGCTCACTCCAGTCAAGGAGGTGGTTTCCCACAGGATGCTACAGATTGAAGGGGTCAAGAACCCATTGACTGAAACAGGGATAGAGAGAAGAAAGGAAAGGGCATCATGCAGAGGAAGCAGAGTTATAGTTTGAGAGGTAGACCACTAGCCAATAACAATGACAATAAATGTAGGTTTAGTCATGACTTTATGTCACAGGAGAGTGATCCATTATAAGTCCTTTGAGAAAGAAATGTGGCTTTGGGGCCTGTATTGTTGTACAAAAATGTTCCTATTCATGTGTTATTGTAGGGTGGAAGCCTTAATTATTTTTTGGCACTAATAAGAAACAAGATATGTTATTAGTTTAATAAATGATTGTGAGATTGTTGATGGATCATTTTGACCTCAAGTGGTTGTTAATCGAAGGAAAAATAATCAAGACTTAAGAATGTTATTCTTTCACATAAATATTCATGAAAGAATAGCAGAGAAAAAATATGGCTTATATTAAGTTGTTCAATCAATGTTTTTACCCAGAGAAACTCCTATTTTCATCCTCCTTCCTATACTATCCATTCAGGCCAATGGGGCAGTTCAGGCTAAGTAGCTTGCTTAAGGATTTAACAGCAATGCCCCACCTGGGGATTGAGCTTGCAACCTCTGAGTCACAAGCCCAGTTCCGTTCATATTATACTGTACTTCTATCCCCATGATTTATCAATAGGGAGTCTTTCTGAGTCATTATTTATATTATAGGCTTGAGTTTGAGGTATGTAATTTGCCAATTAAGGCCGGGATTTAGGAGCTACAGAACCCAGTGTTCTTCCCCAAGTCTCCCCCGATGACACACCAGTCACCAGCGGATGAAATTAGTCTCACTGATGGGTATGAGCTCTCCTTTAACACTGTGTGGCCTTATTGTAGAAAATCACAATCACCAGCTGATGAAGGCATTGGATTAGTGCTTTTCAGCTGCAGTGCTCACTGTATGTGCGAGGGTAGAAAAATGATGACTCGAGAGCCCCAGCTAACATTACCAGGGCTGAGACAAGAAAGGGGTGGAACATTAGACAATTAGAGTCAAGGGGCAGATTAAGCATTGTGCTGAAGTTGATTCAAATAACATTTAAAGTAACACCCATTTCGAGCCAAATGAGCCTTTTAACTTATTCTGCATAAGATATTAAAGTATCATAAAAATATCTGCAAAGTGCAGTAGAACTATAAAGAATAAATGTAGAGGAAAGAGCGCTAAATGTACATAAGAAAGGGTGTAGGGGTAAAATGGGAGAGGGACAGGGGACAGGGGAGTAAAACCAGTGATTGTAAGGAAAGGCAAAGAACATTCAAAAACTCATGGAATATGGAGGAGAGCGGTATTAAGAAAAGCTGTTGTCAAGTCAGTTTGGACAGATGTGTAATTATCATCCTCTAAAGCCCGATAATTTGAATATTTGGAAAGGGCAGAGCATATCATTTGTTATGAGTGAAAACAACCCCTAACATAACAGAATATGTTTCATTTTCATGTTTTCATCATGGCCAGTAATAATTGACCATTGGTCGTGTTGTTCTGTCAGTAGTGTTAGTTCTGGACGTATATCAGACTTAGGTTGATATATATCCAGAGAAGTTATGATGGGGTTTCTAATCCTACTCAGTCTAATGTTGTTGCTTCTGTGTGACTTTTCATACTCAGTCTAATGTGGTTGTTACATATGTGAGTATGTATATATTTATATAATATTGTTTATATGGTTTTTCTGTTCTGTAAACTAATTAGTATCCTTTCTGTTGTGCTGAAGAGAAAACCAAAACTCACTCTAACATTTGATGGTTCCAAATTTGTGCTCTTCTGTGATTTGCTCCCTCCCCACAGGTTGACACTACAATACTAGATAAGGATCCCAATAGGAGAAATCTTAAGCCAGATTGCTGAACCAACAATAGTGAATCAAGCAAGAATTATGTTGTTCGGGGCAGACACCCTGTTTCACGGTCAGCTTGTCTAAGATTCTACCCTCCAAATCTGTAGTGGCAGCATTTTGTGATGCCAGTTTCAGCCTTGTATGTACAGTCACTTTCTGTGCAACCATTCTTTTGTTTTGGCATATGTTGCAACATTAATGGTTCCACATTTCCTGGAGCTGTGACCACTATTCTCTTCCACTACAACTGGCTTTGTGCAAGTGCTGTCAGTGGTGAGGTGATGGTGTGAATGGAGCCAAGCCTTAGCATGTCCTCTCATACACTCACTTACACACGTGCTAGCATCAGTGGAAACTCCATTGTGGAAACCCAAGCCAGAAATTTTCTTGTCCAGTTTTGTAAGACAGAATTACTCGTTTTTAGACGTACTCTTGGCTGTGATATTTCTCCGTTCAGTTCATTTAGATTCCTTTCAGTTCAGTTTAATTTTGTTCAACGTCATTCAATTCAATCCATTTGATTTCATTTCAATTACATTCAAATCAATTCGGTTCAGTTCAATTAATTTTGATTAAATTCACTTCAGTTAATTTCAGTTCAAAACATGTTATTTATCTCCATGGATGTTATTTATAATTCCAGAGCATTATGGATCCAAGTTCCTCTGATTCTAGTAGAGAGCAAATGGAATTTTAATTCATCACTGATGTGATGAATTTCACTACTTAAATAAAATATGTTTCATGTTGAAAGACGGATGAAGTTAATGATGGGAACAAATTATATCAAAGTAAAGCCTGTCTCTAATTCCATCGTTTGTTTGAATTAAATCTGTGTATTATTTGTACTACAGCTAATCAATAGATTGTCTTGCAATAACAAGGAATTTATCACAAGGTGCTTCAGTGTGTGTGTTACAAAATTATTACAATATGCTCTATACAAATCTGTATCCTGCCATAGGTTTTTATGAAAAGCATCTTTTCAGTCACATAAATCATAGTTCTAATCATTTTCCTATCAGCTACTGAGATACAAAACAGAAAATCATTGAATTACACATTCTATCACAGTCCTATCACATTTCTCCTGTGTACATTTTCAGTGTGCTGCTGTGTTTTCTGGTCTTGGTTTTGGAAAGGTTTTTATAAGGTCCTATGGGAGTAAAGTGTGGAAAAAAATAGAGTGGAGACACATTTTTTTCCACATCACTTCACAGTTTACTGTAAATGCAGTAACCACTGTGTTTACCCATGCTCAACCCAAAGCAAGTCCCTTGCTATTGTGCTGTTTTTGCTGTCTGAAAAGATGAAGCACATCTGTTTCGGTTTTATGGCTCTTCTCAGAGTGATCAGTGCTGTACAGTGTGGGTGGAGGGGTACGAGTGAATTTGCATGCGTGTGAATGTGATTCCATGTGCTCACACGTGTGTAAGTGTGCCTGTCCATGTGCAGCTGTGTGTGTGGTCTCCCTGTGCCATCTTGGTCAATGAAACCACAGTCATGTGGTCTGTGGTTAGAGACTGAAATGTAGAAGTGGTCAACACTACAGAGCCACAAACAAACCCACTTTTGAGCAATAGCTGGGGGCAGCGGCCTTCTTCTGAAGTTTGTTAAACATGAAAGCCGTTACTGTCCTACAGATCAGTTGGTATCTGAAAACTTCACTCATGACATATGAGTTTTGTTCCCCTAGCACTCTTTTGTTTATGTCCTTGGTCGACAGGTGAGTACTGTTCCTACGTCTTGCACTGAGGAAACCAATATCACAGGCTTTAAATTTCATGTTTACAAAATCCTTATCAACAAAGTCTTGGCTAATTTCGAAGTCAGGTTACACTATATAGGTGCTGCATCTAGTCTACCTACATTTACATTTTAAACCTTCCTCAGATTATCCATTTAAATATCTGTACACAAAAAGTGGGTTAAGTGCCCTTTTTAAGTGCTCAACAGAAGTTCCCTACCTGAGAGCACCCTCATAGTTGCTAACAGTTACACTACACTTTCAGTGCAGGGCAAGAGGTCGAAAAAATCATAATTTTCAAGATCATTTAATGACCACCATCACAAGAAAATTCCCTCAATCTACGCTCCCCTCCAAGTCTATCAGAGACAGAGGAGTTCTTTGGAAAGGCCAGGAAAGGTGCGGTTTAGCTGGCTGCCCCTGGCAGAATGGTGGGAGTGTTGTTTTTAATTCAGATTCCCCTCTTTGATCCTCTAACAGGGGTGACCCCAGCAGCAGCGGGGCAGGGAAAGCATGGCCCGTTCCTACAGGAACCGCTATCAGCAGAAGTGTGTAGCGGCAAAGAGGGAGAAAGAGGGAGGGTGGTGATGTACATCCTGTTATTGTCATTTTATTAGGCAGGGCGGGACTGAAACCCCAAGAAACCAATGCAGACACTATGAGCTGGTCTTATGCCTTTTTTTCCATCACAAGAGCTCAACTAAATGAACTGTGAGAATCATGGTGTGTGACTGTCATCCCCTAGATGACTTACCAGCCTGTTTATTGTGCTATGGAGTGTTGAGAAGAGGAGCTTTCATTCAGTGTGTGTGTGTGTGTGTGTGTGTGTGTCATCTTAAATGTATATTTTCTATTGTTTTGCCTAATTGTGACTAATGCTGAGGCTTTGCGGAAATGACCTTCCTTGTGAGTAATTCAGTGAGGTTGGTCACCACAGAATTACTAATAGTTGATAAGCTCCTTATCTTCCTGTGGCAGATTTTAAAACTTCAACCACTTTTGTCATCAGTAATCACTGAAAGTCCCCACTTCTCCACACACGGAGCTGCAGTGGCCACAAGGGTCTGTTTCCTGATCTTCATCCTGGAGATCGGTGCAGTCTCACATCTCTGTCAGTGCAGTCCAGCTCACAGCCGCCGTCAAATTCCTCAGAGGACATTCAGATGTACTCATTTCCCTTCTACTGCACGCTTTGGTCACATGAAGGAAAGATTAGCAAAACAATTACTTGTTCACATTTTTGTTCACATTTTTAATGGGTGCATCAACACTTGTGTCCCTCCCACAATATAGGACTCAGACTGTAAACAATGAAATGAATGTGTTTCTTCTGGAATATTCATGTGAACATTTTAAAGGGAGAGGTGGTAAAATTAAATATGTATTTGATCTTTATTTAATATTAATTTCTTTCACCTAATATGTAGCATTACATGGAAGGGATAATTGTGTCATATTTCCATTATTATAATGTCAAACTGTTATAATTATGTCTTAAAAAATTACATGTCAGTCTGTGATTGTGAAATGGTATTAAGCAGCCCTGTCTAACCCTCTTTTCATGTTTAGGTAGTCAGAGTTTTGTAGTCAGAATCTTCAATACAGGACACAGCAATTTTACATAATTCTACATGATATGTAAAAATGAATATGACCCATTTTATGGTTTTACATCTCTACACAGTCAGAGTACTGTTTAGGTCAAAATGAAGCCAGTGGTTTAGCAAGCTGGTTAAGAATCCAGGAGAGTGCAGGGATAAGGTACAGAGTGAAAATGACATGCTGCAAAGTATGTTTTGTACTGAGAAGGAGTGGTTTATCATGAGGTAAATATGGCATCATGGGGAATGGAATCATGATACCAAAAAGTTATTGATCATGATACCATTAAAGTCATTAATAATTTTTCAAAAAGATTATAGCTGATCTTTACAAATTGTAAGACTTGCCCAACTATCATCTTGCCCACTGACATCTTTGATGGCAGTTCAAATATTTCTATGTTCAGTGACTGTATTGCAATACAATAATTTGGTAAAACAAAAAAAAAGTCACAAAAAGATAATACATTCATTAGTATCATCTGTGTAAAGTTTTGTGCAGTTCATCAATGGATGAAGGTTTTTTTCACTGTGACTCTCAAAGTCATATCGTTTCTTGCACTTATAGAAATACATTGTTTTATTTGTTGTATCATGTGCAATTTTGTTTGCATAGTTTTTACTTACTAAGAGAAAATGTTTTTGTGAAAGAGACATCAGTATTCATTTCATGTGTATTGGAGGCTTCCTGACACTGCAGGTTGTAGATCAGGAAACAGCCCACTCTGCCCACTCATTTAAGTTTGGCAGAGGGGTATTTGTGAGCAGTTGGTTGCAGCAGCTGAGGTTCTTTGCCAGTACCAGCGCAACAAGGACAAGCTCCCAGCTGCAGAGGATTATGGGTTTCATCCCAGTTTACGGGAAGAAAATCTCACTGGGGCTCTGCTGAAAAGCTGCGGCCATGGCTGGGGCATCCAGACAGGCTTGGTCTAATTTCAGTTAACTGGCAGTGTCTCTTGCTTTAAGCCTTGCATGAAACGATATGGATAAATTTCCCTCTTCAGTGCTGTGAATTGGTGAACCCAAATTAATTTGAAGTGTCTTGTATTTGTTGTTTATGAGGATCCTTGCATACCACAACTGATGGAAACTGTCTGCGCAACCACACTAAATTGGCATATAGGACTATCAGTTAATTTAGACAATTTTATTTCATGTTGTTAGTGATTTTTGTTTAACATTGTTAGTCCTTCATACATTCACATATTAGCTGTTTAATTTGGGATTACCAAGTGCATCATTTTCTTCTTTCCAAGGTTTAATTTGTCACCCACTTGGCTTGTCAGCTTCTCAGCTAAATAGAGCCCTCTTGAAAAAAAGTTTTTTGTCTTCTCATGGTTGATACGTAGAAAGTGCATAGAATCATACTGAAAACAGTTGTTAAGAAGCAAACCAGTAAACAAGCAAAAACAAAACATAGAAGCAAAAGGTTCTTATTAGAACCTTAAAGAATCATTTTTCTCTCAGAGAGTAGATTGTGCAATAATGGGACGATCTGCAGGGATCACTTTAGCAGGGATTGCAATAACACAATTAATAATAACAGAACGAAAAAATCTCTCTCTCTCAGTGATAATGGCAGGTGGTATGTATTGCAAAGCCATTTGTACTACCTGTCCCAACCAGGTGGCTTTTTTTCATCTCATTTTTACATCTGGGGAAGGGTGTATCACTCATGAAAGCCCATTGTTTATTTTGAATAACTAGAATTTCTCATGTCAGAGAAAATTGATCTAACTCTACCCCTTCTGCCAGCCTTTTTTTCGGTGGCCAGGTTGAGGTCACTGCATTTCTACTTATACAGGATCTGTTTATACTTTGCATCTTAAAAGTTAAAGCATACTTGGCTCATATATTCTCATGTGTTTTTGGTAAGTAATGATCATGTTTGCAGTGCTTTTTTTAGTTTTTGGTTTCATTGTCCCCATGTTTCAAATAAGAATATTTGTTTTGTGACACGTGGTGGTTTTGTTGTACTTTACAGGCAATACTTGTTGTATTTGTAAATATTTTAACTGTAGTTTGTCTGTAGCAGTTTAGCAGGCTATATTATAGAAAAGTTTCGATGAGAGGGAGGGCTGTTTTTCTCCTGGTCCTGACTGCTTTCTTGATGTGTACTGCTTTTTTATTTTTTTTTTTATGTATTTTTTTTTTTGTTTACTGTCAGGGCCCAACATTGGCAGTAGTGTTCTCGCAGACCCAGATTCTGCTGTGACACATTCTGGAGGAAACTGGAACCAGGGTGTTTATACAGAGCAAGGATTTGACTGTCATATTACAGTGTGAGCCAAATGGTTGCAGACTTGTCCAACTACGCCTCTACCATCAGTTATGTACATTGGGTCGGACACATTGGACTTGACAGCATTCCTTACCTCAAACCATGACCCAGTGTGAAGAGTGCAGTGGTTTTTCAGCTTTTTACTTTGTCTGATGAATGTGTAGATGAAATTATGTCATATAAAAACAAAAAAAGTTTATGTTATTGTGTTATTTTCACTCATGCATCAAGCAGTCAGGCAAAAAGCATGCATGTCTTCCCATTTTATGTAGGTGGACAAGTTTATAGGTGCATGGTGCTAAGGTGATCGGTAGTTCAGTGATTTGGAAGAAAACCAATTTGACTGGAAGTCAAGGCATTCTTTTTACTAGGGAAGTTTAATAGGAATCTTGTGTTAGGAATGCTACTGAATACCTTGCCCAGATCACTGCACAGATTCATCTGTATCTGCAGTTTTATAGATTGTGGCTATAAGCCCTTAGTTCCATGTGCTAGGAAAACAGCCAGAGTTGAATTCAAGTTTGAATAATTGAAGCTCAGCTTTCTGCTGTTCAGATCTGCTGTTTTTTAAGTATTTCAAACCTTTCTGGTTCTGTCTCCCTCCCCCATTCCAATTTTCACAAAATATTTCAGAGCATGAGCATATAAGACTCTTCTTCTCCTCTCTACAGCATACCTGTCCTCTAGTCTTCCTCTTCCCTGTTTCTATTGGTCCCTCCATGCGCTTTATATGTGCCTCCCTGTCTCTGTGTGCCTCAGTGTTCTCCTTTTGGTCTCAACCCCATTTTTTTACCTCGTTTATTTTTCCTCCCCTCTGAGTCTCCCCGTTCCAGAGCATGACTAATATTTTCTACCTCAATTAACAGTTCAGCCTGAGGAGAGGGAGGGAGAAGGCGAAAAAAGAAAAGTAACATTTTGATCAATGCCATGTGCTCTGGGTCCTGGAGTTCAACCTTTTCAGGGAAGGAAAACCACTTCTTGTCGCTCTTTAATTTAACAGCCGATTGCTATTAAAGACTGTTAACTGTCCTGATTGGGTTAAAGAAGGAGCAAAAACACACCTGCTTTTTAATTTAGCGAAAGTTTATGCATTTTGATAACTTACCCAGGGAACATGTCCCATGGATCAGTTTGAAGAAAAGGATAGCCAGTATGATGTTATTTCCCCCTAATTGTAAGTAAAGTGGTTTTGGCAGAACTTAGTTGGAGCCAAAATGTAGATTCAGTTTCTGAAATTAGGAGGAGACTGCGGGATTTGATGTCAGCGGTATACGTTAGCAATTATATTTTTATGCTTTTTTGATTTATCCTTTGGTCTAAATTACAATGAAGCATTCTTTCTGTGACGACAGACCTGTGTAAACAATTATTTGCATGATTACTTTTAAATTATTAATTTTAGGGATTTCACAGCAAAAATGAATCAAATACATGACTTGTCCTTTGTCTTTTGATTTTTCTAATGATACCATGCTTCTGCTTCTGACAAAAGAGAAGGGATCACTCCGCTGGAAATAAAGGTTATTTAAGATGTCCTGCAAATGTCCTGTGACTTGTCAAGTCTGATCAATGCCAGTCAATTTAGTAAGTGGCATGCCTTTTACTTTAGAATGAATCATATGAACCCAGAGAAAGAAATGGCCCAATCTAAAGTACAGTTAGCTGTAAGAAACAAATGGACTAATACCGTGTGATGTTTATTGAAACAGTTGAGTTGAAGAACTCCCATGACTTTGCCAGCTTTTGCTCGCAAATTTGGAACCTATGTTATTAATTTTAGATACATTTTGTGTTGACATCGGAATCTCATAGCTAACTTCATTTGGAATTTATTTAATTTGCTACGTCATATACGTAGTTTGGAATAATTCCTTTACTGAGGTCTGTTTTGTTTGTCAAATTTGTATGAAGTGCACCTCCCACACAAAGGAGAGGATTCTCAATTTGCAAAATCTGTATGAACTTCTCATTTATTTTTATTGAAGCTGGAACCTTTGCTCCAGAAAAGTATCTCAGATGTTGCTTGTTAGGATCTTCCTGTTCTTTGTCTATTCATTCGATTCAGAAACAGCCCATATTTTCAAACCAAAAACACAAAAACTGGTACATTTATTTGCATTTTACTAAAAATATCCCTCACACTCATTTTATCATATGGTACTCATTTTCATCCACTTCAAAATGTGTATATGAAATGGGTTTCCAGAACATGGAAAACAAATGCATTTGTGTTGATGAAAGCCTTGGCAAGTTTGTACGTGTGTGTCTTGTAATGTGTATTCCTCTATTGTTTAATTGTGCCACATCAAAAGTGGGGTCGGGTGAGATCGTCTGCTTTGCTCGTTGAAGCCATACCAAAAGCTTATTAGTGTGTCGCTAGTGCTGGCGGGTAATTGGAGACTCATACAAATTCCAGACACAATCTGCATGTCACAGTGTGCCTCCACTGAGACATTTGCGATGTAGTGTTGTAGTAGTTTGATTCAGTGTAAGTATGCGCACAACAAGGACTGCTATTTATAGTAAAAGCTATTTTAAAGTCTTCTTGGCAGATAAACCCCCATTTGATTACTTTAAAAAGGGGGCCCTAGTCTGACGTTAAAGGATTTACATTACAGCAGTAGGAGCAAAAACTGCACAAGCCCAGTGAGTTAGATGAGTGGAAACTCTTGTCATGGAAACCCCGTATGTGTTTATTTGTTAAGCCATCCTCCTTGCAGTTCATTGAATTAAGAATACTTTTGAAATATGTTCCAGACTACCAGGTGGCCCTATGCTCTCCAAGATGTTCTCAGAAATTATTTTGATGAAGCACAGTAACAAGCAGAAAAACGAATATGAGCAGTGGAGGAAGCTAAAATAGAATATACTGTATAAAGGCCTCTGAGAGCACTTTATCTACCTGGCATGCTTATAGATAGAAGTGCTGTATCAAAGCCATATGCGCTGCTGTGCATAGAAAGAGCTGGTTTAAAGCACAACTCCAAGCTCTTGTGTTTCTCTTTGTGGCTGTGTGTTCATCTCAAACACATGCTGTTTCTAATCACTTAAGAATCCAACTGCGGTTAAGAATCTTTTTTTCTAATGAAGCACAATTAAATGAGAAAAAAGGTAATTAAAAATATTTACCCCAGTCAAATGAAGGGACTAGTAAAACCGATTGCCTCTCATAATGAAAGCCAGTCATTCCTTGGTGTTTTTTTATAATTCTGTTTGTGTGCATGTGTGTGGGTATGGGGGTATGGGGGTGGAGGGGGTGGTGTTGCTTTCTGTGGGAGTTTGTTTGTTTGTTTTTATTTTAGTTCAAATACTGGTCACTCATGAGTCGGACTTTGCCAATCATTTCCTTGTTAGAGTTGAGAAAATCAAAGGGGATGATTTTGCCAAGACACCCGAGTTACTGCCCTCTGTTCAGATTTACACTGCAGTATAATGGGATGTTTCTAAGAACATCAACTACACAGTTATCAATGGCTTCATTAATGTCACATTATGTTAATTCATTGTCAGGCTTTAGTTGCCATTAGATATTTTTTAGTCTTTATTCTTTTTGTTTTTTTCACCTCAAATCTGTAGGCTGTGCTTACATTCCCAGAAATCTTATGTTCAGTACTCAGAATTAAAGGTAACATGCAATTGATTATAATGTTTTGATGCATCAAACTTCCATGAACAGTAGTACTACCTCAGACATTCTCTTCACTTTGTACTCACAGTATGGTTTATTAAGAGTGTGAAATGTAAAAAACTGATCATGAAACTGGGGAAGCAGCCGTGACTTGCAGTACTTAAGAATGACATACCATGTACAAAATGCATTTGTTTCCCATGGTGACTGCATGATCTGTGAAGGCATGATCTGTGCTATTGTGACCGTTTTGGGGGTGTTCTGAAGGAGGTCCTCATTTGCTGGTCTGGAGTTGGTGCAGTGGTTTTTTGGGGGCCCCTGGAGAGTCTCCCTCTCCACATGCTCCCTCTATGGGTTGTGTCCTTGATTGAGACCAGATGGGAGTGTAGTCTGTGTGTGGATGGGGACGCGCGACGCTGCCAAATCGCGCAGGGGACACGATCAGCTCTGATTAATAGGATGAACTGAAGCCACGTTTCTCTGCTTTCTTGTCCAGAATTAGCAATTTTCTCTCTCTCAAATTCCTTTGTTTGAAGTACCACATGTAGAGGGTTTTGAGAAGCTTAACATTGAATGCTTTGGTTAAATAGATCCAAGTGACGACTTAATTCTTCATCGATTCCAATACTTGTAGCTAAATAAAGGGCTTTACTTCCAGTGAACTCTATAGTGTGATCATGCAAGGATTTCCACAGAGTAGAATTCATGTGATATTCAGATAAAATTGTAATACATATTTATATGCAGAGTATTGAACATGATTATATTACGTTTTAATTCCTCATGAGATTATAACATATGTCCTATGTGCTATGCCATAGATATTAAAATAATAAAAATAAGTAATATGACAACTGTATATAACTTAAATGTTAAAGGGCAAATGAAAACTATGTTAACGCAATTGTTGATATTTCTGTAGTGTTTCTTTCTGTAACATTTTATGATAAAGGTTGCTTTGGGTTAACAGGGTTAATGTCAGATATAACACAGGTTCTATAACGTGGTGATCCATTTCAAACTATTTTGGATCAGTAGTATTTCCACAAGAATTCAAAACATAATCATTACATAAGCTGTTAAGAGATCAGGACCTTACGTTTTTTATGATTTTTTTGTTTTGTTGTTTTTGCAGGTCTGCCAGCCTTTGTCTGAAAGGATGGAGTTGTCTTTAAAGGGAAATACCATCCTGCTGTTTCTGGGCTCCCTGCTGGGACTCACATGGCCTTTGAATTCTGGAGACCCTAATGTGTGCAGCCAATGGGAGAGGTGAGAGTTTGTACGGTGTAGAAGACTTTATACATCACAGCACAACATGAGGGAATATTTATCCAGTATTTAAACTGTATTTACCTGATAGAAGCTAAGAAAGTTTACTAATTGTTGAACTTGAAGAATTTTTTGTGTGCAAAATTATTGTTTTGTGTGTGTGTGTGTGTGTGTGTGTGTGTGTGTGTGTGTGTGTGTGTGTGTGTGTGTGTGTGTGTGTGTGTGTGTGTGTGTGTGTGTGTGTGTGTGTGCATGCATGTTCTTATGTGCTTTTCTAGTTACACTACATCAGTCAAGGAGTCGTACTCTCACCCGATTGATCGGGTGTATGAAGAGCCCTGTGCCGACGTCTGGAGCTTCAACAAATGCACCCGTCACAGGTCAGTGTGTGTCTGTCTGTATGGCATGCCAGGGCTGGATCACTTCCTGTTCAACAGCCCCAAGGACTCATGGGACTGATCTGTGTCACAGGATCACCTACAAGACTGCATATCGACAGGCGGTGAAGATGGAGTACCGCAGGAGGTACCAGTGCTGCCCTGGCTACTATGAGAGCAATAGTAAATGTGTCCGTAAGTACAGTCGCTTCAAGATGCCTGCATGCTTCTTTATGCAAATGTTTATTTCACCTTATCTGAGCTAATGTTTGTCTAACAGATGAGGTCGAATCCATGTTTCCCAAAATCACTGCATTACCTGTGTGCGCAGTGTAGTGTAAATTGTGTCACCTAAATTAGATTTGATTTGACCAGGCAAATTCTTTTAGCATAATTAAGCATTGCAGCATGTTGCTTTTGTTCAGACCATGTGCAGTTTACTTTTACTTTCAGGATTGCCACGCATTTAAAAAAAAAACCTCAAAAGTTTTGATAATGAATTCTTTCCTGGCCTATGTTCTTACAACGTTCTTTTCAATAGATTAATAGTATTGCTTAAGAAGGAAATACATCAGGAAATGAGAATAGAGGAAAAAGGGAAAAACCTGAATTTTGTCCAAGTTTAATAAATGTAAAGAGCAAAGCACATTGTGGTCATATTTTATCTGGCCTCCTTCATGAGTTCTGTCTTTAGTCTTTGCTACTGTTATGCTAGCTCATGCTACACAAAGGTAATGCACATCTGTGTTTTATTTGCTTTCGCCGACTTTGTCTATTTAATGTTCTCTCTTCTCTGCCTGCTTGTGTATGTTCCCCAGTCATGTGCCAGTTTTTGTCTCACTGTACCCCTCCCTTGACAGCCCGTTGTACCAAGGAGTGTGTACATGGGCGGTGCCAGGCCCCGGACCGCTGCCAGTGTGAGGGTGATTGGCATGGGGAAGACTGCTCCAGTGGTGAGTTAAAGTAAAACCCACCCCCTCACTCAGCAGGCTTGGAACATATACTCATATAATCAAAATGATTAATATGACAACTATGAATCATATGAAAGGGCAAATCGTACATGTTTGTTTGATGCCTACAATGTTTCTTTCCATAAATATGAAATGTTATGGTCATGTTTTAAAATGACTCTGTCTGCTTAATGACCTGTTTTCACTGCCTGGCATGCCTGTGTATGTTCATCAGTTTTGGGCCAGTGTTTTTCTCACTGTGGCCCTCTCTTGACTACCCGATGTCTAGCGCAGAATGCCCTTGAGGTTTGTGATTTATCCCATCTCTTTGGTTGCCTCCTGTTACTCCCTTTATATAGATACTGATTTCAGGCCAGGTCCAGAGAGTTGCTGCTCTCGTTTTTGTTGGAGAAGTCTTGCGTCCACTGCTGGTGTCTGATGCCTTATGAGTAGGGTTCTGAGAGCAGGAAATGGAAAATTGAGTCTTCAGCTCTGGGCAGAGAGCTGTGGTGTGGTATTGGGACAGCTCTGGCGCTGAACACTGGAGCTGGAGTCCAGGGGTCGGATCAGAACCGCTGAATTGCTGGTTCCCAAATGCCTGATTGTTGAGCTAATTGTGGGAAGAGAGAAGGTTGGAAGTGAATGTAGCACACACACAGCCCAGTAACATTGGATGGAGAGGATCTGATATAGGATAGGGCCTTAGTGCAGTCAACAATCCTTGATGCCCTAACAACACTCTGGCAGAAAAAAGTATTTTCCCACATTCTGGAGCATTCCATAGATACTAGAAACCTGCATTTTTAAACTGAAGATTACCTCACTGAGCACAAGAGAGAGGCATGTCCTGAATCCTACATACTAAATCAGATGTAAACATCAGAGCAGCCAAGCAAATGATTAAGAGGCTTTGGGTGGAGTCCTGTGACAAACACATGGTGAATCGATTACATATAACAATGGCATTGCGTGTGTTTGCGATTACCGTTTAGCTCTCATTTCCCAAGATGCACATGGGCAACAACAGAAAAAAAAGGCCTGAGAACTTGCAAAGACAGGGTCAGTACTAGGGTCAGAAGAAGCTAGCTTCTTCCAACATATTTTTTCAAGGTTCACATATGATATGAATAGACAAAATGTTATGTCTGGGAATGATTAATCTGTCAATCTCTATTGTTATAGTTATACCCTATGGGTCTCTATCTCAGTTCTGTGGATTCAGTCCTTTTTGAGCTGAGCTTGTACTAAAATGCCTTGACACATATTTAAACATGGTTATATAATCCATGGATGAAATACACATTGACGTTCCAAACACAGCCCTGTTTGGAAGTACATCAGAATACTTTGTTCCCCATTACCAGCATTTGTATGTTTAGTTTCACGGTCATGGTTACAGGGAATTCATTATGTTAAGCATGGATATACTGTGTACGCATGCATTAGTGAGGAATCAAGCGATGAACAGGCAATTACATTTAGTTTGAATGCTCATTCATATGGTATTGAAACTGGTCTGCTCTTCTATGCCTGTTTTCAGCAGGTTCTGTATGGCCCTGTCAGGATGAAAAATAAGAGGGAATATTTATGATAGGTCCTGCTTCACGGTGCATTTAGGATCTGCCTCATCTTCATTCGCCAGCCTTGTCAGTGTCTGAAGTGAAATCTTAAACCTGTGTGAATCATCAGACCTACAGAATTACGGCTTCTCCTTTTAAGTTCCAAATTTCAACCTCATCTGTCTTTTTAGCTCCATACAAATTGGCTTGTCAATAGTGTATCACAATGTGTAATGTTATCTTCTGGAGCCAGTGCTGAATTGGATACAGAATTGTTCTCTCTGTGTGCTAAAATCCATTTGTGTTTGCATTTTGGGGAGAGAGGTTTCTGTCTACTGAGTGTAATCCTATCATGTTTAATTACCTGTTTGGTTAACAGACATGATTATCCAGGGTGACTTTCATATTTGGCTTTAATGATACTTGTTTACACAGCTGCCTATCTACTATCTGCTAAGGCAAGTCGCAGTAAGACGATTGGCCAAGGGGCAGAGGCTCAGTGACTCAGGCTTTGAGGAGAAAAGTCAGATTACCTCACCAACACAGTGCATCCAACTGTCAGTGCAAGTAAAGAGAACATCTCCACCAGTTCTGCTCTTTTGCTATAAGGCTGCTACTGGATAAAGCGTGTTGGACATAGTCGGTAGTGTAGAGTAAATGTTAAGAAATAGGGATTTAAACTTAAATGTTGCGGCTTCAGTTCCTGGAAGGGGCACCATCACTGTATTCTTGTGCAAGGTACTTTACCTGAAGTGCTTGAGTGAAATTTCCAGGTGTATAAATGGGTTGCATGAACATGGCATGCATGTGTAAGAGCCTCTGCTAAGAGGGCTAAATGTTCATTTAATACTTTGCCTCTGTTTGTACTGCAGCCTGTGATGAGAAGCATTGGGGTCCTGGATGCAGGCAGCTCTGCACGTGTGAGAACGGTGGCAGCTGCAATCCCCTCACGGGCATTTGTCAGTGTCGCCGAGGATACAATGGCACCCGCTGCAAGGACCCCTGCCCCCCTGGTACCTTTGGCAAGGGCTGTCTGCAGCGGTGCCAGTGTGGAACTGGCGGGACCTGTAACCCAGAGACAGGGGAATGCAGATGCAAAGAGGGGTTCACAGGAACACTGTGAGTGTTGGTCTGTCAGTATGTTTTTCCACTGTATGTTCATGGAATGAAGAGCTGCATCTGGTCATCCCATCTTATGTAAACAGAGCCCCACAGATAGAGACACTTCAGGGTCCATCAATTACAAATGGGGTGGCGGATCAGAGGTGAATTCGCTTTTTAAGAAATAGTGTTAGAAATAACAGATGTCCTGCTACAGCCACAGACATGTGAAAATATTAATGAGTATAAAGATTGGAACAGGCCAGTCAGCTAATCTTAGTTGTTCACTTTCAGTCTAGTGAATGCATCATTGTATCTTGCTTGCTTTTGAAGGTCTGTATGGGGTCAATGAAGAATTTCCACTTGTCCCTCATGTCTCTGCTCAGAGTACTCAATGTTCAGATTCCTGCTGTCTATTTTTGAGCAGATATGATAAGGAGATATTGTATGTTCCACTCTGAGTTTAATCCTCTGACCATTCCTCAGCTGTGACCAGCCTTGTCCACGGGAACGCTGTCCTCGTCAATGTCCCTGTCAAAATGGAGGCACTTGTCAGCGGGGAGGCGGGTGTGCCTGTCGTCCTGGATGGACGGTAATGTCATCTTTTTTCCACCCCCGATTTTTCCCCAACCCAAATGTTCAACCAGACTGGTTGACCTCACCGTGGCACCCACCCTGACAGCTGTGGGAGGAGAAGTCGAGCATGTGACTCCTCTGATTCACGTGACGACGCTCTCACTTCTTTTCACTAACTGCACGCTGCCTATGACATCGGGAGGAAGACGTAGTCAGCATACAGCCGGTTCTTGCCACCGCAGGCACCCAAGCATATCAGGCAGGGCACTATTGCAATGAGAACAATGGAGCAGATTACTCCGGCTTACCCTGTATCGAACCCCGGCGAAGCTGGCCAGTTGTTGCCTCGCCAAATGGAACCTCTGATGTCGTCTTTCCTGGCAAAACTGCATGTAGTCCTCTGAAAATCCCTGATATTTGGTTGTATATGCAGTTTGAAGTCTCCTCATGATTCTGCACCATGTTGTAGTTACCAAAACACTTGATCTTTTGGTATTGGTGAAGTGGGAAAGGACTATAGCACGACTGAGAGCTGAATAGTGAGGGCCGACTGTGTGGCTCATCTGGCTGAAGGCTGTGTGAGTGTCCCAATGTGCTCTGACTGCAGCTGGCAGATTCACAATTAATGGAGAGCTTTCCAATGATGACACAGGTTTACAAGCAGAATATTTACCATGAGATGCCTGCACTCTAACACCACTGTAAATGTCTAAATCTCTCTCTGTCTCTCTCTCTTTCTCTCAGGGAGCAGTGTGTACAGAACGCTGTGCATTGGGTCGGTTCGGGCTGAACTGCAGTCAGGAATGCGTATGTCACAATGAAGGACAGTGCAACCCAGAGACCGGGCATTGCCAGTGTGCTGCAGGCTTCACAGGGATCAGGTCTGTGCTGTACATTTCCTGCAGTGTGATGTAACACACACTGAGGACACAAAGAGACACTTATGCCTAAGGCCTTATTGAAGGAAAAAGAAAGATATTCTATTTAAAAAAAACCTTTTATTTACAAAAAGACTTCTATTCAAGAAATACTAGAAGGTCTTTTATCACTTTTTTGAATACAGTTTATTTGTCACATTAAATCCATGAACTTTTGACAGCACACTACTGATGATGCAAGATTTCTATGTATCAAAGTCAAAATGGCTGAAATAGAGATGGAGGCTTGATACTGATGATATGTTATGTTTTAATTGACAGGGGTGTAACACTATGTTGTGGGCTGTGTGTTATCACTTTAGATGCAATGAGGAGTGTGCAGTGGGCAGCTATGGGCAGGACTGTGAGGGCGTGTGTGACTGTGCTAATGGAGCACGCTGCTACAACATCCATGGAGGCTGTCTGTGTGAGCCAGGGTTCAAGGGGCCCCACTGCAGGGAGAGGATGTGCCCTGAGGGGACCTACGGCCTGCACTGTGACCAGCCCTGCCAGTGCCACAGCGTGCACACCCTGAGGTCTGTCTCTCTCTCAAACACACACCAACCATACACACACACGCGCACACACACACCACACACATGCACACAGAGGAACAGTATGGCACATTTATAATAACATATTGACACAATTTGTGATTGCATGTGTCTGTGTCTCATTGCATTGGCCAGCTGTCACCCAATGAAGGGGGAGTGCACCTGCCATCCAGGGTGGGCGGGACTTTATTGCAATGAGACCTGCCCACAAGGTTACTATGGCCACGGCTGCCAAGAGACCTGCCTGTGTCTGAATGGAGGTGTCTGTGACAGTGTGACTGGGCACTGCCAGTGTGCCCCAGGGTACAGGGTAAGTGTTCAGCATTGACAGGGTATGGACAAAACATCATATAAAATTACTCTTCTGAAGATACAGTGTATGACTGTCAAAATGTCTTCATCAGTTATGATTTCAATGTGATGACAGTATGTCTTTGCTTTGGGAAGTTGCATACATGCCATGAACCGCAGAGCACACTGTGATCTGAAATAGTTGTTGTTATTTTTGACCTGCAGGGGGCGCACTGTGAAAGCCACTGTGAGAAAGGATTCTTCGGTAAGAACTGTTCACAGTCCTGCGCCTGCACAAATGCCATGGCCTGTTCCCCTATTGATGGCTCCTGCTACTGCAAAGAGGGTGAGATGCAAACACACACATGCACACACATCCACTCATATAGCCTACAAAAACATGCACACTCGTACACACGTACAAATGCATTCATTTACTTGCCTATATTCACATATGCATGTGGTCACAGACAGCCATGTTGTGTGGACACACAGTCCCAGGTAGTGCTGAGAGATGGAAGCAGCTGAAGCTGTCACATTCTGCTGTCACATTAAAAAATGCTGACTCAGTGAAAATGTGCACAAGCAGTCAGGGAGACTCAATGTTGGTGTAAAATATGAAGGCCCTTCTTCAGGATTTTATTGAGTAAAAATGTTTGAAATACTGATTTTCTGAAAAAATGTTTTGTACCCAGGATGGAAGGGCTTGGACTGCTCCATTCCATGCTCTGCGGGGACATGGGGTCCAGGATGCAACGCCACCTGCAAGTGTTTCAATGGGGCCTCATGTGATCCAAAGGATGGAACCTGCAGCTGCACTGCAGGTTGGCAGGGGGCGCAGTGTGACAAACCATGTCAGGTAAGTTTTGTAGTTATAACTTAGAGAAAGCACAAGAGAAAGTTGCTTCTATTCACCAGTCCTTGAATGCATTTTCATAGCATTCATATTTTAAAGAAACATGTGTTGCAACTGTTTATTAAGCTATTTACTCCACCAATAACTGGTATAATCTGTTCTTTTCAATGGCTGTTTAGTTTTTCCTGGGTTAGTAGCTAATTGCGTTTCCCCAAAATGACTGACACAAGATAAAGCACACAGACTTTGTATTGTGAGTGAACCCTTGCATTATCTTTCAAGACAATCTAAACACCCCACATTTTCACTGGTAGTGAATATTGTTTGGTTCCCACCATGTCATAGCAATGCCAATATTTATCTTACAACACAAGTTTGAATTCAATATTGTTTTGAAATTGATTCATTCAAATCTATCCTTATAGAAAATACTGTGCATGCGATGCCACAGGGCACTACAGTTATTATCCAAACCATTACTTAATATCCCCACTTAAAAGCTGGCGAAGATGTAACCGAGCTAACTGGCATAGAGCTAACAGGGCTCAGCTGAGATATTACATAATGACATTAGATGCCGCATGGACATTGTGTGGCACCATGTGACACGTTGTTTGATATTATTCTTGAGTGCAGATGGGCACCTATGGACCAGGCTGCCTGCAGAAGTGTGACTGCCTCCATGCAGACAGCTGCCACAGAGCCAGCGGACAGTGCCAATGTTTACCAGGCTGGACTGGTAGTGTGCTCAAATTTTGCAGTTTGCAATGAGCTCTGTTGTACATCTTAATTCCAAAGCATGAACTGTCCTAATCCATGACTCTACCCTCACAGGTGCCCGCTGTACTCAGGCTTGTCCAGAGGGCTTCTGGGGACGCCAGTGCAATCAGAGCTGTTCCTGCCTAAACAGCGCCCCCTGTAAGCCTGACAGTGGGAGTTGCATGTGTCGCCCTGGATACAGGGGCTCTCAATGCCAGGATAGTAAGTATGGGTGGCCAGGGGCTTCCTTAATGACAGTGATTTTTTCATTTGATTATATGTAGACTTTGCTTATTCAGTCCACCTGTTTTCTACATGTTAGTCTTTGTTCTTCATTCATTTTTGTGATGTAGGACCCCTCCCCCTCCTTATGCTAGAGAAGAAAATAACTCAAGATAACGCATATCACTATCCCCACAGTACGGGAGGACTTCTGAGATAAAAATGGGTTGGGGCTGAAGTTTTCAGAATCCTGAAATGTTCATACAGTAATCTGCATACTTTATTGACTGGGATTATATACATATAGGTTTGGGTAGCTGGTGTAATGTTTTGTTTGGGTAGCTGGTGCTATGTATTGTCAGTTCTTTTGCCTGTCATACCTTGTAGAGCTAACTTCCTCTTTCTCTCAGTTTGTAGCGCTGGTATGTACGGAGCCCAGTGCAGTGTGATCTGCCCCCCGTGTGTCCACGCCTCGTCTCCATGTCACCATGAAACAGGAAAGTGTACATGTGACCCAGGGTATACCGGAACCTTCTGTGACCAAGGTCTGACCTAGCTCTGTTCATGTGTAGTCTAATTTAATATTGGTTGTGAGAGTTAAACTGAGGGGTAAGCAAGTGAATGGCCTCCAGTCATATCCAAGAATGAGGGTGCTGGCTTTTGTTCTAGCCCAGCTCAACTGAAACACTGGATATAACTAATCTAATAATGATGGTGTTCAATTACCTTAATGAGCTGAATCAGGTGATGTACATATCAAACCTGTACATATACCAGCCCTTCTCTAATATAATTTCAGACCCTGGTGTAGACATTATTACACACCTTAATTCAATCATGAGATTTCAACAGCAAATACTTGCTAACTAGTAGCTTTATTAACTAGTATCAAAACCACAAAATAGAGAGTTGTAAGCAATGCAGTTATGCAGGCTACAGTTGTATTGTCATGTATTTGTAAAGCATTTCCTTTAGCAGGTAGAGAGGAGCCCAGCTCGGTTAAGCTTACTCCCACAGTCCCACACTGGGTCTTTAAGGTAACTGTTGTTGTATCTGTGTTTCTCAGCATGTCCGGTGGGGCACTATGGGCGGCAGTGTGCCGGGGTGTGTCGATGTGCCAACAACTCCACATGCCATCACCAAGATGGGTCCTGCCACTGTCACCCAGGCTGGACTGGGTCAGACTGCTCCCAGCGTGAGTCCCTCTGACATTACACACTCAGGACCACACACACACACACACACACACACACACACACACACACACACACACACACACACACACACAAACCGGGTCAGACTGCTCCCAGCGTGAGTCCCTCTAACATTACACACTCAGAACCACACACATGCAGGCACAGGCACACATATGCATATGCACACACCCACACAAACGCATACAGGCATAAACTCACAAACACACACACAACAGCTCAAAAACACACCCACACAAGCATATATTGGCATAAACTCACCAAAGCTCAAAACACTCCCACAAAGCTGCACAGGCACGCATGCACATGAACATACACACGCACACACACACACACACACACACACACACACACACACACACACACACACATACACATACACACACACACACATACACACACACATACACATACACATACACACACACATACACATACACATACACACACATACACAGATAAACACAAACTCACACATGCTCACGCACACGTCCTGAACCTTTGCACTGGCAATTCAGATACACTGTTCCCAATGAAAAACACACATGTGTCCCTAGTTAATATAGCCACGAAAGCTTCTTCCCTCTATGTGAGTGGCTAATTCAAGTGTTTTTCATTACACAACATGTTTTATTAAGTGCTGCAGCAACCACCAAACTCATAATGTTATATATGGATTGAAAAACACTTTGGAAAACTGTGACACTTGCTTAAATTAGTTTCTGAAAATGAAGGACAGTGTGCATTGTGGTAAGATTGATCCAGGGCAGTAGCGGCAGTACTGCTGGACCATAATACTTTCTGTCTGTATCAGTGTCAAACCCCTGCAGTGCTCCAGGCGACTGGGTGAAAGCTGACCCTTTGTCTCCCTGTCTCTCAGGGTGTGCGCCAGGGACTTACGGGTCTGGCTGCAGCCAGCGTTGCCTTTGCGCAGGGCCATGTGATCATGTGACAGGGGCGTGTATCTGCCCATGGGGTTACACAGGCCACCTCTGCCAGTCCAGTAAGCCACAAGTCGTTTTAACTGTCTCCATAAATCTCTGACGTAGACTTCAAAGAGCAGTGTCTCTGATTACAGGGAGGTCAGTTGAGGGTCGTGTTTATCAGGCTCTTTTTAAATTGTGAACCATTTTTCCTCAGTCATTTACACATTATTCCTGAAACTGCAGACTCAAAGTTAAAAGCGAAAGGTATTGTATCAAAAAGACACATGAGCAAAGCCACATACTCTGAATAAGGTGCTTATTTTAACTCACATTGTGTTTCTTAATCACCCATTTTCAATGTGGATCATGCCCTTCTCCGCATTTAGAATCATTTTCTCAATAGTGTTGTGTGTTCACATGGAAAACCTGTTTCCAATTTACAAGCAATCACGTTTTTAAACACTTTTCTCATAACTGAACAGTTAGCTGAGCCATAGTACTCCATTTAATGCTCATTTGGCCCAAGCAGACACACTGCTGCCCTTTGCTTCACAGGAACACAGTGTATTACTGTACCAGGGCCAGCCGTCCAGCAGCCTAACAAAATATTGTTGTGATGAACATTTTCCTTTTTTGTTTGAATTATTTCAAACAATAACAAAATCTTTTTTTACTTGGGTATGGAACTGTGGTTGTGACACATTTTTGATTTTTTTGACATTTTACATTTTTCTTGTTGATATTTATTTTTCTGGTGAAAATAATCAATTCCTTCAAACAATCATTTTTTACAGTATACATGTTCTTAACTTTGTCTCATCGGAACTGAGTCTTGATTGTCTGTTGATACTGCTTATGTCTTATTTTCAGAAATCTTAACATTTTTTCTTTTTGAATATAATTTTAGGTAATTAGTGATTTATATAATTTTCTAATCACTTTGGGTAAAACATTAACCATTTTGAGTCAAGTGTCAACTGTTTCAAGAACATGAGATGTGGTTTAAAAATTACGCAAATACAGAAGAAATCATTCAAAATCATGTTATGATTTTTTTTAAGAATGGTATATCAAATCTTTTTTGTTTAACACATGTCATTCAGTTCACTTTAAACTGAATGGCTTTTGATCATGCATTGCCAATTGTTCTGTCTGCAGAGTGCCGGGCTGGCTTTTTTGGGCCAGACTGTGCCCACACCTGCTCCTGTCCCCCCAACACCAGCTGCGACCCCCATACTGGAGCATGCATGTGTGAGTCAGGATGGGGTCCTGACTGCAGGAAAGGTAGCGGCTCAGCGTGGGCTCTTCACCTGCATTTTACTGAGGAACACGATCATTACTGCTCAAAACTCACAATGATGTATATTTGTATGTTCAGAAAACAGCACAGACAAATTCTGCTGTTGGATGTGCGATCAACATAATTCATTAGTTTACATATTTAATAGAGCTAGGTATTTGAATTTTTTGATTAATTTACTGTGATCCACAGCTCGGCTGTAGCATATGTCCTTAATGTAAAGTATGTAACTCAATTGTACAAGATCTGTCCCCCTAAATTTCTACAGTAGCTTTCTTGTCATTGCATTACTGTGTTGTGCTGAATCTGTTAGCAGCACCATATAGACCATGATGATGAATGAATGAATGAATGAATGAATGAATGAATGAATGAATGAATGAATGAATGAATGAATGAATGAATGAATGAATGAAAAGAATCTTATGCTGATCTGTATAAATAAGGGTATTTGGTGAGGGTAAAAAAGAAGGGACTGCATGAAAGAGTGCTGAATTTTTAGTGGAAGTTTAGTGTTGAGGTTGGGAAAGTATAATTCAGGGGAAATAATTCAGGGGCACTGTTACTGAACACTTGAATTGCTTCAGTAAATATCCAGCTGTAGAGATGGAAGAGATGTAAAAATGTAACCGTCCCTGTCCTGGTAGAGGAGGGTATGAGTGTGATGGTGCCCATGTCGCCGGTGGAGAGGGATTCGTGGGGTGCCATTGGAGGCATAACTGTGCTGGTCATCCTGGTGGTGCTGCTGCTGGCCCTGCTTCTGCTCTACCGCCGCCGACAGAAGGACAAGCAGAGCCGCGCACCCACCGTGAGCTTCTCCTCTAGCCGTGTGGTCAACTCCCAGTACACCCTGCCAGGTGCTTTCCCCTCCACCTCCCGAAATACCCAACCCATTCTGGATTAGTTACTCTGCAAAATGGTTGCAGAAATCATATGTGAAGGGACAGTTTTTGATAGTATCTAATAAAAGTAGTTTTATCTTGAAAGTATCATTTACATATTTAATTGCCACTTTACATTACTAATGGGTTGGAATTTACGTGGATGTACCAAACACAAAGTATTAACATTGACTCAGTTCCGGTAGTTAATTTGAATTTAATTTTCATAGAGAACACACAGTGACCATACACACTTTAAAACATGTCCCTAGAACCTGATGGAGATGGTGTACATACTAACAGAGCATGGACACATTACTGACAGCCTAATTTATAGTGCTGCTGTTTTTTTGGGATAAATTTGGATATTAATCTGCTTGCATGTGGGATATTGTTTGATTTTTAACTTGGAATTGTGTTTGTTTTAAATTTAATTGGTAAAATATGTGTATGTCATTATATTCTTGCTCGTTCCTTAGATGTCCCTCACAGCTACCACCACTTCTACTCCAACCCCAGCTACCACACCCTCTCCCAGAACAGACCGCCCCTTCCCAATGTCCCCAACAACCAGGGCCACTCTGGGTCCCACATCAAGGCAAGTGCCCATCCGTTTCAGCACAAAGCACCCGTCACCCTGCCCTACCCTGTGAGCTCGTGCTCCTGGCTCTGACAGTGCTGGCATGGTCTTCAGGAAAACTCAGTCAAATAGCTGTTAGGTGGGAACTCTCCAACAAAAACAAATTCACCATGCTATTAGCTGACACTATCTCAAAGAAAACTAATTCAATGCACTATTAGCTGAAACCATCTCACGGAAAATTTTCTTATGCGTTTCTCCTTTTCTCACATTTTTTGAAAGTTCAAACGTTCATAAAACAAACTTACCACTGCAACGCCTGCTGCCTGTTCTGTGCTGGTCACTGAAACACTGCTTCTTTACACATCATTTAAAATTCACATAGACATGAATCAGCCAATTGTACGTTGCACTCCTGGGCGTGACAGTCACACAGGGACTGGTGCAGTCTTCATCTGATAGCAGTTCATGAGGCCTATCCACACACTGGAGCCACCAACAACTTTAATTCACTTGTGCTGCTGAAATTAGAACTTTAAATACTAGATTTCACTGGGGATGTCCTACATACTTGTTCATTATTTATTTATGAGAATAATTTCAGGGCTATATGCTGTATGGGGTATGATGAGGTGGTCAGGTAGGATGGGGATAAACTGTTGCTTTGCATAGTGTATCTTTGAGAACTACACGAATCTGATCAAATCATCATTTAACAGAGCTTTTTTCCTGAAAACTGAAAATCTGAATTTGGATGTGTAGTTTTTGCCTTATATGCAATCTCTTCATGTACAGTGCAGGCTTATATGTGCATACACTGGTCTATTTAGTTTTCAGTGAGACATTAAATTGCTGTTATGTTCCTGCTAAGGAATAACATAATAATTTATTGTAGGATATTCAATTATTACTTTAATCCTAACTCAGGATTTCAGACACTGTAGTAATATAAAGTCATAGACACACTTGATCAGTTTGATTTTGTCTCCTGAGCAGAACACCAATCATCAGATCCTATGTAATGTGAAGAAGATGGAGAGGGAGAGGCGGGGTCTGTTTGGGGTGGAGAGCAACGCTACGCTGCCTGCGGACTGGAAACACCACGAGGCCTCGGCCCATAAAGACATGGGTACGCCCCCTCAATGACATCACCACCACTGCCATGACTCACAGGGGTCCTGCCATGTCCCCCTATGAGCATCTCACAGCGTGTTCGTGTTAGTCATGTGATCACTGCCGTTACTGCACACATCCCTGGAAAATGCTCCTGCTCCTCCAGCAGTCTCTGCAGTGTTTTAGGGGAACCGCCGATGTGAGAGACACTGCTGTTACCATCACTGCTGCCTCCACACTGCCACCTGTCATTAAATGACAAATACAAAGCTGCATAGAGTGCACACATGTGGGTCAGCTGTGGTTTGAATGTGCCCAAATTTGAATTAATTTCAGGCATATCTTCACCTAAATGCTCTCAATTTTAAACATCCATCTGTTTCCATTACTGAGGATATCTCTGTCAATGACTGTTTTTTTAATCATTATTTATCATTTATTATCATTACTCTGCACATCCAACTCACACGGTCTCTTAGGATTTTGTAGCTTGTATAGAAATGGGTTGTTACTTATTTGGCTTGAAACGGTTTTCTAAATTACAAATGTGTTTTACCATTGGCCGCCAGAACTCCATTAGGACTGCTGAAGTGCGTTGTTTTAATTGCAAGAAGTTGTTTTGACAGGAGCCTTTGGAATTGACCGCAGTTATAGCTACAGCGCCAGTCTTGGCAAATATTACGACAAAGGTAATTTTGTAACCTTTGTGTCTTTTCAGTCTGATTCCCTTCTTCAGTTCTTAAATGTACACTGCTGGAATTCCTATGAGAATAATTGATTAGCAAATGACTAATAATTAGTCTGCATATTACTGTTATATTATGAGAGGATTATTATAATGGACCTCAGTCATTATCATAATGGACTGAGGCTGTGTAGTCTGTTTCATATCTGAGTTTGTGAACATCATAATTATTGGTGTTTTTTTTCCTTATTCATAATATCACTGAAAGACAACTTTAATCACACAGTTTATGTTCAGGCGAAATACCCTTGGTTACCACCCTTAGTAGACTGTCAGCACTGCAGCCTGTTCTCTTCTGTGTAGAGCTGTCCAAGGACTCCTGTATGGCCGTGAGCAGCAGCTCTCTGAACAGTGAAAACCCTTACGCTACCATCAAGGACCTGCCCATCCCACAGCCCCGCCCCCTGGAGAGCAGCTACATGGAGATGAAGTCGCCCGTCCAGCGTGAGAGGTCTTATGTGGAGATCAGGCCTCCTCCTCCACACCCTGCCTCCACAGCTGTGGGTGAGTGCGGGACAGAGAGGAATGATTATCACAGCGGAGGATGCTGCCTTCTTGATCAACTCTGAAATGTACATTATCATAGATATATGACGCATCAGCAGAGTCCTCTGTGCGATTGTGCGCTGTATCCTGGCCATTCCAGCAGCAGACAGAACACGCTGCTCTGATGCAATCATTACCCAGCTCAGCTGCTCAGTTCTGTAGAGTGCAGAAGTAACGGCTAACAGCACACCCTGCTATTCTGCACTCTCCAAGATTTACTAAAGGGGTTGCAGCAATTAGCCAAGTCCAGTAATACAAAAATGGAAATTATGACTTTGGAGAAAAGAAGAACAAGGGTTTAAATGAGTTAAAATCAGAAAAAATGCAACAAAATATCGTATATGCTTGAATGCATTTCTGGATAAGAACACCAGCATTCCCTCATTAATTAGAGTTGCTTCAGATTTATGCATACATTTGACTGTGTCTCATTCTGTCCTCTGGCCTGTTTCCTCTCAGAACGGTGTTCCTTGGGTAGCGTCACAGAACAGGAGACACAGAATCACTACGACCTCCCTGTCAACAGCCACATCCCAGGACATTACGACCTCCCCCCTGTCCGCCGACCACCCTCCCCATCACCCAGGAGACTTCCTCACTGACCCCATGTTGTAGACCACCTTGCATACATCTCTCGAACTGTCGGAGGAAAAGGAAACCAGAAACCGTTTTTTGATTTGGATTGTCTGATAGCGCAACACTGCCACCTGGTGGATGGATTCCTGCCATCTCACTATGAAAAAAAAGGTCTGAACCACAACAAGTACAGGCCAAGAGCTTTCCCAAGGGATTTGAAGGTCCCTTGCTTTACTGATTGTAATACATCGGCTTGGATTCATGCAACATGTGTCCTTATCTTTTGAGTGTAATTAAAACCAAGTATTGAAAATCAGTTCAGAAAATCACAAAAACATGCTGAAAACTTTCCAACAATTGTTTTTTGAAGAAAAACCACAGCTCAAGATTACAATTGTCTCATTGAAGAATGCATGATGATTGAATTCAGACCATGGTCTGTTCAATTTTAATTGAGGTATGGACTCCTAATTTTAATATAAGAAAACACACAGTTGTTTAAAATGAGGGTTCATATCAATGGAAACTATTAGTCCCTGGTGGACTGTGGTCACCACATTTTAGGATCCTCCCAGGACATTTTTATAATCTGTGTAAGGGCATGTCTTCACTGAATTAGCTGTGCCATAGCTGGGAAAATATTTTGTTCAGCCATAACTTTGGTCAGAATGGTATTTACTTGTTGAATGTAACCAATATCTTTCTTGTATATACTGTACATAAAAAGTTTGAACTTGTTTTTTTTTTCATTTACAAATGCAATTTCGGTACACAAAATAATATGCAATGTAAAGCTATTTCACAGTAATACTGACAGTAACATCCAAAACAGCTTACTGGAGGTATTTTATGAAGAAGCCAAATGATACTTGATTTGTGGGGGAAGCATTTATTTTAGCACATTCTTCAAGGCGGTATAAACATTTGAAATGAAGAAGAAAGCATTTGCATTTGATAGAAACAGCATGTCAAACAGTAAATGTTTACATACATTTGTCTGCTTTGGTTACATTTATAAAATGAACAGCTTCAATCAAATATTGGAATTGGTACCATTTTTTTAGAAATGTAAAGTGAATATGCAGTACAAATAAATTTTTAAAATTTCATTGCAAACACTGCAAACAATATTTGGCCTCATTATTTTTTATTTAAATGAACTGACTTAAGATTCCTATTTATTGAAATCAAAATGATTTTAGACCTGGTTTGGAGATGGAGCACTACATCTGGGTGACATTTCAAAACTGCTATTTTAACAAATGTGCTGACTTCACTGCAGTCATTGTCATTTACTTATAAATTGTAATACAATATTCATTGATTTATGAGTATAATTTTGAGATTGCTTTCAAAAGTGTTAGACACAAGAGCCAAGGATGTCAAGAGATATGTGGTCTGGTCCAGTCACAATGCTTGTGCATGGATTGTGCTCAGCTAATATTTCAGACTACACATTGCTCCAAATATAGTAGCAAGATGGTCAAAGTTGAGGAATTGTAAAGTAAAATGGTAATGTAAAGAATTTCATGAGGGGTTAAGGTATTTGAACACCCCAATATGAAATCAGTTATGGGGACACACACTTGAGCTGATTATATTCCTTCAATTTCTCAGAGTGCTTATGTATTTCTTTTATTGCATGCTTTGTGGTCTCAGCTTGCTGTGTGTGTGTGTGTAGATTCTGGTAAGATTATTTGTTCATGGGCTTTACAGTGGTGGACAAACTATAGGCCACAATAGGTGGACAAGATATTCTGCCTTAAGCCTAGGTCTGGTTTCTGATATTGTTCTATCATAAATGTATGGTCAATTGTACGTGTCCGACAAAAACTTTCTGTGGCAAAGGCATGCCACTGTGGCCAGTCCTTAAATCAATGAGTAAATACTTTATCTCATTTATACATCTCAAGCAGCTGGCCATGCTGATTTTGCACGATGTCTCTGAGGGGCATATACCTTCCAGTTATTGATTGGGGTGAGTCATGTAATATGCAACAAATGTTGGAAGAAATAAGACATGGGGCTATATACAAAGAAATTGTCTTTCATTTTATTAAAAAGGCTGTGACAGTTTGTTTTGCCTCAAACCTCACAATTTGAGAGCAATATCAAATGTTACATCAGATATCAAAACCATAATGAAGTAAAAACAAACTAAACATAAGAACAAAGTATTTTCAGAAAGCGTGTTACTTTTTAGAGCTACTACATATGTATCTCTAATGAAGTACATGTTTCTTTTCTGCACATTAACATGGTGAAAAGGGTGTAATTAATAGTACCCAGAATTATATAATAGCAGAAGAGTCTAGCAAAAAATGTATGTGCCTTAACGTGATCAGCCCTCACAGACCTTAGAAGTGATGAAGCAAGCGAGCCGCTCCCAAAAATGTCTTTTTTAGCAATCTACTGCTGTTAGAGAGAGAGGTGTGAATGACACTAACAATCAACACTGTCACCAGGGAAGTGGGTTAGGTTCAAAAATCAAGTGGAATGTCACTGCCTTGCCTTGCCCATTGTACCTGTTCATTTCATTGCAAATATTCCTACATTCAGATAATCTATAAGAATTTCTTTGGTAAGGCAACATGTTTACTTCAATTTCCTTCCAGTGAGGACAAAAATACATTATTAGCTGTATTTTTATTAATAATTTTGTGACAAATAATTCAATTTAACAGCAATGCTTGTATGTGTGCACATATACATACATACTCATATACATCACTTAGCATTGTCCCTGTATTCAGTGCACCTTTTATTCATTAATTTTGTCACCTCTCAAATATTTAATTGGTTCAGTAGTTCATTAGTAATTTATTTAACATTAGTATATAATTTAAATAATTACATCATGTTTTTTAGTGAATTATCATTTTTGATGCCAAAATAATATCTTATCCAATCAGGACAATTGTTTCAAAATAACTACACCAAAATCTGGATAAAGCTGCCATAATCATAGACATATCAACATTCAACTATCCATTACTTCAGAACCATTTTCCAAGACCCAAAAAATTAGACCCAGTGACTTCAAACAATCATCAAACATCAATGCCTCCAGAAGAGACCCTCCTTGAACTAAACTGCAGTAAACAATAGTGTTTTCAAAGTGACACTCATTCATCAGAAACCTGAGAGAAAAGGGCTTACAGTACATGCATTTTCAATGGGGCTCTTATGGGTGTGTCTCGATTTTTGAAAAATGAGCCCTGGTCTAAACTGCAGAAATGTGTTTGGAGCTAAATTCTGTGCTCACTGATCCTGTCCCAGAGACAGTATGAAGGAAATCCACCTAGAATGCCCATTTCACACACATCTATGCTGTTCAGAATACTTCTGATGCATTTTCACAAAGTGACATTTTAAATAATTTAGTGCTCACTGCCAGCCCAGAGACAATCAATTAATTTGTTCCAAAGCTTTCTAAAACATAAACCTTCATATTGCATTCACTTAAACAAAAGAGAAAATAAAAATGAAAATAAATTTTTTTATTTAAGGTGAATTCTCAAAAGGTAGATATCCCCAGCACAGTCTTTCAACTGTTGGCAAATATATGTTGAGGAGTTGACATTGACTCAGATATGCAGCATGTCAGGGCACACCCAGCTCCAGGCACACAGTTTGATTGGGTTTGGGGAGTTCATGAGCTGTGCGTGATCAGTCATGACAGCAAAGACTTGAGACATGAAACCGTGATGAGGGATGAATCAAAGCGCTGTGTGACAGGGTGCCTTCGCTCCCCCTCTCATCAATAAAGCTCTTTCACAAGCATCTACTGCACACTGCTGGCTAATGACACCCATCATCTCTGCTTTGGTAAACAGCCACAGTGCAAATCTTATTGCCACATATAAGCAAGTTAAATGCAATCTACTCCAAATACATATAAAAATACCAGTAGGATTATGAAGTAAAAATAAGACTTGTCTCTTAAACATAATATATATATATATATATATATATAAGGAAATAGAAATACTCCTTCAATATAAAAAAGGTTGTCTTCCAGGCCTCTGGAGTTTGAGTGTGTCGTTCAGGTAAGGCTGTCCTGTTCTGGGTCTACATGACAGTGCAGTTCTCTGCACTGTGCCCTCTCTGTGGGAAAGAGAGAGAGCACAAAGAGATGTAGTTAAGTTTCACTTTCCAGGAATGTAGAGCAGCATGCTAGTCTAGGATTTGACATAATGTAGTGTAGTTTTCCATTGATAGTTACACAATGTCCAACCTTGTAATGATAAATATGTATTACTATACATCAACCAGGGTGACTCCTGTGTTTGCTTGTTTTTATGACAGCTAACCTCCTGGTCAGTAAAGGGTGTTGAACCCATGTTTACATTTACGCTGAAAATATTTTTTTTCAGGTTCTTTTGATAATGCAGGTTTATTGCATTTCTACTTGGGTTTTCTTTTGGATTTCTCATCATTTAACAAATGATGTGATGATGTGGTATAAGTGACTGGGTGTTTGTGCTTTCAGGAGTTTTAGGAGACCCCATGGGCAGGGTTAGTAAGTGGGTTTTCCTGCAGGTATGGTGTGTATAGGCCATGTGGGCTGCTGTACCCACCTGTCGGGGCATGTTGTTGCCCATCAGAGAGGAGTGGGGGACCAGCCCCCCTGGGAGTCTTCCCCCACTGCTGCGGAAGGAGCTGGACACTGCGGAGCCTACTCCGGCCCTATCTGAGGGCTGGCCGCAGGACCCACAAACCACCGTGCGGCTGCGCAGGTTGTACTCACTGTCAGTGCAAGTGTGAGCACCCTACGGGGGGAGACAGAGAACAACATGCAACCTTTAGAGAAGTTCCCATTTCTGCCAACAGGGGGAGCCACAAAAGCACATTCTGAAAGCAGATAAATGGGTCTCAGAACTGGTGGCAGTACACTACATCATTACTGAGGACAGATATTTGCTTTGACAATAAAGAAGAGTTCATCAAACGAGGGTGCATTCATGAAAATTACTTATGCTGTTAGAGGTTCGACAACATATAAATGTAATATTTCAAAAGGTAAGCATATGACAATTTCACTTCTTAAGTATATTATAATATCTTTTAAAAAATAACTTTTGAAATGTGTATGGTATAACTGTATTCATATGGGTGCATCTATGCATACACGCCCATATTTAAAATAGCACCAAAGCATGTTCAGATATAAATGGAGAAAGTTCCTTTTCACCATCTAGTGGTCAAATGAAAGCCAAGTCATGGGAGCTGCTCAACAAAACGATCTGTCCATTTAGTGTGCGTTGACAGTCAAGGTCAACAACCCACTTAGGTTTGACTGATGAGTCCCCAGCAGCCTCCTGTGTCAATGAATTTACAGAGGCATGTCCCACAGGACAGGAGTGCAGGCACAGCACAGACAGTGTGTACACACTGTACACGACATGCTGTCTCTCTCGCCAGCATGCTCACTTACCACATCATCATCATCTTCATCCTCATCATCCTGAAACAGCGTGCGTGTGACTTTCCTCATCGCCATTTCCTGGAGAGAGAAAGAGAAAATGTCAACGTCAACTCCTCTCCAAGCCAGTGTATGCCCACTAAAATATGCTGGGTTTATAGGCTGACCCCCACTGAATAAGGGGCTAAAGGTCATACTGTTGGCACCTACCTCTCCATTAGTGTTAACCAGGGTTGTCTGGAACTGGTCCCCAGTGCCCCAGGAGTTCTGCGTCTTCCACACCAGGTCAGACGGAGGGTTGTGAATGGCTCCTTCCACAGAAGCCCAAATCTACGTGGTAAAAATAGCCATTTGAAACAGGCATCACAAAAAGTACCAGGCTAATCACAACTCTAACAGACAAAATGTACCTCACATGACACAATATACATTGTATAAGACCTCCATGTTGTCACCGAGCTCACCGTGACGCTCTGTCCAGCCTTCAGGATGAATTTCGGGGGAAACTTGTAGACAATAGGGTTCTGTGAGCCAACTTGCCTCTTCACCTGCCAGTGGCCCATTGGCTGGTCCTGAGGGACAGAAAGAGACAATGCACCTGCATTACACTTTATTATTACAACTGAGAGAAGCTTTCAAAGCTTTGATCCTATATATCCTGGAGGATATAAGGCCTACTATCTAGTGTTTGATTAATTTAATTATCTCAAGAGTGTCATCCTGAGTATAAGGCACAGGCTAAACCATATTACTTGCTTTGTTGGGAAACATAGGCATTACCAGTAGATTACAATTTACTATAGCACTAGCACATTTAATCCAGACCACTCCTCTTCCTTCTTACCTGGTCAGCTTTGTTGCTGAGCCGCACATACTTCCCTTCCTGGTCAACCTCATCCACAGTCACACGGCCACTGGCGGAAGCCTGCTGCAAAATTCGGGTGCGTGAAACAGAGCCTCCTGCCATGCTGGAGGTCTCACCGTCATCGTCGTTGAGACGGCGCTTCTTGGACGAGCTGAGGGCACTGGAACGGATACGGCTGTGCGTGCCTGACCCTGATGTGTGGCTCACGTTGGCATGATGAGCGGGCGGACTAGGGGACAGACGCAGCCTGAGGATAGAGGAAAAGAGAGGGAAAAGATTTTAGAGCAGGCATAGGGACCTTTTTACAACTGTTCTGGAAACTTAAATACATCATGAAAGCTGATGATGGAGAGGGGTTATACGTGTGTGTGTTTGTTGTGTGTGTCTGTTGTGTATGTGTTCTGTGGCTAGCTGTTTATATATCCATGTATGTGAATGTGTGCCCTCTCCTCTCACCTCTCCTCCTCTCCCTCCAGCAGTTTCCTGTAGGCTAAGATCTCCATGTCCAAGGCCAGCTTGACATCCAGCAGCTCCTGGTACTCGTCCAGCTGCTGCTGCATTCGCTGTCTCATCTCATACATCTCCCGGTCCTTATCCGCAAGGCGTCTGCGCATCATGTCCCTCTCCCGGGACAGCGCCTCCTCCAGCTCACGCACCTTGGCCTCCCGCGCAGCCAGCTGGGACATGGGCACAGGGGAGGGACATTTAACACCCAAAATCACTGCACTGTGAATGTGACAGTAACAGAATCCCAGCTGGGAGACACTGTTTTTGTGCCCTTACATCACATGAATCAATGTAGCAGATATCCAGCTGTATAAACTGTGTGTTGTATGAGCCAGATAAGGGTTTCTGGTAAGGGAATTGTGTTGCTAAGGAGAACTCCGGAAAAATGCCCCACCTGATTCTGCACCTGGTCGAGCTGAGCAGAGAGCGTCTCTAGTCGTATGCGGGTCTGCTGCAGCTCCTCGTGGGCCACCCCCATCAGGTTACTATTCCTGTCGGCCGACTGACGCGCATTCTCCAGCTGAAGGACACAGAGGAGCAGAATGACATCAGGCAGCAGGCGGGGTCGAGGAGGTCAAAGCTGGTGATGGGAGACTGAGGTTTCATTAGGCTTATAGTGGGCGGACCCACAGCAAACTCAGACACTGACTTGTTTGAACCAATCAGAAAATAGTTCTCACAACAGAAAAACAGTGATTGGCTCAATTCAGGGAGTCCCTTATTGCATATGGTAACTATGGTAAATGCATAGTTTTGGCTTTATGATCCCTAATTTTCCCATCACTAGTGAAAGCAAGCATGACAACTCACATAAACAGTGTGTGTGCAAACATACATATGCACATATGTTTTTTGTATTACATTCAACCAAATTTCAAATTACTACTAGTACAATTAAGTCATTAAAATTATTGCTAGTACATTAAGGAGAGTGCCTAGAATATATCCCATTATGCTCTCTGGCACCCCAGATGAGTACATGTGCCAGCATCATTAGGCTCTTGGCTCCTCAGATGAACACCAGTATTTTTATGCTACATGTAATCAGTTCCATTTGTACTCCTTTCCTGTGGGAAGTCCAGTCTGCTGTAGGGTCACAGGGCTGCACATCAATCATATTTATCTTTAATCTAGACTAATAAATTAATCGAAGCATTGCTTTTTGTTCACAAATACAGTTCCAGGCACGTTTGGGAATTTTGCTGTTCTCACAAAACTGGATTTAGGGAGTAAAAACAAAACCCGGGCAATTGATTGAATCCAGGCCTCAGCACCGGGAATAATGCTTAGGCAATGAAGCCATTAAAAGATGACTGGTGTTGATTCTATGAGAGAGTAAAACCCAGGGAATATGTTTGTTTGGACATATTAATAATTAGTAAACCAGCCTAGTTTGGACTACTTACTTGGTACCTTCTTGGATTACAAATAAACACTTTCCCTGAGGAGGGAGGACGAACCACTAAGAGCTATAAAACTAGTTTCAAGCTTCAGTCAGAAGCTGGAAGCCTCATGAATGGTGATCACTAGGTAAAGTCCTAATAATGTTTTAGAACTACATCACCCCCCTTTCAATCAAACCTAGCAAGAAAGATAAGATATCACTACTGAGTATACATTTCTGTTTTTCAATAACATTGCTGTTTTGCAAACTCCAAGTGAAGTGAGTAAACAGTGTAATCACTTGCTTTAATTGATCGATTGTCTGAATAACACAGAAAACCAGCAGACAGTATGGCCAACTGGGACCGGGTTTAGCCACCCTGCGCCAGACGGTAAGCTGATTTTTGCATCTTCATTTTGTCTAATTTTCCTTTTTTTTACTTGATCCTTCTAACTGAGCTTAACAACTATCTGAACATGTCTCCCGTACCCTGGCCTCATAGGTCTTCTCCATATGGTCCTTGTACACATTCATCTGCTGGTCATGCAGGTCACGCAGCTCCGCCAGTGCCTTGGCCAGCTTGCTCTCATACTCCTGCTGCTGACCGCTGTCGCGCTCCACCATGATGGACTCGTAACGTCGTTTCACCTCCACGAGCTCCTGAAAGAGGTGCACAAACTCCCACATCAGCACAAGCCCACGATGATGCTCAAATGCATGTGGACAGCCTGGGTATTAGTCTCAGTGTGTATCTGATTCCACCTCATCGGTATTCTTTCATCAGTGTGATGTTGCATTGATTAATACATCAATGAATATGTAAATTACTGAAAATGAAAACTCAGAGGAGCCCTTAAGCCATTATTCAAGTTTTACAAATTTCCAAGATTACATCCTGCCCATCTGTAATTCTATTATTTTCCTTCCACGAGTAAATAAAAGTTTTCATTAAAGCATCCTTCAGTACTTTGGTATAGAATCATGGTACTAAACATTCAAAAACTTTTGAAATTTTGTGAAAATGTGCAGCTCACAGATAATGATCATTCATTCATATTGATTATAATGAGTTTATTACAGAGAATGCTTCCATACTAACGTCTTCACATTTTAATATCATACAACTGTATCCTAGCAGACATGCTGCATTAGGTGACAGTTCACAGGCCCTGTGTTTAGGTGTGTGAGTTACACTGTTGGGTCAGAGCTCTTGATAACACAGTTCTCTGAGACATCAGAGCGTTGAGTGTGTGCTGGCTCTGAGCCCCAGGCAGTGAGCAGGGCTGGAGGGGAGGAGGCTGACCTCAGTGTGCCGGTTCTTCTCGAAGTCCAGCTCCTCCTTTAGGGTCTGATTGCGGTTCTCCAAGTCCACCCTCCGCAGCATCTCATCCTGCAGCTGCTTCTTGGTATCAGCCAGGCTGCCCTCCAGCTGCCGCGACAGAATAGAGGAAACAGGGTCAACAGGGCCCGGTCATAAGGTTCATCATAATTTACATAAGACATGCATCAGAATATTGTATATTGGTTACAGAGAGCTACACTGGAGACACACATGGTAGTAAAGGAACAGAATACCTTGGCCTTCTCTGAAAGCCTTAGGCTTCCCAACTACAAATCACCAAGTAGTAACACAGTGTGCAGCACCTCGTAAAACTGTGCCTCGTTCACCATGCAAACCTTTCGTAACACTGTTTAACTCTGATTTTTTTTCTCACACGTATGCCCACACATGCAAACTGCCGTCTATGTGTTCATATTGTTCTTTTATGAATTTATGGGTCTAAGCCTCGACCCATGCAGAGGACAGTTTGAAATGTGGTCACATAAAGGCCTGATTTGTGGGTTTTGTGCATTGGTTCTCCAGGATAAATTCAGTTTCTTTTAAAATCACCAGTTTTCTCTACATTTTGATGTTCTCAACCCACTCCTTACTGTCAACTATTGTAATTAACAGAGCTCTTTAATTACATAGAATGAGAAGACATATTTCAGAGGCACACAATTCACATGTAACAATTCAAAAGTAAATAAATTGTAGTTCCACATGTCACCACAGGGTGAGGCTTTCGGTTCAACCCCAACAGAAAAAAATTTGAGGAACTCTTTATTTCTTTAACAGGTCATGGCAACTTGTCCTGCCAATCCTTAAATGCTGAGTGAGTAAAACCTACATAACCACAGATATGAGCTTTAATACCATGGCTTTGAGTCTGCACACATGATCTCTAATAAATGCATGGAATGGTTTAGAATTGAAAAGTATAATCCTAGTAGTTATCAAATATTTAATAAACAGACTGTGCAATTATGCAAGGTTTGCTTGCTTCTTTAATGCATTTTGTGAATTTTTACAAAGGCAATAGAAAAGGTGGACATAATCTGTTTGTTCCATCCATGCATTAAACCAGTTAATTTCACTAATTTTCTCCCCTGCTTGCTTAACTTCTGCAAATTAGAATCAGCTGGTTTATTGCATGGATGGGAAAACATGGTAAAAGCTCAACTTTCTGAAACTGAGTATCCACTTATGAGAAGTGCTGATACGAAAAACGGTGGAGAAGGTCACACCAAGAACACCATCTACTGTATGACATCATTTCACCCTGCGGTTCTTTTCAGGTGAAAGTGAAGCCATTTAAACTGAGCTGTGATTACTGGCTCATGCACTAGCTGAGCATGCATCTGACTTGACATAATGCAATAGTCTCTGGCTAATGCAATATAAATGCACAGTAACAGCGCGGAGGTGATATTTTTCCAATATGAAAGTGTGCAGATGGAGACACACTAAGGACATACACTGATAATAACAAACTCATGAGGGATAGACTGCCATAATTCAGTTGCATTACAGAGGATACTGCACTCACCCCACACTGAGGAATAACTGTGCATAAAGAATTCATCTATTGAGGCTTCTCTAGATAATTCAAATAATATATTGACTCAGTCAATAAACCTACAAATTAATTATTTGTAAATATTCTAAGTCAATTTACTCATTTATATATATTTTACAAAACTATATATGAATCTACTAATTAATTAAATAAGAGCCATTATTGCATTAAAACTGAAAAATGAACGTGTGCATATTTTTAATATCCCAATGCCCTGAAATCTCACCTTGGCCAGCTGGGCCTTGAGGTCTCGAACCTCGATTTCCAGGTTTCTCTTCTCCCCAAGAGCCGTGGTGAGAGAGGCATCCTTAGAGTTGAGAAGGGCCTCCAGATCCTTCAGCCGGGTCAGCGCGCCCGCCAGCTCTGCCTCTTTCTTGGTGTTTCTGTGAGGTCATAAGTGAAGCATAGTAATGCATCAACTCAACCGGATTACACAGTGGGAGGTGCGACTATTCACAGCAAAGGCAGAAACTTTGAGAAAAGAAATATTTAGAGGAAATTTTGTGAGCATGCCTTGTGTGAGAGAAAGAGGGATGGTGAGATAGAGGGAGGGGGAGGGAGGGAGGGATGGAATGAGAAAGAGTGAGGGACAGATGCTGAGTGAGAAGGGCTCATTTTAAGTACGATGGAATGATTTAAAATTCAGACCCCTTGGATCAATAGAGGAGAAAAAATAGCATTAAGAAGAAGATGAAGGATTGCTGGTGCTGTTATATGAGGTTACAAGTGAATCTGTCAAGCAGCAAACTCATTGCATGTTGCACTGCATTCTGTTCTCAGTCTCAATTTACACTGACATTAATGAGGCCTGTCTGTTTCTGAGAAGGCTTCCAGACCACTCACCTCGCCTTTGCTGTCCCCCAGCCATTGCCAGCAACTCACAATTATATCCAGATAAATGTGTTCAGTTAAACCAGACATACAGACACAGAGCCTCACATGCAAAGATAATTGGAGATACAAGTGTGTGGTTGTGTGTACTTAAACACAAATATTAGTTATTTGACTCAGAAACTCTTCAAATGAGTACCCTTTATTCTTATTCTTACAGCAGTTGCTTCCTGGTTTTGCATTGACCTTCATATTGAACCTCAGATTGATGCACATCACAACCCAGAAGTTTATGCTTCAGCCCACTTTTGCATTTTGCAGATGACACTCTGTATATGACTGAGATGACATCACTGTAGACATAACTCCTTGTGATGCAAAGGACTTGAATATTGTTGGGCTCTCTGCCTCCATTACATAGTTTGGCAAATTGTTCAAAGCACTGGCAACTTTCCTGATATCAGTGCTGCATTATGACATCACTTTACCAGGTTCTCTTCCTCTGCCTGTGTTTACAGGTTACTGGAATGTGACATGAGTGACAGGTGACAAGCAGCACAAGAAGACTTTCACCTGTGTGTATTCCTATCCAGCACATTGTGATAAAGTGGACAGTGAAAATGAGCTATGAGAACGCTAGCTGGGAGGACTGGGTGGAATGTTATGTTAAGTGGTTGGAGGAGAAGGCATTTCTGTAAGAGCGCTGTGAAATTCCCTTGAGGTCAGGTCCTCGGTTACAACAGCAGTGCTGTTTCACCACATTCTTCGCAAATTTATGGCAACTTGCAAAGGCCTCACGGAGTAAACGAACTTAATATAATTCCAGCATAGCTAACTGACCCTCAGACCACTACCATAGCCTGGCATAGAGGAAGCAGGGAACTCCACACGCGTCAGTGCAGATCTGGATAGAGAGTATGACGGTCTACCAGTCCTGTTAAAAAACCATGTCGTCACATTTTTCTGGTGTGTTTCATGAGCTACAGTTGATACTGTGTTAGTTCACACCACCACTCAAAGTATATTGCACCTCTTTGCATCACCATGCTAGCCACCCCTTACATAAAAGCTCAACAGTACATACTATAAATCACAGAGGAACTCATATGCAATCAAATTTAGCACAAGTGCTACTTAAAACAGGAATAATAGCATATTTCTACATACTTAAACTGGAGCGCAGTAAACAAAGAGCCCTAGAGCAGGATTCACTAAGTCTTTAGGAATGGTAAACTATTTTTATTAGGAAATAGGGAGCCATATGCATTATTTAAAGGAGGGATATAAACATCTGATTCTAATCCTAAATGCATGTAACTCTAATGGGTGATCTGGCATGTATTACTGCTAATGGTCTGAATGGATTAGATGCAGTAAACAGTGGATGGGAATATCAGTGATGGCTTCTTGTTACAAAGACAGACATTGCTTGCTAGCTTTTTTCTTGTAGAAGATTGTCTTTGTGTGAGTATGTAAAACCTGTAAAAACTGTGAACACTTTTCTGTAAATATATAAGTGTACAGCATATTACTGTATGCCAACACTGGTTATTTGTTAAAAATGTAAAAGAGTAGAAAATGCACCAGACTGGGAGACTGTAGTGGCAGCTTTGTGGAAATCTTTCTGGATAAGAATGGGAAAGATAGAAAAAACACAGAGGAATGTTTCAGTTCTGCCTCCAGTCCTCTGTGAGTCATAGCTTCCTTTGTCCACCTCTGAGAGGAGTAGCCTGCTAGCAAGTGGATTGCTCTGACTGTGGTGCCGTCATGACAACGGGGCCAAGCCTTCAGGCTGTATGGCATGTCTTTTTCTGTACAGATAATTTAAACTGGTGATCAGAATTCTCTGTGCTGTCCCTGACTGTAACTGAGATGGCAAAACTTGGAAAGAGTTTGTCAGCAGCCCACTCACAGTGTAAATAATGTGTGCAAAGGTTTGATTAAAATTTTAGCTTCAAAGTGGGTGTACCATGTACAGAACTAGATTCAGAAAGACTTTAATAACATATTCTCATCTGTTAATCAGATGAGAAATTATAACATGGTTAGGCCCAACACCAATACTCCTGAACATACACACACACACACACACACACACACACACACACACACACACACACACACACACACACACACACACACACACACACACACACACACACACACACACACACACTATGGCTTCCTCTGGAGGGAATGTCAGGCCTGATTGATCTCCTACACTGAGCCTGTCTGGTCAACATGTGTTGGAGATGTATGGCTGCAGTCCAGAGGTGAATCAGTGAAAACACTGATGTCTCCATTACATCGACATTACTGGGGTCCCCCTCTCTTGGAACAAACTGTCTGGCTTCCTCACATATTTATAGCCTGACTGCCCTGCTTCTGATTCACATGGTAATACTTTACTTATACCTCTGACCTCCATGAGGGGTGTTTTCCCAGTGAAGGAAGGAATGGTATGCATTGAACAGGAAGATATATATGGACACAATTAGCACTGAATGATGGAGAATCAGAGGGAAAACTGTATGGAAAATACATGCTAATGTTTTTGTTGTTTTTTTTTTTTCAGCAAAAGCACATTACCCCCTACTGCCTGTGAGCAAATACATAAATGATTCATTCCTTTAAAAACTATAATAATCAATTTTAAGTTGAATCTTGTTTTTCTAAAGAAAGTCAAGCAATAGGAAATGAGCTGTTTTGCACCAATGCATATTCTACTATGGACTGCTAATACAGTGGATGAGTGCTTTTTGTGTTATGGGTAGCATTAAAGCTAACAAGCTAGATCAACATCCACATGCAAACAGAAGAACATGAGGATCTCATGGCAGTTGTGAATAAGCACTTCCTTGGTGTGTTCTAGGAAAATGCCTGAGGGAAAAGAAAATTGAATGGAAATGAAAGAGGTTCTTGTCAGCCTGGCAAACCCAAGATGACAGCTGTTTCTCACATGCTTCTTTGTACAACATGCTGTCCCTACATAATGACATGGCAAGACTTCAGCAGCAGTCTAAGGACACCAAAGATGTACAAAATGAAAGTATTTCCCTCTTTGCCTACACAAAAATGCCACTACAGTCTACTTGCACTGATTAATTCAAAGACAGAAACTCCAGTTAACTCCAGTCAAACAACACTCTGGTTGGACTATCAAAATAAAGTCAAGCAACTCATCACAGTTCTCACATAAATCCTGATAGATTGAGGGGTCTGCTCATGAATGCATGCTTTCCCAGAGAGCTCAGCAAAGAGCAGGACCCAAAGAGCAGGAGCCAAAGAGCGGCACCCAAAGAGCAGGAGCCAAAGAGCAGCACCCAAAGAGCAGGACCCAAAGAGCAGGAGCCAAAGAGCAGCACCCAAAGACCAGGAGCCAAAGAGCAGCACCCAAAGACCAGGAGCCAAAGAGCAGCACCCAAAGAGCAGGACCCAAAGAGCAGGAGCCAAAGAGCAGCACCCAAAGACCAGAGCAGCACCCAAAGAGCAGGACCCAAAGAGCAGGAGCCAAAAGCACACCTGAGCACCAAGACCAAAACCTGAGCACCAAGACCAAACAGGTAGTGCCTCCGATACTGACTTCATTCAATCACTGTATTTCATGAAATACAGTGTTTTAGAAAGCAGTGAGACCCAGTGGTATCTACTGGTACTTTCCTTTCTAGCAAAACTTTCTTTGAATTGTCTGGAAATTCTTAGGTGTGAGTCACAAACCATGTAAAATACTCATTGATGAACCCAATTAAAAAAAAAAAAACTACTGTCTCTATGAGAGACATGCACTCAACAGTGATGCAGTCTTGGCTGCTTTGATAATATATAGACACTGACATGCATCTCACAAAGGCAAACAAATGGCAGACAAAAATGTGAAAAGAAAACAACAGTAACCGGTAACTCATTTTCATCCCTTGTGGCTGAATGAGCTAACAGTTGCACAGTCTAACCACATGACGTCCTATGAAGAGCTAACACTATGTGTGTACTGGTCACACCCCAAAACAAACTTTCTTCAACCTTTCTACCTGTCATTCTATGTTCCTGCTTCATAGGCATATTAATTGATACAGGTGTCCTTATTTAACTGTGGAACACCCACAAAAATCTGTGTTTAATGTCTACAAATCCTAAAAACATGACAGACATACTGTTAACCATAT